>OW052238.1:12294796-14844629 GCA_932527175.1 Operophtera brumata | reverse complement strand
ACAGTCAGCTCGGTAAAATTATGACACGCGGACATCAGAACGAATGGAGTAAATAATCAATCTCGAATTTAAATAATCTCGGAATTAAAAAACTCGAATATAAAATTTCAAATTGAAAATCACGAATTAAAAATCTGGAATGGAAAAACTCTAATGGAAAAACTCAAAAAAGAAAAACTCGAATTAAAAATCTCGTTTGATATTTACGCGTACCTACTAATGATCGTAAACTTCATTTCTACCTGAGCAAATCAAGTATAATATTCAGATTATAAATATGCATGGATACCACATTATAATACCGAGGACTTAGGTACATTCATTCATTCATATTATATAGGTAAGTTATGTACGTACCTACAATGGAATTTGCCATCAGTGAATTCCATTCATAATTGTGTAGGTAGCTAAAACTTCAATCAAAATATTGTTACTTAATTTCATTAGTACCTATCAGATAACAACAGCTAGTACTAACAAGTTGTGTAACATATCCTGACTCATGTCAAATGTCAGTCAAGTGGCCACTAAGCATTACCTTAATCGTGATTAGGTACCTATATCCGTCTCGTCAGTTCTTTACAAGTAGGAAGTAGAAGTAGACATTATTGTCTGATTATAAATGACTGAATACCCCTGCTTTGCTTGCTACGCATCACATCACAAAAAAACTAAAACTTTGTCACCCCTTTTATTTTGAAAAATCCTGAAAGGCTTGTTCAATTATTCTGTATTTTAAGTACGCATACCAAGTTTCAAGCAAAAGGCACTACGCGATAAAAAGTTCCCGCATTGCACCCGCTTTTGGAGGTAGTACGGGGTAAAAATATATTTTAGCCTTTTACGATTTGTATTGAAACATACTTAAGCAAATTTTCAAGTTTGTAAGTTCAAGAAATACGGGTTTTCATACAATGGTTTTCAACCATTGTATGAAAACCTTAGGCGTTGAATTTACAAAAATCCCTCCTTAGTCGGTGGTTTTTCTACAAAAGGAACCTACGCTCCAAGTTTCAGGTTTCTAGGTCCATCGGTTTCGGCTGATGATGAATCAATGAGTTAGTCAGTCAGTCAGGTTAAGCTCTTATATAGGTAATAGATATGTACTGTATTTAGGTGGACTAGGTTTCATTTTATCAACCGTAAGACGTCCACTGTTGGAAGAGGCTTCCCCCGTATAATGCAATGATTCGGATTTTTCATAATCACCACGTTTGACAGGATTGGTGATTGCAGTACTGTTGTGTACTCAGGTGGATGCTGCTTCTTATACCCTGGTGTAATCCCTTAAGTAGTCGGCTTTTACGCCATCCATGGGAGGAGACGGAGGGGTCTGTTTTTAGGCTGGACACACCACGGCGACAACACATAGGTATTTGAATCGTGAATGCGTGATCGAAATCTCAAGAGTAAAATAATAGAAAACAAATTAAACTTGATTTTTGAAATTATTGAGTAAACCAAACATAACAAGCAGTATCTTTCTAGGTCACATTATGTGAGGTACCTAAGGCCTGGCAGTTTTTTTTTTGGCTTCACACGGCTTGTGCCTTTGCCAGTTTCAAGTACCTACATAACTAATTTGTAATATGCGTAGTTTGTAATTTACATCGTTCCAAGCCATGAAAGTGTTAATGACAGTTTATTATCATTCAAGTAAAGCGGTTATACTAAAACTTTGGTGGACAACTTCTACCAATTTTTAAAATTTACGCAATGCTTGCATTCCTATTTCATTTCACTAGAGCTCTATCATGGACTTAGTACGTCCATGAGCTCTATAAGCTGCACTTTTTTTTTTCTTTATATTTGGCGCCGCACGGCTTGTGCATTTGCCATTTTCAAGTACAAGTACATTTTTGTATCTGTATTTTCAATATATTTTGCAACGTTACACTCCTTCCAAGTCGTCAAAGTCACAGTCAAGTCATGTTTTAGTAAAACGGTGGCCAATTTTACTAAAACTTTGGTAGACAATTTCCACCAATTTCAAAAGTCACGCAATTCACTTCCATTTCATTTCACTACACTTGTGCTCATTAAACGAGCTACATTAGTTAAAATGCCACCAAAATAACACAAAATAACTCAAGAAAACACTAGGAAAAGAAATAAAATAAAAGTAGACAACGTCTCTTTTCGAAAATGGCGGGAAGAGTCGAAGCTGCACTTGTTACATGAATTAAGTTAACAATATGCAACCAATATTACACAATATAACTAAAAAAAAAAAGATAATAAGTCACTCAGACTCTTCAAAATAAAAAAGGCGGGAAGAGTACGGGACTCCGAACCGGCTGGCTAAATCCTTGCAGACTAATTTCAGAAAAAACTAGTCGATTTAAAAATCGAATGCGCGTCGCGATCAATCGACGATGACGGTTGCAGCTGCGTTCAGGAATTCGTTAAGAAATCGCGGATTGAATATTTATAATCTGTAGCAACAGTACCTACCTACCAATATTATGTGTCTGTGGTACTGAGACGTCAACCTTTGTTATGTAAGCGAGTTCATTGAGCTAGCGACCGATTATTGTGGTGAATATTAATTTTGTGATCTTATCGGGCTTTAATAAACTGGGAATATTCCAGAGAATCGAATGTAGGTAGGTTATTAGCAAAGTTCTACCTGTAACAGAATATTAGCCAAAGAACTATGTCGGAATGTATACCTATATGTAATTTGTAGCCTCTACCAGACCTTGAGTAGGTAAGTAACTAAATTAAACCCACTAGATCTGGTAGGCAGTAGTTTGTTTTTATTGCTAAGTAGGTACATTACAGTTCTTGCTATATTTATATAGAAATTTATAATTAGAGGGGCTATTAACAGTTTGGTCAGCATACGTTGATAAAGCAGCCAACCAACTCATTTTTCTTCGGATCGATTTATTTACAAATTTAGAGATTTCATACTTGAAGCTGTTTTTATCACAATAGAACATAGCTTACAAGCTCAGCTAAGCTTGGGCACAGAATAAATATTAGCTTGGGGCTAGATAATGCTGTGTGAACTGTCCTGCATTATTTATTATTTATTTATTTATTATATTAACCACGAATGTTTTCATTACCTTGAAACAATATTGTAATTAGACTAGATATTAGTTGCATGGATTGTGTAGAAGCACAAAATAAATATAGTAGATGTAGAAAAAGACCAAAGTAAGTAAACAAACTTTTTATAGTTGAATTCACTTAACAAACGAAAACACATTAAATGTACCTAACGTAAACTGCGAAAAGTAAATTTATATAAGAAACAAAACAAATAAACAAAAGAGTCGACCTCGAAGGATGTGGAACCGGTTCGGGGCGTGTAATGCCAGCCGAGACTCGTGATACTGAGGCATGCGAGGAATGCCGACAGGCACAGCTAGTTCTGGCCGACATTATGATTTGAGCAGATAACAGAACGCACTACCAATTGGTATTTTTCTTGAAAAATAAGTAAGAGACTAGCCGAATAACCCAATGCAGAAGCCATGCGATGCCTTGTAAACTAGGTCAGCACTTTTGTTTTGAGATTTTTAAAAAACATATGCTCGTTTGTCACTGTCAGAATAGGTTCACTTTAGAGTTGGCACGAGTTATAATCTCCACGACAAAAAGCTCTACAACTGTGCTCTACTAACCAATTAACTGTTACAAAATAACAATGGAACTCCATTAGGTACCTACTTTATAGATTAAGATTTAAATTACTCTGTATTTTACTATAACGCTTAGTCGAAAACGTTTAAGACAGAGGCTATTTATTATGAACGACCATACGGCCGACATCCGGTTATAATACTTGCCTCTACGAAATTATGACCACATACTGGATTATTGTGTGTTATTCATCAATTCAGCAGTTACAAAACTATTTTCTTTGTTTTTAGTACCTACAAAGTTTCATTACAATATTACTTAAGTATAGATATCACAAGCATATCCTAGCAACTACCAAAATTAAAATATAATAATATTATAGGCATAATCGATTTTACTTACACCGGTGCCTCCGAGTCGGCATTGCCACATCACTAATTCACACCCACATCACTAAACTTCGCGGCATGTTCGATTTTTGTATTCGATTTTTTGAATTTCGATCATAATTTAATGGAAGACAAGCGTCCGTTGTCATATCTCGCGTTCGACTCTATAATAAGTAACTTGTTGAACTATGATGTGAATCACTTGAGGCTATTAATATGCGTGGCGAGTGACCGCGTGTCAAGAGCAAGGCGAGACGTTGTTTGTGTACAAGTGTGGCTAATGGTCTATTATGTAAAAAAAGTTTAGGAATGTTATCACTCCTACTCACATTCTTCCATTCAAGCTTAGAGATAACCTTAGTATGTCATTACGTACTAAGGTATTATACCTACCTCATCTCTATGCTGCTATAATTATATTATATACCTAGGTAATTATAATATAAAATATATTTATTTCAGGCTATATGGTACAGTAAAATTACCTATGTAAGTATACCTAATCAATAAGTCCATATCAATATATAACTAAACTACCTACTAGCATACATTACTTAGGTCATAAAACTATAATCTAAGGAATTTTGTTTCGGAACCGCTTCCGCTGAACAATGTTTGTTCAAAACATTCCCGTCCGCTGTGACTTTAGCAATGTTCAGTAAAAAAAGTTCAAAACGTCTTCCTGTGTCAAAATCTAACATAAAATGAATAATTCCCCCGCCCGCAGACGAACCGGGGGATGTTTTCCACTAACTCTGGCAAACACGTTAAAGTGTATTTTGCTCGACAAAACATTTAGGCCACGCCCCTATTTTATGTTTTCGAACGTGGTAGAGATTTGAGATTGCATTCTCTAAAGTTAAAACTAAAAATAGACTTTTGGTTTTTATATACAAAAGAAAAGGATGGCGATACGTTTAGTTAGCTTTAGCTTTAGATAATGCAACTTCAAATCGCAACCAATGTTCTGTTCAAAACATACCGCAACGGACACTGCGGACACGGCTTTATAGCGTCTGTAAACAATGCCAGCTAGCCAGAAATCCGGATCAAATACATATCTACTACGCCTGGACCTGGAGAAAGAAAGGACTTGACCGGTCTATTGCCGATTATGATTCTGTACCGATCCCTCCGTAGCAAGTGGACAGATTCGCAACTGGACAGATTCTCAACTGGACAGATTCTCAGGTGGACGGATTAGCCACTGGACAGAGTACAGTCGTGAACAATGAAATATAGTTAATACATTGAAAGACTTTATATAAGGAAAATAAAACTAAACGAATTTAAGTTTAAAAAAAACTACTTCTGCATACCGGGAGAAATTAAATTTCGAGATTACGATCTTAGGCGCTCTTAGCACGTCAGAACTGAAATTTTGACATTAATGCAATCCGATAATATATCAAAGATCTATGTCACACTTAGAACGGCCTTGTGTGACATAGGTCTTTGATCGGAAAGAGATAACCTTAGGTTATCTACGGTACGGAGGCCGCATTGCTCTAAGATGTCACAGAATAGTTATTTTGTTCAGAAGGGTAGAGTTTTTTTGATGTAAATAAATGACTTAACAAGCAGATGCAGTAACCTCTGCCTATAACAATGCGTTACCCCATAGGTGACGTCCACCTAGGACGCGCCCTACGTGTCATTGCACTACACCCGCCACTCTGACACATAAAAATTAAAGTCTTAGTAGGTACCAACCTGTAATTTCACCGACACCTATAACCCTTCAAACCGGAACAAAACAATGTGAGCTGAGCACTATTACTTTTAGCAGAAATAGTATGTACACTTCCGCAGAGTACCCCGTACGAACTATTAAAAAAAGCTCTAAAAATAACAAACAAATTTGGTTATTAGTGGTATTTGTGGGGTAAATTGTAGTACTATATCGGTTAATTAAGATACATTTTATTTTATTTTATTTATTTGGGTAAACAAACAGACAATAAACTGAATAAGGCACAAATATATAAAAAGTACTGGTAATTGTGACACCAACACCATTTATTTAGGGACTTGCACACTAAATTGTGTTTTAATATTCTATGGCTAACTTCACCACGTTTGCTCAGAGGCAATATCCAGAGCTAAGGAGTTATACCTGAGCTCGAATGTCTAATCGTCTTCTGATGAGGATTGACTCATACCCATAGCCTTCCAAACTTAGAACACAGCGCATCCAAAATAGCTTACTCAGACAGTCTCAACAAAATAAACGCTAACACTTACCTTTCTTTAGTAAAAAACTACAGGCAATGCGTTTTCCTTAGCCACCCCAAATTCTGTCACTGTTTAACTCAGTAAAGTTCAGGTAAGTAAGAACGGGGCAGAACAGAGCACGCGAAACAAATAGTGAGCGAAAATAACGAAAAACCGCAACTGTCTCATGCAAATGATTAGGTATTTCCAAAAATCTACTTAAACGTATTTTTTTATAAACCAACTGAATACCTTTCACAATATGAAATAATCATTAAAATCACTTGAGGCGTTTGGAGGCAGGCTTTTTTTTTGTGTAAACCATAGGAAACTGTTTTTTTCCTGTCAAAAGCAACAGCAATTTAAAAAAAGTAAATTTATTTTCTATTCTATTTAGTGAATTTAATATAGTGAATATTTAAATTATTCAGGCAGTAGTAGGTAGGTATTCTAAATATCTGACAGTCCAAGTATGGAACTCATAGTGAGTCCAAGTTAAAACATATATATTACCATACATTATTGAAATGGCCGTACGAATTAATTTATATATGGTAACACGCCAAAGCTAACTCCTACGCTCTGATAAATTATTCGTTTAGTTGTGCTTCTGGGGCGTCTGTGCACGTCTGAGGCCTCTTTGAGCGGCCAAAGTTCAAATAACAGAATCACTGGCATCCAGAATTTTCTGATTAAACCCATAATGGCGCTACGAGTAATTCCCGAGAGTTCCGACCAGAAGCCCAATTCTCGTAATAAAAAATAGTCAAATTAAAGTTCGGATCATGTTACAATCTAGTATCGATGTCACTAACGTCAAAAATGGTATTCTACTCACCTGCCATTACAACGCGGGATGTTATTATATCGAAATTTGACTGTAACTTGAATGTTTCAAAGTTCTGAGAATTGTCTCTTTCACTCTTTACAATTATTATATAGCACTATCCTACTCTACATATGGCCTACATATGGTCGCAAGAACCGAAAGTAGATTATATTGTTGTTATGAGGGAGCAGAATACCAACTTTTCAGTCAATTTACAATACAATCTCGTTTCGGTCAACTTGCAGTGTGGTTATAAAATAAATAAGAGAATTGGGCTTCTGATGTGGATGATGGTGCAGAGTCGGAGTCGCATACTGTGATCTAGGGTCTGTAATTTTCGGGATATTATAAAAATCTTAATAACCTCTCAGAAATGAGTACCTATCTAAACTGGTTAAGTATCTGGTCAGTTATCTAGTCATCCGTATAGTTTAGATTATGTATGGATTAGATAGGTAGTATAACATATACACCAGCCAGTCCTGCTGGTAAATTAGTTTCGACAGCCAAATTAAATAAGACATCCAGTTCTGCTGTTAAATTAAATTCGACAGAGTCCTGCTGGTAAATTGAACTTGCCAGCCAGTCCTGCTGGTAAATTGAACTTGCCAGCCAGTCCTGCTGGTAAATTTCATTTTTAATTGTAATTAAAGCCACTAATGTTGTAATTAATAATGTAATTACGAATGTAGGTACATTATCTACGAGTGCTGTAAACGAAGTTGTTATATCAAATTACATTCAGTCTTATTCTCTGCTAAACACGACTAATCTACCAAATTACGTACCATTTACGTAACAAGGTAGGAGAAAATGATGGCACAATTAAAACTGCGAATTTGTATAGGAAAGTCACGGTTGCGCACACAATGACGATAGTGCTTGAGAACTTTCAATGGTGGAAATCTGAGCTGTGATGAAACTGATAGCTGGTGAGCTTGGGCAATGATATTGATCTTGAAATTAAATAATATGTTTATTACCCCACTACAGCATAGCAACAGGAGTGTTATGAATTTTATCAGTCTACGTATGTAAGTTTGTACATCTCGCAGCTCGTTGCAAATCGTTCTAATAAAGGGTTTCAAACATGCGTCCAAGCACTTCAAGTTTAATTTTTTTTATTTCACACGTGTGTATAAAAAGAGCCTGTCTGGCGCACTGAATCCATTCACCACACTGGTTTTTTCACGTCGCTCTGCGCCATTTTTGATCAATAAAGAACCGGTAGCCTGACAAACGACCCCATAAGCTACTTTTGATTTCTTTTTCTACTAGAACTATAAGGATAACTCTTTTTTTTTTAATACTATTTGGATGACGAATCAAGTAAGAGGCCCACCTGATGTTAAGTGGTAACCTCTGCCTATGAACGGTGCATTACCTCATAGGTCACGTCCACCTAGGACGCACCCTATGTGGCATTGCACTGCGCCCGCCACCCTGAGACATAAAGGTGAAAAGTCTCAAGTGCCTGTAATTTCACCGGCACCCTTACCCTTCAAACCGGAACACAGCAATGCGAGCACTACTGCTTTGCGGCAGAAATAGGTATGGTGGAAGTACTTCCCCGGACGAACTCTTTCACAAAAAAGCTCTACTACTTCTAATCACTAATAACTCAGACATGTTGTAGCACAGCTATACATAGAACTAAAAGGATATTAGAACAAGCAGTTCTCAGAACTAGTCCGAACATGATTGATCAACAAGTTTGCCTTCCAGTTGTTGGTCTAATTCATAGCTAATGAGTGCCTCGAGCTAGATTACCCTACCTAATTGGAACTAGTTTTAGCCAATCTATAATTTTACCTGGCGGCTCATAATGTAGGTAGGTGCTTTACGAGTTCTCTGTTCCATAGAGGTAGAACTTTTTTGTGAAGGAGTTCGTCCGAGGAAGTACTACCACCATAGGTACCTATTTCTGCCGCAAAGCAGGTAGTGCTCGAATTGCTGTGTTCCGGTTGAAGGTTGGTACTATCAGCCGTGTTGCTTATTGCCAAGGAGGTGAGGGCGCGTATTTTTCAGAGAGGTTGGTACTATCAGCTATATGTTGCTTATTGCCAAGGAGGTGAGGGCGCGTATTTTTCAGAGAGGTTGGTACTATCAGCTGTATGTTGCTTATTGCCAAGGAGGTGAGGGCGCGTATTTTTCAAAGAGTTTGGTACCATCAGCTTTATGTTGCTTATTGCCAAGGAGGTGAGGGCGCGTATTTTTCAAAGAGTTTGGTACCATCAGCTATATGTTGCTTATTGCCAAGGAGGTGAGAGCGCGTATTTTTCAGAGAGGTTGGTACTATCAGCTATATGTTGCTTATTGCCAAGGAGGTGAGGGCGCGTATTTTTCAGAGAGGTTGGTACTATCAGCTGTATGTTGCTTATTGCCAAGGAGGTGAGGGCGCGTATTTTTCAGAGAAGTTGGTACCATCAGCCATGTTGCTTATACTCATGAAGTTATAGGCTTATATTACCAAGGAGGTGAGATGTCAGATGTTACGTGACTACTGTATTGTCTATGTATGTGACTGTAAGGTTGTAAGGTAATACCATGGACTTATGGGTAATACAGTTTTTTTTTTTAAATTTTGTGATTATTATTTACTTATTTGGCATGCCAATGGTAAGCAATGTAGCGAAATGGTTAAATAAATGAATGTCTGAATACAGTGAACCTACTTCCATTGAAAAGATGCTAGCATAGTAGGCCAAGCAGCTGCTAATTCTACTTTTATTGCTCAGTTTATAGGCTGATCCGAACAATACAGCCACGGCCCACGGAAATCCATAATTACCCATGCACAACTGCCGTATGTAGCTATGGCACATCGTGAACAAGAGGTAAAATATTGCAAATGGCTGGAGGTATTTGTACATCCATGACAAGAAGTAATCTTGGACTCTATCAAGGCTTAGGTAGTCTTCTAAGTATTATTCATTCATTTCGTGTCAATGACTCTTTAATCTATGATTTTTCCCAATAAGTGGCCACCTCCACGGCAACGTCTGTCGCCTTGTTGAGTTCCTGCTGCGTGCAGGAGAGCGGGCATGGCGGGCAGGAGAGCGGGCATAGCGGGCAGGAGAGTACCGGGCCAACCGTGCAGGAGAGCGGGCATAGCGGGCAGCACAGCAAATGCGGCATGTCCTGTGTGGACTCACACTGAACATGAGTTGCGTCTATTATGCCCCATTTGGCCAGGTTGCTTCTGCAGCGGCCAACTTGGGTGCGGTGCGGAGTCTATTAAGTGACTTCCAAATCGGCCACTGCAGTTCGTGTCCAGGAGGCAGGTGTTCTGCCCGGGTAAATAAAGTCCAGAAGAGGGGGGTAATCTAAGTACCCTAACCGTAAGTTCTAAGTATCAAGGATGTGATACGTGATCTAGAACATGTGCTGGTTAAACTTATTCTTATAGACGAAGTGCCAAACCATAGGCTGGAAACTGTACTTGAAAGTGGGACATACTGGTAGGCCTTTGAGACGCCACTTCACGGTGTGGTTCTGATGAAAATACCGTTTCTATGACGCTTCCTTGCGTGCTGAGATTAGGATTCAATTACAGTACCACGATAAACCAGGCCGTCTTGAAAATAGCCGTTAGGCAACGCATTAGCTATGTTATTCCTATAAAATACAAACGGCTAACTTTAGGGTGGCTAAGATCGCATCGGCAGTATAAACTTTGTTTTTCTGACGACGACGCGAAGTCGTCGGATTGCAAGAAAGCTGTATCTCGTCGCGCATAGCCAGAGGACGATCAAGACGCTTCCAACGATACCCGTTTATCAAATTATGATAAGTAGATAGTTTAGAAGTTATGAGGGAAAAGGTGATACATACATACATACATACATACCGGTAAAAATCATAGCCCAGCTTTTTGCTTCGCCATAGTCGGGTTAAAATCAGTGATTTCTGATGTTATCAGAGGCGCGAAAAAGTCTCAATCATTCACCCACATTATAAATATGGACCGTTTACCTGTAGAAATCTCGTAAACTTTTTTCAAAGCGTTTTTACGACTCTCATAAAACATACCGTAGTGAAACCCGTTTACATAAACGCTAGCAAACGTCTCAAACTGGTTATTATATAATCTGTGTCCCTAGTGAAATTAACTACACTCCTTTTCATAATAAACCTGTTTTATTTTTCTATTTAAAGCATGCACAACAAGGGCGGATCCGGGGGGGCACGGGGAACCCCCCCCCCCCCCCCCCCCCACCCCAACAGACAGTTCAAATAAAATAAGTAGCTTAGACTAATATCTACTACACCGCTTTGATAACATTTTTATCTCTGTGTAATCGCAAAATATCACAATATCAACGTCCTAACTACGATCATTTTATTTTGTAGTTGCCACACTGGACCCTTTCCAGTGGACTCCCCTAAAGTTCCTTCAAAAATTATTAATAACTAGCGACTCGCCCCGGCTTCGCACGGGTAGCCCCGTTGAACCCCCCCCCCCCCCCCTCCTACCTTTCCCCCCTATGTCAATCACCTGGTTCTAAGCTACCTCCCCACCAATTTTCATCCAAATCCGTCCAGCCGTTTCAGCGTGAAGAGGTAACAAACACACTCATACACTAACAAACACACAAACTTTCGCTTTTATAATATTAGGGTGTGTTTAAATATCAACGGTATTCGAACATTTTAGAATTTTTTAAAGCATTGAACCTTTCCGGATATTTTGGATCTTTCTCGAAAATTCTCGAATTCTTCTTCATGAATAAGAGGGTGAGATTGGGTCTGCCGTACCGTAAAACTTTCAGGCAGAGTTAGTTTATTTTTAAAAAAAAACGACTTTTCTAGAGGTTTTGAAAATTTGGAACTTTCTCGAAGTTTCTAGAAGCTAGAAATTTTGGAACTATCTCGAAGGTTCTAGAACATTCGGAAATTTCTAACTTTTGGAAATTTCTTGAACTTTTTCAAACATTTCTAGAGGTTTTTGAATTTTCAGAAATTTCCAGAAGGTTCTAGAACTTTTGGAAATTTCTACAAAGTTCTCGAACTTTTTCTAACCTTTCTGGAGATTCTTGAACCTTTTAGAATTGCCTTGAACTTTCCAGAACCTCCCCGAAGTTTTCGAACTTCATCGAAACTTCTAGAAGTTTTGGTTGAGTTTCAGGTCAAGTTGACCTCATTCTAAACCGTTTTTCTCTAAACCTTATTCGCGCAGCCCAAAACCCAAACCACAGATTACTTAATAGTTACTACGCCCAAACCTTCTAAACAGTTTTTCTCTAAACCTTAACCGCGCAGCCCAAAACCCGAACCCTCTTGATGGATGACTATGGGAGGGCTGGGGCTACCCTACGGTTAAACCTTTTTTGGGCTGCATTGGTTCCTTTTTGAGTTTTTTGGCACGCACATTTTATCAACTTAGTTTTATTATATATAATGATATAAAAAAAACTCTTATTACCTACATGTATTTTTATACATGATTATTTATAATTATTATAATTCATTACTATAGAATGAATCATAATGAGTGCAACACTAGTTTGTAAAATATAGCATGAGTCCCGTGACAGGAGTTATATTGATTATTTTGACAGTCTTAACGTTGTCCAAAAGTTTTGAAACTTGAAAGGAGGAAACTTCCTAAACTAAAACTTTCCCATTTTCAAGTTTCAAAACGTTTTACTGTCAAAATTATCAATATAACACCTGTCACAGGACTCATGTTTTATTTTACAAACTGTAGAGGGGATACTCCTTACTTGTCTGGGCCTTCTGCCCCTCCCATAAATAAATCCTAAATCCACTCTATGAGCACAACACAATGATGTTTCCCGGAAGCTAGTTGGAAAATGTTAGAATGTCAATAAAGATCGATCGATAGTCTTTGTATCTGATACGGATGTTTTTAACTATTTACGAGCAACATAAAATGTGGTGAGAAAAAATAGGAGAGCTGTTGGCTTAGCATGATGGATTACATGTCTTCTCCTCCGAGGATAGACAACGCTCTCTGTCGCTCTCGAGAAATATATCAAGCCGAATGTCAAGGATATTTTATCTGTACTTATTATTTTTATTTGTTTTTCTACCATATAACCACAAGTAAAACGTGACATTGGCGAAATTGTGGGCTACTCCGCAAAGGCCACTTGTTCAATAACTAAAATTAAATTGAAAAAAAAACTACTCAATAAAAAAAAAGGAAAGTAGGTACTACTAGCAAAGACGCAAGTTTTAACTTAGTTTGGTTAGTAGGACTAGTTATTATTAGTGAAGTACCTATGTATTAAGCTAAATTTAAAAAAAACATCGCAGGATTATCATTTTCGTCACACGTAGGTAAGTAAGATTTTTGTCGGACTCTTCCCGCCATTTTCGAAAAGAGACGTTGTCTACTTTTGTTTTATTTCTTTTCCTAGTGTTTGCTTGAGTTATATTGTGTTATTTTGGTGGCATTTTAACTAATGTAGCTCGTTTAAAAAGCACAAGTGTATTGAAATGAAATGAAAGTGAATTGCGTGACTTTTGAAATTGGTGGAAATTGTCTACCAAAGTTTTAGTAAAATTGCCCATCTTTTTACTAAAACATGACTCGACTGTGACTTTGACGACTTGGAAGGAGTGTAACGTTGCAAAATATATTACAATATAGTGAAAATACAGATACTTGAAAATGGCAAATGCACAAGCCGTGCGGCGCCAAGTATCAAGAAAAAAAAAGAGACTTTTGTCACAAGGAAAACTACGTACCGTGCTACTAATAAAAGCGAGATATAATTTGAATACAACACAACCAGTAATTGTAGTAACACCGTGTTTTGTCTTTGTCAATATAAAAGACAAAACACTGTGTCACTGTTCCAATGATAATTCGCATTTTATAGAAACACGGTTTGGTTAGTAGAAAATTCTCTTTCACTTAATTCTTGAGACAGTAGAAATGTAATACGTCTAAAATATTGTCCATCTAAATATTTTTTGTATCTATTATTCCGTCGACAAAGCGTTGTCGTGGGTGCTCATGCTAAGTCTACAGAGTTATTTTTGAAAGGGTTCTCTCTGTTGTAATCACTTATGTTTAGAAGAACGACTGTTATGAGTAGTTACTACACTATTAGTACATATATGTATATACAGTGGTGGCCATATAATTAAGAACGCTGATATAAAGGGAAGATTTTTTCCAACTAAGATGCAAAACTAATTGTATGCATTTGTTTTTATTTCTCTCGGTATCGTAAAACATTTCCATATTACCACTGTATTCATTGATACACATGATTGGCTAAAAATCAATAGGCAAACTTTTTACACTACTTTTAAACAAAGTATTCCTTATTACTGGCTGGTCACGTAATTAAGAACGCTAAGTAGTTTTTACCTTTATTCAAATTTAAATAGAGAACACTCAGTCGATTTGTTACTGTTTGTATAATTTTGGCGCCATTACGTGCTGTAAAAGATTAAAGGTGATTGCTTCTTTAGAAAAAACAATGGGAAAAAATAAAAGTTGTGATAAATCTACAAGGGAAGTAATAATAAAACTTCACCGGAAGAATTGGTCTTATAAAAAGATAGCCGACCATCTGCAATGTTCAAAAACGATGGTTTTCCACGCTGTAAAGCATTTTGCTACTTATCAAACTACTTCGAATGTTCCACGTGTACCTAAACAGAGAAAAACAACTCCTTGAGATGACCCAAACATCGTTCGTATGGCAAAACAAAATCCTTTTAAAGGGTCCAATGAGCTTAGAAAAGAATATTTTGGTGAAAACAACCCTTCCGCAATCTCAGCACGCACTATTCGAAGACGTTTGGTAGAAGAAAAATTGCACGGTAGGATAGCAAGAAAGGTACCCATGCTAAAACTTTGCCACAGGCAAGCCCGGCTTGCATTTGCGAGAAAGTATGAAAACTGGACTGTGCAACAGTGGAAAAATGAAATTTTTTCTGACGAGACGAAAATAAACAGAGTATGTTCTGATGGAAAACGATATGTACGACGTCCCCCGAATACAGCATTCGACCCAAAGTACACGAAAGTTACATTAAAGCACGGTGGTGGAAATGTGAAAATTTGGGGTTGCTTTTCTGGACATGGTGTAGGACCTGTAAAGTTGATAGAAGGTAACATGGATCAGTTCCAATACAAAAATATACTGGAAGAAACAATGTTACCATACGCTGAAGACGTTCTATCGGTCATTTGGACATTCCAGCATGACAATGATCCAAAGGACACTGCACGCACCGTAAAGCAATTTCTTACAGCGCAATTAGTTTCTGTCTTAGACTGGCCTGCTAACAGTCCAGATCTAAACCCAATAGAGAATCTGTGGTTTGAAGTAAAGAAAAAGGTTTCAAATACAAAGTGTGGAAATTTAAGAGAGCTGTATGACGTTTTTTTAGAAGAATGGAACTCTATTTCTCTTGCGAAATGTCAAAAATTAATAGAGTCAATGCCTCGCCGGTGTAAAGCTGTAATTAAAAGCCGTGGATATGCTATTAACTATTAATTTTAGTTAAATATTTATTAAATTTCTTTTTATGTTTCCTGTGCTACATAATATTGTGATTTTTTAAATCTAAGTGTCATACAAAACAATTCCCGAGCAGTTAAATAAATCGTTCTTAATTATTTGTCCAGTTTCAGTACTATTTGAATGTGTTACTTTGATAAAATCAATAAAATGTGCAAAAAATAGTTAGCGATTTCATACTTTATTCTTAAGTCAGGTTGCTCTATTAATGTGACTATTATATAACATAACTAGTTGCTTCTCAGAAGGTACACATCTCTGTGTATGATACGATTTAAATAAAAAACTTCTAGAACTTCAAATCGTTCTTAATTATATGACCACAACTGTATATTACTAGTGTCTGCCCGCGGCTTCGCTCACGTTTTGCTACGGTAAAAAGTGCTCAATTCTGGTCATAATCTATCTGTGTACCAAATTTAATCGAAATCGATTTTGCCGTTTCGGCGTGATTGGGTAACAAATAAACATCCAAACATCGTAATTTTGTCTATATGGGATACTAGTATTGTCCACCGGCGGCGGTTTTACCAGAATGAAAAGTAGCTCAATCTAGGTCATAATCTATCTGTGTACCAAATTTCATCGAAATTGGTCAGTCGTTTCGGCGTGATTGAGTAACAAACACCTAAAAACATACAAACATCGTAACTTTGTCATTTATGACATTACTAGGCTAATTATAGTTACTAGCATAGTATTATTTTATCTGTGTTATAGTTAAATAATAACAACAAATAACAAAAATAAAAGTAAATGTTGAGATCCTTGCTCTATGCTAATAGTCTTGTTACAAACTCTACAGCTAGCTATTAAAAATGTGCAAATAGGCGTGAAATTAAATTTCACGGCTAAAGTTTGTTTTTCTCCCAAACCAGACACAGAGAACGGCCACAATACATGACTTTTCGTTCATGACTTGACTTGAGAAGTAACACTATTTAAGGTGGCTGCTTTTCCATACTAATGTATTTAACCAAATGTGGGCGAACAGAGTAATATTTTACACTGAAATTATACTGTTGGTGTCTTGAAGAAAATTGAATTAATACCTAGCTAAAATTACATCGAAATGACTTGTATGGACTAACATTTCGATGTAATTTTCGCTATTAATCCAGTGATTTCTCCTACCAAATAAGATTTGCCGTAAATTATGACCAATATAAAAGCCAACAACAGTCATTTCAGTGTAAAATTATACCTTTTCTGTTCGCCCATATTTAGTAAATGACATTAGTATGGAAAAGCAACCACCTTAAATAACTGTACTGCTAGCCCGCTCCGTACTAACACAAGTTGCTCCTCCTCCTCCTTTGTATAGTAATTAATTCAAGCCAATTACATTTTTTATACACAATCTAGAGACTAATTATCTAGGCCTGTGGTTGTCATTTTCCTATTAAATTATATAGAATCAAACTAGTAAGGGCTATAAGATTTCCATAGAAATTTTGAAGACGGTGTGATTTGGTATACACATAATTTTATAAGAAACTGTCAAAACACGGGGCTATATATAAGTTTATTAATCATATGTACATAATTTCATGGAGTTTGATGAGATAATATCCAAATTAGGAGAAAACATCGTTTCCATGCAGATCGCTCAGCGCCCTAGCAGTATAGGTAAACTCCTCAAAAAAGTACAATAAATATAATTTGTAGTCAGGCGCAGTCAGGCGCTAAATTTTGTCGTCACACTAGCGCTCGTGAAACAAAAAGAGAGAGTATATCACTTTTATCCTTTTAAATCCTCATCCATACAAAAAATACAAAATGAGAAAATGTTTTTCCACTCCTAAATATTATCAGATAAATAAATAAATAAATAAATAAATAAATAAATAATGCTGGACAAGTTCACACAACATTATCTAGCCCCAAGCTAAGCCAGAGCTTGTGTTATGGGTACTGGATAACTGATATACTTAATATAATACATTACATAGATTGATATTTTTTATTATACATAGAAAACACCCAGAACATCCTGAACAAATATCTGCAGAACGCACAAATATTTGTTCCGAGGCGGCAATCGAACCCGCAACCTCCTGCGTCGCAGGCGAACGTTCGCCAGCCGCGCCCCAGAGGTCGTCAACAATGTTAATTTTTAGATTTTAGTATCAATAAGTAGTATAAATGAATGTCTTTTCACACTATCACTTCTAAAACCTAATACAGAAATATACAGAAAATGCTATTGACATAGTAAAAGACTAATGCCCGTCTGCACCAAAATTTTGGTAAAGCTTGAAAAAGTATGAATCTGTTGCAAATTTAGAAAAATGTTTGTTCCGACAATGGCACGGATTTTTTTTGTATGAATCTAAATCTTTTGATATACTCTGCTTTAAAATACCCGTTTTATTCAACTTGTTGTACTAACAGCACCCTAAAGGTGCAGAAAGTATAGATTCGATTGATAGTAGGGTAAGCTTCTCGACATGCATTCCAGTTGTTATTCCAATGTCGTTCATATCGTATTATGCTATACGTTGCAGTAAGGTAAAGGCCGCGTACATTCACTGCAGTGACGCTGATCACGATTCTCCAGTACTCATTGAAGATTTTACAGTCAACAGAGAGTATCTATAGTCTGTGTAGTCAGGCGGTATTATCACATAGGTGCTACCACAGCACATCGTTGAGAACTTGTTTGTGTAGACTTTCCTATTTGACAAGGGTTTAATAGCTTCATCCATTTCGATATGATTGAGTAACTATATGTTTGTATAGACTTTCCTATTTGACAAGGGTTTAATAGCTTCATCCATTTCGATATGATTGAGTAACTATATGTTTGTATAGACTTTCCTATTTGACAAGGGTTTAATAGCTTCATCCATTTCGGTATGATTGAGTAACTACCTATATGTTTGTATAGACTTTCCTATTTGACAAGGGTTTAATAGCTTCATCCATTTCGATATGATTGAGTAACTATATGTTTGTATAAACTTTCCTATTTGACAAGGGTTTAATAGCTTCATCCATTTCGATATGATTGAGTATAGATATGTTTGTATAGACTTTCCTATTTGACAAGGGTTTAATATCTTCATCCATTTCGGTATGATTGAGTAACTATATGTTTGTATAGACTTTCCTATTTGACAAGGGTTTAATAGCTTCATCCATTTCGGTATGATTGAGTAACTATATGTTTGTATAGACTTTCCTATTTGACAAGGGTTTAATAGCTTCATCCATTTCGGTATGATTGAGTAACTATATGTTTGTATTGACTTTCCTATTTGATAAGGGTTTAATAGCTTCATCCATTTCGATATGATTGAGTAACTATAATAACATGCAAACTTTTTTTTTTTTTAACTTTTGCAAGTAAACCCATCTAGCAGGTTTGGGCTCATTGGATCGAGTCCGATTTAAATGAAAGTTCTTACATTTTAGTGCATTATTTAAAATAGTGTATTTTAGTTTTATATAAGTATTTATTACATATTATTTAACAACTTTCACGGTTTTAGTTTACGCTAGTGATACTTGAAGGAATGGTCCCAATTAGCCAACAATAGAGACGAATGGAAGGAAGGAAGGGAGGCCTTTGCCCTGCAGTGGGACACCACAGGCTCACAATAAAAAATAATAATAATAGTGAACTGGTTTATTAAATTCAGTCTTTGTCTAAAATACTTGTGATAAATGCATCGTGTTATTTAACAAGTTAGTTTTATTTAAGTAATTATTACATTTTATTTAATGACTTTTAATTGTTTTTTTATATCAAAATTTTAGTTTACGCTAATGAACTGCTTTATAAAATTCAGTCTTTGTGTAAAATACTTGTGATACAAAAATGTATAAAAGAATTCCTTAGCTGTTGACAGAAGCGATAGAAACAGATGTATCGACAGTCGGTAAGTAGTCTTGTTGACTCTGTGACTCAGAACTCAGAGGCTTAGAGGTGAATGTCTGGTTATTAGAAGTTCTTGCCTTCTTTTGGTCTTTACTGGTACTTTCAAGGTCACCTGCAAGGTCTTTATTTAAGACTCCTTTGTAATTATAGTATTTATGAACATAGTAGGTAATCACAACACGAACTCATTACAGCAATGAAAAAGTAGGTACATATTTGTTAGTATTAGTAGAACTCCTTATGAAAGAGTTAGCCCACGTAAGTACTACCATTACATGGTACTATTTCTGCCACCAAACAGATGCTCGCTTTGTGATGATGGGACTTATAGAACTGGGCAGTATCATGAATCTAAAGCTTTATAAGCGAAACAAAAAAAAAGACCCTTACAGTAGTCACATATTATGATGTGTAACATCTGTCATCTCACCTCCTTGGTAATAAGCAACATAGATAATAGTAGGTACCAACCTCTCGGAAAAATGCGCGCTTCCTGTACCACACTTCCGTCCTTTTTCACGAAATCACTCTCACAGTGTGCAGTAAAGCGAGAGGAAAGATGTTACACATCAAAAAGGGGTGATTCACCCTAAGACTAGAAAAACTAAAGATTTGATATTTGCCATAAATGTTCCTTTCGGCTTCTAGGTGCTCAATAAGAAATGATTTTACAAAATTACACAGATAAGCGGATAAAAAAGGGTAGTTTAAAAGTTTATATTATTGTAGTTTTTGATTTAAAGTTTGTATGAAAAAAGTTAGAGTCAAATTGAATGTTACGAACACGTTATAGCATATTTTACATTGAAATTCGATTCGGCACCGATACATTTTTTAAAAGTCGGCTGTCTATCAAACTTAAATAGATTATTTTCGTAAACTTCAGTAAGAAATAAACGAAATTGAAGTGTGTAAAGCTTAATTGTACATGGGCCTTCCTAAAACTACTCGCAGCCTCGCAGGCGATGTCGCGGGCGGGACAGATTGTAAACTCTATTGCCAACCTAAAGTATATCTAAGGCAGTGTAAACAGTGTTCTAATAACAGCGTTTTAGAATTATCTAAAAAACACACGTCTAATAATAAAAAACATGTGGGTTAAAGGCCTGACCGTGGCCGTAACCTCTTTTAAAGACATGCACATTTATACCAGCTATACAACAAGTTACCAGCTGGTAACCACAAGTTGCTCTGAGGACCTTCATTAATAACTCTGTCATTACGTACGGTGCTCATAGTAACAAATGGTTATTCTGTGTCTTGACGTTCTTGGCGGTTCTTGCTGCATTACTACCGGTTCCCACACCAGTTCCTACCCAGTAGGTAACTACTGAAAGAGTTGTGTTTGACCTTAAGTCTGAGAATTTAAAAATAAATTTGTGACCATATAAAATGATATTTTAAAATTACCTAAAAATCTAGCAATCAGAATCAGAAACAGAATCTCTGATAAAGCTAAGAAGAGATGCTGTAGTTCTAATGTTATTGACTTCACGTTACAAGATGCAGAGCGCGTTGAAGTCTTTTCTATTGAAAATCCGAAATGTTTGCCAACTTTTTAATTACGTCCTATAGAGGCCTTTTTTTTTTTTTTTTTTTAACATTGATTGGACCTTTGTTTGACCACGATCTCACCTGTTGGTAAGTGACGATGTGGCCGAAGATGGAGCACAAAAGTCTAGAAGGCACCTATTCACTCTAGACTTGAAGAGACCCAGATTATAGTTTTCAGGAAAGACAGACGACGGCAGTGTATTCCACTCCTTAGCAGTTCGCATTATAAAGGTAGAACCGAAACGTTTTGAAGCAAGTCTCAAAATAAATAATTGTGTTTATTTTATACTTGAAAGATAATACATTTATTTACAGAAAGAATAATAAAAGGTATGTACAAAATACATATGAAACAGTTGTGCTACCTGAAGACCGCTACAAGCGATCTAAAGGTAGCTCAACTGATCCAAATCACTACCAGACGGAAGCGTCCCTAAGATGCTGGCTGCATTGCCACGCTGAATGGCAATACTAATGCGTTGAGCCAGATAAGAGCCAGCTCTCGGGTCACGCGTCGCTTCGACCAGATGCCCTGAAAGAATTTTGAAAACGCGATGGGCCCCGGAACCCCTCGGACCCAGAGTCTCGACCCCATTAACATTATTGAAAGATAATAATGTTCTATGGTTGAGTTGGATTTCATACAAGAAACGTCAAATGTTAGATATCGCGTTTTCATATAAGTACCTAACGATCGGGGAACGTACCTGTCCATCTCCCTTACGTACATCAAACCTTAAAAAGTGGCGCCATCCGGCTGGAGTGGTGAATAATGAAGAAATTGGTTTTAACAAGGGGCGTTTCACCTTAGGTACTCATTCTTGATTAAAATCCTAATAGGTAGGTAATATCTCTGCCAAGCAGCGATAGGATAAACCACGGTTTTAGGTTCTATAAATTGTTCATATATTACAAAACTCCTCGTATAGTGCCACCATCTTCGCGGATAACGCCTTCGCTTCCAAAGTTCTATCTTCGTCATATACCCAATGGGGGCTGCTGCCGACAGCGCCGGCCAGCGCCGGCGTATCGTTCCGAGGGGGTTTTATATTTAGGTTTTTAATTTTGTAGACAAAATCAGAAAAATAGCGAACACACGAAATCATCAATGTTTATTGTCTCTGACAGATAAACGTTCGATTTTTTGTATATTTTAAAATATCTTTTCAACACACTTGCTTATAAAGTGGCTCTAATTTCACCGCAATTAGGCACATAATGACTAATCAAACTGTGACTTTTTCATTACTATTATTCACTAGTGAGTTATAGAGACAGTTGAACATTTACACAGAGTGTGTATTTCTTTTTATTATTATTCTCTTCACAAGTGTGTTGAAAAATGTCGTATGATACACGTGTGTATTGATGAGTACCGTCCTCGGCTCTCTTAAGACCCTCACCTGACGGGTCGGGTTTCAATGGCGCCTCAGCGGTAATCACCAACATTACACACTTGTACCATAATATACTATTTAACCGATATTTGATATGGGTTTCTTACAAGAAATGTAAAATTATAGTTATCACGCTTTCATATGTTGATTAAAGCATTACTAAGTATAAAGAACTGCACTGCTAGCCCAACGATTGATGTTCTACATACACGTCCACAATAAACGCTAATATTAATTGATTTATCGTGTAAAAACATCAGTTTAGAAACCTTACTCAATGTGTAACAAAAAGTAAATTACTTAGTTGTTTCTGTTTGGAACATGCTTTCGCTGTGGCAATAGCAGTCGGCCGCAGGTAAAACCTACAAGGTTGAAATGTACGCACAAAAACTACTAGACGTTGGTGAATATAGCAAACCCAGTTTTGCATGCGTGTGAGGTTCAACTTACTTTACCTACTATTGTAAATTAATTCAGGTACGTAAGAAACGAGGATCTCCACCGGGACCTTATCATAGAGTTCGTCGATAGAGTCATCAAAAAATGCAGAATCTCACGAACGTAGACATCATCATGATGTGAACTTCGAGGCAATCCAGCTTTCAACAATTCAGACATTGTGAGAAGACTCAAAAGAACGAAACCTTATGAGTAATTAGTGTAGTGTAATTAATAGTGTAATGTAGTGCAAACTAGTGCTAGCTAATAAGAACACAAGAACAAAGTGCCCTCCCCTTGAATAGAGACAGAAAGAAAAGTATTCATGGACACATTCTTAAATATAGTTTATCTAAATCAATGTACATGTTAAATTAGGTACTTGTCAACCTTCCTGGCGGCTAGATTGTGGAGAGTTAGGGTACCCACACTACTATAAAGTAGGAGGATATGAAAAAAAAACACCACTTAAATATGCGTTAAGATCAAGCTACACTACACATCACCGATTCATTCAGCACTGCGTGGCTCCCTAACTCACCCCATACATTTTAGGAGCGTGTTTTGTATTGGAAGTTTTCCGTATACGATGATATGTAGCTCGACGCTCCGCTTACCAGTCGCATTGATCGCTTTATTTGTTGGGCTAACGCATTATACGTGATCAATCAATCACAGATCTACAAAAAAAAAACAAGTGATAGTCCTTCTAAGATATGCACTTCGGTAACTTCTTGCGATCATTATTATTAGCGAATTTGGTAACATTCCGACTTGATCTCATGCACCACCTTTATGTTTTTACAATAATCAGTGATGCAAGTCTACGGGAAGTAGGCCGGCAGCTGCAAAAGGCCACGATCAATGACGCCATTTTTTGCTGACTCCATGAAGTAGCGAGTATAAATAAACTAACTATTTCTTAGAGTCGACCTTTTCGACAGACAGACGCTAGTGTCTGGCGTTTCCGTTTGTAGAATAGTACTCTGTGGTAAGTCGCCCTCCGCCTAGAGGAGCAACGACTTGCTCAGCGAGGCTGGCAGCAAAACATACATACATACATACAAACGCCGATTTTTCCAAGTTGACTCAGAGAACTCGCTTCGCTCGTTCAATAAAATCAAGAGAGCCAAGCACTTTTCGCTATAACAGTCCAAGAAAAGGATATGTGGCCAGCCGGCCATTTCCATTAGGTATTTTTTTAATTGATTCGAGCGAGTCCAGTCGGAACTGTGGTGAGCCGGGCCGCGGCCCATCAGAATGGGGCGAAGACCAAGCTCAGTGGCGGGTGGATGGGACCTACAAGTTGCCTATTTATTTGACGTTTTCAATTTACGGACAGTACTCATTCATCTACAGAGTTTCATTCACGGAACTTGTGGGAAACAAATTTCTCAGAAGTGCCGTTGACAGAACTAGTGTTAAAACACAGTTAGCATGACCAAATAACGTTGAAAAGGTAATAGCGACCCTATGTACACTGAAGGAAAGATTGTAAGAAAACTTAAAAAAAAATTATACTGATGATGAAACGAATGACAAGGCTGGCAAAGATAAAGTCATGGTTGTGTAAAGGTGTAAAGTAAAGGTGATGTCATCTTTATAACAGTAAAAGCATTAAAGTCCATCAATCAAATCATATTTGTAGAAAGTGAAAACCATATATTTAGGAAAAATACAGACTTCATTATTAAACGTAGGTATAATAAAGATAAAGCGTATATACAAAAACATAATACTATTTATAAAGATACATAAAATGCGATACGATTTGCCGATAAGAACAAGCAATATTAATAATCAAACTGGCGGTTGCAGACCGGTACAATACGAAGCTTCATCTCTCCAGGTTTAGAAGGGCATGAGACCAAATAGTAATATAACGAGACCCCATCTTCCCAGGATTAATACTGATGAGCGAAAATAGGTGTTTTTATTATTTCTAATTTTGGTTTGAATTAATAAACCACATCTGTCTGTTAAAGAAATATTATAGTAATATGTTAATAACTGAGGGAGAAATCGGGGTAGACAGTACGTAAGACAGGATGAACAGACAGATATGAGGGTTCCGTTTTGGCTTTGAAACCTTAAAAGACCAGTTTTAAACCAAAAGTGAGAACAATGTAAACCCATAAATAAAAAGATAACAATTCACAATCCAAATCCATGAACGATTATCCAAAGATATGCAAATGCATTGATTAGAGTCTGTCCAATCTTTTGTCCCCGATATGTCGTCACACTTGATATAGATTTCACAAAATAACTTGGTAAATACCGTTTAGCACGTATATTCGTGATTAGAGTGACCGGGTGTCCTAATTCCGGTGTCACGAAAGTTTTGGCACGCAAAGTATCACTGCTTCAATTTTAGAAATTGGTCTGTTAAATTGTTAACTGCTTCGATTATCTGCGAAATTGTAATTTTCTAATCTTATCAGCTGTTTTGACGTTTCCGTTCCTGTCACTCAGCTTAATCGCTCTTCTTCTGAATAACGCTAATGTCACAAATCTGTCACCAAATTGACCGTAAATAACTTTCATTATCTAGTATTGATGCTATTAAATAGTCATATTTACTCAATGATATCCAGTTATTTAGTATATACCTGCACATCAACATCAGACTATAGAAGTCCACTGCTGGACGTAGGCCTCCCCATAGAATACCATAACGAATGGTCTTGAGCCACCTACCTACACCCACCGACTTCCTGGGACCTGTATAAAGTCTTTGGTCTCTCCATAAGGGTGCCTTCCTCTACTGCGTCCTCCGGTTTGTTGTCGCCACGTGAGAATCTTTATTCCTCAACGCTTTGTCAGTTCTACGAGCTATATGGCTTTTCCATTGCCACTTCAACTAGCTAATTCTGAGAGTGGTGGCAGTGATCTTGGTTTGTCTACGGATCTCCTCATTTTGGATTATTTCGCATAGTGATAATCTTTATTATCACCACGCGAAAGAAAGGTATCTAATAAAGAAATTATGTTTGTCAGATAATGGGAACTACGAAGTTCCATCACTCTTAAGATATAAAGTGGGTTTGAATTATGGTCTGTTTCATTTATATTGAATAATTTATCTCAATTTCTATTGATTATTATACAACAGTGCAGCTGTAGAAAGGGAGCCGCGGGAGTTAACTGTTTTTTGTGACATACGAAACTACTTTTATCGCATTGATTAGTGTCGATGTCGTTCACGACAAAATGTAGCGTTCCTCGAATGCGTGACGTTTCAAAATAATCAATCCACGATTATATAAGAGTAACAACGTTGATTTTACTTGTAAGTACGTGCTAGATTGAGCCCTTTGAATTGGCTACATAATTTAATTTACTTACCAGGCAACGCCGACAGCAGACAGTACAATACGTTAAATTAAACTTTACAATATATGCTAGTTACATAAATGCACGGCATTAAATACAAGCAACTCCAGGATAAACAAAATGAACTAAAGCAGGGTTTCGCAAAAAACTACAAACATAATGCTTCAGTCACGATCATCCGGTCGTATCTGGCTTGATCTACGGTTTATCTCAAATGTCAGGAGACAGCTCAAGGTCCTGTTTAATCTTGGCTCGAGTTGAAAGAGATACACATACCAATTGTTACAGTCCGTTTACCGTAAGAGTCCCCTGTCTTGGTTGGCACTGAGGTAAACATTTTGCATGTGTAGTTCTAAATTTCAAGCAATTGTGACCGAGACCGTGATTTTGAAGAAATCAAACCATGAATAATTTATTAATCGTGATAAGGTTTTTTGTAGTGAAAAGTGAAATTGTATCAAATTGTTGTTTTTCTGAACGTAAACTACCTATAACGTTGGTCTATCATATAGAATAGGTAATACATTTATGGTATAATACATTTATTTACAGAAAGAATAATACAAGGTATGTACAAAATACATATGAAACAGTTGTGCTACCTGAAGACCGCTACAAGCGATCTAAAGGTAGCTCAACTGATCCAAATCACTACCAGACGGAAGCGTCCCTAAGATGCTGGCTGCATTGCCACGCTGAATGGCAATACATTTATTAGTAATTTTTTTTGGTGGTTAAAGAATAGATTTTAGTATAGCTTAGTTCAAAATATTTTACTGTAAGTATATAAGACATAAGACGATAAGACCGATATAAGATTGTTGGCGATAAGACCGCCCATTGTACGTTTATTTATATAGTTAAGTTTGTTTCTTTTTGTTTGTATTTTTAGCTATTAAGGTGTACAATAAAGTATTTTCTATCTTCTATCTATCTATCTATATTTTTTTTATCAATAGGTATATAATTATTGGTCAAATTTAAATTTAGTGTTATCCTTAGGTGTGGGTTACACATTAAAAAAACAACAAACTTTGTAATATATAAATCTTTGCGTGACTGACTGACAGACTAATCAACGCCAGGCCTAAACCGGAACTCCTAGAGACCTGAAATTTGAAGGGTACGTTCCATTTGTGTTCTAAGGGTGCACTAAGAAAGGAATTCCAGATATTGAACCCCCAAGTGGGTGCAGCGGGAGTTAAAGTTTGTATGAAAAAGTACACGCGGACGAAGTCGCGGGCATTCCACTAGTAAATTATATAGGTACATATGGTAAGTAGGTATTTTATTAAACACGGAAGTACAGTATAAACAAAAATGCACACAAATTCATGCAAAAACGTGTATTGAGTGATGTAATGAGTAATGAACACGACAAAGGGCATTCCCATTCATTAAATACCTACAAACTACACAAAAATCAGGATTTATTGCACATCAATAAAACAAACACAGATAGAAAGAAACAGACGTCCGAAAATTGGCCCCTGTGAGACCCCCTATCCTTTTGAGTGCAAAAGCGCGGCACAGATGTGTTTCAGGTATGCGATTCACCCACGGATAAGAAATGACCTTTACTGTCTGGGGACTGGTTTGACCACATGCTTCCCGTGGCCGGTAAAACTTGGAATGCACAATGTCACTCTACCGAACGCCTGGTTATTGTTCAAAAATCTTTAATTTTAAAGTTTCTTCTGAATTTGGCTTACCTCTCTATAATTATGTTGTTCTGTAATTGCTATGTAAGTGCTTGTTTTATTACCAACTATTATGACTTTTATCGTTACTCTTAATTGTTGATTTCGTAACCGAGGATGTGATAAATGAAGAGCAATTTTTTTTTAATGATTCGGAAACTTTTCTTGTTTTTTACTTTAAAAAGTATAAGTACCTATCATCATTTAAATTGATAATACATACAAACATTTTGAAACTCCTACCACCTAACTAATTCCGCGAACATAAGTCCAACCCAAACGTAATAAATACCTCTATTTAATAAGTGTTTAAAAGTAATCTGATTTAAAATCTGCAATAAATATGCCAATACTTGTACAGGTATAATTACTGTTAGGATTTGAACTTGGCGAAAGCAGATTGGGATGGCGTCACACTTCTCATTGCATAAGGATTATCTTGAATACGTAATAAGGTCATTGAGCTATGCTTTGCTTAAATAGTCGTTTCCAAGAAGATAAAAGATAAATATTGTTGGTACTAGTATTTTTTTGTTACTACAGTCTTATACGAACACATTCGAAAGAGCAATAACCTCTAGACTGTTTATTTACAATTACGTATGACTTTGATACAGACGATTCGTATGTCTTTTTTAAATATTGATTACACTTTCACTACGTTTTCTCTCAAGTAGTCCGAGTAAAAATGTTGCATGCTTTACCTCAGCATTATTAAAATGAATGATGATAGCTATTTCCTCTGAATAATGAATGAAGCTGATTGCTTTTATTACTAGCAGTACGAATATTTTAGAGTTTTTTGTTCTAATAGAGATGTGGACATGAGATTCCTACTACACATGCGGTTACTTCAACGCAGAGACAATAATAATATTATTCTCAGGCCAGTAGGTATTCATTTTAGATAGTCCCCAAATGGTCTTTCCAATTATGCCAAGTTGTTTATATCGTCTTCTTTTTGACTCCGTTCGTTAACTTTCGCTTTATTTGCATTCCAAATATCTTTGGTTATATTTTTTGTTTTTATTCGAGGGTCTTCATTTTGCAGGTTTATTTTTAGAGCGTGATCTCAGTCCGTATCTTTACCTCCTTCGCAAGTTCCAGCATCCATTGTTTGAGACTCAATTCATTAAACTAATTATTAGTTTCGTTAGCAATACCTTGGGTTTGGGCTGAACAATGAGAGGTTACTTAACTTTATTTGGCGATTGTTCCAAACTAGTGACTTAATTAGACCTGTTGAGCCAGTCAAGATTAATCACAATCGTGTTCTGTCTGTTCGGTAAGGCCATTAGTTTTTGCAAACAGCGACACAGACTTGGCTGAGTCATCTTTGATCACCAGGTAACTGTGCTTAAAGGCACCTCAGTTTCAAGTGTTAAATATTTCTTCAGAAAGTATTTAAGTGCATTAACAGGAGCTCTCCAATGAAACCGAGCTAGAAACCAGTTTACGAAACCCGTGTGCACACATCCATGAGATGTGGCAATTGCCCTCATGATAGTATCGGCGGTTCGTAACACATCAAACACACTAACGAGGTAAAAGGCAGATAATTACATGCCCTGCCACCAAATACCGAGTTACGGCGAAACCTCAACAATAACGAACCTGAACCTGCACATTGATGACACTGCATTCTAAGGATTCCAGCGATAACGGCACAAAAACAACACAAGCGGCACTCACCGTTAGTGCCAAAATATTCAGCATCCTTATCCATCAAATCATGCTGGAAGCCGTAAGCGGGCAGCCATGCATGGGAACCTGGTGGCTCGGGCCAATCCGATATGCGGACCTCCTCCATTTCAACATGAACACAACACTGCACTTCACAAGCGTTACACTATAAGCACGAGCATGCACGGGCTACCTCTTCGTTCGTCCATTAGGTGGTCATTTAGGGCGATAACGGTCGGTTCTGCGGCCGGTCGGCTGCCTTTCACCACGGAGTCGAACGCGCGCGCGCGGCGGGGAGCGGCGGAGTACTGGCGCGCAGGCGGCTGACGCGCGCGCTGCGCTGCGATCTCTCCTATCGCAGCAAAAAACAGCCGGTTCGAAGTCTCTCCAGCTGGGCCTTTGCCCCATGCCCGAAGCCCATGCCCCATCAACGGTAATCGGCCATTGCAAAACTAGATCTATCACTATTTGGAAACAATCAAGTTCTGCGAGAGACTACCTCGCTCGCTGACAGATGCTTTCCAGACATGTCACGCCGAGCGTTGACTCAAGTGTTAGTAACCTGTCAGTTTAGTTTACGATTTCCATCACGTCAGTTTCAATCGTGAGAAGTTGTTTTTGTTTTGTACTCCAGACGTCGCTGCATAAAATTATATCTAATTATCTACGTCTGAGTCTGACCTAACCTGACACCCCAGGCGTTATTACAGAAATAACAGCGGCATACCCCATTATGTTGTAGTTCTTCATACTTAGTAGGTTTTATGTTTGAATTAATCGTCATACGAATCACGATTACCCTTCTTACGTGCTGTTACAACACTTTCAAAGTTGGAGAAAGCCGAACAACACGGTATAATGTGGTATACTTGAACAATGGTCTACATTTCTAGTGTCGCGCTAATCTTTGATGAAGAATAAAATAAAGTTGAATACTAATGAGATTCTCCGTATTGTTCTCGGATTATAACTGTTTTATTCGTTTTATTTAAAAGGAAGTATAGTCAGAGCCTAGTCAGACTGATAGTAAACACTCGTCCATACAAAAAATACAACATAATTAATTTTGTAAAAATAAAAAAAACCCTCAACGCAATGAAACGGCTGAACCGTTTTTGATCAAACATTATTAAGAACACACCCGACAAATTCAACTACCAAACAAAAAAAAAACGAAATCGGTTCATCCGTTCGGGAGCTACGTTGCCACAGACAGACACATACACAGTCACATACAGACACGTCAAACTTATATCACCCGGTCGTTTTTGCGTCGGAGGTTAAAATAGAAAATGTTTTCCCACAGTAAAAAAAAATCGTACCAATTCCATTGAAAATTACTTAGATGACGTTTTGATTTGTGTAAAACAGGAAAGCTCCCTTCTAAGTCTGCATGTTATGACGGGCACCTACGTACCCGACATGCACTTGCGCACTTTTTGTTTTCATACATTCATATTTGACCATCTATCATTATTATTGTTGTTATTATTTATTTATTTTACTCTGTGCACCGCCGTTCGTTATCACTTCGCTCATTACTTTCCATCCAAAGGTTGTCTGTAAGAAATCGCTTTTTTTCTTCTTTTTTTTTTCTTTTTTTATACCATGAATGACGGAACGAGCAGATGGCCCACCTGATGATAAGCGGTAACCTCTGCCTATGAACAGTGCATTATCACATAGGTCACGTCCACCTAGGACGCGCCCTATGTGACTGCACTGCGCCCGCCACCCTGAGACATAAAGATGAAAAGTCTCATGTGCCTGTAATTTCACCGGCAACCATACCCTTCCAATCGGAACACAGCAATGCGAGCACTACTGCTTTGCAGCAGAAATAGGTATGGTGGTAGTACTCCCCCGGACGAACTCTTTCACAAAAAAGCTCTTCTACTACTTCACAAAAAAACCTCTCACTACGTACCTTTCAGCCCATTGTACTATAATTTGATTTAGTTAATCCTTTTTTGTGTTTTAATAAAGTGCTAATCTATCTATCTATCCATCTTTGACGCAATTAATATTTACGCGCACTGTCGTTACGTAATTAATATTTACGGGCACTGTCGTTACGTAATTAATATTTACGCGCACTGTCGTTACGTAATTAATATTTACGCGCACTGTCGTTACGTAATTAATATTTTTTCCAAGAGCGTTAATTAAAGTAATTATAGTCTAGAGATGTCTGTGATCGGTGAAGTGATCACTCTGCACACTGTCAATAAACCCATCTCGCCATTACTCGAGGAGATCCAGCACAAAGATGGAGCCGAATGATTATAAAAAAGTTTCGTTGCAAAAGGTAATGTTAAAATAATGGATTTTTGTTTGCGTGCTCAACACTCTCCGTTATAGCACAGTATCAAAACGTACAGTAACCTAACTCAGGATATTTAAGAATTTAGTATGATTATGTATTTTATCCACAATCACACTCATATCGTAAAATCCTCATTAGGAAATCAAAAATTGTATTTTAATGACATATTTTATAATGACATTCATCTCTAATAAGAAAAATACACACGAATTGAGAAACTCCAACTTTTTTTTTGAAGTGGGTTAAAAAAGGAGGGTTTATACATTTTTTTTGTTAATTTTCATGACATATTCTATGGTATAATTATGGCTACGAGCGCTACATGGCATGCGCGGTAGAATGTTGTTTGTTTTTTGAGCTTATGTACATTTTATGCAAAAACGACGGGGTGTTATAAGTTTGACATGTCTGTGTGTGTGTGTGTGTGTGTGTGTGAGAGAGAGAGAGAGAGAGCGTGTGTGTGAGTGTGTGTGTGTGTGAAAGAGATAGATTGAGAGAGAGAGAGATTGTGTGTATGAGAGAGAGAGAGAGAGAGAGAGAGAGCGTGTGTGTAGGTGTGTATGTGTGTGTGTCACACATTGTAGATACACACGCCGTGTATCTACAATACATGCTCAGAAATGTTGTACTTGGACGCAGATATACTTTCTGTTCGAAAATTGTATGTTCTTAACTCTCTACTTAAACAACATAAAAGCCTTGAATATGACCCAACCAAATTAAATAAAAGAAGAAAAGATATCATCTTAATTACAACTAATGTAAAATCAATTTATGCATCACGACAGTACTTTAGACAATCTTCTCGTTTATACAATAAAATAAATAAACTTTTAAACATATACGCCTTAAACAATCATAAATGTAAAATCATTTTAACCAAGTGGTTATCGTCTTTAAGCTACTATGATGTTGAAGCACTTTTGGAGGTTATAAAATAAAAACAGACAACGAACGTATAGTGGCACCACTCATTCCCACTCTCACACACCCTTCCACACATACGCCAAATTCATATGAGGGCTACTCCTGTGATACCCAGACTCTTAAGAGACTGGTGGTAGCAGGAGAGCCTTCCCACTGATAGGTATACACACCCACACACACACACACATCACTCGCACACCCACACACCCACACAAACACACACATCTACTACACATCACTTCATAGTTCACTGACACTACACTTTTTACATCTGAAGTCAAGCTAACACTATTTTCTATGTATATTTTATGTTATTCTCAAATCTTTATTATTATTATTATTTGAAACGCAATAAACATTTGTATTGTATTGTATATAAACTTATACTTTATAATGGTGTATGGATCTTCATCTATCTAGCTAGGTATTAAAAGGCTCATGTCATAGTTCATAGTTCATTTATTGATAACAATAATGTTACAGGTCAAAAAAAATTATAATAAGAAAGAACATAATAACATAATTAGTAATTAGTGTTTTGAATGTACGTGTGTCAAAACTTATATTCAAAACTTTCTCAGTTTTAAACTCACACTGGTGTTTTAATAACCCCTGTTATGTAACAGTTTAATAAAAATCCTACTATTATTTTCCATCCGCGATTATCGCACTGCAGGGCCGTGCGTGGCATTCCTTACATTCCCAGCAATTTAAGGCTTCTACAGGCCAAGATCTTAGTGGCGCGTCAACCTTTTATTTTGTTTGACTGACGGATCAAGCAGATTATGTGAATGGATAAACATATGGTGCGACCGAGTTTCACTCAGCGTTTTTTAAGTTTTTTTAACTTATTATAAGTTATTAGTTTGAAAATAGTGGAATCAATATTAGTGGAATTAATATCGGAACAAATATTTGTGCGTTCTGAAGATATTTGTTTAGGGTGTTCTGGGTGTTTTCTATGTATAATAAAAAATATCTATGTATGTAATATATTACATTAAGTATATCAGTTATCTAGTACCCATAACACAAGCTCTGGCTTAGCTAGGGGCTAGATAATGTTGTGTGAACTTAAAAAAAAAAAAAAAAAAAACTCTGTGATGCGACCGTCATATGGCGGTCAGTACTGCGTAAATATTTTCCTAGATAATTTAGTTTGAAAGAAACGACTCATTCGCCACGCATTCTTAACTTTCATAAAACGCGTCTGCGTGCGTGAGAGTCTTGAACATATTCTGTTCGAGCATGATTTTCTGTGAAAATTAACCTGATCTATGAGTAACTACTGACTACTGAGGTTATACTTGTAAAAATATTTATTCTGTGGTTATACTCCAACGGCATTTTGTAATTGGTGCTAAGAACTTTGACCTTTCTGTGAAAATAAAAGTAAATGCCCCATTGTTTTATTACACGGACTTACGAAATAGAAATGAAGATGTAATAAACTGAACGGATGAACTTTTATAATTTGATAATTGTTTTTGTTTTACATGAAAGTTAACTTCCTAATTGCGTAATAAGTGCCACTTTTTGAGTTAAACTTGCAGTTAACATCGTGACCCGGGGGCCTATTGGAATAATAACTATGTAACTATGAGGTCGAGTTAGAGTTTTGGCTACTAGACCCCTAGATAATATCACTTCTAGGAACTCGTGGCTATTTATGTATGTTTTGAACCCACTTCACAAAAAAGGAGGATGTTCTCAATTCGTGTTTTTTCTTAATGTTAGTTACCTCATATCTCCGTCATTTATGAACCGATTTGTATTTTTTTTTTTTGTTGACTCTATACACTTCCATGTTTGTCCCATTTTCATCAAAATCTGGTTCTGATGATGGGATCCATGAGGAACTGAGGGAACTCCTCAAATATTATAGGCACACATATTGTGATTTTGGTATTTTCAGCAACAAGACAAGCATGTGCATTCAGAAAGTGCCATTTGGTTAATTGGAACTGATGGCATCTTTTTTTTTTCGAAAATAATTATTTAAAGTGGCCTAGGTCATACATAAAACTATATTCTGAATATATGGGTTTTTTTCAGTGTTTGATCTGCCTTAATCACTTAGTAGTTCTGCGAACAGTAAACAGTTCTGCGGTCTTACCACTTTACCGTCGTATCTGTTCAGTTTCATCACAGTCATCAACAACAGCCTTTAATTAAAGCGTCCGCTGCCAGACGAGGCCTCTCCCATAGATAGAATATAATGAGGAATTTGCAATAATCACCACGCTTCGCAGGCAAATTGCTGAACGCGGAATTATTAGTGCTGAGTACTCAGGTGGACGCTGTCAATCCTCTAGCTAGTGTTTAATATCCACGAGAGGAGACGGAGGAGTTTATTCTCAATCCGGACACATCACAACTCAGTTCAGTTTATACACCTATAAATACATATTTTTACCCGACTGTCAAGGAAGAGGGTCATGCATTTAGTGACAATTTAAATTACAAAGTAAACATGAAAATGTGAAGGTGTCTAGTTCAGGAGGTTCTTTGGACGCCTGACACGAGACACCGCGCAGTTGCGTCATACGTCGCCGTCTACCCGTGTGCACTAAAATATAATAAAGTGTTTTAATATAAATGTATGTTAGTTTTTAAGGTATTTATGTTGCTACGGGCTTATTGTTTAGGTTTAGTACATTTCTCATTAAGCCATTACAAATAAAAACTATTTAAAAGTTTTGGTAAAGAATCAGTTATAGAATATCTGAGTTTTAGTATAATGTTTATTCTCTACAGGTAGGTGGCAGATTATAGTGAACATACGAACGTCTTACAAGATAATTAACCTCTTCAATGTGAGTCGGAAACGATTACTAAAAGAAACAATTCATTATCTTTCCATTTCACATTCCCACACATAACGTGCACATACGCGCATGCACGCCACACTACAGGCTTTTATGCTACCCAACTGTCAGCTCGAGTAATTTTTCTCTCCATACCATCGAGCAACGCAGGCCTCCGTACTGGAGGGGAGACGCCATAGAGCTGTCAACCGATACATATTTATTCAGAAATATTTGGGGGGGGCTTCACGCACTCACTTACAGTTTAATGCACACTTTTGTAACCAGTCGTTCTATCGCTATAAACGCACACATCTATAAACAGCAACACATCAAAAATCTTTATACACACATAGATAATTTCTGTGTACAAACATCATGTTATGTCACAAAATTGACAGTAACATCCGTTCTAGGGACTTCCAGCACTCAAGTCGATAAATGAATAGTATCGATAACTTTTTGGTAAGAACTTACTTTGCCTACCACCAAGGGTCATTTAAAGGATTTAAGGGCGGCTAGGGATGAGGGGAGGGGTTGAACGCTCTCTGTGAAGGGGGAGTTGCGGAACCTCCCCACTTTTCGAGGATAGCATAGAGATCATTTTGTGGATAACTATGATATTTTAGATTAGTAAAAGGTAGTAGTAGGCTGGAGAGAGAGGGGGTAAACGCGGAAACTTAGAGTATAGAGAAAAATCAAGAAAATTTTGAGTACCCCAGGTACAACCTTACTTTACAACAACTCATGAGATGATTAGTTCTTGGGAAAATTGAATTAGAATTTTGTTCAAAGCTTACAATAATTTCATAAAACTATGGGCTGGCAAGTCAAAAGAGACGAAAGGAAAGAAAAGGAAAAAACGCTTTACTTAGCTCCCGTCTTCCTACTAACCTACATAATCCATGACGGTTCTGGCCTCGAAATATACAATGTATTATATATATCTGTCATTCACTGTTATTGTCAAAAACCAAAAATCATGATCCTAAGTGCCAAAAAACTAGATTAGTCATTAAAATTTATAAATAGTTTTTTTTTTTATTTCAGGCATGATTATCCCACGACACAGGGGATCCTAGTGTGGGATCAGAACTATGTAGGTATGTGTTGGGTGTGTTAAGTTATGTTGATGCTAAACGATGGTAGGTAAAGTAATACTTAGCGCTATAAATAGTGAACAGAATATCGCGTTGAAAAAATTATACCTAGCTATATTTTTTTTTCATTCTTTTGTCAATCAAATAGGATTTGAATAGGAAAATCCCACGACACAGGACGGACACTCATGACACGACTTTTCTTGAAAAGGAGTAAAAGAGTTCAAACTGGGAAATGCTTTTGTTAATTTATCGTGATCACGTATCCCACAAGCTAGGTAGGCATGCAACTTTTTACGAAAAACTATCACACCTCTAGATTTGTAATATCACATAGTAATTTAAATTCATGTCTAGATAAGTTCACACATGAAAAAACTAGTAAAAATAACTTGGAAGCCCTTGCAAGCCTAGCTAGTAATATCTTGGAGCAACACGGCCGCCGCTGGAGGTCACACGAGAGAGACACGAGGAGGTCGCGGCGGGGGGCGACATCAAGTAAAGGCGTTCCCCTCTGGCTATGCACAATTTCATTTTGGCATACGCGTTAGTAAAACTGTTTTACTAACTGTTTTAAAAACTATCCGTTGTAATTTAACATAGTAATTTAAATTCATGTCTGTGTTTATATATAAAAAATCAAGGAAAAGAAGCTTGCTAGCCCTCACCAAGCATGTTTTGCTTTTGCTAGTAATAAAATTGTATCATGATGGGCCGATTGCTCTGTCAGACTGAATCGATCGTGTGACGCATAGAGTAAAAAGTGTGACAGTGCTACAAATACTAAAATGCCGAATCGTTACATTTTCTGCTGTAAATCAAGGTCTGGAACATCGAATTTACGAAAAGATGGTGCTTTCTTTCACATTGTACCTAACTGAATTTCATTATATATATATATATATATATATATATATATTTATATACATACATACATAGACACACGCCTTTTCCCCCGAAAGGGTAGACAGAGCCTTAAATGGGCTTCTTTTCAGCTTAGTTTTCACCAGTTCTCAATAATATATATTTATTTTTATTTTATTTTTTGATGTTGGACACAGTTTACACATTATTATCTAGCCCCAAGCCAAGCAGAGCTTGTGTTATGGACTAGATAACTGATATCCCTAATACAGTACATTACATAGATATTTATTTTGTATTAACATAGAAAATATCCAGAACACCCTGAACAAATATCTGCAGATCGTACAAATATTTGTTCTTAGGCGGGAATCAAACCCGCAACCTCCTGCGTTACAGGCGAACCTTCGTCCACCGCGCCACAGAGGGCGTCAATTTATGGCATAAAATGAATAATTTCAAATTAAAATCATAACAGTTACCTACCTTGTTACATACCAATACCTTCATGGTGATTGGATTAACGGTTAGAAAGTTAGGTTAGGTTAGGCTATGGCGTCTCCCAAAAATATAAATCAAATTTCAATAGTTTGTAAAACATAATAAACGAGCATTTATTTTATCGATAAAAAAATCTACTTTAATATTGAGGCACATCACTAATTTAGTAGTATATAAGAAAACACGGGCAACTTACTTTCAGGAATTTTTGAGAAATAAAAAAAAAACAGTTAAATGAGCACAAAGCTATTTCAGTGTGCATTGAGGCTGTTATTGTTACATACATACATACATACATAGACACACGCCTCTTTCCCCGAAGGGGTAGGCAGAGCCTTAATGGGCCTCTTTTCACAGTGGGTTGCACCATCGTGAGAGATAGACGTGACAAATAGTGAGCTCATCCCTGCCATTGCTTCCCACGACTGACTCAGCTAACGTTATTGTTATTGTTAGCAGTTGCTTATTTAATTATTTTTTATTATGGTTACCAACATTCTACACATGTATATATGAGGTACAAACTATATACCTATCTTTAGCTACAGGAGAAACCAATAAGGGCCTTTCATTTTCAAATAAAAAAAAATGTAGTTCGATTTGGGTCAATTGATGGCCCTGACTCAACTGTGGTTGTCGAAATTAACAAATGCATCGTCTGTTATTTTGTGTGATAGTAACAAAATACCACAAAAATATATCACTACGTTGTTGACTTTTACATGTCACTTTATTTATACAGTTAAGTACACAGCAGCGACATCTATTTTCAAGGGTTTATAGATGATTTGATATGGCCATGAAAACCCCTCATTATAGGAAAACACAAGAAGAAGATTGTACAGTAACCTAACAATTGGCGATCAACGATTTTTTTAAAGCATCTTTATTTACTTTTAACTGAAAAGAGTAAAGTTATTTAAGTATGATCAATATAACCGATTGTGATCAAATTAACCACGCAGTTTTATTCTTATTATAAACTAGAAGCAACCCGCGGTTTCACTCGCATAAGTCTTGATCCTGTGGGAACATCTAAATAAAATTTTATGGTCCAGCTATCGCCGTTCTTAAATTTCATCCAACCCTTAGAAAATTTTGCATTTATAATATTACATACATACACACATACGTAAACTCACGCCTGTTTCCCAGAGAAGTAGGCAGAGACCATGTATTTCCACTTGCTACGATCCTGGCATGCCTGTTTTGCTTGATTCACTCACATCACATTCTTCATATATGCTCATTGGTTAAGGGCGCTCTTGGCCTGGCCATGCTCCAGATCGACCCTGATCTAGTCTGAATACCTTCACCGAGGTCTCCCCCTTCCAACTGTCCCATTCATGCTTATCTTATGAACTAGTTTCGTCAATCTACTATCATTCATCCTTTAACCAATAACCCAAACCATCCAAGCATATCTTTCTCAATCCTTGTTACTATACACGTGCTCTTTTATTTTACAATGCTTTCTTAACACACAGTTTCTTATTCTATCTCTCAAAGTCCACCATACATACTTCTCAAACCTCTCATCTTCAGTGCATTTATTTTACTTTCATGTTTATTCTGCCTTAGCAACTTTCGCTACCAAAATACATTAGTTTTGGCACTAACACTCCTCTATGCACATCCAGTCGTGCCTTTTTGGATACGTTCCGGCTGATAATAAGGCGTTAAGTTCACCTGGTTTCCAGAATTTACTCTCATTTAAATATCATCTTCATGCTTGCCATCTCTTGTAATCAAATTTCCCAAATGTACAAACTTTTTCATGTTACACTTGTTGTTAATAGTAGTGTGATTTAATTCTATTTCTTTAAATATAGTTGCACATGACATTTACGTTGACATATCATCATACACCTCTGCGAGGCACAATTAATCCTTTTACCATACTGGTTCTTTCACCATTGGTCACTAGGCCCCTTTCAGGGACACTATATCTCAAGCTGGTCAGTGAACCAAGAAAGAGCCCGTGACACGAAGTAGTAGTAGTTAGTAGTTACCGGTTAGTTAGTGGTTACATAGCCATCAAATACAAATACACGTTATTCCACATGTCACATGATGTCGAACGTGTTTAATGAATAGTATTTAGTAATCAAGGATATTAAGTAATCATCCACATCTTGGCTTACTGACATTATACGTTATATACATGTTTACGTCAGCAGAATAAATCCTGAAATGCACATTGATGTATTATACACATTTATATCTACGCTTTTGGTCACTTTTATGTCGCCCCTGTGTCACACGATTAAGTGGAGCTCGATTGAAGTACGAGCAGGGCAGTCGTAAGGGAATTGGGTTTCATTGCGAATAAATCACGTAACTTGGCAGTGATTTCAGAGTAATGAATGACCAGTGTACTGAAGTGCAGTCGCAGTGAAGAGTGAACCAGTGTTATTGAATAAAATATTCACGGTTTGTTTTGTTAAACCGTTCAGTTTTATTATTTTACCCCGAACACGAACTCAAAAATTACAAAATCTGAGATGGCCACTTTTGTTTTTATACGGCTTAATTTTACTTGGTCAATTTTCATGCAATAAGTTATAATAATTTAATTGAAATTCAGGTACATGTGAAAGGAAACACTATCTTTTTGTAAATTTGATGATCCAATCATTTTTTACAGCATAAAACTGAACAATTCGGCATTTTTCTTAGAGCACTATCTCCCACGCGAGTCGATTCAGTCTGACAGAGCGATCGGCGACAGCTAGTTTTTTATAAGCTGTATGCCCTCGAGGGCATTAAATTTAGAGGGGAACTACAGCGGGGAATGCCTTTGATGGCGTCTCCATTCCGTGTTGCTCGATGCTCCATACTATAGGTATATGGTGAAAGTTTGGATGTTTATTAACTTAATTACGGGTGTACAAATTTTTAGGTACAGAGCTAGAATACAATTGATGAGTAAACGAAAAAGTTAGGACAAACTTGGCCTAGTCCTCTTATAGTCAAAATTAGTAAGTTATTTTATTTACGCATTCTTGACTTAGATACAAGATATAAGAAGAAAGAAGAAAGATAAGATAAGATAAGAAAGAAGATAAGATAAGAAAAAATATTTAAAAAAAAAACAAAAAAAACAAAAGCTTTAAAAAAATGGTGGAGCTTTTTAGTACAAAAGGATCATCTAATAAGCCAAGCCGTGATTGTTGCCTGATTCTTCTAGGTTTGGTCGCGTTGGAAGTGTTGGAACTGGTGTAAATTTAGTTTATACTGAACTATTTGTAGTGAAAGCTGTGGTTTTAAAACAGAACCCTACATTATGCGGCATATCCTACTGGTGTTGACTCTACAATGATTTGGTTTTCGAATAATGGCCAATTCATAAACTTACGAAGATAAAACTCTTTATGGATCATCACATCACACAGAAACAATACAAAAGTAATTGACACTACATCACAATACAATAGGCGGCATTATCGCTGAGAGTGATCTCTTCCAGGAAACCTTTGGATGGAACGATATAAGCAAAAATAATTTAATAATTTAATTATTTGGCTTTAGCTTCACTTTAGATAGCGCATAGATACCCGATAAAGTGCACTTTAGTGGCTTAGAGTACGCATTACTTAACCAACACCTCATTTTAGCATTTTTTATGAGATAGACCGATAGTGCACTATAATGAATTAATGAATGAATGAATGAATGAAAATACGTAATTGATTTTTTCAATGAAGCACAGTTTAATCTTTCGTCTAGCCAAACCAAACAATCGTACGCGACCACGTGATTGGCGGCGATCCAAAAACGAACAAAGTGGTATCCCGCGGTATGTTTCTAACGTACAAACGTGACTTCTGAGCTTTCCCGTATTGTGCTATTAAAATACTTTGAATGATTGTATGATTACGACCTTACTTAGTTAAAATAGCTGCTCGACTATTAGGGCACTGAACAGGAATGTTAAGTAGTGCCTATTATATCTAATGTTGGTTATACAGATGGATAATATCAAATGTCAATGGTGTCAAATGGCACCATGACTTCAAATGGTACGAATTCAGTAGTAGTAGAGATTTTTTTGTGAAAGAGTTCGTCCGGGGAGGTGCTACTACCATAACCTATTACAGTAGCAGTAGTGCTAAAACTGCTGAGTTTTGGTTTGAAGATTTTAGAAGCATGAAACTTTGTATACATATATGCTGTTTGAGAGTTCTAAGAACTTTATAAAATTTCTCAAAACTTTCTAAGAAAGAAAGAAAGAAAGAAAGAAAGAAAAAAGAAAGAAAATTTATTTATTTCATACACACACATATTAATAACACAAAAACAAACAAAAACCAAGTAACTAGGAAGTATACAAAAATAAAAAATAAATAAATACTAATATAAACTAGCAAAGCAAAGCTAAGCTCAAGCTTTAAAAACTCATAATTTTGGCGACCTCTGTGGCACGGCGGTCGTGTAGCCGGATGAGATGCGAGAGGTTGCTGGTTCAATTCCCGCTGCGGGACAAATGTTTGCATGATCTGAACATATTCGTTCTTGGTATTGGTGTTATGTTACCATAGTACTCGTAGTCCCTAATACCCACGACACAAGGGATCCTAGTGTGGGATCAGGACTATAGTGTGATTGTTGGGTGAACAATTTTGATGTCCTACGAACGTTAAACGTTTGCTTTAGCGTGTCTGGCTCATGAATAGATCCCTCCGTATCCTCCCGTGGATGTCGTTGTAATGTTTCAGCCTTATTAGTCTGATTTACAAGAACCTCTTAGGTTGTTTCAGGAATTAAAACAGAAGTACTATTTTAGAATAGAGACTTTATTTTGAATTTGAATATTGAAGGAACGGTATGAAATAAAATGGCAGGGGTGGCAGTCAGATTTGTAAGCTCGCAGAGGATAGTCGAACGCGGAAACGCTGTTGGTCAGAAGGTTTCAGAAGACTGCTTCAATAGGAAACGTGGAAATGCGCCTTGGAAAAGCCATTAATGAACCATGATTCGGGGTTAGAGTCTAGTCGGCATTTGTGTTGTGTGACTGGTTAAGAAACCGTCATTATGCATAGATTCTGGTTAGGTTCTTTTTGGATTGTGATCGGTATCTGCTCTTTGGGATGTGTGCTTGTGTCGCTCTGCTTGGTCAATAACCCGGTGTTCAGACCTTGTGATGTCCTGGAGAAAGAACGTAAACTTATCGAAATCCACCCAAGATGAGACGGAAGCATGGTTCGTTGGAGGCTTTACCAAAAGGAAATCGCAACTTTGCCGTTTGCGTCGCTGACGAAGTCATGGAATTGGTGACATGGCGGACCTCAGAAGATAGAATCGCGTACCTAGATCAGATTGGGCATCCTAGGCTGTAATATGGCTTCCATTTTAAAAGGCCTGCAGTAGCCCACGACTTTGCTTCTGCTAGTGGCGGAGGAGAGGATGTTATTCAGCAAGCCCATCGCGTCATCGTGACACTCTTAATTATCTGCCTCTAGTGAAAGTGATATCGTCCCCGGTGGTTCTCGGGTACATGTCATAGGCTCTCCGTCCAGGCCTTTCATCCCTGGCCATGGCCTTTGGCCATGTCCCCTCCTAATTTCTCTAGAATAGGTATCTCAGCATTGCACTTCGCTGAGAGACAAACACATTTTCCTTTCACATAAATGTGAGCTCGCGTGCTCTAGATTTGCCACTTACACACCCAGAATAGATAGGTATATGAGGTACATTATAGGTCTTCATCAGTATTAGAGCGTTTCATCGTCCAGGATACTGCTTGGCACTTCTTATAACCCTAGGGAATAAGCTAGTACTCTGACATTCACACAATACAAGCACAAATAACTAAAAAGACAAGCAAATGCAAGCTTGGCTAAATAAAAACACTTCTAGCTAGGAAAATTAGCTAGGCTACATATCCGGGCGCGAAACTGCTTTGAAAACCTAAATAATTCACTTTGAGTCTCCAAGTTAGAGCCGAGAGGCTGGTTCTAGTATTGGCTTTCGCTAGTTTAAACCCATATCAGCCATGCCGAGCAGTGCTGTTGGACCCTCCTGTTAAGATATACAGGATTCCGTAAAACCTTGGGACCTTGAACTTAAAGGACGAAAGTCCTAGGGCCCTATGAGAACAGTTTCTTGACTTTATTTGGGAGATTCCCTGCCTTAATTAACAAATAATATATCTTCATAACCTAAATATGCTAAGAACTGAAATCTATTATGTTGAATTGTAATCAGGAGGAATTCCTGTGAAACCTGGCTCTACGGGCGTCAAATGAGTCTTCAATCCATGGTCGAAAGGCTATTCTAATATATTGGCTATCGCTAGTTTAAACCCATACCAGCCATGCCGAGCAGTGCTGTTGGACCCTCCTGTTAAGATATACAGGACTCCGTAATACCTTGGGACCTTGAACTTAAAGGACGAAAGTCCTAGGGCCCTATGGGAATAGCTTCTTGACTTTATTTGGGAGTTTCCCCGCCTTAATTATTCTTTGAGGATTCAGAGAGACGCTTACGAGCAGTGATTTGCAGGAATAACACCTGATCTTCGAATTAACCTTAAATTTCTTTGAGACTTTATTCTCTACTACTTCTCTCCAGTGAGATCTTAGTTCACGTATTTTTACTGTATTAGAACATTCGAGGGTTTATAGAGATCCTTGCGGAGAACTTAGAAAAGCTTTCCTCTTTTCTCTCTTTGAAGGTAGAGACTATACGTACAGACTTACTATAGAATTTATTATTAAAGTAAATTCCTTTATATTGCGGAGGAGACCTGACCAGAGTATATTTGCTGAGGGTCACTGAGAAGCGCGTAGGAGGTGCGCCCTTTTTACTGCAAAACCAAATTATATTGTTCCATTTCGAAGATTTTCCTTAAAGAATCGAGTTACTGCTAAGATTTCACAACGTAGAGTCCTTTCCATAAAGACGATCACGCCGGCCAATGCTTTTAGTTCATATCATAAAATCTCCCTAGGGAAATACGGTTTATAAAGGGGGGGGTTGTTACATCGTAAAAGCCGATTACACAGGGGATGTGCAGTGTGGCATCTTCCCTAATAGTACTCCACAACCATACTGTGATTTCCAATTCGCTTGCCAAGCATGGTCATTATGGCATGTCCCCATTTTTTTTTTGTTTTTTTGTACTACTTGAATGACGGAACAAGCAGATGGCCCACCTGATGTTAAGCGGTAACCTCTGCCTATGAACAGTGCATCACGTCTACCTAGGACGCGTCATATGTGGCATTGCACTGCGCCCGCCACCCTGAGACAAAGATGAAAAGTCTCATGTGCCTGTAATTTCACCGGCACCCTTACCCTTCAAACCGGAACACAGCAATGCGAGCACTACTGCTTTGCGGCAGAAACAGGTAAGGTGGTAGTACTTCCACGGACGAACTCTTTCACAAAAAATCTCTACTACTACTAAATTAATTCCTACTCTATTTAATTCTATGGGAGGGGGCTCGTCCAGCATTGGCCGTTTTCGATGAAGATGATGATACTCATGTAGATTAGTACGGTACTTAGTAATACCACAGATAAAAGAATACTGGTAATACCTAGTTAGTTTAGATTAGAGGCACGTGCCTAGTCTAGGCCATCTCATTCACCGTTTTCTCTCATTTTTGCATTCTTGTAACTTTAAAGCAGGTAGCGCTATAATCTAAGTAATTTATAAAACCGCAAACGATTTGCAGTCGACCGCAGCTACTGCAACTATTATTGATTCTGTACTAGGATACAATAAAGTAGGTTAGTGTGGATTGGGCTTTAATACACTTTTAGAGCTAAAAACACAGTTTTTTTTTAAATTGTTTTTATCTTAGTATCGCATTTCCAAAAGTTTCTTCTTTTTGTACCACTTGGAACGACGGAACAAGCAGATGACCCACAGATCATTATCGTGTATTAGGTCACGTTCACGTAGGACGCACACTGTACGGCATTGCACTGCGCCCGCCACCCTGAGACATAAAGATAAAAAGTATCATTGACATTAATTTTTACTTTGGTCGAAGATTGACATGTCGGATCTCGATCGTTAGTAGAAAAAAGCAGGAAAGGAAGGAAATACATGAATAAGGACAATCGTTCGCTCGTTCTTAGCAAAACACGCTGAGGTCCGACATATTGCTAAACCGTTTATTCTCCCAGTGGAGTGGATAATCAGTTTATTTGCTTGCATTGTTGCATTTATTTATTTGTGGGTCATGGCGCAACTTACAAGATAATGCAAACGAATAACCGCCTGCGTCGGCCTAACAGCTGATTCAATAAGCTATTGCATTCAACGGAAATCAACTGACGGCGAAGAGCCGTGTTAGCCAAGTGGGAGGTACCCAGCATATCGATCCGAAGGTTGTAGTTTCAAACCCCGGGCGTGCAAAGGATTTATCCACTCAAACTATTTGCGGCAAATCTGCTAAAAACGGTGAAAAGAATAACACCGAACAGCCACATACATTGTCCTGAGGGCTTAGAACGGGTTTATAATTTGGAACCAGTTGGAATAACAAAAACGGAATTGCGTGTCAAAATTTCATTTTTCTATGCAGATAATGATAAGCGCCCCTAGCGGACTTCTTGAGAAACACATTAAAACCATCATAACAAATATGGAATCGCAATTCGATAGTCGGGATACCGAATGCAAAACTGTACCAGGCCTTTTGATCGCACACTAGGATTCCCTGTGTCGTGGGTATCAGGAACTACGAGTACAATGCTACCACAACACCTAGACCCGGAATGAATATTTGCAGATCATACAAACATTTGTCCCGCATCGGGAATCGCCGGCTACTCGTCAAATGAAAACATGGTAAGTAAACCGGCATACCCTAAAACCAAAATTTTGATGGTTGCTGACATCCATCATTCGCATTGGACTAGTGTGGTGGATTTTTAGTTTATTAAAAATACATTCCCTCTTATCAAGACCATTAAACCCAAAGACCCAGCTGTGGGAACTTCGTAGGCTGTTTTTTATACAACTAGGTAAGCTAACAAGCATACGGCCCACCTGCTGGAAAGTAGTAACCGTAGCCTATAGACGTCTGTAACAACGAAACATGACAAGCGCCTACAAAGACTCTTAAAAAAATTTACTCTAGTCGCTGAAAAAACCTTGGCAGAGATCATTCTACAACTTGAGTGATCGCGGGAAGTGACCCGTTAAACCTTGCGGTGCGCGACCACATTGGCCCTACGTGTGCGGATGAGTGGGTGTGTCGATGGCGAGCGGTGCGGTGGTAGAAGGGAGACGCAGGCATCAGTTCAAACAATTCTTCAGAACACAACCCATTTTACAAACAGTAAAATATACAATGGTAGGAAAAGTCCCTCGTGAGACTCAATGGCTCAGTACCTATGATTATGCTATGCTTCAATTGCATACATTAAGCAAGTTTCGAAATAGATACATAAAGTAACACTTTATTCTATATAACAGGATAACATAATAAAACGAATTACATAATATAGTACAATGGACGGCCCTATAGCTGAAAGCTATTTTTCCAGGCAACATTTGGATGGTCAGAGTTGGACTTAAGTTACATCCCACGTACAACAATTTATCCTATCCTATCTCATCTTTTGTATTATTTTGTGTTTGCATAATATTAATGCAGGTACACGTAATATCATTTTTAAACCGCTTGTTTAAAAAAAATAACGAGTGCCTGTTTCAGACACACTGACATCTTCTGATGTGTCTGTAGGTATTTAAATACAACTAACACAGATAAAATAATACTACAAGTAGTATCTCAAGTAGGTCCAGTATCTGGGCGACAGAGCTTCGCTCAGCGTTTTTTTTTTGTGTAAATTTGTGTTTTTTTGGCATGTGACCTAGCTATTTAGATTTTTCGCCCCCAAAAACCCCCGTACAGAAAATTTCATCGAATATGACGTCACAGTCCTATAGAACAAATGGGAGACCGGAAATGAAATCGTTAGTGCTGTGTCCGAGATCAAAATTTTCTTTTTTCTTTATTTTTTAAACATTGATAGACTTTTTTTTAATATAAATATTGCTCGTTTACTAGTATAGGATTAAACCTCACGAGTTACGACCAGCACAAACCGCAAATGTGCTCATTACCGGTAGGTCGCGATGCGGCGGTCGCGGATCACGCGGGAAAGTTACTGCCTACTCTGTGGTAACTGTGAACAACGTGACTGAAGCTTTTGGATAGCAATCATACTACTTTTTATTTATTTTTATTTATTTCATACACAATATATCTTAAACAGTTAATTAAGATATTGTACCTAAAACACCTCCAAAGGTTTGACTAAGTACTCACAATCGTCAAAAAGTATACACACATACACATTCATCTTAATATAAACAAACAAGGTAGTAGATCTACTAGCAGTAGTAAACTAGTCGTTTTGCGAACAGTAGCCCTCGCGAGCACAAACTTTTATTCATCAATGTGTTCAGTCTGTGCGTCGTAAATAATTACATCTCGAGCCGGTGACCGCTTGGGGATACACTTAGTACAAGTTTGGATAGTTTTCGAAACTATACGAAGATTTACTTCCATACATTTACTTGAAGCGCCCCTAGCGAAAACGTCAAGGAACCGCTGTCAGAAAATGTATGAATGAAAATGAAACTTCGTATACTTTCGAAAACTATCAAAACTCGTACTAAGGTCTCTGACAGTGACGAGGGCTGCTGGAAGTCGGTGGAGTGAGACAGCTCAAGATCGTTCGTCGTGGCAATCTAGTTATTTTTTAAATTTTGTATTTATTTCGTACACAATATACCTTACAAAGTTTTTTTTTGTTTTATTTTATTTTATTTTATTATCTTAGGAAAACAAACAGTGCTTAAAAACTAATTACTTATCTAAAAATTAAACTAATGACCATTGAGATTGTCATCAAGTGATCAATTTAATTGATAGTTTACCTTAAAACCTCCAAAGGTTTGACTAGGTACTAACAATCTTCAAAAAGTAGGTAGGCACACATACACACTCATCTTACTAAAACCAAAGAGGTATTGTAACAATTATGTATAAGTAGTCACGTTCCCTTCGGCCGCGTACGAAACCGGAGGCTCGTAACCAGTGTTCAACAGGGGACTTCTACAGGCTGATGATGATGTTAGGAAAAAACACAACACAAAAACTAAAATGTTTAGAATCAGAATACGCCGGCTATCTGGTATTTATGCTATGTTGTGAAGTTCCGAATGCAGAAAAAACACGAACTGACGGGAAACGAGGAAACCAGTCCACTTTCAATATCCAGTCCCCTAAATGGTACAAGAAAAGAGCGTCGGTATTTATACCATTCAGCTGGCAATGCAGCCAGCGTCTTAGAAACGCTTCCGTCTGGTGAGATTAAGTGATCAGTTGAGCTATCTTTAGATAGTTTGCTTTTATTCGTCTGTTTATCTCCTTTTTTTTTTTTTTTTTTTTTTTTCTTATTTTCTTTACTCATAGATAATGCATATTATTTAAAATCATTCATAAATTATTATAATAATTGTTAATTATTTTTGTTTTAAGTTATTGAATTATTTTTATCAATAATATGTTCAAATTTTAGTGACAATATTTTATTAAAGGTTTTTTTAAATAATTTTAGTATTGATAATTACAAAAATAATTTTTACAATTTAAAATATAAATTTAATAAAAAAAATGCTTCATGAATTTATTTTTTGTATTACTTAATTAAATGAACTGTTTTATTTTTAAAAAATTGTATAGACTTGCATTAATTGTGTTATTCGTTCTGTACTCACAGTAGGGCTAATCCACCAGATCAAGGTTGCACAGCGAGCTATAGAACGGGCTATGCTCGGAGTTCCTCTGAAAGATAAAATCCGAAATGAGATTATCCGACAGGGAACTAAAGTCATTGACATAGCCCACCGGATTAGCAAGCTGAAGTGGCAATGGGCTGGTCATATATGCCGAAGAACTGACAACCGTTAGGGTAAGCAGGTTCTCGAGTGGAGACCTCGTCTTGGCAAACGTAACGTGGGGCGCCCTCTGGCTAGGCAGAGCGATGACCTACGAAAGGCAGCGGGCAGAAAGTGGATAAGAAGAGCGGAACACAGGGAGTCAGTGGCGCGTACTGGGAGAGGCCTATGTCCAGCAGTGGACATAAAAGTGGGGCTGATGATGATGATTCGTTCTGTAGCTTGTACTTGTAGAGAATACTCTTTTCCGCAAATAGGCCGCCAGTGAGTTATTTTTGCGTGACGAGTGGAGACTGCTAGTCCAGCCACCCCATGTTCTCCAGGAAACCCTGCAGATTACTGACAATTCATTCTGTAAATTGTGATTGTGTGTTCCCGAAAATAGCCAGATTGGTCATATTCAATTCTCTAGAGGCAGAGCTATGAGAGTACATCTTTTTGGCGAATCATTACTATTGATATTCGCACTTATGGTAGGTGTAGCTCTCGGACGTTGCTTTGGCACATCGCTGATAAAGTTTTTTTTTTACTCTGTAAGCCATCATTGCCGTGCATCGCGTCATCAAGATAACGTATAAAAAACCGTTACAAAACTGAGAAAAGTTAGCCGAACTCTCTCTGATCCTCCTCCTCCTCTGATCTGTCCTGATATGCCACAGCAATAGCCGTAAGCTGTACTCAATTCGTCATCATGATGCAAAAATGTAATCTCAACATTTGTATGATCTACAATGAATAGACAAGAAAGTTTCTTAAATAACTTTTGATATGATTAAAATCACTCTACCGGTTTCTAATCCCCATTATCAAAGAGAAAGGACTTGACAGACACGAGATCCCTTTCAGGTTTTATCTCGAGGACAGCTGTCGCCAGATAATTTGGGAAACAATGCAATTTGACACAGAAATATTATCCAGATAAAGATAAAAGTCGTGTTGATGAAAACGTTGACTCAAGCAAATGGTGCTATCTTTTTTGCTGCAATACATTACTAGTGTTACAAAAGAATTCCTGGTAATTTGAATAATGGCCTTTTTTGTACTGGTTTTTGCGTTCTCAGAAACATTCCTGTCTATTCAGTATGCGTTCAATGCAGAAAACGACGAAATTTTCAGTGGTTTTAATGTGAGAGGTGAGCAGCTGTAAAAAAACTTTTTTTTAACATTGATAGACCTTTGTTTGACCACGATCTCATCTTTTGTTAAGTGACGATGTGGCCGAAGATGGAGCACAAAGGTCTAGAAGGCACCTATTCACTCTAGACTTGAAGAGACCCAGATTATAGATTTCAGGAAAGACAGACGACGGTAGTGTATTCCACTCCTTAGCAGTTCACATTATAAAGGTAGAACTGAAACGTTTTGTGCAAATAGAAGGTATACTAATGAGTTAAGGATTGTACTGAGCCGTACGCCTGCTCGTCCTATGGTGAAAAGGAGATATGGTGGGATCACATCGTGCAGTTCCTGGGAGCATTCCCCGAAATGTAACCTATAAAAGATCGAAAGGCATGCAACCTTACGGCGGTGCTCGAGACTCTGGATCTTAGTCTCCACCATATGTTGCTCACCTATAAGCCTGAAAGCTCTAAGTTCGATCGAGTCCAAGGCAGCAAGCTGGTGGTTAGCCGAGCCATCCCAAACATGGCAGCAATACGCCATACCAGCCCTACGGTTGACCCACGGTTCTGTAGCTTCTACGGTTCACCCAGGTGGTCTCAGGGAGGTGGAAGGTGGGTACGAACCGGTTTTATCATATAGTCATAGCAAAATGCAAAGCTTTTTGACAGATTTTAGACGTGAATTATCGGCGACATAGGTCGTCTAAAACCTGTAAATATGTGGGGCGGTGGGCGAAGGTTTGTCTGTGACGCAGGAGGTTGCGGGTTCGATTCTCGCCTCGAAACAAATATTTGTACGATCTGCAGATATTTGTTCAGGATTTTCTGGGTATTTTCTATGTATAATAAAAAAAATCACGTAACTCCCCCGGGAACGGGAGGAACGCGGCTCGACACGACTCGACGACGGTTGACAATAAAGCACCGGATCAACGTAAATCTTGTACGCCTATAGTAATATGCCATCAAAACATAGATTCGCTCGATAAGAAGACGCAGCGACTGGAGGTGCTTCTGCGGGACGAGTTGGAATGTGATGTCTTGGCATTAACTGAACATCACTTGAGGGAACCCAACTTAAAATGTATAAGTTTAGATGGATACACTCTAGTATCTAGTTATTGTAGGACTACTATTACACGCGGTGGTTCCTGTTTATATGTAAAGAACGGTTTAAAAGCCATTGAACGTTTAGAATTTACTGAAATGTCAACAGAGAGGTACTGTGAAGTATCTGCTGTTGAATTAATTGACTTTAATATTTTAATTGTTTGCATTTATAGAACCCCGTTAGTTAGTTCTCTTGACTTTTTGACACATTTGGAGCCCCTTCTCGAGCGAGCCTGTGAGAGTGGTAAGCACATTTTATTTGTTGGAGATTTTAATATTGACTGTTCGGTTGACCTATGCTCCGTTACGAAAAGGTTAAATGATTTATTAGCTTTGCATAATATGTGTAACGAAGTTAACTTTCCGACACGCGTGTGTAGCATCTCGTCTACGTGCATAGACCACGTATATAGCAACATGCCGCGCGGGTCGGTGGTGACGTCACCAATCGCGAGCCGGTGCAGCGATCACTACGCCGTGAGAGCCGCGCTCGTCTGCGAACGCGTAGAGCGTCCGCCGCGTACTCGACTCGCCAGACAGTATTCGCATTCCAATCGTATGGCGTTCTCAGCGGCAATGATAAGCGTAGACTGGGACGAAATACTTAACGTACGTAAAAAGTCTGTGGAGGATTTGGCAAAATCTATAAATAATATTATTGCAAATAAATTCAAAATTTGTTTCCCATTCAAACGGAAAAATATTAAAAAGCAATCATGGGTCACAGAGGATCTGTTAGATTTGAAAAACCTTCTTTTTGAAACTATTAAATTACAGGAAAAATACCCAGATACGGAATTAAAGTCTTATATCGAAACTTTTGCGATACAATACGACCGTGCCGTCAAAGCTCAGAAAGTCCGACACTATGAGAGTTTCATTTGTAATAGCTCTAATTCACACAAAGCCATATGGCGTGTCGTAAATACTGAAAGAGGTGCTAACACCCGCACTTCTGCAAGTTTTACAGATGTTGCTAAAGACTCCACAGGCAAGAGGTTCGAATCTCGGAAGGCGGCCGCCGATGCAATGAACGCTAGGTTCGTTGGCGCGGCCGCTGCGTGCGGCGCGCCGCGCGCTCAGCTTTCGCGGGTGAGTGCGGCCATGGCGGCCGCGCGCCCTCAGGCAGACCGCTCCTTAAGACTTGCCAGATTTACTGCGTCCGAAGTGTTCCGCATTATAACATCGCGTATCCCTCGTAAGCCTACTAGAGATATCTACGATATCTCTATGGAGCTTCTTTCTTCTGCTGCAGCACCGCTAGCCTCGTGTCTGGCAGCCTTATTCAACCGCTGCATTGGAGCCGGAACCTATCCGGACACCCTTAAAGTCAGTAAGATTGCGCCTCTTTTTAAGGGGAAAGGAAAGCGTGAGGATATTGACGGCTACAGACCTGTGTCGATAATACCCGCTATAGCGAAAGTCCTCGAGAACGGGATAAGCGCCCGTCTCACCGAGTACCTGGAGATGACGGGTGCGATGTCTGAGCGCCAATACGCGTACCGCTCCGGCCGCTCAACCACCTCGCTCACTCGTGAGGTTATTCGTCGTGTGCTTGAGGCTCGTGAACGGAAACTGCAAGTTGCAATCCTGTGCTGCGACCTGTCGAAAGCATTCGACGTCGCAGATCACGGCATTCTCTCTTCCAAGCTTCAGCACTACGGCATATGTGGTCAGGCGCACTCGCTCTTGACGGACCTTCTGCGAGACCGCTATCAGATGGTGGTAAGCGACGGAGGTGAGACTAGGTCTGATCCCCTAGGAACCGTGATGGGCGTGGCTCAGGGGTCTTCAGTCTCCAATATTCTCTTCTCGCTACTACTGAACGACCTGCCCGAGCACGTGACTGCAGGTGAAGTGTTTATGTACGCAGATGACGTAGCTGCAGTTGTCTGCGCCCCGTCTCTCGATCAGCTTGAGCAGCGGTTGAATGAAGTCACCTGCCAGGTGGCTCAGTGGTTTGAGTGGAACGGACTTGTCCTTAACCTCAAGAAAACGCATTTCATTCATTTTTCCATCTCTGGTCATCAAGTTAGGAGCCTATCTGTATCGATTGGTGTGACGCCCATAGAGCAAGTCCGATCGACCGCCTTCCTGGGATTTCATATCGACAGAGGCCTAACCTGGAGTACACATGTAGACAAACTCTGTGCAAAATTGGGCAGCGCATGTTACGCTCTGTATAGACTATCTCGCGTGGTCTCAGCTGATGTGGTCCGTACCTGCTACTTCGCTACTGTACATTCGCTCCTCCAGTACGGAGCTGAGTTGTGGGGGCGCGCTGCCGACAGGGAACGTGCTTTCCGCATGCAGAAACGTGCTGTGAGGGCGATCGCAAGAGTGGCGCGGGAGACATCGGCAAGGCCATACTTCATATCACTGAAGATACTTACTTTGCCCTCAATCGTGATCTTTCAGGTTGCAATGTACGTGAGGCAAAATATAGGGACATTTATAACTCGCGGAGACGGGCACGCTCAGAGCTACAACACCCGTGGTGCCGGCAAGCTCGCGGGAGTAACGCACAGACTTACTAGATCAGACAGACTCACGCACATCTTGGGCCCTGCTGTGTATAATCGCCTGCCGGAGCATGTATTACAATCATCTAGCCTTATATCATTCAAAACTACATTAAAATTATGGCTCGTCGAGAAGGCGTTCTATAATGTCGAAGATTTTGTGTGTAAAATTAAATAATTTAAAATAAGATTTGATTGAATAAAATCTTACGTAATTGCTACTTAGTATAACTATTTAGTTTTAACATGACATCTGCAATGAATTATAATTAATAAGTTTATGTTTACAATTTGAATTTTTATTGTTTAGAATGTTTTTTATCATAATTTTTCGTAAGAAATTTTATTTAATTTATTTGTTTTAAAATTATCTTACCTGTAAATTTGTATTTACTAATAAATTGATTATTCCTGATTATTCCTGATTATTCCTGATTATATCAGTTATCTAGTACCCATAACACAAGCTCTGCTTAGCTTGGGGCTAGATAATGTTGTGTGAACTGTCCAGCATTATTTATTTATTTATTTTAATTAGATAAACGTTCTGATCTTAGTTCTTTTTTGTGAAAAATTGAGAAACCAAAACATGTTCGTTTGAAATCTTCCTTGTATAGTTTATAAGATACAAATAATTATAGATGAAGATCGATCTGACGGCTACAGAAAAGTATGGGCTTGAATGAATAATAAGAACCAACCAACCACCATAAGATTGCTCTTAACTTTCGATATAACTGTTCACATAATAATGTGACTAATATTTATAACGCTTTGGTGGAAAAACTGTTATTTAGGTTAGGTTATAAATGAAACATTTTTACTGCGGTCACCACTCACTAAACTAGGTTTGGTTTTTTTACTTTTGTCCGAAGGCGGCTTCACCAGTGTTATACCCGGATAAAAAGTAGCCTATAGCTCAATCTGTCTGTATACCAAGTTTTATCGAAATCGGTGAAAACATTCAAACATCCATACATACAATTTTTAATATTTATTATATTAATGGGATGGGATTATTCCTCTCTTTTGACATTGAGAATAAAAATCTAGAAGATACCAAAACTCCCAGCACGTAACAGATGCATATTAATTTTCAGGAATTCCCACCAGTCTTACTACTCATTGCGAAGTTTTCTAAAACAGCTAACAGGAACGATGCACTGAGTAAATAGGTAACTGGAGCACTCAAGTGTCAAAATTCCCATCAGAAGCCCAATTCTCGTAATAAAAAAATATTCAAATTAAATTTCGGATCATGTTACGATCTAGTGTCGATGTCACAAACGTCAAAAATGGTATACTGCTCACCTGACAATACAACGCGGAATGTGATTATATCGAAATGTGACTGTAACTTGAATTTTTACAAGTTCTGAGAAAACAACTTGGAAGAATCGGCGTTTGTATGTATGTTGTTTGTATATTTGTCCGATAAAAACTTCCGTACCGTCAATTTGATCTTCATGTGGTAGGGGAGTAGATAGTATTGGTAAAATTTATATGTAAGGTATGAGCTTTATCGGTCGGGGGGTTGTTCAGATATTGGGATCCAAGAAGGAGTAAAAACAAAGTCAGTCAGTCAGATCAAGTGAGGTGTCATATGGAAGCGGTTTGCTTAGACATTTCATAGTTTTTTTTAGACTATGTACCTAGTTTTTGAGATATAGGGAATATAGTAAATGTAAAATAACAAAACCACTAGGTACTAACACTTCCACGAGTACTTCCAGCGATCCCACAATGCTGAAATTTGGTATGCTTGTAGCTTTTATAACACAAATACAGGGAAAAGTCTAAAACTGAAGAATTTAGAAACGTGTACCCTATAAAAAAATAACTAATTTAAGATCCATTGTTAGCCTCCCACTTCAAGTAATTCTAACGACGGTGCATGCAGGTCTAATTTTTCGATCCTCAAAACTTTACAAGGATACTTATGGTTTTCTTGCAATACTGCATTTGTTAGTCATATTTAAAAGTTCTTTCGATGATGTTTATTAAATTATGTCCAGATGGACCCGTAAAGTTTGTATGTCAGTAAATGTAAGTCGCTTAGACAGATTAATAAAGTAGGTAACCTACCTACATCGATTGTATTCGCAAGGTCTCAGTTCGGGACGAACCACTAGTTATATAATAGCACTATCCTACTAAAATTTAATTTTATTATTTTTGGGATGAATACGGCCTACATTTTGGTATGAATCCGGAAATAAATATTCGTGGGATGAATCCATGGGATCAATACGGCTGCACCCTACTATAGGTATGGTCGCAAGTATCGACAGTAGATTATTATTGTTGATATAAGGAAGCAGAACACCAATTTTTCAGTCAATTCACAATACAGTCTCGATTCGGTCAACTTGCAATGTGTTTTTAAATAAATAAGAGAATCGGGCTTCAGTTCTATGATATCTGGCTCTGCAATTGATCAATCTGTCAAAACTAATCTATCTAGATAGCATCAATACGTTTTATTTAAAAAATACTAGATACCTATTTACAAGAATATTGTTCTACAAGCATGTGCAATATCTTATCGATTTCTCATGATGTCGTGATAATAGTCGATATATTTCATTGCAGTCATCACGAGCTATTTTTATCGATGTTTTCAATACGCGTTATCACTTGTGAGTTAATGGTCTGTGTGCATGCAGATACAGTGTGAAAGGGAACGATAAACAGAAGTCATCACCAGGTCATGTTTTACTGACATCCATGATTGGTGATGATGGTTAGAACTTTTCACAGAGCTTTTAATCCAGATTTATTTATTTATTTATAAATAAATAGTATGCATCATAAAACTATATACCTCATAATAATATTTACCATGTTGAATGTAATAATTAAACATAAATAAAATAAGATTATTTTACTAATTTTATCTACATACATACATTCACGCATAATGGACCGCTCATAGAGTTCGAATGCGAAAAAAGTCAAAGTCAAAGTCAAAAGTATTTATTCATTGAAATCACACGGATCATTTTGAATCGTCTTAAAAAATAAATTTACAGTTACTCCTGTTCCAACGCAACCAGACCTAGAAGAATCAGGCAACAAACACGGTCTGTTTTTCTTTTGATGATCCTTCTTACTACTAGGTGGAGAGCGCCTGTGTGGTGCCTCGAGAACAAGTTGAAGCTGATTCAAGGAAAAAAGGAAAACCAAATTAAAAGCCTTACTTTGGTAGGCAGTCAAAAGTAAGATGATAGAGAGAATCAGCAAAAGTTCATAAGGCAGCACACACTACGCTTGATATACACATAAATAACACATCAGTAATAAATTATATGCAGGTACAGACATTGCAAATTGACAAATTAGGTGTCGAGGGGCAGAGCGACATCAGGCCACGCGGCTTTATCGTTAACATAGTCATGTAGTGTGTAATACGCTTTCTTAATTAAATTATTCTTTATGTAAGATTTAAATCTTCGAATCGAAAGTTTAGAAGCACTTTCTGGAAGTTTATTATAGAACCGAACATAATTCCCCATAAAAGACCCACTTACTTTTTTTAATCTAAATTTGGGAATACTCAGTTTATTTTTATTTCTCGTGTTAAAACAATGCACGTCACTTTTTTTCATAAATCTATCTAAGTGTTTATGTGTATATAATAAGGTTTCGTAGATGTATTGCGATATTACGGTGAGAATGTTTATTTCCTTAAAACGCTCCCTCAAGGAGTCACGTGGCTTCATTTTATAAATGGCACGTATTGCCCGTTTTTGTAAAACAAATATTGCTTGGATGTCTGCTGCTTTCCCCCACAGAATGATGCCATATGACATAACACTATGGAAGTAGCCAAAATAAACTAGCCTAGCTGTAGCTTCATCAGTAAGCTGCCTTATCGTACGAACTGCATATGCAGCGGAACTAAGTCTACCCGCAAGTGCCTCAATTTGTGGTCCCCACTGCAAACTTGCATCAATATTAAGTCCTAAGAAAACAGTAGAGTTTACAAGATTGAGTGTCTCGCCATTTACTTTTTTTTTTTTTTTTTTTTTTTTTTTTTTTAACATTGATAGACCTTTGTTTGACCACGATCTCACCTGTTGGTAAGTGACGATGTGGCCGAAGATGGAGCACAAAGGTCTAGAAGGCACCTATTCACTCTAGACTTGAAGAGACCCAGATTATAGTTTTCAGGAAAGACAGACGACGGCAGTGTATTCCACTCCTTAGCAGTTCGCATTATAAAGGTAGAACCGAAACGTTTTGTGCGAATAGAAGGTATACTAATGAGGTAAGGATGGTACTGAGCCGTACGCCTGCTCGTCCTATGATGAAAAGGAGATGGTGGGATCAGATCGTGCAGTTCCTGGGAGCATTCCCCGAAATGTAACCTATAGAAGATTGAAAGGCATGCAACCTTACGGCGGTGCTCGAGACTCTGGATCTTAGTCTCCGCCATATGTTGCTCACCTATAAGCCTGAAAGCTCTACGTTCGATCGAGTCCAAGGCAGCAAGCTGGTATTTGGCCGAACCATCCCAAACATGGCAGCAGTACTCCATACCAGCCCGGACTTGTGCTTTGTATAGACTGAGAAGCTGTCCTGGTGTGAAGTAACGCTTTACCTTATTCAGGATGCCTAGCTTCATGGCAGCTGTTTTTGCCTTAGACTCGATGTAAGAGCCAAAGTTGAGAGTAGGCGTGAGCGAAACACCTAAGAGCTCGAGGTGATCTCCTATAGCTACAGGTACATCGCGGAATACAGGAACTTGGAGAAACGGACTTTTTTTCGCCGAGAAGAGACAAGCCTGCGTTTTAGAGGCATTGAACTTGACTAGATTGGCATCACCCCAGTCGGATACAGCCTTGAGAGTCAAATTCAGACGCTGCAGCATCTCATCTCTTAACTCCTGAATTTCATTCTTCCTAGCTCGCGCAGTAGAAACATATCTCTCCACAACTGTGCTGTCGTCTGCATACCCAATGATACCGGGCATTAGCAGATCGTTAATGTGCAACAGAAACAGTGTGGCAGATAGCACTGACCCCTGAGGTACCCCGGCGTTAATAGCCAATTGATCCGACGAGCAGCCGTCAATAACTACTCGAATGGATCTTTCCCTCAGAAAGTCTGCGAGCCAGGAGCAGAGTTGAACTGGCAGTCCGTAGGCAGGAAGCTTGACAATAAGGCTAGCGTGCCAAACCCTATCAAAGGCCTTCGAGACGTCTAATGAAACAGCTAGTGCTTCACCGTATTTCTCGATGGCCTCGCTCCAAATGTGCGTGGCATACACAAGAAGGTCCCCAGTAGACCGGTTTCGGCGAAATCCGTATTGGCGATCACTGAGGAGGTCGTTACCTTCGAGGTATGCAAGGAGCTTCCTATTCAGTACACGCTCCATACATTTACAAAGTAGGGAGGTGACCGAAATAGGGCGGTAGTTTGAAGGGTCAGCACGACTGCCTTTCTTGGGTACAGGCTGCACGTTTGCGAGCTTCCAAGATTTAGGGACTTCACCAGTTTTAAAAGAGAGGCGGAAAAGTCGCGTTAATACTGGAGACAACTCAGGGGCACAGGTTTTCAACACTATAGCCGAGATACCATCCGGACCGCTAGCTTTATTCACGTCGAGACCACGTAGCGTTCTGAACACTTCCTTTTGCTGGATGCGAATTTCCTGCATTGAAGCTTCGCACCGAGGAAGGCTGGGTGGAATTTCGCCAGAAGTTTCAAGACGTGAAGCCTCCGCAAATTGAGTAGCAAATAAATTTGCTTTCTCAACCGCAGCGTGAGCTAGGGACCCGTCGGGTTTCAGTAGTGGAGGGAGTGAAGGGCGGCTGAAGTTCGCTTCCACGGACTTAGCCAGAGACCAGAAAGCTTTACTTCCCGCAGGGTATGCGGCAAGCTTAGCACCCAGACGGCCAATCCGATCGAAGCGAGCCTTCCGTATCACCTTCTTGCAAGACTTGGCGGCTTTGTTAAAGGCTTTCTTCTTAAGCCGTGCATCCGAGGTTTTACCGTTTCTTGCGTCAACCCAGGCTAGGTAAGCCACATGTTTTAGCGCTTCTGCACTAGCACACGCGGGACTGAACCATGGGCGAGCATTGCCTGAAGGTGAAGCATCGGAGAATGGAATAAAATACTCCATTGCTCTTTTGATCACCTCCGAAACGGCATCAGCACAGACCGTCGGGTCACAAGAAGAAAAGCAGGTTTGCCGCCAAGGATAAGAAGCGAAGAAATGTCGCATCTCATCCCAATCTGCTGACTTGTAACGCCACACTCGCCTACTTCCTCTGGGTGAGGGATCGGGTGGCGAGTATGACGATACAGACCTCACCATACAGTGATCTGATGTACCCAAAGGAGGCAAAACTGATACTGAGTGGTGATCCGGCTCGTTCGTCAGCAGAAGGTCCAAGCAGTTGGCTGTGTGGTCCTCAACGTCTGGAATTCTGGTTGCCTCATGGACCAGCTGAGTGAGATTTAGCGTGAGTGCAAGTTTGCACGCCTCTCTCCCAGCATGGTCGGTGAGCTGGTATGGGAACAGCCACTGTTGATGGTGGGCATTAAAGTCCCCCAGAATCACCAGTTGGGCATCAGGATAACGTTGTTGGGCCACATCCGCCGCTTCACATATGTAGTTGAACAACCTGGTTGTCTCGTAGTCTCCAGAGTGAGACCGATATAAGCCAGCATAGATAATTTTATCTAAGCCGGTGTCCACCAAAGTCCATAAAACTGAAAAATTGGGTTCTTCAAGGTCACGAAGACGCAGACAGCAAATGTCTTCCCGGACAAATAAACAGATACCAGCTTTGGGTTTAAAGTTGTGCTCCAGAGCATAGCCTGGGTATGTGAGGTATGCTGTATCGGCAGGACATAGAATCTGCGTCTCCGTGAGGAATAATAAGTGAGGCTTAGCGGTCTCTAGGTGGTGGTGGACCGGATCGAGATTGGAGTGCAGCCCTCGAATATTCGAGAGGTGCACTTGAAGCGAGAGGAAGTGCTTCCGCTGTAGAAACGACTTATTATTTTTGAACTTTTTCATGGTTGTTATGAGTGTTTAGGTTAATGGGAAAAACGGCTGTTGAGCGAGGCACTGGTCAGCGAAAACCAAGAGACAAACAGCAGGCTCCTGCGCCAGTGGGAGACTAGACTGGAGACTGCGGGGACGCCCGAACCCCCCCAGGAATGGCCATCGGGTCCTCTCATCCGGTCGCCAACCGGCACGATGGAGCATTCTGGGATTTTTCGCGAGGCGGCGGGGCAGCCTTTCATGAGTGGCTAACTCACTAGTTGGGCCCCCTACAACCTGCGGTCGGCCAGCGGAGAACCGTGCTTCGGATCCCGCTACCCTCCAAGCCTAGCCACCCGGCACACTTGCACCGCTGCGGTCTCTAAAACGCACATGCTGAATCCAGTGCACGAACTGCTCAAACCCGTCACTTCCACGATGGCTACACTGGACATCAGTCCGAAACACGACAATGTCGCTTCACGGACTGGCTTTGTCCAGTGGGTGGTGACAAGCCACGGCCGAAGCCTACCACCAGAAATGTTGTTACCCGTTTGGCACCACCCAGAGATCACGTGTAGGGACGCAAGGGTATTTTCCTACGGACGCGGGTAACTTCGATCTCCAACTTTAATATTAGTTGGGTAATGTTTTACATTTGGCAAAGTGAATTTAATGCATTTAGTTTTTTTAGCATTAAGCAACAGATTATTTACTGTGAACCAATCAAGAACTCGCGATAGTGATTTATTTAGATCATCGTAATCAGCTTTTGACCTATCAACTTTGAAAATTAAAGACGTATCGTAAGCAAATAAAACTATATCACATATGTCTTTTACATAAAAAGGGAGATCGTTAATGTATACTAAAAATAGAAATGGGCCTAGTATTGAACCCTGGGGCACTCCCATAACAATAGACGATCCTGAAGACCTTTCACCACCAACGTCAACTTTTTGTACTCTATTGGATAAGTAAGAATTTACAAGGTTAATTGCCTGATTTTGGATGCCATAATGTTTTAACTTCAAAATTAGAGTAGCATGACTCACGCAGTCGAATGCTTTGGATAGGTCGCAGAATACTCCGATCGCGTCTTGCGAGTTTTCCCATGCTTGAAATATGTGTTCCAAAAGCATGGTACCAGCATCAGCTGTTGATCGACCCTTGGTAAATCCAAGTTGATGACTATGAAGTAGTCTGTGGAAGTTAAAGTGTGACAATAATTGAGTAAGAATAAGTTTTTCAAAGATTTTACTTAACGCGGGCAATATAGAAATCGGCCTATAATTAGCTGGATCTTTTGCATTTCCAGACTTGAACAAAGGAATTAATTTACTATGTTTCATAAGATCTGGAAAGATTCCGTCGTCAACACATCTATTAAAAATGTAGGCTAAGCATGGAGCAATATCAATAATTATAATACCTAACACCTTTGTGGATATTCCCCAAAGATCTTCAGTATTTTTAATATTAAGTGACTTAAATGTCTTAACAATACCATCGGCATTTACGTATCTAAAGCTAAACGCGATCTCACATTTAGCAACACTTAGTTCCAATAAAGTAGATGCTCCAGAGGCAGATGATTGTAATGACTGGGTTACAATAACTGGTATATTAGAGAAAAAATTGTCAAAGGCATTCGCGACATCAATCTTTTTTGTCAATGTTGTATTGTTTATGTTTAATTTGATCTGCTTATTGCGTGTCTTCGATTTACCTGTTTCATTATTAATTAATTTCCAAGTTGCCTTAATTTTATTCGATGATTTTTCTATTTTTTTTCTCAAATGTAATGATTTTGCTGCACGACAAACTTTTTTAAAAGTATTTGAATAGTTCTTTATATACAAAATAAACTTTGGGTCATGCAACATTGATTCCCTAGCCGCATAGAGATCATATAATTTATTCCTACTTCTATAGATACCGGGTGTCGCCCAATCAGCTAACCCGACATTAGATTTAGCTATACATGTTTTTAACTGAAATATCTCAGTATGTTGCTCATTTATCAAATTAGACAAGGAGGTAAAAAGGTCATTTGGATCATCTACGCATGGTAAAAGGGGTATTTTAAGTTCAATACTGCTCTGAATCTTCATAATTAGACTTCCTGTGATAGGCCAATAAGTGAATTCCTTAGGTTCATCTACCAAATTACAAGTAAATATAGCACAGTGACCGTAATGATCCGAGGTGAAATGTTTAATTACTGCTTTATCAATTGGAACACTACTGCAATATATATTATCCAAACAGGTGGCTGATGTAAGTGTCACCCTTGTAGGTTCTTCGAAAAGGTGACGTAAATTGAAACATTTAAATAAGTTAAGAATTCTCTCAGATAGAGGATTCACAGGAATATCTATATTGAAATCTCCGCAGACTATTAACATTTTACTACGTCCAAAAGTTTTAAGCAGTACTTCTTCCATAGTGGATTCAAATAACGCGAAGTCCGCGTCAGGGGGACGGTAAACACTCACAATGATATGCCGCTCAAGCTCAACACACGACAGCTCAATAGTCCTCTCAATAGTGAGATTTGCAACATCTTTACGTTCTTTGCATTTTAAATTATTTCGAGCAACAATTAAGGAACCGCCACGTATGGCGTTCTTGCGTTTGAATGAACTTACAATATTATAATTCTCATAATAAGGGAGTAAATCAAATTGTAATAACCAGTGTTCAGTAACACACATGATATCTATATTAAACATGTTTAAAAATAATTCTAATTCTAATATTTTGCTGGGAAGGCCTTGCACATTTTGATGTACTACATGTAATGTGCCAGGCTTTCTCATTGTCGGACTCGTCAGTTTAAACAAATATTGTCAGCTGACCCTCCTGCTTGTGTGCCCCCATTAGTAATACTACTAACTACAGGCTCGTCGGTTAACTGCGTTATATTACTTATAACGGGATCAAAAATATTAAATGCTAACAATTTAGCAATTATCAGTTTACTATGTCTACTAAGAAGCACAGTATCTCTGGTCAAAATAAAATTACTAATAAAATTATTAGTGTCAAAAAACAAAACGTCTCTATGACGACAAGTCAAATTATACAATATTAAATTAAGATTCCAAATTGCTTGATTGTCTTTGGAACTCAAAGATTTTGAGTACGGGAATGCACATAAAAATAATTTTCCCAAACCTGAATCTAGCTTATGTAGCAAAGTCTCAACTAGCTTAATTATATCTAGTCGCATGACACCACTACTCTCACCTAATTGAACTATCAGAGTGGTGTCATTGTCAAAGCGATCTTCGCTCTTTATACAATCTATAAACTTATGAATTGGGGCATTTTCAAAGCAATTATTAGTGACAACTTGCCCTAACTGATCACTTAGTAGCAAACCCATGCCAACGCCTATCTTATCAGAATACACCACAGTCTTCCGGGTCTGCCGACAGGATTTTCCCTGTCTAACCGGAGACTGCGCACCAGGTGTATGAATTACTTCAGTCTGTAAAGTAGATGTAGCTTGACTCTGTGATGTAAGTGGTGCCATCTGTATCAAAGAATCCAAAGATGATATGGAAACCAACTGGTCTGACACGGGATGGTCAGTCTGTGAGCTACTATTACATACTTGTACATATATGCTATCATTATTCACTATCTCTACAATATTGTTCATTTTCTGAACATTGTCAGCTGCAAATTGTTCAGCTTTTTTGTATTTATGTGTTACATCAAGTAGTGATGTTTCTAAACACTTAATTTCTTCTGACATATCATCTAATTCCTTTGAATTACGTCCAATTAAATTATAGCAGGAATTAAGTTCCTCATTTAAATTACATTTCTGCTTAATATGCTTTGCATAATTAAAGACATTTTTATGCTTCTTTAGCTTTTTCTCCGACTTTTTTATGAAATTACTAAGTTTTACATATTTTTTTATTCTGTTACTCCCTTTCATTTGTTGAGATTTACTTTTACAACTTGGTGTACTAAGATCTATCAGTGAAAAGTTAGACCCACTGTTCATGAGTTCCGTCTGTAGATCTAAACTCCTATAATTATTCACTGAGGGCACATGTATTGATTCTGATAGTTCAAATTGTTCAAGTTTATATCTACACTCAGATAGCTCCTGTTGCAAGTCCTTATTATGCTGAAGCAAAAGGGAGTTCTTTAACATTACATACACACATACAGAAACTCACGCCTGTTTCCGGGAGGGGTAGGTAGAGACCACGGATTTCCACTTGCTACGACCCTGACATACCTCTTTTGCTTCATTCACTCACATCACATTCTTAATACATGCTCGTCGGTTAGGGGTACTCTTGACCTGCCCTTTTTCCAGAACATCTCCGATTTGATCTGAATGCGTTCGCCGAGGTGTCCCCCTTCCCAATGCCCCATTCACGCTCTTACTAATCTATTACCTAATCAATATAATTTTGAATCCCTTGCATCAAGTTTTATGAAAACAAATAAGTTTTTTGTGAAAAATATATTTTGGAATACAAAGTTTTATAAAATTTGTGATCGGAACCGTGTGCTGATCGAAATTAGCCTAAACACGGGTAGTATATTAGAATAGTATACTATTCTCGGTCTGAAATAAAGTTTTTTTCCTTCGAGTAGTTCCGTTGTACACCTTCCATCTCCAGCATCAGATCAGCTCGCTGTTACCATAATATTGTATTGTCATCAGAACTTGACAGGTAAACAATATTTCATATCAATCGGTTGAGGATAACTGCTATAAAATTCATTTGCAAGATTTGATCTAGTAACCTTAAATGATCTGCTCTTGATTGAACTTATAATAATTCACCTTGGAAGATCTATTATTGGCCTTTTTATAGCATTATTTGTGTAATAATAGAAACTCCATATTCACCTTTGATCTTCAAATAAATAAATAAAATAACGTAGGTATATATATTTATAGGTATATATGCAGAGATAAAATGATAACTGTGGTCAAGAAATAACCAGTCGAAGTCACTATTAGTATTAGTGCCATCCAAAGCGCATGTACAACAAAAATAGTCAGAATAATCAATTTATTTGTATATACCTATAAATAAACAAATAAAACAAATAAAATTTCTGAAGACAAATTTAATAAAAACAAATTCTAAACATTTAGTCATAATTCAAATTGTAAATATAAACAATGCGTGTAAATATATATAAGCGTGGCAATGCAGCCAGCATCTTAGGGACGCTTCCGTCTGGTAGTGATTTGGATCAGTTGAGCTACCTTTAGATCGCTTGCAGCGGTCTTCAGGTAGCACAACTGTTTCATATATATTTTGTACATACCTTGTATTATTCTTTCTGTAAATAAATATACTTATCAATTCAATATAAACTAATTAATTCTTATTCATTACAAACAGTCATATTAAGCGTAGTATCTATAGCTTCAACAACCGATCTGTGGGCTACGCCGGCATTGAAAACCAATTGATACAGTTCCAAAAACCCAGCTTTTCAGCACGAGGTCAATATCAATTAATAAAATACGCTTTATCTACAACATGCGAGATCTTCGCGCAGTCGAGATTAGTCACAGATATTTGGACACACGAATTCGACCACTCACGTTTAATTGGTGCCGAAAACAATGGCTTGAAGACTGTTGCAACAGTAGGTAAGCCGGTCGTGAAGCTAAATTGAGTGCAGCTTTTGACCTCACATAAAAATAAAATTTTATTAGATATTTGCCTTTTCATATAGGCAATAAATAAGTTAATGCAAATATTTATTACACCAAAACCTTTTTTAAGGGGTTCCGTAGTAGTCATCAAGACAAGGAATCTTTATTGTTTATTTATTTTAGTGCTAGAGCACTATTGTTTTGCGTGAAAGTTCAGTAAGTAAAACGGTCACCGTTTTACTAAAACATGACTTGACTTTGACTTTGACGACTTGGAAGGAGTGTAACGTAGTAAATTATATTGAAAAAACTGTAAAGAAAATGAAAAATAACTTGAAAATGACAAACGCACAAGCCGTGCGGCGCCAAGGTCGCCAATTTAAGAAAAAAAGAAGAGGATACCTTACACAGTGTTTTGTCTTTGCATTGACATGCAGTTTCAAATACGATCGAAAGAGATGGTGTAACTATTCCAAGGGTGATCCACGTTTATTAGTAGCACGGTAATTGGATAGTGTTGGTATACTTTTGGCTAGAAGAGAAGAAGGAGAAAGATCCACGCACTGATTTCTTTTAATGATGAAGCAACTGGGTACCTTCTTGAGGTTTCGACGCAGCTTTCAATAAATTCTTTGACGAATGACAAACTTTCTATAAAACCACTACAGAACATTCCAGCTGTGGTTTCGAAGCGGGAAATGTAATGCAAGTCATTACGTCAGCAGCGGGAAGCGTTGCAACTCGGTCGATCGGGCGTCACAGGTCAGTGGAGAGCCACAATGGATGGGCTGGTACAAACAGACTGTAGTACCTACTTAGCACCGGTGTGGAAAGTGTTTCTTTAACTACCTACGTGAATGAAAATTTTCAAGAAACATAGACTCTTGTCTCTACCCAGTCTTTACATAAAGCAGCTAGCAATTTTTGTTGAAGAACATCCAGAGTTGTACAGAAAGCATGAAAATTTGCGAGACTTTCAACAAATCGGTCTAACAATAGGTAGGCTTGTCTTGCCACTATGCATGAAGTCAATGCAAAAAAACGCAAACTTCATAGCGATTAAAATATTTAATTTTCTTCCTGAAGATATGAAAGCGCTGACATCAGAGATATTTAAATTAAAAATTCATAATTGGCTTGTAGATAAATGCTTTTACTCGATAGGAGTTTTTTTTTTAATAGGAACGACATGCCTAATCTGTAATAAAACGACTTTTTAAATTAAATTTTTAATAGGAACGACATGCCTACTCTGTAATAAAATGACTTTTAAATTAAATTTTTATGAAATAGGCAAATATTATTATTTTAATTATTTATGACAGATGGACATTATTTGATTGTATAGGTATTCTATTTTTATTGATTTTAATGTTTTGTTTTTCTTGAATACCTGATACTAATAGTACGGAGGCCTGCGTTGCTCGATGCTAATAATGTTAACAACCGTAAAGGAATATTTGCACGCTTTATAAGCAAAAGTATGAGCACACTGAATTATGTACTACAACCCATAACTTTATCATAAGTTAGAAAATAAAAAATAAAAAAATACGGGCCAAGCAGAAGGCCCAACTGATGTTAAGTGGTAACCTCTACCTCTAACAATGCATCACCCCATATATCACATCCACCTAGGACGCACCCCATGTGGCATTTCACTGAGCCCGTCACCCTGAGACATAAAGATGAATTGTCTCGTGTGCCTGTAATTTCACCGGCACCCATACCCTTCGATCCGGAACACAGCAATGCTTTGCGGCAGAAATAGGTATGATCTCTTTCACAAAAAAGCTCTACTACCAGTCTTCTAGTGTACTTCTTCTTATCTTGTCGATGCTATACATTTATGCTATGTGTTTCAAATAACTTTGCAGTAATAGTAGCCACCTTAATCGCATTATCTGTAGCCGCGTTGAGGTCTTTCCTCTTCTCTTCTAGTGTACTTGTAGCTGTACGCGCGTACTTCTCATACAAAAGACATGGACGCGCTTAATGCACTAGAAGTAAAGGAGGTTCTGTCTCTTTCAACTGGCTCTGTTGTGTATTAAACGAGTGAAGCGAGTTCTTTGTTTTTTTTCCCAGAGATACACTTTTCCAGTAGAGACACTTGTTTTGTAAAGTTATGCCCTTCTGAGTGCAACTTCATTCATCATAGATTATTCACTAATATTTACTTTATCTACCCTCAACTTCCCATATCATCTTCCTGTCACTCATCCAAATACCAGTGGGTAGGAAAGAAAAACACACTCTCTTGACGTTTCGCCACCAGCCGCACGAGTCGGGCTAGTAATCGCTCCTCATTAAATCAGTGGAACTACCAAATTAAAGGAAATTCATCTCATATCACCGCGCAAATCATCAACGAGCGCTAAATGCAAATCAGCGCCTTCCGCCAACATCAGCACAGCATCGGAGTGGAATTCCAGAAGCCAGCGCAAGCGCCGTATCATCCAGGCGTCATCCAGGTATTTCCTTCTCTTTTTCCATTCCAACACTTTTAATAAAACTACACTTTTATTCCCCAGAGATATCACTTTCGGCTTGCACACTTAAATAGAAATGAGTCAACTTGGAAAATTCAGCGTTTGTATGTATGTATGTCCTTCCTGAAAACTATAACATGAGAGTGAATAGGTGCCTTCTAGACCTTTGTGCTCCATCGGCGGCCGCATCTTCACTTACCAACAGGAGAGATGGCGGTCAAATGAAGGACTACCATTATACAAGAATATAAATGGTATTTGTAAGTAAGGTACTTAGCTATATCGGTCAGGAGGTCGTTGAGTTATTGAGGTCCAAGAAAAATAAATAGAGACAGTAATATCAAGTGAGGAGGCATATGAAAGCACATTTAAAAACGCTAATTTCAACGCTATGATTATTATTTTGTAGACTATATTGTTTTGGAGATTTTAGGGAAAATAAATAATGTAAAAAAACTAAACCTCTAGGGTACTTCGGGCTAATATTAAACAAAAATGAAAATCAAATCAAAATAGAAACAAAATTTTACTACGTAATTATAAGAACAATGGACTGTCTTATCGCTTAGAAGCGATTTCTTCCATACACAAAACTACACTAAAGTCCAGACTTTTGTGAAACAAATACACGGAAAAGCCTATAATACCTTTTGATAAATAAAAAAATTAGAAAAATTCAAATTATTTCAATTTAGAAATTTGTACCCTATAAAACGTTAACCAATATAACCTCCGTTGTTGACCTCCTATTTCTAGGAATTTGAATGAAGTTGAAAATGTTATCTCAGAAGTCAGCTATAGAAAGGTACAGAAAGTAGGTAAACTACCTACATCGCGTGTATTCGTGAGGTCTCAGTTCGTCGCGAACCATCTACTACTAACGCAATTATATTATGCTTCTTCGTGTATTAACGTGAACTTCATTCAGATTTTGTCTTGTTTTTACTAAGAAGATATAAATTAAAATGTATTCGCTCATATCACACAACTTGGCCGATCAGTAGGAAGTAGGAGTTCTAGAAGGTTTTTGGAGTTATACATATTTTTCAGGTAGCTTATTATTACTAGTCGTGGAAGGAAGAGAAAGAAGCTTAGATTGGATGATGATCTATTGACCCCGATCAAAACAGCATTTACACCTGATAATAATTTACAGTTGAATGAAATACATGAAAGAAATATTGCAGAATTACAAAATCAGGTAAAACAACTGTCGGGTTGGCTGGAAATAGAGAAAGTAAAGAACATCGAAAGAGAATTAGATGATAAAAAGGGATGTAGAATCGGTAAGACTAGAATGTCAAAAATATATTTGAATGAAAAATACTGTAAACCTAAGAATCTAAATATTATGAGGATTAAAACTACAAGAGCTATTAGAAAATTTGAAAAAATTTTAGAGTTGGAAACTAAATTACAAGTTAATATATGCTCTTCTAGTCCAGAATTAGGAGATATGAAAGAAATCATCTCAAAAAATTTTAGTGAAACTAGTAGAATAGAGAATGTTAAGACAAATACAAAAAGTTTCAAGACAATAGTAATGTCTGATGAATTGGGTAAAGACCTAGCATTAAATCTCTTAAATAACATCAAGGGAATTATGAAAATTACGAACTATTGTAAACCAGGAGCGAGCGCAGAGAAGGTTTTGGAGAACGTTGAGGAGAACACCAAGAATTTAGAACAGGGCGACACACTAGTTCTTATAATATCTAGATATGTTAAGAGGTACTCTTATTACAACAAATACTTACAGTTAATAGGGAAAATCATATCCAGACCTCACCGTAAATTTAATATAATTTTGACAGGCTTCTTGTACAATGGGTCGAAGGACGATGCTATTTTCAATTTAAATAACAGATTAGCACAAATTGTGAATCTTAATGAAAATATGAGATATATAGATCTTAATGTAGATTTTGAAAGATTCGCAGCAAGAAAAAAGTATTTATCAACAGAAATAGGAAGGTCTCTTAGTGGAGTAAACTTTAGAGGACATTCCGCATTAACATTTATTAAAACAAATGAGAATGCCGGTACAGAATTAGTTACGAAAAATACAAATTTTCACAAAAGTCAGATACTCCACATAACTCGTTAATAATCGTGCATGCAAATGTTCAAAGTATTCATAAGAAATTTTTACAAATCGAATGCTTAATTAATGATACAGATTGTGAAATTTTATGTCTAACAGAGACTTGGGCTTATGATCACCAAGTACAAGGAATGAAAATAGATGGGTTTGAACTATCAACGTACTTCAACAGGAAAATATTTGAGCATGGGGGAACTGCAATATTTACAAGAATAGGTATGGAGTGTAAAGTTAGAAAAGATTTAAATAATTTATCATTTGAAATGAACTGCGAGATAGCTGCCATTGAGCTTCGGAAACGAAAGACTGTCGTAGTTTGTGTGTACAGGGCTGGCACGGATCTTTCTTTATTTTTCGACATATTAACTAAACTTCTACATAGACTAAGTCGTGAGGGTAAAAAAATTATAGTAGCTGGAGATTTTAATTTGGACATTTTATCAGATACAAGTAATATACGTAAATTAAAACATATACTTGAAAATTTCAAATGCAGGATGGTCATAAACAGTCCTACTCGAACCAAATGCACTACTAAAGGTACTAGTTCTACATGTATTGACAATTTCATAGTTAATTTTGACAATCACATAGGTGTAGTTTTGGACTGCAAGTTATCTGACCATAATGTGATACAGTTGAACTGCATAGGTAGGGAAATGTATATAAGTAAAAAGATTGACAGACCTTTAACTAGATTTTTTTCTGAGCAGAATTGTGGTTACTTTAACTTCTTATTCAGCCAAGATTATGTGAAGTTAAAAGGTGATATTGACACAATTTGTGATCCAAATGCAAAGATGAGTATTCTATTGGTCGCTATACAGTTTTATTTTAATGTGGCATTTCCTAAAACGAAGGCATCGAAACCAATCTTTAAAAAATGGACAACTAAAGGTATACAGGTATCAAAATCAAATTTGGAAAAATTAGAACTGTTAGAAGAGATTCTTCCGAATGAGAACAGAAGGTTAAACTTGAAAATCTACAAAAAAGTTTTAAGAAAAGTCTTGAAAAGAGCGAAGAAATTACAATACGCACATAGAATTAAACTATCTCATAACAAAATAAAGGAATCGTGGAAAATAATAAATGAACAAATAAATGTAAATCGTACCCAAAAAAAATTAATACAGGAAGTGATAAATGAGAAGAAAGAGAAAATAAAAGACCCGAAAACAATAGCTAATTTGTTCAATAACTTTTTTCGTAATATAGCTGGAAATCTAACAAAACATACAAATATTGACAAAGAAAAATGCTTAGATTACTTAAATAATATAAAAAGACCTCATGATAAAATTATATTTAATTCAGTGACTTGTATTGAATTTAGAAAGATAGTAAAAGACATGAAAGATAAAAAATCTGAAGATATCTATGACATGAATAGTAAAATAATTAAGTCTCTAATTTTAAGAAATGACATGTTATTGAAATTGGTTTGTAGTGTAATAAATGCGTGTTTATTGGAAGGAGTATTTCCAGATGTCCTGAAGGCAGGAAGGGTTATACCTCTTTTTAAAAAAGGTGAAAGGAATGAACTGAATAATTACAGACCAGTATGTATACTGCCCACGATATCTAAAATTTTAGAAATGATTATAAAAAATAAAATTGTTGAATACTTCGATAATAATGAACTGTTTAGTTCGGCGCAATACGGGTTCCGAAAAAATAAATCGACCGAAATGGCTATACGAAATGTAAACTACTTTGTATTGAAGGCATTGGATGGTGCGCAGAAATGTGCAAGTGTTTTTTGTGACTTGTCCAAGGCCTTTGACTGCTTAAGGCATGACATATTATTAGAAAAATTTCAATTTTACGGATTTGGTGGAACTGAGCTTGGATTAATGACTACGTACCTTCAGAATAGAATGCAGATTGTTACTGTAAATGGTGAAAGCTCGGATGCGGGTCAGGTTGATGAAGGTGTACCTCAAGGGTCAATATTGGGACCAGTGCTTTTTCTTGTATACGTTAATGATCTCTCCAAATGTGTACCTGATTGGGCTTTCATTAACTTATTCGCAGACGATACACACATAGGTTTAAAGGAAGATACAAAATCTCGTCTAGATGAAAGAATCGATTGTTCCATAAAATTACTGAAAAATTGGTTTGAAGCTAATGGAATAATTTTAAATGAGGACAAAAGTATAGTAATGCGTTACCATACTAGAAATATGAAGCAAACGGTAGGAACATCGGAACATGTGTTCCTTGGGTATACGATGGATCAATCAGTTAGTCATCGAGCTCACGCTAATAAGGTTTGTAAGAAACTAGCAAGTGCAAACTATGCGCTATTAAAATTGAAACCTATGATTGACAGAAGATCTCTTATATCAGTATATTACGCTTATGTCCATTCCATCATTAGTTATGCTTTAACGGTATGGGGAAATAGCTCAGACATCAAAAAGGTTTTGATTTGTCAAAAACGGGCAATTAGGATCATATGTGGCATTAGAAGAAGGACATCAGCAAGGAAGTATTTTGTACAAAATAAAATTATGACAGTCATATCTTTATATATTTATAAAAGCGTATTAGAAATTCACGAAAACAAGGAAAATTACTTTAAAAAAAAGGATATACACAATTTTAATTTAAGAAACAAAGATAAACTTTGTATACCAAAAGTTAGGCTTGTAAAGGTTCAGAAACAAGGGGAATACAATAAAATACTAATGTACAATAAATTGCCCATTAAAATAACTAATCTGGAACATACATCTGACTTCAAAAGAAAAATTAAACATTTCTTTGAGGTAAATGCATTTTACTGCTTAAACGAGTTTATGAACATGACTATTTTAGATTCCTCATTTTTGCTAAATAATGATATTGTGTAGTGTGCTCTCGAGAGGTGCTGGAAAAATGGTATAATGACGACTGATAAACTTAGTTTTTGGGTAAGATGTAGGTAGTTTAGTATTAGATTATTAATTAGATTTTATAAAATTTTTGGTTGACTTTTGTTTTATGATTATTTGTTATTTTGAATAGTAACTGTGTTTAACAATTAAATTTATATAGAAATTGTATTATAGAAATTGTATTGTATATTAGAAATTAGAATTTTAATTTTAATTTGTGAATTTTTTTAAATTGTATTATTATGTGACTTGCCCAGTGTGACAACCTATGTTACAAGGTGAAATAAATGAAATGAAATGAAATACTTTTGTTTGGGAACAGCGGATAGCTACCGAGTATCATGGCTGCTCTGACGAGGGGACAGCCAACGTGGACAACAGGAAGGGGTTTTTTGACTTCCCGTTGTCCACGTTGGCGTGGACAAGACAACGTGGACATCGGGAATAAACCGACAGCAGCATTCTAAGGCGAGGCTGAAAAACAGCGTGGCTGAGCCCTCGAACTTTTCTCGAACACTAGACTAAATATGTTATTTTTATACTTATATATATCCTTTGTTTATTAGTAGTGTTAAGATTAAATGCCTTTTTATTTTATTTTATTTTATTTTTATTTTATTATGGAGTGTGTTATTACTGAAAGAAACTGTTAGCCTAGTAATTCGTGGGAAGCAATGGTGGCAATGAGCTCACCACTTGTCACATCTATATTCCCACGATGGTGCAACCCACGGTGAAAAGGCGCCCGTTGAGGCGTAAAGGCGTATCTATTTATGTATACTCCAGTGGCTTTGCGATGTCATATTAATATAGTAGACATCAGAAATGACAAATCACCTCAGTTGGGTAAACAAATTTTAGCCTCCAATTTAATTTAATCTAAGCTCCGTTAAGCCGTGGTGACCGTGTTGACCCTGAGGTCTAAAAACATAAACTTTGCCAATACCCACATAGATATCTATGTGAGATATCTAGAGAATGCCAGCCGCTCCCATGCCAACTAACAAAAGTTATTTCCCATCTACTTTCCAGCTAATTGACACCTGGTATGTGCGATAAGAACAAAGCGGTCCGTTTTGCAGTTAATTAGCGGTTAGGAAATACTGTGGTAGAGATATTCCAAGATCTAAGCAGACTGCGGTAACCAATTAATAATGTTGATCAGATGAATTCGCAGACTTCAAAAGTTGGCAGTCGGTTTTGTGCTCAAACCAGATTATTAAATTGAAGTTTAGGTTTGATCTGACATCTCACCTCCTTTGTAATATGCAACATGGCTGATAGTATCAACCTCTCGGGAAAATGCACTCTTCCTGTTACACACTTCCGCCCCTTTTCACTAAATTACACCCGCAGATTGCAAGAAAGCGAGAGGAAAGACGTTACACATCAAAAACAAAAGTACCATGTCGCTGAAAAATATTCTTGCTTGAAGACATCCGTGGCGAAGCGGACGGGTGATTTTTTAAAGCTTTTAGTTAACTTCACTTGTTATTTAGTGTAGGGCGAATCTTAAAACTGGACTTTGAACCAGTTAGCCTCGACCTGATGAAATTTTTCATACCTGTCATGTTCTAATGACAATATATAATATTAGCAAGCTAATATTGATGATGAAGACGGAAGATGAATAACGGGACTGAACAGACATGATCGATGATAATAGTAGAGGCCTTGTTTGGGCGCATTTGGATCAATCAGCACACGGTTCAAATGGATAGCTAAAAAAAAAAATAAGTTACCTTGGTATTATTATATGTATGTTTATAGGTGTTTTTATTTTTTTCTGTTTTTTTCTGTATTTGTACATTCTTCCTGCCATATTTATCACCTCTCTCTTGCCTCAAAGGTTTGCTGTCAGAAAACTCTCTAGGGTTAAGCTCGCCTTTGTACATATCTTTTGTTTTTATTTTATTTGTAATGTGTTTTACTGTGTACAATAAAGAATTATAAGAATTATAAGAAAGCTTTTATATTGAAAATTATATTTTTACATAAAACTTATTTAGTGTCTTACGAACGATAGGTAAGTTAGGTGCTCTTCGTAGAATACATAAGTAAATGTGAAGTACTGAAAGTCCTACACTTTGCAACCATTCAAAAACAAAGTCCTACACTTTGCAACCATTCAAAAACAAAGTCCTACACTTTGCAACCATTCAAAAACAAAGTCCTACACTTTGCAACCATTCAAAAACAAAGTCCTACACTTTGCAACCATTCAAAAACAAAGTCCTACACTTTGCAACCATTCAAAAACAAAGTCCTACACTTTGCAACCATTCAAAAACAAAGTCCTACACTTTGCAACCATTCAAAAACAAAGTCCTACACTTTGCAATCATTCAAAAACAAAGTCCTACACTTTGCAACCATTCAAAAACAAAGTCCTACACTTTGCAACCATTCAAAAACAAAGTCCTACACTTTGCAACCATTCAAAAACAAAGTCCTACACTTTGCAACCATTCAAAAACAAAGTCCTACACTTTGCAACCATTCAAAAACAAAGCTCTTTGCAACATTTACATTCTACATAAACAAGTAGTATCTCTGTTCCGGCGATGCATAACGCTTCACACATTATTGAATGATGGCATTTACAACAGGATAAATTACATGATACGTACAATGACAATCATTCTCAAATCACTATGAAACTTACCTGAAAAATGGAGGAATTTTCTAGTTAAGGCGCGATAGGTTCTCAAATGTCTCTAGAATTTTAAAGTTTTTAATAAGAATTTTCATAGTTTTCTATGAAGAAATAAATATATGATATTCTTGAGCTTTTTATCTAGTGAAATCAATAATTCAATACAATATTTGAATTACTTCACTCGATAAAAAAAAATACAAATATACCTCCTTTTTAAAATTGAAATGCTATTTTTCACTCACTTGTCTCACGTTTTTTATTTTTTGAAACATTTGGTTACATGTTAGTTATTATTTGAGTTAGTGAATTCATCAACAAAATTAAACAAAACTTTGAACGACATTTTTATATATTTTTTTTATACATAAAAACACGGTATCAGAGCGTGCGCTCGCCTTCTTCGCCTCATACAAAAATGTTCGTTGAACCTATAGCGCCTTAACTTGTAGCCTTGTTTACTCCTACAGTGAGGGGCAACCGCAATACCACATTCTTGTCTTCAGCTATATAATTATGGTGTTAGCTGTTTGTGTCTCAGTTAGTTTGAACAGTGATAACAGTTTTGTGTCTGATCATTTTTCATGATATATATCTCATACTTCATTGCTGGGAATGGGAATTGGAATTGAATAGGAATTTAAAGCAGTAGGATTTTCGTTGGTGTGTCCGGCCTAAGAATATGCATCCCGTCTCCTCCCGTGGATATGGTAAAAGCCGACTAAGGGATTACCCGGACTTGTTGATAAGATTCATTGGTATAAGATTTGTCCTGGCTGCTAGCTTATTTAAGGAATGTAATTATTACTGGAAGAAAGCGTTAGCAGAGTCGGTCGTGGAAAGCAATGGCGGCGATGAGCTCACAACTTGGCACGTCTATATCCCACGATGGTACAACCCACGGTGAAAAGAAGCACATTTGAGGCTCTGCCTACCCTTTCGGGGAAAAAGGTGTGTGTCTATGTTTTTTTTTTTTTTTTTTTTTATACTACTTGGATGACGGATCAGGCAAGGGACCCACCTGATGTTAAGCGGTAACCTCTGCCTATGAACAGTGCATTACCTCATAGATCACGTCCACCTAGGACGCAACCTATGTGGCATTGCACTGCGCCCGCCACCCTGAGACATAAAGTTGAAAAGTCTCATGTGCCTGTAATTTCACCGGCACCCTTACCCTTCAAACCGGAACACAGCAATGCGAGCACTACTGCTTTGCGGCAGAAATAGGTATGGTGGTAGTACTTCCCCGGATGAACTCTTTCACAAAAAAGCTCTACTACTCTGCTCTCTATGTATGTATGTATATGTATTAATTACTGAAATTCGTCCCCGTCTTGAAAGGCTTCAACGAAGTATGGACGACTTAATACTACTGCTATGCGTCACCAGTTCTTTCTTGGTCAGCCAACGTTAGGTCAATGACTATATTGAAGTATGGTGTCCTTGAAAAGGGCTTAGTAACCAAAGTCTAAGTCAAAAATATTTTATTCATTGAAATCGGGTGCAGCCTTATTGATCCCATGGATTCATCCCACGAATATTTATTTCCGGATTCATACCAAAATGTAGGCCGTATTCATCCCACGAATATCACAAGGATCATTTTTAATCGTCTTATAAAAGAAATTTACTCCTGTTCCAACGTGACCAAACCTAGAATAATAATAATAAAATATTGCTGGACAGGTCACACAACATTATCTAGCCCCAAGCTAAACAGAGCTTGTGTTATGGGGACTAGACAATTGATATACTTAATACAATATATTACATAGATATTTTTTTTATTATATGTGGAAAATACCCAGAACACTTTGAACAAATATCTGCGGATCGCACGAATATTTGTTCCGAGGCGGGACCCCGCAACCTCCTGCGTCGCAGGCGAACGTTCACCCGCTGCGCCACAGAGGTCGAGAAATGCCGAATGCCTAGAAGAATCTGGCAACAGACACGGTTTGGCTTTATTTGATGATACTTACTAACTTAACAATCCGAAGCCATCGTTTAGATTCAGCGTTGTCTCGTCGCGTCGCGCGCGTTCGTTCATTGCTGTCGTTTCGGAATAGTGTAAGTGTTCTACGGACTGATAATGTGAAAACACCCATAGAGAGTGGTACATAACGTATGTGTAATTGTAGGTGAAATGGTAGCGTCCACAATGGGCATTGTTGTAAGTTCCCGCGCACAGGAAGGCAATCTTTGTGCCCATTGTATGCGCGCCTGGTAGCCGTTTTGTATCATGCGGTTTTTTGTTATGGGTTGTCAGATAAAAGATTATGGAAATTAATAAGATTAATCATATTTTTACCATACATCTGATAGTAGCTATTAATAGTAGATTATGCACTGAGGGGATAAAGCAGTTTCCTACGTCACGGGCGGCATATTGAACCCTTAGCGTAACGAGGGACTCGCGAGAGTTATGTACAGTCCAGAGTGAAGCGAGGGCTTCAAGCTGCCAAAGACGAAGACAGGCTTTATCCCAGTATACTCTACTTCGCACACCTTCTGCGAGACAATAAAAAATCACTGAAAATCACAGCACCAAACACCGTCTTTGGTTTCACATTCGATTTGAAACTGATACAGTTCGATTTTCGAACAATCCTCTTTATATCCCCATGTGGGCATTTTTCACATCGCCATAAGATAAATTCCCATGCTTTAAAAAAAGTAAGAGTTTTTTAATTCGGTTGTATTTTTTTTTTTTTTTATACTACTTGAATGACTGAACAAACAGATGGCCCACCTGATGTTAAGCCTCTGCCTATGAACAGTGCATTCTCACATAGGTCACGTCCACCTAGGATGCGCCCTATGTGGCATTGCACTGCGCCCGCCACCCTGAGACATAAAGATGAAAAGTCTCATGTGCCTGTAATTTCACCGGCACCCATACCCTTCAAACCAGAACACAGCAATGCGAGCACTACTGCTTTTCGGCAGAAATAGGTATGGTGGTAGTACTTCCCCGGACGAACTCTTTCACAAAAAAACTCTACTACTACTAAAACTATTGTTGTGGTTATTTTTTAACTTTATATTTTTACCTCATTATTTAACCGTATGTTTAGCCGTAATTTATAAACCGATTTGTTTTTTTTATTTGATACATTCAAATTAAAAAATCCTTCCATTCCTTTTTCATTGGTTGAATTGAGGGAACTCCTCCAATATTATAGGCATACTAGTGATTTTGGTATTTTCAGCAACAAGTTCAGCATTTTCATTCAAAATGTAAACATTTGGTGAAGTGGAACTGATGAAGAAGACCACAGGTGGCTGCCAGAACTCCTCAATGATAAGTATTTTAGGTGTGGCGATAACATATTTTGATTACGATAGTTACGCGCCTATAACCAAGCAAATTTATATACTTAAATGGTTCTGGTTTAAACTATTTGAATTATCATGAGATAAATAAATAAATAAATAAATAATGCTGGACAGTTCACACAACATTATCTAGCCCCAAGCTAAGCAGAGCTTGTGATATGGGCACTAGATAACTGATATACTTAATACAATATATTACATAGATAGATATTTTGTATTATACGTAGAAAATAACCAGAACACCCTGAACAAATATCTGCGGTCGCACAAATATTTGTTCCGAGGCGGGAATCGAACCCGCAACCTCCTGTGTCGCAGGCCAAGCTTCGCCCGCCGGGCCACAGAGGTCGTCGATGGAATCTGTTTATGAAATTACCTAAATTATTTTAATGGTTATGCATATCCCACGTTCAAACTGCGCTACTTGAGTCGTATGTTCTCTTAATTTATCCCGTTTATTGCCAAGATTAAAGACAGGTTTGTTTTAAAAAAAAAAAAAAAAAAATTGCAGCAATAATACCAATATGAACATAATTTATGATCTGTATCCACCTTAGAGCATGACGGCCTCTCTATCACGGAGCGAGTGTATCAACTGACACGACCTTAGAGCATTACGGGCCTCCGTAACGACAGTATAACCCTGTCTGTAACTTGAGACTGAATAATTAGCCAAGTGCGAGTTAGACTCGCGCACTAAGGGCTAATTATCACTGTACCAGAAACACGATAAGGACAATATTTTTTCTATAGAAATAAAATCCAAAGTTTTACTATAAAAACTTTCGTGAATCATATCAATTATTTTATAAAAACGGGAAATTTTCACGTACCGTTAAATCGATGTAAATCCAAAGTTATGTCTATTTTTTGCCAAGATTCGATTGTTTATATAAATTGTGCATATTATTGGGTAAAAAATTAGATAAATAATATCAATACAACAAAGCTGAGGGTTTCCTGTAGGTTTTTTGCAAAACTATATCTATATTTTACGAGATATTCAATAAAAACCGCTTTTCCGAGCGGCGCGATGCGTTCTTTTTGTATGAAGATTTTTGCCTGGGGTTGACGCAGTCATCGTTCATTCATGGCATTCGGATGAGGCGGCCCATGTCCAGGTGTGGACTTCTATAGGCTTATGATGATGAACTTTTTATGTGGTTTTTGCAGTTTCCCCGCCTCTCGACCTCCGAACGCTACTTAGGTACGCCAAATAAAGCCTTTGACACCATTTTACAACACCACTATTGATTTCTTGTAGCTTACGATATGTTCTCGGAAATCATGATCGATCACGTATCACATACACAATGTAATGTACCGAGAACACAAGTTATACGATCCGAGAATCGATGGGGATTAACGCACCGACGAATATGGTTCGTGTTTGGTATTTGGTCATGTTTTGATTGTAGCAAGAATAGGTTGTTTAATTCAACTCTAGTCGGTTGATTAGAGAGAACTTCGTTATTGTAGTATCAGGATCCTTCCTACTTTATTCTGTCGAAGGTTATTGGTACCTAGTCAGGAAATGTAGAGAGCTGAGAAGAACTAAAAGTATCTACGTTCGAGTGCAATTATCTGCGAACAAGTGTTTACAAACGAAATGGAGCGAAACCAACCTCAATTTTATCGTAAGAATTAAAATTCTTTCCTAGAGTCCGCGCCACGACTGTTCCAATAGTCAGATAGTCAGATAGTCATTTTATTATACAAAAGGTACACGTCAAACAAATAATTTTCACAAAATAAGTCAAAAGTACATATCATACTTAAAACAAAAATCAAAATCAACATAACAAATAAACAAAAAACATGTCACATCTAGGATTACCTAGGAATTAGATTAATTTCAGGCTAGTGAACTCATCGAAAGTGTAGATGGTCTGCTCAATACGCCAATCCTACGATAGATAGTCCGACGACCTTTTGAGGAACGAACGGATAACAGAGGTAGATTTTCGCATTTGCACTTTTGCGCATAAAAACAAGCGCTCCATTCACCGGACTTCAGTCGTGGTGCGGACTCTAGTTTGAAATATGTTTTATTTCTGTTTTTTTTTCTTTGGTGCTTTTCTGCGAGGCAATACTGCCAGTGTATCCACTTTCCAGTTTAAGATGATCTCGCTTGAGGCGCGAAATTCAATTTTTTTTTGTGTATTTGCCCATTACATCTCATCATTACAGCCCATTCAATTCCCATTCAACTTCTTCAGATAGGTACCGAAAGTTGGTTTCACGAGAACTAGGAGACTTAACATACATGTTTTAATTGATAGTATCTCATAAATATGATCAGTTTAGCTACGATCCCCCTAAACAAAAAAAAACACTAAATGTGTTTAGGGGGATCGTAGTTAGTATGGTACTGATGATATTTATGAGATACAATCAATTAAAACATGTATGTTAAGTCTCCTAGGTCTCGTGAAACCAGTAGCGATTGCCAAAACTTACGATTTGGTATGTTAATTTGTGAAAAGTGTTCCTGGTTGGAAATAGAGTCGATTAAGAACAACTTGTTTTTTTTTACAAATGTAATTTTTTTGGTGAACCGTACTTTTTTTCAATGTCAATATTTTTTTCTTCAAAATACAATACAAGGTTCCTAAAAACAAAACCTTCTAACTACAAAAGAAAAGGTAGCTACCCTTAAGGGGCCAAAAATTTGCCCCACCCTGTATAGTGAGAGTTGAAAACTAAGAAAACAAGCGTGTATTTTAGCTAATTTTTAATAAGTTCTAACTTAACTTAGGTATATTTATAAAATTGTAACTTATATAATTAAGTATATCCTTATAATATATGTCAAAAAAAATAGAAAGTAGCCTTTTAAAATGGTAGGTTAAATCGCATTTGTTGTCAAAACTCATAATACTCTCGCCAAGAGCAAGACGTCCTAGTGCTAACATTTGCAAGAGATCTGACCATAAGTTGTATTTATCGGCCCCAGACTTCAAGCATGATGTGGAACCCTCTGCCTCTGAGTGACTGGAATCTGACTGTGACGGTGGTCCGTCCGACGCCGCCCGCGGTGATCCGAGCGGAGGCTCCCTGCGAGGCTCCGACCTCGCTAGCTCGAACCACTGTGATCACGGAGCTACCGCGCCAGGTGTGGTCGTGGATATGAATGGTGTTGGCGATGGCAGAACGAAGAAAGTAGGCTCTGGAAGTAATATTTGGGTATTAACCAACCACACTGCAGTGGATAGGTAGACATCCGGGGAAATAAGATTTGGCAGTTATTTGAAATGTTTTCTGCAATATAATGAATGATCCCAAAGGTCCCATAAAAATATATTCAAATCGGAATAATGCTTTTACCAAAAATCTGCATTTGACGATTAAGTATCTTTCTGCCGGTCAATACTTGGATGGGACCTTATTGTTATTGTTACCTGTAGTTTTTAATGTTTCGTTCCATCCCATCAAATAAAATGTTAAAATGGGTTGAGCCTAGTGACAAAATCAAGTTCTTGTCAACACTATAACCGCCTTATTTCGATGTTGGTTAAAACTATGGAATCAAAACTGTTTAAAAATTTTACCTGTGCAAGAGTCTGTTTCGAGGGGCGCTGGCGATGTCTGCGCCTTCGTAGAGTACGGTGCTGTTGTTGACGGCACTGGTGTCGATGGCTGAGGAGTCGATGTCTGAGGAGTAGATGGCTGAGGAGTCGATGGCTGAGGAGTCGATGGCTGAGGAGTCGATGACTGAGGAGTCGATGGCTGAGGAGTCACAGACTGCGGCCACGGCGGCCAGCACGACGGCAAGCGCTAGTGTGTATCTCATCTGAAAACAAAACAAGATCTTGAATAAAACATTGCTGTATTTTGAAATCCTTAAATATTTTTTTTATGTAGTAGTAGAACTTTTTTGTGGAAGAGGTTGTCCGGGGAAGTACTACCACCATACCTATTTCTGCCGCAAAGCAGTAGTGATCGCATTGCTGTGTTCCGGTTTGAAGGGTAAGGGTGCCGGTGACATTACCGGCACATGAGACTTTTAACCTTTATGTCTCAGGGTGGCGGGCGCAGGGCAATGCCACATAGGGTGCGTCCTAGGTGGACGTGACCTATAAGGTAATGCACTGTTCATAGGCAGAGGTTACCGCTTAACATCAGGTGGGCCATCTGCTTGTTCCGTCATTCAGTAGGATAAAAAATAAAAAAATAAAAACGTTTATATTGAGCGCACTGGTTGAATCTGTCATCCAGACATTTGCCGTGCGAAGTTGATCATAAAAACATTATTGTACGGCAAAATTTGCAAAATTTGAGAACACAAACAATCATTACTCCTAAACTAGCCAAAATCATAGAACATACATGGAGTATTTGCAGATACGCTTGCGAAATATTTATTTTCAAAGTTTAAATTTGAACCCTGTTTAATATATAAATTACGTGTGTACAATTTAAATGATTTAAAAAAAATGCAGCCATGGAACTTATAGTTCCATACTCCAGATACAAGGAGTTGTAGTGGGGAGAATACAAAATAGTTAATTTCTTTATTTATGCTTACCTTTGCAATAATTAGTAAGTAGCTCGCTGCTTAGTTTCAGATACTGTATGATATGAATTCCTAAAGTGTTAATATTTATACTAAAAAGGCCAAGATAATAATATCGATAACAGGGTTCACGTACGGATTAACTTACTTAATATGAAAGTGGGTAAATACATACATACATACATAAACACACGCCTTTTTCCCCGAAGGGGGGTAGGCAGAGCCTCAGTAGGCCTCTTTTCACAGTGGGTTGCAACATCGTGGAATATAGACGTGACAAGTGGTGAGCTCATCGCCGCCATTGCTTCCCACTACTGACTCGGCTAACTTTCTTCCAGTAGTAACACATTCCATAATAAGCTAGCAGCCAGGACAAATCTTTTACCAACGAATCTTATCAACAAGTCCGGGTAAATGGTTTAGATTTAAGGTCTGGCCACACATGAGTGCTCTGTGCATTCATTTTGAAAAAATATATAACTGTGTAATGTGTAATAATCTTTTGCCCATCAATTTAAAACACCCCTTGTGGTTTAAGTAAAAAAAATGGTAATTACTGGCTAAAGGACGGCACCCAGAAATAAAAAAAAGTCATGCAAATTAAAAATTAACATGTTCCCAGAGAGATCCATTTTGAAATTCCTTAATTGCACTTTGTATTACGTAATTGTTTTTTGATTTTTTGATAGTGATTGCCAGTTCCAGATACTTTCAGTATGCCCCACGTACTAATTGGTTAACAAAAAACTGCATCAAAATTGGTCAAGCACATTTAGAGATAAATACCAAAAAACCCACAATAATTTATTGAGATATTTTGTAGGAACACATACACAAATACACAAATTTTTGTTCAGTCAGTCGGGCTTTTTTCATATTTGTAATTAATTACTTGTTTGACAATAAGGATCAGGAGTGTCAATAAAATAACAAAATAAATAAATAATGCTGGACAGTTCACACAACATCATCTAGCCCCAAGCTAAGCAGAGCTTGTGTTATGGGTACAAGATAACTAATATACTTAATACAATATATTACATAGATAGAATTTTTTATTATACATAGAAAATACCCAGAACACACTGAACAAATATCTGCGATCGCACAAATATTTATTTGTTCCGAGGCGGGAATCGAACCCGCAACCTCCAGGGTCGCAGGCCAAGCCTCGCCCACCGCGCCATAGAGGTCGTCAATGAACTCGCAAAACACGAATACGTCAATCCTGTGACATCGAGTGAAACCGAAGAGCATTGCAGGCCTCCGTACTGCTCGATGAGTGAAACAGGTACATGTAAACAAAGCCGCGGCCAGTTATTAACTATTATGACACAAAACTGCAAACTGCAATATCTAAGTGTACCTAATCTAAATGTACAATATCTAGGTAGCCCGATAACACAATTAAAAAAACGCTTTTGAATGTGTTATCGTCCATCGACTGTTTTAATCGGAATAAGAGATAGGTATATTTTTGTCTTTTAGGTCATCTAGATACTTTTACAGAAATAATACCGACCAAGTGCGTGTCAGACCAGGCATTACTGAAGTGTTCTTTTTTTGCAAATTTTAGATAAGTTGTATAAATAATTCGAATATACTTTGAAGGCTTGGATATATGTGAAATGCAGTGCATTAAAATCTTTTTTCCCCACGTCCTTTATCGAAATATCTACTTTTTTTTTTGTTAAACTGCATAATTTATAGCATATCCTCTTGTTTTCAAAAATGTGGAAAAATAACTTAAAATGTAAGAAATAAGTTTGCTTAGTAGCCTCTGTTTTCGTAGTTACAACCATTTTTCTGCTAAACTATCAATCATAAGATGTTTTTATTGCCCTCAGTATATTAAATAACACAACTCCGAGATGACCTTGTTTTTATTTTTGAAAGTTACTTTCCTAAATTGATTTGTTTATTGAATATTGAATTTAACAAAAAAAAAGCGCACTTTTCATTTCGCAAGTGCTATTCTGTTACTTTCTAACGTACCTGAGTTAGATAGTAACCGAATTTGTCCTCCATCGACGCCTTAAGATAAGAACCTACTAGTTTTGGTTATAACACTTTGACAGAGTGGGACGCAGAACTGACAGACGGACGGACTGGACAATATAACTAAATATAAGAATTCTAGACTTTCCAGAAGTATTTTTTTTAAAAGTTTTTCTAGGTAATCTGTAATCTATAAGTATTCTAAATTAAATCAAAATCGGTTCAGTCGTTATGGCGTTAATGAGTATCAAAGAAACATCCAAACCATCGCTTTTATGGTATTAGTAGAATTGAGTTGTGACTCAAACTTAAATCTAAACCATTTACCCACTTTCATAATAAGTAAGTTAATCCGTACATGAACCCTGATAGCGATATTATTATCTTGGCTTTTTTAGTATAAATATTAACACTTTAGGAATTCATATCATACAGTATCTGAAACTAAGCAGCGAGCTACTTACTAATTAATTATTGCAAAGGTAAGCATAAATAAAGAAATAACGAAATTAATTATTTTGTATTCTCTCCACTACAACTCCTTGTATCTGGAGTATGGAACTATAAGTTCCATGGCACATTTTTTTTAATAATTTTAGTTGTAGTTCATACGTAATTTTTATTTTCTGTAAACAGGGTTCAAATTTAAACTTTAAAAATAAATATTTCTCAGGTGTATCAAAATATACCCCTGCATATTCTATGATTTCGGCTAGTTAAGGAGTAATGATTGTTTGTGTTCTCAAATGTTGTCCCGGACAATCATGTTTTTTATGATCAATTAGCTGACCATCCCGGCTTCGCTCGGCTAGTGTCTGGATGACAGAGTCAACCAGTGCGCTCAATATAAACGTTGAGTAATAATTTAAAGATTTCAAAATAATGCTATTTGTTATTCAAGATCTTGTTTTGTTTTCAGATGAGATACACACTAGCGCTTGCCGTCGTGCTGGCCGCCGTGGCCGCAGTCTGCGACTCCTCAGCCATCGATTCCTTAGCCATCGACTCCTCAGCCATCGACTCCTCAGACATCGACTCCTTAGCCATCGACTCCTCAGCCATCGACACCAGTGCCGTCATCACCAGCACCATACTCTACGAAGGCGCAGACATCGCCAGGGCCTCGCGAAACAGACTTTTGCATAGGTAACATTTTTTAAACAGTTTTGTCTCCATAGTTTTTACCGACTTCGAACTAAGGAGGTTATAGTGTTGTTATGAACTTGATTTCTTCACAAATCTCAACCCATTTTAACATTTTGTTTGATGGGATGGAACGAAACAATAAAATCTACGGGTAGCAATAACTAGCAAAAATCTAGAAGGTCCCATCCAAGTATCCGGCTGAAAGCTACTTAATCGTCAAATACAGATTTTTGGAAAAAGCATTATTCCGATTTGGTTATTTTTATGGGACCACTTTCGGGTCATTCATTATATTGCAGAAAAGATTTCAAATAACTGCCATTATTTCTCCGCCCTCCCTGTCCATTGCAGTGTGGTTGGTTAAGACTGCGCCAACCCCAGGCTGACATCTTCATACAAGATAAACGCCTCGCACGGCTCGAAAAAACAGTTTTTATTGAATATCTCGTAAATTATAGATCATTTTACAAAACCTCTACAGTAAACCCTGGGCTTTTTTGTATTGATTTTATTTATCTAAATTTTTACCCAATAATACGCTCCACTTTAATAGGCAATCGAATATAGCCAAAAGTTAGAGGTACTTTTGAGCTTATTTTCTATCGATAAAATATTGTCCTATCGTGTTTCTGGTACAGTGATCCTTAGGAATTATAATGTAGTATGCATGCATATTTATAATTTGAATATTGTACTTGATTTAGTCAGTAAAAAATCAAATCTATTGTTGGTAATTTTGCGTTATACCCCACCTTAATAGCCATGTAATACTTCCAGAGCCTACTTTCTTCGTTCTGCCATCGCCAACACCATTCATATCCACGACCACACCTGGCGCGGTAGCTCCGTGATCACAGTGGTTCGAGCTAGCGAGGTCGGAGCCTCGCAGGGAGCCTCCGCTCGGATCACCGCGGGCGGCGTCGGACGGACCACCGTCACAGTCAGATTCCAGTCACTCAGAGGCAGAGGGTTCCACATCATGCTTGAAGTCTGGGGCCGATAAATACAAAGTTGTGCTCAAATCTCTTGTTAGCACTAATGTCTTGGCGGGAATTATGAACTTTGTTAACAAATGCTATTTAACCTACCATTTTGAAAGGCTACTATTTTAGTGACATAACTAGGTATATTTTATAAGGATAATATAATTATATAAGTAAAAATTTAGAATTAGAACTTATTAATAATTGCCTAAATACACTTTTGATAAAATTTATAACTTGTTTCTTAGTTTTCAAAGCGCACTATCGTACTATGACTTTATAGTTAGGAAAAAAAATATGACAAAAGGCGTTTTTTGTCTTGTTGGTCGTTTGTAGTAGATTTTTGTACATGTCGATGAAAGTAGTTTTTTTTTCGTGTTTTCGAGTTCATTGATACTCCTCCAGATCCTTATAAACCAGTAATAAATCAATCAAACAAAAATCTCGACTGAATGAATGTTTGTTTATTCGCATTCGCACCTACCGCCAAAATATCTCAACAAATTTTGATTGAGTTTATCTATAGAGATTAACCAATTAGGGTGTAATTTTTTGTAAACCATTGATACGACCTCAAAGATGGTTCTTAGATAAATAACAGTCACCCACTATGCAGGAAACCAAAAGTGTGCATCCTCCGCACCTTATTCCTTATTATGATAGCTGCATACTTACATAGTTTATAAATGAGCGAATATAAATTAAATTAAAGGTGTCATAAATACTCAATACGAGTATGACGTACATAAAACTAGGATATGCAGCTTCCAAAATGTTCCTATCTCACATTTTTTCTGGAATGCCCGCTTGTACGCACGGTGAGGTAAAAAACCTTTTCACTAGAAACGGGATATTTACCATGATTTTTGAGTTTTAATTATTCCCGATATCAAACACTCATAAATCATGGTAAATATCCCGTTTCTAGTAAAAATTATGAAAATAACCATGATAGTTTCAAAAGGTGAGCTAGAAGTTCATCAAACTCATGCCAAAATCTTTGATTAGTCTATAAATAATCAAAGGCCAAAATATACCTACGAGTGGACTTGAGAAAATACTCTTTATTTTTCGTCGCTTCAAAGGAGTATTCTTTGATCAGGATATGATATGCTAGTAGCATCGAGCACTCCGGTAAGGAGGCCTGCAATGCTCTAAGGCTAGTAGTAATATAATACAAAGTGTTGGGCTTTATCTTCGCTCATACTCGCTGTAGATTGCAGCTTACCCAAAATCCCTCACTGGAGCGTGTTCTCTTTTGGAAACTAAACCAATGCAAGTATGCAAGTCATTTTCATAACTACTTCAAACAAGTAAACACCTGGTGCTTACTACGGGTTCACGATCGCTTGCAATTTCGGGACTCTTTCTTTTCGTTAAAATTGCAATTTGCTTTACATAGAGTTTCATTTAGTAAAAATTAGAACATAAAAAAGGTAAGGTAGGTACACAAATTTCAATCGTTTTTATTATACCTACCTTTAAAAACGATAGCACCAAAAATTAAGAATATCAATAAAAATAGCACAGGTACACCCGAAAATCACGGTAAATATCCCGTTTCTAGTGAAAATTATGTACATAACCATGATAGATTCAAAAGTTATACCAATGGAATTTGTTCGAAAGTTTGCTTTTTACTTCCTCGAGTAGGTACAGTTTATAAGTTGTTCGTCTAAGTCGACACTTGACTCAACTCACTTGAAAAACCTATATATTTATTGGGGTAGCCAAAGAGATGTCAGCAGCGCGCCTTCTTGATCCTGAATACCATCTTCCTTCTATGTCAGCCATAAGAACTCGGTAAACGAAATGCAGCTTCATTTACTGCATTTGATGTAGTGATTATGTGAATAGAATCTCCTTGCGAAAGTACTATTCAAACCTTCTTGGTTTGAAAATTGAATGTATACGAAAAAGAAGTAATCGGTTTGAAGTTGCTGATGGCATCGTTATCTGTAGAATAAAATGTATGTAGATGATAGAAAAATGTAGGTAAATGGTTCTACAGATAAGTTGGTGGATCTATACCTTACCTATACCTATACTTGACGACCTCTGTGGCGCGCCGGGCGAAGCTCGGCCTGCGACGCAGAAGGTTGCGGGTTCGATTCCCGCACTCTGAACAAATATTTGTGCGATCGCAGATATTTGTTTAGGGTGTTCTGGGTATTTTCTATGTATAATAAAAATATATCTATTTATGTAATATATTGTATTAAGTATATCAGTTATCTAGTACCCATAACACAAGCTCTGCTTAGCTTGGGCCTAGATAATGTTGTGTGAACTGTCCAGAATTATTTATTATTTATTTATTTTTATACCTACTCCTTATTCTGTGCATCGTTACCACTTTTTGGATGTGTAATAATTAAGGCTAAAAAAAAAGCGAAGAAAAATCTGCCGTCGTAAGACACTGCTTTCTAGCTTTTTACGTACGTGTAGCTAATAGAAGAGGATTTTTATATCTTTAAGGCTTTTTCCGTTCCTATTATGTAGCGGTTCCTCCACAGTAGATGACGCATCTGAATGTGGCTTTAAGATCCTAATCACATTTTGGAGTTACCTGTATTTGACTTAAATTCCCAAAGCAAGTACCGAAGAAAGCGTGAATTTAGTAACAAACTGTTGTGTCAGACACCATCTAGAAACAGCGATATTACCTGCCTATACAATAAACGAAATTACACGATCATTATCACCGTCCATATCATAATATTTTTACGTCACTTTCTTTTTTACTTTCTATGCAAACCGTGGTAAGGGCTATTGTTAGCGGAAAATATGTAACAAACCGGCTTTTAAAAAATGCCGGGGATTTTACTTGATCTGTTTTTAAAGTGAAATCTTTAATATTAAGACCAACTGTCGTAAGGCCAACTGTTGTAAGACATTGTTTACATGTACTATTCTGAACAGCATGTACTCATCATCATCATCATCATCTCAGCCTGGAATCAACCACTGCTGGGTATAGGCCTTTTTTATCTTCTGCCAGCTTCCTCTGTCCTGTGCATCTCTCAACCAGCCAGGGTTTGCGTAGTAGACCGACGTTGGATGTCGATTACCAGTTTGCTGTACATTGCGCAGCGTGTTTTAGCTTTTTTACAAGAGAAGAAATATTTAAAACACGCTGCGCAGTGAATAGCAAACTGGACATCGAAATCAAACGACAGTCTACTACGCAATAACCCCTCTGGTATTACCCGCGACGGATACGATGTCGTCGACCCATCTGATTTTCGGACGACCCGTATTTCTTCGGCCCGACTTCGAGCACCACTCCGTCGAGGCTTTAATCCACCGGCCGTCACCACGTCTGGCCAGGTGTCCTGCCCAGCTCCATTTAAGGTTTATCGCTCTATCTCCGACGTCCCAGACTTTCGTCCGACGAAGGATCTCAGCATGTACTATTCATCGAATTAAGTATCTGATAAAAAGTTGGATGGCATAAAATCATGTTATAATTCTAATTCTAAGTGGGGCTGCACTGACGTACCGCTGTGGGGTGTATTGTACATTATCCCCCTGTGCTAACGCTACCCAGAGTTGATGGCAACATAATGTTGAAGTGTATCCGAAGACGGCGATGATAGAATCCACAGGATCCAAGTAGTTCCTGCAAACCCGTCATCACCCTGGCCTTTTTTATGGCCACTCTATTTAAGTTTTATTTATTAATTTTCACCAGAGCTATTTACATATAACATAGGTATAGGTAAGTAAGACAAGTAAGTACAAATTAAATTAAACCAAGAATCTGAACCCTATGATTCCTGCATATGATTCCTAGAGAGAACCTACTTAAACTGTACTCAATTATAATTTGTAGTTATTTTTACACCCCACTAATATTAGAGTCTCAGGTACTTATAGCCGGATTACGATAAAAAGTCGGACAACTCCTCCCTAGCCATAAAATGATCTCCGTTTCGTTTCAACACAGTGATGATCGCTATCTTATCTCTGTTCAAAGAAGCGGTTTATGCTTTTCCTCGTTACGTCACGCTGGAAAACTAGGGCCTGCTTTAGCCTACTTAGCTACTTAGCCCACTTAGGTTGCGGCTATAAATTCTTTCGTAGACATTTTTCTAAGCATCGTATGGTGGGTGATGCAACTGATCTCACAAGTTATTGAAGCGGTTCCTGAGTGCCTAGTACAGGTTTGTCTATGTTTTGCATTCGGTTTACCGCTATCGAATTGCGAGTCGATATTTGTTTTTATGTATGGGTTTAATGAGTTTCTCAATAACTCCGCTAAAATAAACGAAACCGCGCTCATTATTTTCTGCATACAATAACGACATTTCGACTGGCGATTCGGTTTTCTACGCATCCATATTTTTATTTACATAAGTAGACCATTGATACCCCGTGTTAGTTTTATACAGTCCTATCCATCCAAAGGTTGTCTGGTAGAAATCGCTACTAAGCGATAAGACCGCCCATTATACAGCATAGTTATTTTCAGTTTTATTATTTGTAAATTGTTTTGTATTATGGTGTGCAATAAAGTATTTTCTATCTTCTATCTCTATCTATATTTTCAGTTTTATTATTTGTAAATTGTTTTGTATTATGGTGTGCAATAAAGTATTTTCTATCTTCTATCTCTATCTATATTTTCTTTATTCCGAGTGGTTCCAAATTACAAACCTGAGGACTATGTATAGTATGTATGTGGCTGTTGGGTGTTATTCTTCTTCTTTTTCTCCTTCACCGTTTTAAGCAGATTTGCCGCAAATAGGTTGAGTGTCGAAATCCTTTGCACGCCCGGAATTTTATCCCAGGACCTTCAGATCGATATTCTGGGTCCCACTTGGCTAGCACTGCTCTTCGCCGTCAGTTGAATGCGATAGCTGATTGAATCAGCTGTTATCCCGACGCATGCGATTATTCATTTGCATTTTGACCCACAAATAACAATGCAAGCAAAGAAACCCATTGTCCACTCCATTGGGCAAATAAACGGCTTAGCAATATGTTGGACCTCAGCGTTTTTGCCTGACGATTGTCCTTATTTCACGCTGCTTCTTTCTACTAATAATCGAGATCCGACATGTTATAAATAAATAAACTTTAAGCTGTAATCAAAGACTCGTGTGACGTATGAGACTGTTCATCTTTATGTCTCAGGTTGGCAGTACCAATTTAATTCCTAATGGGCAGACCATAATATTGTGACAGTCACTTATATGACGCTGATCCCACGCTAAGATGCCCTTTAATCTGGGTAGCGGAACTAAGAGTCAATAGTCAGTAGTATTATAGTGGTAAATTTAAGATTTAAGATTACAATGGTGCAACTCAAATTACAGTAGTAGTAGAGCTTTTTTTGTGAAAGAGTTCGTCCGGGGAAGTACTACCACCATACCTATTTCTGCCGCAAAACAGTAGTGCTCGCATTGCTGTGTTCCGGTTCGAAGGGTAAGGGTGCCGGTGAAATTACAGGCACATGAGACTTTTCATCTTTATGTCTCAGGGTGGCGGGCGCAGGGCAATGCCACATAGGGTGCGTCCTAGGTGGACGTGACCTATGAGGTAATGCACTGTTCATAAGCAGAGGTTACCGCTTATCATCAGGTGGGCCATCTGCTTGTACCGTCATTCAGTAGTATAAAAATAAAAATAAAATAAAAAAAAAGCGTTGAGCCATTGAGGCTCTACCTACACTCTCCGGGCAAAAGGCGTGAGTACATGAAAAAACTGCAGACTCCTTCAAAGAGCTTGGTCGCCTTTGGATCTACTTGGTCTACTTGGCTAATAATGATTACCTGGCAATATTTGTGAATAAAATTCTCATCTGTTACGTAATAAAGCAAAAACGGTAATCCAATGCTGCATCAAGTTGCTTGAATGGCTTAGCGAATAGAGGCATTCGATGAAGACATTCTCCATGACAATGTAATGGCTAGACTTTGACTTTCACAATACTGTTGTTAAAATGTGATGTTGATGTGTGCTTGATGGTGCATTATGCCTGACACCACAGGTTTCTAATATGCTGAGATTGTGGCAATAACATTGATTATAAGCTAAACTGAATTTGTCTTCCATCTGAGCTGGTCTCCCAGGTTTGCTTTTGTAGAGTTGACGTCAAATAAAATTATAAGGTATTTTTGTTGAAAAATATCTTTTCAAAACCTGTTTTTTTTAAATTATTGATCGGAAACGTGACTGATAAAAATGAGCCCAAAAACTACCAGGCTACTTATTATAAATCATCGAGGAGTTCCGCTGTCAACCAACCCCATCATCAGATCTGCTCGCTGTCACCAATGACAATTGTATTGTCATCAGAACTTGACAGGTATGCTAAATTTCAGCTCAATCGGATGCCAGCAAGCGGATTACAAATAATGAACCGGAAAGCCAGATATATACGAACGAAGCAAGTTAAATAAAAAGTTCATTCAAGTGGGATGCTGTAGCAAAAAGCCTCATCATCATCATCAACGGCCTGTAGAAACCAGGACATAGTACCAGTACTACTGGACATAGGCATCCATCATTAAATCACACAAGCGGTTTTGAATCGCTTCAATCCATCACCTTCCTACGACCGATGAAATGTCATCTGTGTGTAGAGGGGGGCGTTACGATACAGCGTCGCTTCGTCTGCTTCGTGGAAGCCACTGGAGATACTTTCCCCAGCTTTTGTAGTTTTTTTTATTTACTGAATGACTGAACAAGCCCCTGGCCCACTTGATGTTAAGCGGTAACCTTTAACAACAGTTAACATTTTAGCAGGGGCCTTAACAATGCATTACCGTGAGGTAATGCATTGTTAAGGCCCAAAGCAAAGCAAAGCAAAGCAGTAGTGCTCGCATTGCTGTGTTCCGGTTTGAAGGGCAAGGGTGCCAGTGAAATTACAGGCACATGAGACTTTTGATCTTTATGTCTCAGGGTGGCGGGTGCAGTGTAATGTCACGTAGGGTGCGTCCTAGGTGGACGTAACCTTCACAGGTTACGTCCACCTAGGACGCCCGCCACCCTGAGACATAAAGATCAAAAGTCTCATGTGCCTGTAATTTCACTGGCACCCTTGCCCTTCAAACCGGAACACAGCAATGCGAGCACTACTGCTTTGCGGCAGAAATAGTACTACCTGCGGTGGTAGTACTACCCCGGACGAGCTAAAACCCCACAAAAAAGCTCTACTACTACTAAAAACTACTACTACTGCTTCATCTCATTGCGCAAAACCAACATATATATACGATGATGGGATGTTAGGGAACCACACAACACCTTTTGCTCCAATTGACAACTTCACCTGTACCTCGTCGACAGCAGTATAGCCCTTCCCAACCATGGCACAGTAAAATCCCCCGGCTGCTGAAGTATAGCAGCGTCAGCAGTACGATCAGCTGTGTCCTGCGATCGCCAACCCGTCTGCCCAGCGTTTATACCACTTGAATGAAGGAACAAGCAGATGGCCCACCTGATGTTAAGCGGTATAACCTCTGCCTTTGAACAGTGCATTACCTCATTGCACGGTCACGTCTACCTAGGACGCGCCCTATGTGGCATTGCACTGCGCCCGCCACCCGGAGACAAAGATGAAAAGTCTCATGTGCCTGTAATTTCACCGGCACCCTTACCCTTCAAACCGGAACACAGCAACGCCAGCACTACTGTTTTGTGGCAGAAATAGGTATGGTGGTAGTACTTCCCCGGACGAACTCTTTCACAAAAAAGCTCTACTACTACTAAAATTGTGATTACGCGCACTACCTTAATTGCGGCATTATCTTCCAATCCCCAGGCACAAGCGCACCATGAGGAGACCTATGCCCAGCAATGGACTGAAATAGGTTGATGATGTTTTAGTAGTAGTAGAGCTTTTTTGTGAAAGAGTTCGTCCGGGGAAGTACTACCACCATACCTATTTCTGCCGCAAAGCAGTAGAGCTCGCATTGCTGTGTTCTGGTTTGAAGGGTAAGGGTGCCGGCGAAATTACAGGCACATGAGACTTTTCATCTATGTCTCAGGGTGGCGGACGCACCCTATGAGGTAATGCACTGTTCATAGGCAGAGGTTACCGCTTAATATCAGGTGGGCCTCTTGCAAGTTCCGTCATCCAAGCAGAATAAAAAAAAAAAAAAAAAAAAATATGATAAACAAATACAAGTACCTATACCTAGGGGTACAATACACCCATAGAACACGTTAGCGAATCAAAATGCGGATACTAAAACCATTAACCTCAATCGCCTTGCAATTGAGCTTGCACAGTGCAGGTTGCACTTACCTGAATTGCAGTGTTGGTATTCGTATACCTACTTTATTCTTGTAGGTGCATAATTTGATAAAATTAATCAACATCATCTTAAGCGTCCATTTCTGGACGAGACCGAGAGGTCTATTAAGTAAATGTAATGAGATATTCCATTATCATCTTGGCAAGCTGATTTGTGATTGTGACCACATTATTCAATTCAATTCAATTCAATACATTTATTTCAGGCAACAGTGAAAAATGCGCTTACTTCTTTACAAAGCACAAGTTCGGCCGCACATGGAATACTGTTCTCATCTATGGCACGGGGCCCCTAAGTACCAGCTGCTTCGCTTTGACTCCCTACAGAGAAGAGCCGTTAGAATCGTCAACGACCCCAAGCTCTCCAGTTCACTAGAGCCGCTGAGCCTGCGCCGAGACATCGGCTCGGTCTGTGTGTTCTATCGGCTCTACAATGGGGAGTGCTCTGAGGAGCTGTTTAATCTCATACCCGCTTCCAGTTTCTATCATCGCACATCTCGACAACGCAAGGGAGCTCATCCACACATCATCGACACGTGGATATCTCGTACAGCTCGCTTTACGAGATCATTTCTCCCCCATACGTGCAAATTGTGGAATGGGCTCCCCCCTGAGGTGTTTCCGCTAAACTACAACATGAGCCGCTTCAAAAAAAATGTAAAAAGAGTCCTTCAGGGCAGGCAACGCATTGGCAATACCTCTGGTGTTGCAGATGTCAATAGGCGACGGTAACCGCTTACCATCAGGCGGGCCGTAAGCCAGATTGTCGAGCCATTACATAAAAAAAAAAAAAAAATGTACATTGTACCTAGACAAAGGCCCATAGTAAAATATACCTTAAAACTACCATACATATAATGATATTTATAACTTAATCTAACACACGTGTGATCGCCGACGCGTCGCGGCTCGGGGGATCACGTGACAGACGGCCCTTGAACCGCCGGAACTTCTTATTATTGGTTGGAAGTAGGTCCTCATGTAAGTGACATATAGGGTTTGTATTTTTGAGTATGAGTACATATCTTTAAACCGGAATATCGATACAATATACCACAAAAACAATCGTACGCATTAGTCAACATTTTATGCTATTGCGAAAGAGACATCACGGAAGATAATTAGACGTGCGCAATTCACAAGAAATATCAAGTTGTTCCGATTTTGTAACCACAGGAAGGAATGGCGCAATTCTGATAACTTCGTGTTGAATGTCTATGGATTATTGTGACCTGTGTAGTATCGTCAATATGAGACGGCAGACTTCTACATAATGGAACTCCATGGAATAGCATAACAAAAGGTCTGAAGCGCCCTAACCCATCGTCTTACTGCGACCCATGAGGTCATGATCCAAAAGGTCTGATGTCACTATCCAGTTGCCACTGTTGCTACGGGCTGTCTCAATTATCTTTGGTGATTGATGACGTAGGCTGGTGTTACCACGTGACGACGATGGTCACCTACGTACATGGTACGCCGTCGTCATCAATCACCAAAGATAATCGAAATAGCAAACCTGGCGAAGTATATTATTATACCATGCTATGACTTTTACTTTTTAATTGGTACCAACATTGGGAGAGGAGATAGATCATTGTACATTGTGTGTTCCGGTACTAGGTACTTCTACTCCTTCGTGTCATCGGGTCTCTCTTGGTCACCCTGCGTTAGGGCAGTGACCAGCTGGAGGTATGGTGGCCTTGACAAGGCCTTCGTGGTCACCACTGAAACTTTATTCCCGGCTAACAACATCATATGAGACAATAAAAAGTTCAAGAAATAGAATAAACATAAGATATTTTTTTCACTAAAATAATTTTCGTGAATTTTATCATTCATTTTGTAAGGAAGTTCACTTTCTATGTTCCTACCTACAGACTTCATCTTTAAACGAGTCTTCGTCGTGGAGCGAATCGCACTGAAACTGAAGAAAACCTTCGATTCCCCAGCATTGAGGACTTCGTGGTGAAGTTGGCGCCTCGAGTGTATGACACGCTGACAATAGCCACCTCGATGCCATACTACCCCACGACTAGCACGGGCTCCCGACGCTCGAAGTCCTCGTGAAATCCTCGGTGCAACCGCCTCTCCGTAGCGCGAAGTTGAAGTGACACCAAACGAAATCGACAAAACGGATGAGATGGCAACCATAAAGGAAGGCATCTCCGCAAATTCTTGATACCTAGAAGTAGTTACTTTTAGAGTTGAAGAGAGGGTTTAGAGTTTGGAGATTGGAGTTGCTCGCGCCCGTAGGAAAATACCCATGCGACCCTACACGTGACCTCTGGGTGGTGCCAAACGGGTGACAACATTTCTGGTGGTAGGCTTCGGCCGTGGCTTGTCACCACCCACTGGACAAAGCCATTCCGTCAAGCGACATTGTCGTGTTTTGGACTGATTTCCAGTGCAGCCATCGTGGAAGTGACGGATTTGAGCAGTTCTTGCTCTGGATTCAGCATGTGCGTTTTAGAGATCGCAGCGGTGCAAGTGTGCCGGGAGGCTAGGCTTGGAGGGTAGCGGGATCCGAAGCACCTTCGATTGGGGTTGAAACCTGTTGGTGCCTGCACCGAGATAACATAAAGAAAAATGGAACCAAATTAAGCTTGATAGCAACAATAAGGGCCATTAGAATGTTAATTGAACCACTAGTTATCGAGAACAATCGTATCGAGAGCGGAACGTCACAATTCTAATCGGAATACAATGAAGAAAGGCCGAGCCCTACTTGTTTTATTGTTTCAAAGCATTAATGAAAATAACGCAAAATGAGAGTACATAAACCATAACGTAACTGAAAATAAATAATTTCTAACCGGTGATACATTTTAGAAATATTAAATTCTCTTGATAGCTACTTTAGGTTTCCTGCCGGACTGATGAGAGGTCATGCAGCTACTTAAACAAGACCTGTAATAAATGGTGGATTAGACGTGACTTCATTCATTAATTTCGTCTGTTTTTTCGTGAATTTTGTCCCATTCAAACTGACTTAATTGAAGTCTATCTTCTGTGGTCTATGTTCTAAGTATATCAGCCACCTCGTTGACCTCCTCCTTGGTCCAGGACAGGGAGCACAAAGGACAGCAGAGCAAGTGTGGCATATTCTGTGTAAGTGCCCCACATCACAGAATATATATCCCGCACTCGGCATCAGTCTATTCGCATCACGAATATTGAAAAAAACAAGGTTTGTGTTTGTGTGAAAACGACGTCAAAAAAAACCACGAATTGTGTAAAATTGCGATACGGAAAAAACACGAATCGTCCTCGTGTGAATAAGCTCTAAAGGATTACAGTAGAGGATGGGTAGGTCCACCCATTTTATGGTAATTGCTCCTATGTACACTATGGGGGAAGTCTCGTCCAGCAGTGGACGTCCAAAGGCTGCTAATAATGATGATGAAGCCTTCATTCTCACATTCATTCAAATATAGCTGTTCCAGTCTCGCCATAAATAAACAACAAACATCGCCGCGGTCTGTCTGTCTGGGCTATTTATTCCTGCTGATTCCTGTTAATAAGTAAAGCAAAGTCGAGTCACTATGGGACAGTCTCCTTGGTGTTGTGATTCATGCATCCGAATGTTGGATTTGTGATGCATGACGAAATATAATTATAATAATAGGTAAGTTGCAGGTACCTACATAAAGATAATTTAACTTGAATTACAATATGACAAGTGATAAAAGGGAAACCTACCACCCCCTCACATACATAATCCTGATCCCACATTAGGATTCGTGGGTATATCAGGAACTACGAGTACCACAGCACCCAGACCCTGAACATAGATTAGCAGATCATGCTAACATTAATTGTCTTGTAGCGGGAATCGAACCCACACCTCTAGCTCATTGTCCGTGACGCAGCGGCTTCTGGCCCGCCATGTCACGGAGGTCGTCACTTACTAGTTAATACCGAAGTTCTCCTTGATCTGTAGATAGGTTGTGCCCATAGAAAGCGTAGCGAAAATTCTGTCTATGGTTGTGTGCCTATCGTCCAGAACCCCAAGGGTCTTGGGGTCTTGGGTTTGGTGCCCAAAGCGACCAGAAATTTAACTCCCAGGTAAAAAAAAAAACTTTTGAGTGTTCAAGTACCTATTACCTAATAGTACTACCGCCGGTATCACGTAATACCGGTTCTTTCTTGGTCACCCTAAGTTAGGTCAGAGACCTGAGAGACCAAGCTTCAGGTATGGTGGCCTGAAAAGAGTCAAGTGACATTGGTGAAAGAATAAGTGTGGATTTGGTACCTGTTGAAGTCTGTAAAGTATGAATGGGACGATTTCTATTTGAAATCATACTTCACATGCTAAGATGCCGCACGGCTAACACTAATTTCACCTAAAAATAACACGCTCATCTAATACCAATAACAGAAATTTTAAGCCAAATAATGTTATTTCGATCTATGCTCAGTGCGTACAGGTGTCAACACGTGGGAAAGTATATAACCACAACGCTTCGGCGACAACACAACAGTTAAACAGTAAACAGTTTCACTCATCGTGTGAACTGGAGAAATCCAGCAATACGGAGCAACAAGGTATACTACTAAGAAAGGAAATCCGCTTTCTTTTACCACAATATTTTTTAATAAATTAAAATGATACTTAAGACAAAAACACTGTGACAAAAACAACATAAGCACAAAGCCTTACTGCAGATTTGCCTTAGGCTGTACAATGTACATATCCAAAACGAAATTCATCAACAATTCACAATATTACTTTTTGCACCAACCTACCTCTATAATCACCTCTCTCTAGCCTCAAAGGTTTGCTGGTAGAGAAATCTTTTTATGGTTAAGCTCGCCTCTGTACATGTTCGCTACCTCTTACTATTTATTTTATGTTTTCTTGTGTGCAACAAAGCTTAAAGAATAAAGAAGATCATGGTAAACCGTCCCTCCTCACGACGGATAACTGCTGCATTGAGGAAGTGGACGAGTACGTATATCTTGGACATTGTTTGTTCTTTGGCCAACATTCTCAGTTATAGGGGATCGCTAGACGTATCCAGCAAGGGTAGGCTGCCTTCAGAAAGCTGCTTCAATCAAGTCAAAAATTCCACAAAGCCTGAAGACCAAGGTTTATAACCAATGTGTAATGCCCATACTAACATAGGTAAGCAGCCGAAACGTGGCCACAAACGCGCGCAACGTGGCGTCAAAGGAATTCATGCACAAGATAAGAGTAGCACAAAGGGCCATGGAACGAGCCATGCTTGGTATATCCCTCCTTGATCACATAGGTACCCAGCGTAGAGATACATCGACGTACGAAAGTCGTAGACGTAGGTATGCGAATCACAAGTCGACACTTGGCTAGGCTAGGAGGAATGACAGAAGATGGACCACGGCTATTACGGAATGGTGGCCAAGAGATGCAAGGTGACCAAGAGGCAGACCACCCGCCCGATTGTCGGATGACAAGTAGTGAGACGATAAGGGATGAGAACAGCGCAGGGCCGGAGAGAATGGCGTAACACAGAGAGAGAGAGTGATAAGAGTGATGAGTGGTTCTCACCACTAGGCCTAACACAGGCTAAATAGATATGTCCTATCCAGATTCCATGTTAACCTATCTATCTAGTTATACAGGGTGTAACATAATATCCCTATAAGCCCGGGGAGGGGGTGTTCTACACATCATGAAGAATAACTTTAGTTCTACGACTTTTTAAATTTCGATGTTTTTCATTCATGAAATGTCTTATAAAAATCCTGAAAGTCCTCGAGAAATTCCTGAAGTTCCTCCATTAATTTGCCTAACACCACACGAGGCAGCCCTAGGTAAGGTACCTTAACGTACAGTAACGTCCTCATGTTGTGTTTGGTACATTTCCTACGGAATTTCAGGATTTTTAAGCGGCATTTCATAAATGAAAATCTTCTAAATTTAAAAAGTCGTAGAACTAAAGTTATTCGTCATGATGTGTAGAATACCCCCTCCCCTCCTGTATAGGGCTTGAATTTGTTTTGCGAACACCATCTGTTTGGAATAAGTAGGTGTGATCAACTAGGTACATTGATCTGGAATTGTAATACAATAAAATTTATTAAAAATAAATTGATGCACGAAAATCGTGACTGAGCTACAGAACAATCAGCAGTTACTACTATTAGGGCTAACACTTTCACTACGAAAAGGTACTTGTGTTAAATGTAACACTAGAATTATCCATTATTCAATTTCGTTACATAATTACTATTGCTTATTTATTAACTTTTACTTCATGTTTTTGCTGTAAATACAGTCCGTTCTCTATTAGATAATCTCGTGATCGAGAGCTGCCTCTACTTATTAAGTACGTCGAATAGGTATTATATAGGTAGGTATGTAACTATACCTGCTTGTGCTCTACTTTCCATAATAATCATCATTCAAGTTTTACTTCGGTAACTCTATAACGAATTAGATGCAAGTGCCGTGGTGTGTATGTTCAGCCTAAGAATATGCCCATCTGTCTCCTCCCGTAGATGTCGTAAAAGCCAACTAAGACATTACTCCAGGGGATTGGCAGCAGCATCCATCTAAACACTGATAGTGCGATCACCAATCAGCCTGTCAAGCGAGGTGATTATGTCAAATCCCCCCTATTCTATTGGGGGGCTTTGACCAGCAGTGGACTTCTACCGGCTGATGAAGAAGTTAGGTAGAACTCAAATTACATGTAAATCTTTTCGAAAATGTATTATGTTAGTCAAGGATTTGAAAAAACGGAGAGGATCAGCTAGTATTCCGAAACAAAATTATTTTTATCAAAAATTTCTTTATAAAGTTTTAAATCACTTGATTCGTTAAGTACCTGCTCTCATTCTAATATATACCTCGTGTACAACGGTCTTGTAGCTAAATAAAAAATTTGTAGACAAAATCAGCAAGGGGGCAAATAGCGAACAGACCCTGCGGATGATGGTTCCTCGAGGTAAAATGAGCTCACTCAATATTCCTAAAACTATACTTACCTACAAGCTACAAGTCTTTCTGTGATGTGCATGCATAATCTATGACACTGCATATAAATAGCTCAATGTTCGATGAACCATTACTTTTTACGGGCAATTGCACTTTAATTCTGTGGGGCTGCGGATACCAGCTCTACATTCACGGCGAGAACCAGCGAGAACGCATGTGTGGATGCTGTCTCGGTGGTCTTGAAGGGCACAACAAAACTACCTCGTAGACCAGTCGTCTTTTGTGTGCCCTCAGTTCTTGGCCCTCAGTTCACGATGATCGAAGTGCGAAACAATTAATTCAAATTGTTTTGAAAAAAAATAAGAATGTATGATCATGCGTAAATTAAGTCCTACTTACGTATGATCATACGTAAATTAAGTATGTATAATCAGTAACTTAAGTATGTATAATCAGTAAATTAAATATGTATGATCATATGTAAATTAAGTATGTATCATTATAAATAGATTAAATATGTATGATCATACGTAATTAAGTATGTGTGATCATATGTTAATTAAGTATGTATCATCATACGTAGATTAAATATATGTATGATCATACGTAAATTAAGTATGTGTGATCATATGTAAATTAAGTAAGTATGACCATACGTAAATTAAGTTTGTATGATCATACGTAAATTTCGTAACACTGAGAACACCGCGTTCATGTCTCGCGGAGTTGTCGCGGTGAGAAGTCTCGGTATTCTTCTCGCCATGAGTGTAGAGCAGCCTTACACTATATAGATCTTATTCATACAACGCGTTGCAACTAAGTAATTAAGTATACGAGACAAGAAGTCATAAAGAGTCGCGACTAGCCACTGAATTCACTCCACTTTCCTGATCCAAACGACCGATTTGAATCCGACAGCAGCTTAGGTAGGTGCACAGCCTAGAGGTGTTTGCTTTGTGTTTTAAAACTGATAGCACTGAATAAATAATAGTACAAGTATAGGTAGGTATAGGTAGGTGCAGTGGTGTGTCCGGCCTAGAATAGACCCGTCCTTCTCCTCCAGTGGATGGTAAAAGCCAGATTAAAACAAAGGGATGAGCAGTAAGTATCTATCCCGAACTCAACACCAATACCTACTGCAATCACTTTTTTTTCTGTGGTTCTTGTTTGTAAGGCACGCTTCACCATCTTTCTGCATGTCCAGGATGACTAGCAGATAATGCTGTTAGCATTAAGTCCTCCTTGCACTATTGTTTTGTGTGAAAGTTTCAAATAAATAAATAATAAGTAATCACTATTACGCCTGTCAAGCATGGTCATTATGGCAAATCCATAAATCCCATATTCTATGGCGGAGTCATCCAGCAGGTATAGATAATTCAAATGACATCGACTTTATTCCACGATGGTGCAACCCACTGTGAAAAGAGGCCCATTGGCCATTGGGCTCTGTCTACCCCCCCCCCTTCGGGGAAATAGACGTGTGTCTATGTCTGTATATGTATACATACAGTTGTGGTCATATAATTAAGAACGATGAGGAGCAACTAGTTATGTTATATAATAGTCACATTAATAGAGCAACCTGACTTAAGAATAAAGTATGAAATCGCTAACTATTTTTTTGCACATTTTATTGATTTTATCAAAGTAGCACATTCAAATAGTACTGAAACTGGACAAATAATTAAGAACGATTTATTTAACTGCTCGGGAATTGTTTTGTATGACACTTAGATTTAAAAAATCACAATATTATGTAGCACAGGAAACATAAAAAGAAATTTAATAAATATTTAACTAAAATTAATAGTTAATAGCATATCCACGGCTTTTAATTACAGCTTTACACCGGCGAGGCATTGACTCTATTAATTTTTGACATTTCGCAAGAGAAATAGAGTTCCATTCTTCTAAAAAAACGTCATACAGCTCTCTTAAATTTCCACACTTTGTATTTGAAACCTTTTTCTTTACCTCAAACCACAGATTCTCTATTGGGTTTAGATCTGGACTGTTAGCAGGCCAGTCTAAGACAGAAACTAATGGCGCTGTAAGAAATTCCTTTACGGTGCGTGCAGTGTGCTTTGGATCATTGTCATGCTGGAATGTCCAAATGACCGGTAGAACGTCTTCAGCGTATGGCAACATTGTTTCTTCCAGTATATTTTTGTATTGGAACTGATCCATGTTACCTTCTATCAACTTTACAGGTCCTACACCATGTCCAGAAAAGCAACCCCAAATTTTCAAATTTCCACCACCGTGCTTTAATGTAACTTTCGTGTACTTTGGGTCGAATGCTGTATTCGGGGGACGTCGTACATATCGTTTTCCATCAGAACATACTCTGTTTATTTTCGTCTTGTCAGAAAAAAGTACATTTTTCCACTGTTGCACAGTCCAGTTTTCATACTTTCTCGCAAATGCAAGCCGGGCTTGCCTGTGGCAAAGTTTTAACATGGGTACCTTTCTTGCTATCCTACCGTGCAATTTTTCTTCTACCAAACGTCTTCGAATAGTGCGTGCTGAGATTGCTGAAGGGTTGTTTTCACCAAAATATTCTTTTCTAAGCTCATTGGACCCTTTAAAAGGATTTTGTTTTGCCATACGAACGATGTTTCGGTCATCTCGAGGAGTTGTTTTTCTCTGTTTAGGTACACGTGGAACATTCGAAGTAGTTTGATACGTAGCAAAATGCTTTACAGCGTGGAAAACCATCGTTTTTGAACATTGCAGATGGTCGGCTATCTTTTTATAAGACCAATTCTTCCGGCGAAGTTTTATTATTACTTCCCTTGTAGATTTATCACAACTTTTATTTTTTCCCATTGTTTTTTCTAAAGAAGCAATCACCTTTAATCTTTTACAGCACGTAATGGCGCCAAAATTATACAAACAGTAACAAATCGACTGAGTGTTCTCTATTTAAATTTGAATAAAGGTATAAACTACTTAGCGTTCTTAATTACGTGACCAGCCAGTAATAAGGAATACTTTGTTTAAAAGTAGTGTAAAAAGTTTGCCTATTGATTTTTAGCCAATCATGTGTATCAATGAATACAGTGGTAATATGGAAATGTTTTACGATACCGAGAGAAATAAAAACAAATGCATACAATTAGTTTTGCATCTTAGTTGGAAAAAATCTTCCCTTTATATCAGCGTTCTTAATTATATGGCCACCACTGTATATCGTGCGTTATAGGTACTTATGTGTCTATGCTTGTTTTTGTTATACTACTGAATGACGGGACAAGCAGATGGCCCACCTGATGTTAAGCGGTAACCTCTGCCTATATGAACAGTGCATTACCTCATAGGTCACGTCCACCTAGGACGCGCCCTATGTGGCACTGCACTGCGCTCGCTACCCTGAGACATAAAGATGAAAAGTCTCATGTGCCTGCAATTTCACCGGCACCCTTACCCTTCAACCCGGAACACAGCAATGCGAGCACTACTGCTTTGCGGCAGAAATAGGTATGGTGGTAGTACTTCCCCGGACGAACTCTTTCACAAAAAAGCTCTACTACTACTATGTATTAAGTATGTATGTAAAACTTTTCGAAAAATTAGGTAAGTACCTATTCATATTTACTCAATTATTTGTAAAATCGAAAAAGGTCAGCTAGTTCCGACACAAAATTATTTGAATCTATTGTTTATAAAAAAAAACATTTGATTTGTTATACGTACGTAGCTAGGTAGGTACGCTAGTTACCTAAATCAAGTTCTTGTCAAATATCTTAAATTGATAAGTAAAATTATGGCTTGTCGTTCTACTATTTGGGGTGTTAGGTGAATTGTGAACTCTCAAGCAGCAGTCACAGGAAACCATTCAAGCGAAACACCATTAGCTACCTACTAGTACCTACCTAGGTATAAACACGCGACCACCCCAGTGCAGTGATGCCAGACTTCCGTTCACACGGGTCTTAGAGGGTGTGACTCGAGCAAGCCTCGTGTGGCGGCCGGTTCCAGCTGACTGCAACGCACCTGCCCTTGATACCTATCTGGATAATTTTATTTTCTACCTTTAGTAAACTAAAACGTTATTATTAAGTAAGTCTATTATTGCCCATTGAGGCATCGTGAGAATATAATAGGTACCTACCTACCTAATTTAGTTATTTTTCTGAGGTTTACTACTTTACTACCAAAATACCTACCGTGGTCTCAATTTTATACCTACCAAGTAGGTAGATACCTACTTACTTATAAAATATTGGTACCTATTGTATTTTTATTTTCATCTCATTTTAAGGAATAGGTACCTACATCAAGTTACTCACAGACACTCACAGTAGACTAAACTTTGTAATTAAACGGGTTTTTTTGATGATATCGCAGTTAGATTCTTCATAACAATCTGAAAGTCGTAAGACGGTAAGAGCCTTATCTCGAAACCGGGTAGGTAGTACCTACCTACCTACTTTTATCAAGGCTCAAGTACCTACCTACCTAATTGTCTTTCTATTATAGGATTGTAAGAAGAGTTATGTAGACCTATGTAAAGTAGCCATCCACATCAAACGCAAGTGTGGCCAGACAATGAATGTCTATGCGGAAGCTCATAAACTTTGAGTGGTTTAACTAAAGCGCGTCTGAAAATATCCGTTTATTTATTGCTGGGCTGCTTGCGTCACGCACGCACGCTCGCTAATGAAGTTAAATGTAAAGACTGCCTAGGTAGGTACAGACGGCAAAACTAATGGGTTAACCCCCAGTGTGTATAAAGATTGAAGTAGAAACGAAATGATTCATATTTTTCTGCACATCTAAGTACAAATTATGGTTGGTAGTGACATCTGTGGGTGACTTAACTAACTAAAAAGTACTACTACTCTCCGCTAGATCTATCTTATAAGCAGTCATAATTGTAAGACGCTAGGTGGCACTACTAAAATGTGATTGCCATGGACTTAGTGTTTGTATACTAAGTCACAGATAAAATAATACTAACTAGTAACTTAGGCTATTCCATGGTGATTGCCGACACAGCGTGCAAGAGGAGTTTGGATTGAACCAAAGACTTCTATTAAACCGAGATTAAACCTCAGTTTTAATAGAATTCTTTCGATTGAACAGATTCCGGTGAATAATTCAGTCGTTCCAAGAAACATACCTATTCTCTCAAACAATCCAAGACAGTAAGCAGCACGATTGAGTGACGGAACATGCTGATGGCCCACCCCTGCCTTTAACAATGCATTAGATACCTCATAGGTCACGTCCACCCACGCACCCTGTGGCATTGAACTACACCCGCCACAAGTCTAATGTGCCTTTAATTTCCCTTATAACCGGAACACAGCAATGCGAGCACTACCTACTGCTTTGCGGCAGAAATATGTAGGTATGGTGTTACTTCCCCGGACGCACTCTTTCACAAAAAAGCTCTACTACTACTTTACATACATACATACATAGACACACGCCTTTTTCCCCGAAAGAGTAGGCAGAGCCTCAATGGGCGTCTTTTCACAGTGGGTTGCACCATCGTGGAATATAGACGTGACGAGTGCTGAGCTCATCGCCGCCATTGCTTCCCACGACTGACTCAGCTAACGCTTTCTTCCAGTAATAACACTCCTTAAATAAGCTAGCAGCCAGGACAAATCTTATACCAACGAATCTTATCAACAAGATCTTATCTACTACTTTCTTGCCTATAAACATCACTATTAATCGGTGGTACCGTTTAACTTTAAAAGACCTACGGTACCGCCAGGGGTATGGCCAGGGGTACCGTGGGTCTGAAATGTGATATAACCATGTGATATTAGAATCTGAATTTCGCAGAAACATAAATTATAATTGAGTTTTTTTTTAACAAAGATAATTGCGTAAAGACTCCTAAGATAGGTTAGGTAACTTAGGTTAGGCTTAGAAGCCACTGGCCGCAAAACAGGGCTGCTCTGCCGGTTTTTGTTTCTAAATGCGTGTAGTAATTACATACTCTAGCAAAGCATTGGCAGATATCTTAACATCTCTGTGCGAATTCCTTCCTTCCTATCATAAAATGTAAAAGCCAGGAAAATAGTAGGTAAGTAGGTAAATATTTTAAAATTTAAAAGACAGTGTTCTCTTTGAAAAATGTTTATTTCAATAATGTATGACAGACAGACTAAAACAACACTTCGGCTATTACAACTGTATTGCATATATATAAAGCTCCGTTACATGGTAGGTACTTATATTGAGTCTACATTATAACAACTACTATCTAAAAGCATATTGCGTGTTTAGTTGTGGTACTGGTTTTACTGGGGTATTGGCAGAATATACATACACTGGCGTCAACTCTATGCAGCATTCTCACACCGCTAAAATGACCGCGCTACTTTTAATGTCAGTCTATTACAAAATGGCCGCAGTATTTTTAGCGCTCTTAAGATAACAGTCAATTAGAGTGTATTAACGAGGAATTCAATTGTAATGTTTTTATGCTCCCGCTTCCATTCCATATAGGTACCTACATTCCTCATCGATTTTATATATGCAATAATAGCAGGGCAATATTCTCTTCGTGCTCCTACCATAAGGAGTATTTAGTAGAGAACCATGGAGCGACCCTTGAATACGTGTTTTGTGTGCGTTAGACGACCGAGTGCCTAGCGCATGTATCTGAGAATAAACCAACTAAAATGGCAGCTATCATACAATACAAGTAAGCTCTTGGTGCATACCTAAGAACTAACATATATATTTCAACTAACTGTACATGTCATGTCGACGTAATTAAGGCGTCGATGAACGCCAAATTCTGTCACTTCTATCTAACTCATTAAAGCTCAGGTAAGTTAGAAAGTGACAGAATAGCGTTCGCGAAACGAAAAGTTAACGAAAATCATTTATTTTTAATTTCAAAATTATTAAGACAAAAATAAAAAGAATGTCCCCTCGGCGTTGTTTTATTTAATATACCAAAGGCAATAATAAAATATTTTAAATTTTTGAAAACAATAGTACAATCTTTATATGATGCAGATTAACATATATATTTTTGTTGATTTTTCTCTAACGATTGTGGAGAAAAAGGTTTTAATGCACCACATTTCAATATATCCACGCCTTAAAGGATGATTAGTGCTAGGCCGAGCCGGGTCCGAGCCATAACAGGTACGAGGAACAGACGAGGCAGGGATTTAAAGTGGTATCAACATTTTATACTTTTTTGATTACTTAAATTTTATATCATATTTTTTTAAAAGAGTAGTAAAAAAAAGTTAAAAGTTAAAGTTATTTTTTTTAGTTTAAAACAAAAAAAAACTCTAAGTATGGCAAGTGCACAAATCAACATATTGTATTGATGTTCGTACCATGATACATCCGTGCCTCGTCTGCGCCTCGTACGGGTCACGGCATGTACCCGATCATAAATAATCCTTAAGTAATTCTCACAGGTTAATTGTTTTTTTATAAGATTTGTTAATAAATAATATCATTTCCAATAAATCATTTCAATCTAAGCTATAACAGTAAGTACCATAAAATAATAAAAAAATAACCAATAATTACTCATACATATCAAATTATTGACAGTCACAAAAACATCAAGCTAGGGTCGGTAGTCGCCCCTACTCATTTCTTTCTTTGCAGACCTTACGGCGCGTTCACATAGAACGTCCGTTTTACAGGTCCGTTTAAACGTTCGAGGTTTAAAGTTCGTCCGGGGAAGTACTACCACCATACCTATTTCTGCCGCAAAGCAGTAGTGCTCGCATTGCTGTGTTCCGGTTTGAAGGGTAAGGGTGCCGGTGAAATTACAGGCACATGAGACTTTTCATCTTTATGTCTCAGGGTGGCGGGCGCAGTGCAATGCCATATAGGGTGCGTCCTAGGTGGACGTGACCTATGAGGTAATGCACTGTTCATAGGCAGAGGTTACCGCTTAACATCAGGTGGGCCTCTTGCTTGTTCCGTCATCCAAGTAATATAAAAAAAAAAAAAAAGTATATGTTATAAGCGTATGTAGTTGTATGAGCGAGTTCAGACAGAATACAGTATTCCGGATCCAGTAATCGATCCGGAATACTGTATTCTGTCTGAACTCGCTCACAACATACGCTACATACGCTAATAACATATACGTTTAAACGGACCTGTACAACGGACGTTCTATGTGAACGCGCCCTTAGTTATAGGCCATCTAATATAGATGCTAAATGATAAACAAGTTAAAATCTCTAAAAAAACAATGAGCTAATTAAAATAACTGTCTGACCCGTATTCTAGAACTAAACTCAAACTGAATCGAGACTGATTTTTAGACAGATGTCAATAAGAAACTTTTCTTTTTTTAACAATGACCACGATCTCACTTGTTGGTAATTGACGATGTGGCTGAAGATGGAACACAAAGGCACCTATTCACTCTAGCCTTGAAGAGATCCAGATTATAGTTTTCAGGAAAGACAGACGACGGTAGTGTATTCCACTCCTTCGCAGTTCGCATTATAAAGGTAGAACTGAAACGTTTTGTGCGAATAAAGGTATAATAATGAGGTAAGGATGTTCCCGAGCCGTACGCCTGCTCGTCCTATGATGAAAAGGAGATGGTGGAATAGTTCCTGGGAGCATTCCCGAGCATTCCGGAGCAAATCTATGCTTGAGTCTGGATTCACGCTTGAGCATAGTTCTAGAATACGGGCCTTACACATACAGGTCTATACCCTTCATAAAACGGTGCAAAATTTATGTGACGTCACTACACACTACTATAGTATAGCTATACTTGTAGTATAGCTATAGTTCCATACATGACGTGTTGGTCGTTTGAAAGCGCGTCGCTTTTGCCGTATGAAGTCACTAAGGCACTTGTCCCACCGCCGGCGAGTAAGCGATGAGCTATCGGCGATTGAAACGAACACAAGATAATCGCTCCCGTGTATATAAAAGAGAGAGCATCAACATCGCTCAAGCGATTAACTATAAATATAATCTCTCTCTTTTATTTACACGGGAGCGATTATCTTTTGTTCGTTTCAATCGCCGATAGCTCATCGCCTACTCGCCGGCGGTGGGACAAGTGCCTTACACAGTGGACAATGTCGCGCTGTTTCTCTATACTACACATACATTGACTGGATTTGAAACTGTCAACACTTGTATTTTTAAAGATTATTGCTGGTTCAAAAACAGGCAACTATACGCTAGTTTCATTCGCAGAGGTTTCATAATACAGACGATATCAAATTCATGTTTTTCCTTGTATACAGACTCTTATTTCGGTCAGATAAGACCCGGAGCGCTCGTGAATGAAACCACGCACTAATAATGATTTCAAATAAATATAGAAACACGCCTTTTTCCCCGAAAAAGGAAAGAAGGATTGAGGCAGAGCCTCAATGGGCCTCTTTTCACAGTGGGTTGCACCATCGTGGAATATAGACGTGACAAGTGATGATCGCCGCCATTGCTTCCCACGAATGACTCGGCTAACGCTTTTCTTCCAGTAATAACACATTCCATAATAAGCTCCATAATAGCAGCCAGGACAAATCTTTTCAACAAGTCCGGGTAATCCCTTAGTCGGCTTTTACGACATCCGTGGGAGGAGACGGAGGGGTATATTCCAGCCGGACACACACAATATAAACAATATAAAAAACCTTCAACGATACCTTATTTTATACCATGCTGTTGAACAGAGTTGTTTTTTTTTTGTGAATTTTTTTAATGGCCCCTCCGTCATCTCGCCCGAGCTAGCGGGCGTTGTGCGCAAAAATTTAGTTCTTTTATTTATTAAGGCAAAAACGATGACGTTTAAGAAAAAAATTAAGAACATAACACCTTTATGTCTAACTGAATTATCGTGCGAACACTCAAGATCTTATTTAAAGTTGAATACAAGCCGTGCATGTTGTACAATTTGGAGGCAACATTGTAATTTTTTACCATCAATTTTTTTTTATGGAATGGTTTTTCGCTAAACGTAATGCTTAGCAGTAGTCCCCAACTCTGCTACATATTTACTCTGAAGTGTTGATATAGCAGAGGACCATGCTAAGCAATGTGAGGTAGTATACTCTTAACGCGCTCACAATAGTGTGCGTATATTATCGTACAAATCTCACACTATCATCGCTAAATTGTAATCTACATAGATTTTTCTAGTATTTTTTCTCTAATTCGTTCTATGAGAGATTCTTTTCATATCATAAACTCAAACCGCGATGTTTCCTTACAAATATTTCTCGGCAATCCCGAACTAACTTAATTACTTAACAGTTTCATATGTTTAGCAACTCATGAAGCAATTAATTTCGATGGCAATACATAGAACAGCATATCAAAACATGTATAATATCTACACAGCATAATATCAGTTTACATCCATAAATACCATAAATACTGTGATTCTGTATACTAATAATGTGCTCGAATATATAAAATTATGACTAGTTAAGGTTATGTGCACATTGTACGCACTATACCAAGCCTTTACACGTTTGCATCGATCATTAACAGATGAAGTGTTAGGCCTGAAATATATCGGACGCATCCAAAAGTCGCGCTCGCGACTGACAGTCGTGATTTGTGCCGTACCTGCCCCAATATTAAGTAATTCCAAACCTACTGTCAGAGTAATCAAATCGAACACCAGTGTTCATGCCAGACTACCATCTCGAGGAATTGCCGAGGGATTTTTTGGATGTCCAGTGACGTCAGACTGAGCTTTGGTTTTGGTATTACGAATGACACTAATCACTGGGCTTGAAACTGGCTCATAGTGGGACGTCACAAATTTGCCGCTGTCAGGTAGTTACACAATACGAAACTGACAGTAAAGTGTCCAGACTGGGCTATAAATGTCAAATTTGAAGTTTTACCGATGTTCAGTGGAGTTTAATGGAATTGCGCAATTTGAACAGTGTGCTGATGAAAACGAGCCTATTCACGGCCAGTCGACTATCCATCGAGGAGTTCCGTTGTCGACCTTCCGTCTCCATCATCAGATCAGCTCGCTGTCACCATAATATTGTATTGTCATAGGACAGGTACGCAAAATCTCAGCTCAATCGGATGTCAATAGAAGTGGTTCTAATTCAGCTTGCAAGATTTGTTCTAAGCACTGACTTTGACATGATTACAATTTAGACTCTTATTTTTATGAAAGTTCTCTGATTGGTCCATTATTCGTCACAAGCACCATGATTGGTCGAGAAACTAATACCCTTAGTAATCTCACACGACCGTGCACACAGTACAAGTCGCGACTGACAGTCTCGACTTTTGTCGTGCTCTCACGCCAAAACGGCAAGCTAAATTTTGATGTAATTAGCGACGTCCGATAATATGGGTCAGGCTTAACCTATTCGAAGCTTTCTGACATATTTTCATACATTCATTGTCATCTTAACTCGCTTCTAGGCCAGCCACTTATCTACTGATGGTGGAAGGCGTTCACCAACACATTAACGGGTGGTTAAACGGCTGTTTAGCTTAAGCAATTATATTTAACAGATTGTTTATACATTATCTGTCACATTGATCGATGCAACAAAACCGCCTTAGATACAATTTGTTTCTATATCACTTGTGTAAAGCACCTAAATCCAAGGAACAGTGCGTCACACCAAAATAACAGTCGATATAATTCGAAATTGGTACTCAATCTAACCAAAACGTTATCAAAAACGTCAACCCATCGATAGATTTTTCACTATAGTGACGTCATGGCTCCTCCGGTTGATCTCCTTCGCTTCCTTGGTAAGGTTTGACTCGACGAGTAGCGAGTGCCGTTTCGTTGTGTTGAGGTCTTTCTTCCTCCTGACGACGTCGGGGCTGTAGGGCTCCGAGACGCGGCGCTCGAGGCTGCCGTGCCCGCTGGAGAGAGAGCTGTGCCGGTGTAGCGGTGACGGGGGCGGCTCTTGCGCCACGTTGGGCAGGTACGTTTGGAATGAGGGCCGGTTCTGAGCGGCTTCCATGATGGAACCTGTTCCAACAATTATCAATATAAAAACGTGGCGTGACTGGATTTTTTAATTTTATTTTTAGCCGCGTGAATTACGGATCAAACAGATGGCCGACCTGGACGGTTATTCCCTATGACCATAGGAGATTACTTGACAATAACGTGTGACGTCACAAAGTATTCTGAACTATGATTCCACGCAGATATCGTAACGACCCCGCATAATGTCACGTTTGTTCATAGCGAATAAGGGGGCTGATGTTAAGTGGTAACCTCTGCCTTTAACAACACATTACCACATAGGTCACGTCCACCTAAGACGCGCCCTATGTGACATTGCACGGCGCTCGCCACCCTGAGACATAAAAATGAAAAATGATCCGTCTCCTCTGGTGAATGTCATAATAGCTGACTAAGAAATTACACCAGAGTATAGGCAGCAGCATCCACCTGAGTATTCAACAACAACAATGCGATCACCAATCCGCCTGCCATGCGTGATGATTATGGCAAACCCCTCCATTGCTTTATAGGGGGAGGCCTCTTCCAGCATTGGATGTCTTAATGCTGCTGATGATGATGATGGTCATATTCAAATATAATACATATCTAGCCAATCACTAAATTAAAAGCCGAAAGGTATGCAATGATTTGATTATCTCGGTATTGCTAACCAGGGGTTATAATAATAAATAATAATAATAATGCTGGACAAGTTCACACAACATTATCTAGCCCCAAGATAAGCCAGAGCTTGTGTTATGGGTACTAGATAACTGATATACTTAATACAATACATTACATAGATAGATATTTTTTATTATACATAGAAAACACCCAGAACACCCTGAACAAATATCTGCAGATCGCACAAATATTTGTTCCGAGGCGGGAATTGAACCCGCAACCTCCTGCGTCGCAGGCGAACCATCGCCAGCCGCGCCACAGGGGTCGTCACGTCGTCGTTATGTAGTAACTATTATCTAATCTGTGACCAGGATACGCAGGATGGTCCGAAGCCCATTGCTGATAGAATGGATATAATTTCATCACTTGCCACAATACACAATACAATAATTATTGCAATAATATTATATTACATAAAATAATTTTAAAACTTATAACTGCAGATCATCCTTGGACTAGTTTTGTTTCAGTTTTTGTTTTGTCTCTTTCAATCAAATTACAAACTGCCTTTCAATGCAAAAGAAAAAACACTGTGTAACTATTCCAAAGATAATTAGATTTTAATACTACCTAGGTTAGTGTAAAATATATGATTGTATGAAAAAAAAAATGCAACTTAAAAGCACATAAATTAGCCCTAAAAACAAAATAAAAACACATAAATGAATTAGGCCTATATACGTATTAGTTGGGTCTGCCAACGATTAGTCACATAAAGCATGCAGAAACAAAATCAAAAGTAATTGAAATCACCTCTTCTCTGGGAATTCTTCGTTAGTGACCTACAATTGGGTAAACAAACATTTTAGTTTTAATGACAGTCAATGAGGTGTTTCACAACAATTTATGTAAGCATTAAAATCTATTTGGTGAGTATGGGTTTCATGCAGAGCCAAATATAATCTAAATAATTGTATAAGCTTTCAGCAACTTATCAAAAAAGCTACTAAGTAGTTCCTGTCGCGTGTCCGTCTTAACAATAGACCCCTCCGTATCCTCCCGCGTAAAAACCGACTAAGGAGTTACGCCAAGGCAGTAGCATCCACCGGAGTACTCAACACTACTGTGATCACCAATCCGCCTACCAAACGTGGCGATAAAGGAAAATCCTACCATTATTTTCTATGGGGGAGACATCGTTCAGCAGTGGATGTCCAAAAGCCTGACGATTTCTGACTCAATAGTACTTACAAACAATCACACACACGAATTCTGGTCATGCACCAGTGTAATGTGCAAATTAAAGTTTTTTTACGAAATTTTTGGTTGCTTGGAGGTTTTTGGTTGCTCCATCACGTACTCGTATGGAACATTGGTCAAAAATAAAAATTATTTTTATATTAAGTACCTACTTTATATACCTAATTGATGTATAGACTTAAAATAGCACCAGCTCAAACCTTTGTGGTTTTCAGGTGCTATTCGATGACAAACATTATGTAAAAAGATTTTAAATGGTAGAATAAATAAAAAATAAAATAAAAAAACCAGTCAAAATATATATCTGCTCTCAAAAGGAGAATGAAAACCATGTACGGAAGAATAGTCCTAAAACAAAAATCGAAGACAAATGCCTGAAAGGAGCCACTGGTCCTTTCTAAGGCTATGAAAGGCACCCAGCTTCAATCTAGCTGACCAAGAAGGAACTAAAGTCTCCGGTACGAGAAGCTATACATTTTGTAAACACACATTCAGGGGTAACGCGAAAACTACAAGCAAACTGAGACGCATTCGAAACTCGAATGACAGCATTGACAGAGTCAGCATCAACTTACTTCAAAATTGCGGCCCAAATGTTTACGTTCCATGACTCAGACGCATTCCAGTACCACAAAACATTAGACGACAGCGTTTTCACCTACTATCAGAGGCCCTAGTCGGAGCTTTGCATACACCATCGTAACGACGATCGCACGTGTATAACATAATAAATAGATATTAATCTGTGCCAAAAACGTCACAGATTAATGGCTAGTTACTACGCAATACACGTACGATCGTCGTTACGATCATCGGTACGACGGTGTGTGTAAACTCAGACTTGCCCCTCAGACGATGGAGACTCCGGGGTGAGTCAGGGGGGCAACACAGGCTCTTTGAGACCTAGTGCATGGAACAGCGCTCCTCGCGTACAAATGATACTAAACTGTACTATACTTTAGAAGGAAAGAATAACAATTACCTTATCTTTATATCGCTAAAATATAACCCGACGAAGTGAAATTGCTCGTTAGTTTCGTGTTACACGTGTTACTTTGAGTTGATTGAATTTGGCATTATTTGTTGTTGATTGAGTTGTCGCTACGTAACTTAGTAGAAGTTTTTTTATTTACAAAATGTTTAGCTTCTCATGACGGGGACTATAGTAAGACGATGAACAACGATCAAGTAGTGTTGAAGTCTTACCGAGCGTGCGAACTAGCCACGGAGTGTCGGATTGCTTCTGATTAACGGCTGCCTGCACTTCGTGGAGGGCGGTGTTCAACTGGTGACTTAACTCCTGGAAAACAAAGGGATACCAGATAAGAATACCATATATATTTTTTAACGGAAAAATTCGGATAGTTTTATATTTATGTTATGACCACAACAATAGTGTCTGACAAACTTTTGATCCAAGTTGATTGTTTATTTTATTTGTTATTTATTTTGTTTGTTGTGTTGTAATGATTACTATTGATTTAATGAATCGTGTACTTGTATTTGACGTAACTAAGTGTTCCTTGTGTGATCCTGTGGTGGAAATAAATGAAATTAAACGTTTATAGACCTTCACTTGGCCGCGATCTCTCCTGTTGGTAAGTGACGATGCGGCAGACGATGGAGCACAAAGATCTAGAAGGCACCTACTTAAATAATAAAACATGTATAGAAAAAAAGTACTTATATTTCAATAAAGGTTAACAATTAACATAGTTTGGGTATATAACATAAAGTACTAACTAATGGATAATTTACGGGTGTTTCTATTCAAAGTTGATTGTAAGGTAGAAGGTATACTTCGCAACTATAACCTTTGTAGAGTCCACAAGTTGACTCCTCGCTCTAAGTAAAATATATACTAGTATGTAGACGCGAGGGATCTCTGCTTGGGCTGGCTACACAGTTTATATAGATAGGGCTCGGTATATCTGTCATCATCATTTGGCAGCTCAGATAAGAGCCCACTGCTGGGTATAAGCCTCCTCCCTCAAACGCCTCTCCAAACGGTTCTGTGCGATTCGCATCCAGGTCTTTCCCTCTACGGCCTCTATTTCATTCGCCCACCTGGCTGATGGTCTGCCACGACCTCTAGTGCTCCCTCTCGGCCACCACTCGGTCAGGGCCTGCCACCACCTGCCATCATCCAATCTGGCCAAGTGTCCTGCCCAGCGCCACTTTAGACTCGCAATACGGTCTCCAATATCTGTCACTTTTGTCCACCTTCGAATTTCTGTATTACGGACACGGTCTAGTAAAGATATTCCAAGCATGGCACGCTCCATAGCCCTTTGGGCGACTCTCATTCTATGCACAGCTTCCTTAGTGAGCGTCCATGTTTCGGCGCCGTACGTCATTATGGGCAGGACACATAGGTTATGCAGTTTGGTTTTCAGGCATTGTGGCATTTTAGGGTCCCTGAAAATATCCTCTAGTTTTCTGAACGTGGCAGCTGGTGTATCTATATATAAAAATATTGCTTATTTAATAGTATATGAATAGTTACCTGGTTACTGCACTGCGCCTGCACAAAGGCCAGCTTCACCTGCGCCAGCTCGAGCTCCAGGTCGCGCACGCGCTGTCGGAGCCGAGCCTCTGCCTCGCTCGAGGCCTCCTCCTTCTCACCTTCCTTCTGTTCCGTTTCTATGAAACAATAGTGTTATTAGTACTATTAGTAGCAAGCCTAGTCAGTACACAGACTGAATCACTCGCTATTTTAAGGTTTTGGGATCCAATTAATAATATTTAGGACGCTGACAAGAGACAAATATTTAGCAAAATCTAATCAGTTTATGATAGTAAAAAGAGTATGTTAATTTTCATCACATTTCCCCAAGGGCATACAAGAGCCCAAAACACAGCACAAAGTTCCTTTATTTTTTTAGATTACGTAGAGCATATATTTGTAGTGTTTGTAGTGTTGATAGTGACGGAATTTGGCGGTTGTCAGCGTCTTAGTTCGCTACTACCATTTGTCGCCGATTCCGCTTTTTAACAGTTATTTTAAGATAACAAGTAAATCCTGTCAGACAGTCGTGACTATGCCGTTGGTCAATGAAAATACATCAGCGCATGTACACTATAAGTAATAAGATAAGCAAAGCAGTAGTGCTTGCATTGCTGTGTTCCGGTTTGAAGGGTTGAAATTACAGGCACATGAGACTTTTCATCATTAAGTCTCAGGGTGGTGGGCGCAGTGCAATGCCGCATAGGGTGCGTCCTAGGTGGGCGTGGCACTGTTCATAGGCAGAGGTTACCGCTTAACATCAGGTGGAAAATATGCTTGCTCATGAAGTTAAAAAAAACGTGACCCTGGGTGACCTTGAACGCTCAGACTCGCTTTGCACGGACGGTGATCACAGTATTGGTGCTAAATACTCAGGTGGATGCTGCTGCCCATCCCCTGGTGCAATCTATTAGTGTGCTTTAACAACATACAGTCTATTCTTAGGTCGGACACATGCCATTAGCGCAATATACCTTGTTTATGATCCTTCTGTGTCAATTTAACGCTGCAGCTGCCGCAGTCCTTCACGTAATCCTGCACGTTGTGCAGTTGTCTGTCGAGCCGCGCGCAGATCTCGCGGTAGTCTCGCGCGACGGCCGCGTGGTGGGTGGAGTCCCTCTTGGCTTTGTCTGCTGTTGAGCGAGCCTGCAATTACATTTATAAATCATTATATTTTTCATTTCAGCCACCTTAACAAGTCATTACCTCGACCTCCGTGGCGCAGCGGGCGAAGGTTAGCCTGCGACGCAGGAGGTTGCGGGTTCGATTCCCGCCTCGGAAATATAATATTTGTGCGTTCGCAGATATTTGTTCAGGGTTTTTTGGGTATTTTCTATGTATAATAAAAAATATCTATCTATGTAATATATAGTATTAAGTATATCAGTTATCTAGTACCCGTAACACAAGCTCTGGCTTACCTTGGGGCTAGATAATGTTGTGAAAACTTTGTCCAGCATTATTTATTTATTTATATTAAATTTAAATTAAAAAAAATAAAAATTATATTAAATTTATTTTTATTTTATTACGATTTCTAGTCACCCCGATGTCATTGGCCAATATTTGACACTGACTATCGTTTCGCTAGCAATTCGATAACGTCAGAAACTTGTGGTAAGGGCACTACGTCTCACTACTTTTGAGGATAGACGCCTTCGAGGAGATCTTATCGAAACTTATAAGAATATATGACCCATCATTACAACCTGCCAAACTTTCAAGATTTTATTTTTACTAGAAACGGGATATTTACCATGATTTTTGAGTTTGAAATGTTCCCGATATTTCGGCACAGTTGCATGCGCCATGATCACGGGAGAACTAACTAAAGTCTTTGCGAGTAGATGTTATTGGCAGATATATCGATCTACCCTCTTTCTCACTCTTTTATTAGGAACGGTTTTTTTTTCAAGCCATTCTTATAAGAAACGATGATCTAAGACCCTCACGTGGTCACCAGCTGAAGTTAAACCGTGACCCCGCCGTCTCACTTGCCGCTCATCACTTCTTCAGCAATAGAGTGGTTCACAATTGGAACGCGCTATCAGATGACGTCGTTACTGCTACTTCCGTCAATGCATTCAAAAATAAACTCTACATCTGGCTACGAACAAATAAATCAGTGTCCAAAAAATATTTACCAAAACTAAGAGACAATATTTCTACTAAATTTGAACACAGTGTGACGCCCTAACACAATGTGACAGTAAAGTCTCACACACACACTATAGACAGTGATTTAAAACCGGTCAAAGCTCTTTGGTTTTTGGAGTTTATTCCTTTTGAATCGATTTTCATATAAGGCCCACAGTAATAATAATAATATAATATAAGCTTTATTTTTCCTCTCACAATATTTTTAACTTAAATAACACCAATTAAAATTTTATAAAACAATGTAAATAATCAAATCTTGAGTTGATTCTAGTGAAAAGTATGTACATAACCAAGATAGTTTCAAAAAATTTAATTTAATCTTGTTTTGCCTCTCCAGTGAGAGGATCGCTGTTAGCGATAAAAGCCTCCTCCAGTTGCCTCCATAACTCCCTGTCTCTAGCTGCTCTACTCCATGCTTTACCAGCTACATTGGCGATGCCGTAGGCCCACAGTACGACGAGTAAAATAGTAAAATGAAGTCGTTATATTTTCCCTCTGCGCAACATATTCACGCATACTGAAATGGAAACTGGAGCTGACACACACCATGTTTTCATATATAACTATAGTTTTAGCTATAGTATCTGTGGGGTTATTGCCTGACGTTTAATTTCGATGTCCAGTTTGTTATTCACTGCGCAGCGTGTTTTAAATATTTCTGTTCTTGTAAAAAAGCTAAAACACACTGCGCAATGAACAGCAAACTGGTAATCGACATCAAACGTCAGTCTACTACGCAATACCTCGGCTGTTTTTATGCTTTGCAAATTAATATAATGTTACGAGAAGGTTTTCAACTTATTCAAAGCATTTGAGAAAAAGGTTACCTCTGACAGTTGAGTGTTGAGTAACTCCTTGTCTTGTTGTAGCTGCGTGTTTATAGCTTTCAGTCGATTCATCTCCACGTATATCTTCTCCTTCTCTGTCGTTTCTAAAATATTGAACTACGAGTCAACAAAAGGATCATTTTTAATTGTCTTCTACAATACTTCTCTTCCTTTGCTGATTCTGAAATATTGCACGAGGAGTGAACAAAACTTTTATTTGCACACTAAGTCATATAATAGTATATTATGCAATTAGTGAATAAAGGACGGATTTAAAGCGAGGGCCATAGATGAATCACGAGCCAGTGAAGTAGCGAGTAATTCAAGTGTTAGAATCCTGAGCGACGCGAGTGACGTGGCCCTCGATATAAATCCGTTTTTTTCAAGAGTTGCATACTTTATACCTTGATTACGAGAAAAAGAAAGATTTTAGCGAATATAACATCTTCTTCATCAGTTGAATGCATTTTCAACCGATTTATTGTAAAGTAACACTAAACTTTGTATTCCTACAACTTACAGTATTTAAAATAGCGTCTATTTACTAATCACAGCAAAGAACACAAAACAGTTTTTATTCTAATGAAAGAAGTTTGTATGTCGAGTATTCTTTGCACAAGGAATTTGTATTGAGTAGTTTTTGCGCAAGGAGGTTATTTAAGAGTTGTTATTGGAAGGTGTCGCATTGAGATGGAGGTGTTTGAACGATTTTGGTGTTTGAATTTAGAACAAACCAATATACTTTAGCCTCCATCTCAATGCAACACCCTCCAATAACAAATCCTATGCAACATCCTTGCGCAAAAAATACTCTATACAAAATCCATGTGCAAACTCGACACACAAACTTCGAAAATTTCGACTATGAGTTTTTTGTTGAAACACTGTTTTGTGTTCTTTGCTGTGATTAGTAAATTGGCACTATTTTGAATACTGTAAGTTGTACGAACACAAAGTTTAGTGGTACTTCATAATAAATCGATTGAAAATGTATCCAACTGATAAAGTAGATGCCTATTTTCGCTTAAATCTTTCTTTTTCTCGTAGTCAAGGTATAAAGTATGCAACTCTTGAAAAAAACGGATTTATATCGAGGGCCATGAATCACTCGCGTCGCTCAGGATTCATCTATGGCCCTCGATACAAATCCGTCCTTTATTCACTAATTGCATAATATACTATTATTTAGTTTTATCTGTTCCGGTGTAATCAAATCTTACAAGTTAATTTCGACCCACTTCCCGGTGTTCGATTGAGTTGAAATTTGGCATACCTGTTAAGTTTCGATGACAATACAATATTATGGTGACAGCGAGCTGAACTGGTGATGGACAATGGCACTCCTCGATGGATAACAGTAGACTGGCAGTGTTTGGGCTCATTTTGACCAGCTGACCGTTCCGATCACTAATTTCATAAAAGCTTGTTTTGAAAAAGATATTTTTCAACATAAAACCTTCTTGTCAACTACGTGAATATATACCACGATATATATAAAAGAACATTTTATTTGCGCAGGTGTTGAGTGAAATCATAAGCACATAAGTAATAACCACGTAGTGACCATGACCATGGCCTCGAGGTGGTTAATGACCCGTTTATGAGTTTCCATACATATTACGTGTACACCATACGTCCATGTCAAAATTGCTTGTTTATAACTTAAGCAATTCTCCCATTACGATACGCGCAGGCGATTCAAGGATCCTGCATAAGTTACTACTAAGTTGAATGCAGGCTTGCACACTAGCCTGCATTCAAATGTATGTGAGATACTTGGCGGCGACTAGTCTCCGAGACTTGCAGTATACCTTGAGGATACTTGAATCGCCTGTGCGTATCGTAATGGGAGAAGGGCCTTAGACTCACGGCCGACTGCGACCGACTGTGACGCGACTCACCCTTGACGAATGTCTCGTATTCCAGCTGGTATTTCTGTAATCGTTTCACTTTAATACTGCAGGCAAGCTTCACTATTTGCCGCGACGACTCCTCCGCGCGACATTTCTTTGGTAGTGCTACCCTGCGAATGTCATTAAACTATTCACTACGAAGACACTATCTATTGCGTTAAATAAACAAAAAAAATAAAGCGCCCATTACATTATCCAATTTGCAGAGCGCTAGATAGTGCTGCAATGAGATATAAAAAGAGCTCACTCATTACACTAGACTAGTTAGCGAAGCTAGTCAGTTTACAAAATACAAAATGCTTTATTTGGAACAAAAACATGGGTACAGTGTATATAGTCCAATAATAACCGCAGAAGTTTTTTAAATAAAACTGTGTCGCGAATATTAACGCCCTCCTCCGAAGTTCCAATAGTGTAATAAAACAAAACTACTTAATAATAAACAAACAGAAAAAAATAAAAAATAAAGTTTAACTTCCTTTCATTTCGGTAGTGATCGTCGGACAAACCGGCTAGCTTATTACGTATCTTGCAATAGCAATGCGATAGCAAGAATCGCGCGAGAATTGCGCGATCATCGCATCCAAATTGCTAATTCGTATTACGGATCGCTGATACGTAATACGAATTTGCGATTTGGATGCGATAATCGTGCAATTATTGCTATCGCATTGCTATTGCAAGATACGTAATAAGCTAGCGTATCTTTCGAAGAGCGCTAAACGAGTATGGCATCATCAAAACACCAGAAGGTTGGCATTGCTTTAGCAACGGTGTCGAGTTCGAGTTTAATGATAATAAGCACTTTGTTACCATCATGTCTTATAACTTTGTTTTTATAATGTTTGTTTTTTATCCCAAAGAAATTGCATGTCTTTGTATAATTATATCATAACAAGAGAACTTCCCTTTCCGTAGTCGGTGGGTGCGTCATTTTGATTTTAAACCAAAAATAGGTCCTCCTGTTCGAGCGCAAGCCGACTGACTGACCGAGCGTAGCTAGTGCTTAGCCCGCTAGTCCGCTTTACACCATGCAATTTAGTGCGCTAGCTAGTGTACGAGATGCGCTAGTGCGGCGTCCATGCGATCGCACTAGATTGGATCACTAGCTGTCTAACTGCCTTCACACAATACAAATTTAGCACGCTAGCTCATCTAGCGCTCTGCAAATTGGATAATGTAATGGGCGCTTAACATTACCAACATTCATGGTCTGTCAAGTGCCAGAGATAATAATGTGAAAAATGTGACGCATGTGGAGATAAAGATATGGCAGTGTTTGTATTTAATTTTATGTTATCATTGACCAACCTTCTGTAAGTATTATAGGACGAGGATTTAGAAGTAGTAGAGCTTTTTTGTGAAAGAGTTCGTCCGGGGAAGTGCTACCTCCATATCTATTTCTGCCGCAAAGCAGTAGTGCTCGCATTGCTGTGTTTCCGGTTTGTTATATCACCCGGACCATAATAACGTATTAATTGATACTTTTTTCATCGAAATCGGATGAGTAGCTTAGGCACTACGGTGAAACATACGTAAATACATACATAAATACATACATACAGTTTTACCCAACATATAAGTCCGATCGACTGTTTTCGCTAGCGCAGAAGAGCGCAGACTGATATCCGATAGTAGCCGAACGTATGGTATAGCTCTGTCCCGCTCACATCTAAGAGTGACTGATGAACAAGATAGCGCGCGACCGGCAGCGGTTTTGCCGTGAAATCGATTAACCAATAACAGCGCAAGATTTTAGCGTGCGATTGCTGTTAGTAGAAAAAGGGTTCCGGCGCTATAGAAATTGGTCTACGGCGCAGGTACATCGGGGCGACTTATATTCAAGTTATGTCTTATGTCAAGTTCGGCGACCTCTGTGGCGCGGCGGGCGAACGTTCGCCTGCGATGCAGTAGGTTGCGGGTTCGATTCCAGCCTCGGAAAAAAAATTTGTGCGATCTGCAGATATTTGTTCAGGGTGTTCTGGGTATTTTCTATATAATTATAATAAAAAATATCTATCTATTTAATATATTGTATTAAGTATATCAGTTTTCTAGTACCCATAACACAAGCTCGGCTTAGCTTGGGGCTAGATAATGGTGTGTGAACTGTCCAGCATTATATATTTATTTCTTATTATTATTTTGGGTAGATACTTTACGTAGACAGCTAAAACCCTAAACCTTCCTTAGCTTTGCCGTAGTCGGGTAAAAAGGACCTTACCTAAAATATTTTTGTATTCCCTCGTAGTCATTCGCCAGAAGGTCCTTCTTAGAGCGAGAGAGCAGCGCCAGCGCGACTTGGAACATCATGTCCGTGCCTTGCAGCAAGAACACGTCTAGAATGTGGTACACCTGTTGATGCCAAAATGGTCTTTATCTCACGAAACATAAGACTTGTTACAAGTAAAACCTATTTCAATCACATTAGTCTTTGTAAGGACCAAAACACACCGAGTGTATCTCACGCGGCAAATATATAGCAAATAGATAGCAGTGCATAGGCGAACTTAATGCTACAGGTCTAGCGCTTGGCTGAGTCAGTCCCTGAGGTATGGGAGCGGTACGGGAGGGGTGTTTTCGTCGTCGTCGTCATGATGTCACATGTCATCTGATAATTTGTGAGACGAAAACAGCCCTCCCGTACCGCTCCCATACTCAGGGACTGACTCAGTTAAGCGCTAGACCTGTAGTTTTAGTATTATACGTCGTTACGCTGATCGTAATAGGGCCTAGAGTCATCTGATTCGAGTTGCTGAGCTCGTTTGATGCGATATGTTTTTTCCTTTATGTATCATCAGCCTGTAGAAGTCTATTGCTGGACATAGGCCTTCCCATAGAATAAGCCGACGAACGGTATTGAGCCGCCACCATCCATCGAATTCCTTTAAAATTTTGTGCCTGCTTAAGGCGCATAGAACAGCCAAATTACATTACTTTCTAAATCATTAAAGTTCAGGTAAGTCAGAAAATAACAGAATAGCGCTCGCGGAACGAAAAGTAAGTGAAAATCACGAAAATTTATTATTTGCCGCCTGAAAAACCATCGCACTACAGAATCATACGTTCAACTTAAAGATAAAGTCTTTGCCGACATTTAGTTGAAAGAAAAAGTACAAAATTCACAGTAGTTTAGAAGTTGAATCAAATTTTCATTCGAAAACAGCTGCACTTTGTTTTTTTGTCACATGGTTAATCAACAGGTAGAACATTTTTGTACGTTCACTTAACAGATAAAAGGTCAATAATTGACATATTTTTTTCAGCACGACATAACATTGACACCTCTATGAGGACAAAACCTCCAAATAAACCTCCTCTTAATAACTCTAAGATCCAGAGTCTCGAGCACCGCCGTAAGGTTGCATGCCTTGCGATCTTCTATAGGTTACATTTCGGTGAATGCTCCCAGGAACTGCACGATCTGATCCCACCATCTCCTTTTCATCATAGGACGAGCAGGCGTACGGCTCAGTACCATCCTTACCTCATTGGTATACCTTCTATTCGCACAAAACGTTTCAGTTCTACCTTTATAATGCGAACTGCTAAGGAGTGGAATACACTACCGTCGTCTGTCTTTCCTGAAAACTATAATCTGGGTCTCTTCAAGTCAAGAGTGAATAGGTGCCTTCTAGACCTTTGTGCTTCATCTTCGGCCACATCGTCACTTACCAACAGGTGAGATCGTGGTCAAACAAAGGTCTATCAATGTTAAAAAAAAAAAAAAAAAAAAAAAAAAATAAGACTAATCAGCTGCTGTGTACACCGTCAACCGCATCGTTCGTTTTGGTTCTTCTACGTTCTTCTAATTTGAGCTATAGCTCTGTTCAAACGAAGGTGATTGTGGTGTGTCAACTTACCAAATGTAGCGGAAATTTCGCCGTGAATAAAGTAAGGAACCATTGTGATGCGAACATGTGAGACTCTACTCCCAACTCTTGGAAATGCGCTCGCAAGTCGGGCAGTTGTTCCTGAAAAAGCAAATATATTGAACCGTGACTTACATAAAGTCCGATCAGATTTACGATGTGCCGGCGACTCGTAGTGAGTCCCATATTATGTGTGTGCCAGAAAAGGCGTCTCAGGGTGGCGGGCGCATTGCAATGCCACATAAGGCGCGTAGGTCACGTCCACCTAGGACGCGCCCTAAAGCCACCATGGTAATGCATTGTTAAAGGCAGAGGTTACCGCTTAACATCACATGGGATATCTGCTTGTTCCGTCATCCATGCAGTTAAAAATAAGAAAATAAAAAAAACTATCTACTTGCAACAATATATTTTGTACAGGTTGTAGTAAGGTTCAAACTCACTTACCTCAATGAGTCTGTCGAGCTGATACAGCCTCATCCGCAGCGCTTCGAAGCCGTCCTTGTACATGTCGCGCAGTCCATAGCCGTACATGAGACGCACCATCAGACAGTACGCCTGTTCTTACCTCCATGAGTCTATCGAGCTGATGCAGCCTCATCCGGAGCGCTTCCAAGCCGTCCTTGTACATGTCGCGCAGTCCGTAGCCGTACATGAGACGCACCATCAGACAGTACGCCTGTTCTTACCTCCATGAGTCTGTCGAGCTGATGCAGCCTCATCCGGAGCGCTTCCAAGCCGTCCTTGTACATGTCGCGCAGTCCGTAGCCGTACATGAGACGCACCATCTGACAGTACGCCTGTTCTTACCTCCATGAGTCTGTCGAGCTGATACAGCCTCATCCGGAGCGCTTCGAAGCCGTCCTTGTACATGTCGCGCAGTCCGTAACCGTATATGAGACGCACCATCAGACAGTACGCCTGTTCTTACCTCCATGAGTCTGTCGAGCTGATACAGCCTCATCCGGAGCGCTTCGAAGCCGTCCTTGTACATGTCGCGCAGTCCGTAGCCGTACATGAGCCGCACCATCAGACAGAACGCCTGCTCCTCCGGCATCTACGCATACAATTCGATTACACGTCACTTTCACCAACAAATATCACGATATTCTGCCATTTCTGAAAATAAACGTCGTCCATTTTTATTTCATATCATTTTATATAGTGAAATTTTGAATTTTAATTAAATTAATAACGATTGGTTATTGTCAACTGATGCCATGATTTGAATATAAATCAAATAGTATAAATAAGTTAGTGTAGGTACAATGTATCTACGTAGATAATACATGTAACCTGTTTTGGTTACCAATAAATAACTTCAACTTAGTATTTTTTAATTCACATCGTCTTATTTTGTCGTTTTAACAGTTGTAACTTTTTTAAGAGCACATGTGTGGTGGTGCTATATTATAATAAAAAACAACTTATATACTTGTCATGCCTAAATTGTTTATGAAATATTAATTATACCTAACTAAAATAAGACAATTGTAAATTATTCGTTCAAAAACTAATTACAAGCTTGGAAAGTAGCCTGCCCCGACTCCAACCTGCCCAAAGTCCTTTCCTCTCAGAGACAGTGGGACAAAGCGCTCTGCGAGCTGGAACGGAATAACCTTATTGAAATGTCAAATTCATCAGCGGAGCGCGCTTGACTTCTCGTGGTCTCTGAGCGGGAATCGGGAATACGGTTGCACACACTTCCATCAAAAAATTTAGGGACACTTTTGGACAACAATACATCTATGATTGCCACTTCCCTCCGTGTAGGTGCTCCCTGTCAAATGGCACATCTATCACATTAGCTCAGCCCCTGGCAGTAGCCGACCTCTTCGTCGTAGACGGCGTACGCGCGCGGCAGGCACAGCAGAGAGTCTTGCAGATAACTTACGTGTAACAAGAGTGTAGCCGCCAGAAAGCTCAGCCCCTGGCAGTAGCCGACCTCTTCGTCGTAGACGGCGTACGCGCGCGCCAGGCGCAGCAGAGTCTTGAAGATAACTTACGTGTAACAAGAGTGTAGCCGCCAGAAAGCTCAGACCCTGGCAGTAGCCGACCTCTTCGTCGTAGACGGCGTACGCGCGCGCCAGGCGCAGCAGAGAGTCCTGCCCCAGCCCGCCCGCCTCGCGGTAGAAGTCGTGCGCGGGGAACGTGCGCGCGATGTCGCGCTGGATCACCTCCTCGAATGGACAATCCTGAAATAAGACATTCAACATTCGTTTATAACTCAACCTACACTTATATTTATAAAGTGTTTTTTTTGCTTGTTTGTAATGGATAAATTCAAAAACGAATTAACCGATCTATAAAATTATTTGACATAGAAAGCTACTTTATCAGCGAGTAACATTATGGGTGTTGTGAAGGGATATATAGAGAGAGGGTGGAAACTATGAATGAACACTGTTCATAGGCAGAGGTTACCGCTTAACATCAGGTGGGCAATCTGCTTGTTCCGTCATTCAAAATTTAAAAAAAAAAAAAAAGTTTGAATATATGCTGGGAGAGCGGGGGGGTGGAGGGGGTTGGGGGGGTTGGAGGGGAGTTGGGGGCGACTGCGTTCATCACGACACTACCCGTAAGAAGCCGTGGCGAGTAGCTAGTTATAATAATTCTAATACATGAACTAACACGTTATACAAAGGGCAAGACATCAATTACAAAAAATATTACTAAGTAACACAGTCATACTCTAAAGCCGGGTATGAGAAACAATAAATATGACAACATTGCTGTCACCCCCATCGTTGTGTGTGTGGGGGGCTAGATTAAGCCACCATTAAGCTCCGCTAGGCTATACAGGGTGTAACATAATATCCCTATAAGCCCGGGGAGTGGGTATTCTACACATCATGGCGAATAACTTTAGTTCTACGACTTTTTAAATTTCGAAGTTTTTTATTCATGGAGTGCTTCGTAAAAATCCTGAAATTCCTCTAGAAATTCCTGAAACTCGTTCCGAAAATGTACCTAACAGAACATGAGGCAGCCCCACGCAAGGTACCCTAGCGTACCGTAACGTCCTTATGTTGTTTTATGTACGTTTTTGGACGAATTTCAGGATTCTTACGAGGCATTTCATGAATGAAAATCTTCAAAATTTAAAAAGTTGTAGAAATAAAGTTATTCGCCATGATGTGTAGAATACCCCCTCCCCGGACTTATAGGGATATTATGTTACACCCTGTATTATACGCTCTCACAAAAACAGAGCCTCAATTGACTTCCAGCCATCCACAAACACAATGAACTGTGGACACATTACTTACAAATACTATGCAAAGAGACGGTTAAATGATCACACTATAATATTATAAATGCGAAAGTTTGTGTATTAGTGTGTTTGTTACCTCTTCACGCTGAAACGGCTGGACGGATTTGGTTGAAATTTGGAATGGAGATAACTGGACTCCCGGAATAACACATAGGCATATTTTTATCCCGATATACCCACGGGATCGATATCTACGCGGGTGAAACCGCGGGGCGCTGCTAGTAATAAATATTATGCAAAATGTGTACTCACTTTACTTATGAGAGTTCTGTAGGTTTCCATCAGTTCATCGTTCTGGTCGACACCAGCGAGCCTCGGCCACACCTCCCCGCGGAGCGCCTCGGGCACTCCGACGCGTACTAGATGGTTCAGCGCACGTGGTCTAGGGCCCGTCCAACTAAAACAAGCCATTTAAAGCTTTAAAGTAACATACTCTTAAGCTTTATTTTATTTTATTGAAATTCAACTGCTCAGCAAACTGTTCAACTGTTCTTTATTAGCATGTAAAGAGAATAAAGGACTCTGACGACGTTTTAGGTTTTGACGACCTCTATGGCGCGGCAGGCGAAGGTTCGCCTGCGACGCCCGAGGTTGCGGGTTCGATTCCCGCCTCGTAACAAATATTTGTGCGATCTGCAGATATTTGTTTCAGGGTGTTCTGGTTTTGTTCTATGTATAATAAAAATATATCTATCGAGGTTATATAATGTATTAAGTATATCAGTTATCTAGTACCCATAACACAAGCTCTGCTTAGCTTGGGACTAGATAATGTTGTGTAAACTGACAGCATTATTTATTGATTTATTAGCATGTTAAGAAATTAAAGGTTTTAGACTATGAACAGTACGACGCAGTATAAGATGGCTGTGTCACCGATGACACTACTGACGGTCGCAGGAAGTCGGTGGACGGAGGCGGCGCAAGACAATTCGACGTGGCATTCTATAGGGTAGATCTATGTCTAGCACCACAACCGGCTGATTATAATCTCTCGATGGCATATTTAGAGCGATGAAAATTATACAAAATCTACGGAAGCTGGTATGCAAAAAGCAGCCTTACCTTCTGAGTACTTGAGCCCAATTTACGAGAACATCTTCAGGGCATTCCTTTGTAACTTCACCGGTGCCACTGAGGAGAGGTTCATCCCCATCTGAATGAAAAAGTGAAACGTTAAAAAAAACTATATATAGCCAGACTACTGGAAACCACTCCATTAGGTATGTTAGTACAATATTTTTTTATGTTGGTATCTTCTATGTCTTCATGCAAATGTAAAAAAAACATAGCTTTTATATTCGTGTTCTCTGACCACAGCCACAGGACCCACAGATATAGATTATGGAAGCAATTGGTCCAGTAACAAAAAAGTTCAAAATGGCAACTACTTTTTACAAATCTACACATTCGCATTCTCTGACCAAAATGAGATTCAGATATCGATTTCGAAAGCAATCAGGACAGTAACAAACAAGTAATTAATTTTGTAAAAACAAAAAAAAGCCTCAACGCAATGAAACGGCTGAACCGACTTTGATCAAGCATAGCTAAGAAAACTACAGACAAAATCACCATTCAAACAAACAAAAAAAATGAAATTGATTCATCCGTTCGGGAGCTACGATGCCACAGACACACACACACACACACACACACACACACACACACACACACCCACACACACACACACACACACACATACATACACACACCCACACACACACACACACACACACACAGACACGTCAAACTTACAACAACTCGTCGTTTTTGCGTCGGGGGTTAAAAACATCAAAATAGTGGCCACTTTTTCCAATTCTGACGACAGATTCGTGTTGCCTGACCACATGGATCGTCAGATATCAATTTAGAAAGCATTCGGGACAGTTGTTGAAATCTCGGAGATGGCTCGCGCGTCGCCCCTTCGCTATCTCACTCTCTCACTCGACCATCTTTGCACTTAGGGGGTCAGTGGCTCGCTACGCTCGCCCTTTACTTCAAGCCGGTCTCGTAAGTTCGCTTCGCAGCAGAATCACCAACGAACCCTCATTTTCATTTTAAAGCACAATATGACACGCGTAAAAATAAAATTATCGTGCCCCTTTTAGATAACGTCAAAGCCGCCATATTGTTTACTTTTTATTTATTTTTTTACAATATTTTCCAAGAACCACCCCGTGGCCATGAACTCCTCACTAAAGTAGTAAATCGGGGAATAAATAGCTTTTGCCTAAGATGTTGGCATACCTGAATCGGGCTCAGAGGGCGAAGGCAGCGCGGGCGCACCGGATAGAGGCGACGGCAGCAAGTTTAACAGCGAGGGCGGCAGATTGAGTCTAGATTTGTCCAGCTCACCCGACGTCTCTATACTGGCCACCTCATACTGCAGCTGTCCTAGTGCGTCCGCAGACTGAAAATAATATAAATTATAGCTCCATGTAAGAGTTTGGGGTCAGTAATACCACCATCCTATTTCTGCCGCCAAGCGGTAATGTAAGCATTGCTGTTCCGGTTTGAAGGGTGTGGGATAGTGATAATAAGTTTTATTGAACTTGACCACATATACAGTGCAGATTGAAGTCCCTGGCTCCTGAACTAGCGTAGCTATATGTCAGGAGTCTTTTCACAAGAGAAACCTGTGTTGTTAACACCTTGATTCTCCTTACATTTTACATTGACTACCTTCTTGATTTTTAAGTTGGTTCTTTTTTTCCTTTGAATCAGGTTCTCTTTGCTCTCGAGGCTCCACACAGACGCTTCCCTCCTAATAGTAAGAAAGATCATCAAATGACGCCAAGCCGTGTTTGTTGCCTGATTCTTCTTTCTACGTTTGGTCGCGTTGGAACAGGAGTAAATTTAAAATGATTCTTGTTATTTCAATGAATAAAACAATTTGTATTACTACTTTGCCTTATTACTCTAAAATCAATCGACTAAAATAATAAAAGCGGCCGGAAAATCAGACGTAGATCGGGTTGAATTTCGGAAATTCCTTTCTTAGTAAACCCTTAAACCACAAAAGAAATGTATATTCCAGGTGTCTGAAACATACATACTGTAACTGTTACTGTTAGCCTGAATCAACCCATTGTTGGGCAAAGGCCTCCCCCCATATCCTCCAGTCACTACGCTCCTGTGCTATTGATTGCCAATCTGTGTTAAAAGTGTCTATTTCATCGCGCCATCTCCTGCGTGGTCTGCCGCGACGCCGTCTCGCTGTGTCAGGGCGTAGTCATATAGTAGTCATTTTGGCCCACAGCTCATCAGGCATGCGACAGACATGCTCAGCCCAATTCCACTTCGGCTGAGCGGATTTTTCTCCTACGTCGGCGATTTTAGTTTTGGAGCGCAGTATGGTGTTTCGAATCCGGTCGGTTAATTTAACTCCCAGAATACTGCGCCCCATCGCCTGTTGGCAAACTATGAGTTTGGAATTCTGAATATTTGTCAAAGACCACGTTTGCGAGCCATATGTGAGAACGGTTATATATATATTGATAATCTCACCTCTTTTAGATTTATATAAAACTGCTGCACTAGCGGCCTCTTTGAGTAGTACCAGAACCTTTCTGCAGGTGGGAATATTTTGAGAGGACTTTCGATGACCAACCTGTGAAAAAGCAAGTGTTTAGAGAGCTGGAAACATTAACGTGAAATTATTCCTGTTTGACGCCTTCCCATGTCATTAAGGGCAACAGGAGAAATGGATATCGAGGTTAGAATAGACTGTTACTAGGTACACGAGGGAATGACTGTCTGATACTATCAAGATGCTTGACATATGACCCAACGTTTTTGAATCAGAAACCTCGCACTCGCATCTTCTTCTTGGAATGCGTTGTTAATTTCGCTATAGATCGAGGTGACAAAAACCTTGGGCAGATCAGCACCGATACTCCATCTACAGGGATTATTTTCCACTGCTGGACGAGGCCTCCCACATAAAATGCAGTGCCTCGAAATCACTACGTCGCTCGAAGACATTCCTAAGTTGCAACACAGAGTTCATAACTACCACGACACACCACTGACTACAGGCAACTATTGCGCGGTTCGGAACACCCAGCAGTCGGGTCTATTTTCAGTAACCGACCATAACGTGTCGTCGGTAGCTTGTCACTCATCGTCACTTTCGTCCACCTGCAAGCCAGTAAGGCCGGCACCGCAGTTCCCGTGTGTTAGGGCGATGGGTCACATACCGGAGACCCTTACCTTCAGCAGCCATGTAAACAAAGCAAGCATGCTGTAGACGACCCGGATTGATTGAATCACCGTAACGATGCCTTACGCGATGCGTCACGGGAATGCCTCTGATAACGAGGTACATTGCTAGTAGTCAATGACATTCAAAAGTTGCGTCACAGGGTCCATAAAAGTTGCGGCCACCAACCACCGGCTGCTTTCACGAAGTTCCGACCACCAAGGAGTCGCGTCTGTCGTGCCGAACAGTGTCGTGGTATGTCGTGTCGGTAGCTCGTCACTCACCGCAGCGGGTCGGGGATGCCTCTGATGACGAGATCCAGCGCGAGCGACATGTAGGCGGGCGCGCCGTCCCCGCTGGCCACGTTGAAGGCGGCCAGCGCCGACTCGCCCGCGTTCCACAGCGCACACACCGAGCACCCGGACCCACCTGATGAGCCGCTCACCTGGGAAAGGGCATTAACATCTTAAAATCCAGACAAAACCCACCAAACCACTCTATCGTCTTCCGGAAGAGATCAACTGCTAGAATGTAGAATATTACTATTGCTCTGGAAATAAGCTTACTCCGACCGTCGTCACTATGCTGGTGCGTGTCGCCACTCGAGAACCTTTATTTACTCGTATATACGGTAGTTAGTTCTAGGAACTATGTCCATAAACCTCCCTCTCTCTCACTTTTTCTATTATAGCAAGAACATCTATTTCCGTGTGTTGAAAAATATGTATAATCTCACCATTTCTAAGAGTCTCATGTCGGAATGTTTAACGCTCCTGCCCGGAGCGAGGAGAATGCCGAAGCATCTTTCAATGTACAATCCGCCCGTGTAGCCCGTCTGTAAATAAGCCACATTGCATTACTATTTTGGTATTTTATTATTTTATTTTTACATATTTGGAAAACAAACAGCACTTATATAAGATTATGGAATACATATTATAGAAACATATTGGCCTTGAACAGTTTTCACTTAAGGTAAAAAGTATGTATTAGCACCAGGAGCTCAGAACTATGCAGGTGGTGTTGTAACTACGACTCAATCACGCCGAGGTGGCAGTGGCGAGCAGCGTAACGGCTAGCAGTTTCAGTGCCAAATATAACGAAGCATTTTAAACATTATCTTCGTCAGCAAAATAGATAGCATCGCTTGAGGGGCTCGAAAGGGTGGCGCTGCGAGCAGCTTGGAGTAATTTTCCCTAATGGGAGGCCACGGGCAAAACTAATCTCAGATGGCGCCACTATCGCTGGTGATTGTGATTTAGGGTCTCGTCTTTTTCTCATCAGAAGGGAAACGGTGTGTACCTTTATTTGTACACTGAAATGCACTACACAGAAGCATGTTTTATACCACACTATTATTTAATGTTTATTTACTAAAACTATCCATTGACACTTGTAATTTTTTTTTTTTTAAATAAACCTTTGTTTGACCTTTGTGTTGTTAACACCAGCGATAATGCGCCACCTAGCTAGATATATAAGCAGTATGTCTCCCCATTGTACTTGCACAGTATCGGTAGGTCAGCCGAATGGGGCGGTCCTGAATCACGGGGCTGTTTGAAGAATGTGTTGATTTCTGATGCAGCACAAACGAACAGTCGGTCTCGGTTACCTCAGAAAAATAATTATTCTAACGTCCAGAAAAGCGAAGATTTCCCGTTTTCGGCCAGTACGATTGCTCTCATCCGACATATTTAATATAAAGTTGGCTCGATATAGCCCATTTTAAATTGCAAGCCGATTTGTAGTGGCCCAGCAATGATTAGAACAAAAATCGATAAACTTCACAAACTTTTGTGGATATCGATAAAGTTAAACTTCTTCCCAAAAAAAACCGTAGGTAATTGGGCCTTTAATAAGTGCTAAGTAAAATTGGATAGCGGATTAAATACCCACGGATTTCGTATATTTCGCAATAAAGATAAACTTTATCGACATGGGAAGTTTTTTTTTTAACTGCGTGAATTTTGGAAAAAGCTTGTGGCCCAACTGATGTTAAGCTGTAACTTCTACCTTTAACAATGCATTACCTCATAGGTCACGTCCATCTACGACTCGCCTTATGTGGCATTGCACTGCGCCCGCCACCCAGACACGTAAAGATGAAAAGTCTCATGTGCCTGCAATTTCAGCGGCACCCTTACCCTTCAAGCCGGAACACAGCAATGCGAGCACTACTGCTTTGCGTTATATTCGTATGATATTTATTTACTTTAAACCATAGGAACCTTCAGAACACTAAGTTTCGTCAATTTGCTAATATATGGAAAAATACAATTAGGTAGCTAGTACATCTTTAGTTGCAGCTTTTCTTTAGTAGGGGCTTTATAGATATGGGCAGAAATAGGTATGGAGGTAGTAGTTCCACAGACGAACTCTTTCACAAAAAAAAGCTCTACTATTACTAAGGATAGAGTTTATCGATTTCCTATGCTAAGCGCGCAGATCTTTGCAGATGTTGGAAATAATGACTACTTGCATTCAAAATGAGGTTAGTTTTTGGTATAAATACCGTTGTCTCGTCGGATTCCGTCTGTTTGTTGTTGGTGACCTGCGACACGTTGATCGTCACTTGCTTGTCGATGCCGCCGCGCAGCTTGAACCCGAGCCGCTCCTTGGGCACGTGGCTGAAGGTGCCCTGCTCGGGGGAAAGTACGCTTAGCATCATCATTATAAGGTAGCTTTCGCTCGAAGCGCGAAATTATAATTTTTTGGTGTTTTTGCCCATTACAGCTCATCAACACTTCTTCAGATAGCGAAAGTTGAGTTCGCGAGAACTAGGAGACTTAACACACATGTTTTAATTGATTGTATCCCATAAATATCATCAGTTTAGCTACGATCCCCCTAAACACATTTTTACAGTGATTTTTGTTTTGTTTATGAGGATCGTAGCTAAACTGATGATATTTATGAGATACTATCAATGAAATCATGTGTGTTAAGTCTCCTAGTTATTGCGAAATTAACTTTCGCTATCTGAAGAAGTGTTGATGAGCTGTAATGAGCAAAATACACGAAAATATTTGAATTTCGCGCCTCAAGCGAAATCAACCACCTTAAAAAATAACAAAACAAAATTATCATCGCCAGATTTCTATAATAGCTATTTTTGGAGCTAAAATTAGTTTCTGGTTGAACAACCGAGGCCATATCTGACGTTAACGAGAAATTCGTAAATGACAAATTTTAACAAGACAACCGCCTTCAAGGCGGTGGATGGAGGCGGTTCAAGACCATTCATCGTGGAATTATATGGGGAGGCCTATGCCCAGCAGTTATCTCCTGTTTCATTTGACATCCTACTCAATAAGACAGCAAAAAATAAATTCAGAGACCCCCACTTTTTTGAACGTAACATCAGTCATATTGATTTTGTTCATGTGATATGTAGCCTGTATCACCCGGACCATAATAAAAAATCGATTGCTAGACTGGTAACTCATATTAAAATTTTCAAGTTCAACGGCATTTTGTGAGCCATTTTGGCAACTATTCCGATGTAAAAAAGCCTGCTGAATTCGGTTCTGCATGTTGCCAAGCCGAATTTTGGCTCCCCTCCCCGTATATCCTTTTCCTCGAAATATGTCTCTAACCGCGATTTCCACGATTTTAACCAAAAAGTATTTTGTATAATATGGTGCATAAACTTTTTTGGTAGGGCTTATGGTTTGTGAGCAATATCTTCCGGAACTTCATGTTTTTTTTCTAATTTTCATAAAGAAAAACATTTTCGAATTTAACGGCATTTTGTGGGCCATTTTGGCAACGTAACTAACTTTTCCGATGTAAAAAAGCCTGCTTAATTCGATTCTGAATGTTGACAATCCCAATTTTGGCTCCTTTGCTCAAAATCCAAAATGGCGGCCAAAATGGAACCCTTGCTTAAAAGCCATATTATAAATCGATTCTAGTCGTGTGAGGTGTTCTGGAATAGGCTTTGGGGGTCTCTGAACTCAATTTTGATGATAAAAAGCTAGAAGCCAGGACAAATCTTATACCAATAATTCTTACTAACAAGTCCGGGTAAGATAGTCTGCTAAAAGCATAACCCTTCCTTAACGTAAGCATACCGACCTCTGTGACGCGGCGGGCGAAGGTTCGCCTGCGACGCAGGCGGTCGCGGGGTTCGATTCCCGCCTCGGAACAAATATTTGTGCGATCTGCAGGTATTTGTTCAGGGTGTTCTGGGTAATTTCTATGTATAATACAAAATATCTATCAATCTAGAACCCATAACACAAGCTCTGCTTAGCTTGGGGCTAGATAGTGTTGTGTGAACGGTCCAGCATTACTTATTTATTTTTTATTTTTGGCTTTGCCGTGTTCTGTAAAAATAGGTATGTACCTTGGCGTCAGTTTCCTTGATGTCCACAGTGCATTCAAGCACATGCATCAGTTGCATAGGGGGCGCGGCCGGCCCCAGACCCTCGGTCAGCGAGCCCGTCATAGATGGCGCTGCGCTCAGCTCTCCGATTACAGAGGAGGCCATGGACCGAGGAAGAATGCGCTCGAAGGCTTTTGCAAAACAACCTGAAAAAGAAGAAATATCGCGCCGTGAATAATTAGCAAGAGGTAAATCTAGGTTCATATTGTTGTGTAGGGTGTGTCGTGGCGCGCCAGAACGCAATCGGTTACGTTTATTACCTATGACTAGATTCACATTAGTAGGTTGTGTTGTGTTGTGGCGCGTCAACGTAACCGATTGCGTTCTGGCGCGCCACGACACACCCCGACACAGCAATATGAACCTGGCTTTAATGTTTTACTTTTGCTCAAGAATGCATCATCATCATCAGCAGCCTTTAGAAGGCCACTGCTGGACGAGGACGGTGGGCAGCTGCTTGTTTCATCATATAATAAAAAGTAATCAAAAAACCGGCCAAGTGCGAGTCCGACTCGCGCACGAAGGGTTCCGTAGCATTATCTATAAGTACCTACGCCAAAAAAAACAAGTTTGATGTATGGGAGCCCCCTTAACTATTTATTTTATTGTTTTGTAGTATTTGTTGTAATAGCGGAAACAGAAAAACATCATCTGGGAAAATTTAAACTGTCTGACTATCACGGTTCATGAGATACAGCCTAGTGACACACACAATCACACACACGATCGTCGTTACGATGGTTGCCGCAAAAGTTAGACTAGCTAGGGCCTCTGATATCAGTATTTGTTTTGACTGGCCAATGTTAACTATGACATTTTTAAATACGTAGATAAAAATGTATGTTTTGGCGGAAAATCAGTAGAATGTTTCTAAATCGGTTCGTGACATAGGCATTAATAATAATATATTTTCATGTCCCTTGACTAGTTTTTAACCCCCGACGCAAAAACGACGGGGTGTTATAAGTTTGACGTGTCTCTGTGTGTGTGTGTGTGTGTGTGTCTGTCTGTCCCATTGTAGCCCACGAAAGGATGACCGATTTCAAATTTTTTGTTTTGTTTGAAAGGTGAATTTGTCTGGTGTGTTCTTAGCTATCTTTGCTCAAAATCGGTTCAGCCGTTTCATTGAGTTGAACTTTTTTAAATTTTACAAAATTAATTAATTGTTATACAAATAAAAGCGCATTAAAATCCGACCACCCGTTTCGGAGCTACGTGGCAATAAAGAAAAATGCCTAAATACGTACAGACAGTCACACTATGGACTCTTATAACACCCCTCTTTTTAATAGGGTTTAGTACACAGACTAGTTGATATAACAGACTCAACCATTACGAATCATTATTTAATTCCAAAAACTAATTTAACAGTTTAACTAGAGGTTACCGCGAGATGAACTGAAACGGTTAAGTAACCGGTCAAGGCCGGAGCCATCGAGCATGACTCTCATTGTGATTACCCGGCGTGAACATTTCACAAACGAAAACATTGGCATTGTTCGAACTGACGACTGACATAGATCGCCATCCTGATCCGTGGTCTCACGGTTACGTAGGACACAGGCCGTGTTTTACACACCTACCTATTTAGTCAACAATGAGCAACATAAATTGTTTTTATACACTCTGGAATGAGGACATTAGAAGTTCCAACGCCCGACCTTAGAACGAGGTGATCTTGATGTCGAATCTTAGTAGAATTCCCTAAAAAACCGCACTAATAATAGCGCGGTTTTAGTTTAGCTCTAGATAATGCTACACAGATTCCACACCTTTGTTTGTTTACAGATAAACACAATCAATCACAGAGTACAGTGAGATAGTGAAGGGCATACTTAAATAACTAAGTATACGCGTAATACTACAGATAGTTGGGATGTCATCACCTTTTAAACATTACCCAAGTGTTTACTACCCGTACGAATTAACTTGAGACCCTGGGCCGATGACATCCAAACAAAACAACAAACAATTTTCAAAAATATCATCTTTGTTACGATACGCGTCTCGACTATCATTCGATATTATTGAAAATTGTTTGTTGTTTCGTTTGGATGTCATCGGTTGGTTTGTCATCGGCCGGTCTCAAGTTAATTCGTATGGGTTGTACAGTGTTAAGCGGCCTGACGGCATAACTCTTATTCCGTTGGGAGAAGGGTATTTGGTGTGGGACGCCACATGCGTTGATACCCTTGCACCATGTCATCTGAACGGGGCATCAGTTAGGGCCGGTGCAGCGGCCGATTCAGCTGAGGACCCCAAAAGGCTAAAATATGCTAGTCTCAAGAGCTTCAGGGATACTCAGGATATTTTTTTTAAAGATATTATATTTATTTATTTCTGTAACTTAATGTAACATAGTAATATCCGTAGTTGAGACCACCTTTTAAATATAAAATACCTGTGCTAGGTGGTCTCGCTCTTCGGCTAGCTTATTACGTATCTTGCAATAGCAATGCGATAGCAAGAATCGCGCGAGAATTGCGCGATCATCGCATCCAAATTGCAAATTCGTATTACGGATCTCTGATACGTAATACGAATTTGCGATTTGGATGCGATAATCGCGCAATTATTGCTATCGCATTGCTATTGCAAGATACGTAATAAGCTAGCCGTATCATAGATTTAGTCTTGTTACAAATATACGTGGGGTACCGCGGACCTTAGCGTTTTCAAAATTAGTTGACGGCGTCTGGTCGAAGCGACGCGAGGCCCAAGAGCTGGTACTATCTTACTCAACGCATTAGTATTGTCTTCAGCGTGGCAATGCAGCCAGGATCTTAGGGACGCTTTTGTCTGGTAGTGAGTGGTATCAGTTGAGCTATCTTTAGATCGCTTACCTGTTACAAACGACCAATCCTACCACGCGCCGTCACTACGCGACACACTAATCAGTTGCGTAATTTTGTTTTCGAGGCTTATCTAGAAGCGCGCGAGGAAAGGGAAAGAAATGAGACAGGATACGCTAAAAACCAGGTTCTACCACAGAGAGCTAGCTATTATAAAGGTAAATGTTCATCACAAACCGCACAAAGATAAGCTAGTGACATACGATAGGTCAGCACAGATTGGTATATCGAGATACAATATGGAATGGTGGGCGGAGACCGGTTATCTTTTTAACAGACGTTCTGATACCTGAGGGTTTGTGTTGCAATTACGGTTTTTTAAGCAGTCGCTAAGAGCCCCTACAAGCTTCGGGCATTCTTAATATTTTTTATTTTTTATTATGAGCCTGTGGTGTCCCACTGCAGGGCAAAGGCCTCCCTTCCCTCCTTCCATTTGTTTCTATTGTTGGCTATTTGGCACCAATCCTTCAAGTAGGAGTCTAGCTCATCCCGCCATCTCCGTCTGGGCCTTCCACGTTGCCGTCGTCTGTTTGGGATCCAATCTGTCGTGCTCTTTGCCCATAGTTCTTCTGACATACGGCACACATGTCCAGCCCAGTCCCACTTAAGCTTTGCAGCTTTTTGAGCGACGTCAGCTATCTGTGTTTAGGAGCGTATTTTCGACTTCCTTATTCGGTCCGTGAGTTTCACTCCTAGGATACTACGCTCCATAGCTCGTTGGCATACCCCGAGAGAGGACTTTTGAATATTCGTTAGCGACCAGGTTTGCGCACCGTAGGTGAGGATGGGGAGAATGCACATGTCCATGAGTTTCCGCTTTAAAGAGAGTGGGAGCGGTCCTTTCATTAGATCTTTCATGGACCAATAGCTCTTCCAGGCGTTTTCTGATATATATTCTTCAACAACAACTTTTTTGTAAAATTACTACTATGTACCACGTACTTTACTATTCTCCTGCTGACGTTTAGTTGATAGAGGTCCTTCTTCATGAGCACCGACCGCGACCACGCTCGATGGCCTTGAGACGGGAACCCTCCTGGGTTCCCATCATGGTACGTGTATATACGTACGTGGTATAAAGTCGTAATTTTTCTAAGATGATACCAAGCCACGGTAATTTCAATCATCAGTATATATAAAATCAATTGCGTGACTGACTGACTGACTATCAACGCACAGCCTAAACCGTAAGTCCTAGAGACATGAAATTTGGAGAGTACGTTCCTTTCGTGGTCTAGGGGTGTACTAAGAAGGGAATTCCAAAAATTCAACCCCTAAGGGGCCGTAGTGGGGTATTGAAGTTTGTATGGAAAAGTAAATGCGGACGAAGTCGCGGGTATTCCACTAGTTCTTTATAACTGTAAGATGTCTGGTTAATGATGTTAAATGCACAGTTGTTTTATGTAATAGGTAAGTCTACGAATTTTCATTTTGATAACATCGGATCAATCGCTTGCACAGGCATTATTTAGATATGTTATTACAATTAATTACGGCGACGTCTGTGGCGCGGCGAGCGAGTAACCGGCTGAGATGCGAGAGGTTGCGGTTCGGCTGCTGGAGAAATGTATTTATGATCTGCAAATACTTGTTCGGGGTCTGAGTGTGATAGTACCATGGTACTCGTAGTTCCTGATACCCACGACATAGGGAATCTGGGATCAGGACTATGTATGTGACTGTTCGGTGTGTTATTCAATTCAATATCTTTATTTCAGACAACAATACATTATAATAAAAATAAGTTAAAGTGTCAATATTTCGAGTAAAATCATAATTCAAAATCAAATTTAAAATAAATTCAAAATCAAAAATTAAAATAAATTGTTATGTTAATTCAATGTTGATATCTCTTTTTGCAAAGGATATTCCATTCTTTACTTTAGTTGTACATATCTGTCATACCGCGAAAAAAACTGTTTTTTTAGCTCGAGGAGAGTGCAGTTATAAAGATATCCAATATAAATAAAAAAATAAAAAGCTTTTATTTCTACTAAAATAATATACATTGAAAAAACTACATAAAAATTAAAATTACTAACTATATACTAAAACTATGTACCTGCTATATTTCATTCTTGTCTCTCTGTTATCGTTTTTTTTCTTCCATGTTTTCTTTTCATTTTGTTTTATCTAATAGTTTTCTTCTTCTACTTTTTCATGTAACAGTTTCCTATTAAGTTTTTTATGCCTAGGTAGGTAATGTATTGCTGACTGTTAGTAATCGCCTCTTCGACGATTAAGTTATCGTAATGTGTGTTTTTTTTTATAAAACTATACTATGTTCTCGAGGCACCACACAGGCGCTCCCCGCCTAGTAGTAAGAAGGGATCATCAAAAGAAAAACAGACCGTGTTTGTTGCCTGATTCTTCTAGGTCTGGTTGCGTTGGAACAGGAGTAAATGTAAATTTATTTTTTAAGACGATTCAAAATGATCCTTGTGATTTCAATGAATAAAATACTTTTGACTTTGACTTTTGACTTTATTAACCATCCAAAATTAGTCAAATGATTAAAAATGCTCATACCTATTCAGCGGCTAAATAGTACGGAAACTATTAGTGATATCGCTTTTGTGCGTATGACAGGTTGATAGTAAATTTTTCAAGGATAATTTTGTTACGACTCACTTTTCATGTATCGTGTACGGTTTTCTGTTAAAGTACCTAAGACGCTCGTCTCGGGTGTAGGGATACCATACCAGAAACAAACCGAAGAAAATTCCCGACAATTGCAAATAATTCCGTTTTAAATTTATAATTTCGCGGCATGTCGATTTGATGCGTGCATTTTATTTGATTTAAAAAAAACATTTGTTTTATATGTGTGAAAATTCCCTACATCTTAGTATTCCCCCCGCATTCCGGACAAAGAATCATTCGGACAAGAACTCTATTGTCTTCATTATTTTGATATATTAATTATGGCTCTGCCAACCCCTTCCGGGAACAAAGTGTGTGTAGATGTCCATGAACTCTCAACAAAGCAGATTAGGAAATCTTCTTTCTACTCGGCAGCCCGAGTTTGGATTCATACAAAGACTAACAATATCAAATAACAACACTACCAGATAACACACCCAAAATAAAACCAACTTACAAAAAACACTGTTACAACAGCTCCACAGCAACAAACAGAAAATTCCCACACAAATTACACCACATCACAATACCTTCGACAACAAAGCCTTTTTATGACTGACCGAACTCCGAACGTACTGAATTACTGAATTGTTATTGTCCACCAAAAATAAACACAAACTACGCACAGGCGTTGAAACAATCAGCTTCACTCAAACCCAGAGGTATAATAAAACAAACGAACAGTGCTGCCACCTCTTTGAGGCCCATCAGCGCTAAAAGTGCTTGAAATTTTTGAAATAGCGCTTGATTCCGCTAGATTGCATATACACAAAAAAGCGTTAGAATCCACTAGGTTGCATGAACAAAAAAAAAGGAATAGTAGTAAAGTTTTTATTTATTTCAATACAAATTGTATTTATCATGTTAAATCTCAATATTCTCTGGTCTTAATATTAATAGGTACGTATAATGATCCTACCCTAAACCTAAGGAACGGAACGGAAGCAAAACGAATTGCGGTGTTGCTGCTTACTTCCTACTTTTTGCCGAGAATGCGACATGTTTTTACTAAGTTTGGTCTGTCTTAGAAACGCGCTAAATATTCCGCTAGGAGTTAAAATTAAAATTTCAGCGCTGAGTGTCCCAAAAAAGCGCTAGATGTAACTCCGAAAGCGCTAAGGTGGCAGCACTGAATAAAACAAACGAATCACGAGAAGCCTCCCCACCACCCAGCGTCCGTACTCTGAACAAAGCTATTCTCATAATTTTCACTAGAAACGGGATATTTACCATGATTTTTGAGTTTTATATGTTCCCGATATTTCGGCACAGTTGCATGCGCCATATCCCGTTTCTAGTGAAAATTATGTACATAACCATGATAGTTTCAAAAGTTATAAAGCTATTCTCGTTCGTAAAACGATTTTGGAATACATAAACCGTTTACATCAACTAATGGTTCTGTTTATTTATAGGCGATGTTATAGATATAAATCAATTTGAATGCCAGATTGTAACTGATGGACTTACTAGTATGATTGTATTAAAGCGCAGAAATAGATTAGTAAAGTGTGTTTATTTACGTAAGTTTGTCTGAGGTTCAGTAGACTCTGAGGCAGACGGTCATGACATACAATACTACAAGGTCTAGCGCTTAACTGAGTCAGTCCCTGGGGTATGGGAGCGGTACGGGCGGGGTGTTTTCGTCTCTCAAATTATCAGACATGTGACATAATGAAGAGAAAACACCCCTCCCGTACCGCTCCCATACCTCAGGGACTGACTCAGCTAAGCCTACTATCTTAACTGCACGTCTATGTGTTAAGCAGACATTTGCAGTCTTTTTTGGAAATTGAGTTTATGAAATCGTGTAAATGTACATATCGATAAACCGGTCCGTATCAGAAGGACAATCCAGTACCCCTTGTGGGTTGAACGACATAAAAGGAATATGACCTACTAGTAAAACGTCTAGAATTAAAAACGTCATACAAGTAGAACGTCCAAAACGACAAATCGTCATGTCAGGTAAAAGGACTGGTACAATAAAAATGCCATATAAAATGAACCCTAAAAATAAAACCACAAGTTGAACAAATATACGTTTATCGAGTACCTACTAGTACCTATTACATCCCAGCTTCGGGGTAGTGTCGGGATGAAAAGCAGCCCCCCTCCCCCTCCTAGATCCACCCCCCTTCCCCCCGTATGTTACTCGCTGATAACGTAACATCGTAGAGGTGAAAGAATTTAAAAAATCGGTTAAGATTTTTTTTATTTATTAATTACAAACAAAGTTTACCTCTTAATTAATAATATTAGTATAATAGTATTATTTTATCTGTGGTATAGTATTAATTCCTTATTTGGACGACTTCCAAACGCAAATATGACCACGGCCCGTAATAGTTGAGAAATAGAATTATAGATCAAACTGCAATTGATATTACGGGCCTACGATGCCCTGTGTCGTGTGTTCAGGAACTTACCACCTTAGATAATTATAGATTATCTAAGCTTACCATATCAACAACCAGACCTGAAACAAATATTTGCAGATCATGCAAAATGACCACGTCTCCGAGCTCAAGTGGTTGCCTATATACGTCATGGCAGGAATACTCACATTCTGTCTCTCTAGTACAGTATTTTATTTAACCCTTCTGCCCCTCCCTACCTCAAGGAGCGCTTTCAATATCTTCATCTCTCCCACCCTTTTGCATTGCGCTCCTCTGAGACCTTGCGACTTAAAACTCCTGAGCACACTTCCACTTTCTACGGATATTCCTTTACTGTACAAGCTATCCGCCTTTGGAATGATCTTCCTCTGGTTATCAGAACCGCTAAATCTCTTCCTATCTTCAAAAAGCTATTGTTTAATCATTTATTGTCCATGTCGTAAAGCTGTAAATTCTAGTAATATGTTCACATATTTTTATTTATTTATTTAGTATATTTTGTGTAGTTATATTATATATTTATGTTATTATAAGTTAGATTGTATGTATACGTATACTTTTATTTATTTATTTATTTGATCTACACCACCGTCCTTTATCGTTCTCGTCAATTCCAGTCCATCCCAAGGTTGTCTGGAAGAGATCGCTCTCAGTGATAAGACCGCCCATTTTACTTCCATAGGTACTTATTTTTCTGATTGTTTTGAATGTTATTTTTATGTTGTGGTGTGCAATAAAGTGTTATCTATCTTTTTTTTTTATTTTTTTTTATGCTACTTTAATGACGGAACAAGCAGATGGCCCACCTGATGTTAAACGGTAACCTCTGTATGAACAGTGCATTACCTCATAGGTCAAGTCCACCTAGGACGCACCCTATGTGGCATTGCACTGCGCCCGCCACCTTGAGACATAAAGATGACAAGTCTCATGTGCCTGTAATTTCACCGGCACCCACCCTTCAAACCGGAACACAGCAATGCGAGCACTACTGCTTTGCGGCAGAAATAGGTATGGTGGTAGTACTTCTCCGGACGAACTCTTTCACAAAAAAGCTCTACTACTACTAACTATCTATCTATCTTCCGTTCCAACAGTCTTATTCCGAGAATAATATAAATAGTTGAAATCGCGATATCAACGGAATCGTATGTACTTTACAGAATAGGATTAAGAGAACACTCATTATCACGAAATGCTTTGTCAATGATTAGGACGGGCAGCGCAGTCGACTCAGTATGGTTCAATATTTGTTCGAAATATTTGGAAACAAATAACAGAACGATTAAAAAATAAAAATAGATTTTTTGAAGCTGTTTCGAGAAGCATTTATTTTAATTTTGTAAAAATTTCAAAAACCCCCAACGTAGTAAAGGCTGAACCGATTTTGATAAAATATGTATAAGAACCAACGTTTTTTTTAATACAACTTTTGTTGACTGGTCAAGCAGACGGCCCACCTGATGTTAAGTGGTACCCTCTGCCTATGAACAGTCTGTGTAGATGTCTGTCTATGAACTCTCAACGAAACAGAAATCTTCTTTCTACACAGCTGTCCAACAAATCTGCTTTCAAATTAAAAAACCGCATTCAAAACGGGTCACCCGTTTAAGAGCTACGGTACCACAGACAGACACATAGCGGTCAAACTTATAACACCACTCTTTTTGCGTCGGGGGTTTAAAACTGTGATGAGGCCTCCACCGTGGGGACGTGTGGCATATGCGAAGCGTTTTGACACATGTTTTCCTTCATTATTTGAAACTTTAGGTGTCGCGTAGGCTACTAGGTACTTATCTACCGCTGTGGTGGGAGTGCTTTAAATTATCGCGTTGGTTGCTTATAAGGCAAATAGTCAAACTAAAGTTCGGATCCTGTGCCATGTTGTCGATGTCATAAATGTCTCAAATGTTATTCTACTAAACTGGCAATACAACACTGAATTATAGTGTCCGCCCGTGGCTTCGCTCGCGTTTGATAGGGATCAAAAAATAAAAATGAAAATTTGTAATACGTAAACACAACTTAAACAAAGCATATTTTTAACAATAGGGGCTGTTAGTTTGTTTCACTGTCATCAAATAAAACAGATTTCTACTGGCACCCACAGTAGAATCAATCTGTATCGTGGGCACCAAAAAAAAATAGCCTATAAATCAATCTGGGTCATAATCTATCTGTATATAAAATTTAATCATAATCGGACAGCCATTTCGGCTTCCAAACATACATACGTAACTTTGACATTTATTATATTAGTGGGCTGTGGGATGTGACCCAACTCTTCAAAGTTGTTCCGTTATTTTTGACTAGAATTTTAGCATAACAGACACGTCTCTCTTCACTCTCCCAATGATATAATAAAACATATAGCCTGCTCTAATCTATGGTCGCTATTCTTATAACTAATTATTTATTCTGTATTATAACCGAGAATACATTTTCAGTCAATTCACAAATCTCGATTCTATCAATTTTGTGTGGTATCAACCTTCAGTGATAATAAGATGCTTTTTCAGTAAATAAACACACCGGAGAAGTTCACATTTATCCAACAGTATGTAATATTTTTCACACTGAAGCTACAATACTGCTGATCTAAACTACGAACAATATTTAGACAAATCATTCAGTCACATGATTATAAATGAATACTCAAACATGTGTGAGGTCGACGCTTCAATTTAAAATGATTTGACTTGATTTGGTACATTACGCCAATGTACTGACAATAATACATTAATAAGGCAAACATGAGGTCATGGACAAAGTCATTCTTACAATTTATGTTGGTTTGGATAAATGCTTTCAATGTTATTCATAGACGGACGCTATGAAATACAAGGATAAGCTAATAAAACATTGCCTATAGCACTCAGGGATAATGTAGGTTGCTGTAAGTGAAATAATTTTCTAAATCGGATCGTTCCTGTTTTTTCTTCTTTTTTTGTTATACCTACTACTTAGTATGACGGAACAAGCAGATGGCCCACCTGATGATAAGCGGTAATCTCCGCCTAGGAACAGTGCATTATCACATAGGTCACGACCACCTAGGCAGCACCCTATGTGGCATTGTACTGCGCCCGCCACCCTAAGACATAAAGATGAAAAGTCTCATGTGTCTGTAACTTCACCGGCAACCATACTTCGTAGTACTTCCCTGGACGAACTCTTTCACAAAAAAGCTCTACTACTACTAAAATCCCATCTACTACTACTATATTACCCCTACATCCAAACGAACAAACTTATCTCTTTATAATATTAGTATAGATGTAAATATTGGGCACTTTATAAAAACTACATTTCGTGATATGCAATTGACATAGTAAGGTGATAAACCAGTAGGTACTTATATGAGCACTTAGGGTTGCGCATTTTTAAGATTACTCGGTGAGGCCGTCAGACAAACTACGTAAAAACTGTATAAAAACTAGACAAAGGACGGTAAATACGAAAACAAAAACGTTCACATTTACAGGTCTAGCGCTTAACTGAGTCAATCCCTGAGGTATGGGAGCGGTACGGGAGGGTTGTTTTCGTCACATTATGTCACATGTCATCTGATAATTAGAGAGACAAAAACACCCCTCACGTACCGCTGCCATACATCAGGGACTGACTCAGTTAAGCGCTAGACCTGTAAATGTGAACGCGAGAGAAAAGTCGATCTACGAACCTCCACGCCATTAGTCGCTCTACCTCTATTTTTTTTTCTTTATAATTGGCGCCGCACGGCTTGTGCTTTTGCCATTTTCAAGTATCTGTATTTTCAATATATTATGCAACGTTACACTCCTTCCAAGTCGTCAAAGTCACAGTCGAGTCATGTTTTAGTAAAACGGTGACCAATTTTACTAAAACTTTGGTAGACAATTTCCGCCAATTTCAAAAGTCACGCAATTCACTTCCATTTCATTTCACTACACTTGTGCTTTTTAAACGAGCTACATTAGTTAAAATGCCACCAAAATAACACAAAATAACTCAAGAAAACACTAGGAACAGAAATAAAATAAAAGTAGACAACGTCTCTTTTCGAAAATGGCGGGAAGAGTCTCTCTACCTCTATGAACGTAAGGATACAACTCACTTGACACTTGATTGACGGCCTCGGCGATTTGACAGCGGAACACATGGCACCTATAGACGGCCGACTCCTTAGTCTCGCCGTGAGACCACGTGAATGCGAAGCAGTAGCCGTAGGCCCGTAGTGCGACTTTTTGCTACAAGTTTACGCGCTCTACCAAGACCGCGTTTTACGCGCAGTTTGTATGAAGAAATGTACAGAGCCCCTACCGGCGAGTTAATGAATCATTTTGTGTGAGTGTTAGTTTCTAATGTCAATTTTGGCGTCGCGTATATTAAACGCTTATTCCAAGTCGCGCGTTTACTCTAGGGCCTAGTTTTGCGAGTGTAAGTGACATCTTTGACAGTTCACGTCACGTATTGTTGTAATGTATACTTGTTGTAAACTTTAATTTTGCCGTTTACTGAACCAACGCGGTGGTCGCGTTAACGCGTTTTAACTGTGATGCCTACACTAGAGGCCTACTGGAGGCCACGGCCGAGCCGGCCGCGCCGCGAACGTAGAACGACATTCGGTTGACGTAACGCGTCATCACGCTGTTAACAGCTCTACCTCTATGAACTTAAGGATGCAACTCACTTGACACTTGATTGACAGCCTCGGCGATTTGACAGCGGAACACATGGCACCTATAGACGGCCGACTCCTTAGTCTCGCCGTGAGACCACGTGAATGCGAAGCAGGAGGCCACGGCCGAGCCGGACGCGCCGCGAGCGTAGAACGATATTCGGTTGACGGCGTAGCGCGCCATAACGCTGTTGGAGTCTGCTTGGTAAAGCCTGGTGGACAACAACATTTGTTAGTTTTTTTTTTATACTTGGAATGACGGGTCAAGCAGATGTCCCTTGCAGCAGAGGCAGATGCCCGGGGGCTTATAGGGAAATTATGTTACACCTGTATGTGCACTGATTGGTGGATATTAGTATTAGTTGTGTTACTTACACGACAAGTCCCTGGGAGCACACCGGCATGGATATGGAGACGGCTATGCCATCCCTGAAGCCCAATTCTCGTAATAAAAAATAGTCAAATTAAAGTTCGGATCATGTTACGATCTCGTGTCGATGTCACAAACGCCAAAAATGGTATTCTGCTCACCTGACAATAAAACGCGGAATGTGATTATATCGAAATGTGACTGTAACTTGAATGTTTCAAAGTTCTGAGAATTCTCTCTTTCACTCTTTACAATTATTATATAGCACTATCTTACTCTAATATATGGTCGCAAGAACCGAAAGTAGATTATATTGTTGTTATGAGGGAGCAGAATACCAATTTCTCAGTCAATTTACAATACAATCTCGTTTCGGTCAACTTGCAGTGTGGTTATAAAATAAATAAGAGAATTGGGCTTCTGTTCTCCGGCATGGAGCTGAGCTCCTTCATGATGCGCTGGATGTCGCCCTCCGACTTGGGGTCGGCGATGTTCTGCGCTCCGAGGTAGCTCACGCCGCTGAACACCGTGCACTCTTGTTATGTTACTTACACGACAAGTCCCTGGGAGCACACCGGTATGGATATGGAGACGGCTATGCCATCCCTGTTCTCCGGCATGGAGCTGAGCTCCTTCATGATGCGCTGGATGTCGCCCTCCGACTTGGGGTCGGCGATGTTCTGTGCTCCGAGGTAGCTCACGCCGCTGAACACTGTGCACTCTTGGTCCACATCTGAAACTGTGAAGTATCATTATTTACATAAAAGTTATTGTTAGTACATAATAGTAGTTAGTTATATTAATATCTGGTGGCAGCCGAGCTTAGCTCGCCTTTTTTGTTGTAAAATAGTGTATACTAAGTTTATAGCTACCATTACAATCTCTTATGTTCCTCTTCAGCCAGTATTGTCTATTTGAATTCATGAAAGTGACCCGAAATTCAACCGAGTTCAACCGACGTGTAAAAAATTATTTACCAATAAATTGATTATTCTTGGTTATTCTTGAAAGTCTGTTCGAAATTCGAATTTAGAATAGTCTTACAATCTCTTTATGTTCCCCTTCAGCCGGTATATTGTCTATTTGAATTCAGAATAAGCCTGTTCAAAATTCGAATTTAGAATAGCTGCGGGCGCAGCATAGCAAACTATTCATTCAATATTCGAATATTGTGCGGCGATGAGGTCAACCCTTGTCACGTCTTTATTCCTACGATGGTGTCAGGCTGCGTTTCCACATTGACGCGGAGCTGGGCGGAGCGGAGCTTAGCGGTGCATGAATTGACCAATCACTATGGCGAGCGAGCAGCCAGCAGAGATTTCGAGCATAGATAGATAGATAGATAGATTAACTCTTTATTGTACACAAATAACACACAGAAACACAAAACATAACTCAATAACAAAAAAATAACAGAAATGTACAATGGGCGGTCTTATCGCTTATAGCGATAGCATAGTGATTGGTCAATTCATGCACCGCTAAGCTCCGCTCCGCTCCGCTCCGCTCCGCTCCGCTCCGCTCCGCTCCTCTCCTCTCTGCTTCAGTGGAAACACTTACCACTTTTCACCGCTATTCTCCGCTATCTCCGCACAGCTCCGCACAGGTGAAAAGTGGTAAGTGTTTCCACTGAAGCAGAGAGGAGAGGAGCGGAGCGTAGCGGAGAGGAGAGGAGCGGAGCGGAGCGGAGAGGAGAGGAGCGGAGCGGAGTGGAGCTAACTTTGGAATTGCGCAATTTTGAGCTCAGTTTGTCTCCATCTTTCAGAAAGAGCATATGTCATGTTGTCGCTTAAAAAGAAAAAAGCAATCCTTTTATATCTTTCTTTTAGCTCTCCTAGCTACCCTCCGCAACGCACCGCCCCGCTGTCCTCCGCTCCGCATCACCTCGCTACGCACCGCCCCGCTGTCCTCCGCTCCGCATCACCTCGCTTATTTTATATGAATATCCGTTCAGCTCTGCCCCGCTCCGCTCGTGCTGTTTCCATTGAAGCGGAGCAGAGATTTCGAGCATAGTGATTGGTCAATTCAGGCACCGCTAAGCACCGCTCCGCCCAACTCCGCGTCAATGGAAACGCAGCCTAACCCACGGTGAAAAGAGGCCCATTAAGACTCTGCCTAGCCTTTCGGGGAAAAAGGCGTGTGTCTATGTTCAATACACTAATTTCCAGACCCGTGGGTAGAGTCAGTTTCTTATAACATTAAGGTTTCCAAATCACACCGACATTATGATTTATATAGAAATGCTTTTTTTTTAGTTCATCCGGGGAAGTACTACCTCCATACCTATTTCTGCCGCAAAGCAGTAGTGCTCGCATGGCTGTGTTCCGGTTCAAAGGGTATGGGGTGCCGGTGAAATTACAGGCACAGGCGACTTTTCATCTTTATGTCTCAGGCTAGCGGGCGCAGTGCGATGCCACATAGGGTGCGTCATAGGTCGACTTGATTTATGAGGTAATGCATTGTTAAGGCAGAGGTTACCGCTTAATATCAGGTGGGCAATCTGCTTGTTGTTGTAATTCAAGTCGTTCAAAAAACTGACACACCACGTTCTTGATATTAGCATAGACTAACTAAACACAATAGACCGCTAACATAGAACAACATTTTGTGACTCAAAAAAGGACAAATTCCAGAAGATGGCGCTAGCAAATAGCCTGGGAATCATTCAACCAGCATTTTAAACAATTAATCTCTTTTAATTCTTTAAAAATAAACATTTAAGTTTATATTTTATTTTTTAATAATGAAACTATGGTCGATCTATTCGAATTTAAAGCATTACAATCGTTTGTAGCAGATTTAAAACACTCGGCTACATCTAGCGTCATTGTAGGCAATCATTTATCGATGCACGTTTTCTTGTATGAGATTTGCAGTCTATTGTGTTTAGTTAGTCTATGATAATTATTAGTCTCTAGTTTATGTCTAATTTCATTGATTTGAATAAATTATTATCGAAATAAAGAGCTAACTTCGGTCTGTAAGGAGCGCGCTAGTGATACAGTTCGGTTTTTCCTGTTGTTGTTTGCGATGCCAGTGACTATGAGTATTGGAACCTATTCCGAGGACATAGAGTCGCAAACAGAGTGAGGCTGATTCTACAATGTCTAAGGAACGATTAACTAATCAGGGCAAACAATTTATGTCGATAGTTTAAAATGAATTATGGCGTTCGATAAAGGTGTTTACTAGTTAAAATCTTAGAAGCTGTCCTTAGTTTAGCACACTAGAACTCACCATGTAAGTTAGAAAGTGACAGAATAGCACTCACGCAACGAAAACTGAACGAAAATCTCGAAAAACAGCATTTAAACAAATATTTGGTGCGAAATCGAAAATATAAATTTCCTTCCTTCTATAAAACAATAGCCAGTATAACAGCCATTGTTGACCTCCCGTTTCTAGGAATTTGAACGACGTTGTAGGTCTAACTTTTCGAACCACACGTACATAGATATTTATTCAAAATAAATAAGGTAACCTACCTAAATCGCGCGTATTCGCGAGTTCTCAGTTCGGGGCGAACCACTAGTATTATTTGTTACTCTTATTCATTTCATCAATGTACGATTTTTGTGATGTCTATACGCAGCATGTATAAATTATAATAACATAACCCAGGGCTACCATGGTAAGTTCCACAACACCCAGACCCGGAACAATATTTGCAGATCATGTAAACATTTATCCCGCAGCGGGAATCGAACCCGCAACTTCTCGCAACCTATGCCAGCTACTCTTGGACTATTACCTTCATCATCGCTGTCAGTCGGCTTCATGTGGGCGTGCTTCTCCGTCGGAGACAGCGTTGCAGTCTCGGCTGACGCTAGGCCGTCCACAACGTCCACCATCTCGTAGAACTTGGGGCCGCCGACCAGCCGGCACGACTCGTCACGGAGGTCGTCGATTGTTATTGTACTATTACCTTCATCATCGCTGTCAGTCGGCTTCATGTGGTCGTGCTTCTCCGTCGGAGACAGCGTCGCAGTCTCGGCTGACGCTAGGCCGTCCACAACGTCCACCATCTCGTAGAACTTCGAGCCGCCAACCAGCCGGCACGACTCCTGGAACAAAAGAACCAACAGCTCAATAAAATAAATGTTTTTTTAAAAATATCCATCGAATCATGTGTCTGGCCCAAGAATAGACCCCTCCATCTCCTCCCGTGGACGTCGTAAAAGCCGACTAAGGGATTACCCGGACCTGTTGATAAGATTCGTTGGTATGACATTTGTCTTGGCTGCTTGTTTATTATGGAATGTGTTAGTGGAAGAACGCGTTAGGCGAGTCAGTCGTGGGAAGCAACGGCGGCGATGAGCTCACCACTTGTCACGTATATATTCCACGATGGTGCAACCCACTGTGAAAAGAGGCCCATTGAGGCTCTGCCTACCCCTTCGGGGAAAATGGCGTGTGTAAACTACATATGTAGGTATGTATATACAGTGGTGGCCATATAATTAAGAACGCTGACATAAAGGGAAGATTTTTTCCAACTAAGATGCAAAACTAATTGTATGCATTTGTTTTTATTTCTCTCGGTATCGTAAAACATTTCCATATTACCACTGTATTCATTGATACACATGATTGGCTAAAAATCAATAGGAAAACTTTTTACACTACTTTTAAACAAAGTATTCCTTATTACTGGCTGGTCACGTAATTAAGAACGCTAAGTAGTTTATACCTTTATTCAAATTTAAATAGAGAACACTCAGTCGATTTGTTACTGTTTGTATAATTTTGGCGCCATTACGTGCTGTAAAAGATTAAAAGTGATTGCTTCTTTAGAAAAAATAATGGGAAAAAATAAAAGTTGTGATAAATCTACAAGGGAAGTAATAATAAAACTTCGCCGGAAGAATTGGTCTTATAAAAAGATAGCCGACCATCTGCAATGTTCAAAAACGATGGTTTTCCACGCTGTAAAGCATTTTGCTACGTATCAAACTACTTCGAATGTTCCACGTGTACCTAAACAGTGAAAAACAACTCCTCGAGATGACCGAAACATCGTTCGTATGGCAAAACAAAATCCTTTTAAAGGGTCCAATGAGCTTAGAAAAGAATATTTTGGTGAAAACAACCCTTCAGCAATCTCAGCACGCACTATTCGAAGACGTTTGGTAGAAGAAAAATTGCACGGTAGGATAGCAAGAAAGGTACCCATGTTAAAACTTTGCCACAGGCAAGCCCGGCTTGCATTTGCAAGAAAGTATGAAAACTGGACTGTGCAACAGTGGAAAAATGTACTTTTTTCTGACGAGACGAAAATAAACAGAGTATGTTCTGATGGAAAACGATATGTACGACGTCCCCCGAATACAGCATTCGACCCAAAGTACACGAAAGTTACATTAAAGCACGGTGGTGGAAATGTGACAATTTGGGGTTGCTTTTCTGGACATGGTGTAGGACCTGTAAAGTTGATAGAAGGTAACATGGATCAGTTCCAATACAAAAATATACTGGAAGAAACAATGTGACCATGCGCTGAAGACGTTCTACCGGTCATTTGGACATTCCAGCATGACAATGATCCAAAGCACACTGCACGCACCGTAAAGGAATTTCTTACAGCGCAATTAGTTTCTGTCTTAGACTGGCCTGCTAACAGTCCAGATCTAAACCCAATAGAGAATCTGTGGTTTGAAGTAAAGAAAAAGGTTTCAAATACAAAGTGTGGAAATTTAAGAGAGCTGTATGACGTTTTTTTAGAAGAATTGAACTCTATTTCTCTTGCGAAATGTCAAAAATTAATAGAGTCAATGCCTCGCCGGTGTAAAGGTGTAATTAAAAGCCGTGGATATGCTATTAACTATTAATTTTAGTTAAATATTTATTAAATTTCTTTTTATGTTTCCTGTGCAACATAATATTGTGATTTTTTAAATCTAAGTGTCATACAAAACAATTCCCGAGCAGTTAAATAAATCGTTCTTAATTATTTGTCCAGTTTCAGTACTATTTGAATGTGTTACTTTGATAAAATCAATAAAATGTGCAAAAAATAGTTAGCGATTTCATACTTTATTCTTAAGTCAGGTTGCTCTATTAATGTGACTATTATATAACATAACTAGTTGCTTCTCAGAAGGCACACATCTCTGTGTATGATACGATTTAAATAAAAAACTTCTAGAACTTCAAATCGTTCTTAATTATATGACCACAACTGTATATCTATCAAACCAATATTTTATTAAATTACTGATCGGAACCGTGAGCTGATCAGAATCATCCCGAATACTGCCAGGCTACTTTTAATCATCGATCAGTTTTCCACCTTCCGTCTCCATCATAGATCAGCTCACTGTCACTATAACATTGTATTGTCATCGGAACTTGATAGGTATGCCAAATTTGAGCTCAATCGGTTGAATGGAACTGGTTTAAAATTCAGTTTCATGATTCGTCCCCACAAACAGACAAGAAACTACGATTCTGGATACCCACGACACAGGGGATCCTAGTGTAGAATCAGGAATATGTATGTGACTGTTGGGTATGTTATGCATCTTCAAGCATTTCGCAAGTCCTGTTTCGATATTTCAAGAAGCTATAGACGAGATGGGGTAAAATCTTCTGTCTATTGCGTTCAGTTTGGCTCATAGCTTACACAAACCAAGCTCGTTAGCAACTCTATTGCGTTCAGTTTGGCTCATAGCTTACACAAACCAAGCTCGTTAGCAACTCTATTGCGTTCAGTTTGGCTCATAGCTTACACAAACCAAGCTCGTTAGCAACTCTATTGCGTTCAGTTTGGCTCATAGCTTACACAAACCAAGCTCGTTAGCAACTCTATTGCGTTCAGTTTGGCTCATAGCTTACACAAACCAATCTCGTTAGCAACTCTATTGCGTTCAGTTTGGCTCATAGCTTACACAAACCAAGCTCGTTAGCAACTCTATTGCGTTCTGTTTGGCTCATAGCTTACACAAACCAAGCTCGTTAGCAACTTTCTTCTTCTTCTTTTCTTTTATAATGGCTTCTGAGGAGTGCTCCATACAATTTCACCAATTTCACGTGATGTAATTATATTATTGTAAGCTTTTATTTAACTTGCAATGTATGTCCGGGTGGAATCTTGCAACTGAATTTTAAAGCAGTTATCCTCAACCAATTGAGATAATATTTTGCATACCTGTCAAGTTCCGATGACAATGCAATATTATGGGGACAGCGAGCTGATCTGATCATGGAGACAACAGACAACAGACAGAGCTCCTCGATGGATAATAGTAGACTGGCCGTGTTTAGGCACATTTTGATCAGGACACGGTTACAATTACTAATTTTATAAAAATTTGTATTGAAATATATATTTTTCACAAAATACTTATTTATAGTCAAGTCGTCAAGATACTTTTCAGTAGAAACGGAATATTTACCATGTTTCTTGCGTTTTAATTTAATTGTTCCCGATATTTTGTCACATGTATGTATGACATGCATGTAGTATGTACATAACCATGATAGTTTCAAAGTTATATAAGTCGTCAAGACTTTAGTAAAGTTCTAGTAGAGACACTGATAGGCAGATAACATTATCGAAACAATATTATACCCACTAGTAGAGCTCCTTGTGTTGTGAGAGTTCGTCCGGGGAAGTACCTGTCGCTAAGCAATAATGTGCGAATACATGTTTTTTAGGGCATGTTTTAAACATGTTTATTAAAATATCTTGAAACATTTTCCAAACTCTTGTTTTAAACAAATGTTATAAACATTGTCAACCCTGGACTGTTATTCGCTATGACCATGAGATTACTTGCCAATAACGTGTGACGTCACAATGTATTCTGAACGATGATTCCACGCAGATATCGTAACGAACCCGCGTTATGTCACGTTTCGTCATAGCGAATAAGGGGGCTGAATGTGAGCATTGTTGTGTTCCGGTTTGAAGGGTGCCGGTGAAATTACATAAGACTTTTATATATTTCGTGTCTCAGGGTGCAATGCCACGTAGGGCCCGTTCTAACTAGACGTTACCTAAAATATTACAGTTGTTATAACCAGGTGGGCTATCTGCCACGGTGCTATTCAAATAGGTGCATTTCGTGGAAAGCCGCGTTCAATGAAGTAGGTACCTATTTAAAAAAACTCTGACCCATTTATGCCATCTAAGTCGTGAACATTCATATACCTGTAATGGAGTTACAAACTAATTTCACTGGATTCAAATATATACCTATGTGATTAATATTGAAATTCAAATAATAATATTTTCATGATAATTTGTCCTCCATTATACGTAGGTGATTAATATAGCTGTAACTTGCAGTTTTATATACCCCCTATTATTAACAATTTAAAACTGCACAAGTTGCAGGTTATTTTTTATGAAATAATAAACAAATATTGAAGTTTGCTCTTTTCCTTTCCCGATCGCTATTCTGGCACTTTCTAACTCACCTGAACTTTAGTGAATTGGATAGTGACAAAGGAGGTTGGCAACCGCTTACCCAGGTCAAAAATAAATGAACCAGGGCCCCTTCGTGGAAGTAATTAGTACGGTTATAAATGTCATTTTTGTCAAATTTTTCTAAATAATTTGTATATTTTTAGAAGTTAGGAAGCAAATGTTGTATTTCTAAATAATTAGATAAGTCAACTCATTGCATTTGCGTGAAACAAAACGCAACAAGCTTCATTACTTTCACACAACTTCTATGCAAGAAATTAAATCAGCTTTTTCATTATCTTAACATATATTATCAAAAACCAAATGTATCTCAACTATACGTTACGTTAGTCAAAAAAGTTGGGTCAAACAATGTATGGGGAGTTGCCCATGTTCTTTGGCGTCCGATTGTGCTTCAAAAATATATGACCAAATAAACTTACTTTCTGCATTATCTGCGAGTATTTCCCGTACGTCATTTTATCCAGACTTATAACACTTTCCAACATATTTACTACTTTTTGATACCATAACAACCTTTTTGCATCAAACTCATAGACGTCTAACAGTACGCGAATTGAATAATAAACTGGTGTGGTGTTCCCTATGAATCACTATCGACCGCAAGCTGCTACGTAAAATACAAATATAGTAATGGAAGGGTACCAATTGTGTGTCATTCTGTCATTTTGTTATTAATAAAATGCATACAAAACTGTGCTTCTGATAATTATGGTTTTTTGCATCAAGCAAAACGCATTTTAAGCTTATCTATTTATGTCATAATAATTAATGAAAAAAAAAAAAACCTTAACCGAGTTATAGAAGAGAATAGAACAGAAAATCTTTTATTTGACACAAATAACGCATACAAGGCCGATAATACAAAAACCCAAAATTAAAAAAATCCTAAAAACTGGTAAGTTTTCTTATTTTTTATTATGTTGGTAGATCCTCGTATGACCGCGAAATCACCTGTTGGTAAGTGACGATGCTATAAGTGCCTAAAGTAGGCAGTATAAATCGGCTCATGTGTCCGTGTGCAGCTCTCTCTATAGCCCGTTGCGCTTTAAAGCACGTCACATCGAATCGAACTATGCCACGAGTGCCAGCAGTGGGAAGTTAATATACTGATGTGATTATGTATTAGTGATTTGCTAAGCTCGGCGGTTATTCAGGAATGTTGTCTCACAGTCCTTGACTAATCAGCAAAATATTTTTCCGAAGGCTATGTGTGAAATCTATTCGACATGCTTATAGTTTGTTAGCTATGGTCACGTTTTTTTAGCCATCCTATAAGCATGTATACACGGCTGCCCCAACAGCCAAGGCCAACAGTTAGGACAGCATTATTGATACCGTTTATTGGTCCAAATATTGGGCCAACTTTGGCCAATATGATTGCAAGAGGCGGGTCCGCACAGAGCGAGCAGCCTCACGAGGCGTTTTCCGCACGAGGAAACCGTCCCCGAACGAGCACGGCAGCCTCGGTATCATCGAAAGGCTGATGCGCGCGGCAAGCTAGAGCCATATGAACGTTCATTCAGTTGAGAGCGTCCATGAGTGCGCGAGGTAAACGACTGTGGCGCCTTTGAGCGAAGCAAAAAGCCGACACTCGGAGGCTCGGCCGCTCGTCCGAGGCGGGGCGCGGCGCGCACTCTTCCCTCGGCCAAGGAACATCCACACAGACCGAGCTGCTCGCTAAGCGTCAGACACTATAACGTCGAATGCCGAGGTACAAGATTTACATATCGAGTGACATACCTAATACCAAAAACTAAACGAGACGTTTTCAAATCTTATCTTCCCTATAAGCTGAAATTTGAAATACCAATTTATGGTGACAATGAGCTGAATTGAGAAATGAGATGAGATGATGAAGACGGAAGTTGGACAATGGAACGTCTCGTCTTGTCGTGTTTGGGCACATTTTGATGAGCTCACTTAGAACTTCTGATTACTAATATCATCGCCACCATAATCAGCTAGCACTAATGTCATAAAAGCGTTTGTTAAAAATATTATCAAAAACTGTATCCAGTGGGAGAAAAGTTATTCTATTTACTAGCAAATTGTATTCAAGTTCCAAGCCCGAGAATAAGATATTAAGGTAACCCGATACCTACCTAAGCCCCTAGTCTGCAGTGCAATGCCACGTGGGGCGCGTCCTAGGTGGACGTGACCTGTGGATGCATTGTTACGGTAGAGGTGGGTCATATGCTTGATCCGTCATTCAGTAACAAAAAACTTCCTTATTTACATGAACTTACATTTTAAAATCGCTTGCTTTAAGAACCACAAATCCGCATTACATCATGATTTAAATTACCTTCCTGATGCTGATCGTCGCCATGCTTCTTACTAATTAGGTATGATTCCGTACATTCTTTAACAAGTACCACATCACCACTAAATCACATTTTCAAGAAACTACAAACACTTAACAAAACTCTACAAAAAACTGCTGTATTGTTAAAGCGATAGAGTTCAAATTATGGTTCTGAATTTTTCTTACAGAAAGGTGGTACGGTGACCATTGGTCGACGGCGAAAACGATACTAATAGCCACACAATGGACGGACGGCAATGCCGTACGAAGACAAAACAACGCGACAATTATAGATTGCCAATACCGATTCGAGCAAGTGCGTGTGTACAGTGACGAACAAACCAAAGAACAGAAACTAAATTAAACTCTAACATAAGGAAATACAGACAAAAGTAATAATGCACTTGCATTGCAGACTGTACGCTGTAATTGGTAGATAAGAACCAAACCAAGATACCACGTTATTCAATATTTATTTATGTGCAAGCGTCAGACACTCTCTAATAAATTATGCAAGATTATGACAAGAACACACCTTTCAAAGAGATAATCCCGGTAATATTATAAATGTAAATTTTACGATGTTTGGATGTTAGTTAGTCATACATAAATACATAGATACACTCCTTATTCCCCGAAGGGGTATGCAAAGCCTCAAAATACCTCTTTTCACCGTGGATTGCACCATCGTGGGAATATGACGACGAAACGGCCGCACCGATTTCAATTTAATTTGGTACACAGATAGATTATGAGCTGGATTTGAGCTATATACTATTATTTATCCTGATAAAACGAGAGCGAAGCCGCGGACGGACACTAGTATTATTATAACTCTGTTATGATGAAGGATGGTGCGATGGTGCAACCCACAGTGAAAAGAGGCCCATTGAGGTTCTGCCTACCCCTTCGGGGAAAGAGGCGTGTGTCTATGTATGTATGTATGTATGTATGATGAAGGCATAGACAATTGAATTCAAATTCCCTACTCAATGACGTAACGTCATATTCGTCATCATCATCATCATCGCCCTGTAGAAGTCCACTGCTGGACATAGACCTACCCATAGAATGCCACGACGAATGGTCTCAAACTGCCTCCATCAAGTCTCCCCGCGACCTTCATTATTTGGTCCATGGCGAGGGCCTTTCTACACTGCGTTTCTACTAATAAATTCTTGATCTTTTCACCCGGACTTGTTTGTAAGATTCGTTGGTATAAGATTTGTCCTAGCTGCTACCTTATTTATGAAAAGTGATAATACTGGAAGAAAGCTTTAGCTGAGTCAGTCGTGGGAAGCAATGGCGGCGATGAGCTCACCACTCGTCACGTCTATATTCCACGATGGTGCAACCCACTGTGAAAAGAGGCCCATTGAGGCTCTGCCTACCCCTTCGGGGAAAAAGGCGTGTGTCTATGTATGTATGTATGTATGTTTCTACTAATAAATTCTTAATCTTTTCAATAACAAATCAATTCAAATCAAATATCTTTATTTCAGGCTTATTGGAAAATGTATAAAAACCTAAACAATAAGCCCATAGCAACATAAATACCTTAAAAACTAACATACATATAAAAAACACTTTTAGACTACTTTGTGACTTTTCAATTCACCGTAATAAATAAAGATATCTATGGACTATGTTTTCATAATATCTGGGGACACAAATTCAAATACCGTTTGATAAAGTTGGAAAAAACTTGCGCTCGTTATTATCTCTAGGGACAAGAGAAACATAACAAAACATAACTTAGTACGAGCATTTGATAGTATTCGAAACTATATGAAGTTTCGTTTCTATCAATACATTTTCAGACAGCGTTCTTAGGTTCCTCCTCGTTTCCGCTAGGGACGCTGTCAGTAAATGTATGGAAGGAAACGAAACTTCATAAATAAATACATTGCATACACACATAAGACACACGCCTTTTTTCCAGAAGGGGGGTAGGCAGAATATCAATGGGCCTCTTTTTACAGTGGGTTGCACCAACGTGGAATATAGACGTGACAAGTGGTGAGCTCATCGCCGCCATTGCTTCCCACGACTGACTATGATAACGCTTCCTTCCAGTAGTAACACATTCCATAATAAGCCAGCAGCCAGGACAAATCTTACACCAACGAATCTTATCAACTAGTCCGGGTAGTTCATATAGTTTCGAAAACTATCAAAGCTCGTACTAAGCCCCCAGGTAGAGTCGGAGCTTAGAAGATAGGTTGGTGTTACTAATAAAGGTTTTTTTTTTAAAGAATTCGTCCGACCCTTAAAACCAGATTCCTTCATTATTCATCATTCAAGCCAGATGGCGCTACTTTTCCAATACCTACATCAAGTTTGGGAGATTTTAGTAGTAGTAGAGCTTTTAGTAGTAGTAGAGCTTTTTTGTGAATTCGACTGGACACGTCATGTCTGCCGCATGCCAAGCGAGCTGTAGACGAAGGTAGCCACCGAGTGGCGTCCTGACCCAGCGAGAAGGCGACGCGGCACCAAAACGGAGATAGCGAGACAAGTTTCTGGCTGACTGGGCAAACATAGCTCAGGATCAGGATGTCTGGAAGGAGTGGGGGAAGGCCTTTGCCCAGCAGTGGGACACAAAGGGCTAGAAATATAATTAGACTGAGTACTCGTACTACCACCAAATACCTATTTCTGCCGCAAATCACAACTGCTCGCATTCCTTTATTCCGGTATGAAGGGTTGTGCCGTTGAAATTACATGCACATTGAGAATTTTCATCTGTCTCAGGGTGGCCGGCGCAGTGCAATGCCACATAGGTCGCGTCCTAGGTGGACGTGAACTGTGAGGCTTTGTTATAGGCAGAGGTTACCGCCTTTTTCCGTCGTTCATTCACATAAGCAAAATTTTTTTTTTTTTATAAGTACTACTTTCATGACTGTACGGCACGCATATTCCTAATGGAATAGGATCCTAAAGGAGCCCTCCTTTATTTTTTCTTTGGGGCAGAGAAGATGGTTCGATGACACAGTAGTCGATAATTCAAAAAAAATAATAATTAAATTTAATAATAATAATTAATAAATAATATAATTAAATAATAAAAATTAAAATAAATAATAATTAATAATTAATTAATTTTAATTATTTAATTATATTTTAATATTAATTTTTTTTTTTTTTTTTTTTTTTAATTTAATTTTTTTTTTTTTTTTAAATTCTGACGAAATAAATATATTTGTATTTGTATTTGTATTTGTATTATGGACTTAAAACTTAAATTAATTACATGGTTAGAGGCACAAAGTAGTTTTATCATTCTTTTTTAATCTTTTTGTGTGTGTGTGTGTCGTCGTGTTGTAACTGAGTTTGTTGAAACAAAACAAAAACATCATTTATTCAAAAAATTAAAAAAACCTCTACTATTATCAGTTTTCGAAAATCAGTTTTCATACAAATTAACCGCATTGAAATCGGAGCACCGATTGTATGTATGTATACATATTTTTGTCCTAAATCTATTTAGGTCGAGTGTATAACGACCTTTACTGGTCCCATTAGCTCAGGCCTCTCGAGTCACGTGTCTGGCGCCTACATTGTCGCTATAAGGTCAAATGAAAATGTTGAACTTTGTACGAAGCTACCGACGGATACATTTCTTGTATTAAGTGTTATTCCAGCCCCTTATTTATCTAGTAGTTTTAGTAGTAGTAGAGCTTTTTTGTGGTAAAGTTCGTCCGGGGAAGTACTACCACCACACCTATTTCTGCCGCAAAGCAGTAGTGCTCGCATTGCTGTGTTCCGGTTTGAAGGGTAAGGGTGCCGGTGAAATTACAGGCACATGAGACTTTTCATCTTTATGTCTCAGGGTGGCGGGCGGAGTGCAATGCCACATAGGGTGCGTCCTAGGTGGACGTGACCTAATGCACTATTCATAGGCAGAGGTTACCGCTTAACATCAGGTGGGCTTGCTTGGTCCGTCATCCAAGTAGTATAAAAAAAAAAAAACATGCGAATAGAGGTGTGACAACTTAAACGCTTGGTTTTCAGAAAAAAAAAACGAAAGATAAAATGTATCATGCATGCGGCATGCTTTACGGCAGAAATAGGTCTGATATGAGGTAGTATTTCCCCGGGCAAATTAAATCATAAAAAAGTTTTTTTCATTAAAAAACGTATTGTGTAAGATGACAATCTATACTATAAAACAAAGTCGTGTTAGTTACACCACTTATAACTCAAGAACGGCTGAACCGATTTGGATGAAAATTGGTGGGGAGGTAGCTTAGAACCAGGAGATTGACATAGGGGGGAGGGGTAGGAGGGGGGGGGGGGGGGGGGTCACCGGGGGCTACCCGTGTGAAGCCGGGGAGAGTCGCTAGTTACAAATATAACAAATTTAACAAAACGAGACGCTCGCTTGCTATCTAAGCTATCGTTTTGAGACGGCTGCATGAGTAAAAGTGCCAGCTTTTATAATAATTGAAAAACCGGTATTAACTCACGTAGGTACTTGTTCCGAGTAAACACCGGTATTAACTCACGTAGGTACTTGTTCCGAGTAAAAACCGGTATTAACTCACGTACGTAGTTGTTCCGAGTAAAAACCGGTATTAACTCACGTAGAACACCCGACTCGAGTTTCTGGGATTTATTATCCCCTTCCTGAAGGAGTATACCTGTGGCGCGGCGGGAGAAGGTACGCCTGCGACGCAGGAGGGTGCGGGTTCGATTCCCGTCTCGGAACAAGTTTTGGTTTGGTACGTACCTTTAAGTGTGTGTGTGTGTGTACACACACTTAAAGGTACGTACCAAACCAAAACTAAACCACGAGCTAGTTACAATTACAATAGCATTGCTAGACCAGTATTTATTCTGAGATCTGATCACAGTGCGAATCGGCAAATATCATTGTGGTCCCTTGCCGCTAGGGTTGCCAACTTTTTTTACGGAAATTAAGGAATTATCTATCACAGCCTAAGAATTTTTTTCGTGATTAATAAAAATAAAACTTTTTCACCATCATCGTCATCATCCACAGCCTGATTTCACTCACTGCTGAGTATAGGCCGCTCTTTGCCTGTGCCATTCCATTTTTTAAATTTATTTAAATACTTAGAATTATATGTTTGTGCCCTTTTGGAATGAGTCTATAATTCGCTCGGAAATCACGCCAACAGAAACATTACATTTCGTTCCTCGTACCTATAATACTCGAACCAAAGTTTTTTTTAGTTTAAAAAATAAAGTTGTAAAGTATGAGGAAGCCAAATAACGTAGGACACGTTATTTTAATGTATGGTTGTCAACCCTACTCGCCGCCCCTCTATCGTACCTAGGTGATCCTACGTCCGAGATTGGTAATCGTTACGTAATTGCACCAACAACTAGTGCCGTTTACTTTACGGCCTATATAACAGATTTATAGCCGTGCCCTGTAAAAGTCAATTAAGGCAGTTCCGTTTATAATGAAGGTACACATTCTCACTATAGCTAATAGTCAAGAGTAAGCTAGTCCCGATACACGAATTTTTTACGACCATATACACGTAAAGCTGTTAATTCTAGTGATATGTTCAGATGTTTTATTTATTTATTTAGTATATTTTGTCTAGTTATATTATATACATTTCACTCAATCATGTCATATGGTATCATTTTATGGGGTTGCTCATCAGACTATGAGAGAGTCCTAAAGTTGCAAAAGCGTGCCGTACGGGTGTTAATGAGGGCCGAATATAGGGAATCATGTCGTAATCATTTTAAAACATTAAAAATCCTAACATCTGTATCAGTTTCACTCGAGATTATAAAATGTGTTAGGTTTAATTTGAATGAGTATACGATAAGGGGGAACTATGGCAAACGTAGTGTCCGAAACAAGATGATTCTTGAGCCAATCCACCACCGTCTGAACATGTCAGCAAAACTGCCCAAACTAATGGGACAGCAAATTTATAACAAAATTAATAAAAAGTGACAATAGGTTTCTTATAGAAGTTAAGAAACTGTTGCTTGACAAAACGTTATACGGCGTCAAAGAGTTTTTGCAAAACGATTACAGCCTCTTTAATGTCGAACTGGTGGAACCACCAATTTTTACATAGTGGTGGGTGTGCTCCTAGTTCTGTGCCTACCAATATACCTACCTATTTTTACAACATTATTTGTTTTGTTTACTGTTTTTTTTTCCGTTGTTGGTATTATTTTCTGTGTTGAGAATTAATAAGTTATTAAAAAATGACAATCGCCCCTATACAGCGATAAAAATAATTTAAAAATGTACCTACTAATTATAAGTTTTTAGAGCATTGCTCTTGTTGACGAGTCATAGCCTGTGCACCTAATTTAAGTATTTATATATTTGTTATGTGTTATCACATATGGCAATAAAAAAAAATATTCTATTCTATTCTATTCTATACTAGTAGAATTGCCCGCGACTTCGTCCGCGTGTACTATTCCATACAAACTTCAACACCCCGCTGCACCCCCTCAGGGGTTGAATTTCTGGAATTCCTTTCTTAGTGCACCCCTAGACCACAAAAGGAACGTATCTTCCAAATTTCTAGGACTTACGGTTTAGGCTGTGCGTTGATAGTCAGTCAGTCAGTCAGTCACGCAACGATTTTATATATATTAATTGATGTATTGTAAGTTAGATTGTATATATACGTATACTTTTATTTATTTGATCTACACCACCGTTCTTTATAGTTCTCGTCAATTCCAGTCCATCCCAAGGTTGTCTGGAAAAGATCGCCCTCAGCGATAAGACCGTCCATTGTACTTCCATACTTATTTTTCTAATTGTTTTTAATGTGCTATTTTTTTGTGGTGTGCAATAAAGTGTTATCTATCTATCTATCTATCTACACGGAAAACTGCGGTCTTTCAAAATGTTCATCCATGCTTATAAGATCTGATGATGTAGATTAATAAATCTGAATCTAAGTACATGTTTGAAAGTTCGTAAGAATAATCAGAAGAGATCGATGGATTGCTATACCTACTATATATTTATGCTATATTTAGTAGAAGTAGAGCTTTTTGTGAAAGAGTTCGTCCGGGGAAGTACAACCACCATACCTATTTCTGCCGCAAAGCAGCACAGTGCTCGCATTGCTGTGTTCCGGTTTGAAGGGTATGGTGCCGGTGAAATTACAGGCACATGAGACTTTTCATCTTTATGTCTCAGGATGGCGGGCGCAGTGCAATGCCACATAGGGTGAGTCCTAGGTGAACGTGACCTATGAGGTAATGCACTGTTCATAGGCAGAGGGTACCTCTTAACATCAGGTTCATCTGCTTGATTCGTCAATCCAAGTAGTATAACAAGTAACTAATTTTATAAAAATTAAAAAACCTTGAACGCAATGAAACGGCTGAACCAATTTTGATCAAACATTGCTAAGAACACTCGCGACAAATACACCTTTCAAACAAAAAAAAACGTAATCGGTTCATCCGTTCGGGAGCTACGATGGAACAGACAGACACACACACACACACAGACACGTCAAACTTATAACACCCCGTCGTTTTTGCGTCGGGTTTAAAAAAAACCCTACTATAGCAGTTGTTGAAGTCAGAACAACGGCCTAGAATAGTATAATGTTTAACAGGACAATATTATAATCTACATACATACATACATAGACACACGCCTTTATCCCCGAAAGGGTAGGCAGAGCCTCAAATGGGCCTCTTTTCAAAGTGGGTTGCACCATCGCGGAAAATAGACGCCACTTGACACAACTTGTCACAATAATCTAATATTTATACGACGAGCCGGCCGGCCCTCGGGCGGCTTGACAAACTCTGACTCCAGAGGCCAGCACTACCTTATACGAAACGACGACGACGACGACGACGACGACGACGAGCCTTGGCAAAATTGCCTTATTATTCGTGGAAATAATATTCTCATCAGAATATATTTTTTACGAGTTTCTTGGTTGTTCCAAGAAAAATATCAAGGTCTATTATTTCAACCTAGATTTCGGTCAGAGGACTTTTATTGATGGAATGTGCCTCGCTTTCTTACGATGAGAGATACATTTCCCATCTAAAGATCAAGGAAAGGAATATGATCAAAGGCGAAGGTATCCATGTTTCCAATCCATAAAGGGAAATAATAATGGTTCCGAAAAACAAATTAATCTCCAGCGATCTGTGGCCGACTATTATTCTAATTAACCAGCGTTATAATGAACCTCCGACAAAATTACTAAGTTACCGACAACCTCTGTTGTCGGTGACTTAGGAATTTTGTTTTGGTTCAAAATAAGTGACAGAACCGACACGGAGCACCCCGACTCCACATAGGTTAGGTTAGAACATTATCAGCACGTGAGCTGCGAGCGAGCCGAAGGCGAGCGTGGCCCGGCAGGGCCCGCAGCGAACCATTTATCATGTTTCATCATGTTTCATAAGATTTCAGTATCTCATTCGGTCGTTTCGTTATTTTTATTCGGACAAAAGTAGTCGGAAAGTTAGTATTTTAGGCAGTAGATTTAATATTTTGAGTAAGGACAATTCTTCTTTTTTTGTCGGAGCTTTTATTACTGCCCATCCATAAATCTAATATCTTCCCAAGATATCCATGTTTCTTATATCCTTAAATCTACCACGAATTGTCGTAAGTGATCTATGACAATTATACATCTCAGGATGTCCGTCATATCCTTAGCGAAATAAAAACACTGTGCCACATAATAAATAATAAATAATGCTGGACAGTTCACACAACATTATCTAGCCCCAAGCTAAGCAGAGCCTGTGTTATGGGTACTAGACATATATTTAACACGATATATTACATAGTTTTTTTTTTATTATACATACAATATACCCAGAACACCCTGAACAAATATCTGCGGATCGCACAAATATTTGATCCGAGGCGGGAATCGAACTTGCAACCTCCTGCGTCGCAGGCGAACGTTCGCCCGCCGCGCCACAGAGAGGTCGAATGATTCATCTCAGGATGTCCGTCATATCCTTAGCGAAATTAACACACTGTGCCACGTCATATCCGATGATGGAACAGAGTTGAACCATTAGCAACAAGATCAACGTACCTAAATTGCTAACCACTTTTGGAACACGTACCTAATACTCTAAACCTTCTTTTTTTCTTCTTTTTTTTAGTTTATTTGGGTCCTTCGTACGTGGAATAGCCGTAATCCAGTTGACAATCTTATTGGAAGGATATCCCGAAGTAAGATTTTATAAGAATTCTCCGTGTACAGTTTTATCAAGGCTTGCTGTAATTAGTAACAAGATACACTTTTGAAACGATCATAGTTATGTACATAGTTTTCACTAGAAACGGGATATTTACCATGATTTTTGAGTTTTTGTTTTTTTTGTATTTTTGAAATTTGCATGCTAGATAAGGTAGAACATAATTGGAACTTACCTAGTTATTTTTAAGACCTTTCATATGACATTATGTTCAAGCAAATAAATATATCTTTATCTTTATCGGTGGTAGTACTTCCCCGAACGAACCGTTGATCCAATCTTGATGAAACTTGGTATATATGATCTGTACAGGGGTTTTTGAGCTACGAGGGTCCACCCGAGGTCACGTTCGGGGCGAACTACTACTTTACATGAATAAAAAAGAAATCTAGGAATGGCATTTTCTTAATGGCGGCGATGAGCTCACGACTTGTCACGTCTATATCGAACGAGGGTGCAACCCACGAGAAAAGAGGCTCCGCCTACCCTTTCGAGAAAAAGGTAGGAAAAAGGTAGGTCGAGAAAGGTGTGTGTGTGCGTCTATGTATGTACGTAAAAAAAGCGTATTATTCATCAACTTGGCTATCGCCACGAAAAACTAATGGAATCCAATGAAAGCTAGAGCAATGTTATTTTGATGACGCAAGAATACGTGTCTTCGTTAGATATGCCGAGAATAGACATATAGGTTCAACAAGACCATTTCCCGTAGGATTGAACGTTTATTCGCGGCAATCTACATGTGACTGCTGGCGAGCCACGTCGGCGTACATGCGCGAAATTTAACATTCATATAAAAACCACTGAAGAAGAGATGTAGAGAGGGCTGTTTTAGCCCTCTCTACATCTCTTCTTCAGTGGTCATCTCATCGTCTTGAAAGTCATAAGTCTATAGCATAATGAAATGTTATCTTGAGAAGGGGCTGGACCAAATTGGCTATTTTTTTTTTATAAATTGTTCGTAATAGTCCTAGTAAGGTTCCTATTATTATTATTATTATTATGAGCCTGTGGTGTCCCACTTCAGGGCAAAAGCCTCCCCTCCTTCATTCCATTCGTCTCTATTGTTGGCTATTAGGACCAATCCTTCAAGTAGGAGTCTAGCTCATCCCGCCATCTCCGTCTGGGCCTTCCACGTGACCGTCGTCTGTTTGGGATTCAATCTGTCGTGGTCTTCGCCCATAGTTCTTCTGACATAAGGCACACATGTCCAGCCCAGTCCCACTTAAGTTTAGCAGCTTTTTGAGCGACTTCAGCTATCTGACGTCACCTTCTAGATAATAAAAAATTGGAAAAGTTGTCCAAAAAATTGAAAAAATCGGTAAAAACTGAAGGCGATTTTTTCTATGGGATTTTTGTATGAACTCAGGGCCATTAGACAGGAAAACGTCTATCGGGACAACGGTTGAGCTGATTTTGATAATATTTGGTTAGTGGATGAGGGGTGGGAGGGGGACTGCTTTTTATCCCGACACAACGCGTGCGAAACCGCAGGCATAAGGCTAGTATTACTAACATTAAGGAGGTAAAATTTATTTGTATGTAGGGCTAAGGGGTAATGTTGATCACAAAAGGTCTAATTAGTCGCAGTGACACATAATAGCCACAATTAGCTAATTAAAAAAAGGGGTTAATATCCGGAACTACTGATGCGATTCCGAAAATTAATTAACTAACAGGAAGCTAAATTACCCCTGAGTGAATAGGCTATGTTTTATAAGCTCCCGCGCCCGCTGCTTGCTCGCGTTATGTAGTTTCACTCAACTCCGTAACGGTTGAGCGGATTATTGGTGGTATTTGGTGTGTAGATAGATGCTGGGGCAAGGGGAGGAAACACGGACAGGGGCCGCTTTCTATCCAGACACCACGCGTGCAAAGCCGCTGGCTAAAGTCTCCATAAGTCTGTCTTCCATATAAGTTCAGCTCCTCTCCATCCAAAGGTTGTCTGGAAGAGATCGCTCGTTTTTTACATTTCCCATTTCTTTCCCATTGTACATTTAGTTTTTTGTTTAATTGTTATGTCTTGTTTTTAACTAGTTTGTAAGGTGTGCAATAAAGTATTTTCATTCATTCATTCATTCATTCTATTATACTTAGCTTGCATTGAGAAGGTGGGTGCGGCCCTTTTAATTTTTGCGTGGGCAATGCTAACTTGATATTGCTGATTAATTAGGTCATGTCATGTACGACAATGATTCACAGATTGTGCAATATTGTAAAGCTGGGTGCGAAGTGCACTTGACACTGAGCCTTTTGTCTGCGCCCTATCACAACGCAATCTTACGTGAGAAATTATGATTTCCTTACGATATTAATGTGATTTTACCGGCTAAGTAGGTACTTATTACGTGAGTTGCTATGGCAAATAATAAATAACCTATACTAATATTATAAGGCATGTATTTAACGCGGCGACAAATTAATCTGATTTAGGGATTTATAAAAAATTAAAGGGGGTAGCAAAAATAATAAGTTGGCGACTAATTGCGGAGACTAGTATAAAGCAAAAAGTAGCAGCTAAGTAATCAATTTTCGGTTTTGTTTCAATATAAACTAGCATCGAGTTATTGTTTTGGCGACTGAATTAACTAATTAAGCGGAAACATGACAGCGGATAAAAAGTTGAAAATGGCCTACTCTAATTGTTCAATGGAGATTGCATATAAAATAAATCAAGGTCATAAAAAAAATCTAACCTAACCTAACCTAAAGATGGAGACCTGTAGTTGCCACTAATATAAAGTTTGTTATCCTTCTGCTAATATTAGTCGCCAAGTCATTATTTATAGTACCTCGCCTATGATTTCAGTAATATTGTTTATTATTTCTGCTACCTTAAAGTAGCTGCCATTATTAGAATTTTAAAATATCCTCAGTTTAAAGCTCATTTAATATAAATGATTGCCAAAATATTTAATCGCTGGCAAGTTATTATTTTAGTTGCAAATAGTTTGCTGCTCTTTAATTTTTCTGTCGCCGCGAAAATAATAAGCCATATTATAAAGAGGTATAAAGCTTTGTGTGTTTATATGTAGGGGTAATTTTCGGAACTACTGATTTTTTTCTCTAGCATGTAGGTCTAAAAAAATCTAACCTAACCTAACCTAAAGATGGAGACCTGTAGTTGCCACTAATATAAAGTTTGTTATCCTTCTGCTAATATTAGTCGCCAAGTCATTATTTATAGTACCTCGCCTATGATTTCAGTAATCTTGTTTATTATTTCTGCTACCTTAAAGTAGCTGCCATTATTTGAATTTTAAAATATCCTTAGTTTAAAGCTCATTTAATATAAATGATTGCCAAAATATTTAATCGCTGACAAGTTATTATTTTAGTTGCAAATAGTTTGCCGCTCTTTAATTTTTCTGTCGCCGCGAAAATAATAAGCCATATTATATTTTTTATACCTCTTACCATTGACTAAACGACGTGAAATTGCTGATGTTCTTTATTTGGGTAAGTTGGTATCTGGTCATGTTGATTGTCCTGAGTTGCTAAGCAAGTTGCAACTCTACGTTCCTGGCAGGTCTCGTAGGTTTATTCCCACATTCAGTTTAGAATTTGTGTCCACAAATTATCGTTGTAATTCTTATATATGGCGTGCGTGTGATAATTACAATAAACAGCATTGTACTACTGTTGATTTGTTCAACTGTAGTATACCGAGGATGAGGCGCTTGTTGAGCTCTGAGTTCTTTGGTTAACTTAATTTAGTATTATTTTATCTGTGGTTAATCTTAATGTGTAGGTACTGTTTGTCTAATCTGTTTATATTAATCTAAATATTTCATTATCATTTTTTTTGTTAACTTCGTTTTATGTTTATGTTTAACTTGTACTTATAACTTGCTCTGTTACTTTGTTTTTTTAAGAGTGAAGACTTATCATTAGCCTTATGATTCTAAATTTATATATATTTATGATGTTTTTTGTGCTGTTAGTCTTCCTAAAATAAAATAAATAAAATAAATAAATAAATAAAGAGGTAAAGCTGGTTTGTGTGTTTATATGTAGGGGTAATTTTCGGAACTACTGATTTTTTTCTCTAGCATGTAGGTCTCTCTCTCTACGCTTTATCCCAGAGTGGTATAGGCTATATTTGTTTTATTAGCTAAGCTCCCGTTGTGGTCCGAGATCCACTCAACTCCGTGACAGTTGAGTAGATTTTGATGATACATTTTGGTATGCGGATGGACTGGGTTTGGATCACGGCTTTTTATCCACACGCCACGCTGATTCTGAACAAACGTTAACTGTTATCAGTTTATTAAATACATTCATTGAAGGATGACGACTGCACGAGGGTTGAGGACCATTTCAATCTAATGTTGCTATTTCAAAATATTACCGAACACATAACTCATTTTAAGACATTGTAAATACGTTGTCCTTTCCGAGACTTCGATAACCGTTTGCACTAAACATAAGAATCACCTAAGTTCTTTCCTAACTTGTTAAGACTACTCCTAACGATAAATTTACTTGCATGACTAATCCTATGCCGTTCCTTAGTCCACTTAGGCTAGGCTGTTGTTAGGCTTAGGTGTATCTTAACTAAGACAAGCCTAACTTATGTTTAGTGCAAACGGGCAGTAGACGAGTCAATTAACCACAGAGTAGGTAGGACAATATGTAAACAGATCCATTTTGTCTAGCAAACTATTCCACCAATGCAGGTACATTGAAGTACCCATGACAATTGGCTGCATTGTATGTATATAACAAGAAATGTGAACATGTGAGAGCGAATGCAAGCGTACAATACAGCTGATCCCAGCATAGCATTGCATTAGACCAATTTAGCGCGGGAATTGGTGTCCCACTTCCACGGTTTACGGTCAAATAAACACGAATGAAGGCTGATAATGACCACACCAATGAAGGCACGTTACGTGTGCAATCTGAACATCGATTTGAGAAGACTTGTGTAAAGGCTTGTTAGGGTTCCGTACCCAAAGGGGACCTTATTACTAAGACTCCGCTGTCTGTCCGTATGTCACCAGGCTGTATCTCATGACCCGTGATAGTTAGACAGTTGAAATTTTCACAGATGATATATTTCTGTTGCCGCTATAACAACAAATAGTAAAAAACAGAATAAAATAAATATTTAAGGGTGCTTTCATACAACAAACGTGATTTTTATGCCGTTTTTATAGAAGTGGTACGGAACCCTTCGTGCGCGACTAGCACATGACCGTTTTTTTTTTAATCTGCTTTTTTCGCTTCATAATCCTTTGTCGCTAGATATTTTCAGACTTTAGAGAATTTAATAAAAATAACAATAGGTACCTATAAGTTTTACACCTGTAATTCGCAACTGACTACAATAAAATCATACAATTCGATTGGAAACCACTTCCTGATTGTCGATTGAGCTGAAAAATTGCATAACTAGGTAGTTCGGGTAGCGGATATAATAAATAATAATCTAATATATAAAAGGCTTTGTCCTGACTGACTGACTGACTGACTGACCGAGGTCCAACGCACAGCCTAACCCGCTGGTCGTAGAAACTTGAAATTTGGAGGGTGTGTTTGTCTCGATGCGTACGGTTGTACTAAGAAAGGAATTTTGAAAATTCGCATGCAAAAGGGTTCAAAATGCGGTTCTAAAGTAAAACAAAAATGCTCTGTATTTCGGAAACCGTTAGTAGTAGAACCATGAAATTGTACATGAAGATTCCTCAAATAAAATTAACAAACACGTATTTCAGCGATACCTGAAATTATCCTGAAAAATGGCAGGGGAACGTTTTCTTTGGAAAAAAAAATAAAAAACTTTAGTTTTTACAACGCACACCCTAAACCGCTGGTCGTAGAGAGTTGAAATTTGGAGAGTGTTGCCCTTTTAGGGTGCAAAAGTGTACTTAAAAAGGAATTTGGAAAATTCGGTCTTTTAGGGGTCCATAAAGGGCTTTTAATGTATACACTTTGCGTTTTGCAGCGCACAGCCTAAACCGCTGGACCTAGATACATGAAATTTGGAGGATATGTTAATTTTTGGGTGTAGAGGTGTACTAAGAAAGGATTTTGGAAAATTCACCATGTAAGGGGTCCAAAACGGCTTTTAATGTAAAACTAAAATGCTTCGTATTTCGGAAACCGTTGGTAGTAGATACTTGAAAATTCACAGGTAGATTCCTTATATAAAAATAGAAAAAATATGTTTCAGCAGTACCTGAAATTTTGCTGAAAAAAGCCACGGGAACGTTTTGTTTGTAAATAAATACACTTTAAGTTTTAGCCAGATTTCAGCGTATTTTGACGATTTATAAGTTAGTTTCACAGTATCGTTGTTGAAATCAAAATATTTTCAGGACCTCAGGGTTAAAATGGGACCCCTAAATTGAAAAACTTGAGTATGGTGTCGTTTCAAAGGTCGTTTCACGGTGTCGTTGTTGAGATTCAAATATTTTCAGGACCTCAAGGTTAAATGGGACCCCTCAATTGAAAAACTTGAGTTCGGTGTCGTTTCTAAGGTCGTTTCACAGTGTCGTTGTTAAGATTAAAATATTTTCAGGACCGCAAGGTTAAATAGGACCCCTAAATTGAAAAACTTGAGTTCAGTCTCGTTTCAAAGGTCGTTTCACAATGTTGTTGTTAAGATTAAAATATTTTCAGGAAATTAACGGTAACATGTGACCCCTAAATTGAAAAACTTAAGTGTGGTGTTGTTTCAAAAGTCGTTTCACGGGATGGTTGTTGATCTTTAAGTTGTTGTCTGCACGCCGCGCCGGAGATGTTTTCAAACTACGCGCGGAAGAAGTCGCGCGCGGGTCATCTAGTAATAAATAATGCTGGACAGTTTACACAACATTATCCCAACATTATCATTGACGACTCTGTGGCGCGGCGGGCGAAGGTTGGCCTGCCACGCAGGAGGTTGCGGCTTCGATTCCCGCCTCGGAACAAATATTTATGCGATCGCAGATATTTGTTCAGGGTGTTCTGGGTATTTTCTATGTATAATAAAAATATCTATTTATGTAATATATTGTATTAAGTATAATCAGTTATCTAGTACCCATAACACAAGCTCTGCTTAGCTTGGGGCTAGATAATGTTGTGTGAACTGTCATTATTTTATTTATTTATTTATCTAGCCCCATGCTAAGCAGAGCATGTGTTATGGGTACTAGATAACTGATAATTGTAACGAAACATTCGTAGAGCAGGAGTTCTTGCATTCTTCTTTTGCATTTCTCTCCATAAACACAAAAACCTGATCGAATCAGACAACAGATCATTGAAATTCAATCAGATTATTGTTATTTAAACAGATCGCCAAGAAGCAATAAACAAAGGAACATAAAAACTAAACTCAAAATATCAAAGGCGCATAGGTACGTTATATGTCGAGGCCGGGCCGGCAAGATTAGGTAGTTGACCGTTTATGATAAGTAAGTCAAAGCAGGAAAATAAAAGGTTTGGTAGGTACCTACTAATACCTACCTTTTTGTGAATACATAAATGCCATGAGGCGGTACAAACCACTAGTAAAACAAGTACACAAATGTATTCAGTAATCATTGGTTCACGCCATCATAAGAAAGCGCTGTGCGTCTCTCATGGAACGCCTGCGTGGCAGCCCCAACACCATTCTAAACACCTGGGCAGATAGGTGGGACTCTCCGTTTATGGGGCACTTGATAAGCCTGCATGCAACACTTTTTAAGGGGCACTGCCCGTTATCTGAGGGTCCCTTGTGTCTGCGTATGTATTTATTTGCTGTATTTGTTTTGTTGTGTTGTTTTGTGCCTCCTTGTTGTAATTTGATTTAAATAATAATTTGTAATTTGTGTGTATTGAAAATTTATTAATGTGTCTTTATTATCGCTGTGGTGTGTCCGGCCCCTCCGTCTCCTCCCGTGGATGTCGTAAAAGCCGACTAAGAGATTACCCGGACTTGTTAATAAGATTCGTTGGTATAAGATTTGAGATTTTGATGTAATTATGAGCTATCAGCCTGAAATAAATGAATTTGAATTGGTTACCTTGATGCACCCACTTGATGCATTATTCACAAACATGAGTTTGGTTACTGAGTTTACAAAAACATTGGCACCGGTAAAATTAGCTTTTCACACATCAAAACTCCTGTTTACAAGACAAGGCATAAAAAACTCACCTGATCTTTAACTGTGTTGTTTTGAGCTGCTGCCCCGTCACTCATTCTGTCTGTATCACTCTCCACTTCAAATATAATATTGTACAGATCCAGACCTTCAGGCACGTTGGACTCTATGTTAGCTTCCGGCCTGATCGTCAGCTCTTGGTTGATGAGCTGGCTGCGGCTTGCTCGGAGAGAACCTTGTAGAGTTTCTGATATAGCCTACAAAAATACACTGCAGTTGTAAATGCAGGATGGAGTGCCTATTGGTGTTTGTGCATTGTGAGTGTTAGTTGAACACCTACGCTGGCCAAATGCCAGTGAGAAGGAGCCCTGCCTAGGGTAGTTCTTGGCCTATCAGATTACGAAGGCATAACATAGAATCTCACATTATTTAAATGATAATAAAGCTTGGGACTGAATTTGCTCAGTGTTGGAGCTAGCGAATGTAAATCTATTATTTGAAAATGCAAACCATATTATATTTTATTTTGTGAAAACTGAAGTGTCAAAGAAGTTTTAAGAAATCATCACACTAATATTGGCACATTTTTATCCCGATATTCCCATGGGATCGAGACTTATGCGGGTGAAATCGCGGGGCGCTGCTAGTATTGAATAAATAATTTTTGATTCTGAATAATCAACAATGCAGCACAAAATGCTTGTAACTACCTGTTAAGAGCAAGGTAGGGTTTTACAATTACCGTTTGTTATTCTGTCTAGCTTCTCAAGGCTGATTTTTTTCTTATGGAATTCATGGCGAAATTAGTTAGACCATTTAATTTGAGTGAATTATTTGGTGTACTGTACATAGAACATTTTTAAAAGCTTTTATTTAACATGCTCCGTTCATATGTCTGCCTTTCTAGTAAACAATTTGTAAACCGGCTGCATTCAACAGTTATCAGTGCCCCCTCAGTGAATTCTTTCAAAAATAGACTTGACAAACATTTAAAGTGCACTGATAAGGACTAAGATATACACGCATCAGCTCCGAGAGCTGCCTGTGTATTATAAATAAATAAATAAAAAATAAATAAATTAGGGCTCATTTTGATCAGCTCACGGTTGCGATCACAGATCAATAATTTAGTGAGCACATGTTTTAAGATATCAGTAGTTTTAAGATGTGCTACTTATCCAAAGATACTTTATCCGAATGCTATTTTTATTCTGATGAAGATTATTGGGAAAAGTTATTTATTTTTGAATATCATAGTTTTAGTTTTATCTTCTATCAATAATCATTATTCTGTTTTCTATTATCTTCATTTGTTTCATAGCAATAGAAACCGAGTAGAGGTAGAGTGGATTGCTCATAGGTTCAAGAATGCGCCCTTAAACCAGCCGCAAGTGCGAAAAACAACGTGTAAAAATCACTACGGTGTACTCACGTCGCTCAAAATGTCCTCCAAATCGCAAGACACATTAGTGCTAAGAACTGGGCTCGGACTCGGGGTGCGTGATCGATCCAAGTAACTACCAACATCTACCGGGGCCAATATCTCCTTTGTGCGATATTCATTAAACTCCATCACTGCGCGCTGTTGAGAAACATCCCAAATACTTGTACTTAGTCACAAACACTTCTGTGTACGAAACAAATATTTGAAGCTAATAGCGCAAGTTTGCATTGTAATAAAATCTTACCCATCGAAACTTAGGTCCTCTTTCGAGAACATAACATTTTAGGAATCGCAAATTAGAATTTCAATTCAAAATAACCATTGAATTGAAATTGAAAATTTGCAGTGTGTGTAGCCAGCCAGCGAGTATTTTTATTTTATTTACGATGATGTTTTTTTTTTGTTGCATTGATTTGATGAGTGTTACCAACTTTACCGTTCCCTGGTATAAATTGTAGTTTTTGCTTTACCATCCGTTCCGTAATCCGTACCATGCATGGACTTGTTCCATGTTCTCTGTAGCACAGACAACTAGGATGCTACGCATCTCTGAACCTGTAATTCTTCTTCTTCTAAGCTTAGGTAATGGCTTCTGTGCGTGCATTATTTGCAACAATTTAGCCAGTGTCAAGTGATATAATTATTACCTATATTTTTAGTGAAATTATAAACATATTTCATAGTGGGCATTTCGGGCCGCGGGCTGAGAAAGGTCTGGGCTGAGTTGTCCAAAGAATCATATAAACCTTCCACCTCAAAGTACTAAATAAAGTGGTCCTATCTTGTTACTCGATGAGGTAAGGTTGACTATGACTACGGTCAGCGCTCGTGTAAAACTTCAGCTCTATCTGGGTGGGTGACTGCCATGGAAGTTATATTTATTCTTCCGTATATATTTATTCTTCCGCGGTGACTGCATAGAAGAAATAATCACTACAAACTGCTCACTGCATGGACTTAGGGCGGATTTCACCGTTTGCCATCGAGCAACACGGAATGGAGACGCCATCAAAGGCATTCCCCGCTGTAGTTCCCCTCTAAATTTAATGCCCTCGAGGGCATACAGCTTATAAAAAACTAGCTGTCGCCGATCGCTCTGTCAGACTGAATCGAGTCGCGTGGGAGATAGTGCTCTAAGAAAAATGCCGAATTGTTCAGTTTTATGCCGTAAAAAAATGATTGGATCATCAAATTTACAAAAAGATAGTGTTTCCTTTAAATGTACCTGAATTTCAATTAAATTATTATAACTTATTGCATGAAAATTGACCAAGTAAAATTAAGCCGCATAAAAACAAAAGTGGCCATCTCAGATTTTGTAATTTTTGAGTTCGTGTTCGGGGTAAAATAATAAAACTGAACGGTTTAACAAAACAAACCGTGAATATTTTATTCAATAACACTGGTTCACTCTTCACTGCGACTGCACTTCAGTACACTGGTCATTCATTACTCTAAAATCACTGCCAAGTTACGTGATTTATTCGCAATGAAAGCCAATTCCCTTACGACTGCCCTGCTCGCTCTTCAACCGAGCTCCACTTAATCGTGAGACACAGGGGCGACATAAAAGTGACCAAAAGCGTAGATATAAATGTGTATAATACATCAATGTGCATTTCAGGATTTATTCTGCTGACGTAAACATGTATATAACGTGTAATGTCAGTAAGCCAAGATGTGGATGATTACTTAATATCCTTGATTACTAAATACAATTCATTAAACACGTTCGACATCATGTGACATGTGGAGTAACGTGTATTTGTATTTGATGGCTATGTAACCCCTAACTAACCGGTAACTACTAACTACTACTACTTCGTGTCACGGGCTCTTTCTTGGTTCACTGACCAGCTTGAGATATAGTGTCCCTGAAAGGGGCCTAGTGACCAATGGTGAAAGAACCAGTATGGTAAAAGGATTAATTGTGCCTCGCAGAGGTGTATGATGATATTTCAACGTAAATGTCATGTGCAACTATATTTAAAGAAATAGAATTAAATCACACTACTATTAACAACAAGTGTAACATGAAAAAGTTTGTACATTTGGGAACTTTGATTACAAGAGATGGCAAGCATGAAGATGATATTTAAATGAGAGTAAATTCTGGAAACCAGGTGAACTTAACGCCTTATTATCAGCCGGAACGTATCCAAAAAGGCACGACTGGATGTGCATAGAGGAGTGTTAGTGCCAAAACTAATGTATGGTGGTTGCGAAAGTTGCTAAGGCAGAATAAACATGAAAGTAAAATAAATGCATTGAAGATGAGAGGTTTGAGAAGTATGTATGGTGGACTTTGAGAGATAGAATAAGAAACTGTGTGTTAAGAAAGCATTGTAAAATGAAAGAGCACGTGTATAGTGACAAGGATTGAGAAAGATATGCTTGGATGGTTTGGGTTATTGGTTAAAGGATGAATGATAGTAGATTGACGTTGGTTGATTTTGATTAGTTCATAAGATGAGCATGAATGGGACAGTTGGAAGGGGGAGACCTCGGTGAAGGTATTCAGAATAGATCAGGGTCGATCTGGAGAATGGCCAGGCTAAGAGCGCCTTTAACCAATGAGCATATATGAAGAATGTGATGTGAGTGAATGAAGCGAAACAGGTATGCCAGGATCGTAGCAAGTGGAAATTCATGGTCTCTGCCTACTTCTCTGGGAAACAGGCGTGAGTATGTGTGTATGTTTGTAATATTATAAATGCTAAATTTTCTAAGGATTGGATGAAATTTAGAACGGCGATAGCTGGACCACTGGAAGAGTTTTAAATTTTATTTAGATGTTTCCATAGGATCAAAACTTATGCGAGTGAAATCGCGGGTTGCTTCTAGTTTATAATAAGAATAAAACTACGTGGTTAATTTTATCAAAATCGGCAATATTGATCATACTTAAATAACTTTGCTCTTTTCAGTTAAAAGTAAATAAAGATGCTTTAAAAAAATCGTTGATCGCCCATTGTGAGGTTACTGTACAATCTTTGCACGTTGTGTTTGCCTATAATGAGGGGTTTTCACGGCCATACCAAATCATCTATAAACCCTTGAAAATAGATGTCGCTGCTGTGTACTTAACTGTAAAAATAAAGTGAAATGTAAAAGTCAACAACGAAGTGATATATTTTCGTGGTATTTTGTTACTATCACACAAAATAACATAGGTACGATGGATTTGTTGATTTTGACAACCACAGTTGAGTCAGGGCCATCAATTGAGCCAAATTGAATAAAAAAAAAAAACGATTCTTCTGTAGCTAAAGATAGGTATATAGTTCATATATGCATGTCGGATCCTCAAGATCCCTCCGAGCGGCAAAAGGCAACTTAGGGGCTTTCCAGTGGGTCTCGTGCAAATGAGGAAAATTTAAAAGAGGTTTCACTAAGATTTTATTCAAACTGACTTTGAACTTGATTTTGTATTTTGTTGATCAAATCGTGTGCACTCTGCCAACGCCAATGTAATAATGAGCTCTGGCGCTTTCGTACGCTCCTTTTATATCCGAGCGTCGATCGCTTTGCGTCTTTGCGTAAACAAGACTCGGGCGCATTCGTTTGGGTGGCGCGACACGACAGAATACGATTGTTCGCAGCCGTACACGTGGTGTTTATAAGCCTTCAATCTCAGTAGATCTATTCTCCAGATTCATCATATGACTTCTCTCTCCGACATACATGTGTAGACTGTTGGTAAACTTAATATTTTTTTTATTAAATAAGCAACTGCTAACAATAACAGCCTCAATGCACACTGAAATAGCTTTGAGCTCATTTAACAGTTTTTCTTATTTCTCAAAAATTCCTGTATGTGAGTTGCCCGTGTTTTCTTTTATACTACTAAATTAGTGATGTGCCTCAATAATAAAGTAGATTTTTTATCGATAAAATATATGCTCGTTTATTATGTTTTATAAACTACTGAAATTTGATTTATATTATTCGGGAGACGCCATAGCCTAACCTAACCTAACTTTCTAACCGTTAATCCAATCACCATGAAGGTATTGGTATGTAACAAGGTAGGTAACTGTTATGATTTTAATTTGAAATTATTCATTTTATGCCATAAATTGACGACCTCTGTGGCGCGGTGGACGAAGGTTCGCCTGTAACGCAGGAGGTTGCGGGTTTGATTCCCGCCTCAGAACAAATATTTGTACGATCTGCAGATATTTGTTCTGGATATTTTCTATGTTAATACAAAATAAATATCTATGTAATGTACTGTATTAGGGATATCAGTTATCTAGTCCATAACACAAGCTCTGCTTGGCTTGGGGCTAGATAATAATGTGTAAACTGTGTCCAACATCAAAAAATAAAATAAAAATAAATATATATTATTGAGAACTGGTGAAAACCAAGGTGAAAAGAGGCCCATTTAAGGCTCTGTCTACCCTTTCAGGGAAAAAGGCATGTGTCTATGTATGTAAATATATATATATATAACGAAATTCACTTAGGTACAATGTGAAAGAAAGCACCATCTTTTCGTAAATTCGATGTTCCAGACCTTGATGTACAGCAGAAAATGTAACGATTCGGCATTTTAGTATTTGTAGCACTGTCACACTTTTTACTCTATGCGTCACACGATCGATTCAGTCTGACAGAGCAATCAGCCCATCATGATACAATTTTATTACTAGCAAAAGCAAAACATGCTTGGTGAGGGCTAGCAAGCTTCTTTTCCTTGATTTTTTATATTTAAACACAGACATGAATTTAAATTAGTATGTTAAATTACAACGGATAGTTTTTAAAACAGTTAGTAAAACAGTTTTACTAACGCGTATGCCCAAATGAAATTGTACATAGCCAGAGGGGATCGCCTTTACTTGATGTCGCCCCCCGCCGCGGCCTCCTCGTGTCTCTCTCGTGTGACCTCCAGCGGCGGCCGTGTTGCTCCAAGATATTACTAGATAGGCTTGCAAGGGCTTCCAAGTTATTTTTACTAGTTTTTTTATGTGTGAACTTATCTAGACATGAATTTAAATTACTATGTGATATTACAAATCTAGAGGTGTGATAGTTTTTCGTAAAAAGTTGCATGCCTACCTAGGTTGTGGGATACGTGATCACGATAAATTAATAAAAGCATTTCCCAGTTTGAACTCGTTTACTCATTTTCAAGAAAAGTCGTGTCATGAGTGTCCGTCCTGTGTCGTGGGATTTTCCTATTCAAATCCTATTTGATTGACAAAAGAATGAAAAAATAAAATATAGCTAGGTATAATTTTTTCAACGCGATATTCTGTTCACTATATATAGCGCTAAGTATTACTTTACCTACCATCGTTTAGCATCAACATAACTTAACACACCCAACACATACCTACATAGTTCTGATCCCACACTAGGATCCCCTGTGTCGTGGGATAATCATACCTGAAATAAAAAAAAACTGACTAATGATTAATGACTAATCTAGTTTTTTGGCACTTAGAATCATGATTTTTGGTTTTTGACAATAACAGTGACTGACAGATATATATAATACATTGTATATTTCGAGGCCAGAACCGTGATGGATTATGTAGGTTAGTAGGAAGACGGGAGCTAAGTAAAGCGTTTTTTCCTTTTCTTTCCTTTCGTCTCTTTTGACTTGCCAGCCCATAGTTTTATGAAATTATTGTAAGCTTTGAACAAAATTCTAATTCAATTTTCCCAAGAAAATTAGTGGTTATCATCTCATGAGTTAGTGCTTGTACTTGGGGTACTCAAAATTTTCTTGATTTTTCTGTATACTCTAAGTTTCCACGTTTACCCCCTCTCTCTCCAGCCTACTACTACCTTTTACTAATCTAAAATATCATAGTTATCCACAAAATGATCTCGAATAGTGGGGCGGTTCTGCAACTCCCCCTTCACAGAGAGCGTTCAACCCCTCTCCTCATCCCTAGCCGCCCTAAAATCCCTTAAATGACCCTTGATGGTAGGCAAAGTAAGTTCCTACCAAAAAGTTATCGATACTATTCATTTATCGACTTGAGTGCTGGAAGTCCCTAGAACGGATGTTACTGTCAATTTTGTGACATAACATGATGTTTGTACACAGAAAACATCTATGTGTGTATAAAGATTTTTGATGTGCTGCTGTTTATAGATGTGTGCGTTTATAGCGATAGAACGACTGGTTACAAAAGTGTGCATTAAAGTGTAAGTGAGTGCGTGAAGCCCCCCCCAAAAAATTCTGAATAAATATGTATCGGTTGACAGCTCTATGGCGCCTCCTTAAAACTTTCCTTTTTATTCTAAAATTTTCAAATAAAATGTCAGACATCATTTGATATCATTGTGTCCAAAGACGAATATATATATATATATAAAAGACAATGTCCTGAATGACTGACTGACCGAGTGCCATCGCACAGCCTAAACCGCGTAGAGACTTGAAATTTGGAGGGTGTGTAATGTGTTTGTCTTGATGCGAAGTATTGTAACTAAGAAAGGAATTTTGAAAATTCATAAGCTATATGATTCTAACGTAATACTAAAATGCTCTGTATTTCGGAAAGCAGTGGATAGTTACTTGTAATTTCCGATTCGGCCGTCAAAGAAACCGGCGTTTCGTAACTGGTTCATAGGTACTTTCCCCAATAAAATAAACAAACATATAAAAATTTACATTATACGAAAAATGCCACGGGAACGAAATATGGCAGTGTATTTTTTAAAAAAGACAACTTTGTAAAAAAATACACTGCCATATTTTAGCGTATTTCGACGTAAAATATATTTTCACGGTATAGGTAGTTGTTGGGATTAAAATATTTTCAGGAGTGGGACTCCTACATTGAAATACTTGAATGTTCGTTCGTTTCAAAAGTCATGTCACGGTGTGGTTGTTAATGTTAAAGTTGTTTTCTGCACGCCGGGAAAGTATTCTGACTACGCGCGGACGAAGTCACGAGCGGGTAATCTGTTAAGTTTGAAAAATCATAATCGTCATACAGGATGATTGGAAGATGGGTGCAAAGCTGTAAGGGGAAGGTTGTCTAGACCATTTAGAACTATTTCAGCCATAATAGTTGGAAGACAAAGTCCGACTATTTCTTTTTACCGTTTTTTTTTCGTAATACCCAGTAATTTTCAAACTTGAAACTCGAGTTGGGTGTTTTACTCGGAACAAGTACCTACGTAAGTTATTACCGGTTTTTTTTTAAATTATGGATCTTAGTAGATTTCGTTATGCTACGATTTTTCCATATCTTCCTCAGCTTATCCATGGCGGACCAAGAAATTGCCATATTATTAATTTGTAAGTCTGTTAATTTTAAGCCTTTGGTTTTCCTTCAAATAAATATAAATATAAATATAAATATAAATATAAATATAAATATAAATATAAATATAAATATAAATATAAATATAAATATAAATATAAATATAAATATAAATATAAATATAAATATAAATATAAATATAAATATAAATATAAATATAAATATAAATATAAATATAAATATAAATATAAATATAAATATAAATATAAATATAAATATAAATATAAATATAAATATAAATATAAATATAAATATAAATATAAATATAAATATAAATATAAATATATTGCATATGCTTGATTTCGTCAACGCATCCACCATTGTTTGTGATCAAAGATCCGAGGTAAATGTATGATTGAACCACATCACAGTTTGCGATTTGCTTGACTTCCGGCAAGTTGTTATTGATACGGTCAACAATCATCACTTTAGTTTTGCTGCGGTCGATCTTCAGTCCAAACTCGAGGCTGATGTTTTATATCTTGAAAAGACTAGTTTTCCCTTACAGCTTTGCACTCATCTTCCAATCACCCTGTGTTTGTGTCTAAGTTTTTTTCACAAACGCCATCTTTAGAGTGTGTGCGCGTTTTACGCGGTAATTACAGTTGCTGGAGCGAGGTGGCTCTAGCTATCATTTCCCTGCTAGCGGCATCTAGCGCCCAGGTAAGGCAACCAAAATAGCCCGCAGAATAGCCCGAGTTATGTCGGTCACGTTTTGTTGTATGGCATGAGGTATCTGTACTAGTATAGTATTCTTTTATCTGTGCCTCCGGTACGGAGGCCTGCGTTGCTCGATGCCGTTTGCATATCAAAACGAGTTTCCATAAACCACAGATAAAAGAATACTATACTAGTACATAAACTAAGTTCAGCTTAAACGAGTTCACAGTTTTGATCTCGTTTTACGTCAAACCGATTTCACCACCAATATTTTGATCTCGTTCACGTAAACCAAATATCGATGCCATAGAATGTAAATGTCGTCACTTCTACACAGATTATATCTAACTTGTACGCATTGCGTTTAGTAATTGCAACATATAATGTCGCAGTATCAAAACGCAGACGTCAAAACTGTCAGTTTCCGTTGTTTTGCTGGCGGCTGTCAAAGTTTTCGTCAAAAACTACCGCGTTCACAATAATCACTACGTGCGCGCGCGTTTCGTATCGTAGTTTGGTTTGCGGTGATAGTTAGACGAAATCTTGTAACAAAGTCTTTGTCATCAAGGCTATCAAAGTGCTCTTCTCTCTCGCGTATCCATCTTGGGCGACGAGAAATAAAGTCATCCTCATCAAACCTTTCATCAAAGGCTAGCGCCAGGGCTCTTTTCATAGTTTAATAGGTAAAACAAAATATCTATATCTTCGTGAACGAAATCAATCAATTTTCCAAAAGTTGAATGACAAAACAACAGACAGTGACAGCTCTTGAACGCGTTTAGACGTGCTAAACGTCGAAAATCGGGCGTTCAGAAGTTAAACTCAGTTCAGCTTGAACTCCGTTCAGTTTATGCTCGTGAAATGCAAACTGCAGCTCTAAACGCAGTCAAGTGCGTAAACTGAGTTCAGCTTGCGTTGATCGCGTTCATTTTTGATGGTGAAATCGGCCCTTAGGGCGGATTTCACCGTTTGCATATCAAAACGAGTTTCCATTACTAAGTTCAGCTTAAACGAGTTCAAATTTCAGTTTTGATCTCGTTTTACGTCAAACCAATTTCACCACCAATATTTTGATCTCGTTCACGTAAACCAAATATCGATGCCATAGAATGTAAATGTCGTCACTTCTACACAGATTATATCTAACTTGTACGCATTGCGTTTAGTAATTGCAACATATAATGTCGCAGTATCAAAACGCAGACGTCAAAACTGTCAGTTTCCGTTGTTTTGCTGGCGGCTGTCAAAGTTTTCGTCAAAAACTACCGCGTTCACAATAATCACTACGTGCGCGCGCGTTTCGTATCGTAGTTTGGTTTGCGGTGATAGTTAGACGAAATCTTGTAACAAAGTCTTTGTCATCAAGGCTATCAAAGTGCTCTTCTCTCTCGCGTATCCATCTTGGGCGACGAGAAATAAAGTCATCCTCATCAAACCTTTCATCAAAGGCTAGCGCCAGGGCTCTTTTCATAGTTTAATAGGTAAAACAAAATATCTATATCTTCGTGAACGAAATCAATCAATTTTCCAAAAGTTGAATGACAAAACAACAGACAGTGACAGCTCTTGAACGCGTTTAGACGTGCTAAACGTCGAAAATCGGGCGTTCAGAAGTTAAACTCAGTTCAGCTTGAACTCCGTTCAGTTTATGCTCGTGAAATGCAAACTGCAGCTCTAAACGCAGTCAAGTGCGTAAACTGAGTTCAGCTTGCGTTGATCGCGTTCATTTTTGATGGTGAAATCGGCCCTTAGGGCGGATTTCACCGTTTGCATATCAAAACGAGTTTCCATTACTAAGTTCAGCTTAAACGAGTTCAAATTTCAGTTTTGATCTCGTTTTACGTCAAACCAATTTCACCACCAATATTTTGATCTCGTTCACGTAAACCAAATATCGATGCCATAGAATGTAAATGTCGTCACTTCTACACAGATTATATCTAACTTGTACGCATTGCGTTTAGTAATTGCAACATATAATGTCGCAGTATCAAAACGCAGACGTCAAAACTGTCAGTTTCCGTTGTTTTGCTGGCGGCTGTCAAAGTTTTCGTCAAAAACTACCGCGTTCACAATAATCACTACGTGCGCGCGCGTTTCGTATCGTAGTTTGGTTTGCGGTGATAGTTAGACGAAATCTTGTAACAAAGTCTTTGTCATCAAGGCTATCAAAGTGCTCTTCTCTCTCGCGTATCCATCTTGGGCGACGAGAAATAAAGTCATCCTCATCAAACCTTTCATCAAAGGCTAGCGCCAGGGCTCTTTTCATAGTTTAATAGGTAAAACAAAATATCTATATCTTCGTGAACAAAATCAATCAATTTTCTAAAAGTTGAATGACAAAACAACAGACAGTGACAGCTCTTGAACGCGTTTAGACGTGCTAAACGTCGAAAATCGGGCGTTCAGAAGTTAAACTCAGTTCAGCTTGAACTCCGTTCAGTTTATGCTCGTGAAATGCAAACTGCAGCTCTAAACGCAGTCAAGTGCGTAAACTGAGTGCACACAGTGTGCTGAGTCTGGCTTTTTACCAACCATTTGACACGGGTGTATGGTGTAGTGTAACACGCATTTTTGTATGGGAATATGATAAGCGCCCCTAGCGTACACTTTGAGAACTTATATTCTGAGTCCCAGCTGCCATGCTTACGATCATCGTCGTTACACCAAATACCGATCGTATAAGCCGAGCCACGGCCGTCGTATCGTACACACTTACGTACCGTTTTTAACGGTTTTTCATTTATTTCTGAGTCCGAGTGCCAAATTTGACAGCTTCACGCTTGGAAAACGATGACACGACGGCGACGATGAGCGTTACGTACGCTCAACACTTGTGTTTTTGGCGGTGAGAGGTGAGCGCTACACGGTAGTGTTTATTTTTCTGTGTAATTGTGGACTTTTGTGGGGTTCTTTGTTATTGAGAATGTCTGCGAGATATTTTCTTGCATAGATGTTGATGAAGAAGAACGGGCTCGTGAGCTACGGGAAATGCGAGACAGTCTTCGGGCATCCTTTGATCCTGTCGAAGATCTCCCGGAGACCGAATTTAGGAATACCGGCTGTCGAAAGAAGCCTTCGTATTCCTATGCGAAGAGCTGCGACAGCGTACCGACCGACCGACCAAAGGCCTAAGCAGCGTGTGAGCCTTGAAGTAAAAGTGAGTACCTATATTACTTTTGTCAATAATTTACCTCGTAGACAGAGTATAGAGGTACGCTCTACGATTTACCTGCTCTAGGCCTTATTTTGCTTGTAGATTGTGGTTTCTTTCTTTACCCCTATCTCTGGTTCGTTTCAAAGACCTAGCGTGGTGAAAGATTCTTCTTTGATTATACAAATTACCTACTTAGGTACTTAATGCTCAAAAAACTAACTATATGTGCTATACAATATATAATAGAACCCAACCTGGAAGGGATTTCAACATACGGATACATAATTATGAAAACATACATGACGACCAGTGTAACTGTCTCATAATTAACAAAGTCTCCTCAACTAAGTAGGTACCTACTTGGGAGTCATGTTAGATCAAAAAATCAAAAATCATTCCTAGAAAATTTTACTTTAGCAATGTTTATAACTTAGGTATGTATTTCTTGTTTCAGAAAATCACGAAGGACTCCGGAGAAAAGGTGGCCGTAAGCCTCACATCAGTCATCAAACCCTACGGATACAACTAGTAGAGGATAAGATATCATACAAATTCTAAATTCTTTGCATAAAAATAAACATCTGGTTGTCCAAAACGTGGTTTCATTGCGGATAGGTAGATACATAACTAAATCAAGAGCATATAGGACTACAATTATCTTACCCTTGGCTTGCATGTACCTGTACATAACAGAATTGTGTATTCTTGTGAAACAACACCCAGAATACTTTATCTGATTGCTTCATAGCAATCAGATATACCTACCTAGTTGTAAAAAATGTTGAGCCTATAAATCCATTTATACTTTATTTACCCAAACTTAAACTGCAGACTTATAAGAGAAATATATATAATAAATGTAAATGCCATACGGGTCTATAATAAAATACCAAATTCATGGATTTGCCATTAAGTATATCAGTTATCTAGTACCCATAACACAAGCTCTGCTTAGCTTGGGGCTAGATAATGTTGTGTGAACTGTCCAGCATTATTTATTTATTTATGTTCTTATGTTTAAAAGCAAGCTAGCGAAAGAGGTGTTATAATTGTATTGTAACACCTCTTAGAAATAAGTTACCTGTATTCGAGCTAGTAAAATATTCTTATTCTTAGGAACCGGATGAAAAAAGTTAATGGTCTCAGTAAGGTTAATGTAAGGTTTAAGGTATCTGCGATTATGATCATAGTGAAATAATATAGGCAACTTACCTGTCCTGTTACCCTGTGTAAATAAACAAGATCTAATTTCTTGGACTTGCCAGTTAGGTCGCTGCTACCATGACTTTACTAGATCTATATATATATATCTATATTTATATTTTATAGATTTATCTAGATGATTTTTGGTTTCGGGCCTTATATGAATGTGTTTACCAAAAATATTCTTAAAAAACAACACTTCTCCCAATGGTCTAAACTAGGGGGGAAATCTAAGTGATACTAGAAAGTTATGCGCTCCTGCCCAATACGAAAAATTCAGTCATTGAAATTACCACCAAAGTAAGTCAAAAGTATTTTATTCATTGAAATCACAAGGTACAATCACTCCACAAGCACAAAAGTTTACTGGGGTCTTCGCAGGCTTCTCGGGTTGTTGAGGATTTGTTTACGTTGAGCTGCTATTTCCACACATTCCAGGATTAAGTGGGCAGCCGATTCTTCTTCGGTCAGACACCCTCTGCAGAGTGGGCTGTATGTGGCTCCGATGTTGAAGAGGCGTTGAGACTGTGTCCTATGAGTGTCCCCACGAACCCACGATGGTGCGAAGGGTTATTCTTTGAAAGTTGAGCAGGCGACGTATCAGTTGTTGTAGGTAAGCGAAGCCAGCCGGTAGGGCAGCTCTTGACTGTATGCAGCCCGTGGTCCGTGCCCAGCGTTCATTGTGTTTATTAGTGTTGCGGAGTTGCATCCATGTTTGCACGAAGAGGTTTGTTACTTATAAATCTTTGAATACTTTCTTTGTTTGGAAATTAATGAAAATACTTGAATTTGACTACTACACCTTCTTCTTCTTCATAATGGCGAAAACCAACTTCAACTTCAACTTCAAAAATCAAAATACAATTTGACTTTGACATCTTTACAGTGACAACTGACACATTCAACAATCAAATTCCATAGACAAATACCTTTTTATCAGTTTTAAATTCATTTCGACAACATATCATAGCCAATTTTGGCGTCTTCCGGTGTTATACGATCGTGTCCCTACGATGGGTGGTATACGACGGTGTTCAACCACTAAGACTCACTTATGTCCCACACACACCGGTGTATGGTGTAAGCGTAGTGTAAGTACGACGGACGATTGGTGTCATCGTGTGCAAAACTGCGACTCAGCCCTCAGCAAGCGGCGCGCGGCGCGTGTATATAGTACTTATAATAGGTACTTACTACTATCTACATAAATATAAGTAATGCGTGCGTGAGACTCCAATTCATGAATGAGTCCGAGCGGCCATGAGTACTATGAGTATATATTCAGTGCCACGAGTGAGCTGCGGAATTTTCCGAATGCCAACCGATGCCAACCGACGGCTCTGGCGCGGTCTCTCTCTTTTCGCAGTGCCTCTTTTTCAAACATTGAGTTTGATGAAACAACAAGCTTTTAGACCACGCCTGCGATGTACTTCGGTCAGTCAAAATGGGGCACCAGACCGCACTAGGCGGAACTGCACTGAGCGATACAACGGACGCGTCAAAATATTTTTTATATGAAATACAACACACACTAAGCGGCAACGGAACTACCTACACTGCAACAGAACTGCGCGGCAATGTTGATCAGCTGACAACTCAGTTCGCTCAGTTCCGCTGCGGTGCAGTTCCGCCTAGTGCGGAGTCTATTTTGACGATCATAAAGGTAAGACCGCACTAGGCCACAGAATATATAACCGTAGGTGGAACTGCGCGGGAGCGGCGCGGCAAGGGTGGCGCCACCATACCTATTTCTGCCGCAAAGCAGTAGTGCTCGCATTGCTGTGTTCCGGTTTGGAGGGTATGGGTGCCGGTGAAATTACAGGCACATGAGACTATTCATCTTTGTCTCAGGGTGGCGGGCGCAGTGCAATACCAAATAGGATGCGTCCTAGAGGACGTGACCTATGAGGTAATGCACTGTTTATAGGCAGAGGGTACCGCTTAACATCAGGTGGGCCATATGCTTGATCAGTCATACCAAGTTGTAAAAAAAAGGGCCTTGGCCGCCTAGGCATAAGCGGCAGGATGCCTAGCTTCATGGCAGCTGTTTATGCCTTAGACTCGATGTAGGAGACAAAGTTGAGAGTAGGCGTAAGTGAAACACCCAAGAGCTCGAGGTGATCTCCTTTAGCTACAGGTACATCTCGGAATACAGGAACTTGGAGAAACTGTCTTTTTTTCGCCGAGAAGAGACATGCATGCGTTTTAGAGGCGTTGAACTTGACTAGATTGGCATCGCCCGAGTCGGATACGGCCATGGGAGTCAAATTCAGACGCTGCAGCATCTCATCTCTTAGCTCCTGAATTTAAATATGCCTAGCTCGGGCAGTGGAATCATATCACTCCACAACTGTGCTGTCGTCTGCATACCCAATGATACCGGGCAGTAGCAGATCATTAATATGAAGCAGAAACAGTGTGGCAGATATCACAGACCCCTGAGGTACCCCAGCGTTTATAGCCAATTGATCTGAGGAGCAGCCATCAATGACTACTCGAATGGATCTTTCCCTCAGAAAGTCTGTGAGTCAGGTGCAGAATTGAACTGGCAGTCAATACGGTTAGAAAGGTATTTGTATATTTTGTGCAAAACTACAGGGAGAAGTAGAAAATTGAGGATTGTAATTTTTTGCGATGAAAAACGTATTCTTTGGTGGTTAAGTAGCAAATCCACAACTAGATGGCAATGCTTATTATGTCTGAAAGTTAGATCGCGCTGTCGATGCGTTTTGATTCTTAGATATGAAGTAGGTACCGTGATAACTTAATTTTATGTGGATATACTGACGTACATAACATAGATATTTTTTCGAAAGAAATGAGGTAACCTACCTAAATCGCGTATATTCGCGAGGTATCAGTTCGGGCGAACCACTAGTAGTACCTATGCTCAGCGAGTATAAAATAGGTAAGTAACTACCTACCTACTTTCGGGTGTTGAAGTAGGTAAATTCATAATTTACTTATTTTTGGTTTCCCAGACTCGCCTGGTGAAGCCTATATAGTCATGGTGAAGCGCTTTGGAGTCGTCGCCGTAGGAATGATGGTGCCAGCATCTATTGCGACAGTCTTCGGGGTTTTAGGCTACTGGTCCTTAGGGGCGATGGAGGAGAATGTGCTGAGATCACTGCCCTTCGATGAAGAGTTTAGTATTACTTGTGTTATTGGACCAACCAGCCCACTATGTTAGAGGTCAAAGTTCTGGTGTTTTGATGTTCGTGTGTTTGTTACTCAATCACTCCGGTTTATATAGGGTCCACCCACTACCATATCAAAAATAATTATTTTTCAGTATATCAATGGGTGCCATCGGACTATTTGGATTGCCTTCGCGTATCCCACCCAGTGCTATCCCGCGATGCAGAACATTATTGAAGTGATCAAGAACTATGATGAGCAGATCCAGCCTGCTGAGGTATGGACCTAAAGATATAAGGTACATCGCCAGACCCTGTTTTGTGTTATTGACTTGTGAGTGCATAGTGCCCAATTCCAAATTGCGAATTGAATTGTGTACCTCAAATAATATGATGACCTTTGTGGCGCGGAGGGCTTGCAGCCGGCTGGTATGCTAGAGGTAGCGGGTTCGATACCCGCTGCAGGAAAAATTATTGTAGCATTCGTTCGGCACGTATGCACGAACCGTCGTGCAGACGTTCTTGACGAATGCTACGAAGGGACCTTGGAATGGTATTTCTCTTGGTCACGGGATCATGCGTGTACGGCTAGCTAGACCGATTTCGCTAATTCTTTTTTTGTTGTGTTCGTTATTGTCTGGAGAGAGAACAACATAACACCCCTACAGTCACATACATATATACACATCTAGTCCTGTTCCCACACTGTTGTCGTGGGTATCAGGAACTCTGGTGGTACCAAAACACCCAGACCCAGACCCAGAATAAATATTTGCAGGTCATACAATTATTTTTTCTGTAGCTGGAATCGAAGCCGCAACCTGTAGCATACCAGCCGGCTACTCGCCCGCCGCGCCACAAAAGTCGTTATATTCATATGTGGTACAAAATTCAAATCGCAATTTGGAATTGGGCACTATGTTCTCAACATTTAACAGCACGAAACAGGGTCTGGCGATGTACCTACTCTTATATCTCTAGGTCCATAGTTCAGTCGGCTCAAGTTGCACATAATTGTGTCTGATCACTTCACCAATCACCTGCATCGCAGGGTAGCAGTGTATGGGGTACGCGGGGGCTAATTGAGACCAGGTCAATGGCCACCATTGCCGTAATGAAAATTGATTTACTTTTGTAAAGAAACTGGTTAGTTAATTGATACAGCAATATATAAAATATTTTGTAAATACTACTTGTACTATTATTTATTCTGTGATACTGTATATATTCTGTTTTGATACTACTAGACTTATTCGTCACAAGTGTCACAACTGGGGACAAATGTTTTTTTTATTTGTCACTATTAGAACATTAGTGGCAATAGCATGATGAAATAGCATCTTATGACCGTTGAAAACGTTCTAATCTTACAATGCTCACAAGAGCTAATCCACTTTAAATGTGGATTGAATGTATAATAAACAAAATTAGTGTAGGTAGTTTAAAAAACAATTTTTAGACAATGTTTTTAAATACATACATACCTACATACATACATAGACACACGTCTTTTTCACCGAAAGGGTAGGAGGAGCCTCAGATGGGCCTCTTCACCGTGGGTTGGACCATCGTGGGATATAGACGTGACAAGTGGTGAGTTCATCGCCGCCATTGCTTCCCACGACTGACTCTGCTAACGCTTTCTTCCAGTAATAATACATTTTTTAAGTAAGTTTCCTAGCTCAAATGCCTACCTACATAGTAATAAAAAAAAATACTCAAATTAGAATGCCTCTCTATATAGCTCTTATGTAGGTTCCTACATAATAAGAGGCACGGAACAAAAAGAATATAATTCATTGCTCACTACCCTTGATAAATGATGCAGAGCGTATGCAAAACTATTAATTCTTTTAATTAAATTTTCTATATTAATTTTCCATGTCAAACTTTTATCTATAAGTAATCCCAAAAATTTCGTAACATCTGATTCATTCATTATTTCATTTTCATATTTTATATTGATATTATTAGATTTAGAAATTCGTTGATAAAAGTGCATTATACTGGTTTTATTTAGATTAACACGGAGATTATTACTGTCTAACAATTTCTTTAAGTGTTTAATTATTGTCATAAAAAATATAATTATATCACTTGACATGGGCGAAGCACTCCTAAGAAGCCATTATTATATGAAGAAGAAGAAGAATAATTCCCAGGCTGTTTGTGCATTCCTTGGTTGTACAATATCCGGACTCAGCCAGAAGGTAAAAACGTGTTTTGGATTGGTACACAAATAGGGACTAGATCATTTTAGAGCAAATCAAGTGTAGTTTTTTGTTTTATTTTAACCCCCGACTAAAATGAGGAGTGAGGCCATAGTGTGGTCTGGCTGTGTACTTTTCTGTCTGTCTATATGTATGCATTTTTTTTTTGTTGCCACTTGGCTCCAGAACACTTTTTTTATATATGATATTTGGCGATTGCTAAGTTCCTTGGCGATTGCTATTTTCATGGAACTTACCTATATCGCTATTTTATGTAGCTCTAGCTTCTCTAGCTTTGTTACAGGCAGCACTGCTATGAATACCCCTCTTTCACCATAAGATGACACCAGCCTTGGCTGGCGTGCCAACGCCAAGCATGTTATAGATAGATAGATAGATAGGTACGTTTATTAATAAAAAGGTTCAAATGCATGTTTTTTTTTGCGTAAAGCAGGGTAGGTTTGTGATGGTTACTCACATTCGCTTACTCGCACTATTAACGAACTTAATGTAAAATATACATAAATAGGTACCTAAGTACTCATGCTTAAACTACAACTCTTACCTATTTACCAACATGTAGGTAAAAACAGCAGGTACAATATGGGTATTTACTAGGTAGGCAGGTATGAGTGAGCTCAACACTTTTGGATCAATTATGTAGGCGCTTGGCTCAAGCATAAATATTATACGAAGTCAAAAAGTATTTTATTCATTGAATTCACATGGATCATTTTGAATCGTTATACGCGATCATTATCCGTCGTTTTAAAGCCTCCCACAACAGCGTGAAATAGCCTAACTAGTGGCAGCACCACTACTAGCCATTCACCAATATTCATTAAAAAAAGTTGTAATATATATTGAATTTCCAATAGATTCAGGGAATTTCCGAAATTCCTGTTGTTTTTTTTTAATTCGCCCTTCGGAATAGATTCAGGGAATTTCCGAAATTCCTTTTGTTTTTTTTTAATTCACCCTTCGGACTTCTGGCAGGCGTTTTTATACTAATTCATGGTCAAAGACCATACTGCCTAATTCTTTTTGAAAAAAAAAATTGTCTATGGTATTGAATTGTTTGTTTTTTTTTCTCTATGGTAGGTTTGGTTTGTTTTGTTGTTTTGACTTTTGGTTTGGTTTTGGTCGTTTTGATTTGAAGTGATTAAAATTAAAATAAAATACTATTAGAGATTTATTTGAATTAGCTGCTAAAAAAATATGGAGAACTCCCTAACTGATACCGAAGCACATCAGTCTTTCCGGTCTCCACCCCGACGGAGACGGTCTACGTTCTTTGAGAGAAGAGAATCTGTTGGTGTGTAGAAAACAGTGCGGCTTGTGTTTTCGTGGATAAATCTAACAACAGTGACATGTTTCTTTATAGAACTATAATGCAGTATTGATTGCATTGCGGCAGTTCCAAAAAGTCAAAATAACTTCATAAGTTATTCAACTTACTTACCATTGTTTTCTTCTATTACAGTACCACAACTTACTGAAAGCGACGATTTAGAAGGCCTTAAAAAAGATGTGGAGGCTAAAATGCGAATGCAGGAAATGCTCAGGTACAAAATTTAAACGATAACAACATCCAATAGTCATATACATAGTCCTGATCCCAAACTTGGATTCCTGTGGATTAGGAACTAGGAGTAGAATGGTACCACAACACCCAGACCTGGAACGAATATATGCAGATCAGAAAAACATTTGCTCTGCAGCGGATATAAAACTCACAATCCTGCATCAGAGCTGGATACTCACCTGCAGCACCACAGTTGTATCTATTAGACCATTGACATATCCTTATGACGCACTGTAGCGGAATGAAAGTGCACAAACTAGCAATTCGTTCAAACAATATCTTGCTTTCAGATACCAAGAAAAGCTTCTTGCAGAGAAAGAACAGTGGAAGAGAGAGGTCAGAGAAAGGCGAAACAAATATTATGATTTACGGCAGTAAGTTTCTTGTCTATCTCAACTTTCCATCATCATTAGCTGGAAAAGTCTACTTCTAGACATTGATTGTCATAGGCCCTTCACCCACCGACTTTACTGTACTTGTACTTGTAGAGCAGACCCTTCTCCGCAACTAGGCCACCAATGGGCCCTTTTTGCGTGGTGGGTGGAGGCTGCTAGTCCAGCCACCCGATGTCCTCCAGGAAGGCTAGCAGCTCGCCAATGCTGGCGCAGGCCGGCCTGGGCGTCCTCGGTGTCCCGAGGTATGCTTTTCTCTGGGACGCCAAGCTGCTGCACTCCAGGAGTACATGCGCTGGCGTCTCATCTGCTACTAGACAGCATCAACATAAGGGGGCTATCTGTAATATCCAGTGTAAATAAATGTTTAGTAAGAGCACAGTGACCCGTGACAATCCCGACGATCAGCCGTAGCTTGTCACGCTTCAGATTGAGGAGTTTGCAGGAGTACTTCGGATTTAGGTCCGGAAAAGCCTCCTTTGACTGCCTGCAATCCGATATATTTTCCCATAGCTCTTGGTGGAGATTGACAGTACGTTTACGGATCCAGGAGCATATCTGGCTAAAAGGCAGGGGTAAAATGGGCTCCGGTCCTGCTGGTAGCAATTCTGAGTCCCTCCTGGCCAGTTTGTCAGCCCCATCGTTACCTCTGGAGCCGCTATGCCCCTTGATTCATTGCCACCGACTTACAACCGCCACAATGTTATCGGTCTATCCATCTGTGTTTTCTGGTTACGATTTCAGGTCTCAGCTTGTTAGCACCCAATTCCCCTGGCTCGGGCGGCCTCTAGGCTCACTCCTTCGCTTCTTGCATCATTTTTAGTGGTCTGCATGGAAAAAATCCCCTACAAATTACTGGCCTCCAGCTCATCTGTGGTTGGGAAATGATGATGACTGAAGATAAGATGAAAAACCTGCATTCCAATTCAATGTTCATTGAATTACTTACACTGAGTACTTACAACCCAACACATGTTACTTATTTTTATTTTTTTAGTGATCTGTAATCATATATGGGGTTATTATCGGAGCGTATACGATGATGGTATGAGTTTGACACTTTCAGTGACCAGATTGGCTTGGGCAAAGATCGGAAAACTCAGGGGAGGCATTTGTCCAGCAGTAAGACTGTGGGCTTACAGCAACTTTGTCTGACATAACAACCAACAGTCGAATACACAGTCCTGATCCCATACTAGGATCCCATGTATCGTGGGTATTAGGAACTACAAGTACCATGGTACCACAATAATGCACAGACTATAATATAAATATTTATCCCGCAGCGAGAATCAACCCTGCAACCTCTCGCATATCAGATGGCTACTCACCCACGGTGACACAGAGGTTGTCCAATCGAATTATTGATTACTACATAAATAAATGTTATTATCTTTCAGACAATATCAAATGACTGTGAAGGCACCGACCCAGTCAAGCATGTCCTACTCTGCATTATCAAATGAAGATATTGAGTTCCTCAAAGCCAAGCCCAATATATCAAAACTGGTGGACAGTCAACAAAAGTTACATACCTCCGTAAAAGAGACCATGGCTCTCGTCCGGAGGGCTTATGAACTCGATAAAGTATTTCTTGACTTCTGTGAAGAGCAGGTCAATAGGATTATAGAACATATCATGGAAAATAGTACTGTTGAATGAATATGGGCTTAAAGCTGACATAAAAATATGGAGGTTATTGATGAAGAACCAAGGCATTGCTTTTACTCTTTTTTATTTTAATTTGAGTTAGTGGTGGACTAGGATTTTTATCCACCTGATGTTAAACGGTAGCACCTGCCCATTACAACGGCAATGCCCCTTAAGGCACCTCCACCTGGGATGTACCATAAGAATAATTACTAATAACCGATTAGAATGGCCACTCACCTACTTCTTTTGGTGTCGCCGAGATAAATGCAGCACGCTCCCCGATGCGCTCGCACGCAGCGACTGACAGTGATGTCGTCTGTCATGTTTTACCTCATTATTAGTATCAAATTAACTACCTGAGTTAAGAGTTAGGTACGTACATGAAATAGGTATCATACCATAAGTAGGTAATACTTTAAAAAATCATGGCATTCCTTATTTTTTGTATTGTTTATTCATCCGTAAGCCGGACAGCGGGCGGCGCGGGGCGCGTGCGCTTACTTCGCGGTGCTGCCGGCCCGCAAGTCTGTGCGAATGCGCCCTTAGTTCATTGTATATGGTTGTTTGGCTTTCCATTCCTGTTTCCATTTTGCAGCTATACTAAAGTCGGTGTTTACTGCGCCAACACTAGGCAGTTCTTCATACAAATAAAACGCAGCTCGAAGAAGCTGTTTTTATTGAATATTTTTTTAAATATAATCATTTTACAAACCCCCCCCCCCCCCAGTAAACCCTCGGCTATACCTAACTATATCCTTCCAAATCTGTTCATAATGACGGACATGAGGTAAAAAACATTTATTTTTAAAACTCAAGAATTGATAACGTTCTCATTTTTTTTAGGTCGGTTAAAAATTAAGAATAGGTACCTAGTATGCACTGCATGTAAGAATTAACTAATAGAAAATAGTTTATTTCTGTAACAGGGTTACACTTGTTTTAAATATGGTTGGAACCTTGTAAGTAGAAAAATACTTGTGTTAGAAGGTCCCGCTCTTCCATAGCTATAAGTTAGGTATGGTTACAGATTAGTAAGTAGGTACAACGATACACCTACTACTAGAAACTAAGAGATACTACTACATAGAAACATGCATGGTGAGATTGTGGTCAAACAAAGGTCTATCAATGTTAAAAAAAAAAGGTTGGTAGATAAAAAATAAACTCAACTAATTACAGCTCGTTCACAGTAAGATTGCACCTGTAAATACTCCATGGCAGGACCATGGAGTATTTGGTACCTGCCAACTAATATAACTAATATGTAATGCCATTAGGCTAAGTTGCACACTCCTGGACAGACCTCCCCCGTAGAATGGAATAGGAGATTTGCTAGTCACCACCTTTGGTAGGCAGATTGGTGACTGCAGTATTGGTGTCGAGTACTCAGTGGATGCTGTTGGCCATCGGCTTTTATGACATTTATGGTAGGAGAAGGAGGGGTCTATTCTTAGGCCAGACACCACGGCATGCGGCTGAGACATACACCGGTATTCCGTTCCTCCAACTTTACTCGACCCAACCTCACTCTTATTCCATTTTTTTAAATTGGCATTCTGATATAATACAAAATATCCTCTAGAGATCCTCTAGAGGTTGAGTGGAGAATGTTCAAGGAACATTAAGAATATGGGTGCAGGTATGCAATGTATATAGAGTAATAATTAAGATATATGTGAATACTTTTTAATAAATGAATTAATGAAGATTGCCTTTTTATTTTCTTCAAATGAAAGACTAGTAGTAATTAATATCAATTTATCCATTATTCAATTTAATTATAGTTCACATTTCATTTAAAATAGTAATTCGGTTCATACAGAATTCAATCAAAATAGCAACAAATTTATGCCTTTAAAACAAAACAACGAATTTGTAGAGAAATACACAGCATTTGCATACAAAGCGCTTAACTGAGTCAGTCCCTGAGGTATGGGAGCGGTACGGGAGGGGTGTTTTGGTTACGTAAAAATGAAGCGTGGCTTCATGTCATCTGATCATTTGAGAGACGAAAACACTCCTCCCGTACCGCTCCCATATCTCAGGGACTGACTCAGTTAAGCGCTAGACCCGTAGTTATGTACCAAAGTGCAGTTTCCTGGAATTATGTATACAAAATATCAAAAGACTTGGGCGAGGCAGATCGCTCAAAAAGGTACTTAATTAATTGATTATAAAACCAATAAGTAAATATCAGACTAATTGAGCAGTACTATGGCAGTGAAGATTGTATAGCACTTAGCTGAATACCCGTGGTTCCCTAAAGTGCTAAATGTTCTATATTCTGTTCTGTGGCTCAGGCTAGTCCGGTTCAGAATATGGAAAAAACTGTTTTTTCCTATACACACTATAACTTTCAAATTTCATCATGATCGGTTCAGCCGTTTAGTCATGAAAAGGTAACAAACAGACAGTTACTTTCGAATTTATAATAATAGTGTGATTAAGGTGTAAGAAACTCATAACATTTCGAGTTAAAAGCATTCTTAGATACTCTAGTTGTTTTCGTGTATGGCTTGATAAAGCAATTTTTGGAGCATAGGTGATGAGCATGACATGGATCAGTCAATAATGCACTTGTTTGTGTATCCCTGCCTGAAGGTACAGTTTTACCCAAAATATAAGTCGCCCAATGTACCTGCGCCGTAGACCAATTTCTATAGCGCGGGAACCGTCTTTTTACCAATAGCAATCGCGCGCTAAAATCTTGCGCTGTTATTGGTTAATCGATTTCGCGGCAAAATCTCGGCCAGTCTTTCATCAGTCGACTCTTAGATGTGAGCGGGACAGAGCTATACTATTCGTTCGGATACTGTCGGTTATCAGTCTGCGCTTTTCTGCGCAAACGAAAACAGTCGATCAGACTTATATTTTGGGTAAAACTTTATTGCAGTTTTTAGGTCTAAAATGTATGTAAAATTAAATGCAAATTAATATCTTAAGGTAAACAATTAACTTAAATAAGCACAATATTTTGAAAAGAGTTACATAGGTACCTAATATTTAATAATAATAACACTTCAATAAAATAATCATTAATAATATACAATAATAATGAAATAACATAACTTATTTACAATTTAGTTTCGACATTTTATTGATGATAAATTAAAATTGAACGAATTTATTTAGTTCTCATTTCATTTTAAAATACTTACAAAAAGGACTAGTTTAATAAACGGCTATATCAGTGGGTCTCTCTCTAGCTGTCCACCGAAAAGAGCAATTTACTGATAAATAGAATGATAAAGGAATGGTTATAGATTAAGAATATCTTATACTCGGGGCCAAAGGTTGAATGCTTGAATAATTTAAGTCGTTCACATTGCCGTGTATGTATCCCCAATAAGCCATAAAAAAAATTGAATATTTTTCTTAGATACTTAGTATAAAATAGTTGGTGAACTTACTCCTTAAAATCTCCGAGTTATTTATAAACGTGGCTTAGCTTCAGTTTAGCTATCCTTCTCCCTTCAACAGCAAACATAAAGAAAAGAAGAGGGAGAAAGCTAAAGCTTCTTTAAACCAAGTTTAGACATAACGGGGTCTACATTAAAATCAAAAGCTTTGTGCACATCCAATTATGACAAAAGACGTAACATTATAATGTACTACACGCCTCAATGTAACAGGCACCTACAGGGTGTGTGGTGTACACTACACGGACTTTTGTATGGAAATTGAAAGTTCTCCATAGTGTCCGCTAGTGGCGCTGTTCGGTGTTTCCACACAAAAATCCACGTAGTCACAATCATCCTTACATTTACAGTCTCTAAATTGTGTAGTGACATAACATTGTAATGATGTGCACTCTTCTTTCAGGCAGCTCTCAGAGCGACCTTCAGGGTTTTAATCCCATCAAATACCCAATTTTTTGGTGCCTTAGCGATCGCTCCGGATTGATTTCGACATAACTAGCTTTCTGTAAAATCTATTTAGACGTAAACCTTATTTATAGGAACATAATATTTATAATACACTGCCCAGAAGTCTTACTAACTCATTTGCCGTTGAAAACTCCGTCTCGTCTGAGTTTTTCTATCTTTGGTAGTCTTGTACTCGCGTCGACAGGGGCTGTTTCTCAAGTCCAGTATTGTATTCACTCTGTCTACTATTTCCCGGGCGGTGTCGTGGTCGCACTCGAAATCGTGCAGCTTGTATGTTCCGTTGGCTAGGAAGAAACTGGTGTTGCCTAAAAAGGAAATAAATAAATAAATAATGCTGGACAGTTTACACAACACTATCTAGCCCCAAGCTAAGGAGAGCTTGGTACTAGATAACTGATATACTTAATACAATATTATAACATAGATAGATATTTTTTATTATACATAGAAAATACCCAGAACACCCTGAACAAATATCTGCCGATCAAATATTTGTTCCGAGGCGGGAATCGAACCCACAACCTCCGGCGCAATGCAGCATTTATGCTGTTTTCACACTAAAGCCGCGAACCGCGATAGCGAAACTCGCGGTAACTCTGTCCTTTACGTATCGCGTATGCTGTATCTCACTCTAGCTGTCACTTCGCTATGTTCCGCGGTTCGCCGGTGTGACAACAGCGATAGAGCAGTGTTATGTCTCGTTCTAATTTAAAATTTGTTGCTGCATTCTAGAATGCAGCAACAAATTTTAAATATACGAGTACCTAGGTACTCGTATATCGCTCTCAAAAACGAGTGTTTCATTTATACACTTACAGCCTTTAGAACAAGGTCGAATTGAGTAAGGTACCATTTAGCTCCGTATCTAATAAATCAATCGATTTACTATTGATCATTATCATCATCAGCCTACAGGTCCACTGCTGGACATAGGCCTACCCCATAGAAGGCCACGACGTACGGTCTTGCCGCCTCCATCCGCCGCCTGATAACCGTTGGGAAAGAGGTTCTCGAGTGGCGACCACAAACCGGACGGCGCAAAAGAAGAATGCCCCCCTTTCGATGGACCAAAGACATTATAGAGGTCGCAGGAAGGCGGTGGATGGAGGCGGCTCAAGACCGTTCGTCGTGGAATTCTATGGATTAATTATTACGGACCTTAGAACACGAGATCTGTGTTCAATAAACCACAGAGCTCTTTCCAAATGCTAATTGGAAACCACTTCCGCAAGGTGGACGCAAACATGGAAAGCCCACAAAATTAGAAGGGAACACTTACTGGTACAGGGCCCGCGTGGCGTTGTACGGCCCGCACATTCTCGCTTGTCGTGAGTAGGCATTAGTTGAAGCAATCAAATAATAACACCCAACAGTCACACATGCTGATGGGGCTCAATCGCGCTATTTTGAAACGTTTCAAACGTTTGAACGTAACGTTTTTGGTTTAGCGATATATTAAATGGTATCGCGCTATTATCTGAACGTGTAAACCGTGAAATGACAGGCACATGAGACTTTTCATCTTTATGTCTCAGGGTGGCGGGCGCAGTGCAATGCCACATAGGGCGCGTCCTAGGTGGACGTGACCTATGAGGTAATGCAGTTAAAGGCAGAGGTTACCGCTTAACATCAGGTGGGCAATCTGCTTGCTTCATAATTCATTCAGTTAAAAAACACTCTCAGGCTAATTCAAGCAAGGATCCCTAAAGGTAGGTAAAGTCCTACCTACACCAACTTATATTCCAAAACAAAGTTAATGGGTACAAAAAACTATGAGTTCCAGGGTACCACAACACTTAGACCTGTAAAGAGAATTTGCAGATCACGCACAAAAAAACATTGGGAATCGAACCCGCACCTCAGCCGGCTAATCGCCCGCCGCGCCACAACGGTCGTGGAACCCTTACCTGTGCTATTCCTATCACCATAGCTGCTGGTGTTATGACTCGGCGAGTACACTATTCGGAATGTGCTTCTGTTGGCTCTTGTTTCCAGTATCTGGCACCATGCGATGGAGTCAATGCTGTGCAGGAAGTATTTGGACCTGGACTGTGGAATAACACGGATTAATAACTGACCGGCCTGAAGAGTTCATCTACGCCTAGGTCACGGCCGAAGACATATAATTTTACTCAAACATGATAAGTCCTACATTATTGACAGAGCTTGATCATAGTTAAGTCCTTGCAACAACTGGCAAAATTAGCTTTCATCTGTCCAGATGTATGTATGTATGTATGCATGTACTATGTATGTTGGTACTCGCGTACAGGTCGTATTTCAACTAATCTTGACGAAACTTGAAACACATGTTCTACAATTTCATACTTTTTTTGTCGTCGGCGATTTTTGAATGGAGGGTTATTTCCCACAAAAAAGAGGGACGTGTGCTGCGGCGCTTTTTACCGGCCGGTTCTGATATTTGGCAGAAACATTCGGTACTAAATTCTAATCAAGAACTTTGAATATGAGCAAAATCGGTAAGAGGTTGTCAAGATATATAGATTATGCAAGTAGATCCCCACCAGACTTTAAAATCCTCTTAAAAGCGTTTCGAAGTACGTGCAATGCACCTATTAGCAAACCTCAAAATTCAGTTCGCTCTCGGCCGTCTTCACAATAGCACGGATGTGAATAGAAAAATGCCTTATTGCGACATAGTGAACTGTAAAAATTCTTCGAAATCAGCTAGCCGTGCGAATGGAGATATTTCGTAGCATACATACATAGACACACGCCTTTTTCCCCGAAAGGGTAGGCAGAGCCTCAATGGGCCTCTTTTCACAGTAGGTACAAAATATAACGGCACGCTTGGTGTCACACAAATTTACGTGTTTGCGGTGTCTATCTTGATATATAATCTGTGGCACTTACCCAGAAAGCATGTTTATGTGCCACTAAAGGCTCCACCTCTATCCTATCCAGGGATATAACCAGCGACACAGTACTGTTCGTGCGCACTTTCCTCATCAGCTGCACTTTGTATGACTTGTACTGAGGCGCCTCGGTCGCCATTTGATGGATTTTGTCGGGGTCTGCCGCGCCACTTGCTCTCTTCCGATCTGGAAAGACGAAATAAGAAGATACATGTAGCACATTTTTTTTTTATCTCCTTTATTTCTTGTAATCTGCCTTTCCGGGCATTGAGCAAGAGTTTTGTGCTTCATATCCACGACTCTAATTCAGTACATATTCTTTTAGGTACTAGATGAGGTCTTGAGGAGCTCTCCTCTTTATCCTTCTGAAAGTTGTGGACTTTTTCATGAGACTATTTGCTTATTCATAAGCCATTAAGAATTCGTGCTACACTAATATATTTGGGTCGACGTTCCGAGCGGCTGTTTGCCCAATTGAACAGGTTGAGTCGAAGAACCTACAATTTACCTACCTAATTTGGCTTTGACCCGGCATTCCCCAAAATTTTAAAACACAACATTCTAAGTATACCTTCAAGTTATGAAGAAGTAATTTTTATTTTATTTTATTTTATTTCGAAGCGTTGACGGGATCTTGTTTGTTTTGAGGAGTGGTGAGAGACTGCCAGGGACAAATGGAAGAATTTGGGGGAGACCTTTGCCCAGCAGTGGACAAAATAGGTTAAGGAAAAAAAAAAGATTGAATAAACCACTGTTCTAGTATATCGTGCAAAATCATTCCAGTCCATCCAAGAGATTGCTTATAGCAATAAGACCGCCCATTGTAGTTCTGTGAATAATTTGTATATCAATTTTTAAAGATTTTATTTTCTGTTTTGCACAATAAGTTGTTTTCTATCTATCTCCAAATTCGGTGATCAACCAATTTGTTAGTGCCTGATAGATCTGTAGTTTTGGGTCACATTTAAATGTTGGGTTAGTTATAACCTTACCTTCATTAACAGCTTTCAATGCACTAAGCACAGCTTCGGAAGTAGCACTTCCATCTGTATAATTCCTCGATGGATTCTGATGACTGCCAGAGCTCTTGTGCAGAATATTATGAAACTCTCCACTGCCCAGCATTCCATCTTCTGGCATGGGTATGGGTTCTGATGCATAGCTGTTTTTGTTCTTCTGCTCATTGAGAATGAGGCCAAGGCATGTAAAGCCGAATTTGGAGCAGGGTTCAGTGGCGTCCAGGCAGGGGAAGGCCCAGTCTACTTCTCCGTCATCCTCCGCTATGCAAAGTCCGTAGTCATGGACCGAGCCAAGGATTATATCCGGATGTTCAATGCTGAAATATTTGTTTAATACTTTGTACTAGATCTATCACATAAACTACTAATACATAAACTGGAATGAATGAGCTTTGCATAGTTTTCGCACTTTCACCCCACAACGCATCGACAATAACCCCGTTGTTGCCGGTGTCTATAACCGACGGTGACCACTTTGCATCAGGTGGGTCATAAGCTAGTTTACCTATTAGTTTCATACAAAAAAAAAAAACAACGGTTGGGAAAAATTTGATGAAACTTGGTACCTACTCTCTAGCAGGTACTCCTTGTGGATTTTTAGGCCCGAAGGTTATTCTTATTTTCGTCAACCAAGATAAGAAAATTATTTCAGATTGATTAGTTACCTCGTTTGACAGTGAGAGAAAGAAAGAACCCATAGATATTTATTCATAAATACAATAATTAATTGAAACATTGACATCCATTTTTCTAATATGGATATAATACTCCATAGTAGTTGTTCTTGTTACCTGTACTTATAGCATGTGAAGCCAATCAAGTCCTTTATCTTAGCGTTGGCTATAACACACACAACTAACGGATAATTCTGATGCCTCTCGGAGAGCATTGTCATGAAGATCTTGAACGACTTCGTTGGTAGCCCCATTTGAGCTGTGCCATCAAACTTAGCATACTCCAGATACTGACGATGCGGTAAATCTGGACAGTTTAACAGCTGCTCGGCAAGCAAGGACTTTTGCTTCTCAGGTTTTGTAACTTCAACCTTAGGGAACATTTGGGCAACCTCTTCAGTGGTAAGGGGTGAGGAGTCCTCCCATTTAATGACTTTGATTTTAGCTGCCTTTTTCAGTGCCTGCTCTTTCTTGTCTAGCCATTGAGCGGTGTTGGATCTTTGCCTAAAAAGATAATAACATTATAGATAGAATTGAAACTACCGTGGCTTGGTATAATAAAGAAAATAATGGAGAATAGTAAGGTACATTTCTAAAACATTTGAAATGGCAATTATTTTTATGAACAACCAATCCATTTGCTTTTAGTGATGTCACAAGCATATTATTAGTATATATACGATACCTGTGCCCTCCGAACTCTTCATAACGAACGTAACTTCCGATCGGATCATCATCTTCACTGTCCCCCATACACGGATATGGATCAAACTGAGTCACGATTTCCCTATCATTGTCGTCCTCTGAGATATCGCCCATGCCATCCTTAGCCCTGCTGGTTCCAGGCTGACTCAATCTACCTTCTCGGATCCTTTTACGCTCTTCTATAGCCTTGTTTTGGAAGATTTTGGCGAAGTCATCTCCAGCCATCACAATCTCACACAAGCCGGTGTCGTCGGTCGCAATGAAGGCATCACGTATGTTTTTGAGTAGCCAGATTTTGTTATCATAAGTAGCCATGACTGTTTAGCTCGAAACTCATTTGAAATGCATCACAAAACAACAATACAACTTAACAAATTTCTCTATGAATACAACATTACAAAAACACTTCTCCAGTCCACGGAGTCCACCACAATTTCTCTATTTTAGGGATGGGCAAATAATATCGATACATTGAAAAAGGAGGAATTTTTGAAGGAAGATGTTCACCGAATTCACTTTATAAAGTCTGGTTCTTCAAATTCCCATCATAAATAACATATATAATTTTATACCTACCTATGTATTATTTTTTCTGAATATTGAATGAATTGGGAATATGTATACTCAAAATTACGCTTGAGAAAAAATTACGATATATCGATATAATTTTACCTTTATATCATTAGCAGCGGTCTTCAGGTAGCACAGCTGTTATATATATATTTTTTCAATTTTGTACACACCTTCTTGTATTAGTTGTATAATTATTTATGTAAATAAATTTATTTTACTCCATAATTATAGATAGTGTTTTAAAATGGATTCGATAAATATCGATAAAAAAAAACAGTTGCCCATCCCTATTCTATTCCAATAATCACAGAGAATAAATGTCTAATTTGTTTTGCAATAATGTTAATGGCAACTTGTTCCTCTTTTACCGTTTTTTGTCATTTGGCTACGGAACCCTAAAGAGTGAGTTGAGCGAGTTATGGATTCGTCATGTCTGTCTGGCTGTCCGTCCGTCCGTATGTCACAGCCACTTTTTTCCGAAACTATAAGAATTATGCTGTTGAACCTTGGTAAGTAGATGTATTCTGTGAACCGCATTAAGATTTTCAAACAAAAATAAAAAAATAAAAAAAATACATAGAACCGAAAATTGTTTTGAACGAGATCTAGTAAGTAGTTTTTTTTTATACATCGTCAATCGTAAACTGCAATTATATATTATGAACTTTTATATTGTAACTTGCTGCTACGGAACCCTTATTGGGCGAGTCAGACTCGCACTTGGCCGCTTTTTCTAATAATCATAGAGAAATATATATATTTTTTTGTTATGCAGATAGCGAAGTTTTTTTTAATGGCAACTTTTTCCACTTTTATACTGGGGAAATGTTTGGGTTTTTGTCAGTTGTCATAGAGAAAATGTTCTATCCTGCCGTCAAACATCAAAAACTATAACATACAATTGTACGTTGTCATAGCTACGGAGTCGGACAGAACGCTGCGTTGCATTGGTTCTAAATTACTTGAGTTGCAATCTTTTGCATTGAAAACTGAAAAGGAAAAGAGCAATCGCTAAACCGTAAGTTTTGATGTATTAACTTTATCAAATTCGTAAGCTGATCAGCAAAAAGTTTAAGTGCGAGGTTATTTTCATGGAAAACATTGTTTTGCTTTGTGATGGTTTTCAGATTTACTAGGTAGATAAATAAAAGTGAAAAGAACTATTAGCTCTTGGGAAATGCTCATGCTCTAAGCTATTGAGCTATTCAATTAGTAATATATAGGCACATACATTAATGGTATGCATAGTACCTACCCACCATACCCTTCTCTTTTCTGTTTAAAAAATGAAATGAAATGAAATCAGTTTATTTGCTAGAACATGGTAGGATACATGGAAGGCCTTATGTTATAGTGAGGAGCAATGTTCTTGCTTCACAAGCATGCAAATGTTTTAAAATAGGTACGTCTCTATTACATACATTGGATAAAATAAATACTTAATCAATTCATTAATACTACGAATCAATTACAATATTGTGGTATCTGTACAAACTAAAATAAATTAGTCCTAATTATATTAAAAAAAAACTTCTTCCACAGTATAAAAACACTTCTCTGATAACCATTTATGTATTTTTATCTTAATTAAGTTTCCGGACAACTCTTTGAGTCCTTCAGGGGGATTATTATAATTTTTTGCTGCCATAAAGTTGGCGTTTTTCTGAAGAGATTTTTTACAAAACGGCCAACGGGAGATACAAACCGGTTAAGGTGGTTGCTTTTTCATACAAACGTATTTGCACAAATATGGGTGAACAGAGTATAATTTTACAATAAAATGACTGTTGGCTTTTATATCGGTAATTATTTGCGGCAAATCATATTTGGTTGAAGAAAACAGTGGATTAATAGCGAAAATAACATCGAAATTTTAGTCCACAAGTAATTTCGATGTTATTTTCGCTATTAATCCACTGTTTTCTTTAAAGTACTCTGAAGGTAGTGTGGTAGAAATGCCTAAACCATAAAGCTGTAAGACTGTCCTTTTATTTATTTTTATGATTGATTATTATTTATTTTGATGCTTTTGTTTGATTTATCAAACTGGTTTGCTTACCATCTTTTATTTCGAGGATTTGAACCTTTTTTATAACGTGAAAGGCCACTCTGTGGATTTTGATCCATTGAAAAGATTATATTTGATTGATTCTATCTATTTAACTAATCAGCTGAATACCCGTGCTTTGCTCACTGTATCCTAAAATTTGTCCAATTTCATCAATATCGGGTGCAGCTGTGTATTTGTGAAAAGACAACAAACAATTTGAGAGACAGACAGCTACTTTGAATTTGTAATACCTACCCTTATTAGTTTTATAACTACCTATTGGCATTCTACCTTCTCGTTCAATGTCCAGCTGAACACCCGAAAATTAGCCTACACATCCATAACCGTTTTTGGTTTCATGGACTGGTTCACACATCCATGTACTTGTTAGCTTCTACCTATAATGTCCATGATTTTAGAGCCCTTTAAGATAGTGTGGAGAAACGACCCAGATGAATATTGTTCAACCCCAAAATGTCCTTTATGTAGGTTATGATGTCCTGCATGTGGGTTATGAACAGTGGATGTGTTAAAATATATATGATCTTACCATGCTACTAACCATTGCACCGTGTTTTGTCTCTTTCAATCTAATTTGAAACTGCTTGTCAATGCAAAAGACAAAACACTTTGTAACTATTCCAAAGATAAAAAAAAAAATTGAATTGTTTTTTTTTTTTTTTTTTTTTTCTTTAATTTTACAGTAGCATGGTTAGTAATTAGTCATATTAGTAGGTAGTAGTAGAGCTTTTATGTGAAAGAGTTCGTCCGGGGAAGTACTACCACTATACCTATTTCTGCCACAAAGCAGTAGTGCCCTCATTGCTGTTATCCGGTTTGAAGGGTATGGTTTCCGGTGAAATTACAGGCACATGAGTCTTTTCATCTTTATGTCTCAGGGTGGCAGGCACAGTGCAAACCGCGATAATGCACTGTTCATAGGCAGAGGGTACTGCTTATCATCAGGTGGGCCACATGCTAAAATTTTCAGAAGTACAATATAAAAAAAAAAAAGTTGTGCATACTGTTACCATTAATATAAATAAATCAATAGATATCAACATAAAAAACTGGTAATTTATTTCAAAGTTACACTAAAAGTACAACAGAAATTATATTCAGGTTTGAGTAATTTTATTGCAAAAGTTAGGTTCACATTTATTACCATAAATACATAATTCTAATTCTTAGTGATATTGAGAACTGCAACCTATTTCTAAATAAGTCTTTTGTGAAAAAATATTTTTTCAATACAACCTTTTATAAAATTAGTGATTGTGACCGTGTGCTGATCAAAATGAGGCTAAACACGGCCGGTCAACTATTTATCCATCGAGGAGTTCCATTATCCAGCTAATCCAGCTTCCGTCTCCATCATCAAATCAAGTTGCTGTCATACGAATATTGTATTGTCATCAGAACTTGACAGGTATGCCAAATTTCAGCTCAATCAGTTGAGGATAACTGCTTTAAAATTCAGTTGCAAGATTCCACCCGGACATACATTGCAAGTTAAATAAAAGCTTGTAAGGTTACACGTGTTTTCCTGTACAAAATAAGTAATTAACAATTTTACCATAGCAACACTTGTAGGTAATTTGTTTGTAAGCTTCGAGAAATAAGTTCCAGCCAGGCCCCAGCCCACAGCATTGATGTCTTGTGGTGTGGGATGTAATGTGACGACCTCTATGGTGCAGCTGGGCAATGGCCGGCTAAGACGCGAGAAGTGCGGGTTCGATTCCCGCAGTGGGAAAAATATTTGAATGTTTTTTAAATATTTGTTTGGTTCTAGGTGTTTTGATGCAATAGTACCTACTCATAGTTTCTGATACCCACAACACAGTGAATCCTAGTGTGGGATCAGGTTAGGGCTATGTATGTGACTAGGTATGCTATGTTATGTTATACTAGTATCCGCCCGCGGCTACCCTCGGGTTTTACTGGGATAAAAAGCAGCCTTAAGCTCAATCCAAGTCATAATATATCAGTGTACCGATATATTATAGAATAGAATAGAATAGAAATAGTTTATTTTGAACAGCAAATACACACACAATAATGGAATACAATACAATAATAACACAAACAGAACACGTTTTTTGCTGCGTGTATAGTGCCGTCAAAAAAGTCAATTATGTGTTGTGTGCTTGACAAACTCCGACACCAGAGGCCAGCACTACCTCATACGAAACGAAACGAAGTGTACCAAATTTCAAGTTTCTCGATACGCTCGCCACTTCGGCACTTCCCCTTCGCTTCACACCGATCTCGTAAGTTCATTTCGCTGCATGATCTCCGCACGAACTTCTGGCTGCATGCTGATTTATAAATACTTGTGTTTTGTGATTTTGCAATTAACAGAGGTGTTTTTAAGTAAAGTTGAAAATTTAAAACCCCTCTATTAATTGCAAAATCACAAAACCGCATTTTGATTTTAAAAGGCAAAATCACAAGAAAAGGTGCGCGTACAAAATATAGCGTGCCCCTTTTTGTCAACGTGATGGCTGCCATATTGTTTTTTGTTTTGTAATTGTTCATGTCCAAGAACCACCCCATGGAAAAGACCACGCGATTGACACCTTGTCAAAATCGGTTCAATTGTTTTTGAGCTCCTGATGGTTCATCCATACAAACATACATAGAGGCCAAACTCATAACCCTTCCTTTCTGAAGCGAGACATAGTTTCGCTATGCCTCACTAAAGTAGTCTGGCAAAAAACTCAGCCCTAGGCGCTGTGAGAGTCTTGCGGTGTCAAACATTAAAGGCGTTGGACCACTGTAAGTTTTACACTATGATCTTCTCAGTCGTTGCACTCTTGACAGAGCGGACAAGACGCTCAATGGAGTCAGTGTTCCGTCTCGAGACGTGTCCGAAAAACTTAAGGATGCGAGTTTGAACTAGATCGGATAGACGCTGCTTAATGCCAAGTTCTTGAAGTATCGACACATTAGTACGAAACTCTGTCCACGATACCTCAAGCAGTCTCCTCCAGCACCACATTTCCAGAGCATCTATCTTTTTTTCTCGACTTCTCGCAGCGTCCACGTCTCTGCTGCATACAAAAATATAGGGATAACAAGTGTTCGCCGAACAAACGAGCCGGATTTTAGTGGTTTTAGTTATGCTACTATTTTTCCAAATTTATTTTTCCACGCTTTGATAAAACACTTGAAAGTCCCGCTGCACGCGCCGCCCTTTCGAATTTGCGGCCTTTTTAGACAATACTGTAGTTGCCCAAAGCAAGCATACACCGTCTCAGATCCTGAACACAGTCGTAGTAAGAGCGGTACGGTCGCATCAGTGTAGCATCATACAGTTTCAACACTTCGATCAACTTCTGGATGGCTTCTCCGTATTTGCCTTCTTCCATCGCGGCACGGCCGAGGCGGTACAGCATTTCTGTGTCCTGGAACAAGAACATTATTTAGGGAATCTGCATCATCATCAGCAGCAACAACCTTTTGGCTAGGCTTTCCACCCACATTAGAACCACAAAAAAGTAGTCATATGTAGTACTGGCACAGATAAAATAATACTATACTAGTACTGGTAAATTATGGAATGTCGTGACAGCGCTCAGACGGACGACAAACTGTGGTCCAAAGTGGTCGATACGATCGATAGTTCAACCACATTACGACTACTGTTTTGTGGGCGGAAAGTGGTACGTCTGAGCCGAGCCTTACACGTCCACTGCTGGACGAGGCCTCTATAGAATACAAAGGGAGGAATTTGCTATAATCCCCACGCTTGGCAGGCAGATTGGTGATTGCAATATTGATGTTCAGTACTCAGGTGGATGCTACCCATTCCCTGGTGTAATCCAGTGTAATCCAGTCGGCTTTTATGACATCCATGGGAGGAGACGAGGGGTTTATTCTTAGGACGGACGCGGCTCAGCTTGATTTTGGGAAAAACTTTAACATCTTTAAAATGATAAATTTTTATGTTTTAGGTGATTGAATGGTTGTTGGTGCACCATGGCTGATGATGAAGGTATGTTATAACATACATACATAGACACACGCCTTTTCTCCCGAAAGGGGTAGGCAGAGCCTCCATTCTCAATGGGCGTCTTCACTTTCGGTGCATCATCGTGTGAATATTGACTTGACAAGTGGAGAGCTCATCGCCGCCATTGCTTCCCACGACTGACTCGGCTAACGCTTTCCTCCACTTATAAGCTAGCAGCCAGCACATATCTTATACCAACCAACGTTGTTATTAATCTAGTAAGGGGTGTTTGCAAGTTTTTAAAGGGTCGGCAACGCGTGTGTGATGCAGCCTCTGGTATTGCAGGCGTCCATATGCTACGGTAACCGCTTACCAACAGGTGGGCCGTATGATAGTTTGATACCTTGACAGTATAAAAAAAAAAAATGAATGAGACTACCGCTCGCCGCTACATTATTCTAATTTACTATTACTACTTCGTGTAACTGGTTTATTCTTGGTCACGCTACGTTAGGTCGGAGACCAGCCCCCCTATTGTCTTACGAACTAATAATCGCCTTTGATCACGTTTTCGCAGTACACCTATCTTTTTAAGAGCAGAAATATTCAAAGATGATGGGTGATGATGTTTGATGGCACCATAATAAAAATAATCATTATCATCATCAGTCTGTCCCGATGTCTGTAATCAAATCTAACAAGTTAAATTAGACCCACTTCCCGGTGTTGGATTGAGCTGAAGTTTGACATACCTGTCAAGTTCCGATGACAATACAATGTTATGGTGACAGCGAGCTGATCTGATGATGAAGACGGAAGCTGGACGACGGCACTCCTCAATGTATAATAGTAGACTGGCAGTGTTTGGGCTTATTTTGATTTCACACCGTTCCGGTCAGTAATTTCATAGACGCTTGTTTTGAAAAAGATGTTTTTAACCCCCGACAAAAACGACGGGGTGTTATAAGTGTGACGTGTCTGTGTGTGTTTCTGTCAGAGTGTCTGTCTGTGGCATCTTAACTCCCGAACGGATGAACCGTTTTTTTTTTTAAAGGTGATTTAGTCGGGAGTGTTCTTAGCTATGGCTGATCAAAATCGGTTCAGCCGTTTCATGGCTTCGAGGGTTTTTTTAATTTCTACAAAATTAATTACTTGTGCAACAAAAACTAGGTCTGTTTGTGTTCCAATTGTCTTGTTTTTAAATTTCAGATATAGAAGAGGAACAGGAGGCGGAGGAAGCCGAAGTAACTCCGACCGAGGTTGCGAAGCCACTAGCGCCTTCCAAGTACGAAGTGCGACCCGACCTTGGAGAGAAGTAAGTCACGTTTACTGCCTCTAATAGTACTACCATAGACTAACTAAACACAATAGACTGCTAATCTCATACAAGAAAACGTGACTCAAAAAAGATCAAATTCCAGGCTATTTCTAGATGGCGCTGGCAAAATTCCAGGCTATTTCTAGATGGCACTGGCAAATTCATTCAATCAGCATTTTAAACCAATTAGGTACCTAATAAATAATAAAAATAATTAAAAATGTTTATTAACATTTGTAATTTGTTTCTTAATTATGAAACTATGGTAGCAAAACATGTTTTATCGATCTATTCGAAATACATGTAAAAATCATTTCAATCGTTTATAGCAGATTCAAAACAGCGACATCTAGCGTCATTGTAGGCAATCATTCATCGATGCACGTTTTCTTGTGTGAGATTGGCAGTCTATTGTGTTTAGTTAGTCTATGGTACTACTAACTATAGTCTGCGCGAGAAGAGAATAGGCGCGGCAATAAACGGAACTAGCATTAAGGTGGTTGCTTTCGCTTGTGGCTCGAAATTCAAATTTGTTAGTGTTTTTTGCTCATCACAGCTCATCAACACTTCTTAAGATAGCAAAAACTGATTTGCCGGTAATTATATGACCTAACACACAAGTTTTAAGTTATAGTATCACATAAATGTAATTAGTTTGGGTATGAATGAGCCTGAAACAAAAAAACACTGTAAAAACTAATGAAGCACAATCGTGACTAAACTAATAATATTTATGTGATACTTTAAATTAAAACTTGTGTCATATAATTACCGGCAAATTAGTTTTTGCTATCTTAAGAAGTGTTGATGAGCTGTGATGAGCAAAAAACAAAGCAACCACCACCCAAATTGATTGGAATTCAATTCACATCAATTTCAATTTGATTGGAGTATGCAGCAAAATTCCTAATCTTAGGTTTGATTTTTTACAGACTAAATCAAGTACAATATTCTAATTAAAACTTTCATTAATTTATTATAAATCCGAGGGATCACTGTACCAGAAACACGATAGGACAATATTTTCTCGATAGAAAAAAAAAAACCAAAGTTATGTCTATTTTTTGCCAAATTAAATGGTGCGTATTATTGGGTAAAAAATTAGATAAACAAAATTAATACAACAAAGCCGAGGGTTTACTGTTAAGGGTTCTGTAAAATTATCTATATATTATATTATCCTGGGCGACAGCAAGTGCCTGCGGGCCCTTCTAAGGACAAGGAGGGTTTCATCAAGGTGGAACGAAGGAAGAGGAAGTCCACTTCCCGTAATCTGTGCGGAACTGCCGTATCGACGCGAACCAGCCGTGCTTGCTACGTGCGGAGGTACCCACAACTCCACTGTACGTGTCCCGGGTTCACTATGCCGTAAAGCCCGAAGCGGTGGTGGAGTACCTCAAGCAGAAGACAGGGCTAACCATGAGGGTCGAGCAGTTGGAATCTCGCCATGATGTCAATTTTATTTCCTTTATGGTGAGGGTGCCGACTGACCGTCTATCGACCTTCATGAATGGAGAGTTCTGGCCGAAAGGTGTCAAGTTCAGGAGGTTCTTTGGACGCCTGACACGAGACACCGCGCTACACATGTCTAAATGTTAATCTAGTCTAAAAGTGTTTTTTTTTATATATATGTTAGTTTTTAAGGTATATATGTTGCTATGGGCTTATTGTTTAGGTTTTTGTACATTTTCCAATAAGCCTGAAATAAAGATATTTGATTTGATTTGATTTTGATTACGAGATATTCAATAAAAACCGGTTTTTCGAGGAGCGCGAGGCGTTTTTTTTGTATGACGTTTTCTGCCTCGTGTTGGCGCAGCCTTAACAGATTAAATTATTTTTACTTATTATCGGCCTCGGCCTTCAGATGAATTTTAGAAATGGTTGATATATGACCGATATGTTTATCTTGGACATATTCTATACTTTGGAAAAGAACATCGCAAGAAGGATACAACTTTGACGACCTCTGTGGCGCGGCTGGCGATGGTTCGCCTGCGACGCAGGAGGTTGCGGGTTCGATTCCAAATATTTGTGCGATCTGCAGATATTTGTTCAGGGTGTTCTGGGTGTTTTCTATGTATAATAAAAAATATCGGTTTATGTAATATATTGTATTAAGTATATCAGTTAACTAGTACCCATAACACAAGCTCTGGCTTAGCTTGGGGCTAGATAATGTTGTGTAAACTTGTCCAACATTATTTATTTATTATTTATTATAACTTGGATGGGTAGTGTTCAGCAAACTGGAAAACCCTAGTGATCAAATTATATCTATTATTCACCGGCATTGGTTTCTCAAAGTTTTGTATCGTAAATGGTGTAAATAAGTCTGCCTAGATACTGAAATAATTTTGGAATTTGCAATATCGATTTGAAGTATACTTTTATGATATTTGAACGAGCAAAGCGAGTTCTCTGAGTCAACTTGGAAGAATCGGCGTTTGTATGTATGTATCTATCTATGTATGTATGTTTGTCCTAGCATAACTTCCGAACCGTTAATCCGATCTTATAGATATAAAGATCCGATCCGATAGATAGTATTGGTACAATTTGTTGGTAAGGTTATGAGCTATATCGGTCGGGGGGTTGTTGAGATATTGGGGTCCAAGAGGGTTAAAAAAAATAAAAGTGAGAATATCAGGTCAAATGGGTCATATGAAAGCCCCTCGCTTCGACATTTCAAAACTATTTTTTATAATTTTTTAACTTATGTATTTTTTGAGATATTAAGGTAAATCGAAAATGTAAAAAACCAAAACCTCTAGGGTACTTCCACTAATCCTACAACGCTGAAATATGGTATGTTTGTAGCTTCTATGACAAAAATACTGGGAAAAGTCTAAAATTGAAGAATTTCGAAACTTGCACTCTATAAAACGATAACCAGTATAACCATTCCATTGTTGACCTCTCGTTTCTAGGAATTTGAACGACGTTGTAGGTCTAACTTTTCGAACCACACGTACGTATATTTTTACGAAAGAAATAAGGTAACCTACCTAAATCGCGTGTATTCGCGAGGTCTCAGTTCGGGCGAACCTATAGTGTAAATCTAAATTGAATACTTAATAAATAAATATGTTTATTTGTCAAATTTCAGATTCCAAGCTCAAAACGTGCTAGAAATAATAACGAGCACAATGCAGCAGCAGCTGATGGGGCGACAGTACCGCTCCGACCAGGCGCCGCGCTGGACGCAAGTCATCGCCAACGGAGTGCGCCAGCGCGTACAAGACTTGGAAATGAAAAGGTATAAATAATAACGAGCACAATGCAGCAGCAGCTGATGGGGCGACAGTACCGCTCCAACCAGGCGCCGCGCTGGACGCAAGTCATCGCCAACGGAGTGCGCCAGCGCGTACAAGACTTGGAAATGAAAAGGTATAAATAATAACGAGCACAATGCAGCAGCAGCTGATGGGGCGACAGTACCGCTCCGACCAGGCGCCGCGCTGGACGCAAGTCATCGCCAACGGAGTGCGCCAGCGCGTACAAGACTTGGAAATGAAAAGGTATAAATAATAACGAGCACAATGCAGCAGCAGCTGATGGGGCGACAGTACCGCTCCGACCAGGCGCCGCGCTGGACGCAAGTCATCGCCAACGGAGTGCGCCAGCGCGTACAAGACTTGGAAATGAAAAGGTATAAATAATAACGAGCACAATGCAGCAGCAGTTGATGGGGCGACAGTACCGCTCCGACCAGGCGCCGCGCTGGACGCAAGTCATCGCCAACGGAGTGCGCCAGCGCGTACAAGACTTGGAAATGAAAAGGTATAAATAATAACGAGCACAATGCAGCAGCAGCTGATGGGGCGACAGTACCGCGCCGACCAGGCGCCGCGCTGGACGCAAGTCATCGCCAACGGAGTGCGCCAGCGCGTACAAGACTTGGAAATGAAAAGGTATAAATAATAACGAGCACAATGCAGCAGCAGCTGATGGGGCGACAGTACCGCTCCGACCAGGCGCCGCGCTGGACGCAAGTCATCGCCAACGGAGTGCGCCAGCGCGTACAAGACTTGGAAATGAAAAGGTATAAATAATAACGAGCACAATGCAGCAGCAGCTGATGGGGCGACAGTACCGCGCCGACCAGGCGCCGCGCTGGACGCAAGTCATCGCCAACGGAGTGCGCCAGCGCGTACAAGACTTGGAAATGAAAAGGTATAAATAATAACGAGCACAATGCACAATGACCAGTTTATAAAATTCCTTTGATAATGCATTATCAGAGGAATCTATAATAAAAAATAAAAAAAAATGAGAGTCGCCCAATGGGCTATGGAGTGTGCCATGCTTGGAATATCTTTACTGGACCGTGTCCGCAACAAGGAAATCCGAAAGAGGACAAAAGTGGCTGATATTGGAGACCGTATTGCGACACTAAAGTAGCGCTAGGCAGGACACTTTGCCAGATTTGGTGACGGCAGGTGGTGTAAGGCCCTGACCGAGTGGTGGCCGAGAGGGAGCATTAGAGGCCGTGGCAGGCCATCGGCCAGGTGGGCGGATGATATAGAGGGAGGGAAAGACCTGGATGAAAATCGCACAGAACCGTTTGGAGTTGCGTTTGAGGGAGGAGGCTTATACCCAGCAGTGGTCTATTATTTGAGCTACCAATGATGATGATGATGATCTCTTTCACTCTTTACAATCATCGTATAGCACTATCCTTCTCTAATATACGGTCGCAAGAATCAAAAGTTTAGTCCGACCAGTTTATAAAATTCTTCTGATAATGCAATCTATGATGCTTATCAGAATCCTTATTTATTTAAACTATGCTTATTGTTGCTTATCATGCCAGCGTGCTATGGAGAGGAGCATCTTGGGTATCAAACTTAAAGACAGACAGAAGAGCAAAGATATAAGAGGAAAAAACAAAGTAATAGATGCTCTCCAACATTCACAGCGCCTGAAGTGGAAATGGGCGGGGCATCTAGCCCGCATTCCGGACAATAGATGGACTAAGCGAGTTACTCAGTGGACGGGTCCAGGGGGTAAAAGAGGTAGAGGTAGACCCAGAGAACGCTGGACTGACGAAATACGAGAAAGAGCTGGTGGAGAATGGATGGAGAAAGCAGAAGACAGAGGAAAATGGAGACAGTTGGAGGAGGCCTGTACCCGAATTGGGGCCTGACTTTAATAAAGTTTAATAGAGAATGTATTTTATAGTGAATGTAAGAAAACTTATGGAAATAAAGGCTAAATAATAATAATAATAATGCTTATTGTTTTAGGTACAAAATCCTAGTGCAAACGACCATCATAGAGCTGAAGGGCGCGGGCGTGAAGTGCGGTCAGCGCTGCGTATGGGACCCCGAGACAGACGACTATGTGGACGATCAGTTCAAAAACGAGACCATATTCTGCTATACTATAGTGTACGGAGTATACATGTACTGAGTATACATATACTGCAACATCTTTACAAAACCTTACTCCAAGCCATTATCATAATAAAAGATGGAAATAGTGGGTGTAGGTGCGGTCAGCGCTTTATATGGGACACGGAGACACTCCACGTTGACGACATTACAAAAAGACAGTATTTTCTGCTACACTATAGTGCACGGAATATACATGGAGTGATCTCAAAGTGCCCCTTAAATCAAAGTCCAATCCACGGTTATGGAGGGCGGACGTAAATTGCGGTCAGCGCTGAATATGGGACACGGTGACAATACTACGCGAACGACTTTACAAAAACGGCAGTATTTTCCGCTACCCTATAGTGCACGGAATATACATGAAGTTATCTCCAAGTATCTCCACTTTAAAACAATCTTAGTCCAATACACGATTGGGTTCGATTCCCGCCTGGGGACAAATATTTGTACAATCTGCAGGGTGTTCTGGGTATTATCTCTTTGTTAAAAAAATATCTATCTATGTAATGTATTGTATTAAGTATATCAGTTATCTAGTACCTATAACACCAGCTCTGCTTAGCTTGGGGCTAGATAACGTTGTTTGAACTATCCAGCATTATTATTTATTTATTTATTTATAGAGGACAGACGTAAATTTCGGTCAGCGCTGAATATGGCACATAAAGCACCTACGTGGACGACCGGTAAAAAACGGATAAGAAAGACTTTCTGTTTTGTTTCTGACTTTCTATACGATCTTTTGTTACACCATAGATTATGTAGGGTACAACGACGAAATTATAAAACAATGTAGGTACTTCCCCTCGATCGTGTTGCCCACCATTTTCTGTATAAGTTATAGCCTAAACGTTATCTTAATTAATAAAATGTTTTTTTGTCTTAATTGTTCTTTATTATTACTTACCCTTGTGACAGAAGACAGACAGACGGACGGAAGAACCGAGGGCGTTGGCTTAGTAATATGGCAAAAAACTTACAAATATGACCATCCTTTAACTGAAAAGCGATGTCTCTATGAAGCATCGTTATAGCATTAAGGCGTGGATTTAAGTGAAAAGTGATGCATTAAAAGCTTTTGATCCCCAAGAAATTTATCGAAAAATCTAATTAAAAAAAATATGTGACGACCTCTGTGGCGTGGCTGGCGATGGTTCGACTGCGATGCAGGAGGTTGCGGGTTCGATTCCCGGCTCGGAACAAATATTTGTGCGATCTGCAGATATTTGTTCAGGGTGTTCTGGGTGTTTTCTATGTATAATAAAAAATATCTATGTAATGTATTGTACTAAGTTGAGCTACCTTTAGATCGCTAGCAGCGGTCTTCAGGTAGCACATCTGTTTCATATGTATTTTGTACATACCTTGTATTATTCTTACTGTAAATAAATGTATTAAGTATATCAGTTAACTAGTACCCATAACACAAGCTCTGACTTAGCTTGGGGCTAGATAATGTTGTGTGAACTTGTCCAGCATTATTATTTATGTAGTTTATTATTAATTTATTTTATTTATTTAGTTGCATGTAGTAGTTTTAAGTCTATTGTGTTTTAATGTGTTTTGTATTTATAACCTGAAATAAATTAATAATAATAATTTATTTATTATTATTTATTATGTTAAACTACATCATAAAAAGCATGTACACTAGTTTTTTTTTTTTTTTTAAATAACTTAAAATGTAAGAAATAAACTTGCAAAGTAGCCTCTGTTTTCGTAGTTACAACCATTTTTCTCCTAAACTATCAATCATAAGATGTTTTAATTGTCTTCAGTATATTAAATAACACAACGCAAAGAGGACCTCGTTTTTTATTTTTTTTAAATACTTTTTTATTTATTTTTAAATAAAAAAACCGTGATTTTCATTTACTTTTCATTTCGTGAGTGCTATTCTGTCACTTTATAACTTACCTGAACTTTAATGAGTTGTATAGTGACATAATTAGGCGTCCATCGACGCCTTAATATAGCTATCATTGTTTGTCGAGTCATAACTTTAAAAAACCGGCCAAGTGCGAGTCGGACTCGCCCATGAAGGGTTCCGTAGCAGCAAGTAACATAATATAAAAGTTCTTGGATGGATTACGATTAATGACGTATTAAAAAAAAACTACTTACTAGATCTCGTTCAAACCAATTTTGAGTGAAAGTTTACATAGTTATGTACAGTGGTGGAATTAAAATGTTCGTCACCTTAGGGCCTATTTTTGGTTGTTCAATGCAAAAAACATAGGTACTGCTTTACCGACATAGTATTGCATTGGTACTGTTTTACCGACACAGTATTGTCAATATTACGAAAATAACATTCAGTTACCATGACAACGGATATTAGCAGCGATTGAATGACAGATAGTCTACGAATAAAATGACAAAACTTCTGGCTAACTCAATAAAAAACTGGCCAAGTGCGCATCGGACCTCGCGCATTCAGGTTTCCGTCGTATAAACTATTATATAATTTGTGGATCTTTAACAAATGTAGAAGTTATAAATTGCCTAAGTTTAGTTAATCCACACGCAAAATTAAATCTGTTTGTAATAGAAATATGAGAAAATTCTCAAAATGTTTCAATTTTCTAAATTATTATATTTTTTTTGGTAAAATATTCATAATAAGTATGTAGAATATTTAAAAGAAAACTAGTTCCTGTGTTAAATGGAGATAAAATTGAACTTAGTAACAAAAATACAGACTTATTCTACTTAATAAGCTCTAAAATTATACTCCACATACTAGGGTACGACAAATTTATTTTTCCCTCCCCACTTTAACTTGTACGGGAACCATACTTCAAAATAAATTTTGGTTATTATTTTTGGATTTGGGTCAGTAAGATACATACATAGTACAAATATGAATACTTCAATGGTTTAACCGCTATAGACCCGTGTGATAGAGAGACGGGCAGACGGATGAGTGAAGGCAATAGGGCTTCGTTTGGCCCCTTTGGGTACGGGACCCTAAAAAAGTCGTTCCAAAGTTAAACAAGCAACTGATCAAAGGTGTGCGATTTTGATCTTTATAATAAACATTTAAATTATGGTTTTCTATACAGCAGCCTGCTACGTAGAATAGTTGGAAAAGGTAATATGTGCTGGCGACAAGCTAAGGGGATTACTTTGAAAACTGACGAACGTTTTCATTCCGCCACTGTACATCATATTTTTTTTTTAGTTTTATCATTCTCTTATTTTAGAAGTTATGGGGGAGGGGGGGGACACACACTTTTAAACCACTTTGGAAGTGTCTCTCGCGCAAACTATCTATGGATACCCCACACGTATGGGTAAGATGTTTTTTTTTTTTTTTCGAGTTTCAGTTCTAAGTATGGGGAAACCCAAAAATAATTGTTTTTTTTCAATTTTTGTGTAAAAATCTTAATTCGGTTCACAGAATACATCTACATACCAAGTTTCAACAGTATAGCTCTTATAGTTTCGGAAAAAAGGCTGTGACATACACGGACAGACAGACAGACAGACAGACAGACAGACAGACAGACAGACATGACGAATCCATAAGGGTTCCTTGTCTTTGACTACGGAACCCTAAAAAACAAGTCAATTTTATTTCGGAGACACAATCTAGGGTCTAACATCTAGTCATATTATTTGACAGTTTACTAATTGTTTTATTTTATTTTATTTTTTTATTAATATAATATATAATTGTATATAATCAAACTGTAAGATTTCCATACAAATCTTAAGTGTGATTTGGAAACCATAATATTTTATAACAAACTGACAAACTAGATATAAGTTCTATATATATATATATAAGTTCTAAATATAAGTGTATTGATCATGTATACAAAATTGCATTGATTTTGATGAGGTAATATCCAAAATAGGAGCATCCTTAGTTTTTATGAATGCAGAGGGCTCAAGTACCCTAGCGGTACACTCCTGTAAATTCTCTAGTCAGGTTAGTACCTAAGTACCTACTAGATTTTTAGGGTTCCGTACCCAAAGGGTAAAATGGGGCCCTATTACTAAGACTCCGCTGCCCGTCTGTCTGTGCGTCTGTCACCAGGCTGTATCTCATGAACCGTGATAGTTAGACAGTTAAAATTTTCACAGATGTATTTCTGTTGCTGCTATAACAAAAAATACTAAAAAACAGAATAAAATAATTTCTGTTGCCGCTATAACAACAAATACTAAAAAACAGAATAAAATAAATATTTAAGGGGGCTCCCATACAACAAACGTGTTTTTTTTATAGATAATGGTACGGAACCCTTCTTGCGCAAGTCCGACTCGCACTTTGCCGGTTTTTATGCATGCAGAGGGCTCAAGTACCTTACCGGTACCTATACTTCTGTTAATTCCCAGTCAGGTTAGACTAGGTTCTGTAGCTCTTCCAGAGGGGGGTGCACTGCCCAGCCGTGGTCACCACGCCATGCCTGTGCTGCCTGTAGCCCTTCCATGGGAAGATGATGAATGATTGAGAATGAGAGGGATTACTAATATCGCCAGTCGGATCGCGGAAGGATTTCGTTCCCGTGGTCTGGCAAACATGGCGCGAGAGGAACACCGGAGTATTTTTAGTCGGTATTCTGCCCTTTTCAGGGCGGCGAGTCCCACATAATTCCCGTCCTCCCCGGACCGGTTTATTCGTAAACGAATTTTCTACTCTGAAGAAAAGAAAAAAAAAAGTTGGACTAGGTTAGGATTCTATAAGTACTAGATTTTTAAAGTAAATATTACGATAGGAAAATTTCTGTAGGTACAGACTTCAGTTTGTTCTAAAATTGTCATCTAATTAGACCAGACATCCAAGTCAACCATCGTATTTCGTAATATGTATAATGTCGGTATCAGAATTATTTGCCGAATAATTTTCGTACCTATAATAATTCTATGTTCGCATACGGAATCTAGCGAACTATTCTAGATGTGCTAATATAATAGTTTCAGTAAGTATGACTGTCGAATTAAACTCGCTAGTGCAAGAGACAGCAGCTTCATAACATAACACCCAACAGTCACATACATAGTCCTGATCCCACACTAGGACTCCATTGTGTTGTGGGTATCAGAAACTACGAGTACCATGGTACCATAACACCCAGACCCGGAACAAATATTTGCAGATCATACAAACTTTTTTTATGGTATTTCTCGACAAACTGTCTTTCGGCCCGCCTGATGGTAAGCGGTTACCGTCGCCTATTGACACCAAAGGTATTGCCAATGCGTACTCTGACATTTTTACCGCAGCGGGAATCAAACCAGCAACCTTTCGCATCTCAGCCGGCTACTCTCCCGACGCGCTACAGAGGTCGTCAATTAGCGTCATAGATAGCGAATTTGTACAATGTAGAGATGGTAACTTCTACGTGTATGACTTATGGTTGGAAGCGAAGGTGTTGACAGATTCCATTATTGAAAGAGTCTATCAAATTCTACTAACGTCATAAATGCGAAAGTTTGGATGTTTGAAAGAAAGAAAGAAAGAAAGAAACATTTATTTATGACTATACAAACAAAGACACACACTAACAAAAAAAAAAGCAAACAAGATAGGAACTAAATAAAAACTAAAACAAAAACAAATTACACAGATAAAAAAAATAAGACAATTTGTGTGTGTGTGTGCCTGACGCAAGCCACAAAAGGGTCCTCAACTCAGCGTTTGCTAGGCCGCGTTGGCAACCCATCGCTGATCTTCCGTTGAGACCCAGAGTGACCCACGGATATCCGTGTTTGTTACTCAATCACGCTGAAATACCTCAACCGATTTCGATGAAATTTGGTACAAAGATCGATTATGACCTGGATTGAGCTATATGTTACTTTTTATCCCGGTAAAACGTAAGCGAAGCTGAGTGCGGAGAATACTTTTATAAGCTTCGTGCGACCCTAGTCTGACCCTCGATGCAACTCTAATCCGGTGGGCTACAATAAATACTACGTATTGTCGTTGGACCAAAGACATTACAAACGTCGCAGGAAGTCGGTGGATGGAGGCGGCTCAAGACCGTTCTGTTCAGCAGTGGACTTCTATAGGCTGATGACGATTATGACTGTCGTTGAGGATGTTTTTGTGTCGCCCAGCTCTTGCACTATTTTGATGGGTGATGTTATCAATACCGCTCCACTGCCATACACGCGATGTGATGTTTACTCACTGTTTTATACTAGCATAAATATTTATTCGCAGAAATGTACAGACGAAAATAAAAATGACACCATTACATTCTGCAAAACTTCTATTTCTACACTAATATTATAAAGAGGAAAGATTTGTATTTTTGTGTGTGTGTGTATGTTTGTAATGAATAAATTCAAAAACGAATGTGCCGATTTCAAAAATTCTTTCACCATTGGATAGCTACATAATAATGGATAAACAAAAAATACACTACATTATCGCTGAGTGCTATAGTATATGATTTATTAGCAAACGCCCGCGGCTACGCTCGCGTTATTTGTGGTTCCACTCCGTAACGGTTAAGCGGATTTTGATGGCATTTGGTATGTGGACGGGTGCGGGGGGTAGGACTGTTTTTCTTCCTGAAACTACCCGTGCGAAGCCGGGGCCAGTCGCTAGTAATATACATATATAAATAGAGACCTTGTACAAAATATTTCGTCCGGGGAGCATAACATGGATCATATAGTGAATAAATGATCCAATATTACGCTTATTTTATTTAATAAAAGTTTGTTCGGTGCTATAGGTTCCAAGAGTCCAACGAACATTTTTGTATGAGGCGAAGAAGGAGAGCGCACTCTGATACTCTGATATAAAAATGCCCTTTAAAGTTTAAAACTCAATTTATCTACACTGATATTATAAAGAGGAAACATTTGTATTTTTGTGTGTGTGTATGTTTTGTAATGAATAAACTCAAAAACTAATGTGCCGATTTCAAAAATTCATTCACCATTGGAAAGCTACATTCACCCTGAGTGACATAGACTACCAGGATAGGAGGGGGGGCTGTTTTTCATCCTGAAACTACCCGTGCGAAGCTGGGACGAGTCGCTAGTAATTAATAAGTTACAAAACGTTTGAAAAACTAGAACGCGTAAGAAGGAAACCGTTTCTCGAGCTCTTTCATCATGCGGACAGCAAAGGCCTGGAACTCTCTTCCGGCTTCTTTATTCCCTTTATCATACAACTTGGGCATCTGCAAACGAAGAGTGACTAAGCATCTTCTAGGCGAGTGTGCTTAAATAGCCCTCATCGTCGCTTCCCATCAGGTGAGATGTAGCCAAAAGCAAGCCTACCTACTTTAGTTTTTTTTTAAAAGTGGGACTAAAATTGGATTTCTATTTGATAAAGGTGGTCTCTTTGTATTTTTTTTATCCCCTCATGGGCGGGTCAACTAAAACGCTTTTAGCCTTTGTACCAAATGCCTAACATGGATGTCTAAAAACTAATATGCCAGAGTTAGGTCATTAAAAAAACTCTATTACTTACCTGCAAAGACTTCAGCCCCTTCAAAATGTTGGTGTACTGCTGGCATAGCCCGCACTGAACCATGAACTCCTTGGCGTCGTACGGCACTGCCACGACATTGTCACACGGCTGGTCCGAGTCACATCTGGAAGGAGCGAGGCCATTATTCAATTCTCAGAAACACAGCCGTAAAAATACACAGATATTTTTTTGCCGTCAAATACACAGTGAGGGTCCTTGTTGTATTATTTACTGTCTGGATTAACTCAATAAAAAAGATAGAGCTATAGGTTCACACGTCCTAATCGCAACGTGTTTTCGTTGGTTTTTTACCTACATTTTTAACGACTTCTTAAAAAAGGTGGTTCCCAATACGTGAGTTTTTTTTATCTCATATTTCCGTCATTTATGAAAAGAACTGTTTTTTTTAGTTGATACGATATATTTCCAGATTGGTCCCGTTTTCATCAAAATCTGGTTCGGATGATGGGATCCATGAGGAATTGAGGGAACTCCTCAAATATTACACACACACATATAGTGATTTTGATATTTTCAGCAACAAGTTAGGCATGTGCATTCCGAAAATTCCATTTGGTGAAGTGGAACTGATGAAGTCGGTTTTCGATAAGAATTATGAAAACCCATGTCATGACCATGTGACCTAATTTTTCCATGGAATGAATTGGTGATACTTACAGTTCTGCCGAGCTATCTAGGCCGCCTTGAAAGGCCGTTTGGCTGTGCAATAGTTTTTTGGAACGAATTTATCTAATGCTCTCAAAAACATCTTTATAAGGGCGGTCAAGATAGACCGTTCTGTACCTATATTTTCTTTGTGTATATTTTTGGTATTTAATTTTGATTAAATTTTCAAAATATACTTAAATCGAACCAAGGTTACCTATAAACTACGTCTACAAGGTCTGTTTTAAACTGTCTCTACAAATTCTCTCACAAAATAAAACTCACCAAAAACCGTCATAAAAATTAATATTTGTATGAATCTGTCTCTTCCAAGTTTTTTGCAGTAAATATCGCCTGTGCGGTGCATATAAATTGCATTAATATGTTTAAAACGAGTATAAATACATAGTTGCTGCAAATTACCTACCTACTCTGCTTCTGCATTTTATTAAGCCTTTGAACCCTATCTAAAGTACTTCCCTCAACTCTGAAACCAGAGGCCAACACTACCTCATACGAAAAGTAAAGCAAGTAAGTAAAAATCAAAAATAGGTACCTATTATTATTAAAAGCTTTTAATTAACTTGATTCATTATTGGTAGGTATATCAATCCGATTCAAAATTTATAACCCATTTTTTAAGTAGTAGGTTGAGCTGAAATTTAGCATACCGGTTAAGTTCTAACAACGAGCTTATCTGATGATGGAGATGGAAGGTAGACAACGGAACTCCTCGATGATTAATAGCAGCCTGGCAGTGTTTGGGCTCATTTTGATCAGCTCATGGTTCCGATCACTAATTTCATAAAAGCTTGTTTAGAAGGATATTTTTCAATATAAAAACTTATTATCATTATTATTTTATTATGAGCGTGTATCGTCCCACTGCAGGATAAAGGCCTCCCTTCCTTCCATCCACTCCTCTATTGAATGCCCGTGTTGTCCAGTCCTCTGTATAGGAGTCTAGTCCGTCTCTCTCAGTCTGCCGTGTGGTCGTCTTTTGCCTTCTTGTATCCATGCAGTCGCAGCGTATTTGCCCACATCTCATCTGACATGCGGCAGACGTGACCTGCCTGGTCCCACTTTAATTTGTCCAGTTGTTGCCAAGTCCGCGATTTGTATTCTGGAGCGCAGTTCACTGTTTCTAATGCGGTCTGTAAATATTCGACGACCTCTGTGGCGCGGCTGGCGATGGTTCGCCTGCGACGCAGGAGGTTGCGGGTTCGATTCCCGCCTCGGAACAAATATTTGTGCGTTCTGCAGATATTTGTTCAGGGCGTTCTGGGTGTTTTCTATGTATAATAAAAAATATCTATCTATGTAATGTATTGTATTAAGTATATCAGTTATCTAGTACCCATAACACAAGCTCTGGCTTGGCTTGGGGCTAGATAATGTTCTGTGAACTTGTCCAGCATTATTTATTTATTTATTTATTTATTAATCCTAGGATACTGCGCTCCAATAGCTCGCTGGCAAACCTTAATAACTTATGGTAATATAAAAGTCATCCTAAGTCATGGGTTAACAAAACATATTTCATGCCAATTCACGACGTACGCTTATGTAAGTTACGCATAGTGAGGAATACAACAGTTAATTAAATTAAGGACTTTCTTACTTAAATCTCATGTAGTTTTCGGTCATCTCTTCATAAGAAGGCCAGTTGTTCTCACACGGCTTGCAAGTGCAGTCGAACCAGTACTGCTCTTTCAGGTCAGCTTGTCTCTTGTCCTTGGGGACCGTCGTAAAGATAGGTCCATAGTTCTCGGAAACTTCTTCACCCTTCTTGATGTTCTTTACAGCACGGACAACGATGTTTGCACCGATGAAATATCTGTAAAACAGATTTAGCCATTCAAAGAACATCGTTTATCAGTTCACCGATATAAACCTCGAATTCCAGAACTGTGCTAAGCGTGAATCGAGACCCTAGCATAGATTTTTGTCAGTTTTTCATTGATATCTGTGAAAAACTATACTAAAGTCGCTATTCATGCTTGAGTGGGCACATTTTAAAAATACCTATATTCATAGAATCACGTATTTTCCCCCGTAGGGGCAAAGCCTCAAAGGGCCTCTTCACCGTGGGTCCCAGGTGTGACCAGTGATAAGCTTATCGCTGCCATTACGACGAACGTCCAACCCGGCTAACGCTTTTTTCCACCTAATCATAATGGCCTTAGTGACCCTCGTCATCATCGACCAAAAGAAGTCCACTGCTGGACATAGGTCACCCTCATATAATGCTATGGTCCCGAGCTACCTCCATACATTGACTTCCCGCATCTATGCCACCTATGAAATAGCTAACTGCCACTTCAAATGTAGGTAATGGTCTTCTGTGTTCGCTGGTGAAAGCGGAGGCAAGTCGTTGTCAGCAACTCACCTGACAACTGATGGATCACACGCGTGGTTGAACAGAGCTAGAGTCGGGAACACGGCTCCCGCTAGGAATACCGACTTTCCATCGTGTTTGATCACGTTCTTGCTCACTTTCGGCTTTGGACACTGAAGCTCGAAAACTTCGTGAGCATTGAACTGTAGAACTTGCAAATTCTTTAAAATAAGACCTCCGATCAAAGCCACATCTTCTTTGTACTTCTCATTTACTGCCATTGATTTGATCTCATTGCTTTCAACTGGCTTACTTCTTGGTTTTCCTTCAAAATACCCACAAATTTCCAATAGCTTTACTAGAAAAGCCGTCATCTCAGTTCTGTGTATGAAGTCTTGCTTAGACCTCTTATCTTCGTGTGCTACTAAGTTATAAATATTCCTGTAATCTTCAGTTTTGTATGGGCCAGTTGGAGTTTCATACAAAGACAGATTTTTGAAGTATTCCTTAGCGTGCTGTGTGATCATTCTCAGTGCTATGTGGCAGGTGATAGAGCAGCCAGACTTCCATAGCAGGGGGAGGATGTGGCATTCGTAAGCGTGGTATGACTTCTGAGCGGCCTCTGAACATTTGTCGCTGCAGAAAACTACGTTTGGGCATCTTGGACATGGCAACGGTATTACACACCTGAAAAAGAAAAATAAATCACATACAACCTGTTTTAACTTTCTTTAACTTAAAAATATATAACAAGTTAATTTTATTAAAAAAATATAACAAGTAATAAATTTTGTAAAAATTAAAAAAACCCTCAACGCAATCGCTGTACCGATTTTGATCAAACATAGCTAAGAACAATCCCGACAAAATAAGATTTCAAACAAAAAAAAATATATCAAAATCTGTTCATCCGTTCGGGAGCTACGATGGGACAGACTGACATACACATACACACACAGACACGTCAAACTTATAACACACCGTCGTTTTTGCGTCGGGGGTTAAAAAAGAAAACCCTCGACTAAATAAAGTGTTCCAACACCGTTTACAAACGAACAAATAAAACCGCATTGGAATCAGAGCACCCGTTGCACCATATTTCCTTTCATCGTGTGCTGGTCATTGTCAGACCCGAGAGTCAGACAGAGTCTGATGTAGTTAATTGTCGAAATTGAACATTTTGACCTCAAACTGCCACCTCCAAACCTGTAGCTGCTGAAAAAATGCCCGAGTTCCCTTCAAACTAATTTTTGCGAGCTGATGATCCTGGAAACAGCTGCACCAATTTACACAAAACATAGCTAAGAACCATTTCACAAACACCATCTTTTATACAAAGAAAACCCGCATTGAAATCAGGGCACCCGTTCCGGAGCTACGTGGTGACAAAGACACATGCATACAGACAGACGGGCAGACAGACACAATGGCCTCAAACTTATAATACCCTCGTAGAAGATGCTGATGTTACCTGATAAAACAGTTTTGGCAATGCGTCTTCGAGTATTCTCCGAGCAAAACACCACTATGTGGTTTCTCCACTAGCAAAATCTCTCCTGCTTCAATATCCCTGGATGCAGTGGCAAACCTACCCCTTACATCATCTTTATCAATGGTTATGGCTTCAGAAGCTGAAGGATATTGGGGGTTTCGTTTTCCTGTTATCTTTGGTTTAGGAGGAGATCTGTTCAAGGGTTCTGGGTCTTTGGGTGTCCCGGCTAAGACAAGTCCTTTGTTCAGTATTTCAAGCATAAGTTTGGCGTCTGATCTCATTCTTTGACGCTTTTCTTTGTCCAGTTTAGTCGCTTCATCAAGTGAGCTTATTGTGTCCCTAAAAACAAACAACCGTCAGAAACATAATCTTTCAATTTCGTAATCCCGATTGAAATATTCTTCTACGTACTGGAAAGCTTTTATAGCCTCTTGGTTCCGTTTCAAAATGAGTAGACTCCTGGCTTTTCTCTCGTAGACTTTGTACCGCAAATGACGAGGGTACGGAAGGGAGAGGCACCTTCGTATGTCTTCCAACGATTCCTCATATCTTTCCAAATGATTCAACGCTGCTGATCGATTAGCCAGCACAATAGCCAGCTCCTCAGCTAAAATAAACAAACAAATTAACGAGTTATTATTGCGTCTTGTTTACTTGACTGTTATGTTAATCCGCCCCAGTGAATACAAGTAATTATAATAAGGAAATAACTCGAACTAAATTATTGGGCAGCATGCAAAATTGATCTTAATTAATAAACAATTTCCTCGTAGAACTAAAACGCAGTCTTATGCGGTTAGTTCCTAATCCCATCGCTGTAATCTGTGGTTTACTTAAGATAGATAGATTAACGCAGTATTGTACTCCAAAAAAATAAACGTATGTATACGTGAACCATACATCTAATCTTGTAGAAAAAAAAATATTTAAGGGTTCTTAGAAGATACGGTTAAAGGCTCACAAGAGTTTTTTAAAAGCCCATAAGTTAGTGTCACGGCCACCATTTGTTTACGATATTTGACACCGTAACCTACTTACTTTCCTTCTCCGGCATGTGAACCATGCTCTGACTGTAAAGTGCCATTGCTATGCCCCAGTCACCTTTCTGCACAGCTTTATTGCCCTCATCCTTGTAGTGCTTTGCCTTTTCCAAGTCTTTTCTCACTGGAAAGTCTCCGCCGGCCTGACATTTCTGCACGTCGCCCGCTAAATCGTAACTTTTCACTGCCGGTAGACTGCACAAGTAGGAAACTCGCTTCGCGTTGGTCTCTAGATTGACGAAGTTATTCCTCGTAACGTCGTCCAATGAACAGTTAATGGTGTCGTGGAACTTTTTGAAGAACCCATCCTTAGCTTGCGACATTTTGAACACTATTAGCACATGCGACAAGCGACGGGAAGCTTCCGGAGAGAGGTTAAAAACTGAAGAAAGTTGGCGCAGCGCGGTTACTGTTCCGCTTCTATTTTTGTATTTGGAACGTCGATCTGTTCATCACTTCAGACAATTCAGATTCTAATAGCGGTGATATCTTCGAACATTGTTTATCTAATAACTTCATTGTAGTTCAGGGATGATGTCGGTAGGTACCTATGTCTTTTATTGTTAAAGTTTAGTCAAAAATGTACTGACTCATACCGAAACAAATGTAGCGCATAAAAGTCTCTAGGTCATCTACATCAGTAGGTATCTTATTTGTTTACTTGAGAGTCAATGATCCTCTGAAGCCTTCTCGAAATCTCGAACCCCATATTTAAAATGTAAAAATAAACTACGTACAAACGATGATTATAAAGCACGCAAAATATTTCGCATAATTTTTTTGCACTAATCGCTGGGGTTCGAATAAATAATGATATGTTTTGATGTTGTAATTCATAGCATGTATGTTTAGGCCGTAGTTATATCTTGTGATTGGCTATTTTGGGAACGTAATGATTTGAGCCAGATGTCGTTGGCATTAGGTATGTGTATGAAGAATATCTACTATTATATGTGACGAATCTTTAACTCGCTGAGTTGTTTTGGAAGCGCTTTATTTTTACACGAATACGGCAAAGTCAAAAGGAAGGGTTATATATAGGTATCTATTTAGTAGTATATGTAAGTTTGTATTTTCCTACGTATGTTCCACCGTAGCCATCGATATAATATGTACTAGTATATCATATCGATGACCGTAGCGCCTTAAGTACCTACCTACTCATACGATAGTAGTTGTAGTAGTAGAGCTTTTTTGTGAAAGAGTTCGTCCGGGGAAGTACTACCACCATACCTATTTCTGCCGCAAAGCAGTAGTGCTCGCATTGCTGTGTTCCGGTTTGAAGGGTAAGGGTGCCGGTGAAATTACAGGCACATGAGACTTTTCATCTTTATGTCTCAGGGTGGCGGGCGCAGTGCAATGTCACATAGGGTGCGTCCTAGGTGGACGTGATCTATGAGGTAATGCACTGTTCATAGGCAGAGGTTACCGCTTAACATCAGGTGGGTCTCTTGCTTGATCCGACATCAAAGTAAAAAAAATAAGTTAAGTATAAAAAAAAAAAAAAAAAAAAAAAACGATTTTGATGAATGAGGTGTCAATCGATTTGTCATCGATGGTCCAGATGACATAGCGAGTAGTTCCTGATAGATCATTTGGCTTTGATCCTGTGGACTTAGATCGTCTTAGACTACATTTTACTTAGATATATTTTTTAAGAACAAACTCAATATGACGGATGTTACAGCCAGTAAAAATATTTTTGTTTTGATATCGTATCGAAAAAATTATCTAAAAGACAATGATCCTTTAAAAGAGGAGAACATTTTGGTTCACTGTGATTTTTATGTATATTTTGCATTTAATCCTTATCCGTTAAATAGTATAAAACAAAGTCGCTTTGCGCATCTGTCTGTCTGTATATCCGCTAACTCCTAAACTACGCAACGGATTTTGATGCGGTTTTCACCATCAGTTAGATAACTTTTCACGGAAGGTATTGAAAAGGACAAAGAAATGCTTTAATTTTCTTCCAATATTGTAAAAACAACGGTCTCTATACTTTATACTTCCTCATAATCGGTATTTGTTGCTTGAGTGTCTTACAATTTTTATGTAACAATTGTTCCAAACTTCTTCAAAAAATCATTACTGGATCCAACAGGAACAAAAAACTAATTCAAATAATCATTTTAAAATGATCCATTGGAGTCCGGATCTATCAGGAACAAAATTATAGGTATAATGGATCGAACAGGACAATGGATCGATCTCAATGGATCGAACAGGAACTTACTCTCTATATCTACCTAATTGGTTGTTTTATGCATTAGAATTAAATGTGGAGGGTATACATCCATACTAAGGAGTGGAATACACTACCGTCGTCTTTCTTTCCTGAAAACTATAATCTGGGTCTGTTCAAGGCTAGAGTGAATAGGTGCCTTCTAGACCTTTGTGCTCCATCTTCGGCCGCATCGTCACTTACCAACAGGTGAGATCGTGGTCAAACAAAGGTAAAAAAAAAAGGTTTTTTTTTAGAATCTAATCACGGACTATGAATATATTGGATCGTTAATTTGTACCTATATCATGTTTGTTAGGACACAGACTGATCCGTCTGTAAAACATGTTTTTGTTCGCCAAAAGTTCCTATCCTTGAAACGCTAACGACTGTCGGGTTCCAAGTATCTGAATATCTTTCGCTATGTGAGACTTCCAGGTAAATTAGATAAATCTTTACTCTGAACGCAGACAATTACGTCTGAGTTTGTGGCTTAAAAACAAAGAAATGTAACATTTGTTTTATTATTTTCCTGCTGTGCTAGAGTCTTTATTTTGAAAAGGTAATTTTCATATAATTGTGTTTTGCTTGTCGCTTTTGTAGTGTCAATTTTATTCTAATTGGCACTAGGATATCCTCACAGATCTGAAGGAGGTCTGAGGAGATCCCCCATAGCGATTGCAGCCGTATGGGCTCACATATGAATGAATGAATGAAAATACTTTATTACACACCTTACAAACTAGTTAAAATAAAAATTACACACAACTTTTCAACAAAAACTAAATGTGCAATGGGCGGTTTTATCACTAAAAAGCGATCTCTTCTAGACAACCTTTGGATGGAGAGGAGCTAAACCTATATAGAAGACTAGCAGAGCCCCGCGGTTTCACCCGCGTAAGTCTCCATTCCGTGGGAATATCGGGATAAAGATGTGCCTATGTGTTATTCCGGGAGTCCAGTTATCTCCATTCCAAATTTCATCCAAATCCGTCCAGCCATTTCAGCTTGAAGAAGTAACAAACACACTAACACACTGTGATAGTGTGATGTGATTGGTTGTACACATATGTATGTAAAGTACGGTATGTGTAGTATTATTTTATCTATGACGGTATATAGGCCTCATCTTCGCTTCCCATCTGGTGAGATGTAGCCAAACACAAGCTTATTTTAGACTTTAAAAAAAAGAAGAACCATCAAAATTGTATGGTTTGATAGTTAGTTACGTGATGGTCGTTCGCTCAAACACAGAAACTGCTTTGCTCTATATTATAGTCATAAACCCATTTTCAAAGATAATTGCAAGCTTTTTTGTGAAGATAATTGGAGCCTCACAAACACAGACCTACGAGGTAAGACGCGAAGAACTTTAGCCCTGGAGATCTTGAGAATTATTAAAAACGCCTTAAAAGGTGAAGTAATGTGAATTATCATTCATCTCACTACTAGTATAGTATTCTTTTATCTGTGATCTCACATAGTAACATTATTTAATCATAAATAATGGAATATGAGACATGACAATGAGGGATAGCCTTTGTATACTTCCTCAATTCTAAGGAGCCTCTCAAGGTGTAAAGTTAAGCTGTGATAAAATCATATTGCATGGGTGATTTCCATGGTTTGACGGCAAAACATAAAATACATAATAACGCCAACACTTGCATTTCATTCGATTATTTTAAACTAGTGTCCGCCCGCGGCTTCGCTCGCATTTTAACAGGATAAAAAGTAGCCTATAGCTGAATCCAGGTCATAATCTATGGGGGAACCAAATTTCATCAAAATCGGTTCAGCCGGTTCGGCGTGATTGAGTAACTAATATTTAGACATCGTGTTTTAGTTCATCTTATAATGTTTATTTTTTGGTTGATAGGTATTAGTTGGATTGACTAAAAAAACAACGACCAATGTTTTTCTTTGATACTCGGAGGTAGAGTCATAGCTTCAATCTATATATTTCTCCTGGTAAAGTCTTAGGACACTTTTCTGTCATAAAAGTACCTAGATAGCTTATTCAAATACTACCTACTTCTATCTTCTTAAAGATGCTTATGTATCCATATAGCTGGATCTAATAACGTAGGTAGGTGCAACATTTACCTATTTTTTTGTGAACGAAGAGGAAATCTGCCACCAGATAACGTATTGCATTGAGGGTGCAATACGGTTATGTGAGGTTCACGGACTCGTGAACTCACTAAAACCACCCCGGTGGCCATCCTCTACGCATGTCAATGGGCTCCGGGATCTCCTACGGAACGCACCAGTGCCCGTCTCGCGTCGCGCCGCGCCTATAAGTGCCCATCTCGTGGTTGGCCAAAAAGCCACTCCCTCCAAATGTGGCAGCAAAGGGTATGGGCTCGTAGGAGGGTGGCCAGAGCTCTCACCCCGACCACCATGCGAGCCCAACGACATTTCTCACTGCCTCCACGAAAACGCGAGAGTATTCATGTCATCGCGGCGAAAGAGAGAGAGAGATGGCACTTCCTTCCTGGCCATCATCTATCTTCCGAGCATAGAGGAGCTACTGGCTACACCTGGAAGGTAGGGAGGACAAACTACCTTTTCGCCGTTTATTCCCACATTTGAATTTGGATTAACCCAAAGTCAAACGCGGGAACATATAGCCCTTCGAGGTGCAACATCTACTTACACCGTCGTCGCACGCCCGCAAACGAGCGCTCGGCCAACGTGTGAACGCACTTCGCGCATTGGTGCCAAGATCCTTTGATGTGTGGATGGGAAACCGACACGGCTTGTGTACCAATGTTGGCCGCCAAGCACCCTTGCACACGGTCTAGCTAGTTGAGCCAGCATGTATCTACAGGCCCCGTCACATCGACTACTCGTGTGCAATAAGGAAGTGTCACAGTGCCGGGTGTATTGGTCTCGCGATAATATTGCCGCAGGATACATTACACATAGACACAGAGACCTTAGGTTACCTAGGTGTTGTGTAATCTCTAGTAATGTAGAGTCTGTGCGCAAAGACAATAGACGTGAAAGATGAAGGCGTGGTAGTGTTGTACTACCAATTTTGTATTATCTACATTCATTCATTCATTCATCATCAGCGTGTAGAAGTCCACGGCTGGACATAGACTTGTTACTAACAACAACTGTCTCAAACAAATTATATTTAAGTTTTTTAATAAACCTATGAATTAAATCGTGAAAGAATAGCTTCAAGCGTTTGGGAGCAGTAGGATTGCTTGCGTAAATCATAGATAGATAGATAGATAGAAAAATATTTATTGCACAAGACAAAAAGCAGTACCTACATAGGCGAACTTAATGCTAATGAGAATTTTCTTCCAGCTAACCTTTGTGTAATGTAGAGTGGGTGGTAGTGCTATTATAGGTTGAGATAGTAGAGTAGTAGTAGTAGAGCTTTTTTTGTGAAAGAGTTCGTCCGGGGAAGTACTACCACCATACCTATTTCTGCCGCAAAGCAGTAGTGCTCTCGCATTGCTGTGTTCCGGTTCGAAGGGTAAGGGTGCCGGTGAAATTACAGGCACATGAGACTTTTCATCTTTGTCTCAGGGTGGTGGGTGCAATGCAATGCCACATAGGGTGCGTCCTAGGTGGACGTGACCTATGAGGTAATGCACTGTTCATAGGCAGAGGTTACCGCTTATCATCAGGTGGGCCATCTGCTTGTTCCGTCATTCAGTAGTATAAAAAAAAAAAAAAAGAAGTTAAGATGAATCATAGGAACCTTACTAATAATAGGAAAGTACTATTTCATTTTAAGGTTATGTAAAATATGTTATAAAGACTCTATTTTCTAGTACTTAATTAGGATTATAGGATTATGTTATTTGGATGCGTGTTTATAAACAGGCCCTTTTAGAAGAACGATCAGGATGTGTGATAATCATCAAAACGATGCTACAAGTCCATCTGAGGAGTTAATTACACAAAAACAACGCGCAGCACGCTACCGACAGTCACGACTTTAGGAACGTTTGCATCGCTCTAATTGTGCTTAGTCTGATGGGTGGGAGGGACGCAGTTTAATACTTCGTGTGCCTATTGTATACCTACTAGTGGAGCACCCGCGACTTCGTCCAAGTCGAGTTTTTTCCATACAAACTTCAACACCCCGCTGGACCTGGGCTGAATTAAATAATTTAAAATTAGATTTGATTGAATAAAATCTTACGTAATTGCTACTTAGTATAACTATTTAGTTTTAACATGACATCTGCAATGAATTATAATTAATAAGTTAATGTTTACAATTTGAATTTTTATTGTTTAGAATGTTTTTTTATCATAATTTTTCGTAAGAAATTTTATTTTATTTATTTGTTTTAAAATTATCTGACCTGTAAATTTGTATTTACTAATAAATTGATTATTCCTGATTATTCCTGACCCCCTTAGAAGGTGAATTTCGGGAATTCCTTTCTGTTTCCTTTGTGTTTTTTGCACCTTAGAGAAGCTGATTACCACTGGCAAAATAGAGGGAAAGAGGCTACGAGGCTGAGGCCCGTACGGCTGCACCAATTTACACCAAACATATAGCTGAGAATACTCTACAAAATTCTTTCAAACAAAACAAAAAGTTAATTCGTTTGGGAGCTACGATGCTACTGCACAAACTGAAACACAAATACAAAGACACAAGTCTAACCCCTCTTTTTGCGTTATTTTATCGAAAACTAGTGGTATACGGCCGTCGACGCTTGTTTTTGGTACCTAGTGTTTCAGTTCCGTAAGTGGCAACATGCACTGATTATAGGATGTCATCTTGAGGCTCTGCGGTATCTCTCAAGAGAAGAAATGGGCAGTTTCCCGAACGCTGTCCATCTGAGGTGGATTTATAGGTAGTACTACTAAAAACCTACTAAAAATAACTGGGGCTAGGTACAGCCTTTTTCTAGGAACTGACCAACACTACCCACATCTAAACTAGAATCTGCATCTTGTCCCAGTGATCCGGTTTGTACTACGTGACTCGAATCTAGGTAGGTAAAGTTTTCTATGAACTTTGTGTCAATCTAGATTTATTAGGAAAGATCTGCGATGTAGCTACCGTCTGATCAGCCTGTTTACGTTGGGCAGTTGACGACCTCTGTGGCGCGGCTGGCGAACGTTCGCCTGCGACGCAGGAGGTTGCGGGTTCGATTCGCACCTCGGAACAAATATTTGTGCGTTCTGCAGATATTTGTTCAGGGTGTTCTGAGTGTTTTTCTATGTATAATAAAAAATATCTATACATGAAATGTATTATATTAAGTATATCAGTTATCTAGTACCCACAACAAAAGCTCTGGCTTAGCTTAGGGCTAGATAATGTTGTGTGAACTTGTCCAGCATTATTTATTATTTATTTATTATTTAATTCTCAAAAAGTTTAAGAAAGTCTTAACTATATCTCTACATAACTATACCGCTCTAGATTACATTACAGATCTAGATAGGGAAAGGGAGAGACGAGATCACCTTGCGAATTACATTTTTGTACCTAATTGTAGTGGTGATGTTTTTGAAATTTTAACGAAAAAGTTATGAAATGTCCCGAGTAATATGAATAGACTAGGAGTTCCTATAGATATATCTTTAGTAACTCCATATCTAGATAAGGAGTTACCTACTAAAAATATCTTACTATAGACATTTCCAATCTACGAGTACTTTTTGATGCTTACCTACTAATAAAAGTAATTTATTTCCTTATACATTCAAAAAGCTTATTTATTGTATTATGAAACTGGGAATATCGATGTATTTAAATAAGTACCTTTAGAAATTCCATATACATGAAGCAGATAGAGCTACAAAAGATACACAAAATATAGACATTCCCAGTGTAATTGTACCATTACACTGTTTGACGATCTCTGTGGCGCGGCGGGCGAAGCTTGGCCTGCGACGCAGGAGGTTGCGGGTTCGATTCCCGCCTCGGAACAAATATTTGTGCGATCGCAGATATTTGTTCAGGGTGTTCTGGGTATTTTCTATGTATAATAAAAAATATCTATCTATGTAATATATTGTATATTAAGTATATCAGTTATCTAGTACCCATAAGCTCTGCTTAGCTTGGGACTAGATAATGTTGTGTGAACTGTCCTGCATTATTTATTTTATTTTATTTATTTTATGCTTACTACTAAGGGTAATTTCTTTCCATTTCCTTATAATGGAATTCAAAAATATCCTCACCAATCTTAAATCTTGAATTCGCAAGTTCTCGTCATAATTCACGCGGCGTCGCTACATGTGCAATGTGCATGCGCAGGCCACATGGCGTCCACGGTCGGCGACGCAGAACGCTTCCTCGAATGGTGACATCCATCATATTCTTAACAGTACCTAACTGTAGGTCACATTTTCTTGTATATTTTGCAGCCTTGACTTGAGCCGCCTCCATCCACCGACTGCCCACGACCTTTATATTGTCATTGGTCCATCGAGAGGAGGGCCGGGCCTTCCTTACTGTGTTATTAGGTGTATTAAGGTGCTGTGATCGAAATGAGCCTAAACTCGGACAGTCTACTATTATCCATCGAGGAGTTCCGTTGTCCACCTTCCGTCTCCATCATCAGATCAGTTCGCTGTCACCATTATATTGTATTATCATCGGAACTTGACAGGTATGCAAAATTTCATCTGAATCGGTTGGGGATAATTGCTTTCATGTTTTGACCCGCATATGCCTACATAATCTTGTAAAAAAACGCTAATCGAAGCTCGTTCACCCTGCCCCCTTATTTGCTACGACTAAACGTGACATAACGCGGCTCGTTACGATATCTGCGTGGAATCATCGTTCAGAATACATTGTGACGTCATACGTTATTCTCAAGTAATCTCCTATGGTCTTATCGAATACCAGCTTTGTTAGTATAATGTTGAATGGGGCAGTGGGAAAGGGAAGACCTCGGCGAACGTATTTAGACCAGATCGGAGACGTTCTGGAAAAAGGCAGGGTCAAGAGTACCCTTAACCGACGAGCATGTATGAAGAATGTGATGAGAGTGAATGAAGCAAAAGAGGTGTGTCAGGATCGTAGCAAGTCGAAATCCGTGGTTTCTGCCTACCCTGCCTCCGGGAAACAGGCGTAAGTTTATATATGTATGTATGTAGTATTTTTTTTTTTTTTATTAACTGATTGTGGCTATTATATCACTGCGTGCGACCAGTTAGGCCTATTGTGATCGATGTATGTAGTATAACGTATCTGTGCTATAACATTACTTGTAATGTTATAGCACAGCGATGATAAAGAGCGATGGTAGCCTAACGGTTCAATAGTGCAACTCAGAATCCAATGATACCGGGTTCGATCCTAGGCACCGCACCAATGACTTTTCTAAGTTATGTGTGGATTTCCATCGCTCTGTGCTTCGGAGGGCACGTTAAGCTGTCGGTCCCGGCTGTTATTGATTAATAGCAGTCGATAAGCCATGTCAGAGGCCCTCGGGCGGCTTGACAAACTCTGACACCAGAGGCCAGCACTACCTCATACGAAACGACGACGAGTTGTAATATCGTCTCTACTCGAGTTAAACTTGTTTGTGATCATGTCCCATTCAAGTCTTATACGGCATCATAATTACCTCTGCAAATCCTTCCGGTATCCTCACGTATCAAGACAGCCTCCAAAAGACTGCAGGAAGTACAGGAACCAATCAATATTCGGATCACCAATAACCCTTACTTCCCATTGGCACGAGATTCTTACCTCTTACTAATTAAGGTATGGGTACAATTTTCCTCTTAAATATATCCGTAGGGTATAGTAATGGATGCGATGAAAAATAATTTATTTGACCGTTGGTAAAGATCAATAACTTCTGACCTTCGAAGGGGAATTTATTATGACTGCATACGACGTCAACAATGTAATGACCGAGCGAGCGAAACGAGCGAGGTTTCCTTGCAACAACTGGCATTTGCTTTCATCTGTCCGGATGTATGTACTTACCTATGAATGTTGGTACACGCGTACATCACGGCTATTGTCTAATCGATGCCCATTACCATTTGCTGTTTATGGCGCTGTGTGTTTTAGCTTTTTTTACAGCAGCGAAAATATATACAAATATACAAGTAATTAATATTGCTTAAATTAAAAAACCCTCATTGCAATGAAACGGCTGAACCGATTTTGATCAGACATGGCTAAGAACACTCCCGACTAATTTACCTTTCAAACAAAGAAAAACAAAATCAAAATCGGTTCATCTGTTTGGGAGCTAGGATGCCACAGACAGACACACACACAGACACACACAAACACACCCCGTCGTTTTTGGGTGGGGGGTTAAAAAGACAAAGCGCAATGAAAAGCAAAATGGTAATCTATAACGAACTTCACTTCATAAGTGGCGATTACAATCATACTCAAATCTGTCATGTTTAATTTTTAAGTGATGATCAAATTGACGTTTCAGTATACGAATTTTTAGGATAACGGCGTCTCAAACAGTTGAGACGCTCTCAATTATTTAAGTAGCGTTTCAGTATTCGGGCGTCAGTATACGAATTTTTAGGATAACGGCGTCTCAAACAGTTGAGACGATCTCAATTATTTAAGTAGCGTTTCAGTATTCGGGCGTCAGTATACGAATTTTTAGGATAACGGCGTCTCAAACAGTTGAGACGCTCTCAATTATTTAAGTAGCGTTTCAGTATTCGGGCGTCAGTATACGAATTTTTAGGATAACGGCGTCTCAAACAGTTGAGACGATCTCAATTATTTAAGTAGCGTTTCAGTATTCGGGCGTCAGTATACGAATTTTTAGGATAACGGCGTCTCAAACAGTTGAGACGATCTCAATTATTTAAGTAGCGTTTCAGTATTCGGGCGTCAGTATACGAATTTTTAGGATAACGGCGTCTCAAACAGTTGAGACGATCTCAATTATTTAAGTAGCGTTTCAATTTGCGGTGTTGGTAGAATTTCGAATATGAGCAAAATCTTAGAAGAGGTTGTCAATACCGCGAGGTCTACTGTTCGCCGAACTACTAGTAATTTATGGTATGGGTTATTGAGATTCACAAAGGACTAGGTAGGTTAACTTTAATCAATTAGTAATTTAATTCTCCTTATAGAATGTGTTATTACTGGAAGAAAGCGTTAGCCAAGTCAGTCGTGGGAAGCAATGGCGGCGATGAGCTCACCACTTGCCACATCTATATTTCCACGATAGTGCAAACCCTCGGTGAATTATCGAGACTCTGACTACACTTTCGGAGAAAAAGGCGTGTGTCCTATGTATGCATTTATTCTCGTTTAATACGGTGAAAAATATTTTATTCATTGAAATCACAAGTATATAATATATAAAAGGCTTTGTCCTGACTGACTGACTGACTGAACGAGGTCCAACGCACAGCCTAAACCGCTGGTCATATATAATCGTCTTCTAAACTAAAGCCCTTCACCCATTACGATACGCACAGGCGATTCAAGTATCCTGCAATTCTCGGAGACTAGTCGCCGCCAAGTATCTTATACATTTGAATGCAGGCTAGTGTGCGACCCTGCATTCAAATGTATGTGAGATACTTGGCGGCGAATAGTCTCCGAGACTTGTAGGATACCTTCAGGATACTTGAATCGCCTGTGCGTATCGTAATGGGAGAAGGGCCTAAATTAACTCCTGTTCCAACACGACCAAACCTAGAAGAATCAATGTGGTAGCAGTCTACTGAGGTAGAAACACAATCTGTAACTACTTTCAATATTTACTCTCTGTACGACGACTCGACCTTGATTTTGAAGAAAAAATGTTTGTCATCCAATATTTTGATTAAGATCAGAGCGGCGCCCACCGGCCACGTAGCATTATGCATTCTACGGGAATGACAAGAAAGTATGTTATCTCTTGTAAGCATGCTGTTATCTCGTAGTGGACTTACGTCATGGTCAGATTTCTTCCTTTTCATATCTTTTACAACTTTCTCCGCCAGTAAGTACCTAAATCTAAACTTTGTTTTATGATAGTCGGACTAAAGCAAACAAAGCACAATTTATGTAAACTTGCTAGTATAAATCTGGAATTATATTACAATAATCAGTGAATTAGAATAGGTAGGTACCTATAATATTGCTTAAAATGTTTTGCACCAGCTTATATGTTTTGCACCTGTTTATAAGTTATGTACCAGTTTATAAATTTTGCACCAGCTTTTATAAGTTTTGCACCACTTTATGTTTTGCACCAGCTTATAAGTTTTACACCAGGTCATATTTGAACCAGCTTATGGTTTTCATAATTAGCCTAAACTTCCACTTTATTGCAACAACTAGCGACTCACCCGGGCTTCGGACGGGTAGTATCCCCCCCCCCCCCGCATAAATCAATCACCTCCACTCCTCCCACTTCCCCTACCTACCTGGTGAAGTATATACCATGATGGTGATGAGTATTCGTGTAGCATCTATCTACTATAGGGGTTGCTGTGACTGCTACGAGTAAAAAATGATAATTAAAGGTCGATCTCTCTATAATAGGATTCAGCCTTTCCCCATCTTCCCCAGGTACCGGCAGATCAGTAAAATCCCAGTTTGTAGTGCAGTTGCTAGCCTGGCCCAGGGCGGAGAGCATCGGGACAGCGGCAGAGTGCGAAAGCGGTACCCGTTGTCCCAACAAAAGGCGACCGGATGAACACAGTGGTGGTTTTAGCCTTGTTTTAACCGGTTCAAGTCCGGCATAACCCTCTTGTCACCCCCAGGCAGGCGGGTGTCAAAGAAGGATTCCCCCACTTAAAAAAGGCAGGAGAGCTTCACTTGTGTTTTCTTTTATAGTTGTGGCCTTTTACTCACTTCAGCGTGTGTAGGATAACACTCTATTACATGTGAGAAAAGTGAGCCGACAAAGTTTCGTAGTACTAGGTACGTACTTCTGCTGTAAGTAGCAAAAGGCCAAAAATAGCTAGAATGTACAGGTGAGCGAAGCGAGCTCCAAAATTTTTGTGTAAGAGCTAGAGTTGCTGAACGAATTAGGTACAGTTTACCAGCGACCCATCTACTTATAATAAGCGGCCACTTTTGACGACGTGTAGGTCATCAACGACAACATTTTTGGAGCTCGCACCGCTCACCTGTACAATCTAGCTATTCATCTAACGAGCGAAGCGAGCCACGAATATGTTGTTAATTTGACCAGAGAAGCATCACAATAAACATAATACCGGATTTATAAGCCCAGGATGTCTCTCGAAGCGGAGCTGAATTAGCAATAACAATGCACCCACAAAGGGACAATGAAGCTTGCTAATTTACGTGTTATATAGATGTTAAACAGTAATTGTACCGTCAAGTTTTATTAAAAACGTCATCCAACGTGAAACACTTCTTCCGCAGATTGCGCTAATCGCCCGGTGATGCTCCGAGAACTGCCACAATGCGAAGACATGGTTTCGTTTCGTATGAGGTAGTGCTGGCCTCTGGTGTCAGAGTTTGTCAAGCCGCCTGAGGGCCTCCGACATGGCTTATAACCTGCTATTAATCAATAACAGCCGGGACCGACAGCTTAACGTGCCCTCCGAAGCACAGAGCGATGGAAATCCGCACATAACTTAGAAAAGTCATTGGTGCGGAGCCTAGGATCGACATGGTAATTTGCATCAAGTGTTTTCAAATAAATGTATCCATTCCAGTACGAGAATCTGCATAAAATCAACATTCGAGGCGGTGGTTTTTGTTTTTGTCGCGTTTTTGAGCGCTACGAATCTACAGGCGTGGCGATGGAAATAGAGGTCATGCGTTGGGTTCTTGTTATTTTGATATTACACTTATATTTTACAAACATATGGTATATCATATCAAATAAAAAAATTATTTACCAAATCGGTTTAAACATGAAGGAGTTGTAAGGTAACAAACATAAAACAATTAATTTTGTAAAAACTAAAAAAAACCTCAACGCAATGTAACGGCTGAACCGATTTTGATCAAACATAGCTAAGAACACTTCCGGCAAATTCACATTTCAAACAAAAAAAAACGAAATTGGTTCATCCGTTGGGGAGCTACGATGCTACAGATAGACACACGACACACACACACACACACACACGCACAGAGACACGTTAAACTTATAACACCCTGTCGTTTTTGCGTTGAGGGTTAAAAAAATCAATTGAATTGAGAACCTCCTTTGAAGTCGGTTAAAAAACACACGCTTTTTCCCCAGAAAAGGTAGGCAAAGCCACAAAAAGCCTCTTTTCATAGCACATTTGCTGGAATATATACGTGACCAGTGGTGAGCTAGCGGTTTAATCATTTAAACTATCAGTTTAAACCATTTCCATCCATTGACAGAAATAGTTTAAACTTAGAATCATGGTTTAAACTGCTATTGATATTACGGCCCTAGGGGGTAAAAACTGGTCGTCGCACCATTCGCTAAAAAAAATAAGATTATAATGGAAACTTCCTCAAATTGCATAGTACGTTGCAAGCGTTAGATACCAGTAGCATAATAATGACATTATAATGTTATTGTATAACGCGTAATTGCATCACATCATAGGTAATCCTTGTGATTCACTTTATAACTATTCAATTAAAACTGGCTATTCAGTAAATAATACACAACATCCAACGTCACATACACTGACCTGGGGCCCAATTCTACTATTTTTTAAAGAAAAACCATTCTTATACTATGCAATTACAATTCAATTATAATTATTGTCATTAAAAGTGGTAGTCTAGTCGTTGATGAAAGAGAGCAGGATCCAAGTAGCATCTGCTAACCTATCTTGACCCTGGCCTCTTTTGTGGCTACACTATCAAGGGGCGAACCACTAGTTATAAGTAGAAGATCAGGTACCTAAATACAAAACACCCCAAATTCTGTCACCATAAAGTTCAGGTGATGAGACCTTTCTCATGCGTGCTCTTTCCCTTGAAAGAGCACGCAAAACAAAATGTCGGCGAAAATCATCAAAAACTGCAACCGTCTCAAGTATCTAACTGATTATTTCCAAAAATCTAAACTTAAACTTAAACGTTTTTTATACCTTTAAATTGCGAAATATATATTGTGAAAGAATCATAAGAATCGCTTTAGATTTGGATTTTTTCGCGTAAATCATAGAAGAATGGATTTTTTTGCCCGTCAAAATTAACGATTAGCTACTTCAAAAATAAACATATAGAATTGTTTTTGATTATGTTTGATTTTTATTTTGTATTTTTTTTATAGTATTTGGATAATCCGTTTGTGAGAAATAGGCTTTCAATGACAGGTCTTTATTAATAAATAATTAATATATAAATAATGCTGGACAGTTCACACAATATTATCTAGCCCCAAGCTAAGCAGAGCTTGTGTTATGGGTACTAGATAACTGATATACTTAATACAATATATTACATAGGTAGATATTTTTTATTATACATAGAAAATACCCAGAACACCCTGAACAAATATCTGCGATCGCAAAAATATTTGTTCCGAGGCGGGAATCGAACCTGCAACCTCCTGCGTCGCAGGCCAAGCTTCGCCCGCCGCGCCACAGAGGTCATCAGTTATTGCAGTTTGGTCTATTATCGCCTTAAGACCTTAGCCCTCAAATAGCATTCCAGTTAGATCTACATTAAGTAAAGCTATGTAGAGTTATGTTAAACTGATTTGCCCAAGGCACTTCCTTTACAAACGTGAATAAATACATGCTCTTAGTAGGTACGACTTATGTAAAGCTCTCTTGTAATTACTAATCTAAGTTAATAAGGTACGTGTGCAGAATAGAAACGTATTCACATTTAAATTAACTGACGTTGTGCGTCGTATAACAAAATGTTTATTTGCCATTTATTTTGCCTGCCTATGACGCAAGATCTAAGGACGCAAGTAAAGGCGACGCCACATAGCTGACAACCGTGGCTGGTGACGAGAAGGAATAGACATGATGACTGATTTTATTAAACGGTTCTATAATGTACTTACAATATAATATATAGTAGAGGCAGAAAATATCTCATACCTATAGCATTTTTTTTATCCAACTTCGAATTTTGCTTCAAAACGCTCGCAGTGTCATGGCGTTTGTTTTACGGGTTTTCTGCCCTTCTATTTGTATCTGAGTATTTTATCATGAAAAACTTCAATAAATTAAAACTACTTGAGTGACGGTTGAAATTAAAATATCTGAATATTCATCAATCAATTTAATTATTCTTTATTGTACACAAAAACTTACAGACGAAAAAAACTCTTTTAAAGGACAAATTCCATGCCAGTCATAATATTAGACGGTACAGCACGTCCACCGTAAGATGTCACCTGTATGGCGTGCCAACCAAGGCAGGTGAACGTGACAGTTTTACAGCAGTGACTGATGTAAAACTGACAGCAAAACCTAGAGTCTACGGACGCCAAAGTATCTTTTTCAACTCTGCAAGAAACCTCTCGACTCGAACACGGCCCGTAATATCTATAGAAGTTTAAACCATGATTCTAATTTTAAACTATTTCTGTCAATGGACGGAAATGGTTTAAACTGACAATTGTACATTAAACTGCTATTGATATTACGGGCCTAAGACTTGACATAGCGTGCCTGTGAGTGGATAGAATGATAGTGTCTAAAAGATCGTACAATCGTAGGTGTAGGTGATAGTAAGGTAGGTGTTTAATGATGTACATAAATACATACTAACCTAACTGTACAGTAATCTGGGTCTAAAGGAGGATGTGACCACATCTTACTATTACTGCTTATAGACTTACTACTTGGTTTGATATCATATTTCAGCTCCCACGTTTGAATGATGAGCACATATTTTGCGATGTTGTTTTGTTTTCCTGATGAATAATAAGCATACCATGTGATCACCAATTCGCTATACTAAATTGGTACGCATTAGCTTACAATATCCTGAATTTAGGGTTGCGAGGGTTTCCTCTATCCCATGGTACCAATTTGGGAGGTTGTAATCTAATTGCATATTGTGATGACGTATTGAAAATACTGGTGGCAAGGATCTAGATTTTTCTCAGCAATTAAAAAAGTATGAAAGTGATATATGCTGACCAGATTCTTCATATATTACTGACTTATTTTTTAAGTTGCATTAAACGATTGGTTAACTTTTATAACCGAGAAAAAATATCAAAGAAACCTCTTTTAAAACAGCGATTTAAATTTTACTGTCTTAAGTCAGTTTTAAGTCTCTAAATCTAGTTATATTCGTCACACTTCAATATTGAAGTAGGATTTTAAAAAAAACATCGTCTTTTTTAATTTAAGGGATAGAAACCGCTTTGTCGGACACGACCTTTATGCGAAATAATATTTGATCACTGCGTCGCCATATATTACAAGTTTAACCACGAAAAGTTTTAAATATTATGCAATATTATTTCAGAATTGTTACGATTATGAGTACAATAGACAAATACTCGGTACAACAGAACCCTGAAGATTGTGGCCACCTCAGGAAGGTTACCAGCTGGAACGATCGAACAGAGGACAAGGAAGGTGCCTTTTGTATTACTGAATTGCGTTGATCTTGGATTTCCCGCAACCATTGAAAAAAAAACACGGTCAATTACGTGTCGGACTCGATTGGCGAGAGTTCCGTACAAGCAGGCTACCGTAGAAACCACCAATTTGTTGAAACTACAACACGCTTTATTACCTACTTTTCCCTCTCCCATGGACATTTAAAGACAGGATTTTCGTTTAAGTTTTCCTATAAACTATGAAGTGATTGGAGTGAAGTGGAGTGATGTACAGTCAAGATGTACATCCGTGCTTGCAAAAGTTCGGGTCACGCTGATTTTTTTATATGTTGTTAGGACCTTAACCAACATTAAAAAACCAGATTTGCAATTTTCCAAGTGCTGTGCGTTCGGCGGTGTGCCCAAAAAACCATGAAATTTTGGGGTTTTTTTAAGTTTTTGCTCAATATCTTAGTGAAGGAAGGGTCTGACCGCTATGATAACTGCGAATACTTTTAAAGTTGACTAAATTTGCTACAATTTTACACTAGCGAGAGCTCTATAGAGCCATTGGTTCCCAAGATACAGTTATTCAAAAATAGGCAATTTTTTCCTAAAAGTGTATTTTTTTCGAAATGTTCACTTATTTTGTGAAATATCTTCTAAAATACGCTTCCCAAGTCAAATATTATAAAAAGTGCAGAAGTGGGGAGTCAATTTGAATCCCACTGATTGGGGGTAGAAGCTGTCTTCTCGGGACTCACCCCCAACCCCACCACCATGGACCCAGCACCTCCTGCCCTTCTGCGAAAAAAATCATGTAAATGCAGTCCTCTGCCAGTCATGCGGTGGCAAATTGTGAATGTCGAGCTGAAATGCTCGGACGATGAAGTCCGAACTTTTGCAAGCACGACCCACTTTTTATGTTTAACTTGACTGTACTATCTGTTTTTCATCAGTTCCGAGATAAGGCGGGAGGGAATGGTTGATTTATCATATATTTTCTTGAATATATTTTAGACTATATTTTTTTAAACTAAGAAAAGAAATACCCATGATGACGTTCCTTTCATTTGATATATAAAGAAAGAAAAAAAAATGACTGAAACTGCACACAGAATCAATCAAAAATAACACATATGGTGTTACGTAGATGAGCTGTGTACAGTACCAGTACCAGTGTGTCACACCATTTGTTTTTTTTTATTGGACCTTCAAAATCTGAATTAATTTATTCTTACCTATTCATGGTCACCTAACTCTAAAGACCCTAAAGACAGACAGACACGCGTGTGATCTTATAGGTTCCGTTGGTACCTATTGAGGTACGGAACCCTAAAACCCATCATCCGTTTTTTGTGGCTGAACTATTTTTGAATGATGTTCAAAATAACTATAAATAATAATTGCATACCTGCTGCGTTTCCTCCCTATATTTTTTCTTACCGTCGCCAAACAACGTACCTATTTAAAACATCTAAAGTGTAAACAGACAAAAACATCCAACGTTCTCGAATTCATCAAACCACTACTATGAATACATAGCAGAATAACAATTATCTTAATTATTTAAAAACTACACTGAAAGTTGACCGAATCGAGACTGTATTGTGAATTGACAGAAAATTTATATTCTGCTCCTTCATAATAAAAATTTAGTCAGCTTTGATTTATAGCGAACATAGAATAGGTACAGTAGGATATGCTATAAATAATTGGAAAGAGTGAAAAAGAAACGCGCCCTCAGAAAAACTTTGAAACGTTCAAGTTTCGGTCACGTTTCGTTATAATGACAGTTCCGTCTTGAATTGTCAGCTGAGTAAACACTATTCGTGACATTTATGGCATCGACATTAGATCGGAGCGTGATCCGAACGAAATTTTAACTATTTTTTATCAAGAAAATCTGGCTTCTAACTGTCTATTAAATATTATGAGCCTTTTCTGAGTTGTTAGGTGAATCCTTAACAATATAAAAATAAAATAAGGAGTAACATACATACATAGGATAGTCGTATTTTGCCCTGAAGGGGACACAATGCATAGTCCTGGGAATATAGACGTAATCAGTGATGCGCTCAACGTCGCCATTACTGTCCCACGACGAACACGAATAAAATAAAATGTTATTGACGTTTCAAATGTGTAATTTCGGATTAGTAGCCAGGCTAACGTTTTTGATACAACGGATGCAAGGAAATTTCGTAGGAAATGACGTTTACAACAGAAAATCTACGGCTCGTACCATTTTTTTACAGGTTAGTACCAAAGTTGGTAAAGTTACACTCTGCTGGACAAAGAATCTGTTAATATTCATGCAACCAGTTTTAAATATCACATAATATGACTGGCATGTTGAAAAACCCGGTGAGTTCGAGTCGTGTTTCCAGAGTTATGTCAAGCGAATAGAATGAGAATCCGTATTTGAAACAAATTCTTGTTTTTTGTCCGTGAATAATTCGGCTGCTTACAATTAGTTTTTGCGATGTTTTCGAAGAGGAATAAGAGCTATTTTTATACTAGCTAAACTCTCAAGACTTCTAAGCACCAATAGCACCATTCGATTGACGTCCACAATTGGGCATACACCTCCCATTGTATTCTGCGACGAACTGATATTAATTGTCCGAGCGAAGCGAGCTCTCAGGGTCTAATTGCAGGATGTGTTTTTACCTATTTCTGCCACAAAGCAGTAGTGCTCGCATTGCTGTGTTCCGGTTTGAAGGGTGCCGGTGAAATTACAGGCACATGAGATTTTTCATCTTTATGTCTCAGGGTGGAAGTGCAATGCCACATAGGGCGCGTCCTAGGTGGACGTGACCTATGAGGTAATGCACTGTTCATAGGCAGAGGTTAGCGATTAACATCAGGTGGGCCATCTGCCAGTTCCGTCATTCAAGTAGTATAAAAAAAAAGTGGTTTTTGTATGTATGTTTGTAAGTATGTGTGTTTGTCCGATGATAACTGCAACTTCACCAAGACTTGACAGGTTACACTTAAAATAATCTATGTAAAGCTCTAATGTAATAAGTACAGTTCGTTCACCGTAAGATGGCACCTGCGTTATACTCTTTGTATGTGTCTGTGCCTTGGGAATAGTGCCAACCATAGACAAATATATACTCCATGGCAGGTGCCATCTTACGGTGAACGGCATGAAGTTATAAGTAAAATTCACGGTCAATTGAACGGTCTGTACCTACACTATCAAACCGACGGAAACTAGTAGCAAATTATATAGTTATTCAATAAATTTATACATGTAAGACAATAAACGAAAAAACACAGATTATTCTTTCTAATCTCATACAATATTGTGTAAAACAGTGTATCTACCGGATAGATCTAGATAAGCGTGTAAAAATAGTGTAAGTAGGTACTGCTTACACTGATAGGTGATTGTATCTACATTAAGCTGATAACCACTGAAAATTAGATTATCTACGTTGTAAAAGAAATTATTGGATAAAAAGTTGGCTATATTAGAGAAGCCAATGAAAGTGAGACAGAATGAAAACTAGTTTCATAAAAAAACTGGTTTCATGGAAACTGGTGAGGAAAATACTTAAGTACCTAACTACAAACTATTTATAGATTTAAACACTTTTAATTTAAATTCTTTTATTCTTCTTCATCGTGTCGTTGGTTCCCATAATAGATAATTATATTATTTTAGACCTAAATTTAGCCACGTCGACAGCATTTTCAGTGGCTATATATTCTTTTATTGAGGTTACATAATTGAAGGTTATCGAATACTGAGTGGAAAACTCCTACTTTAGAGCTTGTTGTAGAGCCTAGTCAGATCTACCGATAGAATACGGTGTAATATAGGACTATCCTATTCCTAAGCAAGTTAAACCCTAGCGATAAATTAACACACCTAATAATCATATACATATAGTCCTGATCACACTAGGATATTTCACGAGATCCTAGTGTGCGTATCAGGAACTTCGATGCCATAACACCCAGACTCGGAACAAATATAACAGATCATACGAACATTTGTCAGCGAGAATCGAACCCCTTTCGCATCTCAGACGGCTAAATGACGCCGTGCCAAAGAGGTCAAAAAAAACTCATCGTAGTAATGAGATAGTCAATTTAATTCCACGGACGATTCCGACGCCTCCTGCCGTTGTCCTCATGCATAACTCCTGATATCACTATAAACCTTATGGCTCGGTAAACCTAGAGATATTGGCTTATTGGGTTATTGGCGAGAATTGAACTGGAAACCACTCGTATCTCGGACGGATAAATGACGCTGCGCCACATAGGTCGCAAAAAAATAACTCATCGTAGTAATAAGATAGTCACTTTAATTCCACGGACGATTCCGACGCCTCCTGCCGTTTTCCTCATGCATAACTCCCGATATCACTATAAACCTTATGGCTCGGTTAACCTAGAGATATTGGCTTATTGGATTATTGGCGAGAATTGAACTCGAAACCACTCGTATCTCAGACGGATATGACGCCGCGCCACATAGGTCCCAAAAAAAACCTCATCGTAGTAATAAGATAGTCAATTTAATTCCACGGACGATTCTGACGCCCCCTGCCGTTTTCCTCATGCATACCTCCAGATATCACTTTAAAACTTATTGCTCGGTTAACCTAGAGATATTGGCTTATTGGCGAGAATTGAACTCGAAACCACTCGCATCTCAGACGGCTAAATTACGCCGCACCAAAGAGGTCGAAAAAAAATAACTCATCGTAGTAATAAGATAGTCACTTTAATTCCACGGACGATTCCGACGCCCCCTGCCGTTTTCCTCATGCATACCTCCAGATATCACTATAAACCTTATTGCTCAGTTACCCTATTACAAGCTATGAGCTAACCGTCATCTCAATCCATCTCCATGAAGATTGTTTATTCTATAATTTGCCACTTATCGCGAGGAACCCTGCCGAATTCGCCGGGAATATTGTCATTGCGAGTCTGAACCAGGCCCGAGCAGCACGCGTTTATTAAATAAACTGTACAAAAATATTTTTCAGTGCGATAATCTGAAAATAATAATTGGTGTTTATTCGTATCGTGAGCGAGTCGTAGCGCCGTAGCCGCCTCTACGAATCAAGTCGCGCGCGTTTTGCTGCAGTGAACTTACAATAAAATATATTTTAGTGAGTTTTCCGTTTCTTTCATCGAAGAAAATGTCGAAAACAGTACACAGTGAGTATAATGTTTTATAACTGTATTTTAAAATCTTTTTTTGTGTACAGTCTGCTAAGCTAATTAATTAAACCCCTGTATTTAAAGATGGAAGTAGAAACGAAATGATTCATATTTTTCTTGACCTTTTTTATCACAATTTGTGTATTAGAATTGAATTTATATGAAAGACAAATAAATAAAAATATAGACGTTGTTACTATTATTTAATCTGTGACGAGGGATAACCATTTAGCTTTGCCGTCTGTACCTATTATTTCCCAGTAAGTATTTAATAGTGATCTACTTGAATATTCAGAAACAAAACATTTCCGGGCACCTTAAATTTAAGTTTTATAACGACGACCTCTGTAGCGCGCCGGGCGAGTAGCCGGCCGAGATGCGAGAGGTTGCGGGTTCGATTCCCGCTGTGGGACAAATGTTTGTATAATCTGCAAATATATGTTCTGGATTTGGGTGTTATAGTACCATGGTGCTCGTAGTTCCTGATACCCACGACACAGGTACTCCTCGTGTGGGATCAGTACTATGTATGTGACTGTTGGGTGTTATGTTATGTATGTTATGTTATAACACTGCAAAACATTTACCTAATTTCATAGAAATAGGTAAGTACCTAATCTTTATCCAGTTCACACAGTTCATCATAAAAATCAAATTATAAATCTCTATCGAAACCCTAAATAATATAGGCAAGGTAAGTAACTTAGTACCTTTATTATTTCAGTAGATAGCTGAAAGATACTACAGTAATCTGGTTGATTAAATAGAATGTTATAAGCCACAGGATTTGTCCTTAAACATCAGTCATGCAGATAATATTGTCCGGCATATTAATGAGGTGTCGCGAATTGATAGATCCTTTCGCGTATAATGACACGATCTACGTATATGACAATAGTTTCCATTCTGACGAAGCGGCAATGCTCAGGAAATGCGGACGGTGTTTATTCCATACAAAGTAATTCCCCTGTTTCCTCCCTGGATAATGACACTAGAGAAAATATTTTTTTAACATATAATCTTTAAGCCACTATTCCAAATATAACATAAAAAAAATAACTGGATGTTAAGTATTCGATACAAATTTAAACTGCGTAATGTTTTTTTTTCTCGATTGGAATTAAAAAATATATTAACATTTGTTTTCTCGACAAAATCCGAATACTCGTGCTTGAGTTTGTGCGGTGACGCGTGACGTGTCCATGTAATAACTTGGTAGTAATCTATGGCGCATGCACTATTAAATAATTTTGACCAATTGTTCCCATTTTTATGGAGAAATAAAAAAATAAAAAATAAAATGCTGGACACTTTACACAACATTATCTAGCCCCAAGCTAAGCAGAGCTTGTGTTATGGGTACTAGATAACTGATATATACTTAATACAATTTATAAAATAGATAGATATTTTTTATTATACATAGAAAATACCCAGAATGCCCTGAACAAATATCTGCAGATCGCACAAATATTTGTTCCAAGGCGGGAATCGAACCCGCAAGCTCCGGCGCCGCAGGCGAACGTTCGCCCGCCCTGCCACTTTTTTTGCGTAGATTCAATCTTTATCGAATACTGAGGAATCCAGGTTTTTTTATGGTATATTTGGAATATATTTGGTGTATCTACTACTGCCATGCTTCTATGTCCAGATGTATGTATGTAGTATGTTCCAGTCTAGGTTCAGACTGAAAACCAGCGTCGATATCGTCCTCGGTTGGTATTGAGGATGGACCTGTTTAGCTGCGTACGTAGGGAATGACCAATTTTTACCCATACACCTACACGTAGGGTCTCACATATGTCTATTTTTTTTTTAACAATGATATACCTTTGTTTGATCACAATCTCACCTGCTAGTAAGTGACGATGTGGCCGAAGATGGAGCACAAAGGTCTAGAAGGCACCTATTCACTCTAGCCTTGAAGAGACCCAGATTATAGTTTTCAGGAAAGACAGACGACGGTAGTGTATTCCACTCCTTAGCATTTCAAAACGCAATGGGAATCTTGTGTTTAAGTTTCTTTTTTTTACGTTCCATTATTATTTATTTTGACGACCTCTGTGGCGGGGCGGGCGAACGTTCGCCTGCGACGCCGGAGGTTGCGGGTTCGATTCCCGCCTCATAACAAATATTTGTGCGATATGTAGATATTTGTTCAGGGTGTTCTGGGTATTTTCTATGTATAATAAAAAATATCTATCTATGTTATATATTGTATTAAGTATAGCAGTTATCTAGTACCCATAACACAAGCTCTGCTTAGCTTGGGGCTAGATAATGTTGTGTAAACTGTCCAGCATTATTTATTTATTATTTATTTATTATTTGTTTCCTCTATTACGTGTGTGTGCTACAAAATAAATCTTTATTATTTTTCTTTTTCTTCCTTTTTTATATAAATAAACAATCTCTCAAATAAAAGGAAAGCACACAGGCGAAGATAAAAACCGTCTTGTATAAATAATATAAAAAAGATTACTTATTTTTTAAAATTGGTTTAGTTTTGGTGGAGAAAACACAAAGGAGGGGAAAAATCACGAAAAAATTATAAAGAACCAGCAGCGCCCCGCGGTTTCACCCGCGCAAGTCTCGATCCCGTGGGAATATCGGGATAAAAATGTGCCTATGTGTTATTCCGGGAGTCCAGTTATCTCCATTCCAAATTTCATGCAAATCCGTTTCAGCGTGAAGAAGTAACAAACACACACACAAACTTTCGCATATATAATATCAGTGTTATGGTGGTGGTAATAAATAAATATGTATAACAAACCGCGTCTCCTCTTAACGTCCGACTATAATAAGAGGAGAGCTGTAAGTTTAAGGCCATAGGGGTTATCTGCACTCGGTGCACTCGACAGATTAAATGTGTCTGATTTATTTATGTAGGTTGGTTTGTCTGTGGCCTCATAAAGAACGAGTGCTCTGATTTCAATGTGGTTTACTTTATATGAAAGATGGTGTTTGCGAGGTGTACCTATTTTTAGTAGAAATTGGTGCAGACGTTTCCAGGATCATCAACGCGTAACACTTTTTTTTAAGGAAATCTCTATGGACAACAACAAACAAACAAACAAACAAACAACTCTGTAAACAATTTTTTTAATACGATATTTTATTTGCTAATCTGTGTCGACAATACCTACATAATATCGAATAGGGAATTTCGAACAGGCTTATTCTGAATTCAAATGACAATACTGGCTGAAGAAGAACATTAGAGATTGTAAGGGTAGCGATACACATAGTAAACATGATTTTTCATCTCCGAGCCAAGCTAACACCAACACCCAATAAAATAAACTCCCAACAAAATCTTTACACACTACAATTTCATCAAATTTTTAAAATAGCATAGTCTTTTAGGGGTTGAATTTCATGAAATCCTTTCGATTACACATAAATAGTTCGTTTGTAGTTTCAGAGAGCTGACGATGACACCCCTTTCTAGTTTCGCTTACATTGATATAGATTACCAATTTTTTTTTTTTTTTTTTTTTATTTTTAAATCTTTGATAGACCTTTGTTTGACCACGATCTCACCTGTCACCTGTGATCTCACTTAGATAGGTAGTCTAAAATAAAAACGAGCAATCAGCGATCCCTCGGAACGGATCCCTCCCGTTCCGTCGCAGTTCCTTGTCATCACAGTTTCATTATCCTAGTCAATGTCTTCGCAGTTTTGTCTTGAAACTTTTTGTTTTCGCTGTTATTAGTATTTTGCAATGCTATAGCCGAGTATTTTTTTATACTTACAGAATGTTTTTAGTTTTACAAACTAAAAACATTCTTAGTATTTGTGTTATTTTAATATTATTCTCATTAATAGAGAGAGAGAGAGAGAGAGAGAGAGAGAGAGAGAGAGAGAGAGTGAGAGAGAGAGTCTAAACATAAATTATGTCTTCGCAGTTTTATGTCTTTTAACTTCTTGTTTAAGCTGTTATTATAATTTCGCGATGCCGTAGCCGAGTTTTTTCAATTGTTGAACATTTTTAAATGCAAAAACTGTTTTCTCGTTGCATTGAAAGCAGATTCACATAGTAATTGTACTATTTGAATGTCTCATTAGTAGAGCGATAGTCTAAATATAATTGTTACGTGTCCCCTTGGCTAGGTCGGGGTTTATAAACACTGCATTTTGTCTGAACGCACGCAAATCGTAAACAATACAGGATGTTTTATCATGATGCAGTACACATCAATCTTGAGATATGACTCACCCATAGTGTCACTCCGTACAAACCGAAGTTTACTTCTAATTAAGATATTTATTAATTAAAGTCAATGAAATGTTGTATACATAATCTAGGGATCTAGCCCTGTGTTATGATAGTTTTTTAACCCCCGACGCAAAAATGTCGTCGTGTTATAAGTTTAACGTGTCTGTGTCTGTCTGTGGCATCGTAGCTCCCGAACGGACGAACCGTTTTTTGATTTTTTTAAAGGTGAATTTGTCGGGGTGTTCTTAGCTATGTTTGATCAAAATCGGTTCAGCCGTTTCATTGGGTTGAGGATTTTTTTAATTTTTACAAAATTAATTACTTGTCATTAAACTGGACGGTATCAAAATGGCTTGGGTTATACAATTTCCATACAAATCTTTGGGCTGGTATGATTTGGAAACTGAAAATAATAATATACATACCTACATACAAAGACACACGCCTTTTTTCCCGAAGGGTAGGCAGAGCCTCAAATGAGCCTCTTTTCACTGTGAGTTGCACCATCGTGGGAAATAGGCGTGACTAGTGATGAGCTCATCTCCGCTATTTCTTCCCACAACGCACTTTGCTCACGCTTTCTTCCGTAATAACACATTCCTTAAATAAGCTAGCAGCCAGGACAAATCTTTACCAACGAATCTTACAAACAAGTCCGGGTTTTAAAATAAAAAAAATAATAACTATAAGAAACTGACAAAACAAAGCGTAGATAAAAAAAAACGCATGTAAAAAGAACGCTGGTGGTCAAGCTTCTTCAGGCGTTCCGGCGTTCTTTTTAAGAGATTTCTTACTTTTATACTTATTTAAGAGATGTATACCTATGCATTGAATGAGTGCCTACCTAGTTTACTACAAATAATGTACAATTATAGTACGCGTTATGTAATAAGAACGCTGGAACGCCTGTAGAAGCTTGACCGCCAGCGTTCTTTTTACATGACGCGCACTATATTATTGAATATCATGTCTACGAATATTCGTGTAGTTTAATTTAGATAAAATCCAAAATATAAATATGTTTAGCAAAACCATCCTGTATTTCTATAGTTCTCTAGAATACGATAAAGTTTAGATAAATGGCGCTGCCAAGATCTATTATTCGTAAAGATAAACAAATATACTTAGTAGGTTTACATAAAAACATACAGCTCAGCCTGATGAGGACATATAGACATTGTACCATCATCAATACCTTACCAATCAGTAATCATAACCAGTACCTTTGACGCCTACGGCTGAACGAGGCTACTCCCATAGAATGCAATGGGGAGATTTGCCATAATGACCACGCTAGGCAGGCGGATTAGTGAGTACAGTACTGGTGTTGAGGACTTAGGAGGATTCTTAGGTCGTACACACCATGGGTTTTAGATTTGTAAAGTAGCCGCGTAGGCTTAGTAATAGGGTCCGGTTGGTCCGGCTTGGTCTATAAAGGAAAGCTATTTAAAAAAAAAAAAAAAACGGAACAATCAGATTGCCCACCTGATGATAAGCGGTAACCTCTGCCTATGAACAGTGCATTATCACATAGGTCACGTCCACCTAGGACGCGCCCTATGTGGCATTGCACTGCGCCCGCCACCCTGAGACATAAAGGTGAAAAGTCTCATGTGCCTGTAATTTCACCGGCAACCATGCAATGCGAGCACTTGCTTTGCGGCAGAAATAGGTATGGTTATAGTACTTCCCCGGACGAACTCAACAAAACGACACAACAGTATTGACATGACAATATGGAATTCAGATTATTTTTTTAGTTCATTTCCGTTGACAGTTTTTTTTTTGGCTCCTATTCAATATAATTGTGTCTTGAAGGGCTCGAAATGCGTGGTTCACCTTTGAAATGGGTATTTTAAGATGTCTTATTCACAATTTTTTTAGTCTTCTTTGATGCATTTTTGTGAGTAACCATAGAACTTACTATTTTAAAGTTAAAATGTTACCAATTGCGAATCAATTCAGTATAACTACTCGTACCTATCCCAAAATTACATGTTTAATCGCTTTTTAGTAGTTCCACGAACAGTAGACCTCGCGAGTATAAACTTGTATAAAACTATGGATCATGTCGACATATTATATCAAGACATCATGACGACGATGACAAAGAAACCAAAAAGGCAAACTTAGCTTTTTATAATAAAAACTTACGTTTTTCAGAAAAACTAATGTAAATTTTGCCAGTTCCGTGATGTGTCCGGCCCAAGAATAGACCCCTCCGTCTCCTCCTGTGGATGTTGTAAAAGCCGACTAAGCGATTACCTGGACTTGTTTGTAAGATTCGTTGGTAAAAGACTGTCCTGGCTGCTAGCTTATTTAAGGAATTTGTTATTACTGGAAGAAAGCGTTAGCAGAGTCAGTCGTGGGAAGCAATGGCGACAATGAGCTCACCACTTGTCACGCCTATTTCCGACTATGGTGCAACCCACAGTGATAGAGGCCCATTTGAGGCTCTGCCTCTTTTCGGGGAAAAGGCGTGTGTCTATGTATGTATGTTGCAAGCACTCGCTCGCTTCGCTCGGTCTATGAATTAACTTAAGGGGATGATCCACTGGCGAGCCGGTGAGTTAACGGTATAAACTGTTGGCTCGTTGGGTTGTCGACTCGCGTTGGTGATCCATTGGCATACCAAACAGTTTATTATACCGGTTATTATACCGCAGTCTCAGGATTTCAAGCATGCACGAAGAGCGAACGAGCCAAACCGCGGTTTTGTAGGTGCTCCATTGACGGCCTATACCTCTGGCTCGCAGGCTCGCTGGCGTACCAGCACCACGACAAAATACAGGTATTTTATAGTATTGTAGTCTAGCATATCACCAGTGAAGTTATAATAATATACATAGCTTTGACGGTGACACAATGAAACATTCACCTCAAATTAAATTTAAACCATACGTGTCTGAATATAGCAGAGAGAGAGAGAGAGAGAGAGAGAGAGAGAGAGAAAATAGAAAAATAATAATTTAATCGCTTAGGTTCTTACACGGTCTTACGAGGGAATAGCGCTGTGCTCTTACAGCATGAAAATCCAGCTAACATTGTTCATACATGTCAAGTTCCGAAGACAATACAATATTATGGTGATAGTATGCTGATCTGATGATAGACAACGGTACTCCTCGTGGCACTGTCTGACGTGGTGTTACTCGCCAATGGATCACCCCCATTAACATTAAAGATAATCCCTGTAACAAGTAGCTTCATCAATCATGTAACCGACATCATCATCATCACCACTACTTTAAAAACTCAATACGATTAAATTAACATGTCTTAATATGTTTTTTTTTTTTTTTTTATACTACTTCAGTGACGGAACAAACAGATGTCCCACCTGATGTTAAGGCGCTATAGGTTCAACGAACATTTTTGTATGAGGCTCGAAGGCGAGCGCACGCTCTGATACCGTGTTTTTATGTATAAACAAATTATATAAAAATGTCGTTCAAAGTTTTGTTTAATTTTGTTGATGAATTCACTAACTCAAATAATAACTAACATGTAACCAAATGTTTCAAAAATTAAAACGTGAGAGAAGTGAGTGAAAAATAGCATTTAAATTTGAATAAGGAGGTATCTTTGTTATTTTTTTTTATCGAGTGTAGTAATTCAAATATTGTATTGAATCATTGATTTCACTAGATAAAAAGCTCAAGAATATCATATATTTTTTTCTTCATAGAAAACTATGAAAATTCTTATCAAAAACTTTAAAATTCTAGAGACATTTGAGAACCTATCGCGCCTTAAGCGGTAACCTCTGCCTATGAACAGTGCATTACCTCATAGGTCACATCCATCTAGGACGTGCCCTATGTGGCATTGCACTGCGCCCGCCATCCTGAGACATAAAGATGAAAAGTTCCATGTGCCTGTAATTTCACTATGTTCAATTTTACTATGTTGCTGAAACGCAATGTCAATGATATAAACTTGCTAGTGTACGTGGCCACTGACCTCCAAGATGTCTGCGATCTTGGCATCTTGTCATGATCACAACATGCTTTACGTTACACCACAAATTATTATTATATTGTAAAAGCTGTGCTTTTACAATTTCACTAGATATTATATTATACGCAGGAGGTTGCGGGTTCGATTCCCGCCTCAGAACAAATATTTGTGCGATCTGCAGATATTTGTTCAGGGTGTTCTGGGTGCTTTCTATGTATAATAAAAAAAAAAAACTATGCAATGTATTGTATTAAGTATATCAGTTAACTAGTACCCATAACACAAGCTCTGGCTTAGCTTGGGGCTAGATAATGTTGTGTCAACTAGTCCAGCATTTTTTTTATTTTTTATTATATTGCAACGTGATATTGACAATAAACCACGGGTCATTTGACAATATCACGGGGCTATAGCTGATTTATCGTGGTCCCAGGATGTAGAATAGGTAGAATAAAAAAAAAAAGAAGTTAAATAAACTCCAAAAATCGTTTAAAAAAAAACGAGCGGTTCATACACAGTCGCATATGATATGTAACAAAATTTGTATTTGTGACATCTGACATCTCACCTCCTAGGTAATAAGCAACATGGCTGAAGGTACGAGTACCAACCTCTCTGAAAAATGTGCGCTTCCTGTTACATACTTTCGACCCATTTCACAAAATCACTCCCACAGATGCATGAGAGCGAGAGGAAAGATGTTACACATCAAAAACCAAAGAACCTGAGGCTGTTGACGCGAGTTTCTTTTTTTTTTCATCCTCAATATATATTACACAGTTTATTATAATATTGTACCTTAAAAACCTCTAAAGCTTTGACTAGGTACTCACAATCGCCAAAAAGTAGGCTCACATACACATTCATCCGTTTGAAAACGGAAATGAAATGAATTGACAATATCACGGTGCAATTATCACATCACTAACATTTATACATACATACACACATAGACACTCGCCTTTTTCCCCGAAAGGGTAGGCAGCACCTCAATGGGCCTCTTTTTACCGTGAGTTGCACTATCTTGGGAATATGGACGTGACAAGTGGTGAGCTCATCTCCGCAATTGCTTCCCACGACTGACTCAGCTAACGCTTCCTATTCCTGACACACATTCCTCAATAAGGCAGGACAAATCTTATACCAACGAATTTTACTAACAAGTCCAAGTAATCCCGGCTTTTACGACATCCACGGGACGAGACTGAGGGGTCTATTCTTAGGCCAGATACACCACGACTAAATACAGGTATTTTATAGTATTGTAGTGTAGCATATCACCAGTGAAGTTATAATAACATAGCTTTGACGGTGACACAATGAAACATTCACTTAAAATTAAATTTAAACCATACCTATAGCATACCTGTAGCAGAGAGAGAGATAGAGAGAGAGAGAGAGAGAGAGAGAGAAAATAAAAAAATAATAATGTTTATATCTCAGCTTAGGTTCTTACTTCCACGGTCTTACGAGGGAATAGCGCTGTAAAGCATGAAAATCGAGCTAAAATTTTTCATACCTGTCAAGTTCCAGACAATACAATATTATGGTGATAGTATGCTGATCTGATGATGGACAACTGTACTCCTCGTGACAATGTCTGAGGTCATTTTGATCAGCTCACGGTTCCGATCACTAATTCCATAAGAGCTTCCTTTGAAAAAGATTCAACAAATAAATTCTTATAATCAAATAACCTTTACCTTCGGGTCGGCCGGATTATCACATATAGGTCACATCAACCTAGGAAGCGCCCTATAAGGCACTGCACTGCGCCCACCACCCTGAGACAAAGATGAAAAGTATCATTACCTCCGGAACATAGCAATGTGAGCACTACTGCTTTGCGGCAGAAATAGGGCATGATGGTAGTATTTCCCAGGACGAACTCTTACACAAAAAAGCTGTACCTACTACTACGTACTATTATTTATTCTGTTTTTTTTGTTCAATAAGGTGTTAATCTATCTATCTATCTTAATGCAACTTGAATTTTGGATTTCTGAAGATCACGGTCACTGTCAAGTCTTTGTATGTCTACTGATAGCAAAATCACTATATAACTATAATTGGCTATGATGATAATAGATTTGATTGATGAACGCGGGTAGCAGAGAATTGAAGGTTATTTATTTGCTGTCTCAACATAGTGGTGGGGTAATGAGATAATAATGAATCCTGATGAATGAACCTCTCTCTCCAAATTCTAAAGGTCCTTGAATACGCTAGCCATTAGAGAATTAAAAAAAAATTGTCTAAGCCCTAGCCCGATTGAATACGCTAACCAATAACTGGGCCAATAGTTTGGTCATTAGCAATACCGGTAATTCGCTGGCCCATTTATTGGGCCAATGGCTGCGCCAAATGTTGGGCAACCTTTTTCCAAGGTCAGCACACCAAGGGTTACCTGTCCTACTGGAAGATCCTGATAAAAAGCCTCATTTCTATAACAAATACCTGACATTAATAGCGTGAGTGCGCGTTATGTAATGTAATAAAGTTTAATAATATAAATAATAAATATAATGTAAATAATATTAGATTCAATATTGCACACAGTTGCGCAGAGCATTTTTTTTTAAATGTAAAATATAAGAATTACCTACAAATAAAACAATACTAACTTATTTAGTATTCCATTCATTCCCCAAAAATCCTGACAAAAAACCCTCCGGATCCTTTCAAACGCCTAAAAATCCTGACATGTCAGGACAAATCCTGACGTCTGGTAACCCTGAACACACTGCACCGTCGAATCATGCCTTGGCCAACGTGTGCACGCACATGGCGCATTGGTGACAAGATCCTTTGATGTGTGGAGAGAAACCGGCATGGCACAGCTGGTGCTCCAACGTTGGCCGCCACGCTAAAACCCATGTGTACTCGCTAGGCCATTTACCCAGGCCCCATTACTTTAGGTACGAAAGTACCTTCCCCTGGTAGGTATAGGTAGGTGGCCAATCTAGATCAATCAAACCACCTACCTACTTCCTACTATGTAGTCGGGAATAAAAAACAATCCTGTTCCAATTGAACGAATGAGTTTTAATGAGCTGATATGAGAGGAATGCCTTTGTAATCATTGAATGAGAATTTAAATTCATACTGATAAGGAGTTCGCTTGGAATACAAGGCTGAAACATTTTCTGTGTAGGTAAGAAATGAAATGTAGCTACTTAGGTACTCAGGCATCTAACCTACACGAAATACGACTCGGACTTGTTAGTAAGTACTTGTTTTTTTTTTACTTTTTGTTAGACGGAACAAGCATAAGGCCCACCTGATGTTAAGCGGTAACCTCTGCCTTTACAATGCATTACCCCATAGGTCACGTCCACCTAGGACGCACCCTATGTGACATTGCACTGCGCCCGCCACCCTGAGACGTAAAGATGAAAAGTCTCACGTTCCTGTAATTTCATCGGCGCATACCCTTCAAACCGGAACACAGCAATGCGAGCACTAGTGCTTTGCGGCAGAAATAGGTATGGTGGTAGTACTTCCCCGGACAAACTCTTTCACAAAAAAGCTCTACTACTAACAAATTTATGTTGATTAGGGTATATAATTTGTCCTGGCTGCTAGCTTAGGAATGTGAGAAGAAGCAGTCGTGGGAACTAATGGTGATGAGCTCACCACTTGTTCTGTCTATATTCCAATGATGGTGCAACCCCACGGTGAAAAGAGGCCCATTCAGGTTCTGCCTACCCTTTCGGGGAAAAATGGCGTGTTTCTATGTATGTATTTTTGTCTTTTAATAACAAGGCGTAACAAGGAACTCTAGAGTTAACTATGTAGGGTCCTGAGTTAAGCGAGGGGTTCAAACTGCTCAAGATGAAGACAGCCTGTATTGCAGAGGAGCATACTCTACTTTTTACACCTTTTGCGAGACAATATAAAATCACTAAAAATTACAGCACAAACAAAACACAGTCTTTTGTTTCAAATTCTTTGAAATTGAGTTCCGCTTATGTTTGCCAGTTTTATTTTCGAACAAACCTCTACAATGCCATATTGGCATTATTTTCATAGAGTCGATGAGTTTCCGAATTTGACGTTCCAAATTCAAATCACTTTATTACCTTGGGAGTTTCATGCAACTTAACCTCCCTAAAGAGGTAATGCTTTACTTTACGTTTAGGTTGCATGTTTTTTTTTTCTTTATAATTGGCGCCGCACGGCTTGTGCATTTGCCATTTTCAAGTAAGTATCTGTATTTTCACTATATTGTATTTTCAATATATTTTGCAACGTTAAACTCCTTCCAAGTCGTCAAAGTCACAGTCGAGTCATGTGTTAGTAAAACGGTGGCCAATTTTACTAAAACTTTGGTAGACAATTTCCACCAATTTCAAAAGTCACGCAATTCACTTCCATTTCATTTCACTACACTTGTGCTTTTTAAACGAGCTACATTAGTTAAAATGCCACCAAAATAACACAAAATAACTCAAGAAAACACTAGGAAAACAAATAAAATAAAAGTAGACAACGTCTCTTTTCGAAAATGGCGGGAAGAGTCAGGTTGCATGTTATGTAATTGGAAATTTTCCAGCAGGTGGTGTGAAAAAGTATTCGTGAGAGATGTATTACAAACTCTGTGTTACCTATATCTATTATGTTCATCCAAAATTTCCACTGATTCATCAAAATCCATTGGCGTAGTTAGTTTTTGTTACAGCTATTTTTGATATAATTATCTGGAAATCCCAAGTTGTTAGTCAAATAATGACCGTTTTTGAGTATAATTTTATATACATTAAAATGTGTGCATTTAATAACACATCGAGTTAATGATTCTAAGCGCAGAAAAACGTGTGAATAAAATCAATTCATAAATTCTTATCTAACAAACCTTTTTTCAAAAAGTTGATTCAATCAAAAAACACTTCATATCATATAAAAAACGGCAAATATAATTACCCCCGGTGTGTAGTACGAACGAAATGTTATTTACGAACGCAAAATTACCAATCTTAGATTTTATTTTTAACTGACTATCAAGTACAATATTCAAATTATAAATATGCATGGATACTACATTATAATTCATCACTGTACCATAACTATTAAGTAATCTGTGACTGTACCAGAAAGACGATTGGCTAATTTTATCGATAGAAAAAAAAACTTAAACTATTTGCCTAGATTAGATTGTTTATTAAAATGAAGAATAATATTGAGTAAAAAATTAAATTAAAAAAAAAATACAACAAAGTCGAGGGTTTACTGTAGGGGTTTTGTAAAATTAACTATATTTTACGAGATATAAAAAAAAACTGCTTTTTCGTGCGGCGCGATGCGTTTTTTTGTATGAAGATTTCTACCTAGGGTTGGCGCAGTCTTAATATCAGATTAGTGTGAAACAAAACATTTAAATGTCTCCCAATCTGATAACGAGTTTAGGGTTTGTACTACCTCATATTGCTGAGCTTTATACCTTCAGTTACATCAACACTGAAAAAAAACCACAAAGCTGCCTCCAAATTGCACTATATAGGTACCGCTAGTTTTCAATGAATATACTTAGGTACTTAGATCTTGAGACTTTGCATTAATAATTGAATCCCACTCATATAATAAATGTCAAAGTTACGATGTTCGAATGTTTGGGTTTGTTACTCAATCCCGCGAAAACCGATTAAATTTGGTACCTACACAGTAGATTCTGGATTGGAGTTTTAAACCACCAACGCAAAAACTACGGGGTGTTATAAGTTTGACGTGTCTGTGTGTGTGTCGGTGTGTGTGTGTGTGTATCTGTCTGTGGCCTCGTAGCTCCCGAACGGGTGAACCATTTTTTTTTGTTTGAAAGGTGAATTAGTAGCGATTGTTCTTAGCTATGTTTGATCAAAATCGGTTCAGCCGTTCCATTGCGCCGCGTTGAGGGTATTTTTTATTTTTACAAAATTAATTAATTGTATACTGGTATAACGCGAGCGAAGCCGCGGGCGGACACTTATTAGACATATAGGTCTTTTTGTAAAAGGCCCTTATTTTTGCCTTTTTAAAAAACAACTACTATTTTGTTCACGGCGCTTGCGACGAGCGCGAGCTATAGATGGCGTTCGGGTTAGCGCGTTCGTTGAAGAGGGAGCCCAAATCGTCTTAATACACGCACTATCGGCACAGAATAATGCTATCGGGTCTAACTAATTTGTTTTCGACGTGTGTACCTTTTAATTTGTTTTAGGGTGCGTCCTAGGTGGACGTGACCTATGAGGTAATGCACTGTTCATAGGCAGAGGTTACAGCTTTAACATCAGGTGGGCCATCTGCTTGTACCGTCATCCAAGTAGTATAAAAAAAAAACTTTTCAATAAATTCTTATTAAACTAATCATATAAGAGACACCAAATTATGAACCCACCTAGTGGCTCTTTGTGCAATAGGTAAGTAAAATTATAATTATAATTATGTATGAGATGAAATACTTGTTCATCTTACCATTAAAATATTGAAATTAACATATAATACATGTAACAGTGGTTTTGGATGCTTTACCAGCGTCCGGTGTTAGATTATAGATTTAGGTGTACGAGGGCTGTTTGGTAAGTCGTTTTAAAAAGTAAAAAATATTCTATTTTTTTAAACAATTTACATTTATTGCTCAGCATTAGTCTCCTTTGAGGGCCAAACACTTGTTCCAGCGAGTTTCCAATTTTTTTATCCCCTCCATATTGGGAATAGGTAATATTCGCACGGTCCGGCGAATACGGAACATGCAGAACCAGTTCGAAGCCCAACTCGTGGATTTTGGCCATTGCAATAGCTGACGTGTGCACTGCACTGGGGTATTGTCTTGATGAAAGAGGATTTCCTTGGGGGACAATTTTGGTCGATTTTCCAACAATTCGGCATTAAAACGGTCCAATAACTCTGGCCATTGATAGTCTTTCCCTTTTCCAAGTAATCAATCATAATGATTCCTTCGCCACGCAAATTACGAACCTATTTCATTATGAGGTACCTACTTAATTCAAAATATAAGTCTGCTTGTTCACATACGTAGGTACACTAGAGATTTAAAATAACCCCTTAAGAAACGATCAGGCGATCTCGCAGGCCAAGACAAATCGCCAAAACAGGAATACCTGAAAATACATTGACACGATTATTCCACGTTCTTGAGGAGCAAAACGGTCCATGTTTATTTTTGAAAATAGTGTCAGTTCTATATAGTGCCAGTACTTTTGCGCATAATGTATGTAAGTATGTGTGTTTGTTCGACGATAAATGGCAGAACCGTTGATCCAACCTTGATTAATGTTGGTAGGTAGGTAAGATAAGTGAATATAAATGTTAAGTTTGAACATGAGCTTGATCGGTACGTGGGTTTTTGAGCTACTTTTAGTCCAAATGATACCCAATTTATCGGAAAACGATACATCGCGATTTCTGCGATACATCGCCTGGTTCGGGGCGATCTACGTGTTATTTTTATGCCACCACAATGCATAATCCGTAAAAGTTTCAATTGTTACCTCTTACGTCTTTCGAGATTCAATCAATCGGATCATTAGCAGGGTAAAGGCCTCTAACTAGTGAGTTTCTTCGCTGGAAGCTAAAACTTCCAGGTAACGGGAAATTGCCCAGATGCTTTCCTGGCTTCAGGTGGTCCACTGTGGCTCTTCAATCATAATCAGAATCAGAATAGTCTTTATTGTAAACTGTTTCAAAATAAGATGATACAATTTTTGTATAGTACAAACAGTTTACCCATGGTGATCTTGTGTTAGACTCATGTTGCCACTACAACTTCGCTCCTATCCCCATAGGAGCCAAGTCTGCTGTGAGTCAGGTGCGCCCAGAATTTTTCGGTACAAGGACTCCAGGATCTTCGGATATACCTCAGTGACGTAACAGACTGTCAGATGGACGGCGTTGGCTTAGTGATTGGGTCCCATTGGTCCCTTTGGGTATACCCTAAAAATGAGGCTGGTTCATAAAATACTCTCAGCCAGTGTTCATTTCGAAACACATCGTGTTAGCTCGGTTACGCTTTAAAAGCAATTATTTAATATTTATTTCAATCGTCTTATCTAAAACGCACTCGTATTCCGTGATACAAACCATTAAACTACGCGAATGATATAACAGTTCATGCTAACCAGACTGCAAACGCGAAATAAAACGCTCGAAATGTTGGTACAGTCACTGAAAAAATAACTTGTTTTTCTTTTTAATTGGTGTCGCACGTCTTGTGCGTTTGCCATTTTCAAGTATAATTAATGTATTTTCAATATAATTTGCAACGTCAAGTTATGTTATATATTATAGTAAAACAGTGGCCGTTTTACAAAAACTTTGGTAGACAATTTCCACCAATTTGAAAAGTCACGCAATACACCTTGTGGTCTATAGACGAGCTACATTGGTTAAAATGCTACCAAAGTTACACAAAATAACTCAAAAAAACACTAGAAAATGAACTAAAATAAAAGTAGACGACGAATCTTTTCGAAAATGGCGGAAAAAAAAGTTTGAACGCAAAGTGTGTTTGACTTGTCTATATTTAGTTTTGTCTGTGGCCTCATAACAACGGAACGGGCGCCATGATTTCAATGCGGTCTTTATTATATAAAAGATGATGTTTCCGAGATGGTTCTTAGCTTTGTTTGCTAGAAATTGGTATAGCCGTTTGCAGTATAATCAGTCCGCAACACTTTGTTTGAGGAAAACTTAAGCATTTCTACTGTTTGATCTCAAAATATTCATTTTCGATGACATCAGGCTTGAATTCATCAGATCTTCATTCTGGTCACCACTATAGGATGACCAGCATGAGTTGAATAGGATCTAAGGTATGAAGCTGAATCTTCTAGTATGAATTAAAAAAAAAAACATTGTACAAACCGAAGTGTTACTTTTTCCAATTTAAATAGAACACTGAAAATAGTCGGCTGTTTTTTTTTTTTAAATAACTTTTTGGTATTGTCTTTCCTGAGTGATTGAACAGCATAAAGGTTACTTTGACTAATAATAACGAACGAAAGTGTATCTTGAAAACGGGACAACACATTTTGATCGAAAGTATAGGATCCAGAAATAATTATATGTCACGAACTTATGTGTTCAGTATATTAGAGATTGCTGTAAGCGATAATACCACAGAATAAATAATAGTATAAAATAATACAGCTTATTAAAAAAACATTTATTTACAGAAAGAATAATACACGGTATATAATTTTCACTAGAAACGGGATATTTACCATGATTTTTGAGTTTACATAACCAAGATAGTTTCAAAAGTTATAATAATAAATAAATAAATAAATAATGCTGGACAGTTCACACAACATATAATACAAGGTATGTAAAAAATACATATGAAACAGTTGTGCTACCTGAAGACCGCTGCTAGCGATCTAAAGGTAGCTCAACTGATCCAAATCACTACCAGACGGAAGCGTCCATAAGATGCTTGCTGCATTACAGCTTATTGTACTTCAATATTTATATTTTGATTCTTTTAGTGTGTGTTTATGTGGTGTGGAATAAAGTGTTATCTCTTAGTTACTTTTGTTGCTAAGTGTACCTTCTGTTCTTTGATGTTGCCTAATGGATTAGTGACACATATAAGCTTGTTAGTTCTGTAAGTAATTGTACTAAACTTTTCGCAGTAAACGGTCGCTGTTCATAGAAACTTACACGCTAGAACAGTGGGAGCAGTTAGCGCAAACATTCAGCATTTCGTATTAGAATTGTGATACGTCGTACACTTGTTTCATAGACATATTATTGCTTTTTGACGACCTCTGTGGCGCGGCGGGCGAAGGTTCGCCTGCGACGCAAGAGTTTGCGGGTTCGATTCCCGCCTCGGAACAAGTATATGTACGATCTGCAGATATTTGTTCAGGGTGTTCTGGGTATTTTCTATGTACATATAATAAAAAAAAACTATACAATGTATTGTATTGAATGTATCAGTTATCTAGTACCCTAAACACAAGCTCTGCTTAGCTTGGAGCTATATAATGTTGTGTGAACTGTCTAGCATTATTCATTCATTTTATTGATTTTTATTTATTCGCATGAGCCGAATTTTCGCCGATGCAGAGAAAAGTTAAGCAGTCATATTTTTTTGCATGAAAAAAAAAACGGTGGCCTATCGTGTGGTGTATCAAATGAAACGGCATCAAGAGTCGATTTTAAAAATATATTACATTTCAGTCTATTCTTTTCTAAAAATCCAAAAAGTATTTTCAAATCATACCCAAGTTTGGGCTCCTCCAGGTAGGAAACGGCTGATTGTTTTTTGTGAAACATGCGCCAAATGACTCAGCATATCCTCTTAACTAACGTGTAATTTTGAAAATATATAAATAAGTAAAGTATTACTACTAGTATAGTATTATTTTATCTGTGGTATTACAAAAATATATGACGTCATAACTTTTCGCGGCATCGACGAATATTTTAGCTCTAATAGGTCTACCGAACAAGTGTACGAAGTAGCACAATTCTAATAAGATGTGCCGAATACAACAAATTCACGATAAATAAGTATTTTAAAGAAATGCAATCATTTATCGAATAGATCCATTTTATTCGAAAGTTAGCAATACTTAGAACAATAAATACTTAGCATAATAAATCTCGTCCACGAGATGCCGTAATATCTCATATGACGCCCAACGACAGAATAACTAATAGAGTCTAACCAAAATGATGGTTGCCTAAAGTCTAGATTTGACGTCATAGCGCGTATGTTATTTTCCCAAATATCTAAAAATAGACACATTTTTGAATACCTATGTGATCATATGTTAAAAAATAATATGAAGACTCAGACCTGAAATGTAGAAATGTCTGTTCCTGTCCTGTCTGTTCTGTTTTTTTTTTTGCGTCAATCTTCGAAGGGCTGTTTCGCATTACGTCCGATCCGAATCCGTGAAAATACGGTCCAGAGTAGTCGTAGAAATATTTGTATGATTCCGTCGCCCTAACGATGTTAGCGACGATTGTCGTCGCACAGATTAATGGCTAGTTACTACGTAATAGTTGTAACTAACATTCATCTGTGCGCACGCTCGATAGAAACGGCACAGATTTATGCCTAGTTAATCCGTAATATACGGACAACCACGGATGGTTGTCGAAAAACTCTGAATTGGGCCTCAGTGACACTGAGGCCCAATTCAGTGATTCCCTGAGTCAGTGTATTGCGTAGTGCAGCAGTGTAGTGTGCCCATACTAGTAGAATTGCTTACTTCTGGTTATCTTCTCTAGAACGGGCTATATTTAGTTATCAACAGATAATAAATACAGCATGTTCAAAATTTGATGTGATTACAGATTTAGAGGCCGGTAACGCAGTCCCGACGGAGGGCGGAGCACCCGCTGCCTCCACACCTCGACGCCTCGGTAAGGCACGCGAGGCATGAGGTGTTATCTGTGCATGTGGCGTTGCATTATACAATTATATATCGCATGGGTTGTCACGTTCATGCATTTTATTGGATGTATTGCACAAGGGTGTTTGGGTCTTTTATTTACTGTTGATCAAACATTGGGAGCTATAAACGCTGCTCATAAAGTCCCGTTACAGGGCAATGGGCCTGCGTTTTTGTAGCCACTAATGAGGCTACAGAGTAGCCACTGGCGAGGCTACAGAGTAGCCATTGGCGAGGCTACAGAGTAGCCATTGGCGAGGCTACAGAGTAGCCATTGGCGAGACTACAGAGTAGCCACTGGCGAGGCTATAGAGTAGCCACTGGCGAGGCTACAAAGTAGCCACTGATAAGGATACATAGTAGCCAGAGGCTACAGAGTAGCCATTGGCGAGGCTACATAGTAGCCACTGGCGAGGCTACAAAGTAGCCACTGATGAGGATACATAGTAGCCACTGGCGAGGCTATAGAGTAGCCACTGGCAAGGCTACAGAGTAGCCACAGGCGAGGCTACAGAGTAGCCACAGGCGAGGCTACAGAGTAGCAACTTTTTGCATAACAACAACTTTGAACACCGTCCGGTAGCTGACAAGCATAAAACCTTAGATAATCTTAAAACATTGGAAACGTTCGCGCTATCCGCGATAATGGCGGCGCTATGCCCGCGCGGAGTTTTCTTAATATCTTATTAAAAAACGATTATCGCTGAATGGTAAATATTATTATTAGAATTCAAATAAAGAAAGCAAGATTTACGTAGGGTGGAAACCCCATAATTCACTCTTTCATTGTTCACCATTCTGGCTGATGGCGCTAATTTTTCCAAAGTTATAAGTAGAGGAGAGGTGGGATTCTCTTTTTTAATAATTAATGGTATGTGGCATGCAGGTCACTTTGCGCTCTCAGGCCGCTGGCCGCGGTAAAGGTTGAAACCCCTGTCTCGCCAAGGTAAGCCAGACATGGGATATGATGTTTGGGAGTATCGTGCTTCATTTTTTTTTTTTGGTTATTTAAGGTAACTCAGTCCCCCGCAAGAACGTAGAAACGGCACAGATTAATGGCTAGTAACTACGTAATACATGGATGATCGTCTTTACGGGGGATAGTAACACAGTAAAGTTGTCTGGAAGAGATCGTTTTTAGCGATAAGACCGCCCATTGTACATAACTGTTTTTTTATGTTCTATTTGGTGTGCAATAAATTGTTTATTTATCTATATATCTATCTAAAGTGATTCGCGGTGCACTTTTACTACATTTGCGAAATATTTAATGAATTTGATGACGTCATCTGCGCAGGCGCCGGTGTCAACGCGTGACGCTCGGCTTCGAAATGAAATATGGTTATTGCACCTTTTCTAGGTATTTTCGATGTTGGGGTTTTCTAAACCCCTGGTTCACGTAGTAGGAAATCTACAAATATATCTCTAGAAATTAAAATGACGCATTGGAAATTTTGGTAGGAGCGATCTAGATTTTTCTCAGCAATTACTAAACATATGAAAGTGATATTTGGTGACCTGTTTCTTCATACCACTGATTTTTTTGTAGTAACGATAAATCCACGTCTCAAACAAAAAAAAAAACGGTTCATCCGTTTGGGAGCTACGATGCCACAGACAGACACACAGACACGTCAAACTTATAACACCCCGTCGTTTTTGCGTCGGGGGTTAAAATTATCAAAGAAACCTGTTTTAAAACAGAGATTTACATTTTACAGGCAAACGGGACCAATTTAAGCCTGCAATGCTCTAAGTATCTGTAAGTTCCAACTATGCAACCAATATACCTACCTTTACAAATATTTTAAGAAGTTTCTTTCTTTGTTTGTATGTAGGAGGTAATCTCCGGAACTACTAATCCGATTCTGAAAATTATTTCACTAGCAGGAAGCTACACAATCCCTGAGTGCTATAGGTTATGTTTTATTAGCTTCCGCCTGCGGCTTCGCTCGCGTTATGCGTAGTTCCACTCAACTCCGTAACGGTTGAGCTGGTTTTAATGATAATTAGTGTGTGGTGTGGAAGCACACAGTGAAGGATTTTTACCCCGTACGAAGCCGCGGGCGAAAGGTTAGCTAGATTTTATAGATATGTTGTATGAACCACCTTTCGTTTTCTTGTTATTTTTTCCAATCTACTCAGGAAACTCTATGGCAATGGCCAAAGAACTAAATAATTTCAACCTTATGATCTTCATATTACGAATGATTTTGTTAGTATTTTGATAAATATAATTTGATAGAGATTGTTAGACCGATAAGTGAAAGGGGAAAGTATCGCACCTTTCCAGATCATTTTGTTATTACCAGTACATTACATGATTTTTGTGAGGTAGAAATATATTGTGAAATCAAAATAACACACAAAAAAAAAGCGAATGGAGATGTCATTATGCGCGCCATCGACGGCGGGTGGCGGTACCAATTTTGTAGGGTTCCGTGCCTTTGGGGCTCTGAAATTGTGTTTGGTGTCCCGTACATACGAGCGGACTACTTAAGGTGATATCAGACGGATAAGTTTTCGTTCATTTTCGCCGAATGAAAAACATTTCATTCGGCACCTTTCACTCGAAATGAAACGTTTGAACACAAAATTATACAATAGTGCATAATGAATTCATTAATGAACCGATCCAACAATGTTGGATATTGAATAAATAAATAAAATAAATAATTCTGGACAGTTCACACAACATTATCTAGCCCCAAGCTAAGCAGAGCTTGTGTTATGGGTACTAGAACACTAATATACTTAATACAATATATTACATAGATAGATATTTTTTATTATACATAATATTTTAATTCGCATCTTTCACTCCCACTCCGAATGAACGAAAAATTAAAAAACTGAACATAGAGTGCATGTTCACTAGCATTCGACCATTTTGCCAATTCCAAGATGCATTACTTCATTTGACGACATCTTGAATGAAAAGAGTAGGTGAATGTTCTTTTCTAAGTCATTCCAGCTAAGCCGTGTGAACATGGAATGAAAGAAATATGAAGCATTCACTCGAGTGAACATTCATTCGAGTGACCCGTCTGATATCACCTTTAGTGAATATTTACCTTCTTATTATAAATCTCTTCGGCTTGTATAATGAGGGGTTTTCACGGACGTTTAAAATCATGCGCTAATAGATGGCGCTGCTTTGAACCTAGCTTTCAAAATAAAGTGAAATGTCAAAGACAACAACGTCAATATTTTCGTGGTATTTTGTTACTATCACACAAAAGCACAGACAATGCATTTGTTAATTTTGATAAGCATACTTGAGTCAGCGCCATCTATCGAGCCAAATTGAACTACTGTTTTTTTTAATTTAATTTGAAAATGACAAGCCCTCATTATGGTCAAACGTCACAAAGTTAGTTTGTTTAACCAACAAATGTCTCGATTTTTTCAAAAGCTGCCATTTCACAATCAAGTGTTTATGGGACGTATTCTATACACAAATTGACGCGAGGATGTGCTAACCTAAATCTGAGACTCATCTCTGCATAGGAGCACACGAACAAAACGGGACAACTCAGCTTTTGGACAAATTCAGTTTTTTCTTTTCGTACTAAAAAGGCTGGATTTTATAGTATCAGCGCTTCGAAATCATTAAAAAGTGGATAAATCCCTCTCAGTTTTAAATCTAAAAATAGCTAGGTTTGTTCGAACGATAAAGGACAAACTCACTATTATTCTGACAAATATATGTTGTCCGAACAGAAATTTAAATAAACGGGACAAATGTTATACAACAACTGATATTAAATAATTTGATGTCATCAAAAGAAAGTCTTGTAAAAAAACTGCTTTTTTGTAGATTTTCAAGAAGAACTGTGGATCGGAAATGGATATATCCAAATAATAAACAAGATTAGGTAGGTATCCCAGGTTCTCTGAATCCAATTGATGTTATTAATAATACATATGAAAGAGTTTCAAATGCTCTTAAAAACAATTGCCTAAAACTCAAAACACAACAACAATCCCATAAAAATTAAAAACTTGATTTATCCCTTTTTGTTCCTACGCTCCTCCTACTGTCTCTAGGCAGCAATTGGTCGCGTAGTCCTACTTATCCAAGCGTGGGAGAAGTAATTTTGGTATATAGGTCTCATACAGTTTCCTTTAGCTATTTATAAACATTGAACCATAAAAATATAAAAATATACCTATCACCTTTCTACAGTGGGTTTTTTAAGAAACACACACCCAATTTTTTTAAAATCAATAATACTGTGTGAATTTCGATCGTGAGTAGATATTCGCACCTTTCCCTATAATCTTTTTTATACCATAGTTAGATACGGTTGCAAAAATGGCATGACAAAAGATGATAGTTGGTACTCATACCCGTATTCCCACGAATATCTCAAGTCTCTCATAACATCTGCAAGGTCCTTGATACGAATGATACAACGATAATATTTCCTAACTGTATTCCTTATACAGCTGTTTATCCACTCTTTACAAGTCGCTTGAAGTAAGTGCTATGATAGTAACAACCATCCCATCCCATCGAAGCCCATGATAAGAGACCTTGAACTGTTACCATTTAAGCATATACATATAAACTACATATAATCGCTAGCTATATAAAAAGTCCGTAGAAGAACCTCAGCTCTCAGAATTCAGGGTGCCGGTGAAATTACAGGCACATGAGACTGCTCATCTTTATGTCTCAGGGTGGCGGGCGCAGAGCAATGCCACATAGGGTGCGTCCTAGGTGGGCGTGACCTGTGAGGTAATGCACTGTTCATAGGCAGAGGGTACCGCTTAACATCAGGTGTGCAGGCTTATACAAGCAGTATACAAAAAAAAGAAATAGCAAGTCGAAGTGGTAATTTCACCTCGTAGAACTATCAACTGTTGGGGAATAAAGGTTCTCGAATGGCGACCAGGAACCGGACGTCACAGTGAAGGAAGGCCATGTCAATGAGTATCGGAAGACGGTGGATGGAGACGGCTCACGAGCGCTCATGGCATTTTATGGGATAGGCCTATGTCCAGCAGAGTTTTTTTTTAACTACTTGAATGACGGAACATGCAGATGACCCACCTAATGTTAAAGCGGTAACCTCTGCCTTACCTCATAGATCACTTTCATCTAGGACGCACCCAATTGCACTGCGCCCGCCACCCTGAGACATGAAGATGAAGAGTCTCATGTGCCTGTAATTTCACCGGCACACGGCAATAAAAAAAAAGCGAGCATTACTGCTTTGCGGCAGCAATATGTACGGGCTGATGATGATGATGACGTAAAATAGGCTTTCGATAGTGCTTTACCTGATTTTGTGTCTACTTTTAGTGTTTTTTCAGCCATGGTTAGTTACAATCACCGTATCAAGCTAAAATCAAGAATTCAAGACACACAAGTAAAGCGTAGAAAATCGACATATAGTTCTGTGGTCATTATGTAGGTAGGTATTATTGACATGCGGTTATGTACGTGCCAAATCAAATCTACCTCTTGAAAGCTTTCCACTTGACTTGGCTATTTGAACAAACATTGACTTCACATAATTAATCTGGTCAGGGGCCAAAAAGCTTTCAAAAAGTAATCAGTCCATTTAAATAAAGGTAAAGACATAGACAACAGTTAGTTAAACAAGTGGGGGCGCTCAAGACTTGATGTATAGCAGAGGCGCAAAAACTGGGCCAATGCCCTGCCTTAGGACGCAATTACATAGAAAACAGTGGTTTCTACGGCGGGCGAACGTTCGCCTGCGACGCAGGAGGTTGCGGGTTCGATCCCCGCCTCGGAACAAATATTTGTGCGATCTGCAGATATTTGTTCAGGGTGTTCTGGGTATTTTCTATATATATAATAAAAAATATCTACCTATGTAATATATTGTATTATGTATATCAGTTGTCTAGTATTTGTTTAGTATTTTGTCTACCATATCAGATATTTGTCCAGGGAAGACAAAAGGGACCCATTGCTGCCACCAACGCCCCGACCCTGGCAGTGTGTAGACGTTTTCGTTACATTTTTAATAGCTCAAATATTGTCTCGTCAGTTACAAAAACTCTTGTGCGTGTTGTGTCTAACGGTGTTGTGGTTGTCTTCTTAACATGAACGTGCAGCGAAGCCCACCAACAACTACTTGCCATTCGTTCGAGGATAGGCCATATGACTCGGACTCGAATGTGCGCAGCGATGCGGGTAAGATTGACCGCTCTAACACTGTGACACGGAACAAAAGAAGAAGAGACCCTAACGACGACAGTGTTAATGATTCTTTGAGCTCGCTCAAAAAAGATTTGATGGAGTTCATTAATAGCAAGTTTGACGCGCTGCATGATGATGTATTGGAATTGAAGGATCGTAACGCTGAAATTTGTAAGAATTTTGAATTTTTGTCTCATAAGTATGAGGAGATGAAGATTAAGGTGGAGTTGATTGTTAGGGAGGGGACTGATAATAAAAAGCACATACTAGAACTAGAGGAGAAAATTGAGACTCTTGAAAGGAGTAACCGATGCTCTTCAATTGAAATTAAAAACATTCCTAAAAAGCAAGGCGAAACGAAATTGGATTTACCGGAACTGACCAAGTGCATAGGCAAAGCTCTTGATCTTGACATCCACAAACTGGAGATCCAGGATGCTTACAGAGTCAATGTTAAGTCCAATGGGAACCCTCCTGTAGTTGTGAAGTTTACTACGGTTTATCGCAAGGAAGAATTTGTAAGGAAAGCCAAAAAGCTGATGAAGGATAATCCCAACAAAATTGGTATGCAGATTCGTTCTCTCGGCTATCCAGCGGCTCAAGTGTTTGTGGCAGAGCATTTAACTGCTAAAACTAGAAGACTATTCCTGCTAGCAAGAGACTTCGCTAAAACTAACAACTTTCGTTTCTGTTGGTGCTCGTACGGAAGGATTTTTCTTCGGAAAATTGAAGGTGGTCCACACATCCTTATTAAGGAGGAGAAACAGTTGGATGATCTCAGGAATCAACAATAAGCCTGTTTTTGTTTATCTTTAATGTTATTATCTCTCTGTAGTTCAACGTCAACTTTTTTGTATTCGCATGTACTGCTACTAACAAATGTCTTTGAAGCACGGGGTCTCATCCCATAGAAAAAATATATTGTTCTATTGAAATTCAATAGATGGCGTAACAGGTATAGATTTGTTATTGAAGTATGTGAAAAATGAATTTTAGGACCTGAAAAAAATATTTTATGATATCAAAAAATACCCAAAACACGGGCAAATTAAATAAATGCCTTTTCAATAAAGATTAATTATTTTTTAGAAAAATCGAATGATGTCGTTTTCCTAGTGGTAATCATATGAACTAGGTTGAGGTTTCACACAGATTGTTTGTAGTACCACAGGTAGTAGTAACTTGATAGATGGCGTTATTACAAAAAAAAACAGATGACTCGCCAATGACGTCATGCCCGAAATGAAAGAGAAAACTAGTATTTCCGTTCTATTCTAAAATTTTCAAATAAAATGTCAGACCTTTATACATATCATTATAACCAAAGACGAACTAGTTATATATAAAAGGCAATGTCCTGACTGACTGTCTGACCGAGTGACAAAGCACAGCCTAAACCGCTGGTCGTTAAGACTTGAAATGTAGAGGGTGTGTCTATTCCTTTTAGGGTGTAAAGGTCTACTTAGAAAGGAAAATGAAAAATTCGTATGCTAAGGGTTTCAAAATGAGGTGCTCACGTAAAAACAAAAATGCTGTGTATTTCGGAAAGTGTTGGCAGTAGATACCTACTTGAAATTTCCGCTTCGGCCGTCAAGAAAACCGGGATTTCGTAACTGGTTCATAGGTAGTTTCCTCAAATAAAATTAACAAACATATGTTTCAGCAATATATGAATATTGGCACGGGAACGTTGTGTTTGTAAAAAAATACACTTTACGATTTAGCCATTATTTCAGCGTAATTTCGACGTTGTAGAATATAGTTTCACGATAGAGGTAGTTGTTGGGATTCAAATATTTTCTGGAATGGACTCCTAAATTGTAAAACTTGAGTGTTCGTTCGTTTAATAGGTCGTGTCACGGCGTGGTTAGTTGTCATCTGCACGCCGGGAAAGTTTTCGGACTAGAAGCGGATGAAGTCGCGAGCCAAATCTAGGCAAAATTAACCATGTGGGGTACCGCAAAATTCCTAATCTTAGATTTGATGTATAAGAGGCTAAATCAAGTACAGTATTTAAATTAAAAATATGGAAGGGTACTAAATTGTAATTCCGAAGGGTCACTGTACCAGAAACACGATAGGACAATATTTTCTCGATATAAAAAATCCAAAGTTACATCTATTTTTTGCCTAGATTCGATTGTTTATTAAAATGGTACATATTATTGGTTAAAAAATTAGTTAGATAAAATCAATTCAACAACGCCGAGGGTTCACTGTAGAAGTTTTGTAAAATTATCTAAATTTACAAGATATTCAATAAAAACCGCTTTTTCGAGCGGCGGGCGGGAGGCGTTTTTTTGTTTATGAAGATTTGTGCCTGGGGTTGACGTAGTCTTAATAAAGATGTTGAGTTAAAAAAACCGTAATCGTCATAAAGGCTCGTCGCACATGGAGCTACTCAAATATGACGGAACTAATCAGTAATTACAATTACAAACCACTTAGAAACTGTACCTCGCACACGATGACACGACGCTATATAGATGCTCATGTTGTAAAGTTTCAGTCACTTCTTTACTATCTTCAGCTTCAGCTTATAATCTCAGGCAAACTATTTTATTACACCACATGCAGCATTACCGTGGCAATGGAATCATAATGAGGCAGAGGCATTGTTAAAGGCAGAGGTTACCGCTTAACATCAGGTGGGCCATTTGATCTCGTTAGTATTTGAGTTTGTAACTAGTTCTTTTTGAGTAGCTCCATGTGCGACGGGCCTAAGTTTTTTAAACAACGCCATCTGTTGAGTGTGTGCGCGTTTTACGCGGTAATTACAGTTGCAGGTGCTAGGTGGCTCTAGCTATCAGTTGTAGTGCTAGCGGCATCTAGCGCCCAGGTTAAGGCAACCGAAATAGCCCGCACAATAGCCCGAGTTATGGCGGTCACGTTTCGTTGTATGGCATGAGGTATCTGTACTAGTATAGTATTATTTTATCTGTGCTTTGAAGTAACTCGACGTCAAATATGTTCATTGCATAATATACACTGCTTAGAACTTTTCAATTTAGAAGTTATAAGAACTTTTTCACTAATATACGTAAATAACGTAATTTCATGTTCTGCAATACTTTTGGCTTCTTTTCTAGGCATAGATGCCTATGTTTTTAAAATGTTTAACCGCGTTTCACTTATAAACTCTCATTATGGGTATTGAAGACTTTACTGAAGAATTGGATAATTATACTGTTTCACAAGCTTTTCAGTGTGACACTGATAATGCGCATAGTTTTTTGGACAACTCAAGCAAAAAATTAACGGTCGTATGTCAAAACATACGAAGTATCGGGCTCAACTTTCCTCAAATAGAAATTTTGTTAGCACGATTGAAATTTGACGTTGATATAGTCATACTGACATAATGTTGGCTTAGCAAAATAGATTCTCTCCCAAACTTAAATAATTTCACCGGATACTGTACAAAAGTTAATAAAACTCAAAACGAAGGGGTCGTTGCGTACATAAGAAATGATATTTCTGCTACCGTTGATGAACCTCCTACCTTGGAATGTAATTGTCTCACTATCACTATAGGAAAGGATACCGCTATCGTTTCAATATACCGTCCACCCTCGTTCAAGGATTTAAGGCCTTTTTTTAGTTCGGTTGATATCATTATTAACTCGTTAAAAAAATATCCCAATCTAATTTTTACAGGAGATATCAATATTGGTAATAATCAAACTGATGCTGAAAGGGATGATTACTTAGATTTATTGGCTTATAACGGGCTTCTTTCAGCCCATTCTTTCCCTACTAGAAAGGATAATTGTTTAGACCACTCATTCCTAAAAACGAGCCTATCAGCAATAACTCTAGTGATATCTACGACAATGACGGATCACTCCACACTTTTGATAAATCTTAATAACTGCACTATTTCAAGAAACAAATTCAATAATTACAAAGTAATTAACTATAGGAACCTGGCTACAGATTTAGACGTAGATGCCTTAAACTCAATATTAGCTAGTGATAACATTAATGAAGCGACCAACTTATTAATCAGCGTCATTAAAAAAGCTATAGATAATAACACTTCTGATAAAATTGTCCCATGCCGTAAAAGAATAAAAGAGCCTTGGCTCACCCCTGGATTATTGAGATGTGTCAAGCATAGAGACAAATTACATCGCGATCTTACAAAGAATCCAAATGATATTATTCTATCTACTACCTATAAACGCTATAGGAATTATTGTGGCGAAATTCTGAAAAAAGTAAGAGCTGATTTTGATAGATCCGAGATAGATAAGGCGGGTAAGGATAGTAAAAAGACGTGGAAAGTCATTAAAAATATAGCAAGATTAAAATCAAAGAAAGAAACTATAACTGTAAATGACCTTCTTCACCTCAAGTCTACTCCTTCTGAATCTTTAAATTTTGTAAATGATTACTTCGCTAATATTGGGAAGACATTAGCTGGAGAAATTGATAAAAACAATCTAAGAATCGGTAAACCTTCTTTGCGATTTTTATATAAAAAATCCTTGCAATCATTTGCTCTTTTCGACACGGATTCACTCGAAATTGAGAATATTATGACTAGTCTTAGATCTAATTGCGCTATCGGTTTTGACGGTGTTTCTTCTCATGCTTTAAAACTTTCCAAAGACATCATAATTCCTTGTATAGTTCATATCTGCAATCTTAGCTTTAAGTACGGAGTTTTCCCGGATCAGTTGAAGACAGCATTAATTAAGCCTATTCATAAGGGAGGAAGCAGAGACAGTATCACTAATTATCGCCCTATATCTATTCTATCATCTTTATCTAAAGTCCTAGAACGCTTAATTAATAATAGATTAAAAGATTACTTAACTAAGTTTAAAATAATTTCGGACAACCAATTCGGGTTTGTTACAGGGAAATCTACAGAGCATGCAGTGTCCTCACTGACAGACTACATTGTTCGTCAAGTTGATAAAAATAATAAATGTGTGGGAATTTTCCTAGATCTCGCGAAGGCGTTTGATACTGTCTCTGTCCCAATCCTGCTTGAAAAAATAGAGAATCTGGGAGTTCGGGATTCTGCGCTTAGCCTCTTCAGAAGTTATCTTACGGACAGAGTGCAGAGAGTCAAGATTGATGATTTGATGAGTGGTGAAGCCTCTGTTACTTATGGTGTGCCACAGGGCAGTATATTAGGCCCCACACTATTTCTTATTTATATGAACGACCTCTGCAACTTTGATCTTGGCAATGGAAAACTCATTCCGTATGCAGATGATACCGCTCTGATATTTAGTGCTTCAACTTGGAATAAAACTTTTGCTTTGGCTGAGATTGGCCTGAAAGAGGTAATGTCCTGGCTAAGAATTAATCTTTTGACGCTCAACGTAAACAAAACAAAATATCTGTCTTTTTCTAAAACTTCTAAAGGGCAGCCTGTATTAGATCTGCTTAATTTGAAAGCACATAATTTTTGTTCCAATCTCTCATCTGCCCCTTGTTCCTGCATTCCTTTAGAAAAAGTTTCATCCATCAAATACCTAGGTGTAGTTGTTGATGAGCTACTTAACTGGCAGGAACACGTGAAGATTCTCTCGGGAAGAATACGTAAACTTATTCCTGTTTTTAAAAGGCTTAGACATCTCTCACAAAGTTTATTGAAAACTATCTATTATGCACTTTGCAATTCAGTATTGACGTATTGTGTAACTGTCTGGGGAGGTACCTATGTTTCGTATTTGTTGAGAGTGGAGAGGTCTCAGAGAGCGGTGCTAAAGGTGATGCTTTCAAAACCGTACCGATTCCCAACAGCACAACTTTTTTCGGTAATTAAAGTCTTGACAGTACGTCAATCTTTCATTCAGAAAACCATACTAAAGACACATTCCGAATCAGTTTTTGACATTGACTTTTTTTCGAATCTGAGACGAAAAGACCGTATAATTCTTCCGTCTAAGTTTTCATCGGAGTATGCACATCGGCACATGTGCTTTTTGGGGCCTCACTTGTATCACAAAATAAGCAAAGAAATATCAATATTCCCATTGACCCGACACAAATGTAAAAATGCTCTTAACATGTTCTTGATGTCATTAGATTACAAAGGAACTGAGGAACTGCTACTTGTTAATAAGTGAACTCAGGAGGTAACTCGAAGTACATCAAATATCAATCTGATAACTTTTTTATGTTCACACTATTACAATATTTTTAATAACAAACTATGATGCACTATTGAACTTGCGAGATGGCGCGAACCAGTTGAGGCTGTTACTTTCATGTACCTAATTGTACCTACTTCTATCATTCTAAATTCCATAACTAGATAACTGCCATTTACAAAACTTGAAGCTGATTTGGTCTCCTCGGCTTTTGTACCGTGTCGCTCGACATAGGTAGTCAGGAGCAAAGTCCAAGCGCGTAGTGATGGCTGTTGACTTGAAACTTTATGTTATATTATGTAAATGGTTGACTAATATAACTTGATTGGTGTCAGAATTTGAATTTACTAATATATAAGCTACATACATAAATGGAGTATAGTTGTAATATTTTCTAAAATAAAAATAAAATAAATAAAATAAATAATGCTGGACAAGTTCACACAACATTATCTAGCCCCAAGCTAAGCCAGAGCTTGTGTTATGGGTACTAGATAACTGATATACTTAATATAATACATTACATAGATAGATATTTTTTATTATACATAGATAAAAAAAAAAAAAAAAAAAATACTAAAAAAAAAATGATACTAAGCCACGGTAATTTAAGATCAAACTTACATAAATTTTATAGCGTTCATGTCTGATGATAAGCAACCAATTGCTAAAACCCGATGAAGATAATTTTATTTTTTATTTTTGTTTAGTTTTATATACCTATAATTGTTACTATCCTTTCATATACTATTGTACTTACAATATATTTTTTTCTAATACCATTGTCATACAATAATGTTAGCATTGTTAATAACATATTGTGTTTAGTTTATTGTAATATCAATGTAGGTATACATTGCAAGCACTATGTAATCGCATAATCGGGGTGAAGGTCAGTGTCTGGTCTCGGTGGGGTGTGTTCCTGCCAGGGGATACACTTCTATAAAAAGCTGAGAATACCGATAGCGTAAGTCTAGGTGGAGCTAGACTAATAGGCGTGCATTGACAAGTCCTATTCGCATACGTCCCCGCCGTTGCTAGGTTGCCGCCGTGACCTAGCAATGGGCCCACATACTATCATCTTTGTGGGTCGTCATTCCTGGGCAATGTTACGGTTCAATTGGTGCTCCCCATCTTCCACCTGTGGTGGACCGTAATAGCAATTGCGTAGGGCAAAAGCGAACCTTCGGCGCTTGAACCGAATACCTGGCTAGGGGAAAACAACCCCGAAGAAAAAAATAAACAACACCATGGAAGCAGAACAAAATGACACACTACCCCAGGAGGGTACCGGCTATGCCGGAGAATCCCTCCCTGAGCCTAGCTCAGGCTGCCCCTCGTACTCTGGGGGGGGCAATGTTTTGCCACAAGTGGACTTGACAGAAGAAGGGCGATCAGAAGCATCAGCATCAGAGAGGAGAGACATGCGCACTGACAAGCAAAATCAAAGGATAACTTTAATCCAGCAGACGTTTCACAAAAGTATGTTTCACAAGAAACGTTCCAACTCAATCGGTGCATTACCGAAAGACTTCGATGTGTCAGGAATTTCAGCCCTAACACAGGAAAAAACCCAAACCCGGACGAAGGAAAAAGAAAACAACTGGCAAAGGGACCAGGTGCCCGCTGCTAAACGTAAGAGAGCAGAAACCAGCCCCTTGCAATATGAGAATGCCAAGAAAAGGCCCAACAACATAAGCTACGCTGTCCCAACACAAAACCAGTTTGATATCTTGGATGATACTGAGGACACTACAAATGTGGAACCTCCCAAGCCACCAAAACCTGAACCGATCTTCGTAACCGGGGTCATCGAAGTAAATTCTTTGAAAAATGTATTGAAGAAAATCACCACTAACAACAACGAATATACCATGACGACACTAAGATCAGGCCACATAGTCAAAATCATGCCTACAACTATAGAGGTATACAAAACCATGAGACAGACATTTATAAGTGAGAACATCAGCCACTACACCTACAAACTCAAGAGCGAAAGAGCTTACAGAGTAGTATTGCGTGGGTTACATCCATCAGAGGACACCTCAAACATTACCCTGGAGCTAGATAAATTAGGACATGAGGTCCGACAAATAGTAAATGTACTACACAGAACCACCAAAGAGGCGCTACCACTCTTCTATGTAGATCTAGAGCCCAAACATAACAACAAAGATATCTTCAAAATAAAACTTATCAACCACATGAAAATAACTTTTGAAACACCTTATAAGAAAAAAGAGATACTACAATGCAAAAGATGCCAAAGATTTGGTCACACCAAGAATCAATGCTTCAGGCCGTTTAGATGCGTTAAATGCGGAGATGAGCACTCTACTCTCACCTGCGCTAAAACCAGAGACACGGAAGCAACGTGTGCGAATTGTCAGGAAAAACATCCTGCGAGTTACAGAGGATGCACAAAATACAAGCAATATAAAGAGCAGATCCTAAAACTTAACTCAAATACAAGAGACAACCAACCCCCTAGAAGGGCTGAAGAGCACCTATCCCTAAGAAGGGCCGAATGGAAGCATCGTCCCGGGCGTGTCGAAAAGACTCAGTTACCTGGATGGAATACAGAGAACCAAACACCCGGCCGAACTGATGAAATCCCTCCGGGGCCCAACATGTGGTGGAAAACGGACAAAAATAAAAACCTACCCCTACCTGAAAAACGCGACACAACATCAAAACGAACAGTTCAATCATTCGCCGAAGCAACCAAGGCTAAAACCATCGGAGAAAGCACATGCACCACCCTCAATCCACCAGGAACAGATAACATGGTGGAAATAATAGATAAAATGTTCAACAGATTCCAGCTTATCATGACCAATATGATGGACAACATGATGGATCGTATGATCCAATTGATCAGCAGCCTGCTGTCGAAATGATGCACAACATGCGCATATTGACATGGAACGCCAATGGGCTCACAGAGCGCAGACAAGAACTAGAAACATTCCTAACAACTGAAAAAATTGACATTGCACTTATCTCTGAAACAAGGTTTACATCAAAAAGCCATGTTTCTATAAAAAATTACAGAATATATACAACAAACCATCCATCCGGTAAGGGACACGGAGGATCAGCAATCATAATAAAATCAAACATAAAACATTATCCAATAGAAGCCTTCTGCACTGAGAAAATTCAAGCATCACACATTAAAATCAGCGAAAACAACTCTGAAATCACAGTGTCCGCAGTATACTGCCCCCCGAGAAATAGTATAACTACCGACAACTACAAAGAATACTTAACAACACTAGGAAATCGGTTCATCTGTGGTGGCGATTGGAACGCTAAGCACCTACACTGGGGCTCTCGACTCATAAATCCTAAGGGAAGACAACTATACCGTGCTCTAGGAGTCCTTAACCTCGAGTGCCTATCTACTGGCGAGCCTACATACTGGCCAACGGACCCAGCAAGAATCCCCGACTTACTAGACTTCTTTGTAACCAAGAACCTTTCCATTAACAACATGAGCACTGAACAAGTAATCGACCTCTCCTCAGATCACACTCCGGTTATTCTCAACGTTAACTGCAATATACTTCTCTCTGAGAAACCACCTAAAATACACAATCGAAATACCAATTGGGAAGAATACCGGAACATCATCTCATCAGAGGTAGAACTACAAATTTCTTTGAAAAACGCTGAAGAAATTGAGCTAGCAATTGAAAATTTGAACAGAATAATACACATAGCAGCTCATGAGTCAACCCCGATAAGTAAAATATTCGTCCCAAGAGAACACGTATATCCTACATTCATAAAGGATAAAATCCACGAACGTCGTCGGTTACGGAAAATATGGCACAATACAAGATACCCAAGGGACAAAGCTGCCTTTAACAAAGCATCAGCTGAACTAAAAGCGCTAATCAACGACATGACAAATGAAAACTTGCAGACATACCTCAGCAAACTCACACCAAACAATGACACAAACTACTCCTTGTGGAAGGCCACTACGAAGCTTAAACGCCCCAAAAGCCAAATAACACCCATAAAAATACTACCAGGTATTTGGGCCCGTTCGGACGCAGAAAAAGCAAGTACCTTCGCTACCCATCTGCAAAAAGTATTTCAGCCACTACCCAGTGCCAGTCAGGACCATGATGACGAAATCGAAAGAACTCTTACATCATCCTTACAAATGTGCCCACCCCTGAAAAGTGTCTCACCCAGAGAACTACTTAAAGAAATACGTAACCTACAAGACTGTAAAGCTCCGGGATACGACCAAATCGATGCCACCTTACTAAAAAACCTTCCTAAAAAGGGGGTACTCCTCCTAGTAACCATCTTTAACGCATGTTTAAGGCTATCAGTTTTCCCAAGCCAATGGAAAATTGCCCAGGTTGTAATGATCCCAAAACCGGGCAAATCACCACAAGAAGTTTCTTCGTATAGGCCCATAAGCCTACTACCAATTGCTGGAAAATTGCTTGAAAAAATGATACTGAATAGAATGCGAGAACACCTAGAGGAAATCATTCCTAACCACCAATTCGGCTTTAGGGAAGGACATGGGACGATCGAGCAAATACATCGCCTTGTCGATACCATAAACAGAGCTCTAGAAAACAAACAGTACTGCTCTGCAATATTTCTAGACATCAGCCAGGCATTTGACAAAGTTTGGCACGATGGCCTACTTTTCAAATTGAAACAAATGCTACCGCACTCCTTCTTCCTAGTCATAAAATCATACCTCGAGAAAAGATGCTTTGAAGTCAAATATAACACTGAACTCTCCAAAATGTATGAAATTAAATCAGGAGTTCCGCAAGGTAGCATCCTGGGACCGATTCTCTACCTAATTTTTACTGCTGATTTACCGACAGCAGAAGTGACTACTGTTACTGCTACATATGCAGACGACACAGCACTGCTCTCTGTCCATGAAGACCCGGATACTGCATCAAGTAACCTTCAAAGACATCTGGCCTTAATTGAAGAATGGTTCACCAAATGGCGCATCAAGGTCAATAAAGATAAGTCTGTTCATGTAACTTACACACTTAGAAGAAAGACCTGTCCACCCGTCCTACTCTATAATGAACAAGTACCCCAAGCTGAAGATGCAAAATACCTGGGAATGCATCTGGATCGTCGCCTAACCTGGCGAAAACATATCTGGACCAAACGGAAACAACTCGACTACAAAATTCGTAGCATGTACTGGCTCGTCGGGCGCAAATCCCAACTCACAAACAACAGCAAAATGTCGGTTTATAAGACTATAATTAAACCAATTTGGACCTACGGCATTCAGTTATGGGGCTCTGCAAGCCTTAGTAACATCGAAATACTGGAAAGATTTCAAAGCAAGACCATCCGAAATATGCTAAATATACCTCCGCATATGAGTAACAAGTATGTGTACATGGATATCAAACTGAAAACAGTAAAACAAGAAATAGAATCCTACAGCAAAAACTATCAACTAAGACTAGATAGTCATAGGAACGAACTTGCTGCTCAGTTACAAGGAACGGGCAGCCTTACATTTTCAAGACTGAAAAGACACAGTATACCAAGTCTAGTGGAAAGATTCACAGAGAAAGATTGAGAGATGACTCACTGGACTTATCTTTCTCCATTCAACACAAAAAACGGATCAAATCGGACAGCAAATTGGATTATTGTTATTAAAACAGATTGCCAAGAAGCAGAATACATAACCAAAAAAAAAAAAAAAAACTCACAATTGCTCATTTTTACATTTAATTTGTTACTTAATTTACTTTTCTCGATAATAAATAATGTTCATTATATACTCGTAATAATATTAATATTAGGAAGTTTAGCTGCCGTAACACAGGTACAACCTAGCACGGCGGCTAACAGAACTTGTAACTGAACTTGTATAGCATAACCTAACTAAATGTATTTTTGTATTTCTGTTTATTGTAAATGTGTTTTGATTAAATACTTTACTTTACTTTACTTTACCAAGCTCCTATAGCTGGGTCATGCATGCTATTTTCCAGTTTGAAGAGTGTCGGTAAATTAACAGGCACTTAGAACTTTCATCTTTATGTCTCAGGGCGGCGGGCACAATACAATATCTCAAAGATCACGTCCTAGACAAAATTGACCTTTGAGGTATTGCAGAGGTTAAAGCTTAGCATTAAGTGGACCATCAAATAGTACCAACACACAAATAAAATAGACTTAGTGTGTTCGAGCCATAGACTTACACAGACTACGTACATTGTAGATATAGTATGGTTCGAGCCGTACATTTTTCGTTTTAGACGTCATTGCATACTTCATTTCCTTGCATCCGTTGTTAACCTTTACGCAATACGGTTTCCGTTGCTCTATGTATCAACCAGATGTTAGAGACCCTTCAAACGTCAAAAAAACCTGCTTGCCCAATGTCAAAATAGTTCGCAGTTTCGTGCCGGGAATCGGTAGACAAGCGCTTGCAATCGGCTTTCTTTGTAATTGTGCCCTTAAACTGCGTAGGAGTGTACGCAAAAGTTATTTTAGTGGGTCCTTAAACGCTACATCAATTGAAAATGTAGGCAATTGTGAGTAGGCAGATAAATGCCCAGGGGCGAACTTTTACGGCGTGTGATTCAATTGAAAACGGTTTAGTAAAATACGTTACATGCAATGATTGCAGTTATAGAAATGATCCATGAAAGAGGCACCCTGTGAGGGGAAAATCAATTTTAAATACAAACAATACAAAAAATACAGGAAGAACTAATATAAAATAACTAATATAATATTTCCTAGGAGTGAAACTCACGGACCGAATAAGGAACTCAAGAATACGCTTCCAAACACGGATAGCTGACGTTGCTCAACAAGCTGATAAACTTAAGTGGAACTGGGCTGGACATGTGTGGCGTATGTCAGAAGAACTATGGGCAAAGACCACGACAGAATGGATCCCAAATAGATGACGGCCACGTGGAAGGCCCAGACGGAGATGGCGGGATGAGCTAGACCACAAAATATACATCTTTGCCTTGCAGTGGGACACCACAGGCTCATAATAATAATTTAATAGTACAACTAATACAAGTTTAACATCATCATCATCATCAGTTTATAGAAGTCTACTACTGGACATAGGCATCCCATACAATGCCACGATGAATGATCTTGAGCGAACTCCATCCTGCGATCTTTTTAGTGAAATTGTTCCATCGAGAGGGGGGCTTCCTCTCTTGCGTTTTTTTGTATATACAAGTATGATGATGACAATGTGGGTCATACATTTACGCTATTATTTTATTTTGTTCACTTCGTCGTTACACTCTTGGCAGAGTGGCCGTGGTGTTCACTTCAGGGTCTGTGGCTCGCTTCACAATCCTTCGCCACTCATCTCGCACCGTAGCTTTCCTGGTGCATTCATGCAGAGGACCGTCCAAAGCTGCCTTGATTTGGCCATCTCATGGGCTCTCTCTTTTGTGTGTTAATTATAACGAACTACTGTATGTCGTTCTTAAAACAATAAAATAAAATAAAGTGTGCAAAACTTATCATATACAATTGTAACAGTTGAGCTATCGAAAGACTGTTGCAAACTATCTAAAGATAGCACAACTGATACAAATCACTACCAGACTGAAGCTTCTCTAAGATGCTGGCTGCATTGTCACGCTGAATGTCCATACCATTTCGTTGAGCCAGCTACAAGACAGTCTTGTGTCACGCATCGCTTCAACCAGACGCCTTGTAAGAATTTTGTAAACGCGAAGGGCCCCGGTACCCCACGGAGTCTCGACGACGAAATGCTCGAACACGTAAGCTCTGTTGCGACTTGCATATTTGCGCACCTTAACCTCAGTTGAATCAGCCGTTGCACCCGCCCCTAACTGATGACAAATAGAGCAAGCTATTGTCTATTTGTCTATCTATCTAACAGTCCCAGACAGATGAGATGGCGTAAGGTACAATCAACGTACGTAGCACCCCAAAATTACATAAAATTAATGGTTAAAGTATTCAAATGATAGGGTCACTGGGTCAGCCAAATCATTGTTTTCAATTTAGCTCATTTAGTATATCTAGTTCTACGCCCAACTAGTTCTAGATCTTACAAAACAAATAGAGCAGTCAGCCGGTTCGGAACCGCTCGATCTGGTCTCGAGGTAGTAAACCTTCTCCTTCTAAACTCGTTCAAACAAGCCTAAAATCAATCTATTTAAAACTCTCGTATCACAAAGTATATACCTACTATTATTTTCATTGCTCCAGTTCGTCGCATTTACCTTCGTAATGCTATTTTCATTGAAACATTCCTCACCGTTCCTCACTGCATCAATGAAATACTATAATGCTGATCTGAAATATTATGTTGTAATCATGGAACAAATTCATTGTCCAAGCCTCTTTATATTATTAGTCAACTTGGTTTAGTAGTAGAGCTTTTTTGTGAAAGAGTTCGTCCGGGGAAGTACTACCACCATACCTATTTCTGCCGCAAAGCAGTAGTGCTCGCATTGCTGTGTTCCGGTTTGAAGGGTATGGGTGCCGGTGAAATTACAGGCACATGAGACTTTCCATCTCTATGTCTCAGGGTGGCGGGCGCAGGGCAATGCAACATAGGGTGCGTCCTAGGTGGACGTGACCTATGAGGTATTGCACTGTTCATAGGCAGAGGTTACCGCTTAGCACCAGGTGGGCCATCTGCTTGTTCCGCCATTCAGTAGTATATAAAAAAAAAAAAAAAAAAAACTTGGAAGAATCGGCGTTTGTATGTATGTTTGTCCGATGAAAACTTCCGTACCGTTAATCCAATCTTCATGAAATTTATTAGGGGATTAGATGGTATTGGTACAATTTGTATGTAAGGTTATGAGCTATTATAGGTCGGGGGGTGGTTGAGATAGCGGGGTCCAAGAGGGGGTAAAAAATAAAAATGCAGTCAGTCAGATCAAGTGGAGTGTCATATGAAAGCGGTTTGCTCGGACACCTCAAAGCAATTTTTTTAGCCTATGTATTTTTTGAGATATTTGGGAAAATAGAAAATGTAAAAAAACTATAACCTCTGGGATACTTCCAATGCTGAAATGTGATATGCTTGAAGGTTTTGTAAATACAGGGAAAAGTCTGAATTTTAAGAATTTAGGATTGGATTGTATATATACTAAAATTTTCCCTCTGGGTTTTTTTTCTTTCTAGGGTATTGATTAGAAACATGTTATACTAATGTTCAGACTTCTGAGGATGGGGATACTTCATATGAAAATACGAGTACCTACTACATTACTGGTTAAAATAAAGGTTAAAAAAACATACTTAGGTTACTTCAAACAAGCATCCGAATGATCCGCCGGATCGGATTGCAATCCCTAATACGTTAGCTGAAGCCGCACTCAGTGATAATGTAATATTTCTATTGGGTGGTAATTTGCTGAGTTTATCCATTTCAAACATACATACAAATACGCGAGTGAAGCCGTAGGCGGAATCTAACAAAACATAGCCTATGTACTCGCTAATAAAATAAATAAAAAATAAATAAATAAACAATTCTGGACAGTTCCTTAGCCCCAAGCTAAACAGAGCTTGTGTTATGGGTACTAGATAACTGATATACTTAATACAATATATTACATGGATATATATTATATAGATAGATAGATAGATATTTTTTATTATACATAGAAAATACCCAGAACACCCTAAACAAATATCTGCGATCGCACAAATATTTGTTCAGAGTGCGGGAATCGAACCCGCAACCTTCTGCGTCGCAGGCCGAGCTTCGCCCGCCGCGAATAATTTGAATAATAATGTGTGTGTGTGTAATAATGTAGCTTTCTTTGTGTGAAATATTTTTTAAATCTGTTAGGTATTTTTTGAGTTCATCCATTACAAACAAATAATGAAACAAACAAATGCTACCTCTTTATAAATATGATGAAGTAATTGTTATTATAATTCAATTATTTCTTTATACGAGTAATTAATAGTATAGAAGTATTAACATCAGGGCCATCTGCTTGTTCCAGACATTCAAGTAATATAAAAAAAAAAAAAATGCTACGAACTTCGTAGGCCATAAAACGGCACCAAGATGACCGGAAAGAAAGTTGGCGAATAATGTTAGACAAACATAAATTATGTTAATGTGCACTAAATTATGTCCAAGTATCGTTTTCATTGCTCGTAAAACATTTTCTTTTATTTGTAACATATTAATACAAGAAGACATATCAAGCATACACAATATACATACACAATATTATGTTTATGTGACAGGGTTATTGACTAAGCCGCGTTATTATTATTTCACTAGCGTGAATAGCTTCATTTCCGTCTCCATCGGTAGGTAGTTATTTTTTTTTAAATTTTAGTGTCCATTCTACTTTAAAAGTTCTGGAACCACGAGAAAACACAAACCGTGTATAGGTTGACATACAAGCTCATTATTAGCACGAAAACATGCCTATTATGAGCATTTGCTACTCAGTAGCATGTGTTTGAAATTTTGCTAGTAATTAGCATGCTCATATCAAGTATGCAAAAAATTCAACAGTTGTTTGATTTTCGAACATGCAATCTGAGGCGCGATTTGAAGGGGGTGCTCTCAGCGCGTCTGAACAGGAAAACGTTGCTGTCGTCATAAAACCAGCATGCTTATTGCTAGCAAATGCCAATGTACCTACAGCATGCTAATTTAAACACGCTAATAAGCCTGCTTTTTTATGAGCATGTGTGTCAGTACTATTGTCAATTGGCCCGTGATATATATAAAACTAGCAGTGCCACGCGGTTTCACCCATAAGTCTCGATCCCGTGGGAATATCGGGATAAATATGTGCCTATGTGTTATTCCGGGAGTCCAGTTATCTCCATTCCAAATTTAATGCAAATCCGTCTAGTCGTTTCAGCGTGAGGAAGTAACAAACACACTCACACACACACAAACTTTCGTATTTATAATATTAGTAGGATTAGTAGGATATCCCTATGAAAAATACAGTGTGTTCTTTCTTATAAACTGGGTCAGTATGGGTAAATCTGAAACTATAGCAGATAAAGAAAACGTATTGGGAAACATAAGGTCCGTCCCAATAAAATAAAAAAACACTATAACAACTTATTTTTATTGATTGTTTTTGAAATCATACAATAAATTACACAAATCAAGGTCAAAAGCACAGTCAACTCCTGGCTAAAAACATTTGGGAGACGATTCAAATGTGATATGCTAAATTTATTTAAGGCGAACTGAGTCAGCTATCTGTGCAAAAAAATACAAGTTATTTTTGACAAAACTAATCGCACGCCAAATCAGTTAAGACCCTTTTTAAAATTGGTTTTGATTGAATTTAAAAAAAGGTCTACATTATTTTGATTTTGTTATTATGCTTTTGGTTTTATTTTATCGTATTTCAAATATCTTCCTTATAAAGGCGGACGCTCTTACTTGAGGCGCGAAATTCTGTTTTTTTGGTGTTTTTTGACCATTACAGCTCATCAACACTTCTTCAGATAGCGAAAGATGATTTCGCGAGAACTAGGAGACTTACCACACATGTTTTAATTGATAGTATCTCATAAATATCATCAGTTTAACTAAGATAAACCTAAACAAAAAAAAAAACACTTTAAAAATGTGTTTAGGGGGATCTTTTTTGAAAAAGGGAAAGGAAAGGGGAAAATCGAATTTCGCACCTCAAGCGAGAGCTTACACAGATCACCGTGTAGGACGTCCTTTACCCAAAATTTTTACCCATGCAATTTATATCATGCTTCTCCCTTACCTACCTATCGTAAGTAGGTACAAGTGTGTAAAGTGTAGACATCTCTTAGGCCCGTAATTCTTGTTCTTCTCTTCTTATAATGGCTTCAGAGGAGTACTCTAAACAATTTCGCCAATGACAAGTGATATAATTATATATTTTATAGTCAAGTCGTCAAGAGTCATAACCCAGTTTAAAGCGTAGCAGAAAACCCGAGTTTTTACAGGGAAAAATCCACCATTTCGAAAAGACACGCAATGCACTTAAATTTCAATACATCAAACATGTGCTATGTAAAAAAAATGCCACCAAAATTACACGAAATAACGCTAAAAAACACATTAAAATGTAATTAAATAAAAGTTACGACTTTTCTTTCAAACATGGCCAACTTAATCCCGTCGTAATAACAATAGTACCTACTTAATCTATAGTCCATTGACAGAAATAGTTTAAACTTAGAATCTGGTGGGTTACTATGAGGTCTTATTGCCATGCAGTTGATAAACTATTCAGTACAAAATATTGGTTCCGTGATGTCCGCAACTACATTTAAAGGCAAAATCGCAGAGGGTCTACAGACTTCTGCGATTAAAGTTATTCAACGATGAAAAATGTCAACGATGAACCGATATTTTGTACTAAAATAGTTTTTGAACTGAATGGATATAAGAGCTCATAGTAACCCCCCAGAGATTAGACCTGCAGTTCATAATTGCTATGTAAAAAGATTTTGGCTATTTTTGACAGCTATTAGGCCTATTATTATCAAGAAACAAAAAGATTTTGGCTATTTTTGACAGCTATTAGGCCTATTATTATCAAGAAACAAAAAGCCTAAAACTATTTGCGCCCGTGCAGGATACAACCAACAATTTGTCATTGTTTTAGTTTTTTAGATGTTCCTTTGTTTAGTATCCTCTCCATCCACGATGGAATCGCAGTGGAATGGTAATGAGCAGTCGCGGATGATATTTGTGCTGTAGGTACCTCCATTGTTAGTTTTTGTTGAGACTGAATGGATTTATGATCGGCGATTATGCAAAGTGATTTGAGATCTAGAGGTTTTTTAATAAACAGTGACTCGCGCTAACTCAATTAAATTCTTGCAAAGAAGCCCCAATCTTTGGATAACAATATTTATCCTATATACACAGATTGAATGTATAATAATAATTATGAATGTATTGTCCGGCCCAAGAATAGACCCCTCCATCTCCTACCGTGGATATCGTAAAAGCCGACTAAGGGATACCCGGACTTGCTTGTAAGATTCGTTGGTGTAAGATTTGTCTTAACTGCGATGTGTTATTACTGGAAGAACGCGTTCGTAGCGTCAATCGTGGAAAGCAATGGCGGCGGTGAGCTCACCACTTGTCACGTCTATTTCCCGCGATGGTGCAACCCACAGTGGTGAAAAGAGGCCCATTTGAGGTACTGCCTACCCTTTCGGGGAATAAGGTATGTATTATTATAGACAATGCATGTAGGTATAAAGTGTACCTAATAAAATAAAGATAAATATAAACGCCGTGCCCCTTTATTATTTCTTTTGGAAATTCATTTATTTTATGACATTTTGATAACGTTTCCTAATTTAGATAGAGTTTGCTATAATCTTGTTTTTGTAGAATTTTGTTTTAGTGATTTGCGGCGCTGTTTGAACTTTCAAATACCTACTTGTCCGATATATTATACGCTGTTTACTCTATGTTTTTTTTATATTTATTTTTCTTTATAATTGGTGTCGCTCGGCTTTTGCATTTTCAAGTGTATAATTTAATATTGTAATTATAATTTATAATTTTCAACGTTACAATCCTTTCAAGTCGTTAAAATTCACAGCCAAGTCATGTTTTAGTAAACTGGTGGCCTTTTTACAAAAAACTTTGGTAGACAATTTCCACCAATTTGAAAAGTCACACAATTCACTTCCATTTAATTTCACTACACTTGTGCTCTAAAGACGAGCTACATTGGTTAAAATGCCACCAAACTTACACAAAATAACAACACTAGGAAATTAAATAAATTAAAAGTAGACGACGTCTTCTTTCTTAAATGGCGGGCTGAGTTATCTCCATAGATCTAAGCGTAGCGAGAATTCTAAGTCTATGGTCATCTCTATGGTATTTAAATCAATAGCATGCCCAAATATAATGCGACCGGTAATTAGCTATTCAAAGAGTTAAGAAAAAATTAAAACTAAATAATTTGCATTTAGTTCCAACCTCTATTTCCACTTGAGAAAATTACTTTGGTTTTTCCAACAAAATGTTGAATGAAAACTGAATATCATTTACCACAAAACCTATTGTTTTATATGCATACAAATAGCTGTCATAAAATGTGTAACATGTCTATATCACTCCGTGCCTGACGTAACAATGGCTCAGAATCAACTAGATCTTCGTCGATTAGACTAACAGTAGTAAATTGTCGTATTGTTGTAATTCTTCACGCGCATTTGCTTTTGTCGACCGTAATCTGTGACAGACAGACGTCAAACAACAACATGGTCCAAGTGATTAGTTAGGTGACATATGGATTGCGTAGCAGCAAGATTTTTCACTGGAAAAAAATGCCCTGGGGGGCGATTCGCGTATTGTAGATATTGATGTCGAATAGAGATATGTCGAAACAAGATGGCGAATGTCAAGATTTTATTCAGCATTCGCCATCTTGTTTCGACATTATCTCTATTCGACATCAATGTCTACTTGGTTGTCGCGGGACTACCGGTAGACATGGAATCATGAGCAGACTTGTGCTTTGCGAAGAAATGAAGGGTTGTCAGTGTTTCGTGAATCTTCAAATGGTTGCCATATTCTAAGTTCTCGGCCCATTTATATGATTTAAGTTCCAAACGATAAGATTTGCCGGTTTTCGGTTCGAGTTTTATAGTGATTTTTAGGTCAGGTTATTTTGTCACTGTCATAAATCGTGTAGATTTAGGTACGTAAAAATACGTTTGAGTAAAGTTTTTTTGACTCTTGTCAGCGTCTTAATGCTGATGTCATGGTGGGGTATGCTGCAAAATACCTAATAGTAGAATTGATTATTAACAGACTGAATCAAGTAGGTACAATATTCAAATTAAAAATATGTATGGATACTACATTATAATTCCAAGGGATCACTGTACCAGAAACACGATAGGACTATATTTTATCGATAGAAAAAAAAAAGTTACGCCTATTTTGTTGCCTAGATTCGATTGTTTATTAAAATGGTGCCTATATTGGGTAACAAATTCGATAAATAAAATCAATACAACAAAGCCGGGGGTGTACTATAGGGGTATTGTAAAATTATCTATATTTTACGAAATATTCAATAAAAACCGCTTTTTCAAGCGGTGCGAAGTGTTTTTTTTGTATGAAGATTTTTGCTTGGGTTTGGCGCAGTCTTAAACCCAAACCGGGAAGGGCCCTTTGCAAAGTGTCGAGCGATACAGCTGTAACGTTGAGAACTTAGGAGTACACGACTAATTAACATAATGTAAGTATCACGAGACACACAGCACATCTGCAAAGTTCGATTAAAATCTTCCCAAACGCTGTATCCGCTTACTTGCAGCGTAAACCAAGCTCAAGGCTGGACATTGTCGCTTTTGATACGAGTTGCTACTAGCTAGCTGGCTGCCAAGTCTCTATACAATCCACCGTGAAGGTTTGGTAACGCTGCTGCTAGCCTGAATTATTGTTAATGAGTAAAACGAAAACACACAAGATATAACAAAACATGACATTGGCTTTCGCGGAAAGAAGCTTTTTGTGTAAGATTTCATGATGACCGTAACAATGGAATGATCGCCATGATGTAATGTAGCTAATTACTAAGCAAATTTCAAGTTGTTCATCCGTACAGATAGTCACTTGGTAGGTTGTTGTTTTTTTTAAACTATTTGAGAGCCTTACAACACAAAAAAACTTGGGACTACGAAATATCACGAGACAAACGTTGATAACTAAACGATATGGCTAGGGGCCCAATTCTAATAATCTAATTGTATTACAATTATTGTTAATGAATTGTCTCCTACTTGCCACTTTTGTCACGGTATTATTATAACTTCAATGGTTTTTCAATTGCATTATAATTGTGACCATTTAGAAACAATCGTAAAATCTTTCTTCGTAAAATTTCGTAAAATCATAAATGGTACTGTGCTACGTACCATTTTTAATGACAATTGTAATTGAATTGTAATTGCATAGTAGAAGTTTTTTTTTTTTAAATTGTAGAATTGGGCCCCATTGGGGTTTTTCATGAAATGTCCTCACCACTCAACGATCGGGCCACGATATACATAACTAGGCAGTATCCGCATGCAGTGAGACCCGCTTGGCATCGTATAAATTTTCATCGAAATCGGTTCAGCCGTTGACATCTAAATTACATAAACATACAAACATTCGCATTTAGTAGAATTCGCGCTTTTCGAGTTCCATAGCTTATTTTACCTGGAAAAATTATAATTATTCGCGAAAAATCTTATACCTACATAATGACGTCAATTCAGATGAAAACTAAAATGATGTATGGTTCCGCCTGAGAATAAACCCCGTCATCTCTTACGGTGGATGTCGTAAAAGCTGATTAAGGGAGTACACCAGGGGATGGTCAGCAACATCCATCTGAGGAATGAACACCACTGCTATCACCAACATAGCTCTCAGAATTAACAAGTTGTAATGGCAATTAGCAGGCCATATAGCTCGCAGAACTAACAACAGTTGCGGGATAAATGTTCTCGTGTGAGACCACAAATTGGACGCTGCAGTAGAGGAATAGCAAGTTGTAATGGCAATGAGCAGGCCATATAGCTCGCAGAACTAACAACAGTTGCGGAATAAATGTTCTCGATTGAGACCACAAATTGGACGACGCAGTAGAGGAATAGCAAGTTGTAATGGCAATGAGCAGGCCATATAGCTCGTAGAACTGATAAGTTGCGGAATAAATGTTCTCCAGTGAGACCACAAATTGGACAACGCAGTAAGGAAGATTATGTATGGACCAATGGACTCTGGACGTATGGCATACAACTGTGGGGATCAGCCTGCAAATCAAATATTTCCACCATACAAAGAGCACAAAATGGCATCTTAAGAAACCTATCCAATGCACCGTGGTTCTTAATGATTACTGAGCTGCATAGCGAACTGAAGGTCAGCACAGTCGTCGACGAAATAAAACTATATTCATCGAAATACAAAGAACGTCTGAATGTACACCCGAACCACTTGGCCTCACAGCTAACTACCATCAATTACCCGAAGAGGCTTAAAAGACAACATATCATGGAACTCGGTGGAACATGACACATAAGAAAAGGATAGGTGGTCGCTGGACAACTGCTGCTACAAGCACGACTACCCGCACCAAATCTGCTCATAGTCTGAGGACTGATCGCAGATGAAAATAGAACAAAAAAAAAAAAAAAAATATGGACCAAAGACATTATAAAGATCGCAGGAAATCGGTGCTCGAGACCGTTTGTCGTGGCATTCTACGGAGGCCTATGTCCTGCAGTGGACTTCTGTAGGCTGATGATGATATACGAGCCCAGAAGCCCAAGTCGGAGACTTGCAAACGTCATCGTAACGACGATCGTGCGTGTATTGCGTAGTAACTAGCCATTAATCTGCGACAATTCTGGCTTACCTAGGTCACAGATAAAACAATACTATACTAGTACAGATACCTCATGCCATGCAACGAAACGCGACCGCCTTAACTCGGGCTATTGTGCGGGCTATTTTGGTTGCCTTACCTGGGCGCTAGATGCCACTAGCAGGGAAATGATAGCTAGAGCCACCTAGCACCTGCAACTGTAATTACCGCGTAAAACGCGCAATAGATGGCGTTTGATAAAAAACTTAGACACGTACACAGGGTGATTGGAAGATGGGTGCAAAGCTGCCTAGGTTAATAGCTAGTTATTACGTTATACACGGACGATCGTCGTTACGATCACATTTGCGAAACTCCGACTTGGGACTCTGGTCTTGATCGCCGTAGTACTCGAAAATTCGATCACATTCGCCAAAATTCAAAGACGAGTCAAGCTATATTAGGTCATCAACCGTCCAAAACACGGCTGCTTCCTCAAAGTAATACGTCGTGCAGCGGCTAAATTGAAGATGTTATCTCGAAGCCGGTAGTTAGGTACATCTCGTGCGTATTGGATAACGACAGTGGTAACTATTTCGTCGTGTCACCGTTAATTTAACAATTTAGCGCCCCAGTGTGGCTCCGTCATTGTCACGGCCGCATATAGCCACCTATATATAGGTACTTATGTTACCTATGTTTATATATATACAGTGTCTGTGACTAGTTAATTTGCGAGTGAAAATGAGTTTAACATTTTAAGTAAATGTACTTTTGTTGTGGAAATGGTTGTTATTGAGCAATTGTTATTTTTATTTTGTGTTATTGAGCTACTGTTTTGAATCGATGAACAAGTAATGATGCCTAAAGCCTATTGGTAGACCTCTGGTATAATGTAGACACTCTTGCCTATAGTATATATCGGCTTACGCGAGCCAGGTTGGTAGTACTGACTCTCCCTACCATTTTTTTAAAATCTATGATAGGCCCTCGGTTGATCGCGATCTCACCTGTTGGTAACTGACGATGCGGCCGACGTTAGAGCACGAAGGTCTAGAAGGCACCTATTCACTTTAGCCTTAAAGATACCCATATTATAGTTTTCAAGAAAGACCTTATCTTGACCTTAGGAGTGGAAAACACTAACGTCGTCTGACTTTCCTGAAATTTATAATCTAGGTCTCTTCAAAGCTAGAGTGAATAGGTGCCTTCTAGACCTTGTGCGTCATCACCGGCCACATCGTCACTTACCGACAGGTGAGATCGTGGTCAAAAAAAGGTCTTACAATGTTTAAAAAAAAAAAAAACTACTCGTACTTACATACATCATCATCAGCAGCCTTTAGACCTCAACGGCTGGACGGGGCCCCCCATAGAATGCAGTGGGGGGGGGGATTTGCCATAATCACCGTGCTGCTGCCCATTCCGTGATGTGGGTAATCCCTTAATCGCCTTATACGACATCCATGGGAGGAGACGGAGGGGTGTAATCTTTGGTCGGGCACACCACAGTACTTAATAGGTACGTGACTTTAAGTCACGCTGATCCCATTGTTATAATACTACCTGTTACCTACGTGTGTATGGTTAGAGGAGGTAGTAGGTACGTTTATAAACTACTAATTTTCAGTCTGCGTATTTTTGTATTCTAGCTAGAGCCGTAATCTTCAACCGTAATGTGCGTTTGTTCTATAGACAATTAATAGTTAGAGACATCCAATTATCGCCACGTAGGTATGGTCGTCTATGAGGAACAATACTGATGACGTTCAAATCACAGCAACTTAAACTATTATCAGATTTACACTCGCCAGACAGACCGGCATGCATATTGAAAATTAAACATAAGTGTACCTATCCTATACTATTAAACGAGCAATATTTGTGTGTAGGTATATGTGTATATTATATTTGTGCTTGTACTATTATTATTTATTCTGTGGCTACGGACAGCAAAATCAACTTTTAAGGAAATTTACTTTTGTGATCAATCACATCATTTTAGATAAGTGACCCTCCCTTATTCTAATTTCTAATGGAGAGAAAACTTTAAGTGACAGTTTTCTCATTGCGGTCTTCTTGGTCTTGTGTATATTTCTTGTTCTCTTATTATTTTCTTTATAATTGGCGTCGCACGGCTTGTGCATTTGCCATTTTCAAGTATAATATATTGCATTTTCACTTAGACAATTTAAAAAAAAAAAGTTTTTTCAATAAAATTTGCAATGTTATAATCCTTCAAAGTCGTCAAAGTCACAGTCAAGTCATGTTTTAGTGTCAATTTCCACCAATTTGAAAAGTCACGCAATACACTTCCATTTCATTTCACTACACTTGTGCTCTATAGACGAGCTACATTGGTTAAAATGCCAGCAAAAACTCTAAACAACACAAAAAACTGAAAAAACTAAATAACTCAAAAAAAACACTACGAAATGAAATTAAATAAAAGTAGTCGATGTCTCTTTTCGAAAATGGCGAGCAGAGACCTTAAGGCCTAGCCAAATGGCATTCGCTTCGGAGCGATTTTAGCGATAACGAAGTTGAATTGCTAGACAAAGTATCCTACGCCTAACGATCGTTTATTCCACGCATTCTGCGTCTTGTCTATGATCTTTCCACAATAGTCGTCAAATTTCCTGTCATTTGTAAGAATTCATCGGGGAAGAAGAAGATTTGTTTCTTTCTTGTTCTATTTTAGTCAGGTCTAGTATAGTATTATTTTATCTGTGGTCAGGTAAAGTATGTGGATCCGAAAAAAGCCTGAGATAGCGTCGTGTCGCAACTATCGGAAGATACCAGGAAGACAGCGTCTGTATCTGCAGTATGGAGTATTAGAACTCGCTCACAACATTGGCCAATTGGTCACAGCATCAACAAATTCTTGGAAATGCGCGATGGCACAAAAACTTGGGGCCCAAACAAAACCACTTAGCACGTTTTCCTACGATTGTTCCAGTACCGTAGCATCAAATGAGTTTAATGGCTAATTAATTACATTTCGTTTCAACTTTTTGTGTATCAGCAGTTTTGGATAAGGCTGTAATTTTCCTTATACGAGGCCTTGAAAAATCTTACTAACACAGTGCTAAAATTTCTATGACAATAGCCGCTACGTATTCAAATGAGAAACGGAAATGAAGTCCCGAGTTATTTTGTGCTGAAGATATTTCTCAGCTTACTCATTTATTGAATCGCAGTTGATATGCATGTCCAAGTCAAGAAGTACTGAACTACATAATTTAAATGAAGTTTATACTGTGGATGATATAGTCGTAACTTAGGTACCAAAGTTTGTTGCTATCACCCAAGCAAATCAGCGCTGCACTAAACTTAGGTCTGGTGCAGCATATCCTGAGACAGGGACCTGTTTGACCCCGCACAACCACATATCATTAGTTTTTTTTTTTATTGTTTTTGTGATTATATGTGTGTGTTGGGGAAAATAAATTTTTCTTCTTTTTTTCTTATTCATGCTTTCCGTGTTTGAGCCACACAAATTAACATTTAAATAATAAATACGAAGATATTCTGTTGAAGTTGTTTCATAACTTAGGTACTATTTTATTAAATGAGGAAGTCTGCCAGTTAATCTGTTTGTTGGGCAAGAATCACTGGAGAATTTCAACTGAATTGTATAATATCTGAGGGTAGGTGGTCGCTCAGAAGCCCAATTCTCTTATTTATGTTATAACCACACAGCAAGTTGACCGAAACGAGATTGTATTGTAAATTGACTGAGAAATTGGTATTCTGCTCCCTCATAACAACAATATAATCTACTTTCGGTTCTTGCGACCATATATTAGAGTAGGATAGTGCTATATAATAATTGTAAAGAGTGAAAGAGAGAATTCTCAGAACAATGAAATATTTAAGTTACAGTCACATTTCGATATAATCACATTCCGCGCTATATTGTCAGGTGAGCAGAATACCATTTTTGACGTTTGTGACATCGACACTAGATCGTAACATGATCCGAACTTTAATTTGACTATTTTTTATTACGTGAATTGGGCTTCTGATCAATAAACACGAATCAGCTTTTGGAATTGAAAAAAGTGGCTGGTGTTTTGACTTTTAGGTTACAGGACCGATTGCTTTAAAAATCGAAATCTAAGTCAAGTGATATCAAAAGTCTTTTATTAGTATTGAAAAAGTAGTCGCCATTTTGAACTGTTTTCCTTAGTTTGGACTGCTTTGGACCGATTGCTTTAATTTCTTTTGTCGATTTTGAAACAATCGGATCAAAAACAATCCTAAACATGTTACAGACAGACTTCTGTTATTCTTACAGATTTCTGTTTTTTTATCATAGGTACCCTGGCCAAGTGATAAAAAAAAATGAACCCGTATGTCAAAGTTACGATGCTTGGATGTTTGGAAGTTTCGATGTTTGTATGTTTGTTTCTCAACCACGCAGAAACGGCTGCACCGATTTCAGTGAAATTTGGTACACTGATAGATTATTACCTGGATTGAGCTATAGGATACCTTTTATCTAGGTAACCCGCGAGTGAAGCCGCTGGCAGACACTAGTAGTAGAGATTTGAGTTACTAAAGGTATGCAAATAATGAGACACTATTCCAACGTGATGATGATCAAAGTTTGAAGTTGATTTTGCCATCATAATTAGCAATCGGTCAAACACTATCTTCTATCTGCAAATTGCCTCCGTTTTCTCAGGGAAATAGCAACAGTGTACAAATGTTTGCTTGTTTTCCTCTGTAATTACATTACATTAATTCGGGGAGCTCGCCATTGTATAACAAAGTTTTATTTCCCACGACAAGTACTGGATTATCGTGACCTAATCTGGTATCCAATCTTAAAAGGTTTGGAATTTAGTTCTTTAGTTCCTCAATATATACAACTAAAGCTTCCTCCTGCGGCTTCACTCGCGTGGTAGGTACCGGGAAAGAAAGTAATATAATGCTGGACACAGTTCACACAACATTATCTAGCCCCAAGCTAAGCAGAGCTTGTGTTATGGGTACTAGAAAATACTAATAAAAAAAGAAAAAAAATTAGTCAATTAAATTTGACTATATAAATTGTTTATTTTTTATTTTATTATCTATGTATACAAAATACCCAAAACACCCTGAACAAATATCTGCAGATCGTACAAATATTTGTTCCGAGGCGGGAATCGAACCCACAACTACCTGTGTCGCAGGCCAATCTTCGCCTGCCGTGCCACAGAAGGTAGTCTTCAATCCAGTACATTCTTACAATACATCAAAATCGGTCCAGCCCCAAGGTACCTACGCGTGCGGGACCAAGCAAGTATCAAAACTTTCGCATTTATTATATTTGTGAGGGTGATCAGTTAGGTCGGCGCAGCGGCCTTTTCGAGGATCTCAAAAGACGCAGATATGCAAGTCTTGTCAGAGCTTACGTATTTGAGCCTTCCAGGGTCGAGATTTTGGGCACAAGGAACCTTAGCGCTTTTAAATTAGTGTAATACAAGTTGATTCATTGAACTCTGATCAAAATGGACAGCTTGGTGTCTCTAGCCCTCAATATGCATCGAAAGTCTGCGATTTTCGTTGTTTTAGAAGTTTTTGTACATCCTGTTGCCTTAGGAATTGTTCAATTTAATTGAAAATACGCAACATTTAATTTTTAGGTACTCAAATATTCAAATATTAAAATATATTAATTTCTATAGAAAAAACGTTACATACTACTAATTACTAACATAACCAACTTACTAACTAAACACTGCTTAGTTGCTTAAATAGTGTCTATTTAAAATAGCTAAAAGTCACTTCGGTAGGTACGAGTATGCAACAAATCAATTCACTATTCAATGCACTTACCTATGTATAGGCAGGTTTCTAGGTATAAATATTTGAATAGAACATTATGTTTAGACTACACTGCAAAGGTAGCTGTTAGTAGGTAATTGGTAGCAGATTTAGATTCGCCCTACCAGTCCGAACTAGTTATAAACAATACTCGATAAAAAAAAAAAACCTTCTTTAATATTTTACTTTCACTGTTTGGATAAGATACAACACATCAGGTGCTACTGTTCTATTAGGTGTTGCTTGCCCCTAATGCGTAGGCGCGTTATCAACGTCCATAAAACGGTTTGATAAGAACAGGTAGCTGAGTGTACCCCAATTTGTTTCCATAATCATTAGCCGGGCTTTTATGGATGGTAAAACCGGCGCATTCAAGTGTGTCAAGAACTTTTTGTATAACAATTATATATAGGTACACTTATCCTATACCTACATTATACTATTCAGTCAGTTAATTTTGCCTGTGAACTGTGTGTGAGCTGGATCACATCACACTTCATCGAAAGTTAGTGAGTGTGTGTTTATATTTATATTTATTTAGTAGAAAAACCAACAGCTATCTATAAATACATTAAAAACAGAGTTAAAAAACAAAAAGCCAATTACAGGTTTTCACGTGTAGATAGCTTAATAGAAACTAGTCAACAGTAACGAAGATACATAAAAGGTACGGTTACAAAATAAACTAAACTGCGAAAAAGACACTGCTAAGCCGCTGACGGGCTGAGCTTACACTCGTGGAGAATAGATCCAAGTCCATCGGTTTACACAGCTTGTTGAAATTGATGTTTGCACGTTGTAGAAATGCATTTTGCCTATAGTTCGTATTAACAATAGGAGTATATAAAGGATAATAAGATCTTGTACATTTCGTTGGGACGTTGATAATGATTTTACTCAATAGCTCGAGTCTGTTTATGTTTATTGCTCTTTCACGCTGAAACGGATGGATGGATTTGGATGAAATTTGGAATCTGAACCCCTGGAATAATGGATATATGCTTTATAATTTTTATCTCGATATCTCCATGGGATCTAGACTTATGCGGGTGAATCCGCAGGGCGTCGCTAGTTGTACATAAAGGTGAATAAAAAATTGCAATACGGAAACATCAATACAATTTAATTGGTTATAGTTCATTATATGTACAAGTGTTTTTTTTTGGGCCGTTACTGCAAAAAACTAAAAATGCTACGCACGGCTTTGTATATACCTATCATCATCAGCCGTTAGACGTCCACTGCTGGACGAGGCCTCCCTCATAGAATTCAATAGGGGGGATTTGCAATAATCACCACGCATGGCAGGGGGATTGGTGAGGTGAATGCTGTTGCCCTAGTATAATCCCTTAGACGAATTTTATGACATCCACAGGAGGAGACAGAGGGGTATATTCAGGCCAGACACACCACTGCATAGGCTGGACACTCCACATCATGGGTGCTACGTTATAATTCCGAAGGCGGACTGTTATCAAAAACACAATAAAACAATAATATTTTTCGATAAACCAAACTCATGACGTTTGGCCTCAATATGACACTAACAATTAAATAAATAACATAACATAACATAACACCCAGCAGTCACATATATTTTTAGGATTCAACGTTCTGGGAAATTATACATTTTGGGATTTCAACATTTTGCAAAGTCAACCGAATGGTTCTAAAGGATAGTCCAGAACCCACACTAGGATTCCCTGTGTCGTGGGTATCGGAAATTACGAGTACCATACTACACACCCAGACCCGGAACAAATACTTGCAGATCATACAAACATTTGTTCCGCAGCGGGAATCGAACCCGCAACCTCTCGCGTCTCAGCAGGCTACTCGCCCGACGCGCTAAAGAGGCTGTCAAATGACCGAGGCTTTATTTTATAATAAAATAAAAAACAAATACAATGAAAAATACAATGCTTCTTTCGAGCGCAGTGGAAGATTTAGTCTTGTTTAGGCGCAGCTTTCTTATTACCTTTGGAGTAATGGAACCCTAAAATAGATTCTATACATATGTTGATTTATGTTTTATCGATTGTTTGGTTTATTTAAATGTAATATACAAAAACCGTGAATGAGAGCAAAAAGTAAATGACTAAGTATGAGTCACAATAAGTACGCTAAAAACCAAACAATAAGGAAACGCTTCTCGTAGACTACAACAAAAGTAATCTACCAACAATGCTGATATATTTTTCGGTGAGTCAATAATTAGAAATGATTGTTAGATACATTTAGGTACATTTGACCAGAATCCGTTTTTTTTTTTTTTTTCTATACTACTGAATGACGGAACAAGCAGATTGCCCACCTGATGTTAAGTGGTAACCTCTGCCTATGAACAGTGCATTACCTCATAGGTAACTTCCACCTAGGACGCACCATATGTTGCATTGCCCTGCGCCCGCCACCCTGAGACATAAAGATGAAAAGTCTCATGTGCCTGTAATTTCACCGGCACCCTTACCCTTCAAACCGGAACACAGCAATGCGAGCACTACTGCTTTGCGGCAGAAATAAGTATGGTGGTAGTACTTCCCCGGACGAACTCTTTCACAAAAAAGCTCTACTACTACTAAATACAGATGGGTTAGGTTCAAGACCCCATTACTATCTGGCCCCGAAAAAGATTTGCGAGTAGTAACTGCGATACCAGTCAACATATATGCAAATACGCAAGGAATTATTTAAAATAAACGAATTAAAAAAAAAATAGTCCTTAGAATTTTAGAAGTCGGTTAATTTCCACAAAAAAATACAGACAAATAAAAATATACACTTAGAATTAACTAGTTACTTATTAAGTTTTTTATTTTTTTTAACTGCGTGAATGACGGGACAAACAGATGGCCATAACCTCTGCCTTTATCAACGCAGTAGGTATGGATTACCTTTGGCGGTATAAGCTTCCTCCAAGGATTGCCATCTTCCCAATCTCTTGCAGTTCTTGGCCAGATTTTTCCAGTCACTTGCATAATGCCGTCGTTCCGCCTTTTGAATGGTCTTTATCTATATTTTTATGTTCTTCTTCTTCTTATAATGGCTTCTAAGGAGTGCTCCCTTCGATAAAATATACAGAGTGCTCCAAACAATTTCGCCAATGTCAAGTGATATTACATACATACATAGACACACGCCTTTTTCCCCGAAAGGGTAGGCAGAGCCTCAATGGGCCTCTTTTCACAGTGGGTTGCACCATCGTGGGATATGGACGTGACAAGTGGTGAGCTCATCGCCCCCATTGCTTCCCACGACTGACTCGGCTAACGTGTTATTAATTTGTAATAAAACTATTCAAGTCGTCAAGAGTCTCCGTCAAGTCATAACCCAGTTTAAATGGCTCAACGATTAAAGTGGTTCAACAGTTCAAATACTTGGGCCACTTGCTAACCGAGAAGCTGCGAGATGACGTTGACCTAGAGCGGGAGAGGAGAGCCCTCGCCGTCAGGGGTAACATGCTTGCCCGCAGATTCGCCAACTGCAGCATAGATGTGAAAAATACGCTTTTTAAAGCCTACTGCCTAGGTATGTACACGTGTCAACTTTGGTCCAACTATACTAGGAAATCTTTCAACACCATAAGGGTCCAGTACAATAATTGTTACCGGGCGCTTATGAGGTTGCCGAGATACTGCAGCGCATCGAGCATGTTTTCTGAGGCGGGGGTTCCCGACTTCTTTGCAATAATAAGGTCACGTGTAGCTTCATTTTGGGGTCGGATGCGTCGATCCAATAATAGCATTCTGAGGGCTGTCTCTGATCATTTGGCTAATCCCATATATAAACACTGGATTTCCGTCCACATGGACGGAAACAAGAAATGACGAGTCACAGTAGGTACTTTACATACCTAGTCTTGTGACATATAATTATTAGTGTTATAATTGTATTTTATTTGTAAATTTTGTATCTTCTGTGTGATATGGGTTTTTTGTGCCTGAAATAAATGGATTTTATTTTATTTATTTATTAAATGATGGCAGAAAAACAGAGTTTTTACAGGCAAAAATCCACCATTTGGAAAAGACACCATGGGTATCTAGTCACAGAATAAATATTAGTACTGATCTAGTTCGTAATAATGTAACGCCAGCCTTCGTTCTTTGTGTGTGTCTGTAGATAACATAATACTATACACATAGGTAAATAGGTAACTAATTAATCATAGGTAAATAGTTATTCATTTTTTATTAATTTATTCCTGGCAACTTGTTTTTTCAGGGTCCCTCAAATTAATAAATGAATTAATAAATGAATTAATAAACTACTAAACCCAAATAGTTCCTAAGAATTATCGAATGATTAAGTGTGGATAAGTTATAGGTACTTCGGAAACAGTTCTTTGTTTTCGATTACGACCCGAAACTTATTTATGTATGAACAGCCTGTACCGCCAATCTGGCTCAGGTACGTAAAATGCGTTTTCAAGGTTGTATTGCGGGTTTTTTTTACGTTTATGACGTAGTAGACTTACCAATTTATTGCCGTTCATTTTATGGAGATCAATAATTAATTATGCCACGCGGAAGAATCAGCATGTTGAAATTTCCTGAATGCTTTCTTGGAATGCACTTACAGCGTAGAGGAAAATTAAGTTTGCCACGGATTTTTACAAGCTTTTGTCGTATTGCGGTTTGGATAAAAATGTCGTGGGATAACACCGGGATACAAGAAATACGACATTATTTTCTTGACGTTATGCACAACATAGTCGAGTCTGCACACCGCTTTGATTAGGTATATATCCAGGCAAAAATTTGTAATTCTCTAAGGTGCAACGTGAAGCACCACGAGGATTGTGAAGCGAGCCACAGACCCTGACGTGACGACCACGACCACTCTGCCAAGAGTGTAACGACGAAGATGAGAAGGTGCAACGTGTTTCCTTCTTCTTTCCTTGGTACAGTCAAATTAGGTGATTTTTAGCAAAACTGTGTAAATAATTAGAAGTAGTCAAGAAAACTTTTTCAATAGTTTTGTTTGGCTTGAATACCACATCTAATATAACCGTCAGCAAATTTATCCTCCTTAAGAGAGTGAAATAGGGTGCAACCCTTACAATACCCGTAATTTAAGAGGCAGACAACAGCTAAATTCCATCACTATCTAACTCAGTAAAGTTCAGGTAAGTTAGAAAGTGACAGAACAGCGCTCGCGCTCCCAAAAGTGAACGAAAAACTGGAAAAACGGTATACGGTATTTAAACAAGCGTTAACTGAGTCAATCGTGGGAAACAATGGCGGCGATGAGCTCACCACTCGCCACGTCTATATTCCACGATGGTGTAACACACTGTGAAAAGAGGCCTATTTAGGCTCTGCCTACACCTTCGGGGAAAAAGGTATGTATGTATTTGTTGCGTAATCGAAAATATAAATCGACCATACCCTCTAAAATAATATTATTGTTTACTCTTAATAGTTTTATCAATGTACGCTGATAGGTAATAGATATATTTACGTTATAAGCTCATTGTAGAGGTAAGTTTTAAGAGAAAATTTATCGAAATCGTAATTTGGGCTCGACCATGCTCTTGGAAATAAAATGACATATTATTATACAGGATGTAGTGTAACATTATATCCCTATAAGCCCGGGGAGGGGGTATTCTAGACATCAGTGCGAATAACTTTAATTCTAAGACTTTTTAATTTTCGAAGTTTTTCATCATGGAATGCCTCGTAAGAATCCTGAAATTCCTCCAAAAACGTACGTAAAACAACATGAGGACGTTACGGTACATTTTCTGGAGGAATTTCAGGAATTCATAGAGGAATTTCAGGATTTTTACGAAGCACTTCATGAATGAAAAACTTCGAAATTTAAAAAGTTGTAGAACTAAAGTTATTTGCCATGATGTGTAGAATACCCACTCCCCGGGCCTATAGGGATATTATGTTACACCTGTATATTTTTGTTTTCTTAAACTGTGTAGATTTTGCTAAAAATACGTTTAAAAAGATGGTCACTGTCCATCAGCCGTCATCGCGGTACTCACACCTGTTTTTTCCATGTCGTCTTCAATCCAACACAACTCATCCATCTTTTCTTTTCATCTGTACTTCTATATCCATCCTCATTCATAGAAAACACCATATACCACCATACACAGAAAATAACAAACACGGGAAAGAACAAAACATCGAAAACGGACCAGCCATAACAAAGTAATCGGTGTAGTATTACAAAAAATACAGCCGCCGGTGTGATAACCTCCTCCATTTTGTGAAGTGCGCTAAAAAGAAGCATTAATCAGTGGCTGGCAAACATGTTTTCTCAGCGCGAGGCTAAGACAACGCTCCTATCTACCGCAAACAGTGCAACTGGTTTTTATTGCCTCTGATAACTGATAAGCCTTCTACCAACATTTCCTTGCGTCCACTCCGGCTATAAAGTGCTCGAAGCATAAAACAATACCAAACCAAATGTAGGCTATAATCTGGGTCTCTTAGGCTAGATTAAATAGATGCCTTCTAGACCTTTGTGCTCCATCTTCGGCCACATCGTCACTTACCAACAGGTGAGATCGTGGTCAAACAATTGCCTACCAATGTAAAAAAAAGGCAAGGAGGAATTTTCTGTTCATCATTATTATCATCAGCAGCCTTAAGACGTCCAATGCTAGACGAGGCCTCCCCATTTTTTTTTTTTTACTGCTTGAATGACGGGTTAAGCAAATGGCCCACCTGATGTTAAGCGGTAACCTCTGCCTTTAACAATGCATTATCTCATAAGTCACGTCCACCTAGGACGCGCCCTATGTGGCACTGCACTGCACCCGCCACCCTGAGACATAAAGATGAAAAGTCATAATAATATGTTCCTGTAATGAGATAGATAGATAGATTAGATAGATTAACTTTTTATTGTACACAAATAACACAGAAATACAAAACATAAGTTAATAACAAAAAATAACAGAAATGCACAATGGGCGGTCTTATCGCTTATAGCGATTTCTTCCAGACAACCTTAGGATGGAGAGGACTATATGGAAGAATGGGGCAGTGGTGTTATTACCTTGAAAAATAAACACATAATAATATAAACACAACATAACAACAGACAAGAACAATGAAAACTCAACAAGACTAAACTGAGATTCAACTTAGTAGTAAATTGAATCTTTTTTGTCACCACAAATGGTATTCTACTCAACTGCCAATAAATACATGGAAATGTGATACTGACATTTTATGACATCGACACTAGATCCACGGCTAGATCGGAGCATGGTCAAACTATATTTGTATTTTTTTTATTAAGAGTCACGATGTGGGAGACGTCATTGTCCAACATGAGCCTACAGTTAGATGACGGTGAAATCAACTCCTTGAAATAGAATAGCAAGTTTTTCAATCAAAGTAATTGTATCGGAACTAATTTTAATGAAACAGTATTCAGTAAAAAAATAGTCTCAGTCTATTACACCCACCGCTGTGCGCATAAGATTCTAGTTCTGGACCTCAGACTAATAAAGAAGTTCAGACAGAAAAACGGCGCACGCAGTGACGCCGAAAAACCATGCTCATAACACAGATAACTAATAGTACTACTAGTAAGCACACGCACTTACACAGACAATGCTTCAAAACTATGCTCATCCCTTGTTAGTCTGTGTCGGGTCATCGCACAGTGAGCATATTGAAAAAATACCCGATGCCTTTCTGTGTCTTGATACATAGTTAAAGTGACAGCAACGTAAAAAAGAAGTCTGAAGGACAAACTTCACACTTTTTTCCACTTTTATGTATTGAAAATAACACCACTTTCGTGAACGATATACGCATACACACCTGAAAAAAAGATGTGGCTGAGCCGTAGCTTTGCTGTTTTAGAAGTTTAAGCCCAACCCGAAATAGTTAAAAACCGTTTTCTTGAGGGCAACATTCCGTCGTAACATCTTTGTTTGTCTGAGTGGACACGGTGCAAATGGTGTGCACTGCAATTAGGTACATACACTCTACACTGATATTATTATCGATTTTGTAGCACTGCCCTCTCAATTTCTTTTTTTTATTGCACTGTAATTTGCGAAGCTTGTATAGCCCGAAGCTGTATTGGCACGGAGCAATATAACCGTGGTATTAGATGCAGTAATATTGATCACATACTTATTAAAAATTAGGCTTGCGGAACGTTTAAAATTCTCAAGGATATTTCTTATGATAATTTTAGGTACCTACCTTAGTATTCAAAGGCCTAGTATGGCTTAGTTGTAATCAAAAAGTGTAAAACTTACTCATACCTGCTGACCTAGTAAATATCTATAGTATAGGTACCTATATAACTTTTGAAACTATCATGGTTATGTACATACTTTTCACTAGAAACGGGATATTTACCATGATTTTTGAGTTTTAATTGTTCCCGATGTTTCCTGATAGTATACCTGCTATTATTAACTACATGTTGATATATAGGTAAGAGGTGTGGTTTATTCATAAGTACATATACCTATTTATGTATCTTATAAATTAAGTTAGCTAATGTGAGTAAATAGTGTTTAAATAGTTGGAGTCAAGCGAATGTTAGCCATCACAAAGCTGGACGTAGCCTTCCTCATGAAATGCAATCGGTGGATTTTCCATAATCACCACGCTTGGCAAGCTTATTGGTGATCGCAGTATTGGTGTAGAGTACTCAGGTGGATGCTGCTGTCTATCCCCTTGTGTAATCCCTTAGTCGGCTTTTATGACATCCACGGAAGGAGACGGAGGGTTATATTCTTAGGTCATACACACCACAACACAATTTTATTATATGTAATTAATAAAAAAAAAAATAAAAAAAAAATGTACACCCTCTTGTATAAATTGTGCTATTATTTCTGTAAATAAAGATTACAAAACTAATTATACTTATATAGACCACCTCATCCATCTCATTCTATAATCAATTTTCATTCCTACTAAGAAATATTTTACAAATTCTTCTTCAACAAAGTAATATTTTCCTAATACATATACTAGCAATGTTTTTAAACTGCGCTACCGGCCGCGTCACCGCCGGCGCATCCCAAACAAGAGTCGGAACATCTCAAATAAAGGTCTCCGAGATATTATACAAATCTGCGTGCGATTATAAGTCGCAGGTCGCATCGCACCAAAACAAGTTTGGAATTAAAAAGTAATATCTATTGCAAGCTCCCGCTGTACGAAGCTGATTGACTGAACATATTTCTAAAGCTTAAGTACTCGTACCTTAAACATAGTACGTAACTTAGCACCCAACCAATCTATACTAAACCAATCTTTACCTCTACAAACAGCTAAAGTTTGTTTGTTTGGATGTAGAGGGACTCATATACGGAATATTATTTCACTAAGAGGAAGTTACATTATCTCTGAGTGCTACAGTTAAGTTTATACTCTTCCAGATGTTGTCTTTCTCTTTAATACTTCAACTTCAACTTCTTTAGACATAGAAATACGAAGGAGTCTCAATATTTTTCTTTGATTTCTACCAATCTAAGCATCATTCAGATAAGTAACCAAATGCCATTATGGGAATAAGTTTTTTTTCACTGAATATTCTCTAACGTGCCTTGATGTTTCCGGCGGGAGCATAGACTCCTTCGTCTCCTCTCGTGGATTTCGTAGAAGCAGACTAATGGACAAGGCAGGAAAATCAGGGAATAGGCAAAAGCAACCACCTGAGTACTTATCATCCGCAGTATTGGTCAACCAATCCGGGTACCAACCGTGGTGATTATGGCAAATCCCCCATAGAATGCCATGGATCCATGAAGGCCTCGTCCAGTATGGTGATAATTATTAAATTATTAAATTTCCCATTTCAACTTCGCAATGAGTCTTGTCCAGTAAAGTTTGGTTCACCGGGAGCCTGTACTAGAATGCACTCTCCGCTCGAAGAGCCTGTCATATCATCCGCAGCACCGACTTGCTACATTTGAGTGTATACCGCTTCGACGAATGGTAGTCTCGCCGCGACACACGCAAGCCGAAACACACCACACACGCGGACGCAACTCACCAAATCTTAATCCAATCACGAAATAAAATAACTCTTATAAAACTTTTACGGTGCTCAGTAGTTATTTGTCTGTTGTAACAGTGTTGCGTGAATCTTAAGACTCTAAACTAGAAAGTGCTCTTGTTGCCGAAATGAAAACGGATTACGCTATGGATGAGGTGCAGAAGAGTAAGTGCGGCGTTTTCATAACTTGTTTAAAAAACTACATATTTTTTTAAAAAGTGTGCTTAAGTTTTCTTGTTTAGGTGTGGTATGCTGCAAAATTCCTAATCGTATATTTGATTTTTATATGACTAAATCAAGTATAACATTCAAATTAAAAATATGCATGGATACTAAATTATAATTCCGAGGGATGTCTATACCAGAAACAAGATAGGACTATATTATCTCGATAGAAAAAAAAACCAAAGTTACGTCTATTTTTTGCACAGATTCGATTGGTAATTAAAATAGTGCATATCACTAAGGTGGGGTATAATTCAAAATTACCAATCTTAGATAAGATTTTTAACAGCCTAAATCAAGTACAATATTTAAATTTAAAATATGCATGGACACTACATTATAATTCCGAGGGATCACTATACCAGAAACACGATAGGACAATATTTTCTCGATAAGAAAAACCCAAAGTTACGTCGCGTCGGTTTTGTTGCCAAGATTCGATTTTTAATTAAAGTGGCGCATATTATTGGGTAAAAAATATAATAAATAAAATCAATACAACAAAGCCGAGGGCTAACTGTAGGGGTTTTGTAAAATTATCTATATTTTACGAAGTATTCAATAAAAACCGTTTTTCTAGTAGCGCGAGGCGTTTTTTTTGTATGAAGATTTCTGCCTAGGGTGGTGCAGTCATAAGGCTGTACTACTGTTATTGTATTTAAATCGCCTCTTCCAGTAAACTATACCTAAATATTCAGTTAGCATTTAGAAGGGGTTTTTTACCTTAGTTTTCTGTAGTTTACATAACCGCAGCTATATTATTGGCCTTAGTTTTTAAAGATAATGATAGATAGAGTTTCCCAGCGACCGCTTAACACTTCAGGACCCGATCAATTTCCACCCAATTTCAATTTCCCCGGATTTTCTTAGGGTATTAAATATTAATGGTACGTTGTTAAGTCAATATAACATAGTTATTTGTTTTGTCATTATTCAAATCTGTGTTAATTAACCTGCTCTAATTATTATTACCAATTGTATAATTTGATATTAAAATATTTTAACAAACTAAAATTTTAATTTTAAATATTTAACCAAACATGTGTAGGGAAGTGAACCAAAGTAATGACACAGAATATATAATAGTACAAGTAGGTAGTAATGACGCTGATAATCTGGAACATGTTTTTTGATTAAATAAGATCTAGATTATACCGATCTAGATTATACCAATCTAGATTTTATTCATTCGTATCACACAATTCGTTAAATACTTACTTTAATTAGGCAATTTGAAAGATTACCTAAATATAATAATGCAATGTAATAATTACATAAATGAATCTAAATTCAGTGAAACTAGAGAGGTATGAGGTTTTTTGGCCTATTATTCCAAGATATTTTTGTAATTAAATTTAACAATAATGCAACACATGGTGAAAAGAGGCTCATTTGAGGCTCTGCCTACCAGGGAAAAAGGCTGGTCTATTTAAGTAATAACAATAAAATAAAAAGGCAGGATCTTAACATGTGAAAATCTGTAAAAACTGCCTAAAACTCCAAGAAACAGGCGAGTTAAATATGCTTAATATACGTATTTTAAACAATTATTTTTAACTGTTATAAAATCATATGGTGAACGATTTCTTTTCACTCAATTGAACCTAACTAGCTTACCTAATTCAATACAAACAGTTATTATCGCAATAGATGTTATCAGCGCGTGTGTAGTTGCATAGCGTGCTACCTGCGGTCTTGTACCTACTCGGTCTATTTGTTTCGATGTAGCACACGCAGTATTTGATGTTGCTATTCGGAACAGGCAGGCGTTTAAACAATTGAGACTAACAAGTCCAATTGTTGTTTTATCAAACGGTAAATTAATTAATTGATTATATTAGTGCCACAGTACCTATTGAATTACAATTTCAGCAAAACCATAGCAAATAAATGTATAACCCAGGACGAAAAGGCCGTGATGTGTCCGACCTAAGAATAGATTCCTCCATTTCCTCCCGTAGATGTCGTAAAAGCCGCGGACTTGGTTGTAAGACTCGTTGGTATAAGATTTGTCATATCATGTTTGGTACATATCAAAAGAAAGGTCTTGATGAGCACATACTAATTATATTGACATAATTAATTATTAATTATAGGTGTCTTCTAGACCTTTGTGCTCCATCTTCGGCCACATCGTCACTTACCAACAGGTGAAATCGTGGTCAAACAAAGGTCTATAAACGTAAAAAAAACGATACTTATATATATTTATATTACATATGTTTTTATTTCTTAACAAATGTTCTCGCAAGCGTTTTCATACTTTTCAGTAAATATTTTCCGCAGTCCAGTTTAACTTTCTTAAGGTGGCTGCTTTCGCTCGTGGCGCGAAATTCAACGATATTTACAGTGATTTTTTGTTTCAAGCACATTCATAGCCTAACTAATGATATTTATGTGATTCTATAAATTAAAACTTGTGTGTTAGGTCACATAATTTGCGGCAACATAGTTTTAGCTATCTGAAGAAGTGTTGATGAGCTGTGAGGAGCAAAATACACGAAAAAATTTGAATTTCGCGCCACGAGCGAAAGCTACCACCTTAAACTTTTATCTAGTAATCCCTAAAATTAGAATTGACATCTGTTGAGCTTTTCGGAGCCTTCTTCTTCTTATCTTCCTATAATGGCTTCTGAGGAGTGCTCCAAACAATTTCGCCCATGCAAACTTCCAGACAGACAGACAATAATTTTAAAAACAGTCATTTATTATGATCAATCGTCGTATAAACAGCAGTTTTAACTTAAATTGTATTTATATTGGTATAGATTAATTCATGAATAGGTCATTAGGCAGATCGCGCCGATTTGATTTTGTTTTTATGATGTATAAAAAAAGAACTTGATAAAAAGTAGCAGGGCCTAATAGACACCAGTTTTTAGTGTTCCGTAGTTAAAGAAAGAACCCTTGTAGTTTTGCCATGTCCGTCCGTCTGTCTGTCTGTCTCCCCACGGCTTAGCTCAGAGACCCTTAGGAAGCTGTAATTTGGCATGGGTGTAGGTACAAGTGGTAAAATAAAATCATAGTTATTTTTTAGGATACTTCCCTTCCCTTAAGGTGGGCTTCCCAGTGGGTTTTTCCTCGTACATCACATATTTTGAAGTGACCATGGTTTTGGATAGTTTTTTCAAAAATATTGTCCATGTTTGAAAACGAACTCTCGATCAAAGTAATATTTTTAGAGCTTTTGTTTTTGTTTTTTGTTAGAGTCAAGTATCCCCTGCAAGATAAACGGTTTTTTTAGGATATGTGAAAAAAATCATGACAGTAGTATGTATATGTAAGGAAGTTAAAAGAAAATCTATCATATCATGTAAATTCTACTGTAAATTTCATACAAATTCTATTGAAAATTACTCAGAGGAAGTTGTTAGTTGTGTAAAACATGAAAGACACCTAAGTCCATATTTGTGACGGGCAACTACGGAACCCTACAATGTGCGTGACCCGACACGCGCATGGCCATTTTATTTTACTTGTATCTACTCTTAAAATAGGTTTAGGCAGGTAGGTATATTTACTAAGGTTTCTAAACACCTGTTTTCTAAAATTATATATTTATTTACCCAATTTGAATAGTAATATCATCCAAACCAGAAACTATTAATTAAGTAGGTAAGCATGGTTTAGTAGAGCCTTATGTAATTTGAATCCTACTTATTCATATAATATAAAATGTTTCCGTGATTGACTGAATGACTGACTCACTGACTCACTGACAGATTAACCAAAACCTTCAATTTATAGATTACTAGTGGAATGCCCGCGACTTCGTCCGCGTGTAATTTTCCATACAAACTTAAACGTGACGTGATGATGATACGCTCAACGTCATCATCAGCCTGTATCAGTCCACTGCTGGACATAGGTATTTTTTTTATTTTTTTTCAACTTTGATAGACCTTTGTTTGACCACGATCTCACCTGTTGGGTAAGCGACAATGTGGCCGAAGATGGAGCGATGAAGATGGGGATGGGCCTCTCCCAATGCGCGTCATTTAGACCGATTTCCACCTCTTCCCATCCACTTTCTACCAGCCGCCTTACGCAAATCGTCGCTCCACCTAGCCAGGGGGCGCCCCACACTATGTTTACCATGACGTGGTCTCCGCTCTAGAACACGTTAACCCCAACGGTTGGCGGTTCTTCGGCATATATGCCCAGCCCATTGCCATTTCATTGTTCAGTGCTTATGTTATTTGTTGAATTATTTATATATATTATATTATGTTAGGTATTTATGTAGCTAGTTATTTAGAGTAGGTATTTAGTTATGTTTATCATTTAATCTCAACCTATAAATAATTTTAATAGCACTACCACCCACTCTACATTACACAAAGGTTAGCTGGAAGAAAATGCTAATTAGCATTAAGTTCGCCTATGTACTGCTTTTTGTCTTGTGCAATAAAGAATTTTCTATCTATCTATCTATCTATTTCAGCTTGCTAATTATCTGAGCGTGACCTTAGTTCTCTGTCGGATAGCTTCGTTGCGGATTTTATCCCTCAGAGAAACTCCGAGCATAGCTCGTTCCATAGCACGCTGAGTGCCCTTGAACTGATGGACCAGGCACACCGTGAGTGTCCACGTCTCGGCACCGTAGGCCATTAAGGGTAGAACACACTGATTGAAGACTTTCGCCTGCAGGCATTGTGGTATAGGGGATGCAACGCTCAACGTGCAAGCCGAGAACTGTGCAGTCCAGTCTTTAGCAAGTCAACGGTTTTGCAAGTCGTGATTATGAGCTTGCGCTAGGAGCTACCGTGATGCTGCGCTGACACGCGCACACTTACCTGTGTAAACTGATTATCAGGAAAGACGAAGGGTGTTGATGGGCGATGGATTCATCACACGGCTCGCCCCACAAAAAAAATGTGTGTCAGCTCCGACGCGCGACTTGAGTTTACTCCAGTCAAGTTCAGAAAACAACAACTTTTTGCGAACGCTCGATTTTACGATTTTACTCCCTATCTATTTGCGTACCCTGGACGCATATACAAGTAATTAATTTTGTAAAAATTAAAAAACCCCTCATCGCATTGAAACGGCTGAACCGATTTTGATCAAATATAGCTAAGAACACTCCCGACAAATTCACCTTTCAAACAAAACAAAAATCAAAATCAGTTCATCCGTTCGGGAGCTACGATACCGCACACATACACACACACACGCACACACACACACACAGACAGACACGTCAAACTTATAAAACCCCGTCGTTTTTTCCCGTTTTAAAAAAACACTTAGTTCAGTGAATGAGAATGCAAAATTGAGTTTCCATGCAGGATTGGAGTTATTAACTCTAGATCAGAAGTTGCCATTTGAACTGATACTTGCACTCATTGCAATTATTCGAAAGTTTGAGTACTACGAGCCCATGAAATATGAATTCAATAAGGCCAGACGATTAACAATTTCAACAGCGTTTATTCCCATTAGCAATGGTACCAAATAACAAATAATATTACATATCGATAGTTGACATAGTGACATTTTTTGTTAGCTCAGGTGTACCAACGTACCTACTCGAATACCTACGTGGTTACGCACGTATACATTTAAATGGAGCATGCCAAGCGCAAGCGCCATTAATTGCCTTACTGGTACAAAATGCGTCCTAAGTGTTAGATTATATATAATAGATAAATAAAATAAAATAAATAAATAGTGATGGACAGTTCACACAACATTATCTAGCCCCAAGCTAAGCAGAGCTTGTGTTATGGGTACTAGATAACTGATATACTTAATACAATGTATTACATAGATAGATATATTTTACAGAATACCCTTAACAAATATCTGCGATCGCACAAATATTTGTTCCGAGGCGGGAATCGAACCCGCAACCTCCTGCGTCGCCGGCCAACCTTCGCCCGCCGCGCCACAGAGGTCGTCGTAGATACCTATCATTTTGATTTTTATTGATTGTAATTTTATGTGTGTGTGTCGTGGTATGTCCAGCCTAAGAATAGACCCTCCATCTCCTCCCATGGATGTCGTAAAAGCCGACTAAGGGATTGAACGGACTTGTTTGTGGGATTCGTTGGTATAAGATTTGTCCTGGCTGCTAGCTTATTATGGAATGTGTTATTACTGGAGAAAAAAAATGCATAATATGCAAATATTTGTTCCGGGTCTGGGTGATCTGGTCCCAAGGTACACGTAGTAAGTACGTGGTACCCACGACACAGGGGAGCTAAGTGTGGGATCAGGTAGGACATGTATGTGACTGTTGGGTGTTATTTTATTTTTAACCCCCGACGCAAAAACAATACAATACAATATATTTATTCATAACGCCAAGTTATAAGTCATGTAACAGTAGATTATGGAATTCAAAGAAAAACCATATAATAAATCAATTAAAATATAAAAATTAATTACTATTAATTTTATCATTTAAAATAACTTTTATCATTTTACTTATTAAAAAAATCGGCAAGTTTGACGTGTCTGTGTGTGTGTGTGTGTGTGTGTGTGTCTGTATGTGTGTCTGTATGTGTGAGTCTGTGTGTATGACTGTGTGTGTGTTTGTGTGTGTCTGTCGTGGCATCGTAGCTCCCGAACGGAAGAACTTTTTTTTTTGACAGTTGGGTTAGTCGGGAGTGTTCTTATCTATGTTTGATCAAAATCAGTTCAGCCGTTTCATCACGTTTCGTTTCGTTTTTCACGAGGGTTTTTTGAATTTTTACAAAATTAATTACTTGCATAACATAAGGATACTGAAGAAGCAAATGTGCTGTTTCAAATTAGACTGAAATCTCCTTATGGCAACCTCCTAACACTTTAATTATCTTTCACAGAGACGAACTCCTTCCTCGGAGTGTCAGACCTGACGGATAACAAACTGATCTGGAGGCAGCTGGTGGCCGAGCTGGTCGGCACCTTCCTGCTGGTGGCCATCGGCGTGGCGTCCTGCATCACCATCAACGCGGGCAGCTCGCCGCAGACGACCAGCATCGCCATATGCTTTGGACTGCTCGTCGGCTCCATCGTGCTGGTAAGTCATAGATATGTAGGTACACTATAACGACCTCGGGAACAATAATTGGCCAAGGTGCAAGTAGGTTATACTCTGATATACTAGAATTGAACAGTATTCCGAAAATCTGCTCCTAAGCGATAGCTAAGCTATGGAGTACCAAGTTTTGCCTTTAATAAGTGATTCCATAAATCTTGCGATTTTCCAAGTTTGGTAGGGTCACAAAAAAATATAAAAATGAATCCCTATTTCCCTTGGTCACGGCATCACGCGTGAACGGCTAATCCGATTTTGCTAATTATTTTTTTGTTGCGTTATTTATTGTCAGGAAAAGCCTTCCATCAAAAAAAACCCGTTAGGTGGCGCTACATTCGGGTCACCGAGACCACGCGAACGAAGACGCGACGGGCAGCTAAAAAGAAAAAAAAAGAAAAAACTTAGACTTGCATATAAATACGTAATTTGTGGAAGTTTAATGTAAGGCAAAACTTTATTTGTAGAGTAAATACGTTGTCTGCTCGCTCTAAGTAGAATATACTTGTATATGAACATTCGAGGATTTTTGCTTCGGCTAGACTATACTATATGAATCTCATCAACAAACAATTAAAAATATATAAGAACTATACACGACTACCGTGAACTACAAACATTAGATACCTTCTCATGTAAGTACAATATTTTAATAAATGTTGCATAAGTAATTTCATAAAAATAAAAAACTGAATGAACTCAGAATCTCTCCTTTCATTTGAAATCCCACGCAATACGATAGAAAAACAAAAACAGAGACCCCACTTTTTAAGATGTAACATCCGCCATATTGATTTTATTCGTACAAAATGTAGCCCGGACCGATCCTTTCGACTTATAACTGTAGAAAATAAACACCAAGAATTATATTCCTTTTGCCGCTGCATTAGCATTTATAGTATTAAGTATATCAGTTATCTAGTACCCATAACACAAGCTCTGCTTAGCTTGGGGCTAGATAATGCTGTGTGAACTGTCCAGCATTATTTATTTATTTATTTATTTTTATTAGACGTACAAGTTTTGGATATCTTATCCACATTACCATAATACATTGAAGACACATAGGTTTACTTATAGTTGGCACCTAGATATATTGAATAATTATAAAAATAGAGGTCTACGTAAGACACTTTGCAAAACAAATTATTATGTAATCAATCAAATGATGTTGATTTCCGTAAATAACGAAGCTTGGTTATAAATGATTTATCTCAGTCAACCTTTAGGTTAATCCAAACATTGTTTTCCTAGTAGAATACAAACTTATGACAATACTCGTCCAGCTCTACCAGCCCATCTACTCGTTTTTTTTTTGTATTTATACTACTTGAATGACGGGACAAGCCGATGGCCCACCTGATGTTAAGCGATAACCTCTGCCTATGGAATGAGCATTACCTCATAGGTCACGTCCACCTAGGACGCGCCCTATGTGGCATTGCAGTGCGCCCGCCACTACTACTTTACTTGTTTACTTTAGTAAACACGGTTTGTGATATATTACTTTATTCTCCATACATTTTTATGATCATGTTCCTTATATTTTCTCATCCAATATGGACCGTTTTTGTTTTCAAGATTTATTAGGTCTATATAAAGTATCTTCGTCTGTATGTCTCTCTTTTATAAATTTTACCTATCGAAAAAATTAAAACATATGAGCAGGGCATTTGTTTAAACATAAATTATATGCATATAGACTAATAACATCATAGGTATAGATGTAGATAGATATGGATATATATTATTTAAAGATAAGGCACATACGTACATACATATACACTGAAGGGGTAAGCAGAGCCTCAATGGGCCTCTTTTCACAGTGGGTTGCACAATCTGGAATAAAGACTTGTTTAAAAAAGTTGCTTTATCCGATATCCATGAAGGAAAGAGGGTAATACGTTTGTATGGACTAAACACCGCCCAAGATATTTGGAAAAAAAAACTGTCGAATCATTATCGAAATCTTTATGCCATTCATTATTATTTAGATATCGGTAACGCAAATATAAGTATTAACGAAAATAATCAGAGTTTTTCATTGAAATCTAATCGGCTTTTCCCAGCATTTAAATAACGTATCGAATGTACACGCTTGTCCAGTTCAATAAGAACGCACTATTGTTGACATAACCACAGATAAAAGAATACTATACACATAACAAAGCTTGTTTTCAATAAGACCAATCCGATCAGTTTCCAATGCCCACTCTTTCCCACGCGGTCGGAGACCTGACCGCTCAAGTACAAATATATCACATACACACACATATTCAATATCGATAAAAGGCCAGTATGCAAAATAGACAAAATCAACCTTGACATACGATTTGTGGCATTACTTTCCTGTATATTTGTTAGTTTAATAAGCACCTGTGGTCTTTGGATGCTTGTAACCAGTGACCTATATATGTGTATTTGTTTTGTGTTCATCAATTCAATATGACCACTTAAATAAAACTACACACACACACTGCCTTCCAACTTAATATGTAATTTGAAATACTTTCCGAATTTGGATTGGCTAATAAATCATTGCTCAATACACCGAACAATATTATACATACATACATAGACTCACGCATGTTTCCCCGAAGGGAGGTATGCAGAGCCTCACTTTTCACAGTGGTTTGCACATCGTGGAATATAGACGTGACGAGTGGTGAGCTCATCGCCGCCATTGCTTCCCACGACTGACTCTGCTAACGCTTTCTTCCAGAATGTAAGAATGGAATAACACATTTCATAATAAGCTAGCAGCCAAAACCTTATAGGTACTAACGAATCTTACTAACAAGTTTATGGTTTATAAAATTTAGCATGAGTCCTGTGGTGGATGTTATTTTGATCATTTTGTCAATCTAAACGCTGTACAAAAGTTTTCAAATTTGAAAAGGAAAAACTTCCTAACCTAAAACTTTCCCATTTTCAAGTTTCAAAACTTTTGGACAGCGTTAAGACTGGATTATGGATTTTGGATGATGGAGGAAAAACTGTGATTCGGTCTTCAGACTGAAGTCAGTCAGACTTATCGGAGCCTTACACTGCGTGGTTTGACACGCGCTTGTCCAGTTTTTATTTTTACTAATGGTTTTGTAATAATGGTACATAATGGCATCATGTAAGGATTGTTATCTGACATGTTCTGCAGAAGGTTACCGTCGGCAAAGGACATGTGGGAGGAGATCAAATTGTTATTCAATTATTTGAAGTTGGAAATCTTCATCTGCATAGATGACAAAAAATAAACAATATTTTTTTTTTGGATATTATAGAAACAAGATAAAATGCTGTTTTATTCCAAATTATATATAGAAAATACTTTAATGTACACCTTAATAAAAAAAAAAGAGAAACAAAACTTAACTACTTAATTAAAAGTACAATGGGTGGTCTTATAGCTTAGAATCGATTTCTTCCAGACAACCTTTGGATGGAGATAAATTTATAATAAGTATAGTAAATTTGTAAGTTATAATATTGCAAAAACAAGTAAGTATTAGAAAGACAAGCAAAATGAAAAAAAAAATACCCATGTGCATGTCGGAACACGCACATTATATATGGTTCCCGTTACCCGTCACAATATGCGGACTTAGAAGGAGGTTTTCCTGTTTTACTTCATCTAAGTAATTTTCAATGGAATTTGTAAGAAATATTCCATTTTACATCTCCAAGTAAATTTTATAAGTTGTTTGACTGGTAATCGTATTACTTGTAAAGTCTTCTTAGCTGTGATAGTGTTCCTTTCGTTAAACTACTGCTGTGATTTTTTCACATACCTATCCACAAATAAGTTATTAGCTGGCAGACACTTTGGCTCCATTAATTTGCACTTTAAAGCTTAATATTCGCAAGCAGATACCGGAATTGAAAAATGTCTCCTTCAATGTTTTTGAACAACCTATCCAACGACACCCCACACAATGGGATAAAAACCTCACTTTATTGTAGGGGATAAAAAATAAATAAAAAAAAAACAAAAAAAAAAAACTGTTTTGTCTGCGTCTGTGTGTGCCTGTGAAAGATTACAGCTTTATATCACTAAGAGTCTCTGCGCTAAGCCGCGGACAGACAGACGGGCGGACAAATTGAAACTATAAGGATTCCTTGTCTTGTTGCCTACGGAACCATAAAAAACAGTACTGGTTAGTTTTGTAGAGCGTATAAACGTCTTTTTTAACCCCCGACGCAAAAACGACGGGGTGTTATACGTTTTACGTGTCTGTGTGTGTGTGTGTGTGTCTGTGGCATCTTAGCTCCCAAACGGATGAACTGATTTAGTTTTTTTTTTAGAAAGTTTAATTTGACGGGAGTGTTCTTAGCTATGTTTAATCAAAATCGGTTCAGCCGTTTCATTGAGTTGAGGGTTTTTTTTTAATTTTCACGAAATTAATTACTTTTTCACGAGTCACTTTTTCTTAACCAAAATTGACTTATTTACAACCAAAATTGACGTTACAAGGCCAGAGTGATTTGTTAATGAGAATTAAATCATTCCGATCAATCGAGCAAACTTGATAAATTGAGATCTGTCACGCAACCCCGCAGATGCTGATAAGGATACTGCCTTCATTATTGATTAATTTGGACACGGTTCAGTACATGCTATATGTCAATAACTGCGAGAAACGTCTAATACTGCTGTAATTATCTAAATCTTACTTTGGTGGAATGATAAACTGCAGTAGGTAGCACTCGAAGCTGACAGAAATAAGATCTCGTATCAGGAATCATGTTCACTTATTGTCTACAGAAGTTCACTGCACAATTTTTTTTTAATTCTAACTATGTAGGATATTTTAAAATTAATTTAATTTTGAATATGTATATTAATCGTCTTTTATTAGAAGAACATTATAATTGTATTAATTTGATCAATTTTACCCGCAATTACTCCAATTTTTATTGCATTTGACGATCTCTGTGGCGCAGCGGGCTAAGGTTCGCCTGCGACGCAGGAGGTTGCGCGTTCGATTCCTGCCTCGGAACAAATACCCACGGCACAACCAGTTGAGCATAGAAGTTGTGGCTTGAGGCCGGAAGGCTTCTCCACAATGAGCCAGAGCAACGGCCGAGAACTGTAGTATGAAATCACGGAATCTAATATTCACAGCTTCTTAAGTTTAGCGCATGTTTATGATGCCCAATCGTCGCGTGGTAATGAATTAAACAAGCAAACCTATTGTGGACTATTTACCTAAATTGATTTGATTGATGACTTTGCTAAAAGCATAGATCGCAATAAACATCATAATAAAAATTCGCATACTTATTATAGGTTGAATTGGATAAATATTAATAAGGTGAAGATTGATTTTAAGATATAGATTTTTAATAATTTAATTTAATAAGATTTTAAATTATTTAAAGGTTAATATGATAATATTTATCCCAAAGATAAATATGAAGAAGATTTGTAAACTCTCTTTCTGCGAAATAAATAATTCATTCATTCATTCATATATCTATTATCTAGTAGTTACTGTAAGACCCGGTGAGCTGAACCGATGGCTTTAGAATTTACCGCAGGATTAAAAAATTAAAATAATGATCTAATAGCGATCTGGATCATCGATTGATGAAAAAGCATTCGGTATAGACGCATGCTGAAATGTCCTTTGTTTTCGTATTCGTTTGCGTCATCAGAGGCCTTATTACAAGTTTTGATAGTTTTCGAAACTATAATGTATATTCGTTTGCTCTTGCAGCGCCCCTAGCGAAAACTCCAAGGAACTAAGGGACGCTGCAAGTAAACGATTGTAACTTCATAATAGTTTAGAAAACGATCAAAACTCGTTCGTTAGCTTCTGTATTTCATCATTTCCGTTTGATGACGTTTTAAACGTCTATAATTTCGGGTTGGTGGCCATTTTTGATGCAACGGTTGCAAGGAAATGACGTTTAAACGAAAAATTAACGGCTCGGACTATTTTTTTTATTTTTTTTTATTTTTTAAATCAGTAATTGTAGGCCAACAAGTTTACGGCCCAGCCATAGACACCGGCGACACAATACCCCCCGTATTGTCGATGCGCTGCCTACACTGAAGGTTTTTTTTTATATTTTCTTAAAGCGGCACCAGCGGGAAAAGCTCATATTTCATTTCGATATAGTTTTTTTTTTTACTTTCTTTCATGTTGTTTTCCATAAACCATATCGCAACATATATGTATCACACGATATAATAATGCAAGCTATATATAACTAAAGGGTCCCTCACACGAAACAATTAAGAGTTAGTTCCATAGAAATCGGAAGTAAGGAGAACTGTTATCCGGACTGTCTTGTATTGAAACTGATGTCGCCTAATTTTGCCGCAATATTTTTTACACTTACAAACTTAAACACTTCAATTATATTAGTTACGTGTATTTATTCAATAAGTTCAACAAGTAGTTCGTCGTGATTCCACGAGTCCTGTGTTCTATCTGTGTTCTGTGTTCACATAGCAACAAATATTTTATTTTTTTGACTGTGTGTATGCTGCTATGCAAAATAAATTATTTATATTCTTCTATTCTATTCTATCTTTTGACTTCAATTTTTATAAGGTATCATGACACAAGACGGCATTAAGCCGCTAACAGGAAAAAAAGTGGTGCTAAGCTGTTTTTCACTGTTTTTAACTGCTTTCTCCTCGATAAACAAAGGGAAACGGAAAATAACTAAAACTAATCACGTATCTTTGAAATTTTACCATCAACTTCTGTTTTTTTAATTTAATTATTTAAGGTCATAAATACTTGACATTAAATCCGCAAGTGAATATGAGCAATTTGCTCTTACCATAGCTACATGCAACACGCTTCCTTACCAGTACCCTTAGTACGAGAATTTGTCAGTATTCGAAACTATATGAAGTTTCGTTTCCTTCAATACATTTTCTGACAGCGTTCTTAGTTTTCTCCTCGTTTTCGCTAGGGGCGCTGCTAGTAAATGTATGGAAGGAAACGAAACTTCATGTAGTTTTGAATACTGTCAAATTCTCGTACTAACCCCCCAGTTCTACTTACTTCTTCCTGTGTTTACACATTCGCGTGACACCGCCCACACTACCGATCTACAATAAATCTGTCATCTGACATTGGCTGGATCTCGACACCGGCGCAGGCGCATATGTGATTGTTCCATTGTGATGCTAATCCCCGATTGACAGATGATGGCATTGCGCAAGTGTCGTGTACTGACGCAAGTACAGACTTGTTATTATTGGGGCAGAGTAATGACTGCATACAAAGGTCATGTGTGAGCCAAATTATTAAGACTTAACAGATTGTTAAGATGAAACGGACTGTGTTAATAAAGGGTAGAATTAATAACTATAGCTAAAGAAAGTAACACCGCATTGTTGACGACCTCTGTGGCGCGGCGGGCGAACGTTCGCCTGCGACGCAGTAGGTTGCGGGTTCGATTCGCGCCTCGGAATAAATATGTATGCGATCTGCAGATATTTGTTCAGGGTGTTCTGGGTATTTTCTATATATTATAAAAAGTATCTATCTATGTAATATATTGTCAGTTGTCTAGTACCCATCATAACACAAGCTCTGCTTAGCTACGGGCTAGATAATGTTGTGTGAACAGTCCAGCATTATTATTTATTTATTATTGTACCAAAATGTTTTTTTTTGGGAAGTCCGACAAAGAACCCTTTTGCCAGAAAAGTTTTGCCATGTCCGTATGTGTGTCTATTCGTAGTCAGAGCCGTTTAACTCGTAGACTATTAGTACTATCATGCTGAAATTTCGCATGGAAGTACAAATTAGTAACGCCTACAAAGTTAAGAAATAAACATTATTTTGTATGTAAAGAGCAATGTACAAGCATGTAAGAAGCATGAAGAGCATGTAAAAATCATGTAAAGAAGGTTTTTATTCTTTTCCTATTTTTTTCTCCCTTCTGGGCAAAGGTCTCCCCCAAACTCTTCCACTTGTCCCTTTCCTTGGCATTCTCCCAACACTCCTCAAAACTAACAGGATCGTCCGCCAACGCCTTCTCGGCCGACCCCGAGGTCGCCGTCCTTCAGGTATCCAGGGTGTGCTGATATTCGCCTACCTGTTGGGAAGCATTCAACTGTCGTGAATTTATAAAGGGTATTATTTAAAAAAAAAATTGTTGTACCGCTGAATAGATGTTTCAAAAATAATTAATTATTGAAACAAATAATATTTTGATAACTGTTGTGAAATTCCCTCACGAAAGTATAAAATAAGTAAGTTACCTACTAAGTATAAACTTATCAATTCCTTAAATACTTGATAAGAAATTTACCAATACATGGTTTTATGTTGTGGTTTATGTGTGTTGTTTAATTTAACGTTGTACTTTGTTTAATTTTGGAGAACGTTTTATTTAATTTTTAATTATTTTCTTGTGAATAACCTATAATGTACAGGTAAAACAAAATTAAGACTATTGGAACATCCTGAGAGTACGACATTACTGTTTACCTTCCTATGTTAAAACTGTTCAATACCATTGGTAAACACCGGGGCAAATATTAGCCGATAACTCTTGTCTGTAGGTAGGTAGATACTGAGTAGGTACTAGGTAGGTACTAGGTAGGTACGAGGTAGGTACTAGGTAGGTACGCCTGCTAGTTTGACCTCTCATTCATAGCACAGCGACTATTTTAGACGGAGCTGTATTGCACTATTGTGTGCAAAGCTCACATGCAAAGTACGACACTGGTTCATTCAGGCATATAGTTACTTTTACGAGCGCGTCAATAAATGCAACTTAGCGGAGTAAGTGCTGGTGTAATGTAGTTAGTATTATTTTATCTGTGATGTGTTGTTTTGTATGTTACATTTGAATTGGTGTTTATTTTGTGTATCTTTTTATTTTTTTAACTGCGTTAAAAATTCCCGTTTTCTATAACATGAATGTTATTGCAGTGTTTCATGTGACCATGGCATAATTCATGACTGAGAAGTGCTCTTTTTATGAAAACTTAACATGGTTTTGCATTTACATTTAATCAAACCCGTGTTGATTATCTTTACTTCTTTCGATATAAAAAGACTAGTTAAAAGTTCTAAAAAACATGCCAAGTTTTTTTTTCATATGAACTGTTTTCATAGTTTTGGATTTATCCTCTCAACCATCGAACGGAGGCCTGCAATGCTCTAAGCTCTCAACAGAACGAGACTACGAAAAAGCTTGCATAACACCCAATAAAACGCACGTAGTTCTTGATCGAATAAACTGATTAATACCATAGTGGTTTTTTCAGGACACCAGTAAAGGCCTGCCACTTCGTCCAAGTGGAGTTTTTTCCATACAAATTTCAACATCCCGCGAATGGGAACAATGTTAGAAAATCCTTTCTTAGTGCGCCCTATACCATTAAAGGAAAGGTCAGTTCTCTAGAATTACGGTTTACACTGTGTTTGATAGTCAGTCACGCAAAAGAGTTATCTATAAAGCAGTACCTATACCTACTCCTACTATGGGTACATCTACACAAAACTTTCAAGTTCATCGCAAATGGTTGTCAAAGCCTTTTATGTAGCCGCGATAAGTTTCAATAACGGTATCGTGATGAAAGAAGCGTCTCGTGATTTTTTGTTCGTGTGTGTATTTTTTGTACTTGAGTTACAAGTCGTACGTAACTGTAAAGTTTTTACTCTTGCTCTTTATTCCTTTCTGTATTTAGTGATTTTTACGGTACATGAACTGTTTCTTTTAATTGTATTGCTGTATTCAAATTAAGTAATTTCTCAAATAAACTTTTTTGAAAGACCACTTGAAACAAACATATTAAATTAATTAACAAACAATTAAACAACAACAACACACTTCTTTTTTTTTTGCCATTTGGCGTGACTGAAATCGACTGGAGTCAAATGGAAGCTCACAGCTTCACTCCAAATGGCTTTAATTTCTGGCGCACGGACGCCCGGCTCGTTATATGCAAATACATGTTCGCACATTCACGGGCTGAGCGGTTCGATGCCAAATAGCGTGAGGCTGTAAATACTCCATGGCAGGTGCCAACTTACGGTGAACAGTCTATATTCATGCTATATCCATAATATAGTGGTCTCCAGCCATGCTACCAGCAGGTGTGGAAGTGGCAAGCAAGTGTTGTGAGACAGCCATACTGATCCGAATGATGATTTGATGTAAATAAAAAAAAACTTTACAATGATTAAGCTTATATCACGATGTGGATTAACTTTGTATGTTCAATCGATTAGAATATTGACTTGGAAGTAACTCCATACGTTGCAAATATCCGGTCGGATTTAAATCCTAATGAGAGCGATTCAATGTTACGGCTCATTCGATTAGTTCGGGTGCTACTTGTATTTCAATGAAAACATGTTCGCAAATAAACGGTCCGTAAAAAGTAAGATAAAATGTTTGTTATTGGCTTGAAAATATTCATCAGAAATGTGGCAACCTTACCTCCCACCCATTCACCCCTATCTACACATTCCAGTTCTTTGGGACTTTGAATATGATGGTGCCCGGGAAAAATAAAGTTTTTTATTATTTAAATTTGTTAATGGAACATTATTTAATAAAAAAACTTTTCAACTGCCTGAATGACGGAACCGTCAGATGGCCCACTTGGTGTTAATCAGTAACATCTGCCTTTAACAATGCATTATCACATAGGTCACGTCCACCTAAAACTCGTTCTAGGACACTGTACTGCGCCCGCCACCCTGTGACATAAAGATGAAAAGTCTCATGTAGCTGTAATTTCACCGGCAGCCATACCCTGCAAACCGGAACACAGCAATACGAGTACTATTACTTTGCGGCAGAAATAGCATAAGAACTCTTTCACAAAAAAGCTCTACTACTACCTAAAAATTATCTTTTGTGATGGTGGGCGCGCCACAACGTATGACAGATATTTTACTAAAAAATGCGAACTATCTTTGGAATAGTTTTTTTTTTATGCTACCAAGGTAGCAAACAAGCTTACGGCCCACCTGTTAGTAAGCGGTTACCGTAGCCTATGAACGCCTGCAATACCAGAGGTATCACACGCGCGTTGCCGACCCTTTAAAAATTTCCAAACACCCCTTTTGAAGAACCCCATACTGTAGTCGCTCGGGAAAACCTCAGCAGGGAGATCATTCCACAACCTGAGCGTTCGCGGGAGGAAGTTTCTCTGAAACCGCACAGTCCGGGACCACCCTGGCTCTAAGGTGTGCGAATAAATCCTCTGCCGATGGCGAGCGGTGCGGTGAAAAAAGGTTGCTGTAGGCATCATGTCAAACAATTCCTCGGAACAAAACCCATTATACAAACGGTAGAACACGCAGAGAGAGGCAAAGTCTCTCCTCAGACGTTCGTGAGCTTGGGATTCTCGACAATTCTCATTGCACTCCTTTGAACCGAGTCAAAAGGTCCAAGCTGGTAGCCAGGTGCTCCTGCCCAGAGGTGACAGCAGTACGCCATGTGGGGCCGGACTTGCGACTTATAGAGAAGCAGCCTTTGCCCCGTAGTGAAGTACAGCTTCGCTCTGTTAAGTACACCAAGCTTTTTGGCAGCCAGCTTGACCTTATGTTCTAAGTTACAGTGTTTCGTCTTTTGCATTGACATGCAGTTTCAAATTCGGTAGAAACAGACAAAACACGGTGTATAGATTACAAGGATAATTTGTGTTTACTAGTAGCACGGTAGTTATGTACCTATCGCCTACCAGAATGCGTGGGTAAGTGCCTAATCAAATTCTCCACAAAACACCGGTTACTGGAATGTCTTTGTAAACAGTAGGTACATAAGTTAAATCTAGACAAAATAACTATTATTTTCCTAGGAGCTTGTAACGAAGTGAGGCAAGCTTAGCGAGTCTTGGCTAACCGAAGTGAAAGAATGGAATCCTCTCACTTGCTAATAGGCGGTTTTGAAAATTTTGTAATCATTTAGCAATTTGCAATTGGTTTTAAACGCTATTTCAATGATAGCCTAACATTCTGGTTCGTTCAGGTGGTTCGTTTTGCATTTTATAATCGACTGATTGTTTTAATTTGAGCATGCAATATTTGTCTCTATATAATTCTTAATTGACCGAAAGCTTTTGTTCCATTTATGGTTCTGACTGAAAGCTTCTGTAATGACGTATTTTGGTAATTGTTTTGATATTTCGGTCAAACTTACATTGATATTAATGGAGTACCTATAAGACCCAAGGTTTCGAACAATTTAGATGCCCTTAGTCATGTCTGAGCTTAGATAATTACAATTTGTTGTCTAGGACTGGATATATAATCAAAGTGTCTGAGTGTTGTTCTCGGTACGCGGCGCGGAAGACAGTCACTAAAAAAAAAGTATTCTTAGTTCATTATTATTATTGATAAATTATTGTTATTGATTAATTATTATTATTGATCAATTATTATTGATTAATTACTATTGTTGATCAAATATTATTGATTAGTTATTGTTATTGATTAATTATTATTATTGATTAATTATTATGTTTATTTATTAATAACTAAGTATATCATACAAATTAACTCAAAAAAAAAATTATACATTCAAAAAGCCTTTATGCGACATGATTTACATGATTTTGCGTTTTGAACAGTTTCGTTCTTTGATGTTCCATAGTACATATTATTTGTATCTAAAGGAATCTTCTGGAGCATTCGGGAAGCTTCTGAAAAGTTCTAGAAAAGTCTCGAATGTTCTTGAATAGATATTCTACCTAGTTCTGAATATCCAAGCCGAGAATTATGTTACCAGATATCGACCATTTCTTTCACTAATTAACCAAACCTATGACATTATCAGAAAAGATAAGCATAAGTATAATACATGCAATTCATTAATCAAAATAGTTGAATGGCTTGTTGCACTGTAATGAAGCGTGCGTAATAGATCATTGATCGATACAAGATCGATACGCACTCGCTGGCTACCCTTGACTCGCCGCGACCTGTTTGCATTCAGATTTCATATGAACATTTCCACTTTTTATTTTGATTTTGGTTACATAACACAAAAACGTTTCGATTTTAATAAATTACTAGCTGCGCCCCGCGGTGTTACCCGCGTTCGTAGTCTCGAACCCGTGGGAACATCGAGATAAAAATGGAGAAAAAAAATTGCCTTATGTATTATTCCAGGAGTCCAGCTTTCTCTATTCCAAATTTCATTCAAATCCGTCCAGCCGTTTCAGCGTGAAGAAGTAACAAACACACAAACTTTTCTTTTTCCACTATCTTTTAGTAGTAGTAGAGCTTTTTTGTGAAAGAGTTCGTCCGGGGAAGTACTACCACCATAACTATTTCTGCCGCAAAGCAGTAGTGCTCGCATTGCTGTGTTTCGGTTTGAAGGGTAAGAGTGCCGGTGAAATTACAGGCACATGAGACTTTTCATCTTTATGTCTCAGGGTGGCGGGCGCAGTGCAATGCCACATAGGGTGCGTCCTAGGTGGACGTGACGTATGAGGTAATGCACTGTTCATAGGCAGAGGTTACTGCTTAACATCAGGTGGGCCATCTGCTTGTTCCGTCATTCAAGTAGTATAAAAAAACAAAAAAAAACTAAGTATTATATTAGTGGGATTATGAAATACACAGTTTTCTGCAAACTTTTATCTCAATATTCTTATTTTGTTAATCAAAGTCATCAGTATCATTACCATCATCAGTCGTTAGACGTCCAGTGCTGGACGAGGCATCCCCCATAGAATGCTCCCCCTCCCATAACCACAACGCTTGGCAGGTGGATTGGTTATTGCAGCATTGGTATTGATTACTCCGGTGGATGCTACTGCACATTTCCCGGATTACGGAAATTACACTAAACAATTAACTAACACTACCATTATGTACTTTTCACTAAAAACGGGATATTTACCATAATTATTGAGTTTTGTTTGTTCCCGATTTGGTCGATATATCTACCAATAACATATACACGCAAATACTTTTTTTTTTTTTTTTTTTACTACTTGAATGACGGAACAAGCCGATGGCCCACCTGATGTTAAGCGGTTACCTCTGCCTATGAACAGTGCATTACCTCATAGGTCACTTTAGTTAGTTCTCCCGTAATCATGGCGCGTGCAACTGTGCCGAAATATTGGGAACAAACAAAACTCAATAATCATAGTATATATATCCCATTTTTAGTGAAAAATATGTACATAACCATGATAGTTTCAAAAGTTACTACCATAAAACAAGAAAAAAATATTATTTACTTACAATATCATTTTACTTGTAGTATGTAAGTACATAGGCAAGAACCTTCTCGTACATAATAGCTTAAGCAAAAAAACTAAGGTCAACTTCAACTTTTATCCTCATTTCGACGAACATACAAATTAAGCGATTTTTGTTCAACCACTTTACAAAATTAGTTTAAAACAATAAACATAATAATTCGCCCCATTAAACTGTCTCTCCAACTCATAACTAAAGCACATATCTTAATATTTATTGTACCTAAATGTTTCTTTATAGCTTGTGTATATAAACTCGTGACAGACAGCGCGGTGCCTTTGCACAGTTAAGCAACACCGGCCTTTGAGGCTTGAATATAAGTTTAGAGGGTTCTGTACCTTAACAGGAAAAAACAAGACCCTATATAAGATCACTTTGCTTTCTGTCTACCAAGACCCTTTTTCTAAAAAACGGCTTAGGTATCAACTTGAAATTTATTTATACCATTATCTGCTAGCTTATTTAAGGAATGTATTATTACTGGAAGAAAGCGTTAGCAGAGTCAGTCGTGGAGAGCAATGGCGGCGATGAGCTCACCACTGACCACGTCTATATCCCACAATGGTGCAACCCACGGTGAAAAGATGCCCATTTGAGGTTCTGCCTACACTTTCGGGGAAAAAGACGTGTGTCTATGTATTTATGTAGTATGTATGATGCTACTGCACATTTCCTGGATTACGGAAACGGATTAGCCGTTTTATGACAAAAGAAAACTTAGTTTCCTGAAAACAGTATCCTATGCCCTTCCTTATGATCACACTATAACGTTGTCATATTTAATCAAAGTTGGTTCAACCATTTCTCGAAAAGGTAACAAACAGACGGAAATACGGACAGTGCTTTCAGTTTACATTATTACTTATAATTGGTGTATTAAATTTGGCCTTATGGCCAGCAGTAGACTTCTATAGTCTGATGATGATGATCATGTTACTCAGGGTGTGACCCGTGAATGTAAAACATACACACGTACACAAATCCATACGTACACAATAATCATAGGGATGTTGATGTTGTTATTCTCCGGTGACATCATTTAAATTACTACGACCCTGAAACAAATATCTACCAAATCGCCTCAAATAAAACATATTATAGAAATGTCTTAATCAAAAAGTGGCAGTAATACAGTAGGTACCTACATAATTACATTCAGACTGCATGAAATAAAGTATTTTATGACAGCTTAATAAAAATAATTAACATTATCACACATTAATATAAGTTGGTGCAAGAAAAAAATGCCCTTTTGTACATGCCGAATCGCTTTGATTTTGACCGTGACATTTCTCGGCCATTTCGCAATTTTTATTCGAAAACTGGCAACACTGGTAAAGATTTAACGCGAATAGTTAGCCGCTCCGATTTCGTCACTCGTTTTAATTATTGTGCCCTATTTCACCTTACTGGTGAACTTTTATTAATTAAATATTGGTAATTACTTCAAGATGGTCCGAATTGTTTGCCATTAGCGGTCAAAAATGCCTTCGTTGTTGGCAGACCAAAGCCACGCTCTGTACTGGTTATGCTAATCTCCTAACAGGAGAGGCCTTGCCTAAACTTACACCATGTTCAAATTAGCCCATACCTACAAGTAATTAATTTAGTAAAAATTAAAAAAAAAACCCTCAACGCATTGAAACGGCTGAACTGATTTTGATCAAACATAGCTAAGAACACTCCCGACAGATTCACCTTTCAAACAAAAAAAAAACCGTTTCATCCGTTCGGGAGATACGATGCCACAGACAGACACACACACATACAGACACTTCAAACTTATAACACCCTGTCGTTTTTGCGTCGGGGGTTAAAAACTGGAAAAAGCTTCTATTTTGTAAGATAGGATATCTTCCCCGAATTTGACGATTTTGTTCAAACTCAAACTCAGTGATGACCAACGAGATAAAGTAGGTAGAGTTTGTTCAGAAAGAGTCCCGTCGTGGGGTTTGAGGTGCTGTGGTTATTTACCTTATTTGTTTGGCGGACAATACAATAGCACGTCTGTTCCGGTTTGATCTTTTTACAACTGTAACTATTTATTTAGTTTATGATTTAAAATGCCGACAGAAAGGCACCAGCTCAAAAACCAGAAATCGGAACGTTACTTCATAATTTGGCCAAGACGGCTCTCTTTCTGAACATACTCTATCTACTATTTATTTATTTATTTTATTTAAAGGAGAACCAACAGCTTTCATATATTAGAACACACAATATGATAGCATTAGAGAGCCAATTAAAGGTTCTCACGAATAGAAACAGTGACGATACAATCATCACCATTATTATATTATATAAAACTATACGGCAAAAACTAACGAATAAATGGATACTTTAACAGATTACATATACAGTGGAAAATAAGTTACAGTTTAGTTAAACATAATATATATAAAGTAGATATATTATACGGTCACTAAACATCGTCATCATCAGCTGCGAAGAATTCTCTGCTCAGCCGCAGTCTCGCTGAGGAGACGCTAGTTTCGCTTTTATTTGAAATTCTGCTCAGACCCTTTTTGTCATTTGGGATAAGCGGGATAGACTACAATTTATCTATTTATAGATAGCAGGTTTTAACAATTTTAACTTCGAATGTGCCTATAAAATCTTCCGTATAAAACGTTATGAGTTCCTTCCTGTTGTTTGTTTACAATTGGCGTATTGTTTTGAAGAGACTCAGTTACGTATAATGGTCAAATATTTCCGCGTTATTATAATTTTATGGTTTGCCTGGAGCTTAGTCCGGTTTTTGTTTCCCATAAGCCGCTTATCTCCACCGTGAGGATGATGAATTAGTTCACTAAGCTCAGTTTAACAATGAGTATTATATTCATGAAGTTTTTACTAAGTAAAGCTTCTTATTTTATTTAAATTTGAATTTACTTAAAGATTACATTTATCATATGTATATACCGGCGCAGTATATTAATGTTGCATATAAAAGAACTTAATTTTTTTTAACGATCTTGGTCAAGCCTTTGTTTGGCTACGATCTCACCTGTTGGTAAGTGACGATGCGGCCGAAGATGGAGCACAAAGGTCTAGAAGGCACCTATTCACTCTAGCCTTGAAGAGACCCAGATTATAGTTTTCAGGAAAGACAGACGACGGTAGTGTATTCCACTCCTTAGTTATAATTGTACCTACAATAGTTTTTGTATTGAAATCAAACTTAGTTATAACTAAACGTTAGTCAGTAGTACAGCTTTTTTGTGAAAGAGTTCGTCCGGGGAAGTACTACCACCATATCTATTTCTGCCGCAAAACAGTAGTACCACGCATAGCTGTGTTCCGGTTTGAAGGGTGTGGGGTGGAATTACAGGCACATGAGAATATTCATCTTTATGTCTCAGGGTGGTGGGCGCAGTGCAATGCCAGATAGGATGCGTCCTAGATGGACGTGACTTATGAGGTAATGCATTGTCAAAGGCAGAGGTTGGGCCATCTGCATGACCCGTCAAACACGCAGTTAAAAAAAACTCTTTTCGAGTCGTCTCAACATGTTACTCTGAACCGCATGACCGTATACAGATTCATATAGATATAACCTTCTAAGGCATCTTGGATCATAAACCATTTGTAGATTCTATAAGAATGTATGGTACCTCGTAACAAAAGCTCGGACTCAGAGCATTGAACCTGGGGCCTCACGAAGCCATCAATCTATCTCTTCACGCTTCACAAGCACATAAAGAGTACGAACCTACCTACCACTTTGTTGGCTAAAGTTAAATGTGATAACCCTGACTCTTCAGGTCCACTCTTTGAACTTGTATCTTTTGTGTAGGTACCAGAATTGAAATTGATGGATATGTGAACTTTGCCTCCATCATCATCAGTCTATAGAAGTCCACTGCTGGAATAGGCCTCCCGTAGAATGCCATAACGAACGTTCTCGTGCCAACTTCACCCACCGTCTTCTTGCAACCTTTAAAATGTCATTATTTTATATTATTTATTGAACAAAATCCACAGCCTTTAATATAAAACAGCAAATACTTACTAAGTTAATCTTAAGGTGGCCCTGCGCGACGCACCGAAGTCCATCGCAGGCGTGGTCTAAAATCTTGTATAAAATCTCCTGAAATGGATGGAGGAAATGGATTTACATTTTATACAACTAATAATTTTGAACATACATACAAAGTGTAGAATATTATAAAATGAAATGTAAATTTGCTGACACAAAGCTCAAACTCTCGCAGCGTGCTATGGTGAGAGCTATTCTCGGAGTTTCACTACGTGGTATAATAATCTGAAATAAGGAGATCCGTAGAAGATACAAGATATTTATTTGCATAAATAAGTGTTACAATTTGTTCTTATAAAATAGTGAGCACTTATGACTTATTTGCCCTCTGCAGGCATCGCAAATTTTACGAGGGCGTAAACTGTTACTTAGTTTTTACATAAGTTATTACATAGGTATAGGTAAAACAACTAACTACTAAAATGTTAACTAATACAACAAAATAACAAATAACAGAATAACTTTGCCTTAAATGGAAAAAAATATGACCTGTTCTTACGCACCTATGATGTTATCTGTGGTACGAAGAATAATTGAGTTATTAGCAGTAGCATATAAATAAATAAAATATGTATTTATATTCAGCGAGATGATTCACACAAAATGTTCTATACCTAACTATGTATTTATTAGACTATCGTTTTCGAAAAATAAAAACAATTACTTATTAATTATTTATCAAGTAAGTACTTATCAACTTATCTACTCAGCTACTTGGGCCGGCCAATTAAAATGTATAGCCACATGAGTACACTTAATATCTCTACTGTGTATTTTTACGGCATTATTTGCCTTAAAGATAATACTTATCAAAATACGCGAGATCTAAAACAGGTGAAGGCCTACATTCTCTTTCGATAACGTAATACACAGATTAAATATCAGTGCAGTGGGTACAATCCTACCTCATTACCATACTGCGGTTATCAAAACAACGGTTTGTTTCCAACTTGTATGTTGCTTATAAAAAGACCATTAAAAAAAAGTGTAATAGTACCAAATGTATCAATAAATTCTAACCGTCCCAGTTGACGGTGAAAAAACACACCCCAAAACACTAGCCGTTAGCCAATGATAACGTTAGCAAAATGTGCTATTTACAGCTCCTTCACCGTAAGATGGCACCTGCATTAATACATAAATAAATAATTAATGCTGGACAGTTCACACAACATTATCTAGCCCCAAGCTAAGCAGAGCTTGTGTTATGTGTACTAGATAACTGATATACTTAATACAATAAATTGCATAGATAGATATTTTTTATTATACATATACATACCCAAAACACCCTGAAAAAATATCTGCGATCGCACATATATTTGTTCCGAGGCGGGAATCGAACCCGCAACCTCCTGCGTCGCAGGTCAAGTTTCGCCCGCCGCGCCACAGAGGTCGTGAAATGTCGTCGTTGGTTGCACGCCAACCAAGGCAGGTGCCATCTTACGGTGAACGAACTGTAAATACGACCCATTTGCATTAGTCAAACTGGAGTGAAATTGGTAAAACTATCGCTGAATCAATGCAAAAGTATGTGTATGAGGTCAGCTACTTACAAAAGAAAATAAACTTCGAGAAAACAACGACCTCTGTAGCGCATCGGGCGAGTGGCCGGGTCATATGCGAGAGGTTGCGGGTTCGATTCCCGCTGCGGGAAAAATGTTTGTATGATCTGTAAATATTTGTTCCGTGTCTGGGTGTGATAATAATAATAATAATAAACCAATAAGCCTGATATCGTGCTGGTAGACCGGTCGGAACGCCGGGCGATACTTGTTGATGTCACTATCCCGCATGATGCTAATCTCGTGAAGGCCGAGAAAGACAAGTTTTTTTTTTTTTTTTTTTTTTTTTAACTTTGATAGACCTTTGTTTGACCACGATCTCACCTGACCTACCTGAGTACCTTGACTTGGCTCACGAGATTACCGCCATGTGGGATGTGGATTCAACGATTATCGTCCCGATAGTCGTTTCAGTGAATGGACTGATTGCGAAGAGCTTCGACCAGTACCTTAAGAAGCTCTCGCTAAATAGTTGGATCAAGGGTCAGATTCAGAAGGCGGTACTCCTGGACTCGGCACGTATAGTCAGGAGGTTCCTCTCTCTGCAGTCCTAGCCCCCGACCGTTTGGGCCTCGCTCCGCGGTCGGTGGTTCCCCGTTTTGATTTATATTTTTCACTATAATGTTTTTTACTATTTACTTTTTTATAGATAGTATTGCTTTATAGTGAAGAATATATTTTTTTACGAGATTTTTAATAAATGAGTGGTATAATAATAATAAAAATAATAAAAAATCTTTATTGACATAATACAGAGTACATAATATATTACTGAATCCATAGGCTCCCAAACTAGTTTAAAAACTGTATATCAGGAGCCAGTGGCTTCTCCCACCTTATACCACAATTAATTATGTCTTAAGCAAACTAAAAAAAATTCTATAAAAAGAAAAAACTAAAACTAAAAATCCAAAACAAAGACTAAAACAAAACTAAACAAAACAAAACAAGCCCTCTAACAATAGTGTTAAAAAGATAAATTAAAGATGAATGAATAAAAGGAATTAACATTATAAACGTACCTACTAAATTGTATTTATGGGTAAATTTACATTCATACTCACAAAAAAAATATTTATTGTATATATTTATATATAATTATATATAATATATATAAATATATATATATACATAAAAGACTTAAAAATATATATATTTATAAGCGTGTTTATATAAAATAATATGTAAAATTAATGTATGTGTGAAAGGTCTGCTTTGGATATTTATGTAAAATGTGTCAGAAGTAAAAACCAGCTAACATTGACTCGATGCCCCCGTAATCAAACACACTAATCCAGGTAAGTTTACTTTTTTTAATTTCATTATTGCTCTTCTTTTTTACTCTGAGAGCTTTATTAAGTTCATTATAAAGATGCGGGGCAACAACATTAAACTGCTTCTGTCCAAACCTAGTCTTAGCTTTGAGAACAGGACAACGGTCAACTCTTTTACTAAAATCGGGTATGTAAGGAACTACTTTTCTGTGGTATCTTCGCAAGCACTCATAAACAAATAGTTTTCTTACGCTTAGAACATTAGCTTTCTCATAGACAGCCGTGGTCGGATGCCTATAAGGGAGGTAAAGTAGAACTTTTAACACAGCACGCTGCGCACGTTCTGTAGTAATCAGATACGATTTAGCTACCGTACCCCAAGCACAAATGCAGTATCTGACGATGCATTCACACAGTGCCTTATAGGTTTGAATAACTAAATTGAAATCGGCTACTGTTCGGAGGGCTCTGAAAACGTAAATAAGTTTCCTTATCCTCAGAGCCAACGACGCTATGTGGTTACTCCAGTTAAGTTTGTCGTCTATTAATACTCCAAGATATTTAATAAAGGAAACACGATACAAGATAGAGCAACTACATTTGACAGGACGGCTGCTGCGGTTACAGGGATAGGTATGAATCCTGACATTTAAATCAGATCCCGGCTCCCCTGCAGCTGTTATACTATAGCACATGTACTTCGTTTTGCTAGTATTTAGTGTAAGGAGGCTATTCTCCAACCAATTTGTTACAACTGAAAGACAGTCCTCAGCCAGCTCTACAACGTTATGCCAGGTTTTTTCATGAAGGAGTAGCACAGTGTCATCAGCAAACATCAGCAAGTCCAGACCATGCAAGGTAGTATTACATAGGTCGTTTATATAAATGAGAAAAAGCGTAGGTCCCAGTGTACTACCTTGAGGTACGCCATATGTGCACACTGCGCTATCACTTTCATGTCCCTCGACACGAACCTGTTGAGATCTACCCGCCAGATAGTCCCTAAACCAGTCCAGAGCCAGCCCTCTGATACCAACGTTCTCCAACCTAGTTAACAGGATTGGGATGGACACGGTGTCAAATGCTTTCTGGAGATCCAGGAATACACCTAAGCACTTGTCTCCATTATCCAGATAGGACTTGATTTGAGACGTTAGCATCAGAACTGCATCCTCAGTCGACCTACCTTCTCTAAAGCCGTATTGGTGTTTACTCAGTAGGTTATTTTTTTCGAGATACCGCATAACCCGCCTTTTTACAAGCTTTTCTAAGACTTTCGATAGGGTCGAGAGAAGGGAGATAGGTCTGTAATTTGAAGGATTCTTCCTATTCCCTGCCTTAAAAACTGGACAAACAACAGCAGATTTAAGAGAATCAGGAAATGTGCCTGTTGCAAAACTTAAGTTGCATAAGAATGCAATAGGTTCAGCAAAAAAAAATATGAATTGTTTAAGTAATGTCGCTGTAATTTTGTCCCAACCGGGCGCACTATTAGATTTAAGTCCGAAGACCACACTTTTAACTTCAGCTGGATCAGTTGGAAGAAGGGACATAGAGTTGACAGGTGAGTTTGATGTTTTCGCAAGTATTGCAAGTTCTCTTTCAGTGGTTTTCATGTTTTTTAGAGTCATATTCGCAAGAGTTCCCCCGACAGTAGTAAAATATGAATTAACCTGATTGAGTGATTGATTTGGATTATTACTTATGTCTAACAAATCACTGGGTGATTTCTTTGTTTGATCAAAGTTACAAACTTCCCTTATTACTTTCCATGTTTCTTTGATATTACCTTGATTTTTAGTAAGTTTATTTCTGTAGTAATCCATTTTTAAACACTTTATAATTCTATTACAAACATTTCTATATTTGTTATATTTCTCTTTAAGCTTTTCATCTTCCGGTGCCTTCTTAACCTTTATATGCAGTCTATCCCTTTTTCTTATTGATCTAACGACACTCCGTGTGATCCAGGGCTTTAAAGGTTGATTTCTTTTAGAAAATGTCTTGATCAGGGTATTCAGATTAAGAATAGATATAATTTTAGTTGTAAACAAATCAGTAGCGACATTAGCATTATCAATCGAAAACAGATCCTCCCAGGACTCATTAACTAGTGATTCTTTAATACCTTCATAATTCACGGTAACTCTATTGTATGTGTTTACTTTTTTGATCACTCTAGCATTATTAATATAAAGCAGGATGGGAGAATGGTCAGTTAACTGCTGTTCGAAGACTAGTGTTTTCCAACTACCATGAAGTTTAACCATGAAATGATCCAAACACGTGACTACTCTGGTAGGGAGATTTATACCTTGACTAAGTCCATGCATAGCCATCAGGTTCAAATAATCTATTGCATAATCTGCTATGTTATCAGGTAAAATATTTAAATTAATATCACCAGTAAATATAATATTTTTGGTAGAGATACTTGATAACACGGAGTCAATGGATTCCAAATATTTATTAGCATTACGAAAACATGGTGAACGGTAAGAGCATACGACAGTATAATCAGGTGATAACGTAATTACGAGGCAATTGCCTTCTGAACAAGGTGGTTCAACTGCAGAGGCTACTAATTGTTCTCGAATATATACGACCACACCGTCATTCTGGTTTAACTTCTGCCTCGTCCAGAACATATTATAATTGTCTACGCTAGGTGGCGGATTTAAAGAACTGGTCCTACACTCTGTCAGCACGAAAACATCTACTGATATGCTTAGGCTAGATATAAATGCTAGAAATATGTCAATGTTAGCGTTTATACTCCGAATGTTTTGAGTTACAATAGAAAGTGTGTGCTTACTGTTAACGTCCGGGCCTAAACCATTAGGGCAGCTTTTAGAGTCACCAATTGAAAGGCAGTCCATTGGCTGTGAGTTATCAACTTCTGCAATAATAAAAGAGTTGTCATCCATTATGAAGTGAAAAAGTATTCGGGTACAAAAATTGATTCTGTTACAGAAATAAGGTTACAACGAAATGAGTCTGACAGCAGAAAGGGTGTGTTTACATAATATGTATAGAGTGAAAGGGTATGTTTAATGTTTTGTTTCATTTCCTGAGAGAGAGAGAGATTGTTTTTGAAATTTATATAAACTATAATTATTATAAAATTGATTGTGCGATAAAGAAAGCTAAAAAACAGTTCTAACTTGTAGACCGAAAATAATGCCCTAACTAGTCAGTTACTCTTCAAATTCTCCAAATCACTCTCATTATTGACCTTAATGAGTGCAGCTCCATCTGACCGTCTCAGGTATATTTCGCCTCTCGAAGCCCAGCAGAACTTAAAGTCACTACTCTTGGCAAACTCCCTGGCCATAAAGAACAGTTTCTTCGTCTGCGGAGCGAGACTCTCCGATATAAAGATCGGCTTCGTTGGGCCTTCAAGCTTTAAGTTGGAGGTGCTGAACTTAGTGGTTGTATATTTTTTATTATACGACTTTACTGAGCTGACGATTTTATCCCTCAAAATTACGCTTGTAAACTCCGCAACGATGGGCTGGTTGGTCTCACTCTTGGTGTTGATGCGGTAAACATCTCGGACCTCTGTCTGCTGCACAGGTACATTCAGCGCGCCACCAACTTTCGCTATAAGATTCAGCAGGTCTTCTTTTGACTCACCGGCTTTTTTTGGTACATTTCGTACTTCAATACTCGAGCCACGAAGGCTTCGGTCCAGTTGATCCAGTCTGGCTTCCAGAGACTGGATATATTTACGATCCGCTGATTTTTCACGCTCCAGGGAATCTATTCTTGAAACCATCTCATCATACGTGATGGCACCATGGTACTCGTAGTGGTAATCCTAGCCTGAGATCAGCACTATGTATGTGATTTTTAAGCGTTGTATGTTAGGTTACTTATGTGCTTAAATCTAGATATTAATAATTATATTAATGGATTTTGTGTTTATTTAATTCGCCATAATCTATTCTCGGTAGATTATAACCACTTTGACAAGATACACAAGCATATGGATTACTACATCTTTTTCGATTACATCATATAAAGTTTACGTTTTATTCCAGTTCAATTAAAAACTAATATGAGTTGAAGATTTGCATTGGACTTGATGAAGACCTTGCGGTGAACTGTTTATTTTAATTTTTATTATCTATTTGAGTTCTCTTAAATAATGGTCTCGCCTGCGGGCCTAATTGACAATGGAGCCGATTGCAATACCGCCACTGTATATCAAAGATGCCAATTTGTACCTGCTAACTGGGGCCTGCCTACACACTCATGTGGTCACCTTCAAATTCAAATTCAAATTCATTTATTTCAGGCTTAAAGCTCATAAGTACACACAGACATATTAAAGACACATTAATAAATTTTCAATACACACAAATTACAAATTATTATTTAAGTCAAGTTACAACAAGAAGGCACAAAACAACAGAGCAAAACAACACAACAAAACAAATACAACAAATAAATACATATGCAGACACAAGGGACCCTTAGATACCGAGGCAGCGCCCCTTAAAAAGTGTTGTATGTAGGCTTATCCAGTGCCCCATAATCGGAGAGTCCCACCTATCTGCGAAGGTGTTTAGAATGGTGTTGGGGCTGCCACGCAGGCGTTCCATGAGAGACGCACAGCGCTTTCCTATGATGTCGTGAAAGCCATATCGGAGAGTCCCACCTATCTGCGAAGGTGTTTAGAATGGTGTTGGGGCTGCCACGCAGGCGTTCCATGAGAGACGCACAGCGGTTTCTTATGATGGCGTGAAAGACATTAGTGTGCGCCTCACTGAACAACTTCAAACTTCAACTTTTCCGATCTTTGAACTTCAAAGTACGCGCTCGAATCCTCTGCATAAAAACGAAGTTTTCTCCTATTTTGGGTATTATCTCATTAAGGTGGTTGCTTTTTCATACTAATGTATTTTCCTAAATACGGGCAAAGAGAATATAATTTAACACTGAAATTACGGGTCTCTGTTGGCAGCTTATAAACTGGTCTTTATTTGCGGTAAATCTTATCTGGCTGAAGAAAGCAGATACAAGATACAATATATTTATTTGCATAAATAAATGTAACAATTGTCTTATAAAATAGTTTATTAGATTAATAGTAAAAATAAAATGAAAATTATTCGATGTTATTTTCATTATTAAACTATGTTTTCTTCAAGTTTGTTCGATGTTTTCTTCAACCAAATACTACGACTAATATAAATAAAATAAACAATTATCTATTATCAATTTTATATTAGTCAATAGACTAATATAAAAGCCAACAACAGTCATTTCATTTTAAAATTATACTCTCTTCGCCTATATTTGGAAAAATACATTAGAGATACATATCTAGAGACAGTCAGACAGGGATGCCTTTTATAAATAAGTAATGTATAAGTAAGTATAGGGAAGAGACTAAACTTGATGAAGAAGACAACCTGACGTAGCAATTACATATATTTTACGGTCGGCCATGCCGCGAATCTGTACGCACCGTACTCAATCAAATACGTAGAATCAATAAAGGCCGGCGCCTTCGATAGCAAAATTATCTTGCACTTGAGACTGTTTAATTTAAATGGACCTTCTTTTAAATGGAGTTAGCTTCCTAGAAACAATTCAGCATTCTCAACATTAATAATGATCGTGATTCATCCAAGCAGACATTAGATTGCTATGAATTACGTATGAACGGAAACATAAATTCAATCAGTTGATAAAATAAACTATGGTTTTCTTCAATGCGACAGGCGTCTTCTTGTTTCAAACCACCAGATGCGCTAACGCTAAATACAGCTGCGATGATCTACATACACGATGTTGCCATGTTCTATATATCTACGGCATACTAAAATCCACCTGTGGATTCGTTCGAAAACCGGAATAAAAAGTAGCCCTCAATCAACGTCATATTTTTTTTAATCAAATTTAATAGAAATTGTTTCTGAATGTTTCAGCGTGTTTGAGCAACAGAGATACAAACATTAAAAAACGCATAAAATGTGTGAATAACGTGACTTAATGTATTTGGTTTCTGGTAAATGGTAACAGTCACCATAAAAACAACATTTATTAATAATAATAATTTGGGCTCAATTTACTCTATTCTCCAGTAATATCAATGTTTTCCCATCAGAAATGTTTCCCCCAAAGCAAAAAATAAAATCATTTGTCTACGAAAACTAAAAATAAAAAATTGCCCGTCCCGGGACGCCCGGCAGATTTGAAACACCTACAGACCTTTCACCGTAAGATGGCACCTGTAAATACTCCTTGGCAGGAGCTAACTTACGGTGAACGGTCCTGCTCGTTCACCGTAAGATGACACCTGTAAATACTCCATGGCAGGTGCCAACTAACGGTGAACGTTTGTTGATATTAGAATTCATAATGACGCTGACGCATGATGCTGTCATGCCGTTTGCCGTCACGGCGTACTACAGATCGTTCACCGTAAGATGTCCTCTGCCATGGTTGGCATACCACACAAGGCAGTAGACATCTTACGATGAACGAGCTGTAGTCGGTTTTACTGCCAAGGCGCGCCAATAGATGTTTTACATCAAAAACTAGTACTGTTACATTTTCTATGAATAATTCGTTTGAAGTTGTGGCAAGCTGGCCGAGTATCCTGGCCTGAAGGCTCTGTCTCAGCATTAGCCCTGAGGCGTTCTTCACATGTAGGCGTATTTTGCATCAGATGGGTGCGAGGCTCTATGAATGAATTATTGTAGTTAAAAACGGGTTGCTGATTAAGGTGAGAGCACGTATGACGTAAGGCTGCAGCCAGCGAGTGTGTGCACTTGACCTGGTTGCGACCGGTCGCGGACCTAGCCGGAACACTTCCTAGCAGCCCTTCACCGCTTTCTTAAATTAAACTATGAACTGACAGTAGATATCCTTGATACCTACCATACTACGATACCTACCATTCTTAAGACGATATGTTAAAATTTTGGAGTCGTTGCGTTACATGCTCGCTCAGTAATAGTAGGTTACAAACTGGGTGTTAATACAGTAATTACTTGAGTGATGATGCTAAATAAATGATAGACAAGAAACAAGATTGGTGACTTTTTTCGATCGATTTATTTTTTTCAATTGGCCCTCCTAATACCCGTTTTAGGTCCTTTCCATCGATTAGAGAAAATATTAACCGTAAATTTGCATACTATTCAGGTAAGCACATAACTTAGATCAATTATAGATAATTTATTTTTTATATTTGCTACTTTAGAAGCAAAACGAAGTTTTATCATTTGTCGCTTACGTCAGTTACTTCCGAGCTGAAGAAATCTATACCTCATCTCTTCCCGGGTTCAAGTGAGCAATAGCGCTGTCACTTTCTTGCAGCTATTGTTTTCTTGCTAGACTCCGACCATTCGGTATTTTAACATATCGCCTTAACAAAGGAACATCGTGAGCGAGAATGAACCACGAAGGCTTAGAAGGAAAATATACTATGTAGAGTTCAGAAACACCATGAATCAACATCATGATCATCATCTACGCTCCATCAAGCGAGGCTTCCCCCATAGAATGCCACAATTAACGATCCTAGGCCGCCTCCATCCACCGAGCTCCCGCAACCTTCATAATGTCTTTGGTCGATCGAGACGAGCCTTCCTTCACTGCGACGTGTGGTTTTGACTCGAGAACCTTTGTCCCCCAACGGCTGTTAGTCCTGCGAGCTATATAGTTGGATTCGGACGGTAATGCCCCTTTCGCAAAATGTCCCGCATGCTCAAAATGGCCCGTTCTCGAAACGGCCCTATCTCAATATGTCCCTTGGCCCAATGCCACTTCTACTTGCTAATTCTGAGAGCTATGTCGAAGATTTTGATTCGAAGTCCATTATTATATCTAATTCTGTATTGTTCTTCCTCACTGCCAAATATTGTAACAACAACATCGGTAACCAAAATAAGCGAAACAAAAACAACTTGTTTGGTTTTTACTGTTTTTTTACAAATCATCACCTTGTTTACAAACTTTATGATTATTCACACACATGCAAATGATTAATGATGGAAGCATGCGAACACCCAAATAAAAACACTCCTAACTAGTTAGATGAATGAAAGTTTCTATAAAAAAACACTTGTACCTTTTGAACAGTGAAAGTAAAGATGGCTGGAGAATTGTGACACTTTCTCCGGTCGAATAGAAAGATAAAATCGATCATGTTGCGAATCGAGACTTACAAAAAATGGTTTGCAAAACGGTAGCTTATGAGCTCTATCATTGAAATAAAGAGTGTATATTATGGTATACCGCTAAATTCCTAATCATTTTGAATTTAGCGGTTATTGGTTTGATTTTTAGCTGACTAAATCAAGTACAATATTCAAATAAAAAACATGTATGTTTACTACATTATAATTCCGAGGGATCACTGTACCAGAAACAGGATGGGACAATATTTTCTGGATAGAAAAAAATCCCAAAGTTACCTCCAATTCTTGGCTAGACTCGATTGTTAATTAATGGGGTTTATTGGGTTAAAAATTAGATAAATAAAATCAATATGACAAAGCCGAGGGTTTACTGTAGGTGTTTTGTAAAATTATTTATCTTTTACGTGATATTCAATAAAAACGGCTTTTTCGAGCGGCGATGCGTTTTTTTTGTATGAAGATTTTTGCCTCGTGTTGGCACAGTCTTAAAAGTGTATTCATTTTCCGTTATAGATAGATTGATAGCAACATACGTTGCTATCAATCGAGTATATGACGCAAGGTTTTGAGCAATTAATATGCTCTAGTCATGTGCCTATGAGTTTAATGTACAAAATATTTAATATCAGGTTAGGTAGGTAATACGTGAGCTTTCTCTCGGAAAGCAACAAACGTTGATATTCGCTCTTGAGATAAATCAAATCATATGTTTTTTTATTTTATTTTATAGACAAGTTTACACAACATTATCTAGCCCTAAGCTAAGCCAGAGCTTGTGTTATGGGTACTAGTTAACTGATATACTTAATACAATACATTACATAAATAGATATTTTTTATTATACAGAAAACACCCAGAACACCCTGAACAAATATCTGCAGATCGCACAAATATTTGTTCCGAGGCGGCAATCGAACCCGCAACCTCCTGCGTCGCAGGCAAACCATTGCCAGCCGCGCGCCAGAGGTCGTCAAATATGTATGTTAGGTTTTATGTAGGTATGTACTTGCGTTAAACACACTTACACTGAAATATTATAGGCCTGATCAAACTCGAGTATCTATCATCACAGTCATTCAACAAAGCCCTCAGCAGCTCAGTGCCAATATGGTCACGATCATCTCGCTGTGTTAAATAACAATAAAATTGTGTTTCATACAATAGATCATTAATAAACTATCAACTGTATCTATTGTTTGTGACAAACGACTTGTCTATTTCAATAATCCATTTGGTCTTTATTTCGTAAACAATAAATAAGACTGATTTGTTTATTCTTATTGGGACGGTGCATCGAGATGCAAGATCGATTAAATGTAGATGAGTTGTCAATTCTATTGTTTTAGTCGATGATTGATATGCTTGTTGGTATTTGATTAGCGATTTGGTAATATTTGTTTAGCTCCACAATTCTACAATACAATAAGACCACTATTTATCAGAGCCTCGATAATCCGAACACCCAAAATGTATACCCTATTCCTTAGAGCTTTGCGGCCTCCGTACAGCACTATTCGGATGTACAAAGTGTTCGGATTACACCTATCGCCTCAAATGTATGACACGAACTGCCTCCGACGTCGTGGCACTACTAGTTACTCAAAAACAGTGGTTTGGAGGGGCCAGGGGGGGTGTTCGGATTACCATGGGTTCGGATTATCGAAGCTCTACTGTATTCTAAAAACTGTATTGAAGTTAAACTTAGTCTCGAAAGATGATCTAAACCTTACTTTAGACAACGGCCTACCAGTCCAGGCTTAAAACAAAATAAGATTGTTTTCCGAAATCATCACTCGAGTTAGATAGTCCGAGGCTAAGTAAAAAATGCCTAACCTAGGATTATCTCTGTTTATAGCCGAACCAAGCAGCCCACTAGTTTAGGAATGGTCTACACATTGACAGTTGATTACTTAATTGCTTGATTGGTTAGAATTTAATTTGACATCTCGGCAGTGATGTGACACTTTTACACAAGATCCGTCAGTTTGACACGTTGGAAAGTGTAGTGGAGTCCGCGCCACGACTGAAGTCCGACGGCCTTTTGAGGAACTAACGGATAACAGAGGTAGATTTTTGATTTTGCACTTTTGCGCATAGAATCTAGCGCTCCAGTCACCTGACTTCAGTCGTGGCGCGGACTCTAGCGTCAGAATTGATTTCGTAAAACGTACCATATGCTTTTGTATTAAAGTCGTGTTTACGACAGGGCGATATATCATCCATCTTTCGTAATGAGACCGAAATATTTTGTTTGTACAAATAGGTTTAATCTATACTAATATTGTATCTTAATAAACTAGAAAAACTTCTAGAAAGCTACATTATCAGCGAGTAATACGGGATAGTGGGGGTTGGGGGAAACTGCATTAGCTGATTTTAATGGTATCTAATGTGTGGTAGGGGTGTCGTAGGGGGGATTTGGGACTACTTATCATCCCGACACTACACGTGCGAAGCCGGGCGAGTCGCTAGTACTTCAATATTGTTAAATGTTCAATCAAAACATGTGATTAATATCATAAATACTCCGTCGTGAATCGATGTTGCACTTGATGGTTGCAGCTTAGCAATTAATTAATTAATATTTATGAAAAGGTCTGAGGGCATGATCAATCCATTAGGCAACAACAATATTATGATATATTGTACTCTCTAACTAGCCGATGTGAACCGATGCCAATATGTATAGTGCATCTAAAGTCCACTGTCCACTAAAGCAACGCTTCATAAACTTTTTAAGAAAAATAGAATACACAACATTATCTAGCTCCAAGCTTGTACAGAGCTTGTGTTATGGGTGCTAAATAACTGATATACTTAATACTTAGTACATTACATAGATAGTTTTTTTTTATATACATAGAAAATACCCAGAACACCCTGAACAAATATCTGAAGATCGTACAAATATTTGATCCGAGGCGGGAATCGAACCCTCAACCTTCGCTCATCGCGCCACAGAGGTCTTCTAAATGTAGATTGCTGTAACTTATAAGTTCTTACACGAATTGTTGCCGCTTCTGTCTTTGTTTGGTCAGTTTACGTACTTCGTAATTTTCGTAAGAAATCATCGGTTGCCGCGAAGAACCTTATTTTTTAGCTATGTTATATCGAATGCTTTAGTAGACAGTGGGCTTAAAATTCACTTATGCCTTATTTGACATTGAACTATGAACAAGCACGACTTTTTGTCTACTTACACGCTAATTACAAGTGCCTACATGTTTAATAAAGTAATCGATCAAACATGATAAGATATAAAAATGTACCGCTAATTTACACATTGGTTAATATTGAGGTAGGTAGCGAGTAGGTACGCTACATACCTACGAGTACGTAGAGGTAGCGAGTAGGTACGCTACCTACGTACGAGTATAAACGACTATACGAGTTTGTAAAGTCCTCCTCATAGAATTAGAAGACTGCGAACCTAACTTTAATAATTATTATAAATTTTCTTTTTTAAATTGTTATTATTGATATTCATCTATTTCTAGCATGTGCCCTAATGGCTCTCTAGACCGGGTATTTTAGCCCGTCTAAAACACCCTATTAACGCTATTAGCTATTAGCGTTGGCTACCGTCGCAGATCGTGTCAGTATTTATTCCAGCGGAAGATTTATTCAAGCAATCGAAACTATTCGATGCTTTTTATTAGTTAATTTTCAGTAATTTACTCATGTCTCAGGCAAAACTATTTTTATATATTGGCCCTATGTTATGACACATGTTTTTTTGCCTAGATTTTAAGTAAGACGCTGTTAATTACCGATAAATAAATAAAAATAAAATAAAATATTAATGACAGCAAAAACTCTTGCCTGGATTTCAAGTACTCAAAAACCACTTTAAAATTGACACAAATCGCCCACTGTATTGTACAATGTGTCCATTTCCGAGAGATTAATAAAATTGTTTGTTATCACGCTGATAGATTGGGAGCTAGTGGCAAAAGCGGTTAGTACTTAGTTACTTTACCGCCAAAATTCAATAGCACTTTTTAATCAACAAAAAAAGGAGGAGGTTCTTAAATCGACTTGTATATTTTTTAAGTATAACCACGCATTTTTTTACTGTGTAATCCGATTTTGTTGATTCTTGTTTATTGGATAGCGTTATACATGGAAGTTGGTCCCATATAAAATATAAAATAAAACACTCGATTTTGTTTTTCATTAATGAAGATTAATTGTAGGTCTACTCAACTACCTAAACACTGCGTTATATATTGCGTAGAACTTCGGAGCAAATTCATTGTCCTGTAAAATATTCAGATAATGTTTGAACCGATATATACTCATTTAAATTATGTTTTAAGCATATAATTAATCTTGAAACATAAAAAAGGTCCTGCCTTAGTTTTCGTGATTGTTAAACATCGTAAATTAATCAATCATAAATAAATAAATAAGTAATGCTGGACAGTTCACAAAACATTATCTAGCCCCAAGCTAAGCAGAGCTTGTGTTATGGGTACTAGATAACTGATACACTTAATACCATATATTACATAGATAGATATTTTTTATTATGCATAGAAAATACCTAGAACACACTGAACAAGTAACGGATTTATTGCAGCACATATTAACAAAAAAAACGAGATAAATTTGTTTAAAATGGTTTAATTTAAAAGGTCCTGTCAAGATCCATGACATGAGTGTTTATTTGAAGTTGCTTGACGTAAACATATGACCATAGGCTCCTTGTCTACAATACAGTGTTACACACTCAAGTATCGGTCACGAGTTTACTTTATGTAAACTTCGTAACACTGAGTGATCTACAAACTGAGTGAGTGACTTGCAAATCACTTCTACTCACGGAAACGATACTAAACCGAAGTTGGGTAATATAAATATCAAAGAATTCAGACGTAGAGAACAGAATACAGTTGCGAGTACCTACTTATTTATATGCAGGAAGTGTTTCTGTTACTCAAACTTGGGTATTTTGTAAAACCTAAGTACATTTAGAAAGCTATACAAGTTGTGTTGTTTTTGTAGCATCTAATCAGGGATATTTAGTAGTAGTAGGGCTTTATTGTGAAAGAGTTCGCCCGGGGAATAAATAAATTAAAAAAAAAATGCTGGACAGCTCAAACATCATTATCTAGCCCCAAGCTAAGCAGAGCTTGTGTTATGGGTACTAGATAACTGATATACTTAATACAATATATTACATAGATAGATATTTTTATTATACATAGAAAATACCCAGAACACCCTGAACAAATATCTGCGATCGCACAAATATTTGTTCCGAGGCGGGAATCGAACCCGGAACCTCCTGCGTCGCAGGCCAAGCTTGCCCGCCGCGCCACAGAGGTCGTCGAATGAATGAATGAATGAATGAATGAATGAATGAAAGCACTTTATTGCACACCTTACAACTAGTTAAAATAAACATTACACAAAACAATTAAATAAAAAATTGAATCCGGATGGAAATTGAATAGATCAACATCCTGAAAATTGTTTTTATCATTGGTTCAAGCGAAGCCGCAGCTAAATTCTATAAAAAACATAGTTATGTTGGTTTCATACAATCAACATTTAATTTTGATTAAAAACACCTCATCTGATTGCTTTTTCATACTAATTTTACACTGAAATTACTGTTGTTGGCATATTACAATATTGGTCTTTATTTGCGGTAAATCGTATTAAATGGTTGATCATAGATAATATTGAAATTTCTTACCTATATAAACTAAAATTTCGACGTTATTTTCGCTATTATACTGTTTTATTCAATTAAGTGTGAAATATCGCAAATAAAGACCAATATAACAACCAACAGCAGTCATTTCAGTGTAAAATTAAACTGTATTTGCCCGTATTTGGAAAAATACATCAGTATGGTATTTTGGTTTTATTTATTTACCTATAAGCCGGAAGTTTTCCACTGCAGGGCGAAGGCCTCCCTTCCCTCTTTCCAATCATTTCATTTGACGACCTCTGTGGCGCGGCGGGCGAAGCTTGGCTTGCGACGCAGGAGGTTGCGGGTTCGATTCCCGCCTCGGGACAAATATTTGTGCGATCGCAGATATTTGTTCAGGGTGTTCTGGGTATTTTCTATGTATAATAAAAATATCTATCTATGTAATATATTGTATTAAGTATATCAGTTATCTAGTACCCATAACACAAGCTCTGCTTAGCTTGGGGCTAGATAATGTTGTGTGAACTGTCCAGTATTATTTATTATTTATTTTTATTTATTTCTATCCTGAGCTATTTGTGGCCAGTCCTTGTAGTGGGAGTCAAGCTCATCCCACCATCGCCGTCTGGGTTTACCACGTGGCCGCCGCGCGTTCGGAACCCTCTCTGTTGTTATCTTAGCCCAGAGGTCCCCGGACATGCGGCTTTAACGTGTCCAGCCCAGTCCCACTTTAGATTTACAGCCTTCAGAGTATCATATAAAAGCATTAAAATTATAGTTTATTATTTTTCAAGTGTAAACCACACTTTATGGATAACATTTAATTTAAATGTAACCCAAAAATTTCGTTCCAGCGAGGTTGCGGGTTCGAGTCCCGCTGGAACGAAATATTTGGGTTACATTTAAATTTAGCATTAAAATTGTTCAGCTTCTTCGAGTGCTAAATCTACGAATGTAATTGGGAAGTACGTATGTATAAGCTTTTACGATCATCCCATCACGCACACAGATCTACATAATAAATGTCCCTATATCTCAGTCTACGATATGATAATATAAACGACTGTACGTTAACCCCATACAATTTGTTATGGGTAATGGGTACAGGTTTACATATCGACTATTACATCTTTATGGCGTTTTTAGATGGCACCACGAATTTAACGGCCATTTGGTTAATTTAATGTTAAATGTTAGCTATAAATACTGGAGGAATGTGGCGTAGGAGAAATGCATTATAACGGTGATATATGAGAGTAACTATTTACTACTTTAAAACATACATTATTATTGGCTTATAACCATTTAATTTACTTTAAGGGTGGGCGCTGATGCCTATCACACAAGATATCTTAGTTTAGGCATCAGATGCGACACTAAAACTGTTACTGTATGTAAATGTACTACGTCCTATATTTTGTGAAAATGTTAGGGTGTTAAGGTGCCAATCAATATATTTCATATTTCATATTTCATATACGAGTATACATTATTAACCCCCGACTTAAAAGATGGGCGTTACAAGTTTGATGCCACATTATGTCTGTCTATCTGTCCGTCTGTATGCATGTTTCTGTGTTGCCAGGTAGCAAAAAGCAGCGAGCGAACACTAGTCCCACTAATATCATAAATGTCAAAGTTACGATGTTTGGATGTTTGTTACTCAATCACGCCGAAACGGCTGAACCGATTTTGGTGAAATTTGGTATGCACATAGATTATGACCTGGATTGAGCTATAGGCTTGTTTTTATCCTGGTAAAACGCGAGTGAAGCCGCGAGCCGACACTAGTAATTCATGAATACTCTACTTGGCTTATGTACCCTAACGAGTTATGTCTATTGCACAAAATATGTTCCCTTACCTTTTTGGCAGTACTAGTTAGAGATTATTTTATGAAAGAGTTCAGCCGGACAGTTACATACCTATATCTGCCGCCAAGCAGTAGTGCTCGCATTGCTGTATTCCTGTTTGAAGAATGCGGGTAAAATTACAGGCACATGAGGCTTTCATTGTTATGTCTTAGATAAGGTTCAGGTAGGGTACAATGCCGTATAGGGTGCCTCGTAGCTGGACGAGACCTATGAGATAATGCATTGTTGTTATAGGCAAGGCAGGGACAACTGCATGTTCCATCATTCAAATAAAAAATAAATAGTTTATGTATTATTTTTTTATTTATCCCTCTATACACAATGTAGCTTTTTACGGTAACTTATATTATTACGATTGCCGTAGTCGACAATGTAAATGTAAGAACGATGAATTGCGATGCCATTTCAAAGTCTTTATTTTCCGACGTTGCGAGGCTTCTAACACAAGTTCACGTAGATTGATGCAGTCGACCTGTGCACTGCCATTCATCATCGTGGAAATAACACACGTCAATCATGCAGACGTTTTCCTGTCTAGGAGCTATTACTCGTAGATGGAGCTTTCGATAAATACTTAGACAAGACATGAAAATTAAGGTAAATGTCAAATAACATTTATTGGATGCAGAAGTAATTATTTAAATTATAATTAAAAATATAATAATATTAAAAAAAAAAAAAAAAAAAATATATATATAATATTTTATTTTATTTTTATTATTTTATTTTATTTGAATTATTTTGCTTAGTTTTGTACAACCTTTTACTAAGCTTTATCCCTAAATTATATACAATTGATAACTACAATAAAGATTTTTGTTTGTTTTTGTTTGGCCATATTTTGTTTACTTAGTAGTCCCACTAATATCTTATATGTCAAAGTTACGATAATTGGATGTTTAGATGTTTGGATGTTTGTTACTGAATCAAGCAGAAACGGCTAAACCGAATTCGATGAAATTTGGTATACGCATAGATTGGAACCTGGATACCTTCCTAAACCCGCCTAGTATGAGACCACGTTCATGTAGAAATTGTCAATGTACCGTAACGTTCAAAAATGGATTGTAAATACAAAACGAAAAAAGGGATGGTAGCCTAACGGTTCAATAGTGCAACTCAGAATCCAACGATACCGGGTTCGATCCTAGGCTCCGCACCAATGACTTTTCTAAGTTATGTGCGGATTTCCATCGCTCTGTGCTTCGGAGGGCACGTTAAGCTGTCGGTCCCGGCTGTTATTGATTAATAGCAGTCGATAAGCCATGTCAGAGGCCCTCGGGCGGCTTGACAAACTCCGACACCAGAGGCCAGCACTACCTCATACGAAACGAAACGAAACGAATACAAAACTACATCGTACAATCAAAACACCTCACCCGTGCACGTCGTAGGTAACGAATAAAGATCTTAACATTCGGCACGCAGCATCAATGCAGTTTAATGGACCGTACAGTTAAATGCAAACACAATAGTGGTCAGACTTAACGGTTTTTAAATGCCTTATCGGGACTAGCAAGTTGAGAGTCTCAGCGGGGCACTGATGTATGTTAGGCGGCAACTTTAAGGAGGTTTAATTAGCTAATTAAGCGGCTTGACCTTGCCCACCCAAAGACGTTAAAGTTGTCAAAAAATTTGAATCTTATATGTAGAACCCTAGAACCCTATCTATTTCTGCCGCAAAGCAGTAGTGCTCGCATTGCTGAGTTCCAGTTTTGGGTGCCGGTGAAATTACAAGCACATTAAACTTTTATGTTTATGAGTTTATATATCAAGGTGGCGGGCGCAGTGCAATGCCACGTAGGGCGCGTCCTAAGTGGACGTGGCCTATGAGGTAATGAACTGTTCATAGGCAGAGGGTACCCGCTTAACATCAGGTTGGCCATTATATTGTTCCGTCGTTTCAAGTTGTATAAAATAAAGTTAAGTATGTGAATAACTTACATACATAGACACACGTCTTTTTCCCGGAAAGGGTAGGTAGAGCCTCGATAGGCCACTTTTTACCGTAGGTTGCACCATTGTGGGAATATACACGTGACAAGTGGTGAGCTCATCGCCGCTATTGCCTCCCACTACTTACTCGGCTAATGACTTCTTCCAGTAATAACAGCTAGCTGCAGCAGCTAGAATATATTTTTTACCAGTGAATGTTACAAACTGGTCCTCATGTGAATTTATTACTTAAAATGTTATATGGATTAATATTTTGAAGTGTAACTTAACGTAGTTATGCAACTGAACTCATGTAGTCATAACTATTAATAGATTAGCGAGGTTGCAGGTGGCTAGAGCTGTCAGCGACCTGGATTCTATTAATCAGTAGCCAATCACCACATGTATCTAATGCGTAGGGTTTCTAGGTAATACTTTATTTCCACAATAAAATTACATACGTCCATAACACACGGCTTTTTCCCCGAAGGAGGGTAGGCAGAGCCTCAATGGACCTCTTTTCTCAGTGGATTGCAACATCGTGGAATACAGACGTGACAAGTGGTCAGCTCATCGCCGCCATTGCTTCCTATGATTGACTCGGCTAACGCTTTCTTCCAGCAATAACACATTCCATAATAAGCTAGCAGCCAGGGCAAATCTTATACCAACGAATCTTATCAACAAGTCCGGGTAATCCCTTAGTCGGCTTATACGACATTTGTATGTAAAAACTTCTACAAAGCTCGCTTTGAAAAATAACAAGAAAAATCTTATAAATGTGCAAATCAATGGTTTTGCCATTTTAAATCATTTACTTGTAATTTATTTAATCGAAATATTAATCAGCACAGTACGTTTACCCAAACTTTTGTTGATCGTTCTTTTCGTTGTTTCGTTGGTTTAATATATCCTACTTTGTTGTAGATAATAAAAATAAACCCTTTATTTCCCAATATAACACATATTTACATAAAATTCATTCAACTTTTCAAATACAGTATTCACTATATAAATTACAAGCAGCGCCCCGCGGTTTCACCCGTGTAAGTCTCGATCCCGTGGGAATATCGGGATAAAAATGTGTCTATGTGTTATTCCGGGAGTTCAGTTATCTCTATTCCAAATTTCATCCAAATCCATCCAGTAGTTTTTACGTGAAAGAGTAACAAAGATACATGCTCAAAAATCATTATCTGTCGGACCTGTCCACGTTTTAAGTTTATTGGTAGAAATAGTAGGGCACATAATGTAGTATTTAACTTCATCGCTATGTAGTAGTGTATTTTACTATAGTATATTATGTATTCGAATTACGTAAACGTTTTCTTATTCATCTATCATTATTATTGTTGTTATTATTTATTTATTTTACTCTGTGCACCGTCGTTCGTTATTACTTCACTCATTACTGTCCATCCAAAGGTTGCCTGGTAGAAATCGCTCTCAGCGATAAGGCCGCCCATTGTACTATAATTTGATTTAGTTAATCCTTGTATTATTGTGTTTTTTATTATTATGTTTTGATGTACAATTAAGTGTTAATCTATCTATCTATCTATCTATCATCCTTACAAACTTTCACGTTTATAATATTAATAGGATTATTATTCTATAACTTGTACTTACTATAATAATATTACTTGGGAACCCAAAAATGAGTGTAGGCCTCCTCCATGCGATTCCAATCCTTACGATCCTGGGCGAGTCGAGTCCAGGTCCCCCCTGCCACCTCTACCACTACCTGTTGTATCATCATCATCATCATCATCCACAGCCTGACTTCACCCACTGCTGAGTATAGGCCTCTCTTTGCCTGTGCCATTGCTTGGCCAGCAATGCAGTCTCATCCATACCTGTTGTATATATACCTCCATACACCTGTTTTAGTTACTAGGTAGATATTATCAGATACCTGTGTAGAATCTTATTACCGGATATATCGAGAATAAAATAAGTAATCATTTTAATGTCGATAAGTAAAGTTAATCTTTTAAATGCCTCCATTAGCTGTAACGATCGGAAACAGTGAAGGATCATTACGGTTTTAATATAGATAGAAACGCTTCATTTCTGTCCAAATTGATATATCATTAACTAAATTACACGTTTAATATCACGATATCAATAACTTTAAGTACTATTTAAAATATACAAAATAAGTACCAGTTTAATGCCATGGTTATGGCCGTTATTCACCTACAGAAGCGTCTTATTTAACACTCCTTATTTATTTCCCCTTTTTATAGATAATATGTTATATTTTTAAGAGCTTTATTAAGTTTGTAATTCTATAAGATGTGACTTCTTTAAAAGTGTAACTATGTTCCTTGACTTAATTCCAGTAGGGTTCTAACTTAAAAAATTAAAATGCTAGATAGAAAATTCTTTATTGCACATAAAAAAGAAGTATAAAGGCGAACTTAATGCTAGAAAGCATTATCTTCAAGATAACTTTGGTGTATCGCGGAAAAAAGTTGTATCGGTAGTGCACAAGAAGGGAAATAGTGAATAAGTTCAAGAAAATTAACAAAAATATAATAATCAATACTTCAATTACTGCCTAAAATATAAAATAAACTAATGCATATAATTTATATTAAAATACATATAATTCTTAAATAAAATATAAAAATATCACATTAATAATATATAATAAATATAACATAATAATATTTTTTTCAAAACACACTTTTATTAAATTAGTAATTAGAAACGTGAGCTGATCAAAATGAGCCCAAACACTGCGAGTCTACTATTATCTATCGACGAGTTCTTGTCCACCTTCCGTCTCCATCATCAGATCAGCTCGCTGTCACCATTATTGTATTTTCATCGAACCTTGAAGAGTATGCAAAGTTTCAATTTAACCCGACGTTTCAGTGTGTAAAAATAAAGTACAAAGATTCTGTTACAGACAAATATACAGACCAAGCTAATAAAAGCGTGTTAAACAAAACTCCTTTGTCCGGTACAAAAGAGTTCAACGCGCTTCGAAAGTCTGGGTTTCCATGTTATTAGTAGGCAAATGAAAAATACTGCTCAATTCAAGATAATTTGGAAGTAGAGCTACTAGCTACACGTAACGGCGGGTCCCTTAGAAAACGAGTACCTAGCTAGGTTTGTGGTTTGTTGTGTTACCGTTCATGTGCGGTGCATAAGTAAATATTTTTTTTTGCTTATTTCTTAGTACGTATAATATTAACTTAGCATAATCAACATTTATAACATCTTGGGTGCTAGCTATCCTGCTTTTGAATCCACTTATACGTCACTTTTTGATCCAATTCATGTGCATTTTTACGCAGGCTTGTGTGAAATTATAAAAATATTTTTTGTAAGATGTAGCCTTATGAGTATTTAAAGTGATGTATGACCCAAACGTTCATATTAAAAATAAGTTTTATTTCGTAAATAAACGGACTTCAATTTGGAGAAAAAAAAATTATAAGAATTCCAGGATATTATCTATTTCTGATAGGTGCCTTAAATACGATAAGTATTATTTCACTCGATTGAAAAAAACTTAAATATGGGTAATTTGGTGGGTTAATACAGATTTTATTTGAATAATACGTACTAAAGCGTTATGAAAAAATATCTAAAATAATATAATTGGCACCTACTATTGAATCAATATGCAATATTTGAATTTTTGTTACTTGGAAGCGAAGTAAATATTAAAAACCAATAAAAATCATAAACCAGGCACCGTGGCTGTGTCACAAGCGACACACTGAAGTTAGAAGTGAATTGGCCTTTAAATTTATTTGTTAAGATGTTTCTTTCCAAACGTATTGACCTGCTAATATTGGGGTACTAATCGCCTTGAGAAAAGTTTTCTTAAAAAGCTATCTAGCATACAAAAAGCTTATTTCTTAAGCCGCGTGCATTTAGGGATTGTAGCCGCCCTTGATCGCAGTGCGCCGCGCACGCATGTGTCACGTAACGCGATTACTCTGATATATGGCCGATATATGGCCATAGCCGCTGCACCTATCTCAACTATTTCACGTAGTTTCCGAACATTCTAACCGCATTGTACATAAATGGTCCACGCGTGTGTCTAATAAGTAGAGTAGCCTTGAGTGAACTTTATGACTAACCTTACAAGCTTTTAAGGTGCTGTTAGCTCACGAAGTTGGTCAAAATGGGTATTTTTAAAGCAGAGTAATTTTTTTAAAGCAAAGACCCTCTCTGCCTGATACTGAGAGTAAAATAGGAATAAATGAAAAGAAAGATAATAAAAGAGAAGAAAGTATTACGTTAAAAAACAAAATTAAACATACTTCGATCCATAAAAAAGTTATACACACTTATTTAAAAAGATTTTCTTCTCATTAACAAATGGCATTAAAAATATCCCATAAAATTTTAAATTCCAAACTGCACACATTGACCGACCATTTTTTATGAAATACAAATAATTTATACGATTTTTTTCGTGAATTTCCCTCACTTTTCCTTATGCGAGCACTATTCTATCATTTCAAGTTAATTGGATTACTTAAACTTAACTGAGTTAGATAGTGACATAATTTGGCGCCTGACCCAGAATTAGATAAAATCATATATAAAGTATTTTTCCATACATTAAAATTAATTAATTTTGTGAGCTACAAAATTGCTTAAAAAAAATTTGGAGACCCAATATTGTTTTTATAAAAAAATTTGGAACTTCCAATTTTTTTATATTATTTTATGTGAACTACTTATATTTGAACAATACAGGTTAAACAGTCATAATAAATCGTCGGCACTATTAATAAGGAGTGCGTCATCACATCACTCATCGTGCAGGATCTCGAAGACAGGTGTGATGAGACGAGGGGGCCGTGACATACACTGTCCATTAATTTTGTTCCAAACATTGAACTTTTTAAGGCTTGCTCAACATGGAACAAATTGTGAATAGCGATGTCGATTTTGATGGATAGGCTTGCTTGGTACTTAGTTTATATTGATTGTACCTACTTCATTGTTAGGGTTCCGTACCCACAGGGTGCCAACGAGACCCTATTACTAAGCCTCCGCTGTCCGTCCGTCCGTCTGTCTATCAGCGGTCTGTACTACGTATAAACCGTACCTAATAAGTAGAGAGTAAAAAAAAATGATTTCTATTGCCGCTATACCAATAAATAATAAAATAAAAATAAATGAATTAATTAAAATGATTATTCAGATAATCATTTTAAAACAATCCTGTGGAAACAGGATCTATTGCTAACAAAATTATAGGTATCATACGGGATCTATCAGTATAACGGATCAAAGCAAAGGGATCTATTAGTAACTACTAAACTACTCACTACTTTACTTTTTTACTTTTTAGTAACTACTCATACAGGAAACGTGTTTTTCGGCGTTTTTAGCTCGGCCTTAACAACCGCTGTATCTCTTGAACCATAAAAGGTTGACACTTGAAATTTTCAAAAAGTAATGAAAATAATATACCCAATAAACTTTTATTTTTCTTCGGTCTTAATAATTGCTAATCTTAATATTTTGAACCGTAATTGGTAGATAAGTACTTGAAAGTTTCAGACTGTAAAAGTATCAATAAAAAAAAAACTTGTACTATACGGAACGCTTCGTTTGCAAGTCCGCCTCGTACTTGGTTGGTTTTTTTAAACTTTTTTTAAGCAGAGATTTTTTAAGAAAACATAGCCCGCCTGACCCATTTCAGTCGTGCTATAATAAATATTAGTTCTTAAAGAAACTGATGATAAATTAGGTATAACTAACAGGCATAGCTAACACGCAAGATTCATATTAGTACAAGCAAACGAAGTCACATGAAAAAATATATCTCTAATTTAACAGCTAAGCAAATAAAAGTGGACAAGGCCCCAATGATTCACATCAATGAATTATATATCAGGTCAATTGCTAATTGCGCCAAAATATATCCATTTATTCAATGCCATGGACATTGATAAACTGTCTGCTCTTCTAATGAATTCACGTTTATTTATTACTTCCGATATGTAAATAATAATATGACTTGTCAATGAAACGATTATGTAACGATAGTAATTAGAATTTAATTCAAGGGCAGAATAAAAATTATAAAAGTATGGGTACCTATAAGAGACTTATTATAAAGAAAAATTAAAGCAATTTCCGATAGCCATTTTACAGGCAATAAATAAGCATATTTTGATAGATTTGTTTATTTTATCAACCTATAAAAACACAGCGAGTCTTAACTAAAGGTTGTTATTTTAATTTTATTTCGCTTTTAACTATACGCACGATCCCATTACCCATAGACAGCGGCTTGGCCACAGAATAAGGCTGTTGTAGTTCATATTTTAATTACGTTAAAGTGTATCGGTTGACTTCACATAGACATGACGTGAATCATAGATCGTAGAGCAAGCTTACAAGCGCACCCATCTCACGATTGATGCGCTACATTACCTCACTGGTTTACTTAAAATATTAATAATAAAAGCCTTTATTCAGATTCCTAAATTACATAAAGCTTTACAATAATAACAGTTTAGACATTGACAACAAAATCTGTTTGCCCAAGTTTGTCAAAGGCCTCCTCCAACTTATCCGACTCCTCTCTTGCTCTGGCTGTTCTGGACCATGACTGTCTATTAAGCTATTGCTTTTATTTCGTCTTCCCATCTTTTAAATTGACTCCCACGTTTCCTTTTCCTGTTTCTTGGGTACCAGATTATAATGTTTTTGCTCCACTTCTCCGTTTCGCGCAGTGTGTCCGGTCCATCTCCATTTATGTTTTCTTATTACATTATGTGACATTCTCTATTTTTGTTATTTTCCTGATCGTTGTGTTTCTTACTTTTTCTGATTTACTTATATTGTTTTAAATAATACTAAAAGTTTTTGTACGAAAATGTAAATTCGAATGCAAATAGACAGCCGAGTCAGTCGTGGGGAGCAATGGCGGCGATGAGCTCACCCCTTGTCACGTCTATATTCCAACGATAGTGCTACCCACGGTGAAAAGTTGCCCATTGAGGCACTGAAAAAAGGCGTGTGTTTTATTGTTATGTATTGATAGGTTTTCTACTTTCGCTAACTGACAACCGAATAAGAGATTATTAAATAGAGAAACGATTAGAAAATTACTAAAAAACACTAAGCATTTATACCTATTTTACTTCTAGTTCCAGTTCAGTTAGAAAAGCCTACCTTTACTTTGAATAAGCTTTGAATCTGTCGAGCCAATCGTGGGTCGTGACGAGAAATATACCTTTTAACGTTGCAATTTACAAATTAATTAGTTTGTCTGTACAGTTCATAATTGAGATTTATACACAAATGGCGTATGAAAACGTCAAGACAATGAACACGATAATTACTTAGATAATTGTTACAATTGAATGGCATTTAACGACGAAATGATTGTACCTAACGCAGGTGTGGCAGAGAAGTTGGTCCTTTTGAAGCCGGAGGGGATGATTTATGTTAGGCCGGGCCGAGTCCGCGCCGTGGCACGTACAAGGCGCGAACTAGGCACGGCTTTAAAGTAGTATGATTTTTTTAAATGTAGTTCATGCTATAACGTGCGCCCGAGCCTCGTCCGAGCCGCGGCTAGCACACGGTTAAGTACCATATAAAATGTTCGTACTATTTTACATCCGCGTGGCTCGTCCGCGAGTCGTACGTGCCACGACTCGGACTCGGCCCGGACCCGGCTCGGGCTAGTATAAATCATCCTTAATAACAGGCTTCTGTGTCTGTGTTTTGTACATTTGCACAATTTTCAATGAAAGCTATACCGACAGAGCTCTGGAGTTCAGTACGTGTATTGAATTTTATAAATCCTTAGGAATTAACACCAGATATTTTTTGCCAACAGGGTATCGGCCATGTGTCAGGAGGACATATCAACCCTGCGGTGACCTGTGGACTCCTGGTGGCTGGAGACATCAAGATCCTGAAGGCTGTCTGCTACATCGCCGTGCAATGCTTGGGTGCTGTGGCTGGAGCTGCCTTTATCAGGGTAAGAAATCGGTCATGAAGTTTAAGTGTAGTCCCAACTAAAATAAGATGTGTGTCGGGTTCATACTCATAGTAGGACTTGTAGTGTGTGGAAATCCATGACTTACCCGTCGAGGATACCTAGATGAGTTTATGTTTATGTATGAGTTTATTTAATTTGATATGCTATGAACTCGTCATTAAGCTCGTCATACACGATTCAAAAAGATGTGTATTTTTATAATTTGATACGCTATGAACTCGTCATAGGTACAAAAAGCATGGAACATATAAAATGTTCAAATCAATTTAAATCCGTGCCCCGTCCGCACCTTGTACGTGCACGGCTCGGAGCCGGCTCGGCCTAGTCTAAATCATTCTTCACACGTACTTCGTAGCAGGTAGCGCGTTTATATCTTCTGTATGGGCGATTGTTGTCACGATTATTACCTACATATTATAAAAATAAAGAACCGATTTCAATGTGGTACAAAGAAGGTACAAAATTTACCTTAATTGTTTATTGGCTATTTATACGAAGGTGGGGACTTATTTATAAAAAAATACTACTTAGTAGTAGAGCTTTTTTTGTGAAATAATTCATTTGGGGAGGTTAACACCATTCCTATTTCTGCCGCAAAGCAGTAGTGCTCGAATTGCTGTATTCCAGTTTGAAGAGTATGGTGCCGGTGAAATTACAGGCACATGAGACTTTTTATCTTTATGTCTCAGGGTGGCGGGCGCATTGCAATGCCACATAGGGCGCGTTCTGGTTGGACTTCATCTGTAAATTAATGCATTGTAATAGGCAGAGGTTGTGGGCATATGATGGTTCCGTTATTCGTTTACATAAAAAAACGGGCTGATTTGATAGAAATCGATTGTGTTGTCTATGCAATAGTAAAATAGGTATGTCAATTTTGCAACAGTCCCTTTTACTCTGTAAACCAACACTTAATACCCAAGGTGTCTTAAGAAGACACTTTAATAGGTAGGTAGCTGCGTGAAAGGCAGTTAATTTTACTTCCCCATCACGAAGCTAGGTTGCGCCAAGCAGTAATGCTACGTTACCTGTTGAAAGGCATGAAAAGAGAAATTACATTCACATGCGCTTAAAGCTGGCAGGTGGCCCATCTGATGGCAAGAGGCTGTGCAACTGCAATGATAATCATTAATAAGTAGCATTAGAAGTGCCTTTCTTCATTACGACGATGATGCACGACTTTAGAAAGTTACATTCAGTTACTGTCTCGAGTGGTCTACGCTTATTGGTCATAACGATTACATGAACCCTTTTTACTAGCTTTTATTTAACTTGCAATGTATGTATGTATGTCTGGGTGGAATCTTGCAACTGAATTTGAAAGCAGTTATCCTCAACCGATTGAGATGTTATTATGCATACCTGTCAAGTTCAGACGACAATACAATATGAAGATGACAGCGAGCTGATCTGATGATGTAAACGGAAGGTGGGCAACGGAACTCCTTGAGGGATAATAGTAGATTAGGCCGTGTTTAGGCTCATTTTGATCAGCACACGTTTACGATCACTAATTTTATAAAAGATTGTATTGAAAAAAATATTTTTCACAATAAACTTATATGAGATTTACCTTAAATACACTAATACAGGCACATGAGACTTTTCATCTTTATGTCTCAGGAAGGCGGACGCAGTACAATGCCATATAGGGTGCGTCCTAGGTGGACGTGACCTAAGAGGTAATTCACTGTTCATAGGCAGAGGTTACCGCTTAACATCAGGTGGGCCATCTGCTTGTTCCGTCATTCAAGTGGAATAAAAAAAAGAAGTGTTTTACCTTTTTAGAAAAATGGTGGACATCTTATTCTAATAAAAAATTAAATTAGTACCACTTAACACATTCCTTTCGCTAACTGTTCGAGCGCTTATCGTTGGCGTTCTAATCGCCATAAAGAGTTATGCACCTTGGAGTAACTTTAAATAAGCTAAAGAGAGAATAAAGGCATGAACCGTAAAAACGGTACGGCACGGAACACGCGATTACATGACATAACATACACATATAACCTACTAACGTCCGCTCGCAGCTTCGCTCGCGTTTTACCAGGATAAAAAGTAGGTCATAATGTTCAGCTGTTTCGACGAGATTGAGTAACAAACAGACAAACATCCAAATATCAAAACATCATAGCTTTGACATTTAATGATATTAATGCGATTAATAAAAAAACTCAAATGCAATTTTGACATGAGACCTAGCTCTACAAAACAGCGATTCCAGTTTGAAGGGTATGGGTGCCGGTGAAATTACAGGCACATGAGACTTTTCATCTTTGTCTCAGGGTGGTGGGCGCGGTGCAATGCCATTGCATTGCATAAGGTTACCGCTTAACATCAGGTGGGTCATCTACTTGTTCAGTCATGAATGCAGTTTACAAAAACTTCAAAGTATTACCTATTACACTAAATTATAAAACAACAACATAAAAAAACAATTTACCATACAGCACGATCGTCAAGGTACTAATTAAGGCAAGCATAAATGTTAAATTTTTGTAGATCACTAAGATTTTAATAATATCCCAAAAATTATCAGATGGAAGTCGAACCCGCATATTATTATACCCGCGATTTGTAGGTCAGTTTGTAAATGTGGCAATGAGGAAATCAGTGTCAAAATTTTACAGAGTTTAAATTCTAGGCTTTCGGTCGCGCTCTTCATTATTATGGCTCTGACACATGCACTTACGAGTACATACACGGTCCTCAATAAAAACTGTCTCGCTCGCCCTGACACTGATGATCTTAGAATAAAGGAACGAATCGAGCCACGACCTTCGACACTCATGTGTGGAGGCTGTACCTACCTACCGGTACCGTCAGTGAGCTTTTAGATTAGAATCGCGAGTCAGAAAGCTCCACGCTCATGTAGCTTTTGATTGAAAACAAAATGATTTCACCTTTGACGATCTGTGGCGTAACGGGCGAGGAGCTGGCTAAGATGCGAGTGGTGCGGGTTCGATTCCCGCTGCTTGTGTGTTTGTGTTTGTGTGATCTGCTATATGACATGTGTTGTGGTACCGTGGTACTCGTAGTTCCTGATACCCACGTCACAGGGAATCCTAGGACTATATGACTGTTGGTTGTTAAAAAAAGGTTTAACACCTTTTTTTCACCTTTGGTTCTAATAATCTATAGTATATGTCTGATATATTTTGGGTAAAACTCATCATCAAAGGGCCAAGACCTTAGTGTTTTTCGGTTTGTTTTTTCTTTCGGCAACCGCTGCCGAGTCTGCAGCCTCGAAAGTGTGATTTTTTATATGATGACAGTAATTCTCCATCTGCTTTATAAATAAATACCCGTTGATGTTTATGAATGCGTTAAAAGATATTGCAAGATCATGCGCACCAGCTAATTATCTCACACACGACACTAATTCATAATTCTCATGATCTGACCTCAGTCTGCAGTGCGCTTCATCGCGACATTTCCAAACGAGCGCTAACGACGAAGTAGATGATCAATTTGCACAGATCACGATTTATAAACATGCACGTACTTTGCTGGTTCATTCGTGTTTAATAAGGTATTGAATGAATAAATTTAACACCTGTAAGTTTAAACGGTGCTCTAGAAAATGGCTGACGGTGCGTTCACATAGAACGTCCGTTTTACAGGTTCGTTTAAACGTAATTTTACTAGCGTATGTAGTTGTATGAGCGAGTTCACACAGAATACAGTATTCCGGATCGATTACTGGATCCGGAATACTGTATTAATAACGTGTGTAACGCGCCCTAAGTTAGATCCCATCTTGTTCAAATGTTGTTAGTAAGTATGCAAGGCCTCAGAAATTTATTCTGTTTATCTGGCATACTTTCTTGACACCCCCAGTATTTGTAAAAACCTTCACATAGGACAAAGCTGCAGCATCGTCAGTCAAGGGTGCTGACTCTGTGGGTGCTCGGGGGCTTCAGAACCCACATGAGATAAATAGTGGGTGAGGAGCACCAGTACAGAGCTCCCATGACCAGTGCGGGGCACCCATGACCAGTGCGGAGCACCCATGACCAGTGCGGGGCACCCATGACCAGTGCGGGGCAACCATGACCACATACATTAAAACTGATCAGTAATTGAGTGATACCTCACCCGCTGCGTGGCAAGGCGGTTAGGTTGCGCTTGCTTCCAAGTGTGCGCGTCTTTGGTAGCGTTAAGTGTAGGTATTGTAATAGTGTGGTAATGTAATTTTTGTTGAACTGTCATCGAGCTAATAAAAACATAATTTTTCGCGGGTTGCTCCGCTCGCCTTAACATAGTTCTATAATCAACCAGCAACTCGCCTCGGCTTCGCACGGGTAGTGTTGGGGACCCAATGAACCAATCTATACACACACCAAGTAACATCAAAATTTAGTTTACCAAACACCCGTCCTATGTTACTCGCTGATAATTTAGTTTACCAAACACCCGTCCTATGTTACTCGCTGATAATTAAGCTTTCTATAGGTGAAATAATTTTTAAAATCGGTTTATTTGTTTTTCAGTTTATCTATTACAAACAAACAAAGTTTACCACTTTATAATATTAGTGTAGATATTATGTTTGCAGCGCTTTCCTCGAGTTAATAACGCAGAATATTTTGCAGGTCGATCCGCTCGCCGCTATATATTCTTATGAAGGTACGGACAGACGTGCTCAATACTAGCACGAAAGCATGCTTTTATTGAGCAAGTGCAAGTTCTTTTTATATTGGATATTTTTTGCTTCACTCTCTTCGTGAAAAACACTGAAATATTATTATTTTAAACGAGTCATCAACTAGGCATGAGAATCCATGGGGCTTCCTAAAAACTGGTGCCCCTGTCTGCAGTCATCGGCAGCGTAGATCCTATCCTATCCTACTAATATTAATTTCCTAGAAATGCGAAAGTTTTGATGTTTATGACTCAACCACGTGTTAACGGCCCAACCGATTTCGAGTTTGGTATGTAGGTGCAGAGATACATAACATACACACAACATTCACATACATAGTCCTGAGCTCACACTAGGATTCCGTGTGACTACTAGTATCATAGTAACACACATATATATATTATACCCGGGACATATATTTGCAGATCATACAACCATTTGCCCCGCAGCGGGAATCGAACCCCACACTCGAACTCTTGCATCTCAGCCGGTTACTCGCCCGCCGCGCTATATAGGTCTTTACTTATCACTTAGATAAAAAGTAGGTACTAGTTTGGTTACTAGTAAAGTTCAACACTAAGTTTGTCTACGGTTGCAAGAAGGCCGCCAAAAGTTTTAACCACATTACTTTTCTGTTTTGCAGTTGGCTGTCCCCGAAGAAAGTTTAGGCGGTTTCGGAATGACCCTACCCGGCCGTGGAGTCAGTGATGCTCAGGTAAGAAATAAGTTCATACAAGAAAGTAATAGTAGTCAGGACAAATTTTTAGGAGGTCCATGAAACTAGACTGCAGTTTGACTAATATTGTTTTTATTTTTGAACAGGCGCTTCTGGTGGAAGCTCTGATCACATTCGTGCTAGTGATGGTAGTCCACAGCGTGTGCGATGGTCGCCGCAACGATATCAAGGGGTCTGCTCCTCTCGCCATCGGCCTCAGCATCACCGCCTGCCACGCTGCCTGCGTGAGTATACCATCCATCATTCTATCCCATGCCGTATGCCCGAATGATCATAGCACTCGCGGGCGGATTGGTGCAACCACAGAATAAATAATAGTAAACAAAGTGCTACGAGCTCTACGCTATCAGCAACTTTTGGGAAATCAGAACAATTTTCTAAAATATATACCTTTAGTAATAAATAATCCCACCATGATCAGTCGAAGTTACGATGCTTGAATGTTTGTTCCTCAATCATGCCGAAACAGCACAACCGATTTCGAAGAAATTAGGTACCTATACCTACACTTGAAGATGACTTCATGACCTGGATACTATAGGTTACTTTTTATCATGGTAAAACGCGAGCGAAGCCGCGTGCGAGTATAAGTACAATATAATTGTAATTCTGCACAATAAAGGCAGGAGTGGTTGTGATTGTAGGCCTATTTATGCCAGGGCATTTTGTGTTTTTTTTTTTCAGTTGTTTAGGCGTGAAAATATAACCGACAGTAGGTAATATTAATAGTATGGATCCGTCGATCAAAATGAGACAAAAATCTGTCAAGAAGCTTACCTACTTACAGCTTAGTGTGGATACCTACCGCTACTTTTCAAGACTTTAAGTTTGGTGAGAAGGAACCACTAATTTGAATTTGTCATTATTGTAGATTCCGTTCTCCGGCTCCAGCATGAACCCCGCCCGCTCCTTCGGACCAGCTCTCGTGATGGGTAACTGGGCCTCTCACTGGGTAAGAACTCTTCATATTCATAAGCTTACTTTAGGTTTTTTTTTAATAAAAATCATTATCACCATCAGCTAGAGATAGGGAGTTATGGAGGCAACTGGAGGAGGCTTTTATCGCTAACAGCGATCCTGTCACTGGAGAGCAAAGTCAAGATTAAATTAAATTTTTTGAAACTATCATGGTTATGTACATACTTTTCACTAGAATCAACTCAAGATTTGATTATTTACATTGTTTTATAAAATTTAATTTGTGTTATTTAAGTTAAAGATATTGTGAGAGGACAAATAAAGCTTATATTATATTATTATTATATTATCACCATCAGCCGAAGATTGCAGGAAAATGGACATAGATACGATGATAGGGATACGATGCTCTGATGAGCAGTTGCTTTCCATAGATAGGTGATCATTAAAGAAAGAAAGAAAGAAAGAAAGAAAAATTCTTTATTTGTAAAGGCACACATGGATAGGACAAAAAACACTCGACAAATAAAATAAAAAATAATAGGTAATACATACAAAAGGCAAAAACTAAGTACTTCTACAATTAATAGAGTGTCTCTCAGTGCCATCCACGCAGCAACGTCACAAATTGGAGTCCGACGTTACGTTCTAGCCTTATCAATGTCATCAGTCCATCGGGCCATAGAATTAGTAGAGTAAAAATTCTCAAATTAATATCAAATGAAGTGTTTAAAAAACCATAAGCATGAGTAAAAAATTAAAGTCTACTAGTTGTTGATGACGATTATGAAATAAATAGGTATTTGTAACCGTGTGTAGAAGCACGGCCAGTCAGCTGTTTGGAACTGGCCGTGTTGAGCTTATTTGGAGCCATCGAAGAGTTCCATGGTCCACCTACCATCTCCATCATCAGATCAGCTCGCTGCCATATTTTACTGTCAAACCAATCCAATCAGTTAACAGGAGCGTGTGAAAGTTCGATTCATATATATGGTTGCTATATTTCGTTAAAAGCTAGTAAAAACAGGCTTATAGGCGCAACATTCATGTTTTCTAGGTTCTAAACTCCTAAAATAACTGTAATAGCTTTGGATGAGTGTCGTTAATGCATAATCAAAAGCCATTAGTATAAGAATTGATTATAATTATGAGTATTGAGTCAGGCAGGACATTCCCAGACACATTAGATTTGCATACGCATCCACTTATCTATCGAGCTTATTCACCGGTAACATAATTATCTAATCGCTTTCACTACATCACGTGAGTCCTGTGTTCAGCCTAAAAGAGTTCGAAGTTAGCATATCAAAGATATCAAAGCAATATTCAATTTTGAAAGTAATGTCTATCGATCGTGTGGTGTTATGTAATCGACAGAATGAGACTTGTTGAAGCTATAATTCAAATTCAATGTTTATATCAGCAAAAGTATTCTAATAGTGTAACCAGTAGGTAGGTAAATAGCTAGTGTGAATGGGAGTATATACCTAGAATAACTATCTATATAAATAAGTTAAATTAACACATTGCGGTATTAGCTTATTCCATAGCGGGCAGTTTGTCTGCAAACACGTTTAAGGTCGTATTTGTTAGCATCCTGTTGTTGACCATTTTTACAATATAGATCAAATATTTGAACCCGTGACGAAACCATCGATAAATAGATGAGTGTTTTTTTTTCTTTATAATTGGCGTCGCACGGATATTGTATCCTCTTTGGCACGGATTGTGAATTAGCCATTTTCAAGTTTAATTATAATTTGCAACGTTACACCCCTTCCAAGAAACGGCTGAAACGATTTCGATGACATTTGTTACACAAATAGATTATGACCTGGATTGAGCTATATGCTACTTTTTACCCTGGTAAATCGCGAGCGAAGCTGTGGTTGGACACTAGTATCTAAATAAAGGGGGGAATCGAAAACGGAGGTGAACCCCTCCTCCTCGCGTCGTATGCCTCAATGCTGAGGGTCGTGACCCCCTCCATGGATCACTTTCTGCCGGACGATGTTGCGCCAATGAGATCTGTTGCCATCGAGCTGCACGGCTTCGTGGAATTTCTAATCGAGGGTGGTGCGGATCTGGTCTAACCAACGAAATGGGCTACGGCCTCGTGGCCTCTTTCCCTCAATTTTTCCACTCCAGTGATAATCAGCTTCCCTAAGTTGTCACTGTCTTTCCAATATGACCAAAATACTCAAGGACTCGCTGGAGGCAGATGGAAGAAAACCTAGTAGTTTTCTTGAGTTCCTTGAGTATTGACACGTGAAAGTGACGTTAGAGGTGAACTAATATACCGATATTAACCTAGGAGGTATCAGTATGAATGCTGTATTATGTAATTCTGTCAGAGCAAGTTATCCAGAGCTGTTGTACGTAGCTTTCTTTCTCATAAGACTACAATAGAAACGTACAAAGTATGCATTAACAATTGTGCAACATTCAGAACTGGACTGATCTATTAGGCCTATTGTGCCCTTCTTCCCATGTTTGTACAGCACGAAGAAAGCGTGAAGCTTTGTTTCTTTACTCGACATCACTTACAATGGTAATGATGATTTATGTAACTTCTCTAATTACGTGATGGGAATGGAAATTGAATGATACAAATACAAATGAATGACCTATGGACGTTAGAGAAACACTTCTTAGGTCACTGTTCACCAACACATTAACGGACGTTTAAACGGCTGTTAAGCTTAAACAACTCTTTTTGACTGGTGTTTTCATATGTTATTTGTCACTTTGACGATTGGTTACGGTAACCACCGATTTATTTGTTAGTGAAAATGCCCCTTTCTTTCTGCCCCTTAGTTAACTTAACTACTGCAAATAGCCTCATAAATAATAAAATAATAATCTATACCTGTTTAAATATTTTATTTTCTAAACAAACAGTAACTAAGTAAATAAATAAATAAATAAATAAATAATAAATAAATAATGCTGGACAGTTCACACAACATTATCTAGCCCCAAGCTAAGCAGAGCTTGTGTTATGGGTACTAGGTAACTGATATACTTAATACAATATATTACATGGATAGATATTTTTTATTATGCATAGAAAATACCCAGAACACCCTGATCAAATATCTGCGATCGCACAAATATTTGTTCCGAGGCGGGAATCTAACCCGCAACCTCCTGCGTCGCAGGCCAACCTTCGCCTGCCGCGCCACAGAGGTCGTCAAGTACCTACTACTTAAGGTTCCACGTACACATTATTGTTTTATTCGCCTTAAATGAGCGTCAACTCTAAAATTTTCGTTGTTTTAAAAATCCAGAACACCTCGTACCTTGATAAGTTAATTTACATCTATAAAAGTACTTAACCTGACTGACTGACTGATTCATATGATTCTAACTAAAAAAATGAAGCTTTTAATTAAAAATAAGCTACAGCTGGACGGAAGGAAAAAACCTACCAAGTCAGGCCCCAAGCGCTAATTATAAGTAACCGTTATTACTAAAAAAAACGCACTAACGTTCACGCTACTTCGTACGTCTGTATCGAGGTAATAATAATTGTTCAAAATCTTCGTAAAATTTTGTAGATACCTATGTTTATTGGATAAAACTTATCAAAATACTATTTCTTCAAGATTTTTGAAACAATAAACCAGAACTAAACTCCATTCAGGTGAAAAGTTCGACGGAGTGTTTACTAACCAATTAAAATGGAGCTATATTCAAATGTTATAGTAGCTACAAAATTATTCAAGGAATTTAAATGTAAATGATAAAGCACTAAAGCCCACAGAACAAATCACAGTCACACAGAGATCACAGTCGTAAACACTTTCAACCTTTGGGATTGTACCGACCTTTCATTGCAAAGGTCTTGGTTATGCTCCCTAGCTTGCTCCAATGAACCCTGCTAATGTGAACATTTCACAGTGAAGTTCGGTATTGAAGCTTGGAAAGCATTCATTGAGCTGTGTGTGCGAATGTATGGGGTGTCCCAGGCATTGGTGGCAGGAACTGTGTCCACGTAAACTCCCATTGTCTATTTTGTTGGGAGATCCTGACAACCATAGAAATGTGATGTAAGGAGAAGTTGCTATTCGCGCTGTTTTGTATTTTTAGAAATTTAGAAATTTAATTTATTTTCCAACAAACATTACATATATACACCAAAAGTACAATCTTATAAGTATTTATTTTTTACACGTTACATTTGTTCTGTACTTATTGGATAAACACCGATGTCGGCGTTTTTTACCGCACTTTATACGCTTACGACTGTTTTTTTTACGTTTATGTTTCAATATGTCCTGTAATTTATCTTTTGACTCCCATTTCTGCAAGTTACGAGACGGCATTAAGCCGCTAAGCAGATAAATTGCGCCGTCTTGCTAGAAAATAACTGAAAGTCACTTCGTATCTTTGAGATTTTATCATCAAATTCTTGATGTAACGTCGTAATAACTTCAAACAATCAACTACACAATCCTGCACTCATTTTTCCTTACTTCTATGGATTAAATTAACTATAATAACAAATATTTGCACACAATAACTTACCTGGAACCATGTAGAGGTTTTCCCAAGTGACTACATATGGGGTTCTTACAAAAGGGGTGTTTGGAAAAAAATTAATGGTCGGCAACGCGCGTGCGATGCCTCTGGTATTGCAGGCTTCCATAGGCTACGGTAACCGCTTACCATCAGGTGGGCCGTAAGCTTGTTTACTACCTTGGTAGTTACAAAAAAAAATGTAGTTCTTGACCTACATAGTACCTATATCGTCAAATTATTAAAGCAAGTTTTTTCCGCAGGTATACTGGGTGGGCCCGATCCTCGGCGGTTCCATTGCCGGTCTCTTCTACAAATACATCTTCAAGATCGAGAAGGCTGGCGAGAGCGGCTCCTACGACTTCTAGACGACTTCGAATTAGAATTACAGTGATACATCACACAGTGCCTTCGAACCGTTTTACCTGGCGCATTGAACATCGAATACGACTTGCGAGTTTCTGTAGTTTTCTGCCTTTGAAAAGTAATGGGCGGTTGGCCCAAAGCGCTGTCAGAAGTACGCCACATTTGAAGGGCTTTTTAAGCAAAATATCTTAAGCTTTTTTTAGTTTTTGGCACTTTTTTCTTCAGAGTTGGATTTAATGTCCCTAAAAAGGCCTTTCGAATGAGGAATACACTACAACTCCGGCAGAGCATGTTGCTTTGGTCCAGACACTCTCAGTTTCCTTTATTTTCAAAGCTACTAGAGTCAATCAATGCGCGAGGTAAATTCTAAACGTCATTGAGATAGGTAATCTATTGGATTTTCCGTCTCGATAACACCTTTAATTTATAAATCAAGGAAGTTTATTATTGTTATGTTAGTCCGTGCATGACCTGGCTAATTTATTATTTTATATCCAAAGGTATTTGAAGAATATTATAAAAAATCGGATTCTACTTGTTATGTAAGATATTATAGCCTATTTAATTAAGTGTTAACATTAAGTTTATTTATATTGTGAATTAATGTATAAGTATAAGCATGTTTTAAAACATGTCTTTTCCGAGTGCCTGTGCTAGTTGTATAAATTATATTGTGAGATAATAAATTAATGATTAATTTGTATTGATTCTTACAAAATACAATTATTATCGAAATAAATATGATTAAAATATTATTCTTGCTTGTTTCATTAAAGGTAACAGACAAAAAAAACGTAAAACTATAGATATTTGGAACAACGCTTTGGATCACTGTGTACCTACATTTTTTTTTAAATACCTTTTTAGCTATCCTAGCCGTTTCCTGCCTAACCTTTTTACAAGCTTTATATTAACTTGCAATGCATGTCCGGGTGGTATCTTGCAACTGAATTTTAAAGAAGTTGTCCTCAACTGATTGAGCTGAAATTTGGCATACCTGTCAAGTTTCGATGACAATACAATATTACAATACCTATTTCTGCCGCAAAGCAGTAGTGCTCGCATTGCTGTGTTCCGGTTTGAAGGGTAGGGGTGCCGGTGAAACAGGCACATAAGACTTTTCATCTTTATGTCTCAGGGTGGCGGGCGCAGTGCAATTCCACATAGGGCGCGTCCTAGGTGGACGTGACCTGTGAGGTAATGCACTGTTCATAGGCAGAGGTTACCGCTTAACATCAGGTGGGCCATATGCTAGAACCGTCATTCAAGTAAAAAAAAATGATGGTGTCAGCGAGCTGTTCTGATGATGGAGACAGAAGGTGGACAACGGAACTCCTCGATGGATATTAGTAGACTGACCGAGTTTAGGCTCATTTTGATCAGCACACGCACTAATTTTATAAAAGCTTGTAATGAAACATATTTTCTACAAAACACTTATTAAAATTAACTCCCGTTCCCCTCCAACCCCAGCATTCATCCACACACCAAATATCATCAAAATCGCTCAACCGTTACGAAGATGAGTGGAAATGCACATAACGCGAGCGTAGCCGCGGGTGGAAGCTAATAAAACGTATCATATAGCGATAATGTAGCTTGCTGTAAGTGAAAGCATTTTTAAAATCGGATCGTTAGTTTTATGCAGATCCACCTATCCTACAGAAACCTTTTCTATGTAATTTCTATCTATATTTTATCGTTAGAAGAGTTCGTCCGGGGAAGTACTACCACCATACCTATTTCTGCCGCAAAGCAGTAGTGCTCGCATTACTGTGTTCCGGTTTGAAGGGTATGGATGCCGGTGAAATTACAGGCACATGAGACTTTCCATCTTTATGTCTCATTGTGGCGGGCGCAGTGCAATGCCATATAGGGCGCGTACTTGGTGGACGTGGCCTATAAGATAATGCACTGTTCATAGGCAGAGGGTACCGCGTAATATCACAAGAGCCATCTGCTTGTTCCGTCATCTAAAGTAGTACTTACCAAAAAAAATATAGCTTGGCTTCAGTTGAACAGATCTTTTTAAGGGGAATAACTTCATACAACATATTACGATAATACATTGTTAAAATAAAAATCGATTGGTTTACAGCACACGCCAAAAGCTCCCCCAGATGGCATGTTTTTTTCAGTTTTTTTATTTTGTTTTATTTAATTGCTCGACAAACTGGCATACGGCCCGCCTGATGGTAAGCGGTTTACCGTCGCCTATTGACATCTGCAACACCAGGGGTATTGCCATTGCGTTGCTTGCCCTGAAAACATCGACATCGACAATCATCGTCATATTTCCGCAAATTTACACAAAACTATGAATTATACACCTAAACCTTCCTCATGAATCACTCCGTTCATTGGTGAAAACGGTATTCAAATCCATTCGATCGTTTTTTTTTTTGTTTTTCGCTCAACGCGGCGGGAGTGATTTTGTTTTATAAATTAATAGTGACTCGTCCCGGCTTCGCACGTAATAGTTTCAGGATGAAAAACAGCCCCAGCCCCAGCCCCCCCCCCCCCCCCCCCCCCCCCCTGTAGCCTATGTCACTCAGGGTGAATGTAGCTATAATTTTTGAAATCGGCAGTAGTTTTTGAGAATATTCATTACAAACATACACACACACAAAAATACAAAATCTTTCCTCTTTATAATATTAGTGTAGATGTAGATAGTGTATATGTAGTGATAGATAGAAGATTAAACAGCTAGCAGGATACATAATAGGCTATTTAGTATTTTCCAAGACACAATAACACTCAAAGCTCGTTTTAAATTGGTATCCTACGTGTCGCAACGAGTCGTGAGTGCACAATCTCGCGACACATCGGCACTGACTCTGTGACACTGATCTCAGGGCGAACTATTAGAAACAGTCAAGGCCGGGTCACCGCGAGCGTCACGCTTTGACAAGTGTAGGCTCAATGAGTGTGTACTGTCTGATGGTAAACAAAGGTGTGTTGTGTAGAGCTTGCACATTGTCAAGATCATCCAAAGAGTATTGCGATAGCGTTGTGGGAACTTAAAATACTGTCTTTAATATCAATCTACTTGATATAAAGTGCACTGGTGTTTGCTTTATAAGAGGGTCAACAAAGGTGTATTCCTAGGTAAGAAGAGTGGTCTTGCAATTTGTGAAATGAAATACCTAGGTACTCAAATGAGACTATGATGCGTGACAATACTGTATTAAGAGGCTGTCAAGAGTCGAATAGGCTTCTCTTAAACAATTTTTTAGCAAAATCTACACAGTTTATGGCCATATTTCATATCATATTTCCAAGAGCATGATAGAGCCAAAAACAAGATTTGGAGAAATTCTCGATATCGATGTAGACACCGACAGGTTTCGACTGAAGTTAAGAGTCTTTCTCGAGATGATGAGTGGTTCAAACTAACCAAGACGCGGAGGAAGTGCGTCGCGTTAAATTACAAAAAATACAGTAATTTCGTTATAATATTACTGTGTTCATTCTGGCTTAAATATGGAGATTTCCGAACAACCGTTATGTATGTAACGTTATGGATGAACTGAAAGAAAACACCCCTAAGAAAATCCTACAGTTCCTAACAGCTGTAGGTCTTAGCAGTGAACTGTAAACGCCCTCTCCAGGGGTGGTATGTAACAAGTGTATGTAACGTTACGGATGAACTGAAAGAAAACACCCCTAAGAAAATCCTACAGTTCCTAACAGCTGTAGGTCTTAGCAGTGAACTGTAAACGCCCTCTCCAGGGGTGGTATGTAACAAGTGGCGATCACAATAGGCCTAACTGGTCGCAGTGATATCATAGCCACAATTAGCAAATAAAATAAAATTATGTAACAAACACAAAGCCTAATAATAAGTCCTTATTCCACATTAGGATTTCCTGTGTCGTAGGTATCAGGAACTGAGAGAACCGTGGTATCATATCACATACCCGGAACTAACATTTGCAGGTCATACAAACATTTGTCCCGCAGCGAGAATCGAACCCGCACCTGTCACGTCTCAGCCGGCTACTCGCCCGCTGCGCCACGGAGGTCGTCATCAGTAGAAGTCCACTGCTGGGCATGAGCCTCTCCATAGATTGCTACAACGGTCTTAATCAACCGGTCTTTACCGGTCTGCTTGTTCCGTCATTAAGTAGTATAAAAAAAAAAAAAAAAAAAAAAAAAAAAACGCTTCCATCCACCGACTTCCTGCTACCTTTAAATTGTCGTCGGGCCATCGAAACGATACCTACAGTATTTAATCTTAACATGCACTTTAAAGATAGTAGAGGGTTTAAACAAACAATCCAAAAATAGAAGCAAAAACTATATTAATTAAATCAAAAAGCTAACCAAATTACATCGTTAAACAAATCTAATTTCATCGAATAAGAATACTCTGATAAATATGACTATTGTGTATTAGAATCCATTATAATGTGACAATTCCGACACAGAGCTGTGAGCCCTATGAATGGCCTCGCTACAAACTGAATCGGCTCATACAAAGCTAAATCCTACGCAGAACCGTTCAACGCAGTCCGTGCACGTAAAACACTGATTCACTCTACATACCACACCATAGACTTGGTGCCTTGATAAATAAACAAAGGTAACTCGCATCAGAAGACCAAAAATCAGCTCTCTGGCTCTTCCAACTAGATTTAAAATCAATTGAACTGCTGGTCAGCTGCAGGTCAACTAACGCTTAACTAAGTCAGTCCCTGAGGTATGGGAGGTACGGGAGGGTTGTTTTCGTCTCTCAAATTATCAGATGATATGTGATATAATGTAAACGAAAACACGCCTCCCGTACCGCTCCCATACCTCAGGGACTGTCTCAGTTAAGCGATCAAACCCTGAACCTTGAACCTGTAGTTCAATTGATTTTAAATCTAGTTTGTAGAGCCTGAGAGTTGATTTTAGTGATCTAATGCGAGTTACCTTTGTTTATTTATCAAGGCACCAAGTCTTTGTGATATGAAGACTTTTTTAGACCTTTAGTCAAACGGCGAGAATTGTATTTTCAGTGAGTTACGCTAGCAGAGCATGCACCCGTCATAGCTGAGGCATTGCACAGGATGCCTGCCTCAAGGCTGCTCGTCCAGCAGCGCCTGCAGGAAGGCGTCGGGCTCCGGTATGTCGGCGAGCAGGCCGGCCGCGTCACAGTACTCCGCGAAGGAGGCGCACGGGAGCAGCTCGTCCGTGAACGTAGTTACGATCTTCTCGGCCGCCTTCGCGTTGGACTCGTCGTTATGTCGGATAAACTCGGCGAGCTTGATCGGCCACTGGTCGACTGCTGTCGCGGTCACGTTCTGTCGAAACAAATGGGTATTCAATGGTTGGTCAAGGGTTGGTGCACGTCATGTAAAGCTGTATTTACACCAAATGAACGATCTCACACTCTTATTTTAACAAATTAAGACACAAGATAATTTTATAAAAATTAAAAAACACAACCAACAGTAGTTTTTAACCAACCACTAATACAACCGCATTGAAGTTAGAGCAGCCGTTGCAGCCTAGATCCTATACATCCTATGCTGGCAATCCTATCCAAAGGCAAAAATGCATGAGCTCCTTTTAAAAATTTGATGCGAGCTGATTGATGATCTTGGAAACGGCTGCACTAATTTCCAGCAAGCATAGCTAAGAAATACCACACAAACATCTTAAATTTAAAAAAAAACATTGAAATCAGAGCAGCCTTTCCGGAGCTACGTAACAACAAAGAAACAGACAGACATACAGGCTCACTATGACCTTGAACTTATATGATGATATGCTTTTTAGTCGGGACTTAAAAAGGGAGCTTGTTCCATCGGAAGAATGAGTATTCTGTTAGTTGTCCTCACCTTGAACATGACGCTGTAGAGCTGGTCGACGATGGCGGCGTACAGCGCGTACGGCTTGTAGTCGGCCCACGCGCGCACTGCGCGCTGCTCCGCGGCGAGCGCGCGCACGGCCGGGCCCGCGGGGCACACCGCGCGCACGTGACCGATTAACAGTAGCCGCTTCAGCGTCTCCACTTTGTGCGAGCGCCATCTGATGGAGAAAATCATATCGATACAGTCTCTCGAAGATAGACAGTCTGTGTCGAATCTCCAAATCCAATCTGGGTGTTACGGTAATGTATCGTATGTATGGTATCGTAACTACGAGTACCATGAGGACGAGGAACTCCTGATACCCACGACACAGCGCATCCTACTGTGGGATCAGGACTATGCATGTGACTGTTGGATGGTAGTCCATTCAAACGTGAGCAACGCGATCCGCTCCGCTGAGGCTAGAAGCCAGTGGAGACACACAATCAAAACCAAGGTCCTGCATAGGTCACGACCCTCAGCAGTAAGGTTACCGACGCAAGGAGGGGGGAGGTTGGGTGTTATGTTATATGGGTGATTCGATCAGAAATACGATCGAAGTATGGGTGTTATAAATTAAAGTGACCCGTCACCCGGACTTGTTAGAAGATTCGGTGGTATAAGATTTGTCCTGGCTGCTAGCTTATTTAAGGAATATGTATACTATGAATATGTAATTACTGGAAGAAAGCGTTAGCAGAGTCAGTCGTGGGAAGCAAAGGCAGCGAAATGCTCACTTGTCACGTCTATTTCCCACGATGGTGCAACCCAGAGTGAAAAAATGCCCATTTAAGGCTCTGCCTACCCTTTCGGGGAAAAAGGCGTGTGTCTATATATGTATGTTAAAGTGAATAGTGTCGCGAACTGACTTGGCATGTGGGTAGAGTATCATCATGAGCGTGGCGAAGTAGAGCGGCCCCTCGGCGTCGTGCGCAGACTCCAGCACCCGCACCGGCGCCCACGCCAGCGCCGCCTCCAGCGCCGACACCTCGCGGGCGGCCACTCGGCTCCTGCACAACAAATGGAAACAATTACTTGCGGATTCCTATGCTCTAATAATATAAATAAAATAAATAATGCTAGACAGTTCACACAACATTATCTAGCCCCAAGCTAAGCAGAGATCTGGGTCCGTAGGGTACCGGGGCCCTTCGCGTTTTCAAAATTCTTTCAGGGCATCTGGTCGAACCGACGCGTGACCCGAGAGCTGGCTCTTATCTGGCTCAACGCATTAGTATTGCCATTCAGCGTGGCAATGCAGTCAGCATCTTAGAGACGCTTCCGTCTGGTAGTGATTTGGATCAGTAGAACTACCTTTAGATCACTAGCAGCGGTCTTCAGGTAGCACAACTGTTTCATATGTATTTTGTACATACCTTGTATTAGTTGTATTATTCTTTCTGTAAATAAATGTACTTAGCAGAGCTTGTGTTATGGGTACTAGATAACTGATATACTTAATACAATACATATACATAGTTTTTTTTTATTATACATAGAAAATTTACCCAGAACACCCTGAACACATATTTGTTCGGAGGCGGGAATCGAACCCGCATCCTCCTACGTCACAGGCGAACCTTCGCCCGCCGCGCCACAATATACGTCGCCAGATATGTTATTCCGAGCACGACGATCACTTGGGAAACACCAGACCACGTCATCACTAGCGAGAATTGAAACAGCCCGTCTCTGCGCTACCAGTAGAGAGTAATCAAAACTCCCCGATCTTATTACATGTCCGATCTGATTAAACAATTACGTTCAATCTGTAACTCGATCGTCTCATTGGATAAAATGACATTTTAAATATTTTTTAGTAGAATGATCACAGAAAATATTTCCGTAATCGTTGCTGTAAAGTGGCAACTGGATAGTGACGTCATCTGGTATAAGTCTCTAGAGTAGCAGACCCTGTTTTTTTTAAACCATGTAGATCCCTGAAATCAATATTTAAAGAGAGAGTACCTCGTTTGTTACTAATGTTATGCAGTAGAGATATTCTAAGATGGCATGGCTTGCTCGAGTGTCAGTTGTATAGCAAGAAGTTTAAAGTTAACTTGACTAGTTCCTAGTTCCACAGTGCGAGCTGCTGACCTGACAGTAGTCAGCAACTAGCATAGGCAACTTGCATGGCAGTAGCTGGACTCGCCTCGATCGGTCACAAATCTGATTGCATGTTAACCACAGCCTAAACAACGCTCAACTTTGATTGACCCACTAGCACATGACAGTAACGCGTATGATGCGGTCACACGGTGCGAGTAGCTGCACCTCAGTAACTGACTAGGTCAGCTCGCTTGCCAGCTCGCATTGTGTAACCTCCCCTTTAGCATAGTTAAGTCAACTCTTATCTTTAAAAGTAACATTTACATGTTGTTCTGACAAGATCAATGCAGCCAAGACTGATCTATCAATTCGAACTGTATATTCGTACTAAGAACACTCACGTATTAATTACGTATAGCGCCATGTGTAGCAGAGCCGGCACCAGCTGCATGTTGGAGAGCGGGCCGCCGCCACCCGTGTCGTCGTGGAAGGTGCGCCCGCGCGCGAACCGACCCAGCAACAGCTTCAGGTCGTGGATGGTGCACGTGTGGCCGATGTCGCGGTGACCCGTGCATTCCTGCAAACGTATCAAACATACTTTATACACGTGGCTAAGCTCGGAGTAGATTTTAGCTACTTGTAATATTTTTTTAGGTTCTTGAATGACGGAACAAGCCGATGGCCCCCTGACGTTAAGCGGTAACCTCTGCCTTTAACAATCATTACCACATAGGTCACGCCCACCTAGGACGCACCCTATGTGGCATTGCACTGCGCCCGCAACCCTGAGACGTAAAGATAAAAAGTCTCATGTGACTGTAATATCAACAGCACTTAACCCTTCAAACCGGAACACAGCAATGCGAGCACAACTGCTTTGCGGCAGAAATAGTACTTCCCCGGACGAACTCTTACAAAAAAGCTCTGCTACTAACAAAACTTAACTTGTTTCTCACTTTTCTTTCTTAAATGACAGACAGCAACAAAAAAACGGCAAAAGAACCAAAGCAACTCGGCTAGCTTATTACGTATCTTGCAATAGCAATGCGATAGCAAGAATTGCGCGATTATCGCATCCAAATTGCAAATTCGTATTAAGTATCGCAATTTGCAATTTGGATGCGATAATCGCGCAATTCCTGCTATCGCATTGCTATTGCAAGATACGTAATAAGCTAGCCGGTCACGGCGAAGCGACCGTTATTGGTTTGTTTTAGCCCTCAGACTATTTTAATTGTTCCAGCACCAGTTTTCCTACAAATAAAACCGCATTGAAATCTGACCACCCGTTGCACCCTGGATCCCATCCGTCGTGTCTTGGTCATTGTCGGACCCTGAAGTCTAAGAAGACATGTCATGTCATCTTCATTTGAAGATTCAGCTTCATTAGTACCCTAGATCCTGTTCATCCTATGCTGGTCATCACAATATCAACTTGCTGTACTAAAGACCCGACAGACTGACCTGCAGGTACGTGGTATGCCTGGCGAGGCAACTAGCGAAGGCGGACTCCGGCACGTGCGGGCCCCATAGCGGCAACAGACCGTTGCAGCGAGTCGAAGCGTTTTGTAGGGCGGCACTCTCCCATTCGTCCCTGTAAAAGTACATTTTATATTAGTACCAAGCGTCGGAGAATGTTTTTGAGTTGCGACCACGAACCGGACCACGCAGTTTAGTCTTTCCCGAAAACTATAATCTGGGCATCTTTTCTTATAATTCTTTATTGTACACCGAAAAACACAATACAAATAAAATAAAAACAAAAGATATGTACAAAGGCGAGCTTAACCCTAAAGAGTTTTCTGACAGCAAACCTTTGAGGCAAGAGAGAGGTGATAAATATGGCAGGAAGAATGTACAAATACAGGAAAAAACAGAAAAAAATAAAACAACCTATAAACATAAATATAATAATACCAAGCTAACTTTTAAAATACACTACTAAATATTAAAAGTAAAATATACTTACATAAGTAAGTCAATAGTAAGGCAAGAGTAAATGCGTAAATGAGTAGGTGCCTTCTAAGTTTCCATCGTCCACATCTACCACTTACGGCTGAGATCGTGGTCAAATGAAGGTCTATCTTAGTAAAAAAAAGGAATAATATTTGAGGCGATCAAAAAAAAAATACTTTCATTCGCCGTCACTGGTTCTTTCTCGGTCACCCTGAGTTACGTCAGGAACAAGGTTACGGTATGGTAGGTCTGAAAACGACCTTCTGACTGATGGCGAATGACTGAAAAAAGCCTTGAGACTGATAAGACGGTGTACACGGGTAGAGTAAACGGTAGAATAATCTAGCTTACTGCTCTGCCCGTTTCCAGTACTCTACCAGTTTTGGTTAAGTAACTGTCCACACGTAAAATTGTATTTGGTAACTAGAATAGTTAAAAATCTATACCTTAAAAATAACAAAACTACAGGAGCGCACGCAAGAACAAGTTTCACTCTACTGAGCGTGTACATTAGCCGGTAGAGTAGAGTGGACACCGGGGTGGGGTGGGGAAGGCAAATCTAGTTTGACTTGCCCCCGGTTTCTACTTTACTCTTCTAAATATGTCTACTTTGGTATAGTTAGTACTCTGTGCGACTATACCGTTTACACTACCCGTGTACTCTCGGCTATAGCGATGGCGAAATAAATGAAATTGTAGGCCATTGAAGTGAGACGAACATTATGTTTTACACAAATGGCAAAATTACTGTTACTTGATAAATGTCATAGTAAATTACACGGATATTGATGAATAACAAGTAATGATGGTTACCTGGCGCGAGCCAACCTCACGGCGGCCATGTGACACTCGACGTGCACGATGTTGTAGTGCGACACGGTAGTGTAGCCGAGCGTCTTGCGAGCGCGCACCTCGAACTCCTCCACCGGGCATCGCTTCGTGAACGTGTAGATTCCGAGCACCTGACGATCAAAAGCAAACATTAGCGTTTTTTCAGCTGTTGGAGAGTGAAGAAGAGATAAACAATTCTAAGGTAAATTGATTGAGATAGCTAATGCTATATTGCTTAGCACACTACAACAAAACTTGGATTATCTATATACTTTGTTGGTTTGGTTTGTCTTTTGCATTCACAAGCAGTTTCAAATTCGATCAAAAGAAACAGAACACGGTGTAACTACTCCAATGATATTCCGCAATTATTATTAGCAGCATACCTGCCAAGCACGCCCAGCTGTACGTTCTAGAATGTTCTCTTACCTTGGTGGGCTGGTACTTGTATCCCTCGCGACAGATGCAGCAGACGGCGCCCGCCTCCTCCGCCAGCTCGGCCACCTGGTGCGTGAGCGAGCACTGCGCCGTCACCTGCCCGCGCTCGTTGTACGTTCTAGAGTGTTCTCTTACCTTGGTGGGCTGGTACTTGTATCCCTCGCGACAGATGCAGCAGACGGCGCCCGCCTCCTCCGCCAGCTCGGCCACCTGGTGCGTGAGCGAGCACTGCGCCGTCACCTGCCCGCGCTCGTTGTACGTTCTAGAGTGTTCTCTTACCTTGGTGGGCTGGTACTTGTATCCCTCGCGACAGATGCAGCAGACGGCGTCCGCCTCCTCCGCCAGCTCGGCCACCTGGTGCGTGAGCGAGCACTGCGCCGTCACCTGCCCGCGCTCGTTGTACGTTCTAAAGTGTTCTCTTACCTTGGTGGGCTGGTACTTGTATCCCTCGCGACAGATACAGCAGACGGCGCCCGCCTCCTCCGCCAGCTCGGCCACCTGGTGCGTGAGCGAGCACTGCGCCGTCACCTGCCCGCGCTCGTTGCTGCGCATGCCGAGCGCGCCCAGCTGTCTCTCTCGAACTGCCATGGCGAGACGCTTCTTCTCCTGAAAACGCACGAACGTTTAAGATGTCGCGTTGTGTAACTCTCGACCTTGGATATTATAGTTCTCATGCAAAGCGTATACGGGCACAGGTATACAACCACATGTTGGATTCATCATACAAAAGCACTGAAGAACGCAGCATGCGTACCGTTCAAGCGAAACTAGCTGGTGCCATGTCCCCCGCGCTTGTTTTGAGCTGTTAATTCTGAGTCACTCAAAGTGAGAATAACAAATTGACAAAAAGCGCGGCTCATGATAAGCACCCGAGCCCAAATGACCAGCATAATATATAATCAGATAGATGCCGCCGCGCGTGGCTCTGTTTGAGCGGCTAAGTTAAGCCCGCTCCGAGCCGCTCTACTTGACCAACACGTCTACATCGGCTCGAGGTGTGGGTATGCACTCACCTTTACAGTTGCCAGCCTATTATAGTTCTGATTCAGCTTAAGATAAAGGTTATGTTCGGTTGTTAGTCTCCCTGACCAAGGTGTGTTGCTCTTGATTTGTGGGCGACAGAACCAGTGAAAGATTCAGATGTTCTTATTTGATACTCTAAATGTAGTGAAGCTACTTGCCTGCCTGGTGAAGTCCCGCACTTCCTGCACCTTCGCAGCGCATTGCGGTTGAGATCGCAGAGCCTCCAGGAGATTCTCGGCCAGCGAGCCAACGTGCTCGCCCGATGACACTTGCTCGAGGCGATGCACTATGGGTATCACTTTCTCGCACACCAACATCTACGAAACAAAACGTTATTAATCTCAATTAATAAATAGCTGTTTTTGTTTATAAACATCGACCACAATTACGAAAAGAAAGATATTATGTAAAACGTAGTGTAGGGCTAGGTGGAGCGACGACTTGCGAGGGGTGGCTGGCAGAAACTGGATGAAGAGAGCCGAAGACAGGGCTCAGTGGCGTGCCATGGGTGAGACCTATGTCCAGCAGTGGACTGCAGTAGGTTGATGATGATGATGATGATGATGTAAAATGTAAGGGCGCGACTTTCTGAAAGGGCTATCGCTTAAATTAGACCAATTCTATTCTACGGGTTAAGAACAGAATAGCTTTGCAGCATATTAACTAGCTGGTTGTCGTAGGCCCAGCTAAAATGGGTGCCGATTTTTTGCAGTCTTTATTTGTTTAAAAAACTTTTCATATCAGGTATATCATATTTCACGTTGCTTCGGGTGGTGCTTTAGTGTTACCTGAGTAGGCTCGTGGTCCGTAGCGAGTCCGGTGAGGAATCTCAGGCAGTACTTGAGCGCGGGTCGACTGATGAATTCCTTCAGCTCGTCGGAATCGGTGCAGACTAGTGTGGGCTTCACGCATGGCGCGTGTTTCTGTGGAAGAATACAAGTTTTACATAACTGGCAAGTGACATTCATTAGGGAACTGTTTATAGCTAGCTTGATGTCGGCATTCAATTTCTCATAAGAGAGGGGCATTTCTTCAACTTGTTATGGAAGAAGGCTATGTCAATTTCATGGGCGGTGCCTTCATAGTCAATACAAAGCAATGACAATGCTGCCTATGAACAAATTAGAGCAAGGCCGACTACAAATTGGCAAAAAAAGTTTTAGCCTTGTCTCACTCTAATTCGGAAGAATAGACTGTCTCACATTTTTCACATCTCCTTCGGTGTTTTCTGTATGAGGTAACTGAAAAATAGAGTGGGGCAATGGTAAGAACAATGTTTAGACCTACCATAATATACTCCAAAGCGTCTCGGACCACGCCCAGTGAGATCAGGTAGTCCTTAAGCGTTCCTCCAATAGAGTTCCTCTCGATATTCGCACACAGAACACAGAATAGCTCCATACGGAACTCTTCGTCCGTCCATTGCTCGTTGTCCAGTCGGTCGAAGTCAAGAACCGGTTTAAAGTGGTCTACTAGCATAGCCATTTTGAGATCGTTTCCGTAGACTAGAGCGGCTAGGACTCTAGTTAGGTGGCCAAGAGCCAGAGAGTTGGTACGGATTCCTAGGACAAAAACAAAACAGATTATAAATCTTAGATCAAGTGAAACAAAGTTGGATATCCAGTGCCATTGAAATTGATATTGTTACCTGGACATTCAGTGCAGTTGAGAAGAGCTTGCACGTGCTCAGGGCCGCCAAAAGTGAGAGAGAATTGGAGGAACGACTCCAAGCTTTCACTCGCCGCTACCGACAGGATTCGTTCCATTATCTGAAACAGTTTATTTATTCACACTCAGAAACTTACACCTAGAGCCAAAACGTTTTAGAGGTAACATAAAGAAACAAAACATAGTGAAAATATAGATAGTAAAACACATATTTACAAACTAGTACTAATTTTACGTTAGCTAAGACTTCCTGCAGGCATATTATGAACTCTTTTATTTCCATTCAGTTCAAAAACTATTCAGTACAAAATATCGTTTCCGTGATATCCGCAACTATATTTAAAGGCACAGTCACAGAGGGTCTATAATACATCTGCGATTAAAGTTTTTTAATGACGGGGGATGTCAACGACGAACCGATATTTTGTACTGAATAGTTTTTGAACTGAATGGGAATAAGAGCTCATAATAGACCTGCAGGTCACGGGCTATTAACCAGATGCTTTCCTGACTCACGATGGCAGCACTCCAACTTCGCTTCTATGGGGAGTTATAAACGAGTGCTCACCTCGAGAAGTTGATAGACTAGAGTGACGTCACGCTCCTCCAGCGTGGCTAGATGCAGCGCGTGCAATAACACTGGCAAGGCACGCGTGTCGGAGCGCGTGAGCACGCCCACACACCGTCTCACGCGCGTGCACAGTCCGAGCAGGCGTAGGAGAGTGGAGCACAGGGCTCGGGCGGCGCCTACTCGTTGGATCGCAGCTAGACGTTGCAGCATCGCTTCGAGACCACCTGACAATATTATTTAGGTTATAGTTTACAGAACGGAAGGAAATATGACGACCAATGCCTTCAAGTCATGTTACATTTTGTACATACTGTAAGCTAAAGCAAAGGGTCCTTATGAAACCAACGTTTGAGATGGCCCAGGTATACTGGGCATCGAAGAAGTAAAAATTCAGTTATTATTAGAATTTTTGTTTTCATTATTTTAATTTAATTATATGTTTGTTCTTTATTAAAATGCTGTGCACGCCTGTAATTGGCACACATTCAATATTATTATTCTACAAGTATTTTGTACAATATGTATTATGAGTGCTCTTGGCGTTGCCTGATAAATAAATAAATAAAAATATTGAAACAGAAATAGAGATCTACACTTGTAGTAGGTTAGTCAGAATCATGCTTACCACAATCAGCAAGGACGTTGGCCATGCGATAGACTTGTTCGTCGTCGACTGCTTCCGCGTTAGTCTGACTGAGCGTCTCCACAAACTCTTCTGTGGCGTCACCAAGAAGTCCTCTCATGCGGTATACAACTCGCATCGCATCCACGCCTTCGCCAGAGGTACACCAAACCTAATAACAAAATATCGGTGTTCAACTTTAGTTATTTGCCAGTAGCGAAGCGGGGGCGTGGCCAATGGTTGCCAACGTTCAACTGACGTAACCAATCATACGTCGCTATGACACGTGGACATGCGCATGACTCGTGGCGCAAACTGTACCCTGATTCTTCTAGTCTTGGTCGAGAGGAACAGGCGTAAATGCATTACATTATCATTATCATTATATATAATAAAACTAAGTTGATAAAATGTGCGGGCCGCTAAAACTTAAAAACGAACCAATGCAGCCCAAAAAAGGTTTAACCGTAGGGTAGCCCCAACCCTCCCATCCATCAAGAGGGTTCGGGTTTTGGGCTGCGCGGTTAAGGTTTAGAGAAAAACGGTTTAGAAGGTTTGGGCGTAGTAACTATTAAGTAATCTATGGTTTGGGTTTTGGGCTGCGCGGTTAAGGTTTAGAGAAAAACGGTTTAGAATGAGGTCAACTTGACCTGAAACTCAACCAAAACTTCTAGAAGGTTCGAGGAAGTTCGAAAACTTCGGGGAGGTTCTGGAAAGTTCAAGGCAAATGTAGAAGGTTCAAGAATCTCCAGAAAGGTTATAAAAAGTTCGAGAACTTTTGAGAAATTTCCAAATGTTCTAGAATCTTCGAGAAATTTCCAAAATTTCTAGAAACTTCGAGAAAGTTCCAAAATTTCAAAACCTCTAGAAAAGCTCGAAAAAGACCGAGAACTTTCAAAAAGTTCCAGAAAGTTATAGAACTTTCGGGATGTTTTTCGCAAATAATCTAACTCAGCCTGAAAGTTTTACGGTACGGTAGCCCGCCCCAATCTCACCCTCTTATTCATGAAGAAGAATTCGAGAATGTTCGAGAAAGATCCAAAATATCCGGAAAGGTTCAATTCTTTAAATTTTTCTAAATTGTTCGAATACCGTTGATATTTAAACACTAACTTATATTATAAAAGCGAAAGTTTGTGTGTGTAATAGTGTATGAGTGTGTTTGTTACCTCTTCACGCTGAAACGGCTGGACGGATTTAGATGAAAATTGGTGGGGAGGTAGCTTAGAACCAGGAGATTGACATAGGGGGAAAGGTAGGAGGGAGGGGGGGGGGGGTTCAACGGGGCTACCCGTGCGAAGCCGGGGCGAGTCGCTAGTAAGAGGATAAATGTTCCTTATTGTTTCAATATTAAGATACAATTTACTTTGTTAATAGCGTGTTATCAAGGTTAAGACCAGAGTTTTGGCTCAAACGGGGCCCATAATCACGTGATCCGAAAACTTACCTTCTTGTAAACTTCCTTGACAGGTAGATCCAGTGACATGATCTTGTTACAAACTAGTAGTTCCATTCCGTTGTCGTCTTCCAGTAAAGCAACCAGTTCGCAGTCCGTGCAGATTTTGTTTTTCACGTCACGCATGAGAGGTCCCATTCCTGGCTCAAGGGAGGAGTATGGATTGCCTAACATTCGACCCTGGGGAAAAAACAAGTTTTTAAGTCATAGGATTCCATGCTTAGAAGCTTCTTAAGAGAGATCGACTACATAAAGCCATAAAGCCATCTAAATGCTTCAGCAATAAGGGTGTATCATTCCAACAACTCTTAGCGTACAAAGGGTTTTGTAAAAAGAAGTCGCTTAGGGCTCTATGGTGACCCTAGACATTCCTTTTTAGCTGTATAGTTGTTGGTAGGTTTGAGGTGTTTAAAAGTCTTTTATTCGATGGAAAATGGTTTGTATTAAGAGTGTACAATATTACTTAACTCACTAATAATGATTATATGATTTTATGGTAAACTAATGGTATGGTTTTATGGACACAAGGTGCCTCAATGGTAAATGGTCGTAGACTGCTCCGGTTTAGGCAAATGCGTATTAAATGCTGACATTGCTGTAATACATATTTGCTGTGTTCTGTGAAAACCTGAACAGGTTTGTTCTGTTAATAGATGATGAATTGACAGAGTGCATATTATTTACCTGCAAGAAGTCTTCTTGTTGCGGATCTTTTTCCAAAGTAAGGAAGAATTCTCCCACATCATTCTCTTCGGGGTAGATGATGGAGCAAAGTCGTTCGAAGATGAACACGGGTGTACGGTAGTCGGTCAGCGGGTACTTTTGTACAGTCTCGATACAAACTGCCATGAATTCAGCTGTTTCCGCCTCTGTTCCTGCAGCAAAGGAGCGTTTAGACAAGGTTTTAGTACAGTTGTGTATGAACACTGTTAGTGAAAACACACATTTTGGATGCAACTTAACGTGTGGAACACTCCTCCTCGCATGCCCCAATTACGGTAGTAATATGACAAACAGGGAACGCAGCCATGACGTCTTAGGCCCGTATTCTAGAACTAAGCTCAAACTGAATCGAGAAGAATCAAGCATTGATTTTGTCAATGAAAAACTGTCACAAACTTGAGTATCGACTCACGCTTGAGCATAGTTCTGGAATACGGGCGGGCCTTAGCAATTTGTAACTTCTGTTTTGGACATCAGCAACTGTCAAAATGATCACCATAGTAGCGTTATCCATTGGCATTTTTCTACGTAATAGGACGGCTGGTCGTGGCCAGTAATGCACATCGTGGACAAGAGGGTGTTGATCGCCATGGCTGGCGCTTCGGTTTAGCATTTTCTCAACGTTAAATGGCATATGACAGGTCAACGATAGCCAACGAAAGCGTATTTTTTTTATTTCTTTAAAATGTGGTAACAATAAGCTGTTCTTGTGTAGATACATGATCAACACATTACTATATCCAGCATGCAAATGTTAACAGTTTTAAAATTTACAAAATATTAATCAGTGTTAGGCAATTTTATTAATTAGGGGAATAAAACAAACAACACAATTAATTACAATACCTAGTAAAAAGAAAACAATATATATAAGTAGGATATAGACATAATCAAACATGAAAAATAAATGTTAAAACCGAATTGTGTCATTCCAAGAGCCAAGTACTGTACAATATTTGTGCAACGTACCCGTGGTCATTTCCTCCAGGAGTTCCAACAACTTCTCTTGTGTGTCGTCTGTGAGGCGCGTGCGCTGCACTAGCAGCCGTCGCAGAGACAGGTATCCGCCGAGCACGGCGCCCACTAGGCGCGTCTTGTATGTGCGCCGGGCACCGCCCTCTTCGAGGAACATCGCCAGAAGCTCTGTCAGACGCTTGAGCGCGTAGCCTGTTAAACGAGTTCAATGAATCAATCATTTATTTTACGAAACATGGGTACATACGATGAGGAAATATAGTCAAAAGTTCATGATCAGCTTTACAGCATGGAAAGTTAAAACACATTTTACAACATATGTGAAGTTATTTCTTTATAAGTTACAAGATAAGTCACAAATGCACAATAATTATCAAGTCAGAAAAAAAATATAATAACATATAATCAAACGTTAGAGCAGTAAAGAAAATTTAGTCTCTAGAAGTCAGTAAGATATACAGGATGTAACATAATATCCCTATAAGCCCGGAGAGTGGGTATTCTACACATCATGGCGAATAACTTTAGTTCTACGACTTTTTAAATTTCGTAGTCTTTTATTCATGAAGTGCCTCATAAAAATCCTGAAATTCCTCTAGAAATTCCTGAAATTCCTCCAAAAATGTACCTAACAGAACACGAGGTAGCCCCACGCGAGGTACTCTTGCGTACCGTAACATCCTCATGTTGTTTTACGTACGTTTTTGGAGGAATTTCAGGATTCTTACGAGGCATTTCATGAATGAAAAACTTCGAAATTTAAAAAGTCGTAGAATTAAAGTTAATCACCATGATGTGTAGAATACGCCCTCCCCTGGCTTATAGGGATATTATGTTACACCCTGTATAATAAGATATACGGAATATAAATTAATACATACATACATTGACTCACGGCTTTTTCCCGGAAAGGGTAGGCAGAGCCTCAATGGGCCTCTTTTTACCGTGGGTCAATTTCTCAATTTATTTGAGTTATCAGTCCGCCTTAAAGGAACCGCTGCAAAATGACTAATTCTCTAAATGATTATGTGACACATATCTGTAACGGGACACTTAACACAAGCCAGTGACAGGAATCTACAAAACACAAGGACAAGTGTGAGTCCTTTCCGAATACGAAGTCGAATACTTTCCGTATCCCGTGGGAATTAACTATTATTAGTCATTCGAAATAGGCTGTGACAGAAGAACAGTTAGAAACAACCGTGATCCTATAGTGGTTTTGTTAGTACCTTTTGAGGTACAGAACCCTAAAATCAAATTTAAGTGTTCCGCAGTAGTTAGTTTAAATTGCATTAGAATGTATTGTTTTCTTACCCTGAGCCAAATCGGAAGTAAGCGTAGTTTCCTCAAGGCGATGTAGCTGTTCTATCTCATTGGTCATCAGGTCGGCTATCTGCTGCAGTACGCCTCGCAGCGCCAGGAACTGCTTCCAAGGCGCTTCCGAAGCCAGGCCTACGAATAACATGACATTTAAAACCTTGCCTTAAGGTTAATAAGAATTAAATTCGTTTGTGTTACATACTTTGGTAAAGTTGCAGGAATTGCTCGCTGGCTTCACCAGCCGCGCCGACTTCTGGTAAGAAGCTGGTCAGTAGTATCAAGATCTGTCGAAAGCAAAAATAATTGAATAACGCAAGTAAAGCCAGCATAAACCTATTTAGCACCAGTCTCCTCGTAGGGTGAAGTGGGAGTAACGTCGTGACAAACCAACAAAACGTTATAGGTGGACCACCTAAAGCAGGCAGGCATCTCAGCGATTCCACGAGACCTACAAGTAGTTGCTTCTCAAAACCAAGAGATTGATTGGGAGGTTTAAAATATGTGTATATGTACATTTTAGTAGTGGTAGAGCTTTTTTGTGAAAGTGTTTGTCCAGGGAAGTACTACCACCATACCTATCTCTGCAGAAAAGCAGTACTGTGAGCATTTCTGTACTCCAGTTTGAAGGGTAAGTGCCGGTGTAATTACAGACACATGAGACTTTCCGTATTTATATTTCAGGGTGGCGGGTACAATACCACTTAGGTCGCGTCCTTGGTGGGCGTGACCTGTGAGGTCATTGTGAGGACCTCGAATGCTTTGTTAGGCAGACGTTACCGCTTAACATCAGGTAGGCCATAGCCTTGTTGCTTGTACATCACTATTCAAATACTATGTTCTGTCTTGGTCACCCTTATGTTAGGTCAGAGACTAGCTTGAGATACCTGAAAAGGGCCTAGTGACCAATGGTTAAAGAACCAGAGTGGTGAAGGATTCAAATAAAATAAGGAAAAGACAAGTCGACGAGTGGGTACTAGACATGCGCGCCGCGCCGCGCCACGTTTGGTCCACGCCACCGCCGCCGAGCCAAAAACCACTCGGCGCGCCGAATGGTGTTAAAAATTTAGATCTTATTTTAAGTGTTTTAGTCTGTTTTTAGTTGCCGGCCTTGTTGTAAGTACGGAAAGGTCTCAGCTGAGCCCTGCGAGAGTCAACAAAATTATATTCATTCACGAAAATTACACGTTATGCAAGGAAAACCGTGATCTTGAATGAAAGCACGTTTCTCTTTGCATTTTAAAATTTAATTGTAAAATTAAGGTTCGGCGCGCATGTCTACTGGGCACACATTTCTATGGATGGGAGGGATAGTTACCGCCTTGGTCCGCTCGTAGGAGTCGCAGAGTGAGCGCAGCATCTGGCAAGCCGTGTCGCGAGCGATGCGCGAGCTGGGGTCGAACAGCACCGGCTTGAGCCAGCCGCCAGCGTCCAGGGACAGCGGACGCAGGCCGTGGGACATCATAGGATGGGAGGGATAGTTACCGCCTTGGTCCGCTCGTAGGAGTCGCAGAGTGAGCGCAGCATCTGGCAAGCCGTGTCGCGAGCGATGCGCGAGCTGGGGTCGAACAGCACCGGCTTGAGCCAGCCGCCAGCGTCCAGGGACAGCGGACGCATGCCGTGGGACATCATAGGATGGGAGGGATAGTTACCGCCTTGGTCCGCTCGTAGGAGTCGTAGAGTGAGCGCAGCATCTGGCAAGCCGTGTCGCGAGCGATGCGCGAGCTGGGGTCGAACAGCACCGGCTTGAGCCAGCCGCCAGCGTCCAGGGACAGCGGACGCATGCCGTGGGACATCATAGGATGGGAGGGATAGTTACCGCCTTGGTCCGCTCGTAGGAGTCGCAGAGTGAGCGCAGCATCTGGCAAGCCGTGTCGCGAGCGATGCGCGAGCTGGGGTCGAACAGCACCGGCTTGAGCCAGCCGCCAGCGTCCAGGGACAGCGGACGCATGCCGTGGGACATCATAGGATGGGAGGGATAGTTACCGCCTTGGTCCGCTCGTAGGAGTCGCAGAGTGAGCGCAGCATCTGGCAAGCCGTGTCGCGAGCGATGCGCGAGCTGGGGTCGAACAGCACCGGCTTGAGCCAGCCGCCAGCATCCAGGGACAGCGGACGCATGCCGTGGGACATCATAGTCTGACAATTTATAAATCAATATTATTGTATACATATAAAATCGTTGCGCGACTAGCTGACTGACTATCATTGCACAGCTTAAACATAACATGATGACATCCCATACTATTATTCCCTCTGTTGTGGGTATCAGGAACTACGACTACCATGGTACAAATATTCTAATTCGCGAAGTCCGTTTATTTGGGCTATGCTTGTCATAGTGCATGCAAATGCACATTGTTTTAGTGTGCGTAAGCTCAGGAGCAATTAGTCTCGAGCGTTCCGTGGTCCGGGTCACTAGTGCTCGTCAGATTTTGGCAGCGAGTACGACGGTATAGCAACTAAGTGCATAGAGAAAAAAGGCATAAGAGAGCGGACTTCTCGTGATAGAATAACTAACACCCAGACCCAGATCATGCGAACATTTGTCCTGCAGCGGGAATCGAACCCTCACCTCACCTCGACACCTCACCTCTCGTGCCTCAGGCGGCTACTAGCACAGTAGTCCTTAAATCTGTTTTCCAATGTTATCTAAATCGGTTAAAAAGTTACGGCATGATTGTGTTAAAACAAAAATCCAAACATGTCAAACAACAAAGTAGGATTTATGGGTGCTTCGGCGCAGCCAATCGGATCACATGGCGCAGCCAGCGGGATATTATGGTGACTTACCCTCTCACGCCATTTCCCGATGTACTTGTGAGCAAGGTGAGTATCGCGCGGTGGAAATGCACCCTCTGCCGGCGGCTCGGTCTTCGAAGCAGTCAGACGACGCCATTGTGAATGCGGCACTCCTCCCGCCAGCCACGCAGCGAGGTCGACAACCACGTTGCCAGTCGCCGACGGAACCGCATTAGTGCTTGGCGTCATTGCGTTTAGATTAGCAGCTTCCTGTAAAATATTTGAGTTCTAATAGTAAAAGAAGAAATTAAAACAAACAATACACAATTTTTCAACAAGAGTTAGTTGAAATTACCTTGGCTTCTTTAGATGAATCGGAATCAGAGGAAGTCGCAGACGCGGATGCGATAGGTGGCGCCATTATCTGCTGCATGTAGCGCAGACATGGCAGAGCTACTTGTTGCAGCGCAAACTGGTGAGCTAAAATGAAGAAAAATTATCAAAATTAGTTGCATCCTCTTAATTTACTTCAAACAGATATATCAAAGGTTTAAGGAGAAGTTATGTTACTTACAATTTGGTGATGAGGTGTTGATGCCAGGTATTCCTTCCAGAGCCTCCGCTTTCAAGATGGCATTGGCAGCCGGCGCGATGCCAGCCACTTCAGTCAGTTGTGGACAGCACCTACGAACAAATGCAGAACTTAAAACGCTGAGAACAGCCAAAATTCCGCCACTGACAGTGACGGAATTTTGCCTAATTGCGTCTTGTCAGCGTCTTAATAAATAAAGGAGATGAAAATCACTGCCTGCCTTCTGGAAATAAAAACTTCCGCTTACCAAACCCATAGTCTGACGATACAACGAAGTCTCGCTTCCCAACAGTCGATAGAATCTTGCACTTTGACAAGCGATCCCAGTAGCAACACCAGTGGACGCACCTGAAACAACCAAACAATATTAAATCCTGCATGTAACAACATAAGATTTAAATTATGTTTTAGTGGCATGAGCTTTCTACTGCTCTAGCAACAATAATAACTGGCCAAGTGCGTATCGGACCACGCAATGTAGGGTTACGAAGTAAAGTCGCAGTTTATTAGATTGCAGACTCATTCAGTCAGCGCTTTGTGGCATATTTGCTATAATTGAACTTGAGTTTGCATCCAATTTGCAGCTCAGAGTCAGCAACAAACTATTTGCCTAATGGGTCCGCAGCTCGCTTTACATGTACGGAGAGGATTTGCTAAAAAAAAAAAAATTTGTTGTATATTTAACGTATCACCCTTTGGTAAATTTAATGCGTTTTGGTTCATATCTGTGAAAGCTATGACGCTGAGACAGACTTGCCAGTCTGTTACACGATTGGACCGACGGCCTGTTCCTTGTCGGACTTTGAAGCCTAAAACCAACCTTTCACACATATAGTTAAGGGTAAAATTAGCTTACAGAGTTGTTGTGATCCTGCGAAGCTGCATGGCCCATCAGTGACAGCGTAATACGCTGTGACAGCAATGTACACAACTGCTCGGTTGCAGGCAAGTTATCGCGCGTCACGAGGCAGATCAGCGACCGGACTTCCTCTTGGCACTGGAACAGTAACGTTGGAGAAGGTTTCACATCACGAATGTTTTACACAGGATTATAACAACCATTCTCCTTATACCCCAGTTCAAATACACGTTGACGGGTGGATTTAGTAAGCAACTGTCTTGATGACAGATATATTGTATGAACACATCTGTCAAAATTAACTAGTTTTGCTAAAACTGTTGAAGATTCTGGTAACGTGTTGAACAGTACTATGGCCTTAGCCATTGCAGTACGCGTACTAATAGTATAAAACGGCTCTAACTACAATCTTCGACACTAATATAAACTGTTTCTCTGTATGCTCGAATTTCTTGCGATTCGGTAGGTTAAGTTACTGTTCTGTCGTCGAAATAAAGCATACCTGTGGAGTGCCGCGGTGCAGGTTATGTTGCACTAGCTCCTGGACTAGTCCGAAGCGACAGAGCCTTGTGCGATGTTCAGGTTGCGACGCGAGAGCTCGCAGCAATGTCAGGCAATGTTCAGCACACGCTAATGAACAACCATAGCAACCGCCGCCGGACACTGAAAAATATCGAGAAGTTCGTAAACTAAGCTTGGAAAAATAAAAGGAGGCATTCGAAATTTTGGTGGCAGGGATCTAGATTTTTCTCAGCAGTTACAAAACATATGAAAGTGATATTTGGTTATCTGATTCTTCATATCACCGACTTTGTTTTGTAGTAGCATTTCAAGATTGGTTAACTTATATAGCACAGAAAAAAATATCAAAGACACTTCTTATAAAACAGAGATTTTCATTTTACAGGAAAACGGGACCGATTTAAGCCCTGGTACATTTTCTAGGTAGATTCATCCAAACACACTTCAATATTTTAGTAGGATTTTTTAAAATACGGGACCATTAGTTTATCAATGCGTCGCCTTAACACCATATAAAACAAATTTGTCATAAAAATATTCCGTTATTATTCAAAATTCTCACCATTTTTTTTTTTATATTTAGTAGTCAAGCGTTTGTATACTATCTCATCAAAGTAACGATGGGGCCCAAGATGTAGCACGCTTGTCTAGAGACACTTGGACAACATTGACCGTCACTTTGATGAGATAGTATCCTGAGATATATCTTCTAAGATACCTATTTACCTTCGACTTGTGACTCCCTAGATTGTATTTTTTTAGTAGTAGTAGAGCTTTTTTGTGAAAGAGTTCGTCCGGGGAAGTACTACCACCATACCTATTTCTGCCGCAAAGCAGTAGTGCTCGCATTGCTGTGTTCCGGTTTGAAGGGTAAGGGTGCCGGTGAAATTACAGGCACATGAGACTTTACATCTTTATGTCTCAGGGTGGCGGGCGCAGTGCAGTGCCACATAGGGCGCGTCCTAGGTGGACGTGACCTATGAGGTAATGCACTGTTCATAGGCAGAGGTTACCGCTTAACATCAGGTGGGCCATCAGCTAGTTCAGTCATTCAAGTAGTATTAAAAAAAAAAAAAAAAAAAAATGAGAAAACAGACGCTGTCAATGTGTTCCATCCTGTTGGAGTATCCACCGTAAAAGGATGGCACATTGCACTCGGCTTCTGGTTGTCCAATTACGAAACACTTCGAAGTTGTTAATCCTTACGAGACAGTAACCCCATGTTAAATTTGAGAGATTATATAGAAACCTGTTCATTTGTCAAGCGTTAAGTGTCCCGTTAAAGCACGGGAATGGTGAAAATGGACAAATATAACAGTTACCTTTAGAAACTTCGCCGTCATAGTTTTGCACCAGTCCACCGTACACGGGCACCACCTCGCCCTTTAGCTGATCGCTCTGAGTTCTGTCGTAGGACACTAGTTCTTTTCTGTATAAATAAATAAATAAATTGACGTTCGAAAGAGAAATTATTAATGCACTCTATTGTAAAATTAAATGGTTAAATCTAAATAATTTGCACATTAATATTAACAAAACTAACATTATTCAATTTGTAACATGTCGTCAAATCAAGGAAACATTAACGGTCCAATATGAAAATACTCCAATTGTAGAAGTTGATACTGCCAAATTTTTAGGAATTTGGCTTGACCACCACTGCAATTGGAAGGCTCATATAACACAAGTATGTGACAAATTGGATAAGTTCGTGTATGCGATAAAAAAGCTGAGACTCCGTGTGTCTATAGATGCGGCACTCACCGCTTATCACGGGTATGTGTCAGCGGTCTTAGCTTATGGTTTGGTTTTATGGGGCAACTCGGTCGATGTTGATAAAGCCTTCATTATACAGAAGAAATGTGTACGATCCATCTGTGGTGCATGGAGTATGGATAGCTGCAAGCCATTATTTAAGAGGTTTAAAATTCTTCCACTGGCTTGCATGTACATCAAGGATATATGTATATTTGTAAAACAATACCCACAATATTTTACAAAACAATCGGATTTCTTTGCCAGGTATACAAGGCACAGGCACAAACTGTACATACCTCCGTGCCGGTTGGTTCTTGCTAAACGCAATGTATACTATCATGCCATTACGATTTGAAGCTCTGGCTTAGCTTGGGGCTAGATAATGTTGTGTGAATTTGTCCAGCATTATTTATTTTTATTTATTTATTTTCAATAAACTACCAAATGACTTTAAGGACCTGCCAATAAATGTATTTAAGGTGGATGCGCACGCTTGCGTCGCGAAATTCAAATTTTTTGGTGTTTTTTGCCCATTACAGCTCATCAACACTTCTTCAGATGACGAAAGTTGAGTTCGCGACAACTAGGAGACCTAACACACATGTTTTAATTGATTGTATCTCATAAATATCATCAGTTTAGCTACGATACCCCTAAACAAACAAAAACACTGTAAAAATGTGTTTATGAGATACAATCAATTAAAACATGTGTGTTAGGTCTCCTAGTTGTCGCGAACTCAACTTTCGTCATCTGAAGAAGTGTTGATGACCTGTAAAGGGCAAAAAACACCAAAAAAAATTAATCTCGCGCCGCAAACGTGAGCGTTCACCTTAAATGGAAATTGAAAAATTGGTTGATGGAAAAATGTTTTTATGACATCAAGGAATTTATGGAATGTAAAATCTGACATTCATTGTTTCTAATTTTGTTTTTTGACATTATTTTTGTATACGTACCCTACTACTACACCTATTTAAATTATCTCGTAGCTGTGAAGATTTGACATTGTGATTTATTTTTATTATTATTAGATTATATTTATTAGATTAGCTACAATAGTGACATCCGTTTTTAATTTTGCACGCCTTTATGAGGCAGAATGTAAAGGAACATTTCTATTTTTAACATCTATTATACCTACATTCTTGTGAATAAATGATTATGATTATGATTATGTAACATTATATGGTCGAGTTTTAAAGTGAGGTTTTCCCAAAAATGATAACTAGCTTACTAGTATAGTATTCTTTTATCTGTGACTAGCTAGATCGTTTTTTATATGGTCGAGTTTTAAAGTGAGGTTTTCCCAAATATGATAACTAGCTTACTAGTATAGTATTCTTTTATCTGTGACTAGCTAGATCGTTTTTTCGCACCCAAAAACCTTCACACAGTAAATTTCATCGACATTGTTAGAGCCGTTACCGAGATTACAAAATATATATTTTATAATGATGTTTTTTTTACGACCTCTGTGTGGCTGCGGGTGATGGTTCGCTTGCGATGCAGGAGGTTGCGGGTTCGATTCCCGCCTCGGAATAAATATTTGTACGATCTGCAGATATTTGTTTAGGGTGTTCTGGGTATTTTCTATGTATAATGGTATATATAGCTCAGAAGTTAGGGAATTCATAAAATGTCTGCAAGATTATTTCTATGTAATGCATTATTTTTTATTTATTTAGTGTAAAAAGTAGTGGGTAAAAACCGGTGACATCGGTTTCAATACAAAACAGCCCAAATACGCAAGCGAAGCCGCGGTCGGGCACTAGTAACGAATATAACAACATTACCATGGGAATACACTAGTCATTTGTATCTTGTAAATTAAGAGTAAGTAAGTAAGTAGGTACTACGTAATTTATTTATTCAGAAAAATGGGTACACAATAAATATTTAATTGCAAAATATTTAGACGAGCGACTGCCCTCTGTGCTAGTGTAAACTGTTTGACAGCAGGGCAGTGCTCTTCCAAACTAATTGCACAAATTGTGTTAGTTTGTAGACGAAAAACATCGTTTCAACCTAGTTGGTAACCGAAATATAAGAGAGTGAGAACTATTTACCTGCAAGCAAGGACCTTCTGTATGATCTTTGACAGGTCTTCGAAGTGCGTCTTGCTGTCGACACAGTACTTGTGCGCGAGCGTCTGTATGACGCGGTTGATCTGCGCGCCGCCGAACGAAGTGTTGCTGGCGTTGCTATTCTCTTCGCCGGTACGCCCCTCCAGGCGGTGTTCGCTGATCTTGTGCAGAAGCGACTGTGGAAAACATTCACACGTTTCAATTCATTAAGCCTAGAATAACGTATCTTACATCACATAGATTAATTAACAAGTCCTAAGACTTAGAGACAACTGGTCTTTCGAGCCGGATATTACTCGTCTGTTATATGCTGATGGCCGACATGATGGTAACCGATAACCTCTGCCTTTAACGCATTACCTCATACGTCACGTCCACCTAGGAAGCACTCTATATAGGATCCCCAAAGTCGAGGTTATCAGGAACTACGCGTACCACGGTACCACAACACCCAGACCCGAAACACAATTTGGAGATGATGCATTTGTCCCGCAGCGGGAATCGAACCCGTCACCTCTCGCATCTCAGCCCGCTATTCGCCCGCCGCGCCACAGAGGTCATCGTATTATCGTATGCGTTCGGATTTGAAAGACAAATTAAACACGACAAAAAAACATTATTTTTTGACAACCTGGCATACGGCCCGCTTGATGGTAAGCAACAACAAGGTGGTGTTGGTATCTGCAACACCAGACGTATTGCCAAAGCGTTGCCTGCCCTGAAAGACTCTTTACATTTTAACACACCTCCATCACTCAAACTGTTCACTCATCACTCATCTTTGAAACATACCTCTAGCACTGGTTTGTTGGTGGTCAACTGTCGGTAGACGCGGTCGGCCCTGTCCAGCAGCGAGCCGATGGTTTGCACCATCTTCTTGCGTTCCTCGTCGTTCTCGATGGTGTCGACGGCGCAGCACGGGCGCGCGGTCAGCGTGTAGTCGAACTTAGCGTATTTGCAGAACCCGCAGGCGTGGCAGAGGAATGGATCCTTTTCATCGTAGTTTATGGCGCTGTTGAGAAAAATACGAATTCGTAGTACCTGAAGCTGCTACTGTGTGCTACCGTGTTCTGGCCACACCGTCCCATTTTTTTTAAATGAATTTATTTGATTACTTCACTGAACACGCATATGACCCTCCTAATATTAAGCGATGACAATGCATTACCTCAAAGGTCTCGTACACCTAGGACACGCACTATGCAGCATTGCACATAAACTATTGTCCTAATTTTCTGGTATTTCAAAGCACACAAACTGACTGCTGTTTACATTTTAGAACGATTTGAAAAATCATTAAAAAAAACCTTTTTAATGATTTTCAACACACTACTATTCAGTTTGCGAACTTTTTCTGCAGTCACAACTTACCGACACTTGTGACACTGGAATACGTTTTCGCCACAGTTAGCACATACTCCAGGATTGGCCGGCACGGACTGTGAGCAGCGAGGGCATTGCAAGGATTCACCTACAAACATTTAGATAAGTTTCGATTCAATTATGAAAATCTAGCAGCTTTAATATAAGCGTATTTTGTCTTATGGTCCCGTTTTCTCCTATTTAAAATGTGCTAGGGGAGAATAGGATAACAATATTCAGTTAGCGACTTGCTTACCTGTAGCTTGTTGGTTTTCATAGAAGTCAGCGTACTCCATCATCAAGTTGCAAGCAACGATCGGCAATGGAAAGTCAACGCGGACTTCAGTCTGTCCCGATTGCAGCTGCACTCGCTTAGCTTTGTGCCACATTCCTGCAAGAGATATTAAGAGAATTTTAGAGCACTGACATACAATAGCTTGTCGTCAAACACAATTATCGTGGGCCAGAACCAATCGGTTCCAACGAAGAGAAATTCAAATTAGATTTTGAACTAGTGAATTAAGATTCATAGTTCCTTACCCGGTCTGTTCTTGAGTTCTTGAACGGCTTGGACAGTTCTGTTATTGTAATAGAAGTTGATGGTTCGCACCATCTTGCTGCGTTTGATATCTCCAATTCGAAGACTGATGCGGCTTATCATGTGACTGTTGACCAACTTTACTATTTGAGTAGTTGTCGTGAACTTTGAGTCGATCTGCAAAAATAATGTTGTTATAGAAATTGCAGTCTAGAGAACATTTGTAAAGTACAATCCTCAAATAAAATCTTTTTTAGGAAGGTATAAGACGCCATTTTGCGCCATAGTTCTTTTCGTAGTTCTTAAATGTTATTTGCCATAGGAACACTATGCAAAATTTTGGCTCTAGTCCAGTACACAGCCTCCTGGGTGAGCGTCCATGTCTCGGCACCATAAGTCATGGTAGGCAGAACACAATGGTTATAAAGTCAGCTCTTCAGCGGACTTAAGAATGTCGTACATTTTGCTGAACGCTACCAAAGTTTTTTGTTGCCATTTTTGTTTTTTGTTTCATCATTATGGTTCGACAAAATGCAGTGTTTTATACAAGTTTGTGCACGCGATTTCTACTGTCCGCAGAACTACTAGTTTTGTATGGTGAAGATTTATTTATTTATTTATATATACTTTAATTAGAACGACAAACAGTTATCATTTACACTAATTAAAGGGTATCTACATAAAAATAGGTACATTAAAATTAACACATAATAATTAAATCGAGAATTTAGATACAAAAATCAACCATTAAAAACCAAAGATCAACTTAAAAAATACATAATTCAAACCTAAGGTAGGTAGTCAATAGTTAGATATATACGCTACGCTTATAAATAACAACGTTAAGAGACGGTGCATACACAGTCAATTTATAATAATGTGAAAAATAATAATAATGTCAATGTTAATGATTAATGTCAAAACTAAAATTAAAAACAAAACAAGCATCATACAAAACAACATAATAAGAACAAGATATAATCACCTTGATGGTAGGCAGCTTGATGGTCTGCATGGAGACTTCAGGGTTGTTGCAGACGAGACATGGCTCCGACTCCAAGTAGTAGCCGTCGAGCTCCACGAAGGCGCCCAGGGCGGCGTAGAGCGCCGCGTTGCCGTGAGACGAGAGCAGCTGGTTTTGATTTCGGAGTAGGTCCACGGCACTACCCACGTATTTCTGTAGAAAATAATAATTTTGTCACAGAGGTCTCTCATAGGTCGTGCAAAAATGATAACCGGCGTTGTCGCAGGCACTTCGAACATTTTTAGCAGTAGCAGGGCTTTTTTAACCCCCGACGCAAAAACGATGGTGTGTTATAAATTTGACGTGTCTGCGTGTGTGTCTGTCTGTGGCATCGTAGCTTCCGAACGGATGAACCGATTTAGTTTTTTTTGTTTTTTTTGAAAGGTAATTTAGTTGGGAGCGTTCTTAGCTGTTTGATCAAAATAGGTTCAGCAGTTTCATTGTGTTGAGGGTATTTTTAATTTTTACAAAATTAATTACTTGTTGTGAAAGAGTTCATCCCCCCGGACGAACAGCTCTGCTTAGGGGTAGGGGAAGTCCATACCCAGTGCCGCAAAGCAGTAATGCTCGTATTGCTGTGTTCCGGTTTAAAGGATATTATGGGCATCCATGACGGTGAAATTACAGGTACATGAGACTTTCATCGTTATGTCTTAGGGTGGCAGGCGCAGTGCAATGCTGCATAGAGCGCGTCCTATGAGGTAACGCATTGTTAAAGGCAGAGGTTACCGCCTAACATCAGATGGTCCATCTGCTTAATCCGTTATTCACGTAGGTTTTTTTTTATCGCATTTTGGTTTAAACTTATGATTAGTATGATTTTTACCTTGGAATCCATTGCAACTTCTGATTTCTTACCTCAGTATCAATATCAGGTGTCTTCAGCGTGAAGTATCCGAGTAGATCGACGAACTGAGCCGCCTTGCGTCCGTACGCGGGCAGAGTCGGCCAGATGCCCCACAGCAGAGACACGAGCGACGCCTGGCTCGCTTGAGGGGAGTTACTGAAACGAAGTTACAAGGAAATAATAGAGTTGGCTGTAGTGGTCTGCGTCGAAGAATATGACTCGTCCAACTCCTCCCGTGGATGTCGTAAAAGCTGATTAAGATAGATAGATAGATTAACTCTAAGTACATAAGAGATATACTCGTATATAACACATAGTCATACAAAACTTAACCAAATAACAAATAAAAAACAGAAATGTACAATTGGCGGTCCTATCGCTTATATAGATTTCTTCCAGACAACCTTAAGGATTACACCAGGGGATGGCCAAAGTCACAGTCAAAGTCAAAAAGTATTTGATTCATTGAAATGACAAGGATCATTTGCCAGCAGTATCCACCTGAGTACTCAACACCAGTAATCCCTTCATTGCACTCGATGGGGGGAGACTTCGACCAGCAGTGGACATCAACCGGCCGATGATAATGATGAAGATGATGATGATGAAAGATTCCTGTAGATTAGAAACATTTATATGGTATGCTTACTTGTAAATTGCAAGAAGCAACGCGTGCGCTTGCCAGCGTACAGCCGTAGTGTTGGTTTCCAATAGGAACGCCTTCACGAACATACGCAACTCTTCTTCAGGCACCTGCAATTAGTACAATATTTTAAACTGATTAACCTTACACGGATGTAGTTTACCATATTTGAGCTATTTTTCCCCTTGGGAATAAGGAGTCGGCCAGGTATAAAGTTTACTTCTCAAATTCCCGCAAGGCATATTATACGTAGTAAGTTAATTTCAGTTTCTCTCTTTCTAATAGTATGAATCAAAACGAGAGATTGAAAGTGAAACTTCACTTCACAGTTCACACCAATCCGACCGCGATTGTATATTCTGGTTCGGGTTGATTATTGCATGACAGGCTTCCTTTGGGGCGCTGTGTATCCTTTCACCCCACTGTTTATTTCTAGCAGCAGGACGCCAGAAGGGAAAGACACAAAACAAGAAGGTGGAATTATAAGGAAAGTGTGCAGGGAATATGACGCCCATGCATTACCTGTTTCAAGATCTGCTGCACCAAAACAGGTACTCGCGACTCCTGGAACTTGGAGCCGTCGGAGACTAACTGATCGGTTTCAGAGCTGGACTCTCGTCCCGGCCCCGGCCAATCTGCAGAAGCCTGTGACGAAAGATCATGGTCAGATTTACATAATATACAGGTTTGAAGGCGAAATACTTAAGCTTAACACTTGTGGATCGTCTTTGACGAGAAAACGGCTCCCTTGTTTCTTCGTCAAGGAAGCTTTAGCCTAGCTGTGGGATAATATAAGCTAAGAAAAAATATTAATTGCAGTACAGTTATCCCAAAATATAAGTCGCCCCGATGTACCTACCAATTTCTATATCGCGAGAACCTTCTTTCTACCAATAAGCATAAGCATAATTTAAGTTTTACGTATCGCTGTTGGTTTCCCATTAAATAAAATAAAATAAAATAGCAATCGCGCGCTAAAATCTTGCGCTGTAATTGGTTAATCGATTTCGCTGCAAAATCGGGACCGGCCGACTCTTAGATGTGAGCGGGACAGATCTATACAGCGGGTCAGAGCTATACTAAACATTCGCCTACTGTCAGATATCAGTCTGAGCTTTTCTGCGCAAACGAAGACAGTCGATCGGACTTATATTTTGGGTAAAACTGTACATTTGCGCCACGTGCGAAAGCACTCGATGAGCCGGCGTGAGTTTTACATGTGACACTGATCTTACTGTCTTGCTTCTGCAGTTGCTGCGACGTCTGTGACACGTGGCTGGGGGGCGCGCACAGCGCGGCTTGCAGCAACTGCAGCACAGTCGGAGCCACGTGCGAAAACACTCGATGAGCCGGCGTGAGTTTTACATGTGACACTGGCCTTGCTATCTTGCTTCTGCGGGTGCTGCGACGTCTGTGACACGTGGTTGGGTGGCGCGCACAGCGCGGCTTGCAGCAACTGCAGCACAGTCGGAGCCACGTGCGAAAACACTCGATGAGCCGCCGTGAGTTTTACATGTGACACTGACCTTGCTATCTTGCTTCTGCGGTAACTGCGACACGTGGTTGGGGGGCGCGCACAGTGCGGCTTGCAGCAACTGCAGCACAGCCGGAGCCACGTGCGAAAACACTCGATGAGCCGGCGTGAGTTTTACATGTGACACTGACCTTGCTATCTTGCTTCTGCGGTAACTGCGACACGTGGTTGGGGGGCGCGCACAGTGCGGCTTGCAGCAACTGCAGCACAGCCGGAGCCACGTGCGAAAACACTCGATGAGCCGGCGTGAGTTTTACATGTGACACTGACCTTGCTATCTTGCTTCTGCGGTAACTGCGACACGTGGTTGGGGGGCGCGCACAGTGCGGCTTGCAGCAACTGCAGCACAGCCGGAGCCACGTGCGAAAACACTCGATGAGCCGGCGTGAGTTTTACATGTGACACTGACCTTGCTATCTTGCTTCTGCGGTTACTGCGACACGTGGTTGGGGGGCGCGCACAGTGCGGCTTGCAGCAACTGCAGCACAGCCGGAGCCACGTGCGAAAACACTCGATGAGCCGGCTTGAGTTTTACATGTGACACTGACCTTGCTATCTTGCTTCTGCAGTTGCTGCGACGTCTGTGACACGTGGTTGGGTGGCGCGCACAGCGCGGCTTGCAGCAACTGCAGCACAGTCGGAGCCACGTGCGGGTGCACTTGACGAGCCGCTCTGACGAGCCGGCGTGAGTTTTACACGTGACACTGACCTTGCTATCTTGCTTCTGCGGTTGCTGCGACGTCTGTGACACGTGGTTGGGTGGCGCGCACAGCGCGGCTTGCAGCAACTGCAGCACAGTCGGAGCCACGTGCGGGTGCACTTGACGAGCCGCTCTGACGAGCCAGGCCAGCGCTTCGCGTCGTTCCGATATGCAGGTGTGTTGCCAGTTGCCGGTGCGAGCGACCACTATCTCTGCACAGGACTGCAAAGAGCGTAGAGTAATTAATATCGACAAATAAGACAATTCGATTATTTTGATTGCAGGAACAATAAATAAATAAATAATGCTGGACAGTTCACACAACATTATCTAGCCCCAAGCTAAGCACAGCTTGTGTTATGGGTACTAGATAACTGATATACTTCACACAATACATTACATAGAAAATACCCAGAACGCCCTGAACAAATATCTGCAGATCGCACAAATGTTTATTCCGAGGCGGGAATCGAACCCGCAACCTCCTGCATCGCAAGCGAACCTTCGCCCGCCGCGCCACAGAAGTCATCAATGAGTTTAAATATTCGATACGTCCTAATTTATCAGGATAACACCATAATCTAAGGTCATAAAATTGTCTCATATATTTGTTACATGTTTTATTGGCTGTACAAGCTTGTCTAAGATTGTCGGCTTCATTCAGGTATGTACCGAGCGCATGTACGTCACGCAACTGATGGTATTTTCTACACGTACCAAACAAGTATTTTTTTACAGTAATACAGCGCGAAAAAAGCTCATATTAACTGGCCACTGCAGTTGATGATAATTATTAATTACCTTGAGATGTTCCATCAGCAGCACCAGCTTGTCGTACGACAGGTCGGAGGTGAGGAGCCCCTTGGCCTCGTTCAGGTGTGTGTCGAGCGCGTGCACGTCTCGCAACTGACGGTATCGTTCGCGCGTGCCGCACAGTAACAGGAGTAACTTGCGGACTTGTTTCCTGAAAAGAGAACTCAGATTGAATAACAGCTACGAAAACATTGACGTTGCTGGTATTTAGTTAAAAACTAGCACTTGTCCGCGCTTCGTTCAGCTCATTTACGTACTTACACAGATATAAGGTATGAAGTATATAGCAAATAGGCTCACGAGAGAGTTGTATGAAACGCCGGCTTACCCGGACTTGTTTGTAAGATTCGTTGGTATAAGAGTTGTCCTGGCTGCTAGCTTATTATGGAGTGTATTATTACTGGAAGAAAGAGTTAGCCGAGTCAGTCGTGGGAAGCAATGGCGGCGATGAGCTCACCACTTGTCACGTTTATATCCCACGATGGTGCAACCTACGGTGAAAAGAGGCCCATTTGAGGCTCTGCCTACCCTTTCGGGGAAAAAGGGGTGTCTCTATGTATTTATGAGTGGTGGAACATTCACATGGCCCACCTGATGTTAAGCGGTAGCCTCTACGTATAACAATGCATTACCTCACAGATCACGTCCATCTAGGACGCGCCCTATACGTGGCATTGCACTGCGCCCGCTATCCTGAGACATAAAGATGTAAGGTCCTTTCACCTTTAGTTTTATCCATACAAACTTCATGCACCCCCTTACGGGATTAATTTCGGGAATTCCGTACATAGATCACCCATAGACCTCAAAAGGAATGTACCTACCAAATTTCAGGTCTCTAGGACTTATGATTTAGGCTGTGCGATGATAGCCAGTCAATGACTCAGTCACGCAACGATTTTATATAAATTGATAGATAGTATATTTATTGCTTTGGCAATTCAATACTCGTCGGCAAATTAAGGCGTGGCCCAATACCACAAATAACTGAAGATGCAAGCTATATTGAGACATAGCAACGGCCACATGTAAAAAGGTTACATAAAACATTGTTGCACGTTAAAGTTTACCTCAAAGGAGTCTGCGGGTTCATCATGTATTCACACAGCAGAGTTCGCCAGCGCATGTCGAAGTTTACCTCAAAGGAGTCTGCGGGTTCATCATGTATTCACACAGCAGAGTTCGCCAGCACATGTCGAAGTTTACCTCAAAGGAGTCTGCGGGTTCATCATGTATTCACACAGCAGAGTTCGCCAGCGCATGTCGAAGTTTACCTCAAAGGAGTCTGCGGGTTCATCATATATTCACACAGCAGAGTTCGCCAGCGCATGTCGAAGTTTACCTCAAAGGAGTCTGCGGGTTCATCATAAATTCATACAGCAGAGTTCGCCAGCGCATGTCGAAGTTTACCTGAAAGGAGTCTGCGGGTTCATCATGTATTCACACAGCAGAGTTCGCCAGCGCATGTCGAAGTTTACCTCAAAGGAGTCTGCGGGTTCATCATGTATTCACACAGCAGAGTTCGCCAGCGCATGTCGAAGTTAGCCGGGTCGCAGTGCTTGTGTATCTGACACGGCAGCCGCAGCGCCATCTCCATTAGCAGTTGAGGGTAGTTGTCGAACACCTCTAGGGCTTGACCTGCAAATATCTAACTTAGAAAACACACCGACAAAGAGCTCCGGGGTCCCATAAATGTACATTGAAAATTTTCAAGCTTGTGAAGAAACGACGAATGGAAATCGCTAGGAAACTATACATGTTGTCCACAAGGCCCCGCTACAGATAAAATAATACTATATAGGCCCCGCACAGATACCCAAGGTTAATAATTGCAAAAATTAATAAACAATAATAATATTTGGTTAATTTTGCGAGTACCTATAGCTAGTTGTATTTATTTATTCATCTATAGACACCGTAACAAATACATACATAAATTCATAGACACACGCCTTTTTCCCCGGAAGGGTAGGCAGAGCCTCAAATGGGCGTAACAAATAATATTATGTAAAGTATGTTCTAAGGTCTAAATCAAACTTGTAAATAATATTATACTATTGTATAATAATTCCCCACTCGCGGTATTGCAAATGCTCTGCCTACCATTAAGAGCCATATTGACATTTCACTTTGTTTCTTTTTTTTAATGAAACTAATAGGCAAACTAGCTTACGGCCCACCTGATGTAAAGTGGTCACCGTCGCTTATAGAAACCAGCAACACCGGGGGTATTGTCGATGCGCTGCCTACCCTGAAGGAATTTATGAACATTTTTCTTGAAGCGACACATGTCGTTACCAAGCTGGAAAACCTCAGATGGAAGCTCATTCCACAGTCTCTTCGCTTGCTTTTCGTAGTCTTGCTCTTTTATGGGCTTTGCTTGAATTAAATGTATTTGATTTGATTTGATTTGATAGTTTATAGGTATGGGTGAAGAAATGATCTCGAGAAACGAGTTGTACGAGAAACTCAGGGATCTATGATGTGTGGATGAGCTTTGTCACGGTGCCCATAATTGCCCATAATTGTAGCCCTGCCTATTTAAAAAGTAGCAGGAAGTCAGTGGAACGGCTCAAGACCGCTCGTCGTGGCATTCTATTGGGTATGGCCTATGTCCAGCAGTTGACTTCTACATGCTGTTGATGATTGGTGCTTACTCTTGACATATTCCTTGACGAAGAAGGGTTGCATGTCTGGCAGAGGCTGTGGTGGTTGCGGCTTCAGAAGCTGCTGGACGGCCGGCGTGGTGCCAGCATCTACAAATGGACAAATCAATAACAGCTGGCTTGTCCACAGCAAAGTATTTTCATAGAGCTTGGTGCCCCTCGGCTCATCTTCATACTACATTTCATTTACATTTGTATGCTACATTTTCAATACTTTTTCATCACTATTTTTGGCTAGCTTTTTACAATGGCTTCTATAATAAATAGGCAGGAAAAAAGCGACGATAGTAACACCATTTTTTTCTCTTATTATTAAATAATAAATAAATAAATAAATAATGCTGGACAGTTCACACAACATTATCTAGCCCCAAGCTAAGCAGAGCTTGTGTTATGGGTACTAGATAACTGATATACTTAATAATCTACATATACATATCTAATCTAATATACATAACACAAGCTCTGCTTAGCTTGGGGCTAGATAATGTTGTGTGAACTGTGTCCAGTATTATTATATTATATTATTATTATTATTATATATATATATATATATTATATATATATAATACAATATATTACATAGATAGATATTTTTATTATACATAGAAAATACCCAGAACACCCTGAACAAATATCTGCGATCGCACAAATATTTGTTCCGAAACGGAAATCGAACCCGCAACCTCCTGCGTCGCAGGCCAAGCTTCGCCCGCCGCGCCACAGAGGTGTTCAATATTATATAGGCAGGACAGCCTTTAGCCTGCCTGGTCGAACTTCGAGACTTCTTTTTTTTTTGGGTGTATTGGGAACATACGACTATTTTACCTATTTTTTTCCCCCCACCCTATAAGTTCTGAATCCCAGGTCCAGCCTGCCAGATTTGTGACCTTTTCGCAAGAGTCCCTTAGATAAGTAATATCCTGAGTTTCATCGACGTTAACATTACCCGACTTTTTTGGCTGTCAGTAATGTCACGTTTTATTAGTAAAGAGGTGGCAGTTTAACTAGAACAAACTACTATTAAACGTATGATGCACATTGCGTGCGCGTTCACTTGATTAGAGTACTTTAAATGATACTTACTTGCGATCCTATCCTTCCAATAAGGCAGCAGCGCGGCTAGAACTCTATAGCAGTGGTTGGGTGCGCCGGCTCTTACTAGCGCCTGCGCAGACAGGCGAGAGATGTGCGCCGCGCACGCAGTTCCAATCAGTTCCTTAGGAGCCGGTCCGCCCGGCGGATGTTGCTTCCAACGAGCCATCAGCACACCTGATACAAACAAACGCATATGGAGAGCAGAGCTTTTTGTGAACAATATATTTTTCAACACAAGGTTTTTTAAAAGTAGTGATCGGAACCGTGTGCAGGTCACAATGAGCCTAAACACGGCCAGTCTACTATTATCGATCGAGGAGTTCCGATGTCCACCTTGCGTCTCCATCGTCAGATCAGCTCGCTGTCACCATAATGTATTGTCATCGGAACTTGACAGGTATGCTAAATTTCATCTCGAACGGGTGAGGATAACTGTTTTAAAATTCAGTTGCAAGATTTGAGCCAAGCATAATATAATACAAACATTGCAAGTTACATAAAAGCTTGTAAGGGGGCTTTCTGCCCCCCTATTCCCTATCTTGAAAATCACTCAGTGACCAACGTTTGACAAGTAAAATTACCATCAATTGACAATTCTTAATAGTATTTTTTTTAAATTGATGATCATTCTTCTTGTCAAACGTTAGTCACCGAGTGACTTTCAGTTAGGGAATAGGGGGGCTGGTCATGCCCCACGCCACCCACGCATGATAACATGTGGTAAAATGGTAAAATGTTTGAGAAACGTGAGCGTAATCAATTGCCATAGAAAGCCACGACGAACGCGCTTAAGTCGCCTCCATCCAAGGACTTCCAGAGAGCTTTTTTTTCTTTTCTTTTTTATACAACTTGGAATGACGGATCAGGCAGATGGGCCACCTAATGTTAAGCGGTACCCTCTGCCTATGAACAGTGCATTATCACATAGGTCACGTCCACCTAGGACGCACCCTATGTGGCATTGCACTGCGCCCGCCACCCTGAGACACAAAGATGAAAAGTCTCATGTGCCAGTAATTTCACCGGCAACCATAACCTTCAATCCGGAACACAGCAATGCGAGCAGTACTGCTTTGCGTCAGAAATAGGTATGGTGGTAGTACTTCCCCGGACGAACTCTTTCACAAAAAAGCTCTACTACTACTGCCTTCGTCGGCCTTCCTACATACAAACATACATAAACTCACGCCTGTTTCCCGGAGGGGTAGGCAGAGACCACGGATTTCCACTTGCTACGATCCTGACACACCTCTTTTGCTTCATTCACTCTCATCACATTCTTCATACATGCTCGTCGGTTAAGGGTATTCTTGACCTGGCCTTTTTCCAGAACGTCTCCGATCTGGTCGGCGTCAGCCTTCCTGTACTGCTTTATACGGTTCGTGCTCGCCACTCGATAACGTTTACTGCCGTTACTCACTGAGGAACCGCATGATGACGAGCTGCAGCTCACGCCTGTTGGTGCGCTCGTGCACGGGCGTGCCCTCGTCGCTGGCCACGTCCTCGTTCTCCAGCTCGGAGACCAGCAGCTCGAGCCGCATGATGGCCAGCTGCAGCTCCTTGCGGTCGTACTCCTCCGCCTTCTCCTCCGGCTGGATGTCCAATTCGTTGACGAGGAGCCCCAGCAGTCGGTCCAGCACTACGCGGTCACTCTCCACGCTAGAGTCCAGGTCACCTGCCAGCATCAGAACCACCTACGAGAACAAATTGATTTTATTTTTTAGTAGCAAAATTGTGTGTGTGTGTGTGTGTGTGTGTGTGTGTGAGTGTGAGTGTGTGTGTGTGTGTGTGTGTGTGTGTGTGTGTGTGTGTGTAGGTGTGTGTGTGTGTGTGTGTGTGTGTGTGTGTGTGTGTATGTGTGTGTGTGTGGCATCGTAGCTCCCAAACGGATGAACCGATTTACTTTTTTTTTTGTTTGAATGGTGAGTTTGGAGTGTTCTTAGCTATGTTTGATCAAAATCGGTTCAGGCGATTCATTGCATTGAGGGATTTGTAATTTTTACAAAATTAATTACTTGTGTTAAACTATTCTATAATGTACCTACTTACGGGCCTATTATTGACAAAAATCATTAGTAGTAACTTTTATCGTCGTTCTCAGTGCGGTACTTTTGGTCCTATTCCGGACTTTCTTGAGTCCGCAATAGGACCTTCTGGTTTCGCATAACATGGAAGACAGCAGTTTTTTTTATAATCTTGCTTTTATTATGGAATTTTGGAAACATTTTGGGGTTGGTTTTACCTATTTACGGTAAATACAATAGCTTTTTATTTACCTATTCATATGGTCGAGGGAAGCAGCCCTCTATGGACCGATGACAAATACAAATATAGTTATTTCGTCAGAATTTTAGGTAGGTACAAAACAGTTCTTATGTTTAATATAGGCGTAACACTAAAATTCTACCAATATAGGCATACCAAATTCACTTAAGTAGGTACACAATTAATCAATTTAAACAGTTAACACGGTACACCAGAAAAAGACAAAACACAATCCTCTTCAAATACCTCAATTCAATTCAATCAATTGTAATAGACGGAGGAAGTTGGTTGATGGAGGTTATATGCCTATGTCCAGCAGTGGATCATTGTTATGATGATGATGATGATGATCATGACGATGATGATGATGATGATGACGATGATGATGATATGATGACGGTGCAAGTGTTAACTTACCTGCAGGAAAGGTATGGCCCGTACTCCAGGCAGCCTTCTAAGCTTGGGTAGAGCGTCTAAGGCGGCTGAGAGAAGCGATATGCGTAGAGCGTGTAGTTTGCGCGTTTCACCCTCCGCCTCTTGTGTCCGTGACGTAGACGGCACGGGTTGAGTGGACGAAGTTGATGGTCCTGCTAAGAGTATGTACAATAGTAGTTATATAAACCCTGATTCGTAAGGGGGACAAAATACTTATACTACGGTCTACAACAATTTTGCGACTGGGATTAAAGTAAGTCACTGTTTGTTAATATGTAATGGTAAGTGATGAAAATACTTCAAGCATAATTTAAAATATACTACAGTATTTTTAAGACCGCATTAGTTAGTGTGTGGATTACTATGTAAGGATGTGTTAGGCTCTAAATTTAGATTACTACCGAAAAAACATTCAAATAAATATCCGATTTAATATTTTTTGGGCAGTGTTTTTTTTTTTTTACTTCTTTTATGACGGAACAAGCATATGGCCCACGTGATGTTAAGCGGTAACCTCTGCCTTTAACAATGCACTACCTCATAGGTCACGTCCACTTAGAACGCACCCAATGTAAGAGTAGCAATTTTTATTTTATTTTTTACTACTAGTATGACGGAACTAGCAGATGGCCCCCACCTGATGTTAAGCGGTAACCTCTGCCTATGAACAGTGCATTACCTCATAGGTCACGTCCACCTAGGACGCGCCCTATGTGGCATTGCACTGCCCCCGCCACCCTGAGACATAAACCATAAAGTCTTCTATCATAACAAAAAAATAAAATTGATAAAAACAACTAAGCTTACAAATTGATACCCTTCTCCATTTTTTAAGTCGGTTAATATACCAGTTGGTTTAAGAACTAGATCTACGTCTATATACGTTACTAGCCTGGTACTACAGCGGCATGCCCGGCGATGACATTCGAAGTGGTCAGCGCTCCCACTGAGGGGGCGGACATTTCCCCTAGAACACCATCATTACGTCACAAACAGCATTCAGGCACATGTATACAATACATACATTATCAAGCTCAAACTACGGTTTTTTTTTAAATTCAATATCGTTTGTTTAGCGTCGTCCAACCAAATCCATGTCATTCAAAAATTTACAAAAGCACAGCATATTATACCACGAACTACTCGAAAGAGTGTGTCATACCGCGTGCACTTTATGTTGACAACTGACAGATATCCCTTATCCGGTAATAAATTGAATCATCATCATATTCAGCCCATATTAATATTCACACCTGGGCATAGGCCTCCTCCAACTTCTGACAACTTTATCTGCCCTGAACGGCAATAAATTAAAATCTTTTGACTACTGAATTTACTACTCTTTACGAGCAAACTGAAGAGATCGCACATTGTACATTTAGCGTTATTTTATTATTATGTATAATTTCATCTGGTTCGTCGGAAACTTGCTTAGATCTCCATACATTTCCTACGTGGACCTTTTTGACATAAATCCACCTTGCCTGTCCAGAACGGCATCGTTAGTATGAAATTACATCTGTTATCACATAGAAGGAATTCATTATGAAAATCTAGTATCCTATTGATGCTACTTAATAAGACTTAACATCATATTTTGTGAAAAATGATATACACGCTTTGGCCACAACCTCTGGATGTTCTCATATTCTCACGTTAAACAAGCAAGCGTCGGCAGTAACATACTATTTCAAATCTCTCAGTCATCTACTCAAAGTACATGCTGTATAGACACATTTTGATCACTTGGACAAAATGTGTTATAGTTACCATAGGCACTGCTGCGGCCGGAAACCCCTCCGATGCTGTCGGCGCCCGAACCACCACTTTCAGAACCGGCGGACCCGGCGGACCCGGCGGACCCGGCCGCTTCGGCGGGTGACGTGCGCAGTGTGCTGCCATCTGTAGCCGCCGTGCTGCCCTCGTCATCAGAACTAAAACCATAACATATATAAGCTACTAGCTACTCGTCCCGGCATCGCACGGGTAGTTTCAGGATGAAAAACAGCCTTCGCCCCTGGTAGCCTATGTCACTCAGGGTGAATGTAGCTTTCCAATAGTGAAAGAATTTTTGAAATTGGCTCAGTAGTTTTTGAGTTTATTCATTACAAATATACACACACACCAAAATATAAATCTTTCCTCTTTATAATATTAGTGTAGATAGTGTAGATTAGTGTAGACTACTTCAAAGTCCTCAGGGCAAAACAATCTGAACTTCCCGTTCCCGAAAATAGCCTTACGTTACAGCTCGTTCACCGTAAGAGCCAACCAAGGCAGGTGCCATCTTAAGGTGAACGAGCTACGTTATACGTTATGACGTATGAGCAATCGCGTCAGCAAAATGGCAGCCGCGTAGCAAATAGGATGGACAAGTTCTTATTGTATACGTCAAATGACTGTGAAGAATTCAATTCTGGAGTGTCACACTGGTGTAACTAAGAAGAAAAAAATGCTTCAGCGGTTTATCCTTCGTGCAAAAGCTGAACTTGTTTTAATACGTGACATTGGCGAAATTATGGTCTACTCCACTATGGGCCACTTCACTTCACTTCACTTTGGTTCACTTGTTCAAGAACTGAACTGAACTGAAAATGCCTCTTTTCCACACTGGTGTGACAAAATGGTGTGACGGTGAGTCTACCCCGCAATAGTTGTAGGTCGCGCCTAATTCTACATACATAATTCGCCGACATATAACATTTGCGATCGTCCCGGTAACGCAACTGTTTAGTTTTAGCAGCTTATAACACAAACAACTAAAAATAATTATAAAAGTTTGAATCGATGATTCTCGTGTCTTCAATAGTTACCCTGGCGGAGAAGCGTTGACGTCACTGAATCCGGGGGCGGGCGGTGGGGGGGCGGAAGGCGCGGTAGGCGCCCGACGCGCCTCATCTTGTAATGATAGAGCGATGGCCAGTTCTACCATCGTCTCATCATCAGCATCAGGTGGTATGTCCAGTAGAGCTTCTAAGCCTGCGAATCATAAACCGTGGTATTTACTAACGTGATTTGAAACTTAATAAAGGCACAGATTAATTAATAGTATTCAGTTTCCTACAAAAAAATACAGGCGTTCGTTCGTGCACTCTAAAACGTATCTTATGCGGACGCCCAAGAGTAGAGAGGGTTATACGAGTACATTATTATACCATGCTATTAATTATAATTAAGCAACTCTTTTTTTTTTCAAAATATTTCCTCTGCACTGCCATGTTGTTTAATGTGCGCGAAATGTAGTCATACTTTATTACAAACTAGCGACTCGTCCCGGCTTCGCACGGGTAGTTTCAGGATGAAATACAGCCCCCCCCCCCCCCCCCCCCCCCATAGCCTATGTCACTCAGGGTGAATGTAGCTTTCCAATGGTGAAAGAATTTTTGAAATCGGCACAGTAGTTTTTGAGTTTATTCATTACAAACATACACACACACACACACACAAAAATACAAATCTTTCCTGTTTATAATATTAGTGTATAACTTATATTATTATTTATTCTGTGCTTTGGTAAAAGATTTATATCTGGATGATAATAAAAAAAACACAGGGTGTCTGACAATAGACATAAAAACGCCAAATAACAGTGAGAATAAAGGAGAGCTTATCGCCGCCATTGCTTTCTTCCACATTCCAAAATAGCACATTACGAGGTATCTTATACCAACGAAAATTGCCCAACATGTCTGCATCACCATCATCATCAGCCCACACTAGTCCACTGCTGGACAAAGGCCTCTCCCAATAAGCGCCTCTGAGCCCGGTGTTCGGCTCTTCTTATCCACTTTCTGCCCGCCGCCTTTCGTAGGTCATCGCTCCACCTAGCCAGAGGGCGCCCCACGCTACGTTTGCCAAGACGCGGTCTCCACTCAAGAACTCGCTTACCCCAACGTTTGTCGGTTCTTTGGCATATATGGCCAGCCCATTGCCACTTCAGCTTGCTAACTTGACTTATGACTGCATCATTATTGTCTTGCCCTTTTCCCAGTTTATTTGGGGTCAGCGCAGTACGTTTTTTTCTTCCACTCTCCCCTGTCAGCCATCACCTCATCATTCACTCCCTTCTCATTCATATCATCTCTCACGCAATCCATCCATCTTTTCTTAGGTCTTCCTCTTCCTTTCCATCCACTAACATTCATTTTCATAACTTTCTTAGTTACATGCGTTTCATCCCTCCTCATAACATGCTCATACCAAGCATGGAAGGTAAATTATACACGGATTTATAGTTAGATTTATACACGGATAAATGTGACTGACCGTGGCCCGGAGGCATCATCATCATAGGTTCCAGTTGGTCGTCGACGTCCATGAACTGGTTGTCTTGTTGCTCGTCGCGGTTAGTGTCCGCCTCGGAGGCGGCCGCCTCCGTGATGGAGCTGGTCGGCTGAGCGGTGATCCCGGACGACGCCGCACCTTTACAACATACCAATGTCACTTGTATGAGCACAGAATGTTTGTATCAGCAATTTTATATCGCTCCGCCCCGCGCCGCGTAAGGTGACGCTAGTCATTGTCCGCCGGTCCTAAAGTTAAGGCTTATTTTGTAACCTTTAATTAAGTCAGTAATCCATTTTTAGCATTTTTATATGAAGTGTCACATCCTCACCAGAAGTGTCGGGGTCACCAATGTGGAGATACTAAATACTCATGTTCAGCCTTTTGGTGAGGGTGGATGACTTCATATGAAAATGCATGTACTGGAGTACTGATTTAATTAAAGGTTACAAAATACGTCTTAACTTTAAGAACGGCGGACAATGACTAATTCAGTCACCACACGCGGCGAGGGGTGAGGCGATATAAAATTGCTGATACAAACATTATGTTCCCCTACATCACTCATCACTAGCAGTTAACCGCGGGGCAACTCTTCGCACGGCTAGACGCTTTTTAGGATTCCGTGCCCAAAGGGTAAAACGGGACCCTATTACTAAGACTCCGCTGTCCATCCGTCTGCCTGTCTGTCCGTTTTCACCAGGTTGTATCTCATGAACCGTGATAGATTGACAGTTGAAATTTTCACAGATGATGTATTTCTGTTGGAGCTATAACAACAAATACTAAAAAACAGAATAAAATAAATATTTAAGTGGGCTCCCATACAACACCCGTGTTTTTTTTTTTTTTTTTATATCTAAAATGAAATATATGGTGATGGTGAAATACATCATGTATGAAAATTTCAACTGTCTAACTATCACGCGGTTCATGAGATACAGCCTGGTGACAGACGGACGGACGGACAGCGGAGCCTTAGTAATAAAGTACCCAATGCGTGAACGCATTGGGTACGGAACCCTAAAATCCATGAAACTAAAAAGTGAATCCATTTACCTGGTGTGTTTGGAGGAGAGGGTATGTAGACGCGTCGCCTCTTGACGCGCGGTCTCAGCACTCTCATGAGCGCGGTCTTAGCGCCGAAGCTAATGTTCTGGTCTTCAGCCAGCAGCAGCGACAGGTAGATTTGATTGCCGAAGTCGATCTGTGACAAGAAGTCATATTATAGCAAACGTTGTATGAGGTACTGGTTTTTGATGAAAATATATGGCCATTTCGTTAAGGCTGGCTTTAGTGTTCCACCGGCGGTCAGCGCGTACCTTTGCTGATCGAGCAACCATGTGAAGGTATATACGGGTTGAAATCTGCGTGTCATCATCACGGTGACCAATAAGGCGCTGTGCGTGGTTCATGTTCGTATAGGTTTGCCTGCTATTATTTTTGATCGCGTAGATAGAACTTGGCCATTCAAGAAAATTAGTAGTAGTAGAGCTTTTTTGTGAAATGGTTCGTAAATAGTTCGTCAGGGGAAGTTCTACTTCCATACCTATTTCTGCCGCAAAGCAGTAGTGCTCGCAATGCTGTGTTCCGGTTTAAAGGGTGCCGGTGAAATTACAGGCACATGAGATATGGCTTTATCTTTATATCTCAGGGTGGCGGGCGCAGTGCAATGCCACATAGGATGCGTCCTTGGTGGACGTGACCTATGTATGAGGTAATGCATTGTTAAAGACAGAGGTTCCCGCTTAACTTCAGGTGGGCAATTTGCTATTTGTCATTAAAGTAGATTAAAAAAAGAAAAAACCGGCCAATGGCGAGTCGGACTCGCGCGCGAAGCGTTCCGTACCATTATCTATAAAAACAGCAAAAAAACATGTTTTTTTGTACGGGAGCCCCCTTAAATATTTATTTTATACTGTTTTGTATATATTTTTTGTTATAGCGGCAACAGTAATACATCACCTATGAAAATTTCAACTGTCTAACTATCACGGTTCATGAGATACAGCCTGGTGACAGACGGACAGGTTCCGTTTTACCCATTGGGTACGGAACCCTAAAAACACTATCCCTAGCCTGGCTGAGGTGCAGTTTAAATCAAAAGCTTCGCAAACCACCATCATTGATGGCATCATAGTGGCATTTTAACAACTTTACAGTATTGCATTAGCACACAATGGACACAGTAATACAAGATACTCACGCAGTCGTTATCTCCGTGCAGTTGGAACGCGTGGATAGTGTCGGCTAGCGCGTGCAGTGTGTGCTCCGTGTGCCTGAGTCCGTAGGACAGGATGGCGGGAGGCCCGCCCGGCGTGGACTTGCAGTGAGCCAGCCGCCAGAGGACGCTAGTGAGCAGCGAACAGAGATGCGGCTCTCTGTCCTTGTCTTTGACGTCTATTTGATCGGGATGGTCCATCCAGTAGATGGACCAGTCACCTACAAGAGAAGAATATGGTTTGTACCGTCGTATCTTTCATACCATTTTTCGGGTCCTTTTCATCATAGGACGAGCAGTGCGCCTGCTCGTCCTATGATGAAAAGGACCCCCCTCGCTCGGTACCACCCTTACCTCATTAGTATACCCGCTATTCGTACTAAACGCTTTAGTTCTACCTTTATAATGCAAACTGCTAAGGAGTGGAATGCGCTACCGTCGTTTGTCTTTCCTGAAGGCTATAATCTGGGTCTCTTCAAGGTTAGAGTGAATAGGTGCCTTCTAGACCTTTGTACTCCATCTTCAGCCACATCGTCACTACCAACAGGTGAGATCGTGGTCAAACAAAGGTCTAACAATCGAAAAAAATAAAAAAATCCTGACCAAAAAAGGTTTTTGTTCCAGTTGCTGATCAGAGACCGTGAGTTTTATAAAGCGTATAATGAAATGAAGCAGATTTTGTATCGAAATTGAGGTTCACAAAGTATCCGCTAGGGTACCAAGTTTCTGAATACAAAATCCTTCTTTTACTACTACCTTATTTTGTTAGTAATAGACCTTTTTTGTGAAAAAGTTAGACCGGGGAAGTACTACCACTATTTCTACCGCAAAGCAGTAGTGCTCGCATTGCTGTGTTCCGGTGAAATAACAGGCAAAAGAGACTTTCATCTTTATGTCTTAGGGTAGCAGGCGCAGTACGTAGGCGTTCACTTAGGGGCGTCCTAAGTGAACGTGACCTATGAGGCAATGCATTGTTAAAGGCAGAGGTTACTCCTTAACTAACATCAGGTGGGCCACCTGCTTGTTCCGCCAAACAAACAGTAAAAAAAAGTCCGCGTCATCTGTTTGCTAAATAAAAAGTCCAGGCTCAATTGCTCAAACATTGTTGGGAAATAGACAGTGACTATCTCTTGCTGTAAAAGCAATCAAGGATCGGAATAGATGATACCATAAGCAGCTGAAAGTACAGAAGTGTTATTTACCTAATACAGGTTTGGTCGGCGTGGGTGCGGTGTACTTGACCAGGTTAGCGGGGCGCGGCACGGCGACCCCTCGCGCTAATAGCACCAGGCGGAAGTACGCTTCTGGATCGATGTTGTGTGCGTCGGCAGTGTCTCTCAGCTCCTTCAGTGAGCTGCACACGTATTTCAGGACTGCTTGGTCCTGTACAAATAAAAAATAAATTACAGCATTGAAACTAATTCATTACATTGTACGTCGTTTCAATTGTACATACAATACTACTAAGAAAGAAAAGTTTTACCCAAAATATAAGTCGTCCCGATGTACCTGCGCCGTACACCAATTTCTATAGCGCGGGAACCTTCTTTCTACTAATAGCAATCGCGCGCTAAAATCTTGCGCTGTTATTGGTTAATCGATTTCGCGGCAAAATCGCGGCGGGTCGACTCTTAGATGTGAGCGGGACAAAGCTATACAGCGGGTCAGAGCTATACTATACGTTCGGCTATAGTCGGATATCAGTTTGCGCTTTTCTGCTCATACGAAAACAGTCGATCGGACTTACATTTTGGGTAAAACGGTTAAAGGGCTCGGCAATTATCGGCTTTTTCAAACAGATTAAACAAGTGACAGCCACGAACGACGATAGGCACATTTTTTTAGTATTACATTATACGAATTTTATTACAGTTTAATTACTTTAAATACGGTGAGTATTGAGCTATGTGAAATAATGGCAATTTCTTTACCTTGTACTGGTGGTATTGCGAATGATGCAATGCGCGCAGTAAGCACTGGGCCCTCGCATGCAGCACCGCGCTGGCCGGCGCGCAGAGCAGCTTTCTCGCAGCCTCGGCGCCCCCCTCGCCGCTGGTCGCAGCCGGGGCTCCAGCACTCAGCTCCAACGCCTCGAGTGCAGCGCAAGCGAGTCGTTCTAACGAGTTTGGTTTTGATGCGCCGGTGTTTGATGTTTCCTACATAGTTATTAATCAAGTCATTATTTTAAATACATTTATTTACAGAAAGAATACTACAACTAAGACAAGAAGGTATGTATAAAAAAATGCATATGAAACAGCTGTGCTACCTGAAGACTGCTGCTAACGATCTTAAGAAGGTAGCTCAACTGATCCAAATCACTACCAGACGGAAGCGTCCCTAAGATTAATGAATTTAGCTAATTGCATGTCAGTTTTAAGCACAATACATGACTTGGAATCATCAACATCGGCCTGTATAGATGTCCACCGCTGGACATAGGTCACTGCATACGTTACCACGACGTCTTAAAAAACAAAACGATAACGGTCTTGAGCCGCCTGAATCCACCAATTTCATGTGACCTTTTAAATAGCGTCGGCGTCAGTCTATCGAGCGCCTTAGAATCAACAAACATGAAACTTGCTATCAGCTGTTTTGCGCGGCTTCTCTTTCTCATTGATCTTTAAAGTATTCATTGCATACAATTATATAATTGTGAGGCAACTTTGTATTTTTTATCATTGGAGTTGATTCCTCATATATTTATTTTTTATTTTATTGCTTAGCATCTTTTATCGAAGTGCTTAGCATTTTATTCCTCAACTTCACCGTATATTTATTACAAAGCGAAAGTGTTGATATATCAAAGGATCATGCTAAGCAATTTGAGGAAGTAGAGACTTAAATAGGAGTTTGTCATATATCATCACTTACTTGAACAACTTTGCTTGATGACGGACACGCAGACGGGTCCTCATTTTCTTCGGGCCATCCGAATTGTTCTTTGTTCTTACCATAAACCTAGAAAAACAAAACAGTCGAAATAACATTGATAACCCTAAAAGGTACAAGCCATTTCCATACCGGCAAAAATGTATGGAAAATTACGTCTTTTACAATAAATACATACATAGACACATCATCGCTATCATCGCACAGCCTAAACCATAAGTCCTAGAGACCTGAAATTTGGTAGGTACATTCCTTTTGAGGTCTATGGGTGATCTATGTACGGAATTTCCGAAATTAATCCCGTAAGGGGTGCATGAAGTTTGTATGGATAAAACTAAAGGTAAAGGACTTTACATCTTTATGTCTCAGGATAGCGGGCGCAGTGCAATGCCACGTATAGGGCGCGTCCTAGGTGGACGTGATCTGTGAGGTAATGCATTGTTATAGGTAGAGGCTACCGCTTAACATCAGGTGGGCCATCTGAATGTTCCGCCACTCATAAATACATAGAGACACCCCTTTTCCCCGAAAGGGTAGGCAGAGCCTCAATGGTCCTCTTTTCACAGTGGGTTGCACCATCGTGGAATATAGACGTGACAAGTGGTGAGCTCATCGCCGCCATTGCCTCCCACGACTGACTCGACTAACGATTTCTTATAACACATTCCATAATAAGCTAGCAGCCAGGACAAATCTTATACCAACGAATCTTATCAACAAGTCCGGGTAATCCCTTAGTCGGCTTTTACGACATCCACGGGAGGAGACGGAGGGGTCTATTCTTAGGACGGCATTATAATACAGGCAAATAAAAGTGTGTAGTACATACCTTCACAGAATCAACCATTGTGACGCCGTCAGGATCTTGAGAGGGTCCGAATGTAATGACAAGTTTTTTATCCGATTGTAAAGACTCTTCGCGAGTCATTGGTATGTCGAACCAACGGAAGCGCATCACTATCGTTTGCACCGTCCTTCCGTATACCTTGAAAAACCATCAGATTATTGTATATTGGTTTGTAACACAACGCAGCAAGGTTCAGAATCGTAAAAACAAATAGACTCGAAAATGGGAGAAAAACACTTTTGGAAATTGGACTATGACAGGAATAAAATAAGCTTGGAAGTCGTACCTCGACAAACGAAGGAGTTCTTGCGACGTCTTGCGTTCCAAGCAAGACGCGTATGCCGCAGATAACAGTGTTCGGATCGGAATTCATAACTTCCATTTGGAATCCGCTCATCTTTGTTGAGACCACGTATAAACCTGAAAGGAAAACATAACATTTATGTAATGGCTCGACAAACTAACTGGCTTACGGCCCGCCTGATGGTAAGCGGTTACCGTCGCCTATTGACATCTGCAACACCAGGGGCATTGCCAATGCGTTGCCTGCCCTGAAGGACACTTTTTTTTTTGAAGCGGAAACACTCAGGAAGGATTCCATTCCACAACTTGCACGTATGGGGGAGATCTCGTAAAGCGAGCAGTACTAGATACCCACGTGTCAATGATGTGTGGATGAGCTCCCTTGCGTTGTTTTGTTTTGTAGAATTCAAAATATTGGTATAGTTATCATTGCATTATGGTTTCAATTACCTGTGGTGTTGAGTCTATGTTTGATCTGGACAGTGTTATAGACTTGTAGCAGATCGTTGCCACCGAATTCTATGTCAGTCATTGCGACGCAGTGCTCGAAGAAATCTATCGGGAACTGCGGCGCTCCACTGGCATTGGATTTAGTCACCACCTGTGCATAGAATACATTGGTTTTTCATAATCAGCCGGTAGACGTACATTGCTGGGCCGCAGGCTTCCCCCATAGAATGCCACGACGACGAACTGTCTCGAGTCGTCAGTATCCACCGACCGTTACAATGTCATCGCTCGATCGAATGGAGGCGATCCTGACATTGTAATGCGCGGAATCGTGACGCCATGACCTGCATGACGCGGCGGGCGAATAGCCGGCTGAGATGCGAGAGGTTGCGAGTTCGATTCCCGCGGCGATACAAGCGACAAAATTTGTTTGGAAAAATCTGGAACAGCTTCGTACGTGCGATGACTCCCATATCTACCATCCCAGAGGTCGGCACCGCCTTGGTCGGCACCGCCTTCAGTTGCCTTAAAAAGGCTAAAGAAATCCCAATGCTGCATTGACTTCTTAGGGGTGAAAATCGACAACGCACTTCCGGACTTCATTACCAAAGCAAAAACTGAAGGCTCCTTAATAGGAAAATTTAAAGCGCTTCTACTGAACTATATGACATATGAACATAGATGAGTTCTTCACTGAAAAGTTTTGTAACGCTGACAACATTGCTTCCACCTCGTCGTTGAAATTGAATTGAATTGATTCATTCCAACTGTTGTTGTTTGACGACATCTATGGCGCGGCGGGCGAATGTTGGCCTGCGACGCAGGAGGTTGCGGGTTCGATTCCCGCCTCTGAATAAATATTTGTGTGATCGTAGATATTTGTTCAGGGTGTTCTGGGTATTTTAACTATGTATAATACAAAATATCTATTTATGTAATATATTGTATTAAGTATATCAGTTATCTAGTACCCATAACACAAGCTCTGCTTAGCTTGGGGCTAGATAATGTTGCGTGAATTGTCCAGCATTATTATTATTTATTATTATTGGCGTATTTTATTCGGCCCCAACGTAGATGATCCATCATCCAGCACGAAGGTCTAGAAGCATCTATTCACTGCCTCGAAGATACCCAGACATGTTTTCAGGAAAGACATGCGGTTCGCTTGTTTGTGACTATGAGGTCACAAAGAAGTAGGTTCCAGTGTAGGTAGAAACACTATGAGGTCACAGACAAGTAGGTTCCAGTGTAGGTAGAAACACTAAGAGGTCACAGACAAGTAGGTTCCAGTGTAGGTAGAAACACTATGAGGTCACAGAGAAGTAGGTTCCAGTGTAGGTAGAAACAATATGAGGTCACAGAGAAGTAGGTTCCAGTGTAGGTAGAAACACTATGAGGTCACAGACAAGTAGGTTCCAGTGTAGGTAGAAACACTATGAGGTCACCGAGAAGTAGGTTCCAGTGTAGGTAGAAACACTATGAGGTCACAGAGAAGTAGGTTCCAGTGTAGGTAGAAACACTATGAGGTCACAGAGAAGTAGGTGCCAGTGTAGGTAGAAACACTATGAGGTCACAGAGAAGTAGGTTCCAGTGTAGGTAGAAACACTATGAGGTCACAGAGAAGTAGGTTCCAGTGTAGGTAGAAACACTATGAGGTCACAGAGAAGTAGGTTCCAGTGTAGGTAGAAACACTATGAGGTCACAGAGAAGTAGGTTCCAGTGTAGGTAGAAACACTATGAGGTCACAGAGAAGTATGTTCCAGTGTAGGTAGAAACACTATGAGGTCACAGAGAAGTAGGTTCCAGTGTAGGTAGAAACACTATGAGGTCACAGAGAAGTAGGTTCCAGTGTAGGTAGAAACACTATGAGGTCACAGAGAAGTAGGTTCCAGTGTAGAAAGTATTACCTGCAGCGCTTTCCCCTTGGCATGATGAGAGACGATCCTCGGCTTCCGACGTGGCGCATGTATCGGCTGGATCGTCGGAGACAGCCAGTACCCTGTGTGTTCAGAGCTGCCGGCGTACATCCGCAGACTACCATCCTCACAGAGCAGAATGAGGGTGCTCTTCTGTTCACCGCCGCCCCCGCACCAGTGGCGGACCGCAACCATATCCGTGATCTTCGCTTTAGCTGGTACCACCTTGGAGAAGAAGTTAATCTGTGTGAGCAATGTACAAGAAAACTACAGTAACGCATCTCATTTTGTCTTGACCATGACTATTGACTAATTGTGCTCATTGATGGGATTTAGATGTACTTCCGATTAGCGTGAGTGAGTGGTCAATCCAAATTCGGATTGGACACATGATTTCGTATTTTTATTTATATGTCATGCATGTATCTATTGCGGTGTTTTCTATTTAATCGTTTAGAAAGCTTACTGTAAATCGGGCAGACATTATTATCAGAAAATCTCATGGCTAGGACACTCGCACTCCACATATCTATATATATAAAACAAAGTCGTGTTAGTGACACCACTTATAACTCAAGAACGGGTGAACCGATTTGGCTGAAAATTGGTGGGGAGGTAGCTTAGAACCAGGAGATTGACATAGGGGGAGGGTAGGAGGGGGGGTGGGAGTCACCGGGGGCTAAGCCGGGGCGAGTCGCTAGTTCTTAATATACCTTGATCTCCTGTACATAGATGTTGGTCGGAGTCAGCATCAACACGACAGGGTTGTTTGACGCTTGCATGACAGCTGTCACTAATCCCGGGTGTCCCGCCACCTCCGCCCACTGGCAGAGCGACTGCACCGCTTGCTTGCCGCGACCGCCTTCCTTCTGGGTCATCGTCGCTGATAACGTGATCATCGCCGTTCCTATTCAAACAAGAATACGCCTTAGTAAAGCAAATATAAGGACTACCATCCTTTAAAAATTGCATTTTTTACACAGAGCACATATCCAAAAGAAGACGCAACGACGGTGCATAAAAATGAGTACAAAGAGATCTCACCAAAACGGGGGTGAACAGAGCTCAAAATGCGTTTTGATTGACCAAGATTACGCTCCGAGCGCTCCGAGCGCTCCGACTATCGAAATAGCTCGCCCTGAGTTTTATTAGGACCTGTTTATAGCAATGGTAGGCGTCTTTGCGGTCTCTTTATGACATCTGCTCAGTGATTTGTACAAACCTCCAACAATTTCGAGTTGCTGATTCGAGGCGCGTCGCCTCTCGCGGTACGATAGGCCTGAATGCCAAGTTAATATAAGCTATCTATTGCGATCAAAATACTGTGTTAGTAAATATATAAACGTGTATAAGTAAAATACACTATAAATAAATAGGTATTAGTTTGGTAGATATAATAATTATAGATGACATTTATAAAGTTTAAATTTACCTTTGAGGCTTTCTTCGACCGTGTTCAATGGCGCTAAGAAACTCTTTCCTTGTGCGTATGAGAAGAATATCATCTTGAGCGTGTGTGAGTAGTAGATAGACACGCCTCCGCCGCCCACTAGCCCAGCCACATCCTGGTTGGAAGGAGACAACACATATATCTTGCTCTTTATTACGATTCATATTGTTAGCCTTCAAATTAAATAATCAAGTTAGAGACTCAACATAGTTTTTATGTAAAAACCTCGTGTTTTAATCTGATTCAGACAGGTAATATAAGGGGGTCGGGAGTTAGATTACACTCTATTGATAGCACAGAGACGGGCTGTTTCAATTCTCACTGCTGATGACGTGGCCGGTGTTTCCCACGAGACCACCGTGTCTCGGAATAGCTACCTGGCGAAGTCTATTATTTACCATGCCTTAAACTTCAAAACAGCGCTATAATAGACAACCTTCCTTTTTCTATTTGCGTTAAACTTGTTTCTAAGATTCGTTGGTCCTGCTAGCTTATTTAAGGAATGTGTTATTATTGAAAGAAAGCGTTAGCTGAGTCAGTTGTGGGGAGCAATGGCGGCGATGAGCTCACCACTTGTCACGTCTATTTCCCACGATGATGCGTCCCACATGAAAGTAGACCCATTTGAGGCACTGCCTACCCTTTCGGGGAAAAAGGCGTATGTATATGGATGTATGAATGTTATTACAAGCTTTTATTTAACTTGCATGTATTATAATGTTATATGTTAACTTATTTTTCAACACACTTGCTTATAAAGTGGCTCTAATTTCACCGCAATTAGGCACATAATGACACCTGTAATCAAACTGTGACTTTTTCATTGCTATTATTCACTAGTGAGTTATAGAGACAGTTGAACATTTACACAGTGTGTATTTCTGTTTTACACCTGTAATCAAACTGTGACTTTTTCATTGCTATTATTCACAAGTGAGTTATAGAGACAGTTATAGTTATAGAGAGTTATAGTGTTCACACATTTACACAGAGTGTGTATTTCTGTTTTATTATTATTTTCTTCACCAGTGTGTTGAAAAACGTTGTATGATACACGTGTGTATTGATGATTGCCGTCCTCGGCTCTCTTAAGACCCTCACCTAACGGCACGGGTCTCATTGGCGCCCGGCGGTAATCACCAACATTACACACTAGTACCATAATGTACTATTATATGTATTTCCGAGTTGCGGCGCTACACAATATCAACTACCTGTATCTCGGGATGCAGCACTTCCAGCGTGTTGGTGACGTAGAAGGTGCCGAGGGACGCTCGCGACTCGTCGCTCATTGGCTGCCAGTAGATGTGGCCGGCGGAGCTCATGCACAGCATGTGCATTATGTTGCTCTGGTTCACGAACGTCACGTCGCGGACCTGCGAACCAACACTGACATTTACTATCTGGGGGAAAAGAGCAAACAAGCATACGATACGGCCCACCTGTTGGTAAGCGGTTACTGTAGCCTATGGACGCCTGCAATACCAGAGGCAACACAAGCGTGTAGCCGACCCTTTAAAAAATTCCAAACACCCCTTTTGAAGAACCCTATACTGTAGGCACTTGGGAATGCCTCAGCAGGGAGATCATTCCACAACCTGAGTATTCGCGGGAGGATGTTCCTCTGAAACCGCACAGTCCGGGACCAACCTGGCTGCGGATGAATCCTCTGCCGACGGCGAGCGGTGCGGTGAATAAAGGTTGCTGTAGGCATCGTGTCAAACAATTCCTCGGAACAAAACTCACTATACAAACCTACCCTCACTATGAATATAACAAATCTGAGAACTTTGAAAACCATTGAACACTTGAACGAATTAGGAATGTAAGAGTTAATGTACGTTTCTAGTCAAAATTGTGAGCTAGTTCATTACAAGGTCTGGCGTCTTCTAGGTTATAATATAAAGCAAGTTTTTGTTCAGGTATGTACAATGCATGCAATGTGATACGCATTTAGATCAACTTGTAAACTAACCTTTCCACTCGGCACTAAGAAGTGGTGCATAGGACTGGTACAATCCCTGCTGAGGTCGAATATCTTCACAAAGTCTGATGTGACGAGCGCCAGCTGCGTCTGCGAGCCCGGCAGCCATATCGCTTTGATGATGTAATTGTTGGCTTCGAGTCCTGTGGTCAGGACTAGGTGGTCGGCTACCGCACCTGGGATTAAAAGGACCATTTAGTTTCCTGGTTGACGATTCGAGCCGTAACTTAATTTTATGTTTATGTTTATTTGACGAAAATGTCACCGGGCCTGCAAGTTGGATCGTCTGTCGTTGTATTTGCCGTCTCGATAAACTGATTTTATCTATAGAATATTGTTGATAGCTCTTAGTATGGAACTAGCTTCGATTTGTTGAACTGATTAAGTATAACCATTTTTTCCAGTTTTAAAATGTCAAAAATATTTACACCAAATTCTTTAAAAAAATATATGAAGAATAACAAGATCAAGAACCATGTTAGGGTTTACGATAAGATACGATAATATTGTAAGATTCTTTTTTTTTTTTCTTTTTTTTTTTAATACTACTTGGATGACTGAACAAGCAAGAAGCCCACCTGATGTAAGCGGTAACCTCTGCCTATAAACAGTGCATTACTTCATAGGTCACGTCTACCTAGGACGCACCCTATGTGGCATTGCACTGCGCCCGCCACCCTGAGACATAGATGAAAAGTCTCATGTGCCTGTAATTTCACCGGCACCCTTACCCTTCAAACCGGAACACAGCAATGCGAGCACTACAGCTTTGCGGCAGAAATAGGTATGGTGGTAGTACGTCCCCGGACGAACTCTTTCACAAAAAAGCTCTACTACTACTACGATTCGTAAGATTCGTCGAATTAGTCCAATTTATCTTCAATTTTTTTAAACGATCTATAATTTGTGTTCGTTTCTACTGATCCCGACATAGTGCCGTTTTATCGAATTTTAATATCAAATTTTATTAATCGTGGCATCCATTCATGCGGCCCTGATAACGAAAATGGTGATACAGAACAGATATATCCCAGCATAAGTGCAAATGTATATTGGTTTAAGGGCGTCTTGGCGATGTTCTGTAATCTTCTATAATGTTTTGTCACTCACCTCCGCTATTGAAAGTCAATACGTGACACTCCTTCAAGCCACATACGGCCAGTAGATCCTCGTTCCACGGGTTTCCACTCAGACTTAGAACCGTGAAAGGAATGGGCGCGGAAGACAGTCGAGTCAGAGTTAACTTGTGTTTGGAGGAGTCAGCCTGTTTCAGTAAAGCTGATAGTTGGAGCACTGTGATTTTTCCTGAAAAAAATAAAATAAAATAAAACAGATATCCTATACTATAGGAATTGGTTTGAACACATTAAATTTTAGCACCTTTAGAAAAAGCTACAAAAAAAATAAGTACAAAATTAAGAACAATTAATTAATTTTGTAAAAATTAAAAAAACACTCAACGCAATGAAACGGCTGAACCGATTTTGATAAAACATAGCTAAGAACACTCCCGACAAATAAACCTTTAAAACAAAAAAAAACTACGAAATCGGTTCATCCGTTCGGGAGCTACGATGCCACAGACATCACACACACACAGAAAGAAAGAAAACGTCAAACTTATAACACCCCGTCGTTTTTGCGTCGGGGGTTAAAAAGAACACATGATTTATAGCAAGTGAAAACCATGACAGCTACAAAAGTATAAAAAACTGAGTAGCAGGCCAGCAGCATCAATTACGACATCCACAAAAAGCTATCGAATTTGAAACTAGAACCATGTCAACAAGCAAATAAGTACCTTTTTCATGCGAGACAGCCAGATGCTGACGACGACCTTGGGGCGAAGCGAGGCAACACATCGCAACGCGGCGTAGCTTGTGAGCTGACATCAGTTGACGAATAGTTTGTCCGTTCTCGCCGGTGTAAGACATGCGAACGTTTTCGAAGGCACCTTCTTGGGATCCTAAATAATAAAAAAACATTTATGTGATGCTCAAGAATATGTGAACAGTACAGTAATGAACATACAGTCTGTTCATTACGATATAAGAATCTTATATCGCACACCTTCAGAAGATATATGCGAGCGCAGCGTATTACTAAATTAAATGAATGCTTTCAAACAGTGAGGGAAACATCGTGAGACAACATGCTAGTTTAGCATCCCTTGAATCAAAAATGCAAGACTTGTGACTAGTGCATAACAGGCGCCTCTGCAATTGAATCCTTTCACAGCACTGGTGTCTTTCACCATCAGTAACAAGCCCTGTTCAGAAGCATCAAACTTCAATTTGGTTACTGAGCTAATGTAGGTGGCACTCAACAACCGAACGAATACAATGATTTTCCAAAATATCTTACCCAGTGTGGCTTGCATCAGATTATCAGTATGAGTGAACTTCTTTTCACCCAAGTGCAGTTGAGCCAAGGCTCTCTGAGCCCGTCCGTGCGCGCCCGTAGGAGCATTGCGTTCACACGCGGCCTTCACCGGCGCGCTCAGAGTATCCAGAACACGACGCACGCGCTCCATACATTGCGACCAGCCATTGTATGAAGTCAGGAATTGACGACATCCTGGGAAAAATGCATTAATTAGAATAGGAGAACAAAATGGTTACAGTATCAGAACGCACGCTTCTTCAGAGTGTCCCAGAATTGGTATGCTATCCTGAAGCCATTCCACCTTTTGTTCAACTAATTTTGGGATTGCGACTTTTTCAGTAAAAGATCAAATTGAAGTTAGATAAGCAAGTAATTTGAGAACCCAAAAATCTGTTTTTCTATAGATTATTATATAAGATACTAGTGTCCGCCCAAGGCTTCGCTCGCATACCGGGTTTGAAAGTAGCTATCTAGGTCATAATCTATCTGTACACCAAATTACACCAAAATCGGTTCAACCGTTTCGGCGTGATTGAGTAACAAACATCCAAACTTTGACATTTATGATATTAGTGGGATTAATTATATTATTCGTACTTTAAGTAACAGCTGATTTAGGATTTCATTTTGAAAACAATATTGGAACTTTCAATAAGTTTTTGACAAAAAAAATACGTTGTTAGTATGTAGCAAACTAATTCCACCTTCCTTCTATAGTACAGGGGCAAACTTCTGTAGAGTCGGATAACTTACCTTGTATGTTGTTAGCGAGTACTGGTCTTCTTGGCATAGCCAGTAGGGTCGGTGGAGTAGGGCTCGAGGGTCTGCGACGTAGCGACGGCGCTGGTGGAGCGTCTTCGGCGCCTGCACCGCGGGCGCCTCCCAAGGTCACTGAGCGTTTGACGAGTGCTTGACAGCTGCAACATGGCAAGAAAAATAATGGTAAGGCGGCATAACGAAATTTATGATTCCACATGTCCTCATTGACACTGGAACGCATACACAACATCAATCATCAGCTTGTTCCGTCATTTAATCCGTCGTCTAATTTTTAAATATTAGTATAAAAAATAAAAAAACGTCTAACACAGGTCATATAATGCAGTTTCTGTGTGAGCAAGAATCTCACATCTCTTCTGTGACTGACCTTCCTCATGTTCCCTTTTGACACTGGATTCGATGACGATGCTATGACATTATTTGACGATAGATAAAGTCCACATAAACTCAATGATCTAATACGGGTAACAATCTTACCGTGCGCTCCGTCTCGGCTGACGGCTCGGGCATAGTAGAGTTCAGCGACCCCACTATAGCTACCGTCACCGACTTGGACTACGGGTAACAATAACGCTATTTCTATGTGAGAAGTTCTGTTACGCATTACCTTTCACTTTCCGACACCATCCACAATCACACGTATGCCAATAATAATACAGCAATTTTAAACACCTGTAGAAACGATAGCTTTATGCAATTCATCAATTCATCCCCTGTAATGGTATCAGCTACCAGCTAATACAACAGCCAAACAAACAAATGAGAGAACTTGGCTTAGACCCGAGTCCTCCGATAAATCTCTGGATCTACTGAACGCAGCTGGTCAAATCTGATAAACGCATAATTTACCAAAGCTGTATAAACAAAAAAGAAAATTGTTTCTCACCTAGAATCGGGCTTGGCGCCGCAATCGCAAAAGAAGTTTCCAAACTTGGCGTATGAAACGTCATGGCCCCTGTGACATACTCTAGCGCACACCGTACACACTCCGACACCATCAACCATCTTGCAAGTGTGGCAATGGTACCAATGCTGGTTCATGAACTCGCGTTGCGTTACTGTGAACGTGCACAGTTTGTATTGGAGCATCGTGTCTTCGTCCTGTGGCATAAAACGTTTCTTATGTACAGACAAAATTTAAACAACTGGAGAAATCACATTAGAATTTCGTTACGAAGCAAAGTGGAGACGTGTAGGATTAATTAACTAATAAAAAGCTTGATATAGCTTGAGCTACATATATCTCGTCCTTAGTGGATTTCAGGGGATAGCTCAGTGTCTGAATCCCACTAGTAAAAAACACTATAACTTACCGAATCATCAGCGCTTGTGTCTTCTTCGTCTTGCTGTTCTTCGTTGTACTCAAAGTCGAATCCAAGGTCGGAAGGAGATTCCCATGTGGGGCTGATTGACCGCCACGCTGAAATAAACACAACATGAGCATTCTAATTCATTCTTTTCTCATTACAATGAACGAGATGAAAGCTAGTTTGTTGCCTGCATCACCACGTAGGCGACAAGCAGTAAAACAGATATTAATTCAATACAGTACACATTCATATAACTGAAAAACAACGATGCCAGAAAAATTATTGGTACATGAGACTCAATATAAGGAATATCTCAGGGTGGGGAACAAAATACCATGTATGTAATCAGTACTACAATGTACTAGGCCGAGGATACCAGTACCAAAAAAGGTACTTACAATGAGATTGACTTGTGTTGATGGCGTGCAAAGCGTCTGTCAGGTAAGATAGAAGCACGCAAGCCGACTCGATCTGCGGCGCCAAGTTGCCTTCCAATTGACCCTCTTCCAACTTCTCCAGTACTTCTGGGTTGCTGAGATTGTCCACACTGTTGAAGAAATACTTTCCGTTAAGTCACAGATTTGTGTGCGGAACAAACAAGCTTCAACCCTTGATAAGTGGTTGGCAATGTAACACTCGGAAGTGACCAACCTTGGACAGTCTGGAAGTCTCTGACAGACGGCGAACACACCCACTGTTCCATTTGTCTAGCATATGTCGTGTCTGAGTGCACTCCTAGACGTATATTCTACTAAAACGACCTAGTTGTCCAAGTTCTAGCATCAGAGCATCAACACAGCTTCGGATGCCGCCGTAAAGGTCACAACTTTTTGCGCCAAATACATCAGACCCCATTACAGAACCTTGATACCATAGAAGTGTAACTTAAGATAAGATAATCAGATAACAGGTAAGCCATTTATTCCAAACTTTTGGTTTACATGTTTTAGTAAGTACTTAATATTGAGAGTTCAGATTAAATTACAGGAAGTCTCGCAGTTCGGTGTGCCTCTTGGCATAGGCCTCCTCTAACACTTTCCACTGGGTTCTATCCAGTGCTACCCTTCTCCAGTGTTGTCCAGCTGTAACTTTTAGGTTGTCTTCCCATCTTGTTTGTGGACGCCCTCTATTGCGCTTACCATCTCTGGGGTACCAATCAGTGACCCTTTTACGTGTAACTTACCAAGCAGAAAACCAGCTAACTGCAGCGGGGAACAGCTGCTTGTGATCTGAGCCAGAGTGAGCGTCCGCCAGACGACACATCTCGCGCAGAATCAGCGGCGAGCACGGTGTGTCGCCGCATACGCCAATCAGGGTAGATAACATACGCTCGCTCACCTCCGGCGAACTATAATCCAATGTGACATAAATTAGTAATCCTGGTTTTGATTCTGCAATGTACGGCAGCATGCATAATATGAAATTAACCATTTGTTTGACGGGATATAATTATTTGCTTCATATCTAACCATATCAAGAATCTAACCATTACTTGTGCAAGAAACTGAGAAATCGTAGGACTGTTGCTGTCATATTAGAAGCGTACGAACACGGGACCAACATCTAGGTTGTGTTCTAATTAAAGCTGACCGATATGTTAAATTTTGTAAGTAGATTTTAATTGCGCAGCTACGCAGTCAAATGTATTTTATTCACTGTAATCAGAAGGATAATTTTGAATTAAAACACCTCAACACCTTTGGTGCCTCGAGAACAATGTGAAAATGATTCAAAAAAGAAGAGAACCAACTAAAAAATCTTAACTAGACGGAATGATTGTAAGACTTACCAATGAATAACGACGTGCTTGCAGAGCGCAGATAGCAGAGCTGCGTTCTCGTTGGCTGTATCCGCGAGTGTAGTGGGCGGCTCAGAAGTAGCGGCGCTACCTCCAGCGCTACCAGCCGCGCTTTCCTTACCCATTTCTGACCAACTCGTATCTATAACAAAACACATTTTTGTAACAAATGATTATATGATCAATTTAATCCAGCATGTTCAGAAGTTAACCCAAAACAGTTACCTGAATTGGCAGATTGTTGTCCAGTTTCAGATTGAACTCTTGGTGCCGGTGACCTGTAATTAAAATGGCTTTGTAATCAAACGCTATTCGCTCGCAAGAATTCCACGCGTAAATAGAGTGCAATAATATACTGTGACGCTTTGTTACGCGGACATGTTTTGTACATTCCTGCCAAAGAAATCTGAACTAAGGAGAAGTGTTATCGGGCTGTTTTGTATGTCACCGTACCATGTACCCATGTCACCGTATTTTGCCCCACTACTTTTTACACTTCGACTTGATTTTTTTACTTATGTATGTTATGTGATTCAATGTGTCCTGTATTTTATCTTTTGACTTTGCAAGGTATCGTGGCACAAGACGGCATAAAGCCGCTAACCGGTGAAATCACGACGACGCTAAGCAGTTTTCCCGTTTTATCTCCTTTCTCCTCGTTAAATAGGGGAAGTGGAAAATAACTGAAAAGCCAGTAAGTCTTTGTCATTTTATCATGAAATTATGTCTTTGATTGAATGATTTAACGTCGGTAATACGTGTCAAGTTGACAATAAACCCGCTAGACCACGAGTGTACCAATTCTCCTCAATTCAGATTTCTATGATTCCTATAGTCGCTAGACTTAGATATTTCTATTAGTAATAATATAATAACTCACGGTGCTTCAAAGACCGGCAGGTCAGCGTCGTTATTCCTAGCAGCGGCGGCCGCTTCGTTCTGTCTATCCGACTCGGATCGGAACACGCTGCGCAGGGCATTCCTGAGGGCTACTGACGCAGGGTTCGGTGTGGGTTCTGGCGCCGATGATGTCGGCGTGGGGAGTTCGGTCTCAGTTGGTGACCCGTTCGCAGTATTGGCTGTGACCGCTGAAAGATTTAAGTACTCTAAAACATTCACTAATTTCTTTGAAAATTCGAACTATAAAACAAGCTCAGAACACGTCCTTAGTAGTAAATTAATTGGGCGTTCTGGTCCACTTCGCTGTCGCTCGTGGTCCATTCCGCCCAATTACAGAGTTTTTTTGAATTTTTTTGATTTTTTTTGATTTTTTTTGATTTTTTTTTATTTTTTTTTTATTTTTTTGTTTTTTTTTTTATTTTTTTTATTATTTTACCTTTTTATCTTTGTCTAAGAGCAGCAGGCGCAGTGTAATGCCAAGGACGCGTCCTAGGGACATTAATAGTACTAACGTAAAAAATGTAAGATGAAAGAGTCTTAACAGTTTAACAATAACATAGGTACCTAACCAGTATTATAACCGTAATCAGTATAATGGTTATGCGATAAAGAAATGTATTAGGTTTCATGTCTCGCACTTACTCGTTTGTTACTTAGAATTCTGCTGTTATGCTGAGAACGCATTATTGCATGCTGTTAGATGCTCATATAGGTATACCATGCTTTACGTATTTAGCAGGACAGTCCACAGTTCATTATTATTTTAAGTTATCATTGAGAAAGAATGACGAATGAAAAAAATATAAGATGATTATTTTGAAAAGGCAAATAATAAAGGTTTGTAAATAAAAATGTTTTTTTTTTTTTTTTTTTTTTTTTTTTAAATACTGCTTTGGTTGGTGGATCAAGCAGAAGGCTCACCTGATGCGGTACCCTCTGCCTATGACCAGTGCATTACCACATAGGTCACGTTCACCTAGGACGCACCCTATGTGGTATTGCACTGTGCCCACACTAGGTAACAGTAAACAAAAATGAAAACTAAATTCAGTACCCTCTGCCTATGACCAGTGCATAACCATATAGGTCACGTTCACCTAAGACGCATCCTATGTGGTATTGCACTGTGCCCACACTAGATAACAGTAAACAAAAATTAAAACTAAATTCAGCGGTCGCAGTTTTTTTCTCTTCTGGAAATCCAACGAATCTGAGAGTAAATATCTACCTAATATCCTGAAAATGTAAACTTATGGTTCATCGTTACAGACTTATAAATCCATATACGTGTGTTTTGATGTCTCAGGAAGAATCAGGTTAAGTGTAACGAAGTCAACAACAAGTGTGTCCCACAGAAGTGATATTTCTCATCCTCAGCATTATCGTCTTACAGAGTAATTATATTATACATTGGCTACTGCTTATGAACAAACAAAATCGAAAACATATAAGAAGGTTCATACTCATTTACATTCCAAAATATAATAAGAATATACATTTTGTAAGTAAATAAGTAGGTACACTGAACTACTATACTCACCAGTGGTACTTGTATAGATAAGAGACTCATAATTTCACCCTCACTATTGATGATCTCTGTAGCGCGTTGGTAGAGTAGCTTGCTAAGGTGTGAGAGGTTGTGGGTTCGACTCCCTATGCGAGACAAATGTTTTGTATGTTTTTAAATATTTGTTTCGAGACTGAGTGTTGTGTTACCATGGTAATCATATGGTAATCATAGTTCCTGATACTTACAACGCAAAGAATCCTAGTGAGGAACTAGATGACTGTTGGAGTTATGCTATGTTACTATCAAATGCAAATATTTTCTGCTAACAAACAGCCTATAGCTTGGTTCACATACTCTTATAAAATATAGTTTGATCAAACAGTATCAAGGTTGTGAAGTAGGTCTTATTGGATTCTTAGAAATTGTATTATTACTAATTTGATGTTTTGTTGTTATAAGTTGCAGTCAATAATTAAAACATACAGCATTGAAACTTTCTAGACTAGATTTTCTTGACTAGAGTCAAAATATGTATCGTTCTTGTCTAACATTTTATTCCAAAACGTTGTTTATCTGTCCTAGGAATATTTATTTCTATCTCTCTCTCCATCTCAACTCATCTCATATAGAGTTTGTATTACGTTAGTGTATACATAACATTTACTTACCAAGCATGGAGATACTTACCTACATAAATGTATCCACAATACACAAAGGTTAGCTGGTAGAGAATGCTTCTTAGCATTAAGTTCGCCTATGTACATTGTTTGTTTTGTGCAATAAAGAATATTCTATCTATCTATATATCCTTCCAATAGGTATTATAATAGGTTGATTATGATACCTAATGATTTACATTTATTTCAAAACAGTAAATGTAAATTGGTAAAGTCAGAACTAACTAGTTTGAAATATATTTTGTATGATGACTACAACATTTTGTGTTCAACAATGTTGCAATATAGCGGCTTACTTTGTCGTCAAATAACAATCAACGAATTTGATATATTTGTTTGTCATGACATATGGTTATTTTATAAAAACGTAGCAACATGGATTATAAACATTTTTATCAGAGGGTGGCATGTCAAAATAAAAAAAGCAAGTGAAAATAGGTCAGACAACATTAAATTAGTTTTTTTAGGGTTCCGTACCCAAAGGGTAAAACGGGACCCTATTACTAAGACTCCGCTGTCCATTCGTCTGTCTTTCTGTCTGTCTATCACTATGCTTTATCTCATGAACCGTAATAGTCAGACAAAATGATTTTTTCACAGATTATATATTTCTGTTGCCTCTATAACAACATATACTAATAAACATTTAAGAGGGCTCCCATACACCATACGTGATATTTTGTCGTTGTTATAGATAATAGTAATGATAATGGTGATAATGGAACAGAACCCTTTATGCGTGAGTCCGACTCGCACTTGGTCAGTTTTTCAATGTTCATTAGTCGTCAATTATAACTAACAGCAATGATGATGATGATGATGATGATGATGATGATGATGATGATGATGATGATGATGATGATGATGCTATTTTATTTATCTTATTAACATTATCTTATTTAAATTCTTGTTTACAATAATTGGTAACGTGCAAAATAAAATATACTTTTTTATTCAACATTATTGATAAAATGTTTGCTATATGTAATTTAAATTTTTGCTTGATCCAGCAAAATTTTCATATAAAAACAGTGTTTGGATTGAATCAAATTAAAATCAGTCTATTCGTCAAGCGATCAGAATCAAGTGCTGTACGAGTGTCATCCCAGTGATTCTCCGCCCGCCCACTGCTGCCACCTGAAGTGCCACCCGCCCAGCTGCACTAGCCGCCTTGCAGTACAACGCTACTACGCTGCTAGTACTTCTGCCTCGACGCAGTCACCACATATTCAAGCATTCTCTACCGCTGCCTACCCACTGCGATATCAACACCATCAACGAAAATGTTCGTAAGTTTACTCTGTTATTATTTGCTATGTTTTGATGACCCCTGTGGCGTGGCGGGCGAACGTTCGCCTGCGACGCAGGAGGTTGCGGGTTCGATTCCCGCTTCGGAACAAATATTTGTGCGATTTGTAGATATTTGTTCAGAGTATTCTGGGTATTTTCTATATAAAAAATATCTATCTATGTAATATGTTTTATTAAGTATATCAGTTGTCTAGTACCCATAACACAAGCTCTGCTAAGCTTGGGGCTAGATAATGTTGTGTGGAACTGTCCAGCATTATTACTTGTATTCTATACTCTGGTTATTCGAGATATTTTTTGTAAACAAACAAACAAATGTCGCACAAAACAGATAAGCCAGCGAAATTTTTAATTTTTTTTTTGCTTGGATCATGTTTTACTGGTAGTGTAGTGATCCGCGGCTTCTCCTACGACTAACACAAACCAACTACCTACCACTCACATGCCCGCGCAACTTTCATACCAGAAAAAATAATGTCCCAAGATGTTTGCGAATTTAGGAGCCGAATTTTACACGGTCTTAAGGCGCGATAGGTTCTCAAATGTCTCTAGAATTTTAAAGTTTTTGATAAGAATTTCCATAGCTTTCTATGAAGAAAAAAATATATGATATTCTTGAGCTTTTTATCTAGTGAAATCAATAATTCAATACAATATTTGAATTACTTCACTCGATAAAAAAAAATAACAAATATACCTCCTTTTTAAAATTTAAATGCTATTTTTCACTCACTTCTCTCACGTTTTAATTTTTGAAACATTTGGTTACATGTTAGTTAATATTTGAGTTAGTGAATTCATCAACAAAATTAAACAAAACTTTGAACGTCATTTTTATATAATTTTTTTATACATAAAAACCCGGTATCATAGCGTGAGCTCGCCTTCTTCGCCTCATACAAAAATGTTCGTTGAACCTATAGCGCCTTAACTGCCCACGCAACAATTTGAACATTTGCAGACGTCTTTTGTTATTTTGTTCTAAATTTGAATTTTAGACGACTATGGATATATCCTGCGATTAAATTTGATAGTAGAATAATTTTGTCACGTATTAACACCGGTCTGATGAAAGGAAATGCTCGAAAACACAACAAAAAAAAGTTTGAAAATTCAGTTCCCAATTTCGGTACAAATTCTCTACTTTTCTTTCGGTTTTTCTGGAAACTTTTTGCATATTTTTGCTTGATAATTTTGTTAATAACTGAAATAACTCAAAAATATATACCACAAAATATTGATTACTTATCATATCTGTGTTAGAATAACATACCTAGCCTGTTTATTAACCTAATTTAATAAACTTTTTTTATTAAATTAGGAGCACCTATTTTTTGCTACAAAAAAAATACAAAAATACCTTTCTTTACAAAAAATATCTTGAATCTGAACCAGAGTAAAAAAATAAATTCAATCTGAATCGAAACTTGTGAAAGATTGCAATAAAAATCTGTTTCCAAAATTCTTCAGTAATTCATAACTGAACATAGTTATAGAGGATGTGCGTTTAGGCGAGTGCAACCGCACACCCCCCCTGCATTTGCAGCGATTAGTATACATATATTGTAATGTATTTTATTATTTACAGGTCGGATTATGATTCAGAATACGACAGCTCGGCCACATCAATGCTAGTTGCTCAACCAATCAAGAAGTCAGCGACATCAAAAGCTAAGGTGCAGAAACGTAAGACATCTCCAGCCAGTGCAGCAGCTGTGGGTGTCACCCGCTCTCCTAATCGAGAAGAGTTCCGTTGGTAAATATAACTAACAAACTTGAGTTAGATAGTAACAGAATTTGGGGTGACAAATCACCTTAACCTGAAAACACTTATATCATGTATGTCCCTTGACTCAACGATTTTCATGGACTCTTTCACTCAAAACTATGATTTGTTTTAAAATATAGCATTTCATAGAAATAAAAAAATAATACAAGCATGTTGATTGATTAAACAACAACGTTAAGACTGCGCCAACCCTAGGCAGAAATCTTCATACAAAAAAAGTACATGCTGCTTGAAAAAGATTAATAGATAATTTTAAAAACCCTGTGGGTGATCCCTCCATTTTACTGCAATGATTAAATTTATCAAATTTTTTAATTCAATTTTTTTGTCGATAATTTTTTACCCTATTGTTTTTTTGTTTGAGTAATCCCTCGGTATTATCCATGCATATTTTTTTATATGAATATTATACTTGATTTAGTCAGTTCAAAATCTAATCTTAGATTGGTAATTTGCGTTATACCTCACCTTAACAATATCTTTTTCGCTCACAGGAACAAAAAATCAAAAAAAAATATTTTCACCATCTTAAAGGCAGAAGAAAAAACCAGCTCCTCACCAAGCATCAAGGCTCGTGGCAATGCAGTGAATACATCATCATTTACGTCACGAGTCTCCGATGGACAGTCCCGCCGCACCGCAGCGATCAGCGATGGTGACTTCTTCTGTGACCTGAAGTTCTATCGCGTTGAGGACGTTGAAAACACCGACCCGCAAGAAAGGTACAAAAAGGCTTTAACATCGGTTAAATTACGACTAGGTGAACACAGTCCTGAGTGGGAAACTCTGCAAGAGTTGTTTACTACAGTATTTAAACGATTTAAGGACTGTGAACCAACATTTTATTCTAACAGAATCACTTATAAATAAAAATCAATTTTAATGTTATAGTAAAAAAATACATTTTGCTTGTGCTATCTAAAGCTAACAAATATACTTTGCAATATAGATAGTTATACCCATAGATGTAACATCTATGGTTATAGCTAGGATTTTTTATGATGATTTTATGCATTATAAACTAAACTATATTCTAAAAAGTGGTTTTGGAGCTATCAAAAAGCTTTCCAATAAAGATAGCTAGCATTTTAACACTAAGTAAGTATAATATCATCGAAATGCCGTTCTGTGAAGTATGCAAAATAAGTGTATGTAATAGGTTTTGGATTGGGCATTTACGTAGTAATAAACATAGACAAAACAATTTAAGTCAGCCACATATTGATGGGGTTGATACTGTAACCTCAGCGTTTCGGTGTCGAATTGTTTCTTATAGAATATTAGCAAAAGATGAAAACCAAATCAATATTGATATTTTTTTAAACTCAATCCGAGATAAAATAAAGCATGTTTTAGACGAATGCTTACAAAAACATGTATGTATAAAAGCAAACTTTGAGCTTTTCTCAAAGTTTTTATTATTCAAAAATAATGAACAAGAAATCAAATCATTTGGTACAAAAAACACTCCTATCTATAGTAATTATGATTTTGAGTCATTGTTTTTATCGTTGAGGGATACATTACGAACGAAAGTTGATGAATTTCAAGACCGTGATTCGGGTTGGGGTTTTTTGTATTGTATTAGTTTAGAAATAAATGTAAATAAATTTCAACCGCTTGGTGGTAGCTCTTTTATCGATTTACCGAGGTTCATTAAACAAAAAAAAGCTTGTTTAAATATTCGTAACATAGATCAGTATTGTTTCTTATGGTGTGTAGTAGCAGCTCTCTATCCTGCTAAGAAACATCAAAATAGAATAACATCATACCCACATTTTAGTGATGTATTGAACATTGATAATATGTTATTTCCCATGACATTGTCTGATATAAAGGTTTTTGAAAATAATAATCCGCAATTAAGTTTCATAATTTATGGTCTGGAAAAAAATAAAAAAGTTATTGGTCCACTCTACAAATCAGAACCTTCTATCAATAAAACAATTATACACTTACTATACATAGAAAATAGTTTAAAATCGCATTATTGTCTCATAAAAAACTTGTCGCGACTGGTGAGAAGTCAAATAACCAAACATAATGGGAAAATATACTTTTGTGATACATGCTTACTGTTTTTTACAACAGCAGATAGTGTGGAAAATCACACGTGTAATGGTATCGTTACCGTGCTACCAAAAAAGGGATCTGTTATAAAATTTAAAAATTTTGATCGGAAGCAAGACGTACCATTTATAATTTACGCTGACTTTGAAACTATGTTGATAGATGTATGCAACACTACACAATTACAAACTGAAGGTACTTATACACATACCATACAAAAACATGTGCCTGTAGCGTTCGCATACAATATTGTCTGTTCTGTCAACCCTTCTTATAATAAATTTGTATCGTATCGGGGATTTGATTGTGTTGACAAATTTGTTTCGTCTCTTTACAAAGACGCTAAGAATATTCATGAAATTTTGTCACAAAATGTGTCTATAGAATTTAGCGTTATTGATGCTATAGACTATGAAAATGCCATTCGATGCCATATTTGTCAGAACTTTTTATTTGGTGATAGGGTTAGAGATCACTGCCATATTACAGGTCAGTACCGTGGAGCAGCTCACAGCTTCTGCAATTTACAGTATAAAGTCCCAAAGTTTGTTCCAATTTTTTTTCATAATTTGGCAGGTTACGATTGCCACTTGTTCATAAAAAAATTGGGGGAAGCACCTGGGTCAGTAAGAATTATTCCTAAAACAAAAGAAAATTACATATCATTTACTAAATTTATTCCAATATCCAAAAATGAATATGTACAATTGCGGTTTGTTGATTCTTTCAAATTTTTGGGAACCAGTTTAGAAAAATTAGCTAAAACGATGAAAACTATTGACTTCATTCATTTAAATCATTTTTTTCCAAATGAATCACAGTTTTCGCTTCTTACTAGTAAAGGTGTCTACCCATACGAGTATATGAACACATGGGAACGCTACAATGAGCAATATCTTCCATGTAAAAACAGTTTTTATAGCTCTTTAAACAACGAACACATTTCAGACGAAGATTATTTACATGCACTAATGGTATGGGATCAATTCGGTATTCAGGACTTGGGACAATATACTGATTTATATTTAAAAACAGACGTGTTGTTGTTGACTGATATCTTTGAAAATTTTAGAAAAACTTGTAAACATCACTATTGCTTAGATCCTGCTTTTTATGTAACTGCACCTAGTTTATCATTCGATGCGATGCTTTATAAAACTGGCATTGAATTGGAACTCATTGATGATTTCGATATGATAAATATGATTCAATCAGGCATAAGAGGTGGAGTATGTATGTGTTCACAAAGATATGCAAAAGCCAATAATGAATTTATCGAAGATTATGATCCGTTGATGCCAGAATCTTATATTGTATATATAGATTGTAACAATCTCTATGGATACAGCATGAGTCAAACATTACCGTTATCAAACTTTAGATTTCTCAATCAAACCGAAATCGATAAATTGGATGTTAACAGTGTTTTAGACGATGATGAGTATGGCTTCATTCTAGAAGTAGACTTGATTTATCCTAAAAATTTACATTGCAAACATAACGACTTACCATTTTGCCCTGAAAAAGATATTCCACCTGGTGGAAAACATCCGAAGCTTATTCCTAATTTGTATGATAAATTTAACTATGTGATACATTACAAGCATTTAAAAATATGTATCAAACATGGTTTAATATTGAGAAAAATCCATCGTGTTATTACGTTTCGACAAAGTGCCTACTTAAAACAATATATTGATCTTAATACAAGTTTGCGGCAAAAAGCCACGTCAACTTTTGAACAAGATTTTTTTAAACTGCTCAATAATAGTGTTTTTGGAAAGACGTTAGAAAATAACCGAAAAAAAGTCAACGTTCAGCTAATAAATCAGTGGATTGATCAAAACAATAAAACAAAAAAACGAAATAGTGCAAAAAACCTAATCGCTAGTCCCAATTTTCATAGTGCTTCAGTATTTACAGAAAATTTAGTCGCAATTCAATTGAAACCCAGTCGTATAGTTTTAGACAAGCCGTTGTATATAGGATTCACAGTACTTGAATTGTCAAAAGCACATATGTATGATTTTCATTATTCAATATTTCAACCATTCTACGGAAACCATTTACAGATGTGTTACACTGATACAGACAGTTTCATTTATCATATCAAAACAAAACAATTTTATCAAGAGTTAAAAATAAATTTTATGGAATATTTCGATACCAGTAATTTTTCTCTAGATAATTATCATGAATTACCAATAATGAATAAAAAAGTACCAGGTCTTTTTAAAGATGAAATGGGAGGGAAAATAATAATGGAATTTGTGGGGTTGCGCTCAAAACTGTACTGTATAAAAAATACCCACACTGAAATAAAAAAGGCGAAAGGAATAAAGGCATGTGTCGTACGTGATTTAGATATGTTAGACTATAAAAACACATTGGAAACTGAAGATATTTTACGAAGGAAGAATATATTATTTAAGAGCATAAAACATGATATATTCACACGTTCAGTAAACAAAATAGCACTCTCTAGTAATGACGATAAACGTTTGATTTCACGTAATAAAAAATCAAGCAGAGCATGGGGTCACGTATCCATTCTTGGGATATGAGTTGATATATCTAGTTTTTACTTTTTTACTATGTTTATATGTAGGTACCCATCGAAAATGTAAGCCTAACTATTAAGTAATGTATTTAGAAAATAAATAAAATAGGTACCTACCTAAAATGTATACCTAGCTATTAAGATCTATATAAATAAACTGTGTGTTTAAATATAGATAACCACCTAGAATGTAAACCTTATTAAAAAGAATTAAATTTTAGTAGTTTTAAGAAAATAAATATATTTTTTGATGATTAAAAACATTGTTATTATTTTATTATTCTTCTTAGAAATCACGTACCTACTCAATTTTAAAATTAAAGTCCTACTTAAAATTATTGTAATCAAACTAAGTAAAACTGACAAGAGAAGCCACAGTAATAACTTATACCATTCATTACATGAATCAGAAGCGATAGTAGTATGTTGCAATTATCTTACGCAGCAAATAAGTAACTAAGTAAGTACTATGTAGTTTGTGCGTGTACTTTGCATGAGCTGGTTAGGACATGTCTTAACATGAATTTATCGACATTGCAGAAAATACATTTATTTGATTCATTCTGTTTCGAAACAACGGTGGTAACTAACGTATACAGATTTCAACTATCTAATACTTACGGTAAGTGTATTTACTTTTCAACATAATTTATCTCAATTCAGCTTCAAATTTTGTGTAAGTAAGTGATATAATTACTAGCTCTCGCCTGCGTTTTCACCCGCGTTCTTAGTCTTTATTGTAGGTTTTAATCATCTATATATCTATCAAATAATTTCATCAAAATCGAAGAATAACAAACAAAACTATTCCTGAAGCCTGCTGCTTGCCTGGTACATTGAATAAATTCCTCTTAACCTGTATAATAAACACCTGATAGCGGTTACCCAAACATCCAAACTTTATCATTTATAATATTAGTATATTTTTTATTCTCAGATATGGCTGACTTCTTAACTAAGGATTCTGAGACTCCGGAGGGACTCTTCGGGATAAACACTGAGGATCTGCTATTTCACTGTGCACAAAATCCTGATGAAGACTTCCCGCTGCTCGACTTGAAGACCAAAAAACTAAAGCGACCCAAACGAAAACCAAAAAAAACATTACATTGCGAAGTCCTTGAAAAGCGTCAACGTCGAGTGCAGCGATCTTCATATGTACTAACCCGAGAAGCATGCACAGGGAGAAGATTAATTCAGATAAAAGTAACAGACATAAGTGACACATGTGATAGTGAAAATAACGTGATTTTATCTGCGCAATATGTAGTGAAAGAATTTGTGGACGATATTATGGACAAAACTGAGAGAATTATTAGAGCTATATCAGAAAATATTGCGTGTGATACGTAAAGTTGTGTAAATAAATGAGTAATTACGTAAGTAAATTTAATGTTTCTACCTAGTTCTTAGAGTTATAAAAATAAAATATTTAATAAGTAAAATGATTTTTATTTCAAAAAATAAATATAGTTAAGTAACAAATCCTTAGAATTCATTAAAAAGTTAAATTATTTAAAAAGTTTAGGTAGAAATTTATAAAAATTATTGTCATCACACCACATCTTAATACACAGTACATTTTTTAAAGCACACTTATTCTTATGATTTACACAGTTAAAACTTATACATTTTAATTTCTCATAATCATTATACAATTTAAAAAAATTAGGACTGCCTTTGTCACCTTTATCTATAATTTTACAGTTCTGACACAAATCCTGAATCCATTTAATTTTTTCGGTTCCCTTACAAATAATTTTTTTATTATTTAAATATGGAGTAATAGTACGCTTAAACTCTTTGTAGTCAATAAATCCTTCACTCCAAAAAATTCCACGATTTTTTTCTAACCACCGAACTTGCCTTCTTTCATCGTTTGTCAAGTTATTAAATGAGTACGGAGGCTTGACAAGAAAAGTTTGAGTGTATCCATTGATAAAAATTGCAAATTCTTTTATAATAAAGGTGCTTTTTGTATCCTTAAATCCTTGTAGGTCAACGATAACAGTATCAGGATTCATGTTATCTTCTTCACTAAATTGCTAAGTGGTCTGTACTCTATTAGACAGTCATTTAAAATGAGGCAATATGCTGACGTATGATTAGGTATCTCCGAGTTGCTTTCAAGCTCCACACGTACGCTTACTACAGGGCCTGACTTAAGATTTTCACACTGTCTAGAGCAATCGATAACAAAGAGCGGTGCCTTTTCCTTGAACTCAGATGCACTCAGCAACGGTTCGCTCCTGCGTCCGTAATAAGACTGTTGGAATTTTACATATTGTTCATATAATAAAGCAAATTTTTCATCTATAAAATTTACATTAAGACTTTCATACGGATAGTATGTAGAGTTAAGATACACTTTGACATCTCTTAAATTACAATGATCGAAGCATGACATATCTTTCTCTGCTACATTTTTTCTACCGGTCTGTAGACCAATGACTACATATCTCGGCTTTTCTATCTGTGATGAGGTTTTTATTGACCATGTATGCTTAGTGGTTTGAGGTAGCAATGGGTACTCATACAGATCCCAATTTCGAAACGCGAAATTTAGTGGTCGATCTTTTTCTAAAAGCTTCAGTAAACGAACTTTTTCCTTGTCAGACACCTTAATGTGTGGAACGCGCCAAACTAATTTATTTATTATTATGTCTTCAACCACCTCAGTAGATGGAATTTTCAATGCGTTTAAATCGGTATTACTGCGTAATAATATCAATTCATGTTTACAGTTTATGATGATTTTCTTATAATCTTCAGCAAAACCTAAAATATTACTTAGTGGTATTGAAGCTGAAAAACTGCCTCCATGATCCTTTGTACCATCTATATCCCAACCCCAAGCCTTTGATATTTTAGCTTCATTTTCATTCATGGATAATAAACTTTTTATAGTTGTAGTAATACCAGCATTTTTAATTTTATCTATTTCGACTCCATTAAGCTCATATCGAATATCTTGGAAGAGAAAAAGTAATGGATTGTTTGTAAATTCAAAGCTTGCAACTTTTTGTCTCGTATCCTTTTTGACAATTTTTACTGTTCCTTCCAAATAAAGGGTACTGGCTGATGGTAATATGTATAAATCTTGTTGATTGATCGGAATGCGAACTTCATCATTCCTGTTAAAACTTGTTACGTATGGTTTATACGAATGATATTCAATACCATCTATGGTGTTATCGTATGCTGGAGAACTTGATATGTCTAAAATACTCATTTCAAAAGTCCGATGAATTTTAGAAACCTTTTATTTTCTTTTGTAATTTTTGTTTTTTGAGCTGTTCCTTTGCAGGTTGTCCGATTAGCACTGATGTGTTTTGTTTTCATGTTAGCATATTTATTATAATCAATCATCTTTTCTTCATATGCAAATATATTTGAACTTCTTCACCCCGTAAATTTATCAAATTATTATGAATATCTAATAATCTGATGTTAATAGTACTAACGTTATTTTGATTAATAGGAAAATAAATGATATTTTTAGGTATTTCTATCAGTCGATATCCTGGTGGTACGTTGGGTGCAAATTCATAAATTATGTGGCTTGATTTTCCATTAATATATGAGCCGCTCACTATATCACATTCAACCCTGACCACAGTCGTTGATAAAATGTTAACAGGAAACTGTGACTCGTTTATTATATTTGCTTTCAGAGTTTGTTTACCAAAGCCTAGTAAAGTACCAAGAGAATTTTCTTTTTCAAAATGTATATCCTTTGCACAACACAGAAAAGTTTTCAAAGTGTTATTGTTACAAAATAAACTAAAGGTTGCATTTTTGACTTTCGCTTTTAAATAATCACTGATATCCTGAAGTTCGTAGGCACCTTCCGGTATCTCTATGATTTCATTATGACCATAATGAAATTTATTGTTTTTTGAGTCAATATTAGGAATTGAATTAAATGTAGACAAATACAGCAGAGCACATTCATAATCTCCATCAAATTCTAAAGCAGGATAAAAGTTAGATGATAAAATCGTTGTATTACCGGTTATAGACAGTGTGAAAGACATTATACAAATGAATTAAATAAAACTAGTTCTTAAATTTATACATATTTAATTCGTATAGGTACCTAATCTATTTACATTTATTTTTCCAAAATTTCTGAAGGAACTTTAAACAAAGATGTCCACAATTCGACGTTTCAAATTTTTGATAATTACAATAATTGTATGTTATATTCGTTTTTAAGTATGTAACAATCTCTAACGGAGGTTTTAAATCTCCAAAGCTATCAAAATACTCACAATAATCAAAATACTTTACGTAGGCTACCCAGTGTGTTCCTTCATTCTCTGAACTATCTAAATTAACGATAGCACATTCAATGGCTTTTGGTTTTTTTGGTAATTCATCTCTCATATAAACACCTCTAAAATAGGGTATGAGTCCACAAGCATATTCTAATATGTCAATATTGGTGAGAGCACGATTGGGTAACCTTTTCATTAGTTTTTTGAACTTTTTACATAAAGCCCATTGCCTTTCTTGTAAGGTTTCATATATAAACCTTTCCCTAAAGCAATAGATTCCATAATTTGATTATGCCTTTGCGCCTCTTCAAAGTTTTTTTTAGCTGATTTGTGATCATTTACAGCTTTAGCTATACCTGCAGCTCCTCCAGCTAATGCACCTAATGCAGACAATCCAGCAAAAATTGGTATCAAGGGAAGAATACCACCCGTCTTCGGTAACGGTATGATGCGAGGCAAACGAACTCCTTTATTACTTTTAACGAGTTTTTTTGCAGCAGAGTATGCTATTTGTATAGCTTTAGAATTATTTTTTGGTTTTAGCTTCTTGATACGAGTACTTATAGTAGAAATAATAGATTTAAATGATTTAGTTCCTGCACCATGTTTTACTTTGGTTTTCATGACTTTGTTAACCAACCACGAAGCTATTTTCTCTCCTTTTCCTGCATTCTTGGATTTCATTCGCTGTTTAGCCATGCTTATTAATTCCAAATCAGCTCTGTGTCGATCTTCTAAGTTATTAGAGTTATTATATGCAATGTCGTGTTGCATACATGCACTATCCAACTGATTAACTCCTTTATCACCTCTTATTAATCGTTCTCTTAATCGTGTCCCGGGTCCACAATAATTATATCCAGGTAAATGGACTTCAAAGGGTAAACTATTTATTAAACTATTAATCAGTCCTCCACCTCGCATTGCCGAGTTATTAATGACTGTTTTTTACTACTAATATATAATTTTATAGATTTTCTTACACGATCATAAAATTGTACGTTTTTCGATCCAACAACTTTCACTATCAGGGAGACCTAACCATTTGACAAAAAGTTTGCTTCCTTTTTTTCTTAAAACTCTTTCAATAAGATAAACATTAGGACAGCTAGTTTTCTGAAGTTCCTCTTCATAAAAAGTTCCTAAAATCGGCTGTTTATACATATCTTGAATTACGTAAGTAAAAGGTTTTGAATTATTAATTTTTTTAATACGAAATAGTTCTGTAGTCCAGTTTGGTGTATAACCTTTTTGAAAGCTACTTTTATATTTGCTTATACGTACAACATCTCCTATAAAAAATTTACTTTTCTTTGATTTCATATTTATCATCTGTGAACTTTTTATGTTTCTCATGACTATATCCTGATTTGACTGACTAACTTCGTTCGGCTTATATTTTGTAATTCGATGTATTGTATCATTGTATGTAATCATAACACTTTCCAAAGGCCTCCCAACCCACCTATAACTACCATTAAAACTGAAACATTTATATAATTTGTTTTTTAAAGTTCTAATTAAACGTTCAACTATAGAGGCTTTTTTTATGGAGTATGTAGAATAATGGTTAATTTTATGAAACATCATTATTTTATTGAATTCATCGTTATAAAATTCTGTACCCATGTCTGTTTGTAAATTAATTGGCTGACGATGGGTGGTGACTAAAATTGTATTAAATGCATTTGCTATTTCGGATTTAGTCTTAGTTTTGACTGGAATAGTCCAAGAAAACTTTGAAAAACAATCTAATACTACTAATATATAAGCATAGTTGTTGTTATAACTTTTTAAATTTTGAAAGTCTATAAGATCAGCTTGCCATAAGTCATCAATTCCCTTTAATACCACAAACCGTCGAATAAAGTTTTTACGTGCAGCTTTATGAATTTCATTAACAACTTGTTGCTTACTCATTTTTTGATTTAATGAACTTCTCTAATTCAATCTTTGTGTAGTAGTCTTCTCTAAAATGCTGAATATATTTTTCAATATCCGATTTTATAGCGTTTAGAGTGTTATAAACTTCTTGCTTGTTTGCAAATAATTCACAGTGCTTATCTACGTATTCTTTGTTAGCTGCATCGTTCGGTCTCAAAGGATTTGTAACACCTGTCAATCTCGTTGATAACAAATCGAATTCTTCGTTTTCTGTTTTCATCAATGCCTTGTCAAAGATTTCGAAGAATTCTGGTAATCGCAGTCGTTTATGAATGTGATGACCAAATTTATCCATTTTACTTATGATGAACTGATAGGGGTCAGAGATAAAGTTCAAATGAAACAAAATGATGTATTTCATCTTATTTATCATGGTATAATACCACTCTCACGCAATTCTTCTATAATGCATATGATTTCATTATCCAACCCAGTGTTACCAGCATCCTGAGATGCAATTAATAATTTTAATCTATCGATCAATTCGTTAGGATCATCCCAGTAAACGTAATCAACATTCTTTTTCCATTTCTTTAATAATGGTATCCCTTCTCCTTGGTATAAGTTTGACTGACTACCATCAGTACTTACAGACACTTTACGTAGCTTGAATAGTGGTTTTATTATGTTTAAGTACTTTCGTCCTTTGCTACTTTTAATTGGTTTGCGTGAATCATAGTCTCTTCGATGAACGTTTGTTTCTAACAACATTAACTTATAATGTCTCAAATCTTCTGCAGTGATTGCTGTTGAATCAGGCAATCTTTTGAATAAAAGCTCATTTATTCCAAACGTTTTTTTGTACTTATTTGTACCAACTTGAATGTAATCATTAGAAACCACCACACGTGCTGAACCCATCATGAGCTTACCACGTTCATTTCTCACACCAAACGGAACATTACCCAAAGCTTCAGAAGAAATAGACCACGATGAAATGTTAGAGCTCTGATTAGGTTCACTTGTATCAGCTGATTTGAAAGATTCATCATTCACATCATATTCATATCCAGAACTTTCTGAACAATCATCTTTCTCATCTAACTCATCATTAGAGTTATCATCATTAAATCCAACGTTAGGCTTTCTCTTCTTAAGAGTTGTATCAAAGTTTAATGGACTTAATGTGTTTAATTTAGTTTCATTTTCTTTTACTTTAATAGTATCTTTCTTTTCATCAACTAATTGATTGAGAGAATTTGTAATTGGTTTAAAAACAGTTTCCAGAACATCATTTTTTTCAGTTTCAATATCCCGCATCTTTCGAACCTTTCTTCTAACAGCAGCTGCTGCATTCACAATTTGTCTCTTTAGATTTTTTTCCATGTTTTAATAAACTATAATAATATCTTTTCGATTACTATAGAACACGTTTTATTCTTTGAGTAGTGAAACTGTTACTGAATCAAATTATTATATGCAATAATTATTTATACAACTAATTAAACACAACAAATGTATCAAATTTTTTTCTATAACATCCCTTATTCTTTTCACAATCTTTATTTATCACTAAATAACTATATGGTTCTTTCCATATGTTTGAACACATATTTCTAAATTCTTGCCAAGTCATATCCGCGTTGACGTGTTCATCATATATATGTCTCATATTTATATCATCTTGCTTGAAAAGGACAATTAAATTTGCATTATCTCTTACTAGCTGTTTGGGTATTTTACTGTAAGTCTGATTTAAATAAATACAATCGATATGCTTATGTCTACCCATTGCAAAATAATCACGCATATTATTTTGATTTTCACACGCTACGTCATCAAATATTATTATTGAATCACATTTTGCTGCCTCTGGAGTAAGAACTTCTTCATTTTCACGATATTTAAAAAATGATACACTTGGAACCATTCGTAGAATCTGTTCCAAAAATACATACTTTGGTTGATAGAGAGTTTTCGAATACAAATACAAATTTCTAAATTGCAAACCATTTTTGTGTAGCAGTAAACCAATTACTAAATTAGTTTTTCCACAATTTGATGGACCACATATTATGCAACGTATTGAATTTGGTAAAAGGTTTCCATGTCGAAAATTATGTTTTTCAGAGTCAATGGTAATGTTTTCGAATTGTAACGTTAGCGGTTGTTTTACGAACTTCATCGTGAGAGCGTTTTCGATGGAATGCTCTAAGAGACGTAATAACTTCCTTAAATACATCGGTCAAAGACAATTTTTAATGTAACTTTTTAACAATGTATTGGGCGAAATGGGCCACGGAGCGATAGCGAAGTGGCCCAGAACGCCCAATACATTACTACTGTCCTTGTTGAGCAAAAGAGTGGGGACGTCATCGTGATACAGTGTCGGTTTTCACATGGTCCAACGTCGATAGTGAACTACATGAGCTTTCGGAAGGACCTGATTATCGAAGGATTTTAGCTTTATAATGAACAGGATCCGCGGAGAATCAGAGTTTTCAGAGAAGAGAATAGAAAAAAGGATTCGATAAAAGGCTTACAAAAATTTATTTCAATAATTCTTACCTGGAGGTCCAAAGCAGATCTGGTTCATGAAGCTGGCAAGTTTCTGCTGATCGGCAACGCCAATGAATGTGCAGATGGAAATGCAGAGCGCGCTATTTAGATGATCAGCCGTCTCGCACGAGTTGAAAATCTTTATGAATAACCTATAATATAAATGCACTGTCAAGACAATACGTAATTCATAAAGGCATACAATTAAATCGATATCTGTATATTCCCTTTTTTCGAACAAAATATTTCAAAGTTAAACCAAAAATACTGACTTGCACACAAATTATGCACACTAATAAATCAAATTAAATACACTATTTGATGGTATTTGCAGAACTGTTTTACTTAAAATAGCTTATACAATTTTGAGGTTAAGTATGAAATTTTTAAATAGGAAGTGTCGGACTTCGGTATGGGCTCTCGCCAGTACTCTCGCGAAGTCGCCCTTGAGTGTCGCTTCACCCACTCGACCTTCGCTTCACTACGGAGGTCGCCGGCTCGCTTCCCTCGCCACCTCCCCCCTTCGCTCTGCTCGGCCTCGGGGCTTACTACACTCAAGATCTCCTACGCGAGCTACTGGCTCCGCGTTTTTATATACACTCTAGGGGCGTGACGCACAAGACCACGTCATACACAGAAAATACAATATGGCGCTAACGTCAGCCATATTGGCTTTTCTATTTAGACCAATAGGAGCTGAGTTTTTGAGTTTTGAATTGTTTTGTGTGTTTACAACAGAGTTTTGAATTGTTTTGTGTGTTTACAACATCTGTTTTCATTACTTTGTACTCACTTGATAACCCTTTCAGAGTAAGTAGGTCTGGCGTTCTGCGCCGACAGCAAAATCTTTCCCAGTGAGTACGTGGAGCTGTCGATAAAGACGCTCTCGTACGCCATCCTACCGGGCGGACGTTCTAATATCTTCTCCCAGTATTTTACCTAAACAAATGAGAGAAGTAAAGAAATAGGACATAGTCTGTATAACTTTGGATACCACGCCATATTCTGGTATGCTTTGTTCCTTCGAGCTACTGGTTATTTCGTGGTTGGTCCAGTTTGAAGTATGATGGCCCTGAAAAGGGCCTAGTGACTAATGTTGAATGACCCAGCGCGGTGGATTCAGTACCTACACTTCGCAGAAGCTTCTTTCGTACATTTTATCCATCAGGTAACTTTACAGTCATCATCATCAGCCTACAGAAGTCTACTGCTGGACATAGGCCTCTCCCAAAGAATGCCATTACGAACAGCCTTGAGCCGCCTCCATCCACCGAATTCCTGCGACCTATAATATCTACACAGACTGGACGACGCAGGAGAGGCAAGCCCCTACTCTTGATGGACCAAAGACATTAAAATGCTCGCAGGGATAACTTTATAAATCATTACCACACCCCAGACACTCACACAACTTTGTCAACGCGAACATGAGTTCTGTAATATCTGTAAAATTCTCTCATATCTGTATGAGACGTAAACAAAAGAAAAGACGACTTGGCTAGTATGAGGAACCCGCGATGATTCAACCCGTCATATGCATGGGTAGGGTGCAGGGATGCGGATTGCGCGGGACGGAGAGTGGGCCATTCTGTATGTAGTACTATATGTATATTCTTTGCCGATAGGCCATTACATTCGGACGCGACGGTAGAAAAGTGTATTTGTTGTCAAATACAGCTAACTTGATCAAAATCTTTGAATTATCAGAACTCACCATGTGCCGAAGTGTTTTTTCAGTAGAGGGCTGCAAATTTTCCACCATCACGGGGTAAGTGGTCCGTATGATGTGCTCATGTATCAACTGCTCGGCCTTGTTCACTTGCGGTATCAGAACGTTCAGGGTGCCGCCGAGGGGCTCTGCAATGAACTCCAGGCGGCCGTCGGTCTGTGGGAAAATACTGTTTTAGACGAGCGAGAGACATAATAAATAAGTATGAAAGTACAATGGGCCGAAACTGGCCAAGGCATCGCCGATTAGAAGCGAAGATGCGGGTTAGTCCCGCTGGAACGGACTTTTTGGGTCACAGTAAATCCTATTATATACAGGGTTAAGGACCATGTACTCAAAGTTATAAAAAAAATAACATCGAGAGGAAATGCTTAGCACACCATGCTAGAAATAAAACTTCAAAGGTATGTGAAATTTACCAACCTACATTGGGTGCGTGGTAGATTAAGAGGCGAAATTAAAAACAGCGCCATCTATTCTGAAAACTTTAAAAAACTCTTACCAATGCCGGCAATACGAGATCAATGGTCTTCTTCATGAGCTCGGTGTTATCCACCAGTCTAGTGGCTCCGATCTCTAACAGCTTCGCGGCGGAGTAGGCCAGCATCATCAGAGACATGCCGATCGAGTACTTGGGGTTGGCGCTGATCAGCTCGCAGTGTGAAGAGACGAGGTTCAGCACCGCGCTCTCCGACGGTATGATGTGAGCGGTGTAGAAGCCCTGTGGAAACGTCAAATGGGTAAAGAAACTGCCGCTGAAGTTAAGGTGGATGGTCCATTTAGTGGGACGATTTTTTAACCCCCGACGCAAAAACGACGGGGTGTTATAAGTTTGACGTGTCTGTGTGTGTGTGTCTGTCTCTCGCCTCGTAGCTCCCGAACGGATGAAAGATTTAGTTTTTTTGTTTTGTTTGAAAGATGAATTTGTCGGGAGTGTTCTTAGCTATGATTGATCAAAATCGGCTCAGCCGTTTCATTGCATAGAGGGTTTTTTTAATTTTTACAAAATTAATTACTTGTTTTATACTAATATTTACTCATCACAGCTCGTTAACACCTCTTCAGACAGCAAAAACGAAGTTTACGATAACTATGAGACTAACACATGTTGTAATTAATAATATCACACACATATATATAATATATCATCAGTATTAGCTACGCAGGTTCCTCAATGATATTCACAGTGTTTTTTTTTGTTCAGGAACCATTTTTGATAAACTAATGATATATATGTGCTTAAGTCCATTTTAGAGTTATTAGCAACTATTTGCTAAGCTTGTCTGTTTAGTCATGGCTTTGAATAATCTATCTGTATTTGTTTTGTTATACCCAATTGTTTTGTATATATTGTGCTTAAAGACATAACCAAGTGTTCTGTAAAGTTCCTACGTTGAATTGCTGCTGAAATTTAGCTCTTATCTGTACACTTACAAGGTTGATGCATGCGAGCGGCGGTGGAGTAGCCAGGCGATCCAATGCCGCGGCCACGTTGGTCGGTAGGTGCGCTCGAAGCCACGCCCCTATAGCCGGCGGAGGAGTACTGCCGGCCGCATTGCCGAGCGGCCCGAAGGTGCTGCAGACTTTGAGACGGGCTATCCATACGGCCTGTTCGGACGGATTGTTGGGCACTTCCATTAGGGCTTCTAGGTCTTTGCCCGCGCACACTCTGTAAACAGTCAAATTATGTAAGCTTATATTAATTTCTCATCAAAGGGGACCTCTGTCCGGGCAGTGAGATATATCAGCCTAATCTTAATTGTAATCCTACCAATATTATAAATGCGAAGGTTTGGTAGTTTGTTTGGTACACAGATAGATTATGAACCAGAATGAGACGTCGCCTAACTTTATGTCGACATCACGCAAACAAAGCCACGTGCGTTACTAGTCATGCATAAAAAACTTTTACTAAATTTCTTTATGTAAGTTAAGTCAATATATAAAATCGTTGTATGACTCAATGAGTCACTCAATGACTATCAATCAACGCATAGCCTAAACCGTAAGTAAAATTTTAAGACCTGAAATTTGGAGGCGACATACTTTTTGTGACCTAGAGAAGCACGAAGAAAGAAAAAATTTAGAAAAAAAATCACAAAGAAATTTCAGAAATTCACCCCTTCACACAATTTTTTGTGGTACACCCATAGATTTAGTATATGTACTAGATCTACAATCAGAGATCGAAGATGGAACCAAAAAAAATATGTGCATGTGTTGGTGAAAGTCTATGTCTGAGTTAAAAATAGTGTTGTCCTCGACCAACACTTTTACATTGTCGATAGAATTCATCATCCGTCCGTGATGTGTATGGTAGATAAATACATCTTAATGCAGATTAAGTCTTTCATGAATAACACAGTTTGGCAGATTTGACGTCATAAAGAGAATAAGGTTCTTATTCCAATTTTGAATACAGTTAATAAATAAACCTTTATTATTTATTGACCCCTAAATATTACGGTTTTATTTATAGGTGGGATCTTCGAGTTTCCCTTTTAAATTTAAACTTAAAATGTTTGCTGCATATACCTAGTGGAGTTCTTATTTGAGTCCATCCCACTCTTATAACCGATAACCATTTTTCTCGTAGCAAAGGATTACTTGGAAATCTGAAAGCACAAAAAACATTTTATATCAGCCGTGCTACGCCCATATAATTTTTCACTCTGTTACTTTATCTATAGACAATTTGTTACCCCATAGTTTATTATTTTTCAAGTGTAAACCACGCTTTATGGATAACATAAAATTTAAATATGACCCAAAAATTCCGTTCTAGCGGGGCTCGAACCCGCACCTTCGCCTGTCATCGGCGATGCCTTAAACAATTTACCCATAGATCGAGCTATGACGCTGGAGACGAAATTTGTGGGCACTATCAACTCGGCTATAGCGCCAAGTTGATAGTGCTCTATATACAGGTGTTTCATTGGAAACCTTCTGTTCAAAGTTCGAAAGTAAAGGCATCGCTGATCACAGGCGAGGGTGCAGGTTCGAGTCCCGCTGGAACGGAATTTTTGGGGTATATTTAAATTTAATTTGTTACCTATTATTTTATTAAGCAGAAATAAACAATATTTATTTATAAAAATAAAAAATAAATATACCCTTTCGGGGAAAAAGACGTGTGTAATAATCAACAACGTAAATATTTACTCCAAAATATCTACTACACAAACTGCAATAAAAACACCCGTGGTGCTTTAAAGTTACCTTTTCAATAGTCAATACAAAAACACACACCTCAATGTCCAGCTGGTTATTATAGATTTAAAAAAAACGGTAAAATGTTATCAGAGCACACATATTGACTCCAAATAAAGTAAACTTCCATTCTAGGATGGACAACAATTTAATTTATAGGTGGGTATAGTGCGCGTCATGTAAAAAGAACGCTGGTGGCAAACTTCTACAGGCGTTCCAGCGTTCTTTTTACATGACGCGTACTATAATTGTACATTATTTGTAGTAAACTAGGTAGGCACTCACTCAATGCATAGGTATACATCTCTTAAATAAGTAGAAAAGTAAGTAATCTCTTAAAAAGAACGCTGGAACGCCTGAAGAAGCTTGACCGCCAGCGTTCATTTTACATGATGCGCATTACACAACGATATAGACTGCAAGGGTGCGTTCAGTGGGTACACTCTGAGTGTTAGTTGTCACCAGAGTGTACAGTTGTTTCGTTCACAGGCTTGGTTAGGGCGTTCGGTTAGCATCACGTGACCCTAACCGAACAACCACCTCTGACAATTCTGACGTCTGTCAATGTCAAATCATGTGCTTGTCGCCAAAGCGTATGGGTTGTCCCGTTCGGAGGCTCGGCTAGAGCGTTCGGTTAGCGTCACGTGACCCTAACTGAACAACCACCGTTTTGGGTAGGTGTTCGGTTGTTACGATTTTGACGTTGGATTGCTGTTAAAGTCAAGTCAATCCCACCCTTCACCCCAAAAAATCCTGTTCCATCCATAGATGGAGAAGTATTTTATGTGAGCCCAACGAGTAATATTGTAACTGCGAAAGTTCCAGTTTCCACGAGAGGGTTTTTTTAAAAAGTGAAACAGGACTTGTTATCAGCTCCTGGATTATTTTGCTATGAAATGCTCTAAGACTTTGTTAGTCAATCACGCCGTAACAACTGAACCAATATTGATTTGATGTTGCAAACATCACTAATATATTTTTCTGTGAAATATCAAGGCTAGCTTTTGTCTTTGTCAGTAGGTAGGTACCTATCAAGGCTGGAAGGATCTTTGTTGGGGGTATCTTTAACCTGCCTAAAAGGGTTAAAACAACTGTAAAGTGCATGTCGGCTCACATTCAGGGTTCCGTACCAAATGTACCTGAAAATTCTCGAAATGTTTCAAGTTTTTAGTAATTATTGGTAAAATATAAATACACACACAATAAGCTTTCAGCGATAATGCCGCCCATTTACTGTATTTTTTTAGTTCAAAAAAAAGTTAGTTATTTTTTTGTTAATCCTATTAAGTTTATTTTTGGTGTACAATATATCGATTGCTTACACAAGCATATCGATCTAAACACATAACAAGTAGCATATATACAAAACAAGGTCAAGAGGAATATAAAAAAACATGATAACAAAATTTTGAAAATTAAAAAGTCGGCCTCATGACTTTATTTTCCATTGCTATTGAAAATAAAATAAAACAGTCTTACTCTGCTTCATGAGATCTAAAAACGATAAATGAAAAAAAAAAATAATGGGAAAAAAAGAGTTAAAAATAAGGCTAATTGTTTCAGTAAAAAGGAGCAAAATAAACAATGCAGGTTATGTGTTTTTTTTCTTAATAATTGGCTTCGCACTGCTTTTGTATTTGCCATTTTCAAGTAGTTATAATTTTTTATTGTACAATATAATTTGCAACGTTACGATCATTCCAAGTCGTTAAAGTCACAGTTATGTTTTAGTAAAATGGTGGCCATTTTACAAAAAAACTTTGGTAGACAATTTCCACCAATTTTGTGCTCTAAAGACGACCTTGGTTAAAATGCCATCAAACTTATACAAAATAACTCAAAAACACTAGGAAATAAAATAAAATATAAGTAGACGACGTCTCTTTTCGAAAATGGCGGGAAAGATGGTTATGTGATTTAACAAATCAGTCTACTTCACTACACAGCAACAATAACAACTGTAGGCTTTGGTTTTGTCGTTCATTCATTAATATTATCTACTAACATCTTTGGAAAAAAGTGGAGCTGACAATGTTGAGATAGAGCTGAATTTAGCTCTAAAAGAGCTAAATTGGCAACACCGGGTGAAGAAAGCGTTTGATTACATCAAAAATTGACAATGTCATTGACATTACGTGTCAATCCAAGTCGTTCAGAGCCTCAAAGTGTGGTTAAAAAACAACTACATCCTTGGAGTGTACCCATTGAACGCACCCCAACAGGACTATCGATATTTCTGACGTCATCACTTGGTCAAGCCCTATCGTAATCAAACATTTTTATATTTTACATAAAATATTGGTTATTTCTAGGTGCAGCAACGAAATATTATTAAAAAATATAAGGGAAAGTCCTAATCTACGAATGAAACTGGTTTTTAGGCCATTTACTAAAGCAGAATTGATAAAATAAGCAATACAATCGAACTACCAATAATCTCTTATTTACCTGTGAAACGTGTATTTTCCCGGATAATTACGTCTTGTATCTTCACAGTCACAAACTGAACACGACACCATTGTCATAAAAAGTAATATTTGTTATTTAATAGTAAGATTACTAAAATAATTACAAAATTAGTTAAAACTGCACAAGAGACCGTCCGGTATGCGCATGTACTCAAGCAAAACATGTCACATTCAATACATTGTTGCTGTCACTTTTATTCTTGCACGGGGTACATTTAAAAATGACTTCTCTCTCCCACGCTTCGTTTGTCTATTTAGCGTAGCGAAAAAATTCTACGTCTATGGGTACACCCCCCAACAACCAACACCCCTTGTGTTGAAGTTTGTATAGTTTTTAGGGTTGGTATAATACCATGTTGAGCAACCTTTCTGAGATAAGTCGAATGGAACTTCTCAATCAATTCTCTCTTCTCAGCGAATTGTTAGCGAAGTTCTGTAATAGATACATTTCCCAGTAAGCTACCTACTCTGCCTATGGGACATATAAACTCACCGGCAACATTCTAGAATAGTCTCCAGCAAGTCTAATAGATCCGGCATGAACTGCTGAGCGTCGGCCGCGCTCGAGCTGTCAGCGAGGCACACTCTCAGCCGCACGAGCGCACAGTCGCACGATATCACATCCAGTAGCGACGGCAACTTATCCACTGCAAACAACATAATATTTCACCAATTACACAGAATACATAATAGTGCAGGTGCTGAAGGTTGACTCCACAAAATCATTTAAATAAATAGCTACTCTTGCCCCCACACAATTAAGTGCAATTCCGGTCGCACAGCGCTAATTACCTACAGCTAAAGTCTCCTAGAAGTTACCTCTCTTTCTATCGCTTAACTCTTATCTTGTCTGACTTGACAAGTCGAGCCCGCCGGGTACCTGTAGCTTCATACCTAAAGTGCGCCACGCCTGTCAATTAGTCCATTTGTCTCACTTGGAATACTGGGTTACATAGGTCCGTCTTGTGAACATAGAAATCTGAAGTAAGAAGAATTGGAAAGGAATGGCGCGAGTCGCCAGCGTTTGAGCAAATTGTACACACTTTTTCTCGCCGTGGTCTAGTTAATGCATTATTTTTATTCACTGCGTCAATGTTGGAACAAGCAATGCAGTTGTATGGAAGGAAAAAAGCTTACCAGAAACGTTTTCTTTCAAGTGGTCAATGGTTTTGGATGCGAGCCATGCTGTGTACTTGATGTTGTCGCAGGATGTACTGACACCGGCCAGTAAGTTTTCAGCGTACTGTGAAGACAACATGAACATGATTATGTAAAGACAGCTATTGGCGCCATATGTCTTGTTATTTTTTGTTATACTACCAAGGTAGCAAACAAGCATACGGCCCACCTAGGGCCCAATTCTACTATTTTTTAAAGAAAAACCATTCTCTTACCATGCAATTACTATTCAATTGCAATTGTCATTAAAAATGGTAGTCTGCAAAATTTATGATTTTACGAATTTTTACGAAGAAACATTTTACGATTGTTTCTAAATGGTCACAATTATAATGCAATTGAAAAACCATTGAAGTTAGTAGAATACCAAGTGTCAAAAGTGACAAGTATGAGACTATTCATTAACAATTTAAATACAATTGGTTTAGTAGAATCGGGCCCCTGTTGGTAAGCGGTCATGATCAATGTCAGAGTCAATATGTAATTTTGAATCATCAAAGCTAGGTGAATTAACGTGAGGGAAAAACCCGAATTTGTGTGGATGAACGTTCGACAAACAAGCCAAAACATTTATACCGAACGCTGTTGAACGGGTTTTCCACGGTCTAGGGGTTCGGCTATAAATGATACGACACAATGGGCTTCATGACGGCTTTTTACCCAACTGCGGTGAAGCCAAAATAGGAGAGTTGTGTTTGGCCTGTATGTACCTATGTATGTCCGTCCCTAATATGTTCCCTTGTAACTACTAAACGGCTGAATCGATTATGATAAATGATATGTCATAGAATTGAAACTATCGTGGTTGGGAATCATATTAAAAGATAAACGGCTAATTACCACTAATTTCATCACTTTGCTGACGTTTCGAGACTGAACTCGCAGTATTCGCTGGTCCACCGTCGAACGCGGTCGCGGGCGGTGCTCATGATGAAGAGGCTTCTGAATTCAGTCTCGAAACGTCAGCAAAGTGACGAAATTAGTGGTAATTAGCCGTTTATCTTTTAAAATGGTATGTCGTGCGATTTTACTTTATTGCGTGTCACTGGGTACACTTATTAAAATTATACAAAATCAAAAGGGCGGATTTTTGGTTAAACATATCATGTTTGGTATCAAAAGAAAGGTTTTGATGAGCACATTTTATTTATACATAAATATATTAAAAATGTCTCTCAAGCGTTTTCATACTTTTCAGAAAAGATTTTCCGTAATCGGGTTTTAGTTTTTAAACTTTTATCTAGTTGGAACAGCAAGTAGCCTAGCGACGCCCGAACGAACCCCCACCGGACTTGGCTCAGACAGGATCGATACAAAAAGTTTGAGTCCGAACCGAAAATAAATGCGCGACATCAAAATCAAAAATTTATGTAATGGTATCTTCGAATCAGCCTTTTCGGTTCGGTAAAAGCCACGTCAAACGTGCTTACACGAATATTTAGATACATTACTTGAGTGTGTGGTGTGTCCGGCCTAAGAATAGACCCCTGCGTCTCCTCCCGTGGATTTCGTAAAAGCCGACTAAGGGATTACCTGGACTTGTTGATAAGATTAGTTGGTATAAGATTTGTCCTGGCTGCTAGCTTATTATGAAATGAGTTATTACTGGAAGAAAGAGTTGGCCGAGTCAGTCATGGGAGGCAATGGCGGCGATGAGCTCACCACTTGTCACGTCTATATTCCACGATGGTGCTACCCACTGTGGAAAGTGGTCCATTAAGCTCTGCCTACCCTTTCGGGGAAAAAGGCGTGTGTCTATGTATGTATGTATGTATTACCTGAGTGTACATGCCCTGTTTGACCAAGGCGTCCTTCAGCCAAGGGTTGAACACCTTTTTGTTGTCGGCTCGAGGCGCCCACACAACCGCGTGGAGGGGCAGGGGGGAGGGTAGCGCGGCGCCGGTACCCAATGCCAGTTTGTCCATATGCGGGGTGGCGGGGGGCATGCTAATCACTAGCCTGGGAACAACACAAATCAATGAGCCAACAGTGTCTAAGAGGGACTCCACACACGCTTCAAGCCATGTCCGGAACGTATTTTACACAAGCCATGTTCAACCCAATACCTAATGATGTAAAGTTCATTTTAACATTAATCAGCTTCCGATTGTCTCTACTCAACAAGTTACTAGTATATAATAGCATCCTCAAACCTGTTTGGACATATGGACTACAAATTAGGAGTACAACCAGTATATCCAACCATGCTATCACCCAACGATGCCAAAGCCATATCAAAAATATTTTCTTAAATGATTTTAAGAAATCTGTATGTCCCACGCTTAAGCCATGTCCGGAACCAATCTCGCACTAGCCACGTTCAACCTAATACCTAATGATATAAAGAAAAAAACAAAAAGAATATTAAAAAAAAAGTTTAAAAGTGCTCATTATAAAGATAGTTTTTTTTTTTTTTGCATATACTGTGCAATAAGCTGTCATTGGTGTCCAGCAGAAGATGTCACATGATTCAAAATCCTTGTATGTGCCCACGTACCTCCAAGCAGTCTGGAAGCAGTAATGAGCGGCCGACAGGGCCACAGGAGATGCCTGGTTCAGCTCGTTGTCGCAAACGCACGCCGTGTTCAATAAGGCCAACAGGGCGTCCAATAGAAGCGGATATTTCAGCTTGTGAGGCGTGCCAAGGACAAAGTTACACGCTAACCCGTCAAATTTGGGATTTTCCTGTAAAACACAGATCATTTTGAGTAACTACAATTTTATACAAACCTATTAAATAGAGCCTACATGTACAACTGACCCCAGTGTTTTTTCTATTACCCCTTTTTTAGGGTGATGTACCTCAAAGGTACCGACGGAACCATAATAGGATCATTCTCGTGTCTGCCTGTTCAAGTTAAGGTTATGCGAAACGCAATCCTGCTGATTCTGTGAAGAGGCGGATGAAACGCCCCTTCATCTACTAGGTGAGTGTGGACCACTAATGCACAAACGCAGCGTTCATCTGGGCAAACACATCCTCAGCCCGGATGAACTGAAAGAAATCACCCCTAAGAAAATACTACAGTTCCTAGCAGCTGTAGGTCTTAGCGGGGAACTGTAAACGCCCTCTCCAGGGGTGGTATAATAAAATACAGCCTACGTGTACAACTGAGCCCAGTGTTTTTTCTATTACCCTTTTTTTAGGGTGTTGTACCTCAAAGGTACCGACGTAAACATTATAGTACCATTCTCGTGTCCGTCTGTCTGTCCGTCTGTCACAGCTTATTTTTTCCAAATCGAATGAACGAAAATAACCGTAATTTGGTACATATAGAGTTTGGTGACCAAATCACGGAAGTATAGCGTAAATAAATGAATTTGGATTTTTGGAGTAAATTTCAGGGGCAAACTGTCAAAAATAAACTTTTGACTAGTGCATCATGTGACATCAAATGAAAGGGCTTATTATTATTATTTGTTTTTTGATCTCAATCAGCTCGGCTCCGAAGGTCCGGAAAATCTGAAGCGCACGGGCCTAGGCCAAGTGCGCACCAGTTGGTTCGATTGTTGAACAAGACGAAGACGAAAAGTCATTTACGGACTATCCTACATGTATTCTAATAATAATAATTATTATATCATTTATTTAATTCAATAAACAAGGATCATTGGGTCAGTAAAATACATATGAATATTACAAACTAAATAACACTGAGAAACATTTTGTTATGATTTTTCTAATAATTTCAAAATGCATACTTTAATTAAAAGATATAAAATAAATTATAAAAATTAGACAACACCCCCTTCCCCTATCTCCGAAACTACTGAGCTAACATATAGATAGTTTACAGTAAACTATGAGTGGTCTTCACTAAATAGGTGTCTTGTACCATTCAGATAAAGTTCGATATGCAGTAACTAAAACATACCTGGTTATTGATCTCCGAATTAGTAAGAGCGTAGAACTTGGGTCTCATGGACGTCTCATCGTGCGACAGGCGCCTGTAAGCCTGCTCGATGTACGGAACTTCGCAGTAGATGCGCGATTTGATCTGACTTGTGTTCGGCGGTTTACTGCCGTTTTCATTCGCGTCTGGCGGTGGCTGAGCCAGTCCGGGTGATACTACCAAGTTCCATTCAATCTAAAAATTAATAAACAGTACGGTTAGAACTCTCAGAATTAGGAAGTTGAACTGGCAATGTGCCTTTGGGGAAACATTTGCATGGGCTATGCAAACATTGCTCAGGGATATGCAAACATCGGTAGATAATAGTAAATTATGCACTATGGGAATAAAGCAGGCTGCATATTGAACCCTGAGCAAAACGAGGGACTCTTTGTGAGAGAGTTATATAGAGTCCTGAGTGAAGCGAGGGGTTCAAGCTGCCTAAGACGTAGACAGGCTTTATTCCAGCATAGTCTACTTTACACACCTTCTGCGAGACATTATAAATTCACTGAAAACCACAGCACCAAACACCGTCATTTGTTCCAAAGCACCTTTTTTTGAGTTCTGCTTTTGGTGGCCATTTCTATTTTCGAACAAACCTTTTTACAATCCCATATGGGCATTTTATTACTTTTCCTTTATCTTTTTAGTTTTCCACGACTTTCCACAATAATTTGACGTTCCAAATTCAAATCACTTCATTCCTTAGGGAGTTTCATACAACTTTATACCCCTTAAGAGATAATGCTTTACTTTATGTTGACGTTGCATGATATGTAATTGCACATTGTCGGTAAATAAAATTTCTTTCTTTTTTCTCTCGCACGCAGACTATAAATTGTCTATGCGCATCCAAATGACCGAATTCAGAGCAGCCTGGTTATATCGTACGTACCTGTTGTAGCAAGCTCTGCGGCGCGTCGTACAGGTGTCTCATGAGATACTCCAATAGGAGCATCAACCTTGTCGTTAGCATGAGCTGGTGCGGCGCCAGGGTCATCGCCTTCTTCCTGTCGCTTATCGACAATGTTTCCACCACCTAAAAGAGAATTCATTGAGTTATTGAACAGGCGCTTCTTAGCAGTAAGATGGATCTAAAAAACTGTCAAGCTGTGTTGTTGCCCTGGTCACGTTAGGAGAGAAATAAGTTCACCCAGTTTACAAGGCAGTTCAAAATGATCCTTGTGATTCCAATTGACGACCTCTATGGCGCGGAGGGCGAAGGTTAGCCTACGACGAATGAGGTTGCGGGTTCGATTCCCGCCTCGGAATAAATACTTGCACGATCTGCAGATAGTTGTTCAGGGTCTTCTGTGTATTTTCTATGCATAATAAAAAAATATCTATCAATGTAGTATATTGTATTAAGTATATGAGTTATCTAATACCCATAACACAAGCTCTGTGCTTAGCTTGGGGCTAGATAATGTTGTGTGAACTGTACAGCATCAATTATTATTAATTTATTTAATTAATCAAATATTGTTGACTTTTAAGGTGATTAGTCGCCTCAAATTCTGTCACTTAGATAGTGACAGAATTTGGGGTGTTCAAGAAGTTGGACTCAGTAAAGTTCAGATAAGTAAGAACGGGGCAGAACAGAGAACGCAAAACAACAAGTGAGCGAAAATCACGAAAAACCACAACTGTCTCAAGTAAATTACTATTTTCAAAAATCTAAACTTATTTTTTTATACACCTAAACTTATGTTTTTATAAACCTAAACTTATGTTTTTATAAACCAAAACTTATGTTTTTATAAACCTAAACTTATGTTTTTATAACCCTAAACTTACGTTTTTCAAACCTAAACTTATGTTTTTATAAATCGAGTCAGTCGTGGGAAGCAATGGCGGCGATGAGCTCACCATTTGTCATGTCTATATTCCACGATGGTGCAACCCACTGTGAAAAGAGGCCTATTGTGGCTCTGCCTACCCCTTCGGGGAAAAAGGCGTGTGTCTATGTGTGTAAACTTATGTTTTTATATACCTAAACTTATGTTTTATGTTTATGTACAGCATATCCAGAATATAATATTGACTAACCTTTATGATAGCATTGGATGTCATGAGAAGAACAGATTTCTTCTGCATCAGCGTCAGGGAATGGAACATGTAGACCAACAGCTGGGCGTGTTCCACGTTCAAATCTGGAAACATAATAATGGATCAGTTAGTGCTGGTAACTCTTGGCACCACTTATTACACCGCTGTCTTATTCTTCCACATAGCACTCTCCATCCTACAGTTGTCTGGAAGATATCGATATAAGACCACCCATTTTTTTTTTTTTTACGTTTTTTTTTTGTGTGTGGTCCTGGCTGCTAGCTTAAGGCATGTGTTATTACTGGAAGAAAGAGTTCGCCGAGTCATGGGAAGCAATGGCGGCGATGAGCTTTTGTTAGTAGTAGAGCTTTTTTGTGAAAGAATTCGTCCGGGGAAGTACTACCAAAATACCTATATTTCCTGATTACAGGCACATGTGACTTCATCTTTATGCCTCAAGGTGGCGAGGACAGCGCAATGCCAAAGAGACCCAAAATTTTTTATATTACTTTTATTATTTGCCCCATGGTAGCCCGGCTCAAAAAGTAAATGAAATAACGATGCTTACCTTCATAGTCATGGTCTTGAGACGGTACTGTCTGCAGCGCGCATTCTTGAAGCGTGTTCACGATCTTATGCCACATAGCGAGAATGCTGTTCTCCCTCTCAGTAGCTGACTTGCCGAGTATCATTCCACCAATTAGTTTTACAACTCTTGGTCCCACCTGTAGAACAACATTTAAGATTTTGGTCAACGTCATTTGAATTGCAATCTTAGAGGACACATATTAAGGTGCAAATATCTTAAAAACTATTACATCTATCTAAATTAAATTTTGTAATTTAGTCATGGGCGTTATGAAGTCTGTTACATAATTTTCAGCATGATATTCAAATCCCTAACAAAATTTTATGAACTACTCTACCTATCGCCCACGGTTTCCCTCGTTATTATATTTTTTTAAACAAAAGTTAGCCTATATCCCTTCTTAGGATGCAATCTATCTTAATCTATTCAGCGTTTTATGAGTGACAAGGTAACAGACAGACAGTTACAGTCGCATTTATAATATTAGTATGGATACATGGCAATTAAAGTGGTAAGTCTATAGTCACTCGGAGCCACAGACAGCTTACTCTGCAGAGGGTGTCTGACCGAAGAAGAATCGGCTGCCCACGTAGTCCTGGAATGTGTGGGAGTAGCAGCTCAACGAAAACAAAAACTCAACAACCCGAGGTCACTCCGCCAAGCCTGCAAAGACCCCAGGAAACTTCTGTGCTTCTGGACAAAGTTAGGCTGGCTAACTACCAAGTCAGACAATCACGCATAATGGACCGCCCATAGAGTTCGAATGCGGAAAAGGGAGTTCTTTAACATTAACATTAAGCCTATAGTCACCTGTAGTGGAGTCATGTTGGTCCTCTCAGCGCCAGTGGCATTAAGCTGCTGGAACAGTTGAGGGTGCATCGAAGCGAATGTGGCAGACCCGCTCAAGTTGTGCAGGTATCGCACTAGCGCCGAGCTGAATGAGGCGTACAGAGTCCCGAGACGGGGGCCGAAGCATGACGCAATCGTACCTGCGACAAGAAAAACATACAATACTATCCGAGTAGATCCAACTAGACAACCTCTGTGACGCAGCTGGCGAGCAGCCAGCTGAGATGAGAGAGATTGCGGGTTCGTCCCGCTGCGGGTTTTTTTTTTATTATCTGAATTTTTTTGTTCCGGGACTGGATGTTATGGTTCCATGGCACTCGTAGTTCCTGATACCCATGACAAAGGGAATCCTCCTAGTGTGGGGTTAGGACTATGTATGTGACTGTTGGGTGTTATATTATGTTCTGAGTCATCATCAGCATCAGCAGCAGCCTTTAGACTTTCAACGCTGGATGAAGCCCCTTTGCAAGCAATGGAGGATTTTAACATAGCCACCCCCTTTGCAAGTTGGTTGGTGATTGCAGTATTGGTGATGAGTATTCAGGTTTAAGCTGCTGGTTTGGTAAGTTGAATATAGCTGATAGGACCGACAACTGACACTGGTGCCATCTCTGTTGTAAAGGTTCTCGATTGGCGACCATGAACCAAACGACGAACCACGATCAACGATGGACCGATGACTTTGCAACTAAGGCTCAATTCACACCCGTGTGGCAGTGGCCGGCAGTGCATCCGCGAGCAGTTTCAGAAATACAGCATTTTAATCTTAATCTTCATTGCCTACTATCGCTTGAGGGACTCGAATAAGCCTCGCGCACTTGACATAAGCTTGACGTTATAAAATGATCCTTGAGGTTACAGAATAAGGAATGTTTTAGTTAAATAGCGGGGCGTGCCGTTGGTTTATCACTAGTATGATTGCATTATGTTTACCCGTGTCGGTGCGTTGCGTCTCGCGATCGAGGTCACGTGCCAGAGCAGCGAGCAATGCGTGGTGAGCCTCGTGTAACGCCAAAGCGCCTGTTCCCAAGCGGTCGGAGCCGTCGCTGATGATCTCTTGACGAAGTAGGGTGAACACTTCTGTAGCCAGTTGGATGTACTGTAAATAATAAATAACAATATAAATAAATAATTCTTTATTTCAGACACAATATGATCCATAGTACAATAACAAAAAAAAAAAAACACATGTCAAAACAATAAAATAAAATTATAAAATTGAAGTAGCTCGGAAGCTACTTAGGTGGCAATCTCCACCCAGTGTCGGTACACACTCGTCTGCATCAGTCTAACCGCCAGACTCTGGATGATAGCATTATGGGAATATTGCATTTGAAACATAAATAAATTAAAGGTACAAGTATCTATGTCGACGAGCTCTAGCGCGAAGAGCGATTAGCCGGCTGAGATACGAGAGATCAGGTTCGATTCCTGATGCGAAGCAAATGTTTGAATGATCTGCAAATATTTGTTCCAAGTCTGAGTGTTGTGGTACCAAGGTACTTGCAGTTCCTGATACTCTCAACACAGGGATACTGTGGAATCAGGACAATGTATGCTATGTATGTTGTTAGAGATTGTGGCTTCGCTATGAGTTGATAGACGGAAATGGGCCCACTGTACGGAAAAGTAAAAGCCGCATAGTCCTCCTTCAGCATTTTATGGGAGTTCAGTTCAGTTCACTTATTTATCCGTACAAGTCAAACATAAGTAAAAATAAACTTACAGTAGGACATAACGCCAATTAAAAAAACACACTGCATCTATTCCTATCTAGCAAGTTTTAATCATAAGTCCTCATGACCTCACGATGGCCATAGCTGCTTTACCGAGCGCAGATGGCGCACAAACGGTTAAAAGTAAGGGTGAGGCAACGAGCGCAAGGGCACCACTTAGGTACGGACCTCTCCTTCGGATTCATTGGCCGTTGCAAAATTTGGGATCGGAGAATAATGCTTTGGAACATGCTTGTACTAGCTGTAGGCATGAGGTACAGAAGGTACTGATGAGACCCGTCGACTCAACCGGCGGGGTCGGTGTATCGGTAGTGTTTGCTCTGTCGTGACTGGATGACATCGCCAACGCATTATCGGTGATAGCTTCATTGGAATCACCGAGAACGTGTCTTGGTCTACGGAGGCACTCGACTCTAACCAGTGCCGAGGGGCTCGTTATCCATACGTTCATACGGGACACTCACAGAGTAGGGCTCCGCCTTGTCGGGCACGAGCGCGTGCGCGGGGCGCTGCGTGCTGTCGGTCGCGTCCGTCGCCTCGGAGCCGCCGGGCCGCATCAGCAGCCCGCTGTCCACCGCGTCCGGCGCAACCAGAGTCGATTCAAACCAGTGCCCTAGGAGGGGCTCGCTATCTACAGGCCAAGATTTACAAGTTACATTCACATGAAAACAACAACACTATGATAGTAATATTTTAGTACTAGTAGAGCTTTTTTGTGAAAGAGTTCGTCCGGGGAAGCACTACCACCATATCTATTTCTGCCGCAAAGCAGCAGTGCTCGCATTGCTGTGTTCCGGTTTGAAGGGTATGGATGCCGGTGAAATTACAGGCACATGAGACTTTTCATCTTTATGTCTCAGGGTGGCGGGTGCAGTGCAATGCCACATAGGGTGCGTCCTAGGTGGACGTGACCTATGAGGTATTGCACTATTCATAGGCAGAGGTTACCGCTGAACATCAGATGGGCCATCTGCATGTTCCGTCATTCAAGGAGTAATAAAAAAAATGGTATATTATTGTGCGTACCGGACCGTTTTGGTCTCGGCCTAAGAAAACGACTCCTCGAATTCCTCCCGTCGATGTCGTTAAAGGCAACTAAGAGAATACACCTTCCCCCTTATTCGCTATGACCAAACGTGACATTACGCGGGCTCGTTACGATATCTGCGTGGAATCATCGTTCAGAATACATTGTGATGTCACACGTTATTGGCAAGTAATCTACTAAGGTCAGAGCGAGTAATAGCCCAGCGCATGAGCGGCAGCATCCATCTCATTATATTTACGCCAATGCGATCACCAATATAAATAAATAATGCAGAACAGTTCACACACAACATTATCTAGCCCCAAGCTAAGCAGAGCTTGTGTTATGGGTACTAGATAACTGATATCTATATATATAAAACAAAGTCGTGTTAGTTACACCACTTATAACTCAAGAACGCGTGAACTGAAAATTGGTGGGGAGGTAGCTTAGAACCAGGAGATTGAAATAGGAGGGAGGGGCAGGAGGGGGGGTCACCGGGGGCTACCCATGCGAAGCCGGGGCGAGTCGCTAGTACTTAATACAATACATTAAATAGATAGATATTTTTTATCATACATAGAAAATACCCAGAACACCCACAACCTCCTGCGTCGCAGGCCAACCTACGCCTGCCGCGCCACAGAGGTCATCAAATATGCCTGCCAAGAATGGTGATAATGGTAAATTCCCCCTATTATATGGGGAGGACTGGTCTAGCAGTAGGCGTCACCAGCTGTGAAGAGTTGTGCGTACCGTCGTCTGTCTCCGAGTCCTCGGAGCACAGTATCATGTCCTGGAAGTAGACGGTGGAGTCGGAGCGGTCGTGCTCTGCGTCGTTCTTCTGCGCGCGCTTCAGGTTCGTCGCCTTGCGGTAGCACACCACGCCGAGCGCGACCAGCAACTGCCAAATAATAGTACATTATTATACTAGTGTGTAATGTTGGTGATTACCGCTGAGGCGCCATTGAGACCCGAGCCGTTATGTGAGGGTCTCAAGAGAGCCGAGGACGGTAATCATCAATACACACGTGTATCATTCGACGTTTTTCAACACCTAAAATAAAAGAAAATAATAATAAAACAGAAATACACTCTGTGTAAATGTTCAACCGTCTCTATAGCTCACTTGCATCTCACTTGTGAATAATAGCAATGAAAAAGTCAGTTTGATTGCAGGAGTAAAACAAAAATACACACTCTGTGTAAATGTTCAACTGTCTCTATAGCTCACTTGTGAATAATAGCAATGAAAAAGTCACAGTTTGATTACAGTTGTCATTATGTGCCTAATTGCGGTGAAATTAGAGCCACTTTATGAGCAAGTGTGTTGAAAAAGTACATTATAAAATTTACAAAGATTTGGTTAATGATACTCATAGATAGATAGTGTTCTGGTACCGTGATACTCGTAGTTCCTGGTACCCACGACACAGGGAATTCTAGTGTGGGACCAGAGGGGCAAGCACGAATAATTAGCGTTAGCAAGACGCTAGCAAGTCGATAGTCAATGTCAAATATTAACCAATCAAATAATTAGGATTTCTAGTCACCCAGATATCATTGGTCAATATTTGACATTGACTATCGTCTCGCTAACGGTAATTATTCGTGCTTGCCCCACAGGACTAACTATATGTTTGTTGGGTGTTATCGTGTGATGGTGTGCATCATCAGGTATTGTTACCTGGTGCAGAGGCGCGGCGGAGGCGAGCCGCAGCTCGCGCTGGTGCGCAGAGTGCTGGCCGAGGATGTGCAGCGGCGCCGCCGCCTCGTCCGCCGTCTCTAGCGCGCTCAGCGTCTCGAGCCGCCCGTCCGCCAGCAACGCGCCCACCCACGCGAGGCAGCGGCCGCCCAGCGCCACCCACACCACGCCTAGACCTTGCTGCCTGCACACAAACAGTACTCCATTCATAACAAATAACAAACCAACAAGTAAAACTTATAAAAATTAAAAATCCTTGACTATTTTCAGTGTTTTTATAGCAAAACCACTCACTCAGAAAGGATTTTTGTAAATTACTACCCCTGATGGGATGAAAAGGTGTGAAAACTATTGTATGAAAAATCGTATTGCTTGATCTTATAAACTTGAAACTTGAATAAGTATGCAAATACAAATAAAAAAGGATTTTAAGAAACCCCGACCTTACCCCCAAAAGAGGGTTCATGGGGACTTTGGAACGTGTGGTTCGTTTTGTTTGAAACTTAAAATACAGGTTAATAAAATACAAATCAAAAAGGATTTTAAAAACCCCGACTTACCCCCAAAAGTAGGTGCATGAAGACTTTTTAACTTGTGGTTCGTTGTGTTTGAAACTTAAAATACAGTTTAACAAAATACAAATAAAAAAGGATTTTAAAAAGCCCCGAACTACCCCAAAATAGGTGCATGAAGACTTTTTAACACGGTTCGTTTTATTTGAAACTTAAAATACAGTTTAATAAAATCCAAATAAAAAAGGATTTTAAAAAGCCCCGACCTACCCCCAAAAGTAGGTGCATGAAGACTTTTTAACACGTGGTTCGTTTTGTTTGAAACTTAAAATACAGTTTAATAAAATACAAATAAAAAAGGATTTTAAAAAGCCCCGACCTACCCCCAAAAGTAGGTGCATGAAGACTTTTTAACACGTGGTTCGTTTTGTTTGAAACTAAAAAAACACTTGAATAAAATACAAATAAAAAAGGATTTTAAAAAACCCCGACCTACCCCCAAAATAGGTGCATGAAGACTTTTTAACACGTGGTTCGTTTTATTTGAAACTTAAAATACAGTTTAATAAAATACAAATAAAAAAGGATTTTAAAAAAACCCCGATCTACCCCCAAAAGAGGGTGCATGGGGACTTTTTAACGCGTGGTTCGTTTTGTTTGAAACTTAAAATACAGTTTAATTTAATGCATATTCCAGGAAGAGAACCCACGTGAAAAGAGGCCCATTTGAGGCTCTGCCTACCATTTCGTGAAAAAAGGCCGGTGTCATGTATGTATGTACTGAAACTATATATTTCGGAATTTTCAAAAAAAAACATCTTTTGAAGCCCGTATGTTAAGCTAGTTTTCAAAAACGGGTGTACTTACATTTTGGTCAGGTTGTACGGTCTTGACGCCACCTTGGCCGGGCTCTTGCCGGGCACTACAGTGGGGCACGGCGCGCCCGCGAGCGCGTGATGGATCCCACACAGTAGGATCCATCCACCTATCATGAGGTGGTTCTGGTACACATAGCCACCGGCGCGCGTCGAACTCTTGAACATATCGCCAATAATGTTGTACAAGCTAAGTGCACTCTCCACTAGAGTGGCGGTCTGCTGCTCGTATTCTTCGTCCTTTGGGTGTAGGGAAGCCTGCAATAATAACATAATTTTAAGACAATATGTTAACATTTTGGAGTTGTTGCTTTACATTCTCACCCAGTAACAGTAAAGGTTACAAACTTGATGTTAATACAGTAATTACTTGAGGATGTAATCTAAATACATCATAAACAAGAAACACTATTGGTGAAACTTTCCTCGATAGTTTTATTTTTGAAATTGCCCATCCTTAAACCCGCTTTAGGTCCCTCTTTCGATTAGAGAAAACATTAAGCATTAAGGAGTGGAATACACTACCGGCGTCTGTCTTTCCAGAAAACTATAATCTGGATATCTTCAAGGCTAGAGTGAATAGGTGCCTTCTAGACCTTTGTGCTCCATCTTCGGCCACATCGTCACTTACCAACAGGTGAGATTGTGGTCAAACAAATGTCTATCAATGTAAAAAAAAGGGTTTCATGTGAGAAGCTTCCTTATATGTAACAACTAATTGTAACTATGTGAAGCAATAAATGTATTGAGTATTGAGTTTTTTTTTACGTACCATTGTAACGGTGTATTGGTGTAGCACCGACAGGTTTCGACTCAAATTTCGAGACTTTCTCGAGGTGAGTGCGTGAACGCGACGCACTCCCTCCGTGTTCCGTTTAACCCAGTGTTAAGCTCAAAACGGGACTGGAGCTAACGGGGGTTAGCGTTAAGTGCTAAACGAGTCGCGAAGGGAATACATCGCGTTCACTCACCTGACTCAAAATTTGAATCCAAACCTGTCGGTGCCAAAACCGATACCATGGTACGCAAAAGTTCCCGTTTGAACTTCAGAAACTATCAGGGTTTGTTCATACTTTTCATAAGAAACGGGATATTTACCATGATTTTGAGTTTTGATTGTTCCCAATGACGATTTTTTAGTTTGGAACAATCAGAACTCAAAATTAAAATCGTGTTTCTGGTGGAAAGTTTGTATGAATGATATGATCACGGATGTTTTTATAGTAAAATGTACCTGTGCGGTAGCGCATAGTAATGCAGCGATGCTAATATCGCTGAGCATGGCGATGCGCTCCGGCGTGAGCGGCTCCAGACACGGCATGGACAGAGCCAGCCGGCAGACATGCACCTCGTTCACCAGGAAATGAAGACTGTCAATGTACCTGTGCGGTGGCGCATAGTAATGCAGCTATGTACCTGTGCGGTGGCGCATAGTAATGCAGCGATGCTGATATCGCTGAGCATGGCGATGCGCTCCGGCGTGAGCGGCTCCAGGCACGGCATGGACAGAGCCAGCCGGCAGACATGCACCTCGTTCACCAGGAAATGAAGACTGTCAATGTACCTGTGCGGTGGCGCATAGTAATGCAGCTATGTACCTGTGCGGTGGCGCATAGTAATGCAGCGATGCTGATATCGCTGAGCATGGCGATGCGCTCCGGCGTGAGCGGCTCCAGGCACGGCATGGACAGAGCCAGCCGGCAGACATGCACCTCATTCACCAGGAAATGGAGACTGTCAATGAAACAACAAATTAATTGTGAGATATTATTAAATTTATCTACACTTATGCTATAAATCCTCTGTAAAAGTTTCTGAAACAGCTTATTGCCAACATTAAAACAACCAGTGCCATAGTTACTATAATATTAACATAAAAACGTTACAAGGGTTCTGTATATAACAGGCTGCCAAACACAATTCAGAGTGGTGCTACTTCCACGATGGTCTTTAAATCGAGATAACGCAAGTGGCTCCTAGCTCACACATTCTACTGAATAAACGAGATCTACAAGCTGCCAATTTGTTCTTAATAAGTAATAATGTTTTCAATGTATAAATGATGTAATTAACAGTAATAAATTTTTATATGTCTTTTTAAAATTTCATTAATAACATTTTAAAAAGACATATAATAATGTATTACTGTTATGATTTATAATATGGTTATTCTATGAATTCCATATTCTACTACCTGACTTATAACTTGGTGTTATCAATAAAGATATTGTATTGTATTGTATTGTATTGTATTGTATGAGTGCCTGTGTTAGGCTAAGATCAGACCAACGCGTTTAGCCCGCGTCCGCGGTGTCGATTCATTGTATTACCATTGATCGCCAGTGCACGCCACTGAGGCCGCGGGCTGAACGCGTTCGTATGGCCATAGCTTTGGACTCACAGTGAGGCGTCCGAGTTGAATTGCGGCGCCACCGAGGTCTCCTTGGCCGTCTGCCAGCGGCTGAGGTAGCGCTGCAGGCACGGCTGCGACGAGCACACCTTCAGCAGCACGGAGCCGGCGCGCAGCTGCATCAGCAGCGACGCGGTCGTACTCGCCAACCACTTCTGTAACCACGACACGCGTACATCACGTCGAGGTCACCGATATGGAACTGGTGATGACTAATCACGAGCTCACCAATTATTGGAAGCACTCACCAGTGCCCATTATAACGGCGGCTGCTTGAGGTGCTACTTTTTTTAAATTCATTAATGTTTTTCGCTGCAAAACTTTAAGGCATCGCTGACAAAACATTGACAAACTATTACTTTGAACAAAATCCTACACGAAAGTATAGGATTTCGTATAAGGTCGTCGTATACGCTAAAAAAGGGTTTTTGTATACGATTAATTTTAAAAAATCCTTCTATAATATTGAAGTTTGTGTTTGGATACTAGAAAACTACCTAGAAAATTTAGAGACTTAATGTGGTCCCGTTTGCCTGCAAAATGCAAGTCTCTGTTTTATAACGGGTGTCTTTGTTTTTTTTTTCTCTGCTATAAAAGTAAACCAATCGTGAAATGCTACTAAAAACAACAGTGATATGAAGAATCAGGTCACCAAATATCACTTTCATATGTTTTGTAATGAATAAGAAAAATGTAAATCCCTGCCGCCAAAATTTCCAATGCATCATCTTAAATACTTATACACACATGTAATACAGACTTTTTATCGTATAGTCTGCACTAATCTTATAAAAAGGTAAAATTTGTAAGAGGTAATCTATGGAACTAATAAACTGATTCCAAGAAATGATTTCACTAATAGAATGATCACCTTTACACCCTGCAGTCACATACATAGTTCCGATCACACACTGGGATTCGCTGTGTCGTCGTTATCAGGAACTACGAGTACCATTAGTATGACGCAGACCCAGCAGTACATACCTTCATATCAATAGACGCTTGTTGTTTGTCGTTCGCTTCCTTAGTGGTCTCCATACCCTCCTTGCTTCCAGGTGACGTGATAGGTGCAACAGGCTGCGCGTGCGATGAAGTCAAACACGACACGGGGTTCCTCAGAGGGAGGGTCAGCTGTTCCAGCAATGCGTCGGAACGCCTCTGGGCGTTGGACGCCGGTTGCTTTTCAGAGGTGGTGGTTTGGGAGGCTAATGACGTCATCGGACTTGGCAGGACTGAAGATTTGGTTGTTTGAGTTTCTGAAATATGAGAAATCCTTTTGATGTTGCATACATTATGTATTTTTAACATCACAACACAAGTAAGCAGGTATAAAGCAGGGTTCAGAAATTTCAATCAAGTCGATTTAATAAAATGATTTAAAGAAAAAACGTAAAGACTAATCAAATTTAACAGAACACACGTCAATTGAATGAAAATACACTCTTTATTACGACAATAATTATTATGGGACTACCAAATTACAATTAGTCAGCTGAATCACTCAGAACCCAATAAAATTATATTAAAAAAACAAGTTATAATATCAAATTTATTAATCAGAACACAGAATTAGGTAAAAATCTTCTGATTTTATTAACCTTAAATTATTGAAATCAACCTTTTAAAAATCGTATAATATACAACAATTACGAACAATTTCAAGTCATTCCTTCTAGGAATCTTAGTAAATTAAAATCAAAGCAAACTATTCTACCCTTTTGCTGGTTTGCTTAAACTTTAAGGATATCCTTAATAAGTGCTGTATTTTTTATACTTTAAGGATATCCTTAAAGTTTTCAAATTTTTTCATGCATTTCCAGTATTATCATAATTCACATCATGCATTATGATGTTGTCAGCTTGCACACTATGAAATAAACAAATTAGAATCAAATAAATTAAAATATTCCTGATTTTTCCAACCCTGGCAGGTATAGCCATGTCATCAAATGATCACCATTAAACCAGTTCCGTAAATTCATCAATAAAAAGGTTTCATGACCGTGGCTTGGCACCCGTGGTGTTGGGATAAAAAAATTGTCTCCCTCCTCTCCTCCCAGCATCCACACACAAAATATCAAAATCCGCTTACGGAGTTGAGTAGAACTTACACATAAAGCGAGCGTAGCCGCGGGCACCGCATAAATCAGCTGTATAGAAGTCCATTGCTGTACATAGGACTCCCCCATAGAATTCCACAACGCGTTCGTAATTTTGAGCCGCCTCAATCCACCAAAGTCAAAGTCAAAGTCAAAAGTATTTTATTCATTGAAATCACAAGGATCATTTTGAATCGTCTTAAAAAATAAATTTACAGTTACTCCTGTTCTAACGCAACCAGACCCAGAAGAATCAGGCAACAAACACGGTCTGTTTTTCTTTTGATGATCCTTCTTACTACTAGGTGGAGAGCGCCTGTGTGGTGCCTCGAGAACAAGTTGAAGCTGATTCAAGGAAAAAAGGAAAACCAAATTAAAAGCCTTACTTAGGTAGGCAGTCAAAAGTAAGATGATAGAGAGAATCAGCAAAAGTTCATAAGGCAGCACACACTACGCTTGATATACACATAAATAACACATCAGTAATAAATTATATGCAGGTACAGACATTGCAAATTGACAAATTAGGTGTCGAGGGGCAGAGCGACATCAGGCCACGCGGCTTTATCATTAACATAGTCATGTAGTGTGTAATACGCTTTCTTAATTAAATTATTCTTTATGTAAGATTTAAATCTTCGAATCGAAAGTTTAGAAGCACTTTCTGGAAGTTTATTATAGAACCGAACAGAATTCCCCATAAAAGACCCACTTACTTTTTTTAATCTAAATTTGGGAATACTCAGTTTATTTTTATTTCTCGTGTTAAAACAATGCACGTCACTTTTTTTCATAAATCTATCTAAGTGTTTATGTGTATATAATAAGGTTTCGTAGATGTATTGCGATATTACGGTGAGAATGTTAATTTCCTTAAAACGCTCCCTCAAGGAGTCACGTGGCTTCGTTTTATAAATGGCACGTATTGCCCGTTTTTGTAAAACAAATATTGCTTGGATGTCTGCTGCTTTCCCCCACAGAATGATGCCATATGACATAACACTATGGAAGTAGCCAAAATAAACTAGCCTAGCTGTAGCTTCATCAGTAAGCTGCCTTATCGTACGAACTGCATATGCAGCGGAACTAAGTCTACCCGCAAGTGCCTCAATTTGTGGTCCCCACTGCAAACTTGCATCAATATTAAGTCCTAAGAAAACAGTAGAGTTTACAAGATTGAGTGTCTCGCCATTTACTTTAATATTAGTTGGGTAATGTTTTACATTTGGCAAAGTGAATTTAATGCATTTAGTTTTTTTAGCATTAAGCAACAGATTATTTACTGTGAACCAATCAAGAACTCGCGATAGTGATTTATTTAGATCATCGTAATTAGCTTTTGCACATTTGCACTTTTGCAATTAGCACCGACTTCCTGTTGGTCTTTGGAATGGGAGGCTTTGCGTCGTCTGCTTCATGCATTGTCCTTTTCACTCTCATGTCATTAAAAAGATGAGAACCTTATAATAAAATTGCATTACATGATCATTCTTACATAAGAGAAGGGAGGTCCGTACATACCCTGAGCAGATGCACCAGGAGGAAACTTGGAGTTCTTCAGCAGAGATGACAAAATCACCAGGTCAGATTGTTCATAGACTCCACCCTCGAGTCCACAGAGGCCCACAATGGGCAGTAGCAGCTGTAAATGTTGGGAAAATATAATTAGAAAAGTGGCATTGCCCCGCTCGAAATTTATCAAGAATAGAGGTGTGGCGAAGAAAGAACAACTGCTCCCTTGGTCTAAAAAGTCTAAATTCTATAGCAGGCCAAGTTTCAACTGAACAATCTGACCTATTTGGAACCTCTCCTCTTTGGTGCAAAAAAGGATATTGTCATATTAATAATAAGCCATTAATGTGTGTCTGTTTGTGAATGGATCCTGAATTGATAATCCAATTTCAATGTTTTTCTTTTTATACCACATTTATTTGGAAGCTATTTCTTGGCCATATTTGGTTGATTTTTTGGTCACTTACCAACAAGTGAAACAGCGGTTAAACAAAGTCTATCACTGCATTTTTTTATAAAACAATTTAAAAAGTTGGAGTAATAAATACGAACCTGCTTCACAGATACATTAGGAGCAGCGGTGTTAGAAGTCTCATCGCAGCTCAGTCCGGCTTCGGAGAGCTTCTTAAGTATCTGTCTGAATATGACACGGAATGCATCTTGGGCGATACTTAGCTGGTCATTGGGCACTAAAAAAGAACCATATCTTCAACATACATCAATTATTGTTATCTTAATTGTTATCATTTGGTGGACTGTAAGTAGATGGGTTTCTTTGCATTTGAGATTGGGACTCATCAGTCCTTTCATCTGTTAAGTAATCTCTATTTTCGGTACAGTTTTAATAAGTGTGAAGTTTTATATCTACTTTGATGATTGATATTATCTATACCTTGTTATTATCAAGGTATTTTGATAAATTATAATAGATACTTACAGCTATTTGCATTAATTGTGAGGAAATGTGCAGACAGACACGCAAAGCATGTGTAGAACAAGTCATAGATGTCATCATGGGTCTGGAAGTCATTCTCACTGTGAACAAATTAACATTATATATCAGACTAGTAGAATGCACGCGACTTCATCTGCATGGAAAACATTTTAATTTCAAGAACCAGGTACACTGTGAAACTAACTTTTACTACATAGAAGCACACTGAAGTACAGAGCATTTTTGTTTTAAATTAGAACCAGGGTTCGAAGTGATAATTATCATTGATAAGATAAATATAAGTTGATAATTATCTTGATAAGTATAATCGAAAATATTTGCCACTGGTTAATTTGTTGCATTCAACGACTGCTTAATATCGGAACATATATGCAGACGACGACGACGACGATATGATGATATTCCACTCATCAATTTAATTAGTAGTATGTAGTTGATTAACTTCTCATATTTTGGTTTGCATTTTTTTTTTATTATAAATAAAAAAAAAAAAAAAGATTACCTAGATTGTAAAATGTGTAAAATTTGTTTACTAGGTAAACTATGTGCTTCTAACATAAATGTTGATATGTAATATCAGTTAAAAAAGGATTCCTAGGCCTTATATCTGTTTGATAATTATCGGATAATTATCAAAGGGCATATTTATCTTGATAATTTCAAACCCTGATTAGAACCCCATTTTGTACCCCTTATCCTCTACGATAAAACAAAGACGCTATCAGCATCTATCTGTCTGTTTGCCTGCTTAGTTCTTCTAAACTACACAAGTGATTTTGATTTAGTTTTCACTCACAGAGAATTTGTTCCAGAAGCTTTCTATGTGTAATGAATTTTCATTCAAAGCCCGGTGGGTAATATAGACATCAATATAAATAATAGTAGATTGTTAATCTTGACAAATCCTTTACCAATTAAGGTCATAAACCAATTTGCAGATTGTATTGGCATCACAAAAACACCAAATTTCTTAGTCATTGGTCAACAGATCGAAATTTATCATTTAACAAAGTCCCCTTAAACATCTACACATAACCAAAGCTAACCCCTCTAGTTAAAACTGAGAACTCACTTTACTTGTTCAATAAGGATTAGGATCATGGTGGATGGCACAAACTAAGGGAGGCCTACACTCTATCCTTCAGCAGGTGAAGTCAGGCTGTAGATGATGTAGATTATTTCTTAATGATCATCAAACAATACAATGCACAAGCAATCTGTTGTGTTATTTTTAGAATGATTTTATCAAATATGGCCTCTGCCACTGCTGCCCCACTTTAGGCAGATGGAGGTTCTTGGTGTAGCTGGATGATTCATGATGGTTTTCAAGCTGGGACAGTAGACTTTCCAACAGTAAAATCACATTTAAATGCAAGCAGAACAACAGAATGGGGGTCTAGAAAACACTTACCCACTATGAGTCACAAGAAAATTCTAGATAGTCATGGATTTACTACCTAAGTCATTATCAGTCGTATATAATTGAATGATTATAATTACCATTAGACCAGAATAAAGATTTCAGAGGCACCTGTGAGATGAAAAGTTACCAAAAAAGTTGTACACAAACCTTCGGAGTATAGCTTGTATGATTTCCACAGCATCATTTTTATCGAAAAAAGGGCCATAAAGAGCTGTTAGAATTGGTTTAACAGTCGTAGACCACTCAACACTTCCTTGGCCTGAAGCGGCCATGGCTAATAACATTTCAGGAGGAGGAGAAATTTGTGTATACGCCATTACAACTCCATACTACAAACAACTTCCATTAATAGTTCCTTCCATTGATTTTCTGTCTGACTGTCTGACTTGCCGAATTTTCTCTCGGGATATTGACTGACAGAGACAGACAGACCGACAGACAGTGACAGCTTGTATGTAACTAAACCACAGACTGAGATGAAAGAATAAAACCAGCCAAGCGCGACTCAGACTCGTGCACGAAGGGTTCCGTACCATTAACTATAAAAATGGCAAGAAAATCACGTTTATTGTATGCAACGACTAAAGAATCCTATTGTCTTGACATACCTACAGAAAAACGAGTATACCTAAACTGCATGAGAAATATGGCGGATTGTTATAGTGCTGGCCGTATAGCAATTGATATTTTGTCATCGATAAAGCTATAAAAATATATATGTACATGTCTTCACACTTAGGGAGTAGGTAGACAGAACGTAGGGTCAATGAGGGCTTTTCATTACAAGATAATAAAAAAAAAGTAGTTCGATTTGGCTCGATAGATGGTGCTGACTCAAGTACACTTGTCAAAATAACAAATGCCTTGTCTGTGCTTTTGTTTGAATATCACGAAAATATATCTATGCGTTCTTGACTGGAGCTTGTACAGAGCTGGCGCCATCTATTTTCAAGGCTATAAACATAATGGGAAACGTCCCTGAAAACCCCTCATTATTTCTAGGTTCGAATTATTGTGTCGGGGTGTGGCGTGGCGCGCCAGAACACAATCGGTTACAATCGGTCGTTTATTAACTATGACTAGATTCACATTAGTAGGTTGTGTTGTGTTGTGGCGCGTCAACGTAACCGATAGCGTTCTAGCACGCCACGTCACACCCTGACACATTTGTATGAACCTAGCTTTAGGGAGAAGGGTAGACAGAACGTAGGGCCAATTATCGCCAGCTCACGGCCCACTCGATGTAAAGTTGTCACCGTCGCTTACGGCAACACCGGGGGCATTGTCGATGCACTGCCTACCCCGAATGAACTCACGAACGTCTCTTTTTTGAAGTGACATATGTTGCAACTAAGCGGGAAAACCTCAGATGGAAGTTCATTCCATAGTTTGTAGGTATGGGGAAGAAACGATCTCGAGAAACGAGTCGTACGAGAAACCGTGGTTTCCATGATGTGTGGATGAGCCCTGTTACTTACAGTCCCATGCCCCACTGTGTTATGGGTATTCGAATTAATTTACATTAACTATGGCACCAACTTCCAGACTGGTAACTAGCCAAATGTTAATTGCAAACGCTCGCAACATTATTGATCACACAGCGGGAATTGAACCCGCACTCTACGTGTTTCAACCAGTAGCTTGCTTCGCTAGAAAGGTATCATGAACTAGTTCATTTTTCCAAAAAAATGTCGATACATAAAATATCGATATTATTAATATTTTTTCAATCTCTAGCTGCCATTACAACAAGCGCTAAACATGGCCACCCAGCCGCAAGTGGGCACAAGCGTGATGACCCAACCCAACGTGCCAAGTCCATTGGTTTCTTTATTCATTGGTTGTATGGGAGTCCTCCTAAATATATATTTTATTTTCTTTTTTAGTATTTTTTGTTAGATTGGCAACAGAAATACATCATCTGTGAAAATTTAACTGTCTAACTATCACGGTTCATGAGATATAGCCTGGTGACAGACCGACGACAGACGAACGGACAGCAGAGTCATAGTAATAGGGTCCCGTTTTACCCTTTGAGTACGGAACTCTAAAAATGTATTCTATTCACAGAATAAGGATTATCCTTCTGTCGTGGAAACTGAAAATTCAAACATGTGCATGTTTAGGCCAATGTTTAGGCGGAGTGAATACTTTTTCACCTAACGGTTCTTTCAGCATAAAGATCACTTTTTAGGTCCATCATTTAACATTACTACAAGCTGAGCCAGAAAAAGCCGGTGTTATGAAGTGGTACATTCATATAAACTAAACAATAGGTACATAAATCTCACATGCAGACAACTATATAACGAAATTACCGTGGCTTGGTATCATTTTAGACAAATTACGATAAACGTTAGCAGGAGAATAGTAAAAAAATGTAGTGATTACATGCTCAGTGGGTACAATAATAATTCATAATTTCTCTGAAATGATTCAATAAATATAATTCTTAGAACACAGAATTTGAACTATTTTCGGGAATAATTTATTGGAATGGCAATATCAATTAGAGTACTAAGTTGTCTATGGCAAGAAGGCTCTTTCTGTGACGTCGAATAGCGAAACTAAAATCGATGGATCGTCCGTCCTCCATTCCTTCCTACCCTTCCTACTTCCGGTGTTTGTTTCAACTCAAATTCTTGTGTACTTAGAGCGTTATAAAAGGAGACAGCAGCTATATTCGTGTAGTTGAAGAAGGATAAAATGGGACAACTAAATATGTCAGAAATATGAAGTCAGTAATGAAACGAAATAAAGCCGTCATTATTAGAATGACAGAAAGTAAATTAAATCACAAACAGAAGTAAATAGAATACGATAGATTAGAACGAACACTGTCGAACACAATACAGTATTCGAATTCATTGCTTTTGTCTGCGACTAAATAACAAATCGTATTAGAATGACGGATCTGCTATCTAAGAAACGTAAATTAACTGATAAAAATGCTTCAAAACTATCAGGTAAATAGAAAACTTGATAACCTGCAACACTAAAAAATTTCAATTAATCAACTTTTTTCATGCCCTATTTTCTAGAGCCTGTGTCGAAAGCCTCGCATATTCAGTGCCCGTACTTGGATACTATCAACCGGCATGTCCTGGACTTTGACTTTGAGAAGCTATGTTCAGTTTCTTTGACAAGAATCAATGTTTATGCCTGCTTGATTTGTGGGAAGTATTTTCAGGTAAACTTACAAGACCTTTCACCGTAAGTTGGCACCTGCCTTACAGGTGCCATCTCACGGTGAACGAGCTGTAGATAACTTTGAATTAATTTTGGATCAGGCAGCATACAATACAGACTAAGTAGTCTGTATTACAAGTACTACAACTACAGAACACTAGGTTTTAAGTAACTTTAGAGTTATATTTTTGCACTATTGTGCTTCTTTCGTTGGTGATCCAAATAAATAAAATAAAATAAAAGATACTTTGAGCAAGTGCAGCATGATTGATATACCTACCAAAAGAACTGTACTACTTACATACTTAAGGTGAACGCTCACTCTAGCGGCGCGAATTGCAATTTTTTTGGTGTTTTTCGCCCTTTACAGCTCATCAACACTTCTTCAGATAACACATTTTTTAATATAATTTTAAATATAATGGCCACACTAGCAAATTCTCAAAAATCAGCAGCTAGTGTAGTCTGGCTATGATATCAAGCAATAGTAAAATAGTATGACCTTTCCGACAGGGCCGAGGCACCAATACACATGCCTACACTCATTCTGTAGCTGACGGACATCATGTGTTTCTGAATCTGCATACCTTGAAGTTCTACTGCCTGCCAGATAACTATGAAGTGATTGGTAAAGTATTGATACCTAGTTGTGCAAATTCCTCATTCATCTTATAAACTAAAATTATTCATGTGACAATGCTGCCAAAGTAATAAGAATCAGGGCAACAAACATGGGTTGGCTTTTTTTGCTGATCCTACTTAATGCTGGGTTGGGAGCGCCTGTTGAGAGCCTATCAAACAATGATGACGACCTCTGTGGCGCGGTGGGCGAAGATTCGCCTGCGACGCAGGAGGTTGCGGGTTCGATTCCCGCCTCTGAACAAATATTTGTGCAATCTGCAGATATTTTTTCAGGGTGTTCTGGGTATTTTCTATGTATAATAAAAAATATCTGTCTATGTAATCTATATTGTATTAAGTATATCAGTTATCTAGTACCCATAACACAAGCTCTGCTTAGCTTGGGGCTAGATGATGTTGTGTGAACTGTCCAACATTATTATTATTATATTATAATGATAGGCTATGTAATGGAAAAAGAGAACTTATAAACCTTAGGTAGTCAAAAGTAAAATGTAAATACTACTTACTATGTTCTTGGCTTGAATAATATTGGCCCAAAGTTGAGGTGGATGGCACTAAACATCCCCAGAAAACTGGGTAATTCCCATTTAATAATTAGTTTTGTTTTAATAAAACATTGAATGATAAAATCATCTCTATTCTATCACCAATATTGGTTCCTCTAAGTTTGGAAATGGTTTTGGACCATCTGCCTTGATAAGATTAGGTTAGGCTATTTATTACTATTATTTAGGCTATTTTTTAGTAGTAGTAGAGCTTTTTTGTGAAAGAGTTCGTCCGGGGAAGTACTACCACTATACCTATTTCTGCCGCAAAGCAGTAGTGCTCGCATTGCTGTGTTCTGGTTTGAAGGGTAAGGGTGCCAGTGAAATTACAGGCACATGAGACTTTTCATCTTTATGTCTCAGGGTGGCGGGCGCAGTGTAATGCCACATAGGGTGCGTCCAAGGTGGACGTACGTGACCTATGAGGTAATGCACTGTTCATAGGCAGAGGTTACCGCTGGTGGGCCATCTGCTTGTTCTGTCATTCAAGTAGTATAAAAAAAAAATAGGCTGCTATTTAACCCCTTGTTCATGGATAAGTGCGCAAGAAGTAAATGTAATGAGGATTATAACTAACAAAAAATAACAACAAAATAACATCAAAATAATAGCAATGTGTTGATCCTTTTTCGCTACTCCATGTACTCATATGTATTTAACTTCATTTTATAAAGTGAACTCACTGAATCTTTATCTTCAGATTCATCTCTCAATGACATAAAGTATGTCTTGAATCCAATCTTCGATGAGGAGCAGATTGCTCAGATGGACTCAAACACCAAGATGTCCAGAGCAGCAGACGGCACTATGTACATGCCGGGAATTGTGGGGCTCAATAACATCAAGGCAAATGATTACTGCAATGTTATCTTACAGGTAAGCTTTTAACAGTGAGCTCTCATTTGGTTAAAGCAACCAGCATTTTAAAAACTATTACAAGAAACCAAGTCTCTAACTTAACATCATTCTTCAGGAAATACTCATAACATCCCATCTGTGGGGTTAAGTAATCTTTGGTCAAGTTAATGTGTTGTGGTCTGTCTGGCCTACGTAAGAATATACAGCTCCGTCTCTTCCCGGAATGTTGTAACAGCCAACTAAGCCAACAATGACTAGGCCTCGTCCAGCTGTGGACATTACAGGCTGGTGATGATGTTGATTATTATGTATACAATATTTATTTTTTACCACCACCGTCCGTTAACACTATGCTCATTACTGTCCATCCAAGTTTTGCCTGGAAAGCAATATGGCCGCCCACTGTACTGCTAATATCAATTAATCTTATTATGTATTCCGGGTGTACAATAAAGTGTTAATTATCGAATCTTTCTATCTGGTAGCCTACATATGGCATATTGCATCAAACTATATTCTATTTTATTAAGCTAACATGATGTAATTATTTTAGTGTCTATCCCAAGTGACTCCTCTCCGGAACTATTTCCTCCGAGAAGAGAACTATGCCGACGTGAAACGACCTCCGGGCGATTCAATGTTCCTCCTAGTGCAACGCTTCGGCGAACTCCTTCGCAAGTTATGGGACCCGCGCGCGTTCAAAGCGCACGTCTCACCGCACGAGATGCTGCAAGCTGTCGTGCTGTGGTCTAAGAAGAGGTTCCAGTTCATCAAGCAGAGTGAGTGACTGGTATAGACTAGCGAATATGTTACTTCGCAGCGTTTCGGCGAGCTCCTGCGCAAGTTATGGGACCCGCGCGCTTTCAAAGCGCATGTCTCTCCGCACGAGATGCTGCAAGCTGTCGTGCTGTGGTCTAAGAAGAGGTTCCAGTTCATCAAGCAGAGTGAGTGACTGGTATAGTCTAGCAAATATGTTCCTTCGCAGCGGTTCGGCGAGCTCCTGCGCAAGTTATGGGATCCGCGCGCTTTCAAAGTGCACGTCTCTACTCTAGTTGTTAAGCTTAGAGGTATTTTTATCAAAGCTACCTTACCTTACCTTTGTAAGTAAGGTTTACCTTACTCACAAATTGTGTCTATACTATCAACTACCTACCGTTCATGAAGATCGTAAAGCTATCCTCAGGCAAACATACACACATATAAACGCCGATTCGTCCGAGTTAATTCAGAGAGAGAACTCGCTTGTTCAATTATCTTTATCACTGAATGCTATCATGTTCGTTGCAGGTGATCCCATTGACTTTCTATCATGGTTCCTGAATTCCCTGCACATGGCGCTCAATGGCACGAAGAAGGCGAACAGCTCCATCATCTACAAATCATTCCTGGGTCACATGAGGATATATACAAGGTACCTACGAGTATCTATTCAGCTATTTTAATACACAGTGAATTTATTGTTCCTGGTTAATTCAGGGGTTCATATTATGTTCATTCATTTGTGTTTATTTAGGGATGGTGTACAATCCCAGTTTGGTGGTCGTACTATGTGACGTTAATTTTAGTAGTTAAACACAATCGTTATTATTTTGGCATTTAATACACTCACAATGTTTTGGTACGCGACCGTCGTGCGGTCGCGTGAGTTGCACACTGGCGATGTAGGTACGTAACCATACATACTGCCAACCCCAAAAAAGGGATTAAAGCGGGAGACAGAAGGTCTTTACAAATAAGCAATAATAATACAAGTAAGCAAATATAAAAGTTATAAGTAACAATATCTTATAAAAGGTTTTTGTTAAAGATATTCTAAAAAAGTAAGTAAACGTAAAAGTAAGTCGACAAAGCTAATTAAAATTAAAATCGACGTCCTGGACGGGCTCCCGACGAGGCTGTGCTCGCTCGCGCTGTGCCGTCGCCGCAGCTCGTGACTCATCCTTGCGTGGGCGCTCCACTAGCGACGAGGACCGTCCGAGTTTGCGCGTTTGGTTACTTGTTGTGGTATCGCACTGTGTCGGACTGCGGGCTTGGGATTGTAATTTGATTGCCTCTGGTTCTGGATGTTCTGCAGCTGTGGCATACGTAGCCTTTGTGTTGCAAAGGCCTCGCTTCCTGATTACCCATACCAACGCTGCGATTACGACTACTGCCAACAGCGTGTAGCAGATAGTGTATTGGTGAATGTCATGAGTAGATATGGTTGCTGGAAGTTGAAGCTCGTTTATTTTTTGTTGTTCTAGTTGTCTCGCTACCTTTTCTAGGTTTTCGTCTTCTGAGACTAGTCGAAGTTGTGGTGTGCGTTGCGAGTTAAATATGTGGTTTATAGATTTCACGAGTTTCGGTGGTTTTGCTAGGTATAAGTTTACTCTCGCATCACTATGGAAAAGATTGTGAGCGTAGATACTTAAGTCCTTGTTCTGCATCACACATCCTTGTTTTAAAGTTATGAGTCCTGATGTGTTTAATTGGTGAGATGCAACTTCCCCAGCGCAGACAGTTCGCACTACGCACGAGTCGCAACACACCGCCAGCCATGTATTCGATGAATGTAACTCGATCCAGGTGGCTACACATTCAGTTTTCTTTGTAATGCACGGCGAAGTCTTTTGATGACCCAATAGCTTGGCTTCACATGGTGCGTCTGTGCTTTCTAAGTTTCTTATAGGTAAGTTAAGACTGCACACAAAGTTGTCTGTTCTTCGCTGAATGCATTGTTTCATTCCCTCTTCATTCAAACTGATGTAGGTGTTCTTTCTAAAATTGACAGCTATATATTTCGATGAAACATATACATATTTAGTAATCTCGGCTTGTTCTTGTTTCATTCTCAGAGGTAAAGGGATGACTCTATAAAGAGTGAAATCTTCATCGCTTGTCAATGGAATGTGTATCTCAAACATAAAGTACTTGTCCGTGACGCGAGCCTTTACGTAGAGTAGTTTGTAGACATCCTTTATTTCTTCTTGAATATTTTCTACAGGAAAGTTTAAAGTTTTCGGCAGTCTTCCAGAGATCTCATTCAGCTGCTTGATTAAGTTGACTGGTGTGAGAAGATGCACATCGATGTGGCCTTTGTAAACATCCACGAGGGCGTTGAAAAGCATCTCTTGAACATTCTTTAAGTTAGTTAGCAGCAAGTGTGCTGTGAGCGATACAGAGCTGAAGTAGTTAGTGGCCATGACAGTTCCGATTCCAGACTGAAGTTCTGTTAATCTAATGCTGGTATCATTCATAAACTTGTTCATAAGTACGAACTGTTGCCGAATATTCTTCTCATTTTTCATCATTATTTCATTTTCAAGTTCAACGATTGTAGTTTGATTTTTCACGAGTTCTAGTAGGTATCTTTCGTTATTCTGTATAGCTTTAATATCTTGGTGGTATTTCTCTGCAAAGTGCTGATCCAAGATTCCAAACAAACTATTTGCTACATAGCCAACACCATCGATCAAAGCTCGTTTTTTACGATCAGATAAATGCTTGTGCGGGGCCAGTAGTATGTTGTTGTAATATTTCATTAGTTCCATGTCATGGAAGAGTTGTTGTACGGTATTTTCACAATATCTTGGGTCCATCTTCTGACACAGGATTCTGACATCTTCCACGTAGTTTTCGATATCTTGAATAGCTTGCCAGTAAGTCGTTAGGTTATAGTAGGTAAGTAAAACCCATTCATCATGAATTAGCTGCATTTTTCCAATCGTGTCGTAGTAGATCGGGCGCTCGTGTCCAAGGTTCGTAATCTGAGCGTTCTTTGTCATACCTACGTTCGTATCAGTGACGTCAGAGATATCACATTTTGATTCATTTATGAATGCAAACATTGTAAGAAAAGAAACGAACATCGTGATGAAACTTTTCTTTACAGTTCGGTTACGCTTTTTGGTAGGTGTTGAGCGAGCAGCCCTAGAATAATGGCTCTTTTGATTTGTTGAGTTCTCAGTTTAATTTTGTGTGTCTTCAGTTTCATTTGGCAATATTTTTGACAGTTTTGTGACGGGCGTCTTGACCACACCAGCTTGAGTTTTGACAGTGGTCACCCTCACATGACCATCTTCTCCGGGGTGTACTTCGATCACTTTGCCCATGACCCACTTTCCTGGGGGTAGATTGTTTTCCTTTACAAGGACTATGTCCCCTTTCTCAAGATTCTTAGTAGGTCTTTGCCATTTGCTTCTTGCTTGAAGTTGAGTTAAATAGTCGCTGGACCACAATTTCCAGAATTGATGCAGCATGTGTTCAGTTAACTGCCATCTTTGGCGTAAATCCACGTTCCTTTCATCTTCGTAGTTGGACAGAGGAAGAGTCAATGTAGGGCTTCCAGTTAGGAAATGACCTGGAGTTAAGTAGGTGTAGAATTCTTCTGGGTCTTCTGTTAGGGGATATAGAGGCCTCGAGTTCATGCAGGCTTCTATTTTTGCAAGTAGTGTTGCAAATTCCTCGTAGGTAAGTTTTTGGTCTCCCAATATTCGACGAAGATGGTGCTTCATTGACCGCACAGCAGCCTCCCAAAGACCCCCTGCTTGGGGCCAAGCTGGTGCGTTATAGTGCCACTCCAGTTCCATTTTTCCAAGCTCCTTGTGAAACTCAGGTGATAGTTCAGTTTTGAAAAGTTCGTATTCGTTTCTCAGAACCTTTGAAGCTCCAATAAAGTTAGTGCCGCAGTCCGAATACATGTGTTTTGGCGTTCCTCGTCTGGCACACAATCTCTGGAGAGCGGCGATGAAAGTTTCAGTGCTTAGGTCCGATACAAGTTCAATGTGCACTGCCTTGGTAGCCATACACACAAAAATGGCAATGTAGCCTTTAGAAGTTTTGACCCCTCTCCCCTTGTTCAACTTGACGTCCACATGTCCAGTAAAATCCACTCCTGTATGAGTGAAAGGACGAGAGGGGGTAGCTCTTTGCGGTGGCAGGTCAGCCATGATCTGGTGATTCTCCGTTGGTTTGTACCGGTTGCAGCGCACACAGCACCGTAGTTGAGTCTTTACTGCTCGGTTGCCTCCTGCTATCCAATAGCGCTGGCGTATATAGGCAAGTGTGAGTCGTGCCCCACCGTGAAGGGTTGCAGCGTGAGCCTCTTCAATTACGAGCTGGGTGAATTTTCCTTGTCTTGATAAGATGACGGGGTTCTTCATGCCCAAGGGTAAATTAGTTTTATTCAGGCGGCCACCAACACGTATAATTCCATCTTCATCCAAGTAAGGATTCAGTTTGTAGATGGAACTTTTGTTGTTTAGAGTATGTTTTCGTGTTAGCAAATTATATTCGACTTCAAAGTCGCATCTTTGCATAAACTTCACAATCAATTTGTTTGATGCAAGTAGTTCATTTGTTGTTAGGTAGTAGGTAGATAACGCTCTATCGGCACGAGCGGTGTCTGGTTTCGCCGTTGTTGATAAGTTACGACGAGCCTTTGTAATAAAGCGCATAATCCACGCAACAATGCGCTTAGTACGTGTTAGTGAACTGCATTTATGTATCAAGTCAGTAATGAAGTTATCATTATTATATTTCTGTAGGGTTGTCTCTTTCTGCTTCTCACCGATGTCAGTTGTAAATAGGCAGTTAATATTTTCTTTTTCGTCGGTTTCTGTGAACGTTTTCAGTATAGCTGGGCCATTCCACCATAGACCGAAGCTCAATAGTTTTTTCGGGTCCACTCCTCTAGTGGCACAGTCTGCAGGGTTATTCTTTGATTCGATGTAAGACCATTGTTTTGATGGAATCACATGCGTAATTTTTTTCACTCTGTTTTCTACATATCTCTCCCACTTCGTTGTTTCTCCCTGCAGCCATGCCAACACAACCTGAGAGTCACTCCAGGCCCACATAGTGATGCTACTTTCATTCAGTGATTTTCCGGTTTTTTCCATCAATTGTGATAACAGTAAAGCACCACAAAGTTCAAGCCGTAGTAGTGTTATTTTTTGTGCGAGTGGGGCAACCCTAGTTTTTGCTGCTAGTAAGTTCAGTACAGGTTGTCCCTCTTCGTTGATGACGCGCGTGTAAATGACACACGAGTAGGCCTTTTCGCTCGCGTCACAGAATCCGAGTAGTTCAATGTGTTTCTCACAGCCTCCGATCCATCTTTTTATTTTTATAGATTTTAGATCAGGGAGTTTTTCTCTCAGCTTCAGCCAATCTTCTTGAGTTTTAGTTGGTAATGGTTCATCCCATTCAAGTTTTAGTTCCCACACTCGTTGGAAAATAAGTTTCGCAGTTACTGTTACTGGAGAGAGCCACCCCAATGGGTCAAAGAGTTGAGATATCTCGGAAAGTAGAGTTCTTTTCGTTAGTGGAATTTTTGATTTATTTTCCAAACTCCAGTTAAACGTGAATGTGTCCGAGTTAGGATTCCATCCAAGTCCGAGGGTTTTCGTAGAGTCTTCATGTTTGAAGTCAAAAGTGTCGTTAGTTGAAATTCGTTCTTCAGTTAAGTGTTCTAGTAGTTCCGGACAGTTACTTGACCATTTTCGTAGGTTCATACCTCCTCCGCTCAGTAATTTGATCAATGTACTTTGTAGTTCCTTGGCACCTTCTAATGAGTTACTTCCGCTTATCAAGTCATCGCAATAGAGCTCAGTTTGCAGTATTTTCGCAGCGGCCGGGTACTTGTGCCCATCGTCGACTGCCAGCTGTTTAAGTGTTCGCATTGCCAGCCATGGTGCACATTTTGTACCATATGTCAAGGTACATAAGGTGTATTCTTTCAGTGTCTCAGTAGTAGAGGGACGCCATATTATTTTTTGAAGCTGCTGTTGCTCTTCAGAAATCCAGATACATCGATAGAATTTCTCTATGTCAGCCGTAAAGGCATACTTGTACGACCTCCACTTCAAAATTAGAGTTTGAATGTCTTTCTGCAGGTTGGGTCCCTTTTCCATCAGTTTATTTAAACTTTTCCCGCTTGACGTGTTATTGGAGGCATTGAACACCACTCTTAGTTTGGTAGTGGTGGAACTTTCTCGCAGGACCCCAAGGTGAGGCAAGAAGCATTCTTGGCCCTCACTACTCGATGATTTTGAAGACGATAGCTTCATGTGTTGTAGTTCAGTGTATTCGCTTATAAAATCTTTGTACATAGTGGATAGTTTTTCATTTTTACTTAATCGTTTTTCTAGCTGTAAAAATTGTGAGACCGCTGTAGGCCTCGACTCTCCAAGTTCAGTTTCAAAGTTTTTCAACATTGGCATTTTGACGATATATTTTCCATCAGTGTTTCTTTTAGTAGTTTTTTGGTAGTACATTTCACACTGATCATCATGGTTGATGTCTTTATCTCCTTGAATTATGTCCTCACTCTCCCAGTATTTCGATATATCACTGAGATCAACGATAGAGACATGACAGTTAAAAGTTTGTAGTTTCCCACACAAAATCCAGCCCAGTTGAGTTTGCTGCGCGACTGGAGAATGCTGATCTCCTTTTAGCACACCGTCCATTAAAATACTTGCATAGACGTCCGCTGAGAACAGCAAGTCAATGGAACCGCTTACATTGTAGTCTGGGTCTCCAAGTTTCAAGTTCTGAAGATGTGGCCAGTTAGCCTTTTCAAAAGTACAGTTGGGCAAGTTATTAGTTAGCTTTTTCAGTATGAAAGCTTTAGTGGTGATAGTGTAATCGTTGTGAATGGACTGACAAGTAAGTTGAACACGTCCTTTGCAGTCTCCTGACACGGATCCTACGCCGGATACAGTCGCACTGAGTTTGTCTCGTGGTAGCCGCAGCAGTTGAGCAGCATTCTCAGTTATCAAGTTTACTTGTGAACCCTGGTCAAGTAGAGCTCGAAGAGTGACAAAGGTACCATCGTTGGTTTTGACCCTTATTTTGACAGTAGTTAACAGTACTTCCATGTTCTTAGTAGTTAAGTGATGAGAGCCTTGTTGCGTGGAAGTTGATGGTTGAGAGTCCGGCGTTTTTTTCTCAGGTTTAGTGGCTGCTTCATACGTCCTTTTCGCAATGTGTAACAGTGTGTGGTGTTTCAAGTTACATTCTTTGCAAGTCTTTGATGAGTTACAATTGTTGTTTCCATGGCTGTATAAACAGTTTTTGCAGACTTTCAATTTAGCAATGGTACTATTCCGTTGCGGTATGGCCATGTCAACAAATTTTGTACATTGCATTAGTACGTGTTCGCCATCACATAATGGGCATTTTCCAAATGCGGTATAGAATGTACTCGCATGATCTTTATTGTCTTTGTATAAGGTTGATTTCTTTGCATTGTTTTGCTTTTCGGTGAAGTTTGTTTTGTAATTATTGTAGGTATGATGAAACCTGTTAGCGGCCTTATTGTAGCTCATGTTTCCGCTTGGTTTCTGTGAATTGTTATTAGTTCCGTCCTTTTGTCGATTTTTTATAGTTTCCAAGGCCATAAATTTGCTTTCCAAAAATGATTGAAATTCTTTTAAGTTGGGCAGCTCTCTTTTATCCCGCATGTCTCTTGTGTATTCGTGGAGAGTTACGGCATCCAGTTTCTGTGACATGCTATGTACAATCATTGGGCCCCAGCTTCTCACATCCACCCCCATATTAGTGAGCCCGTTCAAGCTTTCTGTGATGACGTCATGCATTTTCTTGAAATTATAGGTGTTAGGATGCTGGATAGTAGGCAGTTGTTGCATCGCGTTCATGAACAATGTGAATTGAAGGCGACGATTATCATATCGATGGGACAGTATTTCCCAGCAGGAGTCGTAGTTGTTCGCACTAACAGTAAGATGCTGCACCAAGCGTTCTGCTTCACCCTTCAGTTTTGTTTTTAGATGTTGCATTTTCTGTGCGTTGGATATAGTAGGATTTTTATGAATCGTTTCTAGAAAAAGATCTTTAAACGCAATCCATTGAACGTAGTCCCCAAAAAATTCTGGGATTTCAATTTTTGGTGTTGATTTTTGATAGTGTATGTTAGACCATACCTTGTTGTTCAGTTGTTTCCGCAAGTCGTCGTATTTATTTTCAATGTTTTCGAATTTGGCTGTATATTCTGCGTTCAAGTTAGAACCCATCACTGCGTTTTCCAGCTTCCAGTGTAGTTTGTCAATAGAGTCCCACTTCCCTTTTAAAGTTGAGAGGTGATCTTCTAGTTCCCATTTTTCAGATATAAGTTCGATCTTTATTTTTGTCATGGCTCTTTCTAGAGCCTTGAAGTTGCACTTCTGCTGGTTCAGCAGTATTTTGATGTCATCATCAGGTTCATCCTCCCATATTCCAGAGAGGTCAAAATCAACACTAGATTCCGGTTTCTCTTTCTCCTCTTGTCGGTGAGAGATCAGTAAGGCCATCATATTCACTTTAGTTGATTCATATAGTTGTTTAGTCTTTCCATAAACATTATCAGTGAAGTAACTGATTTCACTCTTGTCTTCAGTATTTTGCACAATGCTTTCATTTCTTTCATGAAACTCTACCCATTGTTTCTCTAGGGTTGAAAGCTTTGCGTCTAAGTATTCGATAGTTTTTCTGGATTTGGAATCCTTTTTATAATTGGAGCATAAAGTTTTTATACTTTCGAAGCAACTTACTTGTTTGGTAAGTAATTCCATTTTTTTTTTGTTTGAGTTCAAGTTAGTTGATAGTGAGGCAGTGTTCACAAGTAAAAAGTTAGTTACCCGAGTTAGTCTGAGTGGAGTATAAAAGTTCAAAGGTGTTGATTCAGGACACGAAGACAGGCAGTAGTTTCCTTGTCTTCTTCTTCAAATGTTTTTCGTCGCTCCTCGCAGTTGACGATAGAACTTCGGTGACACTTGAAAGTCCTTTGCACTCAGTGCATATGCAACCCGCCGCTACGTAATTACGCCTTCTCAATTAGCCTGGTGAGACCCGCTTGTGGGAAGCCAGGTAACCGATTCGCTTTCGCAACTTAGGGCCACAAAATCCACCGAATGGTACCTCGAAGGACCAAATGTACAATCCCAGTTTGGTGGTCGTACTATGTGACGTTAATTTTAGTAGTTAAACACAATCGTTATTATTTTGGCATTTAATACACTCACAATGTTTTGGTACGCGACCGTCGTGCGGTCGCGTGAGTTGCACACTGGCGATGTAGGTACGTAACCATACAGATGGTCATGTTTGACTTAAGCTCATTGCAGGGGCTCGATCATGTTTTTTTTTATTTCGAAAATTTATCGAAACCTTGTTTTGGGCTCTATTATACATACTTACATACATAGACACTCGCCTTTTTCCCCGAAGGGGTAGGCAGAGCCTCACGGGCCTCTTTTCACAGTGGGTTGCACCATCGTGGAATATAGACGCGACAAGTGGTGAGCTCATTGCCACTGGGCTCTTTCATGCCCTTGGAAATATGATAAAGAATAAAATATATTTATTTTGTTGTCATAAATTGTGTATATTACGCTTAGAAACCTATTATTTGACTCTTGACAAAATCTTGAAGTCTTTCCAACAACTGGCAAAATTTACTCACATCTGTGCGGAGTAGGTATGTTGGTGCTCGTGTACAGGTCGTATTTTTCAAATAATCTTGGCGAAACTTGATATACGGGTAGCAATTTCATAGCTTTTTATTTTCCCAAAAGTGGGTAAGTTTCCTGCGGCGCCATTTACCGGTAGATTTAATATTTGGCAGAATCATTCGGAACTAGATTTTCGAAATTTCGAATATGGTCAAAATCGGTCAAGAGGTTGTCAAGATATAGGTAATGCAAGTAGCTAACCTACTAGCCTAGGCCATCAGTTCATAAGTGTTTCTTTGTTGTAGAATATTATTTTAACGATTTTTGCAATTGTACATTGAGGTATTTTGAAATAGATAACTTCAAAATGTTAAAAGCTAATTTAAAACTTAAGATGATGTTTGTATCTAAACTAAACACAACAGTTGCTAAGAAGCAGCTCTTGAGGTCTGTTCGCAGAACTACTGGTATCTATATCAAGTTATTTGTTAGGAAACTGCCGCCCCCAGACGCGGAGGAGGCCGCGAAGGTGGACCTGAAAAGCGACGAGTACAGTGAGATGATAACGGAGTCTCCCTTCCTGTACCTCACGTGCGACCTGCCGCCAACGCCGCTCTTCACCGACGAGTTCAGAGAAAACATCATTCCACAGGTTAGTACCAACTGCTGAGCTCACTGTAGGAAATAAGAGCGGTTTTGCACTACGTCCGATCTGCCCCTTTATTGCGTAATTCCAAACCTACTGTCAGAGTACTCAAATCGAACACCAGTGTTCATGCCAGACTACCATCTCGAGGAATTGCCGAAGGATTTTTTCGATGTCCAGTGACGTCAGACTGAGCTTTGGTTTTGGTATTACAAATGACACTAATCACTGGGCTTGAAACTGGCTCATAGTGGGACGTCACAAATTTGCCGCTGTCAAGTAGTTACACAATACGAAACTGACAGAAAAGTGTCCAGAGTGGGCTATAAATGTCAAATTTGAAGTTTTACCGATGTTCAGTGAGTTCAATGGAATTGCGCAATTAACCGCCCTAACTTACCTAAGATGCCATGATCATTACAGGTCTAGCGCTTAACTGAGTCAGTCCCTGAGGTATGACAGATGACATAAAATCACATATGTGACGAAAACACCCCTCCCGTACCGCTTCCATACCTCAGGGACTGACTCAGCTAAGTGCCAGTCCTGTAGTATGGTCGGTGCCAAAATTCATCCTATTATTGACTACTGGTTTGCCCCAAACTGCGAATTTCACGCGATGTTCTCTAAGCTATCTTGGTTGTTCTGAACTTCATGAATTTTGGTAGGTGGGTAGATACTATTAGAAGAGTCTTTTCAGAAAGAGACCCGTCGTTGTGGGATTGGAGGGCGCAGCTGTGCTTATTTACCTTTTTTGTTTAGCGGGCAATACAATAGCGCGTCTCTTCCGTTTTGATACATTTACAACTGTAACTATTTATTTAGTTTATGATTCAAAATGCCGACAGAAAGAAACCAGCTGAACAACCAGAAACAACCAGAAATCGGAACGTTAGTTCACAATTTGGCCACGACGGCTCTCTTTCTAAACAGACTACAATTTTTAGGTAAGGTTATGAACTAAACCTGTAAGGGGTTATTGAGATATTGGGGACAAATAAAGGGTAATAAAGAGAAAAGCAGGTCAAGTCAAATGGTTGACATTTCAAAACTATGTTGTAGTATTTGAGGTATGAGCTAAAATCTAAAAAACCTCTACTAGGATAGGGATTACTAATCCCACAATGCTGTGGCATGCTTGTAGCTTTACAGGGTCCAAAATAGAGGAATTTTGATATTAGTAGGTAACTTACCTTATAAAATGGATAACCAAATTTGATCTACTCAAATGTTTTTTGAAGTTGGTTAGAAGGGTCAACAAAATATGTATTGTATGTACGCGAGGTCTCAATTCGGGGCGAACTATATAGTAGTTGTTCTGTGAAAATCTTACAAATAATCCCTTGTTTTTCATATATTTTTTTCAGGTAAACCTTTACCAACTCCTGTCGAAATTCAACGGACAATCCTCCAAAGAATACAAGACTTATAAAGAGAATTTCCTAAAGAGATTTGAAATAACGCAACTGCCGCCGTATCTGATTCTTTACATCAAAAGATTTACGAAGAACACATTCTTCGTTGAAAAGAACCCAACTGTCGTCAACTTTCCAGTCAAGTAAGTGTACTTAGGGCCGCTAGACAATCGTATAACCAAGCGGAAGCGTCGCTCGTGTTGTACGCAAAGGGATGGAGCGCGGCGTTTGCCCATTGCTGTTATCTCAATACTTGTAGTTGTTACTATCGACTGCACTACGTGAATTTCCGCGTGACACATTCTCTAGTAACCGAGTTTTTTTTTAAACATTTATAGACCTTTGATTGACCACAATCTCACCTGTGGGTAAGTGACGATGTGGCCGAAGATGGAGCACAAAGGTCTAGAAGGCACCTATTCATAGTCATATCATTTATTCACCATAGGAACACTGGGAGCACTTGGTTTTGTTTAGGTACATACATATAAGCGGACCGAACATAGGCCTTGTCAGATTTCATTTGATTGAGTTAATTCGCTCTAGCCTTGACGAGACCCAGATTATAGTTTTCAGGAAAGACAGACGACGGTAGTGTATTCCACTCCTTAGCAGTTTTTTCGCATTATGAAGGTAGAACTGTAACATTTAGTATGAATAGAAGGTATACTAATTAGGTAAGGATGATACCGAGCCGTAAGCCTGCTCGTCCTATGATGAAAAGGAGATGGTGGGATCAGATCGTGAAGTTCCTGGGAGCATTCCCCGAAATGTAACCTATAGAAGATCGAAAGGCATGCAACCTTACAGCGGTGCTAGAGACTCTGGATCTTAATAGTCTCCGCCGCCGTCTCTGTTGCTCACCTATAAGCCTGAAAGCTCTGCGTATCTTAGGTAGCCAGACTAATATATACAGCCACTTAACGTCATCCCCATTTGTTCAGCTCTCGTTTTGTTTTTGACTCGCATTTGTTTAACTAAGCCGTTGCCACTGGTTAGTGTCAAGCATAAACTACAATATATTAGTGTCAAGGCTACATATTATGTAGCCAGTCCGAGTTTTGCAGTAACCATCGTAATGATGATCGTGACAACGATCGTCTCTGTATTACGTAGTAACTATCCAAAATAAAAAAAAATTACAAGTTTTATACGTCCACTGCTGCTTGATTATTGAACAGGTTTGAAGGACTAGACTTTAAACTGGCAGTGTATCAAACTCATTATGTCTACAGCTTGTTCACCTTAAGATGGCACCTGCGTTATACTGTTAGTCTGTGTAATAGGAACTTAACTATGTGTGTCTGTGCCAACTTCTGGGAATAGTGCCAACCATAGAAAAAGAAATACTCCATGGCTGGTGCCATCTAACGATGAATGGTCTGTGTGTCCGAATTTTCAAATCTGCCATATTTCGGCGTTGATAGTGTATGGAATGCTAAGTCCATTCTAGAGTTATTGTAAGTCTTTCATTATAACATTTGATGTATCAATAGATCAAATGTTATAATCAAAGACTTACAATAACTCTCTTTTGTTAGAACAATTTAACAAGCTTGAGCGCCTTCGAAATTTTGCAATAAGGTCTTCGTAAATATGACCATGTTTCCCAGTTCCGCGCTAAGCTCAAGTGGCTTCCCATTCGCCTTCGCCGGAATACTCATATCCTCTCGCTTCTCCATAATATATTGTTTAATCCTTCTGCTCCACCGTATCTGAAGGAGCGCTTTGAGTTTCTCCATTGTTCCAATCCTCATTCTCTTCGTTCATCAGAAAATCTAGCTCTAAAGTTCCCCATTCATCACAGCTCTTTCTACACTGACTCTTTTACGGTGCAAGCTGTTCGGCTGTGGAATTCATTACTGTTGTCGATTCGGCTGGCTCTTTTGTTGCATTCCTTTAAAGATTGTGTCAAACTGTTTTATCTCCAATCGTCTTCTTCGTCCTGTTGAGTTTCATTGTTCTTGTCTGTTTTTATGTTGTGTTTATATTATTATGTATTTATTTTATGTATTATAATGTATGTTTGTATATATTTAATGATATGTGTATTTGTCAAGGTGATAACACCACTGTCCCATTCTTCCATATAGTCCTCTCCATCCTAAGGTTGTCTGGAAGAAATCGCTATAAGCGATAAGACCGCCCATTGTACATTTTTGTTATTGAGTTATGTTTTGTTTTTCTGTGTGTTATTTGTGTACAATAAAGAGTTAATCTATCTATCTACCTATCTATCGTTCACAGGAACGTTGATTTCGGCGATATCCTAACACCGGAAGTGAAGGCGAAGCACAAGGGGAAGACGACGTACGAGCTGGTGGGGAACATAGTGCACGACGGCACACCCGAGAAGGGCACCTACCGGGCTCATGTGCTGCACAAACCTACACAACAGTGGTACGTACTACTTACCAGTTTTAGTAGTTCTATATTTTGTTAGTGAGCTCATACGTACGTGCACAGTAAATACCTAAGTCTTATATATTTTTAGAGCCCATGATCTACACATTTGATTACAAGCACGAACAGCTTCATTTTTTTTTGTATAGTTTGGTCTTTTTAATTTGGACATTTGGTCCAAAGTTGACGTGACCTAAGAAATAAATAAATAAATAATGCTGGACAGTTCACACAACATTATCTAGCCTCAAGGTAAGCTTGTTTTATGGGTACTAGATAACTGATATACTTAATACAATACATTACATAGATAGATATTTTTTATTATACATAGAAAATACCCAAAACACCCTACCTATTACCACACCTAGATTTGCGATTATAAGCATGAGGTTACCTTTTAACATCAGGTGGGTCATCTGAAAGTTCATTCTGAAATAAACAATAGACTGCATCTAAACCAGTTCAGCCGCTAGTTTATTTTTTATACTACTGGAATGGCGGAGCAAGCAGATGGCCCACCTGATGTTAAGCGGTAACCTCTGCCTATGAACAGTGCATTACCTCATAGGTCATGTCCACATAGGACGCGCCCTATGTGGCATTGCACTGCGCCCGCCACCCTGAGACATAAAGATGAAAAGCCTCATATGCCTGTAATTTCACCGGCACCCTTACCCTTCAAACCGGAACACAGCAATGCGAGCACTACTGCTTTGCGGCAGAAATAGGTATTGTGGTAGTACTTCCCCGGACGAACTCTTTCACAAAAAAGCTCTACTACTACTAAAACATTGAATAACAAACATTTTTGTTTTACAGACACTATGCTGAATCGTATATTACATCTTTTCAGGTACGAAATGCAAGATCTCCATGTAACCAGCGTATTGTCTCAGATGATCACCCTCACTGAAGCTTACATCCAAATCTATGAACTAAAGCAGGACTGAAAAGTCATTAATCATAGGCAATAAATTAAACTAAGTTTATCACTGTGTATTTATTTATTGGCTACATTAAATCGATATATAAATGGCTATTTTAGAATGATTAGAAAATCCCGTAATTGGCCAGTGGAATGACCGTTGCGCTTAAAATAATGCTTAGTTTATAACATGGATACATCATTATTACATAAATGTATTTAGAATCACATTTTATATTTGACACAGCACATACCAATTGTCGTAAGGTAAAGGTTTTGTAAAGTTCAGAAAAAGACCCAGATTCAAATACTTTGCTAAAAACTTACTACCAGTGGAATACAAATGCAGACAAGAGCCTAAAGAGCTCATACTGAGAATAGATGGCATTATACATTGTTTCTTGGCATATTGAACTTGTTGTGGAACAATGTTGGATGAGCATCGGCTAATATTATAAGGCCTCTCTCCACAGTAATAGCTTCGTATTGACCCTGAACCAAGATATATCAGTGGCTCTCTCCCCTCTTGCCAGCTACCCTCTTGAACTCTCCCATATTCGTTGTGGAGATCGGTGAGCCGTAGAACGCGAGATGATCAATCTGTGTGACGTCATCACCTGATTGGTTGTCTTTTATGAAGAGTTGTACATTCTGTACGTTTTGGAATTTTACGAACTTGAGGGGGACGGGATTTCCTTCCAAGTCACTTGGAGTTAATCTGGAAACAAAGAGATAGACATTAAGTTTGCTGTATCGTGTTATGCCGGTTGACGGCGTAAACGCATTTAGAGCCTCGTAGCGCCATCTGTTGACGAATAGATGTAGTATAATGTAGATATGCTAAGCGCCATCTGTTGACGAGTAGCGTAGTAATTGTGTAATTTTGGTAACCAGTGATTAGTAAGATTATTTTGCTTACTCCAACTCCTGCACTGATGAGTTCCCAGCCGCCTGGTCAAAGTCCAGAGTCCTCGGCTGGTTGATGAACAGTTTGATGATTTTAGGTCCTTTGTCGGCCGGCCCTTTCACTTTCAGTGAGTGGATTTTCACCAACTAAAACAAACATACTATCTAGTAAAGGAAACCATAGACAACTTCAGTGTTCATTGCTTTCTGCAAAATTCCACCGATCCTACTATCGAAGGATCCTGCTAATATTATAAATGCGAAAGTTTGTGAGTTTTTGCCACCTGATGAATTGCGATATGAGGATTCCATTTTTCAAAACTTACAAGTCACAAATTACAAGAGCTATGGTAGTGTTGTTATGATTTTAAGGTAAATTAGGCGTAACATAGGTACACACTTGTAGTTTGTAACTTGTATCGTTTGAGGAATAGGTCCCTGGATTGATACACAGGTTTAATTTAATTCCGGATACCACATAAGCAACACTGCGGACCAATCCTTGTGTATATAATATTTTGTAGCTAAAATGATGTTTTTTCAGTCAAGGAACTTTTCTTCTTGTAAATTCCCATCAGGTGAGATGAAGCCAAAGGCAAGCCCATATTAGATTTAAAAAAAAAAACTGTTTTTTAATTGACTCCTGTAGTAGGCTTTTGTGGATTGTCACAATACTGCATTGCATGCCTGTTCTATGTTAGCTGTCTGGCATTAGATCTGTGAAGAGTATGCCTGGTTATACAGATAACACACCCACCTGGTTGAATGATATATTGATGATGAGCTGCTCATCACAGTCGCTGGCCAAATAGCCGGCCCCGCTGGTCAGGGAGTGCAACATGGGGTGCTCATCAGCCTCGTTCAAACACTCGCACTCACTCTTTGTGATGAAGGTGTTTAAGTCCATCTGGTAAATAAAATTTTACATAAGTTCAAAACCAGATCATAACGTAGCAAACAGTATGAAGAGGTTAGAAGAGACTAGTTCTAATCAATTTCATGAAGATGACAAGATCTACTCTGATATTACCACAATTAACATTGTATATTCTTCAACTTTAGATCATATAATATCTGACGATATTCGCATGATGCAGCTTATCTAAGAACAATGCGCCTTGGGCGCTGAGGGCGGCTCGCGGGAGGAGACGGTACCGGCACAGCCAGGCGGTGCGAACACTGGGCACTAGGACTACCTCCTGCATTGTCATGCGACGGCAGGCTATGGCAGAGCAGAGACCCTGGCGCGGTCCCACCGGTGCCCTAGTGCACTGACCTTAATATCATTATACATTGAATATCAAAAAGGTTGTAACAAAATTATTAATGTGTGCATGGAGGTACTTTATGAGCATAATAACATTGTAATAATAAACACGCCTAATTACCTCTGTACTGACACTACAGCATGATATTCCTAATGTTAGTCGGAAAATCAATCAATGCATGGCATTACTCATTTTATACAATTAAAAACGTTTGTCATCAACTGGCATCACTTTTGACAGCTTTTAAAGTTTGCTGTGGTTAGCCACCATTATTGGTAGTTTTTCAATTATTTGTTGAACAGCAAATAATAGTATTTTTTTTAAATCAAACCTGCCTTGCTATATGAAAGGAGCTTCCTGAAGTAGTCAGGTATCGCTTCGCAAACTTAGAATGGGGCACTGATGCTGATTTGTACTCACAGCCCACCTTGTATTCACGAATATGGAATATAACATGGAAAAATCATTACCATGAATATGGAATTTCATTTCAACTATCCTTATATCGGTACAAATACTGGAGAAGTCTGTAGGTAGCAATTGAAAGAATTTTATTTTCAATTAATATTTTCAATTTTTTTTTAGTATGTATCATTTTTGATGTTGAGTAATTCGCCTATTTTCCATGACCACTATTCGCGGCACCTCTACTTTAAAGCGCCTCGCCTACGATAGAATAATAGAGCTAGACAGCTTAGAGAGTTAGTCTATTCCATACTCTGCTTTCTAGGTACTCTATTGTGGATGAGGCGCTTTACTTTGCACCACCATGTTAAATAGGTATCTTACATGTCCTGCAACAGTGTTATCTTCATCACCTTCTTCCTCCGTGCCGTAATACTGCCGGACTTTGTTCTCCAACGCCGAGGGATCAGCACCCTGCAGTCTGTCAATTTTCGTCTGCAACAAACACAGACTTACAGTTCAGTCAACAAAACTTAGGTCAGATTTGGAAATACATCTGTCAAAAGTGGTGGGAATTTCACAAGGTCCATTTAGCTGTTATGGGTATAAAGCACTTTAGCCCTCTCGTAGCTTCATCACAGCATTCTTCTCAGTTTCAGGTATTCTAAGGTTATTAGCTTGTTTCTTTGTGTTTCTTGTTTCTCCCAATTTTTCAATGACCAACTACAGGACAGACAGGCAAGACCAGGTGGTAGAAGGGTAGGCTGAGTGCCCGCTCTGGCATCGAATTCCAAAATAAGTAAGATGAACTGAAAGGTGAATAAAAGCTGCCCACTGCAACCCTGAATTAGTACCTACCGAATCTGTGAATTAGCAAACAATCAGAAATATATGTATTAAAACGCTGTATTCACCCGGTTTCTGTAAAATATGAATGTGGGCATTGCACTGACGCCCTGTGCCCCCGCTGTCTCCGCACATCGGTCCACGTCAACCTTTAGGAACATGGCTCTCGGGTACTTCGCTGGTAGCTGCTCGAAGAACGGAGCGATCCTTTGACACGGCGGACACCTAAACAAATCAGAGGTTACGTTTTATAGCCCAACAGTTGCACCATGACTTGGAAGTTTTCATCACCATCTACTTACCATGTCGCTGTGAAATCAACCACAACGAGTTTGGTGCCGGCACTTGCCATTTCCGTTTGGAAATGAGCTTCGTTTTCAATAACAGTCGCTAAACCCATTGTCTAAGAATTAAATATTATTAAAAGTTTTCCTGAAAAATAAGGATTCGACAACAACCAGAAATGAAATGAATGAATGTCTGAGAATGAATGACTGATGACTGACACTTTAAAATGTATTTTTTGATGTAACTGTCTGGATTGTAGTCTTTTTAGCCATGACTTTCTTCTTCTTTTCTTCATAGAATGGCTTCTGAGGTGTGCTCAAACGTCATGTCCTTTGGAATTATAGGAACATTTAATATTTTGATTACTGTCACTGTCACAGGACAAAAAGCAGCCTTTGGTGCTGCCAGCTACAATTTCAAAATTCGATGTCTGGATGTCTGTGTGAGTTCTGTTGATAAGAAAAATATTACGTCCAAAAGCATGCTCTAACACTACGTCAAAATTAAAAAAATAGGGCCAGTGTGTCCAAGCTGGTCCGAGCCATGGACGTAGTATACAAAAGGACTGAGCGCTCGCAGCTGAAAAACGAGCCGAGCAAGATATGTACTATAGAGACAGTGTGTCTCTTTCTATTACGGTGACCATAAAAAAAACATGTCCAGGAAACTTTTTCCAGAGACACTTACGAACGTGGAGTGGAACAAACATTAAATAGGTAAATCTAATTATTTATTACAGTTATTTATGCAGCCAGATTCATACTGGAGTCTTGGAAATTAGTAGTTGTGAATTAGTATCACGAATCGATAACACTTTTTGTTAATTTCGTAAAATGAAATGTGGACTTCCCCTAATAGATGACTCGGGACTGGGCTTGCGTTTAAGAAACACGTTTTTTTCCAATATCACAGAAAGTGTTATCGAACCTTGTTACTGATTACTTACCGAGTGTTCAGTGTCGGCAAACGGCGTGACTCGTGACGCAGCCATGCTGTGATGTTTCTCGTCTGCCGGGCGTCCCGCGACGGCCAACTTTTAAATTTGTAGTATCGATGACCTCTTAGTATTTACATATACAATGGTCATGGTCACCCTTGCTATCATAAAGCTATCATTTCAAGTGTTAGAAAGGGACAAACTGCCTCTATTCTAACTATCTCTCTCGGCTCGTTTTTCCTCTATCTATGACGGTAATCTAAATTGAGTCTTAATTTAATGGAATAAGGTCTTGTTTCGGTATTATAATTTTTAGAGCGCTCAGTCCTTTTGTATAGTACGTTCATGGTCCGAGCTCTTACTTTCAAAGAATATCTAATAAGGATGAATACCCTTTCATTGGTCCTAGCCTTGTTTTTTTCGTTTTATAGTGTAATTTTGCCAACTGTACATTCTACTGAACAAAAAATCAAATTGTAAAAAAGGCATCGCATCACCACAACTCACAACTTATGACTGAGCATAATAACATTTACTTTTACAAGTACGTTCAAGCATCGGATCAATAAATACATAAACGTGTATCTCTACTTCCATGGTACAAGCGAAGCGCAAGCAAAGCAGAATGCTGTCACTATGTGAACAAGAGATGGTAGTATCGCCTAGAAATCACAGAAAGTACTGAGTCAACGAGTGTTCGGCAGATTTTTTCCTCTATAGATCATAATTTGTACCGTACTAATATTTATTCTGTGGTAGGGTGTAGGGCGTAGACATCGAGTAACACGGAATGGAGACGCCATCAAAGGCATTCCCCGCTGTAGTTCCCCTCTAAATTGAATGCCCTCGAGGGCATACAGCTTATAAAAAACTAGCTGTCGCCGATTGCTCTGTCAGACTGAATCGACTCGCGTGGGAGATAGTGCTCCAAGAAAAATGCCGAGTTGTTCAGTTTTATGCTGTAAAAAAATGATTGGATCATCAAATTTACAAGAAGATGGTGTTTCCTTTCACATGTACCTGAATTTCAATTAAATTATTATAATTTATTGCATAAAAATTGACCAAGTCAAATTAAGCCGTATAAAAACAAAAGTGGCCATCTTAGATTTTGTAATTTTTGAGTTAGTGTTCGGGGTAAAATAATAAAACTGAACGGTTTAACAAAAAAAACCCTGAATATTTTATTCAATAACACTGATTCACTCTTCACTACGACTGCACTTCAGTACACTAGTCATTCATTACTCTAAAATCACTGCCAAGTTACTTGATTTATTGGTACTGAAAGCCAATTCCCTTACGACTACCCTGCCCACTCTTAAACCGAGCTCCACTTAAGCGTGTGATACAGGGGCGACATAAAAGTGACCAAAAGAATAGATATAAATGTGTATAATACATCAATGTGCATGTCAGGATGTATTCTGCTGACGTAAACATGTATATAACGTGTAATGTCAGTAAGCCAAGAGGTGGATGATTACTTAATATCCTTGATTACTAAATACCATTTATTAAACACGTTCGACATCATGTGACATGTGGCATTAAAGTAATCGTATTTGACGGCTATGTAACCACTAACTAACCGGTAACTACTAACTACTACTACTTCGTGTCACAGGCTCTTTCTTGGTTCAGTGACCAACTTGAGATATAGTGTCCCTGAAAGTGGCCTGTGACCAATGGTGAAAGAACCAGTGTGGTAAAAGGATTAAATGTACCTCGCAGAGGTGTATTATATGATATGTCAACGTAAGTGTCATGTGAAACTATATTTAAAGAAATTAAATTAAATCACACTACTATTAACAACAAGTGTAACATCAAAAAGTTTGTACATTTGAGAACTTTGATTACAAGAGATGGCAAGCATGAAGATGATATTTAAATGAGTGTAAATTCTGGAAATCAAGTGAACTTAACGTCTTATTATCAGCCGGAACGTATTCAAAAAGGCACGACGACTGGATGTGCATAGAGGGGTGTTAGTGCCAACACTAATGTATCTGGTGGTAGCGAAAGTTGCTAAGGCAGAATAAACATGAAAGTAGAATAAATGCAGTGAAGATGAGGTTTTTTTTTTTTTTTTTTTTTTTTTTTTAAATAAATAATGCTGGACAGTTCACACAACATTATCTAGCCCCAAGCTAAGCAGAGCTTGTGTTATGGGTACTAGATAACTGATATACTTAATACAATATATTACATAGATAGATATTTTTTATTATACATAGAAAATACCCAGAACACACTGAACAAATATCTGCGATCGCACAAATATTTGTTCCGAGGCGGGAATCGAACCCGCAACCTCCTGCGTCGCAGGCCAAGCTTCGCCAGCCGCGCCACAGAGGTCGTCGGTTTGAGAAGTATGTATGGTGGACTTTGAGAGAGAATAAGAAACTGTGTGTTAAGAGAGCATTGTAAAATGAAAGAGCACTTGTATAGTGACAAGGATTGAGAAAGGTATGCTTGGATGGTTTGGGTATATATAAAGGATGAATGATAGTAGATTAACGAAACTAGTTCATAAGATGAGCATGAATGGGACAGTTGGAAGGGGGAGACCTCGGTGAAGGTATTCAGAATAGATCAGGGTCGATCTGGAGAATGGCCAGGCTAAGAGCGCCCTTAACCAATGAGCATATATGAAGAATGTGATGTGAGTGAATGAAGCGAAACAGGTATGCCAGGATCGTAGCAAGTGGAAATTCATGGTCTCTGCCTACTTCTCTGGGAAACAGGCGTGAGTATGTGTGTATGTTTGTAATATTATAAATGCTAAATTTTCTAAGGATTGGATGAAATTTAGAACGGCGATAGCTGGACCACTGGAATAGTTTTAAATTTTATTTAGATGTTCCCATAGGATCAAAACTTATGCGAGTGAAATCGCGGGTTGCTTCTAGTTTATAATAAGAATAAAACTACGTGGTTAATTTTATCAAAATCGGCAATATTGATCATACTTAAATAACTTTACTCTTTTCAGTTAAATGTAAATAAAGATGCTTTAAAAAAATCGTTGATCGCCCATTGTGAGGTTACTGTACAATCTTTGCACGTTGTGTTTGCCTATAATGAGGGGTTTTCACGGCCATACCAAATCATCTATAAACCCTTGAAAATAGATGTCGCTGCTGTGTACTTAACTGTAAAAATAAAGTGAAATGTAAAAGTCAACAACGAAGTGATATATTTTCGTGGTATTTTGTTACTATCACAGAAAATAACATAGGTACGATGCATTTGTTGTTTTTGACAACCACAGTTGAGTCAGGGCCATCAATTGAGCCAAATTGAATAAAAAAAAAACGAAAATGAAAAGCCCCCATTGGTTTCTTCTGTAGCTAAAGATAGGTATATAGTTTGTACCTCTTCATGTATGCATGTCGGATCCTCAAGATCCCTCCGAGCGGCAAAAGGCAACTTAGGGGCTTTCCAGTGGGTCTCGTGCAAATGAGGAAAATTCAAAAGAGGTTTCACTAAGATTTTATTCAAACTGACTTTGAACTTGATTTTGTATTTTGTTGATTAAATCGTGTGCACTCTGCCAACGCCGATGTAATAATGAGCTCTGGTGCTTTCGTACGCTCCTTTTATATCTGAGCGTCGATCGCTTTGCGTCTTTGCGTAAACAAGACTCGGGCGCATTCGTTTGGGTGGCGCGACACGACAGAATACGATTGTTCGCAGCCGTACACGTGGTGTTTATAAGCCTTCAATCTCAGTAGATCTTTTCTCCAGATTCATCATATGACTTCTCTCTCCGACATACATGTGTAGACTGTTGGTAAACCTAATATTTTTTTTTATTAAATAAGCAACTGCTAACATTAACAGCCTCAATGCACACTGAAATAGCTTTGTGCTCATTTAACAGTTTTTTTATTTCTCAAAAATTCCTGTATGTGAGTTGCCCGTGTTTTCTTTTATACTACTAAATTAGTGATGTGCCTCAATAATATAGTAGATTTTTTATCGATAAAATAAATGCTCGTTTAATATGTTTTACAAGCTATTGAAATTTGATTTATATTATTCGGGAGCCAATAGCCTAGCCTAACCTAACTTTCTAACCGTTAATCCAATCACCATGAAGGTATTGGTATGTAACAAGGTAGGTAACTGTTATGATTAAATTTGAAATTATTCATTTTATGCCATAAGTTGACGACCTGTGTGGCGCAGTGGACGAAGGTTCGCCTGTGACGCAGGAGGTTGCGGGTTTGATTCCCGCCTCAGAACAAATATTTGTACGATCTTCAGATATTTGTTCAGGGTGTTCTGGGTATTTTCTATGTTAATGCAAAATAAATATCTATGTAATGTACTGTACTAGGGATATCAGTTATCTAGTCCATATCACAAGCTGTGCTGGGCTTGGGGCTGGATAATCTTGTGTGAACTGTGTCCAGCATCAAAAAATAAAATAAAAATAAATATATATATATATATATATATATATAATGAAATTCACTTAGGTACAATGTGAAAGAAAACCCCATCTTTTCGTAAATTCGATGTTCCAGACCTTGATTTACAGCTGAAAATGTAACGATTCGGCATTTCAGTATTTGTAGCACTGTCACACTGTTTTACTCTATGCGTCACACGATCGGTTCAGTCTGACAGAGCAATCGGCCCATCATGATACAATTTTATTACTAGCAAAAGCAAAACATGCTTGGTGAGGGCTAGCAAGCTTTTTTTCCGTGATTATTTATATTTAAACAAAGACATGAATTTAAATTACTATGCTAAATTACAACGGATAGTTTTTTCGTTAAGTGTACCACAAAATTGCATGGGATAGTAGAGGACTCGCTTCGCTCGCCCTAATGATCGGGTGAAAACAGTTTTACTAACACGTATGCCCAAATGAAATTGTGCATAGCCAGAGGGGAACGACATCTTGACATGAATTTAAATTACTATGTGATATTACAAATCTAGAGGTGTGATAGTTTTTCGTAAAAAGTTGCATGCCTACCTAGGTTGTGGGATACGTGATCACGATAAATTAACAAAAGCATTTCCCAGTTTGAACTCATTTACTCATTTTCAAGAAAAGTTGAGTCATGAGTGTCCGTACTGTGTCGTGGGATTTTCCTATTCAAATCCTATTCTTTGATTGATCAAAGAATTAAAAAAAAAAATGCTAGGTATAATTTTTTCAACGCGATATTCTGTTCACTAGATAAAGCGCTAAGTATTACTTTACCTACCATTGTTTAACATTAACATAACTTAACACACCCAACACATACCTACATAGTTGTGATCCCACACTAGGATCCCATGTGACGTGGGATAATTATGCCTGAAATTTAAAAAAAAACTATTTTACATTTTAATGACTAATGTAGTTTTTTGGCACTTAGGATCATGATTTTTGGTTTTTGACAATAACAGTGACTGACAGATATAATACATCATATATTTCGTGGCCAGAACCGACATGGATTATGTAGGTTAGAAGGATGACGGCAGCTAAGTAAAGCGTTTTTTCCTTTCCTTTCCTTTCCTTTCGTCTCTTTTGACTTGCCGACCCATAGTTTTATGAAATTATTGTAGGCTTTGAACAAAATTCTAATTAAATTTTCCCAAGAACTAATCATCTCATGAGCTAGTGGTTGTACCTGGGGAACTCAAAATTTTCTTGATTTTTTCTCTATACTCTAAGTTTCCGCGTTTACCCCCTCTCTCTCCAGCCTACTACTACCTTTTACTAATCTAAAATTTCATAGTGATCCACAAAATGATCTGTATGTTATCCTCGATAACAACTCCGGAACTCCTCCTTCACAGAGAGCGTTCAACCCTTCCCCCCCATACCTAGCCGCCCTTAAATCCCTTCAATGACCCTTGATGGTAGCACAGAATATATACAGTAGGCAAAGTAAGTTCCTACCAAAAAGTTATCGATACTATTAATTTATCGACTTGAGTGCTGGAAGTCCCTAGAACGGGTGTTACTGTCAATTTTGTGACATAACATGATGTTTGTACACAGAAAGCATCTATGTGTGTATAAAGATTTTTGATGTGTTGCTGTTTATAGATGTGTGCGTTTATAGCGATAGAACGACTGGTTACAAAAGTGTGCATTAAACTGTAAGTGAGTGCGTGAAGCCCCCCCCAAAAATTTCTGAATAAATATGTATCGGTTGACAGCTCTAAGGCGTCTCCCCTCCGGTACGGAGGCCTGCGTTGCTCGATGGGCGTAGAGTAGTTTTTTTTTTATCTTTCCGGTTGCTCAAAAATACTTTAATTGTGACGTACCAGAGCAAAGTAAAAATAGCATTAATAGCCCTTGCACACGTACGCCAATTCGACAAACGGACGATCAAATCGCCCGTTTGTCGAATTGGCGTGTGCGTCAAGCTAGCGACCCCCAAATCGAATTCAGGGTTTTCTTCCCGGCCAATAAATAGTGCATAAATAGTGCCAAATAGTGCCTTTAGTTAAATAATTAGTGCCTCAATACTTTAGAAGCATCGAGCAACGCAGGCCTCCTTACCGGAGGGGAGACGCCTTAGAGCTGTCAACCGATACATATTTATTCAGAAATTTTTGGGGGGGGCTTCACGCACTCACTTACAGTTTAATGCACACTTTTGTAACCAGTCGTTCTATCGCTATAAACGCACACATCTATAAACAGCAACACATCAAAAATCTTTATACACACATAGATGCTTTCTGTGTACAAACATCATGTTATGTCACAAAATTGACAGTAACACCCGTTCTAGGGACTTCCAGCACTCAAGTCGATAAATTAATAGTATCGATAACTTTTTGGTAGGAACTTACTTTGCCTACTGTATATATTCTGTGCTACCATCAAGGGTCATTGAAGGGATTTAAGGGCGGCTAGGTATGGGGGGAAGGGTTGAACGCTCTCTGTGAAGGAGGAGTTCCGGAGTTGTTATCGAGGATAACATACAGATCATTTTGTGGATCACTATGAAATTTTAGATTAGTAAAAGGTAGTAGTAGGCTGGAGAGAGAGGGGGTAAACGCGGAAACTTAGAGTATAGAGAAAAAATCAAGAAAATTTTGAGTACCCCAGGTACAACCACTAGCTCATGGGATGATTAGTTCTTGGGAAAATTTAATTAGAATTTTGTTCAAAGCATACAATAATTTCATAAAACTATGGGTCGGCAAGTCAAAAGAGACGAAAGGAAAGGAAAGGAAAAAACGCTTTACTTAGCTGCCGTCATCCTTCTAACCTACATAATCCATGTCGGTTCTGGCCACGAAATATACGATGTATTATATCTGTCAGTCACTGTTATTGTCAAAAACCAAAAATCATGATCCTAAGTGCCAAAAAACTACATTAGTCATTAAAATGTAAAATAGTTTTTTTTTTACATTTCAGGCATAATTATCCCACGTCACATGGGATCCTAGTGTGGGATCACAACTATGTAGGTATGTGTTGGGTGTGTTAAGTTATGTTAATGTTAAACAATGGTAGGTAAAGTAATACTTAGCGCTTTACCTAGTGAACAGAATATCGCGTTGAAAAAATTATACCTAGCAATTTTTTTTTTAAATTCTTTGGTCAATCAAAAAATAGGATTTGAATAGGAAAATCCCACGACACAGTACGGACACTCATGACACGACTTTTCTTGAAAATGAGTAAATGAGTTCAAACTGGGAAATGATTTTGTTAATTTATCGTGATCACGTATCCCACAACCTAGGTAGGCATGCAACTTTTTACGAAAAACTATCACACCTCTAGATTTGTAATATCACATAGTAATTTAAATTCATGTCAAGATGTCGTTCCCCTCTGGCTATGCACAATTTCATTTGGGCATACGCGTTAGTAAAACTGTTTTCGCCCGATCATTAGGGCGAGCGAAGCGAGTCCTCTACTATCCCATGCAATTTTGTGGTACACTTAACGAAAAAATTATCCGTTGTAATTTAGCATAGTAATTTAAATTCATGTCTTTGTTTAAATATAAATAATCACGGAAAAAAAGCTTGCTAGCCCTCACCAAGCATGTTTTGCTTTTGCTAGTAATAAAATTGTATCATGATGGGCCGATTGCTCTGTCAGACTGAACCGATCGTGTGACGCATAGAGTAAAACAGTGTGACAGTGCTACAAATACTGAAATGTCGGATCGTTACATTTTCAGCTCTAAATCAAGGTCTGGAACATCGAATTTACGAAAAGATGGTGTTTTCTTTCACATTGTACCTAAGTGAATTTCATTATATATATAAGTATATTTATTTTTATTTTATTTTTTGATGCTGGACACAGTTCACACAAGATTATCCAGCCCCAAGCCAAGCACAGCTTGTGATATGGACTAGATAACTGATATCCCTAGTACAGTACATTACATAGATATTTATTTTGCATTAACATAGAAAATACCCAGAACACCCTGAACAAATATCTGAAGATCGTACAAATATTTGTTCTGAGGCGGGAATCAAACCCGCAACCTCCTGCGTCACAGGCGAACCTTCGTCCACCGCGCCACAGAGGTCGTCAACTTATGGTATAAAATGAATAATTTCAAATTAAAATCATAACAGTTACCTACCTTGTTACATACCAATACCTTCATGGTGATTGGATTAACGGTTAGAAAGTTAGGTTAGGCTAGGCTATGGCTCCCGAATAATATAAATCAAATTTCAATAGCTTGTAAAACATATTAAACGAGCATTTATTTTATCGATAAATAATCTACTTTATTATTGAGGTACATCACTAATTTAGTTGTATAAAAGAAAACACGGGCAACTCACATACAGAAATTTTTGAGAAATAAAAAAAACTGTTAAATGAGCACAAAGCTGTTTCAGTGTGCATTGAGGCAGTTATTGTTAACAGTTGCTTATTTAATATAAAAAAATTAGGTTTACCAACAGTCTACACATGTATGTCGGAGAGAGAAGTCATATGATGAATCTGGAGAATAGATCTACTGAGATTGAAGGCTTATAAACACCATGTGTACGGCTGCGAACAATCGTATTCTTTCGTGTCGCGCCACCCAAACGAATGCGCCCGAGTCTTGTTTACGCAAAGACGCAAAGCGATCGAAGCTCGGATATTATATTATATTATATTTATTATATTTATTATATTTATTATAAGGAAAACCAGCAGCACATGCATACAAAATAAATAAAAGAAGTTAAAGCAGAAGGCTATTAAAAGGTTTTCACGTTTAGAAATAATAATAGATACATAAAAAGAGAGAACAGGCTGAGTGGACTAAAAACTACTATAAACTACAATCTGGTATACAAAACACATAGCAGAAAAATAGAATAAAAAATAAAAAATGAGAGATACAAATGATGAATACATACAAAACAGAAAACAACAGTATAACTATAACAGTAAAAGTAAAACAAACAGTATAAATGAAGGAAACAGATATAAATAATAGTAAACAAAAAAAAAATAAGAACAAGAACCAAATAAGTAAACCACACCTATCTCATGACGAAATTTCATCATCCTCCGCGGAGGGCGAGAAAAAGTCAGAACTGAGCCGCCGCCTCACGGAACCGACACTGGAGTAGAATAGGTCTAGACCTATTTGCTTAGATAATTTATTAAATTGGTTACCAACTCGCCATAAATAGGAGTTTTGGCGATAATTCGTTCTAACTATTGGTACATGAATAATCTCGTTATATCTAATTATTGTACGGGGAACAACAAGTGTTATTTTACTAAGAAGTTCGGGGCAATTAATATGATTATTAGTGATTTTGAGCAAGAAAAGCAGGTCACCAATTTCACGCCTTTTTTTGAGTGGCAGAAGGTGGAATTTACGACAAAGGTCAACATAGTTAGCAGAATTATACGGAACCTTAAGGCGAAAGCAAATAAACTTAATAAATTTGGTTTGAATACGCTCAATTCTGTTGATATAGGTATCATAACGTGGACTCCAAATTTGAGAAGCATATTCAAGTATGCTGCGCACGTAAGTGCAATATAAATTTTTAAATGTTTTACATCTACTAAAACTAACGGAGCTTCTCATTATAAAGCCTAAAGCTTTGGACGCTTTAGCAATGATGGAATCGATATGAGAGTCAAAGAGAAGTTTAGAATCATGCAGCACGCCTAGATCTCTCATAACCGTGCAATCCTGCAACCTCTGATTTTTTAATAGATAAACTGATTTGACTACAGTTTTTTTGCGAGTATATGTAATAGTAAAGCATTTAGACGGATTGAGATCTAGTTTATTACTAGCACAGTACGTGTCAAGTCGATATAAATCAGCCTGCAAGTCAAGCACATCCCGAGGAGTAACTATAGTCTTAAAAATCTTCATATCATCAGCAAATGAAAGCAGGTTACTGTTGACAAAACAGGAAGAGATATCATTAATAAATATCAGGAAGAGCAAGGGTCCGAGCAGTGATCCTTGGGGGACTCCACTAGGAATAAGAACCCAGCTGGACATATAATTATTAACAACAACAGCCTGCGACCTACTGCAGATGTACGACGAGAACCAACGGAGCAGATCCCCTCTAATACCCATACTAAATAACTTAAGCAACAGAAGGCTATGGTCAATCCTATCAAAGGCCTTGCTGTAATCAGTATAGATTACGTCAACCTGACGACCATTATCTATTGACTCACTCAAGAACTCATTGAAAATAATAAGGTTAGACACAGTCGACCGCCCTTTAAGGAACCCATGCTGGAAGGGGGAGAAATGCTGATGAAGCGCTGAATAAATCTGATTGTACACTATCCTTTCAAATAGCTTAGCAACTAAGCATAGCTTGGAGATAGGCCTATAGTTGATAATCTCACATTTAGAGCCCTTTTTATAAATTGGCGATACAAATGCTGTTTTCCAGAGCTTAGGTACGGCACTCAAAGATATTGATTTCTTAAATAAAAATGAAACAGGAATGTAAATTGACTTAGCACACGACTTGAGGAAGACAGGGCTAACGTGGTCTGGGCCAGCAGACTTGGATAAATCAAGGTTAGAGATCAATTTAAACACCTCATCAGGATCGATCTCAATACTGCCAATATCGCATTTCATAGCCTCTGAAGGGACTAATGAGTCAACGTTATAAGAACAGATGCCAGAGGGGACAAGGAAAGTAGAATGAAAATACTTAGAGAATGCTTCGCAGATAGATTCACCTGTAGCTACTGAAGCGTCTAAATAATTTAGATGTGAAGGTATACCATTTGGTTTCGAGCGACTTTATACGTAGGACCAAAACTTTTTTGGATTTTGTTCAATACTATTCTCAATGGATGACATATAATCGGCGAAGCATTTCTTTTCCAAGAGTTGGATTCGATTACGTAAAAGTTTGTAAGTGGCTAAGTCTGTAAGTCCACCATAAGTTTTATATTTCCTATAATGCCTATATTTTTCCTTAATTAATCTAATGAGTGCCCGGCTAAACCACTTAGGGTAAGAGCTGTCACTGACCAACCTAGACGGGACATATTGGTGTTTAAGCTGATCTAAAATCGAATAAAAAAACTCAACTGCTTCCTCGAGCGAACGCGAATCAAATTCAGCATTCCAGTCCATGTCCGCGATCTTGTTGTTAATAGATAAATAATCACCTTTGTTATAAGAATATTTTAAATAGGACTGAGATTTAAGGCAAGATACATTCAGAAAAGAGGCTCTGAGAAGAAGAGGTTTGTGGTGTGGTTTGTGGATATAAAAGGAGCGTACGAAAGCGCCAGAGCTCATTATTACATCGGCGTTGGCAGAGTGCACACGATTTAATCAACAAAATACAAAATCAAGTTCAAAGTCAGTTTGAATAAAATCTTAGTGAAACCTCTTTTGAATTTTCCTCATTTGCACGAGACCCACTGGAAAGCCCCTAAGTTGCCTTTTGCCGCTCGGAGGGATCTTGAGGATCCGACATGCATATATGAACTATATACCTATCTTTAGCTACAGAAGAAACCAATGGGGGCTTTTCATTTAAGTTTTTTTTTTTTATTCAATTTGGCTCAATTGATGGCCCTGACTCAACTGTGGTTGTCAAAATCAACAAATCCATCGTACCTCTGTTATTTTGTGTGATAGTAACAAAATACCACGAAAATATATCACTTCGTTGTTGACTTTTACATTTCACTTTATTTTTACAGTTAAGTACACAGCAGCGACATCTATTTTCAAGGGTTTATAGATGATTTGGTATGGCCGTGAAAACCCCTCATTATAGGCAAACACAACGTGCAAAGATTGTACAGTAACCTCACAATGAGCGATCAACGATTTTTTTAAAGCATCTTTATTTACTTTTAACTGAAAAGAGTAAAGTTATTTAAGTATGATCAATATTGCCGATTTTGATTAAATTAACCACGTAGTTTTATTCTTATTATAAACTAGAAGCAACCCGCGATTTCACTCGCATAAGTTTTGATCCTATGGGAACATCTAAATAAAATTTAAAACTATTCCAGTGGTCCAGCTATCGCCGTTCTAAATTTCATCCAATCCTTAGAAAATTTAGCATTTATAATATTACAAACATACACACATACTCACGCCTGTTTCCCAGAGAAGTAGGCAGAGACCATGAATTTCCACTTGCTACGATCCTGGCATACCTGTTTCGCTTCATTCACTCACATCACATTCTTCATATATGCTCATTGGTTAAGGGCGCTCTTAGCCTGGCCATTCTCCAGATCGACCCTGATCTATTCTGAATACCTTCACCGAGGTCTCCCCCTTCCAACTGTCCCATTCATGCTCATCTTATGAACTAGTTTCGTCAATCTACTATCATTCATCCTTTAACCAATAACCCAAACCATCCAAGCATATCTTTCTCAATCCTTGTCACTATACACGTGCTCTTTCATTTTACAATGCTTTCTTAACACACAGTTTCTTATTCTATCTCTCAAAGTCCACCATACATACTTCTCAAACCTCTCATCTTCAGTGCATTTATTTTACTTTCATGTTTATTCTGCCTTAGCAACTTTCGCAACCACCATACATTAGTTTTGGCACTAACACTCCTCTATGCACATCCAGTCGTGCCTTTTTGAATACGTTCCGGCTGATAATAAGGCGTTAAGTTCACCTGGTTTCCAGAATTTACTCTCATTTAAATATCATCTTCATGCTTGCCATCTCTTGTAATCAAAGTTCCCAAATGTACAAACTTTTTCATGTTACACTTGTTGTTAATAGTAGTGTGATTTAATTATATTTCTTTAAATATAGTTACACATGACATTTACGTTGACATATCATCATACACCTCTGCGAGGCACAATTAATCCTTTTACCATACTGGTTCTTTCACCATTGGTCACTAGGCCCCTTTCAGGGACACTATATCTCAAGCTGGTTAGTGAACCAAGAAAGAGCCCGTGACACGAAGTAGTAGTAGTTAGTAGTTACCGGTTAGTTAGTGGTTACATAGCCATCAAATACAAATACACGTTATTCCACATGTCACATTTTGTCGAACGTGTTTAATGAATTGTATTTAGTAATCAAGGATATTAAGTAATCATCCACATCTTGGCTTACTGACATTACACGTTGTATACATGTTTACGTCAGCAGAATAAATCCTGAAATGCACATTGATGTATTATACACATTTATATCTACGCTTTTGGTCACTTTTATGTCGCACCTGTGTCTCACGATTAAGTGGAGCTTGATTGCCGAGCGAGCAGGGCAGTCGTAAGGGAATTGGCTTTCATTGCGAATAAATCACGTAACTTGGCAGTGATTTTAGAGTAATGAATGACCAGTGTACTGAAGTGCAGTCGCAGTGAAGAGTGAACCAGTGTTATTGAATAAAATATTCACGGTTTGTTTTGTTAAACCGTTCAGTTTTATTATTTTATCCCGAACACGAACTCAAAAATTACAAAATCTGAGATGGCCACTTTTGTTTTTATACGGCTTAATTTTACTTGGTCAATTTTCATGCAATAAGTTATAATAATTTAATTGAAATTCAGGTACATGTGAAAGGAAACACTATCTTTTTGTAAATTTGATGATCCAATCATTTTTTTACAGCATAAAACTGAACAATTCGGCATTTTTCTTAGAGCACTATCTCCCACGCGAGTCGATTCAGTCTGACAGAGCGATCGACGACAGCTAGTTTTTTATAAGCTGTATGCCCTCGAGGGCATTCAATTTAGAGGGGAACTACAGCGGGGAATGCCTTTGATGGCGTCTCCATTCCGTGTTGCTCGATGTTTAGAAGTTATAAGCTAAAGAATGGGGGGTCGCCAGCTTGACGTCACGATAGCGACCCCCACCTCAGCAAAACCTCAGCAACGAGGCTGCAACAGAATAGAAGATATTTGATATTCTTTCTGAGACTATTGGCTTCGTTCGTTTATAGATCGGCAAGTTTATAAGAAGAGCAAGCACGAATTTCAAAATGTTAACAAGCTGTGTCCTACTTACTTAATATAATACAAACATGTCAACAATATGGACAAATAACAACAACAATAACAATATCAATTAGCGCCCAATATCAAGCGGCGGCTATTTACAAAAACTGAAATCACACTTATTGATGTGTGCCTGTGCATATAAACACAATTTATTATAATAAGTACAAGCTAGAAGAAGAATAGGTACGCATAGGTAGGTAGGTACTTAGGTCTTTTACTTCTTACATTAATGTATTCAGAGAATGGAATCCCTTTGTACTGAGGAAGGCCTCCTAGGTCACGTCCACCTAGGAATCTATATCCAATCATATATTTGAATCGTAAATATAATTATCCATAAATATGGCCATATTTTTTACAAATACCAACATTTTTATTTAACTCGACAAAACAATTTAAGGCTCCTACAAAAGATGTAGGAAAATATACATGCATCAGACTGCATGACATGTAGGTAAGTCGGGACACATGTGTTTATTTAGTATGAGTATCCACAGAATTGAGACAAGAAAATATACTTGATAAAAACATGTTTTGAATATTTTAAGATTTTACATGAGAACGATGAATATCTATTTTTTTTTCTTATACTGGTCACTTTTTTTCTAAAAGGTTCAGAATCTTAATCCAATAATATATTTTTATCGAAAATATAATTATCCATAAATATGGACATATTTTGTACAAATATCAACATTTTTATTTATACTCGACAAAACAATTTAAGGCTCCTACAAAAGATGTAGGATGAATATACATGCATCATGAAACTGGAGACATGTAGGTAAGTCGGGACTTAATGCTACTCGCTTGTATAGTAAATAGGTAGGTAGAGTAAAAGCAAGTTTTCATGTTTGGTAAAATTTTATTTGAGAACGATGAAAATCTTGTGACTTTTTCAAAATACCATTTTTGAGCAAATCCGATCTCCTTTGTTTGTTTTCAAGTTTTTAGAACCTACCTACAAAGTTACTAAACAAATTTACCGCACCTAGACTTGCCAGGTACCTACCTAATTATAATCATCATGGCTTAGACTAAGTAGTATAACATATAATAGGTAATAACTCACTTTAAGGTCAGAGTGTATGTAGGGGGACAATGAGGTTTTTTTTTTTTTTTTTTTATGAAATACATAGGCAAACTATCATATGGCCCACCTGATGTGAAGTGGTCACCGTCGCTTATAGACACCGGCAACACCCAAGGTATTGTAGATGCGCTGCCTACCCTGAAGTAATTTATGAACATTTTTCTTGAAGCGACACATGTCGTAACCAAGCGGGAAAACCTCAGATGGAAGCTCATTCCATAGTTTGTAGGTATGGGGAAGAAATGATCTCGAGAAACGAGTCGTTCGAGAAACCCAGGGATCTATGATGTGCGGATGAGCCTTGTCATTAGCACAGATAAAAGAATACTATACTAGTCATTAGTAATAATGTTTCTCTAAAACTCGGGTTATCATCGTAATTGTTACACGTACAGTATATTTAGTACAGTTACACAGTGTAGCGTCTTTTGCATCAGCAAGCAGTTAAAAATTCTATAAAAAAGACAAATTTCGGTGTGAGTAACTATACTAAGGTAATTTTTAATTTATAGGAACATGCTCAGAAATGGTCAAATGGAAGGAAACCATTGTCTAGATCTCAAATCACTAGGTAGATGGGTACTAAATAAATAATTAACTTACTACTTAATGTACTTACTTAATTCACTTAAATTCACGAACATAAATTTGACTTTAAGTACTAATAGTCCAACGGTTTTTTACAGTTTCACCTCTAAGACCCAAAAAAACCACAGCTCATAAAAACCGGCCAAGTGTGAGTCGGACTCGCATTATCAATATCAAGCAAAAACGAACAAAAAAGTCACGTGATTTTTATATGGGAGCCCCTTTAAGTATTTATTTTATTCTGTTTTTTCGTATATGTTTTTATAGCGACAACAGAAATACCTACATCATCTGTGAAAATTTCAACAGTCTAACTATCACGGTTCATGAGATACAGTTTGGTGACACCCTGACAGACAGACAGGCAGACAGACGGACGGACAGCGGAGTCTTAGTAATAGGGTCCCGTTTTACCCTTTGGATACGGAACCCTAAAAATTACCAGTTTCCCCCACAGACAACACTATCTATCCTACAGGAACCCTTTATTTTCTTTAATATTTTAGGCGTTAATTCCGTAGTATATGGTATAACTATACCAAGAACCATTAAAATCCATAAAGTAGTTTCAGCGTGATGATTTTTCAAGAATACATACAGGCAGAGAGACAGAAATAAAAAAAAACCATAGATAGGTACTATTTGAGTTTGTGTTTACCTCAATTCACATTTAGATTTCTGGTAGATGCAGGCGGGCCAAGACTGTTCTTCGTGTCATTATATTAGGGGGGAGGCCTTTATCATAACAAAACATAACACCCAACAGTTACATACATGTCTAGCAGTGAACTTCTGCAGGCTGAAAATGTTGATGATGACTGTTGTATTAGTGTAAACGAGCCTTTATTTTATGTTCAATTACCTGCCGACCAATGAAATGCGTCACGGAATGTAGAGAAAAGAATGTTGTCATGTCAGTTACCGTATTGGCGCGGCAGTGAGGGCAGTGAAAACCGACGCGATGAAGCCAATAGTCTCAGTAAGAATATCAAATATCTTCTGTTCTGTTGCAGCCTCGTAGCTTAGGGTTTGCTGGTCTAAGGCACTAATTAGGCACTATTTTTTGAGATATAGAAAAACGTCGGAAATTAATAAATTAATTTTGTCAGTTGCCTTATTGGCGCGGCAGTAAGGGCAGCGAAGACCGACGCCTTGAAGCCAATAGTCTCAGAAAGAATATCAAATATCTTATATTCTGTTGCAGCCTCGTTGCTGAGGTTTTGCAGGTCTTAGGCACTAATTAGGCACTATTTTTTGAGATATAAAGCTAAGTCGTACGTGCTGTGGTTGCTGAGTTACAGGTGGGGGTCGCTATCGTGACGTCAAGCTGGCGACCCCCCATTCTTTAGCTTATAACTTCTAAAGTATTGAGGCACTAATTATTTAACTAAAGGCACTATTTGGCACTATTTATGCACTATTTATTGGCCGGGAAGAAAACCCTGAATTCGATTTGGGGGTCGCTAGCTTGACGCACACCAATTGTCACCGTGTGCACGCGATTGTGCTTAGCAATTCGACAATACATTCGTTCAATTCAATAAAATCATTCAATCATCGATTGCCGCCAGCCATTTTCAAACAGGGATAATAGCTGTCATTAGCTGTGCACAAGAGGTTCCCCCACCACCAAAAATACAATGTTACCAACTCAAAAAGATGAGTTGGTTGGTCACAATTTCCCAAAGGTAATGTGAGACAGCTAGAAATCGATTATAATTTACCCACATTTTAGGCACACCACATAGCCCACCTCCATTTAATTTTCTAGTTTGTAATTTGTTAATTTGTTATAACTTAGTACCCCATAGTAGTCTAAGAATGTGATTAGATGCGTGTCCAGTTGGGATGTTGACAGCATGGCCCACGTTACGCGGCCCAACGACAGCGCGTCCCATTTTTCATTATTTTCGTTGACGACCTGGCTCACGGCGATGGGCCAGGATATTAATAGCCAAAATATGTAGTTTTTCGTTGACTACATGGCCCTTTCCATTTTGTGGGAACAAACGTACATTGTAAGTACAGTCAGAGCAAAAACTTAATGCATTTATAATTAATTTAATATATTGCTTCTATAAAATGTGTAGAACTACTAGTTTAAAAAAATGCAACAGCTCGTTGTCACCTGAGTAGCATTATTCTAAGAAGTAACAACCCACCTGTATAGTAGGACAATAGCATCATGAGCGTGAAATGTCCTTGGAAAAAAAGGGTTCAGGTAAAAAAGTGTGTCCTGCTGATTGGTTACCCTAATTACATTTTAAATTGTACTATTTTTTGCATGCCATTTTAGTCTTGTCTAAGTGTTTGGCTAACATAGATCGTGCGTGAGTTGTGAGCAACTGTTCGTTGATAGCAAAAATTCGTTCGTCTTGCTTGAAGTAAGTACCTACCAACTAAATCCATTATATACCTAAGTGATATACAACTATGTTTTATGCCTCGATATCTCTCTCTTATATGCCTAATATATCGACTGACAATCCATGTGACGACCTCTGTGGCGCGGTGGGCGAAGGTTCGCCTGCGACCCAGGAGGTTGCGGGTTCGATTCCCACCTCAGAACAAATATTTGTGCGATCGCAGATATTTGTTCATTTGATATGTGTTCTGGGTATTTTCTATGTATAATACAAAATATCTGTCTAGGTATGTAATATTGTATTAAGTATATTAGTTATCTAGTACCCATAACACAAGATCTGCTTAGCTTGGGGTTAGGTAATGTTGTGTGAGCTGTTCAGCATTTATTTTTTATTTTTATTTATCCTCAAAATCGATATATGTGGGTCCCTGTGATCACAAATATCATAGTTTTCTGTAATTTAACATCAAATAATTAAGTACCTATTTAAATTAAATTTATGGAAGTGTAAGAGTTTTTTCTTATAAATAAAGAACTGAACAGAATCTGAATTCAGTCTAGAAACGTCAGCAAAGTGACGAAATACAGTGTTAAAAAACCGTTATTTATTTTAAATTATTCCCAACCACGATAGTTTCAATTCTGAGCAGAATCTGTTGTATGTATATCAAATGATGCATTTTACAAAAGTTTTCTAGTTTGCTTAATTTTTTATTTTTTGAAATATAACCATGGAATTTATCTTTTAGGGATGTCAGAAGCCAGCTCGTCTTCATCGCTTAAGCAAGAGTTGTGCTACATTTCGGGAAATGGTGGAACTATCCTCCTCTACAAGGGACACCAGTATACCATTAAACAAAAAATACGAGCTGATCTGAAGTGTGGCGTTGCTGTAATCGAAGATGTTCAGGGGGCTTGATAAGAAAAGGTAAAATACTACAAAAACAATTTGAACACAATGACTTCTGTGCATCTAATGCTGCTGCCAACGAAATTGCGTTCAGCATAGAAAAATGCAAAACAACGGCATCTTCATCTTTTTCACCGGTACCAGCACTAGTCAGCAATACACTAGTAACACTTCAAAATGCTGGGATTGATTTAGTTGAACCCTTACCAAGCGTGAGCTCTGTGACACGCACAAATTATAGAGCGAGAAACAGAGTGGCAGGTGTTAAGAAGATAGAAGCAAAAGAAACCGAAAATGTGGAAATTCCCTTACAACATCGCTCATTTCTTATTGCTGAATATAATGACGAAGGAACTCGACTATTAGTGTTTGCATCTGAGAAGATAGTAAACTACATGGAAAGTGTAGAACACTTCTTTGGCGATGGAACATTTAGAAGTTGCCCGTTGCCATTCAAGCAACTATACACAATCCATGGAGATTTAGGGAGCGACGCCGAACACACCCGCATTGTGCCATTTCTATACGTTTTCATGAACAAAATGGACTCCAAAACATATACAGTTTTATTTAGAATCATTAAGGCTACATTTCCTCGATGGGCACCACAACAACTGACAACAGATTTCGAAAAAGCTACTATGAAGGCTGCAGTAAAATATTTTCCCGGCATCAAAATTAGTGGATGTTATGCACACATGGCAAGGGCAATAAAAAACAAGGCTAAAGAGTTAAAGTTCGAAGGCAAGGATATGTGGAGGATTGTATCACTATGTACTGCGCTGGCCTTACTATCTCTAGATAAAATACCGGATGGATGGTGTCATATAGAGGCTCACTCAGCAAAAGACGAGAAAATGAGTAAATTTCACGACTATATGGTGAAACAATGGCTGGACAATGACAACTTTGTAAATGTTTGGTGCATAAAAAACGAAATACACCGAACAACCAATGCATTAGAAGCTTGGCACAGACGTGTTAATAGCGCTCTGAGAAAGAAACCGAACCTCATGGAGGTGTTAAACTTTTTGAAAAAAGATTTCAGTTTAAACTTCAGCCCCCTAAGATTAGAAAAGAAAAAATACGAAAAACATGTAAAGAGAAATAAGACGATTTCGTACGTGCAGGATCTCCTTGAAAAAAAAGAGATCGATGTTGCACTATGCTTAGAAATGTTAAGATGAAGCAAGTGCAGAGTAGCCTAAGTAAGTTATCTGGTTCTAGTAAATCGTCTTGTGTAGGATTAAAATGTAAATCTAAACATGTCCAACTTTTATATTTATGAATGTGTTAATTTTAAATCATATAATTAGAGTCTAGTTGGGTTTGCAAGTTATTAAGGTAGTTGCTTTCGTTTGTGGCGCGAAATTCAAATTTGTTCGTGATTTTTGGTCTTCACAGCTAATCAATACTTCTTCAGATAGCGGTTCTTGAAATTGAAATAAATTGAATTTCGCACCACAAGCGAAAACAACCACCTTAAGCCCTTATCAGTACCGTAAGTAGGTACGTACTAGGAAAAAACGAGACAAATGTGTGCACTATGCTTAGAAATGTTAAAATAAAGCAAACACAGAGCAGTCAAAGAAAATCATCGGGTTAAATCTGTGTAAAATTAAACTGTGAATACATGCGTATGTAAGAATAATAATTGTATGAAACTGTACCTAAACGTTGATTTATAATTATGTTATTTGTGGTAATAGTCTAGTCGATTTTGCATGTTAAGCCCTTATTTAAGCATATATTTATCGTTGCATGAGCGTTTGAAATATTACTGTACCTGGTTTTTTAATGTTGATTTTTTATTAGCTGATTGTTGTTTCCTATTGTTGATTTTGGTTTCATTCATACCCGGTGTCTCTCACCTGATAACCGATTTATTTTCTGTGATCATAAGGACAAATCCCTGCAGATAACGTAAAAATTCTATTTTTTTTAGATTTTGTACATTTTAAACATTATAGAATTTAAATAACTGTGCCTTGGTATCATTTTAGAAAAATTCAGCAGGATAATAGTATAAAGTACGTGCTGCATAGTCGTAACTTTATGAAAATTTTAAAGATTTTGTTTTTAGGTATTTTAGATTTTTAGATTTTAGGTATTTTTGAGATTTGTAGATTTTGAGCATTTGGGGATTTTCGAGATTTTTGAGAGACTGGGTTTGGGTTTGGTTTTAGACTCGGGATTATCGAGTTTTTTTTCTTTATATTTTGGGTGTTTTTTTAATTTTGGGGATTATTTTAGTTCTGGAGATTTTTGAGATTTGGAGATTTTTTGATTATGGGTATTTTTGAGATTTGGGGATTTTAGTTTTTTTAATATTTAATCTCGCTGAAAGACAGATAGTTGGGGTTTTGTTTGTGGGGTAGGGACACTGATAATGAAACTAATAATAATAATAATAATGCTGGACATGTGTGAACTGTCCAGCATTATTATTATTATTATTATATATCATTATATTATAATTATAATGTGCTATGTATACTTTATGATGAGTGTTGATTAATAATAAAACATATTTTTGTGATAAGAAATTATTTTACTGACTGTACTTTCTCCAGTTTACCATAATCATTATTACTTAATCTGTGTCTACGATAAGTTTGGGCCGGGTTGACAGAAGGTTTTACACGTGGGCCACGCTGTCGCATCAAGAATGTGGGACAAGAATTCATGAGCCAGGGTGTCAACATCCCGTCCAGTTCACCCCACAAAGTATATTTATAATGATCACCCTTAGAGCGTTAGTTTACGCACTATTATCGAAGGAAGGAAGCTGCCATAAAGTGCCATGGTAGGTACACTAAAACATAATTAATTATATGGAATCATGGAATGGAAGCCCCATCTCCATGCACCACCACAATTAACAGAACAGGCAGGCAGGGTAGGAGACACTGGACTGATAGACCTCTCCTGAAGCAAAGCAAGGCTAGCTCATCACAATAATGCTTTCCAAAAAAAAAACAACTTCAAAGCTAGGAATTTATCCCTAATATAAGATTTTAAGTGATCGGAACCATGTGTTGATGAAAGTGAGCCTAAACACGGCCAGTCTACTATTATCCACTGAGGAGTTCCGTTGTCCACCTTCCGTGTCCATCATCAGACCAGCTAGTTGTAAAATTTGTAATCGGAACCAGGTGCTGATCAAAATGAGCCTAGAGCGGCCAGTCTACTATTATCCACTGAGGAGTTCCGTTTTCCACCTTCCGTGTCTATCATCAGACCAGCTAGTTGTAAAATTTGTGATCGGAACCATGTGCTGATCAAAATGAGCCTAAACACGGCCAGTCTACTACTATCCATCAAGAAGTTCCGTTCGCCACCTTCCGTCTCCATCATCAGACCAACTATTTGTAAAATTAGTGATCGGATCCATGTGCTGATCAAAATGAGCCTAAACACGGCCAGTCTACTATTATCCACTGAGGAGTTCAGTTGTCCACCTTCCGTCTCCATCATCATATTAGCTCGCTGTCTTTTTCTTTCATTAAGTTAAAGTCGCACGGCTTGAGCATTTGCCATTTTCAATTATATTTATTGTATTTTCACTATCATGGTGTGTCTGGCCCAAGAATGGACCCCTCCATCTCCTCCCGTGGATGTCGTAAAAGCCGACTAAGGGATTACCCGGACTTGTTAGTAAGATTCGTTGGTATAAAATTTGTCCTGGCTTACTGGAAGACGCGTTAGAAGAGTCAGTCGTGGGAAGCAATGGCGACGATGAGCTCACCACTTGTCATGTCTTTTTCCCACGACGGTGCAACCCACGGTAAAAAGAGGCCCATTTGATGCTCTGTCTACCCTTTCGGGGGAAAAGGCGTGTGTCTATGTATGTATGTATCTATGTATTTGCAACTTTATACTCCTTCCAAGTCGTCAAAGTAATAGTCAAGTCATGTTTTAGTTAAACGGTGGCCGTTTTACTAAAACGTTGGTAGAATATTTCCACCAATGTTAAAATCCCATAGATCTAGTAGCAAAAATTCTACGTCTATGGAAAATCCCGAACGCTGATCTATCAATAATCGTTTTTATTTAATGACGTCCTAAGACAACTTAATACAAAATTTTATGGACTTTATTAGTTTATGTCAAAATTATAACAAGCAAACTTTGAATATCTATATAGAGCTGCCATAACGCATGTTTAAATTAATGAAATAAAATATATTTATTTCTCCGAGTTATTTTGACTTTAAGGCCTTAATTATTGGAACTTCTATAAAATATAACTTTTGAAACTATCATGGTTATGTACATCCTATCATATCATCATCATCATCATGGTTGTGTATGTGTTATGGTCATGTTCTATAAAATAGTAGGTAAAACAAATGAAAAAATATATATACAAAAACAAACAAAAACAAGAAAGTAATAATTAAACCAAATGAAAATTGTATACCATTCTACGAATCATTGTATAATCAAAATCATGTTTTGGTTTTGGGTCACTCATATCTTTTTTCTTAGACTCTTCTTCTCTCGGTATTTTGTTAACAGTTGTTCGAGAAATTCCAGTTATGTATTTTATTAATATATTCAGGCTAGACTTTTTTGAGACCAGATCGGAGACGTTCTGGAAAAAGGCCAGGTCAAGAGTACCCTTAACTGACGAGCATGTATGAAGAATGTGATGAGAGTGAATGAAGCAAAAGAAGTGTGTCAGGATCGTAGCAAGTGGAAATCCGTGGTCTCTGCCTACCCCTCCGGGAAACAGGCGTGAGTTTATGTATGTATGTATGTAGTTTTTTTTTTATTATTGACTTTCGGATAAAAAGTACAGGAAGAGATTGAATACGATTTCGCGGGCTTGTAGCGCAATGCGTTTATCATTTCCGAACGTTTTTGGCATGGCTATTAAGCTTTAGTAATTTGTCTGAAAAAAATATTGTAAAATATTGCGTAGGTACCTATATGAAAATTGGTATAATCCACTCTATACAAATAGGATGATATTATTCGATGCGATCAAGACATATAGATCCACCAACTTATCTGTAGAACCATTTACCTACATTTTTCTACCATCTACATACATTTCATTCTACAGATAAGTTGGTAAATCTCTACACTGTATTCCGAGGCACTGGTCCATAATCTATGGATGTAGTAGCACTGAGCATAGAGTTTTTTTAATATAGAATTCACTGATGACGCAAAAGAGAAGCAAAGAAAACCATGGACTTAGTGTAGTCCATGGAGAAACAGAGAAGAGAAGAAGACAAGAGTATTCTCTATCTACGGTCGCAGGCCTAGTCAAAGAATAGAGGTAGTAGGCTGTTGCAGCTGCCATACCCTCTCGGTATGTTAACAAACAGGTACACTACGTATTATGTTCTTTGTGCCGAATTCCCAAAAATAAGTTAATTATATTTCCAACGAAATAGAACTTAAGGTACTTCGAAGTTGGCCACTGCTGCTCGTGACCGGAAGGCAGATGTTCTACGGATGAAATAAAATCTGAGGGGGCTGGGTGTTGGGAAGACCACAACTCACATCTTGCGTCTGTTGGGCTCTTTATCAGTGGGCTTCGTTGATCGTAGGAAGCTCTTGCGGCTCTTTAAGCGGACGGGAGGTAGCTTGTGGCCGTGAAGAGGATGCCAGTTATCAGCTTCCTGCTTGCTCTTTTCAACGCTGCAACCAATCTCACGGCGAACGCTTGGTGGCTGCCAGTGGATAGGTATAGCATTTTAAGGGGGGTGCGTTTTAGGCAGCCTGTAATATTTTTGCATGTGTCGTTGAGGGCGATATCTAATACTTCCTTCGCGTGGGCAGACTGTTGCCACTGGGTGCCACACTGGACATGCAAATTCGCCCGCCGAAAAGGAGAGTGACAAGCCAGTTGTCCGTAGCACATGAGGTGATGCCCCCCCAAGTTAGGCGCCCAAGTTAGGTAGAAGTTAGGCGCCGCAGTAAGGCCCTATCGAGCTTAATACCCAGGTAGCAAGGGAATGAGCAGTGGTCAATGCTTTCACCTTTCCAAGTATATAGGTAGTAATATAGAGGGTCCGTTTAGAGTGCCGGTTGCGAAGGTGCAAGATGCAAGATTTTGTCGAAGGGAATTTTCGTCGATAGTACTTCCCTAGTTCTTCTAGTGCCACCGACACTCTCGTCCGTCTCTTCGGCCCCTTCAAAACTATCGGTTGAGGCGGCCAGTGCTAGATCGTCAGCATCTACAGAGGTAGCGATGTGTTAGCGAAGTGCTGGGCTGATCATTTGTGTACCTACCTAAATTTTAAAAAGTGCCGGAGCCAGTATGTACGCTTCCATATGTGCGACCTCTGTGGCGCAGCGGGCGAAGTTTCGCCTGCAACGCAGGAGGTTGCGGGTTCGATTCCCGCCTCGGAACAAATATTTGTGCGATCTGCAGATATTTGTTCAGGGTGTTCTGGGTATTTTGTATAAAAAAATAAAAAATAAACTATATATTACCCACCCACAATTACACAAGTACCCATTACACAAGCTCTGCTTAGCTTGGGACTAAAAAATGTTTTTTTTTTACTTCTAGAATGACGGATCAAGCAGATGTAAGCGGTAACCTCTGCCTCTGAACAGTGCATTACCTCATAGGTCACATCCACCTAGGACGCGCCCTATGTGGCATTGCACTGCGCCCGCCACCCTGAGACATAAATATGAAAAGTCTCATTTGCCTGTATTTTCACCGGCACCCTTACCCTTCAAACCGGAACACAGCAATGCGAGCACTACTGCTTTGCGGCAGAAATAGGTATTGTGGTAGTACTTCCCCGGACGAACTCTTTCACAAAAAAGCTCTACTACTGCTAATGTTGTGTGAACTGTCCAGCATTATTTATTTATTTATTATTAGGTATTCGTAAAATTTCAAGTGTAGCCCTACCAGCGTTCTTGTCTTCCGTCTATAGCACTTGTTCTTTGGTTAATAAAATTATATCTCCTTCTCTTGTGGCTCTTTCTGGCAACACTCTCAAAATTTCATACTTAGACGAGGCTCGAAATGCTTGGCATAGTGCTTGCCCCAATACTACTCCCCCCAAATCTCTTTCGTCTCAACGGCAATGGGACGGGCCTCTGTGCGAGCTGACGCGGAATTGTCTGTTACAAACGTGCTCAAGCTCCACAGATCGTGCTCGTCTCCTGGCCGTTTCCAAATGGGAGTCAGGGTTTTGGTTGCAAGCACTTCTATCACACAATACTGGTACTTTAATGGATCCAGTTTCTTTCCGTATTGCAACTTCTTTACGGTTGGGTGCAGGGTGCTGTGCCCCTCATCACTGCCAGTGCGGTACTGCTGTTGATCAGCTTGGTCACCACGGATTATCGTGCACCAGGGCTGCCAGTAGGATTTCCCGCCACGCTAGCCTTAATGATATCATTCGCCGGGCCCTTAACAGCGTTAACATTCCAGCCATTCTAGAACCGAATGGTCTATTACGTGACGATGGTAAGCGGCCTGACGGCATGACTCTTGTTCCGTGGGAGAAGGGTAGGCCTTTGGTGTGGGACGCTACATGCGTTGATACCCTTGCGCCATCTCATCTGTCCGGGACATCAGTTAGGGCCGGTGCGGCGGCAGATTCCGCTGAGGACCTCAAAAGACGCAAATATTCAAGTCTCGATAGAGCTTACTTATTTGAGCCTTTCGGGGTCGAGACTCTGGGCCCGTGGGGTTCCGGGGCCCTTCGCGTTTTCAAAATTCTTTCAGGGTATCTGGTCGAAGCGACGCGTGACCCGAGAGCTGGCTCTTATCTGGCTCAACGCATTAGTATTGCCATTCAGCGTGGCAATGCAGCCAGCATCTTAGGGACGCTTCCGTCTGGTAGTGATTTGGATCAGTTGAGCTACCTTTAGATCGCTTGCAGCGGTCTTCAGTTAGCACAACTGTTTCATATGTATTTTGTACATACCTTATTATTTATTTATATTGCTCGCCTGCTACCTACCTTGCACCGACCCGCGCGCCGCGCCACGGAAGTCATATTCGTTTGGTCCTCTGTCTACGGGTTGGTCATTTGGCTCCCACGTGGGTGGATTGTGCTTTGATCGTGCACAGTCCATTGTGTCGGCTAGGCAACTCGTGGCGCCAATCGGGATTATAGAATTGTCTTTGGAAAATTGGAATTCCATAGACAATTCTATGGAATTGATGGCAATTGGTGTCCGTGTGAACGCCTACACACAATAGGTAGTTTGCTGGGCACAATTCGACAGTTCGTTCATAGTGTTTCGTGGTTCATTCATATAACGTAAGACAGAGAAAGATATGGGAGACTCATAGCAAGATAGAAAGAGGCGCATATATCATAGAATGACGTGGCTTCCGGAAAGTTAGTAGTGTCTTTTTGTTTAAGCTGAATTAAATTATAAGCTAGAAGAGGAACTGATTTAATGTAAATACATTCCATGAATTGATTGGCATTTTTCATTAAATTTCTTCATGCTTTCTTCGTTATTAAGAATTTCCAAAGTACTAAGAAGAAAAATCAGATGGTCAAGCAGATGTCGGAAATCGGGCTGCCAGCAAAAGACAAATATTTTACCGTTAATAATACCAGCATGCGTGTTCGCATGTTTTTTGAATAATAAATCTAAAAGAAAACCGGTCAAATGCGTGTCAGATTCGCGTGGAGAGTGTTCCTTACAAGTAGGCTACTATAGTAGCCAATAGATTAGTTGAACTTATTAGTCTTCGGTCAAATTAAGGAAAACTTTTCCCTTCAAGAATATTCACTGTTTTCCGTAGGAATTTAAAGACGTGGGATTTTGGGTTTGGTGAACAAACGACTTTAAAAAAATTAGGTAATCGGTTAGGTACGTATGCAAATTGTTGGAATTGCACAATATTCTGATATGATGTTGGCCTCTAAACAGGTTTTCCAAATGTAGGTACGTATGCAATATTGTTTGAATTGCACAATATTCTGATATGTGTTAGTATGTTGGCCTCTAAACAGGTTTGCCAAATGTATTAAGTATAAACTTAATTTCGTTTCTGATAATTGGTCGTTGCGCTCTATCAGTTCTGCACTTCTCTATCACAATCACAAGACTGCAGCCTTCAGAGGAAGTTTTAGATATTCGGCAACAAAGTGCTGGAACAATATTCCTCTCCCGATCCGTAATGTTAAAACCAAACCTTTAAACCACACCTTTAAAATACATTTTAAAAAGTTTTTGTAACAGATACAAATTGCAGGTATTCATAGAAGAAAGAAAGAAAGAAAGAAAGAAACGTTTATTTATGACTAAACAATCAAAGACACACACATGCAACATGCAAAAGCAAAAATGATAAAAATAAAATAAAAAAAAACAGATATAAAAAATAAGGCAATTTGTGTGTGTGCCTGACGTAAGCCACAAAAGGGTCTTCAACTCAGCGTTTAGGCACATAGTTACGTTTAGCGTCATAGGCACTTCGTTTGCCAAAAATAATACTACCATCTGTTTATCGCTTGCATTCGCATGTGTTGTCATGTACATCACCTAGGTAGCAAACTCCAATATTATAAGGACTCCTGTATTACTGCACAAGCACCAACATTTTGTAGCCTAGGTACACATTACACATTGTTTTGTAACTCGTTCTGCTTACTATCGATGGATTATGGCTGAAAATCAGTGTTTTTGCTTCTTGAGCAAAATATCTCGCTGAGCCATGGCCTTTTTGACGTACCTACTGCAGCACACACAGACATTTTACTTGGATTTTGTATATATTATTGTTTGTTTTTATTAGTATATTATATTTTATTGTTTATTTTTACTTGTGCACAGTACAATTTGTTGTAATTTGTATGTGTGTGTGTCTGAATTTGCAAATAAAGACTTTTTCTATCTATCTATCTATATGTATGTACTCCGTCCAGGAGTTTCAGAGAAAATCAGCTGTGACCTACAGACACGAGAGTCATCCTATCGTGAGCATCCACCATAACTATCTAAGTTTAGGTCAAGCAATGATCTGCGAGGTCGGTATTTAGATGGGTGACCACTTGGTCTTAACAAATGTCTACCTCAAATATTACTGCAAACATTTTTCATTTTTTTCTTGTTTTTTTTAAAAGAACATACTTTGACTGTCACCACTCCCACTCTTTCCACGCATACGTTAGCTTGGTAAATATGTTTGAAATAGAAATAAATTAAATTCACTGAGATTATGTACTTCTTTATATTAATTCGTTATGTTACTAAGTTCTAATTACCCATACACATTGTCATTGACATTGTCTCGGAAGCTGGTATCCCTATTTTACTAACCTGTCATTAGCCTGTCATATGATTGAGTGGAATTAACGGGGCTTTGTTTCCCTTTTTCTCTCTTACAAAGGGCACGCACTTTCAACACAATCTCTCTTGCATTGCTTCCAAATGGCTTTGGCATGATTAATGCGAAAAATATTAAAGTAAATATTATCACAAAAACGACCGGAGCAGTCTATGACAATCTACCCATCTGACAATAACAGATTGACAAGCTTATAGTGCCAACCAACATCACGGCGACAAAGTGCCTTGCTTTTGTGAACGATCTGTAAAGTTCCTTTGTCATTGCAATAAGCATACTAAAACGAAAAAGTGTTTAGTCATATTTTTTTTAAAAAAAACTCTATGGTCATATATAGAATAATTATGAATAAAGACTCGACTTATTACTGTTTCATAAAAAAAGAACCACATTTTATTTTATAAAATTGAACTAAAATTGGCGATCTGACTCTTCCCGACATTTTCTAAAAGAGACCTTGTCTACTTTTATTTTATTTCTTTTCCTAGTGTTTTCTTGAGTTATTTTGTGTTATTTTGGTGGCATTTTAACTAATGTAGCTCGTTTAAAAAGCACAAGTGTAGTGAAATGAAATGGAAGTGAATTGCGTGACTTTTGAAATTGGTGGAAATTGTCTACCAAAGTTTTAGTAAAATTGGCCACCGTTTTACTAAAACATGACTTGACTGTGACTTTGACGACTTGGAAGGAGTTTATCGTTGCAAAATATGGGTTGGGTTTAGAATCGTTTGGCAGGAGGAGGAGGGTGGGAGTAGGGGGAGAGGAAGGGGAGGGGTACCCCTTTGCCCCTGGTACCAGTCCCATAACAAGGTAACTTATAGTTTTCGAGAAAAAACATAAAGAAATTTTTTAGGTTAAGTATGAAATTTTTGAATTGGAAGTGTCAGATGTTACGGGAGTCATCGCCAACTTGCAGGGAGGGTGCAGGAAATTCCAGCCTCGGCCCCCTTGTCCAGGAAACTTGTGCTTTTAAAGAAAAATAATAAAGAAAATTTTACAAAATCGTAACGTAAAATAATAATATTAATGATTTAATTTATGAGTAGGTACCTCTATCTGTAGAGAAGGGATGTTGAAAGAAATAAGAGAGATCCTTTTGAGGAATTAATTAATGTTATAAATTATGGATTTTTTATTGTTGACTGACTGTGTGACTCGACACAGAGCACCCCGACAATAGTTGGTTAGGTCCGAAAAGAGTGGCAGACCCGATACGGAGCACCCCGACTCCACGTGGTACTGTGCGTCACGCCCCTAGAGTGTATATAAAAACGCGGAGCCAGTAGCTTTGCCACTCGACCTTTGCTACGCTACGGAGGTCACCGGCTCGCTTCGCTCGCCAGCTCCCCCCTTCACTCCGCTCGGCCTCGCGGGCTTGCTCCACTCAAGATCTCCCACGCGAGAGTACTGGCGGGAGCACATACCAGAGTCCGACATTTAAAATATCCATACTTAACAAAAAAAAAACTTTATTTTTTTCTCGAAAACTGTAAGTTACCTTTGCATAGGAGTGGTACCAGGGGCGAGGGGGTACAAATCCCCCACTCCCCCCCCCCCCCCCCCCCCCCCTCTCCCATCCTCCTCCTGCCAAACGATTGTAAGTTTTACCAAAATCTCATACTTAACCTCAAAATTTTCTTTATTTTTTTTCTCGAAAACTATAAGTTACCTTGTTATGGGATTGGTACCAGGGGTGAGGGGGTACCCCTCCCCCTCCACCACCCCCCATCTCCCCCTCCTCCTCCTGCCAAACGATTCTAAATTTTTACCCAAAATATATTGAAAATACAATATAGTGAAAATACAGATACTTGAATATGGCAAATGCACAAGCCGTGCGGCGCCAATTATAAAGAAAAAAAAAAAAAATTGGCGATCTCTTTGGTAGAATGCAAATGCATGCAATGCGTTGCGGCCTTAGATAAATGAGGATGCATTAACTATATCCTTAGGTAAACGCAATCGTATAAAAGTAGAGTGTAACACACGGCGCTGAAAATCCATTAAAACTCGATTTCTATTTATTTCTCGCTAAGTATTTAATGGGTAATTTTAGCTCCTTGTATAACAATCTACTAAGTATTAATTCTCTACGCGTAGCGTAGATTTCTTTTTCTATGGGTAGAGCATAGAGAAAATTGAATATCCCACAGAATAAATAATAGTATAAGACTGAGAGGATGGGTAGGTACAATGGATGAGTCAGTTACCTATAGAAAAAAACTAGGTTCAATTTACGGAAAGTTCGGCTGCGGTTTCAATTGAGGAGTTTTTTTAATATATTTAGTACCTATGTCTTTCCATCCTTCGCGTTTGAGAATAAAAAATAAATAAATAAAAAATAAATAATGCTGGACAGTTCAACACAACATTATCTAGCCCCAATCTAAGCAGAGCTTGTGTTATGTGTACAAAACAAAATAAAAAATTAGATAACTGATATAATTAATACAATACATAACATAGATAGATATTTTTTATTATGCATAGAAAATACCCAGAACACCCTGAACAAATATCTGCGATCGCACAAATATTTGTTCCGAGGCGGGAATTATCTGCGATCGCACAATTATTTGTTCAGGAAAATCGGGAATCGAACCCGCAACCTCCTGCGTCGCAGGCCAACCTTCGCCCGACGCGCCACAGAGGTCGTCTAGGAGAATAGGAATGAATTTTTTGCTCCTATGATTTTTTATACGAAATTGATGAGGAACTACTGAATCTATTTTCGAAGTGTACCTATTACCTCCACAGTAGGTATTAGGTGTGGGCTCTTGAAGTTGAATCATTGCTTCATTCATCAGATACCCGCGGCGGAACTTATGTACCTACTTACCTACGGCTTATCCTCGCAATAAATTATTTGCGGCCCTCCAAATCCCACCGATCCCTTCTAATAAACTCGGATCAGTTTCATTTTGTTGGACGAACAGCATTTATTTTCTGAGAATGGTTCGATGTTATTTTCCGAGTCGTTGGTTGTGTAGAAACAGCGTCCGTACCTGTAGTACCGTAGGTACCTACTGGTATTAATTACACATAATACAGTGGTTTGACATAATTACTGTGCTCTCAGGAGGTAGGTATAGAGTATTCAGGTGGATATTGGTTCCTGTCCCCTGGCGTAATCCCTTTACAACATCCACGGGAGGAGACGGAGGGGTCTATTCACAACGGCTTGGTAAAGGCTCCTACTTATGTAAGGTTATATTCAGACAACCCTACAAAGAAGTTTGAAAGACATGGACCTACCTATCCCACGGACCCCATAAATTAACAAGCACTAAAAGCGTAGGTAAGTTTTTTCTTAGGGTTCCGTAATCATCAAGACAAGGGACACTTATAGTTTCGCTACGCCCGCGCGCCCGTCCGTCTATCCGCGGCGTAGCTCGATAGGTACTCTTAGTAGGTACTAGAAAGCTATACCTAATTTGGCTCGGGTATTCATTTTAATCACGTAAACTGTGTTAATAAAGTGGTAAAATAAAATTGCCACTGAGTAAAATTGGGAAAAAAATTGTAAAAGCTCGGGATTAAAACTACCTCGTTTATAATGGATCATTTTAGCTCCTTGTATAACAATCTACTAGGTAACTATTTCAATTCAGGGATCCGTTAGCGAAATAATAAGCTTTCAAATGCGATTTATTGTTATAGTCAAGTGTGTGCCCCCCCCCCCCCCCCCCTTTCAGCTAGCCTAAAGGTTGTTTTTTGATATGTAAGTATGTGTAAAAATTCACGGCGGTACGTAGTATATATTTATCGAATTAAAAGGAAAACAATCACAGTTAATTATCGCCTAATTATTATGCTATGACCACCTGAGTAATGGCACAGAATAAATAATAGTACAATTAGTAATAGTCGAACTATACTTACAAAATGTACCTACTTGGGAAGTCAAAAGGAAAAGTTCATACAAATTATATTGTAAAATTACTTAGGTGAAGTTGTTAGTTGTGTAAAACAAGAAAGCCTCCTTCTTAGTCCGCATATTGTGACGAGCAGCTACGAAACCCTACAATGCGCTTGGCCCGACATGCATTTGGCCTCTTTTCCAAGCTTAATTACTATAGTAGGTAAGGTACCCACGTACACGTAGTAAGAAATACATAAATACTTATACTTAATTTTAGTTTTTAATTTATCTACTCAGGCAATTTGCTAACGAAGCGACTTTGTACCTACCTACCTACCTACATAAATTAGACATTCTTTGTCATCTGTTTTGGTAAACAGACAGACCGCCAGGCAACAAAGTGTTCTTATAAGAGTCCCGTTATTCCTGTTGAAGTACGGAACCCAAAAAATGCAACATTTACCTAAGGAACAACGTCATCGTTGCACCTTAGATCCTACTCATCCTGTACTGAGGGGTGAGTCTGAGTTTTGCAAACACCATCGTAACGGTGAACGTAACACGATCGTACGTGTATAACATAATAACTAGCTATTAATCTGTGCCAAAAACGTCACAGATTAATGGCTAGTTACTACGCAATACACGTACACTCGCCGTTACGATCATCGTTACGATGGTGTGTGTAAACTCGGACTTGCCACTCTGGGCATCCTGGAGTCTACGGGAAAAAGATATGTCATGTCGATTGAACTCAAACTTAAAGATTCAAATAGATATAAATCTACCTTAGCTACGACACTGCCGAGATTGAAGAGAGCTCATGGGCCCAGCTGTTGAACAATGCAGGCTTATCGTAATCTTAATTTATTGCTTTAGGTACCTAAAGAATATATAACTTTGCTGTCGATATAAAAGCCAAGGCGAGAGCGCAAAATCGTCAGTTTTCATTCGAATTTTGCCACTGAAACGACTCGTGCTCGGGAAAATATTCGGAAAACGTAAAAAGTAGCGATGCTAGTTTCGGTAACTTATTATTTCTTGGTCTCTTTTTCGATGTGTTTAAATCAAATCGTAGCTAAAAGAAATAACTTCCTGAAATCGGAAACCAAAGAAATTGTTCTGGACCTACCGTATCCTAAAATTTTGCCTTACTATTGGTTTTCCTTAGAGCGTATTATTAATTATGCGAATGAACATAAAACCGAATTGGATGTGGGGTTTAGGTTTGGATTATTTCTCGTGAATGGTAAGATTGGGTGGACAAACTGTATATTATTATAGGTACCTAACGACAATTTCTAGAAGGTACATTTAAAAAAAAACTAAACTTTCCTATAACTTGAAAACTTGTTCGTTCGGAGAAGTAATACAACCATAACTATTTCTGCCGCAAAGCAGTAATGCGAGATTGCTGTGTTCCGGTTTGAAGGGTAAGGGTGCCGGTGAAATTACAGGCACATGAGACTTTTTTCATCTTTATGTCTGGCGTGGCGGGCGCAGTGCAATGCCACATAGGGTGCGTCCTAAGTGGTCGTGACCTAGGTAATGCACTGTTCATAAGCAGAGGTTACCACTTAACATCAAGTGGGCCTTCAGCTTGTTCAGTCATTCAAGTAGTATAAAAAAAAACCGCTCCTTACAAACCGAAGTACTCTTCTTATTTCGATCGGTATTAAATAATTAAAGGCAATTTTTTTTTGGACATAATTGAAAGACTAATATCTTGTCTGTGGTTTGCCAGTTTCCCATTTAATTGCACTGTTTCATAATAGTGGGATGCAGGTGGCCGGTTTAATATTGAAACTATACAGGGCGTCCCAAGACTATGCGACATGAAGGGAAAGTACCTTAAATATTGTAGATAGGATATTTTGTGGCAAGGAGACTTTATTTTATTTTGAAAAGTTAGTACTACTGCATTCATATATTTTCTAAAAATTATTTTCTTTGTCTGTGAATTTAGCCAACTTAAATGTGAAAAAAAAAACACCCAGTATTTTTATGATGCCTATCGAAAGAATGGACAAAAAATAATAATTCCTCTCAGGTAACCTTTTAAAAAAGGAATGATTATTAATTATAATTAATTAAATTATTAATTAAAATTAATAATTTTAATTTTTTATTTAATTCAATTCGATTCCCATACGAAGCAAGTAATTTTTAGAAAATCGTTGTATGCACTTAATAAAGTTTTAAAAATAAAATAATGTCTTTTTTCAGCAAAATATACTATCTACAATATTTAAGATACTTTCCCTTCATGTCGCATAGTCTTGGGACGCCCTGTATAATTTAATGAGAAACAGGCTAACCGGCTTACTACAGGCCTGGATATACTGTATAGATCATGTCTGTGACATTTCATGGTGTTTGATGAGATCATATCCAAAATAGGAGCAAACTTCGTTTGTATGGAGCTGGCTCGATCTGGCTAACGGTGCTCCCCTAGTTCAACTGAGCCGTGATGAAGTCCTCTGGTTTTCAATAGCACGTCTCTAACTGTAGGTATAACGTTGTAGAGCAGGTACCTAGTAGATCTTACTTTTTCTAGTCTCCAATTCTATTTACCTAGATTTTTGCTTTTAGACTCAGGAGTCTTTACTTTTAAGGTAATAATGCTGAGAATTGAAATTCTTTCAGAGAATCTAAAGCTCTTTACTGAAAATCATTCTTTACCGGCACCTCTTCGGCTCCAATTCTATTTCAAGCGTAGCGTGTGCTGTCTTTTGAACTTTTGCTGATTCTCTCTATCATCCTACTTTTGACTGCCTACCTAAGGTTTGAATCAGCTTACACTTGTTTTCGAGGCACCAAACAGGCGCTCCCCACCTAGTAGTAAGAAGGATCAAATAAAGCCCTGTTTGTTGCCTGATTCTTCTAGGTTTTGTCGCGTTGGAACAGGTGTAAATGTATTTTACCTATAACACGATTTAAAATGGTCCATGTGATTTCAATGAATAAAATACTTTTTTATTTAAGTACATATATATATTATATATATTTATCAGACCTAGACTTAACTTTAAAGTTGGTTGCTTTTGCTAATAGCACGAAATTATTATTTTTTCGTGTTTTTTGCTTATCACAGCTCATCAAAACTTCTTCAGATAGCGAAAACTAATTTGCTGGTAATTATATGACCTAACACACAAGTTTTAATTTATAGTATCACATAAATACCTATCATTAGTTTAGTTAATGTGCTTGAAACAAAAAAAACTGTAACAACCATTGAAGCACAATCGTTTACTAATGATATTTATGTGATACTTACTATAAATTAAAACTTGTGTGTTACGTCATATACATACATACATGGACACACACCTTTTTCCCCGAAGGGAAGCAGACAGAGCCTCAAATGGTCCTCTTTTCACTGATTTTCTCTTTTTTTCTTTTTTTTTCTTTTTTCCTTTTCCTCTTTTCATAGGGTGCGTCCTAGGTGGACGTAACCTATGAGGTAATGCACTGTTCATAGGCAGAGGTTACCGCTTAACATCAGGTGGGCCTCTTGCTTGTTCCGTCATCAAAGTAGTATAAAAAAAAAAAACGGAAAATTAGATTTCGCTATCTGAAGAAGTGTTGATGAGCTGTGATGAGCAAAAAACACGAACAAATTTGAATTTCGCGCTACAAGCACTGAATAATGCTGAGAATTTAAATCCTTTCAGAGAATCTAAAGCAGTTCATTGTAAATATTTCATTACCGATAACTCTACGTGCAAGCATAAAACGTATAGTGGAAATAAATGATGAGACCCTGAACTTCTTCAGTGATGGACGAGATCATTATTATGAAAATGATGTTAATTTAAAGAGTAAGTTTTGTGTAAGTTGTTTTTTCAGAGATGTAAAGCAATTAGCAAAGAAGTACGTATGTATGCTATTTGGTTATATTAGGAGCTACCGAATGAAGAAGAAGATTGACGTGTACCTACAACAGGGGGTTTAGTACGAGAATTTGACAGTATACGAAACTATATGAAGTTTCGTTTCCTTCCATACATTTACTTGCAGCGCCCCTAACGGAAACGAGGAGAAAACTAAGAACGCTGTCAGAAAATGTATTGAAGGAAACGAAACTTCATATAGTTTCGAATACTGTGAAATTCTCGTACTAAGGGTACAGCTACCGTACACGTAGTTACATAAGTGTGTTTTTACCCGACTACGGCGAAGCAAAAAGGGAGGGTTATGTTAATATTAATGTTAAAGAACTCCCTTTTCCGCATTCGAACTCTATGGGCGGTCCATTATGCGTGAGAGTTGTCTGACTAGGTAGTTAGCCAGCCTAACTCCGTCCAGAAGCAGAGAAGTTTCCTGGGGACTTCGCAAGCTTGGCGGAGTGACCTCGGGTTGTTGAGGATTTGTTTTCGTTGAGCTGCTACTCCCACACATTCAAGGACTACGTGGGCAGCCAATTCTTGTTCTGTCAGACACCCTCTGCAGAGTGAGGAAAAAGGCCTACGGGGAAAAAGGCGTGTGTCTAGGTATAGACATATGCATGTAAAAAAAAAGATGTTAGATGTTGCTTGCGGCTTTGCTTGCATGCACCCGATAATTGAGAATAATTTCTAAATCACGCTTCACTCCAAACTTACCCAAAATACATATATAAATACGAATTTCAGAGGAAAAATAACCGAACCAAAATAATTTAAATTAAAAAACGAAAACCCATTACATTACAAAAATTACTTACTTTTCAGTAGGTACTTTACTGAAAAAGTAATTAATGCTGAACGGCTGAACTGATTTTGATCAAACAAAGCTAAGAACACTCCCGACAAATACACCTTTCAAACAAACAAAAAAACTATATCGGTTCATCCGTTCGGGAGCTACGATGGGACAGCCAGACACACTCACACACATAGACACGTCAAACTTATAACACCCCTTCGTTTTTTGTCGGGGGTTAAAAATCACGCTCTAACAAGTATGAGAACATGAAAATATTCTCATAATAGTGACGTTCAGTCGTATGTACTGTTAGAATGAATTGTTTTTTTAGGGTAGTGACATAATGAGCACGGCTATCCTCTGAACATCACTATCATGAGAATATTTTCTTGTTTCATACTTTTTAGACCGTGCTTTATTAGGAGCCGGGTTTCAGTTTTTGAACATAATATTTTGTTATGACTTCTAGGTTCTACATATTCTGAGGTTTGGTCGCGTTGGATGGAGCAAATATAGTTAATAAGACGATTCAAAATGATCCTTGTGATTTCAATGAATAAAATCAAAGACTTTCTAAATAACTTTAAAGTATATTTAATCAAACACAAGTAATTAATTTTGTAAAAATTAAAAAAACCCTCAACGCAATGAAACGGCTGAACCGATTTTGATCAAACATAGCTAAGAACACTCCCAACAAATTCACATTTCAAACAAACAAAAAAACGGTTCATCCGTTCGGGATCTACGATGAGACACACACACACACACACACACACACACACACCTACACACACACACACACACACACACACACACACACACACACACACACCCACACCTACACACAGATACGTCAAACTTATACCCCTTCGTTTTTACGTCGGGGGTTAATAGTTTCGCTTTTGAATTTGACGAAATATGTGTGTATTATGTACTTTTTGTATAATTTACAGTTTCAACATTTTTCAAAAACTCAACGCCATGGATGCCGCTAAAGAAGTTTGACACAAATTTACAGCAAGGACTTGAGTTTCACATCGATTGGCACCGCCAAAACTACCCTGATTGGAAAACTTACGTTAGCCTCGTGGATGACATCGATAAGTGGGAGCCAAATCCTCAACAATCAGGTAAGTTTAGCTTTTTTGCCTCAGGGGTTTGCCATAATACATTACCTATTTTTTTGTTGTGTTACTAGGTACTTGGTTTAACGGGTCAAGCAGATGGCCCACCTGATGTTAAGCGGTACCCTCTGCCTATGAACAGTGGATTATCACATAGCTCACGTCCATCTAGGACGCACCCTATGTGGCATTGCACTGCGCCCGCCACCCTGACACAATAGTCAATAGTATTTATTGGTAAAAAAAACAGATTTTACACGTCAATGGTAAGTACAATTTTTTCTACATTAAGTAGGGTTATTGGAGTAGTAGAGGTGCTATTGAATAACACATTCACATAAAAATAATAATAATAATAACATTAGCAAAATAAAAATACAAACAGATTACAATAATGTCCAAAGCTAATTACATCCACATAAAGATGAAAAGTCTCATGTGCCTGTAATTTCACCGGCACCCATACCCTTCAAACCGTAACACAGCAATGCGAGCACTACTACTTTGTGGCAGAAATAGGTCTGGTGGTAGTACTTCCCCGGGCGAACTCTTTACAAAAAATCTCTACTACTAACAAAAGTGCTAGCAAGTGCAAGTGTAACAAGGTGCTAGTAGCTTTGCCGGTGAATAATAAATAAATAAATAAATAATGAATAATGCTGGACAGTTCACACAACATTGTCTAGCCCCAAGCTAAGCAGAGCTTGTGTTATGGGTACTAGACAACTGATATACTTAATACAATATATTACATAGATAGATATTTTTTATTATATATAGAAAATACCCAGAACACCCCGGAACAAATATCTGCAGATCGCACAAATATTTGTTCCGAGGCGGGAATCGAACCCGCAACCTCCTGCGTCGCAGGCGAACGTTCGCCCGCCGCGTCACAGAGGTCGTTGGAAAGTCTCATGTGGAGAAATTACAGGCACATGAGACTTTCCACCTGAGTAGCCTAACCTGTGTATGTGTGATATGTAACCTATCTATGTAGGTAGATATATATACATACATATTCTATAACTCTATTGATCACTTGTTTACACTGAAGAGACATATAAATAAACCTTAACGCTGAGAGCGACCTTCTCCGGGCAACCTTTGAATGGGAAGAAATGAGGTACCTACACTGCTCACCTATTTCTTTGGGGATAGTAAAATGCAGGTACCTGACACCCTTAAGTTTAATATTTCTTAATAGTACTCTTTCTAGGTAAGTATTGTGTTTAGCTGTTATATTGACTAGATAATTTCAGTACGGGAAATGAGTAGGTAGGTACTGAAGTCATAACGAAAACTCACACCACATTCATTCAAATTTCAAGTCCTATTACGGTTAAAATGATACAGCCACTACTACGATTGAGCAAAAAGAAAATTTGATTATGTGGGAACCCCCTTTAGTTTTTACTTTATTTTATTTTCATTACATGTTGTTTTATCAGCTCACATATAACTCGCTTTTTGAAAATTTCATTGTTGATCCCTGTTGCAATTCATTAGAGATACAGCCCTCTGACAGACGGACGGGCACCGGAGCGTAGGCATAATAATAGGGTCACGTCGGCACACTTTGGGTTCGGAACCTTAAAAAGCGGCCAGAATGCTTGTCGGGCCACGCGCATTGTAGGGTTCCGTGGTTGCCTGTCACAATAATTAGATGGAGGCTTTTGGTTACTAACCAAATTATGGATCTGTGGGTCTGAAATAAAGTCTTTTTTTTCTGTTTTAAACAACTTACCGGATGATCTAAGTAATTTTCGCAAACGGATCCCTGAATCGGAAAATGGTTTTCACACACCCTCAATATTGGATAGACAAGAAAAAAACATCCCCACTTTACGTGTAGGGGAGGTTAAATCTACCTAGGGTTACCTATAAAAATATTTTTTCAAGATTTTATTTTACCACTTACGTATGTATACCCATGGCAAATTGCATTTATTTTGAACATTGATATACTTACCTACTTACCTTTGTTTGACCAAGACGCCACCTGTCGTCACATTTCTAGTACCTACTGAGAGTCTCTGAGCTAACAGACAGGCGGACGGACATGGTGAAACTATAAGGGTTCCTTGTCTTGACGACAACGCAACCCTAAAAATTTTCTACGGTGCGGCGTTATTAGGCAGGTTATTTCGAAAACATTGACAAACCGGATATGCTCCCTGGAGCCGGCTGTACACATTGGGCCAAGGTGTTGGGCCAACATGTTGGGCCAAAATGATGCATCCCAAAGGTTGTTGTTTACACATTGGCTTACTGATCATTCTGCATTGGCGCTTCGATGAAAGATGGACGTAGAAGTTCTTGCAGCCGCGGCTATTTATTTATACAGTGCGTTTAATTATTACGTAGGTACATGTGCACCAAAGTGTAGAGTGACTAAAAAGAAACGGCGCAAAAGAGTAAGAGCAATAGCGCACTAGCGGCTAGGCCGCAGCGGCGACGACGCGCGGCCCGGCCGCAGGGGCTGCGATTTGCAACGCGGCCAAAACCGCGGCTACGATCGTCAGTTGCACGTACAGCGCGCTTCAAAATGGACGTTGAGGAAATAGCAGTGCTTTTGTATCTTTTGTGTGATGATTACAAATCACGCTGTAGTTCCACAATAAGTGCGGCCGCCGCGGCTAGTGCGCGCACACTGGTGATTTAACTACAATGCAATTGATCGCAGTGGCCGCAGCGGCCAGCGATTGAACACGGGCCGCAAATGCGTCGCTTCGATCTCGCTGGCCGCTGCGGCCTGGTGTGGCCGCTGGCCGCGTGCGGCCAGGTGCGCGTGCTCTATGGCGATTTCATACTAAACTATATATATATATGTACTATTTATATATGTATGTTACTATTTTATATATGTATCTATCTCGATGGCCACCGCGACCTGGCCGCTGCGGCCTAGCCGCTAGTGCGCTATTGCTCTAACAACGAACTGAACAAGACGCCAACGTGTGAACGCTGTTTGCGGAGCGCGCCAAGATCCTTTGATGTGTGCACAAAAATCGACACTATTCGGTTGGCCTGCCAATGTTGGCACCAACTAGACCAATTAGCTTAGCATACCGCCAAGTAGCTCTCTACTCATTGGCCCAACACCTTGGCCCAATGTGTACAGCCGGCTTATGCGAAACTGATCGTGTTGATTCTTACTGCGGTAAGTAGGTACCTACACAAGATAATTTCCTAAACAGAACATTTCTTTACAGATTCCTGCCTGTCATCTTTAGCTGAAAATGAAGTAAATCATTCGAATCTCCCACGAAAATGTGTTTTCCCAGAAGGTTGCTACAACATTTTGAATAATGGAACTAATTTTGGTTACGCTCTCACACACAGGTGGGTTATAGATACATACATTACATACTGCATATCATAAACTCCCATTAGACTCTTCTACACAATACCCTGGAATGCATTTGGTATCGTAAACGATCTACCGATACTTGATTATTTAAAACACACTGACAAAGTTGAACCCCCGACGCAAAAACGACGGGGTGTTATAAGTTTGACGTGTGTGTGTGTGTGTGTCGCCTCGTAGCTCCCGAACAGATGAACCGATTTGTTTTTTTTTTTGTTTGAATGGTGAATTTGTCGGGAGTGTTCTTAGCTATGTTTGATCAAAATCGGTTCAACCGTTTCATTGCGTTGAGGTTTTTTTTTATTTTTACAAAATTTTAACACCTAATTATTATAAATGCAATTATTTTGATTCTGAATTATTTTGGCGCTGAAAAAATATATATCCGTGCCTTGAATTGTCAATGACATTTTTAGGGTTCCGTATCTAAAAGGTGAAACGGGACGGGGGAACGGGATTACTGAGACTCCGCAATCCATCTGTCCGTCTGTCACCAGGCTGTATCTCATGAACCGTGATAGTTAGACAGTTGAAGTTTTCACAGATGATGTATTTCTGTTGCCGCTAATTTAATAAATAATGTATCCATACATACATTTTTCTATGGCAAAGTGTCGGGATGCACGGCTACCTCGGCTCGGCTTGTCATTCCTCGCTCGGACGTGGTCGTGGAAAATGTGTGTGCTTGTGTGTGTCGTGTGATGTGACACATTCAAAATGTGTGTGTCGTGTGATGTGATGCATTTAAAATGTGTGTGTCGTGTGATGTGATGCATTCAAAATGTGTGGGTCGTGTGATGTGACGCATTCAAAATGTGACAGCGTCCTTAATAATGTATACAGGTAGGTATATAAATATTTGATTGCTTGACTGTACCAAACTTCTTTGAAAAATCCTTATAGGATCAATCAGGAACAACTTGGAGACAGGATCTAGAACAAAATAATAGGTATAAGGGATCTATCAGATTTCGCAATTTAATTTATCGATACATCAAAAATACCGTGTAAGTGCGAGTCGGACTCGCACACTAAGATTCTGTACCATCATACAATATTTAACAATATGTACTTTTTTATTTTAAGTATCCTATTACGGTTCAAAAGATACAGGCATTATTAATATAGGGGAAAAACAAAAGATACTACTAACTTTAAAAAAAAAAAAAATTGTAGCGGCCATTGAATTAGACTACTAACAAATATAACTAGAGGTAGAATCATAGTACTAACAAGTATAACTAGAGGTAGAATTAGAGTACTAACAAGTATAACTAGAGGTAAAACTAGAGTACTAACAAGTATAACTAGAGGTAGAATTAGAGTACTAACAAGTATAACTAGAGGTAGAATTAGAGTACTAACAAGTATAACTAGAAGTAGAATTAGAGTACTAACTAGAGGTCCCAAGTTTAATTCCCACAACCGCACAACATGGTATAGTCTGCTAAAATGACGTGGCGCAGCGGGCGAGTTCCCGACTGAGATGTGAGAGAAGCTGATTCGATTCCCGCTGCATAATCTGCAAATATTTGATCCGGGTCTGGGTGTTGATAGACTATAAATCATTTTGCAGGCTGTTGTTTTTTCTCTTCGCTCACTTCAGTCGAGGATGTACCATAACCGAACAGGATGAAAATATGAGGCATAACTTGTGTGAAAAGATGTACAGTGAAGCGGAATATATTGGCTTCAACGGATATATACACGTGGACTTGATGGCTGAACAAAGTAAGTTGATGTCATACTTCTTCTTCTTTTCTTCTTATAATGGCTTCTCAGTGCTCCAAACAATTTCGCCAATGTCAAGTGATATAAGTAACAATTAATATTGAAAAAAAAATTAAAAACTTAAGTATTTAGAGATACACCAACTTATCTGTAGAATGAAATGTATGTAGATGATAGAAAATGTAGGTAAATGGTTCTACAGCTAAGTTGGTGGATCTATACAAGATCAACCCGCGACTTTACATGACAAATTGTCACCCAAGTTGTCCAGTTGTTGTCGACTATTAGACGTCCACATAGGGGCGATTGTGATCACAGTATTGGTGTTGAGTTCTCAGGTAAATGCCCATGCCCTCGTGTAATCCCTTAGTCAGAGTCCACAGGAGGAGATGAAGGGTCTATTATATAATACAAGCAGCGCCCCGCGGTTTCACCCGCGTAAGTCTCGATCCCGTGGGACTATCGGGATAAAAATGTGCCTATGTGTTATTCCGGGAGTCTAGTTATCTCCATTCCAAATTTCATCCAAATCCATCCCGTAGTTTTTACGTGAAAGAGTAACAAAGATACATCCTTACAAAGTTTCGCGTTTATAATATTATAGGAAGGATAAAAATAAAAGTAGGATTCTCAGGCTGGACACATCGCAGCCGAGATATAATAATTTGGGATATAAATAGGATGTAGTATCTCTGGGATGTACTATCATATTGAGTCGTAAATGATCCTACAGACTTATCTTAATAAACAATGATTACTTATCTTATTTGCTGTGGGATCAAAATTTTATAAAAGCTTTTTTTTAACTCGCTGTTATTTTTATTGGCTCTCCGATGTTTGTATGTCTGTCTCTCCAGTTAAAAATTTGTAATCCATTTTTCTGATTGAGCGGAAATTTGATGAATCTGAAGAGCATACCTGATAGATGACAATACAGTATTATGGTGACAGCGAGCTGATCTGATGATGGATACAACTGAACTCCTCGATGATTAATAGTAGCCTGGCAATGCTAATTTTAAACAACTTACAGTTCTGATCATATACATTTTATAAAAGCTTTTTTTGTAAAATATGTATAGGTGTTTAAACAAAAATGTATTTTATCTCACGTATGTTTCCTATTTAAAGTTGTCTCCAACCCCTTCTACTCTACAACCCCTTCTACTCTTCAATCCCTTCTACTCTTCAACCCCTTCTACTCTTGAACCCCTTCTACTCTTCAACCCCTTCTACTCTTCAACCCATTCTACTCTTCAACCCCTTCTACTCTTCAACCCCTTCTACTCTTCAATCCCTTCTACTCTGCAACCCCTTCTACTCTTCAACCCCTTCTACTCTTCAATCCCTTCTACTCTACAACCCCTTCTACTCTTCTATCCCTTCTACTCTTCAACCCCTTCTCCTCTTCAATCCCTTCTACTCTTCAACCCCTTCTACTCTTCAACCCCTTCTACTCTTCAACCCCTTCTACTCTACAACCCCTTCTACTCTTCAATCCCTTCTACTCTTCAACCCCTTCTACTCTTCAACCCCTTCTACTCTTCAATTCCTTCTACTCTTCTCAGTTTTAAGCCAATTCTACAGGTTCTCTACATTATCCAGCTCGCGCAAGAATTTTACGGGCGATCGCGACATTTAATGTTTTCATTGTGTTTACAGTTGCACTATGCTCTCTAGATGGCCACGCTGAGTTCCTCCACACCCCATGGATAAACAATCTCATTCTCTACCAAACTCCTCACGGTTGCTTCGGCCAGAGCCGTCCCAGAAGCCTTTACCGAAATAATATCATAGAGAGTGGGGAGTTGAACTGGACACATGACCACAAGAACGGAACCTGTAATGGACATTTCACTGCCTTGGCTGCTGCTTCATTAGCATCAGCAGTCAGATTTATTGTGGAGAATTTGTATTTCCCAAGCTAATTATATGAAGTAATTATGGTATAATTATTATTCAAAAATAAAATGTACTCCAATTATATCGTTAGACGACGTCAAGAATTTATTAAGCCCGAGAAATTAATAAGGTATGCAATTCAAATGTTATTTTTGTACATACCTATAGCAGGTAGTACCCGTAGGCGATTTATAAAATTACGTATAAGCTGTACACGTTATAAAGGGGAGTTAACACTCAAGGCGAGTACTTCATAAATTTGTCTCCATAACTTCCTGATCGTCCAATACATAGTAGTTCAGTTCAGTTAATTTATACATAACGTTATGCGTTACAGGTCAGGTCTGTAATATAATTTTCAATTAATTGTGTACATGGGTATTGCATAATAAAATACCTAGTAATATTAATTATAAACTGTTTAAAAAAAAACATTGAATGTCTAATTAAATATCATGTTTATAAAAATAAAATAAATTTCAATCAAATAATTCATCAAACTTAGCAGTTCGCATTACAAAGGTCGAACTGAAACGTTTAGTACGAATAGAGGGTATAATAATGAGGTAAGGATGGTACCCAGCCGTACGCCTACTCGTCCTATGGTGAAAAGGAGATGGTGGGATCAGATCGTGAAGTTCCTGGGAGCATTCCCCGAAATGTAACCTATAGAAGATCAAAAGGCATGCAACCTTACGGCGGTGCTCGACACACTGGGTCTTAGTCACCGCCATATGTTGCTCACCTATACATAGAAAATACCCAGAACACCCTGAACAAATATCTGCGATCGCACAAATATTTGTTCCGAGGCGGGAATCGAACCCGCTTCCTCCTGCGTCGCAGGCGAACCTTCACCCGCCGCGCCACAGAGGTCGACAGACTATGGATATGCCAGGCCTGAAAGCTCTGCATTAGATCGAGTCCAAGGCAGCAAGCTGGTGTTTGTCATTCACACAGTTCAATAACATTAAAAATGGATTTAAGTACCTAAAAACAAATTGCTTTTTACAATGAGACAATTTCACGGCTTGGTCGTGTTTCATCTCAATAACGCTGTAAGTCTCACTGGAATGTTACTACATCATCAACATCAACCTATAGAAGTCCAGTGCTGGATATAGGCCTCCCCCATATACAGGCACGACGACCAGTCTTGAGCCACCTGCATCCACATAGTAAATTACGTACAGTACCTACAGTAGCATCCTCAACCTGAGTCGCATGCCAAGCATAAAAAATAACCTAGACACGCGTATCTAGTCTTTTTCATATACAAGCAATTAATTTTGTAAAAATTAAAAAAAACCTCAACGCAATGAAACTGCTGAACCGATTTTGATCAAACATAGCTAAGAACACTCCAGACTAATTCACATTTCAAACAAAAAAAACTCAAAATCGGTTCATCCTTTCGGGTGAAACTTATAAACACACTCCTTCGTTTTTGCATCGCGGGTTAAAAAATAAACTAATGGCATACTAACTAGGTACAGGTACTAAGTTGTGAATAAATAATAAATAATAATTTTGCGATCCATCTACCTACCTATTTAACCTTATTCACGATAAGGCTATATTCGTTAGTTATTTATCTTGTGGTGTACGTACAAGTAGTAGTAGTAGTAGTAGAGCTTTTTTGTGATAAAGTTCGTCCGGGGAAGTACTACTATCATACCTATTTCTTCCGCAAAGCAGTAGTGTTTGCATTGCTGTGTTCCAGTTTGAAGGGTATGGTTGCCGGTGAAATTACAGGTACTTGAGACTTTTCATCTTTATGTCTCAGCGTGGCGGGCGCAGTGCAATGCCACATTGGGTGCGTCCTAGGTAGATGTGACCTATGTGGTAATGCATTGTTAAAGGCAGAGAGGTTACCGCTAACATCAGGTGGATCATTTGCATGTTCAGTCATTCACAAAGTAACAAAAAAAAACCTTTTTGGTTATATTATTCTCTTGTATCCAATTACAATTCGGTGCAAGTTCCTCTGGGACCATCCTATAGCAGAGACGCCCGTGCATTTTAATATTGATATTTCCTGTAAATCATACGCTCATTTCGGCGATGGAATGAGGTGGTCTTCGTAATACAATGTCGTATAAAAAATCCTTCCAGGTAGTTAAACTACGTTATTAACATTTAAAGGGATTAATTACGTATCAGTTAGAGCTTGGGTGGGACAATTTAATCCTGGGTTTACTGCAAAAAATGATTATCGCCACAGCCACCTAGGTACGTAATAAGTAAATTTTATGGCTTATGTCTACGGGAGAACGACATCTCATGTTGAAGATTGAAACCTAAAAATGGTTCACTAAGGAACACGTCATAGTTGCACCTTAGTTCCTATTCATCCTATACTGGTCATCCTAGAGTCTACGGGAGAAAGACATCTCATGTAGATGATTGAAACCCAAAAATGGTTCACTAAGGAACACGTCATAGTTGCACCTTAGTTCCTATTCATCCTATACTGGTCATGCTGGAGTCTACGGGAGAAAGAAATCTCATGTAGATGATTGAAACCTAAAAATGGTTCACTAAGGAACACGTCATAGTTGCACCTTAGTTCCTATTCATCCTATACTGGTCATGCTGGAGTCTACGGGAGAAATACATCTCATGTAGACGATTGAAACCTAAAAATGGTTCACTAAGGAACACGTCATAGTTGCACCTTAGTTCCTATTCATCCTGTACTGGTCATCCTGGAGTCTACGGGAGAAAGACATCTCATGTAGACGAATGAAACCTAAAAATGGAACACTTATGGAACACTTATATCATCGTTGAAGGTTGCACCTTAGTTCCTATTCATCCTATACTGGTCATCCTGGAGTCTACGGGAGAAAGACATCTCATGTAGACGATTGAAACCTTAAATAGTTCACTAAGAAACACGTCATAGTTGCACCTTAGTTCCTATTCATCCTATACTGGTCATCCTGGAGTCTACGGGAGAAATACATCTCATGTAGACGATTGAAACCTAAAAATGGTTCACTAAGGAACACGTCATAGTTGCACCTTAGTTCCTATTCATCCTGTACTGGTCATCCTGGAGTCTACGGGAGAAAGACATCTCATGTAGACGATTGAAACCTAAAAATGGAACACTTATGGAACACTTATATCATCGTTGAAGGTTGCACCTTAGTTCCTATTCATCCTGTCCTGGGCATCCTGGAGTCTACGGGAGAAAGTCTAATTATCACTTCATGTTGAAGATTGAACCCTAAAAAAGGAACACTTGGGAACCACGTCATCGTTGCACCTTAGTTCCTAATCATCCTGTTCTGCGCATCCTGGAGTCTACGGAAGAAAGAAATCTCATGTCGAAGATTGAAACCTAAAAATGGTTCACTTCACTATCGAAAACTTCAACGGTCTATAACCAATATTTAGCGGTACGGAAAGGAAAAACGACTGTCATGTGACAATGTATTTGTTTCTCTCTAACATAGTGCCTTCTGGGATAGGAGTAAGAAGGAGCACTCTATAAAATTTGTGGCTAATTTAGCATTATTTCCATGTATTTCTTCTTCCATGTCTCAATGTCATTGCCGGACGCGTTCATAGAGAATGTATGAAACACAAGCAGCGCCCCGCGGTTTCACCCGCGTAAGTCTCGATTCCGTGGGAATATCGGGATGAAAATGTGCCTATGTGTTATTCCGGGAGTCCAGTTATCTCCATTCCAAATTTCATTCATATCCATCAAGTAGTTTTTACGTGAAAGAGTAACAAAGATACATCCATCCATCCTTACAAACTTTCGCGTTTATAATATTAGTAGGATAATAACCACGGTGGCGGCACCGGCGGTACTGTGCTGGAACTGTGACTTCACTGACATGTGTGCATCGGCCTCTATCGTAAACTTTATTTATTGGTTTGTACAGAATATCTAACTTTGCGGTCGATTTAAAAGTCAAGGCGAGAGCGAAAAATCAACAGTTTTAATTTGACTTTGGCCACTGAATAGACTCGTGCTCGGGAAAATATTCGAAAAACGTAAAAAGTAGCGATGCTAGTTTCAGTAACTAGCTTAAAGATCATTTATTATTTCTGGGTCTCATTTTCTTTGGGTTTAAATGAAATAGTAGCTGAAAGAAATAATTTAACGAAATCGGAATCCAATGAAATTTATAAACGCTCTCATAACGTTTTGTCTTTGTATTTGGTTTCGTTAGAGCATGTTATTAGTTATTTGAATGAACATAAAGCCGAAATGGATTTTGGTAATGGGTTTGGATTATTTCTTGTGACTGGTAAGATTGGGTGGACAAACAGTATTTTATAGGTTATGGTTAATTTTCTTAAACTTCCGATCATATCCAAAGAGCAAACTTTGTTTGTATGGAGATGGCTCGATCTGGCTAGCGGTGCTCTTCTCGTTCAACTGAGCTGTGGATGAACACACCTGGTTTTCACTAGAACGTCTCTAACTGTAGGTATAACCCCCCTACCTGTAGGTATCCCGTTTCTAGTGAAAATTATGTACATAACCATGATAGTTTAAAAAGTTATATGTAGATATAACGTTGTAAAGCTGGTAGTCGGTACCTAGTGGAACTAATTTTTTCTCGTCTCCAATTCTATTAAGAATTTTTCTTTCAGGCCTAGACTTATTACTGATTAGGTAGGTATAATGCTGAGAATTTCAATCCTTTCAGCGAATCTAAAGCCATTCACTGAAAATAATTCTTTACCGGCATCTCTACGTAGAACCTTAAAACGTATACTGAAAGTGAATGAGGAGATCCAGTTTTTTTTGAAGAATGCACTAAAGGATGAGGGGCCTTTCAAGCTTAAAGGTGCGTACAAATTACGCGCGGCAAACCTTTGAACATTGCCGCGCTCGAACATTGCCGCGCTCGAACGTCCGTTCGGTGTCGGTTTTTGAGACCGCATCAACAAAGAGCTTCAGTCATCAGCTCGCGCTCGCACGCATAAATATCATTAGTTAGCCCGTGAATGTGCTTGAAACAAAAAAATACTGTAAAAATCATTGAAGCACAATCTTGGCTAAACTAATGATATTTATGTGATACGATAAATTAAAATTTGTGTGTTAGGTCATATAATTACAGGCAAATTAGTTTTCGCTATCTGAACAAGTGTTGATGAGCCGTGATTGGCAAAAAACACGAAAAAATAATAATTTCGCGCCACAAGCGAAAGCAACCACCCAATAGAAAGCGAGATAATCGCGAATAACTGTTTTTTTACCTTTGTCTTAGAATAACTTACGACGCAATCACGAAAATTTTCGAGACTTTTGAGACAAGTATTAGAACGCCAAAATGAAGGTAGGTCAGCTTATTATCTCTCATTCCGAGGTTGATCGCATTTTGATGATTAATTTGACTGGACTATCAGGGCAAACTGGTATATCAAAAAAATCAAAATCAAAATCATTTATTTCAGGCTTACTGAGAAATGCACTAAACCTAAACAGTAAGCCCATATCTACATAAATACCTTAGAAACTAACATACACATAAAAACACTTTATTACTTAATCTAACACACGTGTGATCGCCGACGCGTCGCGGCCCGGGGGATCACGTGACAGGCGACCCTTGAACCGCCGGAACTTCACCCCTTTCGGCCAGAAGTCAGGGCTCAAGTAAGTCTTCACATTTTCCGTAGGGACCCTCACCATAAATGAGCTAAAGCTCATATATGAGCACGGCTGTCTTCTGAACATCACTATCATGAGAATATTTTCTTGTTTCATACATTTTAGTAGTAGTAGAGCTTTTTTGTGAAAGAGTTCGTCCGGGGAAGTACTACCACCATACCTTTTTCTACCGCAAAGCAGTAGAGCTCGCATTGCTGTGTTCCGGTTCGAAGGGTAAGGGTGCCGGTGAAATTACAGGCACATGAGACTTTTCATCTTTATGTCTCAGGGTGGCGGGTGCAGTGCAATGCCACATAGGGTGAGTCCTAGGTGGACGTGACCTATGAGGTAATGCACTGTCCATAGGCAGAGGTTACCGCTTAACATCAGGTGGGCCATCTGCCTATTCCATCATTCAAGGTGTAGAAAACAAAATTGAGCGTGATTTTTCAGTAGGTACCTAGGTCGGTAGATCGGGTTTCATTTTTTGAACCTACTTTTTTGATGACTTCTAGGTTCTACCTATTCTGAGGTTTGGACGCGTTGGATGGAAAGGAGTTAATTTAGTTTCTAGGGCATTTGAATTTGACGAAATATGTGTAGGTACCTACATAATATATTAGTATACTTATTTACAGTTATGAAAGTATTTATGAAATACATATCATCATGGATGCTGCTCAAGAAGCTCGGCACAAATTTAAAGAAAACATTAAAGTTTCACATCGATCGGGACCACCAAAACGACCCAGATTGGAACACTTACTTTAGTCTCGTGAATGACCTCGAAAAGTGGGAACCAAGTCCTCAAGAATTTGGTAAGTTTAGTGGTTTTTTAAATCTTTTTTTCCACTGTTCTCTGTTGGACGTCAACACTGAATTTGTTGATACTTACTATTCTCTGGTCCAGGGCTCGTCGCCCCCGAAGTGAATGCCAGGCTACGACCTTACTTGGACGGCTTCCTCCAATAAAATGGAGGGATTTGCCATAGTCACCGCGCTTGGCATGCAGAGTGGTGACCGCAGTACCTACCTACTGGTGTTGAGTACTCAGGTGTTTGCTGTTGCCTATGGTGTATTATGTACCTTACTCGGCTTTTACGACATCCACGAGAGGTGACGTAGGGGTAAATATTCTTAAAACTTTGGAAATATTCCAAGGGTAATTCATAAATAGGTATGCTACCCCACCGCGCTAACCTACGACCTCCCAAAATAAGACTCCGTCGAATTTCAGAGAAAAGCAAGCTAAACTACGTATATTCGTTCGTAGTTACGTAGGTGCATAATTCCAAACCTACATAGGTAGGTACCTACCTATTTAAACTTATTCACGATAAGGCTACATTCGTTAGTTAATTATCTTGTAGTATACGTACAAGTAGTAGTAGTAGGTAGTACTAGAACTTTTTTGTGAAAGAGTTCATCAGGGGAAGTACTACCTCCATACCTATTTCTGCCGCAAAGCAGTAGTACTCGCATTACTGTGTTCCGGTTTGAAGGGTATGGTTGCCGTTGAAACCACAGGCACATGAGACTTTTCATCTTTATGTCTCACGGTGGCGGGCGCAGTGCAAGGACGTGATCTACATATGAGGTAATGCACTGTTCATAGGCAGAGGTTACCGCTTAACATCAGGTGGGCCTCTTGATTGATCCGTCATCCAAGTAGTATAAAAAAAAAAAAAAAAAAAGGTGGGCCAACTGCTTGTTCCGCCATTCACGAAGTTAAAATAAATCAATCAATACTGCAATATTGGATAAACAAGAAAAATAACATCCCTACTTTACGCGTAGGGGAGGTACATACAAAAATAACATCCCTACTTTACGCGTAGGGGAGGTACATACAAAAATATTTTTACCTCTTTGTCGGCGTGTATAATATTGTATACCCATGGCATTTTTTTAACATTCATACAATTTTGGTCAAAGGATATGCAAAAGATATTAAAAGGATACCTTAGTTTGAATGATGTCACCTGTCGTCTTCGACCAAAATAACCTGTCGTCACATATCTAGTAGGTACCTACTAAGAGTCTCTGGACATGGTGAAACTATAAACCCCTTCTCCCAATACGTTACGCACAGGCGATTCAAGTATCCTGCACACTAGCCTGCATTCAAATGTATGTGAGATACTTGGCGGCGACTAGTCTCCGAGACTTGCAGGATACCGTCGGGATACTTGAATCGCCTGTGCGTATCGTAATGGGAGAAGGGCCTAAGCGTTCCTTGCCTTGACGACTACGCAACCCTGAAAATTTGCTTCGGTGGTGTTACTAGACAGGTTATTTCGAAAACATTGACAAACCGGATCTTAGGTCCTTTGCTCCCTGCTAGGCAAAACTGATCGTGTTGACTCTTACTGCGGTAAGTAGTTACCTACACAAGGACATTTCCTAAACCGAACATTTCTTTACAGATGACTGCCTGACATCTTTAGCTGAAAATGATGAAGATCCTTCCCCACAAGAATGTATTTTCCCAGAAATTTGCAACAAAATGTTGAATAGCGGAACTAATTTTGGTTACGCTCTCACACACAGGTGGGTTATATATACATACATTACATACTATAAACACACACGACACACGACACATAGACACACAAGTCTCAAGGGCCTCCATAAATCTTTATTTCACTGGTACACGCCATGAACGAAATCAACGAGTTTACCTTCGACTAAAGTAAGGGAGTTTACACATTTATTTGACTTATGACGAATTAACCTTATTACGTAACACCCCTAACCCGTTACAAACTACATAAAAAGTAGGGAAATCAGTACCTACCTAGGTTCTTAAGTTGGGTAAGAGGTCCCAAGTTACATTCCCACAACCGCACACATGGCTCTAAGTATAACTTGTAAAAATTACGGCCTCCGTGGCGCGGCGGGTGAGGTCCCGGCTTAGATATGAGAGTTGCGGGTTCGACTCTCGCTGCGGGACGCTGCATGATCTGTAAATATTTTATCCGGGTGTGACTATAAATAGTTTTGCAGGCTGTTGTTTCTTCTCATCGCCCACTTCAGTGAAGGATGTACCATAGCTGGATCTGAAAAAATGAGGCATAACTTTTGTGAAATGATTTACAGTGAGGCGGTATATATTGCCTTCAACGAATATAAACACATGGACATGATAACTGAACAAAGTAAGTCGATGTCATACTTATGTATTTAACTAAGATCAACCCGCGACTGTGTTATGTAAAAAATTACATAATTTGTCGATGTAGCTCATAATATTGCGCTACTTTTTGTCGAAATCGGTTCAGCCGTTTCAGCGTGATTGAGATATCTTAATAGTGGTTCGCCCCAAACTGAGAACCGCGACGTGACGTCCGCATAACATAAAATAAAATATTAGTATTGATTAAAAACAATAATAAACAAGATTTAAGAGAGAGATTTGAGACGATGTCTACCGTGGTTATGCATACATCGTGAGTAGGGAATGCAAATATTCGATATTTTTCGGTATTCGAATATTCGAATATTTTTGCAGTCGTATTCGAATATTATTCGAATATTTCAGAAAAATCAAAGATGTACATAATTTGACACATTTTTACTACCTTACAAACTAGTAACATATTTTGATGTAGGCCTTAACATCCCAATCACAACCAATGTTTTAACATAAAACTCTTAATCAAATAAAATTAATAGTAATTCTGCGAACAGGAGACCACGTGAGGACAAACTTGTATAAAACTATGCATTATGTCGATCCATAATGATCAAACAAAGATTCCAAAAATTTGTTTTTTTAGAAACTTTCTTTTTCAGATAAACTTAAAACTAATTTCTAATTTTTTGAATGCAGAACTTATTGTTTTCAAAACCTACCCTGTAACTTCTAACATCACTTTTCAATAACTCTCACTGTCTCACTCACGGCTTCAGACTTCGCCTAAGTGGCTCATCTTGCATATCTAGACAACCTCTTGACCGATTTTGCTCATATTCGAAGTTCATGTTTAAAATTGACTACCGAATGTTTCAGATTCAGATTAATTTATTTATTGCACAAGGGTAGCTGTCAAATTAAAATAAAGATCCACCATAATCCGCTTCACAGCATGCAATATAACTTAGTACTAAATTAAACAAAAAAACAATTTTTAGTACCTCTTTAGAAAACACAACAAGCACAATTTACAGTATATACCAACGAATGAACATAAAAAAAACAACATAACATGACACAAAATTAAATGTCATTGAATTTATAATATTTACTTAATTATGTCGAAAAAAAAACTTAAATAGGTATCAATAATAAATCATTAGTTCCAACATGATGTCAATTAAAATATAGGCATCAGAAAATGTGTTCACACTTGAATAGTCACCAACACTATAATAAACATTTCAAGAAAACATTTCATTTTTAAATTAAATTTTTTCTGAAAAATATTATCCAAACTCGGCCGGTAAATGGCACCGCAGCAAACTTCCCCCCTTTTGGGGGAAATACCCCTCTAATCAAAAATCCTCGTCGATAAAAAAAACTATAAAAAGTTAGATACCGTTACAAAACTTGGTATACGGGATACCAAGTTTTGTCTTGATCGTTTGTTAAATACGCCTGGAGGAGTACAAACAAACTGAAACTAACAGAGGAAAGCAAAATTGAACTTGAAGCAGAGTCGCTTCACTCGCTCCGTCACGAATTTGTAATGAAATTGGAAGTAATATGAACTTAAAAAATAACCAGAAAATCAAAATGCAACTAAATATACATATTTTAAAAAACTATCACATTGACAACCAAATTTAAACGTTTTATATTCGTATAAACCACCAGCCCAAAATCTCTTCACAAAATAATAAAATGCACCGCTGTGTTGTAAGAAATTGGGTCTTGTGTTGTGCTTGTGAGTGAAATATAATCAAAATGACGGCAAGCGCCCAGCGAGTGGCAGTCAGCAGAGGAATGTAGGCCGTTGATTGGTTTATTTAGTATTTATTAATTGTTATGGAAATATTCGAATATTCGAATATTTAAAATTTACTATTCGAATATTAATTTCAAACTGATATTCGAATAATTCGAATATTTGAATATTCGATTGCAATCCCTAATCGTGAGCAGTGAGTCCATTTAGGTATAAATTAAAAAAAATATGGTCGTACTATCCTATACTGTCAAACGAGCAATATTTGTATATATAAATACTGCATAATAATATACATATATATTTATATATAAATTTGTAATAAAGTTCTCTAAAACGGAAATTAAAATTAGTAAAATTCGACGAAATTCGGTAAATGGGGGTTTTCGGGAGCGAAAAATCGATATAGGTTATTTTCACAAAAAATAAACGTATTCCCTAATCTGTGTCAGTCATAGAATATTGAATAGTTAGCTATTTCTCGACAGAACGAACGAATTCGTATTTAAAAAATTCAAGTAAAAATACTGGCTGAAGACGGACATTGACACGTCTATAAATAATCACTTACTAACACAGAACTCTAACACCCATTTGCACTAAACATAAAAATCTCCTAAGTTCTTTCCTAACTTGTTTAGACTACTCCTAACGATAAATTTGCTTGCACTAACCCTAAGCCGTTCCTTAGTCCACTTAGAATAGGCTGTTCTTCGGCTTAGGTGTATCCCAACTAGGACAAGCGTAACCTTATGTTTAGTGCAAATTGGCATAATACTCTCTAGTGTAAACACGATAAGGGTTCGCATTAAGCGATACACTTGGTAAACACGATTTTAAAAAAACGCCGAGTGGTTCTCGGTCTAACCAGCCCCTTATTGCGTAATTTCAAACCTACTGTCAGAGTACTCAAATCGAACACGAGTGTTCATGCCAGACTACCATCTCGAGGAAATGCCGAAGGATTTTTTCGATGTTTAGTGACGTCTGACTGAGCTTTGGTTTTGGAACGAATGACACTAAGTGAATACCATTCACTGGGCTTGAAACTGGCTCATAGGTGGGACGTCACAAATTTGCCGCTGTCAAGTAGTTACACAATACGAAACTGACAGAAAAGTGTCCAGACTGGGCTATAAAAGTCAAATTTGGAGTTCAATGGAATTGCGCAATAACCCCACTGGTACTGAAGAAAAATAAAAAAAAACAAAGGGACAGAAATCACCCGATGTAAGTAAGTGCTTTGATGATCGTTGAGTTGGAGGCACAATTGAGACAAACTTACAAAAGACTCAATATAGGGACAAAAAAATTTGAGAAATTCAGTAAATATCGACTGTATTAGAGGTAGTTAGTGCCACGGGCGTTGTAGCTAAAAGCTTACCTACATAAGAAGTACCTAGGCATTGCTAAGTGTGGTATTATTATTATCGACCCATTAAATTTCATACAGATCGAATCAACGGTATGAAAGTTATGCTCGAACATACTCGTACATAAGTACATAGGTAACACAACACACACATATAATAATATAGCCTTTTTTATTTCCTTAATAATAAATATTACATTTCATTTAATAACTAATTATGTACCTAGTTGATTGAAAATATAATTAAAGCATTTTTTTTTATAAATCACAGTAATATATTTCCATAATTATTTTGCATAATTTTAATTATTAGGGACCTCTCTACGAGTAAAGGTCTCCTCCATTTTGTACTAACATACAACATACCAAATCGCTTAAGGTGAATGCTCACGTTTGCGGCGCGAGATTCAAATTTTTTGGTGTTTTTTGCCCTTTACAGGTCATCAACACTTCCTCAGATGACGAAAGTTGAGTTTGCGACAACTAGGAGACCTAACACACATGTTTTAATTGATTGTATCTCATAAATATCATCAGTTTAGCTACGATACCCCTAAACAAACAAAAACACTGTAAAAATGTGTTTAGGGGTATCATAGCTAAACTGATGATATTATGAGATACTATCAATTAAAACATGTGTGTTAAGTCTCCTAGTTGTCGCGAACTCAACTTTTGTTATCTGAAGAAGTGTTGATGAGCTGTTATGGGCAAAAAACACCAAAAAAAATTAATTTCGCGCCGCAAGCGTGCGCATCCACCTTAAGTTGTTTGAGAGATTTTTCGGTCGCTCGATTCGAATTGGATGTTTGTTACATCCAAATGTTGCATCATTATCATCAGTTCGTATGTCTGTCTTTCCAGTTCAAAATTTGTAATCCATTTTCAAGCACAACCTGTCATCCGATTGAGCTGAAATCTGATGAATCTGAAGGGCATACCTGAAAGATAATGACATTTATCTATTGCTTGCTTTTATTGTTGTTATTGACATTGTATGTGATTGATTTATTAATTAATTTTATGACTTTTTTTTTTACCTATAAGTTTAGTGTGACATGTGTTTTTTTTTTTTGATTGAATGGTGTTTGTTTAATTAATTATTATTTTTGATTATGGTTTTCTCTATCTTGAATGTATTATGTATTCTGTTGAAATAAGTGGTATAAATTAGAAATTTTGTGTAACTGGCCCAGGCCGTAATAAGTTGTATAAATATAAAAATAAATAAATAAACAGTATTATGGTGACAGCGAGCTGATCTGATGATGGATACGACGGAACTGCTCGATGATTAATAGTAGTCTGGCATTGCTAATTTTGAACAACTTACAGTTCTGATCATACATTTTATAAAAGTTTTTTTTGGTAAATATATTATTAAACAAAAACTTATTTTATCTCACCTATGTTCCACTGCCATCCGCCCCGCTGAGGATAGAAGCCAGTGGAGGCAGATCATCAATTCCAAGGTCCTACATAAAGGTCACGACCCTCAGCAGCGAGGTTACCGACGCGCAAGGAGGAGGATGTTCAACAGCTGTGTAAAGTAGTCTCCAATCCCTTCTAGTCTTCTCAGTTTTCAGCGAACTGTACATGTTCCCTACATAATCCAGCTCGCGCCAAATTTTTTTGGGCGATCACGACGTTTAAACTTTGTATTCATTGATTTTACAGTTGCACTATGCTCGCTAGATGGCCACGCTGAGTTCCTCAATAGTTCATGGATATCCAATCTCATTCTCCACCAGACTCCTGAAGGTTGCTTCAGCCTGGGACACGCAAGAAGCCTTTACAGAATTAAAATCATAGAGAGTGGGGAGGTGAAGTGGACACGTGACAACAATAACAGAAACTGTAATATTCATTTCACTGCCTTGGCTGCTGCTTCAGTAGCAGCAGCTGTCAGATTTATTCTGGAGAATATGTAATTTGATGAACCAAGCTAATTATTATTCAAAAATTAAATGTACCTTTTCAATTATATCGTTAGACGAGGTCAGCCCGAGAAGTTAATAAGGTATGCAATTCAAATGTTGGTTTTGTACATACCTATAGAAGGTAGGACCCATAGGCGATTTATAAAATTACGTATGAATCGCTGTCCAATGCTGATCGTAGGTCTCTGGCTCTGTAGTGCTCAGTAGTACTTCCAATCTTCAGTTTCAAGAGTACACACCAAGCTTGGAAGAACAGACCACTCATGGCTATGAAATCCCTCCTGGCACGGTGGCCGCGTAGCTGCCGGAGACACTAGATGCTACGGGTTCGATTCCTGCTGCGAGACAAATGTTTATATTTTCTGCAAATATTTGATCCGGGATGGGTTTTGTGGTACGTACCATGCTACCTACTTGCTTCCTGTTCCGATGACTCGACACGGAGTTCTAGCGTGGGATCAGGACTATGTTTGTCACTGTTGATGGGTGTAATGCTGTGTTATGTATGTTATGATCTTACTCGTTTGTCTTGTGTCACAGCCTCCATAAGTACCTACTTAGATAGATCATGTTTTATTGTACAGCGGCTTCGTAAGAAAGTTATTACAAAAACCTTTTACAATAAATTATCTAAGCAATAGAGAAATCAGCTTCAAGACCAGTAACGAAGAATTAATTAATTCATTCTTTATGTCTCAGGGTGGCGGGCGCAGTGCAATGCCACATTAGATGCGTATGAGGCATATGACCTATATGAGGAAATGCACTGTTCATAGGCAGAGGGTACCACTTAACATCAGGTGGGCCATCTGTTTGATACGTCATTTTAAGTAGTACAAAAAAAAAAAGAGACCCGGATTAGTCATTTTGTTTTATGCTCGGTTTTGAAGGCAAAAAAAACATATTGGTGAACTTAATGGTAGTTAATATTTTCTATATCATCGGTATCATCATCATCAACAGCCTTAAGACGTCCATTGCTGGACAAGGCCCCTGTAGAATGCAATGAAGGGTTTGCCATATCGCCATGCTTGGCAGGTGGATTGGTGTTCACAGTATTGGTGATAAGTACTCAGGTGGATGCAGCTGCCCATCCCCTGATGCAATCCCTTAGTCAGATTTTGCGATATCCACGAGAGCAGTCAGAGGGGAAGGACACTACACAGCTACATCTCGTTCACCGTAAGAAGGTACCTGCGTTATACTCTTAGTCTGTGTCCCGGCATTGGGAATAGCGCCAACCATAGAATAATAAATACTCCATGGCAGGTGCCATTTTAAAGTGAACGGTCTGTTCTAAAATTTATGTAAGTGGAGGTAAAACTAAAAAAGGGTTTTGTAAGCTGGCGTAATTTTTGTCGCATCGAGCTGTCAGTCATACAGTACCAAGAAAACCGACGGTAGAACAGTCCCTTCCTCGATTTTAAGGTCTTCAATATTGAAAGTGACGTCGACCTCGTAACTTATTAATACTTTATAGAGAGCCAATGTCGCCCGGATGCTATGAATGGACGCATTGACTTCCGGTCCGCGAGTGTCAATATAGCATAGGAGTGCTGGGTGGCTACCTCCTAACGGCTTGTAGTACCGTCTTCGTGGGACTCGTTTATTATTAGTAGCTTAAAATATGACGTATTTAAAAGAACTGTACCGCTTACCCAAAACTCAAGTTTTATAGTTTTTTTTTTCATACTCTTCTTTTTGATATTAATGAATTCACTGAAATGTTGTCAATCAAAATCAAAATCATGGAAACAATCTATAGACTAATTATCTAGACCCAGATAGTTGGTTTAGATAATTTGTCAGTTTACCATTAAGGTGGTTGCTTTCGCTCGTGGCGCGAAATTCAAATATTTTCGTGTTGTTTGCTCATCACAGCTCATCAACACTTCTTCAGATAGCTAAAACTATGTTGCCGCAAATTATGTGACCTGACACACAAGTTTTAATTTATAGTATCACATAAATATCATTAGTTTGGCTATGAATGTGCTTGAAACAAAAAAACACTGTAAATATCGTAGAAGCACAATCGTAGCTAAACTAATGATATTTTTGTGATACTATAAATTAAAACTTGTGTGTTAGGTCACATAATTTGCGGCAACATAGTTTTAGCTATCTGAAGAAGTGTTGATGAGCTGTGATGAGCAAAAAACAAGAAAATATTTGAATTTCGCGCCACGAGCGAAAGCAACCACCTTAAATTGATTTTTTTATACTACCAAGGTAGCAAACAAGCATATTGCCCACCTGTTGGTAAGCAGTTACCGTAGCCTGCAATACCAGAGGCAAAACAAGCGCGTTGCCGACCCTTTAAAAATTCCAAACACCCCTTTTGAAGAACCCCATACTGTAGTCACTTGGGAAAATCTCAGCAGCGAGATCATTCCACAACCTAAGTGTTTGCGGGAGGAAGTTCCTCTGGAACCGCACAGTCTGGGACCACCCTGGCTCTAAGGTGTGGGATGAATCCTCACATTTTATAGAATTTGTATAGAATAAGGGCTCAATCACCCTCGCAGTGCTTGCTGCAGTCACACACAGAGTGCTTGCGTCCGCACGTCCAGACTAGCATGTGATTGATTATGCACGATAATTTCCTTTATCGAAATAGCATTCACATGCACACTGGATGTTTTCATGAGTCTGCAGCACGCTCCAGGCTTTAACGCTTTTTCAACCATTCAGACGTGTTTTTAGAACTTGAGTTCAAAAAACATGTCTGAATGGTTGAAAAAGATAGATATGTCTTATGCAAAATAAGTTGAAAAATATATTTTTCAATACATATTTTTACACGGAACCGTGTGTCAAAATGAGCCTAAACAAGACCTAACACGGCCAGTCTACTATTATGCATCGAGTTCCGTTGTTCACCTTCCGTCTCTATTATAAGATCATCTCGTTGTCACCATAATACTGTACTGTCATCGGAACTTGACAGGTAGGTATGTAAAATTTCAGCTCAATTGATCTAGGTTAGTTGCTTCCAAATTCAGTTATAATATTTGTCCCACATACTAACAGGTCAAGTTAAATAAGTCAGATAGACCGACGACCTCTGTGGCGCGGCTAGCGAGTTGCCGGGTGAGATACGAGAGGTTGCGGGCTCGATTCCTGCTGCGGGACAAATGTTAGTATGATCTGCAAATATTTTTTCGAGTCTGGGTGTTTCGTACTCATGCGACACAGGGGGATCAGGGCTGTGTTCTGACTGTTGGATGTTATCTTTATAAAAAAGATAGGTATCACGAACTCGTTAGTCAGTTTCGTTGGCATAAGATTTATTAATGGAAGAAAGCGTTAGCTGCGTCAGTCATGGGAAGCAATGGTGGCAATGAGCTCACCACTTGGCACGTCTATATTTCCGCGGTGGTATACAATCAACGGTGAAAAGAGGCACATTGAGGCTCTGTCTAGCCTTTCGGGGAAAAATACGTGTGTCTTTAATTATGTATGTTGTTATCTACAACTTTGAGTTTTAAATCATTGCGCACTGTTTCACAAATGTTGAACCATCGAGCAACACGGCGGAGGCCGCAATGCTCTAAGTGTTGAACTATTGTGTGCCGATTGAAATCTCATTACGTGACATGTTGCCTCTAATTTGGTGATTAGCAAGTTATTCACGCGAGTACATCATTTGTATGTGTGAACCATACACAGTTCAATAACATTAAAAACGGATTTAAGAACCTGAAAATAAATTGCTTTTTACAATGAGACAATTTCACGGCTTGGTCGCGGCGTGGCATGTAAACTCCCTACGTTTCATATCAATAACGCTGTAAGTCACACTGGAATGTTACTACATCATCAACATCAACCTATATGTAATTTTTGGGATGAATACGGCCTACTTTTTGGTATGAATCCGGAAATAAATATTCGTGGGATGAATCCATGGGATCAATACGGCTGCACCCGTAAAAACAAGGTGCTTAGGGTGATATTGTGACCCTTTTTATGATTAATGGTTTATGGTAGGGTTGAGATGGTTAAGGTGGGGTATAATGCAAAATCACCAATCTTGGATGGATTTGATTTTTAACCCCTGACGCAAAAACGACGGGTTGTTATAAGTTTGACGTGTCTGTGTGTGTGTATGTGTGTTTGTCTGTCTGTCGCCTCGTAGCTCCCGAACGGATGAACTGTTTTTTTTTTCTTTTTTGGAAGGTTAATTTGTCGGGAGTTCTTAGCTATGTTTGATCAAAATCGGTTCAGCCGTATCATTGCGTTAAGGGTTTTTTAATTTTTTCAAAATTAATTACTTGTTAATTGACTGAATCAAGTACAATATTCAATATATAAATATGCATGGATACTACGTTATAATTCCAAGGGATCAATGTACCAGAAACACGATAGGACAATATTTTCTCGATAGAAAAAAACCCAAAGTTACCTCTAACTTTTAGCTAGATTCGATTGTTTATTAAAATGAAGCAAATTATTGGGTAAAAAATTAGATAAATAAAATTAATACAACAAAGGCGAGGGTTTACTGTAAGGTTTTTGTAAAATTATCTATATTTTACGAGATATTCAATAAAAAAAACTTTTTCGTGCGACGCGAGGTGTTTTTTTTGTATGAAGATTTCTGCCTGGGCGCCTTTTTGGCGTTAATGTCCGTATAATGTCAAATGTAATAATGTATAATGTATAATGTCTGTACAATTACAATGAACACTGACAAAGTTACTTAAAATGGTATAACTAGGACGAATCTATTTATCTAGTCAAGTGATGGTGTAGTTGAAGGTGTAGTGTAGTTGTAGGTGAATGGTATAGTTTGTTGGACACAAGGTGCCTCTATGGTAGATGGTCACAGACTGCTTCGGCTTAGGCAAATGCGTATTAAATGCAAACGTTGCAGAAATACACATTTGCTGTGTGCGGTGAAAACCTGAACACTATAGAAGTCCAGTGCTGGACCTAGGCCTCCCCCATAGACAGGCACTACGACCGGTCTTGAGCCACCTGCACCCACATTTAAAATATCTGTCGAGAGAAATAGTAAATTCATTTATAAGAATTAAGAAAAGTTACATGTAGTACAGAGAAGATATACTAATGAGATCCAGAAAATAGCATACAAATGGAGACAGTTGGAGGAGGCCCCAAAATGGGGCCTGACTTTTATTGTACTTACCTAATTTATGTTGTGTGTTTTACATACATACATATTATATTCATAGAATCACGCCTTTTTCCCCGAAAGGGTAGACAGAGCCTCAAATGGACCTCTTTTCACCGTAGGTTGCACCATGTGGGAAATAGGGAAATAGGCGTGACAAGTGGTGAGCTCATCGCCGCCATTGCGTCCCACGACTGACAATTATGTATAAAAATAAAAATACAGTCATGGAAATATAGGCTAAATAATAATAATAATAATAATAACAAAAAAAATAAAAAAAAAAAAAAAAACTGACACCGCTCATGTCACACGGATTTTATCCGAGATTTTCTAAAATCATTTATTTTATTCAATTTATCCCAGTGCAATATAAGAAAATTAACAACAGATTCATTTACCTGCATCTACTTTTCGAAAATCGCCTATTTTTACCTTTTCTCCGGCATATATTTACATACTAAAAGTGCTCTGTGAATTTCACGATGAAATCAATGACATATACTTTCTGTCAATCATGGACCATAAAGGAAAATTTTCACCAATTCAAAAACAGGAATAATTAAATGCAAACGAGATCTAAAAGAGCGGAAACAACTAGCGCACGCCCACCACCACCGCCGCTTGCCTCGTCGAGCTCCGCGTCGTCGTCCGGGGATGAGGAGTACGGCACCCCCCCGGATACCAGCGCGTCGAGCGACGAGAGCGAGCCACAGCCGCCTCCGCCGCCGCGACCACCTGCGCGACGAGGGCGGCCACCGCTGTCGGCTCGCTTGGGGCCTGCGGGGCAGCCTGCCCCGCGCCCGGCCTCCGCAGTCGACGGCATAGTGCGTCGCATGAGATGGAATACACAACACAATGAAAACGTCATGCGCGCATTTTATAGGGCCACACAGGCAGGAACCTACCTGACCGCGTATCGAGTCCGGATGCTTCCTTTGTTTCAGGACCTTGAACCAACTGTGTCCGTCACTGCACAGCGACTGTCGGATCAGGTACGTGCCATCCAACGGTTGAAACTGTTGGATGACACTGCGCTTGATCGGTTACGCTCCGAAACGCTGAGTGCTCTTGTGGTTGACCACTCGCAACGAGGCCCGACTGTCTTGCCGTCGGTTGCAACACCGTCAGCATCGGCGATTACACAGGCGGACCCCGTAGCTGATGACGTCGATTGTGAGATTCCCAGTGTGAGTACCCAGGAGAATGAGCAACTGAGGAGGGCTCTGGGAGATGCGATTTCGTCGTATCGGTCCGCACCTCTCGAGGAGAAGCCGCGTCTACCTCGCTTGCCCACGTATAGACGGAATTTGGTGTTAATTGGGGCCCTGAACCCTTTGCTAGTCCCATACTTATTGACTAGCAAAGACCTAGCTGATACCCATTCGATCCTGTACTGTGGGGCCATTGCGGCGTGCCGCGTTGCTCGCGTCAAGTTCCCGGACACTGACCGAGTGCCGCGACCTGCCGCTAGCACACCCCCCTGGCAAGTACGGATCGAGAGACGTATCAGTACGTTCAGGACCCTCATTGCAAAACTAATTTGCTTCAGAGGGGGTAACCATCGCCCCCGAGTGATGCGCTTCGTGACTCAGGCTTATGCAGGGACTGAAACACGGCCCCAGGACTACATGGCCTGTGTCACTGAGCGCATCGACTTTCTGAAGCAGAAAGTCTCTGCGTGGGCAAGCCGTATCCGCCGCTATAGAGAGCGTGTGGATAGATACTGGCAGAATCGCAACTTCCAAAGTGACCAAAGGAAGGTGTACCGAAGTTGGGAGAAACCGGACCAAAGTGTGCACGACGGGCGAGTGCCAGATGCTGAAGTCGCGAATAACTTCTGGCGTGGTATCTGGTCTGCGCCCGTCGAACACACGGAGGGTGACTGGATGAGTGTGGTGAGGGCCGAGTGTGAACCGATTGAAACCATGGAGGCTGTTACCATCTGCCCCTTGGACGTAAGTTGTGCAATCCGTTCAGCTCAGAACTGGAAAAGTCCTGGGCCGGATGGATTACACAACTTTTGGCTAAAGTGGTTTCGGTGTTCACACTCGGTGCTCGCCAAGCAATTCCAGGAAGCCCTCGAGCTGGGATTCTTCCAAGTTTCCTAACTACAGGTGTCACCTTCCTGCTCCATAAGTCCGGTAGTACCGCGGAAGCTAAGAACTATAGACCCATCACATGCTTGCCTACCATCTACAAGCTCCTTACATCCATTCTGACCGTAAAAATTAACTCGCATATTGTTGCGAATAATATTTTGGCTCCTGCTCAGAATGGATGTAGGGTTGGGTCCCGCGGTACTAAGGAGCTCCTCCTCATTGACATGGCCATTAGCCAGCAGGTCAGGAGGAGCAAGGGGAATCTCTCGGCTGCCTGGATTGACTATAAGAAGGCCTACGATTCGGTGCCTCATACATGGCTGGAGAGGGTCTTGGAATTGTATAAAGTGGATGCAACTCTAAGATTCTTCCTAGGATCGTGTATGAGGCAGTGGAAAACAGTCCTTCAACATCCAGGTAGCCGATTGGATCCCTCTGCTCCGCAAGACCTAATAAGGATTGAGCGGGGTATATTTCAGGGCGATAGTCTGAGTCCTTTGTGGTTTTGCCTAGCACTGAATCCTCTCAGCACTCTACTGAAGGATTCAGGTCTAGGCTATCGACTTCGAAGAGAGGGTGAGCTCATTTCTCACCTTCTGTACATGGATGACCTCAAGCTTTTTGCACCAAAAAAACCGGAGCTGGTAGCGTTCTTGAATATCACACAGGTATTCAGCAACGCTATCAGTATGGAGTTTGGTGTAGATAAGTGTGCGGTCATGCAGGTACAGCGGGGGAAAGTTGTAAATTCCACGAACTTGCAGCTTTCTGAGACAATGTCACTCAGATCTCTCTCCGAAGTCGAAACCTACAAATACCTTGGTATGTCGGAGTCGTTAGGCATGGTAGATAGGGACATAAAGCAGTCAGTGAAGGAGCGTTTCTTTTGCCGCTTGACAAAAGTACTTAACAGTCTTTTGTCGGGTGGCAACAAGGTTCGCGCGTTTAACGGCTGGGTTATGCCTCTGCTCATATACACCTTCGGCATATTAAGGTGGACACAGACAGAGTTAGATGCCCTGGATTGTAGAGTTCGTCAACTATTAACGACCCATCGCATGCGACACCCTCGTTCGTCGGTTATGAGAATGTACATCCCGCGGAAGGATGGAGGTCGAGGCTTTTTAAATGCCAAGACTCTCCACAACCGCGAGGTGTGCAATCTCAGGGAGTACTTCCTCCATGCCGAGTACGGGATGCATCACGATGTCGTTGCAGTTGATAAGAACTTTACCCCGCTCTCCTTAGCAAAAGAGAACTGGCGTAAACTATCAGCCCTGAGCACTCAGGAACGCAGGACCGTATGGGAGATCAAGGAACTGCACGGGCGGTTTTACAAGGCCCTCACAGGGCCCGATGTAGATCTGCTCGCTTCAGTAAACTGGTTACGTTTCGGTGACCTCTTTGGGGAAACCGAGGGTTTTGTCTGTGCGATTATGGATGAGGTCATCAAGACGAACAACTATCGAAAGTACATCATGAAGGATGGGACGGTTGATATCTGTAGAGCATGTCACCGTCCCGGAGAATCCCTCAGGCATGTGCTTTCGGGTTGTTCGCATCTTGCTAACTCTGAGTATCTGCACAGACACAACCAAGTAGCCAGGATCATTCACCAGCAACTTGCCCTCCGATACGACCTTGTGGGACCTGAGGTGCCGTACTATAAGTACGTGCCTCAGCCGGTTCTTGAAAATGGCCGTGCCACGCTCTACTGGGACCGGTCTATCATCACGGATAGGACTATTGTTGCCAATAAGCCTGATATCGTGCTGGTGGACCGGTCGGAACGCCGGGCGATACTTGTTGATGTCACTATCCCGCATGATGCTAATCTCGTGAAGGCCGAGAAAGACAAGTTAAGCAAGTACCTTGACTTGGCTCACGAGATTACCGCCATGTGGGATGTGGATTCAACGATTATCGTCCCGATAGTCGTTTCAGTGAATGGACTGATTGCGAAGAGCTTCGACCAGTACCTTAAGAAGCTCTCGCTAAATAGTTGGATCAAGGGTCAGATTCAGAAGGCGGTACTCCTGGACTCGGCACGTATAGTCAGGAGGTTCCTCTCTCTGCAGCCCTAGCCCCCGACCGTTTGGGCCTCGCTCCGCGGTCGGTGGTTCCCCGTTTTGATTTATATTTTTTACTATAATGTTTTTTACTATTTATTTTTTGTAGATAGTATTCCTTTATAGTAAAAAATATATTTTTTTACGAGATTTTTAATAAATGAGTATAATAATAGTATTCCTTTATAGTGAAAAATATATTTTTTTACGAGATTTTTAATAAATGAGTGTTATAATAATAAGAGATTAAGATTAATTAAGCTCTCGCTAAATGGTTGGATCAGAAGGCGGTACTCCTGGATTCAGCACGCATAGTCAGGAGGTTCCTCTCTCTGCAGCCCTAGCCCCCGACCGTTTGGGCCTCGCTCCGCGGTCGGTGGTTCTCCATTTCGATTTATATTTTTTACTATTATGTTTTTTATACTATTTGTTTTTTGTAGATGGTATACATTTATAGTGTTTTTTTTTTACGCGATTTATAATAAATGGGTGAGATAATAATAAACACACAGTAAAGTAACCATATTCAACCTGTGTCGTTTGCCAAGCATAAAAAATAACCTAGGCAACCGTGTCTACACGTTTTCTTTAAAAAAAAACCGACATATTAACTAGGTATAGGTACTAAGTCGTGATATGAATTTTGCGATCGATCAAAATAAATTAGGCGCTCTACTGTCTCATAAATCAGAATACGATCACCGTCTATGGCCTAATTCACTTGTATCGAATTAAAATTCGGTGCAAGTTCCTCTGGGACCATCCTATAGCAGCTACTTATTCATTGTTTAACGTAACGGTAGACAGAGGCGCCCGTGCATTTTAATATTGATATTTACTGTAAATGACCCTACGCTCCCAATTTCGGCGATGGAATGAGGTGGTCTTCTACGAAAACTTTCGTATAAAAAATCCTTCCAGGTAGTAAAGCTACGTTATTAATATTTAAAGGGATTAATTATGTATCAGTTAGAGCTTGGGTGGGTCAGTTTAATCATGGAGAACTGCAAAGATCGACCATCGCCACAACCACCTCGTAAAGTGGCGAAACGCATTTTCTTTTCTGAACTCCAAAAAGGGAAACGCAAAACCGGTAGTCAATACCTCAGATTCAAGGATGTTCAGAAAAGACATATGAAAACATGCAACATTGAGCCCTCTCATTGGGAGTCTATGGCAGAAAAGTGCCCGGAGTGGAGAAGGCTGGTACAGCAGAAGGTCAGGAAGGCGATTCTCGTGCTTTAGAGATTAGTCGAATTAGACATATGTCGAAAAAAGATGGCGAATGTCGAATAAAATCTTAATTTGCTATTCTCGTGATGTCACATATAGACATAAGTCGACCAAAATCATTCAAATCGAATACTATTTGATGGTTACTGTGACATTTTCGTGACATTTTTTGTAGCAATTCATGCTTCGACATTATCTCTAATTTAGAGATAATCTCTACAATCCGAGAATTGGGCTCCGGGCATTTGAAGATGACAGAAGGCGCGATATTGATTTAAAGCGCGACATCTGAAAAGTAGACCGCCTTCTAACGAAAATAATACCCTCACGTGCAACTACTGCAAACGCACGTTTACAGCCATAATAGGGTAGATGGGTATGTAAGTCATATAACAGCACACCAGCAAAGCTCTTCCGTATAAAGCAGATAAACAGTCGCCGTGGCTAAAATCAGCCTGGATGACAACATAATCAAGTAAATTTTATGAAAATTTCAAAACCCACAATTTTTAGTGTTCCAACCAAAGTCAAAGTCCAAAATATTTTATTCATTGAAATCACAAGGCTCATTTTGAATCATCTTATAAACTAAATTTGCTTATTTCTTTATTTATTTATTTTACTATTTTTTTTAACACTAATTATAATTTTTATACGATTATTAATTGTAAAGGTATTGACATATTAAATTAAAATTGTTATGAAGTATTGTGATGTAAATTTTGTGATGTATGATTTTGTATGATTCATGGATTTATGTATTATTGTTTTTTTGAGACTTGTAACCGTTTTTGTTATTAATAAATTACTATGACTACCATGACTATGACTATGATGAAGTCTATGTTCGTGAGCTTCTGCATATTTTTGAATGACTTTATTGACGAACTCTATCTTAAGGTCCCGGTGGAGATAGTCGTTTCTTACGTACCAAAAGTTTAGAAACTCGAAAATACACACGAATAGAGAACCTCCACCTTTTTTTTGAAGTCGGTTAAAAAGAGGAAATTTAAAACTTTGCTATTTTAAATTTTCAAAACTTTTGCATGTCCAAATGATTAAAATAACACATATCACAGGACTCGTGCTATATTTTGAAAACTATAGTGATGTAATTATATATATTCTTTAAATACTTTCGGTTTAGGTATTCTTTTTTTTGGGTGCTAAACGGGCTGCGGAGGGATTGCGTCGCCTTGAAAAAAGACTCGATATCGAGCCAAAACTTTTTTATTTAGCTACTTTAATGACGGTACATGAAGATGGCCCACCTGATGTTAAGCGGTAACCTCTGCCTTTAACAATGCATTGCCACACAGGTTACGTCCTCTTAGGACGCACCCCATGTAGCATTGCACTGCGCCCGCCACCCTGAGACATAAAAATGAAAGTCTCATGTGCCTGTTTTCACCGGCACCCGTACCCTTCAACCCGGAACACAGCAATGCGAGTACTACTGCTTTGCGGTAGAAATAGGTTTGGAGGTAATGCTTCCCCGGACGAACTCTTTCACAAAAAAGCTCTACTTCTACTAAACCTGTCGCTACTACACCGATGTAGCGGTACGTCAATAATACCCATTTTTAACCCCCAACGCAAAAACGACGGGGTGTTATACGTTTGACGTGTCTGTGTGTGTGTTTGTGTCTGTGTGTGAGTCTGTCTGTAGCATCGTAACTCCCGAACGGATGAACCAATTCAATTTTTTTTTGTTTGAAAAGTGAATTTGTCGGGAGTGTTCTTAGCTATATTTGATCAAAATCGGTTCAGCCGTTTCATTGCGTTGAGGCTTTTTTTTATTATTATATAATTAATTACTTGTTATAAAATGAATATATCTAGTATTCTATCATCGTTCGTTTCTTTAAACTTTAGAATGAATGAATGAATGAAAATACTTTATTGCACACCTTACAAACTAGTTAAAATCAACACATAACAATTAAACAAAAAACTAAATGTACAACTTTTGTATGGTATCCGGTTTTGGACCCTCCAACAGAAATAGAATGTGTTGCATACCTGTCTGCAGTGGAGGATCTGTTCAAGACTTAGAGCATTGCAGCCTCCGTACCGCGCTCGATGCTTCAAGATGATCTCATATTTAAGGTAAACCAAAGCGCTCAATCGTTATGCTCTTGTTAAATGGAATTAACAGTGTCAACCTTTTCCTGTTTCTTGGTATCCAAGTGAGAACATTGTCTTCGAATGAGTTTATGGGCAAAGCATTCGACCTAATAAAACACTTTTAAATCTGTTGATGAGAATAGGTACATATAAGAATAAGTAAACTATCATAGGTAATATATTTTTAATCCCCGACGCAAAAACGACGGGGTTTTATAAGTTTGACGTGTCTGTGTCTGTGTGCGTGTGTGTCTGTCTGTCGCCTCTTAGCTCCCGAAGGAAAGAACTGATTTCGATTATTATTATTTTGTTTGAAAGGTGAATTTGTTGGGAGTGTTCTTAGCTATGTTTGATCAAAATCGGTTCAGCCGTTTCATTGCGTTAAGGGTTTTTTAATTTTTACAAAATTAATTACTTGTTACAATTGTAAAACAATAATGTACGCGTCTAAAATAGTTTCGGCGAAGAAAAAGATGTCTAAGATTATCCTGTAGTTTTGCAATACGACTAGCTTGCAGTATGGGCGGCACATATCGTTTCATCAGCCGAGCCCACTTCAAGCTGATGAGTAACGCATCCTTGCGTCGGATGCAACGCCTGCATACTTTAACGCTATCCTCACACTCGGCTACAAGTGGTGCGAATTGCCATCACTGCGCCATATTTTTTTTTATTTTTTTTATATTCTACTTGGAATGACGGGTCAAGCAGATGGCCCAACTGATGTTAAGTGGTACCACCTGCCTATGAACAGTGCATAACCTCATAGACGCACCCTATGTGGCATTGCACTGCACCCGCCACCCTGAGACGAAAAGATGAAAAGTCTCATGTGCATGTAATAATTTCACCGGCACGCTTACCCTTCAAACCGGAACACAGCAATGCGAGCACTACTGCTTTGCGACAGAAATAGGTATGGTGGTAGTATTTCCCCGGACGAATTCTGTGAACTCTGTCCATGTTATTGGCTGTTAGCCCTACGCCTGGCTCTTCCAATCTAATAGCGCGTCGTAGCCGTGTAAAAGCAGGATCTGAAAATTTTACATGCTGTTAAAAAAGGAAGTTTTTTAAAGTAGTACATACGTCAAATACTTTCAAAGACCAAGCAATGGACTATGATCAAGTTCACATAACTAAAGTTCGCTGTCTTGCCGACGCGACGGGCGCTCCCCTTGAAATACTAAGGCCATCCATCCTATTCCACCCCAATCACCAGCTTGCTGCCTTTGAACTCGATTGAACGCAGAGCTTTCAGGGTTACAGGTGAGCAACATATGGCGAAGACTAAGATCCAGAGTCTCGAGCACCGCCGTAAGGTTGCTTGCCTTTCGATCTTCTATATGTTACATTTCGGGGAATCCTCCCAGGAACTTCACGATCTGATCCCACCATCTCCTTTTCATCATAGGACGAGCAGGCGCCCGGCTCGGTACCATCCTTACCTCATTAGTATACCTTCTATTCGTACTAAACGGTTCAGCCACCAATGATGCGGTGCGGCTCAATGGTTCACCTTTATAATGCGAACTGCTAAGGAATGGAATACACTACCGTCGTCTGTCTTACCTGAAACTATAATCTGGGTCTCTTCAAGGCTAGAGTGAAGTAGGTGCTTTCTAGACCTTTGTGCTCCATCTTCGGCCACATCATCACTTTCCAACAGGTGAGATCGTGGTCATACAAAGCTCTATCAATGTTAAAAAAAAACCCCGAGAAATACAATTTCAGTCGGCCTGAAGCGTGAAATTCCCAAGGTTTACAAAATATGTCCGCGGCGTTGTCTTTTTCGTTTGTAAGATCCTCATACAGTATTGAGCTATTGCAGATACTCGTACTATTGTTGTGCCGAACAATGAGTTAGGACACCCACGGACGCTCCGTGGAAGCCAATGACGGGGTATGCAAGGGCGTCGCTTTTTTCCTAATCTTAACTGGTGTTGTCTTGCGTGAGAAACGTGAGCGTAAGCTAACTTTATGATTATTTACTTAAAAGCAAAGTCTTTCTTATAACTCTACGATGTACACGATACACTATCAATCCATACAATACTTTAAGTAGTAGTTTTGTGAAAAAGTTCGTCCGGGGAAGTACCTACTACCACCATATCTATATAGTCATATAGCCATATAGTCATATAGTCATATAGTCATAAAGTCATTTATTTCGTCTTTAGACTTGTTACATGCACTTAGATATGTCAGTTTCACCTATTTCTTCCGCAAAGCAGTGGTGCTTGCATTGCTGTGTTCCGGTTTGAAGGGTATGGTTCTCGGTGAAATTACAGGCACATGAGACTTTTCATCTAATTATGTCTCAGGGTGGCGGGCGCAGTGCAATGTCACATAGGGTGCGTCCTAGGTGGACGTGACCTATGAGGTAATGCATTGTTAAAGGCAGAGGTTACTGCTTGACATCAGGTGGGGCCACCTGCCAGTTCAGTCATCCAAGAATAAAAAAATAAATAAAACTAGAACGATGACTAATGAGTTCGGATACACTGTCCGTTTACATTCGAGTCCTTCAAATGTGTTTAATAATCAGCAATGAACGCATAAAACTTGTCTAACTGTCCCTCTTTATGCGTTTTGTCTCGTTTTGTTTTGTTGGTGCGGTCAATTTTTAAGCGCTGACCCGAATACCATTTAAAAAAAAAGATAAAAATAAAGATAAAAATATATTTATTTCGTAACCAAATACAACAAATTCGAATATTTAAAGTAGTAAATAATAAGTAAATAGTAATAAGTAAATAGTAAGTTATATTACTTGCAATGCTTATAAAGAACAAAACAAAAACCAGCCAAGTGCAAGTCGGACTCGCGCACAAAGTGTTCCGTACCATTATCTATTATAACGGCAAAGAATCAAGTTTGTTGCATGGGAGCCCCCTTATATATTTATTTTATTCTGTTTTTTTTTGTATTTGTTGATATAGCGGCAACAGAAATACATCATCTGTGAAAATTTCAACTGTTTAACTACCACGGTTCATGAGATGCAGCCTGGTGACAGACGGACAGACAGACAGACGGACGGACAGTGGAGTCGTAGTAATAGGGTCCCTTTGGGTACGGAACCCTAAAAACAAAGTTATCAGTCATGATAACCGTGTGTGTCCAAGGTGTATGTCTGTCCTCTTTGCCATTTTTTTCAGTTTGTTTGCCTTTCAACAATTAGTAAAAGCATGTCCATTAAGAATATTTTTTAATTGAACGAGAGAGCAAAGCGTCCTTGCCTTGGCTGGCAAAATTAGCTTTCATCTATCCGCATGTTTGTATGTATGTAGGTAGTCGTGTACAGGTCGTATTTTTCAATCTTGACGAAACTTGATATATGGGTTTATCTGAATAAAATAGGGTAATAGTTATGTTATTTTTTGATTCGAATAATAGGCATTCAATTTGTGTATTTCGATAAAAATGGCCTTAAAAGTTAAATGATAGAGAGCTTAAAGTATTCTCTCCACAAATATATACAAGCTGTTATGTGTTAACTAAAACTACCAGTTTTCTTTAAAGTAAACTGGACTAGGTACCTATGCGATTAATCAGCAATGCAGTTAGCCTTGGTGACGTCACGAGGAAGCTATTCGACCAGCCGGCCACGAAATGGAGCACTTCTCGGTATATAGAGTCACAGCAATATTTAGACTGTAATGCATTCTATTCAATATGCGTCGTAAGAACGATTGCTTCTTATATCGTCTGTGAGCATTTTAAAAATATTTTTACTTTGAATTTGGTTTAACTTTTAAAAACCTCCTCCGAGTCATCATTATCACCTCAGCCCGGAATCTCCCACTGCTGGGTATAGGCCTCCTTTCTCTTTTGCTATTCTCCTCTGTCCTGTGCGTCTCTCAACCAGGTATTGCCCGCGACGGATACGATGTCGTCGACCCATCTCGCTTTCGGACGACCCTGATTTCTTCGGCCCGACTTCGGCCACCACTCCGTTGAGGCTTTACTCTACCGGCCATCACCACGTCTGGCCAGGTGTCCTGCCCAGCTCCACTTGAGGTTTATCGCTCTGTCTCCGACGTCATAGACTTTCGTCCGACGACGGATCTCCGAGTTGCGGACTCGGTATAAAAGTGTAATGCCAAGCATAGCTCGCTCCATGGCCCGTTGTGCAACACGTAATCGGTGCACAGTCTCCTTAGTGAGCGTCCATGTCTCGGCACCGTAAGTCATAGTGGGCAGGACACACTGATTATAGAGACGGGTCTTCAGGCACTATGGGATCTTTTTTGACCGGAAGACATCTTCAAGTTTGCCGAATGCTGCCCACCCAAGCTGTATTCTCCTGGAGATTTCTTAGTTTAGATGCTCCTTGCTAAAAGATAGAACATGACCTAAGTACACGTAATGATAATAATATCCTCTGAGTAGATATCTTAAAATACCATAAATAAATATATAAATAATACTCGTAAAATCCACGTTATTACTTGTAGCCCGGATGGGCAGTTTTCGTTTGTGTAAGATTACTTATAGCCCGGATGGGCAGTTTTCGTTGGTGTAAGATAACTTTTAGCCTGGGTGGGCAGTTTTCATTGGTGTAAGATTACTTATAGCCCGGATGGGCAGTTTTCGTTGGTGTAAGATTACGTAAAGCCTGGATGGGCAGTTTTATTTGGTGTAAGACTACTTATAGCCCGGATGGGCAGTTTTCGTTGGTGTAAGATTACTTATAGCCCGGTTGGGCAGTTTTCATTGGTGTAAGATTACTTATAGCCCGGATGGGCAGTTTTCGTTGGTGTAAGATTACGTATAGCCTGGATGGGCAGTTTTATTTGGTGTAAGACTACTTATAGCCCGGATGGGCAGTTATCGTTGGGGTAAGATTTAGGAGTGTGTAGAAAACGTAAACTGAGTTGGCCGGGATAGCAATGGAGACCAAGAGCTCACCACTGGTCATGTCTACATTCCTGCGATTGTACGACTCACGGTGAAAAGACGCCCATTGCATTCCCGTCCCCCTTCCCTTCGCTCCTTTCCCCGTCTGAGTAAAAGGTAAGCGCCAGCATCTTGCGTGTGTATTTTCGCACATACGCTTACATGAACTAACTTCCAATATTGAAGGAAAACAGGTTAAGAAAATTGCCCCAGAAAGATCTCAAGCTTGTGTTTCAACATTGAGCACATCCGTCAGCTAAATTGATAGGTACCTCGGTATGTTTGATCATGCAATCAAGGTAAACACCCCAGGCTCACCTCAGACTCTGTAATCTGTGCGGAAGGTAGGATAATTGAATCGCAACTTCATTATAAATGTCATGCTAAACCTAAATACCACGAAAATCTTTAATTTCGCCTGCTACCTTAATCCTCATAGATTAGTTTTGGGAACAGATGAGTTTTCATAAGCCGGTATACATCCACTGCTGGATGAGATAGATAGATAGATAGATTAACTCTTTATTGTACACAAATAACACACAGAAATACAAAACATAACTCAATAAAAAAAAAAAAACAGAAATGTACTATGGGCGGTCTTATCGCTTATAGCGATTTCTTCCAGACAACCTTCGGATGGAGAGGACTATATGGAAGAATGGGACAGTGGTGTTATCACCTTGAAAAATACACATATCGTTAAATATATACAAACCTACATTATAATACATAAAAATAAATACATAATAATATAAACACAACATAAAAACAGACAAGAACAATGAAACTCAACAGGACGAAGAAGACGATTGGAGATAAAACAGTTTGACACGATCTTTAAAAGAATGATGATGAGACCTCCCCCCCGTATAATTGGTGGTAGTTATAGCCATAATCACCACGCTTGGCAGGTGGATTGGTGATCACAGAATTGGTGTACAGTATCTAATCAGGTGGATACTGCCGCCCATCCTCCCTTAATCCCTTAGTCGGCCATAACGACATCCACGGGAGGAGATGGGGGGGGGGCAGGATGGATACACCACGGCAAATGGTTTTATAATACATTTATTTACAGAAAGAATAATACAGAGTATGTACAAAATACATATGAAACAGTTGTGCCACCTGAAGACCGCTGCAAGCGATCTAAAGGTAGCTCAACTGATCCAAATCACTACCAGACGGAAGCGTCCCTAAGATGCTGGCTGCATTGCCACGCTGAATGGCAATACTAATGCGTTGTTTTATAATACACTAGAGACTCGCCCGGCTTTACACGGGTAGTGTCTGGATGAAAAGCAGTCATCCGCAGTCAGAATATATTTTAAGAAAAAAATATTTGAAATCAATTCGAGGTTACTGATAATTTGACGACCTCGGTCGCGGCGGGCTAAGGTTTTCCTGCGACCTAGGAGGTTGCGGGTTCGATTCCCGCCTCTGAACAAATATTTATTGAAATATTAATTATTTATTTTCTATGCATAATAAAAAATATAGATCTATGTAATGTATAATAAAACCATAACTCTGCTTAGCTTGGGGCTAGCGTTTGAGTGTCCATGCCGAAGCGGATTAATTAATATTTCCAGACTCAGACATGTCTAAATTAATGTAGTTACATCTACGCATAAAAGACTCCGTGAAGCTGTCAACCTTTAGGCACCAATCTCACACCTCAGCATCTTAGTGACATAAATCCGCGATGCTCTCTGACGCAACAGTGCGCGGGCATTTGTTGCGTAAACTTTTTAGCATGCCGTCTGCGAAGCTTTCTCATACATTCGGAGAAGCACCCGCGACTTTTGTTCGATTCGACGTAGGTAGGCCGTGAAATCGACACACTATCAGCTGTCAATTGTCACATACGGTGACGAATGGCACGACGTAACCGAGTTGTCGGTACCGTTGAACCGTCATTATTTTGTTTTAATGAGCACACGTTTTAGGTCTACCTATGCCATCGTGCTAGTTATTGATTAGCCACATACACACATTATAGTCTTATAGTCTTATTTTAGTCTTCATTATACTCGGATTCTGTGTTGAGGGTATCGGGAACTACATTTCATGCTACCAAAACACCGAGATCCGGATCGAGTATTTACAGATTATGCAAAGATCCACTCTCGCGTCTCCACCGGCTTCTTGCTCGCTTCACCACGAAGGTCATAATTTAATTATTTTACTCTGTTATTTTTTTTTTGGCTCCGCTCGGCTTGTGCATTTGCCATTTTCAAGTATTTGTATTTTCAGTTTATTGTATTTCAACATGTTTTGCAACGTTAAACTACTTCTAAGTCTTCAAAGTTACATATTACTTGACTATACAAACTTCATAGTCTATCAGTGTTACTGTAAATATCTGAGTATCGAATAGATAGTTGCAGTGTTTTGTCTTTTGCATTGACAAGTAGTTACAAATTCGATCGAAAGAGACAAAACACGGTGTAACTATTCATAAGATAGTTATGTCGGTGATAGTATAAACTCATCTTATTTGCTACTACGAGGAAAGCACACAGATTTGCACTTGCTACGCAAGTATTCCCTGTATATATTTATATTATATTTATTTATTAGAGTCACCAACATAGTATACACCGAAAAAAGTAAATACACACAAGATAAGATAAGATAAGATAAGATAAGATAAGATAATTTATTTGCCAGAACATTGTACAAAGTTCTTAAACTAGGTGCAGTCCACTTATGTTCTACCTTATAACTAGGCATGCAAATTTTAACATGAGTAGGTAACAATAAAATGAAAACGTTTTAAAATAATTGATATCGAGTAATAATATAAAATAAAATGTCAATAATTAACTTTATCAATAAAAATTATAATTGAAAATCCCTATAATGTAAGTATTCATGTAGAGAATAATAGCATCTACCCATCAGCCATTTTTTAATTTAATGTTAAACAAATTTCCAGTTAGACTTGTAAGATCTTCTGGCAAATTGTTGTAAATTTTAATCGTCATGTAATAGGCCTGATTTTGTGTCATTTTTAAATTATATTTTGGGTTGTTCAGTCTGTTGTCAGATCTATCCCTTAGTTTTATTAGTCTACATTCTTTATTTTTCTTGAACAGTTCTGGATGCTGCTTTACAAACTCTGCCGCCTGTTTAATGTAGAGACATGGGAGAGGAAGAATATTATATTTTTTGAAAAGAGGCTTGCAAGAATCCAGAAAGTGAGCACCGCATAAAGAGCGTATACACCTCTTTTGAGCTCTGAATGCTCTATCAAAATAGTTAAGTATAGTTAAGCAAACTATTCAAGAACCGATAAAAAAAGAACCGGAGTATGCATTCTGCTGAAAGAAAATATTCCCTGTAAAAGTCTTGTTATCACTAAGAATTTTGCTGTATCTAGATGTTTTGAATGTTGCGGAGTCGAATTAGAGGGAGGAAAACTTTGTATTATATGCTTGTATCGCACTCCTGACTCTAATCTAGATGTTTTCTTTCATAATTTGAATGCATTGCTATATCAGGTAACAAAAAAACACAAAAAAATTGTACTAGCCGGTGACATCAATATTGACACGATAAAGCCTAACAAATATTCGAAAATGCTAATAGATCTAATTTCTGGCTATAATTTGCGGTTACACATAAATCAACCCACTAGGAAAAATAAATGTATCGACCATATTATGAGTAACATTTCTACGGCAAGAGGACGAACGCACGAGCTTAATTTATCTGACCATAACACAGGCCAGACTCTACAATTCAGTCTAAAAATCAAACTATCAAGGCCGTATTATTTTGCTGAAAAACGTGACTTAAGCCAAACTAATGAAAAAAAATTCGTGGGGGCAATATCGTCACTGACTTTTTCAGATGTTTTGTCTGAAAATGATACTAATAGATCGTATTCAATTTTTTATGATTATTTAAAATTATTTTTTGACCTATGTTTCCCTAAAATAAATATGAAAATAAAATCTAATAAAACTCACAACACTAAATGGCTAACAAAAAGTATTAAAAAATCGTGTCTAACCAAGAGGCGACTCTATCTTAACTATCAGTTTAATGCCGCCAATAAATGTGTAAACAAATCAAAATACATAAGTTACTCAAAGACACTCAGGCGCTGTATTTTGCAAAGTCAGAGGATTAGTAGTCTAAATTATCTACAAAAAAGTAAAAATAAAGGTAAAGCGATGTGGAACATAATTAAGACAAAAAGCGGCACTATCATTTCAGAACATGACATTGAAAAAATTCACTTGGAAAAAAATGTCTTGACTAAACCAATTGATATCGCATCTGCATTTAATGACCATTTTATAAACATAACAAATGATAATGTAAGTACCATATCGTGCAAGAATGACTTCCAAAGCTGTCATAGCAGTATCTTCTTGATGCCGGTAACTCCAGATGAAATTCATAAGATTATACAGTCGCTTCGAAATACGAACTCAGTTGGATACGACGAGCTACCTACAGAGATTCTTAAAAAGATCGCACGTCATATTTCAAGGCCTCTTAGCCACATAATCAACCTTTCATTTAACGAAGGCGTTTTTCCGGACATTTTAAAATTTTCTATTATAAAACCCTTACACAAAAAAGGAGATACTACAAATATTGACAATTACCGTCCAGTCGCATTGATCCCAATAATGTCAAAAAATTTTGAAAGGGCGATGCTTAAACGTCTTAACTGTTTTATGGCTAAATTCGGTATAATAAAAGAAGAACAAAACGGTTTTCTTAAGAATAAATCCACAATATTAGCAAACTTTAATTTAATAAAATCTATTTCCGAATCTATTGATTCTGGTACACGTGTAGTTTCATTGTTTTTCGACATGAGCAAGGCATTTGATTTTGTTCACCATAATAAATTACTAGCAAAACTACATAAATATGGCATCAGAGGTACGGCCAATGATTGGTTTGAAAGTTATCTTAAAAATAGGCAGCAATGTATAGAGATAGGTAGAGTCAATCGTTCTATGAGGAAAATAAGGTATAGATCTGATTTTAAGCTAAACAAGTATGGTGTTCCCCAGGGTAGCATTTTGGGGCCCTCACTTTTCTTACTCTATATCAATGATCTCCCTGACGCGACTAACCACGAGACTGTTCTATTTGCAGACGATACAACAATAATAATAAAATCAAATGACATAAATAAGTTTGAATATGACATCCAAAATGCAATTACTGACATAGTCACTTGGCTAAGTAACAATAATCTTAGGGTTAATTTACCAAAAACAAAACTCATGCAATTCCAATCAATTAGACGCAATCCTTTGTGCCTTGACATTAAATATAATAATTCAAAAATTGAAGAAGTTACTTCAATCAAATTTCTAGGTATACATTTAGATGCAAATATCAACTGGAAAATTCATGTTGATAAGGTATGTAGTAAGCTCAGCAGTTATGCATACGTTCTAAAAAGGCTACGCGAGATGTCTTCAAGAGAAGTAGCCCTTAGTGCATACTACGGTCATGTTGGCTCTTCTCTTCAATATGGATTACTTTTATGGGGTAACATTACTTGGGTTTTATGGGGTAGATAGTTAAGTTATAGATGCCAAGTGCTACCACAATTATAGATGACTAACAACATGCTATTAATAATAAAGAGCGAGAACAGATTAAAAAATTAAAAATAAAACATTATCACAAATTAATTAAAAAACACAACATGTCCTACAAATTGAAATTAAATTTTAACAAAACAAACATACATATATATAAAACCTAAATTTTAAGTGAAAACATTACTTAGCGAGATTTTTCCTAAAATTGGGTATATGGTACTTTTGAGATAGGATCCGTACCTCAAAATTTAAAAAGCAACCGTTATATCACTCTCGTGACATTCTGTTTATCTGTCCGTCTGTCACGGGCTCGTGAACTTATTTATTCAAATCTGTTGGACGAAAACAAGTTGAAATTTGTTACATATACAGAGATGGTGACCTAATCAAGTACGTGTAGCGTAAACGAATTCAGATTTTGAGGACAAATAATATACATGAAAAAAAAACAAATGTGACACACGCATTTGTCTTCGAAATGGTAGGCAGAGTCTCAATGGGCCTCTTTTCACCGTTGGTTGTACCATCGTGGAATATAGACGTGACAAATGGTGAACTCATCACCGCCATTGCTTTTATTGAATGACTCGGCTTGCACTTTCTTCTAGTAATACCTAATACACTCCTGAATAACTTTTGAAACTATCATGGTTATGTACATAATTTTCACTAGAAACGGGATATATAGCATGATTTTTTAGTTTTAAATGTTCCCGATATTTCGGCACAGTTGCATGCGCCATGATCACGGGAGAACTAATTAAAGTCTTTGCGAGTAGATGTTATTGGCAGATATATCGATCTACCCTTTTTCTTACTCTTTTATTACGAACGATACTACTACCATCGGGTTCATTGTCACACTTCACACCAACTCGACACACAACACTAACGGTGTCCGGACGCGTAGCAGGTATCACACTTTTTTGATTCTCACAGATGCAGAGTAGAACGTTAGCCAGCGTTTCTGCCATATTTTAAGGGGGTGACGGACAAAATTGCGAAAGTCCTGCAAAAGTTTTCCGTAAAGACCATCTTCACCATCTTCCACTTGAAAAGCCAGGGGTGTATAAAATTGATTGTAGCTGTGGGAGTTCGTACATTGGCCAAGCGAAACGTACGATAGCGCGAGCGGTCAAGAACAGGGACATACATAAGTCAGCCATAGCCGAACACCTTTTGGAATCTGGCTCAAATCATTGGATCGAGCTACACAGTCCGCAGGTAATCTCGACAGAGCGACATTACATACTAAGAATGGTACAAGAGGCAATTGAGATTACTAAGTACAGAAATTTCAATAGAGATGATGGTTGCCTGTGGTGAGAATGTGTAAGAATCAAAAAAGTGTGGTACCTGCTACGCGTCCGGACACCGTTAGTGTTGTGTGTCGAGTTGGTGTGAAGTGAACAATGAACCCGATGGTAGTAGTATCGTTCGTAATAAAAGAGTGAGAAAGAGGGTAGATCGATATATCTGCCAATAACATCTACTCGCAAAGACTTTAATTAGTTCTCCCATGATCATGGCGCATGCAACTGTGCCGAAATATCGGGAACATTTCAAACTCAAAAATCATGGTAAACGTTTCTAGTGAAAATTACTCCTGAGTCCTGAATAAGCTTATAGCCAGGACAAATCTTATACCAACAAATCTTTCTAACAAGTCCGGGATGAAAAGTAACAAGTCCGGGATGAAAAGTAACAAGTCCGGGTAATCTAACAAGTCCGGATAATCTAACAAGTCCACGTAATCTAACAAGTCCACGTAATCTAACAAGTCCAGGTAATCTAACAAGTCCAGGTAATCTAACAAGTCCAGGTAATCTAACAAGACCGGGTAACCTAACAAGTCCGGGCAATGTGACATATCGAATGAAAGGGTTTGTTATGACTTTTTTTTAATTTCACCTAAGACTAAAAAGTTTAACTAGTGTAGTTGTTAAAATGGTCACCTACTTGTATGGAACCCTCTCCAGTGAGTTCGACTTGCACTTGACTGGTTTTTAAAAAGATTCTGCAATAAATAGTTTTTTTTTAAACATTGGTAGACCTTTGTTTGACCACGATCTCACCTGTTGGTAAGTGACGATGTGGCCGAAGATGAAGCACAAAGGTCTAGAAGGCACCTATTCACTCTAGCCTTAAATAGAGCCAGATTATAGTTTTCAGGAAAGACAGACGACGATTCTAGAACATTTCGTAATTAATGCTTTTTAAATGCCTCTGGTAGAATTACCAAAATCGTAACTTAGTAGTTATCAGTAGTTGATCACCGTGGCCACTCTCTGCATGTTTCTTCGCTGTTATGTAAAGAAATGTTGTAGTTACAAGTACGTGTGTACACACGTTCATGCATTACATACAAATTGAAGCGTTCGTTGACCTATAGGTAGAATTTTCGCGACATGATCAGAATCTCTCTATATTTTAGACGACCTCTGTGGCGCGGCGGGCAAAGATTCGCCTGCGCCTGCGACGCTGGAGGATACGGATTCAAATCCCGCCTCGGAAAAAAAATTGGAAGATCTGGGTTCAGGGTGTTCTGGGTATTTTCTATGCATAACAAAAAATATCCATCTATGTAATGTAGTGTATAAGTACCTATATCAGTTATCTAGTACCCATAACACAAGCTCTGCTAAGCTTGGGGCTAGATAATGTTGTGTGAACAGACCAGGAATATTTATTAATTTATTTATTTTTAGAAACATTCTTTAAAAAGTATGTGCGTAATTACGTTTTTCATTTGTACAGGGAAAACTCCAAAAGCTTTTTTGCGTAGGAAAAATTGAGGAAATTAATTAATTTAGCAGAAAATTATTTATGTTTATTCTTTGAGTTTAGAAATAACACTCGTCAAATGCGTAGCTACTATGAACGCATAGTTAGGAGTTCTGTTTTCAACTCAAAGTTCATTACGAAACTCAAAGTTTTTACCACAGGATATCTTTATGATTTGCTCAGGGTTCATGCTCCAACAACACATAATCTGTGAATAAATATCTCTAACAGCTGCCAAGACCCCCCCCCCTTCTTACCCCTGTGACTATCCTGAGGTGGGGTATAACCATAGATCTAGTATGTACGTAGCGAAAATTCTACGTCCTATGGGTATAACGCAAAATTACCAATTATTAAGATTTAATTTTTAACTGACTAAATCAAGTGTAATATTCAAATTATAAACATGCATATGTGGTGGGAATAATTATCGTAAATGCACAATTGCACAACAATAGATTTTTATTCGCAACGCGGTGGTATTCTACGCAATATACTACAACTACAACCCTGAAAGTATTCTTGAGAATCAGACCCACAAACTTTACTTTGACAGAGCCATACTTACTGACAAGACTGTACATTACAATAGACCAGACATTACAGTTATTGACAAAGAACATAAGACTGCACAATTTATCGACATCGCCATCCCCAACACGCATAATTTACAGACTACAATAGCCGAAAAACTAAGTAAATACACAGACTTGAAAGACGAAATAGCACGCATGTGGACACTGCAAAAAGTAACTATCAAACCCATAGTATTGTCTACAACAGGAGTCATACCCAAGCAACTTCACCAGTCTCTTCGCACCCTAAACTTTCCAAGACTTACATACTATAGCCTACAAAAAGCAGTCGTTTTAAATACATGCAGGATAACTAGGAGATTCTTGCAAACCGACCAACTTTACGCAACGTCTCAACAGGAACGACAACAAACAACTCATAATCATGACACTCACTTGGCCTAGGCCCGTAAGTGCTCATTTTTACCGGCTTCTTGAAGCCGAGATGAAATTAACCATAAACAGAAAAATAATAATAATATAATGCTCTCGATAAATGGTTGGATCAAGGGTCAGATTCAGAAGGCGGTACTCCTGGACTCGGCACGCATAGCCAGGAGATTCCTCTCACTGCAGCCCTAGCCTCCGACCGTTTGGGCCTCGCTCCACGGTCGGTGGTTCCCCGTTTTTATTTATATTATTACTGTAATGTTTTTCATACAATTTATGTTTTGTAGATAGTATTCCTTTATAGTAAAAAATATATTATGTTTTTAGAATAAATAAATGTCATAATAATATGAATGTGTATTTCAGTCCAATGATCCATATTAGGTACCATATATATCAATGGGAACCATTCATAAATTAGACTGTATTTTTTGTGTGTATGTTACACGATATGTTCGCCGACTGTGAACCGAATGTAATAATTATATTTTATTGAATATAGCTTGAATTTCGAGGGTGTGCCTATTAGTTAAGATTTGAAGAGTATTCCCAAAAATATGGAAAATTAAGGGATGAAAAGGGAGCTTTAAAAGTGTTTTTTTAATACGCTTTAGAGAACGCTGAACAGCATACCATTGAGAGCTAGAGTTTCAAAACTAGATTTTTAATAATGATTTTAGGTAGATAGTTTCTACATTTTTGTAACCTATCAAAAGTCAGGGTCATAAGTTGACTTTTAAAGTAGTGATTAATATGCATCTGCTTAGTTAACTTAAGAGTGCCATCTTTGTCATGTTAATGATCTAATTACTAAATCTTTCAATTACTATTAATTTACTTTTTCTGCTTTCTGCTAGTAAACATCACATATGAACACAGAAAAGGCGACAAAACTTTTAATAAAATAGTTGTGTTGCTGCGTCACGCGACTGGATTTTATTCCAGTCCAGTTGAGTATAAGGTGCGTGAATATGTTTCGCAGCGGGAAAACATAACGGACTTCACTTTTTTGTCAACGCTCGATATTACGATTTTAGTCCCCATCTATTTGCGTACCGTGGGCCTTATACGAACATCGATTCATAAAGAGAAAACTAATAAAAAAAATGCATTCTTTGAGTGACAAAAAATATAGGAAAAATAAAAAAAACCTTAACCATGTAACAAAACTTGTAACAAATTTAAACTGGTACCTCCTGTATATTAAATTACTATCAACTTGACCTGGCTTTCGCAGGTAGTGTCGGGATCACCCCATCTCCTTTATCAGCCCCCCCTCCCCTCCTCCCCCACCTTCCCAACCCCCCTATCGATCCCGACACCAAATACCATCAAAATCTGCAAATCCCCTCGCTTTTGAAGACAATATACCTCTCCTTTCTGCTTGAAAACTAAAAGATCCCGTATATTTAATTGTATCGGTTCACTTGCATATAATTCACTATGCAGAGAACAAGGATCCAGCTTTATAACTGATATCACATACACTGCTACAGAAAAGTTAGGAACAAAAACTTTGCGCTTCTTCTCAAGTTCGCTACATTTCGCAGCCAAATCTCGGTTCCGATCAGAAACTCTCATAGAATCGTAATGCGCTTTTTATTTAAATTTAAGAAACACGAGAAAGTGAATTACATGGCCTATGAGGTGTATTACGCCGATATTATGTGTAATAAGTATATTGTTCTTGGGTACATGGTTACCTATGTAGAATAACTGCAAGCGGATATGGAACTCTCGAGATTTCTACGAGGCGTACTAAATTATGTTGTTATTGACGCATTTTACAATCATAATGCAGTATTATGCAATTGAGATATGTAGGTACTTACCTAAGCAGAGCTAAGATAATTAAGTAGAAAGTTTTAGATATTTGAATCGTCTGTAATTTCAGTTTGGTAGCTAGGCCAAAATTATTAATGCAACGGATGCAAGGATATTTATGAAAAATATCTGACTGAGCCCATTTCTTTTTACACAGTTTTTGAAGTCCAAATAAACAAAAAAGCGGAAACTCTGTGTTGCGGACCAAATTAAAACTGCATAACCATTTCATTCAGAGTTTATTTTCCGACTGACAAAACAAAATCATTTATTTTTAAACATCACAGAAAAAGGAACTAATTTTATAATATCTACTATTTTCTCACCAGCCAGCCTCCCTCAAGTTCTGAAGGAGGCTGGCGTGGTAGGTGCGGAAGGTTGGTCGCCAACACTCTGAGTGTCGAGACACACTATGCCGAACTTACGTCTCGTAACTTCGGCAAGGACGCTTTTTATGTGAAATCAGCTCTTCTAAGACACATATACACCGCGTTTTAGCGTACAACTGAACTTCGGTCGGGCAGATAATCTGTAAGTATGCATTCAATGTATTTTGTATGGGAAGGGACACATCATAACGCCCCGGCCACCGCCCCCGCGCGCCTCATTGTTGTATTTTTCCTCTTCTAAACCCCCCTACAATTGCTATTATCCATGTTATGTGGATTTATTCGACATGATACACCATGAGGAAGAAATTACGTCGCGCGTAATTTTTATTTTGGTGTGTCCTGTCAATCGAATACGCTGGCACTGGAACCTAAGTTCAGCTGCGGAACTTCAGCCGCGTAATTTTGGCGACGTGTGTTAGAGCACTTAAAATAGTAGGTATTATTTATTGCACATACATTTTGCATGTAGTATGCATAAGTGAATTTGTACTTTTGTTATGTGGCTACACAATCGTTGATTATGCAATAAATTTGATTTGATTTGATACAAAGTTATGGAATGTGGTATTACTTAGTGCGAGCGGCGTTTATTCCATACTAATGAATTCCTCGGTTTCCTCCCTGGATAATGACATTAGAGCACATATTTTTTACCATACAATCTGTATCTACTACTGCCATGCTCCATGTACTTTCTTTTTTCCATTTACTTTTTCCATTAATAAATTACTTATATAAAAATAACTTAACGATTCAAAGTAAAACCCACATGCATATACAAAGTCCTTCATACATCAAATCTTTAAAAACAATTAAATCTGATCATGAAAAATGTATAAATATGTAATTATTACAAACCGCGTGGACTTGTATTTACTAATCTTAATCTTAATTTACGGTACATATCTGCGTCCATTTGGACGGGACATTATCTAATGGCAATAAGTAGGTACTTATTGCCAAATTCTCGCATTCATAAAATCAGGTAATAAGTAGGTAACTCTAACTACTAAAAAGTTGCACAACAACGAACAAGTTTGAATTTCAATTCTAAAATCAGTGCCCCACGGAGTTTGCTAAACCCATAAGAAATTCATTTCAATGAAGAACCTAGCTTCATTATTAGAACACGTTTGTATCTCTCGCCTAAAAAAGGAATGTTTGAGACCATAGTGTGTCTATTCTGTCTGTCTGTATGACATGATTTTGTTTTGATTTTTATGCAAGAACGATGGTGTTTGCGAGATTCCTTTGTTTAGTGGAAAATGGTACAGCCGCTTCCAGAATAATCCAGACAAATTGAAATAATTAACTTGCACAACTTAGGGTACTCCGATATAAATAAAATAAAATAAATAAATAATACTGGACACAGCATTATCTAGCCCCAACCTAAGCAGAGCTTGTGTTATGGGTACTGATAACTGATATACTTAATACAATATATTACATAGATAGATGTTTTAAATTATACATAGAAAATCCCCAGAACACCCTGAACAAATATCTGCGATCGCACAAATATTTGTTCCGAGGCGGGAATCGAACCCGCATCCTCCTGCGTCGCAGGCCAACCTTTGCCCGCCGCACCACAGAGGTCGCCAAAATTCGATATGCACAGGAATGTGACTTAGAGGTGCTTTTCAATATATCGGCCAATGACCCAGTGCAACCTGGAGAGATTCCAACCTGACAATAAGATGGATTGTCGGCTTATTGGCAAACATCTCGTTTTGTTGTTGGTACTTCACACGTAATGTTAGCCCGCAAAGTCAATAAGATCGCGTATGGTCATTGCATCATTGTCTGTCATTGTATTAGTAGAGATGATTGGAGAAAAAGTAGGCAGCATAATATTATTTTTTAACTTCGTGAATTACGGAACAAGCATAATATGGCCCACCTGATGTTAAGCGGTAACCTCTTCCTTTAACAATGCATTACCTCATAGGTCACGTTCACCTGGGACGCACCCTATGCGGCATTGCACTGCGTCCGCCACCCTGAGAAATAAAGATGAAAAGTCTCTTGTGCTTTAATTTACATGTGCGGTATATTTTGATGACTTGCTCATCTTCTGGAGAGACGAAGATGAAATGGAAGCTGCATGTGAAGAAACAGCTTATATGTCAAAATTTTATATGAAAGATTTGGGAAAAGCTGAATTGATCTTAGGAATAAGAATTACCCAAAGAGCGTGAAAGGAATTGTATTACCAGAAGGCTATAATTGAAAAGATTTGAAATAAATTTAATATGAGCAAGTTTTGCATTATGTCTGTCATCTGTTTTTTCTTGTAAACTATTCTGTTTGCTATTCTGTGGCTGCGGATTTAATTATCATTATAAATTATTATGAAAACAGTCCATTTAATAAGAAAAATACGGAAACGTGTGTTTTTTTAGCAGCGAACGTGTAGGAAATAAAATCCTTATTCTGAGGGCTATGTCGGTGATGTGAGGTAAAATGTTTACAACATATTTTACTCTTTCAAATCAACGCTCAGCAAAAGCCGTACCTAAGTCCAAGAGACTTGAAGTTTGAGAGCAGGACACTCAAGGAATTTCCGAAATTAACCCCAAAGGGCAGTTTAGCACTACGCCCAATCTGAATCCGAGAAAATATCTGACGACCTCTTTGGCACGGCGGGCGAAGGTTCGCCTGCGACGCAGGAGGTTGCGGGTTCGATTCCCGCCTCAGAACAAATATTTGTACGATCTGCAGATTTGTAGTTCAGGGTGTTCTGGGTATTTTCTATGTATAATAAAAATAAAATGTAACGTATTGTATTACGTATATCAGTTAGTAGAACCCATAACACAAGCTCTCTTGGGGCTAGATAATGTTGTGAGAACTGTCCAGCATTATTTATTTGTTATGTTATTTATAAAATATGGTCCGGAGTAATCGTAGAACTATTTGTATGGTGGTTTACGCACTGGATTCGATTTTCGTCATCCGATTTCTTATGACGGAACCATGCAAATAGTTCTACAACTGCTCCGGACCATATATTCTCAGATTCAGATCGGATTCGGCTAGGACGTAGTGCGAAACCGCCCTAAGTGTTGAAGTTTGTATAGTAAAATCTCCACGCGGACGAAGTCACGGGGGTTCCACTAGTAATATTCAACAGCTAGACATGTTGATGATTAGATGAAGACAGAATTAAAGATGGACTTGGATGTATTCTAGACTATAATTAAGTGTAGGTCACAAGTCGCGCGGATTATATTAGAGGTTGGCTAACTCTTAAATGCCAAGCAATAGTTTATTTACATATGGCATCTACTTTCCATTTTGTGAAGAGGGTCATTTGAGTTGATGCTAGATCAGGGATGGGGAAACTTTTTACTTCGCGTGCCAACAATATTTAGTGAATCACGGTCCGACCGCGCGTTCATTTTAGGTTTTCGCTCATACTGCCCGCACTCGCATAAATACGTGATTGTATAGTGCGAGCCGCGCACTGCCAATGAGAATTTAATTTCTCACAATACGAAAATTTCACTTGATTTTTGTTTGATGGTCGCGGGCCGGATTTCAACGCTTCGCGGGCCGGTGATGGCCCGCGGCCCATAGTTACCATCCCTGTGCTAGATTTTATTCTCTGTATTACAATTTCAAAATAACAAATGAAAAACTTGAGCTATCCTAATAACGTTGTAAATAATCTAAAGATAGCTCGCTCAACTGTTCCTAATCACTACCCCACGGAAGCGTCCCTATCATGATTAAGTTAGGTATAATTAAAGTGTTTTTATATGTATGTTATTTTCTAAGGAGTTCGTGTATCAGGATGTTTAGTCATTAGTTTCTTCATGTTTTTTTAGTAGTAGTAGAGCTTTTTTGTGAAAGGGTTCGTCCGGGGAAGTACTACCACCATACCTATTTCTGCCGCAAAGCAGTAGTGCTCGCATTGCTGTGTTCCGGTTTGAAGGCTAAGGGTGCCGGTGAAATCACAGGCACATGAGACTTTTCATCTTTATGTCTCAGGGTAGCGGGCGCAGTGCAATGCCACATAGGGGGCGTCCTAGGTGGACGTGACCTATGAGGTAATGCACAGTTCATAGGCAGAGGTTACCGCTTAACATCAGGTGGGCCATCTGCCTGTTCAGTCATTCAAGTAGGATAAAAAAAAAAAAGTTGGGCTTATTATTTAGGTTTAGTGCATTTATCGATAAGCCTGAAATAAAGATTTTTGAATTTGAATTTGAATATAACATTTGAATTTGGCCTTCCCGGGTCGACCAGTGGCTCGCATTGCTGGGACTTTTGCATCTTTATGTCTCAGGGTGGCGGGCGCAGTGCCATGCCACATAGGGTGCGTCCTAAGTGGACGTGACCTATGAGGTAATGCATTGTTAAAGGCAGAGGTCACTGTTTAACATCAGCTGGGTAATCTGCTCGTTCCGCCAGATGGAAAAATAAAATGGTTTAGCCACAATCATTATCATAGACAAGTACCGTTGGGTCAAGTGAAGCCAATAGAGACATTGTGAGGCGGGTCACACCACGCTTCCGTTACACTAGACTGATATAACTATGTCATTTTTACCCATTTGGACCAATGTGGGCCATGCTTTGTCTGTGGGCCGCGCCGTAACACGGACACTCCTTTAAGGATTTCATGGACTACTTACGGGTTAAAGTTCTGATTCTGATTAAGGCGTAGGTTCACAGCATGTCTATAAAGAGCTCTAGAATTTTAAAGTTTTTGATAAGAGTTAAAAAAATATATGGTATTCTTAAGCTTTTTATCGAGTGAAATCATTAATTCAATACACTATTTGAATTACTTCACTCGATAAAAACATGTCAAAGTAACCACCTTTTTAAAATTGAAATACATATACATACATACATAGACACACGCGTTTTTCCCAAAAGGGGTAGGCAGGGCCTCAACGGGCCTCTTTTCACAGTGGGTTGCACCATCGTGTATAGACGTGGCGAGTGATGAGCTCATCGCCGCCATTGTTTCCCTCGACTGACTCAGCTAACGCTTCCTTCTTCCAGTAATAAATTTAGATAGAATAGATTTTAGTAACCATTTTAGAATTACTTCTTACAAACACGTTTTAATTTTTGAAACATTTGGTAACCTAATTTATTATTATTTGAGTCATTTGAGTCACTGGACATTATTAACCGGGCAGCACACCTGCCTCCTGGACACGAACTGTAGTGGCCGATTTGGAAGTCACTTAATAGACTCCGCAGCCGCACTCAAGTGGGCCACTGCAGACGCAACCTGGCCAAATGGGGTACAATCGACGCAACTCATTTTCAGTGTGAGTGCGGAGCCCCCACACCGAACATGCCGCATGCTGTGCTGCCCGCTATGCCCGCTCTCCTGCACGCTATGCCCGCTCTCCTGCACGCTATGCCCGCTCTCCTACACGCAGGAGGAACTCAACAAGGCGACAGACCGTGGAGGTGGCCACTTTTTGGGCAAAATCAATATAGATTAAACGCGTAGCGAAAAAGTCTATGGATTAAACAGTCATTGACACAAAATGATTTCTTGAATTTATTATTTGAGTTCGTAACGTCATCAACAAAATTTAACAAAACTTTAAGGGGCATTTTTATATTATTTTGTTATATACACTAAAACACAGTATCAGAGCGTGCGCTCGACTTCCTCGCGTCAATCAAAAATGTTCGTTGAAACCACAGATAAAAGAATACTATATACTATACTAGTAGTTGAAACTGGTTGAACCTCTAGCGCCTTTAATAATGTGTAGTTACTACTTCCGGGTGCTGTGGTGTGTCCGCCCTGAGAATAAACCCCTCCGTCTCCTCCCGTGGATGTTATAAAAGCCAACTAAGGGATTACACCAGGAGTAGCAGCATCCATCTGAGTACTTAACACCAATACTGTCTGGTTGCCAAGCGTGGTGACTATGGTAAATCCCCCATTGCATTATATGGGCTGTCCCATAACAACCGCAATTCCTAAACCAAGACGGTAGAGACATAGTAGGGTCGGATCGCAGAAAACGTAGATGATGAAAAATGCTCAAGCGAGAGTTGGATTCGCGTGGAGAAGGTTCCGTACAAGAAAACTACCATAGTACAAACTAAATCAACTGAAATATTTTTTTACGTTTTTTATAGGAATCTATTGATTTAAAATTCAACATTAGTTTTATACAAATTTTAGGTCAGTAGTTTCCGAGATAAGGGTGGGTTGATTTTCGTATATGTACTTTCTTTAATATCTTTGACTATGTATTTTAAAATAATAAGAAAATACATTTGTTTATATTCAACCCACTGTGAAAAGAGGCCCATTGAGGCTCTGCCTACCCCTTCAGGGAAAGATGCGTGTGTCCATCTATGTATGTATATTTGCATATCTCATAACGAGCCCATTCATGGTATTTCATATAAAGCACTTGACAAAAGTACAAAAGTTTTTTTTTGTTTTCTATTTTGCCCGCATAAATTAACCACCAAAATCGGAATTCAGTTTATTTACGCTATACTTACATGATTAGATCACCTAAATCAGTATTTTCGTATGTGACAGACGACCAGACAGACAGACATGAGAGTGTTCCGTACTTTTTGAGACTGTTGCTCGATGTTTTGAGGTAAAGATATTTAAAAAAGGAATGGGCTCTGTGTGTCCGAGATGAAAAATCTACGGGCCGGACACACAGAGCGGTAGATTTTTCGTTTTTAAAGTCAGTTCAGTTCAGTTCTTGAACAAGTGGCCCTATTTTCTTGCATCCGTTGCAACAAAAAATTTGACCTGGCTATCAAACCAAAATTACAGTTAAAAACGTCAGTAATCCGAAGACAGGTCACACAACATAGCACACAGCGTCGGCAAAGATCATTAAACAAACAAACGACACAAGAGAAAACAATAATACCAGCAATAATAGTTGTAAAATGTTGTTTTATTGCCCGGTTACGTATCGTACGAAGAAAAGTGAAAGCATCTAATGATTTATCGCACGTGAAGATGAGTCTCAAGGCGAGGGGAGCCTAGTAGGGATCGTTCACACAGTTATGATCTACTAGTGAAATGCCCGCGACTTTGTCGCTGTCGAGTTCTGCTTCTCTTCTTATAATGGCTTCTGAGGAGTGCTCCAAACAATTCCGCCAATGTCATGTGATATAATTATATTTTTTATAGTCAAGTCGTCAAGAGTCTCCGTCAGGTCATAACCCAGTTTAAATGGTGGGGAGATTTTACAGGGATAAATCCACCATTACGAAAAGACACACAATACACTTTTTAACTACATCACACATGTGATGTGTATCCAAGTTACACCGGTTAAATTGCCACCAAAATTACACGAAAAAACTCGAAAAACACATAAAAATGTTATTAAATAAAAATGACGACGTTTCTTGCAAAAATGGCTAATTGAATCCTCGTTGTCGAGTTTCTCCAGGAATTCAATCTGCCATTTTTGAAAGAAACGTCTTCATTTTTATTTAATTACATTTTAATGTGTTTTTGTGAGTTATTTCGTGTAATATTACTCTGTACCTATTAATGGTTATGTACTTACCTACCTACTTTAGTTTTTTCTTTAATTGGAACTTACTATTATTAATTTTAAATGATCATGTTTTCTGTTTGTTTGAATTAATTACGAGACATACCAATTTATTACATTATTTAATATTATTATTTATGACCTGTAACTATAATCAGTTATTAATAAATAAACTATGAACTATAATTTTAGTGGCTTTTAACCGGTGTAACTTGGATAAATAACACATGTGTGATGTGGTGAAATTTAAGTGTATTGCGTGTCTTTTTGAAATAGTGGTTTTTTTTCTGGAAAGCCTCGGTTTTTCTGCCACTATTTAAACTAGGTTATGACTAGACGGAAACTCTCGATGACTTGACTATAAAAATAATTATATCGCTTGATATTGGCTAAATTGTTGGGAGCACTCCTCAGAAGCCATTATATGAAGAAAAGAAGAAGAGTTTCTCCATACAAACTTTAAAAATCAAACATTGATCAGAAACATATAAATGAGGCAGAAAAAAGGCAAATTCCGTCACTATCTAAATCGTTTGAAGTCTTCTCTATTCTTCTCTACTTTTCTATGTCTACGTCATGAAGTTATAGGTAAATATAACTTCATGGTCTACGTCTTCTCTACTCCTTGAGAGAAGTGAATATTTTTTCTGTACCTCTATACTTCATTCCGAAAGACTTTTGACCTGCAATCTTTTTTTTTGGTTCTCTTTTCAATAAGCATGGAACATGCTAAAAAACTTAAATACTTTGCTTTTGTAATCAGTCATTTAGTAATCCTTTATCATCAATGCCAAAATCAAACCATTTTTTTTAATTCAGGAATGAATGGGCAAAATAAACCAGTGTCGACTGACTACTGCCGAGTACTTGGGTTTTTATAAAACGTCTCTTTTTTGTTCAGTTTTATAACTGGCATACGGCCCACGTGATGGTAAAAGATTACAGTCGTCACCTATACACCTGCAACACCAAAGGCATTGCCAATGCGTTGCCTGCCCTGAAGGACTCATTGTACATGTCTCTGATAAAAATAGATAAAAACGTATAAAATATTATTTACAATGCATCAAAACTGCATTTAAAAAAACCTTACTTGTTTGTGCTTTATATTTGAAATCTTTTCGAGTTCCTACCCTATTATTTATTGTTCCCAAATTATTGAATGACTTCGTCTTGCAAGCCTTGACCAAGATAAGACCACGCCAAAAATATGCGGTACTCTGCCATCAAATTGGCAACCTGTAATGTCAAGGTAAGGAACCTGATCATCCGATCTTTAAAACGGAATTTAATTAATTACATATTCGTATACAATTTTATTAAAATAAGTGGATTGGTTACTATGGATAGCAGCACAGTTTGTAGAAGTAGGTAACTTAACGAAATATCAGGAAGGTGTAAATAAAATAATTTGCTGTTTCAGTCTTTTTAATTATGCGGTATAATAGAACTAGGGGAATTATAATTATCAAATCTATTAAAATAATCCAGTATTTTCGGGAATTCGTAAATCGGAGCAGTTTCGCCCCACAAATGATTGTTATGGCTCCAATATTTTTCTCGAATAATGTACTTTTCTATCACGTTTGGTAACTGGGATCGCAGAGTCTCTGTGTCCTTTAAAGTAGAAATCCAATCACTACGGGCAGCCATCAATACTATCGGTGATGTTATCTTGGATAAGTCGTATTGCGGAGGTTTAGATGTACCATACCTTTTAATATTGCCTTCTCTTCCCTCGTCGTAGCGTTGAAACTTCCCAGATAAAACTAACTGTCCAAAATGAGCCAAGTCTTTCACCGAAATCCCATCTAGCGAGTGTCCAAAAGAACGTGACAGCGCTCTCGAATAAATGCTTCCTATTTTGTATCCCGTAGTGAGCGCTAAACCCTGGCCACATACCAAATCAGGCGCTATTTGACAGAGAAATTCCACTAGAAAATGAGCTATGTGATCTTTAGCGAACAGCTCTCTGTATCCTGCTGCTTCTAAAAATGATTTGATCGGCTCCAGGCCATGTGCCGCTATGGATAGTAGTGGGCTAGTGATGTTACCCATAAATGCGATTGGAGCGAGCTGGATTGACAGTCTTATTTTATCGTTGTACTCTGGCCTAAGGGAACTCATGACGAAGAAGTTCGTGGTACCTTGCGAGTGTCCAATGTAATACAGCCGCGGGCGCTGGCTGGCGGCGAGCACGTAATCGATCATAGCCGGCAGGTCGTAGGTTCCATGCTCGTCGAATGAATACTCCCAGTATTCCGGATCGGTGTCGGGGTCAAGTCGAACGTGTCTCCGGGAGTAGTGGTTGCCGCGGTGGTTCGCGACCCACACATCGAAGCAGTTATTGGATAAAATGTACGCTAATCCTTTTTCGCGTCCCGCGATGATCCACAAATCGGCACTATCAAATATCCCATGTAGTAGTAGCACTGGATGTTGTTTGACTTGGTCGCATTTGGACAGTATCCTGAAGATGGTCAAGATGTATCCGTCTTCTGTGACGACTTCATGCTCTTGCGTGGTATATTTATATTTGGACGTGAGTTCCGTGAAGTTCAAGTAGGTGTCCTCTTGGTATCCTAGAGCTTGTTTGAGGGCTCTGTTTTCTGGTATAGAATATGGAGTCAGTTTCAGTTTAGGTTTAATCTGAGTGCTCACACTGTGCACATATAACATTAGAACTAGCACTTCCGCACGAACACGTTTCATCTTGGATCTTGTTTTTTCTCTATCACTGAATGGACATCCACTTGCGCTTCCCTTTGAAACAGGTATTGTGTTTTATAACGTGTGTTTTTGACCTTCCAATAAGGCCTTTATGATGAAAATGAAGCAGTGCGAATATAAACAAGTCTTATATAGGTATAAACTACCTACATTTATATTACTTTTTTATGAAAACCAGCATAAAAAGTTGTACTTAGTATAAACGGCAGCGATTTAATTTTACATTATCCTATAGTGAATTATAATAGAAACAATAAGTATACATAATTACAAAACTTTAATTTCCCACACATTGCTAACTCGGATAAAATTGTAAAACCATCAATTAGTAATTCAAGATATAAATCTCTCAACTTTTTTTGTTTTTGGCTAGATAGCTAGGAAGACACATAGTCTGCTAGAAAGACTAGACAGACCATAAAATAATCATCTCTAAAAGAAACATCGTTATTAACTCAATAAGCTTGTAACATGAACCATGGTTAAGATTCCTTACTCGTGAAGTAGTTATTTACAAAACATGTGACAACCAATATAAATGTGTAGGAAATAGAAATACGCTAATTCCACTTCTAATTAACATCATTGTGACACCTTAGGCTATGAGAAAAAATTAGTGCCCAGACTATCAGACTATTTGATTCGGTAGAGCCAGAAATACCTCTAACATTTAGTTTGTGTTTCAAGGTAGGAAGTTTTCGTCACCTCACATGGACGTAGACAATTTAGTTCATAAAATATATTTTGCGGAAGAAAACAGCAAACTTCAGGGTGGCTTATGAACAGAACTGTACAATCAATCAAAAGTTAATTTACCATGTTCTTTGTTTTAATTAAGAGTGTGGGTGTTTCTGTTCTAACCCAGTGCGGTGTATTGTGTATTGTTCCCTACCGCAGTTAGCCCAGCTCCTTGGGTTCATGCTAACATTTATGAAGTGTATCAGTGTCCGTATTGTTTAGTTTACAAAAAAGCAGATGGTAAACATTTAGTTTATTTAAAAGAAGATGCTAAACATTGCTCCGTGCACACCAAAGCAAAGCGGAGCGCAGGGTCCCAAAGACCACCATTCTTGCTATGAGACTGGATAGGAGATGAAAAAAATGAGGAAATTAATAGGTACTTACTGCATTGGTTATTTACGTTTTTTACTCCTTTCTTGGTCTGCCCCGGGCTTAAGTGCCTGCTGACATACGTCATCGAAGATGGAGGTCAACAGGGTACCTTCGCTATTCGCACCTAAGTACTATCTACAGAAATATGTTTACTTGAAACAAGGAAAATAACAATTATGTATGAACCTTTACTAGGCTAAAAATAAACAAGGAAAATTTAACAAGAGCTCAGAAAGAAAATGTAGTATGTATGAACACAACTCCCTTAAAAACTGAAGGCAAACCCTTAGATAATCCAAGGACAAAACGAAATCGCTTTACCCTGAAGGATGTTCAATTTATAATTTTATGGGTTCTGCTATGGGTACTTGTTTGGGTTATCTAATTTTCAGGAGTCCTAAGCAATTCTACAAACTAGGGAGAATTCACCATCATCAGCCGGAAGACGTCCAATGCTGCATGAGCCACCCCTATATAAAACAAAGGTTATTTTCCATTATCACCACACACCAGAGGCCAGCACTACCTCATACGAAACGAAACGAAACCACACATGGCAGGCGTAATGATCGCAAGTATCCTATATAATGAAATTTATAGTTTTGAATACAAAATAAAGAGTTTCTAATATTTTCCCCATAATTACTTCCTCCAGATGGATGAGCATGAAATGTGTATTTTGATAATTTAAAGAAAACGGAGCCCTCGTTAGCTACTCTGATTCTCACTTTAGTACTGAATATATTTCTGGGATACGCAGAATTACATAGGGTAATTCGTCCAGAATAATAGCTATGTATGATATTTAATAGAACATTATTGTATTGTATGTACACCTAATGCTTTCCAAGTTGCTAACTAACATCTAAATTTGAAATAATTATTTTTGCAGGGGAGGGCCGAGACTTTTTATCATTACAACTCGCTTGCAAAGCCGCCGGCAAAAGGTTAGTGCATTATAAAAAAGTAAAAAATCCCAGAATATAACCCGGAACACATATGTGGGCATCAAACCCCCACTTGTGGGTCAGTAACCGGCACGCACGATACCAATGACCTTTCGAGAGATGCGGCTCCGCCAAATGCCAAGCGTTGAGTAATTATTTCATAAAAGTACATTTATGTAATCACTTTTGGAGTTTCTATTAGTCTATTAGTATTTCTAATAGTCGTTTTCACTTACAACCCCTTACTTTTTAACACGCTTTTATTGGCTTCACTTGGAACTAACTAACAATGTAATTAAATCTTGGAAGTCGTTTTTAACGTAAGTATACTAAAGTTATCGTATCGAATTGAAACTTTGTAGCTAACTGTAGTTTGGATGACAATACTAAAATTTGGTATCGTGGAGCTGATCTGATGATAGAGCCAGGAGGTGGATAGTAGAACTCTCCTGTGGGAGATCAATCTAGCGATCTAATTTTCGACTACTTCCCGATATCCGATTGAACTGAATTTTTTCCAAGAAATTTAACAATCGTGTCGACAAACTAGTATACAATTCAAAAATAAACACGAAATTCACAAATTATGTCAAGAACCTTATTACCTACCTTCAAATCTAAACCATGCATACCACTAATATCATAAATATGTCAAAGTTACGACGTTTGGATGTTCAGATATTTATATCAATTTAATTTTTTTATTGAATGGCTTGGAGTGGTGTTGCCACTAGTTCGCCAATATCACGTAGTAAGTAAGGCTTGCAAACGATGGAGAATGATCGGTGATTAAAGATATTGATATCGTTTTATATAGTTTGAGAGCACTTAGTACAATGCGTAGAGACTGGGTTATGGCTTGACGGAGACTCTTGACGACTTGACTAATTTTATTACAAATTAATATAACTTGACATTGGCGAAATTGTTTCGAGCATTCTTCAGAAGCCATTATATGAAGAAGAAGAACATGTTTGTTTATCATGCCTATCGACGGAGGCTTGCAATGATCTAAGATCAAGCCGAAACGGCTGAACCGATTTTGTCAAAATTTAACAGACAGATGATTATGACGTGGTTTTACCCAGGTACAAGCGAGTGAGTGAAGCCGCGGACGGACACTTAGTGACTTATAAATTCAACTTACCCGAACTTGAATGAATTCGTATTTAACAAATGATGTGATTTTTATGTTGTATAATTTTATGATTCTGTTTATTTACAATTCAGAGCGTTCATTAACTTTTATAGTAATGTTTTTAAGAAGTGTACTTCCGCGATTTTTGTTAGTCCTAAACGAGCAATATTTGTATGTATATGTATTTTTATTTATAGGTTTTGAGATCTCGAAATCGGCCTTAACGGACCGATCTCGATACAGAAAAAAAAACTAATCGTCCTCGTGAGAATAAGGTCCTGCACAACGACTGGATCAATTTCGATCAAAGGTATACGGATAGATCAAAACCTGCATTAAATCATATATAAGAACATCTTTTTTTTGCCTTGGTAGACCTTTGTTTGACCACGATCTCACCTGTTGGTAAGTGACGATGTGGCCGAAGATGGAGCACAAAGGTCTAGAAGGCACCTATTCACTCTAACCTTGAAGAGACCCAGATTATAGCTTTCAGGAAAGACAGACGACGGTAGTGTATTCCACTCCTTTATTCCTTAGGAGAATAATGCGGGTAAAACTGCGGGTCACAGCTAGTTTTATTATAATTTATAAATATTATGCATATCATAATCTCGTTCATGTCTATTCATTCTGACATTCAAAATCAACTCAGATATTTTATTTTATATCTTCAATAATTCAGGAGATCCGTTTGGTAGCTACAGTTCACGGCCGTTGTATTAGCTCATTACTTTTTGCCATTCGCACTTTATTTGCTAATTGCTGAGCCCTGGTATGTTTAAAGATTGTTAGATAGTGTTTAGGATAAGTTGAAGTACAAAAAAAAAAAAACGAAATTATCAATTATAATTAATTAAGCCGGGCAATTGCGCAAAACCATTGAACTACACTGAACATCGGTAAAACTTCAAAGTACAATGCCAATTTTTGTATGAAAGGTGGCGTCTTTTTTTTCTGTTTTTTTTTCATGGCGGCCTTCGGCAGGGCTTGGATTTATAAAATTATCAATTATAATTAATTAATTATAATTGATAATTTTGACAAGTGATAATTTTGTGAAAACATGATAAGTACCTATGTAAATGCATCACTGTGTGATAAAAAAAATGTTTATTTTGCACGTAGGGGGTAACCACGTGCGTGCCAGCTGCAAAAGCCTTGGCTAATTTACCAAAAACAAAACTGCATTCAAAACCGTTACGCTTTGCGCATGTTGTACCGCACTTACCATTTGAACGTAAAGGTTTTTAGCTTTGTTGAGCTAAACTAAACCTAAAATTAAACCAAAAACGAATTAAACAATTAAAATTAAACGTTTGAAAGCTAAAAACGTCAAAAATTGCGCGATTAGGCCATGGCAATTGTAGCTGACAGGCTAGATGCTCACCTCACCCAACACTGGAGTAAAATTAATTCACTTGTGGCACAGAATATATAATAGTACAACTTGTGGCCAAACACACAATTATCAAGTGCATTTTGGTCACGTAGTTAGAATAAAAATATCGCTGTTTTTAGCTGTAGACAGGTAACCAACAATATTTTCAAAAGTAGTTTTTGGCTTAGCAATATATGGATCTGTTGGCCTAAAATAAAGTATTTTTTATAAGCTCTGTTGTTTGTATCTGACGTGTCCACTATCACCACGATGTGCCAATACAAGAGCCAGGGCCTGTACAAGGAAGTGCGTACCGACGGAGTGCAATTTTGTGCGCAAGCGCCGATCGTCATGAATAATAATCCAAGTACCGTTTATTTGAACGTATTGGGACGGCATGAGTTATTGCGGCGGCTTTCAAAGAACGAGCAGCTGATTTATTTAGTAACTGCTATTGACGTAGAGAGAGAGAGAGAGAGAGAGAGAGAAAGAGAGAGAGAGAGAGAGAGATACACATAAAGAAAACTTAACTGTAGGTACGTCTATTTAATTTTGTAACCTTCGACTAAAACTTTTTAGTGTATTAGCTTGAGGGCAGAGTGATAGCTTATACGTCTCTTTATTTATGGTCACATAGCTCCGGAACAGATGCTCTGATTGTAATGCAGTTTTGTTGTATATTAAAGATGGTGTTTGGGAGATGGTTCTTAGCTATATTTGGGTTTGGTGGAAATAGCCCAGTATGGTGGAATGTTTATTTTTATTTTTTATTATCCTGTTGTGTCCCACTTGTGGGTGAAGGTCTCCAAATTTTTCTACTCATCCCAGCAAGGAATTTTATTGGGTAAAAACTGTGTTATAGATACTAGTACATAGGTCCACGAGGGTATGTAGAGAATTCAAGGCAATAAAATGAATTTTGTTGAAATTTCGTTTCTTAGGTTTGCAGATAGATAAAAAATTAAACTGGAAGAAACACATTGAAGAGTTAAGTAAGAGAATTAGCAGCTTGGCCTATTCTCTGCATAAATTGTCCTCAATTGTCAACTCTGACACTTTACTAACAGCGTATTATGGTATAGAAGAATCTGTACTCAGATATGGAATTATTTTCTGGGGCAACTCCACTGACAAAGAAATTATTTTCAAAATGCAAAAGCGTTGCATACGGGCTATTTACAAAATACAAATCACTGATAGTTGCAAACCATTGTTTTTAGAATACAAAATTCTTACACTTCCGTCCTTATTTATCATGGAAGTTGCGTTATTTGTAAGAAGTAATCCGCATCTGTTTCCACGCATGTGTGACACTGTGGTACGAAACAGACGTGATAATGATCGACTATGTAGACAGGTATCTAAAACTGCATTGATGCGGAAGAGTGTATTCTCTATGGCTCCGATAATTTATAATAAAATCCCTAAGTGCTTTAGTGATCTTAACGTCAACTTATTTAAGTCAAAATTTAAAAAGTTATTAATTGATAAATGCTATTATAATATTGACGAATTCCTGAATGACAAATTTTAATTTTAATATAATGTACCTAATTAATGTTTTTTTTTTTTTTAATGTATTCTTAGTAATTTGTCTAATTTTTATTTTTATTTAATGTAACATAGACTCATAATAATTGTATTTAATAATGGAATTTGAATGATATTATTTTAAATTAATTTTTTGTGTTTTTAAATTTTCTATGTAAAAATAAATAATTTAAACTAACTAAATTAGCATGCCATCCTCTCCATTTGCACGCCGGCAGCGGCCAAACATATTGTGTCTTACTAATATTTATACCATCAATTTGTACATATGTTTAAGCAAATAAATTATCTTTAACTTTATCTCTATCTTTGAAGTACCGTCGTTGAAGACAACATTTTTTATATTTTGTATACAATGTCTTTGAAAAATGCCTCAACAAGTTTCAACCCTTATAGAGGGTCTTCTTAAGGGTGGGTATCTTTTTTATTGAATGCGATCCGTGCAGCGCTTCCTCCGCATCTTTCCCCGCACACCAAGACGTGGATGCGCTTGTGTCCCGTCATTGCAAACTCATATCCATGGAAACTAAAAGTTCCAAAACGGAATTGACTCATGAATCAAAAATGAACTTTATACCGTTATAATTATGTTTAAAATGGCTTTACTGCCTCTCTTCCATGCATTATGAACTTGACACATACTGATGTCCTCAATTACCAAATCATGATTAACTCAAACAATCGCTGCAGTGAGAAGTAATTCTCAGGTATTCATAATACCTATTTACCTTCCCGATAAGCTGTAACCTCCATTCTACTTCCTTGTTAATAAAGCTAGGCACTCCAAGACTATTTTTTTTAATGTGAATGACTTTCCACAGACCTATTTCAAGATAGACACCGCAAACACGTAAATTTGTATGAAACCAAGCGTGCTGTTTTATTTTGCGCCTACTTTGCTACGAAATATCTCCATTCGCACGGCTAGCTAATTTCAAAGATTTTTTACAGTTCATCATCATCATCAGCCTGTATCAGTCCATTGCTGGACATAGGCCTCTCCCAATGCGCGCCATTTAGACCGATTTCCAGCTCTTCCCATCCACTTCCTACCAGCCGCCTTACGCAGATCGTCGCTCCACCTAGCCAGGGGGTGCCTCCCACTACGTTTACCAAGACGTGGTCTTTACAGTTCCACAGTTCCATAGTCCCAGTCTTACAGTTCACTATGGTGCTATCAGGCATTAATATCCGCCGTGCCATCGCTGAGACAGCCGAGAGCGAACTTATTTGAGGTTTGCTAATAGTACATTGCGCAAGCTTTCGGACAGGCAAAGTGACACGGAATGTAGGTGCACTCGCGGTGTCTATCTTGATATAGGTCTGTGTGACTGTCGAACCTAGCAGATGGCTCACCTGATACTTCTGTATATAATAATGCATCACCTCACAGTTCACGTGCCGGACGCACAATACGTGGTATTGCACTGCGCCCGTCACCCTGAGACATTAAAGATGAGAAGTCTCACGTTCTTGTTATGTCACCAGTACCCTTCAAACCGGAACCACCCGGAACACAGCAATGCGAACACTATTTGTTCAGGGTGTTCTGGGTACTTTCTATGTATAATAAAAAAAAACTATCTATGTAATATATTGTATTAAGTATATCAGTTATCTAGTACGCATAACACAAGCTCTGCTTAGCTTGGGGCTAGATAATGTTGTGTGAACTGTCCAGTATTATTTATTTATTTATTTTATTTATTTATTTATTACTGCTTTGCAGCAGAAATAGGTATGGTGATAGTACTACCCAGAACGAACTCTTTCACAAAAAAGCTCTCTTTACCTGACTGCAGCGAAGCCAAAAAGGAGGGTTATGTGTTTGATATGTATGTCTGTCCCTATGTTCCCTCGTAACTACTAAACGGCTGAACCAATTTTATTACGCGTGTACCACTGGGTATATTGAAATTATAAGATAATCAAAGTAGCGGTTTTTTGGCGCCGAAACGTATATTTTCAAAAGTTTTATAAAATATATTTACTCCTGTTCCAATGCGACCAAACTTAGAAGAATCAAGCAACACACACGGCTTGGCTTTATTTGATGATCCATCTTACTACTAGGTGAAGAGCGGCTGTGTGGTGCCTCGATCATATGTTTGTTATCAAAATAAAGGTCTTGATGAGCACATTTTAAATGTTTATACTATTTGTTAACAAGCGTCTTCATACATTACAGTAAAGATTTACCGTAGTCGGGTTTTGGGTTTTTAAACTTTTATCTTTTTATACCTACTAACACAGAAAAAGCTCTACTACTACCAAGCTACAACTACTAACAACTAACTTAGTAAACTACTGGGCTTCAACCTGAGGAAATTAATATGTATGATAGGAACAATCCAACTTGTTGTACAATATTTGAACGAATAATTTTTGTACTGGCTGTTGACTTTTTAGTGTGATACTGGAAGAAAAAGTTAACCGAGTTGGTCGTGAGAAAACAATGGTGATTATGAGCTCACCACTTGTAAAGTTATTCTAGCGATTGAGCGACTACGGTGAAAAGAGGCTCTTTAAGACTGCGCCAACCCCAGACAGAAATCTTCATAAAAAAAACGACACGCGCCGCTTTGAAAAGTGGTTTTATTGAATATCTCGTGAAATATAGATAATTTTAAAAAACCCCGTGTGTTATCCCTCCTTTGTATTGTTTATCCGTTATCTTCTTTATCCAATTTTTGACCCAATAATCTGTACCATATTGACAAACAATCGAATCTAGCCAAAAGTTGGAGGTAACTTTGTGTTTTTTTTATCTAGATAATGTTGTCGTATCTTGTTTTGGTCTGCGTGATCCCTCGGTATTATAATGTAGTATCCATGCATATTTATAATTTGAATATTATACTTGACTAGTGACTCGCCCCGGCTTCGCACGGGTAGCCCCGGTGTCCCCCCTCCTCCTACCCCTTCCCTATGTCAATTTCCTGGTTCTAAGCTACCTCCTCACCAATTTTCAGACAAATCGGTTCAGCCGTTCTTGAGTTATAAGTGGTGTAACTAACACGACTTTGTTTTATATATATAAATTTAGTCAGTTAAAAATCTAATCTAACATTGGTAATTTTGCGTTATACCCCACCAGTATGAGTAACCCTGCTCTGAGTAACCCTGCTCTGAGTAACCCTGCTCTGAGTAACCCTGCTCTGAGTAACCCTGCTCTGAGTAACCCTGCTCTGAGTAACCATGCTCTGAGTAACCCTTTCGGGGAAAAGGCCTGTGTCTATGTATGTATATATGTATGAACAACCCGTAGCATGAAGTGCCGTAAAGAAATACTTTGCTCTAAATGGTTCCGAACGCATTTTAAAGTATCACAGTAGATCCGAGGTAAAATGGAAGAAAAATATTATAGGATAATGCTTCCAGCGTAATAGGTGAAGATATCACTAAGATGATAGGCACATGCAGTGGCGAAAGTATAAGCAAATGCTATGTCGATCACGTCATGTCCACGATATGTCTTCACAATTGTATTGAAAAGATGCTTCCACTTTCTGCCGTTCGGTACCTTACTTATAGCCTTATTTCATTCAAGGTCATAAAAGGATCGTCGATCACATAACCTATGAATGAATCACAGATACCTACAATCAATGCGTGAAATATAATGTAAATAAAGTTAAATAATAATTAAATAATAAAGATAAATAAAATTAAATATATGCGACCATTCAATAAGTATATAGGAATCAATGAAAATAACTAAAATGTATTTATTACTGATGGAGATATTTTAATTGGAAACAATTGTAGAGAGTTGTCTAATGACCTATGGCTAATTGATGATAGTTAAACAACTACACTTGTCTCTCGTCTAACTTTCCATTTAGTTAAAAGAGTGTAAGGTCAAAGTTCATAGCCCGGTGCAAGAATTGTCGTTTAAGGCATACAAATACCTATTTGGATCAAAAGTGATCATGATTCGGCACGGGTTGATTTTGATGTAGCATCGTCACGGGCGACCCCCGGCGCTGCGCGCGCGACGCTGCGCCGGCGCGGGCCGGTGGCAGGGTGTGCAGCCGCCGCGCGGGTCGACGTCGCCGCTTTTCACCGTCAACACTACGTACGACCCGATATATAAGCATCAGACGCCCATTCACCCGCTCGCAGTGTGTGCTTGAACGTTACAGTGTCCACTCCTCGTGCAAGGACTTTAGTTAAACATGAATTCACGGTGTTTATTAGTGCTAGCAGCCGCCCTCGGCGTGGGTACGTAGCATTTGAAATATTTAGGGCGCCCGCACGCGCCCAGTGAAGATATGTGGCATGAATTGATAGGTGTACTATCGCGAAAGTTGAAGTGTGATCGATACGATCGATGTCACCATTTCCACACAAAGTTGCAGTGCAGCTGCGCGGGCGCAACAGCTGAATAGATATTGCGGATTAAGTGGTGTAACTATGACAATTGCTTTGGTGACATACAGATTTTAACAGTTTGAGAACTCTAATCAAACAATAAAATCATCTTCGAGCGAAGTTTTATATGGAATTATAATATGTGACAGAGCAGTTATCAGTGAGATACCATACAATCTAATCCTCTCGAAGCAACTGCATTTCAAAAGAAGCTTAAAAGCTACAATACCGAATGTTTCTTCTCGTACAATCGTATTGTCGATCGTTTCCAGTTGATTACTTCTCCATTTCTCCAATTTGACTTATGGATTTCTACAAAGCTGCACATTTCCATTCGTAATTTTCTTAGGGCTCGTTTCCAACAAGTGAACATCTGTTTTATATAACTTATGTAATATTTTTTACATGTTTTGCAACATATCAAATCTTTAAGTTATTTGAGTTACAGTTACGTACGACGATACGCTTAAATTTAATTATTACCTCAGGTTCATACAATATAAACTTAAATTTATCTAAATTTTAAAGTTTAATCAGTGTCAAAAGTGAGATATGACACGAAAGATAAGAGTAATTAATTTTGTAAAAATAAAAAAAAACCCCAATGCTGAACGGCTGAACCGATTTTGATCAAACAAAGCTAAGAACACTCCTGACAAATACAGCTTTAAAAAAAAACGGTTCATCCGTTTGGGAGCTGCGATGGGACAGACAGACACACACACACACACAGACACGTCAAACTTATAACACCCCTTCGTTTTTCGTTGGGGGTTTAAAACTAAATATGAAGGACAGATTTTCTGATATTATCAGCCTTTAGAAACAAGCCTTTAGTGCTTAGAAAGTGGACACATAATTCCCAGTTTAGAACCAGTACTTTGCTATAAGCAGAAAGGAAGTTAGTTATTCTAGAGACTATATTTTGCTAAGTACCTGAGTTATTCGGATAAATTGTCTCTACTAAAATCAAAGTTTTTTTGTAAAATACCAGAATAAAGTTTGTAATTCTGATTGAAAAAGTCGCAGAACCCAAATTCTATCCATATATTACCTATATATGGATAGTAACCACCTATATAAGTATAGAATGGGAGAAATACAATGCGTCCTTTAGAAGCTATGCAAATCTTCATGCTTTACTCAGAAAATGGCGATAAAATCTAAGGATTTCATATTAATATGTATTTATGCAAAAATACCAATATGATCCATCGCAGGATGTTCTATTTTCACTCCGAGGCTTACATGGCATTCGTGGAATTTATTAGGTACCTATTGTTTAGGATTTCTAACACGCACCCAGTTCTCACGGGTACCTTGCAAGACAACAACTTCTATAAGTAGTTTCTTCTAGTAAAACCTTCATAATAGTGGCTATGACATTAACGGGTTTCACTTCATTCACTATTGTGTCATATCAGAAATTATGCAAAACTTTTTTCATTCGTCATTTGTAATTGTTATAAATTTTGTAATGCTTTTATTTGTTATAACAATTGCATCAATGTCATCGTGTGTCACAATAAGCTTTAAAATACTTGTTATTAATAACGATATAGACACAATATAAAATTAAACCTATAACCTAGTCATCGCCACTTTTAATTTATTTGAAAAGGTCATCTCATTTTGTAAATCATGAATTATGCAGTCATACTTTACCTCCATTCGTTGCCATATCGTCATAATTTATTGCTGATCTTTCAAACTCATATGTGTTTTTGATGGTTCATAATTTTGAATAATTTGCTAATAACGTACCTATTATGGCTTCCCTTTAAAAGATTTCTTTATACATAAAGCATGGTTTAGTAACTCAGATTTTGTGCAACTTTACAGTTTTCTTCAAACGGTACGAGTATTTAAATGAGTATTGTGTAAGCAACAACCTATACGACCGCCAACGCTCAAAAAATGTATTTCTTGATGCATTTCACAGCCGCATTTAAGTTCGACTATCTATTTACCCACGCGATCAGATATTCCTTATAGATTTAGCAAGCGTGAAGGTATTCAACTATCTCAGACCGCGCGTGCACTAATTTTACGAGCACGATGAAAACGGTGAAAATGCTTCAACTGCTTCACTGCGCATGAATTTGTTCTTTGTCCATACTTTGATCATCTGAGTAAGGGTTGCACCACACTGTGATGTGCCTACGTTAAATATATACATTTATTTACAGAAAGAATAATACAGGGTATGTACAAAATACATATGAAACAGTTGTGCCACCTGAAGACCGCTGCAAGCGATCTAAAGGTAGCTCAACTGATCCAAATCACTACCAGACGGAAGCGTTAAATTAATAGGGGGATTTGCTATACACACCACTCTTGGCAGGTGGATTGGTGCTCAACACATGCAGCATTGCTGCTCATCACCTGGTGTAATCCCTTAGTTTGCCTTTACGACATCCACGGGAGTAGACGAAGGAGTCTATTCTAAGACCGGACACGCCATGGCCTGACTCCTAAAAGTCACTTCAATGACTATAAAATATAACACACATATAATCCCGGTTTGTTTGACCTATTGAACTATTAGACCAGTTTTAATGCTAAATAGGTAATGTTGCCTAAATGTTCATGGACATTGAATAATAATACAATCATCATCTCTTCATCTCAATCCGCCAAATATGAATATTGGCATACGATGAGAATTATAATGATATTTTTACGTATAGAATCACAAGTTTAAGTTTTTTTTTTTTTTTTTTATTATTTTTCATTAAATATAAGCCCATTGTACATTTCTGTTTTTTTTTTTGTTATTGAGTTATGTTTTGTATTTCTGTGTGTTATTTGTGTACAATAAAGAGTTAATCTATCTATCTATCTATCTATCTATTTGTTTGCTTTCTGCATATAAAACTAAGAAAGCGAGTTTATGAAAACGATGCTGAAATATGACATTGATGATATAATTACACAAACACTCTCGTTAACATTTTATGCATGATGAATTCCTGAATAATTGATTCCAATCTGTTTAATTAGATAATTGGGTTACTCTCTAAGTCTCTCGTTATAATGATGTTCAAATAAATACATAATGTTACATGCGACTTTATTGAAGATAAATAAACCGATGATCATACTGGAAATAATTGATCTTCGTAAATCACTAGACAATTAGACAGTAGCAAGGATAGTGATAGTTTTAATGATAATATTGTTAAACATCGATGGATGGTAAGTTTTTTTTTTTTTAATTTTATGTGTAGCATATTGCCTATACCTACTATATAATTATGGTCTATCTTCAATTGTTGTGGAATGATGACAATGGGAGGTCAACTAGCAACCGGAAACGCACTTGTAATTAAACACAATGAAACGGAAGAATCTTCTAAAAATCCTATTAACAATGATATCACACAGTAGCGCTGAGATTCAACAATGAGTTGTAGATCCTAAGACGAAGATGAAGGCCGAGTCAGACCTTTCAGAACTGTAAATACTTAGCTATGTGCCTTACAAACAACTTACAGACATGGTATTTTACGCATTATGCAGTTTTAAGAGGTCACAATTCTATACATATCTCAATCACCAGACCACATTGTTTGATGCCTATACAGGTCTCATACACTAATGATTACTGAGACCTAGTTGATTCAGCTCTAGCTTATATGATACATGTAGACTTGGGGCCATATCAATGAAAATTACGTAGCATTTTAAACATCCCAAGTAAAACAAAAAATGTATGCTTGAAATTCAAATCAAGATAGCTTAATTTCTTCTTAAGTTGTAAAGATAAATATACGAACTAAATCTAATTAATTTAAAAATAATAAATTAGGTAAATCTAGAAGTTCTATAAAATATAAATCTTCTTTCAATAAACGATAATTATTGAAAGTCTCTGTTATTGGCGAACATCGATAATCCTAAAAGCATATTCATCAATGTGGTGAACGTCTGTCCTTCAGTTCGCAATAAATAGGCTCTTGTTAGACTATTCAAATGCAAGATGTTTGGTCTTAAGATTCACCTTTTCAATAGCGACTATAGTTTCATGATAATCTTAAACTTTTATATAAAATACAAGCAATAACTTATTCAGTAACCTATTTTTCTGAATTTTTTGAAAGTTTTTAGAGTAAAATATTGAAAGTAAGCACTTAAGACGATTATAAATTGTTATACATATTTAATAGTAGTGATAGTAGCATTGTAAATGGCATAATAAATGTGTAACGCGTGGTATTAAATAAAAGTAGCCATTATTGCTTGCAATTAGGCGCGCAAGAGAGAAGAACATTATTTTTGCGGTTATGTAAAGATTACAGAAGCGTGGAGGTTGTGGTGACGACGAGCCGGGTGCGTCAATAAAAACCGCTAGTGGTATTAATTTGTTATGTAATGTTAGGACAGGTCACAAAAAAAAGGTTTATACTTAGTCTGTGACTAATTCATGTTGAAAAACTGAATGGTATCTTCATGCAATTATCATTTTTCAACAACAAAAAACTTTAATAGAGGTTCTTTATATCTTCAGTTATGTTATTTTGAGTACGTCTTTATAGTTAACTCCTTTTAATGTTGCTCTACCATCTAGTGCGTTTCCAGTTACCGTTTATTTGATTACTTATTTTACAACTGTCATGATTTATTAACCGGATTATCTTAAATTCATCTACTTTAACTTGCGTAGAGTGCTATTCAAATTACCTACGCACTATTACATCAAAAGCTTTTAAAGTTAGACTAACTCTTGATGCTCATTATCTCACAATGCCTTCGAAATAGACCTCCGAACTTTCACCGAGCACGAGTACGTCTGACAATAGTATTGTTATTCAATGGTTACGTTGTAACTCATGTGTCAGTGACCCCAATCAAGTTTAGATTTATGAAATTGGGGCGGAGGAGGTCTCGAAGGTTTGATTTGATATATGTATATAATAAAAGTGTTTTTATACTTGACTTTGGTTGGACACAAGGGATGCTTTAAAGGTCCTAGATTTCAATTTGGAAACAGAAATTTTACCTCAATTTTGAATAGATGGTATTATCTTTTCTATCTCATCAAGAAAGGTATCATTTATCAGGTAATTTGTTTTTAATACATCAGCTACACAATTTCAATGTCAAATCAATAAATATAAAATCGTAACGTGACTGACTGATTGATAATCAAAGGCACACACTAAACCGTAAGTTTTAGAGAGCTGGAATTTGGAGGATAAAAGGATTTTTGGTCACTAACAAAAATATTTCCAAAATACAGCAGCTGCGGGATGTTAAAGTTCCACTAATATAATTATGCCTTTTCAGAACTTTACTGTTGCATAAACTACGCACGTTTTAACAAGCAGTTATTAATTGGTTACTAAATTAGCCAGATTTTTTAATTTTATTTCTTTATCTACCATTTAAAAAACACAAAATGCTTGCATGCATTAATATTTAATACTATTATTATCATTTGTGTCATGCAACGAGTTTCTCGGAAACATTTTTTCCGATCAATGAAAGCATTCGTTCAAGTGGAAAGTAAGAACCAAGATTATGAGATTGCAGAACAGAACTGAATAGCAGTGTTTAAAGATTATAGTTGAGTTATCTTTCTCCATTTATTTACCAAAAGACAAAGAGGAAGAGCCTACCAAAGCGAAAGTATACCATGGTTTAGCCACGTTTAGGGTAAAACTGTCCAACTGCAGGCAGTAGATTTTGCGAACTGTTTGCTAGTTTTAGGTACATGTTATGCGTGTTCTTGACGTAGGTTGTTTTTTACAAGCTGTTTTTTATTTCCACCAATTTGGAAGTCGTTATGTTTATTGAGCAATTTGACTAACGATCAAAATATTTGTACCTATCTGTAACCATCAACCAATTACTTATTAGTTGTACGAATTACAGCTAATTTAACCTTGTATCAATTTTTAATAAGAATCGCCATTTGATGCAAATTCGGGCTAAGTAATTTGAATCGTATATCGAACGAGATAAAGGTCAATCGACATTGCTCAACGAGGTGCTTGCTTGGAGCATCTAAGAACGAAATCGAAAGTCCACCCACATCTCGTTGGTAGGTCACTAGGCTTTCACCGTATTACTTAATGGTTGACGACCTCCGTAACTTTTATGTAATATTCATTGGTGATGATTACAGGTTTGTTTTGTTTGTTTGCCCCGGTAGAACACTTTGAGCTTTTTGTTGTGTCATACGCAATTGCAGTTAGATCGTGATTGATTCCTAATATTTGCATTACGAAACATATATTATGTTCGCTTAGAATGTTAGTCGTGCAATTATCTGCTGTAAAAAAGTTGGCTTCTCAAGGTCATCAAGGATTCGAATCATTATAATTTATGTTGCAATTAACTGCATGATGTCATCTAGACTGTGCCAAACTATCTGTTGTAACGACGACCCTGTGATATTCGGATATGTGTATAACGACAAACTTTTGGACGCAAATAAGAGTCAATAGAGCTATGCCAACAGGGCGCGTACGCTTTAGCTGTGTGTTCACACCATGATAATTGTTTGTTACCTAAGAATTATGACACATCAATAATTTTATGTCACCCAACTGGTCACACACCGGATAATTATGTCACTGGTGTCCCAGCCTTGCGCAAGCCTAGAGGCAGTCACAGTTAGATGGTCTTGGCGCCCTGGTTCACACGTGACACTATTTATCAGCATTACCTACTCAATTATGTTTATTGAATAGTGTAAATATTCGTCAATCTCGTTGATGTTTACGGGAGATATTGAAGAAAGAACATCGCAAATTATTTTGGAATCCAAGATCGACGTTATTGTTATAGGTATTGATTCAAATAAAACCGTTAAAGGATGTAATTTGATCCTCTTCGGAATTCAAAACACATTCTCTAGATATCCTAAATTATCATACTGAGCTGACCTCGTAAGGAATGCTCGGTATCCAGAAGTGACTGTAGTTTACCTCGATTATTTGAATTTAATAAAGAAGGTGGTTCCCGTTATTCAAATTACGATTACCTACTACTACTACTACTACTATGTATTTTGTTTGAACTTACAATTCTTTTGTTGATTGACACATAATGTTATTTTAGGGATTAAACAGAATCCTTAAAAATTCTTGAAATATAAAAGTATTTTATTAATTTGGGCTATGCATGCCTACTTTTATTTATAGTTGTTCTATTACATTATTGAATCGCCCTCTTCACAGTTTCAACACCTGGTAGTTTCCAAATTTCTGATTCCCACGATACGCTCATTAGTGAATGAACTAGAAAACAGAACTGGAACATATAATCTCATTTTGAAACATGAGCAATGTTACCTAAACAATGAAACATTCATAGATTACATACCTACTGATTAGCAGTAGATAATTTTTTCATAGCAACATGTGCTTTAAAGTTTTTGTAGGTGAAGTATTTCTTTGGCTGTTGACGATTACTCTATTAATATAAAATACCTACATCACTGTTAACGGTAAGTGAATGAACTTTTAGAATGTTTGATCCTAGTTTATGCACTAAATGCCAGTATTGCAAACTTAAGCTTCTAAGTTGCAAAGGTTTGCTCATTACATAAAATACATGTAAACCGGCTTACAGGCTTTTGACACATTAGAATCCATTGAATTAAGAATTTTTAGACATTTTGAGAATTTGTGCTAAAAGATATTTTTCTGGACTACACTGTTAGTGGATTTAAAAAATGCTAAATAGCATCCTTGTAAATTGAAAGGTTTTTAAAGAAAAACGGACAAAATTACTTCTTTAGAAAATGTTACATTAATTGTATTTATGATGTAACATTTTCTAAGATAGTCTAGAGGGATTACAATTGAACAAATAATCGAGTAATATTTACTTAGGTACCCGGAAAAGTAGCTTCAATACCGGCATTGCAAAACAGCACGCATGGCTAAGATGTTTTCTTCTTAGCAAATGTCAGCGAGAAGCCAGGTGATATAACGTGACATAACACCACAGCGTAGCCTTATACAGCGTACCTTGTATACCTACATAATGTAGGTATACATACTGGGAAATGATTGTGTACCTACATACACAAACAAGGTGTAAATTAATGAACATGTTCAGAGGTTTGACCTAGTAAATATTGATGTAGGTTTGAGCACATTCAAATATTTGAACACGTAACTTGTCTCGTAAAAACAGTGAACGTCTTAATCCGAATCACTTTCATGATTTTTATCGTTGGTGAATATTTACTTTATCTAATTACTTCTGCATAAAACTGCAGTTTTGAGATAAAATGTGTGCTAAATGAAGATTTAATAGCTTTCATTCTTCTTTTTACAATTGTTCAACTTACGTAAGTGGGTAATCTTAAACTTTATTTATTAACATAAACACTTAACAGTGAAGGTAAAGCGCTCACAATAACAATATCTGCAAAATTAAGGGATGGTCAATTGAGCTTGTCTGTCATGGCATATTGTTAGGGGTGTGTTAGAATAGTTTAACTAAAGACCAAAAGTATCGGAGATCATAGTTAGAGCACGTTTTGAAAATAATAGTCACCCGCATTATTTTATCAAAAATAAATGACTCAGTAAACGGTGCTGGCAAGTAAAATTTCTCATTAAAAAAACACCATCTACAAAACTAAAACTTATTGCATCAAACGCATAGGTACTCAAAGCTATTACAGCAAAAATCAACCGCAGCATTTTTCCAACGTTACAATTGTCCGCCCTTACCCAACCTGGCGTTGCCGCAGGTCACATTTTTCGTGTCATAATTAAAAAAACGGTGCTCAAACTTACCTCATAAAACAATTAGCAATCGCAGGCGGTTGTCGCTAACCCAACCCGGCATTGTCACTGGTCGAATTTATCAGAGATCTTTCTCAGAGGAATGTGACACATCTAAAATACAGTGATCAAAGCAACCGCAGTTTTTTTGCAACAGCAGTATTTTGCATCTTTCAACACTTGTCGCCTACTCAACCAGGCGTTGCCACTAGTCAAATTCCTCGGAGATCTTTCTCCGAAGAATGTGACAAAGTGAAAATTACACTACTCAAAACTACCTCAGAAAACAATTAGCAGCCGCAGCGTTTTGCCAATAATACAACCGCCAGCAGTTGTCGCTTACCCAACGTCACCACTTCGTCGCATTCCTCGGAGAAAGAGCGGCCGTGCCCGAGACCGGTGCTTGCGACACCCGCGTGCCATAACCGCTGTTTACCAAACCCCCTCGTGGCTCATTTTGTAATTTCAATTAAAATTCAAGACGAATCGTGTTTTGAATATGTTTCCCCACCTTCGTCTCGCAATATTTGAGGGCGGACTGTCAAATATCTGATAGAGTTTCATCACTACTCTCGATGCAGAATTTAAACTGTTTCATATTTGGGCCTTCTGATACCAGTTTATCTACAGAACAACTAGAATACACGCTTAGAAATTCTTAAATCCTACTGGCAAATACATTACTTGGAAGTTCGTCAAAAATGTTTGATGGCATCTCTAGAATTGTAGCTTAGCGATCTGTGTATCTCATCGATTTATGCCTCATAAACATGAAATAAGATATCACAATAGTCCCTCGTTCATTCAGAGACTTATTTCCGTTTTCTCTTTCCAGCGGTCGCCCAAGAAACCTTCAAATGCCCAGATGACTTCGGCTTCTACCCCCACCACATCTCCTGCGACAAATACTGGAAGTGCGACAACGGAGCCGCGGAGCTGAAGACTTGTGGGAACGGGTTAGCTTTCGATGCCACCGACTCCAAGTACCTGACCGAGAACTGCGACTACCTTCACAACGTTGAGTGCGGAGAGAGGACACAGCTTGGTGAGTACTCATCATTTAACAATCTTTCTAAGACCAGAAATTTAAGAAATTAATGTATTTGATAGTTAATTTACACATTGAAAATATCAACGAGCTATAGAGGTCCCATCCAATTTATATCTCCATAAGCCTCAAAATCTTCAAAAACCCAGTAACAGTAAAGAAACAGTCATGCTGTCAAGGTCGAAATATTTGCATAATTATATTATTCTGTATAATTTTAAGAATAATATTATTCGCACAACCAGGATGTGAGCAGATCAGAAGGTCATTTGGACAATATGACAATCGCCTCATCCAACGGACTTTTTTTACATAATCTTAGTTTCGTAGAAACAGGTCATATTATTAGAATGGTTCACCTTGAACTAGTATCACACTATTTCTGAATAGGGACAGGATTCGCCTGTCTTATGGATATTAAGTAGATGATTTATTACGAGGAAGACTTTCAAATCAAAAGATGAATTTGATTAACCTTTAATAAAAATACAAGAATAGCATAGAGCCGATTCTATCTTTTATAGAATCCTATTGATAGGTACTTGATACTAGTCACAATACCACAAAGTAACAAAAATATACGCAAGTGAGACAGACCTTTTGGATCTGATTAGTCCAAACTGAGCTGATCTGTTTAATGTTTGTTCTGGGTCTGAGTGTTATGGTACAATGTTACTCATAGTTCCTGATACCCACGAAACAGAGGATCCTAGTGTGGGATCAGGACTGTGTATGTGACTGTTGGGTGTTATGTTATAAAAGTGGTTTACATTTTACTAAAACTGAACTAGAGTGGACAGTACCTGTTGTTGATGTGTTGGGTAGACCCCGACTTCCGATCTTAAGGATTTGGCTTTGAACATATTTGAAGACATGTAGGTACCATTGGTTGTGTTCCTGAAAAGTGGCGTTGGAACCATACACGTGGAGAACCAAATTAAACTATTGGCTTGTCTCTGTGTACCTTCTAATAAGATACCATGGAGACTAATGTCGTGAGCTTATTTTAATTTTCTCTGAAGATAACTATGGCACAATTATTCTTCGAAATGTGTCTCCATCACGGACCTTCTCCACACAATGCTCTTTGTCTTCCACTGTCATTAAACAACTCTTCTTTCTCCAGAGCCCCCGATCTCCACTCCTCACTGCGAGCGACTCTACGGCATCTTCGCTGACGTGGCCAAATGCGACGTCTTCTGGAACTGCTGGAACGGAGAGGCTTCCCGCTACCAGTGCAGCCCCGGTCTCGCTTACGACAGAGAATCCCGCGTGTGCATGTGGGCTGACCAGGTCCCAGAGTGCAAGAGCGAGGGTATGTTTCACAATTCCATCCGATAAAGATAATCATCGTGGTAGGTAGAGCAAGGGTTGCAGGAAATCAAAATGAATTTCTGATGTAGATTTTAAAATATGTTTATTTGATTTTGAATAGAAAAAAACAGGAAATAAAACAGTTTGTTCAAAAAAGAACACTGTTTGACTTTGTTTTCTTGTAAATCGACAAAATAAATACCGCGTAATGTTTAGTATACTGTGGTAATTCGATAGGATCAAATTGACATCCTTGAAATTGGAACGTTCCAGCAATTACCGAACGGTTGCTTATACCCCATTATCACTTCTAATCGAAGTTATAATGCTAATGAAAACAGTTACGGACAACATTATTTTACCATTAAAAAACTTTAGTGTCATGTTATTGTATTAAGAACTCAGCACGTTCTAAAAGCACATAACTGGACGCACACTCTCTTTCAGCGATTTTATCTCTTGTTTAGCACAACTATGTCTGTCTGATCTACATTTCGGTTTCGCCTTCTTCACCCTCCTCTCACGTGACCCCTTTCGGTATTTCCCAGAAGTAGCGAACGGTTTCGGGTGCCCCGCCCCCGGTGAGGTCTCCAACGCTGGCTCCTTCAGCCGTCACGCCCACCCCGAAGACTGCCGTAAATACTACATCTGCCTGGAGGGAGTCGCCCGCGAGTACGGATGCCCCATCGGAACCGTCTTCAAGATCGGAGACTCCGACGGCACCGGTAACTGCGAAGATCCCGAAGATGTTCCCGGATGGTGAGTTCCATTACTTTTATATCTCCTGTATATAACCCGGATATCCTTACTCGATCTTCTTACACTCAAATTGGACGGCTTTCTTTCTAGTCGTAGCACGTAGTTTATCGAGTCCGGACATCCTATTCCGTTCAAGCCAAATAAGACTATGCAACTTGAACGCACTTCCAATAAGTCTCTTCTATACTCACTGGTCGGATCTCAATGGTTCTGTGGTTTAATCAGCGTCTGGAACGTAAACACTTACATTGTAATGTGACACCACAAACTGACAGCATTCACTAACTAATTGTGGAGTCACATTCAGATGTAACTAAGACCCTGCCCACTTCCACACAACCAATGCCATCCTTGTGACTAACCATTCTTCTTGCACTTACTATAATCAGATCAGTTGTACTGAGTTTTAAGCTTTAGTTAGCTATGCATTGATAACCGTATTGTATACGGCGTAGGTAGATAGATCTCGCCCACCTCAATACTGGTGCGCAACTATGCGGTGCGGAGCCTTGCACGCTTGCGACATTATTTAGGCCAGCCTTTGAAATTAACATGACTTAAAGCAAAATGGTTTGGTTTACATACTAGTGTCATGCGCAGACCGACCGTGGTCAATGCCGACCGGTGCAGATCATGTATATGGTAATGACCGTTTGTTCCAGCGGCCTGTTGGCCCTGTGTGCGCACTGTAACTGTACAAAACAAAAGTTGAATAACCATGTCACCACCAATGCCTCTCAAAAATTCGGAAATGTTTTAAAACCGCTCACTACATCTGTAGAATAACAATATGGCCGTGAGTTGAACACTTTTTCAATTCTTTTCGAGCTAGCAACCACTTGATTATTCTGAAAGAGTCCGGTTCGGTGATAATTAATTCCGTTCGAGTCGATATGTACTTTATGTCCTCTTAATTTATCGGTATTTCACTATGCATAAATAAATCGTTAAAGGAATATACTCGAAATGCACGAATGTATTTATATCCAATTGGTCTTAATCCTGTTACCTAAAATGGCTCGTGATGACCAATATATTAACGAAAAAACAAAGGTCGAATAAACAAGATCCATCGTAAGTTTTTGTGACAGCTCCGCATCGCTATTTGATAGTTTTAAGAGTTTTCTTGATCGAAGGTTTTAAAAACAAAAGTTAGATAATGTTTCTCGGAAAAGCGAGCGGTTATCATTCTTGTTAAGTACCGTTTCAAGGCAGTTCACTCGGTTTCGCCGCTTGTGAACGAGATTTTGTTACACAATACACACCTAGTCCGCAGTTAGTAAAAGTTGCAAGAAATTGAGTACCTAGTTGATGTTTATATAGAAGATAGTCTAAGTACAGTAGGTAGAGTTAAAAGGGGATTTAGGCAAGTTATGGGGCAAGATGTAAGCTGCGCATCCATTTTCAGCGAGGACTACTACGGAGACCTGGACCTGAAGGCTATCCGCAAGAGCGAGCTGCTCGCTGGGCACCATAACGGCCAGAGCCGCGAGACCGTGCCCAAGCAGCTCAAACCCCGCCCCCAAAAGGAGTAAAAACAGCTCCACCTGCGTTACCTTCTAATACTCATTTATAAAACAATATTCTCCGAGCACCACAAGCAATGATCTAAACCCAAGTACGGAAGCGTACTGGCTGCATACGAATGCGATTTATTTTTAAGTTGCTTCTGGTGTTCGGAGATCGTGTTCCAGGTTCAAATTGAAATTTCGAATGTTTGATGCGTGAGCCACGATTGATTTGTATTCTTTTCTAGTTGCCAAATACTTTTCTCATTGTAACTTTCTTTGAAACAGTTTCACAAAGCAAGTTAGGAGATAGTAACTTATAGAAATCATACAGTGATAGGTATATTTATTTTAATTTTGTTCATAAGTTTTAATACCATCCATATGTATAGTATCGACACCGAATTATGTTTTGCCTTCAGTTGTAAAGTAACATATACTTACATTATAGAGCGTTTACAAAGTTGGTTCGCATAAAGCATTGTGTTATTTTCTGCATCACATTTTATGACAATTTCAATTTCCCATTTATAACATCTTGTAAATATTTTTGTACTGAAATGATTAGCTGCGACTGAGCCTTGTTGTTTGATAGAAACTGTAATACTTAAGTTTTATTTTTAGTGATAAAATAAACAAAAAATCATAAAAATTAAAAGTTGTCGTATTTATTCTATGTGTAGTTGCACCTTGCACCGTTTCCTTAACATTTTAACATTATCACACTTTATTTCTTCTTGTTGCAACATAGTTTCTAAACACACTTACTATTCCTTATTAATTTTCTTAAGACTCTTGTTGTTACTGAACTGACCATTTTGGGATATGAGGTATGTTTTCTTATTACTGAAGACACTAATAAACGGAATTAAACATTTCTTCCTGGTGAGTGAATATTAATATCATTTTTAATTCAAATTAATGACAGTTGTGTCAACTCAAATATAAAATAACTTGTTTTTAAAACAGTCCAATATTTTTTTACCCAAAATTATATATCCGTTTCGTTTATAGAGCTTTTTAACGTTTTTCAGCGAGGATTACTACGGTGATGTCGATCTCAAAGCCTTGAAGAAGTTGGGATTCTGAATGTCAAGGAGCGACTCCAAAGACAGACTGAAACTTAATCCCTTCGACTTACTGTAAACAGTAGCCTCTTCAAAGTGTGTATGAAGTGATATTATAAGTGTTTAGGGAGTGTTTGGTTGTTTGTCTTGAAGAGGCGCTCGATGCTGAATTTCATGAACTTATACTACGTTTTTAAATAAGTGAGTCATAAAATATCTTTTTGAGTCGTGTTCTAATTATAAAGAAAGTAGTTGTGTGAATTTATATCGTTAGAAGTAAAGCCATTTCTAAGTCAAAACTGTACGGTTTGTTCTGTAAGTTAGAACTGTGTGGATACAATATTGATCAACATCGGGCATAGTTAAAATAAATTGTTAGTTTTGAAAAGTCGTAGCCAAATACTTCGTTATTTTGGGCGCCTATTTCAGCTAATTTGCTTAAAATCAAAGTCATATGTTTTGGTATTAGATTTTTGTCAAAATCTTTATAAAACTGTGACTATTGCCAGAACATTTCAAAATTTAACCTTGACACAACACCAATAAGGCGTTTGTTGGTGTTATGTCGAAATAAATGTTGCTTTAGTCATAAAATGTGTTAAAACTAATTTAAGGTAACAATTTTATAACAATGTAAATAAAATATTTTATAAAACTTTGTTCCTTATTTTTTCCATATAATTTTAATTAAAAATCATACTTGAAATCTGACTATGATAACTTCACAATTTAAGGGAACAAACAAAACTCAATGATCATGGTAAATAAATAAATAAATAATGCTGGACAGTTTACACAACATTATCTAGCCCCAAGCTAAGCAGAGCTTGTGTTATGGGTACTAGATAACTGATATACTAAATACAATATATAACATAGATTGATATTTTTTATTATACATAGAAAATACCCAGAACACCCTGAACAAATATCTGCATATCGCACAAATATTTGTTCCGAGGCGGGAATCGAACCCGCAACATTGGGCGTCGCAGGCGAACGTTCGCCCGCCCCGCCACAGAGATCGTATATAGTGAAAAGTATGAAAACTTCTTTCATAATCTAAAAGGCTTGTGACGAGTAGAGCTCTTGTAATGTTAGGAACTTAAGGTACCTACTTAAGTAGATAGCTTATGGTACTTAAGTATACAGGGTATTCACTACCTAATAATAGAAAATTCAAAACACATCATGGATTCGTATCAATTTATTCTATTTCTATAAATAATTCAGAGACAAACGACAGGCTTAGAAGGGACAAATAAAGCTAGATATCCTCAATAAATATCAATAAGTGAGCTGGCTCTGCAGTTGACGAATCGCGTCTTGGCGTGACATGGCGACGTTAGTAGTCGCACACCCTGTGGGAGGTAAACATTATATTTATACAAAGTGATACGGGGCTTCAAAATATTAGGTTTGAAAAACAAATACTGCATCTACTGTGTTATATGCACAATGCTAGGAAAATATTGCTAGGTGAAAAATGGGCCCTAATTTTTCCGTCGTATTAAATTTATCAGATTTTAGTTCACCGTTAAATATTGACGACCTCAGTGGCGCAGCAGGCGAAGGTTGGTCTGCGACGCAGGAGGTTGCGGGTTCGATTCCCGCCTCGGAACAAATATTTGTGCGTTTGCAGATATTTGTTCAGGCTGTTCTGGGTATTTTCTATGTATAATAAAAAATATCTATCTATGTTATATATTGTATTAAGTATATCAGTTATCTAGTACCCATAACACAAGCACTGCTTAGCTTGGGGTTAGATAATGTTGTGTGAACTGTCCAGCGTTATTTATTATTTATTTATTATTTATTTATTTTAACGCTGATATTTAGACCACAAAAAAGAGCCCACGTAATTAAAAAAAAACAAAAAAAACTTAATTGTAATCAGATGGCCTCGTCCAGCTGATGCTGACGATGGTGATGATTTCACAATTTCTTACAAAAGTAACACATAGTAGGTAACAAATAAAATTTTGCGCAAACCTGGAGTAAAAATGTCAGATCCTGGTTTTTCTGCTGGAATTGGCAGAGACTCAATCGGCACTGGGAAAACGCTACCTGGTGGAGATGGCTTGGTAAATGACGGCCCGAAATCAGAAAACGCTGGAGGTATCATAGGAGCTGATGGGATATTAGGCGAGCCGGAAGAAATAGAGGATGCAGGGGGCATGAACTTAGGAGGAATAGTAGGTAGTGAAGGGGGATTATTGAATGGAGGGTGGTTGGGTAAAGAAGGAAAACTAGATGACGGAGGTGATATAGGTAATGAAGGGATCGAAGGCAATTCAGCAGGTGTAGGTGATAATGCAGGGACTTGGGGTAACGCAGGTTCATGAGGTAATGCAGGGGATTGAGGTAGCCCAGGGTCTTGGGGTAACACAGGCGATTGAGGTATGAGGATAGGTCCTACTGGTGAAGGCAATGGTAGGTTAGTGATGATATTGGGGAAGGTTGGCTGAAATGGAGGCATGGCTGGAGCAGCAGTGGATTTGCAGTCGACGCGGTCTGCGTAGTCACAGATGCCCAAAACCTGGAAGATAAACGAGATCATTGGATGAGTATGAAAGATAACAACTTAATATTGACTTAGAATTACCTAAGTTAATGATGATTTTATTAAAGTCAATGCGCAAAAAATGTATAATAACTTATGAAAATATTTTAGAATACTAAGTTAGTGTGAAGGCTAGGCTGAAGACAGTATAAGCAGGCTCTTAATATTATACAATGAATTATATTCTTCTGAGAACTAGAACACGATATGACTACACATTTCAACAAATTGGCATTTCATACGAGTTATAAGGAGTGGGTGCTGAGTTGCCTAGCTGGAAGCTTTGCTATTCAAATAATCAAGGCGTTGGTAGTGAACGTAGACAACCGTACAGCAGAGCGCAAACGAATTGCGCTAGCTAGAAATTGGATGTGAATAATGTTAACCTTGACAGCGATAAGCCACAATCGCTACATACTTTAGATAACGCGAATACGCTAACAGTTATTATTGTCTACGTATATACTTACACAATTTTCCTAAAGCTTTAGAAAAACATAATTCACAATTTCATCAACGAATAACGACACATCAAACACTCGTCGTCGTTTCGTATGAGGTAGTGCTGGCCTCTGGTGTCGGAGTTTGTCAAGCCGCCCAAGGGCCTCTGACATGGCTTATCGACTGCTATTAATCAATAACAGCCGGGACCGACAGCTTAACGTGCCCTCCGAAGCACAGAGCGATGGAAATCCGCACATAACTTAGAAAAGTCATTGGTGCGGAGCCTAGGATCGAACCCGGTATCGTTGGATTCTGAGTTGCACTATTGAACCGTTAGGCTACCATCGCTCAAACACTTACGAGACACATATAAGTTATACTATAAAACTTTCGTGATCATATCAATTATTTTATAAAAACGGGAAATTTTCACGTACAACGGGTGGAAACAATGTCGGTGCTTACATCGATTTAACGGTACGTGAAAATTTCCCGTTTTTATAAAATAATAAATATAAGTTAATTAAGTTTTTCATAGAAACCTAGCGTCCTGTAAGTGTTAAGTGTAACCGTAATTAGTAAGTGAAACTGACCTTCATATTTTGACAGTATTACGGTTGCCGGCTATGAAATGGAGGTTCAATCAGATGGCCCACCACGGTAAAGCGGTACCCTCTGCCTATGAACAATGCATTATCTCATAGGTCACGTCCTCCTAAACCGAGCCCTATGTGGCATTGCATTGCACCCACCACCCTGAGATATAACGATGAAAAGTCTCATGTGCCTGTAAATTAACCGACACTCTTCAAACCAGAACACAGCAATGCTAGCACTACTGCTTTGCGGCAGAAATATGTATGGTGGTAGTTCTTCCCCGGATGAACTCTCACAAAAAAGCTCAACTTAAACTTTAAGCCAATTATAAAAGACGGGTCTTTAAAAACAGCCTCTAAGTAATATACAGACGAGATCATTGGATGAGTATGAAATATAACGACAATGGTTGCTTAGAATTACCTAAGTATATGATGATTTTATTAAAGTCAATGCGCAAAAGTTATATAAAACTTATGTTTTTTTTATTTACTACTACTATGCGGACAATTTATTTATCTATTATTTATTAGTTTAAGTTACGTCTGTAGGTATTACTAATGTTTTGTTTTCTTTTGTTTTTTGTTTTGTTTTCCTGTTTTTGTTTAATCTACGCCATCGTATTATATTCTGTCTGTTCTGTGTTTTTGTTTTTGTGTGTTGTCAAATAAATATATTTTATTTCATTTCAAGTAGAGAATATATTAACTTGATTATAAATGGTTCATCCAGTGAAAGGTCCCAATAAAATTTATTACTGCGGCATGCGGATGTCAGACATGAGCTATTCTTATATACGTGACCGTTCTCGAGGTCATCCAGGCATTTTAATCTTACCGTTTATATGGTCTTTTAGCCAAGTGTTTGACCGCAACTCAACTGAGAGGTGTTTTTTACCGAGTTAACGAGTATCATTAAACGGCTTACAAATATGTTTTTGTAAATGCCAATAATGATACCCCATGATGGCTGGTCCGATTGGAATGGATTCTTTTATTTGTTGTGTATTCCCAGGCTGCTCCAATTAAAATTTTATCCATATCCTAAGATGGGTGGCCGCTTAAAAAGTAACTTTTTGTGCGTGTTTGCAACTTGTTAAGACTGCGCCAACCCAGCAGGCAGAAATCTTCATACAAAAAAAACGTCACGCGCCGTTCGAAAAAGCGTTTTTAATTTATATCACGTGAAATATAGATAATTTTAAAAAACTCCTAGAGTGATCCCTCTGTTGTATTGTATTGATCTTATTTATCCAATTTTTGACCCGGTAATCTGTACCATATTGACAAACAATCGAATCTAGACAAAAGTTAGAGGTAACTTTGTGTTTTTTTTTTATCGAGAAAATTTGTTTATATCGTGTTTCTGTCAGGGTGATCCCTCGGTATTATAATGTAGTATCCATGCATATTTTTTATTTGAATATTTTACTTGATTGAGTCCGTTAAAAATCTAATCTAATCTAATCTATACATCACCTTAACCATCAATCAAAAAACCATTGGTATCTAGATTATCGAGTGATGACTCGAACTGGCCGACGACTATAGGAAGGCCCGCTACTTCGGAAGTTGACGGATGGAGGCGGCTCAAGACTCGTTATGGCATCTTAATCTTATATCTTTAGAGTATTTATTTATTAGTGTAACATATAAATGGTATGGCGTTAGTATCCGGGGAAGTAGGTATTACCGCCATACCTATTTCCATAGCGGACTATTGCTTTGCGGCAGAAATAGGTATCAAGGGTATGGGTGCCGATGAAATTACAGGCACATGAAACTTTTCATCATTAATCATCTTCAAGGTAGTGGGCGCAGCGCAATGCCACGTAGGGCGCGTCCTAGTCTGACGTGACCTGTGAGTTAATGCTCTGTTACAGACAGATGTAATCGCTCAACCTCAGATGGGCCATCAGCATGTTCCGTCATTCAGTCGAATCAAAAATGATTACAGAATTTTAAAACAGCAAATGTTTCAGTTGATCTTTCTAAAAAAGCAACTCAACTGATCCAAATCACTACTGGATGGAAACGTAATATAAATTTTAATACAGTTGCTTGAAAAGTGTACTTACAATGCTAGTTAAACATACTATGAAATTTAATTTTAACACACTACTAGTGCGATTTCTTTATTCCTGTTTAATAAAAAGTTTACTAACAAAAAGTTTTATTCAATTATGAGAATAAAATGATTTCGAATCAATACGAAGAAAAAATCATCTGGTGATTATTAGAAAATTTATCGGTATTCGGTTCTCAGAACTGTATTAAAAAACGTGGTATGGTGTAAAGGTTGTTACAAACTCGTGACGATCGTAAGCCCTAACGTCAACTCGTTTACTCGTCGTGTAAACCTTTTTATGACCCTAGTATCATAATATAATATTAAAGAATACCTCGCTGTAAGATAGATCAGCTGGGCACTTGAATTTCACCGGCTGCCGGCTGACACATACGAAGAACTCGTTGCAGTCCATCTTGTTCCTGAAAGTCTCAAAGTCCTTGCTGCAGACAGGCTGAGACTGGGGCTGGAGCTTGCCAACTGAAACAGGTTTGAGAATATGACGAACAAGTCCTTCATCATCATCAGCTAGAGCCACTGATAGACGTAGGCACTCAAAGAATGCAATGACGAACGGTCTTGGCGGTCGATCCATAGACTTCCTGGGACCTTAGAAATGCCGTTGAAATTTTCACATTATGTGCTTTTGGGACATGAATTGTAATAAAATAATAACGATATCCTATGACGAAAACTTTTACGAGTTACATAGTGTAAACTGTGACTTTAAAATTGAACCGTAAACTATGCGCTCATAGACATTTGGCCTATTTATTCATCATTATCATCAGCAGCCTCTAGACGTCCACTGCTGGACGAGGCCGTATAATGCAATAGAGGGGTTTTGCCATAACCCCCACGCTTGGCAGGCATAGGTGATCGTAGTATTGGTGTTAAGTATCAGATGGATGCTACTGCTCCTAGTGTAATCTCTTAGTTGGCTTTTACGACATCCCCGGGAGGAGACAAAGGGGTCTATTCTAAGGGGGAACATACCACGGCAGCCAGTTAACCGGTAAGCCAGTTTATTAACTTACATAAACTGAAGAAGTACTTGGAAGAATTTCTACTCCTATCTTAAATGGTTATTGAACATTATTGAACTCATTTAAAGTTTGAAATATGTGTATGCAGTGAAATGTTTGAATTCTCTTAATTTTTCTCTTCTCTTGTAAGCTATGCTCTTTGGCCCATCATGGTGTAAAATATCTTCAAAATACGAATAACTCACCATTGACTTTTCTGTTATGGCAGTTTACGGTATCAGCATAATCACAGTAGCCCTTATTCGAGAATAACAGTCCAATAGGGCACTCCTGCTCCACCGCCCAGCCGTCCCAGCAGTTCAAGAAGTTATTGCAGAAGGACGGGGAAGGGACCTGCGTTCTCTTTCCTTCGCACAGAGGGTTAGGTTCAACCACCATGTCCTGAGGGACGACTACCAGGGAGCTCTGGAAGATTGGGTCTTTTCTGATCTGCTGGACGATCGCGTTGGACACTGGGATGGTGAAGGCTGCTAGCGAGTTGCCGAACGCCTGGTGAAAGCACAATATCAAATTCAATCAAAAGTATTTTATTCATTAAATCACAAGGATCACTTTAAATTATCATAAAATGTTTTACTCCTGCTACAACGCGACTAAACCTAAAAGAATCAGGCAATAAACAAGGCTTTATTTGATGATCCTTCTAACTGCTAGTTGGGAAGCACCTGTGTGTGTGGCTAGATAACAAGAAGAAGCTAATTCCAGAAACAGGAGAACCAACTTAAAAACGTTTCAAATTGTGATTGTGACAAAAGATTTAAAAAATCGCCAAATTCACCAATTTGCATATAGAATCACCACCCTGAACTCGGCTCGGTTACGCTTTGACTCGAACTGCCACGTGTACGAGGCTAGGTGTATTTAGCGATTTTTTAAATCTTTTGTCACAATCACAATTTGAAACGTTTTTAAGTTGGTTCTCCTGTTTCTGGAATTAGCTTCTTCTTGTTATCTAGCCACACACACAGGTGCTTCCCAACTAGTAGTTAGAAGGATCATCAAATAAAGCCTTGTTTGCTGCCTGACTCTTACATATAAAATAATGAAGCAACTGGACTGCGTTCAGTGTGACGCGTCTCTTACATTTTCAAGTATAACAAAATCTCAAGGCAGGATCGCATTCGGTGTGGCGGAGCTTTTAACCGAAACGTCATGAAAAATATAGCGGTTGGTGTCAGCAGAAAGTACAATAATTTCTACGCTAATTAAAATATTACGGCAGTACAAATAAACGCAGATCATCCTTGGAATAGTTACACCTTGTTTTGTCTCTTTGACAAAACACTGTGTACCTACCTAACTACTCTGAGGATAATTCGAATTTTATAGTAGCATGGTTTGTCGAAAGCTCCGTTCTAATTTATTGGTCAAATGTGATACCGTGATATGTGGTACAAAAGTACCTGGTTCCTGATAATCATGACATAGGGAATCAGTGGGGGTAGTGTTATTTATCATCTGAATTAATGAATATGATTGTAGAAATACTCACCTGAATAAAGCTGAAGAAAGGATTTAGGATGTTTCCATAGTATGGAAGCTTGTCAGCGTTTGAGGCTAAGCTGTTAAGATAGGGGTTGGAGTACGTCTTCACCAGAGTGCCACCTTCGTCAAAAACTGAAATTGAACAAAATAATTATAGCTTCTTTGTTTTTCCCCTGATTTACCCATTTCAGGTAAGCATCTCATCGTGTCCATTTTTAACGCATGTAGCGAGGACAGTGGTCAGCAGGATTTAATGGGCCAGTTGACCCCCAAAAAAAACGCCCAAATGGGCCTAGGCCCGTAATATGTTATAGATTAAACTGCTATTAATATTACGAGCCTTAGATTCAACGCTCTTCGGCGAATTAGGAAAAGTCCGTAAGTAATTGTATAGTTTTTCCGCTTACATGAGTCAAAAAGTTGAAACCAAGTTAACAATTAGTTGTCTCTTAGGTTGTGGGATATGCCCCAAAATTCCTAATCGTAGATTTTATTTTTGTCTGACTAAATCTTGTACAATATTCAAAATAAATATATGCAAGAATACTACATTATAATTCCGAGGGATCACTGTACGAGAAAAACGATAGGACAATATTATATAGATAGAAAAAAAAACAAAGTTACCACTAACTTTTGGCTAGATTTGATTATTTAATAAAATAGTGCATATAATTGGGTAAAAAATTCAATAAATAAAAGGGTTTACTGAAGTGGTTTTGTAAAGCTCTCCTAACTTTACGAGATATTCAACAAAAACGGCTTTTTCGAGCGGAGTCACTATACTATATCCTTCCACCAATACAATTGGAGAAAAAGCTAGTTCTTTAAAAAATACACAGTCATACCTTAAGCCTACCTTTCGATAAAATGCAAGGTAATATTTTATAATCTCGATCAGATCGATGGTGATCTGAATATAAATCAAGTATGCAAGTATCTCTAAAGTAAGTATAATTAAGGGTACAGACACAATAAATCATGATGAGAGCTTTTAAGGTTCAATGCGTGGCATGACTTCGTTTCCTGGTGCATCGACAATGAAGCACAATTTAAATTCAATTAAATGCGTTGAATCATCTATACAGAGTATACCCTATCAGTTATCTAGAGCTGACATCTGAGCTGCTCGTACATACGAACTAATGTACTTAATACAATTATTTCAACACGTCAGATAAATTGCTAGTCATATACATTCGAAAATATACCTAAATGTAGTTGGCAATAAAAGTCATGCTATGTAGAATTGCTTGTCGGTCTTTGATCCTCATTGCGTAGGTGTAAAAGAGATGGTTGTCAGTGGGTTTTTATTTTCGTATTGGAAGCAAGAGATCTTACCAAGAAAAATAGTGTTAATTATTAAAAGTTATCTGTTTTATTTTTACCACTGGATTCCTTTTAATAGTCATTCTCGTATCTCTGTAGTTATCTTAACAAATTGCTATCTTGATTGAAATTTTTAAACATCGCACGAACCAGCCGGCACTTTGCTGTGAAATAAAACCCATATAAAAACCGCACTATCATTAGTCACCAAGGTGGATTTACAACTTGAACCTTGGATTCTTCTTCTTCTTTCGTGCAGTGGCTAAACATGACTAAATTTTACTGGACCAATAGCAATCGCTGAGCCCTTTTTCAACCTTGAATTGAAAATTAAACACAAAGAACATGGGCAGCTCCCCATACATTGTTTGACCAACTTTTTTGACTAACGTAACGTACAGTTGAGATACATTTGGTTATTGATATTATATGTTAATATAATTAAAATGCTAATATAATTTCTTGCGTAGAAATTGTGGGAGAGTGATGAAGCTTGTTGCGTTTGTTTCACGCAAATGCAATGAGTTGATTTATCAAATTATTTAGAAATACAACTTTTGCTTCCCAACTTCTAAAAATATATAAGTTCTTTAGAAAAATTGGACAAAAAACAACATTTAGAACCGTACAAATTACTCCCATGAAGGGTTAATTTATTTTTGATCTGGATCAGCGGTTGCCCACCTTCTTTGTTCAGTATCTCTGGCGTTAATATGGCAAGTTTACAGATCAACTGTGTAGTCACTCGCTATCCAAACATGGCTAGTTATACTTGCATATATGTTGTAAAGATGAACATTACGAGAAACTAGTCAGTAGTCGGCCCAATGTGCAAAAGCTGAGTCTGAGTACTATAATTTTCGCAATTTTACACCTACTTCTATTTCTTGCATAAAAATCACACTCGTTTATAAGAGCAATGACCCAAAGATATGCATTTCATTAGGTAGAGTAGAGTAGGAAATATATAAATGTGTACAAGGAATAGGAATATAAAGGTGTTACAAAAAGGGTTGTTGGACGATGACGTGTAATTATGCTGTTTAGTGATGATTTTGGCGATTATTTCGGTACATAATCGATAACAAATTGTTTATTTCAGAAAAATACAGAACTTTGTAATTCACAGTCTCCTGCGTTAGTATCTATAGCATTGTTTTGCAGGACAAGAGAAATAAGACGATACACATTGTTTCTTTAGAGGTGTTATAACTCTTAGGTGCAAAAATATAAACTTTTTTACTTAGTTCATTTAGTTTTTATATGAATTAAAATTAAGATGTTTACGCATACACATTTGTCTAATTAATACACAATCTTTTTGTTTTCTGAGGCAGATGGAAAACATTAAAACAAACGCGGATAGAGAGGTGTGTCATCAATTCCCAACACTACTATAGTGGTATGGTTTCGTCCCACCCTACCCCCAGGGGTATGGCAGGGGTATGGTAGGTCCGCAGTGTCACATAATGATCTATGTTACTCGCAAGTAGCAAACGGGGGTTTGAGATTATTTTTCACAAATATTTTGGGTAAGACGATTTCATGATCCTTTTGACTTCAATGAATAAAAAATATTTGATTTATACTTTAAAAAAAACAGTTGCAGGAGATACGGCTTAAGTAGTATCTAGTTTCGGGGAACTCACAATGGATAAACCCGACGTCTTTAAATTTAATACTTAACCAGCGGTCCCCCACTATATCACCCACGTTATTCAGCTGAGAAAACTGAATTTCAGGATCAAAACGATGCTATACTGTAATCTAGGCTTTATCCTATCTGTTTACCAAATTTAATCAATACACAGCTGTTTATGCGTGAAAGCCGACAAAGATCCAATCATCATTATTAATTTAAGGTGGAAAGTTAGACAAGTGTCGTGAAATTACAATCTGTTGTTGGGCAATTGTTTTTTTACTCATTACAGCTCATCAACACTTCTTGAGATTATTCAGAGCTAGCTATCAATCAAAACATGTGTTTTAAATATAATTGGTAGCTACAAAATATCAATAAACAAAAAACACTGTAATAATTACTCAAATCAAATCATTTATTTCTCAGACAATAAAGCCCACAAGACAATAAAGTTTCTCAAACATTGAAGGACATTCTTAGCTAAACTAATGTTGTTTATGAGACATCCATCAAAACACATCGTGTCTGGATCTAGTGTCCGATAAAACAGTTTTCAATATCTCAAGAAGTGTTAATGAGCAGTGATGAGCAACAAACAAACTAAAAGTTTATTTTTGCTCCGCTTGTCTAACTTTCCACCTTAATAGTAGGAATTCAAATGACGAGTATCAAATAATACTTTATATAAATAAATAATAATAAAGCGATGTACAATATATAAAAAATACGGTTGAGCTATGTAAAGACCGTTACAACCTATCTAAAGATAACTCAACTAATCCAAATCACTACCAGACGGAAGCGTCCCTAAGATGATTGCAGCATTACCACGCCGAATGACGCTGCTAATGTGTATAAAATAAATTATAATACTTTATATAAATAAATAATAATAAAGCGATGTACAATATATACAAAATACGGTTGAGCTATGTAAAGACCGTTACAACCGATCTAAAGATAACTCAACTAATCCAAATCACTACCAGACGGAAGCGTCCCTAAGATGATTGCAGCATTACCACGCCGAATGACGCTGCTAATGTGTATAAAATAAATTATAATACTTTATATAAATAAATAATAATAAAGCGATGTACAATATATACAAAATACGGTTGAGCTATGTAAAGACCGTTACAACCGATCTAAAGATAACTCAACTAATCCAAATCACTACCAGACGGAAGCGTCCCTAAGATGATTGCAGCATTACCACGCCGAATGACGCTGCTAATGTGTATAAAATAAATTATAATACTTTATATAAATAAATAATAATAAAGCGATGTACAATATATACAAAATACGGTTGAGCTATGTAAAGACCGTTACAACCGATCTAAAGATAACTCAACTAATCCAAATCACTACCAGACGGAAGCGTCCCTAAGATGATTGCAGCATTACCACGCCGAATGACGCTGCTAATGTGTATAAAATAAATTATAATACTTTATATAAATAAATAATAATAAAGCGATGTACAATATATACAAAATACGGTTGAGCTATGTAAAGACCGTTACAACCGATCTAAAGATAACTCAACTAATCCAAATCACTACCAGACGGAAGCGTTCCTAAGATGATTGCAGCATTACCACGCCGAATGACGCTGCTAATGTGTATAAAATAAATTATAATACTTTATATAAATAAATAATAATAAAGCGATGTACAATATATACAAAATACGGTTGAGCTATGTAAAGACCGTTACAACCGATCTAAAGATAACTCAACTAATCCAAATCACTACCAGACGGAAGCGTCCCTAAGATGATTGCAGCATTACCACGCCGAATGACGCTGCTAATGTGTATAAAATAAATTACTGGTATTATAAAATAATCTACTTACATAAAAGCCTCTTTTGTCTTCCACTCTCATTTTTCTCCGGATCTGTTTCATCGGCGCGTGCGCATAAAGCCAGCACAAAAACCAATGTTGCGATCTTGATCATCTTAAGTTATCAAGGGATGGTGAATGGGCGGCGACTGCAGGACAATGTCAGGGCTAAAACCACAGACTAGCTTATATAGCGTCGGACATCGAAAACAAGTACTGTAAGTACTTACGTGGGTTCTAGTTTTAGTCTGGATACGAAAGACTAAAAGGATATGGCGTTACAAATATTATTATTTTATTCTTGAGGTTTTATTGGAGATTTTGCACTTACAAAGCGGTTTGTATAGAGTACATATCTAGGGAAAGGATTTTATGAGCTGGACCAATGTTTTGTTATGAGTTGTCTGTAGGTCTGTACGTTTTTTTTTCCTTTAACTTTGTGAATGGCGGGGCTAGCAGATGGCCGACCTGATGTTAAGCGGTAACCTCTGCCTGTAACAATGCATTACCTCATAGGTAACGCACTCTATGTGGCATTACTGCGGCCGCCACCCTGAGACATAAAGATGAAAAGTCTCATGTGCCTGTAATTTCACCGGCAACCATACTCTTGACACCGGACGGAACACAGCAATGCGAGCACTACTGCTTTGTAGTAAAAATAGGTGTGGTGTTAGTACTTCACCGGACGAACCCTTTCACAAAAAAGCTCTACTACTACTAAATGTAGTATGTATGTGGTCATCGTGCCTTGTTTATCGTGTGTTGCTCGCAGATGCTGTAGCGCCTTTATCTGTCTCCACGCTAGTGATATATTGTCATCGTTAATTTGTAGGACATTCTTGGATATTCTTGTTGAATTTTTACCCAGCTGCGCCAGATGGAGGGTATGTATGTAGGTATGTATATTTCTTTGGCAAGCTCTATAGCTGGCTTGATGGATTTTAGCTTGAGAGGTGTCGTTAGACTCGTCTTAATTGTGAGAGTGACACTAGGTATACCAAAAGTTAAACACAAAGTCTTTTTATTTCTCTATTTGTACTTGTTAAAGAAATAACTTTCGATGATATTGTTCCAATTGTGCTGTCGAGTTTTCTGACTATTTAGTTTGTTTTTTATTATCTATTTTAGCTACTAGCGTGCAATTTTTAATTTAGAAATGCCTTTGGAAAATCTCCTCAATTTTAAAATTGTCAAGTATATTATTTTGATAATTAAAAAATAATTTTGATAAAAAATAAGCTTTTCTGAAGTTATTGATACAGGAGGAGACAGTGCAGCATATGATACTACACTGCACACTACATACTACAGCAAACTACAGCCACAAATGAAGCCAGAGAAAAAACCAGACTTCAGGAGTTGATCAAGTCTTGTCTCACTTCATCTATAGCTCCCTCGGGGATACTGGGACAGTGCTGACATCATCCCAGAGTCTTTCTCTGCTATTTTAAAGAGTTGGGCTGGCTGGGCTAGGATTGGCAGGGGGACAACGCACAATACACCCTAATACAGGACGTCAGTGCAGATCTAATCTCCCCCATTTAGAATTAGAATTAGAATGAATGATCGAAACCGTGAGCTGATCAAAATGAGCCCAAAGCAAAGGACTCAAACCAGTGGACTTCTACAGGCTGTTGATGACCTCTAAGTAGTAGTAGACCTTTTTTTGAAGGAGTTTGTCCGGGGAAGTACTACCTCAATACCTATTTCTGCCACAAAGCAGTAGTGCTTGCATTGCTGTGTTCCGGCTTGAAGGGTATGGGTGCCGGTGAAATTACAGGTACATGAGACTTTTCATCTATATGTCACAGGGTGGCGGGCGCAGTGCAATGCCACATAGAGCTCGTCCTTGGTGGACATGACCTATGAGTTAATGCATTGTTAAAAGCAGAGGTTACCGCTTAACATCAGGTGGACCATCTGCTAGTTTCGTCATTCGTCATTCGTCATTCGTCAAGTAGTAAAAAAAAATAGGTGTAGAGAATTGCATTACTGGTAACTTTCCTTTGAAAACAAACATGTATTTCACTGTCATATTTAAACCATAGATTAAAAAATAATAAAAAATAATAAATTAATAAAAAACATTTATTTACAGAAAGAATAATACAAGGTATGTACAAAATACATATGAAACAGTTGTGCTACCTGAAGACCGCTGCAAGCGATCTAAAGGTAGCTCAACTGATCCAAATCACTACCAGACGGAAGCGTCCCTAAGATGCTGGCTGCATTGCCACGCTGAATGGCAATACTAATGCGTTGAGCCAGATAAGAGCCAGCTCTCGGGTTAAATAATAATAATAGATTAAAATATATGGTAAATCTCTATATTTCTTTCTGCAAGAAGCCTAGCCTCCTGACAGCGCACCCTTTGCCATCTCCACTGTCCGTCCAATCTCGATCTGTTCCTCATTCCATGTCATTATGTATATTGTACATTACATGTTATTATGTTATCTGATGGCAGAGCCGATGTTTGAATTGAATTACGAGTATTGTTGAGATGTTATTTCGTTTTCTGTGTTGTTCTCCACTTGGAGAGGGAATGTTTGTCCGGCATTCGCAGGCATCTAAGAGGCATAAAGACACTTCCTTCTTTAGTTTTTCCTTCCAAATAAAATGCAAATAAAATATTACCTTATTCTTTTCACATTTTGTTATGTAACTACTCGTAGCATCAAATTCGTAATCTTTTTTTAACGACGTGAATGACGGAACATGCCGATGGCCCATCGGATATTAAGCGGTAACCTCTGCCTTTAATAATGCATTACCATTAATGGTTACACATGTCATGACTGTTTTTACTCCTGCAGGTTGTTTTAATATAAAATAAAACTTGTGATAAATTATTATGAATGACTGAAGATTTGCTTCTAAGCGATAAGAAAACCCGTAGTACTTTTAATTAAGGTTATTTATTAGACATTTTGTTATTTTCATAAGATGTAGTTTTAATTCAGCATGGTAATACATGTGTTATAGTTATGTATCTACTATCTAGATATATATCTATCTATGTATGTAGTTAGTTGTGTGTATCTATCTATCTAACAGCGAAGGATATTGATGTCAACTACATAAATTACCTATCAGCTTTTTTTATATTTTTTATCCATTTCACACATGAATCAAATTAAAATAAAATTCATAAAAAAAACAGTTGTTAAATATTTACGTCACAATTTAAATAAAATCCTCACTATGCTAACCACGCGTGGGCCTCTTGCGTGTTTATAACGTGAGTTCACTTAATTAAGAGATATCAGTGCCGTCGGTTGCTTAGTCTATTTAAGGAAACCCTAAGTCCTATGTGTATTTAATTTGTGTACCTAACTACTAAAAATAGTTAATATATATGTTTAATACTGGATATAAATGTTCTGCTGTGTGTATGTGTTATCCAAATCACAAATAACAAAGCGGACGAAGCAACATTGTAACAAGGATACGACAAAGAAAACAAATTTGCGGGACTTGAACCCGCAATTTCAATTAAGTAGGCGATGCGTTTTGAATTTCGCTTATAGTTTGTGATGAGGCTGTTTATGAAAATCTTGTGCATTTATTATTGTTATTTAGTATTTTTTTTATTGTTTATTTATAAACTAGCTGACCTGCTCGCGACTTCGTCCGCGCGTAGATTAGGTAGTACGAGTACCCTACCTACTCGTATTATACATTCTAAATGGATGGTGGTACAAACATCAGCCTGTAGTTACAAGTCCACTGCTGCACATAGGCTTCCCCCATTCAACAATGAACGTCCGGAGCCACCTCCATGCAACGACTTCCTGCTATTTTTAACTTGTCGTCGGCCCATCGAGAGGGGGCCTTCCTACACTGCGTCATCCGGTTCGAGGTTGCCACTCGAGAACAATTATTCCCCAGCGGTTGTCTTGTGTGCGGCCTATGAATAGACCCCTCCGACTCCTCCCGTGGATGTCATAAAAGCGTAGGCAGCAGTAGACCTTAGTACTCATTGCTAATACAGCGATCACCAGTCGGCCTAACAAGCGTATGGTGATTATATATTAAAAATCCCCCCTTGCATTCTATGAGGGAAAACTCGTCTAGCAGTGGACGGTTAAAGGGTGCTGATTACTGCTGCTGATGATGATGATGATGATATTAATTTTACCCAAAATCTGTACAAAAAAAATACAAACTTCATCTATAAAATTCGTACATAAAGCCATCATCATCTGACGACCTCTGTAGTGCGGCGGGTCGAGTCGTTACATTCCCGCCTCAGAATCAATATTTGTACGATCTGCAGATATTTGTTGAGGGTGTTATGGGTATTTTCTATGTATAATAAAAAAAAAACTATGTAATGTATTGTATTATGCATATCACTTATCTTGTACACATAACACAAGCTCTGCTTATAGCTTGTGGCTAGATAATGTTGTGTGAACTGTCCAGCATTATTTATTAATGAAGTCCACTGCTGGACAGGCATCCCACATAAAATGCCTTGGCGAATGGTCCTGAGCCGTCTCCATCCACCGACTTCCTGTGACCTTTATAATGTCCTTGTTTCAGCGAGGGGAATGCCTTCCTAACACACTGCGTCGACCGTCTGCATTGTGGTCGCTAGTTTTTGCGAACTACTGCAACAAAAAACTCCCATTAATTAATTCAACGGTTGAAGTAATCGAGTGTACTAGTGGGAACGAGCCAGTTCTGCGACCTTTATGACCTGTCCATTGCCACTTCAACTTACTAATTGTGAGGGCTATATTGGTGATCTTGGTTCTCATCTTGGTTAATACAAGTAATTAATTTTGTAAAAATAAAAAAAAACCGTCAACACAATGAAACAGCTGAACCGATTTTGATCAAACATAGCTAAGAACACTCCCGACAAATTCACATTTCAAACAAAACAAAAAAAACTAAATCGGTTCATCTGTTCGGGAGCTACGATGCCACAGACAGATGAGACAGACACACAAACAGATACACACACACACACACAGCCAGACACGTCAAATTTATAACAACCCGTCGTATTTGCGTCGGGGGTTAAAAAGAAAACATCTTCTTTGTATCTATTGTATTATTTTTAATATAATTTTATCACAAATAACTATCATACACTAATTGATGAATGATAACTGACAAAACATGAGTAATATATTTCTAACCGACTTCACAAGAAGTCTTATTTTTAGGGTTCCGTAGTCAAAGACAAGGAACCCTTATAGATTCGTCATGTCTGTCTGTCTGTCCGTGTATGTCACAGCCTTTTTTTTCCGAAACTATAAGAGCTATACTGTTGAAACTTGGTAGGTAGATGTATTCTGTGAACCGCATTAAGATTTTCGCACAAAAATTGAAAAAAAAAACAATTATTTTTGGGGTTCCCCATACTTAGAACTGAAACTCAGTTTTTTTTTTCATTAAACCTATACGCGTGAGGAATCTATGGATAGGTCTTCAAAAATGATGTTGAGGTTTCTAATATCATTTTTTTCTAAACTTAATAGTTTGCGCGAGAGACACTTCCAAAGTGGTAAAAGTGTCACCCCCCGTAACTTCTAAAATAAGAGAATGATAAAACTACAAAAAAAATATGATGTACATTACCATGTAAACTTTCACTCAAAATTGGTTTGAACGAGATCTAGTAAGTAGTTTTTTTTAATACGTCATTAATCGTAATCCATCCAAGAACTTTTATATTATGTTACTTGCTGCTACGGAACCCTTCATGGGCGAGTCCGACTCGCACTTGGCCGCTTTTTTTAAGTATATTCAATTATTATCCAATTCAGATTATTCTAACTTTGTTATTATTTACCTTTGTTTTTTGTTGTTGTTTTACCTTTGTTTTTAAAGTACAAAAGTTTGTTAAAGTTAAGTGGTTGGCAATTTTTAGGATATTATTATAATCGCAGTTAATCTATTTAACTTGACATAAAAATTAAACATTACATTTTTGGAGGATCATAAGTATTTTTCTTAACTAATTTAGTAATAATCAGGGTTCTTACTTAATTTTTAAGGGCGTTTCTTTTTTGTTGGGAGTACAATTACTTACGAATTTTTTATCTATAATTAACTTTCTCGTTGAAGCCGATGATTTTAATGTTGATGAATTGTACAATTAACTATCTACATCCGTATTCGTAATGTCATCGACATTGCCGTTTTACATTTCACGATCGGGTAGAGCTATTAATAAAATCAGGACCAGAGGATCAATGTCGGGGAAAACCCAAGAACTACAATTAAATAAGGTATACCATTAAAAAAGTTAGTTGTGAGAGTCCACGAAAAGATCGTTACAAGTAACTAATATTTAATCTGTGCTAATTCACACATAAAACACAGGAGAGCATATTTCTGCGGAGATCACTTTCTAGCACATACATGCAACTATGAAAGTGAATATAGCGTGATGCGTGCACATTGTTTTTTTTTTTTATACTACTGGAATGGCGGAGCAAGCAGATGGCCCACCAGATGTTAAGCGGTAACCTCTGCCTATGAACAGTGCATTGCACTGCGCCCGCCACCCTGAGACATAAAGATGAAAAGTCTCATGTGCCTGTAATTTCACCGGCACCCTTACCCTTCAAACCGGAACACAGCAATGCGAGCACTACTGCTTTGCGGCAGAAATAGGTACGGTGGTAGTACTTCCCCGGACGAACTCTTTCACAAAAAAGCTCTACTACTACTATATATTACTACTACTGATTATAACAGTAATGTACGTACTTTTGTTATTGGAATATTGGAACTAATTACACAATGGTAACTAGATACTGAACACACATATATCTAACTTATATGAAGGTCAAAGCGAATGGAGAGTTTCAAATATGAGTCTCACAAGAAGTTTTACGAGCACATAAGAACAAGCTGTGATCTATATTATTGGAATAACTGTACGTGCCATGAATTTTTTGAGAAATTCCATCATCAGATCCTGACGAGAGTATGTCAGGATCTGATGAGGAATCTCGGAAAAATCGAGGGGAATCAACAAAAATTAATGCCACAGTGTTTTTGTATTTTTGTTAATTTTTCATAACTTATTCAGGTGTTTGCGTCTGGGAGTCATCATCTCATGCTCCTGAGCTGATGATGAAAGCCACATCATTCTTTATCGATTAGGAGTTAAGAGATAATACTGAATTATTAACATAATCAAACAGACAAAAATGAGCATGACTTTTTATTGAAAGCTTTGAAGTCGGTAGTTTTTTATTTCGTAAAAATGTATACTTGTTGTTTAATAAATATTATGATGGCATTTAGATAATTTTACCCGGAAACAAGCCGGTAAGTACATACAAAGGGCTAGCATTACTGACAGCTTGACATTGGACTGGACTGCACATTATGTACCTTTTAGTATCCGGGATGATTCATCATTTTGCAAACTCCTTTCAAGATACTATGAATAAAACGAAATGTTTTCAATGCTATATATAGTGTATAAGTTTTGAAAGGGAAGCACAGACGCGTACAAGCCCTTAGACTGTGCACAAACACCAATTATTTGAAGTAAAATTTTCATAATTGCAATGGTTCAAAAATGTCCCAGGGGCATAGGGCATGTCCCTTGTTTTGGTATTACATGACCCTAAAAAGATACCATGTGAACTGTCAAAAAAGATTCCTACCTCGAGTGTGCCATGACGAAACGTCAAGGCTACCAGGGTAATTGGGAAGTCTTCAAACGGGTAATACTGGAACTTACTAAATGATTAAGACAAATATCGATGAGTAAAAAATAACTTAGTTTACTAATTAGAACCAAAAATTTAAAAAGTACCTTGTTGTATATTCATTAAAAACATATTTAATTACAAGATCAGTTGAGCTACCTTTAGATCGCTAGCATCGGTCTTCAGGTAGCACAACTGATTCATATTTATTTTGTACATATACCTTGTAATAGTTGTATTATTCTTTCTGTAAATAAATGTATTATTTATAAGTTACATTACCAGAACATTTGTTATAATTCAGGTCCTTAAGTCAAGTATAATTGAAAAATTAATGATCGTAATTTGTAAAAAGATTAACTAGATTTTTAGATTCAGTCCATTGATTCTCTTGCAGAACACGTAAAACAATAACAGGATCCAGACCAGTGTTTGACGAGAGAATGGGATAGATATATTAAATTATAATAACGAGCGAGTGAGACAGATATGTAAATGTAACCTTTCGCTGAGTTGTTGAGCAGCTAAGAATGGATGACAAAAAGTGCTCAAGTCAGTGTGGTATAGAGAGCGGGTCGGTCGTCAGCCATCATAAACTTAGATAAGTCACTATTAAGTGGCTTTTAAGTTATAAGTGACATTTAAGTTAGTGTTTGAACGCAAGATGGCGTTCCGGTCGAGTGTGGGTGTTGTCTTCCTGGGGTGCTTAGTCGGTAAGTTATGCGTATACATACCTATACCTACTGGCTCTACTTATAACATATCTATGTGAATTCAGTGCCAAGTTAAGTTACCAGATTAAAGTGAACTCATTTTACTGTTGACAACTTGTTTTATTACAACTTAACTGCTAGCTTCCTATACGATACTGAATGGGACAACCGTTTTGATCAATGCTTCAAATTTTTCTTATAAGTTATATTTTATTTTTATTTTATAACCAAATATATAACTTTAAAATGAGTTAAGTTTTATGTAAAGCTTAAACGTGATCCGATTATAAATATGAAGATTTGAGCTTCTCAGTAGGTATAATCTACCAATAGCCAACATATCTGAACAAAATAATTGTTTCTTTGTTCATACATTGTGCTTTCTTTTCACAATGACCTACATCTAATATTCAATAACCTTTAGAAAATAATTGCTATTTGATACAGCAATAGAACCACGCCGGCCTTGAGATGTTGAATATCAAATCCTATCTAATTTGAATGACTTATCTGTCGCTAGTTCTATTGAAACTTGTTTGATTAAAAACTAGATTTTAATGGGATTTTTAATTTGAATTGTATTTATCGGTGGCGAGATGTCGAAGTTATTAGAAGCAACGGGTCCGAAATAAAAGACACCCAGATTTAGAGACCATTGGTGATGATGGATGATAGTGTTTAAAATAAACGATACTTATTAACTTTGGAGCTGTTTTGTTAAATAAGTCAAAAGCTCCATACAAAAGACTTCAACGCGCTCGCCTCAAATTTCATAGTTCAATTTTGAGTATGTAATCTAGCCATACTTATTACGCAATCAATAAGTTATTATCATGGAGTGTCTGGCTTAAGAATAGACTCCCCTGTCTCTTCGCATGGATGTCGAAAAAGCCAACTTAGGGATTAAACCAGGGGTGAGCAGCAGCATCGAGTAGGTACTTAACACCAACCTCCGATAACCATTCCGCCTGCCAAGTATGGTGTTTATGGCAAATCCCCCCATTGCACTCTATGGGAGGCCTCGTCCAGCAGTGGACCTCTAAAGACTACTGATATATAATCTACTAGCGACTCGCCCCGGCTTCGCACGGGTAGCCCCCGGTGAACCCCCCCCCCCTACCCCTCCCACTATGTCCTATCTCCTGGTTTTAAGCTACCTTCCTACCAATTTTCAGCCAAATCGGTTCACGCTTTCTTGAGTTATATGTGGTGTAACAAACACGAATTGAAAAAAAAAAAAAAAAACCTATAAACTTCACGGAGCCTGAGACCTTTCCAACGAATGCAAAACCGTGGAAATCGGTTCGTGCGTTCTGGAGTTATAGCGCCAGGAAGGAAAACCCGACTTATTTTTATATATTAGATTACAAGACAATCACTTAATAATAATTTAATCATCAAATAGATGAATACTTTCTAATCACAAGAGAAACAGTGCAAAGCTATGAAGTTTCACAGAAATTACGGTCAAGTAGGTACTGTTTGATCAGCGGTAAAATGGAAAACAATCAACTGCGCTCTCTATTCTGTAAACACAAGGTATTTACTATTCTAAGCATGAACAGAAAGTACAAAAGAAGGTAAACTTGTTACTTTTAAACACGTATAAACAGACTTACTGATGTTCTAATATCTATAGTAAGTAAGTAAAACTTTTATTTTGACAAAAAACTATACACAACACAAATAAGTAAGTAAAACAGATAGGCTTTGACAGCGTTTTGGCTGTGTATAGTGCTGTCAAAAGAGGACCGTGCTCAGCATAATCCTGCAGTAAACTGCAGCGCTGATTTTCAGCACGGACCTCGGTTGACGCACGGACTAAGCACGAATAACAATAGTAGAAGGTACAAATTATACAAGAAGTATAATGTATTGTTTTTCTCAAGCAACTACAGTAAGGGGTTCTTCAAAAGGGCTGTTTGGAATTTTTGAAAGGGTTGGCAACGCGCGTGTGATGCCTCTGGTATTGCAGGCGTCCATAGGCTACGGTAACCGCTTACCAACAGGTGGGCCAAATGCTTGTTTGCTACCTTGGTAGTATAACAATATATTTTTTGAGACGAAGTTAGTATACAATTGTCATAAAAACACTCTGCGACCTTACTTCGCTCGATCAATAGTTGTAGACACGTTATCATGCTGCAAGTGACATTTCCGGCCTTCTGTATAAACGAGAACTAAAAGTAGATTACATTGAATGGTGTCGCACTCTTCCTCATACCCAACGAAAAGGTAATCTACTTGCATTTAGCAAAGAGAAAAGGACACTAGGTAATAAATTGAATCGTGCTAATCTGCGGGCCAGCATGTTGGCCCTAACTGACAATACTCTGCGTTCCCGCTCCATATCGGCGTCGTCTCTCAGGTTCTTGGTTACCAAATGCCCGAGGTATTTAAATTACTTAACCCTTTAGGGAATACCGTAAAGAGTTAAAATCGTGCGAATCTGCGGGCCAGCATGTTGGCCCTAACTGACAGTGCTCTGCGTTCCCGCTCCATATCGGCGTCATCTCTCAGGTTCTCGGTTACCAAATGCCCGAGGTATTTAAATTATTAAACTCTTTAGGGAATACCGTAAAGAGTAACAGGAGGAACAAAACTAGGGCATTTGGCTTTTTTCAGTTATAGACAAGCCCATAAGAGGCCACATACGACTCGCAGATGGCAAGTACCTTTCGAATAGCACTAACTGAGAGCAGCAGCATCATGTCATCAGCATAGCTCAGTTTGTTTATGCATACACCTCCAACTTGGCAACCCATATGCATGCTGCTGAGTCCCTCAATCAGTGCGTTCACGTACAGGTAGAAAATTGAGGGTGAACTTAACCCCTGCTGAAAATTTATGATTAGCATCATAACTGTCCTCTTGGTTTTTCCATCCTATATTACTACAATAGGGTGGTATTAGGTACTAAACCATCTTATTATTTATTTATACATCTTGGAATGACGGATCAAGCAGATGACCCACTTGATGTTAAGCGGTACCCTCTACCTATGAACAGTTCATTATCAAATAGATTACGCCCATCTAGGACGCACCCTATGTGGCATTGCACCACGCCCGCCACCCTGAGACATAAAGATGAAAAGTTTAATGTGCCTGTACTTTCACCATTTCAGTTCTACATCAACTATAGAGCACTCCTGATGGAAGCCGTCCTGCTCTAAGACTTGAAATATGAACTGTTGCAACTTCAGAACATTTAGATACATATATATATATATATATTCATAACTATGATAACAGATAGCACAAAAAGTAGATGTAGCAATATTTAGCGCTGATTTCACTATTACCTAACCACGCGTAGCTTTTGTGGACGTTGGCCAGCTGACGGAAGTCACTAGGTCATAACATAATTAGTTCGTTACATATTACGTTACAGTTTCCTTTTGAGGATTTTTTGTACGTAGCTTACTAATTTGATCACTGGATACTTCAATAATATCTTGAACTATAATTTCCAGTATTGGCATCATCAGCTGGTCAAAAAGGACGGAAACCAGTTAACCCTCCACAACGGACCTTTGAAGACAGAAACGCCGAGTCAGAGCGAGACGCTGAGATCACTAACTCGTGCCCTGATGATGGCTTCTTCGCTGATGCTGAGCAGTGCGACAAATATTATGAATGCAGGTAAGACAAACTGGGTTCAACCAGTTTAACGAACATTTTTGTATGAGACGAAGAAGACGAGCTCAAACTCTGATACCGTGTTTTTGTGTATACAAAAGTAATTAAAAATGCCCTTCAGAGTTTTGTAAATTTTGTTGATGACTTCACTAACTCAAATAATAATTAATAAATTACCAAATGTTTCAAAAATAAAAATATTTAAGAAGTAAGTCTAAAATGGTATTATTATTTGAAAAAGTTTGATTGGTATTATTTTTATCGAGTGAAGTAATTCAAATAGTGTATTGAATTTATGATTTCACTAGATGGCTTAAGAATACCATATATTTTTTGTTCTTAAAATCTGTAAGAACTCTTATCAAAATCTTTAAAATTCTAGAGCTCATTATAGACATGCTGTGAACCTATTGCGCCTTAAAAGTGATGAAAGAAACATGAGAAAATAAAAATATCATTTTTTAAACCTAAAATCTTTAAGGGAAGTGTACCAATGTCGCTCCACACAAAACGAAGTTTAATCCTCATTAGATTACAAATTAATGAAATCTTTAAAATAAGAAAGAAAAAAAAAGATTGAGCATAGAGACTAATAACATTAGACTGAAAGATGCAGTTTGTCAGTTCCCCATTACATTGCATAGAATCAAACTAGCATATTGGGCTATACGATTTACATACAAATCTTTAAGTCAGTGTGATTTGGAAACCATAAAATTTTATGAGAAACTGACAGTATTGATAATATGTACACATTTTTATGAAGTTTGAGGATACAATATGCAAAATAGCAGGAAATCTAGTTTATATGCAGAGGGCCCAAGGGCCGTGGCGGTACCTCATCTCCATATTGTACGCTCATGAACTCGGTGTGAAGATTGAGATTAGAGTTTAAGTCTGAGAAGGTAATTATGTACCAGAAATAGTCTGTTCACGGTGTATTTTCCTGATATGAATAAAAATTACAACCAGTTAAAAATTCAAAGTTGTAAATTGGTTTATATCGTCAATCAGCTATTACTTTAATGAAACTGAAAGCAATTAGCAGCGTAAATAGAGCGACAGTGCAGTTACAAATGTATTATGAAAAAACGTTTATGAATGTTTATTCCATACGATGATCTTACAAAATTCTTATTGGGGCCTAAATTTTTCAAGTCCAGAGATGAAATTATGAATTTATATTATTTTTCTCTACACATAAAACTGTACAAGAAACAATTGAATTAAAATTAAGGTGGATGCTCACGCTTGAGGCGCGAAGTTCAAATTTTTTGGTGTTTTTTTCCCATTACAGCTCGTCAACACTTCTTCAGATAGCAAAAGTTGATTTCGCGAAAACGAAGAGACTTAACACACATATTTTAACTGATAGTATCACATAAATATCACCAGTTTAGCTACAATACCCCTAAACAAAAAAAAACACTGTAAAAATGTGTTTAGGGGGTACTCGTATCGTAGCTAAAATTATGATATTATGAGATACTATCAATTAAAACATTAGTCTCCTAATTCTGGCGAAATCAACTTTCGTTATCTGAAGAAGGGTTGATAAGCTGTAATGGGCAAAAAACACCAAAAAAAATGTATTTTGCGCCTCAAGCGAGAGCATCCACCTTAAAGGATGATGCAACTAAATCTCCAGTGACTAACTGTATCCTGCACCTCTTGCACACATTTGGCACTTTTCCTTGAAAGTTCATCGACTCAGCAATATTGTATAATGTTTACAGAAATGGTGAGATCATTGAGAAGCTGTGCCCTGACGGTATGGTCTTCAATGATTACGCACAGGACCAGGAGAAATGCGACCTGCCTTTCAATCTCGACTGCTCCGCGAGACCAAAACTTCGTGAGTACCTATAAGAAGATTTATTTTTTTAGCACACACACATTCTTAATAGAAATAAAAAATAAAAAATAATAGAATTAAAAAAAAACCCATAAGGTTTCAAACTTAAACATAAAACAAAACCCTACGTGAAGGAATGGGTAAAAATTAGTATTTCCCTACGTGTGCGGCTAAACAGGTCCAGCCAATTAATTTATGTCAACGGTTCTTTCTTAGTTTTCTTTCTGCGTTGAAAGTTTATCTATGAAGTTGATGGTGACAGCTCTAGCTGTATGTTACTATTTTCCATTTTCTTTGTAATAGATAGCAATTATATTTCTGAAGTGGCAACGGGCTGATCATATATGCCGAAGAACAATAACCGATCAATCAACCGATCAATAACCATTGGGGTAAGCGAGATCTTGAGTGGAAAACGCGTCTTGGCAAACGTAGCTTGGGGCACCCTCTGGATAGGTGGAGCGATGACCTACGGAAGGCAGTGGGCAGAAAGTGGATGAGAAGAGCTGAACACCGGGCTCATTGGTGTGTATTGGGAGTGGACTAGTCCAGCAGTGGACTAGTGTGGGCTGATGATGATATTTCTGGCAATAGAAGGTGGTGCCAGCCAATAATATTAATAATAAAATATTTATTCAGAATAAAAGTACAACAACAACTAACAAATAGTGTACGACATGTAAGACCTATCTAATAATAACATTTGAGTGCCAAGCATAGAAAAAACAAATACTCCATGGCAGGGGACATCTTACGGTGAACGGTCTGTAGTGAAAACTGTATGACAGCAGGGTGTCATAAATATGCACGGTCTGACATACAGACAACTGAGCGAGAGAATTGGACATTGGCTAAATTGTTGCAAATAATGCACAGAAGCCATTACCTAAGATAAGAAGAAGAAGGGTCCCAATGCATTTTGTTTGGGTTACGGAACCCTAGGAACGAATATGTAGACAATCCTATTCCGAATCAAATGAATTCGGCCGCATCTCGGAATACAGATTACGAACTTTCGGTCACCACAGTCGAGACAACTTTCCAATCTCAAGGGAAGCGCGGCCTTGCCAACGGTTTATTGTATTTACCTGTAATACTCGTTTAAATACGTAATGTACGTATAAGTATAGCAAAGGATATACCTATAAGTAGGCTGGGTATAGCTATAGCACTTCGTGGTAGGTACTTCACCTATCGATTCTAAATGTTAGGTGTCGTCAAGAAGCAAAAGGTTACGCGGTGTTGAGATTAATTTTGAAATAAGTGTAGCTGTTTGAAAAAGTTCCAAATACCATGATTTAGAAAAAAGTTTAGTTGATTTTCAATCCTTTAATTAGAATTATTCGCCATGTTGTGAGTTAATAAAATATACATTGCTCAAATTTTTAAATTATTAATGTGAATTGTTAAATTTAATTGACAGTACCTATACCTAGATTTAAAAATAGATGATATAATAAAGTTTTAACAAAATTATGTAAATAATCATCACCATTATCAAGTCCACAGCTGGACATAAACCTCCCTCCCCCATATAATACGACGACCGGTCGATACCACTGACATCCTGCAACCTTTAAAAAGTCGTTGGCCCAACTAGACGGGTTCTTCCTACAGTGCGTCATCCAACTCGTGGTCGCCACTTGAGAATATTTATTCCCCAACAGTTCTACGAGCTCTGGCCTGCCCATTGCCACTTCAACTTGCTAATTAACTATGAAGGGGATCTCGGCTCTTCTATTGATCTCCTCGTTTTTGATTCTATCACGTAATGTTGGAGCATAGCTCTCACCATAGCCCTCTGAGAAACTTTAAGCTTGGTCAAAAGCTAGCGATCACGCAGATATCAAGTAGGTCACAACCGAATAAATTCATCAAATGTGGTTCTGAAACCCATACTGAATCTTCAGATGTTTGACTCTTCAGCCGGTCTCTTCTTCTTCGGTCTGTCTTTATTTTCTTATGTTTTGTCTTATGTTTTATGTTTTCGTGTAATTTCTTATACAGAAACTCCAATCCCAGCACTGCACTGTGTTCGCCAGAACGGATACTTCTCCCACGAGGATCCCAAAGAATGTGGCAAGTTCTACTACTGCGTGGACGGCAAATTTAACATGATCACGTGTCCCGATGGTCTGGTCTACAATGATAAGTCAGGAATCTGCACCTGGCCTGATGAGGCTAAGAAGAAGGGATGTGGTGCCTCAGGTAAATATTCGAACTCAATAGACTTAGCATGCTTGCTTGGACATCATTTAAAGAGTTTGGTATATTAGCACGCCCAAAACTTTAGCTCGCTTTTACATTCCGAGAAAAATATCAGAAGCTCTTAGTGAATTCAATGCTGCGTGCAAATTTTCAGAATATTTATTTGATATTATCGCGGGTGTTCATCGCGTTGATTACGTTTTATTTCACAAAAGTTTAAAAAATACTATAGTGGTGGCATAATCGAAGAAAAATTCTAGGTTAATGAAAAAACAGAAATTGTTTATCGACCCGGCTAAGCGTTTTTTTTCCTGATTCCTGATATGTGAACCTACAAATGTATTCAAATTTCAGATGTGTTCGATTTCGACTGCCCAGCTGTGAACGAGACCTTTGGCCTCACTCACCCGCGGTACGCAGACCCTGAAGACTGCCAGTTCTTCTACGTATGCATCAATGGGAACACTCCGCGCCGCTCCGGCTGCAAGCTGGGTCAGGTCTTCGACGATGTAAAGAAGCACTGTGAATGGGCGAGAAATGTGCCCGAATGGTAAACAGCTTAAAATTATAGGCTCAAAGACATTAATTAAGTATCATCTCGTGGAGCGTTGATCAAGACTGATAGTCTGACCAACACTACTCGTTGCTTTGGCTTCGATGGTTCTTTGGCCTTCGATGATGTACAGAAACACTGAACAAGCTAATATAATGTGTTACAAGTTTTTGTATACAAAATTAAAAAACCCTAACGCAATGAAACAGCAGAACCAATTTCAAATCGCTTCAGCCGTTTAAGAGCTACGGTGCCACAGACAGACACACATAGCGGTCAAACTTAAGCGGTTAAACTTTCTTTTTTCTCTTGTTACGTGGATAAATAAAATGAACCATAACATGTCAAAAAGGCAATAAGATGTCATCTACTCGCGTTTCTGCGGTAAAACTAAAATGGCTTTTTTCTATGGAATTTTTGTATTAAAGACCATTGGACAGGACGTCTGTCGGGTCAACGGTTAGCGAGTTTTGCTGATATTTAGTGTGTGGATGGATGTTGGTGGGAAGGGGGGCAGGAAGAGGGGAGAGGACTGCTTTTTATCCCGACACCACGCGGGTGAAGCTGCGGGCTAATTCAAAATAAAAATCGATATTTTAACCGATGACTTTAAAAATGTTTTATATTGTATTCTAATAACTTTTTATTTACAGCGCTGACTGGTACAAGGGACAACTGACAGACGCAGAACTAGAAGCCTTAGAAAAGCCTCCCGTCGTGAAAAGCAAGCCAGGTTCGCAGGCTTCACGTCGCAAGCCAAACCGCCCGCCCAGAGGCAAGGCAGCCGCTCCAATTGACGACGAATGAAGCATTTAATCAATTTAGGTTTTTTTACAAATAAATTATAGTTTTAAGTAATTACTGTCTTGTTTATTATACCTATTCGATGAACTGCTCGGGTTGAACTACTTTCCAAATTGGAAAGAATGAATGGTAAGTCAAAAATTTACGAAATTACCATAGCTTCTTAAACCAATGAAAATGGTGGAACAAAATTATATATATGTAACAAAGTGCAGTCCGTACACCACTTCATCTATGACTGCCCAATGCGGAAATATACTGGGGACTCCTGATGTGAACGCAGCCCGATGTGTGTAGGAGTTAGATTATAGTTGCAGTTTCATTATTATTACCATAAATTAGTAAGAGAGAAGTAAACATACATACACACGTAAGACACATAAGACACACTTCTTTTCCCCCGAAGGGGTAGGCAGAGCCTCAATGGGCCTCTTTTCACAGATGGGTTGTACCATCGTGGAATAAAGACGTGACAAGTAATGAGCTCATCGCCGCCATTGCTTCCCACGACTGACTCTGATAACGCTTTCTTCCAGTAATAACACATTCTTTAAATAAGCTAGCACAAATCTTATACCAACGAATCTTACAAACAAGTCCGGGTAATCCCTTAGTTGGCTTTTACGACATCCACGAGAGGAGATGGAGGGGTCTATTCTTCTTAAATTTGTAAGCTGTTATGTGTTTGGCTTAGAGTAGACCTCTTATCTCCTCCCGTGGAAGTCGTAAAAGCCAACTAAGGGATTCACACCAGCGTATAGGCAGCAGCATCTACCTGAGTAGAACACCAAGGCTGCGGTAACCAATCCTCCTGGCAAGCGTGATGATTATGGCCAATTCCCTCTATACTATAGGAAGGCCTCGTCCAGTAGACGTGTACCAGCTGATAAGAAGAGTAAGTGACTCTGATCATAGACATATTATTGAATAAATAGAACATATGAATGAGAAAGTGGCGGGACGAGCTTGTCTCACATCTCTCATCAGCTCATGGCCTGAAGAGTGAAAGAAGAATAGTAGCTTTTCAGATGGAAATTAACAGCAAAGTATTCAAAATATCGTACAAAAAAGTCGTTAATCGTGTCTGTCTGTTTATCCGCTTAATTCTTCTAAACTACGGATTTTGATGCGGTTTTCGCTATCATTTAGATATTTTCTTCCGAATAAATAAATAAATGAAATAAATAAATAATGCTGGACAGTTCACACAACATTGTCTAGCCCCAAGCTAAGCAGAGCTTGTGTTATGGGTACTAGACAACTGATATACTTAATACAATATATTACATAGATAGATATTTTTTATTATACATAGAAAATACCCAGAACACCCGGAACAAATATCTGCAGATCGCACAAATATTTGTTCCGAGGCGGGAATCGAACCCGCAACCTCCTGCGTCGCAGGCGAACGTTCGCCCGCCGCACCACAGAGGTCGTGAATGGTTTGTATGTTTAGGTTTTCGTTCGAAGCCAGGCGGGTCACAAAATAATAATAAATAGGGGTTATTCCATGAGGTCTTCCATCACCATCCAGATTCAGTGAATCGACTTGCCTAAATAGCATCACATCAACTATGCCAGCCGAAGCTAGGCTCAGATCTTTTTTTTTATGTAATTGCTCGACAAACTGGCATACGGCCCGCCTGATGGTAAGCGGTTACCGTCACCTATTGACATCTGCAACACCAGGGGCATTGTCAATGCGTTGCCTGCCCTGAAGGTTTCTTTTGAAGCTTTTGTTTATGTAAACCTTACTAATGTACCGCCAACTTTTTGAGAAAATAAACATTACTTTACTTTACTTTACTTTACTTTACTTTACTTTACTTTACTTTACTTTACTTTACTTTACTTTACTTTACTTTTCTTTTGAAGCGGTTCATGTTGTAGTTTAGCGGAAACACCTCAGGGGGGAGCCCATTCCACAACTTGCACGTATGGGGGAGAAAAGATCTCGTAAAGCGAGCTGTACGAGATACCCACGTGTCAATAATGTTTGGATGTGATCTTTGGTGAAATACGAGTTTATCCTTTGACAATTGAGGCGATTTAGACCTGCCATCTCACAGTAACTGCTACGAAGACAATTTATAAAAATACTAAATTAAGTTTTTGAATATTTTATTCTCACACATAGTTCCTTATTTACATTTATTATTTCAAAAATATTTACATAAAAACCTATATGAAAAATATATAAATGGTTCAACATTCTGTAGGTACGAGAATAATACATATTAATTTCTATGGTAACTATTATCACTCCAAAACTTTCGTATTTGGTAAGTCCTGTTTTTAAATAAATGGTGTTTTATTTACAAAAATATAAAAATTTATAATTCAGATATGAACTATTCGTATTATTAGAAATAAATAGGGGGGTATCGGTGGAAGTTTAATTCCAGTATAAAGCGAAATTGAAACAGGGATGGTATTAGACTCTTGAAACCCTAAATTCCATTAAAAAAACCAGGATATAAATATTGAAGTCTATCAACTAACATAGTTTTCGTCGTGCAATACGAAAAAACTATTGGATAGCGTAGAAAATTATAGGAAACTTATACTTTCATTTTAGTAATAGAGAGTTGAATGAGTATCAGATGGGTAACAAGGCAAGACCCTTCAAATACATTGATACTCGTATATCAATAACACAGGAGTGGTATCAATTGATTGGAGAGGAGATGATATTGTGTCAAGTCAAACAATAGAATTACCACACTTCAACCAGCCCCCTTATCCGCTATGACCAAACGTGACATAAAGCGGGCTCGTTACGATATCTGCGTGGAATCATTGTTCAGAATACATTGTGACGTCATACGTTATTGTCAAGTAATATCCTAGGTCATAGCGCATAACCACCCAGAAGGGCTATTTTAATACGTTCAAAAAGCATTCCGACAGGGGATTTGGAAGTTACCGACGGAGATTCCGATAGACGCGATTCTAAAATATCCGATATTGAAAACTTTGACATTAGAATACGAAGCTTTCGCTCAAAACATTCCGATAGCTATTTGGTGTCGGTAACTCTTCCGACAAAAACTAACGAATCCGATCGGAAGATTTTTCGAACGTTTCAAATTAGCCTTGCTGGTCACTAACATAATCAGGGTGACCAAGAAGGAACCAGTGACACGACCAACGAACGACTTTATTCTATTGGTCAATTCTACACAACATTCCGCGCATCTTTGACGATTACCATCCCTTACAACATAATTTCTGAAAACGTTTACAATCAATTATGCCCATGGCCGCAGTGAGGGACTAGTTCAGGATCCTCGCATGTCAGGTTCTGGTCATCGAACACCTTGCCCTCCCCGCAGGCGATGAGACGGGGCTGACCCTCCACGCAGGTGATCAGGTGGTGGCAGTCACCGGGGACTGGGAAGCGGGGGAATGGCCAGAATTTGGCTGATTGCGTGTGGGCGGGCACCTTGCTCGGGCACTTGAAGCCGATCACCGCTGAAAAATAAGAATCATATTCAATATTATTAAGTTGTCCTAACATGTCAAGGTTCTAATAAAAACTATTCGCAAACCAGTACGAATTAGTAGCATATGTGATACGAATACAGGGAAACTCCAAATCAAGAACAACCAAATGAAATTGAAAATTAAAATGAAACCGGTCAATTGCAAGTCAGGGCTCTCCATGCGAAATCATTTTGAATGGTTTCCGCACCTGGAATCATCTTCGTTCGATCAATTTTCCCCCGGGTTCAGGTTAATATAAAATCCGTTTTTTTTTTTACTTTTGAATGACGGTTCAAGCAGATGGCCCACCTGATGTTAAGAAGTACCCTCTGCCTATGAACAGTGTATTATCACATAGGTCATGCCCACCTAGGACGCACCCTATGTGGCAATGCACTGCGCCCGCCACCCTGAGACATAAAGATGAAAAGTCTCATATGCCTGTAATTTTACCGGCACCCTTACCTTTCAAACCGGAACACAGCAATGCGAGCACTACTGCTTTGCGGCAGAGAAAGGTATAGTGGTAGTACTTCCCCGGGCGAACTCTTTCACAAAAAAGCTCTACTACTAACATAATCTAAAATGTAAATCTAACTAAAGACACAGTGGACCTACCTTCAGGATTGCAGAAAGGCTGCAGAAGATCGGGCCAGTTACAGCTGTGGGTACGCTCATCGTACACTAGACCGGGCGTGCAAGGCTCCTGGTTGGGGATTCCGTAGGCACATTTTACGTAGCTGGTTGAGCATTCGCTGCTGTCTGGGTAGATTCCGAACTGGTACTCGCAGCCAGGAGATGAGTATGGTGTCACTGGGGTAAGGAAATAAAAGGTGAAATAACTAGGAAATACGTGGGACTTTAAACCCAGTATGAGAGATGAGTTATCATTAGCATGTAGAAGTCCAGATGGACATAGGCCTCTCCCATAGTTTGCTATGACAATCGGTCTTCAGTGGCCTCCTTCCACCAACTCCTGCACCTTATAATGACGTCGATCCATCTAGAATTCGAGAAGCATGCCTTCCTAGGTGCGGGCCAGACAGAAAAGACGTAAGACGCAGACGGGGCGCGGACATTTGTCTCTTCCGCGTCCCGGGGCGGCGCGGACGCGGCGGGGGCGAGGAGGGGGCGCGGGGTGGCATGCCTGCCGGGCGGGTCTCGCTCGCTCGCACATTCAACGTGTACCGTCGCGTCTGCGCCCCGTCTCTTCTATATAATTTTAAAAGTCGCGCACGTGTCTCGTCTCCGCCCTGTCCGCGACGCGTCCTCGCTTTACGTCTCTTCTATCTGGCTTGCGCCTTACACTGCGTCAGAGTTGTCAATCTGCCTCAGAGCTGTCATTAAATAGTTACACTGTGATTTGTTACTTTCGATTGAACCTAACCATGCTTAGTAGCATGGTTAGATTCAACTAAAATACATTACAAGGATACTAAAACTCTATCCTGTCTAAACTAGGATTATCCTTGTTTTTTTTTGTCTTTTACATTGAAATCTTCTCTTTTTTTAACTGCTTGAATGACGGAACAAGCATTGTGGCCCACTTGATGTTAAGCGGTAACCTCTGCCTTTAACAATGCATTACGTCACAGGGCACGTCCACCTAGGACGCACCCTATGTGGCATTGCACTGCGCTCGCCACCCTGAGACATAAAGATGTAAAGTTTAATGTGCCTGTAATATCAGAATTTAATGTTTTTCAATCAATTTCACTATTCCTAGGACATTGCAGGTGTATTACTAGCAAGGTTAAACTACTATTGTGGACAGCCAGTTGTACAGGAGTGCAAAGTACATAGTTACAAAATGAGGACAAGATTATTTCCTTTAATTTAATAATGGTCCTGAATTCTTTTTTTTTTATTACATAAAATCCAATTACAAAATAAAACTCTAGCCATGCTGCTAAGGTAGAGCTTCGTTTCCTTGGTTGTATCACAAACTACGTAATTTATAGCCTAAAGTTGGTATCAGAAATACGATTAGGAGGACTTACAGTCAGCTTTCCTGTCCCCGCACTCGACGGCCCAGTTGTAGTTGCAGTGGTTGTGCACGGCTCCTTTGCCGTCGAAGAGTAGTCCATTCTCACAGGTCTCCACAGTCAGGGTACCGTTGGTACACAGGAAGAACTGGTCACAGGCCTCTGGGTGAGCATACGCCTTGAAATTACATAAGTCATGGTTAATACTTGCCACTAACCCCAACTTCTTGCAACTTCTTTTATCTTCAGATAAAATTTCAACAGTCCATCGATATTAACCCTATAGTTAATAATAATAATAATATTTTTTTTTTTTACTATAATGTTTTTTATACTATTTATATTTTGTAGATAGTATTCCTTTATAGTGAAAAATATATATTTTGTACGAGATTTAGAATAAATAAGTGAGATAATAATAATAATGCTGGACAGTTCACACAACATTATCTAGCCCCAAGCTGAGCAGAGCTTGTGCTATGGGTACTAGATAACTAATATACTTAATACAATATATTACATGGATAGATATTTTTTATTATACATAGAAAATACCCAGAACACCCTGTTCAAATATCTGTGATCGCACAAATATTTGTTCCGAGGCGGGAATCGAACCCGCAACCTCCTGCGTCACAGGCCAACCTCCGCCCGCCGCGACACAGAGGTCGTCAATTAGCCTTAATTAATGAATAAATGAATGAATTATTTATTAAGAGGGTTTAAAATATGTAGTTCTTATTAATAATTATCCAGTTCCATTAATTCAATCTATAAAAACTATGTGATTTTTTATAAAATTTAAATCACTGATTTTTTTATTTAGTTATGACTGATAAAATCTGATAAAATAAAATACATTACAAATTAATTTTAATTATTATTGTCAAAGTTTAGTGACAAATTTAGTTTTATACAAACTAATTTACTGGAGAAAGAATTCAAAAAAAGTCATGTTAATGGCATATCATAGGTCTTAATTTCCTATGATAACATAAAATAATTACCTGAACTCCATATTGCTCTGGACAGGCTGGCGCGTGTTCCAGAAGAATGCCTGCACTTGCTGTAACAAAAATAAAACTTAGTTTAGAATCACAACAAAAGTAGATTTAGTTAGTAGTAGAGCTCTTTTGTGAAAGAGTTTGTCCGGGGAAGTACCTACTATCAATACCTAAGTCTGCCGTAGATAAGTGGTACTCGCATTGTTGTGTTCCGGTTAGAAGGGATAGGTATAGGGTATAGGTGCCGGGGAAATTACAGGCATTTGAGACTTCATTTTTTTCTGTGGGCGCTGCGAAAAGCCGCATAGGGCGCGTCCAAGGTGAAACATGAAATGATAATCTAAAATACACGCACGCACGCTAACCTTATTGGCAAGCTTCCTGTCTACGGACTGCCAGTTCAATTCTGCTCCTGGCTCGCAGACTTTCTGAGGGAAAGATCCATTCGAGTAGTTATTGACGGCTGCTCGTCGGATCAATTGGCTATTAACGCCGGGGTACCTCAAGGGTCAGTGCTATCTGCCACACTGTTTCTGCTGCACATTAATGATCTGCTAATGCCCGGTATCATTGGGTATGCAGACGACAGCACAGTTGTGGAGAGATATGTTTCCACTGCGCGAGCTAGGCAGGATGAAATTCAGGAGTTAAGAGATGAGATGCTGCAGCGTCTGAATTTGACTCTCAAGGCCGTATCCGACTAGGGCGATGCCAATCTAGTCAAGTTCAACGCCTCTAAAACGCAGGCTTGTCTCTTTTCGGCGAAAAAAAGTCCATTTCTCCAAGTTTCTGTATTCCGAGATGTACCTGTAGCTATAGGAGATCACCTCGAGCTCTTAGGTGTTTCGCTCACGCCTACTCTCAACTTTGGCTCCTACATCGAGTCTAAGGCAAAAACAGCTGCCATGAAGCTAGGCATCCTGAATAAGGTAAAGCGTTACTTCACACCAGGACAGCTTCTCAGTTTATATAAAGCACAAGTCCGAGCCGGTATGGAGTACTGCTGCCATGTTTGGGATGGCTCGGCCAAACACCAGCTTGCTGCCTTGGACTCGATCGAACGTAGAGCTTTCAGGCTTATAGGTGAGCAACATATGGCGGAGACTAAGATCCAGAGTCTCGAGCACCGCCGTAAGGTTGCATGCCTTGCGATCTTCTATAGGTTACATTTCGGTGAATGCTCCCAGGAACTGCACGATCTGATCCCACCATCTCCTTTTCATCACAGGACGAGCAGGCGTACGGCTCAGTACCATCCTTACCTCATTGGTATACCTTCTATTCGCACAAAACGTTTCAGTTCAACCTTTATAATTTGAACTGCTAAGGAGTGGAATACACTACCGTCGTCTGTCTTTCCTGAAAACTATAATCTGGGTCTCTTCAAGTCAAGAGTGAATAGGTGCCTTCTAGACCTTTGTGCTTCATATTCGGCCACATCGTCACTTACCAACAGGTGAGATCGTGGTCAAACAAAGGTCTATAAATGTTTAAAAAAAAAAAAAAAAAAAATATCGAAAATTATAATTTTGTTGCCAAAATATGCCATTTCTAATTTTTATTATTTGAATATTCCACCAAAATGTTACAAAGCTAAAAGATATTGGTACGCAACCGAGTGTGTGTAAAGTACTTGTTACAAGTAGTGACCTCCGAAATCATTGTTTTGCAGTCGACCATAGCTTTTGGAGGTCGCTATTGCAGAATGCAGGTCAACATTACACGATAGCTATCAGCTATTACTAGCTACTCAGCCCCAGTTGTGTAGTAACCACAATGTTCTTAGTATATTTTGAGTCTACTAGAAATTAATTGTTGCTATTGTATCTACAAAGCGTACCTATTTGCGTAAGTGTATCATAATGCTTGAACTGTGTTTTTTTTTACTTAACTTTTATAAAGCAGAAACTTATAATAAAACAATCGGATTAATCGCGTATATAGATTTATTTTGTTATTCCTGACGTTACAAAGCTATTTAAACGTTACGAATCCTACTAATCCCTACTACCAGGTCTAGCGCTTAACTGAGTCAGTCCCTGAGGTGCGGCATATCATATATGCAAAAGTAACTCTGTCTTCTCTCCGTCTGTCTGTTACCTTTTCACGTTTAAACCGCTGAACCGATTTAGATGAAATTAGGTATGGGGATAGTTTGAGACACTGGAAAGGACATAGGATAGTTTTGAACCCGGAAATTATCCCTTAAAGGGGTGAAAAAGGGGTGGAAGTTTGTATGTTTTATTTGTATTAAAAGATAAACGGCTAATTACCACTATTATTCGATTCCCAACCACGATAGTTTCAGTTCTATGTTTTATTTGATTATGATTATTATGTCTTACTTGTTTATATCAATGAGCTTACTTGATGTCTGACCGTTCTAGTACTCACCTACAATTATTCTGTCTTGGATAATTGACTATTTAAAAACGTAGGGTTTCGTTGCGGCTACACTTTCGAGGCATTAACGTGTGTAATCAGTGTGGTGGTGCGTAACATTGAGCAACCCTAATTCAGGACTCAACCATAGCCAACTCTATTCTAGCTCTATGAAATTCTAGCATTGTGAGACGTGAACAATGGCGCAAACAGAAAAAGGTTAAAGGTATTTGAAATGTGGTGCTGGAGGAGAATGAACACGATAGAATGGAATGAATGGACAGAAAAGGTTACAAACGAAGACGTATTGGAAAGAGTGATACAAGAAAAGAGCTCTAATAAGAGCTATTCAGAGTAGAAGGTAGTAAGGTTTGTTAGTAGTAGAGATTTTTTGTGAAAGAGTTCGTGCGGGGAAGTACTACCACCATACATATTTCTACCGCAAAGCAGTAGTGCTCGCATTGTTGTGTTTCGGTCTGAAGGGCATGGGTGCCGGTGAAATTACAAAAGACTTTTAATTTGCATGTATCAGGGTGGCGAGCGCAGTGCAAGGGTAAAGATAGTTGGTCATCTTATAATACACATGGCACTATTACTGGAAAAAAGCGTCAGCCGAGTCAGTCATGGAAAGCAATGGCGCCGATGAGCTCACTACTTGTCACGTCTATATTCCACGATGGTGCAACCCACGGTGAAAAGATGCCCATTGAGGCTCTGCATACCCTTACGGGGAAATATGCGTGTGTGTACGTATGTATGCATGTCTAAAAAACCATCATAGAAGGGAAAATAGAACGAGGAAGAGAAAGACCGGTGTGACATGAGCCAGATAAAGACCGATGTTGTATCGTATAACGTATCCTAAAGAGACCGCATTGGAAGGAGGAAAGTGCATCGATTGCATCGACAAGTAGCATTGCATTTAAAATTCAAATTCAAATCTTAGCAGTAAAATTTTTGCAGTAATAAAGCTTTGTTTGTGAAATACTCGTAGTTCGTCCGAAAAGTAATACCACCATACACCTATTTCTACCGCAAAGCAATAGTGCTTGCATTGCTGTGTTCCGATGAAACGATTTTTTTTTAAAAAAAAACAGCGTATGAAATTTTTCATCGTTATGTCTCAGGGTGGCTCGGGCAGTGCAATACCACATAGGGCGCGTCTTAGGTGGACGTGACCTATGTGGTAATGCAATGTTAAAGGCAGAGGTTACCGCTTAACCTCAGGTGGGCTATAGGACAGTTCCGCCATTCGAGCAGTTAAAAAAAAAAGAACAGTGCTTAATCTCGAATGAATAAATGAAATTCTGGAGTGGTTGTGAATTGTTTCGTTTCTCAACTATAACGCCAGTATAGCTCAAAGTAATTAACCAAATTTATGAGACTCAAGACCTTTTGATCAGATTCACTTCCTATTCTCTGTGCTTATAAGTCAGTAATGAACGTTCATGTAAAGATCATTAGACTCATTGACTCCAATCATAGCCATCTTTCAATTCTGTACCCTATACCCTTTCGTTTAAGGTTTATATCCTTCCATTTAACACGTATGTGAAGCAACCGGCAACATCACGACATGGATGTCGGCTATAGTATCAACAACCTCTACTTTTACTTTCTGCTAACAATACGACAGACATACATCTCCAGATTAGATAAACAAGTACAGGCTCAAGTAGAAATCTTTACACATACTATAATATGATAAGAAAATGACCAAAGATAAACTTATGGAAAAAACCTTCTTGTAAAAGATGGATACTTTTTTTTTAAAGGTTAGCTACAATCCCCCTAAAATAAATTTTTACTGTATTTTTTTTTTTGTTTAGGGGGATCGTAGCTCAACTGATGATATTTATGTGATACTATCAATTAAAACATGTGTGTTAAGTCTCCTAATTCTCGCGAAATCTACTTTCGCTATCTGTTGAAGTGTTCATGAGATGTAATGAGCAAAAACCCCCAAAAATTTTGAATTTCGCGCCACAAGCGTGAGCATCCACCTTCATTTTGAGTAGGAACATCGGTTTTGTATAGAAATTGATAATTTTGAAGCTGCTTTACAAATAATATATAAATAAATAAATAATGCTGGACAGTTCACACAGCATTATCTAGCCCCAAGCTAAACAGAGCTTGTGTTATATACCCACTTGACCTGATGTCGCTCTGCTTACATGGTACTTCGACAGCGAACATGGTAATTTGCAATATCTGTACCTACAAAATTATTATTTGGTTGTTATTTATAAGTATATCAAGCGCAGCGTGCGTTCTTATAAACTTTTGCTGATTCTCTTTGCATCTTACTTTGTACTTAAGGTTTTTAGGTTGGTTCTCTTTTTATTTAAATCAACTTCCCACCAAGTAGTAAGAAGGATCATCAATTAAAGCCGAGCCGTGTTTGTTGCCTGATTCTTCTATAGGTTTGGTCGAGTTGGAACAGGAGAAAATTTAGTTTATAAGATGATTCAAAATTATCCTTGTGATTTCAATTAATAAAATACTTTTGAATTTAAATTTGACTTCTATTTTGTCTTTTAATAGGGCCGATTCTCGTGTGCAGGTACGCAATATGTTACATCATTCATATGATTTCAGAATATGCTCCGTGACCTTACCACAGTACGGTTTTTATACTCACATGCTCATGTGATCGTTGGGAGGCTAAAATTAAACTATGTGTTATGTTTATTTCGTGCCTTGTTGCAACTACACCTTTCAAATTTTACGCAAAATATTGCTGTTTTATAGGGGTAGGTATTTGAGCACCACTTCAGAGGGGTAATCATGTAATCTGTTGATATGAGTGCACACAAAATTTAATAATTTTATACGGATCAAGATTGCAATCTACTTATTCCTATTTCCTGTTCAATTTCTACAGCTTTCCTAATTCATCCAGATTATCCCACTAATATCTGCAAATCTATCCAATGAATTTTTTATTTCATTTATTTATTTCATATATGTACATCACCCTGCAAGGGCGCCGCATGTTTAGTAGGATGTTTTGATCTTTGTATGTTTGTTTGTTGCTCAATCACGCTAAAACGGTTGAACCGATTTCGGTGAAATTTGGTATACACATAGAATAATGACCTGAATTGAGTTATATACTACCTTTATCCCGGTAAAACATGAGCGAAGCCGTGAGCAGACACTAGTTTATTAATATTTACAAATCTTCAAATATTTTTGACCAATAGCTTCATATTAGCGGCCAGAGCTAATAAGCGAAAGTAGCCACTAGCGGCTAGCCTTGAAGCGCCGTACCTACTCGTACAATGTTAACTAAACGAGATTAGATCTCAGGTTTTTAATTATTGAATTGCGTTTTGTCAGCGTTTGATACGCGTTGTGAACGTGATTAACTTGTTTTAAATTATTATATCAAATACGTTTTAAACAACCGCAAACTGTAATATTTGTTGCAATGTTCACATACATTTGAAAGACTTTTAGCTGGCCTCATTGGATATAAGTACATCAAGAATTTAGTGGTGTCAGATGGAACAGGATTCTAACTAAACAATGTATAACAACCACACAGTGAAAAAAAACAAACTTTTTCCTCAGATTCAAGACGCCTCGATTCGACTGATTTACTTAGCGAACCAAAACGTAAAACTCATATTAGTTGAAACTCTCCTGTGAGTATTAAAAATGTGAAATATTTAAAATGAAGTGAAATCTTTTTTTTTTCAATTTGAAAAGGGAAACAAATAAAAGAAAAAAAAAAAAAAAAAAAAAAGAACATATGCTACTTAAGTAGTTTTTAAGTAACATTTACAGACAGTTTATAACAGTATATTCCGCATCGTCTCAGCCTGCAGGTATTTCTGTATCTGCGAAGGAGGTAATGGTTTGTTGCGTAAAAATTGCCTGCGTACCTAAAGTGGTATTTTAAAAAGAAAAACTGCCTCATTCCTTTACCGAGTAGGTAGTAACCAGTGGAACAGTCTTTCTATCATCTGTATCTAGGTACTGTAAATAAATAGCAAATAAACTTATCCAGTACGACAGAAAATTAACGTTTTAGTAGAGTTTTGCTTATTAAGCTCAGCAAAGCCATTCTCTAACACACATGACTGAAGTTTGATACAAAGTTGTTGTGTTATAATAAAATCGTACCATAACATAACACAAATATTATGTTAAACATTTATTTACATAAAGAATAATACAACTAATAAAAGGTATGTACATTTTTTTTTGAAATACATATTAAACATTTGTGCTACCTGAAGACCGCTGCTAACGATCTAAAGGTAGCACAACTGATCCAAATTACTACCAGACAGAAGCGTCCCTAAGATGCTGTCTGCATTGCCACGCTGAATGGCAATATTATTAACAGATTTGAATTACAGGTGTGGACGTGGATAGGGCTGGCACAGGACCGTGGAGAATGGCACATGCAAAGAGTGACGTAGACTCAGCCGTAGGTGAAGATAGGAATTGTGTGATGATGATGATGATGAAATATAAGACATACGAAAGTTTTATAATCGGATGTTATTTTGTTACTCAATGACGCGGTATTGAATTTATAAATTTCTATTAAATTTCATAACGATTATGAATTGAATTAACATAATGAGTTATCCCGGTACCAATCGAGAAAATCCGGGGGCGGATGCTAATAATCAACAAATTGGTGATGTCAGTTCCGCCAGTTACGTAAAGGTGAGATGGCAGCAGGTTTCTCCGCACCTTCCGCGGTTTTGCAACAACGAGAATTGGAAATTTTATCATTCAGAACGCAACCTGTCGCATTTCTCTAGATTCGTCTGCATCTTGAATCAATTAGGCCCTCTTCCACCATCTTCAGACGAGAAGCGAGAATTGTGATGGCAAGCAGGTAATATAAGAAAATATATTTTATTGGATGTCCATCGTAGCTTCACTCGCGTCATAAACTAGAATTTTCATCTAAGTTGTAGCCACACCTTAGGAAGATCTATTATTTACCTCAGGAAGATCTATTATTCACCTTAGGAAGACCTATTATTCACCTTAGGAAGACCTATTATTTACCTTAGGAAGATCTATTATTCATCTTAGGAAGATCTATTATTCACCATAGGAAGATCTATTATTCACCTTAGGAAGATCTATTATTCACCTTAGGAAGATCTATTATTCACCTTAGGAAGATTGGCCTTTTAATAGCATTAGTTATGTAACAAACAATCAAAGCTGTACTTGCTGTTGATCATGTAATATATAAATGGGTTCAAGCGACATCCTAGCAAACATTTGAACATCCTGACTGCTTTATTTTTATATAAATAACACCCAACAGCCTTAAACATTTTGAAGTCAACCCAAGTACTCGAAAATGCCTAAAGCTTAAAAACTCAGGTTTACATGTTGTGTGTTGCATGACAATGAGATAAATTATTTCGATGCAAAATTCTTGTTACATGACATCATACTGAATTATTTGTGTAAAATATAATAAGATTTTTCTAGAAAATCTGCAAATCCCAGGTCAAAGTGACGTCGACACGTCATCATAACGACAAAGTTATGATGTTTGGATGCTTGTATGTTTGTATTTTTACTGCTCATGCCAAAACAGCTGAACCGATTTCGATAAAATTTGTTGCACAAAAAGATTATGATCAGGATTTTTATTTCAATAAGATATTTTCAGAAAATATTTTTTTAATCGCTGATATTTATTTCTTCGCATTTTCTCTACACCGTTGTAAGCAGTTCATAAAATACACCAACCTTAGTTTCATCTCTATGATGCCAAGAGTCTCAGAGCTAAATTGCTATGACATTAGTAGTAGTAGGTATTTTTTTGTGAAAGAGTTCGTTCGGGGAAATACTACCACCCCTCCTATTTCTCCCTCAAAGCAGTAGTGCTCGTATTGCTGTGTTCCGGTTTGAAGGGTATGGTTGCCGGTAAATTACAGGCACATGAGACTTTCATCTTTATGTCTCAGGGTGGCGGGCATGGTGCAATGACACATAGTGTGCGTCCTACGAGGACGTGATCTATGTGATAATGCACTGTTCATAGGCAGAGTGTACCACTTAACATCAGGTGAGCCGTCTGCTTGATCCGTCATTACAAGTTGTATACAAAAAAAAAACGGACAGACGGACAGGATGAAATTATAAGGGTAGCGTTTTTTAGCATTTGCTTACGGAACTATAACACCACTTAATGAAATTTCTGTACACATTATTATTGATAAAAAAAAAAAAAAAAAAAATGCTGGACAGTTTACACAACATTGTCTAGCCCCAAGCTAAGCAGAGCTTGTGTTATGGGTACTAGACAACTGATATTCTTAATACAATATATTACATAGATAGATATTTTTTATTATATATGGAAAATACCCAGAACACCCGGAACAAATATCTGCAGATCGCACAAATATTTGTTCCGAGGCGGGAATCGAACCTGCAACCTCCTGCGTACAGGCGAACGTTCGCCCGCCGCGTCACAGAGGTCGTCAAATTGATCGACATAATGTAACCTGCTAGCTATCTTTAGTAATTGAATCGTAACAAACTTGTACATGTTATGATTAGTTCAGCAATTTGCTATTAGCCAACACATATTAGCACCTTAATTTAAGTCATAAAAAAGAAGTGATTGTAGCCTTTTAAATGCTTACAAAATAATGTTGTAAACTTTAACTTTTAATACTGATGTAGAAAAGTTCAAGAAAACCACCTTTTGCGTTTACGAATACTTTGTGTAACGTGTAAACGGGTTTTTATACCACTGGTATTAAATGGCTAATTAACTAATAAATAATAAATAATGCTGGACAGTTCACACAACATTATCTAGTCCCAGGCTAAGCAGAGCTTGTGTTGTGCATTACATAAATAGATATTTTTTATTATACTTATAAAATACCCAGAACACCCTGAACAAATATCTGCCGATCATACAAATATTTGTTCCGAGGCGGGAATCGAACCTGCAACCTGTATGTTGCAAGTGAACCTACGCCGCCGCGCTACAGAGGTCGTCAAACTAATGATGAAAACCTTTTAATTGATACAAAGACTAACATATTGTCCAATACAAAATAGTTCATTTTGTACTTTGGTAAATTCGTACAAGCTCGTCGTGCGCGTTCACATCTTTTGTATGGAACAATGAAAACAATGAAAGATATTTTGTCAATAAAATTCAATACAAGTATCATTAAATAATTATACTTCGTCTTAGATAATTAGACTCAGTCTAGAGTGAATAGGTGCCTTCTAGACCTTTGTGCTCCATCTTCGGCCACATCCAACAGGTAAGATCGTGGTCAAACAAAGGTCTATCAATGTTAAAAAAAACCTACATTAGACGGACAAAAAATCAATAAAAATATATTGAGTCTTTTTTTGCAATTCAAGCTTTTATAAAATTAATGATCGGAGCCGTGTGCTGATCAAAATGAGCCTAAACACGGCAATCTACTATTGTACACCGAGGAGTTCCGTTGTCCTTTATCTCCATCGCCACATCAGCTCCGTGTCAACATTATATGGTATTTTCATCTGAACTTGACAGGTATGCAAAATTTAAGTTCAATCGGTTGAGGTTAACTGGTACTAAATACAGTTTCAAGATTTGCCCCACTATAACATACAGGACAAGTTAAAAAAAAGCTTGTAAAACTGATTTGGCTGTCAGCTTGAGCAGAATCAAGTCTACGTAACTGAACCGGTTTTAATAAAACAATCTTTACTGACAACTTACAAGAAACTATCAAAAATATGGTTTCATAACATAAATCACACAGAACCGGCCTAAATAATTCATTATTTTTTAAATGTCGCTCGCAGGCTCTCGCCTTGAGTTTCGTTTGGTCTCGATTCCGGCTCCTTTCCAATCTGTTGGGTAACTAACCACCGGCGGAGGAAATGTTTAAAACAATTATTGTTGAGGCCGATCAATATTAGGGGTTTCATTATGAATACCTATTTGAATTGTCTAGAATTTCGCGTATTGTTAAACTAATTGAACACAAATTCAATCATTTAATCAATTTTATGATAGATAACGTGGCTAGAATATGTTGTATCAATCCACTGAAATGCTATTCTCCTAAAAAAAACAATTATAAGGCAGTTTCTGATTTGTCAGACCGGGTATATGTTTCTCGCGTATTTATATGTATGCTGGTATGTATGTGGAAAAACTAGTTTATAGCCGTGTTGCACCCAAACAGCTGGATGGATTTTCCAAGAGAATCGGCTTGACCCGTACAGTGCCATAGGGTGTGCAGAAAAGGTGCATTTTTTATGAAAAATCTATTAATAAACGAATCTATTACATCAACATGGGTCTCACAAGCAAGAAATTGATACATGTATCAACATGTTGAGTGATAGTTTCAAATAAGTGTACATTTTAGGTAAAAGTATATAATAAGATAGTTAATTAGTTTAAAAAAAAACACTTTGGTTTCCTGCACTGTTATGTATATCTATATCGAAGAACCTTCTTTAATGTCGTACGGTTTCCAAAGAAAGACAGCACTTTTAGAGATGCCACAATAAACATATAATCAAAATTGGTCGAGCCATTTTCAGGGTACAGCTGAATTAATACACAAATATTTAGTTCAGTCATTCGGTTTTAGTTTTTTTTTATTAATTATTTGCTGGTAATTAATTACTTAATTAAAGCTGGTAAAGCTGGTTCTAGTGTGAATCCTCTCACATGCTATGTTGAAGATGACAGCACATCCCATGGCTTTTCTCTCTGTTTGATAATGCTTTTGCAATGAATCTCAAGAACATGGCATGCAATAAAACATCTAATTGCTGCTGTGGTGTGTCCGGCCTAAGAATAGACCCCTCCGTCTCCTCCCGTGGATGTCGTAAAAGTCGACTAAGGGATTACCCGGACTTGTTGATAAGATTCGTTGGTATAAGATTTGTCCTGTCTGGTAGCTTATTATGGAATGTGTTATTACTGGAAGAAAGCGTTAGCTGAGTCAGTCGTGGGAAGCAATGGCGGCGATGAGCTCACCACTTGTCACGTCTATATTCCACGATGGTGCAACCCACTGTGAAAAGAGGCCTATTGTGGCTCTGCCTACCTCTTCGGGGAAAAAGGCGTGTGTCTATGTATGTATATATGTAGATGCGTATACCCTTCGACCAAAGTAAAATAAATGGACTGGCCTTACGCATACAAAACGTCCGTGAAAAATAAGACAATTCGGATTTAGGGTACGGTCAACAAATAAACTATCTATCTATCTATCTATCTATCTATCTATCCAGCCACTGCTGAGTAAAGGCCTCTTCTCTATAGCGCCACTCCTGGCGGTCTTGTAAATAAACTAGGTGAAATTAAATTATTGAACTTCTTAAAAACTGTATTTTTTTAATACTTAATACTAATGCAATGTGTTTACTAAAGTTATTTCAGTAGGTTTATAGTACAAAAAATCGCCGAAAAAAATGCAATTATAGAATGAAACTTTTACAAAAATACATGGTTCCCTTCTGTTTTATGTAGTTACGTATCTATTTTTCAGCTCTCAAACATACACAATATAAATCAATAGAAAAGCAAGTCCACCTAAGGTCTTCAGCTCAATCAATTTGTGAAAAATATATTTTTCATCACTCAATAAACTAAGAAAATATCATAAAAATCGTACGGAAACATAAATGTATAAAAATTCCAGTATTTAAGAAACTGCAGAGTGCAGTTTTAAGAATTTTGCACAATGAGTTTTTTTATACTACTTGGAATGACAGATCAAGAAGATGGCCCACCTGATGTTAAGTGGTACCATCTGCCTATGAACAGTGCATTACCTCAGGTCACGTCCACCTAGGATGCGCCCTATGTGACATTCCACTGCGCCCGCCACCCTGAAACATAAAGATGAAAAGTCCCATGTGGCCGTAATTTCATCGGCACCCTTACCCTTCAAACCGGAACACAGCAATGCGAGCACTACTGCTTTGCGGCAGAAACAGGTATGGTGGTAGTACTTCCCCGGACGAACTCTTTTACAAAAAAGCTCTACTACTACTAACCGTTTTTTGGCGTATAGAATTCATTGTGTAGAAAATGATCAGAGCAAATACGGGAAAATGTATTCCACTTCCAAAAGTCGTCTGTTCTTGCTCGTCTTATGACTTCTATCCATTTTTGTTTACCTTAGATTTTTTTTTGAAAGCTATAAGTTTAATTAACATGCCATTACATATTATATGCAATTACCTAAAGCGACGTGCTTAGCAATGTTTTGACGTAAATAATGCAAATTACAATTCTAAAGCAATACGATACCCCTTAGGCATCAGATTTTTTTGCAGTCTGTACCGGACCATCCGTCATGCGTGAAGTCTTGTCAAATATTTCGTCGCTGTAGTTGGAAAACTAAATAAGTAATAACAACAACAAAACCAACATCGCGAGAAAAACGCGATTTACTGTTTTATTGCGTCAAAAATGGCAATAGCTTTTTTATCGTAACTAATTTTTCAGTCCGTGTTTTGATATGTTATAGATTGGTACTGTATCTATTTTCGAATTTAATGATAATACATTTTAGTTCTTTTGATTAAGAGAAAAAAATAAAAAAACGACTATGTATTTTTCCCTCGCCAAAGTTTTGAATAATTGAAATGATCTATTATTTACTTATTTGAATATGACAATCCTATCCATGGGTATAGATTTATATAATATTAAAATACATTTTAAAATAAATCCAACTTATAATCATTTCTTTTTATCAAGACTGAATATTAGAAAACTACTGAAACACCTACATTATTTTAGCAGACTTATAAATTCAAAGTAAGTGACATAACAAACTTATCATACGACTAATGCTTATAAAATCAACAAAATGAAAAAAAATTGTGGAACACAATAATTCTAAGTATCAAAAAGAAAAAGGTATGTCGACTAAAATTAAAACTATCTACGAGTATAAACTTGTGTCTGTTAACTTTCATTCAGAGTGGGGAACATTGAGATAATGTCCTGGGGCGTAGTCCTCCTTGTCGCTCGTCCTCTAGTGCAAGACGTGTCCATCGACATGTATGGGCCATCATAACCATGCAATAAGGTCGATTTCGCAAAATGTGTTACTTATGTAGTTTTCCTACCACACGACGATTTATAAGTTTTTTATCAATTGATGAAAATTATATTACAAAACCTTTACTTACGAATGAAATGCGATGCCTGAAGCTTTATTTGTATTTCTTGTGTTGTTTGCACTTGCAGAAAAGCACAGGAAGGCATTGTATTACCAAGGTATCTAATTTTGGTATTTTTCAGCATAGCTGTCACTCGTTGCCGTGACAAAGACTGACTGAAGCGAAGTATACTAGCTAGGTCTGTTTAGAAGCTTCAAAACTATCGTTCCCTAAGGCCCGTCCATTCATTTTATTTACGTCGATGCGTATACCCATGTCATAATAGTTGTACACAACATTACATAATACTCGCAGATACTATGAATAGATGATTTGCAAATCTTTGAATAGACATTCCTCTAAAGGCCTACATAACATTTATAACCAAACAATAATTACTTTATCGTATCTGCTTGCGTAATATCTAAAAAGCTTTGTTAGTATACATTTTCAAGTCATACAGAAATAACCAGTCATTAATTATCGAAGAATGCATTACCCGATGAACCGATGATTTTGTTATGGTTGCACGAAGTCGGTGGATGGAGGCAACACAAGGTTCATTGTGGTGTTGAACTATAAGTTCGATCAGGAGAGAGCTAAGGTTAGCACTATGGCCAATAAAACTTTTTTTTTTATACTACTGAATAACGGAACAACCAATTGGCCCACCTGATGTTAAGCGGTAACCTCTGCCTATGAACTGTGCATTACCTCATAGGTCACGTCCACCTAGGACGCACCCTATGTGGCATTGCACTGCGCCCGCCACCCTGAGACATAAAGATGAAAAGTCTCATGTGCCTGTAATTTCACCGGCACCCTTACCCTTCAAACCGGAACACTGCAATGCGAGCACTACGGCTTTGCGGCAGAAATAGGTATGGTGGTAGTACTTCCCCGGACGAACTCTTTCACAAAAAAGCTCTACTACTACTAAAAACTTCCGTTTCCGCATTGGGGCGGGGACATTTTTTCCGCTAGTTTCTTTAGCTAGGCCTGCTCTTGAATATAATTTGATTTGATGAAAATTATGTTCAACTTAAAAAAGAGCTTATACTTCGAGAACCTCTTCAGGACAATAAGGTATACAAATAAAAAAAAGTATAAGAAAGTTAAGTAAGTAAGTTAAAGCTACTTTCAATGACAAAAGTGCTCTCTGTGCATAGAGGTATAATAGTAATGGAGTGAGTGCTAAAAATAGCATAGAGTGTTCCTTCTTACTCTTATCCTAGAAGATAGCTTGCTATCCTATGTTAGAGAGAAACAAATATATTGTCACACGACAGTCGTTTTTCCGTTCCGTACCCTGAATTTTGGTATCATGCATATACATCTCCGTAGATTGTTACCATGAATGTACTAGTAATTTAACATTTGGCCTGGTACGACTTACACAAATAAGAACAGATAGATTTATGCTTGTGTTGGAAGCACATGAATACATTCATATAAAAGAATGAGACTGGTATAATCGCTAACGTTTCGTTTTTAGCCTTAGTTCCATGCCTTTAGTCCATCTTCCTAGTCTCTGTGTAAGTTCTTCTTTTTCTTCTTTAGTAAGATTTTGTATATGTCAAAATAATTTTACCATCAGAAGAATGGGTTTTAATTTTAATCCAACCAACTAACAACTAACTTAATGCTTAATGTTGATGAAGCTTGAACCAAACTATCACACATTCGGAATAATGCATATCTTCACGCGATAGTTCGATTTAATCAGCGACAAACGTCAACTCCCCGCTGTACCCCCTTATGTGGTGAGTTTCGGAAATTCTTTTATAGCGCACTCCTAGATTACAAAATAAATGTACTCACCAAATTTAATGTTTTTTTTTTTTTTTTTATACTACTTGGATGTTTGAATAAGCAAGAGGCCCACCTGATGTTAAGCGGTAACCTCTGCCTATGAACAGTGCATTACCTCATAGGTAACGTCCACCTAGGACGCACCCTATGTGGCATTGCACTGCGCCCGCCACCCTGAGACATAAAGATGAAAAGTCTCATGTGCCTGTAATTTCACCGGCACCCTTACCCTTGAAACCGGAACACAGCAATGCGAACACTACTGCTTGGCAGAAATAGGTATGGTGGTAGTACTTCCCCGGACGAACTCTTTCACATAAAAGCTCTACTACTACTACTAACATACAGTTTCTAGAACATACAGTTTAGGCTATCCGTTGAGTCAGTCAGTCACGCATTGATTTTATAATTGTATCCCACAGGCGAGCGATAATTTTCTTTAACGAAATTATTGTAGTTTTTTCCCAAACTGAATTATTATAGTTTACTTAAGGTTGACACCAAATAAATGACCCGTAGTGGGACTTCTTGTAGATCGTCTTGTTACGTGAACATACTTAATAGGCCGAAGAAAACAAGTAAATCGGGATTGAAGAAACAAGTAAATCGCTTGGATGTAGGTATTAGATTTACAAGTTTTTGTAATGTTTAGTATGTTTCGTTAGTTAGTAGTAGTAGAGCTTTTTTGTGAAAGAGCTCGTCCGGGGAAGTACTACCACCATACCTATTTCTGCCGCAAAGCAGTAGTGCTCGCATTGCTGTGTTCCGGTTTGAAGGGTAAGGGTGCCGGTGAAATTACAGGCACATGAGTCTTTTCATCTTTATGTCTCAGGGTGGCGGGCGCAGTGCAATGCCACATAGGGTGCGTCCTAGGTGGACGTGACCTTTGAGGTAATGCACTGTTCATAGGCAGAGGTTACCGCTTAACATCAGGTGGGCCTCTTGCATGTTCCGTCATCCAAGTAGTATAAAAATAAAAAAAAATAAAAAATGTTTATTTATATCCTTAAACTTCGTGGCTAAGCTAATATCATCGCTCTTACTTAGTAGTTTTTGTAAGTTTCAGGAGAGCCTATAATCTTTTTGATGCAATAATTGCCACGCGAGTCTACCCAAACCAAAAGCTAAGTAGTCGCGATACGTAGGGGGTGATTGTGCTTACTGAGATCGGCATCAGTTTCTCCTAGTTTGATGCCATACAGGAGCTTCCTAACAGTAATAAGGATCATCAAAAATAGCCATGCCGCTAGCACTATAATTTTTTTCTGGTTAATAAGAAAGTAGGTAATTTAAAAATAAGGAGGAAGTATGTGGGATTGTCTGGTTAAGGTTGGGCAACAGCATCTGTCACCAATACTGCGACCAGCATTCTACCTGTCATGCAAGGTAATTAGGCTAATCCCCCCTTCTATAGGAATGCCTCGTCCAGCAGTGGACGTCTACCGGTAGATGAAGAGAAGAAGAGGTTTGGGTATTATTTTGATGAAAATTTCGTGATTGTTCTTTTTAGGTAAACGGTTGGTTCGTCTTTTTAATATTAGATTAGTACCTATCTGACAAAGCCCCTATACAGCTGCAACTAAAGATGTACTAGCTACCTGTCTAATTATATTTTTCTATGTATTAGCAAATTGACGAAACTAAGTGTTCTCAAGGTCCCTATGGTTTAAAATAAATAAATATGAAATATGTTGCATGTGGGTCATTTGGCGTATATGTAATTTTGCGTATTTATGCTTTATTTCTTCATTGGTTATTATGTGTATTGGTTATTATCATATGTCTAATTGTTTTATTACAATCATTTGACACTAAATATGATATTGAGCATTACGACTATTTAAAAGCAAGGTCAGAACTGCTAATACTTACTAGCAGTTCTAACCTTGCTTTTATATACTTAATTTATATCTTCATAAATTGTCAAATGATTCGCTTCCGTCTGGTAGTGATTTTGATCAGTTGAGCTACCTTTAGATCGTTGGTCTTCAAACAGATCAACCGAATAATTTGTATTTTCAAAATTTTGAAAATCTTGTATTTTTAACCCAAAAATGACGGTGTGTTATAAGTTTGACGTTTCTGTGTGTGAGTCTGCCAGTGGCATCGTAGCTCCCAAACGGATGAACCAATTTTTTTTTAAAGGTGAATTTGTCGGGAGTTTTCTTAGCTATGTTCGATCAAAATCGGTTTAGCCATTTCATTGCGTGGAGTGTTTTTTTTTTAATTTTTACAAAATTAATTACTTGTGTATTAATATTTCTGTAAATAAATTTAACTTACAATTACATACTGACAATCCTATAAGCTACCTACTTATTTTGAATCTACTTTAACAGCCAGCAAAAATGTAAAGGTTAAATGATTTGAACTTTCAAATTTGTTGTTGTCCTGTGTCTAAAACGTAGTGTTTTAAAATGTTCAATAGTTGTATCTCTCTCTAAATAGTATTTTGAAAGTATTTATGATACAACAAAGGTGATGCATATATGGCTTTTGTCAATTTATCAATTTATACCTGAGTATGAATTCAACCATAAATTCAATCTTAGGGAAAAAAACATTACTGAATCGTAGGTACCGTTAACTAGAAGGCGGTATAAGATTTTCTGATTATTCACTTTTAAGTATCTACTTATTAGTTGGTAGATATAATCTAAGGTGTAGAGTTGGTATAATTTAGCTTCGTTACGATGTTAGTCTAGCTGTTTTGGCGTACGTAACCAGTTTAATATCCTACGTCTTATATTATTGATATTTTACGCTTGGGTGTGACTGAATCTAAGCATACTAATTTAAAAAGTTGGTGTTCTTGAGTCTCTATTGAAAAAAAACAAAAGCGTTTTTGTAAAACTGTAGGTATCTTAGACAAATGCGTGATACGTTAAAAATCTATAAAAAATATGTATTTTTTCGTTATATTACGGCTGTCAAATGACGGCCACTGATTCTAAGGGACCCAGTTTTTAAGGTCTTTCAGGACCTTTGCTGTTATCATAACAAAAAAGAACTTTAATATCTTTTATCACAGGCAGATATTGTGGAGTTCTGCTAATGGTTCTCCAAAGACAGTAACAGCTTAAAACAAATCTTACCATAAGCGAGGCAGGCGGCTAAAATCACGAATCGCGCACACATGTTTGTCTGTTCGTCACGTCTGACGTCTGTGTCGGCCCGGCAACACTGGCGGGCCGGTCAGCGCCCGTCGCTGGCGCGGCTGTAGTCGCATGTGTAGAGGGGTTTTCGATACGAAATTAGATATGAGCGTGTGAATATTGTATAAATTCAAAAATTCAAAATATTTATCAGCATTCACTTATCTTCACAAGTGACAAAAATGCCGATGCTCCACATTTTGTGTAGTTTTGTTGTTTACGCAAAAATCTTCGTGAGTTTCCCCATTGAGGGTTTTTTTATAAATCGTTGCTATAAACCATTTTATTTTTGACCCCCAACCAAAATTAGCGGTGTTATATGTTTGAGGCCATAGTGTGTCTGTCTGTTTGTATATCAGTATGTCTGTAAGCCTATTTCTTTGTTGCCACGTAGCTCTAGAACGACTTGAATGCAGTTTATTGGTCTGAATGCGAGATGGTGCTTACGTAAGCACCATCTCGCATTGGAGGATCTCGCATTTCCTCGTTTGGAGGAAATTAAAGCAGCCGTTTCCAGGACCATCAAAATGCAATTTTTTTTAATTTTCAACAACATCAGGCTCCAGGTACATAGGAAACACACACACAGCTCATGTGAACATGTGTGCGCTCAGCACACAGAAACATCACTGCGTATGAGGACACCTATATTTGCAGTATATATATATATATATACCTGACGCAGTTTTTGTGTCATTGGCAAAATAAATATATTTGTATTTGTATTTGTATATGTGCTCAACAGGAACACTGAAAAAAGGTTAAATTTTTGTAATAAAATTATCTTGTTTATTTTTGGTCTATGAATAAGACACGCGTCACAGTATTGAGTTCAAGTCACTATTACGACAACGAGCTTATACCTACGTACTCGTGTATTGTGTGACAACGCTTTTAACACGCACGCACATAATAGCGATTGGAAGTGACATATAGACATGCCATTTATTGACACGGTAATATTGCGCTCGTTTAGCTTCTTCTCAATTTTGGTCCACCTGCTGGACTGAAATTAGAAGGCTTTACACAGCAAGCGAGATGTCTATGCTGCTGTTCTCTATAACATACATACACACACACACACACACACACCTTTTTCCCCGAAGGGTCAATGGCAGAGCCTCAATGGACCTCTTTTCACAGTGGGTTGCACCATCGTGGAATATAGACGTGACAAGTGGTGAGCTCATCGCCACCATTGCTTCTCACGACTGACTCGGCTGACGCTTTCTTCCAGTAATAACACATTTTATAATAAGCTAGCAGCCAGGACAAATTTTATACCAACGAATCTTATCAACAAGTCCGGGTAATCCCTTAGTCGGCTTTTACGACATCCACGGGAGGAGACAGAGGGGTTTATTCTTAGGCCAGACACACCAAGTCAGGTATTATAAGAATTTTCAGCTGTAAGACGTCCATTGCTGCTCTAGGCCTCCCCCATATAATTCAACGGAGGGATTTCTCATAATCATCTCGTCGACAGGCGGATTGATGTTAAGTACTCAGGTGGATGCTGCTGCCTACCCCTTGATGCGTTATAACTTAGTCAGCTTTTAGGGCATCCACGGGAGGAGAATTAGGGGATGTTAAGTACTCAGGTAGATGTTGCTGCCTACCCCCTAATGCGTAATCACTTAGTCAGCTTTTAGGACATCCACGGGAGGAGAAGGAGGGGTATACTCTTATGCCGATAACCGGACACATCACGGATATTACACCGCTTAAGTTATGTAATGTATGACATCGGAGAGATATTATAAATTTGTCGTAATTCTGTTAACGTATTTAAACGCTACCCTATTTTTTTATTGTGTCTGATATTTTAAACGTCTGTAAATTCAGCATGCTAGCCAGGCCATTTTTTTTTTAAATTCGATTATTAGGTTTGTTATGATGGCAGTATTGCAGGACACTATAGGCAACAAACATGTATATGACCAATTTAACAGAACTACAACTTCATTGTAATCCCAGCATAATGGAAGGTCAACGTCGTATGTTATATTGGTATTATAATTTTATTTTATCTCGAAATTCTTCAACTTTGAACTTTTCCGTATAGTTGTGTCTTTAAAATTACTAGCATTCCCAATTTCAGCATTGTGGGATTACTGGAAGTAGGTATATTTTGGTTTTCTTTTTCTACATTTCGCTCATATCTTAAAAACTAAAAAGCCCAAATTAACAATAAAAAATATTTTAAAATTTCTTAACAGACCCCTTTTATATGACACACTACTTGACCTGACTGTCCCTCTTTTATTTTATTTTACTCCCTCTTTGGACAATATTTCAATAACCGCTTGGCCAATTCAGCTCTTATCTTACCTTACCAACAATTTGTAGTAATACCATCTACCAACATTCCAAACATAGAGATCGAATTAACGGTTCCGATGTTATGCTCAGACAAACATACATACATACACACAAACGCCAATTCGTCCAAGTTGTTTAGAGAAAACGCTTTGCTAGTTCAATAAGAAAAGACTTTTATAATAAGTAATTAATTTTTTAAAAGTTAAATAACGCTCATCGCAATGAAACGGCTGAACCGATTTTGATCAAACATAGCTAAGAACACTCCCGACTAATTCACTTTTCAAACAAAACAAAAATGCCACAGATAGACACACACACACACACAGACACGTCAAACTTATAACACCCCGTCGTTTTCGCGTCGGGGGTTTAAAATACTGTTACGTGGAGAAATCAAAGGGGTAGACCCAGAGTACTAAGGTGATGTTTTCTCCCTTTGGTCTTGTAGATACTCTGTGGTAGATGGTTAAAAAATAGGGTTTCCGCTCTGTGCTTGTAAAGTTGTCAGTTTGACATTCTGGCCGGGTGCCGAATTTTTGAGTCTGTAAAAAGAGGTCAATGACCTGTTTTGGGATGTATTTTTGTTTTGATAAAGGACTATGATAAAGATGTAAATGTTATTGTTAGGTTCGAGAGTGTTTTGTGACGGTGATATGTTTTTGTGATTGGTAGTGCAAGCCTCGACGGGACAGAAGTCTCGCCAGACCTAGCCACTTTTGCGTTAGTTGGAGACTGGAATCGCTTTTGTGAAAAGGCTAGGGGAACTCGGCCATTTTTTCCTATGCTTGTCTTGGCACGACGCACTTTCATTGTTTTAACAGGAGGAACTCTCTTCTAGCCCTGGTGAGTCTTTAAACCCTCGCTAGGAACCTGGTTTTTACTGTTTCATTAGTATTTATCAATAAATGGTTGTTACAGGCGATACATTCTTATAAGGTGACGCCACATATATTCCCCACGCAGGCGGGCCGTATTTTGATGTCTGGAGGAATAATAAGAAGCATATTTCACTGCTGGTTTTTCTACACAAACCCTGGACGTTGCCCGTACAGGTGGGTTTTCCTATTTTTTACAGTAGTACTTAATTAACACATGGTCCTTAAATTCCTTTGTGTCTTCAATATGCCTTTATAGTTTCAAATGATAGCAGGTGCTAACTGAGTTCTTCTGCTCATTGCAGGGTTTTTTATTTTACTGGAAGAAGTTGCCTGGTGGAAGCAAAACAACTTATTACCCTTTCCGAGTCAGCCTACTGACCGGATAACTGCTGTACATGGTCACACCACTGCAGCGAAGCAGCATAAACCTGCACGGTAGCCCATTCGGTTATCGGTCAATATCTATGGCGGTGAAGGTGATTCCACGGGAACCAGAGGCATTGGTAACATTTGTCCTATCCGTTGATCGTGCAAAACTTTTACTTTTCCAATAGAAATTCCTTTCTATTGGTGGCGCCCAATACTTCTAGTTATAATTTTAATACCTTGTGACGGTAAAGATTTTTCTAGGAACAACAATTGCAATTCATCTCAGGAAAACCCACTTTTCTCTCTGACTGTAATTAGCTGGCATAATTAAATTAATTCTAAGTACCTAGTTGGAGTGTAGGGTTATAAACATTAAAAAATTACAAAGCATTCAGAATAATTTATTTACTCAAAATTCACCCTAAACCCCCGCAGGAAAAATGGTAACAGTGGCGCCCAACGTGGGGCTTTTCGTGAAGAACTATCATGTCTATTTGGCTGTGATGGGAATTGCAATTGTTGTTTTTACATTGTGTGTGTGTTATACTTATAAATACCTATTTCTACTTATAAACTTAACTACTTATTAACTTAAATTTTCTTATTGTAACTGAAACAATTTCTAGTGTGGTTAAAACAAAACTTTTTAGCTTTATTAAGCTTTAGTTTTAAATCTTATTTACATACAGGAACTTATTGTAACTTGAGATGATTTGCAAAACTCTTTTAGCAATATTAAACTTTGGTTTTTAGTATTATTTACATACAGGTGTACTTAAAACTCATATGATACATCATTCTACACTTACACTTTTTTTTACACTTTGATTATTACTTTTACCTGTTGTGCGGTACACTCAGCTACATAAATATCTGGTTAGATTTTTTTTTTTACTTTGGTTTATTACGTTGTGATTTTTGTTTTTCAACATGGGTGAGCGTCCCATTGCCTTCCAGTCCTTGCATAGGGACGAGCTTATACATGAGGTACGCATTCGTGATGCGGTACCTGCTGAGGACGTCGCTGCTTTGCGGGTCCAAATAAGAACTTTAGTTAAGGATATTCCAACCGATACTATAACCTCGTTCGAGGGTGAAATTGAGACAGAGCTGTCGGCCATCCGCTTGAAATTTGCGGAGTTGAAGGAACTTAAAAAGACATTTGTCCGGCCACATGCCTTGAAGAATTTAACTCGTATCCAGGCTTTAGCACATCACGTTTTCCATCGTCTGACGCGTTTAGAGCCCGAAACACTAGAACATAAGCTTGCAGTTTCCGAACTAAATGAAGAGTTGGCTAAGTTGTTGACTAAATTAGATAATATGTTCTCGACCTTTGATTCTTGCAAAGAGTTGACCCCTGAGGTTGGTCCCGTCGTTTCTTCTGCGGTTATACCGGTGGGTAAACAACAACTTGTTTCGTCATTGAACCTGAAGTTCAACGGCACGACGTGCGTCCGTGCATTCCTTCAAAGGTTGGAAGAATTATGCACCTCACGCGGCATCTCCGATGAAAGATTGTTTGGCTCGGCCGCCGAAATATTTGAGGGAGAGGTTCTATGCTGGTATAGGGGTGTCAAAACTGAGCTCCACGATTGGTCTGACTTGAAACAGAGTTTGACAGATGAGTTCTTGCCTTACGATTTTGACCGACGGCTCATGCAGGAGATCCGATTACGTACTCAGGGTCCTCAAGAAAATATCGTGACTTACGTGGCCATTATGCAAAATTTATTCAGTCGGCTATCGTACACTGTGTCGGAAAAGGAGAAGTTTGACATTGTATTTCAGAACGTTCGGCCGGAGTATACGTTGCCGTTGGCTACTACAGAAATCACCACCTTGAAACGATTAAAGGAACTTTGTCGTATGTTGGAGTGTGCAAAATATCATGCTCAAGCGTTTGTTGAGCCTCCCAAGTCAACTAGTGGTTTACTAGCTCCTGATCTTGCGTGTAAAAGTGTCAAGGTTGCGAAACCGGTGCATGAAATGGTCGCCGCCGTTAAGCAGTTCTATGCTAGGTGTCGGGTTGATGGCCATTCTTTGTCTGAATGTACTTCGAAGGCTGTTGTGTGTTTTCGTTGTGGTAAACAGGGATTCACCGCTCTCAGGTGTCCAAATTGCAAAACGGTGCCTGTTGTTCCTGCAAAAGTTGATGCGCCGCTGGATGCTGCAAAAAACTAGGTAGTTCGAACCGTCCATTAAATAATTCTGTCAAATTTGATCATGCAGGCGACTGGCAAAAATATTTAAAGCAGTTGTCTTTTTTCTTTTCGTCCTATAGGAGTAATAAGAACGTTTTGACGGTTCGTGATTCTTTTAGATATAGTGATAATCGTCCTTTTCTTTCTGTTGTTGTTGGTGATACACCCATAAAGGGTTTATTGGATTCTGGTGCTTCCTTTTCCCTTCTGGGTAGGAATGTTTCTGACATGTTTGTGGAAGCGGGAGTTACCCTCCACGGGTGTGATGACATTACTCACATCTCCACCGCCAATGGCTCTCGTTCTCCCATTCAAGGTTATTTTATGTTGCCTGTTAAGTTTGGCGACATGGTTCGCGTTCTTAAACTATATGTTGTACCGGCGGTTTCTTTGCCTTTAGTTTTAGGGGTTGATTTTTGGAGCGCTTTCAATATAGCTCCAAATATCTTTAATAACCCAAATTGTTTCTTGAATGTTGAGGAGCCGCGTGATGTTGCGGAAATTAGGTTTTTACAACCTTTTGATCAGCTCTCTGCCGAACAGCAGCGTGTTGCTGCTGATATGGTCGATCAGTTTGAGGCGATTTCGTTTGAGAAGAAAGGCTTAGGTTGTACCTCTCTTCTCACTCATTATATTGATACTGGAGACTCGCCTCCGATCAAACAGAGATACTACCCCATGTCACCGGAGCGTTTGAAGGAACTTAATCGACAAATCGATGAGATGCTGTCCCAAGGTGTCGTTGAACCGAGTAATAGTGCTTGGAATAACCCTACTCTCTTCACGCCCAAGTCAAATGGCGAGTTACGTTTTTGCATTGACAGTCGCAAGCTGAACGCAGTAAGCAAGCGTGACGCTTATCCGCTGCCTTATATCTCAAGGATACTCGATCAACTTAGGGATGCTAGGTTCCTTAGCTCCATAGATCTCAAGAGCGCCTTTTGGCAAATTCCATTGGAGGTTTCTTCGCGTGAGAAAACTGCGGTTACTGTTCCAGGACGCGGGTTTTTTCATTATACTAGGATGTGTTTTGGTTTGTCCTCATCTCCCGCTACACAGCAGCGCTTGATGGACAAGCTTTTTGGCCCCGATTTCAACGATAGGGTTTTCGTATATTTAGACGATATAATCATTGTTAGTCAAGACTTTGATGAACATATTTCCTTGTTGTCCCGTGTAAAAGAACGGTGCGTTCTGCTAACTTGACGATAAACTTTCCGAAGTGTCAATTTCTTCGTAGGGAGTTGAAATATCTCGGATATGTAGTCGATGAGAGAGGGCTACGTACAGATCCTTCTAAGGTACAAGCAATTGTGGATTTTCCTACTCCCTCTAACAGAAAAGAAGTGAAAATGTTCTTAGGAACCGCTTCTTACTACCGTCGGTTTATCAAAGATTTTAGTTCTCTTGCGGCCCCTTTAAATGCTCTTACTTCCACCCGTAAGTCAGCCCCTCCTTTCTTTTGGTCCGAAGAAGCAGAACATTCGTTCAATAACCTAAAATCGGCCCTTGTGTCCGCCCCTATTTTAGCGTGCCCGGATTTTTCTAGGCCCTTCTCCGTACATTGTGATGCCTCGGGTTATGGTGTAGCTGGTACTTTAACTCAGGTTCTCGAAGATGGTTTAGAGCATCCCATAGCTTTCGCGAGTCGGTCGCTAGTTAGGGCCGAAAGGAACTATTCTGCAACGGAGAGAGAGGCGTTAGCGGTAGTGTTTTCCGTGGAACATTTTCGACCGCATGTGGAGGGAGGACCTCAGTTTAAAATTATTACGGACCATTCAAGTCTCAAGTGGTTTTTCAATTTGTCAAATCCCACTGGTCGACTCGCAAGATGGGGTTGTCGGTTATCTCCCTACGATTTTGTCATAGAACACCGAAAGGGTAGGGATAACGTGGTTCCTGACGCGCTTTCGCGAGCAGTCCCCGTGGTGGTTATAGACCCTTCTTTAACTGACCCTTGGTTCGATAAGCTGTTGGATAGATGTACGGGATTCCCAAGGTCTTGTCCGAATTATTCTCTCATCGATGGTAAATTATGTAGGTATTCAAAGAACAAGTTTGGTTTTTCGAGTGAATTTGACTGGAAAGAAGTCGTTCCCTCTTATAAACGTGCCGAAGTTCTTGAGTTCTGTCATTGTCAAGACACTTCGCCTCATTTTGGTATCTTCAAAACTTTTAAGAAAGTAGCGTTACGCTATTATTGGTGTGGTATGTATCAAGACGTGGTCAAATTTGTAAATTCTTGTGAGATTTGTGCGGCATACAAGCATTCGCAGGAGCCACCCAAAGGCCTCATGGGTGACCCTAAAGTTTGCTCACGCCCTTTTGAGACGATAAGTATGGATCTGGTTGGACCTCTACCCCGTTCGAGGGCGGGATTTACCTTTTTGCTGGTGGTTGTTTGTTGCTTTTCCAAATACTGTCTTTTGTTTCCTCTCAGAAGAGCAGTAGGCAAGTCTATTGCGCAACACTTGGAGAGTGGTGTGTTCCTGGCACATGGCATTCCGCGCACAGTGATTGCGGATAATGGGACGCAATTCACTGGAAGTGAGCTTCAGGCCTTGTTCCAGAGATACAACATTCCCCAAATTCACTTCACTCCTCGTTATTGTCCACAAGTTAACACAGTGGAAAGGTACAACAAGACCATCGTTGTTGCGATTTCCATTCTTGTAAAAAAAGATCATCGTTCGTGGGATACTACCTTGTCTAAAGTTCAGTTTGCCTTGAACACTGCTGTGAATGAGTCGACTCGATTTACTCCCTTTTCTGTTGTACATGGTCGCGAAGCTGTCCCTAGTGGTAAGTTTTACGGACCCTCTAGCTCGTCTCCTTTAGATCTTGCATGTGCTTCGCGCGAAGAGTACATGTCTAAGCTTGGCGTATTGAGTGACATTTTTGGTAATGTGGAAGACGCGATCGCTAAGGCCCATCTTAGAAGTGCAGTTTATTATGACAAGGGACGCCAGATGTGTGAGTTCAAAGTCGGTGACGTAGTTTGGAAGAAAACTTTTCCCCAGAGCGATGCTAGCAAGTTCTTTATGGCGAAGCTTGCTCCTAAATATGAAAAATGTCTTGTTATAAGTAAGCGTTCGTCCTTGGTCTATGAATTACAAAGTTGTAGCACTGGTAAAAATTTAGGCTCGTGGCACATCCAGTATCTTAAGTCGGATAGTGGTTGATTAGAAATGTGAAAGAAAGCTCGGACAGTAGGGAATATTTTGTGGTTGTTTAGTATCCGTCCTGGCAGTTGGTTACATTTAGGGGTTCGATTGCTTAAAGAAATGAATATTATATATATATATACATATATTAGTATTTATCTATAATCTTGTCCTTACTTCTATTTAAGTAGTCGCAGTTGTTGTAAGTCGCCGTAAATCATCGTTAGTCGCAGTCGCTATAAGTCGTCGTTGTACCCGCAGTAAGTCGCCGTCGCAGTTGTTGTAAGTCGCCGTTAGTTATCGTTTGTTGCAGTCGCCGTAAGTCGTCGTTGTACCCGCAGTAAGCCGCCGTCGCCGTTCTTACTGGTGAATCCAATTATCTTTCTGCTGTAGGTAGTGTGTTTGTTGTCCCCTTGCGGAGTAAGTAAGTATTTGGTTAGGTGGTATTGTTGGCCCTGGCTGGGTTAGGAGTGGGGTCGTTTTTTTATTTTTTTTGTTCGTTTGGATGCTCTGTGTTTTGCGTCGCGTGGCTTGGAGCCACACAACGCTGGAGTTTGTTGGGTTGTTGTCGGGCCGTGAGGTCGTCCGACTTTGTGTTTGGGCGATTGAATTCGTCGAAATTAAAGTAGGTTGTAAAGGTAGTTATATTTACTTGTAGATTATTAGAAGTTTGAATTTGTCGCTGTTTTCACTTTTTTTTCCTCGAATGTCTTGTATTTGAGTTTTCGGGAAGTTCCATTAAGTTTTGTTGGTTTGAGTGTGATAGTACCTTGTCACAGAGGAGCTACAAGTTTTGTGGGAGTTCTGTTTTGTTGCAGTTACTAGAGTTGCAATAAGGCTGGAGGACCAGCCGGAATTTCGCTCCTAGGGTAGCAAAATTCTTCCGAGTTGAGGGGTCACTGTTACGTGGAGAAATCAAAGGGGTAGACCCAGAGTACTAAGGTGATGTTTTCTCCCTTTGGTCTTGTAGATACTCTGTGGTAGATGGTTAAAAAATAGGGTTTCCGCTCTGTGCTTGTAAAGTTGTCAGTTTGACATTCTGGCCGGGTGCCGAATTTTTGAGTCTGTAAAAAGAGGTCAATGACCTGTTTTGGGATGTATTTTTGTTTTGATAAAGAACTATGATAAAGATGTAAATGTTATTGTTAGGTTCGAGAGTGTTTTGTGACGGTGATATGTTTTTGTGATTGGTAGTGCAAGCCTCGACGGGACAGAAGTCTCGCCAGACCTAGCCACTTTTGCGTTAGTTGGAGACTGGAATCGCTTTTGTGAAAAGGCTAGGGGAACTCGGCCATTTTTTCCTATGCTTGTCTTGGCACGACGCACTTTCATTGTTTTAACAGGAGGAACTCTCTTCTAGCCCTGGTGAGTCTTTAAACCCTCGCTAGGAACCTGGTTTTTACTGTTTCATTAGTATTTATCAATAAATGGTTGTTACAGGCGATACATTCTTATAAGGTGACGCCACATATATTCCCCACGCAGGCGGGCCGTATTTTGATGTCTGGAGGAATAATAAGAAGCATATTTCACTGCTGGTTTTTCTACACAAACCCTGGACGTTGCCCGTACAGGTGGGTTTTCCTATTTTTTACAGTAGTACTTAATTAACACATGGTCCTTAAATTCCTTTGTGTCTTCAATATGCCTTTATAGTTTCAAATGATAGCAGGTGCTAACTGAGTTCTTCTGCTCATTGCAGGGTTTTTTATTTTACTGGAAGAAGTTGCCTGGTGGAAGCAAAACAACTTATTACCCTTTCCGAGTCAGCCTACTGACCGGATAACTGCTGTACATGGTCACACCACTGCAGCGAAGCAGCATAAACCTGCACGGTAGCCCATTCGGTTATCGGTCAATATCTATGGCGGTGAAGGTGATTCCACGGGAACCAGAGGCATTGGTAACATTTGTCCTATCCGTTGATCGTGCAAAACTTTTACTTTTCCAATAGAAATTCCTTTCTATTGGTGGCGCCCAATACTTCTAGTTATAATTTTAATACCTTGTGACGGTAAAGATTTTTCTAGGAACAACAATTGCAATTCATCTCAGGAAAACCCACTTTTCTCTCTGACTGTAATTAGCTGGCATAATTAAATTAATTCTAAGTACCTAGTTGGAGTGTAGGGTTATAAACATTAAAAAATTACAAAGCATTCAGAATAATTTATTTACTCAAAATTCACCCTATACCCCCGCAGGAAAAATGGTAACAATACCATACTGAGGAAATAAATAGCTAATAATTTATATTTCCTTCGTTGACATTGAAATCAAGTCTCCCACATATTGTCAGAAAGTTGTTACAATTTATGTTCAAATCAATCAATTCCAAGGTGAACTTTTTATTCTTAATAGCTTCTACAAATGTTAGCGCTTATACTCCTGCAAAGATGTTTACCTACCTTTTTCGGTTTCTAATAATGCTGATGAAGTAGCTTGTAGCCCAACTTTAAACAAAGATTTAAGGGTAAAATAATTATTAGGCTGTGATAAATTATTTTAACCTTGCTAAAATATTAAGCAATCATGAAATAAACTTTTCACTCCTCTTGCTCAAAAAGACCGTCATAGTGGCGTTCCAGAGCGAAGAAAAAGATTTCTTCATCTAGGGGGAATTTAGGGGGAATTATTTTTTATTTTTCCTGTCAAATGACAAAAAAACATCGTTCATCTTCGTTTGCCTACAAAAACGAATTAGTCTTTAGTCAAAAGTAGAATAATCATGAATCGACTCGACTATTATCGACTTAATACTGTTTCAAAAAAAAGTACAACATTATATATTTGAAAATGGAACTAAAATCGGCGATCTCTTTGGTAGAATGCATGTAATGTGTTGAGGCTATAGAAGTAATAAATAAAGACTGGCGCGATATCTTTAGATTTTTTTTCTAATTTAAAATTGAATTGGCAGTGACGTAGTGACCGTGATTAATTTTTCATAGTTTATTGGATTATTTTATTTTCTCGCAATCGTAGTGTTCTCACTACGATTGATTGATTCTATAGTGTAACATACGGTGCTAAAAACCCATTAAAACTCGGTTTCTATTTACTATTATTGAGCTAATTGGTAATTTTAGCTCCTTTATAACTACTACTATCTACTATTGCGCGGGTGCGGGTTCGAGTCCCGCTGGAACGAAAGTTTTGGGTTACATTTAAATTTAAATTTTATCTACTATTTTTTAAGCCCTTCTGACATTATTAGTTTTCTATACACCGCATACATATTAGAAGCATTTACTAGCTAGGCGCATACCTAGATACCCACGAGACATATCTGTGACTACCAATCTTGATGTAAACTACAACTATTTGATATGTATTGTGCATTGTACAAGTATCCTTTCAATCTTAATGTTTTAGAAAGTTGTATGCAGTGAATTTGCTTATCGAATAATATATTATTTGAGTAAATAGACACCTGCTTTTATTTAAGAGCAAATACGTTGTGGCTGTTGCTGCTCTGTTTTGTAATAAAGATTTTGTCGGAGCTAAACACTATTTATTATAAATATCTTTGTAGCTAAAGCTAGAACTAAGCTGTAATTTACCATTTCCCACTTAAAATTGAAAACATGCATATCGTTATTCCCTTTACGTAACTTTCGATGGACCAAGTCCATCATAGAGGTCGCAGGAATTTCTATAAGCTGATGATAGAGACGGAGAAGACAGTGGGGTCTAATCTTTAAGACACACTACGATAATTTAAATTTGAAAATTCACATGTGTTAGTTATTTTTTATGTAAATAGCAATAAAAAAGTGGTGGGCTATATTTTCGGAAAATATACTATGTATATTGCCAGGTGTCCTGTCCAACTCCATTTTAGTTCCGTTATACGATTCCCAACATCTTTGAGCCTTGTTTGACTTCGTATATCGACGTTGGGAACACGGTCTATATACTTGAAGCCGAGCATAGCGCGTTCCATGGCTCTCTGTGCCACTCTCATCCTGTACACAGCCTCCTGTAAGCTGATGATGGAGGCGGATAATCACTGTACACCTGGCCAGACGAGGTGATGATAGGTGGAGTAAGGCGCTAACTGAATGGCGCCCAAGAACTAGGTAAGAAACGTTGGTCATCCAGCAGCGAGATGGGCAGACGATATCGCATGCGTCGCGGGCCAAACTTGGATGAGACTGGCACGGGACCATAAGGAATAGCAGAGGTCCATACTCAGAGTGGGTGTAGTAAGGCTGTGGATGATGATGATGATAATGATACAATTAATTTTACGGGTGATAATTATGAATATATTATAATTTAACCATGTGTCCCTCAAAAATAACTCAACCGGTAAAAACATTAAAAACAAACATGCACAGTTTGCGTGGAATTGCATATTACGTATATCAATGCTGAAATTACAGCGACGAATTGGCTTTTAATAATAAGTTGACGTTATCTGTTATCAACTTGTACTGTTGTAGCAGAGTTGTGGCCACACCGAGTGCAACATGGAATTACGAAAATTCGGTGTGTGTGATATTTACTGTGCTAGACAGTAAATATCAAATTTGATAAGTAGATAGATTTGAAAAATAAACTGAACCTAGTTTCTAAACTTCCTCGACTTTCCAAGTATCAAAATTATTTAAATAATATTTTTTGTACTTAATAAAAAATAAAAAAAATAAAAATAATGCTTGACAGTTTACATAATATTATCTAGCCCCAAGCTAAGCAGAGCTTGTGTTATGGGTACTAGATAACTGATATACTTAATACAATACTTTAAATAGGTAGATATGATTATTATACATAGAAAATACCCAGAACACCCTGAACAAATATTTGTTCCGAGGCGGAAATCGAACCCGCGATCTCCTGCGTCGCAGGCCAACTTTCGCCCGCCGCGCCATAGAGGTCGTCCTAGGAGGAAGAGGAGGATAATGAACGTAAAGAGTCGTCGTCGAAGGCCGATTGAGATATATTACAATACACATGAGACAATGCCTCACCAAATCTTACAATATTGATACATAAGCCATATCATGACAGCTGAGTGGCACATGTCATGTTAGTTTCTATTACGATATCTGCTTGATTAAGCATTGTCTTGTACCAGTCGATCCGGCTTTCTTACATCAATGTTCACGGCGTGTGCGCTTACGCAACCTGCCACAATTATTATCTGTAATTGGTCCGCAATCCAGTACAGTTTATAGATACCAATCCAGGGTCGGATCAGGTTGAACTAGGCCTTCAGTTTCCATTAAACACTAAAAATTAGATACCACGCGGTTACTGCTCTCTAAAAAGCAAGTTATAGACCAAACTACTTGACGACGAATTAAAAATTAAACTGTATATTTTTTTTTTTTTTTAATATTTGCAAATTATACGTTATTGTTCAAATATGTAAAAATTGTCCAAATTGTTATAATTTTCCAAAATATACGAAAATTGGCCATTCCCCCTTATTTTCTAAACAAAAAGACAACAATTTTGAAAAAAATAGGGCCTTTCTGTATTGGAAATTAGTCGCGGAAATGTGTTGCTTAATTTCACCGAGGTCTATTATGTTGAATTAATTTAGGGGTTGCTATGGTAACCTACTTGTACGGAACTCTCTCCACGTGTGTCCGACTCACACTTGATCTGTTTTACGATTAGACTGGTTTGATAGTTAAGTCGGTAAGTCAGTCTGTCGCGCTTCAATTTATATAAAAAGTCGGTAAGTCAGTCTGTCGCGCTTCAATTTATATGAAAAGCGGGTAAGTCAGTCTATCGCGCTTCAATTTCTATGAAAAGTCGGTAAGTCAGTCTGTCGCGCTTCAATTTATATGAAAAGTCGGTAAGTCAGTCTGTCACGCTTCAACTTATATAAAAAGTCGGTAAGTCAGTCTGTCGCGCTTCAATTTATATGAAATTAAATGAAATGAAATATATTAAATTACAACAGACGTTACAAATACACAAAAAGTACAATCTTAAAAGTAGTTATCTTTTACTCGTTAAAAGTGTGTAGGTACCTAACTAAATGAAATCATCATGAGGAAAGGGGTAGTATGTTTAAAATTATTCCAAATATTTTTATTATAATATGATGTATCTAAAAATTTATGCTTTTCGCAATTTTTCCTTTATCTGTGCTATAAGACGTTACTTTTTACCAAATTTCAAGATTCTGAGTTCACGGGAAGTACCCTGTAGGTTTTGATAACCTTCACAGCTCTATGGAACCATAGACTTGAATATTTATACACACGTTTCTGAGAAAAAGTGTCTTGACACACAGACGGACAACAAAGTGATCCTCTATAATGGTTCCGTTTTTCTTTTTGAGGTATGGAACCCTAAAAAAGCCCAAGAAAAAAACCAGCTTGAGTCACCTGGATGCTTGAGCACCCAGACATGAGGTAAAGAACATTTCTTTGCATGGCTCTGAGGAGCAGAGATCCCCTAATAAATCTGATAAACCTCCTTAGAAATTTTCGAGTTTACGAAAAATCACTAGCGGTAGTAGCCCGACTTCTACCTACCTCGTTTGTAGAGAATATATATTTTATTTACAGAAAGAATAACACTACTATACAAGTACCTACTCGTATAATACACATAGTTCAAAATGGTAAAACAGTTGAGATGTTACATAATCTAAGATAGGTCCTAAGATTTCAATATTATCCCAAAAATTACCATCGAGACATGATTCGAACTCGATTTCGATTCGAACATAGCTCAACTGATCCAAATCACTACCCGAAGTAAGTAATAACCTAAATAAAATCAAAAAATCTAATGGTGATTCGTACGTATAATCTTCTATAGGCTAAATTTTGGGGAATGTGCCCAAGAACTACATGATCTGACCCCATCATCTCATTTTCATCATAGGACAAGCAAGCACACAGCTCAGTACCATTTTACGTCATTAGTATACCCTTATTACTAGGTACTAAGCGTATCGGTTCCACCTTTATAATGCGTGAAACTCGCTGCCGTATCTTTCCTGAAAACTATAATCTGGGTATCTTGAATAGTTGCCTTCTAGACCTGCTTGCTCCATCGTCGGCTGCATCTTGACTTACCAACAGAGGGCCTGCCTAGTACAGGTTGGTTTAAGTTTTGCATTCGGTATCCCAACTATCGAATTGCGAGGCGATATTTGTTTTTATGTATGGTTTTGATCAGTTTCTCAACAAGTCCGCTAGGGGCGCTTATAATTTTCTGCATACAAAAACGAGATTACGAACTCGCAATTCGGTTTTCGTTACACAGAGTTGTAATAAATTACAAACCTGTGGAAGGCCCTCAGGTGAGATCGTGCTCAAAAGAACCACAGAATTATTCATTGCGTGCTAGAGTTTTTTCGCCTTGAAGTGTAGATACCCAGGTTTAATTTAAGGAACATTCTGTCTTTCATTACTTTCTCTGGTCTTCCATTCGATAACATAACACTGACAGTCATATAAGGATCCAACACTACCCCACTGAACCGTTGGTAATACCTACAACTACAAGTACCATGGTACCACGATATCCAGACCCAGAAAAAATATTTGCAGTTTCTTCCGCAACGGGAATCGACCCTGAACATCTCGCATCTCAGCCGGCTACTCGGTTCCTACGCCACATTGGTCATCATGATGTTTGGACCGGACCAATTGTCTCTGCCCCCATATTAGCCCCTTGCAATGAACCTGCCTTTATGGTTTTGCTTATACCGAAATTGCACATTTGGAGAAACAGCTCTGTACGAGTACGTATAGTGCGTTTAACTGAATTATTGAAAGGAAAGGAAACCGACGTGTTTAACAAAATATTGTCCTATAGTGTTTCTGGTACAGTGATCCCTCGGAATTATACTGTAGTATCCATGCATATTTTTAATCTGAATATTGTAATAGATTTAGTCAGTTGAAAATCAAATCTACGACTATGAATTTTGCGGCATGCCCCATTTAGGTGGGATAATACGTCGCAAAATTCCTAATATTTAGCTTAAGATGGGGATAACGCAGAATTACCAATCTTAGATTCGATTTTTCGACCAACTCAAGTAAAAAATATTATATGGATACTACATTAAAATACCGACGGATCACAAAGTAAGAAACAAGATAGGACAAAATAAAACGATTAAAAAAACACGAAATTACTTCAAACTTTTGGCTAGATTCGATTATTTGTCAAGATGGTACAGATTATTGAGTCGAAAATTGGATAAATAAGATCAATACAATAAAACGGAGGGTTCACCCACGGGGTTTTTTAAAATTATCTATATTTCACGAGACATTCAATAAAAACCCGCTTTTTAGAGGCGCGTGGCGTTTTTGAAGATTTCTGCCTGGCGGTAGCGCAGCCTAAATTGTTTTAAGATTTCTGCCTGGGGTTGACGCAGCCTTAAGAAAATAAAACAAAGAAGTCGAGTAACACTAAGTATAATTTATTATTTTGTATAGAAATACATTAAAACTAATATCCTAACTGTATGACACTTCACGCCTTCTTGGGGAATTTGTTCTTCTCTGATGGCTGACCTTCGTAGTAGTTTTCACTGCAAATATACAAACAAAAATTAAAACAATAATGTTAAAATACAGGTCCATAATAAGACCCGTGTCATTAATAGAACTGAACTCTGAGAGCGATCTTAATTTGGGTTCCAATTTCAAAGTATATGTTGCTCAGGGGGAAAACATAATTTTAGTAATAGTAGAGCTTTTCTGTGAAAGAATTCGCCCGGGGAAGTACTACCACCATACCTATTTTTACCGCAAAGCAGTAGTGCTCGCATTGCGCATTTGTTGTGTTCCGGTTTGAAGGGTATGGTTTCAGGTGAAATTGCAGGCACATGAGACTTTTCATCTTTATGTATCAGGGTGGCGGGCGCAGTGCAATGTCACATAGGGTGCGTCCTAGGTGCACGTGACCTATGAGGTAATGCATTGTTAAAGGCAGAGGTTACCGCTGAACATCAGGTGGGCCATCTAATCGTTCTTTCATACACGATGTTAAAAAAATATAACATAACGTGGGCTTTATATGAAAATCGATTCTTAAGGAGTTGCAAATGCGAGTTCCGTGTCAAATCATCATCATTGGAATTCGCTGGATGAGATCGCTTTTAGATAGCTACCGAGTATCATGGCTGTTGTGACGACAGCAGCATTCTAAGGCGAGGCTGAAAAACAGCGTGGCTGAGCCCTCGACCTTTTCTTTTACACTAGACTAAATATGTTATTTTTATACTTATATCCTTCGTTTGTTTATTAGTATAGTGTAAAGAATAAATGCCCTTTTTTTTTTTCAATACGTACCATCCCTCAACCTTCTCGGGGTTATCGCACATGAAGGTTTCATCGTTGTACACTTTTCCAGAAGGACAGCTTCCCTTCTGAGGTTGAACTCCGTTACGGCAGATGTAGAACTTCTGGCAGTCCTCGGGGTGGGGGAAGGTGGGGTGGGGGAGGGAGCGACCGTTGGGCCCCATCACTTCACCGTCGGGGCAGGTGAAACCGTCGTCTAATACATCTGGGAAAAAACAAATATTATTACATACATACATTGACACACCTTTTTCCTTGAAAGGGTAGGCAGAGCCTCAATGGGCCACTTTTCACCGTGGGTTGCACCATCGTGGGAATATATACGTGGCAAGTGGTGACCTCATCGCCGCCATTACTTCCCGCGAATGGTTCGGCTAACGCTTTCTTCCAGTAATAACACACTCCTCTAGTCAACAAGTCCGGGTAATAATCCCTTAGTCATTCTTGGGACAGACGACACCAATTTGACATTTTATTCTGAATTTATCATTTGAATGTGGAACAGTCCATAAAGTTCATCATCAGATCAGAAATTAATTTAGTGATATTTTATTTATTTTATTTTTCGTAAACAGATCTTAAAGTCTGACTATTTACGTCACGTTAACACACACATGCAAAGCGCAAAGCGCAAATTCAATAGATCAAAATGAATGTTTTAAAAAATCCCACCAATATTATAAATGTCAAACATCGTGTTTGGTTGTTTGTAACTCACTGACGCCGAAACGGCTAAACCGATTTAAATGAAATTTGGTACACGGATAGATTATGATCTTGATTGAGCTATAGGATACTTTTTATTCTGGTACAACGCGAGCGAAGCCGCAGCGAACGTTAGCTATAAATAAAAATGGCATTGTGTCCTAGTTTCCGTGTTAAACATAATTTCCTACGTATTTTCCTTGCATACGTTGCATCAAAAATGTTGGCCTGGTTATAAACCCGAAATTACAGACATTTAAAACGAACAGCAGAAGAACAATAGAACAACATTCAGAAATATGCATATTAATCAATTCATCAAGATTTAATTTACAGTAGCGTCACGTCAACACACATGCACATGCAAAGCACAGTGTGAATGTCCTAAGAAAATAACGTCACGCACACAACGTGACGCTGCTGTACATCAACACTTGTGTTGATTAGTGTGAACGTTCTGAACGTTGGTCTGTTATTTTCTTAGAACATTCAAACGATCCATTCAAATTGTGCTCTGCATAATACATAATGTGTTTTAGTTTGATTAGTCTTGGAAATGAAGTCGATTTGTCATTTCAATGAAACCTAAAACAATGATTCGTTGCATTTTAATTTGTTGTTTTTTTTTTCAGTAGATATGTACAGTAAATAGTGGATATTCGAGCAGATACGTGCACGGAGCACTAAGGAAAGAAATAAATAAATTTAAACAAAATGGGGGAAAGAACTTGAAGTAAAAACAAGAACTTTTGCAGCTTTTTTGTACAAACAAGAATTTTTGTAGTAGTAGAGCTTTTTTGTGAAAGAGTTCGTCCGGGAAAGTACTACCACCATACCTATTTCTGCCGCAAAGCAGTAGTGCTCACATTGCTGTGTTTCGGTTGGAAGGGTAAGGGTGCCGGTGAAATTACAGGCACATGAGACTTTTCATCTATGTCTCAGGGTGGCGGGCGCAGTGCAATGCCACTTAGGGTGCGTCGTAGGTGGACGTGACCTATGAGGTAATGCACTGTTCATAGGCAGGGGTTACCGCTTAACATCAGGTGGGCCGCTTGCTTGTTCCAACATCCAAGTAGTATAAAAAAAAAAAAAAGGCTTTGTTCAAATTATTAGGCACCATGGCTTCCACAAAACAAAAAAAATTAATGCACTCCGATTTATGTTAGCCTCGTATGTGCCAACTTTCAATGCGTTTGTGAACAATATGGGGGATATAACATCACCTTGTCTCACTCCGCGGCGCAATTTGATAGGTTTAGACAGATTTTTAAGTTTTTTTTTAGCTTGTTACTTTTTTTTAATGTCATTTATATGGTGGAATGTTAAGGCTTGCCAATCCAGATAATTTATTTCTAGATGTCGATGATATTTTAAAAAAAAATCTCTGAATCAAAATTTGATGAAATGAAAGTGACTGGTGCTTCCTAGATGTGGGTGCTAGATGTACTTGCTGGGTATTCACTATTCACTGCAAAGCCTGTATGTATAAATTAAATATCCTCGTAAAATATTACGTGATGGGAAAATAAATACGGTGAACCAAAGCAACGTTATGTTTATGTTAATCAATGGAGACGGTCTAACCCAGCAATTTAAAACTTACAGACCAAAAACCATAAATCAATAAAACTCAAAAATCATGGTAAATATCCCGTTTCTAGTGAAAATTATGTTACAGACCAAACTTCAAATCGAGAGCGAAAAGCGGTATTTGGACTTCGGGCGTACCATATATATCTATATTATCACAGGGATAATCAAAGGATTATGGATATAAAAACATAAATATATGGAAGGTACCATTTATTTTCAGGCTAGAGGGAATAGGTGCCTTCTAGACATTTATGCTCCATCTTCGGCCACACCGTCACTTACCAACAGGTGAGATCGTGGTCAAACAAAGATCTACCAATGATAAAAAAAAGAAAAAAAAGCACTTTCATGCTTCGACCAAAGTAAAATAAATGGACTGGCCTTCCCCATACAAAACGTCCGTGAAAAATAAGACAATTCGGATTTAGGGTACGGTCAACAAATAAACTATCTATCTATCTATCTATCTATCCAGCCACTGCTGAGTAAAGGCCTCTTCTCTATAGCGCCACTCCTGGCGGTCTTGTAAATAAACTAGGTGAAATTAAATTATTGAACTTCTTAAAAACTGTATTTTTTTTATACTTAATACTTTAACAGATGCAATGTGTTTTCTAAAGTTATTTCAGTAGGTTTATAGTACAAAAAATCGCCGAAAAAAATTCAATTATTGAATGAAACTTTTACAAAAATACATGGTTCCCTTCTGTTTTATGTAGTTACGTATCTATTTTTCAGCTCTCAAACATACACAATATAAATCAATAGAAAAGCAAGTCCACCTAAGGTCTTCAGCTCAATCAATTTGTGAAAAATATATTTTTCATCACTCAATAAACTAAGAAAATATCATAAAAATCGTACGGAAACATAAATGTATAAAAATTCCAGTATTTAAGAAACTGCAGAGTGCAGTTTTAAGAATTTTGCACAATGAGTTTTTTTATACTACTTGGAATGACAGATCAAGAAGATGGCCCACCTGATGTTAAGTGGTACCCTCTGCCTATGAACAGTGCATTACCTCAGGTCACGTCCACCTACGACGCGCCCTATGTGGCATTCCACTGCGCCCGCCACCCTGAAACATAAAGATGAAAAGTCCCATGTGGCCGTAATTTCATCGGCACCCTTACCCTTCAAACCGGAACACAGCAATACGAGCACTACTGCTTTGCGGCAGAAACAGGTATGGTGGTAGTACTTCCCCGGACGAACTCTTTCACAAAAGAGCTCTACTACCACTAACCGTTTTTTGGCGTATAGAATTCATTGTGTAGAAAATGATCAGAGCTAATACGGGAAAATGTATTCCACTTCCAAAAGTCGTCTGTTCTTGCTCGTCTTATGACTTCTATCCATTTTTTTTTACCTTAGATTTCTTTTGGAAAGCTATAAGGTTAATTTACATGCCATTACATATTATATGCAATTACCTAAAGCGACGTGCTTAGCAATGTTTTGGCGTAAATAATGCAAATTACAATTCTAAATCAATACGATACCCCTTAGGCATCAGATTTTTTTGCAGTCTGTACCGGACCATCCGTCATGCGTGAAGTCTTGTCAAATATTTTGTCGCTGTAGTTGGAAAACTAAATAAGTAATAACAACAACAAAACCAACATCGCGAGAAAAACGCGATTTACTGTTTTATTGCGTCAAAATTGGCAATAACTTTTTTATCGTAACTAATTTTTCAGTCCGTGTTTTGATATGTTATAGATTGGTACTGTATCTATTTTTGAATTTAATGATAATACATTTTAGTTCTTTTGATTAAAAGAAAAAAAAAAAAACGATTATGTATTTTTTCCTCGCCAAAGTTTTGAATAATTGTAATGATCTATTATTTACTTATTTGAATATGACAATCCTATCCATGGGTATAGATTTATATAATATTAAAATACATTTTAAAATAAAACCAACTTATAATCATTTCTTTTTATCAAGACTGAATATTAGAAAACTACTGAAACACCTACATTATTTTAGCAGACTTATAAATTCAAAGTAAGTGACATAACAAACTTATCATACGACTAATGCTTATAAAATCAACAAAATGAAAAAAAATTGTGGAACACAATAATTCTAAGTATCAAAAAGAAAAAGGTATGTCGACTAAAATTAAAACTATCTACGAGTATAAACTTGTGTCTGTTAACTTTCATTCAGAGTGGGGAACATTGAGATAATGTCCTGGGGCGTAGTCCTCCTTGTCGCTCGTCCTCTAGAGCAAGACGTGTCCATCGACATATTGTATGGGCCATCATAACCATGCAATAAAGTCGATTTCGCAAAATGTGTTACTTATGTAGTTTTCCTACCACACGGCGATTCATAAGTTTTTTATCAATTGATGAAAATTATATTACAAAACCTTTACTTACGAATTAAATGCGATGCCTGAAGCTTTATTTGTATTTCTTGTGTTGTTTGCACTTGCAGAAAAGCACAGGAAGGCATTGTATCACCAAGGTATCTAATTTTGGTATTTTTCAGCATAGCTGTCACTCGTTGCCGTGACAAAGACTGACTGCAGCGAAGTATACTAGCTAGGTCTGTTTAGAAGCTTCAAAACTATCGTTCCCTAAGGCCCGTCCATTCATTTTATTTACGTCGATGCTTTCATGACTGCTTTTCGTTCTCACTTTGAAATTAAGTAACCGTGTTACTATAAAATTCGAATTATCTTTGGAATAGCTGCACAGTGTTTTGTTTTTTACACTATCGAACATTTTTAAATTCGATCGAAAGAGGTAACTATGTACACGGTGTAACTATGCAAATGTTGTTTATATGCCTATTTTATGCAGGATGTTTACTTTTATTAGCATCTCTCTAGCTAAACGCGCTGACTATCTGCATGGAAGATTATAGATATAAGACCAAAAAAATGCATGGGGCCATAAAGCAAAAGGTTATTTAAAAAATTACCCTTAGTGATTTGATCACACTTCCTATTGACAGATTCTTTCCAGTCACAGTTGGAGCTATCCTCGTCGAAGTACAGGCCAGGGGGGCAGGAGTGCTCATTGGGGACACCCTCCGCGCAGTACAGGAACTTATCACATGCCTGTAATCAAATTAGATAAGTTTAGGAAAACATACCATCTGTGACGTGGTGTGTCTCGCTATAAGAATACTTGACTGTACTTCATGAGACTTTTCATCTTTATGTCTCAGGATGGCGGACGCAGTGCAATACCACATAGGGTGCGTCCTAGGTGGACATGGCCTATGAGGTAATGCACTGTTCATAGGCAGAGGTTACCACTTAACATCAGGTGGGCCATCAGGTTGATCCGTCATACCAAGTAGTAAAAAATAAATACAAAATAAGACCTCTCCATCTCTCCTCCATTGATGTTCGTGGCATCACTTACCTAGGCCCTGTCTTAAAACCAGCGCTGCACTAAACCTAGGTTTGGTGCAGCTTATACTGAGACAGGGACCTATTTGACCCCACACAACATACATCGATGCCTTCACCTGATAACACAGATAAAATAATACCCTGATAACAACCAACTTTGTACTACTTTTTTTTTTACTTGGTTTATTTTTTATTTTTTATTTAGTTATATGTTTGTATTGTTTGTATTGAAATTGTCCTTAGTACTAGTTTTTCATTTGTTTTGTGTGTGTTGTGTCCTCGTGGGGGAAATAAACTAATTTTCTTTATTTTCTCTTCCCGTGGATTTTGTAAAAAGGGATGAAGAGAGTACATCAGGATGCGCAGCAGCGTCCACCTGAGTACTGTGATCACCAATCCGCCTGCCAAACCTGGTGATTAAAGCTAATTCCCCCACTGCATTCTATGGGAGGCCTCGTCCAGCAGTGGACGTGTAAAGGTTGTTGATGATGATGGTGATATCCTCTATTATAACAATAGAACAAAATGAATCCAAGGATTAATTCTCTACAGTACATTTTAGTTATTTAACATTTATGTTGAATACACCTATTTAAAATCCCAGCCCATTACAAACGCGATGCCTCTTAGGTCACATCCTAGAACCTATCTTCTGACATTATACGTATATGAGTTATCTACTACCCATAACACAAGCTCTGCGTAGCTTGGGGTTAGATAATGTTGTGTGAAATGTCCAGCATTGTTTATTTGATTATTTATCATGTGTATATTTCATGGGGTTTGAAGAGTTAATATCCAAAATAGGAACAAAATTTGTATGCAGAGGGCATGAGCTCTCTAGCGGTACAATGTTCTTAATAGTATAAAGAACGTGTTTATTGTTGGAAGCCACAGTTTACGTGGAGGCCGTTTAAGTCACGATTGCTTGAACTCCCAAAATAGCCTGCCAGGATATTACATGAGACTTGGTAACTGGTTATTTCGCAACCTACCTGCGGGTCGGGATGCACGAAATACCCGTTTTGGCGCGGACAGTCCTTTGTTGGCTTCGGCTCCTCTGAAAAATTATGTTGAATTAATAACTAAGTAATTTATGGAAAAATATTATTCCACACGCCATGGCCAGGGATAGCGCAAGGCAAGAAGTAAAGATGCAAGGTGATAAGAAAGGGCTTTTTTGCCTAAACAAAAGAAAACATCGGACATAAATATTTTATAAGCATTTCAACAGAGTTTTGACGGGGAATTCTACCTTGTGTGTAATAAAAAACACTAGTTTGAAATGAGTGACGGTGCTGTGGTAGTTTATATGTCCGCCTAAAAATAACTCCTCCCGTGTATGTCGACCAACGGAGTACACCAGGGGACGGGCAACAGCTTTTACCTGAGTACTGAGTACTTTTACTGAGTCGGCGATGATGAATCAGTGAACCAGTCAGTCAGTCAGTGAGTCAGGTTAAGCTCTTACATAGGTATAGATAAAATATGTAGGTACTTACGAAGTTCTTTCCTTTCATCGCATTCTACATTGGAGGGGATGTCACACAACTCCTTGTTGGGGTGTTCGTCTGCGAATACTAGCCCATCTGGACACAACTTCGCTTCAGATTTTCCTGGAAATTCATAAAAACTATTAAAGCATTATTTTGGAAGCATAGTCACTGTAGTAATTAATGAGTCGAGTTACAGGCACATTATGAAGGTAAAGCAAAGTGGTAATTCCGTTGGGTGATATCAACGGAAATCAAATGTATGTTAATTGCACGAATTACAGATTATGCAACTTTATTTTGAGGCTATTTACATTATGGATCTGGAGGTCGTTATTATAAGACCTATTTCTGCCGCAAAGCAGTAGTGCTTGCATTGCTGTGTTCCAGGTATGGGAGTCGGTGAAATTCGCATTGCTGTGTTCCTGTTTAGGTTTTGGTGGAATTACAGGCACATGAGACTTTTCATCGCAGTGCAATGGCACATAGGGTGTGTCATAGGTAGACGTGACCTATGAGGCAATGCATTGTTAAAGGCAGAGTTAAAAGTTACCGCTTTACAATCAGGTGGTCATCAGATTGTTCCGTAATTGACAGTTATAAAAAAAAATAAGCGTAAGGTACAGAAGGTACTTAGTAGGTTCGTCGACCCCGCCGGCGGGGTCGGTGCATTGGTAGAGTGTTTTCTCTGTCTGCCTGGATGACATCACTACCCTAAGAGGCAGTGATAGCGTTACCAGGATCACCAAAAGCGTGTATTTTTTATACTACTTGTTATGACGCATCAAGCAGATGGCTCACCTGATGTTAAGCGGTACCCTCTGCCGATAAACAGTGCATTATCACATAGGTTTCGACCACCTAGTCTACGGAGGGACTTCACGCAATTACAATTAGGTTCATTTTAATTATAACTTTTGAGGTAACCTACCTAACGAAGAACAATTAATATGAAGTACCAAAATGCCTTTGCCAAAAAACACTCGATGAACGGTGACACCTACTCAACTATAATTTGACATTTACTATGCAGCATTTCAGTGCAATAAATTCCTCGTACTGTGACGAAGTAGACACTTTCTACTCGACATCTCAAAGGACATTGTCGCAACACAACTAATGCTGTTGCATATTTTAGATCCTACTAGCTTTTGTCTTCGGTTTCAACCGCGGCAAAATAAGAAGACATTTGGGAATTCAATTTGGCAATTACTTAGAATCTCTATTTACAGATAGACTAATACGAGTAGTATATAGAAAATTTTAAAAATACATGTGTAACAGGTAAATACCGTTGAAACTGATCTGAAGATAGCTCAACTGATCCAAATCACTACAAAGCGGAAGCATCCCCACAGAATAAATAATAGTACAAGGCATCCCTAAGATGTTGACAGTATTGCCACGTTGAATGGCAATACAAAGAAGAGCCAGCTCTCGGGTCAAGCGTCACTTCGACCCGACGCCCTGGAAGAATTTTGAAAACGCGAATGGCCTCTTTCCCCTCGCACCCAGACTCAACCCCGAAAGTCTCAAATACGTTAGCTATGTCTAGACTTGCATATTAGTGCCTAGGACCTATTCGAACTGGTCCAATAATAACAAGTTATTAATTTTGTAAAAAATAAAAAAAAACCTCAACGCAATGAAACGGCTGAACCGATTTTGATCAAACATAGCTAAGAACACTCCCAACAAATTCACCTTTCAAACAAAACAAAAATCTAAATCTGTTCATCCGTTCGGGAGCTACGATGCCACAGACAGACACACACACACACACACAGACACGTCAAACTTATAACACCACGTCGTTCTTGCGTCGGCGGTTAATAATTGCTTGCGTATCTACAACCTGACAAAATCGATTTCAACAATAATAATTGATTAAATGATAAAATTAATTCAAAGTGTCAGATTTTATCGATTTTGTTCAGTCGTGTGTGCGACATAGTTCACTGTGCCGTTGTAACATCTGTGGAAACGTTGGGAATTTTCACACTCTATTTACGGTTGTAACGACACAAAAGCAGCTGCGAAAGGTGCAGTAACGACACATTAACAAACAGTAATGTACCTTTCCAAGTTACAATAAGTTTGGTCACGAAACGTTGTTTTCAGTTTAAGGTGAATGCTCACGCCTGCGGCGCGAAATTCAATTTTTGTAGTGTTTTTTGCCCATTACAGCTCATCAACACTACTTCAGATAGCGAAAGTTGAGTTCGCGAGTACTAGGAGACTTAACACACATGTTTTAATTGATAGTATCTCATAAACATCATCAGTTTAGCTACGATACCCCTAAATAAGAAAAACACTGTAGAAATGTATTTAGGGGTATTATAGCTAAACTGATGATATTTATGAGATACTATCAATTAAAACATGTGTGTTAGGTCTCCTAGATCTCGCGAACTCAACTTTTGCTATCTGAAGAAGTGTTGACGAGCTGTAATGGGCTAAAAACACCAAAAAATTTGAATTTCGCGCCGCTAGCTTGAGCATCCACCTTAAATCGATATTTATTAAGCGAAACGAAAAAGGGATGTGCCTCAGATCTCCAAAACTATAAAGTCTTCAAAGTAATGTGGACTGATTGTTTCCTTTGGTTTTGTGCTCACTAAGAAAGGATTTTACAAAATTCAACCCCTAACTACCCTTTATTATGTAAGTAGGGATTACTCGTCCTCAGATCTTTGAAACTATTTGTAGACTTGAAATTTGGCATGAACGTTCCTTTTGACTTCTAGGTGCTCACTAAGAAAGGTTTTTACGAAATTTTACATACATACATACATAGATACACACCTTTTTCTCCAAAGGGATAGGCAGAGCCTCAAAAGGCCTCTTTTCACCGTGGGTTGCACCAATAAATTCTATTTTTAAAATCATTGTTTCAATATCCAAAATTATTTTGGAAAGTACTGGTACTTTGGGTACCTACCTGCTTTTATTATAAGTTCTGATATAAAAAAAACTAAATAAGATGGAACTTTCAAAAATTTCATAGGTTAGGGTCAGTTAGTTAACTAATAATCAAAAATGTACTACAATGCAGCTAACGTATAAAAATAAAGGTTTACAATTAATCAGAGTGGTAAGGAAAGGTGCAATTATATTTAACAAAGATCTAAGTACAGTTTTTTTTTTATTACTTAACGTTTAACCATGATGAGCTCACACCAAGGTGACAAGTTTACCCATGACAGGTCTCCACTAACCCGTTCTGAGTATGTTTGCCAAGTGTTAGTTTGTTCTACAATTTCTAATGCTGTTTGAAGTAGGTACCTAAATGTGAATACCAAATCATTCCCACACATAAGCACGTATTTCTCTTCATGTGCAATGCAATTTACTTAGTTCATGTAGGGTTGCTAGATGGTCGGGATTCGTATGAGTTCTCCCGACATTTCTGAATTCAAAATCTCCCGCCAAACAGCTTATCGTAAAGTTCTATAGTTAGCTCCGATCAACTTGTTTAAATGCTTTATTTGTTCTCAAAATTTAGTATTTTTCGCGGGTCGCTCCACTCGCTGATGTAACCTGTAACATCCCCTTTCGCACTCAATTACTTATAATTTCCGCTTGCTTTAACTTCTGTGGCACTTGTTGATCGTTTAATCCTAAAAGCACGGAATTTTGAGGCTCGTGTCACACGCCAGTAGCTTCTGATTTGTACTGGATATTCTTCGCTTCTAAAAATACAAATTTTGACTGGCTCAGTCCGCTCGCCAGTAATTTCTATTGAACTAATGTTGATCACTCTTAAAAACATTGACTTTTTGCGTGCTTCTCCACCCCCCGGTAACTTCTGTTTTTACCTAAAGTAATATTTTGATTAATAATATATTTAGTTTTTCAGATAACTCCAAAATCCCCACTTTTTTAGTTTAGCCTAGGTAATTCTGTTCTGCGATCGGGCAACCCTGAATGCATGCCTATTCTTAGAACTCTTACGATACACTCTGCAGTCGACCTTTCATACGATACTAACCGTTGGTACATTTGTAATAAAGGTCACATTGGTACGGGTCCGCGTAGAAACCGCTCTTTTCAGGGCAGTTGAATTCTTGAGCTGAAACTGAAAAAAAAGTTTTATGTACACAAAACTAAATAGAGCAAAGATGCGTATACATATAGACATACGGCAAAGGTCGAAATAGAAACGAAATAATTCTCATTTTTCTGTACCTTTTTATCACGTGCTGTACTTAGCCCTATCATAGTTATATTAATCAGAGATGAGATCGCAGAGCATGGGCTATACGATTTCCATTCAAATTTTTAAGTCAGTGTTATTTAGAAACCATATGATTTTATTACAAACTGACAAACCACGGGTAGAAAAAGAGACAAATTATTATTTATTTATTACAAAGTTTATTACGGGAAGTACATATTAGTGTATTTATCATGAGTACAAAAGGTCATGGAATTTGATGAGATAATATCAATGAAAAAGCGCTCTAGCGGTACACTCCTCTTAAAGGTCGCAGGAAGATGGTGGAAGGAGGCGGCTCAAGATCAGTCATCGTGGTATAATACGGCGAGAGCTATGCCCAGCATTGGACTCATATACTGATGATGAAATAATATTAGCAAAGATATACCTAATGTAAGACAAAAGCTACAAAATCATCATCTTTGTTTGTTCTATGAACATCTAAACCCAACCTAACTCGGTCTTACCATTGATAGCACATGGCCTGACCAGAAACCAAGGCTATAAGGTATAGAAACCTACTGTGGCAAGCCCGACTTGAATCATAGTCTGGTTTAAATTTGTTATTTAGTCAGATACCTTGCTTGAGCAATTTATTTAATAGTACTTATTTATGTATCTAGGAAATAACTATTTATATTAATGAGTAAATTTCGTTGCTTTAATTTCGAAAGGTCGTTTAAACGAGGTTTTGAAGAAACCTTCTGCAACTTGGAGGTATATAATAATAAAACGGGTTTAGTTTTTATGGTAATATGTCCAATAAAAACATTTTTTTGTATAAATTACGTGCTTTATAAATATAAAGGTCTTGGGCGGTAATTCATATGCAACTATAATATCCTTGTTGAAAGCACATCGCAACTTAAGAACTGTTTGTATACGATGACCTTAGAGACTCCTAATTTAACTGAGTCGTCGTCGTTTCGTATGAGGTAAGCGCTGGCCTCTGGTGTCAGAGTTTGTCAAGCCGCCCGAGGGCCTCTGACATGGCTTATCAACTGCTATTAATCAATAACAGCCGGGACAGACAGCTTAACGTGCCCTCCGAAGCACAGAGCGATGGAAATCCACACATAACTTAGAAAAGTCATTGGTGCGGAGCCTAGGATCGAACCCGGTATCGTTGGATTCTGAGTTGCACTATTGAACCGTTAGGCTACCATCGCTATCATTTAACTGAGTGCTAATAATTGTCGATTTCTGTGGCACGGCGGGCGAAGGTTCGCCTGCGACGCAGTAGGTTCCGGGTTCGATTCCCGCCCCGGAAATATTTGTACTATCTGCAGATATTTGTTCAGGGTGTTTAGGGTACTTTACATGTATAATCAAAAATATCTATATTGTATCACAGTTATCTAGTACCCATAACACAAGCTCTGCTAAGCTTGGGGATAGATAATGTTGTATGAACTGTCCAGCATTTTTTTTTTATTTAATTATTTCGGAATATCCTTTAGTTACAAAATTTACAGTTACAGTATTCCAGTTGGTGTTTTGTCTCTTTCGATCGAATTTGAAACTAAATAATAATAATAAATAAATAAATAATGCTGGACAGTTCACACAATATTATCTAGCCCGAAGCTAAGAAGAGCTTGTGTTATTGGGTACTTGATAACTGATATACTTAATACAATACATCACATAGATAAATATTTGTTATTATAATATAGAAAATACCCAGAACACCCGGAACAAATATCTGCCAGATTGCACAAATATTTGTTTCGAGGCGGGAAGCGTACCCGCAACCCATTGCAACACAGGCGAACCTTCAATCGCCGCGCCAAAGAGGTCGTACATACAAAAAAATAGTAATAAAATAATGAACACTGTAACTATTCCAAGGATAACACGAGTTTTATAGTTACTGTTTAAAGTGATTTAGTAGTGGACGTAAAAGTACTTGCTCATTATAGTTCAATAATTCGTTCCGCCAATATTACCCAAATTTGTTTGCTCAACGTTTAATGGCTCACTCGCATGTGATTTTCTATTACGAAAATACTATACGTTCTCGTGACGAGCTTTAAAAGCCAATTTGCCCTTGCAACATATTGAATTGAACGTAATCAATGTAGCACTCGGGGCTACCACTATCTTTCCGAAACTGAACTACAATACAAAGTCAAAGTTGCGCAGTGGGTTGTGGAAAGAGAATCCTTGGAGTTTCTCTACGTGATAGAATCCGAAATGAGGGTGATCCGTAGAAGAATCAAGATCAGCGACACAGCTCTCAGAATTGACAAGTTGAAGTGGCAATGGGCAGGTCATATAACAAGCAGAACTGTTATCCGTTTGGGAATAAAGGTGGCAAACACAAACTGGCCGACACAAAAGAGGAAGAAAGTCGTAAACTATTTGGAATACAACCTATCATCAATATAAGAGTACATTAAAATCTAATGTACTCTTAACAACTCTTAAAAACAAATTAATTAAAAACGACTTAATGAATAAATCGTTTATAATTATTTGTTTTTATTATTATCGTTTATTATTAACTGACTGATTGACTTGTATCATCTTATAGCCTAAACCAGTCTTACAGACCTAAGTTTTTTGCGTTCTAGGGTCTAAGAAATTAATTTCCGAAATATACCCCCTAATGGGATACAGCGGGGTGTTGAAAATTGTATAGAAGAATTACAAATGAACTAAGTTGCGGGCATTCCACTATAGTACTAATAGGCCATTGATGTAATATTACTGTAGTTTTTTACTCAATATAGAGTATGTATAAAAATCCGAAAATGAAATCAGCATGAGGTGGTAAGGCCCCTGAGCTGTTATTGTATTCCATGCCTAGTGTTGGGAGGCGTGAGTGAAAGGAAGGAACAGTTCAGTAAGCCGACACTCGAACAATGGTAGCTGGTCGTATGGCCTTGGTGACACTTCTATGATATGGTTCTACCAAGACCTAAAAGGGTTTAGAAGCTAGAAAGTGCAAGATTAAGAAAAGGGTTAGAGTTTTATCTGTCTTTTCTATTTTCTTTCTTAAATTATTTGCAGGGAGAAATGCAAACTATTAATAGACGATAATAGAAAGAATAATACAACTAATACAAGTAGGTATATACAAAATTTAATGAAATCATGATACTGTTGTGCTACCTGAAGACAGCTGCTAACGATCTAAAGCTAGCTCAACTGATCTAAATCACTACCAGATAATAATTATAAAAAGTGAAGCTCCGAGTTACCCATAAAATGACACTCTACTCTATGAGTAGTAATAGTAACTACTACTACTTACATTTCACCGGTTCTGTCTTGGTCACCCGTGTTAGGACTGTGACCAGCTTGGATAAGTACCACTAATATAAAATAATATTATAAATTTAAAAGTTACGATGCTTGGATATTTTGTATGTTTGTTACTCAATCACACCAAAACGGCTGAACCGATTTCGATGAAATTTGGTACACAGATAGATTATGACCTGAATCGACCTTTGGGATACTTTTATCCTAGTAAAACGCGAGCTAGGCCGCGGGCAGACAGAGATTTGATTTGATATAGTTTGACAAGTTGAGTTGTACTCGTAACGATATTGTGCAAAAGATATATTGGTTACACTGGTAGTTTATTTGGTGGTAGATAAGTACATCCAAGTGGAAGACGTTTGGGAAATATTTAAACATTACTTTTGAATAATTTACCATAACATTAATATGATTTTATCATTACAACAGATAAATCATTACATAAAAGTCATGATGTAATTCTGATAATTTGGAATTTAAGGGCACAGCGACTTTCTCCTAACATAAATAGATACGCGTAGGTAGGTAAAGTGTTTATTATACACTTTAGAAAATATATATCGCTAAAAGTGATCTCTTCCAGACAACCTTTGGATGGACAGGATAAAAAAAACACAAGAGGGCGGTGTAGGGCACTACATACATATTATAACAGTACCTGAGGGCCTAGTACTGGTTTGTCCAAGCTTTGCATTCGGTATCCCGACTATCAAATTGCGAGTCAATATTTGTGTTTATTAACGGTTTTAATGAGTTTCTCAACAAGTCCGCTAGACACGCTTATAATTTTCTGCATACAAAAACAACATTTCGTCTCGCAATTCAGTTTTCGTTATGCCGAGTGGATCCAAATTACAAACCTGTACTAAGCCCTCAGGGCGTCCGAGCTTTACTCGTTTTTTTTTTTGTAAAATCGCGATTTCCCAGATATGAGATATAGCTATGCGACGCAGGAGGTTGCGGGTTCGATTCCCGCCTCGGAACAAATATTTGTGCGATCGCAGATATTTGTTCAGGGTATTCTGGGTATTTTCTATGCATAATAAAAAATATCTATCTATGTAATATATTGTATTAAGAATATCAATTATCTAGAACCCATAACACAAGCTCTAGATAATGTTGTGTGAACTTGTCCAGTATTATTTATTATTTATTTATTTATTTAGCTATATCGATTTTTCCCCCAAGAAACCTCCATGTAGTAAATCGTTATAGCCGTAATCGTTAATAAATTGTTTCCGAGATTACAAAATTCATATTTTATATTTTATTTATACAGATATTGTTAATTTTATAGTATAAGATACCTAATATATTTAAATAAAAATGTAGTACCTACCTACACATACATACAAATTAACTATTTAAATAAATACTGTTACATGATAGTTCATAATAATCTAACAATAACTGATAGATGAAGTGAAAATTATAATCTAACAAAGCTCTTCGAGTGAGAGTTATTCCCAACTTAATTTTATCAATTCACTCACCTAGTCCGCAGACAGCCAGGCCCACCACAAATATAAAACTTTTCATGTTTATAATAATAATTAATGCCGATACAGTAACTAACAACACGTGCGTTTCCTTCCGTAGGTTGCCCTGTATTGGTTGCTTGTGCCTATTGAGCCCCGCACACAGCTCACTACAGCCTCGTTCGACTGATGTGGATGCAATTACGTTATTAAGTAATAATAAACTATAGCAATTTCTTATATAGTTTTCTATAATTTTGCACAGTTTGCCATAAAATTCTTTTTTTATACGAGTGTACGATTCCGGTGAAGAAAGATGACTGATAATAAAAAGATATGCAACTCTTTTAAATACACTGTTGGATAGTTATTTCTCTAGTAACAACAACATTACGCAACTTTAATGTCATCTCCATGACAATTTTAAGTATTTTTAATTACGGCCGTAAACTTTCTAAAGAAAGAGCAACAATTTTTTGAAGTACCTACTAAAAACTTTTTTGATTGTAATTTTTATTTACTAAGGTTGAAGTTCATTTAGTCTTAAGAGTGTTTTTGATGTGTAACATCTTTCCTCTCGCTTTCTTGCAATCTGTGGGAGTGATTTCATGAAATGGGACGGAAGTGTGTAACAGGAAGCGCGCATTTTTCCGAGAGATTGGTACATTCAGCCATGTTGCTTATTGCCAAGGACGTGAGATGTCAGATGTTACACATCATATGCGACTACTGTTAGGCTCACTCGTTTTTAGTGTTCCGTACCCAAAGGGTAAAACGGGACACTATTACTAAGGCTCCCCTGTCCGTCTGTCTGTCTTTCTGTCTGTCTGTCTGTCTGTCTGTCCGCCTATCACCAGGCTGTATCTCATGAACCGTGACAGTTAGACAGTTGAAGTTTTCACAGATGATGTATTTCTGTTGCCGCTATAATAAAAATTACTAAAAAATAGAACAAAATAAATATTTATGGGGGCTCCCATACAACAAACATGTTTTTTTGCCGTTTTTATAGATAAACCGCTGTATCTCATGAACCGTGATAGTTAGACTGTTTAAATTTTCACAGATGATGTATTTCTGTTGCCGCTATAACAACAAATACTAAAAAACAAAATAAAAATTAATATTTAAGGGGGCTCCCATACAACAAACGTATTTTTTGCAGTTTTTATAGATTATGGTACGGAACCCTTCATGCGCGAGTTCGACTCGCACTTCACTGGTTTTTTTTGTTTGAATGAATGACGGAACAATTAGATGGCCAACTTGGTATTATGCGGTAACCTCTGCCCATACCCTTACCTAACAGGTTACAAACACCTAGGACGCGCGTGGCTAGGCATTGCATTGCCACCCTACGACCTAAATTTGAAAAGGCTCGACGAATGAGTGCGAGTGAAATTGTAGGCAAAATGCCTATAATTTCACTCGCACTCATTCGTCGTGGTTTTCTATGGTACTAATCCAGCAGTGGAGAACTGCTATGATTATTATTGTTAAAATGCATTGCACTCTTATTCAGGGAAAAGCTCTAATCGAATGGATGTATCACCCACAAAAACGATGGTACATAAGCGAACACGACAGCTTTTAAACATAGGTATGTACATACTTACATACATAACGTGTGGTAGACATAGCGAGGTCCTGAGACGACAGCCTCGTTCTACCAGTACGTCAAGGTCAATTTCATGTTCAAAGTCGTTCACTTTATCGATATAAGTAGGTACTAGGTACATATTTAAAGCTGAGAGCAACGGTTCAAATGGATAATGCGGTAATGGTTGAATTTAATTTGAAGGCCGTAGACTTTCACGTTCTTGCATTCCTTGTTTGCCTATGAGCTGGAGAAATTTGTAGAGAAGTCTTAGGAGCCAAAATATGCACTGTAGATGGAAGTTTTTTAGGGTTTCGTACCGAAAGGGAACTTAATACTATGCCTATGCGCCAAGCGTCCGTTTTTCTGTCTGTATTCTGTCCAGGGTTATATCTCGACAGCGGTAAGAGATAGTGTCTCTTACCGCTTCACTTGTCTTTTCAAAGATTATGTGTTGTGGAATAAATAAATAAATAATAAATAATGCTGGACAGTTCACACAACATTATCTAGCCCCAAGCTAAGCAGGGCTTGTGTTATGGGTGATAACTGATATACTTAAAACGATACATTACATAGTTTTATAACAAACAACAAATATCTGCAGATCGTACAAATACTTGTTCCAAGGTGGGAATCGAACCCGCAACCACGTTCGTCGCAGGCGAACCATCGCCACAGAGGTCGTCGGAATGAATTCTATATGTGAAATATTATATCCCGGGGGTCCCGTAAACACTTCTACAATCAAGGAATAAAACCGATAGCGCATTTTAATCTTTTACTGGCGACATCTAGGCTTGAGTTGAGTAAACTACGGAACCCTACAATATGCGTGGTTAGAGAGGGGACGGATGTCTGGTTTATTGAAATCTTTATTTCCTACAAACACTACAAATCTATCATAAAATTTTGTATGAGAATCAAAGTCCTGACCTTTTTATTTTGGTCGAAGGTCCTTACTGACTGACTGACAAAGCACAGCCCTAACCGCTGGACCCAGAGACTTTAAATTCGGAGGGTGGATTCCTTTTAGGGTTTTTTTATTTTTATTTTTTTTATTAAATATTTTTTTTTATTAATTACTAAGTGACAATATTTCGACTAAATTTTAAAGTCTAATACTGTGACGTAGACACATCAGCGAAAGCTGCTCGTCTATAAATTAATAATAATAATAATAATAATAATAAATAGGACACCCAACACAGAGGTCAACAATTTTTAGAGGTCATCAAGGTTAAAATGGGAACCTTTTATTGAAATACTTGAGAGAGGTGTCGTTTCAAAGGTCGTTTCACGGTGTGGTTATTAAGATTGGCCGCGATCTTACCTGTTGGTAAGTGACGATGCAGGCAACGTTGAAGCACGAAAATCTAGAAGGCACCTATAGATACCCAGATTATGGTTTCCAGGAAAGAAAAACGACGGCATTTTCTTTCCTTAGTAACTTGTTCGCAATATTAAGGTTGAACTGTATCGTTTAGTGCGAATAGAAAGTATACTAACCAGGTAAGGATGGTACTGAGCCGTGCGTCTGCTTCTGGTAGTTTGGAGTCTAGAAACATGTTTTTTTCTAAAATATAGAATGTCAAGCTTTTCACTTACCTGCTTACGCTCAATGAATAATAAACAGGCAGACAATAGAAATAACAATGCTTGATAAAACCTAATCTAATTCACGCACGAGGTGTACCTTTATAGAATTTTTATAAAGCCTCTGCGCCTCTGTGGCGCGGCGGGCGACGGTTTGCCTCCGACGCAGAAGGTTGCTGGTTCGATTCCCGCCTCGGAACAAACATTTGTGCAATCTGCAGATATTTGTTCCGGGTGTTTTGGGTATTTTTTATGTATGATAAAAAAATGTCTATCTATGTAATGTATTGTATTAATCAGTATTGTATAACCCATAACACAAGCTCTGCTTAGCTTGGGACTAGATAATGTTGTGTGAACTGTCCATCATTATTTATTTTATTCATTTTATACAACTGTAGAAATACATACATACATACATAAACATTCCTTTTTCCCAGAAGGGCCATTGCTTTCCCACGACAACTCGGTTAAGGTGGGGTATGACGCAAAATTCTTATTTTAGATTTGATTTTTAAATCACTAAATCAAGTACAATATTCAAATTAAAAATTTGCTTGGATACTACATTATAATTCCGAGAGATCACTGTACCATAAACAAGACAGGACAGTATTTTATCGATAGAAAAAAAACCTAACTAATTAACTTCTAACTTTTGGCTAGATTCGATTGTTTATTAAAATGGAGCATATTATTGGGTAAATAATTATATAAATAAAATTAATACAACAAAGCCGTTTGATTTACTTTAGGGGTTTCGTAAAATTATCTATATTTTACGAGATATTCAATAAAAACTACTTTTTCGTGCGGCGCGAGGCGTTTTTTTTTGTATGAAGATTTCTGCTTGTGTAAATAACACATTTCTTAACACGTCAGCAGCCAGTTATACCAACTAGAATTGCCCAAAAATACCGGGTAAGACTACTTAGCTAAAAACAGTTGCTCGTCTAGTTCAGCGACCCTTTCTCAATAATGAACTACTGAACTACGGGGAAAATACTGCTCTTATAACCCTTTAGACTCAATAATTCAGCTAATTCTGGTACAAAATACTAAGCTGATGTTTTTTCCAGGCCCAGTCGTTCGACATAAAAATGAAATTGATGCTAGTGCAGTAGAACGTATAGGATTTTCCAAATTTTATTAAAATGTAGCTTGAATAAGAATCAAGACTGTGGTGTGTTTGGCCTAAGAATAGACCCCTCCGTCTCATCTTGTGGATGTCTTAAAAGCCTACTAAAAGCCTACCCGATTACCCGGACTTGTTGATAAGATTCGTTGGTATGAGATTTGTCCTGGCTGCGACTATATTCCACGATACCACTGTGAAAAGAGGCTCATTAAGGCTCTGCCTACCGCCCCCCCCCCCCCCATAGGCGGGTGTCTATGTATGTATCTTGAATAATAAAGGCACCCACTTAGATTTATTGTTTCGTAGCCTTCATCCTGGGCGGGACCAAGTGCGAAGGGTTCAAATACCGGTCGTGCACCAATGTATTTTTTGATGTGCGCATTATTACGTACTTTCGAACGGTGATGGCAAACCGGTGTGTCATATAACCAAAACTTCGAAGAATTTGCTAAGTGCATTGTACTGTACGTGTAAGTATCCTCTACGTACATGTAAGCCTACGATGGACTTAGCATTCCATACACCATCAACGCCAAAATATGGCACCTTTCAAAATCTATCATCATCATCATCGGGCTATACCAGTCCACTGCTGGACCTATGTCCCCTATGCATATTTGTGTATGTCCTCTTCCAATGCGCTCCATTTAGACTGATTTTCAGCTCTTCCCATCTACTTTCTACCAGCCGCCTTATGCAGATCGTTGCTCCACCTAGCCCCCTAGCTAGGAGGCGCCCCACACTACGTTTACCAGACGGGGTCTCCACTCTAGAACACGTTTACCCCATCGGTTTTCGGTTCTTCGGCATATATGCCCAGCCGAGTAGTAGTAGTTTTAGTAGTATTAGAGCTTTTTTGTGAAAGAGTTCGTTCGGGGAAGTACTACCACCATACCTATTTCTGCCGCATAGCAGTAGTGCTCGCATTGCTGTGTTCCGGTTTGAAGGGTAAGGGTGCCGGTGAAATTACAGGCACATGAGACTTTTCATCTATGTCTTAGGGTGGCGGGCGCAGTGCAATGTCACATAGGGTGCGTCCTAGGTGGTCGTGACCTATGAGGTAATGCACTGTTCATAGGCAGAGGTTACCGCTTAACATCAGGTGGGCCTCTTGCTTGTTCCGTCATACAAGTAGAATAAAAAAAAAGAAAAAAAAGCCCATTGCCATTTCAGCTTGCTAATTCTTTGAGCTATGTCGATGACCTTAGTTCTCTGTTGGATAACTTCGTTTCGAAATTCGATCAATTGAATTGCATTAAATTGAGTCGATCGATGACAAATATGTTAAATACACTGCCGGTTCACACTCTAGTCCTTGTAGTCAATAATCAAGCAGCATTTGACGGGTAAAACTTGACAGAATAGGCAATCTTTATGCGTTTTGTCTCTCATTTGGTTGGGACACTTGAACGTCCACTTGCTACTACTTACTTACTTTGAGGTCTTTGGGCACGCTAAATTCTTTCAATACACTGGTTCTTTCACTAAAAATCACAAGACCGTTTTCAGGGAAACCATACCTGCCTCAAATCGGGCACTGAGCTTACGAGGGTGACTCACAAAGAACCAGTGACAGGAAGGAGTAGGTACTTACTCGTCATCCACAAATACACAACTACAAACAAATAGGTATTTTGAACTTCGCAAAGCTTTAAAAGAAAATGTACCTATGCAGTGACAAGGCCAGACATCAAATGACTCTAGATAATAACTCTGTTCTAAGTTCTGATAAATTCTAATTAGAATTAGGCAACAATAAATAGGCAACAATTACTGTTGGGTAACGAATGTCTAATTACTGGTCTATCTAGAATGCCGCGGGACCAATGCGTGCTCTATTTCAACTGGTTTATGAGGGCTGTACTGGTTTGTAATTTGGAATTATAACGAAACGGTATAACGAAAACCGAATTGCGAGTTGAAATCTCGTTTTTTTATGAAGAAAATGCTATGCGTTCCTAGTGGACTTGTTGAGATCTATCTAAGAACTTAACGCCAACACTGCGATCACCAATCCGCCTGCCAAGCATGGTGATTGTAGCGTCGTCACTACAATGTAAGAAAGTATTCCTGGTTCCTGAGAAGCGGCCCCGCAGTGGAACCTTAATCTCACCACGAACACAGACCATTGTCTTGGCGCGGCAGCCATCACCGACTGACTGCCTACCATAGACTAATGTCTGTTGTTATTCCAATCGGCTACATGGAATTAGGAACAGCGACCTGCATACCGCCAGACTCCATTTATGATATAAGTATATACACTACAGCGATTATGGCAAATGCCCCTTATTCTATGTGGAAGGATTCATCCAGCACTGAACGTCTACTGGTTGATAAAGAGAAGATTCAAAGCTGTATTTAGTTAGATCTCCTACCCGTGGAAGAAGGGTAGGCCTTTGGTGTGGGACGCTACATGCGTTGATACCCTTGCGCCATCTCATATGTCCGGACATCAATAAGGGTGCGGCGGCAAATTCCACTGAGGACCTCAAAAGACGCAAATATGCAAGTCTCAACAGAGCTTACTTATTTGAGCCTTTCGGAGTCGAGACTCTGGGTACGTGGGGTACCGAGGCCCTTCGCATTTTCAAAATTCTTTCAGGGCATCTGGTCGAAGCGACGCTTGACCCGAGAGCTGGCTCTTATCTGGCTCAACGCTTCCGTCTGGTAGTGATTTGGATCAGTTGAGCTACCTTTAGATCGCTAGCAGCGTGCGTATGTGTTATTCCGGGAGTCCAGTTATCTCCATTCCAAATTTCATCCAAATCCATGCAGTATTTTTTACGTGAAAGAGTAACAAACTTCCATCCATCCATCCATACTTACAAACTTTCGCGTTTATAATATTAAGTACGGAAAGAGTAACAAACATCTATCTATCCATCCATACTTACAAACTTTCGCGTTTATAATATTAGTAGGATAGGATAGGATTGCGTCGTAACGTGGTTTCAGCACGTTTGAAGCATAGATGACGAACTTCAAGATAACAGCTGCTATTGTTGCATTGAGGTGTCAATCTCAGATAAATATCATGTATCTACATTGATTTATTGCGTGTAGGCAGAGAAAGGTCCTTTCTCTTGTCGAGGGAAGAGAGGAGAGGCATCGATCATGGGCACTTTCATTTTATTCATTAGGAGCTATTACAACATCATTTGCATTCGATTGTTTTCAGACACTATTATAATCACACGTGAGTTCGAAAGTGCCCCTATGTCCACACACTCACACATGTCATACATAATGTCTGGACCAAATAACATACCCAACTCCCTTTAATCAAACTTTGGAAAAGTGGCCCCATCTGGCTAGAATGGAGAATATATAAATAAATAATGCTGAACAGTTGACACAACATTATCTAGCCCAAGCTAAGCAGAGCTTGTGTTACGGGTATTAGATAACTGATGTACTTAATACAATATTAAAAAAAAAAAAAAAAAATGAAATCTAAATAGAAAATACCCAAAACACCCTGAACAAATATCTGCAGATCGTACAAATATTTGTTCCGAGGCGGTAATCGAACCCGCAACACCCTGCGTCGCAGGCGAATCTTAAAAATCTTATCGAATAATGTCTTTTATGGATTTTTCCACCTTGGAAAAATCCAAATGGTGCTTGGATTCTTCATTGAAATCCGCGATTTTAGTTTTATAATTTTTTAAAATACTCGGTTAATGACACCATCTTTGCGGATAGCGCCTACTCTTTCAATGTTTTATGTTTGTCAGCTATCCAACGGTGGTCTGGACCACAGACCTATATCAAGATAGACACAGCAAGTTTTTTTTTTCTACGAAACCATCATCTGTAGTATCCACTACTGGACATATGTCTCCCCCATAGAATGCCACCACAAACGATCTTGAACCGCCTCCATCCACCGACTTCCTGCGACCTTTAAAATGTCGTCGGTCCATCGATATGGGGGCACACACTGCGTCGTTCTGTTAAATTGAAATCGTATGAATTTTCATAAGAAAAAAATTACCCTCTTTTGGAACTGCACCCAACCTTCGTTACCTTACAGCTGTCTTACACAACCATTTGTCAATCTTGCTAAGAAACATGAAATCCTTACAAGGATCCTTACAAGTAGGTACAACCGCATGACAACGTTTCCTATAATGACGACCTTCATGGTGCAGTGGGCGTATTGCCGGCTGAGATTTAAGAGGTACGGGTTCAATTTGCTATTGTATATTTCATGTATCTTGTTACTAGAGCTTTTTTCTGAAAGAGTACCTATTTCTGCAACAAAGCAGTAGTGCTCGCGTTGCTGTGTTCCGGTTTGAAGAGTACGGGTGCCGGTGAAATTACAGACACGTGAGACTTTTCATATTTATCCCAGAGTGGCGGGCGCTGTGCAATGCCGCATAAGGCGCGTCCTAGGTGGACGTGACCTATGAGATTAAGGCAGATGTTACCACTTAACATAAGATTTCATCCAGATAAAAAAAACTGGTGTGGGACTAACGTTTGCATGATCTGCAAATATTTGTTCAAAGTCTGGGTGTTGTGGTCATCATCATCATTGTGATTTGATAGTCCAGCAGTGGACTTCCACAGGCTGATAATGAGGATGTTAGTTAGTTTGTAGTATTCAATTGTAATTATTCTTACTAACCATAGTGTAGATAGACAATATGTATTTTGCTAGCCCAATGATCCTTGTTGATTGAATAAATAAATGAAATAAATATACTATATATTATCATCAGCCGTTGTACGTCCACTGTTGGCCGAGGAAGTCCCCTAGATGACGTCAGTTTAAATGTACGGGAAATAAAGCTGCTTGGCTCTAAAATCCAGATTGTTGATAAACAGCATATTTGTATGTAAATATTTCCTCACGGATGTATTTGCAAGGTCTTGGTCATTTTGAAAATTGGTAGAGCTTTTATTCAGCTTATACATGATGCTTTGTTTTTTTTTTAATGAAACGAATAGGCAAACTAGCATACGGCCTACGTGATGTCCAGTGGTCACCGTCGCTTATAGACACCGGCAACACCAGGGGTATTGTCGATGCGCTGCCTACCCTGAATTAATTTATGAACATTTTTCTTGAAGCGACACATGTCGTAACCTTGCTTATTTCGTTCTCGTCAATTCCACTCCATCCCACCTCCCTGGTGTCATAACCCAGGGATCCCGGGTCTCATGACGACCTCTGTGTGGTGCGGCGGTCGAAGGTTAGCCTGCGACGCAGGAGGTTGCGGGTTCGATTCCCGCCTTGGAACAAATATTTGTGAGATCTGCAGATATTTGTTCAGGGTGTTCTGGGTATTTCCTATGTATAATAAAAAATATAAAAAACTATAAATATTGTATTAAGTATATCAGTTATCCAGTACCCATAACTCAAGCTCTGCTTAGCCTGGGGCTAGATAATGTTGTGAGTACAGCATTTTTTATATTTATTTATTATCCCAAATTAGTATGGAAGAGATCGCTCTCAGCGATAAGACTGCCCATTGTACTTCCATACTTATTTTTCTGATTGTTTTAATGTGTTAATTTTTATGTGGTGTGCAATAAAGTGTTATCTATCTAAAAAAAATGAAAATGAAAAATGTATATTTGCCGAAAAAAAGATTTACAAATACTTAAAACTATCCTGTGGTGTTCGCACTAGGCAAGCCTGTATCGCGAACACCAAAAGAGCCGATTTACAAAACGGGTTAGCATTAACCTCGGCCGAAGGTTAAAGTTAAAGTTAAAGTTAGTAGGTACCTAATGTGTTAAAAATTACAAATGGCAAAAAAAAATATTTATAATACTAATAGTGATCTTAATTAAGTAGGTAAACTGAACAAGTAATAGAAACATTACATAAATAAATATAAACTATATACTACACATAGGTACATAAATAATGAAAACTAAGGAGTTTATACATAAATATAACTAGGTATATAAAAGATGTGCCTAGTGGGTATTTTAGGTTACTAACCGTAAAACGTCTTCTGTATCGTCGTATGTAAGGGCTAATAACCACTTATTTATGATCCGTTTAGCTTCATAGACTGATTTATTTTTGATGTTGCAATATTTAACAGTGCTATTATAAACATGTGCTTTTGTAAATTTGCCAAACCGATGCGCAAAAGACGTTTTACAGGCAGGCCGTTTTATCTATCTATCTATACTCACAAATAGGTACCAACTGACATTCAATCTAAGTTTTTTGCCGTCTAATCTTATCTGGTTTTTATAGGACATAATTGGCAGATCTAAATTTCTAGATTATACTATCATTGTTAATAAGCTTCGTGTACTGTTTAAATTGGTTACGCTATCGTTGAAATCTCATCAGACACAGTCAATCCTTTCATTACAAAAATAAACCTACAAGCTGAGGTCTTCCACTCTGCGAGGTGAGTGCGTTTAGAGGCCGAAAACAAAAAAAAACAAGCTTAGAATGCGTTCGAGGTTGACGACCTACATAGGTACATATTTGGTATTACTATTACAGCTCTACGTAGAACAGTGATATATTTGGTCTATAGTACCATGTAGACATATCTCAGAATTAATAAGATGAAGAAAAAAAAAACATTAACGGTCTACAATATTACATTCAGGGTTTGGAGTCTCATTTTAAGCAAAAAATATGCTTGTGTTAGGAGAGTAAGGTATTGTGCCTCTTCTATTTCTGACAATGGTCGGATATAGAAGTCGATATCGCGATGAGTGACAATAGGCGAGCCATATAGTTTGCAGAGCCGACACCCATTGGGGAATAAATGTTCGCGACCGACTCACCTTCACACCACTCCGTCACACTGGTGTGTTGGTTAGGAAGAAAACATATTCTCGATGCTTGGGTCTCGATTCAGTTTGAATTTAATTCTAGAATACGGGCCTGCATCAGTCACATCAAAAATGTTGGCACGGCTACCAACCCAAAAAAGTTTAGTTCAGTTGTTTGACAGTTGATATATCCATATATATGATATATCCAATTAGGCTAATAAAATCGAGGAGAAATTACGAACCTCTAAATCAAGGTTCCTAAAGACGCAATACTAATATGCTATTACTATTCCACCTACAACTAGCCCATCTAAATCCGAGAAAGTTTGCCAAAATATACTGTCAAAGAATATCTTAGTATAATGTGCAGTTTATTCCTTAATATAGGTACTTGTGTTGTTTATAAATACAATTTTATCGCCAATTATTAACGAAAATGGGCTCAGTAAAAAGTAATGTTCATCCATTCCATCTGCATACTTGTGGACTGCTTGTAATTGTAAGTTTAAAGTGCTTTACGAGCCGAATCATAAAATTAAATATTCCATTTTTATTTTTAATATTATTATAATGCCATCGCGATAAACCAAAATGATCTGATATTTTCTTTGTTAAAGCGAGTGACACGATACGTGTCCTACACGATTTTTAAGGCATTGTGCCTTCCGCTTGGTTACAACGCAGATGTTAAGCAGCTCTTAAGAATTGAAAAGTGATAGACTGCTGATGTTATATTGACATAAAATATGTACATACATTTTGTGTGTCCTAAGCATCAGATGCAGATTGTAATTATTACATCACATGAACAGCAGGTCAAAGGTCATCTAAAGATCAGTTGAAAGAAAGATCTTCTAGAAATTCAATTTAGTTTGCGATTTCCTTCTAACTACTTAGTTACCTACTTATTTCGAAATTCTTTCAGCGCGTTTGATCGAAACGACGCATGGTCTAGCTCCTATCTCAATGCATTAAGATTCCATTCAGCATGGTAATGCAGCCAACATCTTAGGGACGCTTCATCTGGTACCTAGTGCTTTGGACCAGTTGAGCTACCCATAGATAGTTTTCAACGGGCTTCAGAACGGTATTCAACTGTTTGATTTGTATTTTTTAAATTTTAGTACTTAAGTACTAGTGTAAATTAATGTATAAATTACATTAACTTATATCAAAAGTGCTTGTACTATTATTTATTCTGTGTCAAAAGTAAGAAAGTAGGATTGACAAAATAAATAGTTGAAACGAGACCCGAAAATTCCTGTTCAGCTAGACGAATCAGACTTTGCACCTATAATCCATAATGCCTATGGCCATGGATTAATTTCGTTTTTTTTACTCTATATTATTATAAAACTAAATTATAAAAATAAAAAATATAAACCAAACCATATCATATTATTGATATTAGTTTATCAATTATAAATTGATATACCATATGAATAACTAATAACCCAGCATGAACCGTACAAATGAACCAATTATTTGTATCTATTTTCGACTATGCTTTGCCATTATAACAGAAGGTAACAAAATAGGTAATTTTTAATTCTTAGGATTTCTCTCCGTATTGGCCTGCATAGTATGGCATGAGTCTATTTCGCTTCGCTGCGCTCGGCTTTTGCGTAGCGACGAGCATGGTTTCCACACCCACTTATCTGCTTACTCCATGTATGAGCCTAGCGTAAAATGTCCTTAAGCTTATCATCTCAGCCTGCCAGTATCAATGGCATACCTGCTTTTGTCAAAATTGTAATAGGTAGTCTATATTCCACGATGGTGCAACCCACAGTGAAAAGAGGCCCATTTGAGGTTCTGCCTACCCCTTCGGGGAAAAACGCGTGTGTCTATGTATGTATGTATGTATGTAATAGGTAGTCGTGTCACCAGTGGAGTGTCTTAGTTACACTCAGTTATACTGATACACTAGGTTACCAATCTAACTGGCAGGGCCTTATCCAAACTGTTTTGTTTAGACTTGCTATAACAAGTTTGCTTGCTTTTATTATATACTCATATTTCTACTTAGATTATGTACCCAGTAATGAATGGTTTCACTTTCGTTATATTCCTGTTTTCCTATCAATGGGGTATAAATTAAAATTCACTCATTGTTTAACTTAGATTGTATTTAACTTAACAAGTCTTAGTGCTTAAACTAAAATATAATATCACGAAATTTAAGATCTCGATTTGGGTCCTGGCGCTGCTTCTTCTGAGTCCTTGTACCAGTCCTCGCTGAAAAAAGAAAAAATATGTTATTTTAATGAACATCAATGCACAATGTTTACCTGATTCTGAGCTATTTCTTAACCCAGTCTAAGCTAGACCTGACCAATAATGATGATATAAATCTAACGCTAGGAATAAGCCATTCAGCATGGCAATACAGCCAGCATCTTAGGGACGCTTGCATCTGGTAGTGATTTGGATCTATAGATGGTTTTCAACGGACTTCAGTAAGGTCTTCAACTGTCGTATCACGTGTGTATCGTGAAACACGCTATATATGGGTATTTTTGATTCGTTTCGTTTCGTATGAGGTAGTGCTGGCCTCTGGTGTCGGAGTTTGTCAAGCCGCCCGAGGGCCTCTGACATGGCTTATCGACTGCTATTAATCAATAACAGCCGGGACCGACAGCTTAACGTGCCCTCCGAAGCACAGAGCGAAGGAAATCCGCACATAACTTAGAAAAGTCATTGGTGCGGAGCCTAGGATCGAACCCGGTATCGTTGGATTCTGAGTTGCACTATTGAACCGCTAGAGAGGATAAAATAACCTAAATAATAGAACTCTCAGATAAAAGCTACATAAAGTTATTGTTGACTTCTCCAAACATATGTTCAACTATAATTTGTCATGGTGCAGGAATTTTTTGTGTTGCCAGTGTCATTGGTTTAATTGACCTTTATTCACCCTGTAGTTTATTTAAATACACTGCAATAAAAAATCTGAATACTCACCATCCGCGCACGTTCTCAGGGGCATCACACTTCTGCGACTCCTCGTTGTAAACCTCTCCGACCTGGCAGCCGAGGTCTCTGGGCTCAACTCCGTTCAGGCACACGTAGAACCGCTGGCAGTCGCTGGGGTGGGCGAATTTGGGGTGAGCGACAATCTGGCCTGAGGGGTCGACTACTTGTTCCTTGGGGCACTCGAAACCATCCTTGGTCTTCTCTGTAAATAGAAGTAAACACAAATTGGTTAATAATTATGTAGTCTTTTATACTTAGGTTTTAAGTCCTTTTAATACAATTTTAGTAGTAGTAGAGCTTTTTTTGTGACAGAGTTCGTCCGTGGTAGTACTACCACCATACCTATTTCTGCCACAAAGCAGTAGTGCTCGCATTGCTGTGTTCCGGTTTGAAGGGTATGGTTGCCGGTGAAATTACAGGCACATGAGACTTTTCATCTATATGTCTCAGGGTGGCGGGCGTAGTGCAATGCCACGTACGATGCGTCCTAGGTGGACGTGACCTTTGTGGTAATGCACTGTTCATAGGCAGAGGGTACCGCTTAACATCAGGTGGGCCGTCTGCTTAAAGAGTCGTACCAAGATGCATAAAAAATAATAAAAAATATATATAAGATAATCAATACGATTTTATTAAATGTTTTTGTATCTCTACGTTACAGAGATAGCGGTACTGTTTATGCGGTCAAAAAAGTATGAGGATGCGGTGTTCTGTTTATTTGTGAACTTACTATCTTGGACGTTGCATCCTTGTCTGCCAGCAGAGTCGGGCCACACGCAGGTGCCAGAGTACTCGTCGAAGTGGAGTCCAGCGGTGCACTTGACTTCGATAGGCTCTCCCTCGATACAGTTGTAGAAGATGTTGCATACTGCTGCGTCGGGGTGGGCGAAGAAACCGTTGCGGCGAGGGCACTGAGCGGTGGGCTTAGGGGGCTCTGTTGAAGAAATGTATGCGTTAGACAAGCACGTTGACCAAAATATCAACGATGTAGATATTTTACGTTGTACGTGTCACTAGTGGAGTGTCTTAGTTACACTCAGTTATAGATACGCTGGATTACCAATCTAACTGGCAGGGCCTGTTTTGTTCAGACTTACTTGAGTGCAGGTATATTTGTATTTGTAAGACGAAACCACTTTAAAAAAACTTTATGTACAGAAAGAATAATACAACTAAGACAAAGATACATTACAAAATATAAATGAAACATTTGAGCTACCTAAAGACCGTTGCAAATGATCTAAAGGTAGCTCAACACATTACTACCAGACAAATTTTAGGAACGCCTCGGTCTGTTAGTGGTTTGGATCACTATTAAAATAAAATAAATGATTGTTTACTCATGGCTACAAATAACTTAATGAAACCATCGTCAGTGTGCCCTTGAGTTGGACACGGTAAGTGCAATTTACGTGGAAATGAGGAAATTGAACGCAGGATACGACAAACAAGTGATGCCGGAAGTCAACTTGTGGGTGGTTTTAGCTGCTATATCAGTAATATTGAAGGGAAGTAATATCCCTTCACTTTGTGCCTGATTGAATAATGAGTGCATCCCCAGGGGATCGTAGTGGAACATTGAGTGCTGTATAGTCCCCTAGGGTACTGATCCAGGGGAATGCGCTGATTAATCGAGACAACGTTTATTCACATTTTGTTTAAAATTAGTTTTATCATTGTTACCGTTGAGTGATCGGCAATTGTTACCTACTATATTGAGTTTACTAAATAAAGCCTGCTATTATATATTTATTTATATTATTTTCACTTTACCGCGAGCGATGGTCACAAAAGCTCTATCAAAAATCTAATCACGTACGGCTGGCTGGATTGTTGGTGGTATTTTAACTTACAGCATTTGCCATTTATATAATATGTATAGTCCTGCAAACAATAAATACCTATTCAGTCGTTTCTAATGCGCCTTGGACGTATAACATCCATAGTTTTTTCATGCCCACAATATAATCTATTTTGTGACAGCTGGGTGTAGTAATACATGCATTTATTATGTGTCTATATATGTTTATTAGCAGTCAACCTAGAAAGGCAGCGGTGTGTGCCGACCTAGGTGGTCAAAGGTGTCTAGATACCTTCACTTGCAGGAAATAAAGCGAATGGTCTCAAGGGGATAATAAGTATTACTAAGTTTCTAGCTTCATTCAATGCTTGCTTCTAGAACCTACTATGGTTGTACTAATCAATATTGTCATAAGCTTTGCGACTGGACAATTCTCAGTACCTACAGGCCTTTCAAATCACGTATAACTTTATAGGTATTTATTTGTCAATAGTTATGGAGTCACGCCAGTAGGCATGTTTCTAACTATTAATGTCCTGTATGTGTCCTATCCTGTAATTTTGAGACTAGCGCGGACCACGGCAAGAAGACAAACAGGCCAATTCCTGCTGTGGTGAAGTCGGATTGCGATGACGAGTATACTTACGAAGTTCAGTCCTGTCTCCGCAGTCTACGTTGAAGGGCTGGTCGCACTTGTTGATCTTCCTAATGGTAGGGTCGAACACCAGGCCGTCGGGGCAAATCTTCGTGGTGGCTATTTCATCATGACATTCGTAGTACTTGTCACACTGTCTCTCGTCTGCGAACTGAGTGCCATCCTTGGCGTTTTTGGGGCAAGAGAATTGTGCACCTGAAAGAAATAGGAAATCATTAAATAATTTAAAAAAAACATAGACAGGAGGGGGCAGAAGGAGGGAAGGGGACTGCTTTTATTCCTAAACAACGCGTGCGATGCTACAAGCAATAAGCGAATACTTTTATGCCTAGGCTATTTTCGTCGTAGTACCTACCACGCGGGCCACGGCTGGTATGGTAATGTATAAATTACACACCAAGTAAGAAACGCATAGTGAACCTACGAACGTTGTTCTTGAACACTTTCGTCCGTTCCAATTCAACAAGCCATTCAATATTACGAGAATAGGCTCAGATCAGGTTTTTACATAACGATGTTACATCAACCATCGTATCAACATCACTTTACGGAGTAAGCCACACGACAGACTTTTAAGTAGCCCAACTGTTGATGATCAAACAACTTAGATTTACATAATTTGTTTGTGACTTTTAATATCGCATGCTACTTCTTTCAATACAAATGCTGAAGCTAATTATTTGTAACTATTAAATAAATTTTTTAAGGAAGTAGGATCTATTGGTTATCCGAGTATATCCTCCAAGGTGATTAAAGTAGTGGATCTATGAACGGATAAATATATAAACATATATGACGTTAAAACTAGAATAAATATGTAGAAGTTCAAATGGTAGTTCTTGATTATGGTTATTAGAATTTAAAATTAGCTAATGGTAAATGTCACTATACATCCTTGATTGAAGATGTTCAGCAGGAAAATGTTAAACAGTCTGATGTACGTCTGGTTTTAGCATAGCAACGTGTGTCATCATTGATCAAATTGATCAAGCATAGGATGTGAGGTGACATTTGCAAATACTAGCTGTTTTTGCAATTCTAATAATCAGTCAAGGTCTCACATTTGAACTTTATATTTCATCTTATTGTAAGTTCATGAATATTAATTAGGAGTTTTACTATCGGTTTCTATGAATTCATTATTATTCATTATTTTAGTAAAGTTGACAAGAATAAAGTATGTACCTACCTACTAGTGTAAAAAAACAAATACCTAACCGAAGTAGTGAAAACTAGTCTGATAGTTTCAGGAGATTGGTTTATGATTAATCTTCTGCTGAAAACGATATTTGGAACACAGACACTCACTTTAAATGTAAACCTCATCGATAGGTTTACTTGTGTACTTACATTATATAACTTATGTTCACAACTTACCCAGAAACCTAGTGAGGTACGTAATGACTGTAACTGTACCGTTAACGGTTTGTTACGCGTTAACAATGAGTTTCAGAGTTTCAGTTGTACTAATTGTTGTTTAATTGTTTGGCCTTTCGTGTAATTCACATTGAATAGTAATATTAGCAACAATTCATTCACTTTTTTCCAAACAACTGATGTGGCCTCATCTTTATTTTTGGTCTAAAGCTTTAGAATTTGGTATTTTCCGGATGTTTTCCTCTATTTATCTATTTATTATCTTTTATCATTTATCTGTGCATATTTCTTATCACAACCATCGGGTACTTAATACGCGGAATTCAAACCTGTGATCTGTCTTATAGAATATGATGCGATGCAAAAAGTTTCCTAGTAATATAACAGAGCTTTTTCCTTAACTTTAACTTATGTTGTAAGAATGTTTTCGGATAATTTCCAAGTTCATTTGGGATAATACACATTAAGGCACCTATAAGTAACATTGGAAGTATTGTTGCTATCCACGAAGATGGTGGCGCCATCCGTTCGGATATTTTAATATATGAAAAAATAATCAAACCGATGCCGAAATAAACCATTTTATCCTATCACTGAATGGTAAAGATAGGTACCGTAATTTTAACCCAGAATATTAAGCACCTAGGATTGAAAAACTCGTTTAAAAACCTATTTTTCAATATTCACCATTCCGGTACCTTAGCGCAAACTTTTCCAAAGTTAAATGTATGGGATTTGGGCTTTGCTCAGTTTGCTCTTTTAAAAGAGTAGGTAGTTATGTGCCTTGGTCGTAGGCGTCTCGCGAGCGATGACTGTGGTTTGTGATGCAAGAAGTGAAAGTGAGTCGTGTTTCAACACAACACGGTGCACATCCGATGCATCAAGGGTCACCTGACTCGGGGTTTGGTTGGCAATTCACACGATCCGTGTGATCGGCATCACCTTTGTACTACATAGTTAGATTACATAGCAGTGAGAATCTTTCAAATCACATCATAAATACTAGTTCAATCTACGTAAGTATGTGGTTACTTCTAACGTTATGATTTGTAAGTAAGTACTAAGTCATAGCAGCAAATATCAATACGCTATTTCTTTTAAATTAAATTACCGAAGAGTCCTCTTTACCTACTTTTACCATCAAACTTATAATGCCACATAAAACCAGTTAGCAAGTTAAAATTGTAAATGAAGAGGATTCACTAAATGTTTTTAAAAGTTGAACACCTTCAAGCAAAGCTGTTATGTAAAATTTTACGCAAAATGACCTTTCAAGCCTTTGTGTCCGGCCTAAGAATAGACCCCTCCATCTCCTCCAAATGTCGTAAAAGCCAACTCAGGGATTACACCAGGGAATTGCCAGCAACATCCGTCTGTGTACTCAACATCTATACTGCGATTACCCATCCGCCTGCCAAGCGTGGTGATTATGGCAAATCCAACGCCTCGTCCAGCATTGGACGAATAAAAGCCACTGATGTTTTTTTTTCAAGATATAGATGTAATCAAGTTATATTAACTACCTGGTATAGATATCCCTATGTCGGGGCGTGCTCCATTCTCGCTACAGTATAATTGATGGATACTTCTAATATACCTACTAGGTTGACCCTGACACCAACTAATCGTGTAAGCATTATGTACTAATTAAGAAATCGCAGGTCTAAATTTAAATTAAAATCTCATTAATTTAAAATTATGATTTATAATTACTTTACTTGTATGCAAATCATCATTAGGAAACTCTATTGAGAAATAGGTAAGCTAGCTGGTCAAAATATCACTCGCATAAAAAAATATCTAGGTACGTTTATTCAGACTTTCAGTTTCATTGAAACATTACTTTCCTTGACAAAGTTGCAAAACAATTTGCGTAAATTTTAATATCGTGCGGTGTCAACATTTAAGAGTAGCTCATGCAACAGTTTATAGAAATTTCGTATGACTGTATTATAAATCCGTGAAACTAAATTGGAATGCTGTGAATGTCAATGTCTGCGAACTCACTCAAGGGTGAAGCCAGTCAGTTTATTTTTATAAGTACCTATATAGTTTTATTTCCTTTGATTGTAATAGAAACTGACTTTCACGAGACACGGAAATAAATCTTTTATTGATAAATTGGCAATGAAAGTTGCTGCAATTATACTTTCATCAATGTCTTATACATAGGTCGTAGACCTAATCGTTAATACCTACGTAGATGCCTCAAATCACTTTCGGTTTCTAGGTAAAACTTGTTTTATGAACATGATGACAATCATTAATAACTAGGTGAGTAATTCGGATACATTTAGGCATCGACATCTCACAAGACCTGAAGACAGGAATGTAGCTGGACGTTGGCCTCTCCTGTAAAATGACAAGACGAACAGTCTTGTGCCATGCTGCCTTCTATGACCTTTAAAATGCCTTTTATATCTTTTATTTTAAATAAGTATTCTGTTAGTCAAACGTATAGAGATAACTAGTTTATAGGAACATTAGATTGTCACGTTAGTCATACATAATTTCTAGGTAATTGCAAAGGTAACGGTAACCTTGAATTAATGAACCTGGCATTCGTGAAATGAATATATAACTTATTATAACTCATTAAGATTCAACAGTAAGATTTAAGCAGGTATTTAAAGTTCATGACTATTTTTAGATAAACGTATGTTTTATCTTTTAAAATTGGTAATTTTTATGAGAACAAGAAAAAATACAATAATTTCATCTGTTTTCTTGTTAACTAGCCTAGAGTGTAAAGAGCCTAATGCTTACTTTCACCAACCACTTATAGGCTACCTAACGCTTACGAGACACTTAACATGACAGTTATTCATAGGAACCTGTTAATTTGAAATGCCTTAGGTTTCCCACAAAATAAGAATTCATTGGTGAAAATGGGCATAAGACTATAAAGTTTTCCAACTGTGACTTTGCGTATAAAATGAATCGTCATAAAAAGAAGGATACTACAGACTGGTGAACTGTAAGATCTGTGTTTACGCTCAATTTTTCTTAGTAAACCAAATTCTCCACAAACGACGCTATTGACTAGCAGCGAAGTTAGTAGTACTAAGATGAAGAACTGACGGATAATGAATGCCATGTACATAATGTATATCTCTGAATATGAATAAGAGATACTTAAAAGAGACATGTATAACTTGTCAAATCTAGATCAAATATATGTAAGAGCGTAACCTATGTGACAATTACGTAGTGCGTATACCCTGTCATAACTAGTGCCAACAGTGTTCCAAGTGTTGTATAACAATTTCGCAATTGTTACGCCTGTGGTTACGATCAGAAGCCAATTTGGATCGATATTGTTAATTATCTTTATGCAATTGGGGCATGTGTTATGGCGAAATGTTGCTAAAGTACTATCTAAATTTCTGATTAACAATATTTTGACATGAAATTCACAAAGATCATTTTTAATCGTAATTTATGATAAAATTATTCCTGTTCAAATGCGACCGAACTGAGAAAAATCAGGCCTAACACAGCTAGTCTTTTTAATGTTCTTTCTTACTACTAGCGCCTGTATGGTGCCTACCAAACAATGAGAACTTAACCTGGGATAGTCATAAGTAAAATTTAAAGAGAATAAGTAAAAGTTCCATAAGACAGCACACGCTACGCTTGATATAGGTAGGTGCAGATATTGCAAACTGACATGGTCGCTATTTAGTAACCTATGTATGTAGAAGATGTCTAAATAATGCATGGTATTTTAGGTAAGAACAATAAATACTATTTAGTACTTATATGTAGTTACTACAAGTAAAAGAAAAACTAGGCACAAGTTTTCGTAGACGTGTCGCGCGTTTAAGTCTTTTCTATGGCGCTACGGGACTAATGGAACTCTACGTTCAAGCCTTAGGTTTAAAAACACCGCAATATACCACATATGGAATTCCTAATTGATATCCCGCCTATTTGAATTTATATTTTACGTACAACAAGACATGGTTATATTTCATGAAATTACATGCGAAGATGCGCAGATTCGAGTCCCATTGGATCGGTATTTAAATGTATTATTTTATGTTTTGATCTGTACTCAGACACCATAATGAATATAGTGTCTAAATATGTGTTAGGTATATGAAGAAGTGCTTATAAAAGCGTGGTTTCGTTTAGTGCTTTTTAAATAACGTAAATAACTAAGTAAAAATATATAAAAGTACTTACTCGCAATTGCGGTGACTGCCGTCAATACGATGAACACTTTCATGGTGACCTTTTGATAACAAATATAAAAAATGTTTTATTGACTAGATATCGGTCCTCTCGAACCGTCGACCCTGGCGAGACTGACGGTCGAAGCACCCGCGCGCGCCTTTTCTTCACGTCCGCAGCAAACCGGTAAGGAACTTAGGCATGATTTAAAAAAATCTTCTATTAGAGAAACAATACTAATTTGCTGAATTACGCGGTTGCGTGGCCGTCGACATCAGCTGATGATGTTGTTTGGATTAATGGAAAGTGAAGTCTTCAGGTCAATCCTGTTATTGGCTTATTTTCCGAAAAAAAACCATAGTAAAATATTAAGTATACTATACTTAGTTATATAAGATTTACCTTGTAATTAATTTAGATACACCGACCAAGTTCATAGTCTAGATACAGTACCCAGTATGTAACTCGGAAGTTTTTTATTTTTAACTTTTAAGTTTTCGTCGCAGATTTTCTTTATCATGTGGAGCATGAACACATGATAAAGACATAATCTGAAAGTTTCAACGTCTCCGACGGCTGCCGAGATACACCCCTGTTACAGAATGCATAGGCTTAGTAATAGGGTCCCGATAGTCCCGAACCCTTAAAAGTAATATCTTTAAAATAAATAAATAATGCTGGACAGTTCACACAACATTATCTAGCCCCAAAATAAGCAGAGCTTGTGTTATGGGTACTAGATAACTGATATACTTAAAACAATACATTACATAAATAGATATATTTTATTATACATATAAAATACCCAGAACACCCTGAATTGATGATCTGACTGATCTGCAGATCGTTCAAATATTTGATCCGAGGCAGGAATCGAACCCGCAACCTCCTGCGTCTCAGGCGAACTTTCACCCGCTACGCCACAGAGGTCGTCCAATATGAATCCATACAGTAGACACCCAGGGGTGTGACCTATATTTTTTTGGGATGTTGTTAGGATAGATACCAATAGTGTAAAACTAAGTTTGCAACTTCTAAAGACCTGTGCTAACTTCGTGGTGCTCGAAATTTTCGCGACCTATAATGTTTAGATGACTGGCCAAAAACTGATTCAAGTCGTCAAGAATCTCCGTCAAGTATAACCCAGGTTTTAGTAGTAGTAGAGCTTTTTTGTGAAAGAGTTCGTCCGGGGAAGTACTACCACCATACCTATTTCTGCCGCAAAGCAGTAGTGCTCGCATTGCTGTGTTCCAGTTTGAAGGGTAAGGGTTAAGGGTAGGTGGACGTGACCTATGAGGCAATGCACTGTTCATAGGCAGAGGTTACCGCTTAGCATCAGGTGGGCTATCTGCTTGTTCCGTCATTCAGTAGTATAAAAAAAAAAAAAAAAAAAAAACTGCATCCGTATTCATCCCATTAATTCGTCCAAAAATGGCGGATTGATGTCCCTCAGTGTTGTTAAATACTTGAAGTAAAATTTACTGGAAATAAATACCAATATAAAAGCGAACAACAGTCATTTCAGTTTTAAATAATACTCTCTTCGCCCATATATGGATAAATACATTAGTACCTATGAAAAAGCAACCACCTTTCATATAAGGCACCCAAATAGAAGGGGAATATAATTGTAAAATCAAGTGTTAACAAAATGTGAAGTCCGTTATGTTTTCCCTCAGCACAGCATAATCGCGCACCTTCTGGACTGGAAACTCCAGTCGGGCGTCGTTGCTGACACACACAGTTTTTTCTAGTACCTGACGGAATGACCGTCTAGAAAAAACATTGCTTTATTTCAAAAGAATACCAAACCGTACAATCTAAGGAATTTTAATAAGTTATCATTACGGCAAAGTTCCTTGAGTAAATCATAAGAAAGGATATATTGTAAATGCTTACTTATTTACTGTGAGACTTACAACTTCGCATCCGCATTTATTTATGAAAACGAACCAACAACTAAAAGTAGGTTTTATTATGTACCTACTGACATCGACGTAAATAAAATGAATGGACGGGCCTTAGGGAACGATAGTTTTGAAGCTTCTAAACAGACCTAGCTAGTATACTTCGCTTCAGTCAGTCTTTGTCACGGCAACGAGTGACAGCTATGCTGAAAAATACCAAAATTAGATACCTTGGTAATACAATGCCTTCCTGTGCTTTTCTGCAAGTGCAAACAACACAAGAAATACAAATAAAGCTTCAGGCATCGCATTTAATTCGTAAGTAAAGGTTTTGTAATATAATTTTCATCAATTGATAAAAAACTTATAAATCGTCGTGTGGTAGGAAAACTACATAAGTAACACATTTTGCGAAATCGACTTTATTGCATGGTTATGATAGCCCATACATGTCGATGGACACGTCTTGCACTAGAGGACGAGCGACAAGGAGGACTACGCCCCAGGACATTATCTCAATGTTCCCCACTCGAATGAAAGTTAACAGACACAAGTTTATACTCGTAGATAGTTTTAATTTTAGTCGACATACCTTTTTCTTTTTGATACTTAGAATTATTGTGTTCCACAATTTTTTTTCATTTTGTTGATTTTATAAGCATTAGTCGTATGATAAGTTTGTTATGTCACTTACTTTGAATTTATAAGTCTGCTAAAATAATGTAGGTGTTTCAGTAGTTTTCTAATATTCAGTCTTGATAAAAAGAAATGATTATAAGTTGGTTTTATTTTAAAATGTATTTTAATATTATATAAATCTATACCCATGGATAGGATTTTCATATTCAAATAAGTAAATAATAGATCATTTCAATTATTCAAAACTTTGGCGAGGGAAAAATACATAGTCGTTTTTTTATTTTTTTCTCTTAATGAAAAGAACTAAAATTTATTATCATTAAATTCGAAAATAGATACAGTACCAATCTATAACATATCAAAACACGGACTGAAAAATTAGTTACGATAAAAAAGCTATTGCCATTTTTGACGCAATAAAACAGTAAATCTCGTTTTTCTCGCGATGTTGGTTTTGTTGCTGTTATTACTTATTTAGTTTTCCAACCACAGCGACGAAATATTTGACAAGACTTCACGCATGACGGATGGTCCGGTACAGACTGCAAAAAAATCTGATGCCTAAGGGGTATCGTATTGATTTAGAATTGTAATTTGCATTATTTACGTCAAAACATTGCTAAGCACGTCGCTTTAGGTAATTGCATATAATATGTAATGGCATGTTAATTAACCTTATAGCTTTCCAAAAAAATTCTAAGGTAAACAAAAATGGATAGAAGTCATAAGACGAGCAAGAACAGACGACTTTTGGAAGTGGAATACATTTTCCCGTATTTGCTCTGATCATTTTCTACACAATGAATTCTATACGCCAAAAAACGGTTAGTAGTAGTAGAGCTTTTTTGTAAAAGAGTTCGTCCGGGGAAGTACTACCACCATACCTGTTTCTGCCGCAAAGCAGTAGTGCTCGCATTGCTGTGTTCCGGTTTGAAGGGTAAGGGTGCCGATGAAATTACGGCCACATGGGACTTTTCATCTTTATGTTTCAGGGTGGCGGGCGCAGTGGAATGCCACATAGGGCGCGTCCTAGGTGGACGTGACCTGAGGTAATGCACTGTTCATAGGCAGAGGGTACCACTTAACATCAGGTGGGCCATCTTCTTGATCTGTCATTCCAAGTAGTATAAAAAAACTCATTGTGCAAAATTCTTAAAACTGCACTCTGCAGTTTCTTAAATACTGGAATTTTTATACATTTATGTTTCCGTACGATTTTTATGATATTTTCTTAGTTTATTGAGTGATGAAAAATATATTTTTCACAAATTGATTGAGCTGAAGACCTTAGGTGGACTTGCTTTTCTATTGATTTATATTGTGTATGTTTGAGAGCTGAAAAATAGATACGTAACTACATAAAACAGAAGGGAACCATGTATTTTTGTAAAAATTCATTCAATAATTGCATTTTTTTCGGCGATTTTTTGTACTATAAATCTACTGAAATAACTTTAGAAAACACATTGCATCTGTTAAAGTAAAACAGATTGGTATTAAAAAAATACAGTTTTTAAGAAGTTCAATAATTTAATTTCCCCTAGTTTATTTACAAGACCGCCAGGAGTGGCGCTATAGAGAATAGGCCTTTACTCAGCAGTGGGTGTTACCGGCTGGATAGATATATAGATAGATAGATAGTTTATTTGTTGACCGTACCTTAAATCTGAATTGTCTTATTTTTCACGGAAGTTTTGAATGGGTAAGGCCAGTCCATTTATTTTACTTTGGTCGAAGCCTACTGACAGTAATTTTTAGGAGTCAGGGAGATACTGAAGAACCATGAAGATTTACATTTTAGATAATGTTTAGGTGGATGGTACAGAACCGTTTCCCATACAAAACTTTGAGGAACCAATCGTTGTCCTTTTCGTATGAGGTAGTGCTGGCCTCTGGTGTCAGAGTTTGTCAAGCCGCCCGAGGGCCTCTGACATGGCTTATCGACTGCTATTAATCAATAACAGCCGGGACCGACAGCTTAACGTGCCCTCCAAAGCACAGAGCGATGGAAATCCACACATAACTCAGAAAAGTCATTGGTGCGGAGCCTAGGATCGAACCCGTATCGTTGGATTCTGAGTTGCACTATTGAACCGTTAGGATACCATCGCTAAAACCACCACCATACCATTGATACCATCGAGGAAACAATGTCCGTGATAGAATATATATAATTTCATCTGTGTTTTATTTTAATTAAAAACTAATTACAACATGTCAATTTGGTTTATTCCCGATGTCCACGTTGTCTTGTCCACGTCAACGTGGACAGTGGGAATTTCTCATTTTTATTACAAAAAATACATATTAGTATAGGTAGGTACCCCATTTTCATTACAGTAATTTTAACATGAACAGTATTAAAATTTATTTTTTTGTTATTAAACTGGGAAATTGCCGTTTTGTAATAAGTGTTCACAAATAAAACACTAGTGATGACATTTGTTCCTCGATGTTTTGTATGGTAAACGGGTTTGGACATACACCTAAATCCGAAACGGTCTGAAAACCTGTATTTTGAAGGTGCATGCACTCATAACCAGGAAAAAAACCCCTAAAATATCCAATCCAAGCCAGCCTACACAGTTCGCATCCTCGTAAATCAATATTGGCATTTCACCAGGCTACCCATGTACAGTACGCGTCATGTAAAAAGAACGCTGGAACGCCTGAAGTTGTATGACCGTCAGCGTTCTTTTTACATGGCTCGCATTATGAGACACAGTCTACCAGCCAAGGCAATACAGCAAATCGGTACAGGTACCTATAGGGTTATTTTAGTAATATTACTAGTGTCTCCCCGCGTCTTATACCTACTAATAATTAAAAAAGAGGATATAATTTAATATCAGTTATGGTGCAAAAGCATCGAGCAGCACGGAACGGAGGCCTGCAATGCTCTAAGTGCAAAAGAGAATGCAACTAAAGCCATACATTTACTTCTCATATAGCCCTCTTAACATATGACTTAGGTTTCAAATTAGGCGAAAAGAAAAAAACAAATCATGCCAGTAGGTTGCATTGGCTTTTACAATGGATTTCTAGGGGGTTAACTAATATTATCCCGAAATAAAACCCTGCCTTGTTGAAAAGTTAGGTGGGAGCTTTTTCCTAAAAAATGCAAGTAGAGATAGCTGATTCAGATCAATAAGTAGGACTTGGACCACCTATGAACATTTCAAGACTTTAGCAACTTGCAACTACCTACGAGTAGGAGTAAAAAGCTGAAACTGCATATTATAGGTAGGTACTCCATTCAACAAACAATAGCCTTGTAATGAGCAGATGCAACCACTTACAGTCTACCCACAGGTCATACGAATTAAAGTTTTGACCTCGGCCTCGTAACAATTATTTAGGTCAATCCCACTAGGTATGAGATTAAGAGCAGCCGAAAATTAAAATAAAAAGCCTGGAGAAAGTTCTCATGGATTTTATAGTTAAGGACCCATCTAACATTATCTAGCTGTCCAGTTCATTCACCATCGACCACCACAAGGCCTTTTCAGGGCTCAATCTGGTCACTGACCTAACAACAACACAATAAGCTCTGCTTAGGTTGGGGCTAGATAATGTTGTGTGAACTGTTCAGCATTGTTTATTATTTATTTATTATTATTATAACCAAGAAAGGACAAGTTTTACTACGAACGAATTAATCTTTATCCAACAAACTTATCCTCCCTGCCGTTTTAGTTTAAACTAGTGTCCACCCGCGTTTTTACTCGCGTTTTACCGGGCTTAAAGTAGTCTCTAGCTCAAACTAGGTTACAATCTATCTGTGTACCAAATCTCATCGAAATCGGTTTAGCCGTTCCGGCGTGGTTGAACAGACACAAACATCTAAACAACGTAACTTTGACATTTGGAATTAGGGGAAAGTAGGCCCAATAAAACATATCAGGGCCCAGTTTTCAAAATTAATAATGGTGGTTAGCTGGTCCTGCAACAGCTGTCTAAGTAATAATTAACTAGAAGGTACGGCATTTGTTAATACATTGATATATAAAATGCATAAATAAAACTAGTGCATTTTTTCAGTTCAATGAACGGTACGTACCCAAATTCTCTACAATCTAACAAGGCGTCTTGCATTTTAATATCTCACTGATAGTGTCCTCACGAAGCCACAGGTGTTTAATGCCACGTTTTGACCCATTGTTATAATACCATGTATCTACCTGCCAAGTACAAACCGACCTGCATAGAAATTATAGAGCAATGATCGACTGGAATACGTTATTCGTAGGATCAAAATTAGTTCACACCTGGGAGAATCTTGTAACTTGCTTTAAATTGTGTATATTATTGTTTAATACCCTCCTTCATTAGTCAGTTTCATTTAAAATAATATATTTGCATAATACCCAACAGTCACATTATGCATGACACTGTTGGGTATTAAATAAATAAATAAATAAATAATGCTGGACAGTTCACACAACATTGGCTAGCCCCAAGCTAAGCAGAGCTTGTGGTTATGGGTACTAGACAACTGATATACTTAATACAATATATTACATAGATAGATATTTTTTATTATATATAGAAAACACCCAGAACACCTGGAACAAATATCTGCAGATCGCACAAATATTTGTTCCGAGGCGGGAATCGAACCCGCCGATATTATGTTGCCCACATCCCACTCTAGGATCCCCTATGTCATGGGTAACAGGAACTACAAGTAGCATGGACCCTACCACAATACCCAGACCTGGAACAAATATTTGCAGCATTTGTCCCGCAAGGGGAATCGAACCCGCTACCTCTCGTATCTTAACTGGCTACGCATTGGAAATTTTGGTGGCAGGGATTTACATTTTTCTCATTCATTATAAAACATTATAAAAGTGATATTTGGTGACCTGATTCTCCATATCACTGACTTTTTTTGTAGTAGCATTACATGATTGTTTATAAAATTATCGAAGACACCTCTATACAAGTAATTAATTTAGTAAAAATAAAAAAAAACCCCAACGCTGACCGGCTGAACCGATTTTGATCAAACAAAGCTAAGAACACTCCAGACAAAAACACCTTTCAAACAAAAAAAAAACAAATCGGTTCATCCGTTCGGGAGCTACGATGGGACAGACAGACACACACACAGACACATCAAACTTATAACACCCCTTCGTTTTTCATCGGGGGTTAAATACAGAGATATGCATTTTACAGGCAAATGGGACCAATTTAATCCTCTAAATCTAGGTAGATTTATCCAAACACAGGCTTAAATATTATAGCAGGATTTTTTAAATTAATCATAATTTAAAGCCAAAAACCGTTTTTAGCGTATACGAAATTTCAAAATCGGTACGGAGGCTGCTATGCTCTAAGGAAATAATAGTTTATCAGGAATAAATCTTATATCCCTCGCAAGATTGATTGTATACAATTTAATGGGAAACTGGGAAACTGGAAAACCTCATGTCTAGTAAATAAATAAATAAATGAAGCTGGACAGTTCACACAACATTATCTAGCCCCAAGCTAAGCAGAGCTTGTGTTATGGGTTATAACTGATATACCTACTTAATACAATAGATTACATAGATAGATATTCTTTATTATACATAGAAAATACCCAGAATACCCTGAACAAATATCTGCGATCGCACAAATATTTGTTCCGAGGCGGGAATCGAACCCGCAACCTCCTGCGTCCCAGGCCAAGCTTCGCCCGCCGCGCCACAGAGGTCGTCCAGATTGTGTCTGTATAGATTGTGTCTGTATAGATTGTGTCAAAGTGACGTAGGCACTTATCTTCTTCTTAAATTTTATTATGTTGTTAAACATGTTATTATTAAGCTAACAAATCTGTTATCAAATTCACTCAATGTCCGGCGGAGGGCATAGGTATGCCATCGCACGGGATTTTCATAGTTTAGATACCTATGTAGTCCCACCCAGGAATCGTAGAACGATATCTGATGTAGGTACACTTAAATGAATTTTACGTCTGTTACTGAAAAAGTAATTAATTTTGTAAAATTTTTAAAAAAAAACCCCAACGCAATGAAGCGCCTGAACCGATTTTGATCAAACATAGCTAAGCTCACTCCGACAAATTCACCTTTCAACCAAAAAAGAAACAAAATCGTTTAATCCGTTCTGGAGCTACGATGCCACAGACAGACGCACACACACACAGACACGTCAAACTTTTAACACCCCGTCGTTTTTGCGACGGGGGTTAATAAAAATTACTATTACTTAGAGTGATGGCCAGTGATGGCTTTCAACAAAACGTAGTTTCAAGCATCGCAATTTGGGCAATACAAAATTGCACATTGCAATAAAATCGAAAGCGGAAGTTATAAAAATTATTTACCTAACATTATAGCAAACATAAAGGTGTCATATTGCGTAACATACAAGTAGCTAGGCGCAAGTAACAAACGATTCCAACTGGCTTACTGAAGTAACTGTACTCGTGAAGGCTCCATTCGCGTAGAAAGCAGATTGCCTGCGCCTGTCACTGGTACGACCAAATAATATAACTAGGTATCTACCTATATAAATGGTACGAGCTCTCGCACAATGTCGAAGCAGTTACCTAGGTTTTAGATGTGTAACATCTTTCCTCTTGCTTTCCTGCAAATCTGTGGGAGTGACTTCGTGTAAAGGGACGGAAGTGATGGGAACAAATGGAGATGTCAGATGTCATGTGCGACTAAAGTAAGTAAATGACTAATCGCTCGTGTTTTTTTATCTAACACCATTTTTGCCCGCGTTTTACGATAAAAAGGAGTCTATAGCTCAACCCAGGTCATAATCTGTGTAGGTAGTAGTAGAGCTTTTTTGTGAAAGAGTTCGTCCGGGGAAGTACTACCAGCGTACCTATTTCTGCCGCAAAGTAGTAGTGCTTGCATTGCTGTGTTCCGGTTTGAAGGGTAAGGGTGCCGGTGAAATTATAGGCACATGAGACTTTTCATCTTTATGTCTCAGGGTGGCGGGCGCAGTGCAATGCCACATAGGGTGCGTCCTAGGTGGACGTGACCTATGTGGTAATGCACTGTTCATAGGCAGAGGTTACCGCTTAACATCAGGTGGGCCTCTTGCTTGTTCAGTCATCCAAGTGCTATAAAAAAAAAAGTACCAAATTTCATCGAAATCGGTTTAGCCGTTTCGGCGTGATTGAGTAACGAACATCCAAACATCGTTACTTTGACATTTATCATATTAGTGGGCTTATAATAGTGGGATAGTCAAGCCTTTGACCGCCATCTCACCTGATGGTAGGTATCGATGCGGTCTTAGATACCTTCTACGCAACTTCGTGCTGACGCGTGAGGTCCGGTTTCCTGCTCTAAGACTAAATGTGCCCAATAAGTGAGTAGGTACATAGGTATATACTTTTTATTTTATTGACTATCGATAAAGCATTAACTCTGCGTGTTATTCATAATTTGTTTTTTAGAGACCATCTCGGGTTATGCTTCACAAGATTGCTTTCGAAAGATATTGCTTCGCATAGTGGCAAGGAGGGTAAATAGACGGCTGAGACGCGAGAGGTTGTGGGTTCGATTCCCGCTGCGGGTCAAATGTTTGCATGATGTCATTGCTCGCACAGGGAATCCTAGTATGGGATCGACTAAGTAGGTATGACTGTTTAGTTATGTTATACAAAATGGTAGAAACATAGAAGGTATATAGAGTATGGTAGAGTCTCCGATCACCTGGTTCTTACCGGCTGAATGACTTGGGTTTGTTAGTTCTGATTAGATATTATTAAAACGTTAGTATATATTTGCGTCATTCGCTTAGATTATGCACTTCGTGCAATAGTTTCCCCTTGCTTTCTCCACCGCAGTTCAAGGCACAGCGTTGCGTTGGTACCTACCGTGGCCTCTTGGTGTCCAGGAAGCCCCTCTCAGAAAACGATTCTTCGGTCAACTGCCGGTACCTACTGATGACGCTGCTGCAACTCTGCCCCGTATTACCTCGTCTGCCCGTTGCTAGCTTGCTAGTCAACCAAATCATGCTGAGGCAGAGCCATTTTGTTACTAGAGTTTCACTTCGTACCTACCATCAAATTTTTATCCTCTTAATCTAAGTTTATATGTGTTTCTGTGTAGCTCTTGTACACAAATAAATATACTTATATATACTTTTTTCTTTCTTTCTTCATTAGGGTTTGATTTGGGTGAAGATCCGAATTTAGTTTCGAAGTTTGTCAGTTAGGGGCTAACAAAAATAATAGGCTGTGGCGTATCCGGCTTAAGAATATACACTTCCGTCTCCTACCGTGGATGTCGTATAAGCCGGCTAAGGAATTACACCAGAGGATGCACAGCAGCATCAAACACTGCGATCACCAATCCGCCTGGCAAGCGTGGTGATTATAGAAAATCCCGTCTACTGCAACTTGTACTATTATTTATTCTGTACTATGGCGGAGGCCTAGTCCAGCAGTGCTGATGGTGATATGCAAGCAAAAACATATCTACCACAGATACATTAAATCGAAAAAAGCCTGAGAAGGTCTAGAATCTCTTCCAATGGTATTAGACTCAACTGTCTAAGTAGGTACCTACCTACCTAACGAAATAAATACTAGGTAATACTATATAGGTAAGTACGTCTCCAGAAATTAAATGGTTGTTTACATTCTCCTTGATATGACCTCCAGAATTACTTCCTTGGATTTTTATTATGATACTGTGCGAGAAAGAGACCGTGATGACGTTAGATTAGGGTTGAAATTGCCGGTGCTTCTACCGATTTAACCACACTTATGGCTTCCCAACAATCTGTGACGAAAGCGATAACCACCGACCACGTAGAGCCAATTACAGTGGCAAAATGGCAATGTAGAACGCAACTATAGTGATGAATTTAACAGTCAACAGCACCGTCCGTAACTTTGAATAGGTAGGTAGGTACGTTATTGTAATTTAACCTACTGTACATTATGTATATAGATAGATTAACACTTTATTGTACACCAAATAGACAAATAAAAAGATAAAAGAGCAAAAAACAAAAAAACCTGTCTAAAGTAAACAATGCTTAGTCTGTTCAAAAAGAGAAGCGTCGCGGCCAAATTGTGAAGTAACGTTTTATTTAGTTTATATAACTATTTCTTTAGCCTACGATTCAAACTGTCGACATTTTGAATTTTATACTAAATAAATAGATACAGTTTAAAATGATCAAAATGGAACAGACGCGCTATTGTATTGCCCGCTAAACAAAAAGTTAAATAAGCACAGTTGCGCCCTCCAATCCCACGACGCTTCTCATTTTGAACAGACTCTATTGCGTAACTTTTCAAATTGGTGAAAATTGTCTACCAAAGTTTTAGTAAACCGGCCACCGTTTTACTAAAACATGACTTGACTGTGACTTTGACGACTTGGAAGGATTGTAACGTTGCAAAATACATAACATTATACTTGAAAATGGCATATGCACACGCCGTGCGACGCGATAAAAGGAAAAAAAAATGTTGCCATCCCCCTTCATTCGCTAGTGTCTAACAGTGACAGTACTCATTTTAAGCAATGCTTTAAATTACCTAGTATACCCCAGCAGCTTTGCTCGCGTTTTACCCGAATTAAAAATAGCCTATATCTCATCCAGTTCATAAACTATCTGTGTACCAAATTACATCGAAATCGGTTCAGCTGTTTCGGTGTGATTGAGCAACAAACATCCAAACATCGTAACTTTGACATTTATAATAGGGATAAGTTAAGTTGGGATAAGTTGCGTTTATAAGTAAGAGGATTTTTAAAGGAAGTTTTGGTAAAGTTCCACAATTGTAGTTTTAGGAGATTTGGCTATCGTTTTGACTGTCAAAATTAGGTACCTACCTTCTTAATAATTATATCCACTATTGTGGATAGGCCAGATATTGGACCTTTCTTACTGGGGAATGTGCCTGGAAGAAAACGTTAGCCGTGTCATACGTGGGAAGCAATGGCAGCGCTGAGCTCACCACTTGTCACGTCTATATTCCCATGATGATGCAATCCACGGTAAAAAGAGACTCATTGAAACTCGGCCTAAGTAGGTATCTACCCTTTCAGGGAAAAAGGCGTGTGTCTGTTTGTGAATCAATAATCAGTGCTTTTTCAAATACCGAAAACCTAATTTAATCAATAATATAAAATCGTTGCGTGACTGACTGACTGACTGACTGACTATCAACGCACAGCCTACACCGTAAGCCCAAGAGACCTGAAATTTGGAGGGTACGTTCCTTTTGTGGTCTAGGGGTGCACTAAGAAAGGAATTCCAGAAATTCAACCCCTAAGGGGGTGCAGCGGGGTGTTTAAGTTTGTATGGAAAAGTACACGCGGACGAAGTCGCGGGCATTCCACTAGCACATAATACAAGCGCACGTGGCAATGACACATTGCCTACGTTACAAATCCAACTAAGCTACTCCAGCTAAATGATTTCATCATCGTAATTTGAATACCTTAATAAAACCGGTCCTAGCTGATAGATCACAATGAGGCTTTGTCAGACAATTCTAACTTTCACCTCTTGTCTGTGACTATCGCTACATGGATTTGATACGCAATCACAATCTATTAATACGCGCTTGTTTGCGTTGGCACCTTGGCATGAAGAAGCCAAGTCTTCGGTTTAAGGAAGACTAATTAAAGAACGTGGATCTCACCTACAATGTAAGGAGATAATGGCCGATGACGACCTACGTCGGTGTTACAATAGTAGATTGTATCATAAGGGAGCAACATAATATTTTTACGGCGAGGGCGCTTTTTTGAATCCAGAGCGAAGTGAGGGATTCTAGAGTAGAATCCCGAGCGTAGCGAGGGATTCTTTAGTATAATCCTGAACGTAGCGAGGGATTCAAAGTACGTCGCCAGAGCCAAAAATATATGTTGCGCCCGTGTGATACACTCTGCTTTTCATTACCCACTATGAGAAAATAAAAGGCGCCTCATATGTTATTGTAATATTATTATTTAATAAAACAAATGGTTGTTTTTTTGTGTTTTTGTGTTTTTTTTGTTGTGTTTTTTTGTGTTTTGTGTTTTTTTTGTGTGTTTTTTTGTATTTTTTTTTGAGTTGTGTTTTTTTTGTGTTTTTGTGTTTTTTTTGTGTTTTGTTTTTTTTGTGTTTTGTGCTTTTTTGTGTTTTTTTTGTGTTTTTGTGTTTTTTTTGTGTTTTGTGTTTTTTGTGTGTTTTGTTTTTTTTTGTTTTTTTTGTGTTTTTGTGTTTTGTGTTTTGTGTTTTTTGTGTGTATTGTGGTTTTTTGTGTTTTTTGTGTTTTGTGCTTTTTTGTGTTTTTTTTGTGTTTTTTTTTGTTTTGTGTTTTTTGTGTGTATTGTGCTTTTTTGTGTTTTTTTTGTATTTTTTTTTGTGTTGTGTTTTTTGTGTTTTTGTGTTTTTTTTTGTGTTTTGTGTTTTTTGTGTTTTTTTTTGTGTTTTGTGATTTTTTGTGTGTTGTGTTTTGTGTTTTTTTGTGTTTTTTTTTGTTTTTTTTTGTGTTTTGGTTTTTTTGTGTTTTTTTTGTGTTTTTGTGTTTTTTTTGTGTTTTGTGTTTTTTGTGTGTATTGTGTTTTTTTGTGTTTTGTGTTTTTTTGTGTTTTTTTTTGTGTTTTGTAAGTAATAAGTGCGCCGCAATTATCTTTGCCGCGCACTTTTTGAATTAGGAACTTAATAAGTGCGCCGGAAAACTCATTACTGCCCGCTAAAAGTTTCTCATAGAAAACACCACCGTTGGGTGCACTTAAAGGCGAACCCAGTCGTCCTTTTCGAATAGATGGGATGAAAATATTTGCTTGATATACAAGTTGATACCAATTTTGTTCCGGGTCTCTGTTGTGATGCCTGTACTATGTGTTTGTGTAGATAGATAAGTAGTTAGATAGATAGAAAATTCTTTATTGCACATAAAAAAAGAAGTACAAACTGTACAAAGGCGAACTTAATTCTAGAAAGCATTATCTTCCAGATAACCTTGGTGTATTGCTGAAAAAAGATGTACATAGGTAGTATCGGTAGTGGACAAGAAGGGAAATAGTGAATAAGTTTTATGTGGACATGGTAGGTACTGTGTAGCCATAGTTTACATTTATAAATTAGGTAGTCATTTGTTATATTTATTTATTTGAATTTAAGAGATTGTATTGCAGATTTTAAGCCACCGTTCTATGTCGTGCAAATAAATAAATAAATAAATAATGCTGAACAGTTTACACAACATTATCTAGCCCCAAGCTAAGCAGAGCTTGTGTTATGGGTACTAGATAACTGATATACTTAACACAATATATAACATAGATAGATATTTTTGTATTATACATAGAAATATATATACATTATATTTATATATACAGTTGTGGTCATATAATTAAGAACGATTTGAAGTTCTAGAAGTTTTTTATTTAAATCGTATCATACACAGAGATGTGTACCTTCTGAGAAGCAACTAGTTATGTTATATAATAGTCACATTAATAGAGCAACCTGACTTAAGAATAAAGTATGAAATCGCTAACTATTTTTTGCACATTTTATTGATTTTATCAAAGTAACACATTCAAATAGTACTGAAACTGGACAAATAATTAAGAACGATTTATTTAACTGCTCGGGAATTGTTTTGTATGACACTTAGATTTAAAAAATCACAATATTATGTAGCACAGGAAACATAAAAAGATATTTAATAAATATTTAACTAAAATTAATAGTTAATAGCATATCCACGGCTTTTAATTACAGCTTTACACCGGCGAGGCATTGACTCTATTAATTTTTGACATTTCGCAAGAGAAATAGAGTTCCATTCTTCTAAAAAAACGTCATACAGCTCTCTTAAATTTCCACACTTTGTATTTGAATCCTTTTTCTTTACTTCAAACCACAGATTATCTATTGGGTTTAGATCTGGACTGTTAGCAGGCCAGTCTAAGACAGAAACTAATTGCGCTGTAAGAAATTCCTTTACGGTGCGTGCAGTGTGCTTTGGATCATTGTCATGCTGGAATGTCCAAATGACCGGTAGAACGTCTTCAGCGTATGGTAACATTGTTTCTTCCAGTATATTTTTGTATTGGAACTGATCTATGTTACCTTCTATCAACTTTACAGGTCCTACACCATGTCCAGAAAAGCAACCCCAAATTTTCACATTTCCACCACCGTGCTTTAATGTAACTTTCGTGTACTTTGGGTCGAATGCTGTATTCGGGGGACGTCGTACATATCGTTTTCCATCAGAACATACTCTGTTTATTTTCGTCTCGTCAGAAAAAAGTACATTTTTCCACTGTTGCACAGTCCAGTTTTCATACTTTCTCGCAAATGCAAGCCGGGCTTGCCTGTGGCAAAGTTTTAACATGGGTACCTTTCTTGCTATCCTACCGTGCAATATTTCTTCTACCAAACGTCTTCGAATAGTGCGTGCTGAGATTGCTGAAGGGTTGTTTTCACCAAAATATTCTTTTCTAAGCTCATTGGACCCTTTAAAAGGATTTTGTTTTGCCATACGAACGATGTTTCGGTCATCTCGAGGAGTTGTTTTTCTCTGTTTAGGTACACGTGGAACATTCGAAGTAGTTTGATACGTAGCAAAATGCTTTACAGCGTGGAAAACCATCGTTTTTGAACATTGCAGATGGTCGGCTATCTTTTTATAAGACCAATTCTTCCGGCGAAGTTTTATTATTACTTCCCTTGTAGATTTATCACAAATTTAATTTTTCCCATTGTTTTTTCTAAAGAAGCAATCACCTTTAATCTTTTACAGCACGTAATGGCGCCAAAATTATACAAACAGTAACAAATCGACTGAGTGTTCTCTATTTAAATTTGAATAAAGGTATAAACTACTTAGCGTTCTTAATTACGTGACCAGCCAGTAATAAGGAATACTTTGTTTAAAAGTAGTGTAAAAAGTTTGCCTATTGATTTTTAGCCAATCATGTGTATCAATGAATACAGTGGTAATATGGAAATGTTTTACGATACCGAGAGAAATAAAAACAAATGCATACAATTAGTTTTGCATCTTAGTTGGAAAAAATCTTCCCTTTATATTAGCGTTCTTAATTATATGGCCACCACTGTATATATATTTATATTATATTATATAAATACATTATATATTATACCCAGAAATTAAATAATACCAGTCCATCGCAAGGTTGTCTGGTAGAGATCACTTATAGCGATAAGACCGCCCATTGTACTTGATAGTTTAATATATGTTTTTAAATAGCTTATTTTATGTGTTGTGCAATAAAGTGTTTTCTATCTATCTTCTTCTTCTACTGTAGTTCGTTTGTTACCCGTGGTCCCTGAAAGGTATCACGGGTATTTTTTACCTTTTTTTAAATATAGCACTCGTGATCTCACACTAGGATCCCGTGTAGTGGGTATCAGAAGCTACGATTACGACGCTACCACAATACCCAGTCCCGGAACAAAATTTGAAATTACAGAAACATTTGCCCACGACCTCCTCAGCCTAATCGCCCGCGCCTCGCCAAAGTTCCTCGATACCCACGACACAGCTATTCCTAGTGTAGGATCAGAACTGTGTGACTGTTGGGTCGGTAATTGGTATTTTATGGTTAAGTAGGTATGAAAAAATGAAATGTTTTTTTTTATTACAGCGAAAAGAGTTACTGTCAGGTATATTGTTATGGATACATTTTGTCCAACTATGAGTGTCATGTCTATCTACTATGTACAAATTTCATGGTTAGCCGCGGGAATCGAACCCGCAACCTCTCCAACCTTATATAATAATATATCATTCATTTATTATGTTATTATGTTAGTGTCTGTCTACCCATGGTGTGTCTGGCCTAAGAATAGACACCTTCTTCTCCTCCCGTGGATGTCGTAAAGCCGACATAGGGATTACCATTAAGTTTTCGTTGGTATAAGATTTGTCCTGGCTGCAATAAGGAATGTGTTATTACTGGAAGAAAACGTTAGCAGAGTCATCGTGATAAGCAATGGCGGCGATGAGCTCACCACTTGTTACGTCTTTATTCCCACGACGGTGCAACCCTCGGTGAAGAGGCCCATTGAGGCTCTGATTTTCCTTTCGTAAAAAAAGGCGTGTCTATGCATGTATGTTTATAACTTAGACGTGTCTACGTACCTTAAACCTACGTGGCCTTAAGGTGGTCGCTTTTCCATACAAACGTATTAGCACAAATATGGGCAAACAGAGTATAATTTTACACTGAAATGACTGTTGTTGGCTTTTATATTGGTCATTATTTGCGTCAACACATATTTGGTTGAAGAAAACAGTGGATTAATAGCGAAAATAACATCGAAATTTTAGTTCATTTATGTCAGTGTGTGAGTGTACACTGACAGTGTCACACACATAGCCGCAGATTAGATAACAGTAACATGTCACTTACACGCGACGTTGTCAGCTCGTGACTTACGCCGGCTAAGCGCTGTTGCCGCTTCGATCTGTCATATCATAATTAGCTCGGATAGAAAATATTAGAAAAACAAACATTTAGGATTGGACATGTGTATGCGAATCAGCCAGACAGCCGGAGGCCGCAATGCATTGCAAGGTCTCTACATATGAACTTTGTATAAATAATGGGAGAAAATTAAATTACAAACAACTAGACAGAAATTACAGACAAATATAATATTATCTTAATTACGTAAAAATTAAATTAAATACTACTAGCTGATCATAATTACCTATATATTTACGCACAAGGTTTTTTGAACTGAGACCTCACGAATACACACGGTTTAGGTAGGTTACCTTATTTATTTCGAAAAAATATCTATGTACATCCACATGTGGTTCGAAAAGTTAGACCTTCAACGTCGTTAAAATTCCTAGAAACGGGAGGTCAACAAAGAATGTTATACACTGGTTGTTATTTTATAGAGTAGGTACCTACAAGTTTCAAGATTCATAAATTTTAGACTTTTCCCAGTATTTGTATCATAAAAGCTACAAACGTAAAAAAAACAGCGTTGTAGGATTAGTGGAAGTACCCTAGAGGTTTTGTTTTTTTACATTTTTGATTTACCCTAACATCTCAGAAACTAAAATAGTTTTGAAATGTCGAAGCGAGGAACTTTCATATGACACCACATTTGATCTGATATTCTCACTTTTTTTTACCTCCTCTTGGACCCCAATATCTCAACAACCCCCCGACCGATATAGCTCATAACCTTACCAACAAATTGTACCAATACTATCACCTCCCAATCAAATTTCATGAAGATCGGATTAACGGTTCGGAAGTTATGCTCGGACAAACATACATACATACATACATACAAATGCCAATTCTTCCAAGTTGAATCAACGAACTCGCTTCGCTCATTCAATATTTAAAAAAAAAAACATAGTATTGCCTTGTTTCAGTCGAAGTCAGTTCTGTGTAGGTAGGTGAAACTACAATCTTCAAACAAATTCGTTGAAATGATTCCTAGGGGTCTTATTCATTATAATTGCGAGTTAGGGTCTTCGGAAGGTTCAGATATGCAGGCCCAGGGTGGGTATTGAACATTTTGCCTCCTGCTTAGAAGACAAGAGTTCATCTTACTATGACATGTTATGTCTGTTCGTGTATGTCACAGCCACTTTTTTCCGAAACTATAGGATCTATGCTGTTGAAACTTGGTAAGTAGGTGTATTCTGTGAACCGCATTCAGATTTTCACAAAAAAATAGAAAAAAACAAATAAAAAATGGGGGTTCAGTTCTAAGTATTAGTACTTAGAACTGAAACTCAATTTTTTTTTTCATCAAACCCGTTGGTGTGGGGTATCTATGTATAGGTCTTCAAAAATGATATTGAGGTTTATAATATAACTTTTTTCTAAACTGAATAGTTTGCACGACAGACACTTCCAAAGTGGTAAAAAGTCCCCCCCCCCCCCCCAACCCCGTAACTTCTAAAATAAGAGAATGATAAAACTAAAAAAAAAATGTACATTACCATGTAAACTTCCAACGAAAATTGGTTTGAACGAGATCTAGTTAGTAGTTTTTTTTTAATACGTCATAAATCGTAAACCATCCAAGAACTTTGATATTATGTTACTTGCTGCTACGGAACCCTTCATGGGCGACTCCGACTCGCACTTGGCCACTTTTTTTTTTAATTTCCATAATATTATTTGCATGCAATGCATATCAGCCGGCCTAGCCAAAAGACATTCGCTTCGAAGCGATTCCATTCCTTTCTAGGCGCTAGTCCAGATGGTACGTTCCTAAGCACTAATTTATTACTAGTAGGTAATTGTGTTTATACTGTACTAGCCATTTCACCGCAGCTTGGCAAACAAACAAACAAACAAAACAACAAAGTTTACATATTTACAGGGAATTAATTTTGTAAAACTTAAAAAAAAACCGAACGAAATAAAACGGCTGAACCGATTTTGATCCAACAAAGCTAAGAACACTCCCGACAAATACACCTATCAAACAAAAACAAAAAACGATTTCGGTTCATCCGTTCGGGAGCCACGTTGGGACATACAGACACACACACACACACACAGACACGTCAAACTTATAACACCCCTTCGTTTTTCGTCGGGGGTTAAAAAATACAAAATAATAGTGAAGATAAATAAAAAAGCATAAAAAAGATAAATATTTTATACATAGTGTAATACAAATTAACAATCTTTTTTTTTAAGGAGAATTAGCCTTTTTGAAATGCAATCCTTTCCCTCATTGTCTCGCAAGTCGCAAAGGCCTCGAAATTAAAAATAATATAATTAATTTTTATTGAATGGGTTATCCTCTCTTTTAACCCCCGACGAAAAACGAAGGGGTATTATAAGTTTGACGTGTCTGTGTGTGTGTGTGTCTGTCTGTCCCATCGTAGCTCCCAAACGGATGAACCGAAATCGTTTTTTTTTTGAAAGGTTTATTTTTCGGGAGTGTTCTTAGCTTTGTTTGATCAAAATCGGTTCAGCCGTTCAGCGTTGGGGTTTTTTTTTTAATTTTTACAAAATTAATTACTAACTCAACTATAATCTGGACCTCTTCAAGACTAGAGTGAATAGGTGCCTTCTAGACCTTTGTGCTCCATCTTCGGCCGCATCGTCACTTACCAACAGGTGAGATCGTGCACAAACAAAGGTATATCAATGTTAAAAAAAAAAAAAAAAAAAACTTGTTGAAAATAGGGTCAACTGCGGATTTCCTCAATGAAGAATTGTTACTTCGTCGGCTTTATTTCTCAAACTCAAGACATCACAATAATGGAAATGGAGCGCGACGAATTATTCCCATTTGTCACACTGATCTGTCCCCCCTAAGGTGACAGTTAGAACAAAAAAGTTGGATCTGTCCCCCTGTTGCGTGATTGGGTGATGGCTGGTACATTTGCGTGTAATTTTAATTTTAATTTTAGATTATTGTATGGAACCCTTCGTGCTAGAGTCCGACTAGCACTTGGCAGTTTATTTTTTATTTTTTATGATACAAATTGGCAAACTAGCATACGGCCTGATGTGAAGTGGTCACCGTCGCTTATAGACACCGGCAACACCGGGGGTAATTGTCGATGCGCTGCCTACCCTGAAGGAATTTATGACCATTTTTCATGAAATAAAACATGGTTACGTACGACATGTACGACACGGGAAAACCTCAGATGGAAGCTCATTCCATAGTTTATAGGCACAGAATAAATAATAGTACTTTATGGGGAAGAAATGATCTCGAGAAACGAGTCGTTCGAGAAACCCAGGGTTCTATGATGTGCGGATGAGCTTTGTCACGGTGCCGGGAAGAGCGATGGTAAAATCTCGATGCGAGGATGAGATCGGAAAGCTCGTCAGAACATTCCCCGTTGTAGAGGCGGTAGATCACGCAAAGAGATCCGATAGCTCTGCGTTGGCTAAGCGGTTCTAGAGTATCGGAGAGCTTGGGGTCACCGATGATGCTAATGGCTCTTCTCTGTAAGGAGTCAAAACGAAGCAGCTGGTACTTGGGTGCCCCGTGCCATAGATGGGAACAGTTTCTACGTGCGGCCTTACTTGTGCTTTGTAAAGCAATAGCCATTTATGCGGCGTAAAATAAAGTTTCTATGTGCATTATATTATGGGGGAGGCCTATGCCCAGCCGTGGACTTCAGTTGATCTAAACTGAATGATCTATCAATAAAAGCTGAAAGTAAATAAATCTTTAGAAAAAAAAGCGGCCAAGTGCGAGTCGGACTCGCCCATGAAGAGTTCCGTAGCAGCAAGTAACATAACATAAAAGTTCTTGGATGGTTTACAACTTATGATATATTAAAAAAAACTACGTACTAGATCTCTTTCAAAACAATTTTCGTTGGAAGTTTACATGGTAATGTTCACCATTTTTTTTTGTTTAGTTTTATCATTCTCTCTCTCGCAAACTATTCAGTTTAGAAAAAAATGATATTAGAAACCTCAATATCATTTTCGAAGACCTATCCATTGATACCCCACACAGGTTTGATGAAAAAAAAATGTGTTTCAGTTTTAAGTATGGGGAACCCCAAAAACTTATTGTTTTTTTCTATTTTTGTGTGAAAATTAGTTTCGGAAAAAAGTGGCTGTGACATACACGGACAGACAGACATACATGACGAATCCATAAGGGTTCCGTATTTTTTTTTTTCGGAACCCTGAAAAACTACTTCATAGCTAGGAATTTATACCCAATACAACATAAATACATACATAGACACACGCCTTTTTCCCCGAAAGAGTAAGCAGAGCCTCTCATGTGCCTCTTTTCACTGTGGGTTGCACCATCGTGGGAAATACACGTGACAAGTGGTGAGCTCATCGCCGCCATTGCTTCCCACGACTGACTCTGCTAATGCTTTCTTCCAGTATAATACATTCCTGAAATAAGCTAGCAGTCAGGAACTACAAGCTAACTACAAGTCCAGGTATAAGACTTAATAAAATTAGTGTGCTGATGAAAATGAGCCTAAGCACGGCCAGTTTACTATTATCCATCGAGGAGTTCCGCTGTCCACGTTCCGTCTCCATCATCAGATCAGCTCGCTTTCACCATAGTATTGTACTGTCATCGGAACTAGATAGGTACGAGTATGCCAAATTTCAGCTCAATCGGATATCGCAGGAGACACCATTGTTGCCACCCGTGAAATATAGTAGTAGTAGAGCTTTTTTGTGTGAGAGTTCGTCCGGGGAAGTACTACCACCATACCTATTTCTGCCGCAAAGCAGTAGTCCTCGCATTGCTGTGTTCCGGTTTGAAGGGTAAGGGTGCCGGTGAAATTACAGGCACATGAGACGTTTCACCTTTATGTCTCAGGGTGGCGGGCGCAGTGCAATGCCACATAGGGCGCGTCCTAGGTGGACGTGACCTATGAGGTAATGCACTGTTCATAGGCAGAGGTTACCGCTTAACATCAGGTGGGCCATCAGCATGTTCCGTCATTCTAGTAGTATAAAAAACAAAAAACATTCTGAATGCAATGCTTGACTTGTTGCTGAAAATACCGAAATTGATATATGTGTGCCTATAATATTTGAGGAGTTCCCTCAATCTTCATGGATTCCATCATCAGAAAAACATTTTAATGAAAATGGCACCAATCTGGAAGTATATCATGTAATTTTTTTTCCTAATCGTTACGTAAATGGTATGAGGTAACAAACATAATAAAAAACTCTGGAATTGATAACCTCCTCCATTTTTTGAGGTCGGTTAAGAATCGAGTACCTGCTTTTTGATTTGAAATAAGGACACACCACAACACTCACTTCACAAACATAATATTGGCTGAAGCAGAATCAGTGTATTTTGTAGATCATTACAAAAACATTTATAAAAAAAAAATAGTCTGGTATCGAACCCAGTACTGTGGGTTTAGTGTCGAGAGATCTAGTCACTGGTTCACAAAAAAAAAGTAAAAAAAAAATACAAAAAATATAGGCAGTATAGAATCGAACGCAGTAACGTGGGTTCAGAAGTTCTGAGTCGACAGTCCAAGCCGCTAGTCCAACTATTTTGAAATTCGCGCGCCGAAATTAGCTTATAGTTCTAATACAATAATATCCTTGACTGTGTGCGTGAGTAGGCTTTCATATTGCTCGGAATTTGCTCGGCACAAGTATGTTAAAACTAGAGACTAAAATAACCTGAAATATAGCTAGGTACATAGCAAATAAACCACCATTTGCGTGAACGTTAGTGTTATGACATAATATGCACATTTTAATTCATAAATACATAAAATACTTCAAAATTTGGCAACAGCGCCATCTATTGACGCTGTCGTGCCTAGCTGACCACGAGGAACAACCTTAGGTCTTAAAATAAAAACATTAAATACTTTACAAATACAACAGTTTAATAGAACACGACTTAATTGAAAGTATAGCCATCTTACTAAAATTCTTCGCAACAAAACTAAGAGATTTAATTAAAATCTGTTTCAACCGACACACGCGTTCTCGATTAGTACCAAAAATATAAGTTCACGATATTGCTTTAAATCACCATTTATTTAAAACTGTACTGGTGAGAGTGCGCTTTCACTGCTCGGGGCCTTGTTTCACGAACGATACAAGTTACAAGCTACAAGTGTGCCTGGTGCGGAGAATAGGCGAGGCGAGAAACGGGACCGTTAAAAAGGGACGTTTTGCAAAAAGGACCTTTTACGAAAGTGATGTTTTGCAAAAAGGACCTTTTGCGAAAGTGATGTTTTGCAAAAAGGACCTTTTGCGAAAGTGATATTTTGCAAAAAGGACCAATTGCGAAATGGTGAAGGGACATTTTGCGAACGGGACATTATCCGCCTAAATGAAATAGATTACATTTTTACTACATTTAGCCACGCCATGTAAATTGTAATCTATTATAAGTCTAGTTAGATTTTTATTTTATTACTAGCGGTTGGCCCACAATATCACCTGCGTTATTTCCGAGATAACTTAATTTTGGGCTAAAACACATCCTATGTATTATCTATATTCTTTTATTGATCAAAACTGGCCCAGCCGTTTTTGCGTGTGACCACGACATAAATTCGGCCACCATCATCAATCATATCACTTTTATATATAAGTACAGATTTACCTTTTCATTCTTCTTCTTTTTTTTTTTTTTTTTACCTTTTCATTAGAATTCAGTCAGTCAAGATTATGACAGTGTTGTTAAGCACTGTCACATCCTATCTCTCGCGCCTATTCTCTCTTTCTCCCTTTCTACACTTTATCGCATGTAGTATAAATAACTAAATAGGAAGCAATACCATGGCATCATACTTGTAAGTTGTAGCTTGTAAGCTACGTGAAACAAGCCCCTAGTCACTAGGGCCTAGTTGATTTGGAAACATACATTTCACGTGAGTCATCATCAGTATTCACCATAATCTAGTACAATATTATCAATAATACACTATTTTAATACAAATCTAGATTTATGCTACTTAATTTTATTAAGACCTTTTCCACCAAGTGCTGGCAAACCATTTTTGACATTAAATACAAAAATATCTTCTTTTTTTTTTTTGTATAACATATTGTTGGCCAGTCTTTGGTGAGAAAGGCCCGCGTAGATTTACAATGTATTATTTATTTCTTATCTTAGCGAGTCGAAGTGCCACATCTTCTAGGTACTTGTTTCTGACCACCAACTCACTGTTATCGCTCGTAAGCGTCTTAACTTTTTCTTTCAAGATCAATATATCAGTGATGTATTGCCCAATCTTGTCACGTTTCATTTTTTCCTCTTCGCTCATCTTATACTTCCCTTTGCGCCTCACATCAGTCAGATACCATATCTTGGTGTTACCCTCCTTACCCTTCTGAGTGGTAGTCATTTTGAACATTGCTTTCTCGTTATAAACTCTAGTGAGCATACTCAAGACATCGTTTCTAGTTTTCTTGGCTAGCGTGTCGATGTATTTGGGGAAGTTCGCCAGAGTCATGTAGTGGTCTATGTTGTATCTGTGGATGTACTCGTGTTTAGTGTACGTGTCGCCGTTGACGATCTCTTGGGTGCCGTTCGGGGCTGGCACGTCGGGGATCTCGTTGCCTTCGTCGATCAGTTGCGAATCTCTGAAAGTAGATATAAGTAGTTTTTTTTTATCTCATGATCCAAGAAGACATAAATAAATAATGCTAAACAGTTCACACAACTTTACCAAGCCCCAAGCTAAGCAGAGTTTGTGTTATGGGTACTAGACAACTGATATACTTAATACAATATATTACATAGATAGATATTTTTTATTATATATAGAAATAACCCACCCTGAACAAATATCTGCAGATCGCACAAATATTTGTTCCGAGGCGGGAATGGAACCCGCAACCTCCTGCGTCGCAGGCGAACGTTCGCCCGCCACGCCACAGAGGGTCGTCAAGTAAGAAGATATAAGTAGAATTTGTTTATCTCATGATCCAAGAATACCAAGGTCTGCTACCACAGATTATATATTAGTTGCTACGTAACTGCTACTCCGAGACTAACACCAGGTGAAGGCACTAACTGCCACTTTATTCTAAAAATTATGGAACCAAATAAATATTTTCTGTGACAATTCTGTTAAATAATAAATTAAATTTTCAATTTTGTTTGTCTTTTCAAATAAAACTATCAAATTAGAGATTTAACAAATTTTTGAACCGACTTTTTAAAAGGAGGAGGTTCTATATTCGTCTGTTTTTTTATGTATGTTCACCAATATCTCCTTCAATGTGAACCAATTTGAAAAAAAAAATAAAAAATTGTTAGTCGTAAATTGGCTTTCAGTGGGGACAAATCAAGTGACCTAAGGCGCTGTCTCCACGAGCGAGAGAATCGCGGCGATATTAACGTCGTGCCATGTATTTCTATGAACGCGTCTCCACACGGCGAAGTTATCGCGGCGATAATTTGTATGGGCGAGCGCGGACCCGTCGCGTTTCTATCGCTCGTGGAGACAGCGCCGAAGAGTGATCAATTGCGAACAGTGCAGTGCAGTACAATTAAAATAAAATTGTGAAATAATGCTTTTTGGATAATTTTATTGAAAATATAATTTTAGAAGCCGGTGTTTAGTGTAATTATTTTATCCCGTAACAGTAACAGACTGTCACAGACAGTTACGAATTTATAATATTATCCACATACTTATAAATAAACGTTATTCAAACCCACACCTTTTAACTTAAGCATTAAATACTTAAAATTAGTCCTAGCACTTTTTTTTATGTAATGGCTCGACAAACTGCAATACAAACTGGCATACCGCCCGCCTGATGGTAAACGGTGTTTTTTATTTTTATTTATTTATTTCATACACAAACCGTCACCTACCGTCGCCTATTGACATCTGCAACACGAGAGGCATTGCTAATGCGTTGCCTGCCCTGAAGGACTCTTCTCTTTTTTGGAGCATCTCATGTAGTATTTTAGTGGATACACCTCAGGAGGGAGCCCAAATTCCAATAGTACGGCTCACTTTTCGTTTCACGAGCGCTGTTCTGTCACTTTCTGACTTGCCTTTAATGAGTTGGATAGTGACAGAACTTGGGGTAATTAATCACCTCAATTACTCTCCATGAGACATGCAATGTAGCGGATGAAACTTACACCCTGATGATAACTCTTCCTTACAGATGACAACTACTGCTAGTGAGTAATAAGATCCAGCATTCACTACTTACTTGTGCTGCGTGTCCTCGCGCGTCTGCACCCCCTTCTCGACGCCATCGCCTGACTTCCCGACCTTATCGTCCACCACAAACCCCGTTACATTCCCATTCTTCATATAAACATCGAACACTGGTACGTACGAGTGGCCCTGCTTCTGACTGCCGGTCTGGACGGCGACGTCGTGGGCATTGCCCTCAGCCTCGTTCGGCTCCACGTAGATTATTTTCTCTCCGTCGAAGTATCCGATTGTTTGTCCGTCGGGCGGAGGGTTATTTTCATCTTGCTGCAGGAATACAATCTGTTCGTCGTTCTCGCAGTTGATAACGTTACCGAACTCGTCTTGTAGGACGACAGTTTGGTACTCGTACTGTTGGTCGGTTTGCGCCGTCTCTGCGTTGGTTTCCTGTACGGTGTCGCTGACGGTGTAATCGGCCGAGTTGTAGTCGTCGGTGTATGTGTTGTCGCACGAGTCGGGGAACTCCTCTGGATCGTGCTCTACGTTTTCTGGGGACTCTTCTGTGTTGGCAATCGCCGATTCGTCCCAACCCAGGGTGGAGTTTCTGAAACGAAAGATAAACTAGCTGTTACTAAATGTGTCATCGAAGTCCCGTCGCGCTAAGGGTCAATTTAAACTAGCGCAGAGTCGAAGCGCATCGAAGCGTCTAATCCAAAACAAATTCAACCTTATACTCCACAGCGTAACGCACACATTACTTCTGAGATTTTAAAATCGTTGATCACGCGCAGACGCGCGAATTCCGAAGAAAGCGCGGGTCTTTTTAAAATCTCAGAAGTAATGTGTGCGTTACGCTGTGGAGTTTAAGGTTGAATTTGTTATGTTCAGTTTTAGATAGACGCTTCGATGCGCTTCGACTCTGCGCTAGTATAAATTGACCCTAATTGTCCCAAAAAAGAGCTGGATCTAACTCCGAACGCGCTAAGGTGGCAGCACTGGTTCCATATTTTGTGACATGATGTACGCGAGACAACGTCATACTTTATTGGTGGGACGAATAGTGACGTTCCTCGCCATGTATTACAAAATCCTTGGTTGACGGTTTTGCAAATAAAAATAAATCGAAACAATGTTTCTTTTTATATTCAAAATCAAGATTTAAATTTTATTGTTATTTAAAAATCTGTTAAAAAGTTTTATTTAAAATGAGTAGAAAATAGAATTTGATTGAATTATAATATGTTCAGTTACAAATTATCCATATAACAATGAGCATGAAAATGGGTAACGATTTATGATCGATTTTCAACATCATCCCAGCCCAAGGCATGTTACTTTGACAGCTGTCACAGGAATCGCGCTGTTTTCTATTATGAAGAAGTAAACTTTGTTTATTTGATTGTTAGTTTGTTTGTAATGGATAAAAAGTAATAATCGATTTTAAAAATTATTTCTCCTATACAAAGCTACATTATAGCTGAGTACTATATGGTATGGTTTATTAGCTACCGCCAGCGCTCGCGTTGTGTAGCTCCACTCAACTCCGTAACGTTTAAGCGAATTTTGATGGTATTTGGAGTGTGGATGGATGCGGGGGGGGGCTGTTTTTAAACCCGACACACCCAAGCGAAGCTAGGGCGAGGCACTAGAATAAAAAAATAGGACTAAAATGATTAAACTTAAATAGTAGATACAGCCCAAAAAGTATGTACAGACAGGTCTGCTTCTAGATATGCAAGTCACGCTTAACTGAGGCAGTCCCTGAGGTATGGGAGCGGTACAGGAGGGGTGTTTTCGTCTCTCAAATGACATGAAATGTATCAAATGACAGACGACGACGACGACGACGAAAACACCCCTCCCGTACCGCTCCCATACCACAGGGATTGCCTCAATTAAGCGCTAGAGCTATAGTTTACCTGCTAGGTCCAGCGGGCACACACTGGTCGCTCACCCACACTCCTTCCTCAGACTCATTCAAGCACTCATCAAGGTTCTGTATACTTTCTATTGTTTCATCCTCGTCTGGTTCATTTTCTTTCTGTTGTTTTATTCTTTTTGAGGTATTTTCTCCTTTCGAGGCCCTTGCGCCTAGAAACATAACATTCTGATTAGTCTAATTTTCATAAATCTGGGCGTCACGTATTTTTGATACAAGATTTGACATGACATGTGGGCTAAGAGCACACTATGAGTGTTTATGTGTGTATAGCCATTGCAATGAGGGCTTTTCATTATCGAATTAAAAAAAAAGTAGTTCGATTTGGCTCGATAGATGGCGCTGACTCAAATGTGGTTGCCAAAATTAACAAATGCATTGTCTGTGCTTTTGTGTGATAGTAACAAATACTACGAAAATATATTCTCTACGTTGTTGACTTTGACATCTTACATTATTTTGTCAATTAAGTATAGAGCTTGCGCCATCTATTTAAAAGGATGATGTGAAACGGCCGTGAAAACCCCTCATTGTAGTGCGTAAGGCACGTGAAACAGCACAGCTATTGTCTAATCGAATTCGATCACCATTTTGCTGTTCATTACGCTGCGTGTTTTAGCTTTTTCAAGAGCAGAAATATTTCAAACACGCTCAGCGCGATGGATAGCAAAATGGGCTTCGAAATCGAACTTCAGTCTATTATGCAATAAGACCACAAGGGGCTTAGTAAGAGAATTTGATAGTTTTCGAATCTGTGTAAAGTTAGTTTTCTAGGAGCGCCCCTAGCGGAAACGAGGAGAAAACTAAGCACGCTGTCAGAAAATGTATTGAAGGAAACGATACTTAATATAGTTTTCAGATTTATAAAATAAATGCTTAGAATGTCTCGGAGTTTTCAAATCTTTCCCCGACTATCTTTTTAATCACCGATCATTCTCCATCGTTTGCAAGCCTTACTTACTACGTGACATTGGCGAACTAGTGGCAAAACCACTCCAAATCATTCATTAAAAATTGAATTGAATTGATACTTTATATAGTTTCGAATACTATCAAATTCTCGTACTAGCCTCCAGGTCCCTGATATAATCTGCAAACTGTTAGGATCTTATATAGATGCACAGACAGATCTTTATTGCATTCACCACATCAGGAATCACTTAATAGTTTGCAATGGTACACCTGACATGGCACCTTCTAAATATCAGCGGTCCAGCGAGAGTGGACCCTTCCTACACCGCGTCGTCAAGTATACTCACGTTTGTTTTTAGACTGGTGTGCTTGATCCTCTGTTTTTTCTTCATCATCACAGCTAAAGATTTCATCTAGAACTGTAATAATAAGAAACAAAATACAATCCAAAACATTTAGGACCAGCGGGCCTCTAAACCACCGCTTTCCATTGAAAGAAAGAAAGAAAGAAATAACAAAGAAAAAACATTTATTTGTGTCAACAACATGAGTCAACAAACAATACTCCACACTAAAAGACACACACACACACACACAGATGCATCATTAACAATTCATTGACAATTTAAATACAATTTAGTTTAGTAGAATTGGGCCCCTGAAAGTTAAAAAATTGTTTAGATAAAAAAAAAGAGATAAAATAGAGAGTGGGCTGTAAATCCTACTGTCATTCATAAAATAAATGAGAGTGTTACAGAGATCGCATAATCTTAGATCCGGCCTGGTTTCGCACGAGTTTAATTTAGAAGACAAAAACGTGAAGTTACTGCCCGCGCGATGCTAGTTATATATATAAACCTTCCGTGAAAAATTATCTAATTGATGGTTAAGTAGTAGTAGAGCTTTTTTGTAAAAGAGTTCGTCCGGGGAAGTACTACCTCCATACCTCTTTCCGCCGCAAAGCAGTTGTGCTCGCATTGCTGTGTTCCGTTTTGAAGGGTATGGGTGCCGGTGAAATTACAGGCACATGAGACTATTCATCTTTATGGCTCAGGGTGGCGGGCGCAGTCCAATGCCACATAGGGCGAAACCTATGAGGTAATGTATTGTTAAAGGCAGAGGTTACCGCTTAACATCAGATGGGGCATCTGCTTGTTCCATCCAACCAGTAGTAAAACAAGTAATTAATTTCGTCAAAATTACAACAACCTTCAACGCAATAAAACGGCTGAATCGATTTTGATCAAACATAGCTAAGAACACTCCCGAATAATTAACCTTTCAACAAAAAAATAATAATACTGTTCCTCCGTTCGGGAGCTACGATGCCACAGACAGACACACACACAGACAGGTCAAACTTATAACACCCCGTCGTTTTTGCGTATTCTATCCTTCACCGGCTTCATGCAGATAACATTATTAATACTAACCACTCATTTTGTCGGAGAGCTCCTTCAGTCGTTTGTCTGATATGTGCCGTTCATCGTTGTTGAGTTTCATTTTCCTCTCGACATCGTAAAAGAACGCGCGACTCATTTTGACTCCACTTTCCACCTCCACATATTTCCTTATTTTACTTATTTCAACTTCTAGAGATAGTAAATCCATGATCTGTAAGTATGAGTTTACGCTAATTTTATTTCCTTGCGAATGCAAACAAAGCAAAGAGGAAGGAAAAGGCCTATCATCCCAAATGATCCCAAACCGCCAAAACTATAATGACTATAAACTTGAAATGTGGCATTAATGTTCCTTTTAGCTTCTAGGTGCTGCTCACTAAGATTTAGATTTAGTTTTATTTTTCCATGCTCATCCGAGCCACATCAAATTTCAATTTAAAAAACCTGATGCATTTTTGAAAAGTCAGGTCTATTAAACGTATTTTTTGTATCAATAACTGAATCCGACATTTTTGAAAAATATACGACTATATACCACGTAGGTACTTTACACGACTAGAAATCAAGCACTCTACTATTCTCCTGCTGACATCTTCCGCTCATCACATCATCATCATTTGCAGTATCCTCCCGCAAGTTAAAAAAAAAACATTTCATTTCTATTTTTTTTAGTCATATTGTGTAGTTTTGGTTTTATTTTAACCAGTGTGGCTTAGCGTGTAAACAAATATAGTGTGTTTTCAAATTGTTGTAATCTGGCCACCAAAGTTTTGGCAACGCCACCTCCATATAATTGCAGGCACATGCCATGACTGAGACTTTAACGACTGGAACTCTAAATATACTTGAAACTGGCAAAAGTGAGGAAATAAAGATTTTCATCAGAGGCCAATAAAAAAAATAAGATGAATTATTGTTGTAACTGAATATGTGAAATTCTAAAACTACTTGCAGAAGAAGTCTCGGGCGAGGCAGCTAGGATTGTATACTTACAACTTCTTTCAAATAAGGTGACAGTTTTTTGTTAGTTTGCAACTTATTAAAACTTTCTTCTGAGAGTTCATGATCGTGGTGATTGCACACAAAGACAACAGACAGGCCTTCATTAGGGTTCCGCTTCAGTTTTATTTTGCAGGGACAGTCCGTTTTGAAGTTATGTCTGCAATAAAACAAATTATACCTAACTACGAGTAATCGAGTAATGGGCTTGCTACCTGCCACTTGTGAAAACTGTGGAATACTATGTACTGGGCAATAATTGGGCATTTGCCAAGCATTTCATTAGGTCTTGCCTCAGGCTTCCCTACTGTAGGATGAGCGTTGCCCAAATAGATCTGGGTAAGGGTATTGCATTGTAGGTATTCATTTATTCTTCCATAGACAGAGTACCTTGTACTTAGATTAGTCATAAAACAAATAATTTAATAAATAAATTATGTTATATTATAAATTCGTATTTTTGGGTATTTTTTTCCCTAAAATTCATCGATGGAGTTTTGACCTCATTCTGACTTTGGTCTGTGAACCTGTCTTGTTGTAAGCACCACAGATTACATTTTCGTACTTTTATTTAACTTTACTTGTGGTTGCTATGTGACAAATCTTGCAACTAAATTTGAATCCAGTTCCAACTCATTGAGATTAAATTTTGCAAACCTGTCAAGTTTCAATGACAATACAATATTATGGTGACAGTGAGCTGATCTGACGATGGAGATGGAAGGTGGACAATGGAACTCCTCTATGAATTTTAGTAGCCTGGGAGAGTTTGTGCTCATTCTGATCAGTTCATGGTTCCAATCACCAATTTAATAAAAGCTTTTTTATTTTTGATTATAATTTCAATAAAAGTTTAAAAGATATTTTGCAACAAGAAACTTATTTTTAACCCCTGACGCAAAAACGACGGGGTGTTATAAGTTTGACGTGTCTGCATGTGTGTGTGTGTGTGTGTGATTTTTTTTTGTTTGAAAGGTGAATTTGTTGGGATTGTTCTTAGCTATGTTTGATCAAATTCGGTTCAGCCGTTTCATTGCGTTGAGGGTTTTTTAATTTTTACAAACTTAATTATGAATTGTATGTATGGATATTTTTACCTTCTCTTGATAGATTTCTTCTTGTAATCTCGATTTTTCAAATAAACACAGTGGTATGTATATGCTTCATTCTCCATATCTGTATTTTGTGATTCAGTACATTTATAGTAGAAGCACCACCTCTTGGCATTGCTGCTTATATACTGCACAAAGTCTTGGTGTGTTTTGAAGGTGTCACCGACTTTTGGGAGATTGTCGTCTTGATGCAGAAACATATCTAGATGTTCCATGCAGTGTTTACTTTTGTTACTGCCACTTATTATCTGCCAATCTGGACAAATAGGTAATTATTTAAATACTATCTGGTAAGTTTGCCGGGAGTTTATTACTCATTTGAATCAAATATGCTACGGAAATGTTAGCTATTTTTTGATGTTGTTGTATTCTTAGTTTCGTTAAAAGATATTCGATTGATTGAGGACCGGAAGAGATTCGTTGACAACCTCTGTAGCGCGTCAGGCGAGTAGCCGGCTGAGATGCGAAAGGTTGCTGGTTCGATTCCCTCTGTGGGACAAATGTTTGTATGCTCTGCAAATAATTGTTCCGGGTCTGGGTGTTATGGTACGATGATACTCATAGTTTCTGATACCCACGACACAGGGAATATGAATCAGGACTATGTATGTGACCATTGGGTGTTATGTTATGTATGTTATATATAACCAATAAACAATGAAAAAATCTCATTTATTTTATGAATGACAGTAGGATTTACAGTCCACTCTCTATTTTATCTCTTTTATTTATCACAACAATTCTTTTAAGTTTCAGGTCTTGATAAAAATGCAACTGTCAACATCTAGTATAGTGATTAAAAATTTCACAATCATCTAGTTTACATTTAACTGCCAGAATATTATGTGGTAAACTTTAATTTCCGGATTTGTCACAAAGGTAACTTACCTCCATCAGAATTCACTTTCAATATTATGTCGCCTTCCATAATGTCTTCCATCTCGCTGTAAGATTAAATGAAATTGCTGTGATTAGTCTCCAGCTATTTTCATCTGTCCTTTGCTTGCGAACATCAGCGTTTACCATTACCTACTGAGACAGCGAAAGGACAGTTAATTAATTTAAGATATGGTTACATATTGGGTGATATATTCAAATATTGAATGGGCGGAGTCTAGCAAGAAAACAATAACTTCAAGAAACTTACTAGTTATGCTATTACTAATTTGAACCCGAGAAGAGATGAGGTATAGATTTGTGCCACTCAGAAGTAACTGACGTAAGCAACAAATGATAAAACATTGTTTTGCTTTAAAAGTAGCAAATATAGAAAGAAATCCTTTTCTATTAATCTAAGTAGGGTAAGTGTGATTACCTGCTGAATACTATAAAAAATAATATTTTCTCTATTAAGGAACTACCTACATATATAACAGAAAATAATAAATTAATGTATTAACATTAAATTTGTAACCTTAAACATTACTAAGCGGGCGTGTAACACAGCAACTCCAAAATTGGAACATGTCGCCTTAAAAAGGGTCTTGTGACCGGTGGTGAGAATCAATGAGATGGAAGGATTCAGTGCATATGATAACAAAATCTTAAGAATCAAATTAAAGCAGTTTGATGCCTCTGCGCAAGGACAACCTTTCGCAGAGGCATCAAACCATGCTAGGGCTAATTAGGATAGAATGGACGCTGTATCACCGCAGAACCCTAAATGCTAGAAATGATTGGAAATTAATACAGTTCATAAATCTATCTCCTTCATGATGCAAAGTTGATACGACTTTAGATGCTTTGTTTGTTTAGTAAACAGGTCAAGCAGCTTCTGATATTCTAAAGGTACAAAAGACGGTACGACTCTTACTGGTGCACCCACTATAGCAAGAAAAACATTATTTACCAAGCGAGAAGAGGAAAATAATATTGAAACTTGTAAACAAGTACCTTAGTTCCTGCTTCACCAGAGAAATATCACTTGCTCCTTGAAAGGCGGCTTCTTCAATGACTTCCACCTTCATGTCAGCAGTGGAGTTTCCATCTGCAGATGCTTTTTGATGTCGCTTATCTAATCCCATTGTAAGAATCCAAAGTTCTCGTTATTTATTTGATATCTCCCTCGCATTTACATGTTAGTTTGGTTAATATTTCACAAAATTCCTAACCGTCAGTTGTCAAAAAATCAAAATGTCGTCAATTCAGTTTCAATCAAAATCATCGTATACATTGTCGAAAACAAAATGTCTGCCTTCATGCATGCTACATTATTTGCCGCCAGTGCCACCAACCATGTTTTGTTTCTTTCTTTCGTCACGCCAACTAGACGCCAACCCACGCCAACCAAGGTGCGATGACTGGGGTGAGTTCAATGGGTATAGATGGATGTAGTTATTTTTTAACCACGCTCTGAGGCTCAGAACGACTTGGATTGACACATAATGTCAATGTTATTGTCAATTTTTGATGTAAACAAACGCTTTCTTCACTCAGTTCTGCCAATTTAGGGGTCCGGTTATTGTACAACCATGGACTGTAGTCCATGTCCGACCATGGAAAGCACAGCCAGGATTGCACAGCCCATTAGCTCTTTTAGAGCTAAATTCAGCTCTATTTCAATATTGTCAACTCCTTGTAACCTCCACTTTTTCCCAAAGAAGTTAGTAGATACTATGAATAAATCACTGAAATAGATCGATATATAATTCTGTGGAATGAATGAACGACAAAACCAAAGCCTAAAGTTGTTATTGTTATGTGTAGTGTAGCGAAGTAGAACGATTTGTTTATTTAGCTCCCTTATTTTTAACTTTTTTTCTCCATTCATATTTCATTTATTTTTCTTTCATGTGGGGTATCATTAAGATCTCAAGAAGTAGTTTTAATTTTATTTTCAGCAGTAAAGGCCGTCAAAGTCAAATTTTAAAAAAAAATTGTTTCCAAGTTTTTTTATTTGCCATTTGACCTAGGAACTTGTTTTGTAAATATGCTACTTTTTATGTATTTGGATCGATATACTAACACCCTTTTGATCACCAAAAAATAAAAGTAACAGGATTAACTAAAAAAAATACAGCAAAATGGGCGGCATTATCGCTGCAAGCTAGAAGATGTTTGCAACATCATCATCAGCCCACATAAACCGCTACTGGACATCTGAATATATCTGTGGATGTAATTTCATCAATATCGGTTCAGCTGTTATGGCGTGATTGATTAACAAAGTTGTAGAGCTTAAAGTAATCCAGGAGCTGATAACAAGTCCTATTTCACTTTATAATACAAACCCTCTCGTAGAAACTGGAACTTTCGCAGTTACTATATTACTCGTTGGGCTTACATAAAATATTTGTCCATCTATGGATGGAACAGAATTTTTGGGAGGGAAGGGTGGGATTGACTTGACTTTGTCAGCAATCTTACGTCAAAATCGTAATAACCGAATACCCACCCAAAACGGTGGTTGGTTAGGGTCACGTGACGCTAACCGAACGCTCTAACCGAGCCGCCGAACGGAACAACCCATACGCTTTGGCGACAAGCACATGATTTGACTTTGACAGACGTCAGAATTGTCAGAGGTGGTTGTTCGGTTAGGGTCACGTGACGCTAACCGAACGCTCTAACCGAGCCTGTGAACGGAACAACCGTACACTCTTGTGACAACCAACACTCAGAGTGTACCCACTGAACGCACCCCAGGCCATGTGTACGACCACCAAACCAAAGAGAATCTATTGTGATCTATTCTATTACAACCACAGAAGAAGATTACAACCTGTCGGCCAATGCTGCCAGCTCTATAGAGCGAAAACGCGCTGCCAGATTTTAAAAATTAAAATAAATGCGCTAAAAACAGCGCCCAATCCAAACGTTCAATTTTAATTTAGCGCTGATTATGATTACTGCATAACATGGAACGAAATCCTAGTTTAACAAATTACACAAGACCAAAAATTAATTACGGTAGGTAGGTCTATAACACACTAAAAATAGTACCTTGCCTCTGAAGTTGAACGTTCGGGGCGCACGACCCTGCACTAACTACTGTGTATCTGTATTAGATAAGGGATGCAAAATCTGACGCCGTCAGGAATAAACTGAAACAGTATATTATAATCAAAAAAGCCTAAAATTCGGTCAGTGACTTCGTAGAAGATAAGTTAAATAAGTTTGTACTTAGCGTAGGTATATATTGTTTTCTTTTTTTCTTTATATAAATATAATCATTGTGTACCTTATAACAATAATTGACTATAAACCATTCTGCCAATAAATTATCTGTATCTGTATAGGGTTTCGTTCTCTGGACCGGGAATCTGGAATACCCGGAAAATAGGTTACTATGTCGTTGTCGGCTTGCTTGAATTTTCGAGGTTCGAGCAAACTCTTGGAGTTAAAATGTTGTCGAGTGTCTGGAGCCACCTTGGGGAACGCAATTAGTCTAGCTAACGAAATTTGCCACTGGAAAAGTGCGGCTTTAAATAAAAACATCGAAATCACTACCTATGGGAAAATTGTAAGGTACCTATATGTATGGTACCTAACCTAATTTTATAGGTACTTGGTAGTTAATTAATTATATACTAGTGCCCGCTACTATTTGTGCTTGGATTTCCATTCAAGGATATACGTATTATTTTTAATATTTGCCGCCTTTTTCTGGTGCTAACTTTAGTTAGCCAGACTCTGAGAGCCTAAAAACCTAATTTAGTTGAAAAATATTCTTTATCTAATGACAACAAAATAAATAAGGTAAGTATGGAATATTTTTGTTAAAAAAAGTTGAAAAAAACTATCATGACATTGTCATGAGTTTATTTCAACTTTTTTTTTAATGGTTGTCATTCACTCAAATAATAGTTGCCCGCAAAGACTACAATATATTGCCCGTAGGTAGGTATACCGTAGGTATACCTACATTGATTATTAAAAACAATAAGAAACCCAACTGCGAAATTGATCTCAAATATGGATCTTCCTCCAGACTTCTAGGAAGATGTATGACTATACAAATGTGTGCATAGTAAGGTACGCCAATGTTATCGCTCGCTGCATGGAGCCGGCTTTCTGCGAGAAGTCAGTTGATGGACGAGGCTAAAGCCCGTTTGGCACACGTCTTTGACATATTTGTTGTCACGTAGGCTTAGAGCATTGCAGGCCTCCGGTGTTGCTCGATGCACGTAGGTAATACACTCACCACATCAACATTCACTGTTAGGTACCTACTATGATTGATGGAAGAGAGATTTCTTACGAGAGCGTAGGAAGGTAGGTACCTACCTATTGGAGCGTTCGTCGTGGACTCATGATATTCTATCTATGAAGGCCTATGTCCCGCATTGGACTTCTTGCAGCTGATGTTGATGATGATGATGATAAATGTGCTCTATTGATAACAGAGGAAACACAAGCCCTCTCGTCGCACAATCATGTGTGCTGGGTGGGTGCGCCTGTTATCGCTCCTTTTTAACCCCCGACGAAAAACGAAGGGTTGTTATAAGTTTGACGTGTCTGCGCGTGTGTGTGTGTGTGTCTGTCTGTCTGTCCCATAGTAGCTCCCGAACGGATGAACCGATTTAGTTTTTTTTTGTTTGAAAGTTTTATTTGTCGGGAGTTTTCTTAGCTTTGTTTGATCAAAATCAGTTCAGCCGTTCAGCGTTGGGGCTTTTTTAATTTTTACGAAATTAATTACTTGTTATGGAGCCGCGTTTCATCAACAAGCTGGTCAACATTAAAATTTGATGATGATGAGTGGTTATTCGCGCGCAATAGCGTAAATTAGCTTCGATCATAGATACAGAACTGTGATCGAAGCAAATTAGACAAGAATTTAACATAAATCAAAATGTTTCCTCGAGTCATCATCAAGCACATACCCAAAAGAAGAAAATTGCTGTTTTTGTCAAACCAGCGAATTGAGCAAATACTTAGGTAGGTACCTAGGTACTTACGTAGGTACGACATTATTGAAGTATTTGGGTGCTTCAACCTTCGACTTTACTTTGCGATTCGATTAAAACAGAGACATGTATTTTGTGCAGTCCAAAATCTAATCAGGTGTGGAGTAGAACTGCCCTATTACCCTGGGGCAAAGACAATTTCTACTCTCACCCCTTGGGTAGGTATGTGGATGTGGTTGATGTCTCAAATACTATTTAAGGTGGTTGCTTACGCTTGTGGCGCGAAATTATTATTTTTTCTTGTTTTTTGCTCATCACATCTCATCAACACTTTTTCAGTTACCGAAAACTAATTTGACGGTAATTATATGCCACAAGTTTCACGCACACACACAAAAAAAACAAATGTTTGTACGCTGAAATGCAGAGTCCAGCGATACCATACTCACCATAACTAACCTACCAACCTACTACCTGGATTCACAAACAATAAATGATTTATGATTTTTCAATTTATAGTAGGTATCACTTAAATATCATTCGTTTAGCTATGATTGTGCTTCAATGGTATTTACAGTGTTTTTTTGTTTCAAGGACATTCATAGCCAAACAAATGATATTTATGTGATACTATAAATTAAAATTACACAGTTTATTGCAATCGATAAGTATAACCATAATCAGTAGAATAGGGTTTAACATTAAATGTAATTTTACTAAAACTAAGACAATAAAGCAAAACTAAAATGAAATAAAACCTACGTATCAGATCAGTAAGCCGTCACCCGATGGCAGTGTGCCCAGAATGCTGGCTGCATTGCCACGCTGAATGGCAATGCTTATTCGTTGACCGAAATAAAAGCCAGCATTCCGGTCACGCGTGGACTCAAAAAGAAGCTCCGCAATGTCCTTGAAAATTGTATGTGCCCCTGGTCCCCACGGGCCTAGAGTTTCCACGCCAAACGGCTTAAATATGTACCCTCTGTCGAGTAATGCATACTTTCGCCGTTTGAGGGACTCCACTGTTGTTGCTGCGGAGCCAGCCCGCACTGATGTACCCGGAAGATGGGACGGCGCCAGAGTATCGACACAGGTAGCGTCCCACACCGGAGGTCGTCCCATTCTCCAGGGGATCAGTGTCATGCCCTCATACCGTCATAACATACAAATTAAAATTTGTGTGTTAGTTCATATAATTACCGTCAAATCAGTTTTCGCTATCTGAAGAAGTGTTGACGAGTGTGAAGAGCAAAAAACACGAAAAAATAATAATTTCGTGCCACAAGCGAAAGCAATGGGTGTTAACTGTTAAGTTATAAATCGCCAAAGATGAGACCCGTTTAGCCAAGAAGAGATATATCGACGGCAAAGGAAATCGATGAAACATCATCAATTAATTGCAGCCCCCTCTAGTGAATTTAAGCTAATTTATATAATATCCTGACACTCGCCTGGTTGAGACGAATCCAAAAAGAGACATCATGTATCAAAACCCATCTAGCCGTTCTTCTAGGCCTCCTTCGACAGTCGGGTAAAATATACGTAAACTGTATAATATTAACAAATACCTACCTATAGTTTTTTTTGAACAACCATCGAAACATCGTAACTTTGACACTCAAGTAAAACCAAAGAATATAACATACCTATCTAAAGATAGGAACAAAACACAATTTACTGCATTTACTCAATTTTCTCAGTAATTACAATACCTAGATATAATGTTATCAGTAGAAAATTCAAAAGCTGTCACTTATAGCAAATTATAGAATAAATGTTGTAATTATAAATATACACTTGATTTATAAATTAATGTCTGTATCTAAATATAATTTTTAATTACTACCTATTGTTTCGAATTTTTGCTGTAGCCGTTATTTTTTCTGTTTCTGTTCATTTAACCGTTTGGTTAATGCACTGACCGCATCGTTAAGCCTTTTAATTTTCTCATTTAATTTTTTATTGTCCGATGATTTGAGTTCTTCAAGATCATTCATCTCTTTGCGTAGTCTTTTATTTTCTAATTCAGTGTATCTGATTATATATGACGAGGGATTTTCAGTTTTCTTCATATAGCTTGACTCTGTTCTCAATGTACCGAGTTCATATTCGAGCATCTTAATCTTGCGAAGTAAAGATTGACTATCAGATAAATAGAGTTCTTCAAGTTTTCTAATCTTTTCTTTATGGTGTCTGGTATCGGCGTCTGATATCTCGACCGTCTGCTCTAACATCTTTATCTTTTCATTTAGCCTAATATCAGCCGGTGATTTTTCTTCAAGCTCCTTAATTCTCTCGCGCAGGAATTTATTTTCTGTTCTTGCTCTATTTATTTTATGACGGCCAAACGTTGGTTCTAAGAGTTGTTTCAGTATCTCAGCATCTTTTAGTCGAGATGTTTTCTGGAGGTTTTCTAGATCTTTAATTTTCTTTAACAATATCTCGTTCTGCTCTTTAGCTAGCTGTAGATCTATTTTGTGTTTCATTGACGTTGCATTTTCCACAGCTTGAGCTTCTTCTAGATCATTTTGGAACTTTTTCAGTAACTGTTCGGTCTGAGCTTGAGGATTTAGTAAATTTTGATGGCTCTCCAGATTGTCCAATATATGCTGGTTTTGTAATTCAGCATTTTCCAATTTTATCTTAGTAGCATTTAGTTCATTAGACATATTTTCAACGGCAGTCTCTAACTTTATCGCCACATCTGAGTATTTAGAACACATCGTTTTATATTCTTGTAAGCCATTAATATATTTGAACTTTTCAAATGGGAATGCTGTAGTTAGCGGAACATATGCTAGCTGTACTGTCTTACGGTCTTGTTTGCCAGATCTTCCTAAAGACATTTTGAACACAGCTTCACCTTGATAAAGCTTCTTTAATAAATCAAGCACCGATAAACCCATACTAACGGCGAGATTTTCCAGGCATGTCGTGATACCGGAATGGCTTATATAGAACTCGATGTTAAATCTGTTAATTATTCCCTCCTCCAAGACTGTTTTAGGTCGTCCTCTGGTGCTAAAGGAGTGTGTGATTTTGCCAAAATCTTTACTCAGATGGATTGATTCTAATTTTTTAATTTTTGCACTATCCCTGAAACAAATAAAAAATAAGTAACGTTTTTGCATGTACAAGTTATAAGTTACAAGTCGTTCACACACCTAAGTAGAAATGATAAGAAATAAGATAAGGAGTTTTTTTACACCCATTCACATCAAACCTTACCTTTCGAGTTCGATGATTTGTGAATCGGCTTGCACTCCTATATTTCTACTTTTATAAGTTTCTTTTCTGTATCGTTGGGCATCATTCAAGTGTTCACTGGTTTCATTTAATTTCATTTCATTTTCAATATTAGAATATTCATCATTGGTGTGTTGATACATCGTTTGATATTCATTTTCATTGTCACTGTATTCGAAAGCAGCTTCCTGATAACGTTTCGGTAATTCAGTATTTTCTTCTTCAGTACATTCATCTATACTAATGTTCTCGTCGGGTTGCGTGGTATTATCAGCTTCACCGATATAATATGATTCGTCATCACTGGATGGTACTTCGTATTGAACTTTTTCGCCGCATAAAGCTTCAGTATTATCTACTTCCAAAATATTTATTCCATCCTCAATGGATTGTATTTGTTGTATGTATACAACGTTTTCATCACATACGTCAGAGGTATTATCCACTCTATCTATCACCCCAAATATAGTCGGTTCATCTTGATCGGATGGTATAATGTATCGTACGTTATCATCCATGCTGTACAGTTCTTGATCAATTTCAATCTGACTGTTATCAACATCATCTTTATCATCATTGGCATGTTGAAGATCATTGCATCCAGGGTCTTCTATCAAACCAGCTTGCCTGTGAAAATAATAATGACCATAAAATTAAGTTATATTTGTTGACAATAGTAGTAGTAGAGCTTTTTTGTGAAAGAGTTCGTCCGGGGAAGTACTACCACCATACCTATTTCTGCCGCAAAGCAGTAGTGCTCGCATTGCTGTGTTCCGGTTTGAAGGGTAAGGGTGCCGGTGAAATTACAGGCACATGAGACTTTTCATCTATGTCTCAGGGTGGCGGGCGCAGTGCAATGCCACCCTATGTCCTAGGTGGACGTGACCTATGAGGTAATGCACTGTTCATAGGCAGAGGTTAGACCGGTAGCCCTGGTGTATAGCAATACATCCCCATAGATGCGGACTCGGTGGTGGGTGGGGAGCCGGAATGATGAACCTTTATAACTTTTTTATCAAATATGTCATCCAACTCGCAAAAAGACCACTCTTCAACCCCCTCTACAGGGGAGGCGGTGGACAACCTGGTGGCAGCCTTCGCGGGCCCGCAGGTTGACACTGCTGCCTGGACGATCGTAGGATCTAGAGGCAAAAAACAAGAAGCTAACTCTGGGAAAGGGGAGAGAAAGCCTACAGCTGGACCTTCCCAACCCAAGGTTCCCAATCCCGAGGTGACTAACGTCCCGGGGAAAAGGAACTCAAAAAAGCTGAGAAAAGCAGAAAGGCAAGGACAGAGGGGTGCGCAACAGGTGGTTCCTGGAACCGGTGAGCCTGTGCAGAACACCCCTGGTCCGAGCTTTTTCTACAAGCAACGTAATAAAGACAAAGAGTCCCTCCCCAAACCGTATGCCCCGCCGGCGAGATCTACGGGCTTGCCTGTAGTGACCGCCGGGCCCGTTGGTTGCAGAGGTAAGGGGTCGTGGACTAGTAAGCATAGTAACAGGTACAGCCGCAAGAAGCGTGCTACCATGGCCATAGCTAGTTCAGCCGTGGCCCCGGCCCACACGGAGCCGAGTAAGCGCTCTCGGCTGGACGACACCGTTTCTCCGAGAGGTGATCGGAAGAAGCAGAGGCTAGACAGTACGCGTCGTGCCCCCACCATCAGTTACGCAGATATGGTTCAGAGCCATCTCTGCGTGGCCGTTGCTAGGGACGACAATAAGCACATAACAGAGGAACAAGCCACTTCAGTGAAGAGGTACCTGGAACGGTGTATCTTGGAGGACATCAAGAACCCGGAAAAGGACTTTTCCCCACGCTTCATGGGCAAACCCACCATCGCCGAAGGGGTCCTGAAGCTGTGGTGTGAGGACGAGCCTTCACTAGTGTGGCTACGCGAGGTAATCGCGAAACTGCCGATTGCTACATGTCCGAAGCTGAAGGTGATTAGGCAGAGCGACATCACCAAGAGAGTAAGGGCGGCTCTGTTCATTCCCGACTGCACCAACACGTTGGAGGACACTAGTCTTGTTTTGGCAGAACAGAACAAATGGGCCCAAATCAAAACATGGACGGTGTACAGTCACAGCATGCAGAAGGACGACATCCTCCTCTTGAAGCTTGGGATACCTGAGGGGTTGGTTCCCGAGCTCTTGGCGAGAGAGCGTAGACTGGCCCACAACTTGGGGAGCGTGTACGTCCGGTTCTTTGCAGAGGACGGGAGTCTGCAGGACGTACCCCCCGAGCCCAAGCAGTCTTTGGTGTCGACATCAGCAACGGAACCGCAACCAGGTCCCAGTAGTGTGCAAGCGCCCGCACTATCGGAAGCAGCGTCTCTCCACTCGTCGCCCATACCGTCAGGCTCCAAGCCGATGGAGGTGATGTGTGTGGAGTCAGACCTGCTGGATAGTTCGGAGGGAGAGGAGGAGGTGAAGGTTAGCCAACATGATGGTGACCCAAGCCGCCTCCTCTAATAACTACAACATAGTGCAATGCAACCTCCAGCACAGCCTCACTGCAACGGCTAACCTGCGCAGAGTGCTGGAGAAAGACAACATGACCATAGCCTTGATCCAGGAGCCGTGGATCAGGGCAGGGCGTGTGTGTGGTCTTAACAACTTAGGGGGTAAGTTACTGTATGATAACACTTGTAGCAATCCACGTGTGTGCATTTATGTACCACGTGTCCTAACAACTGTGCCCCTTACCGAGTTCTGTTTCAGGGACTTGGTAACAGCCAGAATTCGAGGCAGTTTCGGTGGGCAGTTCGAGGACGTGATGGTAGCATCGGCGTACATGCCAGCTGATGAGCCCATCCCATCTAAAGATGTCACGGATTTGGTAAGGCATTGCGAATTACAGAACTCTAAACTAATTATTTCAGCAGATACCAACGCACATCACCCTCTTTGGGGGATGCTCGTGTCAAACAGCAGAGGTGATGATCTGGTAAATTACCTGTTTACTACATCTCTCTCTATTGCAAACAGGGGTGCTGAGCCAACTTTTGTAACAAGGCGGTTCCGCACCATAATTGATCTCACCATGGTGACAGACAACTGCTCCAGCTACATACAGAACTGGAGGGTATCTGTAGAGTCATCTTGCTCGGATCATAGGTGGATCAGGTATGAACTGGAACTGAGCACAGCACAGACAGCACCATCCCGCAACCCACGGAGGACTGATAAGGTAAAGTTTGTCAACTCCCTGGAACAGCGTCTTGGGGACATAGCGGGACAAGTCATGACTAGCACATCCGCCATTGAGACTGCGGTTGTACACATTACCGCAAGCCTGACTAAGAGCTTCGAGGAGGCCTGCCCTCTCACAGGGGCCCGTGGAATCGTTAGAGGAAACAAAGGCTGGTCCGAAGACTTAGAGAGACAAAAAGGTAAAGTACGCAAATTATTTAACAGAGCAATGAACACGTACGACGACCTGGATTGGGACAAATACAGGTCTGCCCGTGCTGAGTACAAGAGACGTATCCGGAGGAATGGTCGTAAAAAATGGCAAAAGTATTGTACAAGCATTGAATCTGATTCCCAAGCGAACAGAGTGAGGAAAATCCTCGCGACTGACTCTAATCGTGAGATAGGTTCTTTAAAAAAGGCAGACGAAACTTACACTAAAACGACAACTGAAACGCATGAACTATTACTACAGACTCATTTTCCGGGGTGTCTTTTAGACCAAGAAACTAGTTGGCACGATGCCATCGGTATAGGGTCGGCATCTGAAACAGACTGGGCAGTCGCACAGCTGATAGTTACCGTAGAAAAAGTAAACTGGGCAATAAACACATTTCAACCGTATAAGTCCCCTGGTATGGACGGAATTTTTCCAGGTCTTCTTCAGTGGGGTAGGGTACATATCATCGAGACGCTCACAGTCGTCTTCAGGGCTTGTCTTGCCTTTCGCTATGTACCGCTAAGCTGGAGAGAGGTCAGGGTTATATTCATACCTAAACCAGGGAGAAGTGACTATACTGAAGCTAAAGCCTTTAGACCGATTAGCCTCACTTCCTTTCTTCTAAAAACTTTGGAAAGATTGTGTGATCGGTACATAAGGGATAACACTTTAATATCCACACCACTACATCCACAGCAACACGCCTATAGCTCGGGTAAATCAACAGAATCAGCACTACACACTGTGGTTAGCAGAGTGGAAAAAGACATAAAGAACAGAACACTCTGTCTGGCCGCCTTTATTGACATAGAAGGTGCTTTCGACAAGACTAACTTTAGCAGCATCAGCGCAGCGTTACAGAGACATAGGGTAGCTCCGACACTGGCGGACTGGATCGTTGGCATGCTCAAACTTAGGGCGGTACGTGTCGACCTACTGGGTGAGACCAGGGCGGTGGTGGCGAGGGGATGTCCCCAGGGAGGTGTCTTGTCACCGCTGCTGTGGAACATGGTTGCCAATGATCTAATAACCAGACTTAACGCCCAACGTTTCTTCACGGTAGGCTACGCGGACGACCTTGCTATTCTGATATCGGGTCATTTTGCTAGTGTGGCGTGTAATATCATGAATAGTGCACTTAGGGTCGTCGAGGAGTGGTGCACAGAGTACGGATTGACCGTGAATCCAACTAAAACAGAGCTAGTAATGTTCACTAATAAGCGTAACCTAGGTATCTATAGGGTGCCTAGTCTCTTTGGTACGCAGTTGCACTTTTCCAATGAGGTTAAATATCTGGGTATAACTTTGGATAGTAAACTGAATTGGGCGAAACATCTAGAAAACAAATTAAAGAAGGCCACGATATCATTCTGGCAATGTCGCAGAATGGTGGGCAAAACATGGGGTCTTAGCCCAAAGATAACCCTATGGCTTTATAGCACGGTGATTAGACCTTCGGTAACATATGGTGCTCTAGTTTGGTGGCCCAGAACCAAACAGAGTACTATTATTAGTAAATTGCAAAAGTTCCAGAGATTGGCATGTGTGGCGACTACGGGTAGTATGAGAACGGCCCCAACGGCTGCCCTTGAAGCCTTAATAGGCCTGACCCCGCTGCACTTACACGTGCAACAGGAGGCAGCAGCCGCTGCCTACAGACTCAGGGCTTTAAATCTACTAATGCATGACACACGGGTCATCCACACTACCATCATAGACGAGTTCGCGGTTGGTTATCCACTGTTACTCTCCATTTATGATAGGGTACCCAAAAAACACATTCTCTCTAAGAGCTTCACTGTACAATTACACGAAGAGCCCAGTGACAGCTCGAACACTCACGAACTTAGAATATATACAGATGGCTCTAAGATGAAGGCAGGAACCGGAGCGGGTACGTTTTCGGAAGATCTGAACATTCACTCGTCAGCGGCTTTGGGGGTGTGGAATTCCATCTTCCAAGCGGAATGCGTAGGCATAATCCAGGCTGCTCACGCAGTGCTACGTAGGAAGGTAACTGACTTTAACATCAGGATACTCTCTGACAGCGCTGCGGTACTACGAGCCCTGCAGAAAAGCGAACATACATCAGGGTTGACCATTCAGTGTCATAATCTGCTGGAAGAAGTAAGTAAGTCAAACAACATAACCTTGCAATGGATCAAGGGGCATAGTGGCTCCAGAGGTAACGACGGGGCTGATGAACTGGCCAGGAGAGGCTCGGAATTGCTACCAGCAGGACCGGAGCCCATTTTACCCCTGCCATTTAGCCAGATACGCTCCTGGATCCGTAAACGTACTGTCAATCTACACCAAGAGCTATGGGAAAATTTATCGGATTGTAGGCAGTCAAAGGAGGCGTTTCCGGACCTAAATCCGAAATACTCCCGTAAACTCCTCAATCTGAAGCGCGACAAGCTACGGCTGATCGTCGGGATTGTCACGGGTCACTGTGCTCTTAATAAACATTTATTTACTCTGGGTATTACAGATAGCCCCCTATGTAGAGGCTGTCTAGTAGCTGATGAGACGCCAGCGCATGTACTCCTGGAGTGCAGCAGCGTGGCGTCCCAGAGGAAAGCATACCTCGGGACACCGAGGACGCCCAGGCAGGCCTGCGCCAGCATTGGCGAGCTGCTAGCCTTCCTGGAGGACATCGGGTGGCTGGACTAGCAGCCTCCACCCATCACGCAAAAAGGGCCCGTTGGTGGCCTAGTTGCGGAGAAGAGTCTGCTCTACAAGTACAAGTACAAGTAAGGCAGAGGTTACCGCTTAACATCAGGTGGGCCTCTTGCTTGTTCCGTCATCCAAGTAGTATAAAAAAAAAAAAAAAAAAAAAAATAGTGAAAAGCGTACGCATGGTTATGAACAACGATACAGAATAACAGTTGCATACCCTAAATCCACAATAAGGCCGTATTAAAAAAAACGACGGGAATTTTGAAATTTAACGGACTCAAAATAGCTTTTTTAGTGAGTTACATTTATTAATGCGGGTCTAATAAATTGAACTCATTACATTTAAACTTACAAGTTTGTAATGCCGTTCTCGATGACATTCACTTCTCCCCACGGGTTTATTCGTATCTCGCAGCCCGTAGTTTCTTGTAGTTCTTTCACGCTCTGTATGAGCTCCTGGTCGTATAATATGTTGTTGAGGCGAGCTTCTACTCGGCTTTTGTTTCCTTCGTCGTCACTCTCTGATGGTTCTGCAAATGTTTAAGGGTTATTTTATCAAAGCCTGAAATTAGCTTAATTTTCTACTAGATCTGCCAACTAAATTGTTTTCTTCTAGATCAACCAAGCTTGATCTTTTCTCATAGGCCAACCTAGTTTGATCGTTTCCTCCTGGATCGACCTACCTCTTAGTCATTGTCTCTTCCTAAAACTCCTCTATCATATTTTCAACAAAATTGTTAAGGTGGTTGCTTACGCTTGTGGCGCGAAATTCAATTTTTTTAGTTTTTTTTTGCTCATCACAGCTCATCTGCACGTCTTCAGAGAGCGAAAACTATGTTACCGGTAATTATAAGACCTAACACACAAGTTTTAATTTATAGTATTACATAAACATCATTATTTGGCTATCTGAAAAAGTATTGATGAGCTGTGATGAGCAAAAACCACGAAAAAATAATAATTTCGCGCTACAAGCGAATGCAACCACCTTAAGTATTCTTTTCCAAACAGTTCAGTCAGAGAAAGAACCAACAACATGATAGGTGTATACAACCAGATTTTCTCCTAAAAAATAATTTATTCGCTTACCAATTGTATCATGTGGTATATTTTTGAGCGAGTTCTTATTTTTGGATCTTGGAGGCGCACGCTTTGGTATGACAAACTTTTGCTTTATGTCTGAAAATTTCAAGGTAAAGCATTTTACAACTTTTCATCACACCATAAAAAAAATTGTTTGTTTGTAGGGGGTAGTCTCTGGAACTACTAAACTGATACTAGAAAGCTACGCAATGCCTGATTAATAAAATCTATATTATAAAAAAAATAAACAAACTGACTTTGGGAATCACTGGTCCGCTAGTCCCACTAATATTATAAATGCGAAAGTGTGTGTGTGTGTTTGTTACTTCTTCACGCTAAAACAGCTGGACAGATTTGCATGAAATTTGGAATGGAGTTAACTGGACTCCGGGAATAACACATAGGCACATTTTTATCCCGATATTCCCACGGGATCGAGACTTACGCGGGTGAAACCGCGGGGCGCTGCTAGTTAGTTATAATCTGCAAAAATCTATAAGTACGTTTTGTTGAGTTGAGTTCAACGTAAGTTGAGTTTTGATTGAGGTATTTAGTTCCGTATTTTGAGCTTGAGGGAAGACCTAAAAAAACATCTCTTGCCTTCTATCTTTTCCAAAATCTGCCTTTCTTTTTCCGGGGGCACCTTCATTTTCTGTCTTTCTCTATTCAGTTTGCATATAACATTTTTAATTGTTAGTTTCAAGTCTAATCCAGTTTTTGCATTAAAGTATTGTCTTATAAGCCTTCCATCCAATTTAAACCACGCCAGCTCTCGAATCTGAAAACGATTAAGAATGCTATTGAACCTGAAATAGTGGACAAGCGCACATATAACGGACAAGAGAAAGAAAGATACATGGTTTAATTCGGTTTTTAACCCCCGACGCAAAAACGACGGTGTGTTATAAGTTTGACGTGTCTGTGTGTGTGTCTGTCTGTCGCCTCGTAGCTCCCGAACGGATGAACCGATTTTGTTTTTTTTTATGTTTGAAAGTTGAATTTTTCGGGAGTGTTGTTAGCTATGTTTGATCAAAATCGGTTCAGCCGTTTCATTGAGTTGAGAGTTTTTTTGATTTTTACAAAATTAATTACTTGTTACACAACCGAATTCAACCAAACATGGCATCTAGTGCCATTTTTGTCTATCCCGGACGCGTCATCAGGACGTGAGCGTGAAGAGAAAACGTTCTAGAAAACCGCAGCTCTTGGCCTCACCGGGTTCACTCGTCATGACAACGCCAGTCGGGCATTGTAAGGTTGATTCTTACCTCCTCCTTCCATTGCGGAAGAAGCCTGTGTCCGTGCGGCTCCTGACTGAATATCTCGGGCGTCAACTCATGGCTGTGGTGGTGACACACATACGTCACTGTGAACACATCCTCGCCGGGTTTACATCGCATGCTAACGGTTGCCGGGCATTGTATTGATTTCCGTCTTGAAAGAAACATTTACAATTTAATAATGCAGTTGACTTAACAATTTGAGATTTGGAGCTTCCATTTGTGCTACATAGATTTTCTATAAAATAACTCTTTCTCTTGTCACAATTTATATATTTCGTGTAACACTATGAAAAACTTATATTGTTCATGACATTATGACGCTGACCGTTCGCACTTTACTGTGTAAGTGAGTGGGCCATTGCCGTGATTTTGTCAGTAGATAAAGGCTACAATACAATGACTCTAAGGGAGAATGCTCACTCATTAGGTGATAAAGCTACATGGAATCTGTAAAGTATAAGTGCGATTTTGATAATTACTTAATTTTTCTAGCGCCTGTACTTTGACTTTTATATCCTCCTTTATTGAATCTGCAGCAAAAACTGTACCAAGTTGTCCTATTACTGTGATATTTGGCGGATGTCTTGACATTACGACTATCATGCACGAAGTAATAGAAGAACCATTTCAATGCATGCGCTGCAGAGTAACGGTTGAATTCTTCCATCGAAGAAAAGGTGTCTCCAATCTGGAAATGAAATAAGTTTTAGACAAATTATGTGCAGAACAGATGTTACGCTAAGATATGGAGGCATGCCATGTGTCAGCGATGGTGTGCTCGTCTTAAAAATATAACTCGTGGATGTCGTACAAGCCGACTAAGGGATTGTACCATATGCAGCAGTATCCTTCTGAGTACTTAGCACCAATACTGCGATAACCGATCCGCCTGCCAATCGTGGTGATAACGGCTGATCCCCCCATTGCATTCTATGGGGGCCCTCGTCCAGCAGTGGACGTCTGAAGGCTGTTGATGATGATGAATGCGTCAAAGTTTTTTTTTATACAAGGTACTTGTAATGACGTATCAAGCAGATGACCCACCTGATGTTAAGCGGTACCCTCCGCCCATGAACAGTGCATTATCACATAGGTCACGTCCACCTAGACGCACCCTAGATGGCATTGCACTGCGCCCGCCACCCTGAGACATAAAGATGTATTTTCACCGAAGATTGAGGATAGCGCAAAGTGGAGGAAGAATATTAGATGAGTGATCTATCCACCGTCTGGGATGGGATGCATAACCAGCAAGCAAGATACAAAATATTACGTTAGTTTGTTCCAATACATTTTTAGTAATGGAGCTAAAAGCGTGTTTCGCTTATGTCATTCTCATATATTTACGGCGGCCGGATAACGGCAAAACACATACCTTTATCAAACCATCAGCTTGATATTCTGGCAATTCACTATGTCTACTCTGGCATCTTGATTCTGTACGTGCTTGTGCCTTTATCATATATTTGTGTTTATATGCATCGCTATAAATATTGTCAGATATCAAGGCCACTGGTGCTTCTTTTGGTTCTATGTTTTTAGTACAATTCTTCACTGGCTCTGGATACGGCTCAGTGGTAGACACTTTAGGCAATTCATTGATAAGATGTCGCTCTGTTAAATCCATGTTCGATTTGATCCGATGGAGAACAACAGCGGCTATGCCTGAGTCATCTACAGTTTCTACCGTTTCAACAGTTACATCGCCTATCTTGTACGCCTTGACGGACTTGTTTGTGGATTCGACGGGTTGTTGATTTGAATGAACGAGTTCTGGTTTGACAATGGGCATTCGTTCATCAGAAATGGAGGTTTCTGGTTCGACTATAGGCATTCGTATATCGCCGGCTGTTGGATTGACTATGCGAATTATTTTATAAGATATACCAGTTTTTGGGTTTTCTATGATTAATGGTTCATTAGAATCATCGAAATCATCAGCTGTGTCATTTGTACTGTCTTCTAATGAGATTTCATCTTCTGTCTCGTATTTACTGTAAATTAATACATCATGTAAATTCATACATCCAACTTATAAGTTACAAATTGTTTATAGCTTCATATTATCTATTTACAATGATAATCATCAACTGTACTCTGGTTACCGTCGGAAAAGCTTTAAGGTTCTTTGGCAATCAATCTAAAACCAAACAACTCTGACCTCTGTGGTGACCTGAGACGACCTCTATGGTGCGGCGGGCGAACGTTCGCCTGCGACGCAGGAGGTTGCGGGTTCGATTCCCGCCTCGGAACAAATATTTGTGCGATCTGCAGATATTTGTTCCGGGTGTTCTGGGTATTTTCTATATATAATAAAAAATATCTATCTATGTAATATATTGTATTAAGTATATCAGTTGTCTAGTACCCATAACACAAGCTCTGCTTAGCTTGGGGCTAGACAATGTTGTGTGAACTGTCCAGCATTATTTATTTATTATTTATAACTACAATTGTTCTGCGAATACAGACCTCGCGAGCACAAAACTTTTATAAAACTACTAGCGGCTCGCCCCGGCTTTGCACGGGTAGCCCCCGGTGACCCCCCCCCCCCCCCCCCCCCTATGTCAATCTCCTGGTTCTAAACTACCTCCCCACCAATTTTCAGCCAAATCACCCGTTCTTGAGTTATAAGTGGTGTAACTAACACGACTTTGTTTTATATATATATAGATAATGTTCTCGCACGCACGTGGGTGCCTAATACTTCCAGCCCCCCAAACAAACCAGCTACAGAATTGGCTTTACTACCGTAGACCACATCCACACGCTTCTGCAGATTGTACAGAAGACCTTACAGTATAATCAGCTACTGTAACCCAGCGTTTGTTGACTACGAGAAAGCCTTCGATTCAGTCGAGACCTGCTGTCCTATTGTCCTGTCGATGTCGATTACCAGATCGATGTTCATTGCGCTGCATGTTTCAGCGTTTTTTCAAGAACAGAAATATTTAAAACACGCAGCAAACTGGACATCGAAATCGAACTTCAGTCTATTACACAATACGACCCCTGGGCAGTGTTACATTCACTACAGTGGTGCCAGATCGAGTAACCCGGTATATCGAAGTGTTTGTACAGCAAGGCCATTATGTCTATCCGTCTTCAGGGCCTGAGCGCGGATCCTATTCAATGGCAGAAGGGGGTGAGATAGGGTGATGTTATTTCTCCGAACCGGTTCACCTCTGCATTAGAGGATGACGACCGGACGACACAGAAGAGAAAGGCCCCCCTCTCGATAGACCAAGGATATTATAGAGGTCGTAGGAAGTCAGTGGATGGAGGCGGATTTAGATCCAGTAGTAGACTTCTGTAGGCTGATGATGATTATTTTTTTTCGAGTATTCGCGATGTATCAGTTCAGGGGACCCTGCACTGGTTTATCAAAGCCCTTGCCCAATTTAATGACGCCTGCCTGTCTAGTTGGCTATGCCAGCAAGGGGATTGCAGACGGCACGAGTTGATAGAAACAACTTGAACTTACAAATTTTCATCGTCGCTGTCAGTGTCATTAGACGATGCCTCTTGCCACGGGTTCAGCTGGGTCTCACACGCCGGCGTTTGCTGTTCTGTATCGCTCTGGATTAATTCTTGATCAGAGGATTTGTTACCCAGGCGTTCATTCTTGTCCTTTGTGATAAATACATCATTGTAGCTCTGGCGAACCTCTAGAAGTGTTTAATTGAAGGTTAATTATAAAATAGCTGCTGCCCTAGACGTCGCCGGCTATTCATGACAAACAGGAAGTGTAGGACGCCCCGATGGCATTGTAACGATTGCGGGAAGACGGTCCATGGAGCAGGGTCAAGACCGCTCGTCGTGGCATTCTATGAGGAGGCCTATGTTATGTTATGCCCTGCATGCATATTTTGGAGTCGGCTTTATTTGTAAGAAAAATTCGCATTTATTTCAAAAGCAAGCGGTATACTCAAGAATATATTCAAGAAACCCTAGAAACCCGGACAGAATTGTTTTATCCAAGTGTCCTAGAACTCCAATGTACAGTGGCGGAATGAAAACGTTCGTCAGTTTTCAAAGGAATCCCCTTAGCTTGTCGCGAGCACATATTACCTTTTCCAACTATTCTACGTAGCAGACTGCTGTATAGAAAACCATAATTTGAATGTTTATTATAAAGTTCAAAATCGCACACCTTTGATCAGTTGCTTGTTTAAGTTTGGAACGACTTTTTTAGGGTCCCGTACCCAAAGGGTCCAAACGAAGCCCTATTGCCCTCGCTCATCCGTCTGTCCGTCTCTCTACCACACGGGTCTATAGCGGATAAACTATTGAAGTATTCATATTTGTACTATTTATGTATCTTACTGACGCAAACCCAAAAATAATAACTAAAAATTATTTTGAAGTATGGTTCCCGTACAAGCTAAGGTAAGATGGCTAAGATGTGCAGGGAAAAATAAATCTGTCGTACCCTAGCATGTGGAGTATAATTTTAGAGCTTATTAAGTAGAATAAAACTGTATTTTTGTTACTAAGTTCAATTTAATTTCCATTTAACCCAGGAACCAGTTTTTTTTTAAATATTCTACATACTTATTATGAATATTTTACCAAAAAATTATAATATATTAGAAAATAGAAACATTTTGAGAATTTTCTCATATTTCTATTACAAACAGATTTAATTTTGCGTGTGGATTAACTAAACTTAGGCAATTTATAACTTCTACATTTGTTACGGAACCAAAAATTATATAATAGTTTCTGCGACGGAAACCTGAATGCGCGTGGTCCGATGCGCACTTGGCCAGTTTTTTATTGAGTTGACCAGAAGTTTTGTCATTTTATTTGTTTTATTCGTAGACTATCTGTCATTAAATCGCTGCTAATATCCGTTGCCATGGTAACTGAAGGTTATTTTCGTAATGTGTCAACATTGGCAGTTCCGATACAATACTGTGTCGGTAAAACAGTACCAATGCAATACTATGTCGGTAAAACAGTACCTATGCTTTTTGCATTGAACAACCAAAAATAGGCCCTAAGGTGACGAACATTTTAATTCCACCACTGTACTTAAATAGCAGTTATGTAATGTGTGGGAAAATTTATAACTCCATACCTAGTGAAATTAAAAGCCTTCCACATAGCAAATTCATAATAAAAATGAAGTTGTGGCTGCAATAAAAGTGTTTTATAGTGTTAAAGAACCTAGTGCAGTGGAAGGCTTCTGTGAATTGCAGTACATTTTAATCCTTATTTCCCGTAAATCTTTATAAAAAAACATTCCTAATGATTTTTAACGACGATTTTCGTTCACTTTTCGTCGGCGAGCGCTATATTCTGTCACTATCTAACTTACCCGAACTTAAATGATTTAGACTAATAACAGAATCTGGGGTCTGTCTGCGTCTTACAACTTAAATGATTTAGATTAATAACAGAATCTGGCGTCTGTCTGCGTCTTACAACTTTTTTACACATAATCCTACTAATATTATAAACGCGAAAGTTTGTAAGGATGGATGTTTGTTACTCTTTCACGTAAAAACTACTGGATGGATTTGGATGAAATTTGGAATGGAGATAACTAGCGGAATAACACATAGGCACATTTTTATCCCGATATTCCCACGGGATCGAGACTTACGCGGGTGAAACCGCGGGGCGCTGCTTGTTATAAATAAGTAAATGAAGAATCTAAATAAATAAATTTTTACTTCAAAAGTGGACTCGAATCCCTAAATAGTAAAATGTGAGACCCGCGACCCGTGCACCCACTGGCTTCACCCACCGGTGGGTGTAGTGGTAATTCCTGTTTACCCGTGGTAATGTAAACCCGCGATACGGTTGGAATCAATTATCGATGAAAAAAATAAAAAAATAATACGACAAGTTCGATGTTAAAGAGAAAAATAATACAAAAAGTTTTAAACCTCGTTATATACTATTAGACCTATTTATCCAATGTACAGGCTAGCAGAAAAATGCAGGAGTAATCGAGACTTATGTGGATAACACCGCGAGGCGCAGCAGCAATGCAAAGAATTTTTATCGAATGTACCAGGGTAATTTGATAAACGATTATATTCCCACGGGATTTAGACCTATGCGGGAAACAACGCGGGCACAGCAGTTAATGCGAAGATGTCATGCTCTGTCATGCTCTGTCATTCTCTGTCACGCTCTGTCATGCTCTGTCATTCTCTGTCATTATCCGTCATTCTCTGTCATGCTCTGTCATATTCTGTCATTTTCATTCATTTCTCTTCATTTATTATTTTATTTTTTTCATCGATAATTAATTCCAACCATATCGCAGTGGGTACACGGGTAAACAGGAATTACCACTACACCCACCGGTGGGTGAAGCCAGTGGGTGTACGGGTCGCGGGTCAAATGTGATTGGGCAACAAGAAACATAACAAATATCAGCACAATCATATATTTTTTTTTATACTACTTTAATGACGGAACAAGCAGATGGCCCACCTGATGTTAAGCGGTTACCTCTGCCTATGAACAGTGCATTACCTCATAGGTCACGTCCACCTAGGACGCACCCTATGTTGCATTGCACTGCGCCCGCCACCCTGAGACAAAGATGAAAACTCTCATGTGCCTGTAATTTCACCGGCACCCTTACCCTTCAAACCGGAACACAGCAATGCGAGCACTACTGCTTTGCGGCAGAAATAGGTATGGTGGTAGTACTTCCCCGGACGAACTCTTTCACAAAAAAGCTCTACTACTACTACCTCTCCGGTGTGTTATTATATTAAAAAGACCTAATCGAAGGTTTCCATGTAATGTCATTCTTCTTTCTATTACTTTTAGCTGGGTTGCAACTTAATTTTAGCAACTTATTCAAGAACTGAACTGAACTAGCTGGGTTGCGTGACAATAGTATAAACACAGAATAAATAATAGTACAACTAGTATAAACAGGATCAAGGATAACGTTGGAAGTACAAAAATCTTACTTTTAGGAGTTGTTCCCCTTGGTTCGTTCAATACCTCTTGACTAGAACTTTTTCTTGGATTTTTTAAAGCCTTTGGATTAAGACCTTTTTTTGGTTCTTTAACAGCCTTTGGAATAGGGCCTTTTAAAGTGGGGTTGAAATTAGCTTTTATATCTGGAAAATTAATAGGAATAAGCCCAAATATTGAGAAATAAGTTTTTTTGTGAAAAATATTTTTTTTAGTACAAGCTTTTATAAAATTAGTGATCGTAACCGTGTGCTGATCAAAATGAGCCTAAACACGGCCAGTCTACAATATATACGACAACATAGATAGATATTTTTTATTATGCATAGAAAATACCCAGATCACCCTGAACAAATATCTGCATATCGCACAAATATTTGTTCCGAGGCGGGAATCGAACCCGCAATCTCCAGCGTCGCAGGCGAACGTTCGCCCGCCCCGCCACAGAGGTCGACAAGGTCGAAGAGGTTTGCAGATCATACAAACATTTGTCCCGAAGCGGGAATCGAAACCGCAACCTTTCGCGTGTCAGCCGGTTACTAGCCTGACGCGTTACAGAGGTCTTAAAAAATGTGTGTGATCTGCAGATATTTGTTCAGGGTATTTAATATGTATAATAAAAAAAAAAACTATGTAATGTATTGTATTAAGTATATCAGTTATCTAGTACCCAACTCTGACACCAGAGGCCAGCACTTGCCTCATACGAAAAGAAGAAGAAGTACCCAAAACACAAGCTCTGCTTAGCTTGGGGCTAGATAATGTTGTGTGAACTGTCCAGCATTATTTATTTATTTATTTCACAACACTAGTTCTACCACCATTGGTCATTAAGACCCTGTTTAGGACCACCATACCCCCAAGCTGGTCTCTGATAAAACGCAAGGTGATCAGGAAATATAGGTGACATGAAGTATAGTATAGTATAAGGGCAAGCAAATCCTTTAATGATGTGTTAGCGAATATTGTGTTCACAGATAGTAACAATGTGGATGTAGAGTTAGACTTTCGAGTCTTAAACGCTGGATGAGTAATCAATTCTTTGATAAATAGGTAGATTTAAATTTAGAAAGTAAGTTTTTTTTTTGTATAATTATGCATGACTGTTATTTTTAAAGAGTATATTTATATTTTTTTTGTGGAAACTTATAATTAGCCTTAAGTTACCTATTAGTTTTTTGATCAACTCTAGTACTAGCTGTAAGTTTTCCTAAAACTGTAAAATAAAATAAAATAAAATAGTAGGTAGGTACTTACATTTTATCTTTTCTAACATCTCCTTAATCCTTTCACGCGACATGTTATCTTTGGAACCTTGACGTCTAACTTTAAAAAACTGATTATAAATTGATTTTCTGATGTTCATCCCAGGTCTTTTAGATTCTACGTACTGTTGCACAAGCCCAGAGTCTAAATTTAAACGTGCCAGGTCCCGAATCTGCAAAATCAATAACTATTATTGCAAAACACTTTTATTTATTACTAGCAGCGCGCCGCGTTTTCACCCGCGTAAGTCTCGACCCCGTGGGAATATCGGGATAAAAATGTGCCTATGTGTTATTCCGGGAGTCCAGTTATCTCCATTCCAAATTTCATCCAAATCCGTCCAGCCGTTTCAGCGTGAAGAAGTAACAAACACACACAATATTAGTGTGATTGAAGTTATTTCAAACCTAGCTGTCCTGCGACTCTACGCGTACCTACTTTTTGAAAGCACCAAAGTAAGTAATATTTTGTATAATTATCTGAACATATCAAGTAAATAAAATAAAAAAAATAAGTATGACAGCCACCCCCGCCTTTTCAAAATTGCATCGACGAATTGAATTTCAATCCCACTTAAGACGCTATGTTAAAATTTTGGAGGTGTTGAGTTACATGCTCACTCACTAACAGTAAAGCTTACAAACTTGATGTTAATACAGTAATTAATTGAGGATGTAATCTAAATAAATCATAGATAGAAACACGATTGGTGAAACCTTTCTAAATAGCTTTATTTTTTGAAATTGGCCATCCTTAAGCCTGTTTTAAGTACCACCTTCGACTAGAGAAAATATTAAGCATATTCTTTTATACTATTCAGTAGGTAATCACATTACTTAGATTAATTATAGATAATTTATTTTTATATTTGCTACTTTTAAGCAAAACGAAGTTTTATCATTTGTCGCTTACGTCAGTTACTTCAGAGCGGTAAAAATCTATACCTCACCTCTTCCCGAGTTCAAGTGAGCAATAGCGCTGTCACTCTTGCAGCTATTGTTTTCTTGCTAGACTCCGCCCATTCGGTATTTTGACATATCGCCTTAATAAATGTCAAAGTTTTTGGATATTTGTACCTTTGTTACTCAGTCACGCCGTAATTGCTGAACCGATTTCGATGAAATTTGGTAGGTACTCAGATAGATTAAAGATAGATAGAACTTTATTGATCACCAAACGGAAATACAAGAAACAATCTTAAACTTAGGGCAATACAATAGGCGGTCTTATCGCTAACAGCGATCTCTACCAGACAACCTTTGGATGGACTGATCATGATTATGACCAGGACTGAGTTATAGATAGGCTATTTTTCTTCTGATAAAACGCGAGCGAAACCGCGGGCGGACACTAGTGTCATATATGACTTTTGGTAAAAAATATGGAATTGGAGGGGTTATCAATCAGTTAGTCCTTTTTAGTTTGGCTTATACAGATGATGTCTCATACCCGTATAGTGAGGCTGCGTCCCCAGTAGGCAAACTGTTCGCCGCCGACTGTGTTACCGGCGTATCGGTTTGGTACGCCCTTCCAAATTTTAAATGGAGTGTTCACAGTTTGCTAGTTTTGCGCGTAACGCTGCAAACTGCGTAGAGTGAAAGCAAAACAAGCAAACTGTGAACACTCCATTTCAAATTTGGAAGGGCGTACCAAACCGATACGCCGGTAACTCAGTCGGCGGCGAACAGTTTGCCTACTGGGGACGCAGCCTTAGAACATCTATATATATATAAAACAAAGTAGTGTTAGTTACACCACCACTTATAACTTAAGAATGGGTGAACCGATTTGGCTGAAAATTGGTAGGGAGGTAGCTTAGAACCAGGATATTAACATAGGAGGGAGGGGTAGGAGGGAGGGGGGGGGGTCATCGGGGGCTACCCGTGCGAAGCCGGGGCAAGTCGCTAGTTAATGATATATAACAAAAATATGTACAGTATTGACAGGTTTACCTCGTCCTTTAAATGCTGAGGAAGTCTGTAGCCGTGTGGCTGTTGGCTGAACAGCTCGGCCGACAATTCATGGCTGTGGTGATGGCACACATCCGTCACCTTAAACAAGTCTGTGCCGGGATCACACCTTAAGGAAACGCTGGCTGGGCATTCTACTGTTGATTTCCTGCAAAATTATAGGTTTTATTTAAAGACAGAATCGCTGGAAGACCTGGGCGCAATGCTCAGAGACCTGAATACCGCCTCAATAGGTGGGACATCAAATGAACATGTCATAGTCAAGAAGAACCCAAAGGCACTGGTACCACCGCCGGCGAGTAATCAATGAACTATCGGCGATTGAAACGAACAAAAGATAATCGCTCCCGTGTAAATGCAAGTAATTAATTTTGTAATAATTAAAAAACCCCCAACGCTGAACGGCTGAACCGCTTTAGGTCAAACAAAATCTAAAAGCTAAGAACACTCCCGACAAGTACACCTTTCAAACAAACGAAAAAACTAAATCGGTTCATCCGTTCGGGAGCTATGATAGGACAGACACACACACACACACACACACACAGACACGTCAAACTTATACCCCTTCGTTTTTCGTCGGGGGTTAAAAAGAGAAATTATATTTATAATTCATCGCTGGCTATTCACACTTATCGCTCGTCGCCTCTTTTATTTACACGAAAGCGATTATATTTTGTTCGTTTCAATCGCCGATAGCTCATCGCTTTTTCGCCGGCCACCCTATTGTCTATCAAACTGGTAATCGCTTTCGATTACCAGTTTGCAATACATTGCGCCGCGTGTTTTAGCATATTTTAAAGAATATAAATATTTCAAACATACAGTGCAATGTACTGCAAACTGGTAGCGAATACCAGTTTGATAGACAATAGATCCCCAGTGCCAAATGGCCATATCGCAAAGTTGGTTTTGGCAGCCTACCAAGCCTGTAAAGTTGACGACCTCTGTGGTTGTGGGTTCGATTCCAGCCTCAGAACAAATATTTGAACGATCTGCAGATATTTGTTCAGGGTGTTCTGGGTATTTTCTATGTATAATAAAAAATATCTGTCTATGTAATGTATTGTTTTAGTATATCAGTTATCTAGTACCCATATCACAAGCTCTGCTTAGCTTGGGGATAGATAATGTTGTGTGAACTATCCATCATTATCTATTTATTTTATTTATTTATATTATGCTGAAGAAGTTGTCTAGATGACAACCCCTTCACAGATTTTGCTTATATTCAAAATTCTTGTTTAGAATAGACTATCAAATATTTCTGCCAGATACGATCTCGTATTATCAAATCGGTTATAAATGGCACCGCAGCAAACTTCCCCCCTTTTTTGGATTTTGTGCATTTTTTATTTTAATTAGTTTTCTATGGTCTTACCTAATTTTCCTTATGCCTTTGCTCCGGGATTTGTAATGCTTTTTATTGAATCTGCATTGATAATAGCACAGAGTTGGCTTTTTACTATTGTATGTTGCTGATGCCTTCATATTGCAACTCTTACAGCGCAAATAGTAGAAGAACCAGTGCTTTGCGTGTTCCGCGACGTAGTCTGTGAACTCTTCTATTGATTTGAATACATCTCCCACTTGCAGTAGGCTTTCTTTCTGATGAACAGGTAAAGCTCCATGTTTTTCGCATTTAGTTTTTGGTATTTCATTGAATTTTATTTTATTTGTATTCATAAATTCTTCTTTAGGTGTATATATCATATTCATTGGTTGGTTTTTTCTAAATCGTTTTTTAGGTACATCATTTGTTTTCTCTGTTTTTTCGAGTGCAGTATTTTTTTGTAAAGAACTAGTGGCGCATGTATTGCCTCTCGGTTTATCAGTTGCATTGCTTGTGTTAGCTGCTGTTGTTGTTATTTTTCTGTAACATTTACATAAAATATGATCAGGAATTGGTATAGAAACGTAGGAGAAGCGGTAGCGAGATAGGTAGGCGTCAGCATCGCAGACCAAAGATAGGCGAGAGCAGCGCAGTATAGCAAATATATAGTACTCTTTTTACTTGACTTACAGCGACACTTCTGGAGTAGATTGTACATCTGATGCAAGACATGTTCTCTTGGAGTTTGTATTATCAATCTGGACAGCTGACCCAACATCGGTGATTGCTCTGAAACATGATAAACAGCGAAAATTAAAATTAAAATAAATGAAATGATGATAATTAATTGAAATGAAAATTTAAATTTAAATTTAATCTAAACAATATATTATTATTTTTATAAATTATTGTTTTTCCAATACATAATTTCAACGTGTAAAAGATAACTACTTTTAAGATTGTACTTTTTGTGTATAACTGTAATGTCTGTTGTAATTTAATAAATTTCATTTCATTTAATTTCATATAAATCGAAGCGCGTCAGACTGACTTACCGATTTGACTATCAATGCAGTCTAAGCCTTAAAACAGATCAAGTGCGAGTCGGACACACGTGGAGAGGGTTCCGCACAAGTAGGTTACCATAGCAACCCCTAGATCAATTGAACATAATAGACCTCGGTGAAATTAAGCAACATATTTCCGTGAATAATTTCCATTTCAGAAAGGGCCTATTTTTTTTTCAAAGTTGTTTTGTTTTTGTTTCGAAAATAAGGGGGAAATGGTCAATTTCCGTATATTTTCTTTAACATAATTATTTGATCACTAACGAATAATTCAAAATAATAATTTAAAAAAAAACTCATAATGACTCTTTCAATTTATACTTAAAAAATTATGGATTATATGGATGGAAAATGTTTAAAAAAAATCGTTTGTGACGAAAATTAACACCTAAAATCAAAATTCATTTATTTACGCTAAACATGGACATGATTGGGTCACCAAACTCTGTAAATATGTAGCAAATTTTATCATTTTTTTTTAAGTTGGTTAAAAAGGACAATAAATTACAAAATACATTGTGTGCCGGAACTCGGGTCTCGGTTCGGAGTGAACCACTAAGCACCTTTGTTGTCAGTCTAATTCATGCTGTTTTAGCGAAACAGCACCTTCAAATGTAAAGAACAGAGGCAGTTATGTTAAATCAGCTTTATGCTTTTTGGCAATTTATTAATTTTGTAGTTGTATATATAAATAAATAAAATAAATAACTCCCAACACCCAACATTCAATGATCTGATCCCACACAAGGATTCTCTGTTCTGGCTATTAACAGCTATGAGTACCATGGTACCACAACACATTTGCAGATAATGCAGACATTTGTCAAGCGGCGGGAAATTAACTCACACCTCTCGTGTCTCAGCCGGTTACTCGCCTGCCATGCCACAGAGGACTTTGCATGACCTTTTTACCTTATTTTTTCTCACCTTTTTGTTGTTGTTCTCATTAATAATGGAGAGCTATGTTTGAATATGCTGCTCCTTTTAATAATCAATAACGGTTTCTTCAGTGTATTTGTTTTGGTATCGCTAGAAGATGCCTCCATTGATATAATTATCTTGAGTTTTCAACAGAAAGCTCCTTTTCCTTTCCTTGAATCTGCAGACCAGAAAAGAAGTAGTGAACATTCACAATGATGCCCACTGCTGGTCATATCTCTGCATAGTGAAACAACTGATAGCCTTGAACCGGCACGCAAAAAGGGCCCGTTGGTGGCCTAGTTGCGGAGAAGAGTCTGCTCTACAAGTACAAGTACCGCCTCCATACACTGAGGACTACATAGGTACACGGGTATGTTACATGAGCCCGAAAAAGGAGAAGTTTGCAGTCATTCATATTGTCTAGGGAGTTAAAAGAGACTGCATTGGAAAGAGATAAATAGAATAGAATAGAAATAAATGGAGGGAATTGCTTCGGCGGCATCAACAATAGCAGAGCTCTTAAATCTTAAATGAATGAGAGCTATGGTACAGTAGGTATAGGGTAGGACCAATATAATTAGGACATCCTGATGCGAGTAGCTGGAAGACGCACTACCCAATGCTGAAAAATAACATCAGTTTATTTCAGCACGGTCTAGAAAATATCAGGTTACTTTAGTAATAAAGACATCAATATATATCGGCAAGTATTCTAATAATGCATGACACTTACCGAACGAAATATGGAATAATTATTATAGGTAGATAAGTCATAGGTCTAAGAAAATTCTATCAGACTAGGAAATCCAGTCTCAGGTACCTATTCCCTTTGCTCCTATCCCACACCCCCAGAGTATTTTAGATTTATATTAGGCACTAAGAGAAGAATTTGGGTACCTATATGTTTTTAGTAAATACTCACCTTCACTTGTCTTCGTTAGCTATTTCGAAACACGTTTGCTAAATTCAGTCAATAGAATAAACCAACATTACCTATGTTAAAATAGGACAAGACTTTAATGGAACAAACAAACACCTACAACTCCAACAATAGGCAGGCATCAAAAACTACAATATATACCGGCGGTATAGGACAGATAGACAAAATTGTCTCTATTGGGATAGGCGAGTTCAGACATGTACTTTATAGACAGTGTCTATCTACTTCTAATACGGTGACCATAAAATAAAGTCATGTCCGGGCATTGAGGTAATATGTACTACGTACTAGAGACGACGCTCCAGCTTGATTGTTTGTAACACGCGTTGGAGTGTACGCACTCCAACTCATCTAGTCTGTGCCATGCCCTTGCCGTGACGTTACATGTTTGTGTGCTATTTTCAGAATTCAAAATATGCCTTCATGCCCACTGAGGTACTGTTCAAACAACTCTAGAAACAAAAGTAAAACCCAAGTAGTAACCTTTCACCATTAAGTATACTGTATCATTGCTAAAACACGCGTAATTGAATTTTATTTTATCAACAGCGACGCGTTGCCGCTCGTGGGCCATGTTTCGGTGAAATTCATAGAGTAACAATATCAGGCGAGACAGACGGGGCATATTTTTATTCCCTCATATTTTTACCTCTACGCTAACCGAAAAGGGTCATGTAGTTTAATATTGCCGTACTATTTATTAATATTCGGTTTTAAAGGTTTCCTCAGCCACGCCATGAAAAAAGAGAGTGATTGATTAAATTTGTACGGAAAAATCGAAGCGAAGACAAGTGGTTACCTTCAAATTATAAACTTATATAATATAAGTTTAAAGGAAACTAAAATAATGTGTTGCAGTTTCAATACTATTTTTATTTATTCTCTGTATACACACAGTACCAAGTACACAGAATTAACAATATGTCACATCTGTGCGCATTGCATGTTATCTATGAGAACAGACTCAGAGACACCCGGCTCGCACCGCGCATGCGCTGCCGTCATCTAGTCATGCTGTACTCTTTGTTTGACGTGGCTGCTCTAGTTATATTATACCTCAATGTGTCCAGGAGTCTTTTTCCTCAAATACTTATGAAGGTGGAGTGGAACAAACATTATTTAAATCTAATTATTTACCTATCACAGTTATTTATGCAGCCAGGATCATACTGGAGGCTTGGTAAGTGATCAGTATCACGAATCGATAACACTTTTTGTTAATTTCGTAAAATAAAATGTTGACTTCCCCTAATAGATGACTCGGGACTGGGCTTGCGTTTGTAGGAAACACGTTTTTTTTCCAATATCACAGAAAGTGTTATCGAACCTTGTTACTGATTACTTACCGAGTGTTCAGTGTCGGCAAACGGCGTGACTCGTGATGCAGCCATGCCGTGATGTTTCTCGTCTGCCGGGCGTCCCGCGACGTTCATCTTTTAAATTTGTAGTAGGTATCGATGACCTCTTAGTATTTACCTATACAATGGTCATGGTTACCCTTGCTATCATTTTAAGTGTTAGAAAGGGACAAACAAGTGTGTGAAAGAAGAATTTCGCATTATATAACTTGTATAAATGATCTAACACTGAGTTACCTTTTCAGTGGAGACACAAGTTAGGTAGGCATTAGGAATATTCAATCAAACGGGTGTGCTTTACCTTTTTTCATTTGGTGCGTCTGGAGTGGCGTCACAAATCAATAGTAACTATTATTTAATCTGTGCCCCCACTATCAATTCCGATTTTTAAATGTACCAATACGTATACGTATAAGAATTACGTACGATACTAATGTAGGGGTGGAGCTACGAACAAGGAACTTATTACTCTCTAGCTACGAACATATTGATTACCATGCTCCTCAGTGGCTACGAATTATGTTGTAGTTTTAATGGCGTATGTAAGTATTAAATTACCAGAAATAAATAAAATAAACCAGGGGTTCGCTCAATTTACATTTTATTTTTACAAATATTTGAATAACTTAATCGGCCTATGCTAAATTACTATGTCTAGGTACTCAAAGGCACAGTATCTATAGAAAAAATAAAATTACAAATAAAACTAGTGCTTCGCCCCAAAATGAGACCTAGCTTTATTTACCTTTCTAACCGACAAAAATATCACGGGTCCACCTCAAAATAATTTAACTCTGAACAAATAGGTAACTAAAGTTATTGTTCTGAGGATCTCCTAATGTAATAGATGAAGCTAGTACCTACACGCGCCAAATGTTTATGTACTTAAGGTGGATGCGCACGCTTACGGCGCGAAATTCAAATTTTTTGGTGTTTTTTGCCCATTACAGCTCATCAACACTTCTTCAGATAACGAAAATTGAGTTCGCGACAACTAGGAGACTTAACACACATGTTTTAATTGATAGTATCTCATAAATATCATCAGTTTAGCTATGATACCCCTAAACACATTTTTACGGTGTTTTTGTTTGTTTAGGGGTATCGTAGCTAAACTGATGATATTTATGAGATACAATCAATTTAAACATGTGTTTTAGGTCTCCTAGTTGTCGCGAACTCAACTTTCGTCATCTGAAGAAGTGTTGATGACCTGTAAAGGGCAAAAAACACCAAAAAATTTGAATCTCGCGCCGCAAACGTGAGCATTCACCTTAAGTAGATATGATTACGATCGATCAATGTTGCATATACCCACGAGAAAGAGATAGCCACGAAATACTAGCGGCCAGCGTCGCGTAGGTACCGTAACAAATAAAATAAATTAATTACATCAGCTCAATCTTTACATTTACATTAGTTAAGTCGTTAGTTAAGCTGCCGAACTTAATCGACAAGTAGAAAGTTCTGTCCATACGTTCTACCGGCGAGTTAGTCGTATCATTCTTTTACGTGGACGGTCGTCAACTTTATAACCAAAAGTAAAGCCTTGATCACACGTACCGAGTAAACGGGCGAGGCAGCGTTCTCAGCCGCCGACGAAAGCGGGCGAGACTGTAGCTCGGGCCCTGTTCTACCTACTACGCCAAGTACTGGTTCGCCCGTTTACTCGGTACGTGTGCCATGATCAAGGCTTAAGAGATGTTGCGCGTGTCAACTTATGCATTGTACTAAACTGGCTCAGACATTGCCAGTGCTGTTCACACGCAGCGAGTTTAGCTGGCGGGGAGCGGAAGACGCGCTGGCGGGGTGAACTTGCACTTGACTCGCCGAAAAAATAGAACGCGATTCTATTTTGTCAACTTAATCGACATCTTACGACTTAACTGGTAAATTTGTGTCCAAATGGCGATGGAAATCCAATGGAACTCGCCAGTTAACTAGCTATATGCGCGTCATGTAAAAAGAACGCTGGCGGTCAAGCTTCTTCAGGTGTTCCAGCGTTCTTTTTACATGACGCGTACTATACCTAATTATTTAAGAGACATACCTATGCATTGAATGAGTGCCTACCTAGTTTACTACAAATAATGTACAATTATAGTACGCGTCATGTAAAAAGAATGCTGGAACACCTGTAGAAGCTTGACCGCCAGCGTTCTTTTACATGACGCGCACTATACTTCACTAATGCTAATGTAAACCAGCCTTTAGTTAAAGAACTAATCAGCTAGACTATATCCGATTATTCTATTATCAATCTCAGAAAATATCGCCCTCATTACAAAAGATGGTTTAAACTTAGAATATAACATATTCAGGTTAAACTAGGTATAGACCAGGCCTACGTAGACCAGGCTTAAATATTAGTCATTGGTAAATACTACTTTAAAACAATAGCAGATGGTTTGTTTTGCGAAATCAAATCTCGCGCTACCAACGTGTCAAACTTGCGGTCATTGTATGAAAATGTCACAACACAACCGAAATTCTAACCTCCAACAAGCAATCAATCAAATCAAATACAGGAGACCAGTATATACCTGAGTACTCTGTGCAGGGGACTCTGCGCCATTTTTGAAAAGAGACGTCTTTTACTTTTATTTTATTTATTTTCCTATTCTAGGAGACCTTAGAGCATTGCAGGTCTCCGTTACTCGATGTAACAGACTCTTTGTGCCATTTTTGAAAAGAGACGTCTTCTACTTTTATTTCATTTATTTTCCTATTCTAGGAGACCTTAGAGCATTGCAGGTCTCCGTTGCTCGACGTAGGACTCTGCGCCATTTTTGAAAAGAGACGTCTTCTACTAGTATTTCATTTATTTTCCTATTCTAGGAGACCTTAGAGCATTGCAGGCCTCCGTTGCTCGATGTAAGACACTGCGCCATTTTTGAAAAGAGACGTCTTCTACTTTTATTTTATTTATTTTCCTATTCTAGGACACCTTAGAGCTTTGCAAGCCTCCGTTGCTCGATGTAGGACTCTTTGAGCCATTTTTGAAAAGAGACGTCTACTTAATTTATTTTTATTTTTCTAGTGTTTTTTTTTGTTATTTTGGTGGCATTTTAACCAATGTAGCTCGTTTAAAGAGCACAAGTGTAGCGAAATTAAATGGAAGTGAATTGCGTGAGTTTTCAAATTGGTGGAAATTATCTACAAAAGTTGACTGTTACTTTGACGACTTGGAAGGAGTGTTACGTTGCAAATTATATTGAAAACACAATCACGTGAAAATCTTCGGCTAAGCTCGAGAGTTGATATCGAAAAATAAACCAACTACTTTTGTATTAAGTCGCATATACCTAAAGCCGATATTTAGGCCTAAACCCAGGTTTGAACCAACTTTTGTACTTGGTTTACCCAAGTAATACAAAATTAAATAATTTTGTAATAGGTACTTGGGGTATTACAAAATTATTCAAAATCATTTTATAAACCTATAGTTGAAATAGCTTTTGTTTTGTTCGCTCTGATGTGAAATGACGTACCTCCGTCAAAAGAAGACAATTTATTACAAGCTATTTTAGCTATCAAAAGGTTCAAAATTTTATTATGAATAAGGGGGTTTTATTTCTGACATCTACATTATCATCGTTTACGAGTTATGCATCACTTTTTCTGTAGACGTTAATTATTATGTTTTTGTTCATTTAACCGTTTATTCAATGAACTGACCGCATTGTTGAGCCTTTTAATCTTCTCAATTAACTGTTTATTGTCCGATGATTTGAGTTCTTCAAGAGCCTTGATCTCTTTGCGTAGTCTTTTATTTTCTAATTCCGCGTGTCTGGTTATACACGACGAAGGGTTTTCAGTTTTCTTCATATAGCTTAACTCTGTTCTCAATGAATCGAGTTCATCTTCGAGCATCTTAATCTTGCCAAGTAAAGATTGACTATCAGATAAGTAGAGTTCTTCAAGTTTTCTAATCTTTTCTTTGTGGCGTTTGGTATCGGCGTCTGATACCTCGATCGCCTGTTCTAACATCTTTATCTTTTCTGTAAGCCTATTAATATTATTAGCCGGTGATTTTTCTTCAAGCTCCTTAATTCTATCGCCTAAAAATTTATTTTCTATTCTTGCTCTATTTGTTTTATGCCGTTCAAACTTTGGTTCTAAGAGTTGGTTCAGTACCTCAGCATCATTTAGTCGAGATGATATCTGGAGGTCTTCTAGTTCTTTAATTTTCTTTAATAATAACTCGTTCTGCTCTTTAGCTAGTTGTAGATCTATTTTGTTCTTAATTGACGTTGCATTTTTCACAGCTTGAGCTGCTTGGCAATTTTTCAGTAACTGTTCGGTCTGAGCTTGAGGATTTAGTAAATTTTGATGGCTCTCCATCTTGTCTAGTAATTGCTGATTTTGTAATTCAACATTTTCCAATTGTATCTTAGTAGCATTTAGTTCATTGGACATATTTTCAACGGCAGCCTCTAACTTTATCGTCACATCTGAGTATTTAGAACACAACGTTTTATATTCTTGTAAGCCGTTCATATATTTGAAATTTTTAAATGGGAATGCTATAGTTAGCGGAACATATGCTAGCTGTACTGTCTTACGGTCTTGCTTGCCAGATCTTCCTACAGACATTTTGAATACAGCTTCACCTTGATAAAGCTTCTTTAATAAATCAAGCACCGATAAACCCATACTAACGGCGAGATTTTCCAGGCATGTCGTGATACCGGAATGGCTTATATAAAACTCGATGTTAAATCTGTTAATGATTCCTTCCTCCAAGACAGTATTAGGTTGGCCCCTGGTGCTACACGAGTGAGTACTTTTCCCTGAATCGTTTCTTAGAGCAATTGATTCTAATTTTTTTATTTTTTCATTGTCTCTGTAACAAAAAACAACCCAAATAAGTTAATCAATGATATCAATTAAATAATAAATAAATTACCAGAATGAGCGTAAAAAAAGAAGTAAGCCTACAAGTTACTAGTCATAGTTCAAACACCTAGAAGTGGGTGATAAAAGTTGCATGATTTTTTACACTCATTACACCCATTGATATAAATCATACCTTTCAAGTTTGATGATTTGTAAATCGGCTTGCACTCCTATATCTCTGCTATTGTAGGGTTCTTTGCTATATTGTTGCGCATAATTCAAGTGTTCACTACTTTCATCTTGAATATCAGAGTCTTTATTATTAACGTATTGATAAATCGTTTGATATTCATTTTCACTGTTACTGTATTCGAAAGCAGCTTCCTGACAACTTTTTGGTAATTCAGTATTTTCTTCTACGTTATATTTATCTATATAAATATTCTCGTTAGATTGTATGATTTTATCAGCTTCATCGATGTAGTATATTTCGTCGTCAGCGGTCAGTACTTCGTATTGAACGTTTTCGTCGCAAGAGTCAACAGAAATGTTTTTTACATCTTCAATGGATTCCAGTTGTTGTATGTATATAAGGTTTTCACCACATTCCTCAGAGGTATTATCCACTCTATCTATCACCCCAAATATATTCGTTCCATCTTGATCGGATGGTATAATGTATCGTACGTTATCATCCATGCTGTACAGTTCTTGATCAATTTCAATCTGACTGTCATTTTCATTATCATCATCATTGGCATGTTGAGTATCATTGCACCCAGGTTCTTCAATTAATCCAGGTTGCCTGTGAAAGTAATGTTATGTATAGGATTCCTTGTGTTGTAAGAGAAAAAAAATACAATAACTGCAAATCAGAAATTATCATCCACAACATTACTGCCGCGGCCGGCAAATCGGGCGATGGTTTGAGAAAAATAAGTCCATAACGCCTCATCCCGACCAAGACTTTTACAGTGTTCTTGATCTCGATCATCGATTTATATCGAAGAAGGTTCTTTTTAAAATGTTTGAATATCCAAGCATGTTTGAGAAATAGAGCCAGAATCTTATTAGGGACGCTTCCGTCTGGTAGTGATTTGGATCAGTTGATCGGTCTTCAGATAGCTCAACTGTTTCATTTGTATCTTTGAAATGTTGTACATACCTACTTGTTTTAGTTGTATTATTCTTTCTATAAATAAATACTTGCAGATCATGCAATTGAACAGAAACTGCAGAACACTTGCCCTGCATCAGAAATTGAACCCACCCCAACCCTCTCGCGTCTCAATGAAAGCTAAGAAGCATTTATATTTAAACTTACGAGTCTGTAATGCCGTTCTCGATGACATTCACTTGTCCACACGGGCACGGTTGTATTCGTATCTCGCAGCCCGTAGTTTCTTGTAGTTCTTTCACGCTCTGTATGAGCTCCTGGTCATATAATATGTTGTTGAGGCGAGCTTCTACTCGGCTCTTGTTTCCTTCGTCGTCGCTCTCTGATGGTAAATGATTAAGGTTAGCAATAAAATAATTATAAAAACATTACATTAGCTTGATCGTTTCCTCTTAGATTAACCTAGTTTGATAAATAAAATAAATGCTGCTCCATAGATGGGTTAATAAACAGCTTGCTACGCCGACGATATGGTGTTGTTAGGTCCCAAGATAAGCGCTATCAGACGGCTTCCTAAAAAAATGTGAAGAGTATGCCGGAACACATGGGCTCAGGTTTAACTTTAAGTGTTTCAACCGCGGTACCTTAAATACTATACCACAAGTGTTTTTAGACGGAGTTGCATTATCCAGAGCTTCGCTGTTTAATTCCTGGGCCATGGAGGATAATGAGGATATTGAAAGAGCACTGGGCGTTGCTGTCAGAAGCAAAGAACCTACCTATTAACATAGGGGTCAGAAGCAATATATTGGCCCGTAGATTTGGACAATGCACAGGACCAGTCCTTTTTGATACTTAGTTTAATTAAAATTGCAAAAACAATTTTTCTTATGCATCGGCTTCTCCTTGTTCTCCAGGCGATTTTCCACCGAGTAGTATGAAGGATCATTAAATCACGCCAAGCCTTGATTGTTACCTAAATCTTCTAGGTTTAGTCGCGTTGGAACACGAGTAATTTTAGATTATAAGGCGATTCAAAATGAACCTTGTGATTTCAATGAATAAAATACTTTTTGACTTGAATTTTGAGTTTTTTAGTTGAACCGCTGGTCTTTTAAGGTGGTCGCTTTTCCATACAAACGTATTAGCACAAATATGGGCGAACAGGGTATAATTTTATACTGAAATGACTCTTGTTGGCTTTTATATTGGTCCTTATTTGCGTCAACACATATTTGGTTGAAGAAAACACTGGATTAATAGCGAAAATAACATCGAAATTTTAGTTAATTTATGTCAGTGTGTGAGTGTACACTGACAGTGTGACACACATAGCCGCAGATTAGATAACAGTTACATGTCACTTACACGCGACGTTGTCAGCTCGTGACTTACGCCGGCTAAGCGCTGTTGCCGCTTTGATCTGTCATCTCATAATTAGCTCGAATATAAATTTTTAGAAAACCAAACATTTAGGATTGGACATGTGTATGCGAATCAGCCAGACAGCCGGAGGCCGCAATGCATTGCAAGGTCTCTACATATGAACTTTGTATAAATAATGGGAGAAAATTAAATTACAAACAACTAGACAGAAATTACAGACAAATATAATATTATCTTAATTACGTAAAAATTAAATTAAATACTACTAGCTGATCATAATTACCTATATATTTACGCACAAGGTTTTTTGAACTGAGACCTCACGAATACACACGGTTTAGGTAGGTTACCTTATTTATTTCGAAAAAATATCTATGTACATCCACATGTGGTTCGAAAAGTTAGACCTTCAACGTCGTTAAAATTCCTAGAAACGGGAGGTCAACAAAGAATGTTATACACTGGTTGTTATTTTATAGAGTAGGTACCTACAAGTTTCAAGATTCATAAATTTTAGACTTTTCCCAGTATTTGTATCATAAAAGCTACAAACGTAAAAAAAACAGCGTTGTAGGATTAGTGGAAGTACCCTAGAGGTTTTGTTTTTTTACATTTTTGATTTACCCTAACATCTCAGAAACTAAAATAGTTTTGAAATGTCGAAGCGAGGAACTTTCATATGACACCACATTTGATCTGATATTCTCACTTTTTTTTACCTCCTCTTGGACCCCAATATCTCAACAACCCCCCGACCGATATAGCTCATAACCTTACCAACAAATTGTACCAATACTATCACCTCCCAATCAAATTTCATGAAGATCGGATTAACGGTTCGGAAGTTATGCTCGGACAAACATACATACATACATACATACAAATGCCAATTCTTCCAAGTTGAATCAGAGAACTCGCTTCGCTCATTCAATATTAAAAAAAAAAAACATAGTATTGCCTTGTTTCAGTCGAAGTCAGTTCTGTGTAGGTAGGTGAAACTACAATCTTCAAACAAATTCGTTGAAATGATTCCTAGGGGTCTTATTCATTATAATTGCCAGTTAGGGTCTTCGGAAGATTCAGATATGCAGGCCCAGGGTGGGTATTGAACATTTTGCCTCCTGCTTAGAAGACAAGAGTTCATCTTACTATGACATGTTATGTCTGTTCGTGTATGTCACAGCCACTTTTTTCCGAAACTATAGGATCTATGCTGTTGAAACTTGGTAAGTAGGTGTATTCTGTGAACCGCATTCAGATATTCACAAAAAAATAGAAAAAAACAAAAAAAAAATGGGGGTTCAGTTCTAAGTATTAGTACTGAGAACTGAAACTCAATTTTTTTTTTCATCAAACCCGTTGGTGTGGGGTATCTATGTATAGGTCTTCAAAAATGATATTGAGGTTTATAATATAACTTTTTTCTAAACTGAATAGTTTGCACGACAGACACTTCCAAAGTGGTAAAAAGTCCCCCCCCCCCAACCCCGTAACTTCTAAAATAAGAGAATGATAAAACTAAAAAAAAAATGTACATTACCATGTAAACTTCCAACGAAAATTGGTTTGAACGAGATCTAGTTAGTAGTTTTTTTTTAATACGTCATAAATCGTAAACCATCCAAGAACTTTGATATTATGTTACTTGCTGCTACGGGACCCTTCATGGGCGACTCCGACTCGCACTTGGCCACTTTTTTTTTTAATTTCCATAATATTATTTGCATGCAATGCATATCAGCCGGCCTAGCCAAAAGACATTCGCTTCGAAGCGATTCCATTCCTTTCTAGGCGCTAGTCCAGATGGTACGTTACTAAGCACTAATTTATTACTAGTAGGTAATTGTGTTTATACTGTACTAGCCATTTCACCGCAGCTTGGCAAACAAACAAACAAACAAAACAACAAAGTTTACATATTTACAGGGAATTAATTTTGTAAAACTTAAAAAAAACCGAACGAAATAAAACGGCTGAACCGATTTTGATCCAACAAAGCTAAGAACACTCCCGACAAATACACCTATCAAACAAAAACAAAAAACGATTTCGGTTCATCCGTTCGGGAGCCACGTTGGGACATACAGACACACACACACACACAGACACGTCAAACTTATAACACCCCTTCGTTTTTCGTCGGGGGTTAAAAAATACAAAATAATAGTGAAGATAAATAAAAAAACATAAAAAAGATAAATATTTTATACATAGTGTAATACAAATTAACAATCTTTTTTTTTAAGGAGAATTAGCCTTTTTGAAATGCAATCCTTTCCCTCATTGTCTCGCAAGTCGCAAAGGCCTCGAAATTAAAAATAATATAATTAATTTTTATTGAATGGGTTATCCTCTCTTTTAACCCCCGACGAAAAACGAAGGGGTATTATAAGTTTGACGTGTCTGTGTGTGTGTGTGTCTGTCTGTCCCATCGTAGCTCCCAAACGGATGAACCGAAATAGTTTTTTTTTGTTTGAAAGGTTTATTTTTCGGGAGTGTTCTTAGCTTTGTTTGATCAAAATCGGTTCAGCCGTTCAGCTTTGGGGTTTTTTTTTAATTTTTACAAAATTAATTACTAACTCAACTATAATCTGGACCTCTTCAAGGCTAGAGTGAATAGGTGCCTTCTAGACCTTTGTGCTCCATCTTCGGCCGCATCGTCACTTACCAACAGGTGAGATCGTGCACAAACAAAGGTCTATCAATGTTAAAAAAAAAAAAAAAAAAAACTTGTTGAAAATAGGGTCAACTGCGGATTTCCTCAATGAAGAATTGTTACTTCGTCGGCTTTATTTCTCAAACTCAAGACATCACAATAATGGAAATGGAGCGCGACGAATTATTCCCATTTGTCACACTGATCTGTCCCCCCTAAGGTGACAGTTAGAACAAAAAAGTTGGATCTGTCCCCCTGTTGCGTGATTGGGTGATGGCTGGTACATTTGCGTGTAATTTTAATTTTAATTTTAGATTATTGTATGGAACCCTTCGTGCTAGAGTCCGACTAGCACTTGGCAGTTTTATTTTTATTTTTTATGATACAAATTGGCAAACTAGCATACGGCCTGATGTGAAGTGGTCACCGTCGCTTATAGACACCGGCAACACTGGGGGTAATTGTCGATGCGCTGCCTACCCTGAAGGAATTTATGACCATTTTTCATGAAATAAAACATGGTTACGTACGACATGTACGACACGGGAAAACCTCAGATGGAAGCTCATTCCATAGTTTATAGGCACAGAATAAATAAAAGTACTTTATGGGGAAGAAATGATCTCGAGAAACGAGTCGTTCGAGAAACCCAGGGTTCTATGATGTGCGGATGAGCTTTGTCACGGTGCCGGGAAGAGCGATGGTAAAATCTCGATGCGAGGATGAGATCGGAAAGCTCGTCAGAACATTCCCCGTTGTAGAGGCGGTAGATCACGCAAAGAGATCCGATAGCTCTGCGTTGGCTAAGCGGTTCTAGAGTATCGGAGAGCTTGGGGTCACCGATGATGCTAATGGCTCTTCTCTGTAAGGAGTCAAAACGAAGCAGCTGGTACTTGGGTGCCCCGTGCCATAGATGGGAACAGTTTCTACGTGCGGCCTTACTTGTGCTTTGTAAAGCAATAGCCATTTATGCGGCGTAAAATAAAGTTTCTATGTGCATTATATTATGGGGGAGGCCTATGCCCAGCCGTGGACTTCAGTTGATGATCTATCAATAAAAGCTGAAAGTAAATAAATCTTTAGAAAAAAAAGCGGCCAAGTGCGAGTCGGACTCGCCCATGAAGGGTTCCGTAGCAGCAAGTAACATAACATAAAAGTTCTTGGATGGTTTACAACTTATGATATATTAAAAAAAACTACGTACTAGATCTCTTTCAAAACAATTTTCGTTGGAAGTTTACATGGTAATGTTCACCATTTTTTTTGTTTAGTTTTATCATTCTCTCTCTCGCAAACTATTCAGTTTAGAAAAAAATGATATTAGAAACCTCAATATCATTTTCGAAGACCTATCCATTGATACCCCACACAGGTTTGATGAAAAAAAAATGTGTTTCAGTTTTAAGTATGGGGAACCCCAAAAACTTATTGTTTTTTTCTATTTTTGTGTGAAAATTAGTTTCGGAAAAAAGTGGCTGTGACATACACGGACAGACAGACATACATGACGAATCCATAAGGGTTCCGTATTTTTTTTTTTCGGAACCCTGAAAAACTACTTCATAGCTAGGAATTTATACCCAATACAACATAAATACATACATAGACACACGCCTTTTTCCCCGAAAGAGTAAGCAGAGCCTCTCATGTGCCTCTTTTCACTGTGGGTTGCACCATCGTGGGAAATACACGTGACAAGTGGTGAGCTCATCGCCGCCATTGCTTCCCACGACTGACTCTGCTAATGCTTTCTTCCAGTATAATACATTCCTGAAATAAGCTAGCAGTCAGGAACTACAAGCTAACTACAAGTCCAGGTATAAGACTTAATAAAATTAGTGTGCTGATGAAAATGAGCCTAAGCACGGCCAGTTTACTATTATCCATCGAGGAGTTCCGCTGTCCACGTTCCGTCTCCATCATCAGATCAGCTCGCTTTCACCATAGTATTGTACTGTCATCGGAACTAGATAGGTACGAGTATGCCAAATTTCAGCTCAATCGGATATCGCAGGAGACACCATTGTTGCCACCCGTGAAATATAGTAGTAGTAGAGCTTTTTTGTGTGAGAGTTCGTCCGGGGAAGTACTACCACCATACCTATTTCTGCCGCAAAGCAGTAGTCCTCGCATTGCTGTGTTCCGGTTTGAAGGGTAAGGGTGCCGGTGAAATTACAGGCACATGAGACGTTTCACCTTTATGTCTCAGGGTGGCGGGCGCAGTGCAATGCCACATAGGGCGCGTCCTAGGTGGACGTGACCTATGAGGTAATGCACTGTTCATAGGCAGAGGTTACCGCTTAACATCAGGTGGGCCATCAGCATGTTCCGTCATTCTAGTAGTATAAAAAACAAAAAACATTCTGAATGCAATGCTTGACTTGTTGCTGAAAATACCGAAATTGATATATGTGTGCCTATAATATTTGAGGAGTTCCCTCAATCTTCATGGATTCCATCATCAGAAAAACATTTTAATGAAAATGGCACCAATCTGGAAGTATATCATGTAATTTTTTTTCCTAATCGTTACGTAAATGGTATGAGGTAACAAACATAATAAAAAACTCTGGAATTGATAACCTCCTCCATTTTTTGAGGTCGGTTAAGAATCGAGTACCTACTTTTTGATTTGAAATAAGGACACACCACAACACTCACTTCACAAACATAATATTGGCTGAAGCAGAATCAGTGTATTTTGTAGATCATTACAAAAACATTTATAAAAAAAAAATAGTCTGGTATCGAACCCAGTACTGTGGGTTTAGTGTCGAGAGATCTAGTCACTGGTTCACAAAAAAAAAGTAAAAAAAAAATACAAAAAATATAGGCAGTATAGAATCGAACGCAGTAACGTGGGTTCAGAAGTTCTGAGTCGACAGTCCAAGCCGCTAGTCCAACTATTTTGAAATTCGCGCGCCGAAATTAGCTTATAGTTCTAATACAATAATATCCTTGACTGTGTGCGTGAGTAGGCTTTCATATTGCTCGGAATTTGCTCGGCACAAGTATGTTAAAACTAGAGACTAAAATAGCCTGAAATATAGCTAGGTACATAGCAAATAAACCACCATTTGCGTGAACGTTAGTGTTATGACATAATATGCACATTTTAATTCATAAATACATAAAATACTTCAAAATTTGGCAACAGCGCCATCTATTGACGCTGTCGTGCCTAGCTGACCACGAGGAACAACCTTAATTTGCTCTGTTGGTGTACGATTAAAGAATTAATTTGTTCCCTTACCTTTTGTATCCTGTGGAATATCTGTGAGTGGATTCTTATTTTTGGATCTTGGAGGCGCACGCTTTGGTATGACAAACTTTTGCTTTATGTCTGAAAATTTCAAGGTAAAGTATTTTACAACTTTTCATCACTACACAAAACTAGCAATAGTAATATGCAGGAGTAGGTTAAAAACACGTGATCACACAGTTTCACACTCAAAATTGCTACTAAAAACTATATAGCCAGCTCAAAGCGACCATAACATGTTTTTTTGTGTGTTTTCTTTATAATCTGCAAAAATCGATTCCGTTTATGTTTAAATTTTAGTGTTAAGTTGTATGTGATCACTTGAGGTTTCAAACTACTTGAACATCCTTACCTTCTATCTTTTCTAAGATCTCCTTTTCTTTTTCCGGGGACACATATTTTATTTTCTGTCTTTCTCTCTTCATTTTGGCTATAACATTTTTAATTGTTCGTTTCAAATCAAATCCAGTTTTTGCATTTAAGTATTGTCTTATAAGCCTTATATCCAATCTAAACCACGCCAGCTCTCGAATCTGAAAGAGTTTAAGAATGCTAGTGTCAATGACAACAGAAAGAAAGATGTTTAGGTAAATTCGGTTTTGTATAGCGCCATTTTTATCTATCTTGGACGCGTCATCAGGGAGTGAACGTGAAGAGAAAACGTTGCAGAAAACCGCAGCAAACTATTCGCAACCATCTTGGCAAAAATTGCGATTGACGGGGACTCGAACCAGCTATATGGATACCATCGTCGGTTTTGTGTGCTCGAGGAGGCGGGAAAATGTTTAGGTATAGGTACCTATGGAGTGAGTGTATCTAAGTGCTGCCAGAGCCTATATTTATTATTATTTACTTATTTCAAGTCAACAGCGTAGTAATAGTAACACGTATAGTTTAAACCATAGAAATCAGTTTCGCTGGTTTCAGAGCAATCAGGGCGTTAAGCTTTAGGGCCTGAGCCGTAGGGGCATACCGCGTTGGCGTTTGAATCAACGACAACGAAACGAGCAGCGAGCCAGCGCGGTCGGGTATCAATCAGATAATAGTGCATCGACAAAGCACACTTGCGTCCAGAGTACTGAGGCCTACCATTCCGGCCACAAACAAAGAATAAACGGATAATACCCACCATGTTTTTAAAAAGACCACTTGCTTATCTTATTTCTCGTTCAAGCATGATGTTACATTTTATAAATGTGGCAAATCACATCTTTGGTAGTCTATTTTGATTCGAGCTACTCCCGCCTCTAATGAAGCAATTATCATCAATCATAATTAATCAAAAATCAATCATCAATTTATCAATCATAATCCCGGGCTGAGGCCCGGGGTTACGCATTTGATTCTTAACGTTAGTGAAGACATATTTATAAATAAAAAACTAGCAGACATTCCTCATGTTTCCACTCCGGAGGAAAACTGTGTCCGTGAGCCTCTTGACTGAAAAACCCTGAGGTTAACATTGTGGTGGTGACAAATACGTCACTGTGAGTTTGTGACCGCACCCACCTCTACGGGTTCACACCTCATGCTTGACGCCATGCGCGTGCGGGTATCGTAAAGTTAAAGCTTACTTCATTCTTCCATTGCGGAAGAAGCCTGTGTCCGTGCGGCTCTTGACTGAATATCTCGGGCGTCAACTCATGGCTGTGGTGGTGACACACATACGTCACTGTGAACACATCCTCGCCGGGTTTACATCGCATGCTAACGGTTGCCGGGCATTGCATTGTTTGTTGTCTATAAAGAGAAAATTAAATTCAATAATAACATAACACACCCAACAGTCACATACATAGTCCTGATTCCACAACTACGATCCCTTGTATCGTGTGTAACTACGAGAAATACCATGGTACCACCTAAACACCTCAGACCCGGATAATGCAATCGGCGTCATAAGTTGATTAACAATTGACCTTTTGAGCCCCCAAGCATATGCTAAGTACAAGCAGATTTTTGATAAAATTAGCTTTTTCGCTTAGTCAAGACAAAGTTTCTGTTTCGTGTTGAACACTATGAAAAACTGATATTGTTAATGACCTTATGGCGCTGACTGTCGGCACTTCACTGTATAAAAGAGTGACTGCCATTGCCCTGACTTCGTTAGCAGGGAAAGGCAACAAGAATATAATTAAAGGGAGAATTCTCACTCATTAATACACTCATCAACACGGTCTAGGGATATTTCATACTCAATTAAATAACTCGAAAAGTACTGGCCGCATTGGAATCTTTTATACACCGATTCGTTTGTAATTTATCTCAGACTAATTCCAAATTCAAATTTTTGAAAATTCTTTTGTTTCGGTGGCATAAAAATGTCTTGATGTGTAGGAGAGGGAATTTTCATTTGTGCGAAATTTTGAAAACCATACGAATTACGTTTAGTTACAGTTTTTTTTCATTTTTAAACGAAAGATCAAGTTAAAATTGAGGTATTGTAGCCATGCAACGCCAACATTTGACGAGGGCGGAGATGTTACGAGCTGTGGGAATGCTGGAAGCTGGGTCTGTTCAGCGTAATGTTGCTGAGGCCATAGGGACCCACCAAAATGTAATTTCAAGATTGTGGACACGCTATCGTGCCACAGGTGAAGTAGCGGAGAGGCACCGGGGGCCAAGTCGCATCACTACCCCCAGACAAGACCGATTTTTGCAAATTACTGCGCGAGCTCAACCAAATGCAACGGCGACTCAATTGGCCCAAAGGCTGCGAGTGGAACACCAAGTGCTTGTGAGTGGCCAAACTGTAAGAAGGCGACTGCACGAAAGCGATCTACGCTCTCGTAGACCACTCCGGGTCCCACCTTTACGGAGAGGCAATCGTGGACGACGATTAGAATGGGTTCGGAGCCACGTGGACTGGGGCCGTGAGCAATGGTCCAATATATTTTTTTTTTTTTTTTTATACTACTGGAATGGCGGAGCAAGCAGTTGGCCCACCTGATGTTAAGCGGTAACCTCTGCCTATGAACAGTGCATTACCTCATAGGTCACGTCCACCTAGGACGCGCCCTATGTGGCATTGCACTGCGCCCGCCACCCTGAGACATAAAGATGAAAAGTCTCATGTGCCTGTAATTTCACCGGCACCCTTACCCTTCAAACCGGAACACAGCAATGCGAGCACTACTGCTTTGCGGCAGAAATAGGTATGGTGGTAGTACTTCCCAATCAGCATGGTGGCAATGTGCTGTTCACGGATGAATCCAGGTTCGGCTTCCATCCAGATTCACGAAGGACGCGTGTTTGGCGAGTTCCTGGACGATGGAGCCGTCTTTAGAACCCTCAGGAAGTTCACCCATACCAAGGAGGAACAATTATGGTTTGGGCAGGAATTCGTCTTGGAGGACGGACGGATCTCGTTTGGGTGCGGGGTAATATGACGGCAGAACGATACGTCCAACAGGTGCTGGGCCCGTAATCTTGCCCCACAGAACACAAATGGGGCAAGATTTCCTGCTCATGCACGACAATGCCCGGGCACACACGGCGAGAACGGTAGCAGCTTGGTTACATCACAGATGAAAGAATACTATACGTTACATACACACAATGTTAGGGCCTTAGACTGGCCTGCTCAATCGCCAGATCTAAATCCCATTGAGCATGCGTGGGATATGCTGCAAAGAAGAGCTCTGAAGGAAGTTCCTGAAAATCTGGCTACAGAAGATCAACTTTTTGCGCACCTCAGAAGGACATGGGACAATATTCCGCAGCAAGACATTGACAACCTTGTTCTGAGCATGCCGAATCGTTGCCGATGTGTTACGAACATCATGGGCGCTTTCTCAGACTACTAACTTCAAGTTTATAAACACAAATTAAATGATTTTTCTATTTGTTTTAGTTTTTACTCATAAATTAAAAGTTAATTCATATACGGTTTCCGTCTATGCTTCATTTTTTTTTCCATAAAATCCTGAAATTTTAATCGAAGCTTAACCATTATTAAAAAATGGTAGAATATTAATATAACGTATCTTTTAAATATATACATGTCATATAAATAATTAACACATTGATAGTAATTCGCTTTTTTAAAAATATCCCTAGACCGTGTTGATGTGTGTAGTTACCTAGAATCTGTAAAGTCTAAATAAGTGCGGTTTTGATACTAACATAATTTTTCTGGAGCCTTTGTTTTGACTTCTATATTCCCCCGTATTAAATCTGCAGGAATAATTGTACCAAGTTGTTCTATTACTACGATATCTGACGGATGTCTTGACATTACGACTATCATGAACGTGGTAATAGAAGAACCATTTCAATGCATGCGCTGCAGAGTACCGGCTGAATTGTTCAATCGACGAAAAGGTATCTCCAATCTGGAAATTAAATAACGGTAGTTTTATGGACAACTTATGTGCAGAACAGATGTGTTACGCCTAGGTAAGCAGCATGCAATGTGTCCGAGGTAGATGTCGAGGATAGAGCGAGGTGGAGGAATAATATTATAATACTGATCCCACCAAAGATACAAAACCTTAAGTTAGTTTGGTGAACGGTTTTCTAATACAATAAGTAATGCAGTTTGACAGCGTGTGAGATAATGTCATTCTCAAAATTTGCGACGGCCGGATAATGGAAAACACGTGCCTTTATCAAACCCTCGGCTTGATATTCTGGCAGTTCGCTATGTCTACGCTGGCATCTTAATTCTTCACGTGATCGTGCCTTTATCAAATCTTCGGGTTGATTTTCATCGTTATACATCTTTTGAGGTTCTGATTTGAAACTGGGCATTTGTTCATCAGAAATTCCGGTTTCTCGTTCGACTTCAGGCATTCGTTCATCAAGATTTCCGGTTATTGGATTGATTATGCACATTCTTTCATCAGAAATGGTTTCTGGTTCGACTATAGGCCTTTTTATATCAAGAATGCCGGTTGTGGAGTTCCCGATGCGCATTTGTTCATTAGATATGCCGGTTTTTGAGTTTTTTATGATGAATTGTTCATCAGAATCTTCGAAATCTTCAGTTGCTTCCTTTGTACTGGCATTTGTTGAGATTTCATATTCTATCTCATACTTACTGCAAATTAAATAAGTAACAAATTAATTTAAAAAAAACTGCCTGGCTTATGAGGCGTTACTGGGGCCTCATGCAATAGGAAAAGCATGGGGATGGTATGCAGACGGCACGAGTTGATAGAAACAACTTCAACTTACACATTTTCATCGTTGCTGTCAGTGTCATTAGGCGATGCCTCTTGCCACGGGTTCAGCTGGGTCTCACACGCCGGCTTTTGCTGTTCTGTATCGCTCTGGATCAATTCATGGTCAGGGGATTTGTTACTCAAGCGTTCATCCTCGATCTTTGTGGTAATACCATTATTAGAGCTCTGGCTAACCTCTAGAAATGTTGAATTAAAGGTTACATACATACTTAGCCCCCATACGCTTATTACCCCATTAGCTTACATACGCCTTTGCCCCCGAAAGGGTAGGGGCCCCTCAATGGGGCTTTAGAAAAATATTGAATAGACGAACAAATATTTAATAACAATTTCGCCACACTCCACTGAAACCTCAGCAGGAATATGACACGTGTTTCGTCTCTATACGAAGCATCCTCAGGAAAAAGTTGACTATCTGCGCGCTAGAAGAACATCGCAGACTGTTGCTTCGCCGAACTAAATTAAAGTGAGTTTTTCAGTTCGGGCCTCAGCGTAACAACATGTTTGTGGAGTTTTCGCGGTGTTGATGTTTCTTTGTTGTTCTAGTGCGCAGCGAATCAACTTTTACCTGAGGGGTGAGTCTGAGTTTTGCAAACACCATCGTAACGGTGAACGTAACACGATCGTACGTGTATTGCGTAGTAACTAGCCATTAATCTGTGACGTTTTTGGCACAGATTAATAGCTAGTTATTATGTTATACACGTACGATCGTGTTACGTTCACCGTTACGATGGTGTTTGCAAAACTCAGACTCACCGCTCAGGAATGAGGATGCTTCGTATAGAGGCGAAAAACGTGTCAAATTCTTACGAGTGTCGGAATTGGTATTAAACATTTGTTCCTCTATTACCGCAAAATTACGCCTGAATCAATTAAGCATGTTAATTAGAAAATAGCTGCAACCCGCGACATCGCCGGCTTATCGTTCATCGCGAACCGGAAGGCGAGTGAAGGGACGCCCCGATGGCCTTGTAACGATCGAGGGAAGACGGTGCATGGAGCTGGATCATCCTTTGGAACAGTTACACCGTGTTTTGTCTCTTTCGATCAAATTTGAAACTGCCTGTCAATGAAAAAGACAAAACACTGTGTAAATATTCCATGGAAAATCAGAATTTTATAGTAGGACAGTTTTTAATTTCAGCCGGTACTATGTAGTTTGACGACCTCTGTGGCGCGGCGGGCGAAGGTTCGCCTGCGATGCATGAGGTTGCGGGTTCGATTCCCGCCTCGGAACAAATATTTGTGCGATCGCAGTTATTTGTTCAGGGTGTTCTGGGTATTTACTATGTATAATAAAAAATATCTGTCTATGTAATGTATTGTATTAAGTATATCAGTTATCTAGTACCCATAATACAAGCTCTGCTTAGCTTGGGGCTAGATAATGTTGTGTGAACTGTCCAGCATTATTTATTTATTATATAACCATAACCATTATACATTATATATTCTGTGCCATAACACAAGCTCTGCTTAGCTTGGGGCTAGATAATGTTGTGTGAAATGTTCAGCATTATTTATTTATGACAGGTATAGTATATGAAAGCTTACCGATAAACTCTATTCATCGTGGAAATACTGGCTTTCATGAGTTAGGAATAAACAATATCAAGAATAATGGTAAAAAAATCTTACTTTTTGAAGTTTTTCCTTTTCGTTCGTTCAACTTTGAATTAGGTTTTTTTCTTGGTTCTTTCGTAGCCTTTGGACTAGGACCTTTTAGAATGGGGTCGAAATTTGCTTTTATATCTGAAAAAATTATAGGAAATGCGGAATTATTGAAGAAAAAATTCACTGCGGATTGTTAAAATCAAGTAAATCATCATATATTAGTCGGGTCTCAGACAAGCAAGTTGCATCCGGACGAAACACCTAATTTTGCTACCTCGACTTTTTTGTTTTGGTTTTCTATACAGGATGGATTGTTGAGACGGGGCAGTAAGGGCAGGTACCTTAACCGTTATAGTAATAGGAAAACGTTCCTAGGAGACCATCCATAACTTTTTGAGATATTCTGATCTGCATTCACAGATTGATAGATAATGTCAGCAAGAAAATGGTAATTTTACACAAAAACTTTTTTTATGCCAATCGATCCTGTTTCTTACAAGGATCAAAAGTCTCTACTGGACCGACTGAGGTTTGAGTACTAGAAAAGTCGGGAATCGCGAAAAAGTTTTTCCATACATTTCGGTAAGTGAGTCAAACTTCTACAGTGGCCAAACTTTTTGTACTCGGTAGATCCGCTAAAATACGCTATAAAGAAGACTAGCTGAAAAAAAGTAAGTAAAAAAAGTTTTAACTTTCAAACTTCGAATTCGATTCGAATATCTTCTGTTCATTCGTATGTATGCGGTGAGAAAATTCTAGATTGTAAGATGGAATTTATGAACTTATTGTAAAAAAAAATACTTCAAATCGCGGATGTTTGGACTTAATTGAAGCGTATTTTATAAATACGTGTTAAAATAATTTTATTTTATTTTTATTTGTTTTAGGTCGAATGTTGCAGAAGATTATCGATCATAATTTTCCACTTAGGTAGGCACTTTTGCTTCTAGGTACAGTATGCCACTATGCCGGCTTAGCAAAAACAAAAATGTATCTTATGCCCCCTGCATAAGTTACCTGCATGTAAACCCGGTCTTGTGACTGTGTGTAGTTTCTGTCCTCAAACTTCAGTTGGCCTCAAAGTCTTTTGATCATAGTAAGAAATAGGATCGTTTGGCAACAAAGAATATTTCGAGTTGATTAATCGTTTTTCCTTATAAAATGTATGGAAAAAGTTTTTGGTGATTTCTGCCATATCTAGTACTCAAACCTCAGTCGGCTCAATAGAGACTTTTGATCCATATAAGAAACAGAATCGATTGGCATCAAAAATTTTTTTTGTGTAAAATTACCATTTTCTTGCTGACTGTACATACTTTTTTTCCAAAATCTGTGAATACAGATCAGAATATCTCAAAAAGTTATAGATGGTCTCCTAGGAACGTTTTCCTGTAACTATAACGGTTAAGGAACCTGCCCTTACTGTCCCGTCTCAAAAATCCAAGGTGGATTTTTGATTGATTTTTCATCTTTATGTCTCACGGTGACGGAATATAGTTTTTGTAATTTATATATGACATCGACACTAGACCGGAGCATGATCCGAACGTTTTTTTTTAACAAGAATTGTGTTTCTCGTCTCCTGACTTAACGCAGGGTGACCAAGAAAGATCGGTGACACGAAGTAGGTATAGTAGGTAGGTACTTACATCTTATCTTTTCTAACATCTCCTTTATTCTCTCAGGCGACATGTCATCTTTCGAACCTTGACGCCTAACTTTTACAATCTGATTATAAATTGATTTCCTGAGGGCTATCCCAGGCGTTTTAGATTCTACATACCGTCGCACTAGCATCGAGTCTACATTAAAACGCGCCAGGTCTCGGATCTGCAAAATAAATTATTTTTATTGCGAAACACTTATTATTTTTGGAAAAAACTAGCTGTCCCCGTGAATAGTTTGCGAGTAATTTTCAAAAGTAGGTACAGTATACAAAAAAAACTTAGCGAGCCACTGACACCAAATACGAATACAAATATTTATTAATAAAATACAAATTTTACAAGTCCAAACATTTTAAATATTACAAGTTATCGCATATCAATTCATTAAACACTACGACAAGAAATATAAATTATAACAATAGACATTTAAATTATTTAGTGACGACAAAAAAGACATGGTCTCTCTGCCTACCCCTCCGGGAAACAGGCGTGAGTTTATGTATGTATGTATGTAAAAAAAACATTCTATTCCCCCTGTGTGGAATGATGGTTAACTTAAATTTCGATACCTAACAATATTACGTTTGACAGCTACACGACTTTTCAAAATTGCATCGGCAAATCGAATTTTAATGTAATTAGTAATTTATTAAAACGATTTTTGACAAAGCACGCTTTTCTAAAATTTGTAATCGGAACCGTGAGCTGATAAAACTGAACTAAACACTGCCTAGCTACCTATTAATTATCAACGAGTTCCGTTTTCCACCTTCCGTCTCCATCATCAGATGCTCGCTGTCACCATAACATTGTCATCGGAACTTGACAATTTCAGTTTAATTGGATATAGGGAAGTGGAAAAATCGGTCACCCCCACAGGCAGACAGTTCCATTTCCCACCTTCTGCCTACATCATCAGATCAGATTACTGTAACCATAATTGGCCGAGCGAAGTCCTTGGATCAACTGGCTTTGTAAACCCTGCCACCTTTAAGATGTACATCAAGTTTGATAACTCGTGGATGTCTCTCGTAAATCGAGAAGCTAAGAAATAAGCTAAACCACCTCAGAAGAGCTTATATATTGCAAATGTATTATATAAGTTTTTTTATTATTATCAAAAACTGATATTTTACAAATCATTTACATTTGGCAACTTGATGATGTCTACAGACATAGACCAACATAACACCATCAAAAGGGGCTTATTAATAGAATACCCTCATTTTTTTTAATTAAAAAAACAGTTACGAATTATCGGTAGGATTTTTAACAGACTTCAATAAAAAGGAGGAGTTTCTCAATTCGGTTGTAATTGGATAGATGGATACTTATACTTTATATCTCACTAGGTATATACATTAAATCGAGATTTTACCATCGCTCTTCCCGGCACCGTGACAAAGCTCATCAACACATCATATATCCCTGGGTTTCGTTTCTCGAGATCATTACTTCCCCATACCTACAAACTATGGAATGAGCTTCCATATGAGGTTTTCCCGCTTGGTTACGACAAGTGTCGCTTCAAGAAAAGAAAAAAAAAACCTTCTGGGTAGGCAGCGCATCGACAATACCCCCGGTGTTGCCGGTGTCTATAAGCAACGGTGACCACTTTACATCAGGTGGGGCATAAGCTAATTTGCCTAATAGTTTCATAAAAAAAACACGCTCTTCATCTCTTCAAAAATTCACGCATTATGGCAAGTCTACAAAACAACATATTATGCATAGATATTACTATAAAAAAATTGTCTGAAAGGTACAACTAATTGACAGCTTTACCTCGTCCTTTAAATGCTGAGGAAGTCTGTAGCCGTGTGGCTGTTGGCTGAACAGCTCGGCCGACAATTCATGGCTGTGGTGATGGCACACATCCCTCACCATGTACAAGTCTGTGCCGGGATCACACCTTAAGGTAACGCTGGCTGGGCATTCTACTGTTGATATCTCCCTGAAAAATAATAGGCTTTATTTTTAAAGTCTATGGCATCAAGTGAAGTTTCATGGTAGAATCGCTGGAAGACCTTGGTCAATGCTCAGAGAGCTCAATACCGTCTCCCAACAGGTGGAACATACATGGCCAAGACAAACACCATATGTCAAATGGCAGTCTCGCAAGCAGTCAACAACAGTTAAAAAATTCACTAAGTCAGTTTTTCATTATAGCTTGTACTATTATTTTATTCTGTGATTATAGTATGGTTTTTTGAAAGCTTTAAGAGTATGGCGTATTGACCAGTGTATCGTGAATCTTTTTTTGTATAGTTTTTTATGACTTTTTTGTTTTGAATTTATACTTTCGAACAACTCACTTGCGAAACAAGCTGTGCCCCTTAAAGTTAGCCCCCTAGCTAAGTGGGGTGTATGCAAGGTTTTAGTTTGCATCTTTCAAAACATTGAAAGAAAGATGAAAAAGTTTAAGTTAAAGTTAAGTTAAGTTTAAGTTGTTTTATTTTTCGTTATAGTACTTTATTATAACGAAAAATAAAACAACTTATTCATCTTTCAATTTCTTTCCCGTACACAAAAACATTAGAAATCAATAAAAGGTATTGAGGAATAAAGTTTGTCCGGCCTAAGAACAGACCCTTCAGTCTCTTCCTGCGGGTGTCGTAAACACCACGGGATGGTTAACTGCATCCACCTGAGTATTCAACATAAATACTGGGATCACCAATCCACCTGGCAAGTGTGGTGATTATGGCAAATCCCCCCATTGCATTCTACGGGGGAGGCCTCATCCAACAAGGGATGTGGAGGCTGCAAATGATGATGATGATTGCTAAGGCCAAAAACACTCACCTAATTTTCCTAATGCCTTTGCTTTGTGATGTGTAATGTTTTTTACCGAATCTGCATTGATAATAGCAGAAAATTGGCTTTTTACTATCGTATGTTGCTGATGTCTTTATATTGCGACTGTGAAAGCGCATGTAGTAGAAAAACCAATGCTTTGCCTGTTCCGTGACGTAGTCTGAGAATTCTTCTATTGATTTGAATACATCTCCCACTTTCAGTAAGCCTTCTGCCCGAAGAACCGGTAAATTTCCATGTTTCTGGCATTTAGTTTTCGGTATTTCATCAAATTTTATTGATTTTATTTTATTTGTATTCTTATTCTCAGGTAATTCCTCTGCTCGTTGTAGTTTTTTGCATATTTTTTTAGGTAAATCATTCGTTTTCTCTGTTTCTTTGAGTATAGTATTTTTTTGTAAAGAACTAGTGGCGCATGTATTGCTTGTCGGTTCATCAGCTGCATTGCTTGTGTTTGTTGCTGTTATTTCAGAATTTTTTTCGGCTTTTCTGTAACATTTACATAATATATGATCAGGAGTGGTTATAGATGGATATGTAAGATTTCGTGCAGCGAGATAAGTAGATGTCAGTGTCTCGGGCTATTGATACAGAGCACAGGATTGTGGTGGATGCGCCAGCTAAATGTGCTTCTTACAAAGCCCATTTTTTGATTTGATTTATCTATTTTTGTCGGAACTTTTGTTGATTGACGACTATGTCAGTTCCATTGGTCTTTCTCCCGTGTCACTCATCAAATTTATTGAACTAGCCCATACATGGACTGGTAGAGCTTGATAGCTGCGTCTGATGTTTGCGCAGATATGTTCTTACACAGCCTATTCAAAATGCCCAATTGACTGGATATCTATAGTTGTACTGGATTCCCTTTCGTGGGCATCATGAACTGTGAGTACCATGAAAACAACACCCAGACCCGGAATGAATACATAACATAACACCCAACAGCCCTGATCCCACACAAGGATCCCCTGTGTTGTGGGTGTCTGGAACTACGAGTACCATGGTACCACAATACCCAGACCCGGAACAAATATTTGCAGATTATACAAACATTTGTTCCGCAGCGGGAATCAAACCAGCAACATCTTGCATCTCAGCCAGCCACAGGGGAGTTTGCATGCTACTAATTAAGAGTCCCTATTAATTTCGCTGTCAAAAAATATAAAATAGTAGATCTTTCAGAGCAAATTTCTCAATAACAATTCTGGTACTTCTTTAATAAACAGTCACCTAATTTTATCTAGTAATTCTACAAATTTTTATTTTGATGAAATAATATTTGAAATGTTTATCTAACAAATACATTATTTGTATTTTATTTTTGACTACACATTTAAATGTAATACAATATTAAAAAAAAATGCCTTTTTCTTATCCCTGTTCATCAACATTTCTTCAGATGGTAAATTTTGGTTCAGGAACCTGCATAGCCATTGTAACTTATTTATGTGATACCAATAATTACAAAATGTGTATTTATGTCTTATAGATTTCATAAAATCAGGTTTTGCTAAGGAGTGTTGATAAGCAGTTTTTATTCTCACCTTTTTAACGTTGTTCTCAATAATAATGGAGAGCTATGTTTGAATAAGCTGCTCCTTTTAATAATCAATAACGGTTTCTTCAGTGTTTTTGTTTTGGTATCACCAGAAGATGCCTCCATTGATATAATTATCTTGAGCTCTCAACAGAAAGATCTTTTTCCCTTACTTAAATCTGCAATAAAAGGTAGTGAATATTCACAATGATGTTCACTGCTAGACATATCTCCCCTATAGAATGCCGCAACCTGACCTCCATACACTGACTTCCTGCAACCTTTACAATGCCTAAAGAATCCATCAAATAATTTGTCCCCGGTTTGTGGTTGCCACTCATGAACCATTATTCCCTAACAGTAACACTTACAATGTAGCCAGGTAAACAACAGTACAGGTCATAAGATGATGAAAAAGGACAAATAGTTTGCTAATATTACAATAGAGCAATGGTATGTTATATAGTACAACCATAGATGAATAATTTTTCCATGGTACAACATGGTACAATATACAGTTAGGACACTTCGATGTTAGCTGCTGCGCAATGCAATAGCTAATTTAGTTACTAGGTAAATGATAACAAAGCAGGCTCATTCCATTGAGGCCTTATTTATGTAATATACAGAAATGTAGTTTAATACCGGTCTGTTTATATTACTAATTAAAACCAGCAATATTATAAAATCGTTGGGTGACTGACTTACTACCAATGCATAGCTTAAACCAAAAGTCCCAGAGACCTGTTTTATTTATAAAAACCCACATAATGTCCAGAAAAAACCTTTTAAATGAATAAAAGGTATATTAATATAGACATTAATTAACGGCGAGTATTGGCTCAAGTATTCTTTTAATTGCACGATACTTACCAAACGAATTTATGGAAAAATTAAAAGGATACCTGGGATGACCATGGGATTCCAGTCTTAGTTATTGCCTTTGTTCTCAAAATGAAGGGACATTGCATTTTGGTACTGCACATGTTTTGAGTGAAATCTAGATCACTTTTCCTAGCGTTCAGGCATACAGGTTAACTAGCTGGTCCGATACTACAATAGGTACTTATTTTTGCTAGTTCGAAATAACTCAGTATATTATTGGTTATTGAACAAACATCTACAAATCTTACATTATTTATAAAGTAAAAAACTATTCACTTTAGCCCAATATAACATCACAAAACTTTACGAACGCACGTAAAGTAAAACTCAAAGGGGATTCATTTATTAAGCAGAGAACTCTCCCTCTCCCCGGTACATATCTACATATTGTAGTTTTTGAGAGAACTTGAGAAAATTAAATAAAATAAATATCAGAGTAATGCAATCACTACGTTGTAAGAATAGCAGCAGCCATTTTGTGATTTTGTTTGAAAGATGTAGTAGAAGCCTCCTTCTTCTTCTTCTTATAATGGCTTCTGAGGAGTGCTCCTAACAATTTTGCCAATATCAAGTCATCGAGCAACACGGAATGGAGACGCCATCAAAGGCATTCCCCGCTGTAGTTCCCCTCTAAATATTAATGCCCTCGAGGGCATACAGCTTATAAAAAACTAGCTGTCGCCGATCGCTCTGTCAGACTGAATCGACTCGCGTGGGAGATAGTGCTCTAAGAAAAATGCCGAATTGTTCAGTTTTATGCTGTAAAAAAATTACAACTTTACAAAAAGATAGTGTTTCCTTTCACATGTACCTGAATTTCAATTAAATTATTATAACTAATTGCATGAAAATTGACCAAGTAAAATTAAGCCGTATAAAAACAAAAGTGTCCATCTCAGATTTTGTAATTTTTGAGTTCGTGTTCGGGGTAAAATAATAAAACTGAACGGTTTAACAAAACAACCCGTGAATATTTTATTCAATAACACTGGTGAACCACCCTTCACTGCGACTGCACTTCAGTACACTGGTCATTCATTACTCTAAAATCACTGCCAAGTTACGTGATTTATTCGCAATGAAAGCCAATTCCCTTACGACTGCCCTGCTCGCTCTTCAATCGAGCTCCACTTAATCGTGTGACACAGGGGTGACATAAAAGTGACCAAAAGCGTAGATATAAATGTGTATAATACATCAATGTGCATTTCAGGATTTATTCTGCTGACGTAAACATGTATATAACGTGTAATGTCAGTAAGCCAAGATGTGGATGATTACTTAATATACTTGATTACAAAATACTATTCATTAAACACGTTCGACATCATGTGACATGTGGAATAACGTGTATTTGTATTTGATAGCTATGTAACCACTAACTAACCGGTAACTACTAACTACTACTACTTAGTGTCACGGGCTCTTTCTTGGTTCACTGACCAGCTTGAGATATAGTGTCCCTGAAAGGGCCCTAGTGACCAATGGTGAAAGAACCAGTATGGTAAAAGGATTAATTGTGCCTCGCAAAGGTGTATGATGATATGTCAACGTAAATGTCATGTGCAACTATATTTAAAGAAATATAATTAAATCATACTACTATTAACAACAAGTGTAACATGAAAAAGTTTGTACATTTGGGAACTTTGATTACAAGAGATGGCAAGCATGAAGATGATATTCAAATGAGAGTAAATTCTGGAAACAGGGTGAACTTAACGCCTTATTATCAGCCGGAACGTATCCAAAAAGGCACGACTGGATGTGCATAGAGGAGTGTTAGTGCCAAAACTAATGTATGGTGGTAGCGAAAGTTGCTAAGGCAGAATAAACATGAAAGTAAAATAAATGCACTGAAGATGAGAGGTTTGAGAAGTTTGACGACCTCTGTGGCGCGGCTGGCGATGGTTCGCCTGCGTCGCAGGAGGTTGCGGGTTCGATTCCCGCCTCGGAACAAATAATTTGTGCGATCTGCAGATATTTGTTCCGGGTGTTCTGGGTGTTTTCTATGTATAATAAAAAATATCTATCTATGTAATGTATTGTATTATGTATATCAGTTACCTAGTACCCATTACACAAGCTCTGGCTTAGCTTGGGGCTAGATAATGTTGTGTTAACTTGTCCAGCATTATTTATTTATTTTTATTTATGTATGGTGGACTTTGAGAGATAGAATAAGAAACCGCGTGTTAAGAAAGCATTGTAAAATGAAAGAGCACGTGTATAGTGACAAGGATTGAGAAAGATATGCTTGGATGGTTTGGGTTATTGGTTAAAGGATGAATGATAGTAGATTGACGAAACTAGTTCATAAGATGAGCATGAATGGGACAGTTGGAAGGGGGAGAGCTCGGTGAAGGTATTCAGACTAGATCAGGGTCGATCTGGAGCATGGCCAGGCCAAGAGCGCCCTTAACCAATGAGCATATATGAAGAATATGATGTGAGTGAATCAAGCAAAACAGGTATGCCAGGATCGTAGCAAGTGGAAGTACATGGTCTCTGCCTACTTCTCTGGGAAACAGGCCTGAGTTTGCGTTTGTGTGTATGTATGTAATATTATAAATGCAAAATTTTCTAAGGGTTGGATGAAATTTAAGAACGGCGATAGCTGGACCATTGGAATAGTTTTAAATTTTATTTAGATGTTCCCACAGGATCAGGACTTATGCGAGTGAAACCGCGGGTTGCTTCTAGTTTATAATCGGAAGAAGTTCGTGATTATCTACGTCAACTATGTCCGGTGGGGTCATGTGCGGTAGAGGAGCTCACTCCAAAGGGAAGCTACAAGTCTTACAAATTAGAGGTTCCTAATGCATATTACGAAACGTGCCTATCTACTGATGTCTGGCCTATCAACGCCAGAATAAAGGTTTGGTTCAACCTGAGAAGACCGGCGAGGAACTCTTCTGACTTCCTTAAATCTCGTAGCCCAACAAGGGGACACGTCGTGGCTGGATCTAGCCCAGTCTCTCTGCAGCCCTTTCGTGGCCCAGCGACCTCGCGTGATGCGTGCGGGGCTCTCCCAGACGCACAGCCCTTTCGGGGCCATACGGACGCCAAGTAAGAGAAATTCCAGCCTTAACGTTTTCTATCAGAATGTACGCGGTCTGAAGACCAAGCTGAGGGCCTGGAGAAACAGCCTATTGTTATTGGAACACAATCTGGTAGCTGCTACGGAGACCTTTTTGGATGCGTCTGTGGAGGACTTGGAGGTGACGGTCGAAGACTGGAGCATACTGCGGCGTGATAGAAAAACCATATGTGGAGGAGTACTGCTTGCTGCGTGCCAACCAATCGTACTGCGTCGGCAGCCTGATCTGGAAACCGAGTCTGGTGAGGATCTGTGGGCGAGTTTTGTCTGGCTCGGTCGTAGGATTTATGTATGTGTTGTTTACATCAAGCCCAGCGCAAGTGACGAGGATTATATGCGGTGGTTTTGTAAAGTTTACAAAGCTTTATCAACGATGTTAAGGGAATTGTTTTTGTAGTAGGAGACATCAATTTAAATAGTGCGTCTATGAATGTAAAAAACTACTACTGTTACTTCTTGACTTTTTGTAATCTGTCTGAGATGAATTATGTGCCTAATGCGTATGGAGGAATGCTAGATGTTGTCTTGGTTCAGGAGTGCGTTGACGTGATTGAGACGCGTGTCCAAGTCGCGGACGGTCTTGTGAAAATTGATCCCCCTCACCCCCCCCTTGACATTATGATTATTACTTCTGCGGCTCGTCATTATGATTATGTTGAGCCGAGCAATATTGACCCTTGCAAAGATTGGAATTTTATAAAAGCTGACTACAATCTTCTATTTGACTTGCTTTCTGAAACCTATTGGAGTGAAGTTTTTAACTGTAATGATGTGCAATCGAGCACTGAGAAATTTAATGACATTATTTATAATTTATTTGACATTTGCATTCCAAGGAAACGCCGTAAAAGCTCGTCATGTAGACGATATCCTGTATGGTTTACTAATGATATAATTCAGGACATTAAACGTAAAAACAAATTACACTCTAGCTGGAAGCGAAATAATTGTCTAGAATCTCACAAGGCTTTTTCTGCGCTTAGAGCTTCTCTTAAGATTCGCATCTCATCCGCACATGAGGCATATTTGAAAAGCATTGAGGACAATATCATCACAAATCCTCGAGGGTTTTGGCAGCATGTCTCGAGTCTCTGGTCCAAAGGGGGTTTCGAACCTTCTATAACTTATGAAGGAGAAGCCTTTAGTGGGGTAGGGGCCTCTGAAGCTTTTGCCAAGTTTTTCGCTAGTGTTTTTCTTCCTGATGTGCCCCGGTTGGATGCCAAGAGCACAAACCAACTTGATAGGATTAAGTCCAGCAATTATGTAAACATTTTTGAGTTCTCTCTGAGTGATGTGGCTTATGGTATCAAAAGCCTCAAACCTGGGAGCTCTATTGGCCCGGATAATATTCCACCGTGGTTTCTTAAACAGGGTCTGAAGTTTTTTGTTCGCCCACTTTGCTATATTTTTAATTTGGCTCTATCCTCTGGTGTATATCCGGCGCAGTGGAAGTTGACCAGGGTGACGCCTATTCCCAAAAGTAGCAACAAGTCGTCTGTTGAGGAATATAGGCCGATCGCTATACTGTCTTCACCGGCAAAAGTCTTTGAGCGTATTTTGCATAAAGAAATTTACAGGCAAGTGGAGCAGTTTCTTTGCAATGAGCAGCATGGTTTTAGGAAGAAGAGGTCAGTCGACACAAATTTGCTTACAGTCGTTGACTTCATATCGGCAAGGATGGATTGTGGAGGTCAGGTAGACGTTCTTTACTTCGATTTCTGCAAGGCTTTCGACCGAGTCAATAATGACATACTTCTTTCTAAATTAAGTAAATTGGGTTTTGCTCCGGGGCTGCTTGGGTTAACTGCGGACTATCTTAGAGACCGACGGCAATATGTAAGGCTAGGTCTATACGAGTCACCCCCGTATCACACGCGTTCAGGGGTCAGTCAGGGGTCTATTCTCGGACCTCTTCTCTTCATTCTGATGGTCAACGATATCCCATCTGTCATAAAGCATGTTAAATGTCTGCTTTATGCGGATGATTTGAAGTTGATTTCAGAAATAAAGTCTGCAGATGACTGTCTGAACCTCCAACGCGATGTGGACGCGGTTTATGAGTGGGGTGTGGCAAATAGAATGGAATTTAACTCGTCGAAGTGCTTTGCCATGACTTTCGGTCGCATGCGGCACCCTATCGAATTTAAGTATAAGTGGAACTGCGATCTTATCACAAGATCCACTACAATGAAAGACCTAGGTGTCATTTTCGACCGAAAGTTAACTTTCCACGACCACGTCACCACAGTAGCCAAGGAGTCTTTCCGAAGACTAGGTTTTGTTTTAAGGAATTCTAGAGACTTTCGCGGTGACCATGTCATAAAGCTAATTTTTAGTGCCCTGGTCCGCAGTAAACTTGAAGCAAGCTCGTGTGTGTGGCACCCGCATGAAAGCACTTACGCGCTCTTGCTGGAAAAAGTGCAAAAGGCTTTTCTTCGCTACCTCTATAAGCGCATGTATGGCTATTACCCATACATGTACCCGACAAAGTTCCTCCTAGGCTGCTTAGGCTATAACAGTTTGGAAGTCAGAAGCGCTAATAATTTATTTATTACCATGTTTAAGGTTCTTCGTGGTGGGATAGATGCCCCTGATATCCATAATGAACTGTTGCGACTGTATGTCCCTAATAATTACTGTGGCGGCAGGAGACATAAATTATTATCGGTGCCTTTTTGCAGAACAGTAGCGCGCGCCCAATCTCCCATTCCACGAACCCTCAGTGTGCTCAATGCTCTCCTGGACGCAAAGTCTGATTGTGATGTGTTTGTGGATGGATGGAAGGTGATTCTGTCTGAGTGCTTGACGTTCTGTGAGGAGAATGTATGATTGTTTGTGCTTGAATGTTGACATGAAATTCTGTTTACCTTTTTGACATCTGTTTTTATTTTTGAATGTGATTTAACTAATTTTTTGTGATAAAACTTTGACATGCTTTTTATTTTAATCTTTATTTAATATGATTACCCAATAATTGGTTATATTTTAAAATTCTTATGGTTTAATTTAATATGTTTACCAAATCATTGTTTATATTTTTTAAATTCTTATTTTTAATTTAATATGATTGCCTACCTATGTTAATTTTTATATCTATGTAAATTCATTAGTGTAATTGGCCTGTGCCGTTCTAGTTGAATAAATAAATACAAATACAAATAATAAGAATAAAACTGCGTGGTTAATTTGATCAAAATCGGTTATATTGATCATACTTAAATAACTTTACTCATTTCAGTTAAAAATAAATAAAGATGCTTTAAAAAAATCGTTGATCGCCAATTGTTAGGTTACTGTACAATTTTCGCACGTTGTGTTTGCCTAAAATGAGGGGTTTTCACGGCCATATCAAATCATCTATAAACCCTTGAAAATAGATGTCGCTGCTGTGTACTTAACTGTATAAATAAAGTGACATGTAAAAGTCAACAACGTAGTGATATATTTTTGTGGTATTTTGTTACTATCACACAAAATAACAGACGATGCATTTGTTAATTTTGACAACCACAGTTGAGTCAGGGCCATCAATTGACCCAAATCAAACTACATTTTTTTTATTTGAAAATGAAAGGCCCTTATTGGTTTCTCCTGTAATGCACACTGAAATAGCTTTGTGCTCATTTAACAGTTTTTTTTTATTTCTCAAAAATTCTTGAAAGTAAGTTGCCCGTGTTTTCTTATATACTACTAAATTAGTGATGTGCCTCAATAATAAAGTAGATTTTTTATCGATAAAATAAATGCTCGTTTATTACGTTTTACAAACTATTGAAATTTGATTTATATTATTCGGGAGACGCCATAGCCTAACCTAACCTAACTTTCTAACCGTTAATCCAATCACCATGAAGGTATTGGTATGTAACAAGGTAGGTAACTGATATGATTTTAATTTGAAATGATTCATTTTATGCCATAAATTGACGCCCTCTGTGGCGCGGTGGACGAAGGTTCGCCTGTAACGCAGGAGGTTGCGGGTTTGATTCCCGCCTCAGAACAAATATTTGTTCGATCTGCAGATATTTGTTCAGGGTGTTCTGTATATTTTCTATGTTAATACAAAATAAATATCTATGTAATGTACTGTATTAGGGATATCAGTTATCTAGTTCATAACACAAGCTCTGCTTGGCTTGGGGCTAGATAATAATGTGTAAACTGTGTCAACATCAAAAAATAAAATAAAAATATATTATTGAGAACTGGTGAAAACCAAGGTGAAAAGAAGCCCATTATTATTATTCTGACTATTTGTGAATTTATATGACATTTTGAATAGGTACAATACTTAATTATCTTTAAAATTTAATTGTATAAAGTCCTTAGTGTATGTTATTTTATTATGTAATTTCAGATACGATTGTAAATTGTTATTGAATTAAATAAATGAAATGAAAAATTCACCCTCGGATGAATTAGTACACATCCACCTTAGAGTGTTTATACTCTGGTTCTATAGTGAATATAATCTGGTTCAGAATTCGAGATATTTTTTGTAAACAAAGGGGATATAATAGGTACTCTTTGGTAGATTATAAAATTAGACCCATAAATAGGCTAGGCATGTTATGCTAACTCAGATCTGATAAACTATAAAGTAATCAATATTTTGTCGTAAATATCTTTGAATTATTTCGTTTGTTAACAAAGTTATCAAGCAAAAATATATTTGTTGGTAGAAAATATTTCATGTTACTTAGAATACTGCAGAAATTCTAAACAATGGGCTTTGTTTTGAAAGCCGGTCCCCATTTTGTTAATTTCATTTGTTTCTCCTCGTTTGACGCATACGAATGTGCTTTTCGCACAGTTTTACAATAGAATGGTCATACTGTATCAATAGGTAAGAGCTAGATTTAACATATTGCCTTTTACACATTGCCTCGTCAGATAATCTTAGGTACTTAATGGGTTTGTGTTTATTTGCCGCAAATTGAAGGTACACATAACGCGCAAGCGAACCCGCTGGCGAATATTACAAAAATTTAATACGGTAGGAGAAGCCGCGGGTCACTACTAGTAAGGTAAGATAAGATAAGATAAGAAAAACTTATTATCTAAACACGGTTATAAAAGACATCAGTAAACTTAGTTAAAATAACCGAACCGAGTTGGTACAGTAAAAAATGACCTACGCAAAAAATTGTTTTTACCTCTGGCTTGTCTCTTTACAGTGACATTTGGTTGTTTACAAAAAATATCTTGAATTCTGATCCAGGGTCTATGACTCATGTAAGACTATTTTTTTTATTTTCAATAGTAATTGATAATAAAGTCATGAGAAGCTGTCAAAGTCCGCTTTTTTGCCAAAATTTTGTTACCATGTGTTTTTATTTCCCATTTGACCTTGGAACTAGTTTTGTAAATATGCTTCTTGTTTATGTATTTAGATAGATAGATTATCACACTATCGTAAACCAAAAAAACAAACGTAAAGAATTAAATTTAAAAAAAAAGAAAGATAACTGCCCGCTAACTGTTGAGTTTACATAAAATTTATCTTTATTTCTAGGGATGGCATAGCATTTTTAGGGGGGATTGATGGGATTGACTTGACTTGTCAGCAATGTCACGTCAAAAATCTAACAACCGAACACCCACCTAAAACGGGTGTTGTTCAGCTAAGGTCACATGATGCTAACCGAACGCTCTAACCGAGCCTCCGAACGGAACAACCCATACGCTCTGGCGACAAGCACATGATTTGACTTTGACAGACGTCAGAATTATCGTGGTGGTTGTTCGGTTACGGTCACGTGACGCTAACCGAACGCTCTAACCGAGCCTGTGAACGGAACAAACGTACACTGGCGAAAACCAACACAGAGTGTACCCATTGAACGCACTTACTATAGACAAGTAGAACATGGAAAAGTTCGAATACTACCATAGAGTTTAAACTATATTTTCAGCCTTTCCTTTCAGGCTTGGCTGGCTGTCAGCTGTCACACACAAACAAACAAATCAAATCAAAACAAGAACATGTGAGCATCATCTGGCGAATATTACAAAAATTTAATACGGTAGGAGAAGCCGCGGGTCACTACTAGTAAGGTAAGATAAGATAAGATAAGAAAAACTTATTATCTAAACACGGTTATAAAAGACATCAGTAAACTTAGTTAAAATACCTATTAAAATGAGTAGGCATGTCCTAAATCTAAGTACTGTTTACAATAACTAATGTTTAATAACATCTACTATCTAATGAAATTCCATCGGGTCCCAAACTAGGCGAAGCCTGTATCTTGGCGGCCCAAGGGGTTTTGTTATCCTGGAACCGAGTTGGTACAGTAAAAAATGACCTACGCAAAAAATTGTTTTTACCTCTGGCTTGTCTCTTTACAATGACATTTGGTTGTTTACAAAAAATATCTTGAATTCTGATCCAGGGTCTATGACTCATGTAAGACTATTTTTTTTTTTTTTCAATAGTAATTGATAATAAAGTCATGAGAAGCTGTCAAAGTCCGCTTTTTTGCCAAAATTTTGTTACCATGTGTTTTTATTTCCCATTTGACCTTGGAACTAGTTTTGTAAATATGCTTCTTGTTTATGTATTTAGATAGATAGATTATCACACTATCGTAAACCAAAAAAACAAACGTAAAGAATTAAATTTAAAAAAAAAGAAAGATAACTGCCCGCTAACTGTTGAGTTTACATAAAATTTATCTTTATTTCTAGGGATGGCATAGCATTTTTAGGGGGGATTGATGGGATTGACTTGACTTGTCAGCAATGTCACGTCAAAAATCTAACAACCGAACACCCACCTAAAACGGGTGTTGTTCAGCTAAGGTCACATGATGCTAACCGAACGCTCTAACCGAGCCTCCGAACGGAACAACCCATACGCTCTGGCGACAAGCACATGATTTGACTTTGACAGACGTCAGAATTATCGTGGTGGTTGTTCGGTTACGGTCACGTGACGCTAACCGAACGCTCTAACCGAGCCTGTGAACGGAACAAACGTACACTGGCGAAAACCAACACAGAGTGTACCCATTGAACGCACTTACTATAGACAAGTAGAACATGGAAAAGTTCGAATACTACCATAGAGTTTAAACTATATTTTCAGCCTTTCCTTTCAGGCTTGGCTGGCTGTCAGCTGTCACACACAAACAAACAAATCAAATCAAAACAAGAACATGTGAGCATCATGGATTGGACATTGTCGAATTTGATACCTAATACCATTTCTTGGAAGTTAAATGCATAACTCTTCAAATCACTACGTAAACCATGATTATCACTCTGCAGACACTTATGTTCTTTCGGGAAACTCTGCTAAAAGCTTTGGATAGTATACTCCGTCCATACTACAACAAGTTCGCGCTGACGTTTGGCAGAAACGGAGATGTTTCTGATGAGGAATTGGATGAGCAGGTCTTCGCAGAGTTCGATGAGGAGAAGGGCGTGGTGTTCTACCCTCCGGTGTACCTGCAGCGTTATGCCGCGGTCAGCGACTGTCTCATGGACGAGCGATGGAGCGGCAAGTTAGAAAAAGTGGGTTTGGTAGCCGTATAAGATTAACCCTGTTCTGAATTGTATTTTACTGAAATTTACCTCTTAAAGACGTAGCAAAACTTCTTTCTCTGCCATTTTTTAACCCCCGACGCACAAACGACGGGGTGTAATAAGTTTGACGTGTCTGTGTTTGTGTGTGTGTGTCTGTCTGTGGCATCGTAGCTCCAGAACGGATGAACCGATTTAGTTTTTTGTTTTGTTTGAGTAGTGGAATTTGTCGGGATTGTTCTTCTTGTTTGTTGCTATGTTTGATCAAAATCGGTTCAGCCGTTTCATTGCGTTGAGAGTTTTTTTAATTTTTACAAAATTAATTACTTGTTTTTAATATTGTGCAGTGAAAGCATTTCCTATGTAATGGCATATGACTGATCCTATCCTGAAACTTCTTTTGCTGTTTCACTTGTTGGTCTAGGATTCCAACACAAGACTGCTAAGTTTCTCTGCTCTATCAATTCAGTTCTTTTATGTTTCCAGTAGGTACTCATTCAAACATATTTGTTATTGTTTAAGGTGGTAGACCTCGGATACCATGATATGAGTTTTATAAAGTACCTAAAGGAGGTATCTGGTATCCAGTGTATCCTGGGAGTGGATATAGAAAGCATCCCGCTGCGCTGCTCGTCTGATCTGATCGGCTGTGATGACTATGGCCCAAAGAGAGAAAAACCATTGCAAGTTACTGTAGGTTTTGTTTTACTTATTTGTCAGTTTTTTTTTTGATTATTCAGAAATTTCATGTGTAAATCACCTTTATCAACTTGGCGATCTCTGCCAAGTTGATAGCGACCACAAATCTCTGCCAAGTTGATAGTGCCCACAAATGTTGTCTCCAGCATCATAGCTTGTTATCATGGCCATACTGGTCAAGGCATCTCCGATTATAGGCGAAGATGCGGGTTCGAGTCCCGCTGGATCGGAATATTTGGGTAACATATAAATTTAATTAAAAATTCGAATTATAAAACTGGGGGAAAAACTTCTGCACTCTGATGTTCTGCATTGGCATTGCGAGTATTGTATATTCCCTATCCCTAAAATAACGTACCGCGTGACCTCCTGCTAACCTGACACAATCTTTACAGCTATTCCAAGGCAATGCTGCTGACCCAGACTACAGGCTTATCGGCTGCGACGCCGTAGTAGCCATAGAGATGATAGAACACATGCTACCACAGGACCTAGACAGATTAATCCACACCGTGTTTGGCTTTATCAAACCTTGGGTCGCAATATTTACCACTCCAAATGGAAGCTTCAATGTACTGTTCAAAGCCATGGAGAAAAATGGGCTCAGGAGATTGGACCACTTTTTTGAATGGTCCAGAGAGCAGTTTAATGATTGGTAAAAATTTTTTTTATTCATACTGGTTAATAAACACGCAGTGTTGATGTGTGCAGTGATTCAATCCTCAATCTCTGAAATGGTAAAGTTTTTTGTAACTGCTTGAATTACCAAACAACCCTCTGTGTTTAACAATGCATTACCTAATAGGTCACGTCCACCTAGGACACACCTATGTGGCATTACACTGTGCCTGCCACCCTGAGACAAAGATGAAAAGGCTCATGTGCACGTAATTTTACCTGCACACATACCCTTCAAACCAGAACACAGCAATGCGAGCACTACTGCTTTGTGGCAGAAATATGTGTGGTAGTACTTCCCCGGACACTATTTCACAAAAAAGGTCTACTACTGCTGCCATGTGTACCAAAAGAACAAATGCATGATGTGATAGAACACCAAGGGTTCTGCAGTAGGCCATAGTTGTGTAGACTAATTGTAACCATAGCATTTGTCAGTAACTAATTGAATATAAGTTTTTTGTGAAAAATATATTTTCCAATACAAGCTTTTATAAAATTAGTGATTGTAACCATGTGCTGATCAAAATGAGCCTAAACACGGCCAGTCTTCTATTATCCATCGAGTAGTTCTGTTAGAAAGAAAAAAGAAACTTTCTGGAAGAAAGCGTTAGCTGAGTCAGTCGTGGGAAGCAATGGCGGCGATGAGCTCACCACTTGTCACGTCTATATTCCACGATGGTGCAACCCACTGTGAAAAGAGGCCTATTGTGGCTCTGCCTACCTCTTCGGGGAAAAGGGCGTGTGTCTATGTATGTATGTATGTAGTTCTGTTGTCCACCTTACGTCTCCATCATCAGATCAGCTCGCTGTCATCATCATATTGTATTGACTACGGAACTTGACAGGTATGCCAAATTTAAGCTCAATCGGTTGAGTATAACTGCTTTAAAAATCCGTTGCAAGATTCCACCCAGACAAACATTGCAAGTTTAATTAAAGCTTGTAAAAAAAACAATACTATTAATGTTCAGGTGCAGTAACATAGTGACCCGCTACCCAGAATACACAGTGTCTTGTAAAGGAATTGGACCCGGGCCCGCCGGCACTTTGCATCTCGGCTGTTGCAGTCAAATGGCAGTCTTCATATCCAAGGACTACCACAAGCAACAGGATCTGAATCTCGATAGCTTAGCACTTGTATCTAGTAAGTATTGATACTGAGTACATAGTGTCATGTAAAGTCATCATCAAATTTACCACTTTTAATAACATTATCATAGGCACTTCCTTGACTCATGTATGTTGCATGACTGTACTTCACTCACTCTCAAAGATTTATAACTACCTATATGCACGCACCACACTGATTTGATTTGACTGATGATTTGCATGAGACTATACCCTGGTTCAGAATTCGAGATATTTTTTGTAAATAAACAAATGTCACCTTCAAAGAGACAAGCCAGTGGTAAAATTTTTTTTTTGCGTGGATCATATTTTACTAGTACTGACCCGCGGCTTTTCCTACGGTATTAAATTTTTTAATATCCGCCAGCGGGTTCGCTCGCCCGGTATTTTCCTTCAATTTGCGGCAAATAAACACAAACCAACTACCTACCTAAGTTTATCTGACGAGTCAATGTGTACCTAAACGGCAAAATGTTATATATAACTCTTACCTATTGATCAGTATGACCAATCCATTGTAAAACTGTGCGAAAAGCACATTTGTAGGTATTCGGCAAATGAGAAGAAACGAATGAAATTAACAAAATGTGGACCGGCTTTCAAAACAAAGCCCAATGTTTAGAATCTCTGCACTGTTACAAGTAACATGAAATATTTTCTACTAACAAATATATTTTTGCTTGATAACTTTGTTAATAACCAAAATAACTCAAAAATATATACGACAAAATATTAATTACTTTATAGTTTATCAGATCTGAGTTAGAATAACATGCCTAGCCTGTTAATTGGCCTAATTTAATAAATTACCATAGAGCACCTATTTTTTTGCTATTTTATCCCCTTTGTTTACAAAAAATATCTCGAATTCTGAACCAGGGTATAGTTATCACTTTAAAGGCACTTTCATCATCATCATCATAATCTACCTACTGCAGCCCAGTACTGGACACAGGTCTCTCCCAGGGCGCGCCACGTTGTCTGATCGCAGCGCACCACTAAGCCCGGTCTTCGGCTCTGCTCAGTAACAACTGGGCGGTGCTCGTGTCAGCTCTATGAGCCTCTGGTTTGCCACCTACATAAGATCATACATAAGATTGATACGGCGTCGTCCCTGCGCAACTGGGAGGGGTTGGTGACAGGTTTACTACTCTTCGAGCGAGTTTTTTTTTTTTTTTTTTCGTATGGAATTTAATGCAGTTGACCGCCTGGGGCCATGACTGCTTTACCGGGCTTTTGGTGAGCGCAGATGGCGCTCAACCTGTAAAGTTAGGTTGGGGCAACGAGCACAAGGGCACCACTAGGTACGAACCTCGGCTTGGGCTGTTGCCAGGTTGGGAGGATCGAACAGAACGCCCCGGAACATGCTTGTACCGGTTTAGGCGAAGGTACAGAAGGTACTTAGAAGGTTCTTCGACCTCGCCGGCGAGGTCGGTGTAAGGGTGTAGTGTTTTCTCTTTCTTGACTGGATGACGGCACTACCGCATTAGCGGCAGTGATAGGGTCATCGGGATCACCAAGAACGTGTCTTGGTCTACGGAGGGACTTCGAGCGAGTTCTTCTTATATACTCTTTATATACCAGAGCAATACAAGCCCTCTAGTCTCTTCTAAATTACAGTCGGGCTATCGAAGATGCTATGGTGAGGTACCTTGACATACCACAAGGTTCGAGATTGTGGTTAAAATAAACGCAATGACTACGCGAAACAAAGGTGCGCGTTTAGACTAAACTTCTGATCAAAGGCCTCTCCCATAGAATGCCGTGACGAACGGTCTTGCGCCGCCTCCTTCCACCGGCTTCCTGTGACCGTTATAATTTTATGAATTTCTACAATGTCTGCGTTATCGCCAGATATGAAAAGTCTATCTCAATACCTTTTCAAAAATGTATGGTTATAAAAAAACACTCTTGTTTACAGATGCCCCAAACCCTTACAATGTAAGTGATCTGATTGGACCCTGGGATAGCTCAGCGGTACCTAATGAAAACAACACGATGTGCCCTCTGAACATGTAAGGACCCACCAATATTTTATTACATTACGACTTTTAACTAATTTAACCTTTTCTTTCTTATCCATGCCCCACGTTACATACCAAACGTTATCTTGGGCAGACATATTGTTTTAGTATGTGAGCAATAAGTACTAAAATGCAATGTGCGAGTCAAATTTAAATTCAAAATTATTTATTATTTATTATTGAGCAGTAGGAAAAAAAAAAAAAGTTAAATTTTACATAACTGTTACATACATAATATTGTAAGAATAACATAAAATTCAATCACATACTAGGTTCTCAACATCAGGTTAAATTCCACAATCCTCTCTCCCTACTGAAGAAGTCCACGCCGAAAAAAATAATAATTTTAATAATTAGTAATTTAGTTTTAGTTATTTTGTTCAGGCATCGTATAAATAGCAGTTTTAAATTTTGGCATTTATTTTGAAATCACAGACAGTGTGATTTTATTATATTGGTATATAAGTAGATTGGTAGGGCGTAACGCTAGCTAGTGGCACCAAAATTCCTTCCAACCCTTTCCCTTTTCCTCCCCTTTCAGCGTGGAATCCTACACCGAACTCTACTCCGAAAAGCAGTCTTGCGTGACGATTCTCATCACCACTCAGAGCAACCAGAAATCAGAGTATACCATAGATACGGAGTCCTTGCTACGCAGTACTGCAACACGGCTCGCCGCATTCGAACAGCACGACAAGACCTCACAGTGCAACCTAGATGTAGAGGCGGGGAAGAACTATATGATGTTTGACTACGAAGAGATGTGCTACGATGTGGTTGTGCCGAGACGCAAGATAGATAACCGGGTGTATATGATTGAGGATGTTAATAGCAGGTTCTGTTCGAATTTACGTTATAGCTTGCGCGCGACACCTAGTCACCTCCTGCCGTACGCGAGCGGCAAGAGGCGTGTGGAGACGGGCAGACACTGGTAGAGTGCGCCGCCCTCACACCGCTCGCATACCTCAGGCGGTGACTTGACTAGCCCTCGCGCACTATACGTCGAGTACCTAGATACAACTGCGGAGCCTCTACGAAGAAAACAATTTATGCGAAGTAGTGGAGTCTGCAAAAAAGGATTTTTGCTTGGGTCATTAGATTAAAGATGAGGCCGGGCCCTCACTAACTCTAAATGAGTTACCACGTCATATTTAAATGCCTTAACGAATGAACATACACACTTACAGCGAGCCACAAGGCAAGTTCGCATACGCACACGGCTACAATATGTACACATGCGGTTTTACAAGCCAACACTTGCTTGCTGTCCCGGCGCCGGCGACGGGACCCAGAGATAGAGCTAGCAATTCTACGCCCACTCGTCAACAGATGGTGCTAGCAACTCTACATTTACTATAGCGCGTCTATTCGTCGATAGATGGCGCTTATATAGGCTCTACATGCGTTCACGCCCATAGGCCGGCGCGGCATAACAAATTAAAATGCTGCGTAAATTTTAGCAGCGCTGCCGGCCGTTGTTATCTCGGTCTCGGTGTGAGCTTTACTTAACTTTTAGCGGCAGATAAGGTAGTAGGAAATTCCCTTTCTACATTTAGCAATAAGGAAAGAACTAAGACACTTCTGTTTCAGACTCAACTGCTCAACACTACAAATTAATAAGTTCTCGAAAACATCACAAAATCTGATCGCCAAAAACAAAGTGGACTCTCTCGTGCACACTCGGGAGGTGATCGACGAAATCCGACACCTCACGAAGATGCTGAACTTCAATAGGAGCGGTATCAACCAGTCGATTGAAAATGGTGTGCATATCTGGCATAATATAAACTGGGGGGACAACGCACCTTACTGGAACCAATACTACAAGCTGGTCAGGGAATATAACCCGCCTTACGAGGTAAGCTCCTTTAGCCGTAACCAAAGGGTTCGTTGTCTGTCTGTCCATACGACCAACTAACCTGACGATAAGTGACGGAAATTACCGTGGTAAGTTTTTTTTTTTTTGTACTACTTGAATGACGGAACAAGCATATGGCCCACGCCCACCTGATGTTAAGCGGTAACCTCTGCCTATGAATAAGTCCGGCCTAAGAATAGATCCCATCGTCTCCTTACGTTGATGTCTTAAAAGACGATAGTGGCCTTGGGGATTATACAAAAGGATGGATAGTAGCATCCACCTGAGTACTCAACTCCAAAACTGCGGTCACCAATCCGCCTGCCAAGCGTGGTGATTATGGCAAGGCCATCCTCATTGCTTCCTACGGGGAGGCCTTATCCAGCAATGGACGTCTATTGGTGATGATCAAACAGATGAGATTGTCTGTACAGAAAGACAAACTCAATTTTCTCGTTTATAGAATATATATAAATAGGTATATAATTAAACTAGCGTCCCACCCCGGCTTCGCACTTGAAAAGTTATTCGACTAATATCATAAATGTCAAAGTTTTGATGTTTGGATGTTGTTGAATCACGCCAAAACGGCTGAACCGATTTCAGTGAAATTTGGTATATTTACAGATATATTTTTTCGCACCACACAAGACGCTTTCCACCTAGTGGTAAGAAGGATCATCAATTAAAGCGCGCGCCGTGTTTGCAGCCTGGTTCTTCTAGGTTTTCTCGCGTCGGAACAGGAGTAAATTTATTTTATAAGACGACACAAAAATATCCTTGTGATTTCAAAACTTTTGAATATGTTTTTTCCAGACTAAATCCGACGAAGATCGTATAACAGAACTGATTTCCGATGAGATCAACCGACTGGTAGACACTCAGTTTGATGACGATGAGGGCTCAGTGGAGTTGAGTCGTCTGGAGATTCCCATGGAGCGTCTGATGCGCGTCGTCGACCATATCACTACTGATGTGGAGAAAGTTAAGTGAGTACTTTCTTTAGTTACTACTACTATTTCCTGTCACTGGTTCTTTCTTGGTCACCCTACGTTATTAGGTCAGTGACCAGCTTGAGGTATGGTGGCCTTGAAAAGGGCCTATGTTTAACCCCCGACGAAAAACGAAGGGGTGTTATAAGCTTGACGTGTCTTTGTGTGTGTGTGTGTGTCTGTCTGTCCCATCGTAGCTCCCGAACGGATGAACCGATTTCGTTTTGTTTGTTTTGTTTGAAAGGTGTATTTGTCGTGGGTGTTCTTAGCTTTGTTTGATCAAAATCGATTCAGCCGTTCAGCGTTGGGAGTTTTTTTTTTTTTACAAAATTAATTACTTGTTTATTTTTAACATTGATAGACTTTTAACATTGATAGACCTTTGTTTGACCACGATCTCACCTGTTGGTAAGTGACGATGTGGCCGAAGATGGAGCACAAAGGTCTAGAACGCACCTATTCACTCAAGCCTTGGAGAGACCCAGATTATAGTTTTTAGGAAAGACAGACGACGGTATTGTATTCCACTCCTTAGCAGTTCACATTATAAAGGTAGAACTGAAACGTTTAGTACGAATAGAAGGTATACTAATGAGGTAAGGATGGTACCGAGCCAAATGACCAAATGACCTGATGGCCAATGGTGAATGATCAAGTGTGGTGGAAGGATTCTCCAATACTACTTGTTTGTAAGATTCGTTGATATAAGATTTGTCCTGGCTGCTAGCTTATTTAAGGAATGTGTTATTACTGGAACAAAGCGTTGGCAGAGTCAGTCGTGAGAAGCAATGGCGGCGATGAGCTCACCGCTAGTCACGTCTAGGTATATTCTCACGATGGTGCAATCCACAGTGAAAAGAGGCCCCTTTGACGCTCTGCCTACCCTTTAGGGGAAAATGTAGAGTGTAAGCGTAGAGTGTGCTGCCTTATGAACTTTAGCTGATTCTCTCTAGCATATTACTTTTGACTGCCTAGGTACCTAAGGTTTTAAAGTTGATTTTTCTTTTTTCTTTGAATCAGCTTCCAATTGTTCTCGAGGCACCACACAAGCGCTCCCCACCAAGTAGTAAGAAGGATCATCAAAAAAAAAACAGACCGTGTTTGTTGCCTGATTCTTCTAGGTCTGGTTGCGTTGGAACAGGAGTATATGTAAATTTATTTTTTAAGACGATTCTAAATGATCCTTGTGATTTCAATGAATAAAATACTTTTTGACTTTGACTTTGAATGGCGTGTGTCTATGTATGTATGTATGGGCAGCAACACCCACCTGAGAACTCAAAACTGAGAACTCAAATCCGCCTGCCATGCGTGTTGATTATGGCAATTCTCCCCATTGCATTCTATGGGTAAGTAACCTCGTGGTTGAAATGGACGTCTAAAGGCTGATGATGATGATGATGACTTTAATAACCTCCGACTATTACCAGTTTTACATTAAAATCCACACGCGTGCGTTCCGCGTACCTGCAGGGCGTGGAATGAGCTCCCGTTGGATGTCTTCCCACAGGGCTACAATATGGGTAAATTCAAGAGAAATATCAATAGGGCTCTTAGTGGTAGGCAGCGCGTTTGCAATACCGTGGGTGTTGCAGATGTCCATAGGCGGCGGTGACTGCTTTACATCAGGCGGGCCGTCTGCTTGTTTGTAACCTTATTAAATTAAAAAAAAAAAAAACGGATCACTCATGAAAGCACTTCGGTTTCTAGCACGCATGGTGTAGGGTCCCGAAGCTAGTTACTCTATTCACGACTAGATGTCACCACAGGAAAAAATAGAACTCGATATCAGCTGTCATTCCTTTCATATATTTTTTATACAACTTGGAATTACGGGTCAAGCAGATAACCCACCTGTTGTTAAGCAGTACCCTCTGCCTATGAACAGTGCATTATCGCATAAGTCATGTCCACCTAGGACGCACCCTATGTGGCATTGCACTGCGCCCGCCACAAAGATGAAAAGTCTCATATGCCTGTGATTTCACCGACACCCATACCCTTCAAACCGGAACACAGCAATGCGAGCACTGCTGTTTTGCGGCAGAAATAGGTATGGTGGTAGTATTTCCCCGGACGAACCCTTTCACAAAAAAGCTCTACTACTACTACTACTAAATTATCCTACACCTACAAATATCTTCTAAAAGCATTTTTGCGAGCCGAGATCCTGGAAAAACGGCTGCACCAATTACCACCAATCATAGATAAGAACCATCTCGCAAACACCATCTTTCATCTCTTTTCGAAGATAAATAAATAAAATAAATAAATAATGTTGGACAGTTCACATAACATTATCTAGCCCCAAGCTAAGCAGAGCTTGTGTTATGGGTACCTACTAGATAAATGATATACTTAATACAATACATTACATAGATAGATATTTTTTTATTATACATAGAAAATACCCAGAACACCCTGAAAAAATATCTGCAGATCGTTCAAATATTTGTTCGGAGGCGGAACAAATTGATGCGCATTGATGGCGATATTGTTCCCACCACTTGTCATATTCTAACATTCTTATTACAGAGATCTATTGGAGTGGGACGGTTACCAGATAGTGGACAACATGGTTATACATTCTCGGCTGGTGGTCGACAACGCGTCTACTCTCGGCACGCAGGAAGACGACTGGCCGGACGATGCCGTCTCAGAAGTAAAGAAATACTACTAATTTACGTAGACTACCCGCCATTTTCGTGAGTCACATTTTTCATGTTGAATTGAAGAGCTGTATTGCGGACACGTTAAGACTGAGATTCCCAAACCATATTTATATGTAGAGTCGTGTGTAAGGAGCAAGACATAGAAAATACATCTGTCGTTGATATGGCGCAGGCGTGTTGCCCTTTCATTCAAAATTCATACAAAAACATATCGATATAAGGTTCAATTTCAAACACACCGAAGTGCAAGAGGCCGCCCGAGCCACCCAATTCAGTGTGTTCAAATTGCAACTTTATTTCCAAGTGTTTAGTATGAAATTTAAATGGGATAGAAAATCGTCCGTGTTATGCCAGCGCCAGATCCTATGTGGCTTGCACCTAAGTTTATTCTTCGATTATCACAATTTTATTAGTATTAAGTAATTATATAAAGATCAGAAGTGCCACTTACCAATTTAATTTCAAGTACTGTAAGGGTTGGACCACATATCAAGCACGCATTGACGCGTCGGTACATTAGAGGCTTTTCTTCTATGTGATGACAAATAAATATCCCACTCGCTTTGACATTCTCTACGATAAAAAGAGACGCTAGAGTATGGGCTTGAGTGCTGTCGCGTGCTTACAGATATAGTCCAACCTTAAGTCAAGAGTATCTATTTTTTTGTTTATCGATATATCCGTGTGGTTATATTCTGCTAAGTTAATATTAAAATATATAAAAAAACAATGTTTTTTTATTTTAGGCTATTGCCCCAGCAGGCTACGTGTTTTAGAAGACTTTTCGTAATAGGGGCATATTTTTAACGAGTGTTGCGATGGCTGAGATTCTAATTGCAGCATGCGGTGTATGTATGTATGTTTGTATGTGTGTTTATCCAACGATAACTGCAGAACCGTTGATCAAATCTCGATGAAACATGGTAGGTACAGGTTTAGCGCTTAAATGGGTCAGTCCCTGAGGTATGGGAGCGGTACGTGAGGGGTGTTTTCGTCACATTATGTCACATGTCATCTGATAATTTGAGACGAAAACACCCCTTTCGTACCGCTCCCATACCTCAGGGACTGACTCAGTTAAGCGCTAGACCTGTAACTAGATTATGTGAATATAATTTTTCGCTCCTCTTGCTCAAAAAGACCGTCATTGTGGCGTAGGTACCACAGTGTAGAAAAAATAGCATTTCATCATCAAGGGGAAAAAGTTTTTTTTTTAATTTTTGTCTGTTAAATGACAATGATCCTACAAAAACGAAAAAGTCTTTAATCGTAAGTAGAATAATCATAAAATAGAATCATAGAATATCATGAATAAAAGACTCGACTTAATACTATAGCATAAAAAAAGAAACAACATTTTATTTTTGAAAATGGAACTAATATCGGCGATCTCTTTGGTAGAATGCATGCAATGCGTTGAGGCTACAGAAGAAATAAAGGAAAGGGCATTGGCACGAAATCTTTAGAATTTTTCTCTAATTGCAAATTGAATTGGCAGTGACCGTAATGAATTTTTCATATTGAATACAATATGAAAAATTAATTACGGTTATTCAACTACGATTGCGAGAAAATAAAACAATCCAATAGGATTGTTTTATTTTCTCGCAATCGTGGTTAAAAGTAGAGTGTAAACACACGCACACGGCGCTAAAAAACCATTAAAACTCGGGTTCTATTTACTCCCTCGCTAACTCGTGTATAATGGGTCATTTTAGCTCCTTGTATAACAATCTACTATTTAAGTCCGAACATGATAGCTCGATCGGTACAGGGGTCCACGCGAGATGACGTTCAGGGATCTACTACTCTAATAAAAGTTAACTATCACAGTTACTATATTAAATTGATCTCACTTTTTATTGCAGTGCTACTCAGCAGACGTTCGTTCCTTGTCTGACGGAAGCACTGTGGTCCAGGACTACCATGGTTTGAATTGAACTATAAATACACTTGCCATAAAGTATATGGTTTCGTTGTCAATGCATTATGAGTAGTTTTCTAACCATGCATTATACACTTCTGGACACATCTATTGGCCCAGCTTAGAGTTTAGGTTTCTATGGCCCCTACTTTAATATGATTGCTAGATTGAACAAAAACGATTGATGCCGTTTTAAACCTAATACATTTTACCATCTTTTTCGATCGTATTGTTTTAAATTTTGAGATCAGAATACCACACGACATGGAGCTACGCCTAACAAGTCGGGTATGCGCCTTGATGAAGGCAGTTTTTTGATTAAAAAACATGTTTTATCAAATAAAGGATTAATTTAATAACGCGTGTTGCCTCCATGTGCATCTACGACAGCTCTCATACGATTAGGTTTATCAACCGCTCTATGAAATTTTGAGGGATCATCTCCCATTCCTCTTCTATGGCAGTTTTCAACTCCTGCATCGTCTGGGCAACTGGCTGACGAGCCCTAACACGTCTTTTTAGCTCGTCCCACATGTGCTCAATCGGGTTCATGTCTGGGCTTCTGGCTGGCACGTCCATAACTGTTATGTTAACATCCCGAAGATATTCCCTGACGATGCCGGCCGTATGGGCTTTTGCATTATCATGCATAAAAAGGAAATTTGGGCCCACATGGTCCACGTACGGCATCACGTGAGGTTCCAAGCACTCACGAATGTACCTTTCAGCATTTAATGTAATAACATCAAGTTGAGTTTTGCCGCTCGCGGATATACCGCCCCAGACAGTCCATGAGCCACCGCCATAAGCAGCATTGTGCAAAACGCTTTCCCTTACGTCGGTAGACCTTCTTCCTTCCATCATTGCCATGTAACGCAATTTTAGACTCATCAGAAAAGAGTACACGGCTCCAATGCTGCTGAGTCCAATTTAAATGAGTGCGCGCGAAATGAAGACCCGCTGTTCGGTGGGTTCGCGTTAGTTTGGGGCCATTAGCTGGCTTTTGTGGTACCATATCGCGTTCTTTTAACCTTCTCCGAACAGTTCGAGCGCTCACAGATACTCCGTGGGAGTCGCGAAGTTGGTTTTGTATCTCAATGGAGGTAAGGTGACGATTTCTCAAGCTGGTCGTCACGATGAATCGATCCTGCCTTTCAGTGGTGACCCGAGATCGTGGCCTTCCTTGGCGACGAACAAAGCCGCCAGTCTCTAGGTACCTCCGATAAACATTTCGGACCGCAGATCGACTTAAATTAAGTTGAGCACTCACATTTCTTTGGCTGTGTCCGGCCTGCATAAGTGCCACAGCTTGGGCGGCGACTTCAGGCGAAGTATCCATAGATTATTGATAGAACCTCACCTTAATGTTAAGAATAAGTAATGTTTGTTGCAAAACCAAAGAGAAAAATCACACTTTTAAGAATTAAATCCAAGTAAACCAATAAAATCAAGTTTTCTTAGTATTCGATTGTTTGATATCAACGAACAGGCTCCAAATTGTCTTTTTTTTCTTTAAATTCTGAGTTCGAAATTTAAAAAAAGACCATTGAATAAAATTATGAATGTGCCTGGTTCAAAACTGTATAAAAACTTTTAGCTCGACCTAATATAAATTTTTAGCTAGGACTAAACGAAACTGAAAATGCAAGGTGGGCCAATAGATGTGTCCAGAAGTGTAGTTATATTGTAGACTAGATGACCGGCTAGCGACTTCGTCCGCGCGGAGTTGTCAGAAAACTTCCCCGGCGTTCAGTCTTTCGTCTTTCTTTTGCGTTTCAACCTTTGAAACGACACCAAACTCAAGTTTTTCAAATTAGGGAGTCCCATTTTGACCTTGAGGTCCTGAAAATAGTTGATTCTTAACAACTAGGTACCTATACCGTGAAACTAACTTTTACAACGACGAAATACGTAATCTGGCTAAAAAAAGTGAATATTTTTTTACAAAGAATAGGTCCCCTTATTGTGTACAAAATGTTATGGAGTTCGATGAGAAATTAGCCAAAATAGAAGCAAACTTCGTTCTTGTTCTAAAGGACGTACGCGCCCTATCGGTACTCTCAGAAAGTGATGTGAGCTAAGCGAGCCGGCTCTAGACCGTTAGACATTGATAGACCTTTGTTTGACCACGATCTCACCTGTTGGTAAGTGACGATGTGGCCGAAGATGGAGCACAAAGGTCTAGAATCGTGCAATTCCTGTGAGCATTCTCCGAAATGTAAACTATAGAAGATCGAAAGGCATGCAACCTTACGGCGGTGCTCGAGACTCTGGATCTTAGTCTCCGCCATATGTTCTTCGTGGCATTCCATGGGGTAGGCCTATGTCTAGCAATGGACTTGCTACATGCTGATGATGAAACCCGAGTCAAAGATTGCGTGGTTCGTCTGCACGGATATGAGCCTCGTTACTCATCGTTTGTCTATTATAGCGCGTTGCCTGCATCGCGCGCTCGACCAGAAAGTGCGCAAACTGCGCACTATGCTCACTGCTGACGAAGACATCACGACGGAACTGGATCGAATCGTCTGTAGACTCATGAAGTTAGCCCTCCACACCAGTAGAGGTCGCCAGGCGCCTCCGCCTACCAGGTTTATCATCACTACCTATTTTATACTTTTATTACTATACTACTTGAATGACGGAACAAGCAGATGGCCTACCTGATGTTAAGCGGTAACCTCAGCTAAGAACAGTGCATTACCTCATAGGTCACGTCCACCTAGGACCCGCCACCCTGAGACATAAAGATGAAAAGTCTCATGTGCCTGTAATTTCACCGGCACCCTTACCCTTCAAACCGGAACACAGTAAGGCGAGCACTACTGCTTTGCGGCAGAAATAGGTATGCTGGTAGTACTTCCCCGGACGAACTCTCACAAAAAAGTTCTACTTCCACTCTATATACGCCTTATTTTCTCTATCTATACATAATTGCATAATTGCTAATTTTTCGGTACACCTGAAACTGACAGTTTGCGTGCATTAAGTTTAGTGTCCTATTTGTGAATAAGTTTTTTGTGAAAAATATATTTTTCAATACAAGCTTTTATAATTAGTGATCGAAACCGTGTGGATCAAAATGAGCCTAAACACGGGCAGTCTACTATTATCGCTCGAGGAGTTCCGTTGTCCACCTTCCGTCTCTATCATCAGATCAGCTCGCTGTCACCATCATATTGTATTGTCATCGGAACTTGACAGGTATGCCAAATTTCAGCTCAATCGGTTGAGGATAACTGCTTTAAAATTCAGTTGCAAGATCCCACCAGGACAAACACACATACATTGCAAGTTAAATAAAATTAGCAATTGCAATTTGCAATTAGCATAATTGCTAATTTTTCGGTACACCTGAAACTGACAGTTTGCGTGCATTAAGTTTAGTGTCCTATTTGTGAATAAGTTTTTTGTGAAAAATATATTTTTCAATACAAGCTTTTATAATTAGTGATCGAAACCGTGTGAATCAAAATGAGCCTAAACACGGGCAGTCTACTATTATCGCTCGAGGAGTTCCGTTGTCCACCTTCCGTCTCTATCATCAGATCAGCTCGCTGTCACCATCATATTGTATTGTCATCGGAACTTGACAGGTATGCCAAATTTCAGCTCAATCGGTTGAGGATAACTGCTTTAAAATTCAGTTGCAAGATCCCACCAGGACAAACACACATACATTGCAAGTTAAATAAAATTAGCAATTGCAATTTGCAATTAGCATAATTGCTAATTTTTCGGTACACCTGAAACTGACAGTTTGCGTGCATTAAGTTTAGTGTCCTATTTGTGAATAAGTTTTTTGTGAAAAATATATTTTTCAATACAAGCTTTTATAATTAGTGATCGAAACCGTGTGAATCAAAATGAGCCTAAACACGGGCAGTCTACTATTATCGCTCGAGGAGTTCCGTTGTCCACCTTCCGTCTCTATCATCAGATCAGCTCGCTGTCACCATCATATTGTATTGTCATCGGAACTTGACAGGTATGCCAAATTTCAGCTCAATCGGTTGAGGATAACTGCTTTAAAATTCAGTTGCAAGATCCCACCAGGACAAACACACATACATTGCAAGTTAAATAAAAGCTTTTAAAATGAGCACTACTTAACACTAGATTCCACAAAATTGGCATGGTATACCGAACTGACATATTTGACGTGCGTGAGTATCTTTAATTCTTACTCATCTCTGAGTCATGGCGAAACCACAGAATAAATAATAGTAGCGAAACTGAGAACATTCGTATACCTAAAATTGTAGAATACAGCACTGGTCATCAGATGCAGTTAGGTTATCTTAATAGTTGTCCATCATCAGGTGATATAAGTTTGAGGCCAAGTGTGTAGTATGTTTGTCTGTGGCCATTGTCTGTTTGTTTGTGGCCATAGTGTGTTTGTCTGTGGCCATAGTGTGTTTGTCTATGGCCTTAAAGCTCTGGAACGGCTGCTCTGATTTGAATGCGTTTTTTTGTATGAAAGCTGGCGTTTGCGAGATAGTTCTTAGCTATGTTTGGTGGAAATTGGTGCAGCCGTGTCCAGGATCATCAGCTTGCAACATTTTTTTTGAAGGGAACGCAGGTGTTTTTGCAACTAGACATTTTGAGCTCAAAATGTTTATTTTGACATCAGTCTCCAGGGTCTGATAATGATCAGCACAGGATAAAAAAAAAAGTGCTGTACAGTTTACACAACATTATATTCCAGGGTCCTTCTGAAGCTGAAACTTGTAAAACCTTTTATTTGTAAAACCGATGAAGAACACTGAAAACAGTCGGGGTTTTTTATATTTTGTAGTATAAATAACTTGTCAACACTGGAAAGATGGTTTTCCCGTGAGGAACTTGTGGACTATGATTTATTTGTAGCCTAATGAATAATCTATCAAAACTTAAACAATATTTAGGTTTTGGCATCTATTATGCAAAGGCCAAACCAACGCGTTCAGCCCGCGTCCTCAGTGGCGTGCAGTGATGGCAATCAATGGTAAGACAATGAATCGCCACCGTGCACGCCACCGCGGACGTGGGCTGAACGTGTTGGTTTGGCCTTATATATAGCTTTACTTCTGGGTGGACAGCGTTACTGCAGTAAGTTTAAGTTTAATATTAAAAAACTTGTTTTAAGAGGGTCGATTTGCATAACATTTATCTTTTAGGTGGATGCAATGCAAGCTCCTAGACCTGCTTACATTGACGGAAAAGGCGATTGATAGACGGAAGAGATATTTTATTGAAAACTATCCTTTGAACTCGATCAGTAATGGTTAGTTTTAGCAGAATTTAACCGGCTTACCGAAACCCTGCTTTGTCGGATTATTCTTTGTTAGCGTCTAGGCGTGCCAGGACAAAAATCCATCAAAAAAGTCCTTCCTTTGAAGTCGGTTTTTGAAACTAGTGAAGAAATAAACCAAAACAAGTTGGGGCTAAAAGCTTCTATTGGCGACCACAAACCAGATGACACAGTAGAGAAAGGCCCGCTTCTCGATGAACCAAGGACATTATAAAAGTAGCAGAAAGTCGGTGGATGGAGGTGGCTCAAGACCTTTCGTCATGGCATTATATGTGGAGGAATATGTCTAGCAGTGGACTTCTATAGGCTGATGATGATGATGAAAGAAGATAATAAGTAGTTTTAAAGTTATAATAAATATTATAACTTACGGGTTCGATTCCCGTCTCGGAACAAATATTTGTGCGATCGCAGATATTTGTTCAGGGTGTTCTGGGTATTTTCTATGTATAATAAAAAATATCTATCTATGTAATATATTGTATTAAGTATATCAGTTATCTAGTACCCACAACACAAGCTCTGCTTTGCTTGGGGCTAAATAGTGTTGTGTGAACTGTCCAGCATTATTTATTTATTTATTATTATGTCTCTAGACGCTCCCTCTGAGAAGTCACAAGAAATGATTACATTGGAGAAAATCAGGGAAGATGATACTGGGTTAGTATTTCATTATAAAATACCTATGGGATACATCAGAACCCACAGTTTCTTTTAAATGTTTTTATTAATTTTGTTTTCAGTTTGAAAATTGTAGACAAATACCGTCATTTGGTTCAACCAGGTACTTATAACAACATTATATACCTACAATGTCTTACTTGTGTAGTAGAAAGATATGTTACAAATTAACAATTCGTTTTAGAAAAATCTGGTCTTAAAGAAGAATCACGTGCCAAATACCGCTTCATCGATTTGGAGCTAGAAGACGATCTCAGCTTGACAACTTTTGGATTATTGAACGGTATGACAAATCCTACTATATAATATTATAAATGCGAAAGTTTGTGTGTGTGTTTGTTACTTCTTCACGCTGAAACGGCTGGACGGATTTGCATGAAATTTGGAATGGAGATAACTGGACTCCCGGAATAACACATAGGCACATTTTTATCCTGATATTCCCACGGAATCGAGACTACGCGGGTGAAACCGCGGGGCGCTGCTAGTATAGTAATATATTCTAATATGTCTAGACTAGACCTACGTTCTACTCTATTGAATTGACTCACGATGATCATCCTTATGTTGATTCTACCTTTCCAGACTTTGAATACCTAGAAAGGAAATCTCCAAGTCTGTACGAAGCGAAACCTGCTTTAACTGACACGGCATTCGATCCAGCCAACGAAAAGATGAAACTTAAACGAACTCAGGCATGGCTTGAAGATGACCTTGAAGTGGTCTCATACCCCGACCACGGCATTAACTTCGATAACGATATAAGTTCTGGTGATACTGAACACAGCACGTCACTTACTAGGTACTATAAAAAGTCCTTCAAAAGATACAAGCCCAAGAAACAGTCTATTGAACTCAAATGCGTTATATGCAAAACATCTCATTCCAAAAGCTTTGGGCGAGAAAGTAAAAAGAAAAAGAAAGTAAAAAATAACTCAAGCAAAACTCGAATTATCAAGAAAGAATCGCGAAAGAAGTCGAGTTACAAGAATTTATTAAAAGATAGCAACAACAAGCATGCGTCAGATGGTTACAGGCACTATGCAGCCAAACCTCTGAAAAATGAATACAATGTTCTTCAGCCAACTGCTTCAAAACCAGTAAGTTAGTTCCCAGTAATATATTATTGTTAGCAGTGGCACAATATAGACGTAGAAAAGTGACGGTAACAGGATTCACCTAATTATACCTACTTCTCATGCACTTTTAACTTGCCTTTACAACTACTTTTTGTTTGCCGCATGCGCTAATAATAGCTGAGGCCGTGAGTTTTAACAAGCAACTGGCACAGATGTATGGTGCAGACAGTAGGTACTACGTACTTAGTGAAACAAGGATTTTATATGGAGCCACTTGTATTTAAGCATCTTGTTTTCCATACGCTACACGTCTTAAAAACGTAATGCTCATAGTTAATTTGCTGAACAAAAACGAATGTTGGTATGTGTCCAACCTTTTAAGGCGCATACCAGAGGCAAATTCCATCACTTTCTAACTCATTAAAGTAAGATAAGTACCTAGGTAATTTAAGTTAAAGTTAATTACATAATGACAGAACGGCGCTCGCGGAACGAAAAGTAACTGAAAATCATGAAAAACGATGATTTGTCACGTGAAAAACCGTCGAATCATACGTTCAACTAGAAGATAGTCTTTGCTGATATTTGGTAAACAACGCCATATAGCACTGGGGCATGCAATTGCATTCAGCTATGTGTTAGCGCATGTGTCATCTTAAGGTGGGGATATAACTCAAAATTACCAATCTAAGATTAGATTTTTAACTAACTAAATCAAGTACAATATTCATATTAAAAGTATGCATGGATACTACATTACATTATAGTAGGTACCGAGGGATAACCCAGACAGAAAAACGATAGGGCTAAAATTTCTCGATTAAAAGAAACTACAAAGTTACCTCCAACTTTTTCAAGCCCGGTAAAGCCCCGGTTGTCCCCAGGCGGTCAACTGCATATAAATCCTTCCGAAAAAAAACCTCTAACTTTTGGATAGATTCGATTGTTTGTCAATACGGTAAAGATTATTGGGTCAAAAATTTGATAAATAAAATCAATAAAATAAAACTGAGGGTTCAGCCACGGGGTTTTTTAAAATTATCTATATAGGTACCACGAGATAATCAATAAAAACAGCTTTTTTGAGCGGTGCGTGGCGTTTTTTTTATTGATGGTTTCTGCCTGGCGGAGCCTTAAGGCAAATGGAAAGTATATGAGAATTTGAATCAATGTATTTTCAGGTACTATAGACCTATAAGTATATAGATGTATAGATCATTTTCAATAAATCACAATTTCGATTTACACCCACTGATACCTATATTTTCTTTTTTTGTAATGTTCAGATACCGAAAAGTCTTACCAAACTCTGTAATCCAGAACTAATGATAGAAGGCAAAATCGAAACTTACAAAGAACACATCAACAACTATACTACCACAGATGATAACAGTACACAATTTAACCAATCAAGCGGCTGCATCTCTGCTACAAAGAAAAGCCTACTCATTGACATTGTAATGGATGATATCCAAGAGACCATCGCTATGAAGAGAACTATAGGAACAGATGCGGGAGAAGACCCCATGGGCTTTGAAAATGAGACTTTGATACGTAGTGTTAGCAACACGGCCATATATGAAGACAACTTTTTCGATAAGAATGACGTTGGGATGGACAATGATATGACAATATTCTTGAACGGTATTGAAATTAAAGAGACTATCATATTTTAATTAGTTGGTTTGTTCACGGAACAATACTAATGCTGGTAACATACTGCGAACACCCAATCTGAGAACACGTCTGAATACATTCTAATTTCTATCGAGGCGTTTATTCTACGAACAACACCGATATGACAGCGCGCCATGCCGGGTGTTCGCTCGCATATACCAGACAACGGATTAGGTGGATCCGTACCGTAAAGACTGGGTGGATGACGTGATAAAACGATTGCCAATTTTTCGGTATCAGAATCGGATGCGAGTCACCAACGACAACCAGCCAATGTCTTAGTTTGCACGCGATAGGCGGTGTTTGGTGTTATGACAAAATATCATGTTGTTCATCGAACGCATCTTGATATTTAAATCTATGCTTCTTAGTTAGATGCACTTCACGAGCCTACGGGACCACTATTTCCATACAAATAAAAGTACCTATGCTAGCTCCACAAGTGTGGTCGTAGCTTTAAATTTAACATTTGGTAGAATCAGCTCCCCGATATCTATGCTTCTAATACATAACAAACTTTTTGAAATTAAATTTTGTATCTCGATACTTCTTTATGTAGGTACCTAGGTACCTACTATAGTGCACGAAATAATTTCATGGAATCTTTCAAAGTTAACATCAGTAACACCCATTTCAGACCCACGGTACCCCTGGCCATACCACTGGCGGTACCGTAGGTCTTTTAAAGTTAAACGGTACCACCGAGTAAGTGACCCTAGTGATGTGTTGACCTAGCCCCGCGGTTACGTTTGCACCATTGATTTGCCCCATTAATGGTGCAGACGTAACTGGTTAGTTACGTTTGCACCATTCAATTTGATACAACATACCAACCTTGCTTTTATCGCCATAAAAATTTGTTTATTTAGCGTTTGTTTTTGACATGGTTTTTTGGATAGAATGTTCACCAAAAAACAAGTTCCTTTAGGAACATTCGGTTGACTTTGCAAAATTTTGAAATTCCAAAATGTATAATTTCCCGCAATGTTGTTTCTTTTTAGTGTTGTATTATTTTAAAGTTGTGTTCCTATAATGTTGACTTTTTTGGGATCACATAGTTTTATCAATCTATAAGGCGCTCAGAACACGACAAAATTTTGAACTCTCAGTTGCGGCAACCGGCAAATCGCAACTATAGCCGTTTTTTTTGGATGATAGCTGTCAAAATTGATTCAGTCATATTTCGGAAACTACTCGTGCTAGAGTTTCGTTGTATGGCTCAAATGAAAGCTGATGACAAAATCTACATTTTGGATGACAGCTGTCAAAATTGAAACAGTCATATTTCGGAAACTACTCGTGCTAGAGTTTCGTTGTATGGCTCAAATGAAAGCTGATGACAAAATCTACATTTTGAATGACAGCTGTCAAAATTGAAACAGTCATATTTCGGAAACTACTCGTGCTAGAGTTTCGTTGTATAGCTCAAATGAAAGCTGATAACAAAATCTACATTTTGGATGACAGCTGTCAAAATTGAAACAGTCATATTTCGGAAACTACTCGTGCTAGAGTTTCGTTGTATGGCTCAAATGAAAGCTGATGACAAAATCTACATTTTGGATGACAGCTGTCAAAATTGAAACAGTCATATTTCGGAAACTACTCTTGCTAGAGTTTCGTTGTATGGCTCAAATGAAAGCTGATGACAAAATCTAAATTTTGGATGACAGCTGTCAAAATTGAAACAGTCATATTTCGGAAACTACTCTTGCTAGAGTTTCGTTGTATGGCTTAAATGAAAGCTGATGACAAAATCTACATTTTGGATGACAGCTGTCAAAATGTTATTATTGTTTTATTTATTATTTCTGTTACCAGGCTGTAATCTCATGAACCCTGATAGTAAGACAGTTGAAATTTTTACAAATGATGTATTTCTGTTGCCTATAAAACAACAAATACTAAAAAACAATAAAATAAATATTTAAAGGATATTACCCATATAAAACAAGTGAATTTTTTGCCATTTTTATAGATAATGGTACGGAGCCCGTACCATTCATGCGCGAGTCCGACTTGCACTTGGCCGGTTTTTTGATACGGTCTGTTTGTCTGTTTTTTCTTTTCCCTATTATTAAATGGTGCAAACATAACTAACTAGTTACGTCTGCACCATTAATGGGGCAAATCAATGGTGCAAACGTAACCGCGGGGACCTAGCTATCTCTCGTATGATAAATGGGTAATTAGATAGATAGATAGTTTTTTTTTTTTTTGAGCGAGTGGTTTCAAAAATTTACTATTTTCCGTTTTGGTTCATTTTATTTACCGCCAAGTTGTGCTTTGATTTCATAGACAAAATGTATTTTTCGTCATTTAGAATAATACAAAATATAGTAGGAGTTGGTACCTCAGGTGGAGAACTTAGGTGAAGCAAGGGTCCGGACTCATTACATCACTATTAATCGGTGGTACCGTTTAACTTTAAAAGACCTACGGTACCGCCAGGGGTATGGCCAGGGGTACCGTGGGTCTGAAATGAGTAACACCAAAGTAAAATGACAAAATATAACTATTTGGAAGCGAATATACGGGGAAGCTGTGACTATCGCTAGTTAAATTTTAAAGCAACAGCCAAAGCTCGCAGTGTTTAGATATGTTATAAATATAATTCACCTTCGTTTGTATGAAAATACTGGTCACGTGGTACCGCGAAGTCCAACCTTTATATGGGTAGTCGTGTATTCCTTTCACTAGTGTTCGATTGTACCAAGAAATAAGTATGGTTTTAGAACTTCTCTCGAGCACAAAAGTGGACAATATGTCTGGCGTAATAGACTTGCTCCGCGAACGAACTGTTGTGTTTAATTATAAATTGATTATTATTTCCTAGATATCAATGAGCCTTCCACATCTAAAGGCATTCGTCACGTGAGCATGGACGTCCAATGCGGACCAGATATTTTAGCAACTGCTTATTCGATATTATCTGCGAAGACATCGATTACTAGAATGGCAAGCATTTTCACAGCGGGAATAAAAATTGAAGATTCTTCTACTGACACAAAAATTAATGGCACAGATTGTTACACAGAGCACAAATCAACGGATAGCTGCACTTTGACCAACGAGGGTAAAAATATTTACAAAACAATAGCACCTAGAGAAAGATCCATTGATATTAAAATAAAAGAGCCAGTTTCAATTAAAACACTGCAGAAGAAGACAACTGATTGCTGCACTTCGACTAACGATGATGAAACTATTTACAAAACAATAGCACCTATAGATAGAGCCATTGGTATTCAAATAAAAGAGGCCATTCCGAATAATACAGAGAGGATGGAATGCTCGACTATTATGCAAGGACCAGAGTTGACTCGGCAAGAACAAGAGTCGACTATGCAAGAACAAGAGCCGACTATAGTGCGAGAACAAGAATCGCCTATTGTGCAAGAAGAAGAGTTTAATCGCACAAACACTTCCTCGCCACTTTTCACGGGCTGCCCTACAGAGACAACGTGTCTGAAATTAATACCTAGTGGCATGAAAATTGAAGATTCTGGCTCCGAATTCTGCAGTAGCATTTCAAGTAGCCCAAAAATGCCTCTAAGCTTAGCCAATGGCTTGACTAGGGATTTGAAGATCATATCTTCTATTAGTAAAAATGTTGGAGTAACAAGAAAGTTGGCAAGGTACGTTCGTCCAAAATTGTGCAGCGGTGGGCTGCAAGTACACAGTTATAGAGACAAAGGAACTTCTGAGGATATAATGTATCAAGGAGAGTGGGAAAACTCCAGACCTAAAATTCTCACTAAAAATAAAATTTATCAAGTTATTGTAAAAAGAACCACAGACTCGATATTGAAGAAAAAAATTGCATCGAAAGAAAAATTACCACCTAGGAGTTTTGTGAAAAGAGATATCAAGGCTGCACCGCAAAAAAATACAGAAAAACGAAATCTAGAACCAACTAAGGTGAAATCAGATGTGGAAAAGACAAATAATCGAGTAAGTCCTTTTGTTCCAAGTTGTGTGGCCAAAGTGAATACCTCCCCCATAGAATAGAATGGGGTGATTTGCAATAATCATCACGCTTGGCAAGCGGATTGGTGATCGCAGTGTTGGTGCTTGGTGTTGAGTACTCAGATGGATGCCGCCGCCTCTCCAGGTGTAATCCTTTAGTCAGCTTTTACAATACCAACGGGACGAGATGGAGATATCTATTCTTAGGCTGGACATATAAATGTCACAAAGGTAAAAATAAAATAATTATGGTTTTAAAACCTGTAGTTCGAAAAAAAACCCTGTTACGTCCCGGCTAGGCGAGACTAAAGTCCAGTTACTAATCTATATTCTTTTCAGATGGCGTCTAAACGAACCATGAGGTATGTTCATATCAGTTATATTTGAAAATCTAGATGGCAATGCATACATGTACTTAATATCAGTATTTGATTATTTCAGTTCTACTCCTCACAAAAATACAAAACCCGTCTTTATTGCAAAAAAGCTCCCCGTAACAGTCGTTACCACGACTAAGGATGTCCAAGAAGCAAAGAGAACTGTAAAAAAAAATTATTTACCGTATTATCTGAGGAAAAATGCTCTAAAACCTTTGACGAACGGCAAAAAGAATTTGAACCTTAGTGTTGATTCCGCTAAAACGAATATCTGTATGAAATTAAATGCTCCGAAACCCTTAGTCTGTTTAAGAACTGAAGATATAAAGCGAGATTTATTACAGTTTCAAAGTAAGGTACTAGAGGCGAATTATGTGATATTACGCAATGAAGTAGTAAATAGTGCCAATGATGGACAGTCAGCTAAATCGACTCCTGACTGCGGGAAAAGAAGAGGTGATCCTACCAAGCATTCAATAAGCCCTCCATCTCAGAACAGCTCAACTTGCTCATCTCCCAGCAGCATAGCCACTGTTAGAGCAGCATCCATCAGACCTAAGAATGTAAGCACCCGAAAACATTCCACGTCATCCTATAAAACTACCACAACAAACAGTGGATCAGAAAATACCACTCCTGACAGAAACAAGAAATTCTCAAAACGGTCTAAAAGCGCAAAGTTGTCAAATGAAAAAACATTAGATAATAAAGAAAACATCCCACAAACATCGAGACAATCCAACATTATCGGCAAAGGAAGTGACAAAATCATCAAAGGAGCTTTCTTGGGCCAAAAGAAGGAGGTCTTCATTGCGCAGTTAAAAGAAAGCCCTACTTTACAATCTACAGCCAACAAGAAACTTAAATCTAACGTGAATATACCAAAAACAGACAGTATAGTTGAGAAAAGATCCACTAGCCCATCAGTTTCCAAAAATTCATCTTTGAAATCCGATGATTGTATAGCAGCAAATGGGAATTCTATGGCTGCAAGTACTGGGATTTCGAACATGGTTCTAATATTAGAACCACAACGAGATGAACCACATACACATATATCTGATCCTCCAGCAGACACTTTTAACACTCCTAATATTTTCAACAATCGTCTAATAACAGAATGGATGGATAATTCCAGTATAAATATTAATAACAGTCAAAGCAGCAACATACTCGCCGCTATGAGGATGTTGGTGGAAGAAACCTTAGATTTTATCGACGGGCCTTATGATAACAACTACTCAATAGATTCCGAAACTGTTATTATGAGTCGTGAAGACCTCAATAATGCAGCTGTTGATCTAAGCTCTTCACCGATAAGTTTCAAAACAGTGATAACGAATGAAAATAATTCATTTCAAAGCGATTTAGAGCAAGCTTTAATTCGTTCCTTCGATAACACACTCGGCGATGACTCAATCCTTAGTATGAACGATACGAAGGTTACTGTAACAGAATTTGATTTGCTCTCTTTCAAGTCTATTACTTCAGTGTCGAAAAATTCTGAATATTTGTCGGCTGGTAGTTCTCAAGTTAAACTCCCACTACAATCTGTGCATGCGACTTCCGTAAAAGATATTTATGAAAGAAAAATTCAGCCTTTCATTCCCGTAAGTGATATTCACTATCTTCTTTCTATCTCCAATCTAGCTTCTGTTTATCTGTAAATTTTGTCTATGTTTGAAGATTCCACAGAAAAACGCCGGTGCCATAGCTAGCCAAGCTTTTAGTGGTTTCACGATTAACGACGAGTCGATAGCTGGCGATAACCCTGATCCCATCAATTTCGTGGACTCTGAGACTGGAAGTATGGCCGTTGATGTCTCTAGACAAGCTGTAAGTCAAATACTCTTGCAAGTGCAGCCGTATTAATTTAAATAAAATAAAATAAATAATGCTAGACAGTTCACACAATATTGAATAGCCCCAAGCCAAGCAGAGCTTGTGTTATGGGTACTAGATAACTGATATACTTAATAGAATACATTACATAGATAGATATTTTTTATTATACATAGAAAATATCCAGATTACCCTGAACAAATATCTACAGATCGTACCAATATTTGTTCCGAGGCGGGAATCGAAACAGCGACCTGCTGCGTCGCAGGCTAACCTTCGTCCGCCGCGCTACAGAGGTCGTCAAAAATGGTTACTTTGGTGTTGTGGCCCCTTTCTCTAATAGAAAATAACTTCAAGTGCTGTCCTCAAATACGGCTAATGCCGTGCTATATGGTGGTTTGAATCAATTCCAATAAATCTTGTTTTCAGAATTCAGAGGAACTATTCGTATCGGGAGTTTCTTCAGATAGTTTTGAATCTTGCCTCTTAGACGAAGAAGCAGTTGTTCCCAGTTGGTTGTTTCAAATCATAAGTCAACAAGAGGTACGAAAACACATTTTACCTAATGGTTTTTTCTACGACTTCCCAAACAGAAGTTATTTGTTTTCGGGTGTACTATGTATGTCTGTTCCTTTGGCGTATCCTGTAGTCAAAATGACTTGATGGATTTTGAAAATTAAATAAATAATAAATATATAATGCTGGACAGTTCACACAACTTTATCTTCATTGTTCATAGTTCCGAGGCGGGAATCGAACCTGTAACCTCTTGAGTCGCAGGCGAACCTTCTCCCGCCGCGCCACAGAGGTCGTCATAAATGAGGTGTCATTGGATAAGTGAGTGAATTAGAATATAAACAAGTGCCAGAAAATAAAAACAATCCATATAATAAAAAATACTGTGGTGATCACACTAATTAGAAACACTTAGGCCCATAATATCTCGACTCAACTGATGGCCGTATGCCGGCCGGTAACCGGTTTATTGGTTCAGTCAGAATGCAACGTTTTTTGTACGACAAACATAACTAGTTCCTACCTAAATTACCTAACTTATTTATGTATTTACCTATTTTAAGCGGTGAAGAGGATACTGAATTACAGAGTAAGATTATGTATTTATACCTAAGGAGGTTTGTATACACTCTGAACAAACCCATAAGGGTCTTTTGAGTGTATAATACTTTGTTTGTGTTAATTTTTTAAGATATAATAAATAAAAAAAAAAAAAAAGTATTTCTGTCAATGGACGAAAATAGTTTAAACTGACAGTTAGAGATTAAACTGCTATTGGATGCCAACTTGACGGATACGGACAGGAGCCTAATGAGAAATCAGGCATAAGAAGTGTATTGCGTGTCTTTTCGAAATAGTGGATTTTTCCCTGTAAAAACATAGTTTTTCTGCCACTATTTAAACTGGGTGATGTCTTGACGGAGACTCTTGACGACTTGACTATAAAAATATAATTAACTATATCACTTAATATTGGCTAAATAGTTGCAAATAATGCACAGAAGCCATTACCAAAGATAGGAAGAAGAAGAAGTAACAATGATCTACTATCTCCAGGCAGAAAATGAAATGAACGCTGCTCAGCCACTGGCAGTGATCCCTTTACCAATGCCCGACGATCCGATTTATGACGTCAACGGAAACAACGTGGAAGGATTGGGATTAGGAGCAGGCGCGGGGGACGGACGAGGCATGCACAGCGACCTATCACTGGACAGCTCAGGGAGCGGAACTTCACTCAGCTCTACTGCCACCTCATCCGGATCCCACAGCGAGGTAACTGCAAACTCTTAAGCCGCGTACGGACTGCGCGTTCCAATGTACGCGTACAGATAGTACCAACACGTACAAATGATACGCGTACAGCACCCGTATGGACTGCGGCGAGTCTGAACGCGAGGTGAATCGATCCATGCCAACTTGCGCGTCGGCCAGTATTGCATGCAATTGTCATTATTTCAAGACGGCGGGAACGCGTGATCTATTTTTCTTTCCAAATAGTGTGTACACGTCCCCTTTGACACGCATCAATCGCATGGATCGTCGCGAGCCCAACTCGCGCGTAGTCTGAATGTGTACGCGTGGCTGCAGGTACGGACTGCGCGTCACAGTGTACGCGTCCCTGAATACGCGTACTTTGGAACGCGCAGTCCGTACGCGGCTTTACAGTGGAATTGTAACGTCATAGTAACTTTTAGAAGGTGTAGGATTAGGCTCGGAAGCGAGAGATGGACGAGGCTTCTGATGCGGCTATTAGCAGGACAGCTCAGGGTGCAAGGTTACCATGGCCAAACTGCCTCATTATTTTGCAGTAGCAATACTTATTAGTAGTAATATTTTTGTACTTTTTATGCATTTGTTTTTACACATTATCATATTTATTTATTGCCTATCCTTCCTTCCCCTGTAGTTTATTGATGTTCGTGGCATCATTTAATTAGGTCCTGTCTGAAAACCAGCGCTGCACTAAACCTAGGTCTGGTGCAGCATATTCTGAGACAGGGACCTGTTTGACCCCACACATCACACACAACCTATCAACTTACCAAAGTTTTAAATAGTTTTTATTTCTCTTAATTTTTATTTCAGTTTTTCTACTAGATCTGTATCCCTTTCTATCTTACTGATCTTGTAGCACTTAGTAGATTTTTGTTTTTGTTTTATGTGTATGTTGTGTCGTGGGGAAAATAAATAAATTTTATTTCTTTCTTTCTTTCAAGTATCGTTTCATCAAACCAGTGTCCCTGTTTTAGACTGTAGACTGGCGCCCGTATCATATTTTTCCATGAAGTGTCTAGCGTATAATTTAAGAAAGTCTGATGGAAATGTTTTTTAGCAGGCCATCCTCGTCGATCCGGTAGCGTTCGAGGGTCAATTCGAAGGTGCCCTTTTACAAGACTACGAAAGCAATTCCTTCGTCATGGTGCATGATGAATTGTTAGCTAATCAAGGTAAATAAATGATTACCTAAAACAAGAGTACCTACTACCGAATATGGTTTTCGATCTTCTCTGGATGGCGTGGATAGTGACATCGCCTGTCGGTAGCTCATGGTCTCATATTTGCGATTCGTTTTTGTGACGATCACTTTCCTAGGTGTCATTCACTGTTTTCAGTGAATAAAATAAGCTTTTAAGATGGGGAGTGGTATAAAAAACTAACCTACCTCCTACAAAGCTCTAACGAACATTGGCCTTTATTTAGATATTCTTCAAGATCTTATTTGTTTGATCATCTCTCGGACATTGCGTATTTTGTCATGACCAGTGGATCCGCGCTTGCCTATTGAGTAGATATATTTTTGGTTGTAGGTGCGACTCCGGTGCCCCCAGACTCCCAAAGATTCAGTCACGGTGAGTCCATCGTGACCACAAGGCGTGCTGGCACACTAGTGAACATAACCAGTGACGTTGATGCTGACGTCAGCTCTTTAGAAACTGACGTACCAGACTCCTCAGATAACTGACGAAAAGAATCACAAGTAATATTGTATTTTTATGATGTTTATCTGTTCTAAATCGACAGTGTGCGCGGCAGCGTATGGTGTATTTGGAAAACGATCTCAATAAATTATTTGCAGCTTTAAAGTTGTTTTTGTACTGTTTTAGTGAATTGAAAAAAATCCGGGTCGTTTCTACTTCCTTTCATGGGTGCACATGAACGCGGGGCAGAGTCTGCGAAATAATGGTCTTGGGATTTGAGTATATCAACACTGCCTCGTAATACAAGCTTCTAATAAAAAAACTGGTCAAGTGCGCGTCGGACCTCGCGCATTCAGGTTCCGTACCAAATGTACGAGAAAATTCTTGAAGTATTTAATGTTTTCTAAAATATGATTTTAAACAGCATATTTACAAATCTCCCAGTTCTTAGGTAAAACGGGAGTTAAAAAAACTTGGTAACATTTTTTTTGAAAAATTTGGACTTTGACGGCCTCTCATGAGTTTGTTTTCCATTACTTTTGAAAATACAGTACTCGATACTCTACTTAATGAGCTTACAAAAATTATAACTCACACAATGCTGGTTTTTTTTCACACCAATAATTTCAAAATAATATTTGGTTATATAATTGGCTTTGGGTCAGTAGGTTACATAAATAGTGCAAATATGAAGACTGTAGCTTCAACGGTTTAGCCGCTAGACATTTGTGACAGAGGGACAGACAGACGGACGGACGGATGAGTGAGAGCAATAGGGCTCCGTTTGGACCCTATGGGTACGAAACCCTAAAAAGTTTATTTTTTATTTAATGGCTTGACAAATTGGCATACGGCCCGCCTGATGGTAAGCGGTTAGCGTCGCCTATTGACATCTGTAACACCAGGGGCATTGCAAATGCGTTGCCTGCCCTGAAGGGCTCTAAATTTTTTTTGAAGCGGCTTATGTTGTAGTTTAGAGGAAACACCACCAGGGAGCCCATTCCACAACTTGCACGTATGGGGGAGAAAAGATCTCAGAAAGCGAAAAGTATGAAAAATCAAAGAAACAACAAAAAAAAAGTAATAAATTAAAATAAATAAGTAGTAAATAGTAAAATAAAAATCTAAGACTGCTCTGGGTTAGATTGCCATTTAAAAGATCTAGCGCCGTTCCGCGACCATTCCCTCTTTCAGTGCAGCCTCTACTAGGTCAGACGTCACTATTTAGTAGGTAGTAAATGTTGGCTTGGAAAGATTGTTCAAAAAGTAACACTATAAATCGAGGAAATTTCTTTTTTGCATTTATTCGTATTGTACAATCTTATAATGATTCATTCTGCAAAATTTTACAGGCGAGCAAGAATTTATATATAAAACATCAGCTCTTTCGTATTGTACATAACCATTTTACCAGTATAGGTGAAAACATGCGTATAGTTTTTTTTTAGTTTAGGATAATAAATTACTTAAATACTAATCAAGTTTGGTTCTTTATTAATACAATATCAATAGGATGCACTATCCTGTAAAGTTTGGAACATACCAAAAACATACTATGGTGCTCTCTTGATGCCGATGAACTTTCTATGCTAAATATACTATTATTATAAGTTTAGGTACAAAATATGAACTTGAAGCGAATATAACATTGATACAAGGCATGATTAAATTATTGGATTCAGACTTTCTCATCTCACTTCAATAGATTGTACTTGACACGTTAAAGCAGCTTTAGAGCGTTTTTGCAACTATACTAGTTTAAAAGATACTGAAGCTTTACATCGCGTCACACGGAGACCTGGCATGGCTCGTCTGCATCGTCCTAAGTAACGAAGTGAGCTAAGAGAGTGAACGTTAAAAACTTACTAATTTTATATTCAGATTAGGTATTAATAAATGCAGCTGTTATCATCAGTTGTGATTGTTATCAAAATAGAAAATTCAATGACAAAAGATTAGGTTTATACCGCTACGGAAGTAGGGTAGTGTAGTGACGTGAACAACTTATAAGAATAACTGAAATGCCACTTATCGGTAGTAGTTAACGTAACTATTACACACTTTACTCATTATTATTTAAGGCAGTGAAACATCCAACTTAAATTCAAGGACAGTTGGGACGAGATTACCTAGCTAATATTAACTAGTAACATATAACTAGACATTTCCACAGGCGACCTCTACGGGGCCGCGATATAATGTACAATATTTACAATTCTTATAAACGAATGCGAATGATCGCGTCGTCGGTCGCATCTGTACGATACGAGGGAACACAAACACTGAAGCGGGACGCACTCCGGTACTAAACCACTCAGTCATCGAAAGTTCATCGGCTTATTGTATCATCCTAACACTTCGAATACAAATGACGAAACGAAAATACTCATACGTCTATACAATAACAATAATATTAATGTGTTCATGAGTAAATCTCGTTAAATTATAGAACTACATAGAAGAAATCTAACAATCTGAGATCAAGGGCAACAACTTTATACCTGTGAGACGCGCCGAGTCAATCAGCACGCTTTAAGAAAACAATGTATTTAAGTTACGACTAGATTATGTTTGCCATTTATCATTAATAATATCAATTATTCAAAACTACTGATTCGTTAGTTTGGTGTTGATAACGGAATCAGAAAATCACGCATTTCTATTCAATAAATGGACAAAATGCCAGAGTTGCATTCCAGCTTACACATTTTTGCACCTACTAAGATTTAATCAATAACAAAGGTAAAATATATAAAGCTTTAACTCTTTCCTGCCCTTCGTAACGAACAACAACGATCAAAATATTGAAGAGAATAATGTAATATCAGATTCCACTAGAATTACCTACTGTTAGCTCCGCCGTGAATTTGCGAAGGAATCTGTTTCAAACAATATTAAAATGATTGCAAACTTATGAATTGTTCGTTTATAAATTTAAATTCAGGTAGCTGCTTAGTAATTAAAAGTAACTTCTGTATGTGGTTTGACTAGCTTCAAACTAAAATAACATCACATATGATTGAATAAGGTCCACAAAATAGGAAAGAAAAATATAATACTTACACTACAAAATACGATACAAATTGATGCCTACGCAAGTCACAGTTCCTTCCCAAACACGCGGTGATTCTAAGACAAATGAAACAACTTTCGTTTGCAATCACACTGTTCTAATATTCTCATTTTCCTCATGTTATCACAGAAAATTATGTATTTACAATTTTGTCGTACTAAGTGACGAACGTAGTCGCCTATATTCCTGCCTCGCAACAAATTTACCCCATGATACTGAATTATAAACTCAATTCGAAATCGACCATTGTGCTTCATCTGTGAAGCATAAAAATATCTAATTTGGAAAATGATTTAATTTAAAACAAGATGGTTTTAAGAGACTCTTATTTTCGTAATTCAGCCATTGTAAGTTATAAAAATTTTTATATTTTATCTGGGGCCCAATTCTACTATTTTTAAAAGAAAAACCAATTTTATACTATGCAATTACAATTCAATTATAATTGTCATAAAATGTTATTCTGCGATATTTATGATTGTATCATAAATTGTATGTAGATTTTACGATTGTTTCTAAATGTTCACAATTATAATGCAATTGAAAAACCATTGAAGTTAGTAGAATACCAAAAGTGTCAAAAGTGACAAGTATGGGACAATCCATCAACAATTTATTTATAATTGGTTTAGTAGAATTGGTTTTCTGTTCCGTATTGGAAATTATAGCTTGTTTTATGAAGTAAAATAGTCGCAACGGGGAACAATTATAGCTTGTTTTATGAAGCACAATACTCGCAAGAGGGGACAATTATGGCTTGTTTTATGAAGCACAATAGTCGCAAGAGGGGACAATTATAGCTTGTTTTATGAAGCACAATAGTCGCAAGATGGAACAATTATAGCTTGTTTTATGAAGCACAATAGTCGCAAGAGGGGACAATTATAGCTTGTTTTATGAAGCACAATAGTTGCAAGAGGGGACAATTATAGCTTGTTTTATGAAGCACAATAGTCGCAAGATGGGACAATTATAGCTTGTTTTATGAAGCACAATAGTCGCAAGAGGGGACAATTATAGCTTGTTTTATGAAGCACAATAGTTGCAAGAGGGGACAATTATAGCTTGTTTTATGAAGCACAATAGTCGCAAGATGGGACAATTATAGCTTGTTTTATGAAGCACAATAGTCGCAAGAGGGGACAATTATAGCTTGTTTTATGAAGCACAATAGTTGCAAGAGGGGACAATTATAGCTTGTTTTATGAAGCACAATAGTCGCAAGATGGGACAATTATAGCTTGTTTTATGAAGCACAATAGTCGCAAGAGGGGACAATTATAGCTTGTTTTATGAAGCACAATAGTTGCAAGAGGGGACAATTATAGCTTGTTTTATGAAGCACAATAGTCGCAAGATGGGACAATTATAGCTTGTTTTATGAAGCACAATAGTCGCAAGAGGGGACAATTATAGCTTGTTTTATGAAGCACAATAGTTGCAAGAGGGGACAATTATAGCTTGTTTTATGAAGCACAATAGTCGCAAGAGGGGACAATTAACAAGTGACTAACCAAAGTAGATCAATGATAATGACATAAAATATACAAGACAATGAGTCTAACGGAAATTTATTTGAACAGGCGCCAGCATAGTGCCCTCAAAACATGTACCTGCAGATTGAGATATACCCACTAGAGATTTGTAATCTAGCAACCTGTGTTATTTCTCAATAACATGTTGCTAGGCAACCAAGCTCTAGCAAGCTCTATCTGTAGATATAAAATACTGTAAATGATCTTAAACCGATTCTCTTATAGACTTTACTTAACCGGGTTTTGTGCCTGGTAACGAAATCGCTTGATTCTAATATCTAACGGATAGGGTATTTGAAAAATAGCTGTTATTTGTAAATCGTAGCCCCTCGTTGGGAGCCAGTTTTGCAACACTGGCGCACAACGTGGGATTATCTTTCTGAAAATGTTTCTTTGAGCTCACTTAAATTTGTGATAACTCCCTTTTGTTCATATTGCCCATTATTTAAAAAGTCTGACTATTACATTATGTCATTAGTAAGTAGTTCTAATCTGAACAATAAAACATGGTTAGTTGTTTAGAGGAAATACATTAAATTCGAAATATATGTTATGAATTCAGTGAAAACCTTGACAATATAAAAAAAAACTCATATTTATGACAACAGGGTATGATAATTATTAAGGTACAATTTAATAATGATCGATTTATAAAACTACCTACTTTTATTTGTTAGTGAAACAAGGCGATAAAATATAACCAATAATAATGTTAAAGATTAACAACTGGGGTAGTTATTTAATTTTATGCAGAAATATACTTTAAAGTTTACATGTAATTCATTTTCATTAAGTTAATCGTATTTAAATTTAAAATATAACGTAGGTATAAAGCACTTCGGGGAAGGACAGCAAATTCAATAAAAAATGTTTATTTAGTACAATATTAACTAAGTAAAAATTATTCACTAAGTAAATATTTTATACAATACTAGTATTAATTTGTCCGACGATGATTCGCTAGTGTTCGCTCAACGTCTATTTAAATATGAAACGGTGTCGAGTGCGGCGAGGAGGCGCAGAACGCGCCAGCGCACCGGCCCGCGCCACACGCGCCTGCGCGCCGGCCCGCGCACCACGCGCTTGCGCACCGGCCCGCGCCCTCAAGAGGCAATATCATGTAACTTTATTAGTGCAAATTTAATATAGAAAGTTATTTTTTACGATACAGACTAATAATTTCATTTATGTAAAAAACTAGCGCAAACGGTTCGCCTGGCACCGTTTCATACTTCGATCATCTTAACCGTAATATAAATGAAAGAGTAAAATTTTAGCGAATTAAAAATTAAATTTTCCAAAACTTTGTAAACACTAGAATTTGGACACAGCTCTCGGAGAGGAGACGCGCGCGGGCGCCGCGCTCGCGCTCTCTCCGGGAGGCACTTCCAAAATCCTGAGCAACGATTGTCGTCTATTTACACACATTCGCCGAGTATAAAACGATATCGTCCGAGGCGCAAGGGCCGGTGTTAGATGACACTAAGAGACACTGCTAGATGGTGTTCGTGTTCGCGCGGTCGGGCGGCGCGCGCACGTCCCGCTGGGAGCGCGCGCGGCGGCGCCGCTAGCACCAGTCGTCCTCGTCGGAGTCGGAGTGGCGCGCGCGCGGCTTGTACCCGTTGGGCACGCGCGCCGGCGCCGGCGAGGGCAGCGCGCGCGCCATGGCGCAGCCGCGCCCCATCACCAGCGCCGCCTCGTAGCTCAGCGGCGCCTCGTACGGACGCGACGTGCGCTCCGACCCCTCATAGCCCCCTCCACCCCTTCCACGTCTGCAACGACACATCTATTTAGCGTGCTTGCCATTTATACGCTCTATTCCACTAGTTCAACATCGCATTTTCCATAGTTGGGTATTCAAAGCACTCAGTTCACAAAACTCTGTTCTAGTTACTCGACAGAAAAGTTGATGATGGTCTACTACCTATCTTTTCCACAAAGACGGAAACAACAAAAAAACGGTACGGTAGCGTTATTTGTCGAAAACGTGAGTCGTTTTGAGTCGTTGTACACGTTTTGTGAAAAACGTCTCTGGTATACATATACATACGGCTTACCCCCTAGGTAGGCAAAGACTTAGAATATACAAGTTTTAATTAGCAGTTTAAGGATGATATGTATTAGATCCAAATTAAAATGTACTACGACTAAAAGTTACTAAAATTGCTAACTAAGCAACTTATTGTAGATAAAATAATCATTTATTATTAATATTATGTTTTTATTTTTTATTTTATTGACTTTATAATTAAATTTAAAAAAAAACAATCCTTAACTATAACTATGAACTAGTAAATGTCAATATCGCGAAAGTAAATAGTAGGTTGAACTTGCCTTTCTCTAGATCTATAGTCTCGGTGTATCAGTCTTTCAACTTCTCGTCCGTACTCGTACTCGTCGTGCAGAGGCTCCACGGGTTCGCGTAACGCGTGGGTATGCCTCAGTGATAACTGAAATACCAATAATGTTGACTCAGCTCTACTCTTGGTCATCATAACCATCAAGCAGTCTGGCCTAGGACAATACGAAAAACACAAGTTTAAAGGCTCGGAAAGATGAAAATTCTGATGTTGGATCAGAAACTAAGTAACTGTTTTTCATTAGACAAAAGAGTATGAATTTCTTTCGGCAATTTCTGCAAGCTTAATATTATCTGATTTCAAGACATTGAAGTTGCCATTTCGTTATTTAAACTAAGAGAGGGAAAAGTCCTAAAATCGGATTTGCTCGTTGAAAAATAAATAAAAGTCTGCGTCAAAGTAGCTGCTTATTTTTGTTCGTTCGAAATTTGCTTTATAGCAAGGCGAATTAACATACAGTAACCGTTGAGGTGCTAATATTCAGAACAGATTACGGAACTTAGCATTTGTCCGATTTTTGTATATAACCAGTTGCGGAGTGATCTAAGCAGCCATTTTGGTACGAACAAGTATTTATTGACACTCATTTTTTTTTGCGGCACTCTTCTGTTTTTTCGACACACATTTGTTTTGATAAAGACATGTCCATCTCCAGGCGGTATTTATGTAAATTATATATTTTAGCATTGTAACATTTGTACTACCAGTTGTATAATCAATACAAGAACCCGAAGGAATCTGCTTATTTTTTTGAATAGTAGGTACTGAAGACACAATGATGTATCATTTGTACTACCATTTGAACTATTACTACTGATCTAGAAAACAAATTTTGATAAAATTAAATAGGTAATTGTACACTATCGGAGCTCGGTACTAACGTGCGAGGGACTGTGGCTGATTCTGGTGAAGGGAGGTTGCTGCTTCACGTGCAGCGTGGACGGCTTGGTGGGAGTGGGGGGCAGCTGGCGACCACGGCCGCGGCGCGCGTGTTCGCGCTCCCACGACCGGTCGCGCCACTCCCGCCAGTCGCGATCCCGGTCGCCACCTGTGTGGATCCAAACTGTATCTTGAATGATTTTGAAATTCCATCCGCTGCCGCTTGCTGCTACAGCATTTGTACTCACCACTTTTGAATTCAATCACAATCAAAAAGGTGTCAGCACAGGGTACTCCAACTATGAACCTGGAGTAATATTACGAATTATACCCCACTACAACGCTGAGCGCTGGGTGGACCGATGACTTATGGAAGGGGCTGCGGGCGAGCCGAACATCGGTCTCAGTTGCGCATATTGGGAGAGGCCTATAGGCTTATATGCTGATGATGATGGCATCGCTCCAATCGGACAGTCCGCATCGGGTATAGATTTTAGGCTGATGTCTATTGACAAGCTTACAAAATATACCTTGTTATGCCCGAAAGGTATCGTAAAATATTAGTTTTAATGTATTTATTTAATTTATTTATTAGCCGACGTTAGCCGGGTCAGTGAGGTCTACAAGATATATTTTGTAAGCTCACTAAATTACTCATCAATAAACGCGTGTAGAGTATACCAGCTGGAACATAATATGGATTGCGTCCCAGAAGGGTATCTTTCAAGAATTGAGCGTTCATAATGTATCCATGCGCGGCCGCAGAATATAAAACGTAAATATGCATTTACGGCACTGTGAGTAAAACAGGTACCTACTGCTTCGTGTTGTGGTTCGTTTTTTTTATAACGCCTGCTGAAATAATGTATTAACATCACAATAACATATATGCACAAAACCAAAAGAAAAAATAATGGCTTCAAATAAAGCAAATAAATACTCGCTGTAACGTACCGACAGATGTGCAAACAATTTTCTTTATAACTAAGCGTCTTACTTAGTTAAGCCAACATCACATAATTAAACAATAGTAATTAGCATTCGCGTTGTTCCTATGAGAGACGAGTAAGTGCAATTGATTAATATCTGTGTATTATTAGCATAGATTGTAATATTACATTATGATACAATACAAGGGTCATCAACAGGTTATTCAAACAACGGTGAAGGTTTACCATCGCCAAGAGTTTGTCACCTTCACGTCCGTGTGTCATACGACATTTTTCAATACAGTTGGGAGAAAACAGATACCTGAATAATATCTTAAGCCGCCAAATACCTATATCGAGATTCGTTTTTCTCCGTCTGTAGTCAACATCATTTTATTCTCATTTTATAAAAGTCCTTGATGGTAAACTTTTTTTCAACACACTTGCTCATAAAGTGGCTCTAATTTCACCGCAATTAGGCACATAATGACACCTGTAGTCAAACTGTGACATTTTCATTGCTATTATTCACGAGTGAGTTATAGAGACAGTTGAACATTTACACAGAGTGTGTATTTCTGTTTTATTATTATTTTCTTCACAAGTATGTTGAAAAACGTCGTGTGATACACGTGTGTACTGATGATTACCGTCCTCGACCCTCTTAAGACCCTCACCTAACGGCTCGGGAATCAATGGTGCCTCAGCGGTAATCACCAACATTACACACTTGTACCATAATGTACTATTATTGGACTGAAAAATAAACACCTACATAAAATATTAAAGAGTAACTTAAATATTTACGATTTTTTTGTAATAATAAAATGCACTTAAATTCTGCGGTAGTTAAATACAAGTTTAATAAAATCAATATTTTTTGTAAATTAATTGGTTAGGTTCATCTAGGTTTTCTTTTTTCTTTTCCTAGGTTTTACGCTTATGTCTTTACCTTTCTAGATCGTTTGATATGGTCTTCAGACAGCTCAACTGTTTCATTTGTATTTTTGAAATATTGTACCTACCTACTTGTATTAGTTGTTTTTTTTCTTTATCTATAAATTATTTTTTCTTCGTATACAGGTGACATATTCGAGCATTGCAGGCCTCCGTAACGTATTATCCTTGTAATAAATAAAAATAAAAAATCGTGCGGTAAATTTTTGTTGCCTTGTAAGTACACTTTTCAAGCAACTGTATTGAAAAATGTTGTTTCGATTCAGACTTGACAGTTTCATCAAATTACACGATTCAGCATTAAAATATTGCGCGTCACAACGTTACATTTGTTTATATAATCTCCATTTGTCTGCGAGAAATTTTTCTTGTGCCATGTGAGAAATTAACGAGTTGGAAGTATAAAGTAGCAAGAGCTTTCGGAATACTTTACGTCTACGGCATTGGGTGATGTTGGCCTGTGTCTGTGCGTCCGTAGTGTGTGGCGAGTGAGTCTCACCGTAGGTGTGGTGGTGTGGGCGATGTGGCGGGGTGGGCGACCTCGAGGGATAGCTCAGGATGGTCGTAGGATAGCCCGTCCGCCACGGCTTCTCTCCTGTCAGGAATACCTTCACATGTACCTTCTATTAGCCTAACCACGTCGGATAACCGACGTCTTTCTTTTATTAACTTCATTTTGATGTAATTTCTTGAAAAAGTTATATACAGGAAACTTGAATCAAACATTGATACAATGGAATTTTGCTAAAAATATTTCAATATAATTTGGCATTCATAAGTGGTATTAGATATAAAAAGTATGGCACAATACTCTTTTAAGCTTTTGCATGCTGCATGGATCATTATGATGACATTATTATGGAAGTGCGATGGAGTGCAACCACTCCTGTGACACAGTGTGACTCCTGTGACGCAAGGAACACATGTCATGGTTTAAGCAGTTTAGTTTTGTGCAATTGAGCTGAATTGGGCGTTAATATTAGGCATGCAGCATGCAAAATGAAATTACCATTTTATTATTCATTAAAACAAAGGCTTATAAGTATTCAACAATCTATTATAAGAAGTCTAAAAAAAGTATCATCTTAAATATGTTGAAAACTAGTTTTTCAACAATATAATCATCTGTGTCTAAAGATGAATGCTAATCAGGAAATTAATCACTCATACATTTCTTATGACTACGATGTAGTCACTACTTCTACATTTCTTATGACTACGGTGTAGTCACTACTTCTACAGATCATGAGTAGATATCTAGATATCTACAACTAATTATATCTACATTAATTTGTAGTTTCCCACAAATCATTTAACAAATTTTAATTAGAAAAATGTTTGCAAAACTGTTTCGAATAGGTGAATAAGATTAAGTCATCTGTGTTGGTTTATTTAAAAATTATAAGTAAACTACATAATAAATTAATGAAAAATTAAATAAAGGTTCTTGAAATGCTACAGTAGTTTTTAACACCATTTTGTAATTTCGCGATGGTTTACTATACCATCCTACCTATATGGTTTGGTATACTATACCTAGTACAAGTAATCTGCTGATAAACTATCGGAATAATTGAAAATAACATGGATGACTAAATTATCTACTTTTAGGAAAATAATAAGGCATTATATAATCACACGCAGAAAGGTTTTACGGAAGGTAGAGAGCGCAGTGACAAGTAGCTGGACAAACCGCAAACGATACTTACCATGCGGGTGGTACTGGTGTGGCCCTCTGTGCGGTCGTCCGTGCCTCTGGTGTTCGTGCTTGACTATCTCCACGACATTACTGACGGTGTCTGAGAACCCGATGTCGTGGTGATAGCCCGGGGGGTACTGATGGTGACCTCTCCGTCGAGGGCTGGGTGTTCGTCTGGAAACCATAACGTCCACGTTTAGCATTTAAAAATAACTAAATAGATCCATCCTCCATGCCAATTACACAACATGCGACAGTAAGGGCCGAAAAAGAAAAGTTAAGAAAAGAGATCCGATGAGTAGGTTACACATTTTGGTTAGTGGTTCAGGAAAATCACGTGCATGGTGAACATACCAGTTTTGACTACGATAACTTTGAGATCAATCTCTTCATCGATGACGCTATAAAATAAAGAGGAAATAACAAAAACTAATAAATAAAACCAAAAACATTGTATGCTCTATGATACATTCAGTACCTACCTTAAACTTGAAGATCTGCCTTGATGGCCGTTTTGATAAGCTACATGTGGCGGTTGTAAGTGTCCTCGCTCATCCAAGGACTCTATGGACGCATGATGTGATCCTTGGAGTTCCAGAACCTACAATTGTTATTGATTTTAGACCACCCATTATCAAAAACAAAGTTGGCTATGTTTTGTTTTATTAGAGTAGCGTATTTGCTGTCCCATATTTACAAAATGTTTATCAAATCATGCACACTGCTGACGTGCGTGTAATTGCAGTTCATGCGACAAACCGTGCTTCGTGTACTGGTCAAACATTGTATACTCACCAAGTTCTGATTCTACTTCATCAATCATGCCGTTTTTGTAAGCATGCTAAAGTAACTAAAAAGGGAAATGTACGGTAGAGATTGTTGGCAAGGTAGATGTTTCGGTGTCATGTATATGTCTGGTTTATCATGTTCGTGTATTGGTTGAGTGAAAGTGCTGAATGGGCTAGGAAAAGTAGACCAGTATACCTAACTGTTTACAAATAAAGACATTCCCTATTTTATCTCGAGATAAAAATACAGACAAAAAACTACGGTACCTATTCAAACATCTATTACTCAAAATGTTTACCTAAACATCAACAACCATCTGTAAACTTAAAAACTTTTACGATTAATACTCGAAGAACAACACAGTCAAATCGATAAAATCTAGTTTATGAGCCTAAGGCCCTAATTTATGTTACCACAACGTCACCTAAAACAGATATCAATCTAAGTTTAAACAACAGAATCTGAATTATTATGTCATATTTCCTCGACAGTAAACACTCAAACAAAGCTTACAATATCAACTATCTAAGTAAGAGTACATCGATGTGATCGGTTACCACAGGGACACACCCATAGCTTAGTACCAACATCACATCTGACTTTCAAAAACTCGCCAATCAAATTAACGTATCTTTATAAATTGTCTCAAATAATTTTGGTTGCGGAATGATATTGGTGGGTACATCGATTGCACTAGACAATAGCTATGGCTTGGTTGATTAGGTTTACGACAATGATTTCATCAAAATGTTCACTATTCTGGCGGTATTCACCTTTTTATTGTTCCTGAAACAATAGAAAATTCACTTTAACCATGTCGTTCTTGTAAAAACATGTGTCAAAAAGAAATCCAAAGAAAAATAACTTAAGAAAGCTGGTTCATAACCATATTCCAACAATTCAGTCATTCAAATAATTTACTTTTATTATGGTCAAGTTTGAGTCTGATACATTAATGCTATTACCAATTCAAAGCGGGATACCAGATCTAGTTGCTACAGCGGTAGGACTCATATTATGGTAGGCTGCTCGTACAAACAGGCCTTTTGAGTCGTCAATAATCAAGAGAAGGTCTGCAAGTTCATCGGGTAAACATGAATGGAGGAGCTAGTTGATTAAAATGTAACAAAGGCGTTACTCACTTGAGCGATTTTCTGTTGCCACGTCTCGCGAGATTGGCTAATAGGTGCGGGTCCTCTGGATGGGCGTCTGCGGCGGAGTCGGGGGCTGGCTCGTGGCTGAGCGAGCCGGCGCGCGAGCCCGTCGGACCCAGTCCCGCAGCCACGTCCATCAAGCAGTTAAAGATGGACGCCTTCTGCACCATGCACCCGGTTCACGCACGCGCCCCACACACGCACACTTGCGCATGCTCATGTCACACAAAGTCCGAAGGACTCCATACTAACGGCTAAAGCCTACATGAGACTGCGCAAACCCCATACTTTTATACATGCTGGAATTCTATAGTGTGAATCAAAATGTGTTTTTGTGTATAGAGAAATCCAACGAATGGGCAATAACCCTGAGGACCCAGTCAATGTATTTGTGTTGGTTGTGAACGTGAATGCGGCTACATAAATCTGAGGATATCTATCAGTTGTAAGATGTATAATAGTGGTAATTATGTTTAGTTTATGCCGAATATAATGTTTGCTGATCAGGAACACATGATAAAAGGCAAAACAGCTGTAAATAACAAAGCTTCATTTATCAGAAAATGTGCTAAATATAAAATCTTGTGCTACATATAAGATTGAAGCCAGAGGCATAAAATGGTTGATGATAGATTTAGGAGTAATTAACTCTGAATTAATCAAAATTAAATTTGCTTTTCAGCATGCGCAGACTTGAGAAACATGTTTTCTTCTTCAAATACCTAATGGTAGGTACATAAGGTTAAGATATTAGACAAGCTTTTATTATTCTTGTCGCAGGCTTCCAAACTGATAGTTATTATTGAGCCAGAATGTAATATTAACATTCAAAAGTAATTAGACAAACATACAAGTTTTCACATTGAAATCAAAGTCATGCAGAATAGTAAGAAGACAGCTGTAAAAATAAATAAATAAGTTAAAAGAAATCAATTCAAAGTGTTCAAGTTCAGTCGAAAAACTAAAAAATAGTGGACACACTAATGCAGAAATGACACAAATTGAGACGACAAAAACTACAAGAGGATGTTAAAAACTCTACGATACAAAGAACCAACGGTAACACAAGACACAATCGACTACTATTTATTTTGCAACTATAGGACAGGTCACTGTGGTTTACGAAGCCCTGACGAACACTTGATTAGCAAAAGTGCGTCTGACTCGCACAAGTTTGCCTAAACTAATATAATACATCAAGTGCGTCACTATCATCTAAAACTATTTTATCAATCTTAAATAACTATACTACTTTTTATTCAGCGATCAATTTAAGAATTCTTCTTTAATTGATCATTATCAAAATTAGGTTTGATTTTTTAATAAACGCTTTTTATTTTATTTAATGTTTTAAAACACGATGCAAATTTTATGAAAAAATACTCTAGAGTAGTGCAAGAAAAATTATTAAAAGTATCGTTCCGTAAAATATATGAATACTACCGGCTGAATGGCCGTAGGGCTATTCTCGTTGAATGCCTGAAAAGTAAACCACCGATGTAGTCGACTCGTTTGAGTCGATTTCTACTTGAGTGACTCTGTATTGTTGTAAATGCATCGTACTTCGTTAAATCGAGCCAATCAATATCAAAATAAAAATGTAACTAAAACATTTATATGAATATATTATACACGAATAAATTTTACACGGGTCATTGAACACAACAATACATCCACAGGACGTAGACAACACAATCAAATCTATATACCTACTAACTAGAAAAATTGAAGTACTCTAATGTGGGGATCATAAGGGGCCATCAACAATACTGCTAAACGTGTATTACCTAACCACGTTACTGTTACATTTGGCTCAAAGATACGGACAAGTATATACAAATTAGGCTAAAGTGCCGCAGACTTACTCTGGCTTCATTTGAGTCTACTTCATTAGAAAAGTTATTGACTGACAAAGATACACGTGTTTCTGTAATAAAATAAGTGCATAAGATTCATCATTAAAATGGACTCACCGGAACGCCAGCTGGTGCATTTGTGCCGAATCTAGTCGACCGCCAACTTTCTAAGAGCAAAAGGCCTGCGTATATCTTTCCCACTGTCAGTTTTCCTGCATTTAATACGTCGTTTCGAGGCACCAGCAAGTCTAGCATTTTCTTCGCTTGTAGTGGCCATATATGTGTTATTGTTACTCTTAGTTCCCGATCTGCTTGGTCCATTTCTTCCGCTGTTAGTAACATCAACAGATTAAGTTTTGTTCTGTCAAATTTAGACAACATTTTTTGTGTAGCAATCTTACCAGATCTCATCTTGATGTTTAAATTTTCCCGAATTAAGGCAAACAGTGTAGTAGTAAAATTAACTTTTCCTTCATCATCTAGCGGCATATTCATCCTAATTAATTTCTTATACGCTAGCCTATTTGGACATTTGTTTCCAAACCCCAAAGGTGGATCCATATTCTTTAACATATCATACATTTCTGTAAAATGGATCTTTCCCCTAAAACGAGAATTTCATTATTTTAGTGAATACTGCGTATAGTTGTAGTTAGATATAAGTCATGTTTAAATTTTTAGATAGTACTCACGTGGCGTTTGGGTCATACTCTGCCCATATTCTAACAAATTCATCGAGATGATGTGCGCCTAAAATGGACGAGTCTCTCGTTAGGTAATCAAAATTATCCATAATGACAGCAACGAATAAATTCAACATCTGAAACAAAACAATATTCGTTCATCATCTGTCACCCAATAAATATAGTCCATTTTTAGTGGTATAGACTCACAAGAAATGAACAAAAGAAAATAAAAGACACGAAGTAGGCATAGGCGAGTGTGCTCCCGCACTCTTCTCCGGGCGGCTTCCCAGCATCTTTGTCGCATTTTGCTGGCTTGATACAAGCCAACATGATGTTCGGCCACGACTCGCCGGTTGCACATCTGAAAATATAAAGAAAAAATTAACATTAAGTATTTTGGTGTAGCAGCACGTAAACCGGCTTTGTACCTCGTAGATGTCTACATGATATAATAAGTCTCGTAGACCTCTACGAGGAAGTTACGCAAATCAATGAGTACTCCACGAAGTATCTACAGACAGCTCGTAGATCTCTACGAAGCAGTACGATTACAGATGAATTAATAGTAGGAAGTACGAACGGCATAGAGGCCTATACGAGGTGCTTTATTTAGCACGTAGTTTTCTCATGAGCTAGGTAATTCATAAATTCTGGCTTGTAAAAACTTACCGAAACAACAACATGAGCGCTTGAATAAAGCTTTGAAAGTTGTTATGCCTGTTCATGTCTGGTGAATCTGATAAATCTATATTGCCAAACACCTGTGGAAAAGTTAATGGTGGTTAAATGAAGTGTTAAGTATCGCTAATGGTATAAAAGTAAGAATTAAACTAACCTGCATCCCAATGATGGCATAGATGAAAAATAGCATCGCGATGAGAAGGCACACGTAGGGTAAGGCTTTGAAACTCTGTACGAACGTCCACAATAATATTCGAATGGTGTACCCCTGTCTGAGTAGCTTGATCAGTCGCGCGGCTCGAAACAGGCGAAGGAAACCGACGTTGAATGTGTTTTCCTACAACATGACAATCATTTTAACCCTCATAAAAGAGACTAGTAAAGAAAGATAAGTAGGTACGACTAAAACATTCTATTAAAAAATATAAACAATCGCACAAAAATTACATTACAATTATTAATCAAGGCTAATCCTAAAACACTTTAGTTACTAATATAAAAAGACAATCTAACAATAATGATGGTACTCCTAAATTTTACTCAGAAATACAAAAACTAGATCGAAAGAGATTCTAAAACTAGAGAAAATTATAAAAATATTGATAAATACGGAACGTCTTGTTTCTCGAGTCTGCTACAACAAATCTATTCAAAAAATGTCTCATAATAAATCGATATTGAATGTAGGACACACTTTAATCACTAGCAATTACAAATAACATCTAGGATTGATACAAAATTGTAAATACATATCTATTAATTTTACTTTCAAGTTCGGCTGATATTTTTGTAGCTTAGCATACATTTCATCTTAAAATTGATCTACGAATCGTCTATCATAATTTAATCTAAATGTTCTAGCGATACTACTGTTTTTACCTATATTTACCAAAACCATGTACACCTACAAACCCAATGTTTAGTTACAAAAATCTATAATTCCTAGCAATGAAATTAGTTGATATGTATTGTTACCTGCTGACAGGATATGTCAGCACAGTTTTCACCAAGGTCGGTCTGTAATCAGGATATACCCTTTATCGTTTCTGGACAAATAACCAACAGCAAAGAATACAAGGAGGTAATATGAGGCAAGGTTATTGGAAGATACATAAAATCAAATAGTAGTAATGTCATAATATGCTATACTTACACCAAACTCCATGATTAATGCGTCAATAATACTCCCAATGACCGTTATGAAATCAAATGTATTCCAAGGATCTTTGAAAAAATTCTGGAAACAGATAAAATTATTTTGATTTTTGCCTAAAACAAACCGATTTTCTTGTTCGGTATTAAAATAGTTCAAATATTTAATTTGTTATGTTGCATTTAACAAAGTTTAACAATTCCAACACTTGATTACGCAACAAAGTAAGTATTTATTCGTCCATTAGGCAAAAAACTTGAATATCAATAAAATATATAATTAAAAAACTTTAAACGTAACCAGTTGTTCGTATCGTTAAAAGAGTATCATTCGCAGTATACAAATTAAATGTACACTTTCTATTTTATTGACTGTTCACACAAAGGAAAATGTGAATAGGAGTAGGATGGGGGAGTTCAAAACAAAGTTCTCAAAAAGTTCCAAAAATCTAAAATGCTATCAAAACTTTATCTCATGTCAAAAAGCATAAATCTTTAAAGTCTATTGATATGATTTCTAATTTTAAACATATTCAAGTCAGTATTGAATATTAAATGCAAATCTAATTTATTCCAGTAAATAAAAGTGTGTCATGTATCAAACGCAAATATTTAACCTTTTTAGAAAAGGCTTCATTTAATTTATTCGCAATTATAAAAAAAGCAAGTATTAGATTTTGGATGCGTCATATAGGATCTATGATAAATAAAAACAATATTTGCGTCTGTTTACAACACTCTTACGTATGGAAATATTTTCTAATGTAATTTCAAAAATCATTACTCAAAAACTTATTAGCTTTTAATGTTAATCTAGTAAAAATATTGTGGATTCTTACCGCACACCCGAAGGCGATCATCTTCAATACGGTCTCGAGTAAGAAGAAGATCGTAAAGACGAGGTTCATGAATGTTAACGTGTCCATGAGTGGTAGTGGAGCCTCGTGAAACTACCACAAAATATATACCAATTTCCATTAATTGCAAATTTAATTAACAGTACAAAAGCCAAATGCGAGATCGTTATTCATAGAGACCAAAATTTAAATTGATAAGTCTCATCGAAATTTAATTCTGCATTTAACTTTAATGATATTATAAAAAGATTTTTTGTCGTTACTTTCTAATGATACATATTTATCAGTTAATCGTATATTACAGACAGGTGAGTGTTTGTGTATGTGTCGGTCCTGTTTACTTTCATCGAGCTGCTTTTCGATGACGTGGTCATGTTTCAGTAGATGTGTAGCAAGGTGCTTGTGCTTGCATGCAGATTCCTATGTACAGTCATGCATTTCTGCCATCACATAGTCCCACAACAGTTAACTTCACATTGACTACAATAGTGCTTGTCATAAAATATTAAAGTTCACTTACCGTTGTACCTTACCGGGTTCACTTACTTGACCCCGTGCGCTGGGGTCACATTATATTTTCATATTGTACTTACGTTTAGGCTCGGAAGGTGGAAGGGCCTGACAGTAATAACGCACAACATAGACACAGACAAGTGAGTTAAAGTTTACAATTAGTTTCATGCCGCAGGTAATGAAAGCCATGCTTGACTGCTATTTGCAAATAAATATCAGATATCAGAGAGAAGATTCTATCGGGTACTTGGACAGGGTAGATATTAGTTCGGCTGCAAAGAATTCCATTCAGTCATGTAAAACAAACAACCAAGTCGTCAGCAATAGAAAGAGTACATTTGTTCGCATTTTAGATGATCAATATAATACCAAAGTGTACTGTTTGTGTACTTACTTTGACACCATAAGCGACGATTTTCAACACGGTTTCCACGGAAAACATTCCAGTAAACCCCATATTCGAATACTTGAGGATATCCGCGTAGAGGTCATTTTGATTATAGTACTGCCATTTTGTGTTGAAGTGCCGGGGAGTTATGGATAAACCCATGGCAATGAAAATATATATATATTTTTATTATTTTACATAAAACTAAAATAATTTATAACAGATGCGCATAAAATAGGGCATTATCTCGTAACCCTTCAAAACACCTCCGATTTTTTTAAGGTATTGAGTTGTGTTATTATGAGTTATAATAGAAACGTATAAATAAAATGAAAAGTATGTTGATATACAAATTGAAGTGAGATGATGAACCTCAACATCAAGAGTCATTAACTTTATAATCACCTCATGGCTAACAAAAACCAATTAGGTATAGAGTGGTCTCAAATTATTTTTATAACCACTAACCCAAATTATTTTCCTTTTGCATACTTTGCGCTCAAGTGAAGGATAGTTCGGCTTTGCTACGTGATAATTTAATGAATAAACGCTGCACTATATTATTTGTTTTAAAAATCCACCCATTTTTCATTATCGTTTCCAGGAGTTAGCATCCAGTCTATTATTTCAATGTAAAAATAACACGTGCAGTGTACTTTGGTACATTTTAAACCTACCCTTTTCCAACCTTGTAAATGTTGTTGTTATTAATTACCAACATCTTAATCGGATGAGTTTTGATGGGTCTCCGAGATAAAATGTTACGGTCTCCTACATTAAGAAAACAATTTAGTAATGTGATGTAAGGTATGATTGAAGCTATGCCATCATTCAAATGAATTAATTTCAAAAGTCTACAAATATACTCTGCTTTTGTAAATATCTAATTGTAGAAGAGGGATCAGGAGGTGATTTAAGACATGGTGGGGATCTGTGCTGAATACCATATAAACATAAAAACGAGTCACATTAAAATGTAAAGTAAAATATCAATATTTTATATATTATTTGTTGAGTAAGTATAGTATTTGACGTTAAAAACAAACAAAATAAAATTATACAAAATTGTATAAAAGGAAATATAGTTTTGTATTACTTTGCTTTTTATGAATTCGATTTTGGATTTTAGATTGATTTCCAGTATAAATATTATAAAGCAGCCAATAGCCACATCATGGTTACGCCTGGCAGTAGGCCATTCCACCAAGCATGCAGAATATCCACATAGAGACAATTTAGGAGTTGGACTTAAATTAGAACATGCAACACGAACGACATATATGGCTCATGCCACGTCCTAACAAATTCCAGAGATATTGTGCATTCACAAGCACGAACGGCCGAATAAAATGTTGGTGTAACTTATGCCATAAATGTGCTGGAAGGATAGGTATACCGTGCATTAGACACTGATACATTACATATACATATAAAATAATGAACAGCAAGCGTGGAGTCACGGTACGGTAGGAGGAACAAAATATAGGATAAATTAAACATAATACGGCGGAACACTTGACAGGAAGGCTCAGTTGTATGAAATACGGCGCATTCCGATGCAGTGTATACTGACGCCGAATATAGTGGGCAAATTTATTGTTTGTGTGTGTTGTTGTGTTCGTGTAATGTAATCTTATATTCTAGGCAGTACTAATATACATTTAGTTGAAAAAATAGTCCAATAACAGAGATAAGCAGAAATTATGACACTATAATGAACTTTTCCTAAATTCAAATGACTGATAGGATGCCAAAAGATATTGGACACAATATTTTATTGCGAGGTTTAATTATATGGGTATAGTTAAACTAGAGAGCAGTCATATAATAATTATATAATGGGCAATTTTGGATGGCTCCCTAATGTGGTTTAGTGCAGGCTTCAGTGAAGTTTAAGGACATATCTAATCTAGTTTGTCATTTTGTAAGTGCCTCGTGAATTTGGCTAATATTCTCAACAGCTACCTCAACTCTGTGATCTTTATCTACATTCACATTGATAGTGCTTCGTTTTTTGTATGTAGTGATCTCTTTTAAAATGTGTTTCTTTTTGACTATGATTAATGATATTCTTAGGTTTAGTCACTGAGGCATGTATACGTAGTAATACGTCAGTGGATATAGTTTTGAAATGATAGGACTTATATCTAACATATAGAAGCATGTGATACGTACCTTCATCATGAGCAACAATGTGTTTAGGACAATAAGGGTCATGATGAAGTACTCAAAAGGCGTGGAGACAACTATTCTCCACACTTTGTACTTAAAACTTGCCCTTTTACTTGGCATATACCTCTCCAGAGGTCGCGCTTCTATCGTGAAGTCTATACATGATTTCTGAAAAATAAGAACATGATCTGAACTAAACTGTACCTATCTTTTAATTATTTCGGGTCCAAATTTTATAAAGTAGGTACCTGATTCTTATCAATTTCGCCGTCTTGTAATTCGGCTTCACCTTGTTCTTGAAACGTAATAATAATGAGAGCTACGAATATGTTAACGAAGAAGAACGGAAACACCACAAAGTAAACTATATAAAATATGGACATTTCTATTCGAAAATTTTGTATGGGTCCCCGGTCTTCGTACGTGGCGGCCATCGAATTTTGTAATACTCTGCAAAGGAACGGTAACATCAAGTAATTGGAATAATGTTATATCTAAACTAATGTTATGAAGACAAAAGGTTAGATATTTATATGTTTGTTACAAATTAATAAACTAAAAAAATACTTTTACGATTTTAAAAGTTCTTTCACCTGTAGAAAGCTACATTGTAGGATATGTTTAACTAGCTTTCGCCCGCGTCTACGCTCGCTTTATATGTGTATTTCCAGTGAACTTCGTAACGGTTGAGCGGATTTTGATGATATTTGCTGTGTTGATGGATGCTTGACAGGAAGGGGGTACTGCTTGTTATCCCAACACCACGCGTGTAAAGCCGTGGGCAAATGGCTAGTTGCAAATATTTATTTGTTAAATATATTTTTCATATAAAATAATGTGCAAATTAAATTTGTCTTCGGATTCTGTCATTTTGAAAACTTTGTCTTCTTCGTCACAAGACTTTGTAGCTACTGTTAGCGCTAGGTCTTTATTTTACATGAAAAATACTTACTGTGGCCACCCCTCTCCCGTCTGCACGGCAAATAACGTGAGCATGGCGGAAGCGACATTGTCGTAGTGGAAACTTTGCGTGTTCCACAGTCGCTTCTGTACCTTCGGCATCAGGCTATTGGCCTCGTAGACGAAATACGACCCTCTGGAATTTTATATAAGGTTCAGTTAACACTGATAGCTTTAATTGAATTGTAAAAGGGGAATAACATCTTCCTGTCCCGACGACAGGAAAATATTATTCCTCTGAAAATGCATTGGAGAATGTTGTCAAGATTCTGCACTGCATAAACATTAAAAGAATAACACACACCTTCGATTTACCGATGATATAATCATCTTGGCAGAATCGCTGCAAGCCCTTGGCAAATTGCTCACATACCTTAATTGTCTCAACAATTGGGCCTCAATATAGATAAGAAAAAAAAACTAATGCCCATGTTGCACTCATTCCGATACAAGTTGGGAATTATATTATCTTGGTTGACTATAGTCGGATTTTAGCACGTAGGGAAACTCTTAAGACTAGCTCTCCATAGCCCTTTGCACGAAACTAACTTTGGAGTTTGAGCTTATGAATGAGGCCAATAGTTAGCAAACATGTTCCAGTGCCATATGACATTTTCTTGAGGCTCTGCGGCGTCTGTCACGAGAAGATATTATGACTTAGTTTCCCGTTGTCTCGTTGTCCGTTGAAATTAGTGTCCCGTTAGTAGCCATCCGAGTTGTCTGACGTCTGTGTCTATAGACACAAACTCGTGCAATGGGCCATGGAGAGCTAGTCTAAGAGTTTCCCTACGCGCTAAAATCCGAAGTGAGGAGATCTGTAGAACAATCAAGGTCACCGAAAGCTCGCCGAATTAGCAAGTTGACATTTAAAACTTTCAACTGCCAGAGAATAAAGGTTCTCGAGTGGAGACCCTGAAACGGACATCGCAGTGCAGGACGATTCGATGAACCGCAAATAGTGGAAGGAAGCGACTCAACACTGTTCTTCGTGGTATTCTATGAGGCAGGCTTATTTCCAGCTGCGCCAGGAATATTACCAATTGATGATGATGTTGAATAGCTATGAAGAGATTACAAAATTATAATCGACGTTAAAAGTTTCAAACATAATCATTAGCAAAGTCCATAGGATAAGATGGTCTATTCCAATTGAGACAATTATTCTAAATTGAGTCAGAAAAGTCTCGAGTGGTATAAATTGACTTCAAATAGTACTCTTATTCTAACAGCTACCCTGCAAATTAAATAAAGAAAAAAATACTCACTGGCAGTCTTGAAAAGTGTTCTTACTGCTATCCGTGCAGTGAAAAAATTTACCATTAAATAGTTGAACAGCAATTACAGCAAATATGAATTGAAATAATATGTACACTATGAGAATGTTTATGACATTTTTCAAAGAGTTCACTACACAGTCAAACACTGCTTTTAACTTTGGAACTCGTTTTATAGTTTTTAAAGGTCTGAGCACTCTTAACACTCTTAACGATTTAATTGTGGACAAGTTGCTCGCCCCCGCACTCTTTTTGAGACCTCTGAAACATAAAGAAAAGCCACGTTAGAGTTCTATGCCTCGGTATTTGATATTTTAATAACATTTATCAGTAAGTGCTATTATTATAGTAATATTAGCTGGTACACCGAAGTGGCAAGGTTTGAAACAGAGTTAGTCACAATATCCTTCTTCATGAGCTATTTTCGCATGTTTTCTGTAGATGCCGCGTGTAATTGATAGGAAAGGAAATTAAGTGGTGAGCTATGGCAAGATTAGAGCTTTTGGCGCGAGGCGGGGTCTCCCCACTCTTCAATTACTCTTCAATTACATATGAAACAATTTCCGCCTTTCTTTTCACAAACTTTTTCTAAAGTCAAAACTTCCAAAAGAAAATGTTAGTGAGGCTAACGAATCAGACTAAAATATGTTTTTTGTGAAACGGCCAGTCTACTATTATCCATCGAGGAGTTCCCTTGTCCACGTTCCCTCTCCATAATCAGATCAGCTCGCTGTCATTGTGTTGTCATCGGAACTTGACAGGTATACCAAATTATAGCTCAATCGGTTGAGGATAACTGCTTTAAAATTCAGTTGCAAGATTCCACCCGGATTCCACTCAGACAAACAAACATACATTGCAAGTTAAATAAAAGCTTGTAAAAACTTACCCGATCTCGAAACCGAAGCTGACGAGTGCGCATATGACGACGGCGGCATCCATGATGTTCCACAGGTCGCGAAGATACGCGCCCGGGTGCAACAGGATGCCGAGGTCGACGATCTTCAACATCATCTCCACGGTGAACACACCGGTGAACGCGTAGTCGAAGTAGTTTAGGATTTGGTTCCTGTAAATGAATATATCCTTGAGTATACTTATACACTCACGTAGGTATGCTAAGTCTTTGAACGTGATGAAAAATATAATATATAAACATTGGGGTTAAAATCAGTGACGTTTTTGGAGAAGGAAATATTGTATTGAATTATTAAACAATATGAGCAAAAATAGCTTACCAATTACTTTCTTCGACTACGGGGTCTTCAGCTGCTAAAGCTGCAGAACTCAAACAAATAACTACCATGATAAAGAAATCAAAATATTTTAAATTTACAACCCAATGTGCACCGCGCCTTATTCTGAAACAATAACAACACACATCAAAAAATGATAACCTAAACACAATGATCTCAACTTTAAAAAAGAAAGGTACATATTTGATTTGATTCTTATAATTCGATGGTTGTCCTTGATCATGAATACGACCGTTCGTGATCCATTTTAAATCACCGCGTTAAATAGTTTGTTGTATCTAGTATTATTGTGTATATCTACATAGATAGGTACTTACGGATTTGTTGGGGACAAAATAAACATGCACGAATATGGCAGCATTGGCTTTGGTCCATCTGTTTGATCCTCTTCTTCTTTTTTGGCTTCTTCTTTCTTTTTGTTCTGAAATCCATCTCATTTTTGTTGAATTTATTGTGACTAGACTATATTTATTACAGCAATTTTAAACACTAAATCAAAATACCAAGACTATTATAAAAAGGTTAAATTCATTGAATGATTACAAAATAGTTAGGTAGTTAGAAAAGTCATGAAATTGGCTCTGAATAAAATGATGTTAGATGTGTTGTTATTGCAAACGAAAGTTATGAAATGAGTTTAGCTGTTTAGATTATAAACATTAGAGTGCTAGCGTGCATTGTACTCGTACAAATAAGTGTTTCAATCGAGTATTCTCTTACTATGAAAATGTAAGCTGAAAAACATTACATGAGAAACAAGTGTGGTTGTTTGTCATCATTCAAAGGTGTTCACCTGCGATCTCATGTTTATTCACTTTACTATTATGTAATTGTTTGAACATATATAAATTAGCCAACTATGGATAAAACGCAGATAATTTTGGTAAAACACCTACTTATAACCCACAGAAGCGACATTGATTCGTATAACTATCGGCTTTAAAATATTGTTGATATTCTTGAAGTAGAAGATGGCAAAGGACAGATAGACGTAGCGTGCAAAAGTTCATGCAGTGAGTTAAAGCTTTAGAAGGGGTTATAGGGAGCTTTGTAGTATCAACGATATTTTGTACCGATTCAGATGCACACGACGAAGCGTAGCTTAATACCACACCGCCGAGCATAGTTTTACCTTCCTACTCGTAGGCGACGTGGGACTTAGATCTACCCGCGTTGGGGTCCCGTCCACAGCGTGTAATGCACCCATCTCTTTCTCCAATTCCTAATTTGTCGGAAAATTTCATGAAATATAGGACTCCAATTGAAAGATGCTCGTGGGAAAGTGGAGCATGCTGTGACACAAAATGTGATTCTAAACAGAAAGCATCAGATGATTTGGACCGAGGGCCCAAACACTTACTTGCAATTGCTTTTCTTTGTCCTCCTCGACTGCTTCCTCCTCCGCCGCTGTCAGTTCCTGGAATGTCAAATGCACATTTACACAAGAAGCGGCGTCCAATTAACAGGTCAGCGTTGACGGAGACACACAGCATAGTCCATTTAGCATTTACTATCTTTGTACACGAGACACATTTACGGAAGCAGATCCTCAATTTATAACATGCATTCATTTAGGTATATATTGACAGTTTTTTTTTCTGGAATCCGTTGGAACGTTCATACCCGAATGACCAGAAGGATCAACTACCGTAGAATCATCTAAGCTGCGCAGCACTGACCTGGGCGTTAGCCAAGTTGTCGACAGCGATGGCAAGGAAGACGTTCAGCAGCGTGTAGTTGCCGAACAGCACGAGGATGACGAAGTAAAGCGAGTACAGCATGCCTCTCTGGATGCCGCCCTGAGACTGGATTCCGTCGTACATGACTTCATTCCAATCTTCACCTGTGAGGATCTGAAAAAAGCCAAGAAATCGTAACTACTAAAACACACAGTAGACGTCGCGTTATTATGATTAAGTTATTATGTGCTTATTATTAGCTGTTCCACGACCCATACATACAAGGGGTTAAAACTTCGATCCCACGGAGCTTGCAATGACCCGACAAAATGCAAGTCCCAGGCACTTCTGATAAGCGATGCAAGTCGCTCAATTTCTTTACGAGAAGCGAAAGTCCTTCAGGCAGCAAAGTGATCTGCTTTATTACTTATCTCGTTAGCAAACACACCAAAATTACCATTAATTACCGTACAGAGAACAGAACAGAATTAATTACCTTATTTATAATAATTATTTACTTATGTCACTGGTTCTGTCTTTGTCACCCTGCCTGAACCATGAGGTCCAGAGATAGTTAAGGTCCAATGGGCCCTTAAAAAGGGCTTAGTGATCCATGATAAAAGATACAGTATGGATACAAAGGATTCAGCGCTTCACAAAGGCTAGTATATCATGCACTGTTATTGTTTTCCAATATATGGTTCTAGAATATGTCGGTTTCCTCACGATGTGTTCCTTATCCGTTTGAGTGAACGTAGCCTATTTCTTATAAATTGTTTACCTGGAAGACCGTAAGCAACGCGATGGGAAATGTGTTGAAGTTAGTGGGTGGAGTGCCGTCCTCAAAGTTGAACTGGCCGCCGAATAGCTGCATACCGAGGAGTGCGAAGATAAGAATGAAGAGAAACAACAGGAACAACAGAGAGATGATGGATCTCATGGAACTGAGGAGAGATATCACCAAGTTGCGGAGCGATGACCAATATTTCGTGACCTGGAATCAGAATAAAACTTTCAGTTATTATTTGTGATAATAAACATGATTAACTCTGGATTTGTATTAAAGAACCAAGAAATAATGCACGAAGGGAAACCTATACCTACTATAGTATTATTTTATCTGTGCCTATACCAATACTCCTATGGATAGGATAATAAACCCGCGGGACTTTGAACCGATGCATTTTCCGACTATTTATCTATCGCGGGCGGTGCTCATGATGAAGAGGCTTCTGAATTCAGTCTCGAAACGTCAGCAAAGTGACGAAATTAGTTGTAATTAGCCATTTATCTTTTGATATAATTTATCAATAGTTCGAGATAACACCATAAATATACCACCATAAATAAATAAATGAATAAATAATGCTGGATAGTTCACACAACATTATCTAGCCCCAAACCAAGCACAGCTTGTGTTATGCGTACTAGACAACTGATATACTTAGTACAATATATTACATAGATAGATATTTTTCATTATGCATAGAAAATTCCCAGAACACCCTTAACAATTATCTGCAGATAGCACAAATATTTGTTCCGAGGTGGGAATCGAACCCGCAAACTCCTGCGTCGCAGGCGAACGTTCACCAGCGGCGCCACAGAGGTCGTCAATCCATAAGTGGTGGGTATCCATAAATAGGGCTGACTCTTTATAAGGTAAATTAAAAAATTACATAGCATAACATAACACCCAACCTTCCTAGGTATACATAGTCCTCACTCCACATTAGGATTCCCTGTGTTTGGGGTATCAGGAAACTACGAGTACCATGGTACTACTACAACACCCAGACCAGAAACAAATATTTGCAAATCATACAATCATTTGAACTGCAGTGGGAATCGAACTCGCATCCCAGCCGGCTACTCGCCCGCCGTGCCACAGAGGTCGTCAGGTAGGTACCTACTGCACGTACATGATAACACAGGTATGCTTTAAATAACAAACTCTTGTGATAAGGAAAAGTGCTTGTACTAACGTAAATTAAATCGTTTTGGTACATAAATTAAAAAAACAGAGCTGTAAACCGTGAACGGATTATATTTTAGCTGTATTCATTCAACTGCTAAAAGTGAGTGAACCGTGTGTATACACTTCAGGTAAATGTCCTGGATGAGCATGTCTCTTATATTATATAGATAATTATCTCAGGGTAGATTACATTGAATACAACATTATAACTATAATATCTTTTAACATGTAATTCAGCAATAAATATACTTTGACTGTGAATTTATAAGCTGATAGCTTTCTACGAATATATGGTGAAAGTGATATCTTTACTGACCTTAAATATCCTCAGCAACCTCAAAGCTCTCAACACAGACAGTCCAAATGATCCTCCTTTCACCTCCGACCAGACTACTTCGAAGATCGAGCCCGATATGACCACGCAGTCGAACCGGTTGAACGAAGACTCGAAGTATATCCGCGGACCAAGCGCGTACATCTTCACCCACATCTCCATCATGAAGAGACCGAGGAACACAAATTCGGCGTAGTCTGAAACGAAGGAAATAAAGATTTTGGAAATGTAATATACAGGGTGTAACATAATATCTCTATAAGCCCGGGGAGAGGGCATTCGTCACATCATGGCGTATAACTTTAGTTCTACGAGTTTTAAATTTTGAAGTTTTTCATTCAAAAAATGCCTTGTAAAAATCATGAAATTCCTCCAAAAATTTACGTAGCACTACATGTGAGGACGTTACGATACCTTTAAGTACGTAACGTGGGGTTCCCGCTGTGTTAGGTACATTTCTGGAGGAATTTCAGGAATTTCTAGCAGAATTTCAGGATTTTTACGAAGCATTTCATGAATTTAAAAAGTAGTAGGACAAAATTTATTCAGCATGATGTGTAGAATACCCCCTCCCCGGGCTTATAGGGATATTATGTTACACCCTGTAGATACCACTAGAATCATGAATGATGATATTGTTACGCTGACATTCTGGCGTAAACGCATTTAGAAACTCTTAGTGCCATCTGTTGACAGAGTAGACGTAGAGATTGTAGCTCTATCTGTCGTAGAGCAGGACGCATGTTTCATCTGTCCTCTTTGGATGTTTCGAGAGAATTACTGAATTGTCGTTAGTACTGGAAAGATCAAGACTCCAAGGCTATCGTATATACAAGTGGATTTAAAAAAAAAAAGTAAAAGCAGTCGTAAATTGGCTTTGATTGCGAATAAATCAAGTGTCTCGAGAGTGATAAATAGTGAACATGTAGCGCAGTACAGTCTTAGTGAAGAATGTATTAGTGTTTTGGAAACTGCAGTTTAGTGTGCTTATTTTATCCCGAACCCTAGCTCGTAATAATATCGTTGGTCAAATGCTGAATTGCGCAATGTAACACTAATTTCAGCCAGTGGATATAACCATCGTTAGATCAGCAGTACCAACCAATATTCTGACTCACAGGTTAAAAACTCCGAAGGCGGAGGACATCACATTCCAAAAACATCCAATAAGAGGTCTTATTGCAAACATATGGGGCAATTGGTTCAAGTAGATAAACATGTACATCACTGAGATAACATTGACAATGCTACTTACATAAAAATGAGGTAAGCCAAGGTGGCTGGTTATAGTGCTCCACAGCGACGCATATCGTGTTGAAGAGCACCAACACTATGACGAACCAGTAGAACCACTGGGTCTTCACCGTGTGCCGAATCCAGAAGCGAAACCTCTTTTCCGCTCGCCAGAAATTCGCGTGCTTTCCCGCTGTTCTGGATTTACTCTTCAGAAAACCTAAAATAAACCAACATTTTAGTTCTGCTTTCAAAGAAAATAAACTGGTTGACAACGTAACCACAATACAGACATCAAACTTGTCAGGCCAGAAAGGTTTGAAATAGCATGTCGAGCCCTGTTCCTTCCTCACATGCGGCTTGCGTCTCGCCAGATTTATTTGCGGTTTCATAGTATCCTTACTGATTGACATTTGTATTGTGAAGTTGGACTTTCTAATCATGTCGGGGACCATAGCTTACACAGCATTTTAGAATGGGTTTCATGATACAGCAGGAAAAGGCTGTCACGTAGAAATTCATTCACATTTTTTGTTTCTTTTAGCGATAGGAAGGAGCAAGTTCACATTCAACGATCACAACTAGCATTTACAGCATTCTAACTTTTCATATTTTCTTACTCCGTACCATGTATGCATCGGATTTAATCCAATACATCATTATCACCCGACCCATTTAAGAGCCCCTTTAAGTAAAAATGGAAACTAGTACATTTTTCATGGCTAATTTCTGAATGGCTTTAACATACCTTGTATTTATTTAATACAAAACTATGTATAACCTATTTATATAGTAATTTGATGAATTTTAATTTTGATAACAACTCAATATAAATTATGTAAAATAAAGTAAGCACGAAACACCAGATTTTTGAGTTGTTTGTTTAGCCAACTAGGTATATGTATTAGTAGGTGTACGATATATTATTTAAAAGTTTATTGAATTAGTACCCTAAAAAAATGTGGTCAACACTGAAAAAACTCCATAAAACCGTGCGCGAAACCATCCTCTACCTACACGTAAGAATATAATGAAAATAACACTAAACCATAAATTACGTGTTTAACAAATTCAATTTTAGTATTTATTTTCAACTACACATTTAGTTGTAATAAAATATCTGAATAATGCCTCATAAGACGATGCGTAACAGCAAGTCGTGTTAAAATTAAAATTCTTATTTTTGTTGAATAATTAGTTAATATGCAACTGTCAATTGGGAAAAGCACCAGATATCTCAATAGTTATCTAAAGGAGAAAAAGCCGGGAAAAGTACTGTTTTCTGTTATTGGTCCCCGAAACTTGAAGAGGCTCTTAAGTCACATATCACGAGGCAAGTCACGTTTAAGGTAACTTTATACTATAGAAAGGGGATCCAAGCGTCAGGGTAGGATATAGGGGGACCTAAAGTTAAAAGAACAGCTTCTGGTTAAGAGGGTAACAATCACATCTGTACTCTTTCTGTTAAACAGTATTCCATTATGTACAAGTACAGACGTTCGGGGTTTTTCCATACTGAGTTTTAAAACTATGTTACCTTAACTATGTTAACTTGTTTTAAACTACTAACTTTATTTTAACTTTCTGACTATGATAGGATTGGACAGGGGTACAACTATTCCTAAATCTATGACTAGACTATTTTTTCTACTAAGATGAAAAGGAATATTCTACCAGAATCACGCTTGATCCCATACCTTGCTTTTTCTTTGGAACTGTAAACAACCAACACACAAATAGAGTACGAATACAAAATGGATAAAAATGAATTGATAGTCGTCATGCAACATTCGAAGAACCAAATTTTAGTAATAAGTAGTATGTGCCAACTTTTAACATTTTAAAAATATTCACAACAGAAAATTCTGACGGATAAAAATTATACAAAACTTGAAAAAAACGTCATGCTTCTAAGAAAATTTAATCGACTTGGATTTAAAAGATACAAAACACAAATAAATACACGTATTATACAAATGGTTCATCGGTATACTGACCGTCGTCCCCGCAGTCTTCATCTTGCTCTTCTTCTTCTGTATCTGTGCTTTTACTTTTCCCTAAGTTTTTTAACTTCTTTTTTGCTGCTGCTCTTCTTCGAGCTAAAATATAAAGTTTTGTTAAGAAAATTGGAACTCTGAAGACATTTCTATGTCTTCAAAGTTCTTAGATTCTGTGCAAAGCATTTCTGTATTAAGTCGATTCCTTGCCAATGTTTCTTATCCCTTTCAAGCAGAGTCAATGAATTGAGCAAAAGCTTGAAAAGAATAGTTTTTTTTTTGCAACATTGGTTCGGCGAAACTAGTAAGCACTAGGCATAATAGATTAGAAGGGTACACGTACTTTTCTTACCTTCTATTATGTGCATTTTTTCTTCTTCTGTCGTTCTTTCTTCTGCTAATATTACTTCCTCTGTAAGTGAAAATTCGTCCTCAGTATCGTCTGCACTCTATTTTATACCTATTAAATGCAGGTGCCTAACAATTTTAAACAATTCCTCGATCGTTATTAATTGAATACTTCCTGATTGATTTTATTTAAGAGGAAATTGCTGTTGTTGAGTAATAACAATGCATTACAATTGATTTGTTTTTCTACGAATTTCTCTGACTGAAGGGTTCAATAATTCTGTAACTATTATTTTGCGTGTGATTCCGCATAGTTGTACTTACCAGCTTTACAAATCCACTCAACATAACCATTGAGTTCTTTCTCTAGCTGCTGCTGTCTTCTTAATTTAAGAAATTCTTGTCTATTTTCTACTTTCTCTCTTTCTTTAGCGAACTCACTGCAAAAATACACGATAGCCATACACATTCTAGCAGTTACAAATCAACTTTCAAATACCTACATTGAAATATTTATTTAGAAGGCATATTAATTATTTAGCATACATGTGAAATGAGCATGTCTAAGTGATGATTGTGTTTAAATATCTCTATGCATAATTCAACACATTAGCAACATTTTTTTATCATTGTTCTCGAGCTGTGCTTTTCTTCGATTTTGCATTAAGAACCAGCAATACCTTGTTAACTGAGAACTATTCAAATACTAGTCACGGGCAGAATTCAATTAAAATCTCTGAAAAATCCGAAACAAACAATCTTATTCACATGGCTCCTAGCATTACATTTATTTTACCAACAGTTGCTAACTTCCCTTGGTTTTTCATACAAAATGCACGTTATATTGATGTTTGTATTAATTACAAAATGATGTTTTGTTTAGCCTAAATCACACGACACAACACCTGCGTCTGTTATCCAATTTAAGTATCCCGTGAAGTCCTCATTAAATAGACGTTCAGTTCTCTCTTTTAGGAACTGAGCCCTTTTCTCTACTCTGCCTCTCTCGTTAGAGAACTCTCTGAATGGTGAAGTAAAATTAATCACACGAAGGCTTAGTACAGACAATCAGTGATCCTCTTCTAATCACCGATAGCATTATTATGTCTGACAACTAAACTCACATAATATAACAAATAAAACAAAGCTAAAATTATATAATAGTTGACTTACCCGCTAAGGACACCAAGAACTAAGTTGAGCATGAAGAATGAACCCAATACTATGAGAGGCACAAAATATATCCAGTTGAACGCACTACCTAGCGCGTCATTCGTCTGAAAACAAATGAAAAATAATGATTATAGTCACCGTACCGCAACAGGAAAAACAGGACCCGCATAGGATCACTTTGCTGTCCGTCAAGACCATTGTCTCAGAGAGATAAATAAGTTACTAAAGGTGAAATAAAACTTGAAATGTATACCAAAAATAAAGGTATGTAGCTATATTGCTGTTAAAAAAATAAGCTTTTCACTTTATGCATTAAAAAGTTATAGCGCTGAATGTCTAATCGTGAAAATGAGAAACATCTAGGGTACTTCCAGTACCTCACAATTTCGTAAATATGGAATGCTAAGATTCTGACTTTTGTTTGTATGAAAAAGCTCCAAAATCACTACAATATGCAATATGAGAACTACTCGCACTTGTCCGTGTTTATTATATTAGAGAATACCTAAAGACCAACTGAACTGGACAACGTATGGGATGGTCTAGGTCCTGGGGCTTTATAGAACCTTAACATTAGAAATTGATCCCAAAGGTGAAACTAATAGTAGGGTTCGTTCATTCGGTCATCGTTACACTGGTTCACTCATGGTCAGTCAGCTAATGGTTAGTGGCTAATTTGAAAAGGGCCTTGTGTCCAGTGGTTAAAGAACCAGTGCGGTGAAAGGATACAGCGCACCTCATAGAAGCTCATGCAAATGTCACATTTCTTTGAACTTTTCGCTCTAAGAAATGACGTTTTCCTTAAGTTTGAGATAACTTATGCTAGGTCCAAACTGGCGCGGTCAGCCCGCGTCCGCGGTGGCTTGCACGGTGGCAATCAATGGTAAGACAATGGATCGCCACTGTGCACATCACCGCGGACGCGGGCTGATCGTGTTGGTTTGGCCCTAGCTTAAGTGTAAACACAGAATTTTTTGTTGCATGAACGAGATTGGAACTCACTACCTTAGGTCGGAAGTCGGGACTATCCACTACTGACATCAGTCTCTTACCCAATAGAGGATGGCGGTCCAGCCCTCCATAGTGATGCACTGGAAGACGGTGAGCATGGCGAAGCCGATGTTATCGAAGGAGGTGATCCCCCGATTCGGCCCCTCCCACTTCTCCAAGCAGGTGCTGGACGAGCGGTTACACACGTTGGCCCCGAATGGTGCAACCGCCTTGTCGTCCGCGTTGCACGGCGTTGGACTTTCACCTTCAGTTAATGGTTCACCTGAAGGCAAATATAATATTACCCCTTGACTATATGGTATGGTTTTTGATGGCATAAGGTAGTAAGGTACATAACGCATAGAGTTTTTTTTTTGGGTTGGATTTGTTAGTGACAAAAAGCTTATGCTATTCCATAAGATCAATTAGGTTATACAACAGACATACTGGCACATCTATTTAAAAACCTTAGATAAAGTACAACTTTTTTTTATGTAAAAATTAAAAAAAAACCTTTTAATATAAAATCGGAACTCGATAGCGAAAATAAATTGAATAAATAGCTAAATTTTTCTAAATATTTTGAAATTATTTTTATTGTTATTTTTATTGTTACTGTAGAACGAATTTAGATTAAGATATACTCTAATTTTAAGATAAATTTTATCATGTATCCCAAGATTGAACATTGTATACATTGCCTTTACGATTGCTAAGTGGAATACAGTTATGTATGGGGAACCAGGAGGGTCCTAATATAGCTTATTTTCCGTCCCTGGGAAAACACGCTTGTGTAGTACCACAGGCGGTGTTTCTCTCTACGAAATGCCACCTAGAAAATGGTCGTTAGGGCTGCACCAAAACTAGGCAGAAAACTTAATTTAAAAAAAACTTAAATTATATGTCGTAAAATATAGATCATTTTACAAAACCCTCACAGCTAGCCTTCGATTTTATTGTATGATTTTATTTATTAAATTTTGTAACCAATAATCTGCACTACATAGAGAAACAATCGAATCTAGGCAAAAGTTAGAGTTACTTTGTGATATTTTTCTATTGAGTGAATATGTTCTATAGTTTTTTTGGTATATCCCTCGGCATTATAATTAAATTTCATATATTCAATGCCAGCATGTATCCATGCCTATTTATAATCAAAATATTTTACTTGATTTATTCAGTTAAAAAATCGTCATGTCCCCCGCTTAATTTCGTCACCCTTTTTTTAGAAGGATGTACCTCAACAGCTATAATGGATTAGTATTGCTTATTCTAAAGTATAATTTGACTTAAGTATAGATAATAGAAGAAATACTTACTAATATCTTCTAAATTATAACAAGTCTTATGTAACGCCCCCGAATAGAACTCGAGGCCGATTATGGCGAAGATAACTATAGCGAAAAGCACCAAAAGGCCGATCTGTAGCAACGGGGCCATCGCCTTGATGATCGACTTCAACACAACTTGTAGACCTACACGGAAAAATTACACTTATTATACACGCACTATGTTCAAAATACAGTATTATCACCATTAAAATACAAAAGTTGAAATAAAAGTTTGGAAAGTTCAAATAAAGGACAAGAAATTGCCAATGATAGGTGTGAATTCATAGAGCTTTGAGATATTTTATGATGAATCAAAACGAGGTTTTATAAGCTCTAGATTTTAATTAGTTTTATTATTTCAGACCATTTGATTGGTCAATCATGTTATAGACTGCTTTTGATCGTGGTAAGAAATGTAAAGTTGGTAATTGGTACTTTTTATTATATCAATGGTTATAGGCTCATATTTAAAATACAATATTTAAATACGAACTAAATGCAAAGTATCTAAATAAGAAGGAAGTAATTTGCCTATTACGTTAGGTTTATCAATGAAACATGATACAGAACAAAATGAATATAGAAAATAAACGTGCAGAGAAAATGAAAATACCTACCGTTGCATATTTGTTTGAACATAAATCTCTAATTTTCAGCGTGTCTGGTGAAGTTATCTTGGAAAAACAAATGACAGTTGCACGCGCCATTTTTGTTAGCGGCCAGCGCAAAATTACATTTTTAACTTATTAAGTAAAGAGTCCTTATTCAAAAAGTTTGTATTTAAAATTGCGTGATTCTTAAATAAAACATTAACTATTTTTCATTGATGTATTGATATGATGTTGATGTTTTTTCATTGGTATTACTTGAGTAACTTAAATATAAATTTAATCAATAAAATAATGATAAATAATTGGGACTGAAGTAAGATAATATGCAACGGTAGTCTAGTTGCACTACAACTACTAACTAAAAATGTTCTAGAACTCACTAGGAACGCCCGAAACTAATTTAAGGGGCCTCAGCACCCTAATGGCACGCAAGGTCCTGAAGTCGACGTCGGGCGCGACCGGCAGCTGCGTGATGATACTGCCGAACACATGTCACTCGATACTATAGCTTGAACTAGCAACTAGCTTAGAAACAACTACGTAGGACTGTGCTATTCGATCTTATAAATGTTAAACATTCCAACTGGCCAGGGTTTTTCAATTCGAAGTACAAAATGTTAAATTAGACTTTTTAAATTAAAGTTTTTCGATAGAGCACAGTCCTGTCAATGTTATTCAAAAGTTAATTATCTACAGTCTAAATCACATCATTATTAACTAATCATATTAAATTATACACATTTTAATCTAGTATACCAGTTATTCACACCTAGTCTTCATTAGCTAAGTTCTTACTCATTAGCTTTCGTATTTGAAGTACCTACATGTTACATAAAAACAAATGTTAACTATTTATGCAAAAACGTAGCCGTCAAAAAATAAATTAAACATTTTCCATAAAATCACATTAAGTCACACACATTTTTAATTTTACAAAAAATCTAGTTAAAAAATCGAGAATACGATGCTACATAACATTGTTGTTACTAAATGAAAGATTTAAAAATACGGGTGTATCCCACTAGTCCCATCGTGTTGTCCCATGATGGGAAAACTGAAATTGTCCAAGTAGTACCATGGGACAAGTGACACCGATATTTTATTTTCGTGCTGTTTGACCAACTGTGTTGTGTGCTGTGGACGGGATCCCTTAGACAATTTAAACAATTTAATTAGACGACTAAGGAAATTTGTTGAACATAAAATTATATTTTAAAAAACATTGCTGAGAGAGAGGGCATCTATAGTATAGATAGTCTCATAGTATAGATTCTGTACTATGACCCGTGATTTGCTGTTTTGTTGTAGTCCTAAGATTTATTCTATAGAAAGGCTCTAAAAGAATCTAAAGAATCTAACTAGTTGTGGTGGCATTTACCTGTATGAGGTAGATATATAGATAGACAGATTAAAACACTGGCGTACACCAAATATAAACATGAGATTATAGGTTCACCGGCACAGACTTTAAGGTCAGTGTTCACCGGCGATGCTTTGAGTTTAATGGGACATGTGGAACCAAATTATTGTTGTAATGGTCCCATGGTACTACTGGGATGAAATAGTGTCAGTTATCCCATCATGGCGCAGCACGAAGGGGACTAGTGGGATACACCCGATAGTCTAGCGTTATTTTATCTACTGTTTAAAAAAACTTTAAAACTGGAAAACATCTAGCGATAACGTTCTATTATAAATAAGGTTAAGTAATATGTGAACTTTTCGCCTATTACTGTGAATTACTTGGTATCCGCGAGACGAGCTTGAGCGGGCGCAGCACTCTGAATGAGCGCAGCATCCGCAGGTCAAAGTCCACGTTGGATTCGGCGAATAACGTCATCGACCTAGTTTTTGTTAGCGCATAATCAATACGGCACTTCCACCAGCACAATCTTCATACATTACAGTACCCCTACCATGTGTTTGAGTTAATAAATGCATTATACATATGAACATTGAGATATTATGTACTAGAGAAGACACAAGCACATACGTCATGCGCCACACGCGGGAAGAAGGACCGCGGGAGGAGAAGGACAGTATAAAACAATAGAGTGAAGTGCGGCTCATACAGACCATTCACCGTAAGTTGGCACCTGCCATGGAGTATTTACAGGTGCCATCTTACGGTGAACGAGCCGGACTGTTCACCGTAAGATGGCACCTGTAAATACTCCAACGCAGGTGCCAACTTACGGTGAACAAGCTGTACGCCGCAATTGAATGGGGCAGCGTAATGAAGTGCGGTGTCTCCTCTAGAACCTATTATATAATCGTCGTCGTTTCGTATGAGGTAGTGCTGGCCTCTGGTGTCAGAGTATGTCAAGCCACCCGAGGGCCTCTGACATGGCTTATCGACTGCTATTAATCAATAACAGCCGGGACCGACAGCTTAACGTGCCCTCCGAAGCACAGAGCGATGGAAATCCACACATAACTTAGAAAAGTCATTGGTGCGGAGCCTTGGATCGAACCCGGTATCGTTGGATTCTGAGTTGCACTATTGAACCGTTAGGCTACCATCGCTCTAATAGTATTATATAATAACTCAATGCATATGAACAGATTTTTAGTATCTACGTAATCGCCTGAGGCGCTGATCACCTGATCAAGTTTTTGTAACAATAACAACACAAGTCAAGTTTTTAATCTCGAGTAAACTCCTGGTAGAGGCACAGACATCCTAATTTCTACAGATAATATACTGGCCTGTTTTAAATTTATTTGTTTTTTAACGTTAGCAAGGCTGTCTCGAGAATTAATCCAATTGTTTTAAAACTACAATAAAATAATAACATAGAAACAGCCATCTAGGATAATGCTTAGATAAATAATTTAAAACGGATACCATGTCAAAATAAATTTTCGTGTATGTAATTACAAAATATGCGGATAGTTCTATAATATTCATCGACATCAAGAAACGCTGGTGAACAATAAATTATGATAAAACCAATTAAAAGTTTATTTGTCATCCTTATCCGTTTATTTTATAGCAACCGTTCAATTAAACTACCAACAATAAAACAATGAATTAAATGTCACTTACCCAGTTACTACTACGAAAAAATCCATGATGTTCCAAATGTTTCTAAGATACGATCCCTTGTGTAAAACCAAACCTAATGCTAAAATTTTTAACGACGCTTCTACACAAAATATTCCTAAAAAGTATGACTCCGTCTTTTCCTGAAACAAAAGAAAAAAAACATCATAATACATCATCAGCCTGAAGACGTCCTCAGCTGACCGAGGCCGTCCTCATGGAATGTAATGGATGAAACAATCCCACGCTTGGTAGGCCATTACAGGCACACGTGATCTTAGTATTGAAGAATGTACTCAGTGAATGTGGCTGCCCATCCTCGGCTTTTCGACATACACGGGAGAAGACGGATTGATTGTTTTTTATAAGAGAATGATACAATTCTACGCTTAGGTCCCAATAAAATAAATAACATGACCACGGTAAAGTTTGTGGTTTAGTTGTATAACTTAACATGTGAGGACATTTATTTTATTGAATGAAACTAGCTTACTTGTTGCATTTTACAAGCTTTTATTTAACTTGCAATGTATGTATGTTTGTCTGGGTGGAATTCGGGTGGAATCTTGCAACTGAATTTTAAAGCAGTTATCCTCTACCGATTAAGCTGAAATTTTGCATACCTGTCAAGTTCCGGTGACAATACAATATGATGGTTTTTTTTTTTTTTTTTTTTTAATACTACTTTGATGACTGAACAAGCAAGAGGCCCACCTGATGTTAAGCGGTAACCTCTGCCTATGAACAGTGCATTACCTCATAGGTCACGTCCACCTAGGACGCACCCTAGTGGCATTGCACTGCGCCCGCCACCCTGACACATATCTATGGCACAAAAAAAAACGGTAAAATTACAGGCACATGAGACTTTTCATCTGAAAAGTCTCATGTGCCTGTAATTTTACCGGCACCCTTATACCCTTCAAACCGGAACACAGCAATGCAAGCACTACTGCTTTGCGGCAGAAATAGGTTTGGTGGTAGTACTTCCCCGGACGAACTCTTTCACAAAAAAGCTCTACTACTACTAATGATGACAAATATACTTGGATGACGGATCAAGCAAGAGGCCCACCTGATGTTAAGCGGTAACCTCTGCCTACAAACAGTGCATTACCTCATAGATCACATCCACCTAGGACGCAACCTATGTGGCATTGCACTGCGCCCGCCACCCTGAGACATAAAGATGAAAAGTCTCATGTGCCTGTAATTTCACCGGCACCCTTACCCTTCAAACCGGAACACAGCAATGCGAGTACTACTGTTTTGCGGCAGAAATAGGTAACAGCGAGCTGATCTGATGTTGTAGACGGAAGGAGGACAACGGAACTCCTCGATGTATAATAGTAGACTGGCCGTGTTTTGGCTTATTTTCATCAGGTTACGATCACCAATTTTATAAAAGCTTGTATTGAAAAATATGTTTTTCATAAAAAACTAATTTATTATGGTGGCAATTAACAATGTACCCAGTTCCAAAAAACGCGGGGTGTCGGAAGATTTTAGATGCTTTTAACATTACCGTGTTTATCCGAAGTAGCGTCAACAGACAGCAAGTTTTTTTTTATAATCATTATTGCTAAGTTATTTAATTCAAGTAACAAAGAATCGTATACTTATATTCAATTATCACACAGTTCACACGTACAGACAAATCAGAATATAAAATGAATGAAATTAAGATAACATGTATTACCCAGGCGTGTTGTAAGAACGCTTCTCTGAACTGTTTGCGTGGCAAATGCTACTTACAATTAATAAAACTCGCGTAAATTATTTGATGACAAAAAGCAGTATCAAAATTTTGGTGTTGAGTTTATATAGCATTCTTTATAGTGGTGTAGTCACCAAAAGTGTTACCAACCTATTATAACAGACTGAAATAAAAAGGGAGGGTTTTCTAATTTAGTTAGCTTTAGAGAATAAAACAAAAAACCAGCCATGTTCAAGTAGGACTCGCACAGGAAGGGTTCCGTACCATTGTACAAGATTTAACACTATGTTCTTGTATGGGGCCCCCATTATTTTGTAATTTAATTTAATTTTTACTATTTGTTATAGCGGTAATAGAAATACACACTCAAATGCGTAATATAATACAAATGTGTACTGTCTATCTTTACATACATACAACTTGCTAACAGACAGATGGACAGGTTTAGGGGGTCCCGTGGACACCCTTTGGACAAACCCAAAATCGACACCACTACTTGCTTGAATTCGCAGCGAAATCCAATCTGCTAGCTGGCCTTATCGAATTCTAAGAGATGGCTTAGTATCTCAGTAGAATTCAGATGTTTGTGGTCTTTAATAGACTGAGAATAAAGCTGAACTTACCAAATTCTTTGCTAAGATGGTCTTATCGCCGTTGGGCAAATGCTCCTCCAACGCCAGCACCACGCAGTTGGCGATGATGGTAAGCAGCACCGCGTACTCGAAGGGTGGCCACTCAATGATGAACTTTGTATACCTGGAATTAAATAACATTTTCCATTGAGTAAGGTAATTCACATAATTTGATTTATTAATCGCTAAACAAAATCATACTCTTATGTCATCATATCATATTTTTACATAAGAACTGTTTTTCAAATAACTCTGCTTGCCTTATTTATTTATTTATTAAAAAATATTAAAATCGATTTCGAATCAAAAGAAGCATTTTAAAACTAACGCAGACATGTTCAATCAATTACTGATTTTGTAAATATTGAGTATTTACGTAATCAGCCACTTCAGACGATGCACGTCAGCTGCCTGCTATAGCTGCGCAGCTCGAGTGTTGATATAGGCTACTAAACACGCTGAGCCAATGACACAGCGTGGAAAAGCTCACTCAGTCACTTCATACAAGTGGCCACGGTCATATATTATACCAGCAGAAGCAGCAATTCATATTCCTTACCGTTTGACATTTATTTTATCATTCTAACTTTAGTCTACACAGTGTCTACGAGATACTACGTGATGACTACGAGAGTCTACGCGGTGTCTACGCAACGCTACGAGGACACACCAGTCGTCACCGGCGCCGAGACTATTATGCCTGATTTAAATGTATCTGCACAAATATGACGGAGTGCCGGGTGCACCTGTATGAATGCACAAGGATGTCCACGAATAGGCATAAATGGCGAGATATCGTGAGGCGAGCAACATCAGCCCCTAATAATAGTACAACATGACGACCACGACCGCTCTGTCAAGAGTGCAACGACTGAGAAGAAGAGAAATGTATCTATAGGTTGCTGACCAATTATATACCTGCTGACCACTTTCCTGGCTTGGCTACGACAGTAGCTACATATAAATCGGGAATGGTAGCTATACATAGCTACATATAAATTGGGAATGGTAGCTATACATAGCTACATATAAATTGGGAATGGTAGCTATACATAGCTACATATAAATTGGGAATGGTAGTAAATAGTAATAGTAAATAGTAATCAAGCCAGGAAAGTGGTCAGCAGGCATTTATTTGATCAGCGGACCCGTTTACTATTTCAGTCTGGGTCTGCCAACCAGAGAAATTCAACTAACTACATATAAATCGAGCATTAGGCATAATGCTTCTGTATCCGTAAGTATTGACGCATCATAATTTTAAATATGATGCACTCCAAAATGCGTGTTAAAACGATAGCCTATTTAATTTGGCTCATTGTTCCGTGAAATGAGTTAACGGTCCTCTATATACTGTGCTATGTGTGTCAGCGAAGCTAATATATTACCATCCACTTTGAAACCGTACGTAAATGATGACGTATTAATTATTCCGCTCTCCAGTGGCATTCTGCACTTCATTATATCGCTTACTGTGCTGTATTATTCCACTTCCCCACTATACAATTATAATATAGTGATTATAACTGGATTGCAAAGCTTATCAAATAAATAAATAATAAATAAATAATGCTGGACAGTTCACACAACATTGTCTAGCCCCAAGCTAAGCAGAGCTTGTGTTATGGGTACTAGACAACTGATATACTTAATACAATATATTACATACATAGATATGTTTTATTATATATAGAAAATACCCAGAACACCCGGAACAAATATCTGCATATCGCACAAATATTTGTTCCGAGGCGGGAATCGAACCCGCAACCTCCTGCGTCGCAGGCGAACGTTCGCCCGCCGCGTCACAGAGGTCGTCAATATAGAACAAATATTTGACATAGTTTGTTTGTTTCTCTTCTTATTTATTTTCAAGCGCGTTTATTACTAAGCAGAAGTTACGCATAAGATGCAAATCTGACACTAGTCATTCATTTTGTTATTTTTAGCTGCTCCGTACCCTTAAAAGGTACCACCGGAACCATTATAGGATCACTCTCGTATCTGTGTGTCTGTCTGTGGATCTATCATAGCCTATATAATCCGATGGTTTTAACTTATCAGAACACATAGTTATTGATAGAAAAGGATATATAGTTACCTACGCAGGAGGCGTAATAATAGTATTCTAATACCACTTCGTACGATGATGTACTCGTAAATGACGTCACCTCCTCCCTGCTATTCTGGCTCGATTATATTTCGATTAGGCCGTTAATTATCCTAGTATCGGTATTAATTGGAGATCGATCGAAGATAATGCATGCATCAAAACGAGTTTAGTAGTCAAGTCTATGATAATGTGTGCCTATTATTAATTTATGAACGAGCTCGTTAGAGTAACGTTACTAGGTAGGTATTTTTATAAATTATATATTGTTTCAAAAGAAAAAAAACATAAGGGTTTTTTGCGAAACAAAAAAGGCGCGTGTTACGCGTGACAGTTTACTCCAGTCGCAGAGAGCAAACATAACGTACTTCGCTCATTGACAACGCACGATTTCTCGATTTTAGCCCCCATTATTTGCGTCAATCGTTTCCAAATCGATTCTAAAAGTGTAAACTCAAAAAATACAAGGAGCCCAAAATTGTTACCAAGATGCATAATCAAACGATGAGTACCGCGCGGTATGCTTTCTGGGGGCCAATTCTACTAAACCAATTATATTTAAATTGTTAATGGATTGTCCCATACTTGTCACTTTTGACACTTTTGGTATTCTACTAATTTCAATGGTTTTTCAATTGCATTACAATTGTGACCATTTCGAAACAATCCTAAAATCTTTCTTCGTAAAAATTCGTAAAATCATAAATTTTGCAGACTACCAGTTTTAATAACAATATTGTAATTTAATTGTAATTGCATAGTAATATAATGGGGTTTCTTTAAAAAATAGTAGAATTGGGCCCCAGCTATGAGGCACATTCTTTGTTTGCATACGAAAGGACCGAAAATGTCACGCGTTCAGGCTGCAAGGTAAAATAAGTGGTATCGTAAGTGGTAAGGTAAGGCAAGGCGTATATGAAAAAGTCTAAAACGTTCGAGACCACGGGGTGAACCGATATTTAGAAGCAAAACACGTCGATGTCCTACTAGAACGCGGTAAATCGAGAAATTCGTCGCTCTCCGTGGCTAAACGGATTACTCGACTGTTATATAATAATCCACGCCTTTCTTTGGGATCCACTCAATAACAATTGAAGTTAAATGCACTTAATATATCTCTTGCTACAATTAAAAGACGTTTAGCGGAGATTAGATAAAATACCGAAAACACAGTGGAGCAGCCGTTATTTTCAGAAATGCAAATTTAAAAAAGGCGCGAAAAAAGGATGGCCAGAAGACGGTGACTGGGACAACGTTATCTTTTCGAAGCTTTGTTTTGGGTATCTTTGTATTTGGTTAACTGGACAAAATGGTCGACACCCGTTAAAATTATGGACATTTACCGGGTGCTTAACAGTTATTTCGAGTTGGTTTGGGGATGCTTCTCAAAGAGGAGATTTGCAAATTTGAACTTGTTTACCGGTTCTCTGAATGTAGCTGTGACGACCAAAATGGAACCAAATGTACGATAAACTACGTGTTTTTTTTTATTTCTACATTTTGCCGGTCATTCTGTTGTGTTACATAGTGTCCTCCTTACTACTATATTCAATGGTATTACAAAGACGCTAAAGTACACATTCAATTGTAAATATCATCATTACGTAGTAGATGATATTTATTTGTAGTAGTAGAGCTTTTTTGTGAAAGAGTTTGTCCGGGGAAGTACTACCACCATGCCTATTTCTGCCGCAAAGCAGTACTTGCATTGCTGTGTTCCGGTTTGAAGGGTATGGGTGCCGGTGAAATTACAGGCACATGAGACTTTTCATATTTATGTCTCAGGGTGGCGGGCGCAGTGCAATGCCACATAGGGCGCGTCCTAGGTGGACGTGACCTATGTGAGAATGCACTGTTCATAGGCAGAGGTTACTGCTTAACATCAGGTGGGCCATCTGCTTGTTCCGGCATTCAAGTAGTATAAAAAAAAAAGATACGGATCAAGTTATCGTATATCTCTACATAAGATGTGAAGTTAATTAGACCTTCCATCATAAACGGTAAATAGTAACAAAACGGAACCTTTAGTGCCTTCCTAAAACGTTTTTCTCTTTACTATTTTCAAAGAGTATTTAGAAGCAAAATATCCTGTTATTAGCTCTTAAGTGCGCTTTAACTTCCAAGTATGCACAAAAACATTAAACAGTTATAAAAACAACAGTGTCTAGTAGCAGCAAATATTCCTTCCTTCTTAGAGTAAGAAGGTGTAAAAGCTATTTGCCGTGTGTTGCGAGCAGGCATTTAACTCGATTCTCAACCCACGTTCACAACGGTGTGGAACGGTGGCAAGTGTAAAAAGACGGTAATTACTTGTACTAATATTTCATCATCATCATCATCCACAGCCTGACTTCACCCACTGCTGAGTATAGGCCTCTCTTTGCCTGTGCCATTCTTTCCGGTCCCGTGCCAGTCTCATCCAGGTTCGGCCCGCGACGCATGCGATATCGTCTGCCCATCTCGCTGCTGGACGACCAAAGTTTCTGTATCCAGTTCTTGGGCGCCATTCAGTTAGCGCCTTACTCCACCTATCGTCACCTAGTCTTGCCAGGTGTCCTGCCCACTAATATTTATTCTGTGGTAATATGTAGGTGATCGGGGTGATTTTTGGAGTCGAATTTTGGATGATTTGGCGTCGGGGCGGAGATGACGGCGATTTTTAAACGACTTAATTTTTATGATAAGTTTAACACTTAGAACCATTTACTCTCAATAATTAATGCTATTCTAATTTATCAATATTTGTATCTCTACAACATGATAAAAGTAATAGAAAAATTACAAATGGATTGAAATAGTATAATGGGACTCACCGTTTGGCATTAATATAATGGACGGATTTTTTAACAGACTTCCACGAAGGAGGTGGTTCTCAATTCGTCAGAATCTTTTATTTTTATATATGTTTCCCAATTACTCGAAGAAGCCTGGACAGATTTAGAAAAATCTTTTTTGTTTGAAATGGCATAGTTCACAGGTCCTATGGTCACCAGGTCACGATCTATTCATAGGATCCTGGAGAAATCGTGGGAAATCTTCAAAATAGGCACACTTGAAGCGATTAAAGGTTTTTTTGAACGCTAAGTAGTCGTTTTTTTTAATGTATATACTTGTTACTAACAAATATATATTCCAAACTCCAAGTAGAACTCTCAGGTGGTAAGATTGCGTTGAATTTAAACCCATAGCATCCAAGAGACGAGCCCTAGCCATGGTATTCGGGGTTCGTAGTAAAAACCTGTATATTTATTCTGTGATTCTACAGAATATCGGTTCGCTGCATTCGGCTAATAATATTCTCCTGACCCGTCCTACATACATAATTTAAACCATCCATTACGAAGTAGTACTTCGTGACGACACGAAAATATTTCAATTGTGGATTCTCCCGATTCTCCAAATAAAACCCTCGCAGTCAAAGCTTTATCTAGCAAGATCGAAAGGTTGTATTATTCAAGTGCGTTTGAAAAGAAAATACTAATAATATGTATTAGATGGTTAGCAGCGGTCCTCAGGTAGCTCAACTATTTAATACGTATTTTTTTTATTTTGTACATACCTACTTTTGTTAGTTGTAGGTATTATTATTTCTGTAAATAAATGACATTTATATGTATGAGTATTTTATATACTTAAGGTGATAATAGCCTACAAACTGAAATATAGAACAATCTTTTTTAAGCCAAAAAACGCTTTATCCAAATACTTTAAAAATATATATAGATAGACGTGTAGGTAATACATAGTCAATAATGTATTTTATATAGTTATTATTACTCATGACTGAAAAAAACCCAAACAATCCTTTGATTTACGCAAAAATATCCACTGCTTCAAACGCCTCAAGCAATTTTAAGGATTCTTTCATAATTTATATATACATTTTCTTTTCGAAAATAACCATTAACCACGGACAGTTTGCTGTTTTTAGTATTTTTCGCTCACTTTTCGTTTCTGTCTCTTTCTAACATGCTTTTGTTCTAAAAAATGTTGTGGCGTATGAATGGTAATATTCTCACTTCGATCTTGATTTAAAGCAAGACGATCTGAAAATTAGTCCGCCTTCTAACATAGTGTACCATTATGAAAATAATATCCTCACGTGCAACTACTGCAAACGCACGTTTACAGACAAAATAGGGTATGTAAGTCATATAACAGCACACCAGCGAAGCTCTTCCGTATAAAGCAGATAAACAGTCGACGTGGCTGAAATCGGCCTGGATGACATCATCATCATTCTCACTTGCTAAATAAGTGCATGTGTCTTCATAATAGGTTCATTATTAAACTTGGTACGAGGCATTCTGTGGCATGAGTATGTAAATGTTATCCACCTCTTTAATCCACAGCGAGTTTTTACATATCACACACAAGACATGGGTTAGAGCGCAGAAGATATTATAGTATCTGCTTATTTCCTAAAGTTTCACTCCGGCAAACCGACACATGTATAAATCTGACGCACGCACGCGACCAATGATCAGACTCAGCGGTGATAAATTACATTTAGTTATTGAAATCAGCGCGCTCGTTCTCCTAATATTTTCATGATTCGTATTGCACGCCATATTGAACCTTAAAATCTATGCGAAAAAGCTCACACTATATTCAGAGCCGATTCAAAGTGAGACCGGCCTGGATAGGGTGCTTGTTTACAAAATGCATAAGGAGGCAAACAAGGCGTGCGTTTAATATTTATAAGGAGGCAATAGTCGGGCTCCCCCGCAAATGAATCGGGCTGAAACCCAGCAACTATCTTGTCTTTGGACTCACAACACGGAGTAGAAAACATCACTTTCGCATGTTACTCGTGTGAACACCTACGAACTGTTATTTACCGCCCGTAACTGTTGGAAAGTTGGACTCTGTTCTAACAGTAAGAATTACGTGGTTCCCTGGAATTTATAATATAAATAAACAACTTTGTCACTGGGCTCGCGTGGAGAATCCCCAGTTTCATATATATACAAATTAATGCTGCCGTAACAAGAAAACACAAATAACATATATTCGGCCTTTTTAGGGTCCATAGTCAACATGACTTTCAGTAGTAGTAGAGCTATTTTGTGAAAGAGTTCGTCCGGGGAAGTACTACCACCATACCTATTTCTGCCGCAAAGCAGTAGTGCTTGCATTGCTGTGTTCCGGTTTGAAGGGTAAGGGTGCCGGTGAAATTACAGGCACATGAGACTTTTCATCTTTATGTCTCAGGGTGGCGGGCGCAGTGCAATGCCACATAGGGTGCGTCCTAGGTGGACGTGACCTATGTGGTAATGCACTGTTCATAGGCAGAGGTTACCGCTTAACATCAGGTGGGCCTCTTGCTTGTTCCGTCATCCAAGTAGTATAAAAAAAAAAAAAAAAAAAAAAAATACTAGGAACCTTTATAGTTTCGCCATGTCCGCCCGTCTGTCTGTTTGTCTATCCGCAGCTTAGCTAAGAGACTCTTAAATACAAGAAAGCTGTAATTTAGCTTATAATCACGTCAACAAAGTGGTAGTTAAAATCTTGTTTTTTTTATCCCCTACACGTAACTTGAGGATGTATTTTCTCTCGTCTATCCTTAGAGCATTACAGGCCTCTGTAGTTGCTTGATGCGTCTATCCCATTGTATGGGTTGTTATTGGATAGGTCGTTCAAAAATGTTGCAGGTGTGTGAATACCATTTTTCGATTCAGGGGGGGGGGGGGGGGGGATTTGCGAAATATTAAACTTGAAAGTACTAATAAATTCATGGCAGTACTATATATCATGAAGTTAAAAGGAAAACTATTACAGCTACTTTACAAGTTAACGAGTATTAGTCGAACAACTAACAAAATGTACTTGGAAAAGTAAAAAGGAAAATGTTGTGCAAATTATATTAAAAATTACTTAGATGAAGTTGTTGGTTTAGTAAAACAGGAAAACCCCCCCCTTCTAAATCCGCATATAGGCAACTACGAAAAACCTACAATGCGGTTTCTTTAGAGCTATTAGTTTTATGAAGAGCTTTTTCATAGTTTTACCTATCACAAATTGGCTTGGTTCGTGAGCTAGCGTAAGAAGCTGCAAAGACCCTCGCGTCCGAAGATAAAATGTCATTTGGACAATTTCATGTTGGTTTCGCATTTTGGGTCATCATAGGTCGGTGGTCCACGTTGGGTAGGTTAGCGTTCTTTGTTTTTCTGCAATGTTTGTCCTATTGATATGTTAGGATAAAGCTCTTTCAACAGCCTTCAATTCTTGCATTGTGAGTAGTATAGCGTTTTAATTTCTGCAACTAGGAGCATCATCATCGTTTGTTCTAATGTCAGCTGATGATGATGATGATGACGCTCTATCCACCTCCACTTCCAGTAACTATTAAATATTCCAAGTATTTGTGGGAAAATTACAAGACAAGCAAGTTTGCTTTAATAAATGCTTTATATCCAGTAATAATTACTTGAAGGCTTCAACCAATTTAAAAAACATATCTTCTACCAATTATTAAGACATAGCATGTTTATTAGTTTTCTTGGAACTCATTCGCTGGCTGGCTACAATAAAGCCAAGTAGATATTCCATTTTAATTTCTAAGTAGATGGTGTGCGGTCCGTGGGAATTATACACTAAATAAACGTAATGTGACCATGGTAGTAGGTAGGTACGTACTTATGCATATTGAGGCAATACGTAAAATGACAAAGTTTGTTAATTATACCCAGTATTCTAATACAATTTATGTCAATGGACAGAAATAGTTTAAACTTAGAAGTATAGATAAATAAATAAAAAATAAATAAATAAATAATACTGGACAGTTCACACATTATCTAGCCCCAAGCTAAGCAGAGCTTGTGTTATGGGTACTAGATAACTGATATACTTAATACAATATATTACATAGATAGATATTTTTTTATTATACATAGAAAATACCCAGAACACCCTGAACAAATATCTGTGATCGCACAATTTTTTTTTTTGTTTTTTTTTTAGATTAAACTACTATTAATATTACGGGCCTTAGTTGCAGGTATGTTGACAATAAAAAATCATACTAGCAACCTATTGACATTCAAATTCAAGGTGTTTGATCCTACTTGAAGGATCAGGGGATCCATTGTCTATCAAACTGGTAATCCCTTTCAATTACCAGTTTGCAGTGCATTGCGCTGTGTGTGTTTGAATATTTATATTCTTTAAAATATGCTAAAACACGCGGCGCAATGTATTGCAAACTGTTAATCGAAAGCGATTACAAGTTTGATAGACAATAGGGGGGGCAGGTCGACGACGGCTAATCTAGTTCTGTTACCGATCGATGACATCGGTAAACGTTGGTCATGTGTGGTAGCACCCTTAGTCTATGTCCAAATGCTCACCTTCGAATATAGTTCTCGTCGGAAAATACAAAGAGTGAGCTGGGCCCTGGAGTAGCGGGCTGTTGCGCGCCGCCCATGGTATCAGCTGGCGCAGCGCGCGCCTGCGCGCCCGCCGCCTCCTGCGCTGCCGCCAACCTGGAATGCCACAAGAAATACATTTAAATACAGAGCCATACACAACTATATTTCCAATCTAGAATTTCACACCAACGATAAGGTCCATATGCCCATCGATTAAAATAAAACATCCGATCGATCTAAAAAAATTGCATTAGACCAAAGACGACCAATCGCGGGCGAACTAATTCTTAGAATGTTTGTCGTTTGTGTCTCGAATCTGATTTTGAAACCAAAACATTGGCAGTTAGTTTAGCTCATCCTGCGCCCTGTCCTTACGCTAGTGATATGTGTATGTGCCCACGCCACACAGACAGGAACTTAGGTTAGTGCCACGCATTGTTAGTAGCGTGGCTGGAAGCGCGCAGTGTGGCGTGTTGAACTAGGTGTTTCTTCATCTTGTTGACACGCCATCATTCGGACATGTGACTAACACCCATATTCTTCGTTGTTCTTCGAACGTTCCTCCACTCCACTCAAGAAACCCTCAACTAAGAAAATTTCTTAATCAGTTTAAAAAAAATGGGATTACAAGATATCCTCGAGTGAGGGAAAGTTTGAGGAACTTATAAGAATTCCGGTGCCTGTGCAAGTCTTGTAGCGTGGCTCCAGGCGTCAGTGTAGCCATTTCGATACTCTCAGTAAACTATTGGTACATCTAAATCTGTGCAGTAAACCATGCGTTGGTCACCTACCACGTAGACGTATCCTAGCTCTAAGCACCAAGCGTCAAGCGAAGCTCCGTCATGTGTGGCCTAATTGATGTTGTGTAACACAGCTTTTCGGACATTTAAATGTGGCTTAATAAAGACTCTTATAGGCTAATATGGCGATGCGTCTTGACGTAACTGGTTCTTTCTTGGTCACCCTGCTTTATGTCAGTTTCGTTCGTGTCGTTTTGTATGAGGTAGTGCTGGCCTCTGGTGTCGGAGTTTGTCAAGCCGCCCGAAGGCCTCTGACATGGCTTATCGACTGCTATTAATCAATAACAGCCGGGACTGACAGCTTAAAGTGCCCTCCGAAGCACAGAGCGATGGAAATCCGCTCATAACTTAGAAAAGTCATTGGTGCGGAGCCTAGGATCGAATCCGGTATCGTTGGATTCTGAGTTGCACTATTGAACCGTTATGTTACCATCAACCTTTAAATCAGAAAGCTGGTTTATGTCAGTGAGCAATAAATAGTAATTGATATAGGTTAATTCTGCTAGGCATTGTTGTTCACAGTTCAGATAGCATCCTTGACTTACCGCTATCCACTATAATACCAAAACTGTGATACGGATTATAGAAGAACCCAATGCAATGCCAATTTGTGGATAGCACATTATACTTTTAATAAATAAAATAAAACAGTTTTTGCTGATGCTGTTTTCCTTATTCTATGAATGTTTCCATTTCGATCCAGTACTAAATAAATGCAATGGCCGTTTACCGAATACCCTTCTACTTACGACATTTAAATCAGAAAGCTGGTTTGGAATGGACTCGTAATGTCGGTTTTTTTCTTCATAAGAGATGGGATTGTTTCGTTGTTTGAATATCTGTTGCGACCGACATTTAGCCGGTTTTTCGATTACCATTACTTAACCTGGAAAAACGCGTTTTCATCAAAAGAACTATTTTTCCCGGAGATGAGACCTAGCTAGATCGATTTTTCCCCCAAAAAGCCCCATGTAGCAAATTTTATCGGAATCGTTAAAGTTGTTTTCGAGAATGTGTTTACAAATATATAAATATTGCTCGGTTAATAGTATAGGATACCAATATATTTTAAATGAAACTGTATGATAACGTTAAGTCGTTAACATAAAGGAAATGTAAGATTGCCCCTATTAGCATATATACACTTGTTGGCATCTTGTCGAAGACAGCGTTTGATATATTTTGTGGTTTTTGTACGTACAATACATACATAACCACACGCCTTTTTCCCCGAAAGGGTAGGCAGACCCTCAACGGGCCTCTTTTCACAGTGGGTTGCACTATTGTGGGTCGTCACCGTGACGAATGGTGAGCTCATCACCGCCATTGCTTCCCGCGACTGACTCCGCTAACGCTTTCTTCCAGTAAAATAATACATTCTATAATAAGCTAGCAGCCAGGACAAATCTTATACCAACGAATCTTATCAACAAGTCCGGGTAGTACCTTAGTCGGCTTTACGACATCCACGGGAGGAGACGGAGGGGTCTATTCTAAGGCCGGACACACCACGGCACAGATATAGCTAAAATACAGACAGTTCATAGGTAGGCATCAAAAGCGGAGACCGTTGCATGGTCCATCACAATGCCAAGCTTTCCGTTTTCTGTAACGGCCACAAACGTTTGCGCGAGGCTTGTGTTGCCAACGGCCGTTGCTAGTTGTCTCATCATAACACTTCAAAATATCAATTTGATAAGTAAATTGGATTGAATTATGGATTCCGGATGCTATGGCGTGTTATAAACATGTAGCGTCTCCACGCACACTAATGAAATTGCATACTTGCAGATTGGCTTTACGAGGTTAGTACCTGTATGTACTTACGCTAGTCGTCACACAACCGCGCCCTAATTAAGTCGTATCGTTTAACATTACCCACCTATCAAGTTTGTGAATTATATTTCTGTTGAAATAATAAGACATTTTAAAATCAGTGTTTATTTTATTTAAATCAAAATTCACAAATAGGTCGAAGTAACTGTCATAATCACCAGTCAAGACACCAGTTAAATTGGTGACCCCGAACTCTCTATTTTTTTTGTGGCGGCTCATAAACGTACGACGGGGCGGTGAAAAATAAATTCGGACTTATTTTTTTGTGTTAAAAATCGTGTGCATCAAATATGTCTCAACCAACTCCGGGGAGTGCTCCCGTGACATCACCAGCGGCCGAAGAAAATACCAACTTGGCAGCGATAACAGTGGCATCGCGAGTACCTGAATTTTGGGTCGACCAGCCACGGCTGTGGTTTCTTCAGACGGAAGCTATTCTGGCGCTGCAGCAATTGGGAGATGAGACCAAATTTAATCTGGTCATAACAAAGTTATCAAAAGAGGTAATACATCAACCCCCCTCTTTTTTGTTTCCTCCCCTCAACATTAAACATTCTGCATGCCAGAAGGCTTATCATTAAGGTTGTTCCTCGTGGTCAGCTAGGCACGACAGCGTCAATAGATGGCGCTGTTGCCAAATTTTGAAGTATTTTATGTATTTATGAATTAAAATGTGCATATTATGTCATAACACTAACGTTCACGCAAATGGTGGTTTATTTGCTATGTACCTAGCTATATTTCAGGTTATTTTAGTCTCTAGTTTTAACATACTTGTGCCGAGCAAATTCCGAGCAATATGAAAGCCTACTCACGCACACAGTCAAGGATATTATTGTATTAGAACTATAAGCTAATTTCGGCGCGCGAATTTCAAAATAGTTGGACTAGCGGCTTGGACTGTCGACTCAGAACTTCTGAACCCACGTTACTGCGTTCGATTCTATACTGCCTATATTTTTTGTATTTTTTTTTTACTTTTTTTTTGTGAACCAGTGACTAGATCTCTCGACACTAAAACCACAGTACTGGGTTCGATACCAGACTATTTTTTTTTTATAAATGTTTTTGTAATGATCTACAAAATACACTGATTCTGCTTCAGCCAATATTATGTTTGTGAAGTGAGTGTTGTGGTGTGTCCTTATTTCAAATCAAAAAGTAGGTACTCGATTCTTAACCGACCTCAAAAAATGGAGGAGGTTATCAATTCCAGAGTTTTTTATTATGTTTGTTACCTCATACCATTTACGTAACGATTAGGAAAAAAAATTACATGATATACTTCCAGATTGGTGCCATTTTCATTAAAATGTTTTTCTGATGATGGAATCCATGAAGATTGAGGGAACTCCTCAAATATTATAGGCACACATATATCAATTTCGGTATTTTCAGCAACAAGTCAAGCATTGCATTCAGAATGTTTTTTGTTTTTTATACTACTAGAATGACGGAACATGCTGATGGCCCACCTGATGTTAAGCGGTAACCTCTGCCTATGAACAGTGCATTACCTCATAGGTCACGTCCACCTAGGACGCGCCCTATGTGGCATTGCACTGCGCCCGCCACCCTGAGACATAAAGGTGAAACGTCTCATGTGCCTGTAATTTCACCGGCACCCTTACCCTTCAAACCGGAACACAGCATTGCGAGGACTACTGCTTTGCGGCAGAAATAGGTATGGTGGTAGTACTTCCCCGGACGAACTCTCACACAAAAAAGCTCTACTACTACTATATTTCACGGGTGGCAACAATGGTGTCTCCTGCGATATCCGATTGAGCTGAAATTTGGCATACTCGTACCTATCTAGTTCCGATGACAGTACAATACTATGGTGAAAGCGAGCTGATCTGATGATGGAGACGGAACGTGGACAGCGGAACTCCTCGATGGATAATAGTAAACTGGCCGTGCTTAGGCTCATTTTCATCAGCACACTAATTTTATTAAGTCTTATACCTGGACTTGTAGTTAGCTTGTAGTTCCTGACTGCTAGCTTATTTCAGGAATGTATTATACTGGAAGAAAGCATTAGCAGAGTCAGTCGTGGGAAGCAATGGCGGCGATGAGCTCACCACTTGTCACGTGTATTTCCCACGATGGTGCAACCCACAGTGAAAAGAGGCACATGAGAGGCTCTGCTTACTCTTTCGGGGAAAAAGGCGTGTGTCTATGTATGTATTTATGTTGTATTGGGTATAAATTCCTAGCTATGAAGTAGTTTTTCAGGGTTCCGAAAAAAAAAAATACGGAACCCTTATGGATTCGTCATGTATGTCTGTCTGTCCGTGTATGTCACAGCCACTTTTTTCCGAAACTAATTTTCACACAAAAATAGAAAAAAACAATAAGTTTTTGGGGTTCCCCATACTTAAAACTGAAACACATTTTTTTTTCATCATACCTGTGTGGGGTATCAATGGATAGGTCTTCGAAAATGATATTGAGGTTTCTAATATCATTTTTTTCTAAACTGAATAGTTTGCGAGAGAGAGAATGATAAAACTAAACAAAAAAAATGGTGAACATTACCATGTAAACTTCCAACGAAAATTGTTTTGAAAGAGATCTAGTACGTAGTTTTTTTTAATATATCATAAGTTGTAAACCATCCAAGAACTTTTATGTTATGTTACTTGCTGCTACGGAACCCTTCATGGGCGAGTCCGACTCGCACTTGGCCGCTTTTTTTTCTAAAGATTTATTTACTTTCAGCTTTTATTGATAGATCATCAACTGAAGTCCACGGCTGGGCATAGGCCTCCCCCATAATATAATGCACATAGAAACTTTATTTTACGCCGCATAAATGGCTATTGCTTTACAAAGCACAAGTAAGGCCGCACGTAGAAACTGTTCCCATCTATGGCACGGGGCACCCAAGTACCAGCTGCTTCGTTTTGACTCCTTACAGAGAAGAGCCATTAGCATCATCGGTGACCCCAAGCTCTCCGATACTCTAGAACCGCTTAGCCAACGCAGAGCTATCGGATCTCTTTGCGTGATCTACCGCCTCTACAACGGGGAATGTTCTGACGAGCTTTCCGATCTCATCCTCGCATCGAAATTTTACCATCGCTCTTCCCGGCACCGTGACAAAGCTCATCCGCACATCATAGAACCCTGGGTTTCTCGAACGACTCGTTTCTCGAGATCATTTCTTCCCCATAAAGTACTATTATTTATTCTGTGCCTATAAACTATGGAATGAGCTTCCATCTGAGGTTTTCCCGTGTCGTACATGTCGTACGTAACCATGTTTTATTTCATGAAAAATGGTCATAAATTCCTTCAGGGTAGGCAGCGCATCGACAATTACCCCCAGTGTTGCCGGTGTCTATAAGCGACGGTGACCACTTCACATCAGGCCGTATGCTAGTTTGCCAATTTGTATCATAAAAAATAAAAATAAAACTGCCAAGTGCTAGTCGGACTCTAGCACGAAGGGTTCCATACAATAATCTAAAATTAAAATTAAAATTACACGCAAATGTACCAGCCATCACCCAATCACGCAACAGGGGGACAGATCCAACTTTTTTGTTCTAACTGTCACCTTAGGGGGGACAGATCAGTGTGACAAATGGGAATAATTCGTCGCGCTCCATTTCCATTATTGTGATGTCTTGAGTTTGAGAAATAAAGCCGACGAAGTAACAATTCTTCATTGAGGAAATCCGCAGTTGACCCTATTTTCAACAAGTTTTTTTTTTTTTTTTTTTTAACATTGATAGACCTTTGTTTGTGCACGATCTCACCTGTTGGTAAGTGACGATGCGGCCGAAGATGGAGCACAAAGGTCTAGAAGGCACCTATTCACTCTAGCCTTGAAGAGGTCCAGATTATAGTTGAGTTAGTAATTAATTTTGTAAAAATTAAAAAAAAAACCCCAAAGCTGAACGGCTGAACCGATTTTGATCAAACAAAGCTAAGAACACTCCCGAAAAATAAACCTTTCAAACAAAAAAAAAACGATTTCGGTTCATCCGTTTGGGAGCTACGATGGGACAGACAGACACACACACACACAGACACGTCAAACTTATAATACCCCTTCGTTTTTCGTCGGGGGTTAAAAGAGAGGATAACCCATTCAATAAAAATTAATTATATTATTTTTAATTTCGAGGCCTTTGCGACTTGCGAGACAATGAGGGAAAGGATTGCATTTCAAAAAGGCTAATTCTCCTTAAAAAAAAAGATTGTTAATTTGTATTACACTATGTATAAAATATTTATCTTTTTTATGCTTTTTTATTTATCTTCACTATTATTTTGTATTTTTTAACCCCCGACGAAAAACGAAGGGGTGTTATAAGTTTGACGTGTCTGTGTGTGTGTGTGTGTGTCTGTATGTCCCAACGTGGCTCCCGAACGGATGAACCGAAATCGTTTTTTGTTTTTGTTTGATAGGTGTATTTGTCGGGAGTGTTCTTAGCTTTGTTGGATCAAAATCGGTTCAGCCGTTTTATTTCGTTCGGTTTTTTTTTAAGTTTTACAAAATTAATTCCCTGTAAATATGTAAACTTTGTTGTTTTGTTTGTTTGTTTGTTTGCCAAGCTGCGGTGAAATGGCTAGTACAGTATAAACACAATTACCTACTAGTAATAAATTAGTGCTTAGGAACGTACCCATCTGGACTAGCGCCTAGAAAGGAATGGAATCGCTTCGAAGCGAATGTCTTTTGGCTAGGCCGGCTAATATGCATTGCATGCAAATAATATTATGGAAATTAAAAAAAAAAGTGGCCAAGTGCGAGTCGGAGTCGCCCATGAAGGGTCCCGTAGCAGCAAGTAACATAATATCAAAGTTCTTGGATGGTTTACGATTTATGACGTATTAAAAAAAAACTACTAACTAGATCTCGTTCAAACCAATTTTCGTTGGAAGTTTACATGGTAATGTACATTTTTTTTTTAGTTTTATCATTCTCTTATTTTAGAAGTTACGGGGTTGGGGGGGGGGGGGGGGGGACTTTTTACCACTTTGGAAGTGTCTGTCGTGCAAACTATTCAGTTTAGAAAAAAGTTATATTATAAACCTCAATATCATTTTTGAAGACCTATACATAGATACCCCACACCAACGGGTTTGATGAAAAAAAAAATTGAGTTTCAGTTCTAAGTACTAATACTTAGAACTGAACCCCCATTTTTTTTTTGTTTTTTTCTATTTTTTTGTGAAAATCTGAATGCGGTTCACAGAATACACCTACTTACCAAGTTTCAACAGCATAGATCCTATAGTTTCGGAAAAAAGTGGCTGTGACATACACGAACAGACATAACATGTCATAGTAAGATGAACTCTTGTCTTCTAAGCAGGAGGCAAAATGTTCAATACCCACCCTGGGCCTGCATATCTGAATCTTCCGAAGACCCTAACTGGCAATTATAATGAATAAGACCCCTAGGAATCATTTCAACGAATTTGTTTGAAGATTGTAGTTTCACCTACCTACACAGAACTGACTTCGACTGAAACAAGGCAATACTATGTTTTTTTTTTTAATATTGAATGAGCGAAGCGAGTTCTCTGATTCAACTTGGAAGAATTGGCATTTGTATGTATGTATGTATGTATGTTTGTCCGAGCATAACTTCCGAACCGTTAATCCGATCTTCATGAAATTTGATTGGGAGGTGATAGTATTGGTACAATTTGTTGGTAAGGTTATGAGCTATATCGGTCGGGGGGTTGTTGAGATATTGGGGTCCAAGAGGAGGTAAAAAAAAGTGAGAATATCAGATCAAATGTGGTGTCATATGAAAGTTCCTCGCTTCGACATTTCAAAACTATTTTAGTTTCTGAGATGTTAGGGTAAATCAAAAATGTAAAAAAACAAAACCTCTAGGGTACTTCCACTAATCCTACAACGCTGTTTTTTTTACGTTTGTAGCTTTTATGATACAAATACTGGGAAAAGTCTAAAATTTATGAATCTTGAAACTTGTAGGTACCTACTCTATAAAATAACAACCAGTGTATAACATTCTTTGTTGACCTCCCGTTTCTAGGAATTTTAACGACGTTGAAGGTCTAATTTTTCGAACCACATGTGGATGTACATAGATATTTTTTCGAAATAAATAAGGTAACCTACCTAAACCGTGTGTATTCGTGAGGTCTCAGTTCAAAAAACCTTGTGCGTAAATATATAGGTAATTATGATCAGCTAGTAGTATTTAATTTAATTTTTACGTAATTAAGATAATATTATATTTGTCTGTAATTTCTGTCTAGTTGTTTGTAATTTAATTTTCTCCCATTATTTATACAAAGTTCATATGTAGAGACCTTGCAATGCATTGCGGCCTCCGGCTGTCTGGCTGATTCGCATACACATGTCCAATCCTAAATGTTTGTTTTTCTAATATTTTATATCCGAGCTAATTATGATATGACAGATCGAAGCGGCAACAGCGCTTAGCCGGCGTAAGTCACGAGCTGACAACGTCGCGTGTAAGTGACATGTTACTGTTATCTAATCTGCGGCTATGTGTGTGACACTGTCAGTGTACACTCACACACTGACATAAATGAACTAAAATTTCGATGTTATTTTCGCTATTAATCCACTGTTTTCTTCAACCAAATATGTGTTGACGCAAATAATGACCAATATAAAAGCCAACAACAGTCATTTCAGTGTAAAATTATACTCTGTTTGCCCATATTTGTGCTAATACGTTTGTATGGAAAAGCGACCACCTTAACAATTTAGCTTAATGTCTCCGCTTAATACCAGAATAACTACTAAATTAGTGCGCAAAATGTGTAGGATATCTGTATTTAAAAAATAACTGCATTCAAAAAGTTATAGACACAGGGCCGTCAAAGTTATAGACACAGTTATATAGACCTGTGTCGTATATAATTTGACCGGCAGTAGGAATCGAACGCACCTACCGCGTATACTCGCATGCAGGCTTGAATACGACACAGAGAATTTCTATGTCGTATATTAAAATAAATAGTATGGCGGCAATGACGTTATTTAAAAGGGGTATGTACAACAAATTTTGTAAGCTTACTTTGTCGTGTGAATGTTGTTTGAAAGGTCTTTTATAATCAAATTGAGATTTTATTGGTAAATTATATATATATATATATTATATATATAAATATTAAATCAAAATAAATAAAATAAAAAATAAATATAAATATTACTGGACAGTTCACACAACATTATCTAGCCCCAAGCTAAGCAGAGCTTGTGTTATGGGTACTAGATAACTGATATACTTAATACAATATAATACATAGATAGATATTTTTTATAATAAGCATTTTTTTTTTAAATAAGTTTTCTATTGTTTTTAATTCTATGTTTATAATTCAGCATTACTTTTTGACGTCAACTGCTGGACGAGGCCTCCCCCATAGAATGCAACGGGGGATTTGTGATATAATCATTATTATTATTTTAACTTTTTATATTTTTCTCAAAACTTTAAAAAAAAAATCGGCAATAAATGAAGTCACGGGCTTATGCCAAGTGGTCTTCATTGTCAGTTAGATTGTCATAATTTTGTATTGTACTGTCTTCCTGTAAGAATTTACGGACGATGCGGCAGGTGTTAAGAATGGCAGCTTTTTGCATCGTGATAAAAGTATTTGTTGGTAGATCTAATATGCTGAGGCTGTTGAATATATTTTTGGGTACGACACCTGTGCTAGAGAGCACCAGAGGAACAATATAAACTCTGTTCATTTTCCAGATTCTAATTACTTCTTCCTTTAACTCTGTGTATTTGTTATTATTATTATTAATTTTATTTTTTTATGTGATGGCTCGACAAACTGGCTTACGGCCCGCCTGATGGTAACCGGTTACCGTCGCCAATTGACATCTGCAACACCAGAGATATTATAAATGTTTTGTTTTCTTTTGTTATGTTTTCATATATTTTTGTTGTATCTACGCTATCGTTTTATATTCTGTCTGTTCTGTGTTTTTTGTGTGATTGTCAAATAAATATATTTCATTTTTTTTTCATTTCATTTCAGAGGTATTGCCAATGCGTTGCCTGTCCTGAAGGACTCTTTTTATTTGAAGCGGCTCATGTTGTAGTTTAGCGGAAACACCTCAGGAGGGAGCCCATTCCACAATTTGCACGTATGGGGGAGAAAAGATCTCGTAAAGCGAGCTGTACGAGATACCCACGTGTCGATGATGTGTGGATGAGCTCCCTTGCGTTGATTATTCTTGGCAGGCGGATTTGTGATCTTTTTATTGGTGTTTGTATCGTTAGTAATTAATTAAACACCAGTGTAGGGGACACATTACTTTTATTACTTTGTATAGTACAAATCTATACAGCTCTTTTTGGTCGCTGGACGCCATCTTGCAGTGGTGCCAATCACAGAAGAAGTAATACATACATCCATGTGCCAATGCACCCTGCACCGTTCCGTTCCTACCGTAATGTATGACGTTCCATTACCACTTATTCGTACTATGCTACAGTGTTAAGTACTCAGGTGGATGCTGCTGCCCATCCCGGGGGTAATCCATTAGTCGGCTTTTACGGCATTCACGGGAGGAGACGGAGGGGTATATTCTCACGCCAGACACACCACAGCAAACACAAGTAATTAATCTAGTAAAAATTAAAAAAAAAACCCAACGCTGAACGGCTGAACCGATTTTGATCAAACAAAGCTAAGAACACTCCCGACAAATACACCTTTAAAAAAAAAAAAAAACAGTTCATCCGTTCGGGAGCTACGATGGGACAGACATACACACACACACACATACACAGACACGTCAAACTTATAACACCCCTTCGTTTTTCGTCGGGGGTTAAAAAACAAAAAGTTAAAGAATCAGCATTGAGCCAAAAGCTCGTGTGGTGAAGCGAAACGAAAGGGGTAATGGCGAGCGTATAGCTCGCCCCCCCGCGAGCTAGTACCCTCTGAGTGGTGATATTTTTATATTTACCGAATACCAAAAGGTCGACGAGCAAGTCTTTAGGTCAAGTCCGAGTCGGGCTCGCGCACTAAGGGTTTCGTACCATTATCTATAAAAACGGCAAAAAAAACACGTTTGTTGTATCGGAGCCCCTTAAATATTTATTTTATTCTGTTTTTTAGTATTTGTTATTAAAGCGGCAACAGAAATACATCATCTGTGAAAATTTCAACTGTCTAACAATCACGGTTGATGAGATACAGCCTGATGGTGATAGACGGACAAACGGACGGACAGCGAAGTCTTAGTAATAGGGTCCCGTTTTGCCCTATGGTACGGAACCCTAAAAAGACCAAAATCATAAAAAAAGCCAAATATTTTTACTATCTCCTGATGATGACAGAACACGAATCTGTTGCCAGATGAATATGAATATTTGTGATGTTGTGGTTCACTGTAGTCGGGCTATAGTTATTTGTATCCACATGTTGACTGATATTTTCATACAGTAGGTATATTGCAACTTGACCAATAGTTACAAAACGCCTGTGGCCTAACTGAACCGAACACCATTGTTTAATGTGATGATGACGACCTCTGTGGCGCAGCGGGCGAAGGTTAGCCTGCGACGCAGGAGGTTGCGGGTTCGATTCCCGCCTCGGAACCAATATTTGTGCGTTTGCAGATATTTGTTCAGGGTGTTCTGGGTATTGTCTATGTATAATAAAAAATATCTATCTATGTAATATATAGTATTAAGTATATCAGTTATCTAGTAACCATAACACAAGCTCTGGCTTACCTTGGGGCTAGATAATGTTGTGTGAACTTTGTCCGGCATTATTTATTTATTTATTTAATGGTATACATTAGAATCGTAGTGAAACATACTGGTTGTTTAAAGATCTATACAAATGTATAGGTAGACATGCAAAATGTAGGTCAATGCTTCTCACCACGTCTTGATATAGAAACCAAAGGGCTTGTCTACATAGCAGTGCATTAGATTAATTAATTAACTCTTTGGTACGATTCTCATACACTTACGAGTATTAAATAAATAATGCTGGACAGTTCACACAACATTATCTAGCCCCAAGCTAAGCAGAGCTTGTGTTATGGGTACTAGATTACTGATATACTTAATACAATATATTACATTACACAGATATATATTTTTTATTATCCATAGAAAATACCCAGAACACCCTGAACAAATATCTGCGATCGCACAAATATTTGTTCCGAGGAAGGAATCGAACCCGCAACCTCCGTCGTCACAGGCCAAGCTTCGCCCGCCGCACCAGAGAGGTCGTCAACTATATAGTCAACTATCTAGGCATATCCAGTCTATCATGTTTATGCCTATTTGTACATGATACACAAACCATTCGCAAGGTTGACAATGGAAAGTAGCAAACAGACACTGTTTGGGCTCATTTTGCTTAACTCATGCTCACGACCTCTGTGGCGCGGCGGGTGAAGCTTGGCCTGTGACGCAGCAGTTTGCGGGTTCGATTCCCGCCTCGGAACAAATATTTGTGAGATCGCAGATATTTGTTCAGGGTGTTCTGGGTATTTTCTATGCATAATAAAAAATATCTTTCTATGTAATATATTGCATTAAGTATATCAGTTATATAGTACCCATAACACAAGCTCTGCTTATCTTGGGGCTAGATAATGTTGTGTGAACTGTCCAACATTATTTATTTATTTATTTATTTATGTACTAATTTAATGTAAGCTTTTTTTTCAAAACCACAATTTTTACAAGCTGCCAATGAATGTAACCTTTTTTTTATTGGTGTAAAATAGGGCTTTGTCGCTGTGCGACCACATCGCCCAATCGGTAAAAACAAATCAAATAAAATAACAAAAATAAACAACTAATTTCTAGCTAAACATTTCAGAACTAGGTGGTATAAGTTGTTGGGCTTCATTCGATAAAGTAATGCGTTGAAAAGGTCCTTTTGAAACGCTGGCGCTATGTGCACAGGCAGATACTCGTATAAGCACAACTTGTAAACTATACCCACTGTTGCACACTAGTTCTGTAAAGTTGTAGGCAAATTCCAGTGTCAAGATAGTTTTGGTAATTTCAGTCGTAAAGCTTATTCTGCTGGTAATGTATGCACGTGTGCCGGTAACAGAGATGATATCAGAGAATCTGCCGATGACAATAATAATATCAAATAGCTCACCGAAGCGGGAGTGTTTTGGCTAGATTCAGCGACACGGTGTAACTGACACTTGAACCTTTAGATCTAGGTCATTGGAGCACATACTGAATAACATAGACGACTTCATTCCGTGATGTATTAATTGGTATAATAATTAAACTGGGTGAGAAGCTTACGGGTTTATCTATGAGCTAAAATAATTTTAGGAAACTGAATGATTTTTTTTTGTGAATTACTTTTGTAGTAAAGTTTGGAGGGCATTTTGGTGCCCATTTGCACCAAATATTTTATATTTCGAATAAGACAACCGAAACGTCAAATCAAAACACTTGAGTTTAATAATTTTGCATAACTAGGTTTGTCGTGATCTAGTAGGCCTTTGAGCCTATACACCAGGGGTTCCCAAAGTGGGCGATAACGCCCCCTTGTGGGCGCTGCAGGCCCAAAGGCGGAGAGGCGGTAAGAGACCAAAATGGGGGCGTCAAATCAGACACACTTTCGCATTTTTATAGTTATTAGTATTCCTAGGTCATTTTAGTAGATAATAGACCGCGGACAATCATGTTTTATGAAGTTTTTGTTAAATAACCCGATTTGTGCATGTTTAATTTGAAGTTATAGTGGTTTATATGGGGCGCTATAAAATTATTTATTCTCAAATTACGCAGTAGACAAAATAAGTTTGGGAACCCCTGCTATACACATACACGGCGTATTTTAACCGCGATACAAACGCGAAACAGACGCTCGTTGAACGCGATAAATAAACGCCACTTATAACTCAAGATCGGCTGGACCGATGTTAGTTATTTCTTTTTTGGTGGATTCTTCTCCGCTCCGAATAGCAGAATAAGTAATAAAATATCGGGGGGGGGGGGGGGGGGGGGGGGAGGGGGGGCTGTTTTTACCGGGGGCTACCCGTGCGAAGCCGGGGCGAGTCGTTAGTATTATATAAAACAAAGTCGTGTTAGTTACACCACATGTAGTACTAGAGCTTTTTTGTGAAAGAGTTCGTCCGGGGAAGTACTACCACCATACCTATTTCTGCCGCAAAGCAGTAGTGCTCGCATTGCTGTCTTCCGGTTTGAAGGGTAAGGGTGCCAGTGAAATTACAGGCACATGAGACTTTTAATCTTTATGTCTCAGGGTGGCCGGGCGCAGTGCAATGCCACATAGGGTGCGTCCTAGGTGGACGTGATCTATGAGGTAATGCACTGTTCATAGGCAGAGGTTACCGCTTAACATCAGGTGGGCCTCTTGCTTGATCCGTCATCAAAGCAGTATTAAAAAAAAAAAACACTTATAACTCAAGATCGGCTGGACCGATGCTATGTTATTTCTTTTTGGTGGATTCTTCTCCGCTCCGAATAGCAGAATAAGATATAAAATATCGGGGTTGCTGTTTTTCACCGGGGGAAGCCCGTGCGAAGCCGGGGCGAGTCGCTAGTATCTAATAATAATTCATTAGCATAACGTAAGTGCTCAATTATGTTGGTAATTTTGCAATGACAAAAAGTATTGGTACAGTTTGGACTTTAAGATTACCATGGAAGCGGCTTTTTGGATTTCGACTAGAAGAGAGTTCCACAAGCAGATGGCAGTGACGGTAAATAAATGAGTCCATGTAGGAAGAGGTCTTAAATGCGTAGAAGATGTTGAAAGGATCGAGATGGCTGATCAGGAGGAAAACGGGGAGGGAAACGGTCTTTTAAATAGTTGGTGAGTAAGTGAGTATCGCGACAGTATCGAATTTTGAACCACTAAATGTGAGCGGTAGTGTGAAATGTGGCCACAGAATATATATGGCCGCGTACTTACGTAGATCGTAAACATCTAAATGTTGTAATGTTTATAGTGTTATAAGTTTTTATAAGCAAGCAATACAAGCTTTTATAAAATAAGATCGAACCGTGTGCTGATCAAAATGAGCCTAAACACGGCCAGTCTACTATTATCCATCAAGGAGTTCCGTTGTCCACCTTCCGTCTTCATCATCAGATCAGCTCGTTGTCACCATCATATTGTATTGTCTTTGGAACTTGACAGGTATGCCAAATTTCAGCTCAATCGGTTAAGGATAACTGCTTTAAAATTCAGTTGCAAGATTCCACCCGGACATAATACATTGCAAGTTAAATAAATGCTTGTAAAAAAATAAGTTTATCTAGAATGGGCAGTTGTATTGCTTAGAAAGTAATCTCTTCTAAACAGTATTTGGATGGTAGAAGATTCTATGAGATTGTAAGAATAGTCGGGAATCAGATAATGAGCAAACATTATAAAATCTGCAAGAATCATTTAGCAAAACGAAACCGTTTACTGAAAAACCAAACGCTCAATGGCAAGAAGATTATAACTGGGTAAAATAATTTAGATGAAAGAATATGCTTCTGAAAATCAGCACACAAAGGGCCGTGGGGTAGCTAAGGGTGCGGTTGGATGAAGGGGTTACCCCCTCAATGGGGGAGGTAGGTCGAGTGATCGGCCGAGGCTAAGGACATCGGCGCATCTTGCCCTTGCCAGCCTCATTAGCTAAACCACTCGATTTTATGTCGCTTAGGTATCGAGAAGGCTTCAATATTATAAATTGTAATACACTCTATATTATTAACAAGCAATTATTTAACTTGCGTTGTATTGCTTGTTTGTTGGTTCAAATCTTGCGAGATGATTGTTAAACAGTATCAGTGTCAAAGTTAAAATGTTTGGATGTTTGTATGTTTGTTTCTCATTGGCGCCGAAACGGCTGAACCGATATCAGTGAAATTTGGTACACAGATAGATTATGACCTGGATTGAGCTATAAGCTATTTTCTTTGGTAGTAAAATGCAAGCGAAGCTAGTGGTCACTAGTGTTTATATAAAATAAGTCAAACGACTGGTGATGGCAATGAACAAATTAGTATTCAGAACCGCGAGGTGATCAAACTGAGCCCAAACACTGCCGCTATTACCACCGAGGAGTTCTGTTTCCACATCACGTCTCCAGCATCAGATTAGCTCGCTGTCCCAGTGAATTGCATTGCTATCGCAACTGGACAGGTTGGACAAATTTCAACTCAATTGAATAAAGGGAACTAAGGCCCGTAATAGTAATTGTGATTTACTAGGTATATATACTGTTTGTTTTCCTAATAACATATACCAAAATAAACATCAATAGCAGTTTAATATAATCTATAATTGCTTAAACCATGTTCGTCAATTGACAGAAATAGTTAAAACTTAGAATCATAGAAAAAACTTAGAACTTAACTTATTTAGAATCATAGAATCTTAAACTGCTATTAATATTACGGGCCTAGTCAGTTAACCGTCTCGCAAGATTTTAACCACGTGAACAAAAAAACATACCTTCAAAGCAAGGTCATTTATATACACTTAAATCTTACAAGTACGAGTATAAAATTATAAATTAAAAATTATTTTCTTTGATTTTGTTTTGTTAATTATCGTGATTTATCTACAGTCCCGATAATCTTCTTCTCTTAGTCAATGTATAATCTTCTAGTGTACTTTTTTAAAATGTTGTCAATATGCACTTACTCTTTGTTTATTATACCTGCGTTAGCTGTGGTTTCCTTTACAGAGTAAGCACAGGGAACGCATCCAATTAGTTTATTATATTTTTAAAGTTATGTGTATTACTCATTGGATATCCTAATATTAAAAAATAAATAAATAAAATCTTGTAAAAACATGGAACTCACATGATATCCATCCCTCACTCATTTGCACACTAAACTGATTATCACAATATTTTAACCACAGAAGAAACTATGTTTCAACCACAGACATGTACACTTGCTGTGGTTTCTACTATATCATTGTTTACGTCTAGATAACATAATCAATATTTATCGAGTGGCTCGTAAGTATTTAATTTGTGTACTGCGGACCATATTTGAACCGTCATAGTAACAACACCGATCTGACGTTCCTATCATTTAGTGTCTGGTCTACCCTCAAGCACAGAATAAATAATAGCTCAAGTTATGGTTCACAGTAGGTCTGCGATGAGTTTTCACAACTATGCTCCATAGCGCTGATGTTATAGTTAAAAATATGTATGATAACTTTATGTACCTACCACAAGCATCCGATGGAAGCGCTGTAAAGTTTTCATATATAATATTTACACAGTATTTACATAGTTTTGAAGTGAAACTCGAAGTTATCCGTCTGTTACACAAGGAAGTATTTTAAGTAGTTATTAGGTACCAAAGTAATTATTCAATTACTTACTATCTACAACAAACAAACACAAAATAGTCACATACATAATCCTGATGCTACATAAGGATCCCCTGTGTTACAGATATCAGGGACTACGAGTGTACCACATGCATGTGTCATGGTACCACAACTCCCAGATCTAGAAAAAATATTTGCAGATCATACAAACATTTGTACATCAGCGGCTATCGAACCCGCAACCTCCCGCATCTCAGCTGGCTACTAGCCCGCTGCGCCACAGAGGTCATCTACTATGTTGTCGTAATACAACTTGTGCTTTGGACGTGACTTTCGTACCCGCAGACCCTGTTATACTAGTAGAATAGAATATAACAAAAATTATTTGCAACAACATTTACTACAATTTTTAGTAACCGAAGTACCTACGTACCTCACTTGTATGGGTATGTAGGGATATATGTAAACCTTAACATTTTCCTTCGCGTGCATTATCTTCAAAGGTAATAGATTTCCGCATTCAAGAGAAAACAATCAATCTCTCAAACGAATTTAACGCCAAGTTCATTGAACTGAACCACCGCGATACCTGACTGAACTATGTCCCACAATTTGTTTCACGGTGTACCTATGTGTCTTATTCTCTTATTTCTTTGTACTTGTACAATAAAATACGTTGATTTACAACGTAGTATTAGTATTTTTAAAATTTTCTACTAAATTATGGCTACAAAAAGGAACTTTTATTTAGAGAAAGAATAATACAACTAATACAAGTAGAAAATTAAATCAGTTTAGATCGTTAGCAGCGATCTTCAGGTAGCACAACTGTTCCATTTGTATTTATAAAATCTTGTACCTACCTTCTTGTATAAGTTGTATTATACTTTCTTTAAATAAAAGTTCCTTATTGTAGCCATAATTTAGTAGAAATTTTTAAAAATACTAATTGAACAGTCAAGCTGTCTGAAGACCGTTGCAAACGATCTAAATGTAGCTCAACTGATCCACATCACTTCCAGACGGAAGCGTCCCTAAGATGCTGGCTGAATTGCCACACTGAATGGTAATACTAATGCGTTGAGCCAGATAAGAGCCAGCTCTCGGGTAATAGTTTAATAATACATAATAGTTTGTAGTAGCTAGTGACCCTGTCTTCCGTTGCTTCGTGTATTCGAATCCCAGCCGCTCAAAAAATGTATGTAAATGTATGCAATACCACGTGCTCTCAAATAGTGAAAGAAAACATCATGAGGAAACCGGTATATTCTAGAAATTAAAACTTGAAGGATTGAGCCTCCCGGCGAGGTTCACTAAATACTTTCACCACAGTGATTCTTTCACTATTTGTCACGAGACCACATTCAGGGCCACCATAACTCAAGCTGGCATAACGCAGGCTGACAGGACGGAGAAGATGTTGGTAGAATAAAATGGTGACAAGTTGGTTGGATGAATAAGGACAAGTTGGCAATCCAGAGACGAAACACTAAACACGACCTAACAGCATATACACAGCTCGTACACCGTAAGATGGCACTTGTAAATACTCCATGGCAGGTGCCAACTTACGGTGAACGGTCTGTAGGTAAGAATATTAGTGGTCAAAATTGAGCTGTGAATAATAGATAGATAGATAGAAAATTATTTATTGCACAAGTTAAAAAAGCAGTACGTAGGAGAACTTAATGCTAATTAGCGTTTTCTTCCAGCTAACCTTTGTGGAATGTGGTAGTGCTATTGTGAATCATAATAAATAATGATGGTAAGAAGATTATTTTTTTCCATGGCAAAATTACAACCAACTTGTTCGGTTCCAAAGGCAACAAAGAAATGTAAAAGTATAAAAAACTAACCATAGGACGAATGACTTTGACTGTGACTTTTTGTTGGAAAAACAATGATCATAGAAAATTCAAGAGCTTAGTGCTTTCTGGGTTCCGTACTCAACAAGAAAAGGAATCCTTATAGTTTTGCCATATCCGTCCGTCTATCTGTCTGTCTCTCGGTCTGTCCGCAACTTATTAGAGAGCTGTAATTTGGCATGAGTAAACATATAAAAACGCTGGCAAAGTGGTAAACCAAAAACATAAAAAAAAGTCTTTCCCTTGGGGTGGTTTCCTATGTGTCGTTGGAAAGGTCGTTAAAAAATATTGAGGATGTGACCGTGATAAACATTTTACAGTTCACGTTTTCAATTCCGTTTGCAAAATATTAAACTTTAAAATGCTAATTTTTGTTAGTCAAGTGTCCCGCCAACTAAACTGTTGTTTTTGGGTATGTGAAAAAAAAACATGGAAACTATCACAGTTAAGTAGGCTTTATAAGTTAACGAGTAATAGTCAAACAACTTAAAATGTAACTACTAGGGGAATTAAAAAAGAAAATTTCGTAAAAATTCCATTAAAATGCCTTAGAAGAAGTTGTTAGTTGTTTAAAATAGGAAAGGCCCCTTCTTGTACATATTGTGCATATAACATATTGTGCAACTGCGGAACCCTACAAAGCGCGTGGGCCAACACGTACTTGGCCGCGTCTTACTTCAACTTTTTAGAATAATAAATGTATGATTATAAGCTTTATAAAACTACATAGCTATAACCTCACACCTACACATAAGTTGATTATAAGCTTTATTAAAACTACATAGCTATAACCTCACACCTACACATAAGTTGATTATAAGCTTTATTAAAACTACATAGCTATAACCTCACACCTACACATAAGTTGATTATAAGCTTTATAAAACTACATAGCTATAACCTCACACCTACACATAAGTTGATTATAAGCTTTATTAAAACTACATAGCTATAACCTCACACCTACACATAAGTTGATTATAAGCTTTATAAAACTACATAGCTATAACCTCACACCTACACATAAGTTGACGAAATACAGATTATAATACCTATTTCGACGTACCTACTATTAAAAGAATAATTCAAATCTAGCACCTAATAAATTATTTCATACAAATACAGTGTTACAAATATTTCGATTTATTTACAAAAAACTATTATTCGCGAACTTGTAAAATTGACATATAAACGTTTTTTTCATTAAAACTCTTAAATATCCAAATCTAACTAAACAATATTCTTCATAACAACATAGGAAAGCAAAAAATGACCTATAGCACCACGACGTTGACAAATGACGAGAGTACCTACATAGGGTTTCCCCAGTTATGTCCCATTAACATAACAGCCTGTTTGACCTCGCTGTATCAATAGGCAAAAACTCTGGGTGGGTTCCAAGAGGCTTTTCGAGGAAGCTGAGCAGACTAGACGGCGCCAGTGCCGCCTGCCAGGCGCCGCCGCGAGAGCGCCCGCCCTACTTGTTTTACCGTTCCGTTTGGATTGCGACTCTAGGGATGATAATTGGAATTTCGGGTATGTATATTTTGGGAATAGGTAATCTAGAACACTGCGGACCTAGATACGTCTTATCCGATCATATCTACAATATTTTATGAAGACCTGTTTTTTTTCTTAGATTATTGAGAAACTATGTTTTGTCGTTGCGTCTGGCTTTAGCTTACTATTAGTTTATAAACTAAAAGTTAGATTTTCTTAACATTAATCATCTGCTAGGAAGCAGAAACAAATCAATACAAAAAATATATGTGATTTGAAGCCGAAGTAACTCAGCCGATAAGTTCGACGATGTACTTGGGAACTTTAAGGTACTCTCATTATTTAGACAAAGTTGATGTTAAATGAATACTAGGTAGAAATTAATATTTACGAGATCTTATAGTGAAACTTAACTCAACTTTACCTGGCTTGAACTCACCAATTTATTACTAAACAGTATGTCAGGTGGTAATAATCCGTTATTCCAAGTAAATAATAAAATTAATAGCTTACACATAAAACTAATATAGCGATTACGTCACTTTCACCCCAGTTTTATACCGGCACACCCGTCTGTTAGGGGAATCTTAACGAACGACATAAGCCCGTTTTCTAGAAATTGGCAACTGTATGTGGCGCATTCATCCAGCGCGGGTTTTACATGGAACACGTGAATCAGGAAGTGGATAAGTAGTAGCTTCAAGTGTTTGCCATCAAAAGCTTGGTTTTCAGGTTGTCCTCTGGTTCTTTGTATATATTGTTTAAATTCAGTCATAAGTTCAATCTTAGCGCTTGTGGCATATTTCGTCGGTACCAACTTGTACTGGATTGAACAACCTTTTGGTTTGTTAACAATTAATAATTATAATTAATAAAATAACAATTAACAATAAAATAATAACAATGGGTCGTTAGAATACGTAGGTACCTATTGCATCATTAAAACGATGGAAAATGGCGATGAAAACACAAAAATTACGAATTGACGCAATTGACCGAAGCATCGGCTTTGGCTCAGGCTAAATTTTCCATCGGGAAGCAAGCAGTGAACAGACTGTACTAAAGGAGTCATAATCCTCAACAATGAGGGAACGACAGACGAGGAGAAAGAATCATTTTCAAAACAATGGGCTTATTGTGTCCGAGCCGTAGATTTTTCATCAGTTCGATGGTATTAAGCGTCATTTAATACCATCCGTTGCATCATAAATGCAATTTTGTAACCGTCAATATCTAAATTTGGCAACCCATATCCGCTCAGTGTAGCGCGGGTGGGTCGCGAATGGTAATTCTTCGATTGTCATTTCCATTTCGAAAACAAATACCTACCTAATAAGTTATTTAATCAATGAACTGTTTTCAAAATCCCACTGTCTGTATAAAATTTGCATCTAAAATGACTCATTCTTCCAGCGTGGGTGTTTCGTAGAACTCGTGTATCACTGCAATCTACAGAATACAGAATGAAAACAACATTATCGTTCGTTTACTATCACATATCATTCTTACTATTCATAAAACTACCATATGGATTGTTTTAAAATTGCATGTAAAGCTACTTGACACTAGAAAACCAAACCGCGGTCAAAAAGTGCGTAAAGATCAAAGTTTTACAGTGAAGTAGTCCAGGGGCGGGCTACGTTGTAGTGGCCTATACCAGCTTACTTTTTAGAAACCTCGTTTACACGTGTACTTGCTTATTTTGATATGAATGAAGAGCTGATGAAGTTATATAAAAGATCTGTAGTTGGCTGGATTGTCGCCAGACACGCGTCCTTCAGATCCTGCAGTCGCCAGCGTGGCGCCGGGATTACACAACACCCATGAAGTTACGACTGTTTGGAGGTCATCCGGGACAATTGCTTGGCTACCGAATAGATAGAGTCGATGTAGTAATATTAATAAGAGATAAAAGAACAGATTTATTATGAGAATAGTAACGGTAGATATCTTCTAGTGATGGAGGATGAAATCAACTTTTTATTTCTGAGAGAGTTTATTAGTAGTAGTACCTACCTATGTCATAAATGTGAGTCTGGCGGTATCCAAAGGCCGACAGTTGCCTGTTTCCTAGTAAGACGTGTATACGATAGTCTGTGGAGCATTCGGCGATGGCTGCCCGGATGGAGTGTTCTGTAACGTGGTGAACAGTGTTGGTCTACCATGTACCGCTTACGAGGGGAACCAGGAATTACTTATATTGTGGTGTACGACACTACAGTAAGGTTATTTAAACTTGATATGCTTCCAGAATGGTCCCATTTTCATAAAAACTTGATGCTGATTATGGGATCCATCTGGAATTGAGGGAACTTCTCAAATATTATAGGCACACATATAGCGATTTAGATATTTTTAGCAAAAAGTCAAGCATGTGAATTCAGAAAGTTCCATTTTATGAAATGGAACTGATGAAGAAGACCAGAGATGGCCATTGGAACTACTGATAAGTTTTTTTTATTTATTTTTTATTTTACTTGAATGACGTTACAAGCATGTGCCCACCTGATGTTAAGCGGGATGTATTTCACGGGTGGCGATAAGGGTGACTTTCCGATATCTGATTGAGCTGAAATTTGCCATACCTGTCAAGTTCCGATGACAATACAATGTGATGGTGACAGCGAGCTGATCTGATGATAAAGACGGAAGATGAAGGAACTCTTCGATGGATAATAGTAGACAGGTCGTGTTTAGGCTCATTGTGATCAGCACACGGTTCCGATCACTATTATTATAAAATCTTGTATTGGGAAAAAAATCATAGCTGCGAAGTCGTTTTTTTTTCGAAAATAATTATATCTTATTTGTCTTCGAAGAGACGGATTAGATCGATCATGAAAAGTATCGAAAAGAAGGTACTGTATTTTTCAAACGTATGAAAAAAATTATAATGAGGGTTGGAGCGGAATACCTACATAATTTAAGCATGCATAAGCACTGCAACGATACTAAAAGCGTGCTTTGTCTGGGACGTCGCCAGTAGCGCACGTGCTGTCGCATCCGGACCTCATCAACATGTTCCTGTTGTAGGAGATGCAGGCACACGCTCCTAATGCGTTTTTACTTCAGGTCTAGCGCTTAACTGAGTCAGTCCTTGAGGAATGGGAGCGGTACGTGTTGGGGTGTTTTTGCCTCTCAAATTATCAAATGACATGAAGCTCCGAAATCGAAGCCACGCATCATTTTGACGTAATGAAAACACCCCTCCCGTAACGCTCCCATACCTCAGGGACTGACTCAGTCAAGCGCTAGAACTGTAATGTAACGTAACCCTTATTTATGACTTGAAACTATGTATAACTAGTGTGCGACTGCGGCTTCTCTCGCGTTTTACTAGGTTAAAATTAACCATTAACTCAATCCAGGTCATAATCTATTTGTGTACCAAATTTCATTGAAATCGGTTTAGCCGTTTCGGCGTGATTGAGTAAAAAACAACCAAATATCAAAACATTGTAACTTTGTTATTTATGATATTAGCGGGATTGGGATTACAACAGGTAATTATGAATTTTAAAAGTCATAAACTTGGCATAGCCTTAATAACGAAATCCTGACATTGATACACCCTTACTGAACATTGATATTGCTAATCCATATCGATCATCCCTAAAGCACTGACGTGAGTCCGGCAGGGCGTGTAAGCGAGCTATGGAGCCGTTCCCCTGTATTTATAGATGGGGCCGAGTCTTTTAATACACCTGATTGTATTAGCGGTAACAAATACTTACTGGGCCGAGAGTGAATGTGAGCAGTAAGTTTTAAAACTTAAACAGTTTGGTGTTGGGGGAAAGCCGAGCAAGTGTTGATAAAATGATTTGGATCCTTGAAAAGAAAAAAGATAGTGACAAAAGTCCAATAAATTTAAAAAATAAATAAATAATTGTAATTATTTGTTACTATTTTTATGATAAAACTTTTTAATTTTACTGACTTTTATAATTTTACAACTATTTAGATTTTATTTAAGTACCTACTTAATTATGCACTCAGTCATGCTCTACCTTATTATTATTGTTAATATTTGACCTGTAACTATATTGTTATTAATAAATGAACAATGAACTATGTGAAGAACACAATGAAAATAAGGTACTAACCATTATTCAGATACTAACCAGTTACTGTTATAAGTTAAACAATTCGAGACCTCTTATCTTTTTACAAGACTTGTCGTAATGTTCAACTTATTTATGGATGTAAATTGCATTTATTAAATTATCGTATGCCATTTGCAATTCCATCAAAATGAGGCTAAAAACGTTGAATCTTGCATCGGTATCGCCTTGTTTACAAGCGCGCTGCGTGCTATGGAGCCATAAGCAGCATGTACTTACGTCCATTCACTAATGGAGTATGACAATTTTTTGTTAACGTAGGGGACAATCCCGTTGTTTGATTTGGTTTGCAATCGATCACCGCTATCAATATGTGTAGTAAATAACCTGATCTACTGTAGCGTGCAGTGTGAAAGGCAGTGTTAAAATCTGTTTAAACGTTTTGAGATAGATGGTGATAGACATAGTATAATAGAAATAGTAGTAGTAGAGCTTTTTTGTGAAAGAGTTCGTCCAAAGAAGTAATACCACCATATCTATTTCACGTAGGGTGCGTCCTACGTGGACGTGACCTATGTGATAATTAACTGTTCATAGGCAGAGTGTACCGCTTAAGATCAGGTGGGACATCTGATTGATCAGTCATAACAAGTTGAATTTAAAAAAAAACACAAAACTAATAACCTCTTACTCAAACATATTATGTCTACTATATGTTTTAAGGGTAAACAAAGGTTTTCACTTGAAATTTCTGGCTAAAATCCGCAAAATTACCAGGACTTGGTAAGATCCGAAAAGTAGTGCTCGCATTGCTATGTTCCGGTTTGAAGGGTAAGGGTGCCGGTGAAATTACAGGCACGTGAGACTTTTCATCTTTATGTTTGTAATTTGATTTGATTTTAATGTCTCAGGGTGGTGGGCGCAGTGCAATGCCACATAGGGCGCGTTCTAGGTGGACGTGATCTATGAGGTAATGCTTTGTTCTTAGGCCTGCTTAACACCAGGTGGTGTTAAGCAGCTGGGTGATATAACCTAAATATGATTACATACGTACATAGACACACGCTTTTTTCCCCGGAAGGGTAGGCAGACCCCCAATGGGCCTCTTTTCACCGTGGGTTGGTTCCCACTATCGTGGGAATATAGACGTAACAAGTGGTGAGCTCATCGCCGCTATTGTTTCCCACGGCTGACTCGGCTGAACGCTTTGTTCCAGTAATATCACATTCCTTAATAAGCTAGCAGCCAGGACAAATCTTACCACCTGGTGTTAAGCAGTAGCCTCTGCCTATAAATGCCAGGGCCATCTGCTTGTTCCGTCATTCAAGTAGTATAAAAAAAAAGATTTGTTGGTATAAGATTTGTCCTGGCTGCTAGCTTATTAAGGAATGTGATATTACTGGAACAAAGCGTTCAGCCGAGTCAGCCGTGGGAAACAATAGCGGCGATGAGCTCACCACTTGTTACGTCTATATTCCCACGATAGTGGGAACCAACCCACGGTGAAAAGAGGCCCATTGGGGGTCTGCCTATCCTTCCGGGGAAAAAAGCGTGTGTCTATGTACGTATGTAATCATATTTAGGTTATATCACCCAGCCGTCAACAAACTGTTACAGCAAAAACCAAATTCAATACTAACTACAATATAAACCCCACTGCAGTACAAAAACCGTATTGGTGGACAGAGCTCTCGTCAAAGCATCGGATATAGGCCAATTTCCCGGCAAAAATGACCGGCACAGAGCTGTCAACGATATAGCCAACGGTCCGTCCAAGCCGCGCGAATCAGCATTTGAATCTTATTATTAATCTGTAGAGTAATCAGTATATGAATGCCCAGGTTTACCACCTGGTGGTTGTTGATGGACTAGAGCGGGTTGGCTCATTAAGAGCGGCAAACCCCAATACTTTCCATATGCTCGTGCTCAGCTCGTACGTGATTATGAAGTCTTAACAATTTCTTCGTTAGATGTTTTGTACAAATATGTATCTTGAAGAATATATCTAGGTTCGTGGAGAAAAAAATTACAGTATAAGCCTTCAAAAATCAGGTTATTTGCACAATTTTTACCTGAACTTTGGATGTTAATAATGTACTTATAAACTGTAAAAGTAAACTTTTTTGTCATAGTAAGGTTTTCTCAAAAACAGAGGTAAGTAAGTAGCGGAATTTTCCGAATTCCAACCAAGGAATCTGGAACTGGCTTTCATTTTTCTCTTTTAAATATTAAATTGGATGAACCTACAAGATTTTAGTTCAAATCGGCCTTAACAATCCGGCGCCACAAGTGACCTCTATACGCGTTGACATCTGCTTCTCCCAAACACTCTTAGGGAGTCATTTAATAGATGTTTGTGTGTTTTAAGCCGTGTCTCCTGCGGCTGTATTTTGATCAATACACAAACACATCGAAACAAACCCCGCCTTCCGTCCGCCCTGGAAAACATAAACATTGTGTGTGCATAGACAAATGTGTGTGGCCAGGCCCAATTCGATGTTTTTGTGTAATGTTTCGAAAATAAAGTCGCAAGAGACACGGCTTTAAAAAAACAACGGTCACATGATCCCACACTAGGATCCCCTGTGTCATGGCCATTTAAGTAATATGAACAACAAGCAGCGTCCCGCGGTTTCACCCGCGTAAGTCTCGATCCCGTGGGAATATCGGGATAAAAATGTGCCTATGTGTTATTCCGGGAGTCCAGTTATCTCCTTTCCAAATTTCATCCAAATCCATCCAGTATTTTTTACGTGAAAGAGTAACAAACACCCATTCATCCATCCATCCATCCATACTTACAAACTTTCGCGTTTATAATATTAGTAGGAGGATAATAGTCGAAGGTATCAGGAACTGCTAGTACCATCGGACAATAACCCGGAAAAAATATTTGCAGATTATACAAAAAATTCTCCCGCAGCGGGAATCGAACCTGCAACCTCCTCTAGCATCTCAACCGACTACTCGCCTTCTGCGCTATAGAGGTCGTCAGTATGGATTTAGTAAAAATGCAGTTACAAAAGGTTACCTACCGCGCGACAGAAAAGTGGATTAGTGGAGACAATGGCTCCTCCGATCGTCATGTCAATTTAGGCCATCCAGCAGTGGGTGTATTTCGTTTGATGATGGCACCTTCGTAGTCTAATTAGACCATGGAGGTTGAGAGTTAGCTATTCAAAGTACAGTAGAGCAGGTTACCGAGCGGTGGCAAAGTGGATTAGCGGGGACTATGGTGCCTCCACAGATTAACATAACAACACATAGGTCACGTTACGACGAAGTAACGTAGACCTAATCGACCCAAAGCTCAGAGAACGTAAAGTTCATTTTTCTTTGAGTACACGCCTCAGATATTTCATCGTTCATAGCTTAAACTTATAAAGGCATTTTGTGTCTAGGTTAACACAAACTAGAGGTTCAATTATGGTGATAGTTCAATGAAGCATCATACGCATTGTAAAATAAAATGTATAAACATGTATGAGGTTGAGTGGGTGAGAATACGTATGAACTTACTGAGTACAAATACATAATTCAATAACATAACAACCAACGATCATATATTAGCCCTGACCCCACACTAGGATGCTCTTTGTCGTGGGTATCGAGCTATGAGTACCATGGTACCATAACACTGAGACCCGGAACAAATATTTGCAGATCATACAAATATTTGTCTCGGAGCGGGAACCGAACCCGCAACCTCTCGCATTCCAGCAGGAACACGCCCGCCACGCCAAAGAGGTCGTCAAATATCAATCAATCCTTTACGATTACATCAACAATTGACATAATTTACCACTCTACTATTCGATCCAAGAATTGTTTCACAATCTTTGAACCCAAATTTATCTATAGGTATATATATATATATAAAATATATATAAAACAAAGTCGTGTTAGTTACACCACTTATAACACAAGATCGGCTGGACCGATGTTAGTTATCTTTTTTTTGGTGGATTCTTCTCCGCTCCGAATAGCAGAATAAGTAATACTATAATACTATAATTTCATAAAGTGGGCATTGAAAAATAATCTCTTTCCTTTTCTGAACAAAATAAAAGATGTCTAAGCTTCAATATTTCTTATTTCTTTGAAAGCAATAGATATGAGACCAGTTGGCGCTGCGTCGGCCACTCTGGCACCACGTGTTCAGACCCGGGCGGCTGTGTTAAAATAAATATTAGTAGCGTATTCGGAACGCAGCTTTCCACTGAAGAAGCGGACCCGTGCGTGCGAGCGGGACGGTGCACCCTGGTGTCCCAGGCGAGAGCGGGATGTGACGAGCTTATCCGATCGATAGCCGCAGCCGCAGAGTGCCGCTCGTGTGACGTCACGCGCCCGTCTCGTCATCTTTGACTCTGTTCAAGGAATTGTCACTGTATTTTTGTATAGAACCGAAATTATCGGTGACTAGCCAGCTACCTGCCAGCGCGTTTGGCCTTCACCGATGCCGCAACGCAACGATAATTTCGTTATTATATCGCGTATACGGTGGTTTGATTCAATCACTTGGTTACTTTGTAAACAGTGCATCATTTAAATAAAGACGTCATAACTCGAACATAAAATGAGAGATGCTTCACTTATGCTTCTTACTTACTATTAAAAAGCTCTTACATCGATTTAGTTTCTGCACTCAACAATCAGCTTTACAAGAAAAGGAAAAAGCAAAAAATGGGTGCACGTCTATGCATTGCACTTGGAAGTAATTCCGTGTCGATGAACATCAATAATATTCCAGCACAAACGGTTCATCTTTACGCTACGAAAAATCGTAGAGCCTCTACGAAGCTACGGCTACAGAGCTTTGCGCGGTTTTTTCGTTTACAGACGGAGGAATAATTTATACCGTGGCCGTATCCAGCTGTATTAATTGTGGGTATAGCCGGTTTTATTTGCTACCTACACAGATTAAGGTAAAAAACGTTGACCTTAATCGCTTAATGCCTATTGTTTTAAATATCACCCTTCAAGCCGAATTCAATTAAAAACGTATCACAAGTAGAAACAGTACTTGTAGTTTTTTCTACATAATTTAATAAACACATAAAAACGTTTAAATTACAGCCATTGTCACATACTGTAAGGCTAACTTCACATTCATACCTACTTCATATTCAGTAGAAATGTTACCAGTGTTCTAAGCTTTATTGTTCAGTTCAAAGGCAGCTTTTGTAGTGACACTGGAAATATTTAATCAATAATGTATGTGTTAAATTCCTTTAAATAATTTATATATTACATGATTTCATCACGTTAAAATTGAAAAATGATTCATTCAAAGAGTCACGTCTTCTATTCTGAGGCATGCAAGGTGGGGATTTGCTTCAGGCACAGATAAAAGAATACTATACTAGTCTTCAGGGATAAGCCAACATTCCCTACTTTCACGAAGTAGGCAGTGCTCGTTTTCCATTGCTCAAAAGTCAAATTTTGACATTTGATTGAACTGAGGAACGAGTCGTCATCTGTCATATATAACAGCCACTCGAAACCCTTCGACCAAAGTACTTTTTAATTTGGTCGAAGTTGCAACCTCACTTGTTGGAACCATCGAGCAACGCGGAACGGAGGCAATGCTGCAAGCTTGGAACCGATCGTACCGGTGTTAGTGCTGTTTTTCTCCAACTATATACCTAAATACAAGAACAGAAAGAGTTCAAACTGTATTAGCACCAACTACTGTCACGTTACCGTTAGGCTTGTAAGCCTCCTCAAATGATTTCCAGTATTTACGACCCTCTGTTATTATGTCACAATCACGGTAAATCTCAAGCTGGTCACTTTCGAACTTAAATTCGTTGTAAAAATTGTTTCCAGGCATGTCTTTGCTCGCGTATCTACTAAAATAATAGGCATAAAAAGTAGGTACAAAAGTAGGTAGCTAATCTAAGTCAAATATCAAATTTCATCGAAGTCTTTTCAGCCGATATAGGGGCGGTGGGACTGGATAATAAACAAACAAAATTTTAGGTTTATGATATTGTTATTATCGAAATATTACGATTAAACTCGACTAAATCTTGATTTAATTTGTAGTGCAAGTGAGGATAAGAGTCTTAGATTTCAACATGTTGACCGTCAATAAATATTGCAAGCATTAGGTATGGAGCCCTAAACGGCACTTCGAAGGGTCAGCGTATATTCTATTAGAGGTTATATCGCAGGATGAATTTTTCACCACGTCCGGTGCTCCCTGTAACCGTAAATGTGGCTGCATTCACGTAGAGGCAGTTTGCTCGCTCTTGGCTACCGGCGCAAATCATTGCGTATCTGTGAAGCACATCGTATAAGCCTTTGTGCCTTAATTACGAGAAAAATAAATAAAAACTAATAAGGGCAGAAGTAGAGTTTTAGAGATTTTCTTAGAAAAGCTACTGGCTAATTATCGTTACTGCTTTTCAAGCGAATGCGACCTTAGAAGGCGCCACTCGTATTTTAATTGGAGCATGTAAATATTAGACAATTCTGCTTTAGTGTGAGTTGTTAGCGATTGCTCATTCAAACATCATTTGTATCAATGGTGATGCCTCTCGCACCTTGTCTAGCAACGCTGTTTGAATTGCTGTATCGAAACCGGAGAGTACCCATCAACGTTTAAAATAAGTAAGATCTCACCAAAGGAAAGGTCCAAGGGGAAAGGTAAACGAGAAAATATAGATGGTTATAGACCTGTGTCTATAATTCCAGCGCTGGCCAAGGTGTTTGAGAATGGTATAAGTACTAGGTTAACCGAATTTCTAAGACAGATGCTTTGTCGGAGCGCCAGTATGCCTACCGTGCGGGTCGCTCCACCACGTCTCTCGCACGTGAAGTTATCCGTCGAGTGTCGACAGCAAGCTGTGCTGCGACCTGTCAAAGGCATTTGACGTCGCGGATCACGGTGTGCTCGCTGCGAAGCTCCGTCACTAGGGAACCAACGGACCGGCGCATATGCTTCTGACTGATCTCCTGTGAAATCGGTCTCAGGTGGTAGTCATTGATGGAGGAGAGACGAAGTCTGACCCCCTATCGCCCGCGATGGGTGTCGCTCAGGGTTCTTCTGTGTCGAATATTCTTTTTTCACTGCTACGTAATGAGCTGCCGATCTCCGCTCTAAGAAGCGAAATCTTCATGTACGCTGATGACGTGGCGGCGATCGTCACTGCGAGGACTTCTGATGGGCTCGAGCAGAGTTTGAATGAAGCAGCAACCGAACTAGCACTCTGGTTCCAAAAAAACGATCTTGTGTTAAACATCAGCAAAACACACTTCATTCATTTCTCAATCTCGGGACGCACGTCGAAGGACCTGTCAGTGGTCGTTAATGGACTGCCAATAATAGGGGTACCATCCATAACATTTCACAGATTTGATATTGACCGTGTCCTTACGTGGGGCTCTCATGCCGGGAAGCTGTGCGCCAGACTGGATAGTGCATGCTATGCACTGAGTAGGTTGTCGCGCGTGGTTTCAGATGAGGTATTGCTACTTTGCGACGGTTCACTCGTTGCTCCAATATGACGCCGAGCTATGGGGGTGCGCTGCCGAAAGCGAGCGTGTTTTCCAAATGCTAAAACGGGCTATATGGGCGATTGCACGTGTGACGTCGCGTAGAACTAGCGCAAGACCTGTTTTCAAAAAACTTAGGATAATCACTTTCCCGTCACTTGTAGTATTCCAAGTGGTGGTATATGTCCACAAAAACCTGGAATCATTCCCTAAACAGTCGGATATTCACAGCTACAATACGCGCGCTGTCGCGGCCGGCAGGCTGGCGGTGACGCCGCGGAGGCTGGCCCGGTCAGGCACGCTGTCGCACGTGATGGGCCCGGCTGTATACAATGCACTGCCTGACAAGGTGAAGGACGCACCAAGCTTATCGAATTTTAAACTAAAGCTAAAAAACTGGCTCGTTCAAAAGGTGTTCTACAGTTTTGATGAATTCCGAGAACACAAAGAGGTCAGAATGATACAGTAATTAATTTGTTTTTATTTGAACCTTTTTATTTTATAATGGGTAGGTACTAATTATTATAATGATGTTTTTTGTAAATTAATCTAATAATATTTATAATATGACGTACAATTGACAAACTATTAATAAATTGTTTATATCTGTAATTTTTGTGCCATTTGACAAAATGTAACTGCAAATGCTGCAAGGTTCTGACTTTAAAAAAAACACAAAAAATAAATAATTTGTGGGTAAAATGGCAAAAATGCTGGGATGATCACAACCATAAAAAAGTGAAGGCCTACTTTAAAAAAAAATGGGAAGTGACGAAAAACGAGAGAGCCTGCTGTTTTTCACTTTAATTGAGACTAAAATAAATCAAAAATATAATAAATTATGTGTAATATTTATGATTTTCTTTAATAAAATTTCCATACAGTTCATATCATGCTTTATCCTCAAGAATTACGATTTTAACTGTAATAAAATCATCTCGAAGCAAAAGCTACACTGACTTCCAAAAAACTTGGTGTGCTAAACCGTACTAAGCATTATTTTACGCCAAATCAACGGCTGTTGCTTTACAAAGCACAAGTTAGGCCTTACGTTGAATACTGTTCCCATATATGGCACGGGGCACCCAAGTACCAGCTGTGTCGCTTTGTTTCCCTACAGAGAAGAGCCATTAGAATCATCGGTGACCCTAAGCTCTCCAATACTCTAGAACCGCTTAGCCAGCGCAGAGCCATTGGATCTCTTTGCATGTTCAACCGCTTCTACAACGGGGAATGCTCTGACGAGCTTTTCAATCTCATCCCTGCATCGAGATATTACCATCGATCTTCCCGGCACCGTAACAAAGCTCATCCACACATTATAGATCCCTGGGTTTCTCGTACGACTCGTTTCTCGAGATCATTTCTTCCCCATACCTACAAACTATGGAATGAGCTTCCATCTGAGGTTTTCCCGCTTGGTCGACATGTGTCGCTTCAAGAAAAATTTTCATAAATTCCTTCAGGGTAGGCAGCGCATCGACAATACCCCCGGTGTTGCCGGTGTCTATAAGCGACGGTGACCACTTTACATCCGGTGAGCTTAAGATAGATTGCCTATTAGTTTTATAAGAAAGTTAAAATAACATAATTTTAACTAAAGTACGTTTCTGAACTCTACCATTTAATGTTTACGTACGCTAGATGAACACTCGACTCAGAGTGAAAAATTAGGTCAATCACATTAGTAACATGTCAAAAACCAGCAACATTCATGAAACAAAATGTGCTTATATTTAAAGAAAGGTAATTTTACAAGAAGTGATGCAATACATTTTTTTTGAGGGTGATCTGTAAGGTCGCCCCTTCATTCGTCGGTTCGGTATGGGTTTGCATGGTACCGAAAAATTACCGAGTTTGTTCAGAGAATAAACCCCCGCGAGAAGGCTTCGCGGCGCCACGCTGGCTACTCAGTATTTATGTATCGTTCCTCAGAATGTATGTTTTTTTTGATGACCTCTGTGTTGCGGCGGGCGCAGGCTTGCCTGCGACGCAGGAGGTTGTGGGTTCGATTCCCGCCTCGGAACAGATATTTTTACAATTTGAAGATAATTATTCAGGGTATTTCATATGTATAAAAAAAATAAGTATCTATGTAATATATTGTATTAAGTATATCAGTTATCTAGTACCCATAATAACTCAAGCTCTGCTTAGCTTGGGCCTAGATAATGTTGTGTGAACTGTCCAGCATTATTTATTTATTCTTGAGGTAAATAAAGAGTAGTAGTAGTAGTAGTTTCGTATGAGGTAGTGCTGGCCTCTGGTGTCAGAGTTTGTCAAGCCGCCCGAAGGCCTCTGACATGGCTTATCGACTGCTATTTATCAATTACAGCCGGGACCGACAGCTTAACGTGCCCTCCGAAGCACAGAGCGATGGAAATCCACACATAACTTAGAAAAGTCATTGGTCAGCCTAGGATCGAACCCGGTATCGTTGGATTCTGAGTTGCACTATTGAACCGTTAGGCTACCATCGCTCGCAAATAAAGAGTGAAAGAGAGAAATACAAGACTGTCCTCGGTGCGATGTATGCGAGCATTGGATCTGTGATTTTAAAACTGTAGTGTGAAGAATAATTCATAGTTTATTTATTCAGAAACAATTTTACAATCGTGTTGTGTGTCTTTTAAATATACTTGGACTCTTCGACCAAAGTAAAATAAATGGACTGGCCTTACCCATACAAAACGTCCGTGAAAAATAAGACAATTCGGATTTAGGGTACGGTCAACAAATAAACTATCTATCTATCTATCTATCTATCCAGCCACTGCTGAGTAAAGGCCTCTTATCTATAGCGCCACTCGTGGCGGTCTTGTAAATAAACTAGGTGTAATTAAATTATTGAACTTCTTAAAAACTGTATTTTTTTTAATACTTAATACTTTAACAGATGCAATGTGTTTTCTAAAGTTATTTCAGTAGGTTTATAGTACAAAAAATCGCCGAAAAAAATGCAATTATTGAATGAAACTTTTACAAAAATACATGGTTCCCTTCTGTTTTATGTAGTTACGTATCTATTTTTCAGCTCTCAAACATACACAATATATATCAATAGTCTTCAGCTCAATCAATTTGTGAAAAATATATTTTTCATCACTCAATAAACTAAGAAAATATCATAAAAATCGTACGGAAACATAATTGTATAAAAATTCCAGTATTTAAGAAACTGCAGATTGCAGTTTTAAGACTTTTGCACAATGAGTTTTTTTATACTACTTGGAATGACAGATCAAGAAGATGGCCCACCTGATGTTAAGTGGTACCCTCTGCCTATGAACAGTGCATTACCTCGGGTCACGTCCACCTAGGACGCGCCCTATGTGGCATTCCACTGCGCCCGCCACCCTGAAACATAAAGATGAAAAGTCCCATGTGGCCGTAATTTCATCGGCACCCTTACCCTTCAAACTGGAACACAGCAATGCGAGCACTACTGCTTTGCGGCAGAAACAGGTATGGTGGTAGTACTTCCCCGGACGAACTCTTTCACAAAAAAGCTCTACTACTACTAACCGTTTTTAGGCGTATAAAATTCATTGTGTAGAAAATTATCAGAGCAAATTCGGGAAAATGTATTCCACTTCCAAAAGTCGTCTGTTCTTGCTCGTCTTATGACTTCTATCCATTTTTGTTTACCTTAGATTTCTTTTGGAAAGCTATAAGGTGAATTAACATGCCATTACATATTATATGCAATTACCTAAAGCGACGTGCTTAGCAATGTTTTGACGTAAATAATGCAAATTACAATTCTAAATCAATACGATACCCCCTCAGGCATCAGATTTTTTTGCAGTCTGTACCGGACCATCCGTCATGCGTGAAGCCTTGTCAAATATTTCGTCGCTGTAGTTGGAAAACTAAACAACTAATAACAACAACAAAACCAAAATCGCGAGAAAAACGCGATTTACTGTTTTATTGCGTCAAAAATGGCAATAACTTTTTTATCGTAACTAATTTTGCAGTCCGTGTTTTGATATGTTATAGATTGGTACTGTATCTATTTTTGAATTTAATGATTATACATTTTAGTTCTTTTGATTAAGAGAAAAAAATAAAAAAACGACTATGTATTTTTCCCTCGCCAAAGTTTTGAATAATTGATGCAGTTATTTATTTTTGCATGTCAATTGTTTAGTTTTCCTTCGTCAATGATCTCCACTGAGGTTCAAAAAGCTAATGATAAGTGCCATTATTTAATTTTCCCATAATAGTGAAATCATGAAATGATATATTATTGACTTATTTGAATATGACAATCCTATCCATGGGTATAGATTTAAATAATATTAAAATACATTTTAAAATAAAACCAACTTATAATAAATAAATAAATAGTTCTGGACAGTTCACACAACATTATCTAGCCCCAAGCTAAGCAGAGCTTGTGTTATGGGTACTAGACAACTGATACACTTAATACAATATTAACATAGATAGATATTTTTTATTATACATAGAAAATACCCAGAACACCCTGAACAAATATCTGCGGATCGCACAAGTATTTGTTCCGAGGCGGGAATCGAACCCGCAACCTCCTGCGTCGCAGGCGAACGTTCGCCCGCCGCGCCACAGAGGTCGTCTGCATAATCATTTCTTTTTATCAAGACTGAATATTAGAAAACTACTGAAACACCTACATTATTTTAGCAGACTTATAAATTCAAAGTAAGTGACATAACAAACTTATCATACGACTAATGCTTATAAAATCAACAAAATGAAATCAATTTGTGGAACACAATAATTATAAGTATCAAAAAGAAAAAGGTATGTCGACTAAAATCAAAACTATCTACGAGTATAAACTTGTGTCTGTTAACTTTCATTCAGAGTTGTTGTTGAATGTTCCCCACATTGAGATAATGTCCTGGGGCGTCCTCCTTGTCGCTCGTCCTCTAGAGCAAGACGTGTCCATCGACATGTATGGGCCATCATAACCATGCAATAAAGTCGATTTCGCAAAATGTGTTACTTATGTAGTTTTCCTACTACACGACGATTTATAAGTTTTTTATCAATTGATGAAAATTATATTACAAAACCTTTACTTACGAATGAAATGCGATGCCTGAAGCTTTATTTGTATTTCTTGTGTTGTTTGCACTTGCAGAAAAGCACAGGAAGGCATTGTATCACCAAGGTATCTAATTTTGGTATTTTTCAGCATAGCTGTCACTCGTTGCCGTGACAAAGACTGACTGAAGCGAAGTGTACTAGCTAGGTCTGTTTAGAAGCTTCAAAACTATCGTTCCCTAAGGCCCGTTCATTCATTTTATTTACGTCGATGCTTGGACTGACAATTGTTTTCATGTCAACAGGTAGAGAGTTATATAATTTAACTGCCTGATTGAGCCATGCATAGCAACTCTTAATCTAGGACACGGTGGGGCCTCCAGATCTTTCCTTCTTGTTTTCAATCTTAATACTCTTACTTCATACTTAGAAAGATGCCGGATAACATCCACAAAAACCAATAAAATGTTGAGGCTGGGAAGAGTTAAACATTGTAAGCTTCGAAAGTGATCTTTACATGATTCCCACGGAGGTATCCGGAGCATAGAGCGAATACGACGACCTCTGTGGCGTGGCTGGCGATGGTTCGCCTGCGACGCAGGAGGTTGCGGGTTTGATTCCCGCCTCGGAACAAATATTTGTGCGTTCTGCTTATATTTGTTCAGGGTGTTCTGAGTGTTTTCTATGTATAATAAAAAATATCTATCTATGTAATGTATTATATTAAGTATATCAGTTATCTAGTACCCATAACACAAGCTCTGGCTTAGCTTGGGGCTAGATAATGTTGTGTGAACTTGTCCAGCATTATTTATTTATTTTTATTTAATTTAATAGCACGTTTCTGAATCACAAAAGCTCTATTTAGATTATAGTCGTAACTGTTCCCCCAAAATTGTATACTATACCTGTACAGTATAGTATTAAATTATCTATGCCTATACCTATATATAAGGTGGTATCGGTATCGTCATGGTAAATTACACTGCACCGAAATGTGTAGGTGGGGCCTTAAAGTGGCCATTGTGCCTAAACAAGCCCGCTCATAAGGAAATAACACAAAGTACGTACGCAGCGTTATATTTTGTGGAAATCTGTAAAGCGTTTTTCAAGGAGTGCTGTTTATAAAACTATTTCCTTGTAGAGACGGAGTAACCACGCAATCGCATGACGACGGCTACTTCGCTTTTGGACATTGAAAATATTCAAGATAAGAGTTTAGTTAAACGTTTTGTGTCAGGTGTAAACCAAACATATTTATTTGGTAATAAATCACAAATTAATATATTTTAAATAAATAAATAAATAATGCTGGACAGTTCACACAACATTATCTAGCCCCAAGCTAAGCAGAGCTTGTGTTGTGGGTACTAGACAACTGATATACTTAATACAATATATTACATAGTTTTTTTTTTTTTATTATACATAGAAAATACCCAGAACACCCTGAACAAATATCTACAGATCGCACAAATATTTGTTCCGAGGCGGGAATCGAAACCGCAACCTCCTGCGTCGCAGGCGAACGTTGGCCCGCCGCGCCACAAAGGTCGTCATTTGGAATCGCATTAGAGAATAAGTTATTGACTACAATGTACACGCGATGCAATAATAGCGGCATCAACAATACGATATTTAATGATGTATTTCTGTTGCTGCTATAACAACAAATACACAGAATAAAATAAATATTTAATTTATTTAATATACCCATACAACAAACGTGTTTTTTTAAAAGTTTTTATAGATAATGGTACGGAACCCTTCGTGCGCGAGGCCGACTCGCACTCGGCCAGATATATAAATAATGGTACGGAACCTTTCGTGCGCGAGTCCGACTCACACTGGCCGGTTTTTCGATTTTTAATTAATCATAGTCTGGCCAGGAATTTTTCAGACAACCCATTCGAGTTATATTTTCTAATATATTTTTGATATAAAATACTTTTCACCCATTAAACAGATGTGTGAAGGTCGTTTCTATGCGGATACTGTACTATTGTTTTTTTCACAATTATTCTGGAATTGTCATGACATATATATAGCACACCGTCAACCATTCAGGACGAAATGAATGACGCAGTGTAGGGCGCCCCTTCTCGAAAGAATCTTTCTTTTCGACAGTGTACTGGTTGCAGAAAGTCAGTGGAAGGAGATGGCTCAAGATTGTTCATCATGAATCGGAAAGGTTTATATATACCGTGGACATCAATCGGCTGATGTTGGAGAATTAAGTTATTTACTGTCAATGGAGCTAACTACACCTACATAATTTTTAAACACATTTTCAGCTTATAACTACTGAACCCCATTAATTTCATAAATGTAAAAGCTACGGCGTTGGGATATTTGTATGTTTGTTACTCAATCACGCCGTAACGGCTCAACCAACTTCGATGAAATTGTATATAAAATTAGGTACAATCCTTCAACGCGCATTTAGTTATAAAATAAAGCAATTACCACTGCACTTGGTGTCCATATTACCTACTGTTGTCCGTACTAAGATGCATCTATATACTTTAACTACTTAATACTACTTATAACTACTTGTATTAGTTGTATTATTCTTTCTGTTAATAAATATATGTGTTATTTGTACATAATATACAGAAACATTAGACAAAGGTAACCTGGAACAAAATACTAATTAGCATTATGTTCGTCTATGTACTGCTTTTTTGTCTTGTGCTATATGAAATTTTCTATCTATCTATCTAATATACAAGTTAGCCCAAGGGTGTGAAAAAATCACACATTATTTTTTATGCTGTACGATAGAGTGTACTGGAGCACTCGACATGACATTTAATACCCAACGGCAGTTCGTCCTACTTTTTATTCCTAATTGTGTCCGTCGGGAGTCGGGACACGTTTATACTGCTACTACGTATGTTGATAAGGAGATTCATATGTAGTAACTTTATTCAATCTTTGTCGTAGCTGCGTAGCACATACCGTAGCTCCGTAGCTCTTTCTTTATATATATTTAGATTTAGATATTCAGCTGCAGTATTTGAGTAGTTTCATAAGTAAAACATTCTGGATTAGTAAAAACATTGCTTTCTACTGATAGTTCTAAAAACAATAATAAAATAAAATTGTAAAATCGTGACAATATTTTATTGCGCAACAAAGACTAAGGCCGAGATAATTCGATTTTACTTAGCTTCGAATTATCCCTGTCACTTTCACACACATGTTAAATCACGCTTGCTAGATAGGGAAAGAGACAATGTACGCATTAGTACAATGCATTAGTACGTGATAAGTTACGTCTATTTATCTCAGCCTTATTATTTTTCTATCACAACTATAAAATAATACAAAATATAAAAAAAAAAAAAAGTACTCTATTTTATAAACTAGCTTCTATTTTCTGCGTTTATACTGCAGGATGAACCTGACCAGAGTATTAAAATTATTTGCATTGTCGGGATTTCGATTATCTGACTCTATGAATTCCCAGGTTGTTTTTTTTTTATGAAACTAATAGGTAAACTAGCTTATGTAAAGCCCACCTGATGTAAAGCGGTCACCGTCGCTTAAAGACACCGGCAACATCGGGGGTTTTGTCGATGCGTTGCCTACCCTGAAGGAATTTATGATTTTTTTTCTTGAAGCGACACATGTCGTAACCAAGCGGGAAAACCACAGATGGAAGCTAATTCCATAGTTTGTCGGTATGGGGAAGAAATGATCTCGAGAAACGAGCTGTACGAGAAACCCAGGGATCTATGGTGTGTGGATGAGCTTAGTCACGGTGCCGGGAAGAGCGACGGTAAAAACTCGATGCGGGGATAAAATCGAAAAGCTCGTCAGAGCATTCCCCGGGAGGTAACTGAGAAGTAAGTAAGCCAGCATCTTAGGGACGCTTCCGTCTGGTAGTGATTTGGATCAGTTGAGCTACCTTTAGATCGCTTGTAGCGGTCTTCAGGTAGCACAACTGTTTCATATGTATTTTGTACATACCTTGTATTATTCTTTCTGTAAATAAGTAATTCATAGAACTCCCATATCAGGCAGCTTAGTTTCCAATAGATACAACGAGTAATCTATCGAGGTCAGGTGTACGCGTGTTTAATTTCACCTTTTACATTTTAATTACTTTTGAGAAATACTTTTCACTTTACCTTTCATTTTATGATAGCGATAAAATAAAGTGGTAAGGACAGATCAATACTACAAAGATAACATAAACACACCCAATAATCACGTCCATTACATAGTCTTAAAAGTGTGGAAACTAGGCTTTCCTGTGTCGTGGGTTGATCAACGAGTACCATGGTACCCCAACACCCAGACCCGTCACAGCTGGAACTGAACCAAACTGAAGGTAGTAAAAAACTAGAGCTTATATAATATAAAATATAAAAGCCTTTATTTCTACTAAAATAATATACATTGGAAAAAACTACATACAAAATTAAAACTAACTATGTACTTGCTATATTTAATTAAAACTAACTATGTACTTGCTATATTTAATTAAAACTAACTATGTACTTGCTATATTTAATTAAAACTAACTATGTACTTGCTATATTTAATTAAAACTAACTATGTACTTGCTATATTTAATTTTTTCTTTCTGTTATCGATATTCTTTTTCCATGTTTCCTTTTTATTTTGTTTTTTGTAACAGTTTTCTTCTTCTACTTCTTCATGTAACAGTTTTCTTCTTCTACTTCTTCATGTAACAGTTTTCTTCTTCTACTTCTTCATGTAACAGTTTCCATTTTTCAAAACTAGAGCTTACCTACTGAAAATGCTCGTTCAAAATATACGCATCCAATGAAGATCAGAGAACTTTGTTGCATGTGACGAATTAATTTAGAAGTAGTAGAGCTTTTGACAGATCCCGGATCGAATAAGTGGCACTTTTCCTGCCGCCATGAAGTAATGCAAAATCGGCTGTTAATTGGGGCCTCAGCAAACTTCGCCCCTTTTTGGGGGAAATACCCCCCTATCAAAAATAGCCGTCTATGAAATTGGAGAACCTGTATATGAAGTTTCGTCAAGATTAGTTGAAACCTTACCATACCTTACCAAACCTGCATACGGACAGATTAAACCAAATTTGCCATTGTTGCAAGGATTTCGCTCGTTTCGCTCACTTGGTCAATAATTTAATTTTCAGGTTGTTGTTATCAAGGTGATTGATATTAAAAAATAAATAACTAACCCATATCCCAACTTTAGCAAATATAACAGTACTTTAAATTGATAATAAATGACCAGCTTCAAGTGGCAACAAGTGGCCTTGATACCAGGCGATAACGTTACGTCTAGATGATATTAATTGATATACATTGACGTCGGGACATGACGTCCATGTGCCACCAGCGTCAACGGCGAACAATAAAAATTATACATACATTTTGTACCGTTAAAATCAATTAGCGTGTGTGTAATCGCTACCTCATGAATGGTATTATCACAATTTATGGTAGTATTCAAGGCTTTTTAGACGTTTTAAATGTCTATAATTTTGAGTTGGAAGCCAGGCCAAAATTTTCGTTGCAACGGATGCAAAATGACGTAGGAAATAACGCTAACGGAAAATCTACGCCCCGGACACACTGACCATTTACTTTGGAAACTAAACCTGGGTTACACAATAGCTTATCTAAGGATGTTGTAATGTGATTTTATCTGAGTTGATTTCATTTGTTTGGGACAGTTGTTTCGGTTTTCGGTTTTTCAATTTTCAACACACAAATTTTATACAGGAAAAATAGCGTTTCAAAGATTTCTTACAAATAAGTATAGTAATAGTCTAGTTGAGTATAAATACATATGCATGAGAAAAAAAACATAACTCTGATTATATTGGCATAATGGTTATTTTATTGTGCATCAGTACGATGCTTCTTTACTGTAGATGTTACTGTAGTTGAGTTGTTAGGGCGATATCTCTTATGACATACTTAGTCCCACAAAGTACATCAATATTAGCTGTTATCAGTCTAAGTTCACGTGCACGCGTAGATTTTCCCGTAGGTAGTGACTTCTATCAATGTGTAACATTATTATAATCTATATAGCTATCTATATTATTTATCTATGCAAAACTAAAACAGGGTGACTGGTTCTACGATCTCCAAAAGTATACAGCCTACAAACTTTTAATTTGTCATGAATGTCCCTTTAGGCTTCTATGCGCTTACTAAGAATCTCGAAGAGTGCTCCCAGGAACTTCACGGTCTGATCCCACCATCTCCTTTTCATCATAGGACGAGCATACGCACGGCTCGGTACCATCCTTACCTCATTAATATACCCTCTATTGGTAATAAACGTTTCAGTTCAACCTTTATAATGCGAACTGCTAAGGAGTGGAATATACTACCATCGTCTGTCTTTCCTGAAAACTATAATCTGGGTCTCTTCAAGGCTAGAGTGAATAGGTGCCTTCTAGACCTTTGTGCTTCATCTTCGGCCACATCGTTGCTTACCAACAGGTGAGATAGACGGAACTGTTATAGAAGCATATCAGTGTCTAGCACGCATGATGTAGGGCCCCGAAGCCAATTACTCTGTTCACGACTAGATGTCATCTTAGAAAAAAATAGAACGCACGTCACTTGTAATTGCAAGCAAACACCTGACTTCCCTTCAAAAAAATTATAGCAAGCTGATGGTTCTGGAAATGGCTTCACCAATTTTCACCAAACAAACTAACACTGTCGACCAAGTAACCTTTCAACAAACTGAAAACTAAATCAGAATCGGTTCATCCGTTTCAAAACTACGATGCTATGTACAGATACACAGGATACACAAACATGTCAAACATAAAACACCCCTCTTTTTGGTCGGGAGTTAAAATAACACTGCCTCATCCTTAAATCTCTAAAAGTAAGAAAGCCTAAAATGTATGTACCTTGTGTCTCTTGGCTGCTCACTCAGAAAGGAGGAAACTTGAAAACCATAAAAATACGCATAACAAAACGAGTGGAGAGACAATGTTGCACTGATTGATACGAAACTTATCGATTTTATTCGCTTTCAGTAAGCGCATTACTTGACACACTGCTATAGTTACACCATCAAGTATTTATTATTAATCAATCTATCTATCTATTCAGCCTGTGTGAACCAACTGATAGGTACAGGCCTCTCTTATACGCCACTCTCTCCGGTACTGTGCTGTTCTCATCCATTCTCGTCCAACTACTTTAACGATGTCATCCGACCATCAGGCGGGTGGTCTGCCTCTTGGTTGCCGAGCATCTCTTGGCCACCATTCCGGTATACCCGTGGTCCATCTTCCGTCACTCCTTCTAGCCAAGTGTCCCGCCCATCGCCACTTAAGACTTGTGATTATTAATCAATAAATTTAAAAAAACTCATAAAAAGTAGCCTACGTACGTTTCCATCATTTATATAATTCTTATTTCTCTTCTAAAAATAGATTTCTGGAGATGGCTGTTAAGTTCTGGAAATAATAAGATTGTACTAAGATTGTACTAGTATTACAGGGGAGCAAAATATTATTTTTACGGCGGGGCGCTATTTGAATCCAGAGCGGAGTAAAAGATTCTAAAGTTGAGGTAATTTTGATGATGTTTGGTATGTGGATAAGTGCAGGGAGGTGGAGGGGTGAGAGGGAGGCAGGAAAGGGGAGTGGAACTTACGAAACCTCAAGCAAAAGGCTAGTAAGTAATAACTTAGTCACATATAATTCATTAAGTCCTTGCATGTCAAATTCAACATAGTCATTTAGGAAAAAGCAATTAAGATGTTTGTCAGTGCACGCTACGAGCTGCAATTGTTGCACTATAGCAGACTAGTGGAATGCTCGCGACTTCGTCCTTGTGGACTTTTTTCATACATACCTCAACATCCTTAGGGCTTGAGTTTTGGGAACTTCTTTCTTAGTGCACCCCGAGACCACAAAAGGAATATAGCCTCTAAATTTCAAGTCTCTACGACTTAAGGTTTAGGCTGTACGTTGATAGTCAGTCTGTCAATCAGCCAGTCACGCAACAATTTTATATAATTATTGATTACTCACAATGGTACGTGTAGTTTACGACAATAGTGTCATAATGACGACAATAAATAGTCCATCCTCTTTTTAACCACCGACGCAAAAAGGACGGGGTTTTATAAGTGTGCCTGCGTGTGTGTGTGTGTGTGTGTGTGTGTGTATGTGTGGGTGTGTGTGTATGTGTGTGTGTGTGTATGTGTGTGTGTGTGTGTGTGTGTGTGAGTGAGAGAGAGAGAGAGTGTGTGTGTGTGTGTGTCTGTCTGTGGTATTGTAGCTCCCAAACGGATGCACCGATTTCGTTTTTTTTTTGTTTGAATGGTGATTTTGTTGGTAGCTATGTTTGATCAAAATCGGTTCAGCCGTTTCATTGCGTTGAGGGTTTTTTAATTTTTACAAAATTAATTTCTTGTGTTAAAGTGTATCGTCATAACGCAGAATTAAATAGCAAATAGGTAAACGGTGCATGACATGTACATTTTCTTCTCATCAACAGCTTTACGCTACTAGATATGGGAGACAGTGAAGCGGCGTGAAAGACAGCTAAACTTCCATACTTTGGCAAGGAGACAGGTATTCCTTTGTATTGCGTGTCTTTACTAAATTTAGTTTTATTTCTGCAGGTTTTTCTGCCACCATTTAAACTGGGTTTTGACGTGACGGAGACTCTTGACGACTTGACTTGACACTGGCGAAATTTTTTGGAGCATTACTCAGAAGCCATTATAAGAAGAAGAAGAAGAAGAAGAAGGTATTCCTTTTTCCTGACAATTCGTAAATACATCATCGTTTGACTACAGTTCACGGTACGATGGCACCTGCCTTGGTTGTCTTTTTAACCCCCGACGCAAAAACAACGGGGTGTTATTAGTTTGACGTTTCTCTGTGTGTGTGTGTGTGTGTGTGTGTGTGTGTGTATGCTGTGGCATAGTAGCTCCCGAACGGATGAACCTCCTGGACGGATGAACATTTTTTTTTTTTGTTTGAATGTTGAATTTGTCGGGAGTTTTCTTAGCTATGTTTGATCAAAATCGGTTCAGCCGTTTCATTGCGTTGAGGGTTTTTTTAATTTTTTCAAACGTAACTACTTGTTAATAATTTTATTTTAGGCAACAAAGCGAAATGAAAATATGGCCTACACAAATGCCCACAGTAACACATACCTCAAAACTAACATGTACTAACCGTAGTTTATTGATTTGAACACATCGGTGCATCAGTCTCGTCTGCTTGAATAGAAACAGCGATTTATGTAAATTCCCTGCATTCGCAGAAACCACGAACTCTGTAAGATTGGGTGCCCAAAGTTTCGTAATCCCAATAATGCCAGACAATCGTCCACCTGCTACCATCGTGTTTACTTTAAACACAGATATATGTTTTATATATGTCTTATAACTTGTCTTATGACTTTAAATTAAATGTTTGGAAGAATAAACCTCAACGAATGTTGATAAATCTCAGTTAGGATTTCTATAAGAGTTAAGTAATTCATAAAAATAAGTTTTTGTAAAAAAAAAAAAAATTCAATCCAAGCTTTTATAAAATTAGTGATCGTAACAGCGATCAAAATGAGCCTAAACACGGCCAGTCTACTATTATCCATCGAGGAGTTTCGTTGTCCACCTTCCGTCTCCATCATCAGATCAGCTCGTTGTCACCATCATATTGTATTGTCATCTGAACTTGACAGGTATGCCAAATTCCAGCTCAATCGGTTGAGGATAACTGCTTTAAAATTCCACAAGAAAATTTGCAAGATCCCACACGGACATACATTGCAAGTTAAATAAAAGCTAGTAAAAAACATTACCGTGGTATGTCTGGCCTAAGAACAGACCATCCGTCTCCTCCCATGGATGTCGAAAACGCTGACTAAAGGATTACCCGGACTTGTTTGTAAGATTTGTTAGTATAAGATTTGTCCTGGCTGCTAGCTTATTGAGGAATGTGTTATCTTGTGTTATTGATGAATGTGTTCTGGAAGAAAGTGTTAGCCGAATCAGTCATGGAAAGCAATGGCGGCGATGACCTCACCACTTGTCACGTCTATATTCACACGATGGTGCAAGCCACGTTGAAAAGAAGCCTTTAGAGGCTCTGGCTACCTTCCAGGGAAAAAGACGTGTTTCTATATTTTTTTAGCGTTTTTTTTTATAATTATAATATAAATTTATATTACATTTTTCTGAAAAAGAAAGTTTTTGTATATTTTTTGGCGTTTTTGGTATTTTTGTTTGATCATTATGGATCGACATGATGCAAAGTTTCATACCAGTTTGTGTTTGCTATGTTCTACTGTTCGCAAAACTACTCTAAAAATGTTGAGATGATGGGCCGCTTCAAGAAATATATAAAAAAAACAGCAAGGTGTTACCGGTGTCTATAAGCGACGGTAACCACTTTACATCAAGTGAGACGTAAGTTTGTCTAACAGTTAGGTACATCTAAAAAAACGTGTGTAAAGTATATACAATCCTTATCTTGATAATGCGTTACGATTACGCTTCATGAGTTCCAAATGGCCTGAACAATTGAACAATGCACCCGTAGCCGCGGAGACAATCGATTTACCGGCAGTCAGTATGACGACGCGACGGTCTAAGCCAAATCGACGCTTCATAGGATAATAATATAAGCAATTAGTGCATTCCAAATTAATGCATATCTGTATACCTTTACTGTGTATAACGTGTTGTGATAGAACGGTGCATAAATGGACCAGTTTACTCGATAGGCGTGATAGACATATCTGACTCCGGTGTGCGTGTAGGTGTGTTTGTGTGTTTGTGTGTGTGTGTGTGTGTGTTAGCGAGGCACTGTATCTATTCAATTATTCTGTATCGCTGGTTCAAATTCAACATTTCATGTTACCTATGAGACTGTAGGATGATTTAGGCTCCCGCTTAAACGCACGCGCTAACCCGCGCGCTATCTCGCTTCTGCTAGCGGGCGTCGTGTGCAAAAAAGTAGTTTGGTATTCAACAAGGAAAGGGAACCCTAGTTTCATCATGTCCGTCCGTCTGTATGTCTGTTTGCCTTTCCGCGGCTTATCTAAGAGACTCTTAGTACGAACAACTTATAAAGCGTACTTGGAGAAGTAAAAAGGAATGTTTTATACAAATTCCTATGAAAATAGAAAGATAGGCAAGTACACTACAAAATATACATAGCATAGTACACTATATTGCATACCACATAAAATTCAAAAATATAGGTATGGAAGTACAATGGGCGGACTCAATAATTTAAAAACATTCACCTAAATTACCAGTTGTATCGTGAATCTAGAAAAAAAACATGAAAATAAAAGCATCAATTTACTACAAGAGGAATAAAATATCGTGGTAAGTGTAGTATCTGCAATAGAAATAAGAGCAGCAATGTGATTTTCAGCTTTTTAGCTCATTTTGATGGCTGACAACCAAAAATGGTTGGGATAAACGAGTTCTTGGATAGACACAATTCTTCAATATAGACTCTTGACACTACCCAGTCTTTACATTAAACAGCTGGCAATTTTTGTTAAAGAACATCCAGAGTTGTACAGAAAGCACGAAGATTTGCGAGACTTTCAACTTAGAAATCGTTCTAACAGTAGGCTTGTCTTGCCACTATGCATGAAGACAATCCAAAAAAACGCAAACTTCATGGCGATTAAAATATTTAATAATCTTCCTGAAGATATGAAAACGCTGACATTAGAGATATTTAAATTTAAAATTCATAATTGGCTTGCAGATAGATGCTTTTACTCGATAGAAGATTTTTTAAATAGGAATGACATGCCTTATGAAATGATAATGATAATGTTTATATTTTAATTATTTATGACATATGGATATTATTTGATTGTATACGTATTCAATTTTTATTGTTTTTAATGTTTTAATTTTATTTATATCTTAATTTCTTAATTTGTCATTTATTTTAATTTTAATTTTCCTTTGTCGTAAATTACAACTAATAATGTTAATACCGTAAAGGAATATTTGCACGCTTTTTAAGCAAAAGTATGAGCACACATAATTATGTACCTACCCATAAGTTTACCATACTTTAGTAAATAAAGATATTTGATTTGATTTGATTTGATTTAATTTTTGAGGTGTGGGGCGCCCCCCTCATCTAGGTCGAGCGATGACTTATGAAAGGCGGCGGGCAGAGAGTGGATAAGAAGAGCCAAACATTTGGCTCCGTGGCTTTTATTAGTAATACTAATAACAATACTAATTAGTAAAAAAATGTACAGCATTAAATACAAAGGTTATGAATATATGTGTCAACAACACAGGTTCCGCCGAGGTGTGTCCAGCTTAAGAGACCCCCCTCGTCTCTTCCCGTGGATGACACGATGTGGATGTGGATGTGTCGTTTTTCTTAGTAGTAGAGCTTTTTTTGTGAAAGAGTTCGTCCGGGGAAGTACTACCACCATACCTATTTCTGCCGAAAAGCAGTAGTGCTCGCATTGCTGTGTTCTGGTTTGAAGGGTAAGGGTGCCGGTGAAATTACAGGCACATGAGACTTTTCATCTTTATGTCTCAGGGTGGCGGGCGAAGTGCAATGGCACATAGAGCGTGTCCTAGGTGGACGTGACCTATGAGGTAATGCACTGTTCATAGGCAGAGGTTACCGCTTAACATCAGGTGGGCCATTTGCTTGCACCGTCAATCTAGTGGTATAGAAAGAAAAAAGAAAAAAAACATAAAAGCCAACTAAGGGATAACACCAGGGGATAGGCAACAACATCTACCTGAGTACCCAACACCAATACTGCGATCACCAATCCGCTTGATAGTTGCGCGAGTGGTGGTGCAAACCCCTAAATTGCATTTCATGGGGAGAGGTCTCATCCAGCAGTGGCAGCATGAATACACATTATTGAAACGAAATGGTATCGTAAATATTGAGAGAGGCCGTACACAGCTGTGGATTTATGTAGGCTGATTATGATGTAGAAGGTTTGATTATTGGAAGTACACTAATAGTTAATCAATAATTTATCCAAAGTAGAGTAGATTTTGCTTGAAACTTGTTGTGGTCCAAAAACGTTATTGTAAACTTAATTGGTAACTTTGCTCAGATGTAGATTTTCCTTAGAAGGTTTGTCGTCATTCCAACTGCAGAGTGATCGTTTTACTCCACTACAAGTGCATTTTTCTGCGTTCTACATACACTTCGGCATTCCGAAAACGGAATCCAAAATCAGTAAAATGTTTTCTAACTGGATTGAAGACGAAATATGTGTGTTGTTGTGTATGTGGTTTCGAGAAAGATAAGAACAATTAGTGTTTTACTCGCACTACAGAAACAAACGAGCCTTGTCTTGACAGAATGTTTATGATTTACCAAAACAAAAGTCCAACTACATACCGTTAACCGTAAGATGGCACCTGCCATGGAGTATTTATTTTTCTATGGTTGGTACTATTCCCAAAGCACCAAACACAGAAGAGGAGTATAACGCAGGTGCCATCTTACAGTGAACGAGCTGAAGGAAGGTTGTTGTATTCAAAAATCCAGTCAGTAACTTTAGAATACACGCTACGGAATTGATAACCTTTTCTTAATTAATAAGTCAGATAAACAGCTGCTAGTTGGCGAAAATGAAAGAAATAATTCGTTAAGAAGCTTGGATTAGAAAAACAAGTTATTTAGATAAAATATTCTACGTACAAACACCATTGCATTGTATTTTACGATTTTATAGTTCGAGTTGGACAATAACAAAAGAAACATAAAAAATAACGAGTTGGGGAAAACCGTTGGGAGTGTTACACGTATTTGCACCAAGGAAGGTTTGCGCGATTGGAAAATACAATCCATAAGACAAGCACGTGAAGTTGACGAGGTCATACATACATAGACACACGCTTTTTTCCCCGATGAGGTAGGCAGAGCCTACCTTTGGGCCTCTTTTTACCGTGGGTTTGCACTATCGAAGGAAAAGACGTGACAAGGGGTGAGCTCATCGCCGCAATTGCTACCCACGACTGACTCGGCTAACGCTTTCCAAACACTAGTATTTTTTATTTTTTATTTTATGCTACTGAATGACGGAACAATCAAATGGCCCACCTGATGTTAAGCGGTAACCTCTGCCTATAAACAGTGCATTACCTCATAGGTCACGTCCACCTAGGACGCAACCTATGTGGCATTGCACTGCGCCCGCCACCCTGAGACATAAAGATGAAAAGTCTCATGTGCCTGTAATTTCACCGGCACCCTTACCCTTCAAACCGGAACACAGCAATGTGAGCACTACTGCTTTGCGGCAGAAATAGGTATGGAGGTAGTACTTCCCCGGACGAACTCTTTCACAAAAAAGCTCTACTACTACTAATGTAGTACTAATGTACTAGTAATGTAGGTATACTTTCAATAACTAGCTACTTTTACATCTGATGACGCGTACAGACGCGCAATAGATGAACTCAGGAATCAATCGCTTAAAATTAAAAGCAATTAGGAGGAGAAAAAGTATTGCTCGCTAGCTGTCTCCAAATAAAGTTATGCTCCTTTTTTTTTAGCAATGTGAGCATTCCTGCTTTGCGGCAGCAAAGGTATGGTGGTAGAACTTCCCCGGACGAACTCTTTCACAAAAAATCTCTAATACTACTAAACTGCTCCTAATTTGGATATTTAAACTCGATGTTTGTAGATATGATAGCAGTCTATGTGATGTTTAAACGTATTGTCTTTCATTCTCCATGATTTTGAAACTTATTATCTTTCACTCTCCATATTTTTAGGAATGTAACATGGTAGCTATGCGGCCCACAAAATTAATTCCCATAGAGGATATCCTCAGATCGGGAAAAGTATTACGATACCTATTTCTGCCACCAAGCAGTAATGCTCGCATTGCTGCGTTACGATTAAATTAGAAGCACATCTTTATGTCTCAGTGAAATACCGCGAAGGCCTACCTACGTACTATGTCGGCATGGCCGAACATATAGGTATTGCTTTTGTAATGGGCCGAGGCTACTGGGGCATTAGGTGGGCCCATTTCCTTTTTTCTTGAATCAGCTTCCACTTGTTCTCGAGGCACCACACAGGCGCTACCCACCTAGTAGTAAGAAGGATCATCAAAAGAAAAACAGACCGTGTTTGTTGCCTGATTCTTCTAGGTCTGGTTGCGTTGGAACAGAAGTAAATGTAAATTTATTTTTTAAGACTATTCAAAATGATCCTTGTGATTTCAATGAATAAAATACTTTTGACTTTGACTTTGACATGCCAATGACGATATTTCCAGTAATAAAAAAAGCGGCCAAGTGCGAGTCGGACTAGTCCATGAAGGGTTCCGTAGCAGCAAGTAACATAATATAAAAGTTCTTGGATGGATTACGATTTGACGTATTAAAAAAAACTACTTACTAGATCTCGTTCAAACTAATTTTCGTTGGAACTTTACAAAGGGTTCTGTAATTTGGTTACGGAACCCTAAAAACCTTTTTTTGACAACATTAACTCCCAAAAATACACAGCAAATTTTAGGGATTTTCAAAATTGCTAAATTGCAAACTTTATTCATAATCTACAAATAATTTTCTTAGGGCTGTTTTAAATCATTATTTATCATGAGCGTTATTTTAATATCAAAGTAAATTAAAATATATATATATACATATATATATAAGATTAGTCAAAATCACGAGGTTATATTGTTTTATTGGGGAATTATATGTCAAGCCACATATATTTTTTTGCCTCTATTTTTATAATTATTAGAGGAGAATAATGCTATTAAATAGAAGTCAGTTTAATTAGCACCCTTTTCTGTTATATAAAAATTAGTTGGACCTTAGTGCAGAGCGATGAGTGAAAGTCAACCAATGCCTCAGGGAGGTGTCTTTATGGCATTAGTCGACTTTCGCTCAACGCTCTGCATCAACTTTCCTTGTTCAATATCAGGTTACTAATGGTGTCCTTTGGGATCAGGCTCCAAATTCTACAAAGCCTACATACCCCTTAAAACGGCGTGTTTTAGTCAGCTTCTGAGCTCGGGAACTAGCCATATCGTACTCTCCTAGCATCCGGCTAAAAACTGAAGCAACATTAACCCAAAAACAACACCCTGGGCCCACTGTTCAGTGGTCTAGCGTCAATGTTTGATAAATGTTTGTCAATGGGCTGGTGACCTATGTAGTAGAGCTGAGACTCAGCGGTCTGTGATCATGAAGATTCACTTCGTGCAGTTTCCTGGTAGCAGATTGGTCACTGGTCTGCAATCGCAGTCTAATTCAGACTAGCGGCGTTTTGTAAAAAAAACTGTCTTGACTTTGCGTCTTTACGTTCCTTGATTTCATTTGGCCTGGTCTCCAGAAAGGTAATTCATGTCTAGATTCTGGAGATCACGCTTTGCCGTGTTTCAACGATATTCACAACGTCGTGTTGGGTCGAAGCACTAAAATATAGTAAAATAATCAACACAAACACTTTACAAAAGAAATTGCGCATACAATATGTTGCATGTTTGACTGTGAGAAGATCCTAAGTAGATCATTATTACATTAACTGGATTCTAAGGTCATATCAATTCGAGCATATCTACGAGAAGGGCTCAGGTTGTTGGCCCTCCATTAATCAATCAACTACAAACGAGCCGACTAACGCGTGAATGGTACACACGATCGTACTCAGGAATGATTGTTCATATCCTTCTCAAGCTCCAATTGTTTAGTGCTGAGCCGAAACCGAGTGTGTAATATAAGCTGCGCAGGAGTGGGTATCGAATTAGATGACCTCTGTGGTGAGGATGGGTGGCTGGTCTGGAAGCGATACGGGTTTGATCTCTATGGGACAAATGCTTACAAGGTCTTTAAATATTTTTTCCAGTCTGGCTTTATGACGTCTCACAGTAGGCATGTAAAAATGTGTTTACGAGTATATAATGGCTGGTAGCTACCTTTGTGGGGTTCTACATTAACACAATCTTTAAATCTCTTTTTCGAACTGGTTTTCTTGGTTCATCACACTTACCTACAATGAAATCTTAAGCACAAGTTATGTAACTTGATGACAATTAAACCTATTGTGAAGAGCTAAATAAACTTTATATTTTATAACTCTGTTTGAACAATTATTTATGACGTTCCATAAATATATCGGATCGGTGTTATAGAGATCTTAGAGGTAGCTACTAGCTCTACACCAATAAACCGAGAAAACCACGCAGGAAACCATAAAATTGAGGCACACCAAAAATATATTAAACAAGAAAACATTCTAAGCGACGACATCAAAGAAATGCCTAAATAGCTAAACGCATTTCGTGACAATACCGCGAACAATAGCACTTGACTGACCTAATTTCAAAAGGTTGCATCTTGTCCTGATTTCAAAGCGGCCCAATGATTGATTCAAAGGTTCAAATTATCTAACTCGTAAACAAGTGGCTATGTAAATTATGAGTTATAATAATAATAATAATAGTGCTGGACAGTTCACACAACATTATCTAGCCCCAAGGTAAGCAGAGCTTGTGTTATAGATAGGTACTAGCTAACTGACATAATTAATACAATATATTACATAGTTTTTTTTAATTCTACATAGAAAATTCTGAACAGAACACTCTGAACAAATATCTGAAGATCTGTTTCTTTGTCTGTAATTTAATTGCAGTGGTTTTGTTGCAAACCTGTTATTTGCAAGGCTCATCGTGAAGTTCGAGGAAGAGAGATACTGTAGTATGGATTATAAGGACTTAAGGGCATTTGTCATATCGTCGACGTCTAATTTTAATTTGAACGATAAAATGAAAATGAAAAAAAAAAAAAAAAAAAAAATGAAGAATGCTATGTTTAATTCACATTTCATACAAAAAAGTCTAATTTTACTTTGATGTCACGCTGTTATTTGATTCAATTATGAATGGAACGATGTGTTAGCAAGTTTATAAAACTGCATTTCAGGGCTTGATGAAGGCTAGTATAGTATTATTTTATCTGCGATGAAGGTTTATAATGTTGTTAAAAGATCTAAAAGGTCTCTTACAGTGTATAAGGTCTAGTCTAGAGATGATTGTAGTCAGCGAATGTGTTATTACTGGAAGATTATGTGTGTTATTATTTCTATAGAGATCATAACTGTAGATACCGAAACCTGTACAATAACATCAATCTACAAACCTCCCAATGAGCCTTTCGAATTCATGAAACCATCCAACTTTGACGCTCGCACAACTAAAATAGTCATAGGCGACTTCAATAGCCATAGCATATCATGGGGATATCGAGACACAAACAATGACGGCAATGCAGTAGAAGAATGGGCCGACTCCCTGGAGTTAGCCTTACTGCATGACTCAAAACTCGCCCCATCTTTCATCAGCGGTAGATGGAAAAGAGGCTATAACCCTGACTTGATATTTGTCAGCTCGAACATCAGTCCTCTCTACCAAAAGTCAATGTGTGCCCCCATCCCCCATCCCCCATACACAACATAGACCCATTGTATGCTAACTTCAAGCTGCAATAATACCGACACAAGTACTATTTAAACGTCGGTTCAACTTTTCTAAGGCGAACTGGGAGCAATTTGCAGAAGATATTGACATAAAACTGAACAGCTTTGAGCCTAATTCCGCCAACTATGAACAGTTTGTAGACGTAATATGGACTGCCTCCCGCCACAACATCCCGCGGGGCTGTCGCAGCTCCTATATTCCAAGGTTGAACGCAAATTCTGCTTCACTATTGGCCAACTACGAACAACTGTACAATGATGAACCTTTCTCTGAAGATACTATAATGGCTGGCCAGGGTTTGATGCATATGGTAAGTCAGAGTCGAAGAGATAAGTAGATATCTACAATAACTAGCATGAACATGACACATAATAGCAAACGGGCCTGGCAAACTTTTCACAAACTTACTGGAGACCCACCCGCAGCCACGAATCCTGGTCAAGTAACAGCAAACCAGGTAGCTCATCAGCTCATACTTAATGGAAAACCACCTAAACGGATGTCGAATGTCCAGAAACCTTTTAACCCATCTGAAACGACCATCTCAATAAGTAAGCCGTTTACTCTTTCAGAAGTAATTTATGGTATCAAGGCACTTAAAAGTGGGAAAGCTCCAGGAGTCGATGACATAACAATTGAGCAAATAAAATACCTTGGCCCACTTGCGGTATCGTGGCTACTCGCAATGTTTAATAACTGTCTGGAATAAGCTAAGATCCCCAAGCTGCAAGGAGGAAAACAAAAATAATTCCACTTCTCAAGCCCGGAAAAACATCAGATAACCCCAAGCACTATCGACCAATTTCATTATTATGCCACACTTATAAACTATTCGAAAAATTGCTTCTTAACCGCCTTCGCTTGAGTTGCTTACACCGGAAATTTATCACAAGCTGATACCTGAACAGGCTGGCTTTAGACCGGGTAAGTCTTGAGCCAGCCAAATCCTCAAACTAACTCAGCACGTTGAGGATGGATATGAGCTAAACAAAGTAACAAGCCTTGCTCTCGTTGATCTGTCCGCGGCTTATGACACAGTGAGTATAAAACGACTCCTCCTAAAAGTGCTGCCATGACCAACGACACTGGTTTCGTCCACATATTGGGTGAACCCCTATACAACCGCCGCTTCCAAGTCTACCTACATGCGGATAAAAGCAGGTGGCGAAGCCAAAAAAACGGCCTCCCTCAGGGCAGTGTACTTGCCCCAGCACTCTTCAATATACATACCAATGATCAACCAAGTTGCCCACTCACGAAGCGGTTTCTATAAGCAGATGATTTGGCACTGACTACACAGACCGCAACCTTTGAAGAGGCAGAGGATAACCTTGAGTTAGCTCTTAATGAACTAGGCAAATACTACGAAGTGGCCTTAAACCGAATCCCTCCAAGACCCAGGTATCCGCTTTCCACCTGCGGAACCGTGAAGCAAATCGTAAGCTCGATATAAGCTGGCAAGGTATCCCCATAGAGCACTGCTCGCAACCAAAGTATCTAGGGGTAACATTGGACAGAACTCTGAGCTTTAAATCCCACTGTCTTAAGACTAAACTCAAAGGTTAGCACACGAAACAACCTGCTCCGACGACATACCACCACAAAATGGACAGCACCAGAAGTTCTTCGCACGACCGGCATGGCGCTGTGCTTCTCTGCTGGTGAATTTGCGTGTCCAGTCTGGCACCGGTCTGCACACGCTAAGCAAGTCGACGTTGCGCTAAATGACACCTGTCGCACAATTACTGGCTGCCTGAAACCGACTCCTCTTCACATGCTGTACCCGCTGGCGGGCATAGCACCACCTTCTGTGAATTGCTCCATGGGATGTCGCTTGCTCAATAGAGAAGTCAAAACAGGAAACCGACAACCGACACTCGCTCTATGGTCATGAACCTGCTCGATCCCGACTGAAAAGCCGGAGGTGCTTTCTAAGCAAGACGCAAGCTTCTAATGACCATCTGACCGCAATTAAAATCAGTCTGTGGAAGGAGAAGCATCCACCACCGCCCAATTTTATATCTCCCGAAGAACACCTGCCCCCAGGACATGATCTCCCGTGGCCAATCTGCAAGTCAATCAATAGACTCCGAACTCAAGTTGGCCGCTGTAGACAGAATCTCTGGAAATGGGGAATGAGGGACCACTCCCTGACTGAATGCAATTGCAGCGAGCCTATCCAATCTATGCGCCATTTGCTCATCTGCCCCTTGTGCCGTACCAGCTGCACAAAGGACAACCTGAATAAAGCCACAGAGAATGCAATTACAGTGGCCAAATTTTATTCCACTACTGTATAAAAAAACAAAACGGTGAAACTTTGACACGAAAGAAGAAGAAGATTACTGGAAGAAAGCGTTAGCTAAGTCATTCGTGGGAAGCAATGGCGGCTATGAGCTCACCACTTGTCACGTCTATATTCCCACGATGGTGAAAAGAGGCCCATTGAGGCTCTGCCTACCCTTTCGGGGAAAAAGGCGTTTGTCTATGTATGTATGTATATGTTTAAATGAAATCTAGCACTATTCTCTGCGTGGTGGAATTTGGATAGTGCATGGTTGTTGCCTGCTCAAATCTGCCTCACTTTTCAACGGCAGGTAAACCTAGGCCACCGGGCAGTACATCATTTGGATTTTAGTTAGATAAAGCTTCAATAAAAGCTTGAGTAGAACTTTAATTAGACCTTATCACTGAAAGAACACCCAGAAATTTCAATAAAACAGTGCGAATAGTCCATAGTTTTTTACCCTTTTCAAACCAATCGCTCATGACCATCCCATTGGTGGTTAGTAGGCTCTACTTCCACCAATGACTTTGATTTTTATTTGTTTAACGTTCGATGAACTCAAAGATAGATACTGAATAAGTAGTTTTGTTTATTCAGTTGAGCTTTACTTATTTTAAAGAGACAAAATTTAACCTTAAAGTCTTCAACGAGTTTAGTGATCCCAAAATTCGGTCTACCTACAGTAGCTAGTTTGACGTAGCCCCGCGCAGTCTCAGATCAAACTAAGTGGGGTTTAGGTTCACAGAAAACTTTTGTTATACTCTAGAATAAAGGTGAATCAGAGATTTCATGTTTCAATAAAGAGAATATATCTCCGCTTAACGATGTTATATATTAAACGAAACATGCTTGTGGTATGATGAAATCTTAGTTATCTTGTTAAACAGCTATAGTGATGATAATCGTATGATAGAGTTCGGAGCCGTTTATTACTACGATAAGTTGCATAATAATCAGTGTATAGTTATAAAGCTGTTCAAAATCAATGACGTGTTTGTATAGTAGGTAGCGATGATGGCTAACAACATCAACAGGGCCAATGTTACACAACATTGTAACTCGATTCAACAGTAAATATTTGTGTCATCTGTATTTATGTTCTATGTATTTTAACTTCAAAGTTATTGGCTTAAAGTAATAGAAAACACCTACGCGAAGCTTCTCGTGAAAATGGCACGCTATGAAGCCTTACAAGCTAGCACTCACCCGACTTAGGAGCATGGGCGCGGCGCGGCTCACGACGCACTCCTACTAAATGAATCCTTGACTATTTATAACATAGACCCGAACCATTCTCCTGATATTACCACAAAACATTTCAACAATGACTAAAACCGACTCCCGTCGCCGTCGTTGTTGCTAGGTGCAGATCAATCGTCAACCCTTGTGGGTTACATGAATGAAACCTACACATTTACTGTGCGTCATAGCTGTCACTTTGCTACGGAGCGCTTCCGAACACATTTTACACAATTTTCTTTTAAAAATGTTGCAAAAATATTACTGTATTTTATTCTGCGTTAATTTTATTTAAGCATTAGATTTTGGCACGTAAGAGGGGCGGAGGGTTAGAGTAGAATCTGACGTGTCAGTGTATCGAGGGAGACACCACACACAGACGGCGGAGAAGGTCGGGGAAGCCGGCTCAAGTCGCGAGCCCGGGCTCCGCTGACGTCAGCGACGGCTCGGTGCCGACGGCGGGGCTCACCACCGGTTTGCCGATTATTATTTTATGTAAGTACATGAACGGCGCGAAACAAAAGGCGGCGACAACGACGGCGGCGGGGGCGCGGGCGGAGACCTCACCGCAGGAACGACACCGAACGCCATCTAGCGTGGCGCGCGGCACCCACTCGCGCCTACTCTCTCGGTCTGCAGACGATCGAATCTAGACAAACTTCTGCGCCGACCGACCCTCGCTGGCCGAGAGTGGACGCTGGTAGCACTGTCACTGAACGGGAGCTCCGTCTCGCGGTGCCGAGGTCGCGAAAGGCGCCTCGGGGTCCGAGGCAGTTGGTATGGGTGATGTCGGGTCACGGATGCGTACCGTCGTCAGAGCGTGGCTGCGTGTGGTGGTGGCGGTCGGGTAGGCCATGCTGTCAGGCTGCGCGGGAGAGGCGCGGGCCGGGCATGGCGGGCTTCTGCTCGACACTGCGGTGCGGGCGTCCGCGGCGCTCGCTGCACGCCACTGAGACGCGCACCGCCCGCGCCCGCCCCCGCCGCCAGCAGCGCACTGCGCGCGCACCCCCGCAACCTGCGCTCCGCACTCTACCGAGCTGGAGTTGGAGTCTCCTCAGCCTGCAGCCTGCACCTCATCACCAGCTCCACAACATCACTACCCACGTAATACAGCATTTCTATCGATTGCGTAGTTCACTCTTGGCGACCACTTGTATCAAAATACGCCATGCATAACTTTCTCATAGTAGGATAAATGTTAACATAAACAGCTGCAACTGACAACCTAACTTTATCGCGGCTATGATGTTTAGATTTTGAGGGACAAAACTAACTTTCTATTTACATCGATCAACTCAAAACTCAAACTCTATCAAACTAGTTGACGTGACTTTGGGCTTGTTAGATGAAAGTTCTCCAAATTGGCCTGAGCATACTTAAAGTGTTTATCTGGTGTTAGATGCAGCCCGCATCGCTCCCCGTGTGTCGCGAATGGAGTCGTCAACATTTTACGGCTTTCACGCCGGACGGCGACTCGTCCTCAACACGTTCGATCTTCATCAACGTTCATAGCTGCCTGCACGCGTCACTCGCTACCACTTAATCTAAATTTACTTTCGGGGGTTTATTTTGTTCACTTAACCGAACGGAAAGAGAGAATTAACTACAAATAAATTCGTATGAAATACAAAAAGTTTTGGCGGTGGGCGAGAAACACTATATAATAAGTTTTTAATAAAAATAAATTGTCGCATGGCTTGGGTTATTGGGTTCGAAAGAGCAAATACTTATAAACATGTGCTTTACAATCAAAATAACTTATCACATGTTTATAATATTACAGCTATCTAAACTAACAAGCATTATCATCAGCCTGTATAGTCCTCTATAACTGGACATAGGCGTACACCCCTTAGAATGCCATGATTAAGTAACACACGAACATAATAAAAAAGGTCCTTTGGGAAACTATACTCTTCAAGTGTACGTCAAATTTTTGGGAACAGGTGCTGATCCCTTCACGCTCCTGGCTACATGGTCTCACCTATCAACCTTCATGATACATCAATTCTAGTGAAACCGTCCTCATATTTAGTATCACTTTTAAAAGACACTCAGGGCGCGTGTAACTGCTTGGTACTACATTGATATTCTCAGAAAAGTGAATCGATTTATCGCATTGAATACTTAGAATGTTGCGTCAAGCAGTGTGCTACCAATTTAATTAAAATAATTAGTGCTGGGTACGGAACTCACGTTTTACGCAATAATAACTTAAGCGACTGGCTTGGATAGGTACGGGTCAGGACTCTGAAAATGGTGCCACGTCTTTTAAAATTTAACGTTTTTTGGGATATGAGCCCTATTTATAGACAAACTACTATCAAGGTTTATTCACACTTACCAACGTATCTGAAGTACGAGTGTCAGTACTAATAGCACGAGTTTTTACGCTCTCGAATCAATAAACAATTAATGTTGTTTGAATAAACATTAAAACGCGGAATATTCTTAGAATACACTGCGTTTTGTCACTTTCTATAGAATTTGAAACTGCTTATCAATTCAAAAGATAAAACACTGTGCAACTATTCCAAAAATAATCAGAGTCACGCGTTTAAAGCTCCATTACAATTGGTCCAAAAATTTACACATTTTTCGAAAACAACTTAGAAACCATTTATTAGTTGTAGGACACACAAAAATAACCGACAATTTGATTATATGCGTGTAAATTGTTTTTTTATGTGATTATATTATTTAATCATGAACATTCAGAAGCAGTATCAGGTCAGATGCTGTTTACGAGTATTATGCTCCCTCGGCAAATAACTATACCGACTCGACCCGGTTACCAGAATGCATTGTTAGGTGGCTGAACTGAAGACCGCTGCAATACGGTCTGACTAGTAAACTCTATATTATACTGTGTTGTGTGCAACTATGTAATGATTAAGTTAGAATATATATGAGGACGTGTGAAAAGCATTGAATTTACGATAGCTAGTGGTCACCCCGAACTAAGACCTCGCGACTACACGGGGTGAAGGTAACCTACGTTTTTACTACTTATTTTCTTTAATATCTCGAAACCACCATAGTCTAAAAAAGAATTTAAAATGGTTTTCAAATTTCCAAGCAAAACGCTTTCATATGACACCCTACTTAGTCTGACTGTCTCACTTGTATTTTTTTTTACTTTGGCCTCAATTTCTAAGCAGCCCGTTGACCGATATAGCTGCTTACGTACAAATTGTCCCCTCTACAAAATTTAACGAAGAATAGAATAACGGTCTGAAAGTTATTCTCGAACAAACAAACATACATACATACAAACACCGACTCTTCTAGTCGACTCGGAGAACTCGCTTCGCCCGTTTAATTATTGTATTCTGCGATGATAACTTTTCAAGTTATATGTATTCTTCTCCTTAGGGTTAAGGAACCAACGGGTACCGGGTACGGGGCTAAGTCAACAAGGAACCCTTATTGGGCTTCATCATGTCCGACCGTCCGTCTGTCTGTCTGTCTGTCTGTCCGCGGCATAGCTTAGATATTATTAGTACTAGAAAACTGTAATTTGGCACGGGTATACATATTAATCACGCAGACAAAGTGGCATAATAACATCTGATTAATTGTATTGCTTAGACTATAAAGGTACAGGATCCCACTTCCTAATATCAAGTCAGAAATAGCCAGACGCAGTCCGAGTTTCTCACTTCCGAACACCTACAACAAAGTGTGTAAAATATGTGATATCAAAGAATGCACCTCCTACACTTGTAAAAAAGTTGTTAGAGACTGGCTACTTGGGCTCTCCTACAATGATGTTGAAGACCTAATCTAGATTTCTAAATTAGCGCACTAACACACACTCACTCACCTACATCCACACTCACACACCTACATTTACACTCACACACCGACACCTTCTCACTCACACATCCACACCTTCCTACTCACACATTCACTTACACACAATCACACCCTCATTCACAACACATACACATATTTATAATATCATTATTTATAAAACAATACATTTATTTACAGAAAGAATAATACAAGGTATGTACAAAATACATATGAAACAGTTGTCCTACCTGAAGACCGCTACAAGCGATCTAAAGGTAGCTCAACTGATCCAAATCACTACCAGACGGAAGCGTCCCTAAGATGCTGGCTGCATTGCCACGCTGAATGGCAATACTAATGCGTTGAGCCAGATAAGAGCCAGCTCTCGGGTCACGCGTCGCTTCGACCAGATGCCTATTAGATTATTTATTAGATGCACACCCAATGTAATAGTGTCAAACTTGTGGTTAACTCGTACTCCTGAGACCCAAGATACCAGGCATTCACGCCTAGTTTGGGATATCATTTTGTACCTACAACAACCTAATTTAAGTCATTCTGTAAAACATTTTTTTGGCAATAAAACATTTACTATTTACTATTTAGATATAATAAATTAATCATTACGGTGTGTTGATGACCATTGCTGGAGATATGTCTAACTGTCTAATGCCCTTATGGTCTTGAACCAACTCCATCCACTGAATTCCCGCGATCTTTTCGATATCGTCAGTCCATCGAGTGGGGGCTTACACGGCATCGTCCGGTATCATTGTCGCCGCCCGAGATCATTTATTCCCCAACGGTTGTCGGGGTAAGTAAAACACATTCCATATTGTGAAAGAGCCATGCTAACGAAGCTGGTGGGCTTCACAAGGGGGCAAAGTAGAGCGGGTCGCGAGACAGGCGAGCGCGCGATTAAAAAGGCTAGCGCTGTTTACAAGACATGTCATCACGTAGCGTGTACCTACTTCTGCTAGGCCTGAGACGTGGAATTAAGACATGACACATGCACGATGACCTTTTCGAAAGAAAGCTCTGAAAATCTGCGATCGTATGTGTTTTTAGTTTCTTTTGCTCAAAATCCAGATTTATACTTTATACTCTAAAATCAGCTCGAGTTAGATGTTTCAGAACTTGTTCAAGTTTGAATTGAAACAAGAAATCAGTTTTTAATACTAACAAAGAATATGAGCCTCCCCTTAAACTGCTCTTGGAAAATCTTGGAATTAACGTGTGACGACTGCAATAAAGCGGAGCAGGGGTTATCGGTTCTGCTAGCAGATTTAAAAAAGCAGTTATTAAAAAAAGTAAAAAGTTTTCTTTTTATTATTAATCATTGTCTAGACAGGAATTTTGTAGACTCAAATATATTATGTAATATATTAAATTTCACATAAAATGCTTTTTATCCAGTAAACCTAACCATACCTATTTCTGCCGCAAAGCAGTAGTGCTCGCATTGCTGTGTTTGAAGGGTAAGGTTGCTGGTGAAATTACAGGCACATGAGACTTTTCATCTTTATGTCTCAGGGTGGCGGGCGCAGTGCAATGCCACATAGGGTGCGTCCTAGGTGGACGTGACCTATGAGGTAATGCACTGTTCATAGGCAGAGGTTACCGCTTAACATCAGGTGGGCCATCTGCCAGTTCCGTCATTACAGTAGTATAAAAAAAAAAAAAAACAGATGCGTGAAGATCGTTTCTAGTTCGGATCTTAGACTCTTTTACTTGGTTATTCAGTGAGCTATGTTGAAGGGGGTCTGTGTAAATGGACACAAGCTCTTTTGAGAAGAGTTTTAATACGAAGAGAAGAGCATATTATGCATACTATATAGCTTACATTAACGAATAACAAATATTTCGTATTCCATATAGTACAAAATACATATTTAGAGAACAAGCAAGCACTCAATGATAAACGTCTTAAAGTTTGCACAGAAATGGAATTTTTCCGAGCGTAAATGCTCTTTTTTCCAGCCGTGTCCAAAGTTATGCATACATCGTCGAGTTGCGAACTCTTTGTCCATGTAGGCCGCTATCAGACCGTTCATTTCGCATTTCTTCTGCAAGTGTGTCGCTGCACATATCTGTATTACTATGCACAGCTAGAACATTGTTCTCTTTAGGCTTTAGGTACTTTACAAAACGAATATCGTGATAACTTAATAACGTTGTAACTTAATGTATTTAGCTCAAGATTGACGACCTCTTTGGCGCGGCGGGCGAATGTTCGCCTGCGATGCAGAAGGTTGCGGGTTCGATTCCCGCCTCGGAACAAATATTTGTGCGATCTGCAGATATTTGTTCAGGGTGTTCTGGGTATTTTCTATGTATAATAAAAATATCTATCTATGTAATGTATACTATTAAGTATATCAGTTATCTAGTACCCATATTACAAGCTCTGCTTAGCTTGGGGCTAGATAATGTTGTGTGAACTGTCCAGCATTATTTATTTATTTATTTATTGGTCTAGTTTATTTGCAATACTTTATCTATCTGCATTTAATTATCGCGGTCCCCTTCTATTAGACTGAAATGAAAGGGATCGCGACAAGTAGGTACCTGTAGCACAGGTTAGGTCTAGAGAATGCTGCATGTAATGATAAGCCTTGTGTTTCAAATTAAAATCTGTCTGAAGTAAAACAATGCTTGAAGTATCTCTTACGACATGACAACCTAAATTTTAGTAGAGCTGGAACTACTACTATACTACTTTGTGTGTCCGGTTCTTTCTTGGTGTGTTGTTGGCTGTGTGGTAAACGGATTAAACTACTAAACTGGAACTAAAACTAGGTATACAAAGGTAGGATGATATTCTAAGTACCTACTGCAGTGCATTATAGCTAGTGTATAGAACACCTAACCCAGTAATACCGTAATGTTGGCTTACTGCAAAATGTGGGCGCAGCGTTTGCGTTTACAGTGGCAAACACAGCTCGCTGGCAATGGCTACTTATTGTGTGCGTTCGAAATAGATCGGTTCTGGATACATACAGCTACGGTCATCAATTATATATTTAAGAGCCTTGGTTGTTAGTAGGGAGTCGCCTTCTGGTGCAAAGGTTTTGTAACTGGAGGGTGCACGCCATAGACCTTGTAATGGAGAGTTTATTATCTCGCTTGTAATATAAGTCAGAAACGAGAGTTACTTAATGGCTTGTTGCTGAGCAAGAATGGATCTTAAGGATGGAGATCTTCTACGATAACATGGTTTGAAGCAGGTTTTTTTTTTTTTTTTTATACAATTTGGAATGTCGGGTCAAGCAGATGGCCCATCTGATGTTAAGCGGTACCCTCTGCCTATGAACAGTGCATTACCTCATGGGTCACGCCCACCTAGGACACGCCCTATGTGGCATTGCACCGCACCGCCACCCTGAGACATAAAGAAGAAAAGTCTCATGTGCCTGTAATTTCACCGGCAACCATACCCTTCAATCCGGAACACAGCAATGCGAGCACTACTGCTTTGCGGCAGAAATAGGTATGGTGGAAGAACTTCCCCGGACGAACTCTTTCTCAAAAAAGCTCTACTACTACTAAATAATAGATAACATATGTGGTGGCCATATAATTAAGAACGCTGATATAAAGGGAAGATTTTTTCCAACTAAGATGCAAAACTAATTGTATGCATTTGTTTTTATTTCTCTCGGTATCGTAAAACATTTCCATATTACCACTGTATTCATTGATACACGTGATTGGCTAAAAATCAATAGGCAAACTTTTTACACTACTTTGAAACAAAGTATTCCTTATTACTGGCTGGTCACGTAATTAAGAACGCTAAGTAGTTTATACCTTTATTCAAATTTAAATAGAGAACACTCAGTCGATTTGTTACTGTTTGTATAATTTTGGCGCCATTACGTGCTGTAAAAGATTAAAGGTGATTGCTTCTTTAGAAAAAACAATGGGAAAAAATAAAAGTTGTGATAAATCTACAAGGGAAGTAATAATAAAACTTCGCCGGAAGAATTGGTCTTATAAAAAGATAGCCGACCATCTGCAATGTTCAAAAACGATGGTTTTCCACGCTGTAAAGCATTTTGCTACGTATCAAACTACTTCGAATGTTCCACGTGTACCTAAACAGAGAAAAAAAACTCCTCGAGATGACCGAAACATCGTTCGTATGGCAAAACAAAATCCTTTTAAAGGGTCCAATGAGCTTAGAAAAGAATATTTTGGTGAAAACAACCCTTCAGCAATCTCAGCACGCACTATTCGAAGACGTTTGGTAAAAGAAAAATTGCACGGTAGGATAGCAAGAAAGGTACCCATGTTAAAACTTTGCCACAGGCAAGCCCGGCTTGCATTTGCGAGAAAGTATGAAAACTGGACTGTGCAACAGTGGAAAAATGTACTTTTTTCTGACGAGACGAAAATAAACAGAGTATGTTTTGATGGAAAACGATATGTACGACGTCCCCCGAATACAGCATTCGACCCAAAGTACACGAAAGTTACATTAAAGCACGGTGGTGGAAATGTGAAAATTTGGGGTTGCTTTTCTGGACATGGTGTAGGACCTGTAAAGTTGATAGAAGGTAACATGGATCAGTTCCAATACAAAAATATACTGGAAGAAACAATGTTACCATACGCTGAAGACGTTCTACCGGTCATTTGGACATTCCAGCATGACAATGATCCAAAGCACACTGCACGCACCGTAAAGGAGTTTCTTACAGCGCAATTAGTTTCTGTCTTAGACTGGCCTGCTAACAGTCCAGATCTAAACCCAATAGAGAATCTGTGGTTTGAAGTATAGAAAAAGGTTTCAAATACAAAGTGTGGAAATTTAAGAGAGCTGTATGACGTTTTTTTAGAAGAATGGAACTCTATTTCTCTTGCGAAATGTCAAAAATTAATAGAGTCAATGCCTCGCCGGTGTAAAGCTGTAATTAAAAGCCGTGGATATGCTATTAACTATTAATTTTAGTTAAATATTTATTAAATTTATTTTTATGTTTCCTGTGCTACATAATATTGTGACTTTTTAAATCTAAGTGTTAATCGTTCTTAATTATTTGTCCAGTTTCAGTACTATTTGAATGTGTTACTTTGATAAAATCAATAAAATGTGCAAAAAATAGTTAGCGATTTCATACTTTATTCTTAAGTCAGGTTGCTCTATTAATGTGACTATTATATAACATAACTAGTTGCTTCTCAGAAGGTACACATCTCTGTGTATGATACGATTTAAATAAAAAACTTCTAGAACTTCAAATCGTTCTTAATTTTATGACCACAACTGTATAATACTAGAAATAGTTGATAGTTTTTATTGGTCACCACATAGAAATATTAAAAAAATGCACAATAGGTGGCTTTATTTTACGCAACGATCACTCCCAGGCAACCTTTGTATTGGCTGGAATAAACAAAAAAAAAACAGTCATAAACTAAACTTTATACATATATGTAACCAATATACGGATCGACTAGTGCAGCAAGACAAATAATGTTAAATGGCCATGTTTTAAAGATAAGAGATCTGATATTTCTAATATATACAGGTAACGCGTCAAACGATCAGCCTTTGAACGATATATAATAGAAGGTGGAAGTGTGAACGGGAGTCTAAAGATCATCAACTCGGAAATGGATCTACACCGTATCAACTCGATCCGTTCAGTATTCTTTGTATGAAACTGCCTACCGCAACGCACACTAATCGGAATCGTAGGAGATCTCTTTCCGAGTTGATATGTGTACCTTTAAGTTAATTATCGTTACAGCATTATACCACAGATCGACTGGAATGGAGAAGTAAGCCATGAGACTCTCGGGTGTTAAGCAAGATCTGATGAGTGACCCACAATCTGTGGAATCCACATTACACATGCAATCATACCGCATGAGCAAACTTTGTATAATCGAAAAACAACGGTAAATTTAATGGATGATGCTATTTTGAATATTAAAAAGAATTCCTTGTAAGACAAGTGACCAATTTCAAAGACACTTTCACTAGCCTAATTTTAATTTATGTTTATTGTATGACCTTTCGATGTGTACTCGTATTGCTGTCTCCGGTACGGAGGCCTGCAATACTGTATTTGCGAGAAGAAATGTTTACATGTGAGGCAATTTATAACTGGTACAAGGTGGCATCGATATTTATTTTTTGACGACTCATATACTTATCCTCTGACACTATCAGGATATGCCATTCATTAAAGTATATCGAGCCGTTTGGGTGGTTATTGGGTTGTAAAGAATCCCACATACGCGCGATAAACTTGAACCTTCGGCAGTCAGGTAATTAAATCTTACTTGGAGAAAGCATGAAATTTAGCCGGGAGTATATCGATCGAGTCAATTTGAAAACGGCGAGAACAGCACTTAGCTACTAATGACGTGAGGAACCACATTTAAATTGTTGGTACCTTAAGTCCCTATTGCTGGAATTATTGTTGAATAGCTGATTTAAATTTTGAGGTTACTTAAACCAGAGATAAAATAATACTACTTAATTTTATAAACATATAAGGCCTGTCTACTCTCGTCTTGTTAGAACGGATCCGCCATTTTTACATAAGGCAACCAAACCAAACCATTTTTAAGTATACCACCAATGCGTTTTTTTATTCCACAGTTGCGTACAAATTATCTAGTTAGTTGCCACGTCTTAGAACGTCTTCACCATTATTTACTAAGACACTATTATATTAATAATTTATTTAAAATGCCCATACAATGCCCTTTTATATGACAAATCAAATGAGCTGATTGTCTCACTTTTATTTATTATCGTTTCTTGGACCGCGATATCTCAACAACCCACCAACTGATTTAGCTCCTAACATTACTTATACATTTAACATTATTTTTATAAATTTTATCTACCTATCAAACTTCATGAACGCTTGTTTCGCTCGTTCAATAATAATTTTGTAGATGTCACCAATACCAATCCTTTAGCAAGAAGAACATAGTTTGTATTACCCTCCCAAGGGACTTACAGTGAGGGTTATTGTCACGCAATAGATCAGAAGCTAAAGGTGATTATCTTATGACATTGGTTTTCAAAGGTATGCCTCGCATAAATCTTATGACATTGGTTTTCAAACGTATGCCTCGCATAAATCTTGGTTACACTAAACATTTGGTAGATGTGCAAAGTTGAAACGAAACATACTTATTTCAATGTTGTTTCAATAACTGTTTAAAGTAAACCGGGGTGATCTCGTTTCACTAAACATATTGGAAAGACGCCAAGATTCAATAAGCACAGACCAAGATGGACATGGAAGTTTTAGTTTGAGGGGTTAGGAACTAATTACACCTTTAGGTCTGGAAGCTGATGACTCAAGTAGTTAGATGTCTGCAACTGTTATTTTTCACAAAGAACAGGCGTCTTTTTACCAAGCTTACAAAGAAATTCAAATAATCTTATAATTGAATAATTAAACTATGTTATTGAAAATAACGATATAACTCGTATTGTAGAACCAACCATCAATAAACCTGAAAATTACCATTATTGATAAGTTCAGCCCCCCTATTCGCAATGACCAAACGTAACATAATGCGGGCTCGTTACAGTATCTGTGTGGAACCCTGGTTTAGAATACATTGTGCCGTCACACGTTATTGGCAAGGAATCTCGTACGGTCATAGCAAATAAGGGACCAGTTTTGTGATTTGACCACTTTGTCACACCGTAAAGGATGTTATAGCAGTATGAACTAAGTAAATCATCACTAGCTCGTGCTCTACAATTGCACATACATTGTACATTTTGTGTTATGCAAATTATGCCCAGTATGTAGATTATAAACTGTAGTTTAACCCGGATAGCGTACATTTATAATACGATTATGTTAATGTCCTAAAGAAAAGATAACATAGGGGTATATTATTTAAATAAGACATTACTAACGTCGTGGGAATCAGAAGGTATAGTGTCGCCATGAAGCCGAGAGAGACTATACTGTAACTACTCTAGAGTAGTAAACCTAATAATTTATCTATATTTATCTTTTAAACTCTCAAGTCAGTCCAGTCTGTACCGCTGAGTGATCTATGATTACCGAACTTACGGTAAACTTATTTAACATGGTTTTTAGGGTTCCGTACCCAAAGGGTAAAACGGGACCCTATTACTAAGACTCCACTGTCCGTCCGTCTATCACCAGGCTGTATCTCATGAACCGTGATAGTTGGACAGTTGAAATCTTCACAGATGTTTTTTTTGCCGATTTTATAGATAATAAACAAATAAATAAATAAATATTTCTGAAAATTTCACACAACATTATCTAGCCCCAAGCTAAGCAGAGCTTGTGTTATGGGTACTAGACCACTGATATACATATAATATATTACATAGATATAGATATATAGAAACTACCCAGAACACCCTGAACAAATATCTGCGGATCGCACAAATATTTGTTCCGAGGCGGGAATCGAACCCGCAACCTCCTGCGTCGCAGGCCAAGCTTCGCCCGCCGCGTCACAGAGGTCGTCAATACTACGGAATGATACTCGTAGCATTGATAATATAATGCTACGGAACCCTTCGTGCGTGACTTCGACTTGCACTTGACCGGTTTTCTATCGTAAGTAAAGCACCGGTATATCGGTGTTTTTCTCATTCTGCCTAAGTTTGTTTGACCACAAAATGAAGTTCCTGTAGAGAGTGCGTTAAATACAGAGTTCAAGTGTAGTTAGCGCATCGTGCTGCGACGACCTACTGACCGAGCGCCGAGGTCGTCGCCCCTTGCACCCGGCCGCAGCCCTACTAGTAATACATACAACTACTGGACGGAGCTAAATAGCTAGTAAGTTTCTGCACAAAGTGCGTTAACGCAGAGATACAGTTTATGTAGCGCATCTAATAACAGTTTTTGATAATAGAATAATAGTTTTTATAATCCAGGATTATCGAATGTAATTGGGGGGTGCCACATAGCGCGAAAAAATCGCTTTCTGAAACATATTGTAACTTTTTGTTATGATATAGATATACAAACTAGCTTACGGCCCTGATGTAAAGCGGGCACCATCGCACACAGACCCCGGCGACACTGAGGGTATTGTCGATACGTTGTGAATCATTTCTATAACATTTTTTCTTAACTCATGCAACATTAACACTTCATTGATCATCAGTTATGCAATCCTCTGATCATCTCGTAATGATGAGCTCGTTGTGATGTGTTTATTATGTAAATAATATTTTTTGCTACTACAAGCCCCTGTTTAGTCTTTTTAGTTTTTTGAATTGCACTCTACATGTACCGTATCTCTAACATATAAAGCATTTCAACAACGTTTGCGATCCAAAAGCGAACTTTCGGACACGCTGTATAGCGATCTCTTATAATAGACACAGGAGGTTGCGGGTTCGATTCCCGCCTCGGAACAAATACTTGTGCGATCGCAGAACTTTGTTCAGGGTGTTCTGGGTATTTTCTATGTATAATAAAAAATATCTATCTATGTAGATAATGTATTAAGTATATCAGTTATCTAGTACCCATAACACAAGCTCTGCTTAGTTTGGGGCTAGATAAAAGCTCTGCTTAGCTTGGGGCTAGATAATGTTGTGTGAACTGTCTAGCATTATTTATTTTAATATGAATCTGTCTTGCAAATGTTATAACCATAGCGTTGTTTTTCGTCAAGATCATTGAAAATGCAATGGAGTTCAAGTAAAGGCAAAATGTTGCATGCAGCGATGACCTAGTGACCTGCTGAGTTCATTCCCCGATGGTTCACCCGGGGAGATTTGTTCTCATATGGGCAACTGCACGAAAAAAACATTTCCACCTCCTCTACTAAATGGAGGCTGAATCGGCAGTTACGACCTAATAAAAACTCGATAGAACAAACAACGAATGTTCACCATGAACCATGTATTCGACAGTAGCAATGCAAAATGATAACCAAAGGAATTTCACTATTTCTATGGGATACCTCCCAGAAATTATTTAAATCTCATCCATTAACTCCATGGGATGCCAGTAACCCATTTCGTTATCGCTATCAGTTAATTTGATTATTTTATGTTGCCCTGTATCCTCATTCAGAACCTTGTAAGATAATAAGCAAAGAGTAATTTCTGTAAATTTTTTAATAATGACTTTGATTTTTTTTAAACACCACAATACTTTATATTATTCGCAAGACTTTTAGAACGTGCTAGTTCACAAATGAATAAGTTTTTTGTGAATTATATAATTTTCAATACAAGCTTTTATAAAATTTGTGATCGGAACAGTGTGCTGATCGAAATTAGCCTAAACACGGTCTACTATTATCCAACGAGGAGTCCCGTTTTCCACCTTCCGAGTCCATCATCAGATCATTTCGCTGTCACCATAATATCGAATTATCATCGGAACTTGACAGGTATGCAAGCTTTCATCTCAATTGGTGGAGGATAACTGCTTTAAAATTCAGTTGCGAGATTTGACCCGAACATACAAACAAACATTGCATGAAATAAGCTTGTAAAGAAAGTGTTGTGATTTTTACAGAGAGGGAAATAATTAAATTCCTCCAGTGTTTTTTGCGAACGACTGCATTTTTAACCCCCGACGCAAAAACGGCGGGGTGTTATAAGTTTGACGTGTCTGTGTGTGTGTGTGTGTCTGTGGCATCGTAGCTCCCGAACGGATGAACCGATTTTGTTTTTTTTGGTTTGAAAGGTGAATTTGTCGGGAGTGTGTTCTTAGCTATGTTTGATCAAAATCGGTTCAGCCGTTTCATAGCGTTGAGGGTTTTTTGAATTTTCACAAAATTAATTACTTGATTTGGCAATATGTCAGCCAATAACTAACTCATAGGAAACTAAAATGGTAGGTAAGTAACATCGGCATGGGCTAAAACAAAATCTAACGCAGGTTTAATAGGTTCACTAAAGTCGAATACCTTTGTGTTCAAAATGTCGGCTATTTCACTAATATTGGTGAGCAGAACACGTGGACAGTACGACAGTTACACCGTCATTACGGTTTAATTGGGGCCGTCTCAGGTTGCAATTACTGCGCTGCAATTAAGGCATAAACGGGTTTGTTAAATGCTAGTTAGGTACAAAATTTTACAGCAAGTATTTTTTCAGCAACTGCTGAAAGCATCAGTTTATTATGCCATCCCTGAATAAGTGTTACAATTGATGAAAATGGGCACAATCTTCAAAGGGTCACGCTGCAATTGTATCTAAGTAGTCCTACAAACCCCTAAAAACAGAAATAACCAATCCCATTCTAGACTGATTTTGGTTAACGGGCTTTGTTTGGGAACTGGGATTTTTTCTATAGCTATGGCGTGGCACCTAGTGTTTTCTGAAATATTCCGCTATCCTGTAAATTTCATCAATCCGTTTTCGAGATGTTCTGTAAACAAACAAATAAGTATACAATTCTCGTTTATAGAATAGTGTTAGTTGTTCTATTATTATTCTTTCTTTAAATAAATGTAAAATACTTCCTTAGAAATGAGAATTGACTATAGGTAAATCCGGTCTCATTTTACAGGATACTATGTAGAATATTATATTTGTTTGTAAGGGTGCAACCCACTGTGAAAAGCGGCCCATTGAGTCTCTGCCTACCCCTTCGGGGAAAAAGGCGTGTGTCTATGTATGTATGTATGTAACCAACGCGTTTTTTCCCCCGTTCGTTCGTTTCGTATGAGGTAGTGCTGGCCTCTGGTGTCAGAGTTTGTCAAGCCGCCCGAGGGCCTCTGACATGGCTTATGGCTTTTTTCCCCCAATAACTCAACACTGTTTTCAGAAATGCAATTTCAGTAGTATACAGTTAATTAACGTGATGAAAGTGTGCTCAGTTCAGATACTGAAAAGGACCCAATCACACTGTGCTTTACTACAATTTACGGGACTATGAGAGTCAAAAAGAAGGGCGGTGTTAGCTGGTATGTTTTCCCAAAATCCCATTATAAAAAGATATCAAGCTAGACTCTCCATGTAATGAAAAAAAAAGTAAATTCAGTGTCAAACATATCTATAGATAGCATAGATGAGACGTCAAAAACAAATAACAAGACATACTATATATTTACCTGTCACATACTATGTATTTACCTGTCTTGTGTTAGAGCAGGCATTTGCCCACTACTTCACAAGTAGGTTTTTCTAGAGTTTTCACCAATGACCTCATTTTTTCTTCAAAGGTTTTTGCAGTGGGTTTTTGTAAATTATTTATGTAGCTATGCGAAACCGGGCAGCTTGCTAGAATTATTTTATGACACTGCAGTATCAATCAATTTACTGAAACGTGAAATTAATGAAAGTAACTTATGTCCAGGCCTTTATTTCGTTCAAACAGCAATTTCCTGGGATTTCGTGAAAGCAAGCGTAGGCATGGGATGTGTAAAACACCTTTATAAACCTGCGGCGAGCTGCAGAGCTGATTGCATATTTCCACTCAGAATGAAGGATTAATTTAATTAAAATTGAAATAATTCTATAGGAACATATTATTGAGACGTAATACAAGGTATGTACAAAATACATATGAAATAGTTGTGCTACCTGAAGACCGCTACAAGCTATCTAAAGGTAGCTCAACTGATCCAAATCACTACCAGACGGAAGCGTCCCTAAGATGCTGGCTGCATTGCCACGCTGAATGGCAATACTAATGCGTTGAGCCAGATAAGAGCCAGCTCTCGGGTCACGCGTCGCTTCGACCAGATGCCCTGAAAGAATTTTGAAAACGCGATGGGCCCCGGAACCCCACGGACCCAGAGTCTCGACCCCGAAAGGCTCAAATAAGTAAGCTCTGTCGAGACTTGCATATTTGCGTCTTTTGAGGTCCTCAGCGGAATCTGAGACGTAATTGATAAACAATGTTAGTTATTTCAGTAGGCCCCCTTGCGACTTTGTCAACGCGTAGACCGCGCGTAGTCCGCGCGTAGTCCGCGCGAAGTCCGCGCCAAGTCCGCGCATCGTCAGAAACCTTCCCAGGCGTGCGGATAACGACTCACCAAAGTTATCATTGCTTTAACAGTTTAGGAACGCATACATAAAGACAATTTTGAAATAGTTGGATATAACCAGGTCTTAACGTAATATAATCAAATCATAGAATTGAAACTATCGTGGTTGGGAATCATATTAAATAAATAACGGCTTTTTTTTTTGTTTCGTTGCTGCAAAGCGACGAAATACAGTGGTAATAAGCCGTTATTTATTTATTTAATAATCAAATAAAATAAATTTTAAAAGCTTCTAAAATTTATGCTTCCTTAAAACTTGGTTACGTGGTTTCGTATGGGGAATCCCTTATTACACACAACCTTTAGTTTTTTCTACCAACGATCGCAATCAGATTTCAGAGCTACACACCCGCCTACCTCAGACAGATTGATCGTGTTAGTACCAATAACACGATAGGATAAACCCCACTTGACCTTTATTATTAGTACTGCAACAAAGTAGAACAGAAATAAGCTTCGTTGCACAAATTTCGCATGCATAATAATAAGTAAAATAAATCTCTTCGTTACATTTGAATATCGAGAACGGAACAATTCAGGAGCTTGTATTGTAATCCGCAAAGTGCATGTCACAGTTACATTGTAAAGTCAGTAGCTGAACTTCCGAACGCGTTGGCTTTGTGCACTGTGTCCTGTTGCAGGGGAACAGTTCTTCTCTCTTTTTTCCATATAATGGCTTCTGAGGAGTGCTCCTCAATTTCACCAATGCCAAGTGATATAATTAGTTATATTTGTATAGTCAAGACGTCAAGTGCCTCTAGTCATAACCCAGTTTAAATAGTGGCAGAAAAACTGAGTTTTTACAGAGAAAAAACCACCATTTCGAAAAGACACGCAATACACTTAAATTTCACTACATCACACATGTGCCATTTATCCAAGTTACACCGGTTGAAATGCCACTAAAATTACACGAAATAACTCGAAAAAACACATTAAAATGTAATTAAATAAAAATGACGTCGTTTCTTTAAAAAATGGCAGATTTAATCCAAGGGGAACAGTTGCTTATCTTTTCAATGGTAGTTATTGATGTGTAACATCTTTCCTCTCGTTTTCCTGCAATCTGTGGGATTTATTTCGTGAAAAGGCACGGAAGGTAACAGGAAGCGCACATTTTTCCAATAGGCTGGTACTATCAGCCACGTTGCTTATTACAACGAGGTGAGATTTCAGATGTTAAACATCAGATGTGACTACTATAAGGCTCCCTCGTTTTTTTTATCGAAGGCAGTTAACCACAGAATAATCAAGAATGTTTATGAAACTACAAAATATTGTTTTTATCCAATCAAAACAAAGTATATTGATGGTTTACCGTTGAATCAAATAAAGGTTGTTTTCGGATAACCTGGTTTTATTAAATTAATACCTCTGTTACGAAGGCCGCAATGCTCTAAGATTTACACGAAGTGTCAGTGTTAGCCATGGTCGTGCCTACGAAGAAGGTTTACCTCAAGTAATGTTTATGACTATCGACCTTCAGGGTCATTACAAGTTCATTACCTACTTGGGACTTTAAGCCGCTTTAACAAATTGCAATCTGCAAAGTGCATGTAACATTACAGGCACAGATTACATATAAGATCATCATCATCATTGTCAGCATAATCAGCCAGTAGAAGTCCACTGCTGGACTTAGGTTCCCCTATAGAATCCCACGAAGAACGGTTCCCTGCCAAGCGTGGTAACAAATCCCCAATTGCAATTATGGAGAGGCTGATCCAATAGTGGATGACTAATGGCTGATGATGATAATGACGATGATACTTGATTCATCATGAACACCAACCTACAAAAATCTAACATAAGTCACTTTTAGAAGTGTGCATTAAGACTCCGGCCTGTGAGCATAAAGCAGGCCTGATGGCGTACAAACAAACACCGAGCTAGTTCCGCGCTTTTTATAATTTAAGCCCAGTTAACTTTGACTTCGCGAGAACTACTTAATAAGATGCTTAAGTTAGTGCAGCAATAATTAATGAGTTACAAAGTTAACTCATTCATTATTGCTGCACTGACTGAGATTTAGTAAGCTTTTCTGTTTTGAATTTTGAGATCTTGCTTTTAGCATAGAGATGCTTTTAAGGCAATATAAAAAAGTGGGTGCGAAGTGGTGGTGGGACCAGCCATACAAAACGAAGATTGACCGTCATTTGGTAGACAATGCTGAGGCTAATATAATAATGAAATTTCCTTCGGTTTGGTTCCTTTGGTTTGTAAGTTTCCCATTCATTTTTATAGAATCAATTAGCATGGGGTACCTATACGATTTCCATGTCTAATTCGGAAACCAATATTTTTATACAAAACTAAACATATGATATTAACATAACGACGAGACGAAACGCGAAAGGATAATACTAATAACATTAGAAAGATATTAATGAGTTAATTAATTCTAGATATTAGAGTATTGACCATGTTTACAAACTTTCATGGATTTTGATGAGATAACATCCAAAATAGGAGAAAGCTTCGTTTGTTTTCAGGGGGCTCAAGTGCCCAGCGGTACAGCCCTCTTAATTGAGCTAGGTTTGACAAACAGTGTATATTTTTTTGGAATGACAGCACTTTTAGGGTTCCGTAGTCAAAGACAAGGAACTTTTATGGATTCGTCATGTCTGTCTGTCTGTCTGTCTGTCCTTGTATGTCACAGCCTTTTTTTTCCGAAACTATAAGAGCTATACAGTTGAAACTTGGTAAGCAGATGTATTCTGTGAACCGCATTAAGATTTTTATACAAAAATTAAAAAAAAACAATTATTTTTGGGGTTCCCCATACTTAGAACTGAAACTCAAAATTTTTTTTTTCATCAAACCTATACCTGTGGGTTATCTATGGATAGGTCTTCAAAAATGATGTTTAGGTTTCTAATATATTTTTTTTCTAAACTGAATTTTTTGCGCGAGAGATACTTCCAAACATCGACGTAAATAAAATGAATGGACGGGCCTTAGGGAACGATAGTTTTGAAGCTTCTAAACAGACCTAGCTAGTATACTTCGCTTCAGTCAGTCTTTGTCACGGCAACGAGTGACAGCTATGCTGAAAAATACCAAAATTAGATACCTTGGTGATACAATGCCTTCCTGTGCTTTTCTGCAAGTGCAAACAACACAAGAAATACAAATAAAGCTTCAGGCATCGCATTTCATTTGTAAGTAAAGGTTTTGTAATATAATTTTCATCAATTGATAAAAAACGTATAAATCGTCGTGTAGTAGGAAAACTACATAAGTAACACATTTTGCGAAATCGACTTTATTGCATGGTTATGATGGCCCATACATGTCGATGGACACGTCTTGCTCTAGAGGTCGAGCGACAAGGAGGACGCCCCAGGACATTATCTCAATGTTCCCCACTCTGAATGAAAGTTAACAGAAACAAGTTTATACTCGTTTTGATTTTAGTCGACATACCTTTTTTTTTGATACTTAGAATTATTGTGTTCCACAAATTGATTTCATTTTGTTGATTTTATAAGCATTAGTCGTATGATAAGTTTGTTATGTCACTTACTTTGAATTTATAAGTCTGCTAAAATAATGTAGGTGTTTCAGTAGTTTTCTAATATTCAGTCTTGATAAAAAGAAATGATTATGAAGACGACCTCTGTGGCGCGGCGGGCGAACGTTCGCCTGCGACGCAGGAGGTTGCGGGTTCGATTCCCGCCTCGGAACAAATACTTGTGCGATCCGCAGATATTTGTTCAGGGTGTTCTGGGTATTTTCTATGTATAATAAAAAATATCTATCTATGTTAATATTGTATTAAGTGTATCAGTTGTCTAGTACCCATAACACAAGCTCTGCTTAGCTTGGGGCTAGATAATGTTGTGTGAACTGTCCAGAAATATTTATTTATTTATTTATTTATTATAAGTTGGTTTTATTTGAAAATGTATGTTAATATTATTTAAATCTATACCCATGGATAGGATTGTCATATTCAAATAAGTAAATAATAGATCATTGCATGATTTCACTATTATGGGAAAATTAAATAATGGCACATCATTAGCTTTTTGAACCTCAGTGGAGATCATTGACGAAGGAAAACTAAACAATTGACATACAAAAATAAATAACTGCATCAATTATTCAAAACTTTGGCGAGGGAAAAATACATAGTCGTTTTTTTATTTTTTTCTCATAATCAAAAGAACTAAAAATTAAATTCATTAAATTCAAAAATAGATACAGTACCAATCTCTAACATATCAAAACACGGAATGCAAAATTAGTTACGATAAAAAAGTTATTGCCATTTTTGACGCAGTAAATCGCGTTTTTCTCGCGATTTTGGTTTTGTTGTTGTTATTAGTTGTTTAGTTTTCCAACTACAGCGACGAAATATTTGACAAGACTTCACGCATGACGGATGGTCCGGTACAGACTGCAAAAAAAACTGATGCCTAAGGGGTATCGTATTGATTTAGAATTGTAATTTGCATTATTTACGTCAAAACATTGCTAAGCACGTCGCTTTAGGTAATTGCATATAATATGTAATGGCATGTTAATTAACCTTATAGCTTTCCAAAAGAAATCTAAGGTAAACAAAAATGGATAGAAGTCATAAGACGAGCAAGAACAGACGACTTTTGGAAGTGGAATACATTTTCCCGTATTTGCTCTGATAATTTTCTACACAATGAATTTTATACGCCAAAAAACAGTTAGTAGTAGTAGAGCTTTTTTGTGAAAGAGTTCGTCCGGGGAAGTACTACCACCATACCTGTTTCTGCCGCAAAGCAGTAGTGCTCGCATTGCTGTGTTCCAGTTTGAAGGGTAAGGGTGCCGATGAAATTACGGCCACATGGGACTTTTCATCTTTATGTTTCAGGGTGGTGGGCGCAGTGGAATGCCACATAGGGCGCGTCCTAGGTGGACGTGACCTGAGGTAATGCACTGTTCATAGGCAGAGGGTACCACTTAACATCAGGTGGGCCATCTTCTTGATCTGTCATTCCAAGTAGTATAAAAAAACTCATTGTGCAAAAGTCTTAAAACTGCACTCTGCAGTTTCTTAAATACTGGAATTTTTATACATTTATGTTTCCGTACGATTTTTATGATATTTTCTTAGTTTATTGAGTGATGATAAATATATTTTTCACAAATTTATTGAGCTGAAGACAGGTGGACTTGCTTTTCTATTGATTTATATTGTGTATGTTTGAGAGCTGAAAAATAGATACGTAACTACATAAAACAGAAGGGAACCATGTATTTTTGTAAAAGTTTCATTCAATAATTGAATTTTTTTCGGCGATTTTTTGTACTATAAACCTACTGAAATAACTTTAGAAAACACATTGCATCTGTTAAAGTATTAAGTATTTAAAAAATACAGTTTTTAAGAAGTTCAATAATTTAATTTCACCTATAGTTTATTTACAAGACCGCCAGGAGTGGCGCTATAGAGAAGAGGCCTTTACTCAGCAGTGGCTGGATAGTTAGATAGATAGATAGATAGTTTATTTGTTGACCGTACCCTAAATCCGAATTGTCTTATTTTTCACGGACGTATTGTATGGGTAAGGCCAGTCCATTTATTTTACTTTGGTCGAAGCTTCCAAAGTGGAAAAAGTGTGTCCCCCCCCCATAACTTCTAAAATAAGAGAATGATACAACTAAAAAAAAATATATGATGTATATTACCATGTAAACTTTCACTCAAAATAAGTTTGAACGAGATCTAGTAAGTAGTTTTTTTTAATACGTCATTAATCGTAATCCATCCAAGAACTTTTATATTATGTTACTTGCTGCTACGGAACCCTTCATGGGCGAGTCCGACACGCACTTGGCCGCTTTTTTATGATTATAATCATACCATATCTATTGATGCGTTACGTTGCTACAACGGGTTCTACGTTGCTACGCCACTGAATGCTACGCGCCGGCCCTCTCGCTACGATGCTACTGCACTACGCCGGCAGTAATTATTCCTTTACTAATAAGGTACCATATCTTTGTATGCTCAATTTAAATCTGCTACGAATAATCCCGAGGGAAATTTGTTTTTTGGTTCTTAAAAAACTACTAATTGGAAACTTCATGATTTAAAAACATGGCATGATAACCATAAATGACAGCTTACGGACCATATTCACTAGCTTGTCGTCTGTTGTAACTTAGGGTCTATCCACACGTACCACAACCACACCACATCGTAGCGACAAAAAGTGGTGAACCAGCGGTTACGTGTGTATAGTGTAGCAGTAGCTTCTTGCAGTTGCGTTGTGGTAATGTGGGTGGAGAGCCTAGTGCGCGGTGTCGCTGGTGGTCGCGTTTTTGTTGCGATGTGGTCGGTATACGGCAATTCGGTGTACGGTTGCGTTTGACGGCAAAATGTGGTCCGTGTGAATTAAACTATTCATTTTCATACAAATCAACTCTCGCCCACGTGTTGTGGTTGTGGTTGTGGTGTGGTTGTGGTGTGGCTGTGGTGTGGTTGAGGTGTGGTTGTGGTGTGGTTGTGGTGTGGTTGTGGTGTGGTTGTGGTGTGGTTGTGGTGTGGTTGTGGTGTGGTTGTGGTGTGGTTGTGGTGTGGTTGTGGTGTGGTTGTGGTGTGGTTGTAGTGTGGTTGTGGTGTGGTTGTGGTGTGGTTGTGGTGTGGTTGTGGTGTGGTTGTGGTGTGGTTGTGGTGTGGTTGTGGTGTGGTTGTGGTGTGGTTGTGGTGTGGTTGTGGTGTGGTTGTGGTGTGGTTGTGGAGTGGTTGTGGTTCGTGTGAAAGAACACTTAATGTCAGTATAAACAGGCCAATTAGCAAGCGCTAAGCCAACGTATTCATTCGTAAGCCACAAGTAAGCCGGTACATTGCAGATGCTTCCTATGCTACTGAGTCTCGCCTCAATCCTTTGATTTATTCAACACTAACGACCCACCTGGCTTCGCTTGGGTTCAGGTTATACTTTAATCTTCCCCCATCTATCAATATTCCCTAAAAACGGAATAAACTTCACTGACATTAGATTTTCTAGTTTTTTCTCTCATAGCTAGGAATTCCTTAACTGATCGTAATGAGATTGTGAGGTTTGTACTCTGGTTTCGAATAATTTATATATAACATATCATTAAAATAAATGAAACGGCCAGGATTAAAACAACTGAAAAATGTTTAAATGCAATCCCACAGCCAAGTTTGAATTGTCGTGCATTACTGGCGTTGTCGGGAAAGCAAATTTAAATTAATTGATATAATTATCAAGCGAACATAATTTATTTTAAATTGCAGTATTTCAATTGTAATATTGTGTGTAATTCTTATTTTTTTTTAATTTAATTTGCTGTTGCTCGTTTTGCTTTATTACTAATGCTGTCCAATCCCGTAATTGGTACACTTTTTATAGTATTATTCTAAGGCCCGTATTCTAGAATTAAACTTAAACTGAATCGAGGCACAAGCATCGTTTTTTTTTTGTAATTTGATTATTGAAAACTGAAAAAAAACAATGTTTGTGTCTCGCAAGAAGTGTGAATACACTTGAGCACAGTTTTGAAATACATTTTAAAGAATGTTCTTTACAAAGTGCATAATGCACACGCTTTTGGTTGCATATTAAATAAATAAAAATAAAATATTTTTATTTACCTATATTTATATTCTAATCATTATTGTTTTTCGCAAGAAAACATAAAATCAGTAATTTTCAAGTGCCTACTAGCGGCTATGAAATAAAATGAAATGAAACACACCTCACTTTTTACCGGGTTCACAACCCTGACATATTCATTGATAAAAATATAATAATGGGCCTCTTTTACTTCACTAGCAAAAGGACAGTGTAGTACCTACTTTAAATTGGTCGTTAAATGATTAATTGTACATTAATAGGTTAACGTTCCAACAAATATTAGCCCATTTATTGCAGTCATACGCCGTTAGATTACATCGCGTCGACGGAACTTTTCACCTAATTACTTAGGCTGTATTAAATATAGGGAAAGCGGCATAAAAATGGGTCATATATTGGCGGATGAGGGAGACGGAAAATAGTGCAACAAATTGTGGTATGGCGCTGTCTCGTTTTGCCGCCGGAAATCAATAGAATAGCCACGTGGAGAAAACGGAGCGTTCCATTTACACCGAGCGAATGCCGCGGACAGACGTTGGACTGCTCTCCGTTATTAGATATTGAATTTGGCCGATTTGCTTCGACTCGTTTTGCGGATGAATAGACTTGAGTTGATGTATGCCCGAATTATTTTAGTCCAAATTTGATTTCACCGAACGAACGTTTTTCCGAAGAACGATGGCCGTAATTTCAATTACCTGATTGCTCATTTAGCCGGATTGGGCAATTTCGGATAGAGCATTTTGCAGATTTTTGTTTAGCCGATTATTAATATTTATTTCACGGATGCCCTATGCCAGAAGCATTCTTGGCCGAACAACCTATTGCCGAATCTTATTTGGTCAAACAACATACTCGTATGGTAATTACTAGGTTTATTATTATGCACATACCCAACTAGGGTTGGGTTTTATATAGCACGAATTTAATATATACATATGGGTGGAATGGTTATGGTGGTGTATTCCTTACTAAAGTTTTTTTGTTTCACAGTGGAAATGCCTGGATATTTGTATTTTCTTCTCTCAACAAATAAAGTATTGAAGCAAACTTACACAAGCAGTTAGGTCAAATTAAGCCTTAAATCCGAATCAGAGAAACCCTTTTTGATCTTTTCTTCTTGACGTCTTTTTGATGCTACGCCTAGAGTGTATAATAAAAAAAAATGCTTATAATGAGTGTATACAAATGCTGAGCTGGACGCCAATTTGTGTCAGTGATGCGTGGTTGGTACTAAGAGGCACACATTATTTTTATTTTTATTTGTTTCTGTGTGTGTTTGTGTGTCATTTTGTGTGGAATTTTGTTTGTTGGCACAAATCAATGTTTTTTCTTTCTTTCTTTCTTTTCTTTAAAAAAGCCAGAGGTGTGAAGAAGCACGACACCGGCGTGCAGTAAGAATACCATCGACATATTGTAGTGGACAGGCGCCTGCTATAAGCACCAAAGCCGTTGCGTCTATCTGCCCAGTAGGTACTATCTATCCCTTTCTCCCATAAATTAAATTAAATGTTTTTCGGCTAAGAGTTATTCGTTGAAATGTTATTTAGATACTTTTTATTCGGCGAAATAAGGTATATAAGGTTACTAGTATAGTATTATTTTATGTGAAATGATTATTCAGAGAAATGCCAATCGGTAAATAAAGTTCAGCAAAATAGTTACACAAGCTCTGCTTAGCTTAGGGCTAGATAATGTTGTGTGAACTGTCCAGCATTAATTATTATTTATTTATTATTTATAGTTATTCTACCTATTTAACTTTCGACGAAATGGAATTAGGTACCTAGGTAAGGTTGTTTCTTCAAGCATAATAACCACTTGAATTTTAAGCACAATTAATCTTATAGGTTAAGATTCTAAAATAAATGATTCAAAAATTTGGGTCACTATCTGCTGCCTGACCCTAAAAGTAATTAAAAATACTTGCCTCGAATGTACCAACATACTTTACTTGTCTAATATAGGCGTTTAAAGTAATAAGTTGATACCTATGATGTATTAATTTGAATTAATTGTTGTTACCAAAATCCCTCTAACTGTGACCTTACATTACACGAAAATAGAACACCGGTCCCTGATATAAACCACTAGTGACCTCTGGTATTTCTAAAGGCAATTGAAAACAAAGGTACGAAACCTACTACTAAAACTTTCAGTAATTTTAGCTTTCATTTCATAGATGGTGCTAAATATCTACCATTTTCCCAGAACCTTTCGTTAGTAGCACTAGTTAAAATCGTAGCTGGTAGATGTCGCTATCAAAGAAATCATGATTAAAATACTTCGACGCAATGCAGCACGATTCAGTTATCAAAACCCCGTCTTGATACCAATTTGAAGTCGTTTAATATACGAATCCAATAGATGGCTTTCGGCAGGCTTGTACCCATCTACTAAAGTCTATCATGTCAAAAATCTAATAGATGGCGTTCGCATCCAAAGGCGTTTCTTGTTCGTGTCGCCTTGTAGTGCAGAACTTGTGGGGCGGTTTTATAAGCTGTAGTTTAAATCGTTCTCACCTAGATGGCGCCACAAATATTATATGACACGCCACGCCAAGATTTTCAAATGGTGATGCAAGATAGACAATACTATAATGCAAGATACATTTTGAACTTTTCGGATTTACAACTAGGTATCTCAAATTGTTTTTTGGCCCATTGTTTCAAAAATGTAAATACAGGGCCATCTATAGTCACAAGCCACATCTTTGTTAGGGAATAGATTTAAAGTCAATTACTCATAATGCCGTGGTGTTCGGCTTAGTAATAGACCCTTGCATCTCCTCCCGTAGATGTCGTATAAGCAAAGGGATTACACCAGGGGATTGGCAGCAAAATCCACCTTAGTAGGTACTTAACACCAATATTGCGTTCACCAATCCACCTGCCATGTGTGGTGATTATGGCAAATTATATTAGGCGTAGATAGGTATATGGGAGGCCTCGAATGGTCGAATGGTGATGACTCACATGATGTCCCCCAGCTTGAGCCTGGTGTGTATGAGCGCGCAGGTCTTGTGGTCGGCGGAGGAGACGGCCGCGCGGCGCCGGCGGGTGGGGCGCGGGGAGGGGGGCGAGTCGTCCGCGGCGCCGGCGCTGGCGGCCGCCGCGGCCAGCCTCCGCACGCCGGGCGAGCTGCCGCGCCGCCGCATCGAGGCAGCCCGCCCGCCCACGCCACCCAGCATCCTGGAAACAATACGAAAATGCTGTGAAACTTCTTGCCTTTGAACATTCATCTTACTAATGTTTTAAACTAGTTCCACCTACGCGCTTTATAACGAGATAAAAAGTAGCCCATACATAGCTCAATCCAGGGGGCCAATCGCGCTAATATTAAACGGTTAAACCAAATCAAAACCACTGCCAAAACTAGTACTAGTACTAGTATAGTATTATTTATCTGTGCCGTTACGTAATAAACATTTCGTATTGCGCTAATCATTTGAATGGAAATGAATTAGGCATTTCTTTTGGAAGATACTTTTGCAATTTAAAAAAAAATCGTGAACAATAATTATGAGTAACTTCTACAATACGCTTAAAACGTAAATATCTCTATTAACTATCAAAGTACATTGATAAAATTAATAAAAGTAATAAATAATTATTATTTTAGAGTGTATAAAAGATTTATATTTTCGTTTACGCAGCGACTACTGCTTTTCGTTCACTTTACGTTGCGCGAGCGCTATTCTGTCACTTTCTAACTTATCTGAACTTTACTGAGTTAGATAGTGAATTTGGCTGTTTTATGCCTCTTAACTGATTCGCACTCTAGGTAGTATATTTCTCCTCTAAGGAGGTTCCCTAATAATCCCTCGGTCCACTTAGGGTCATCCGCTGATTCGATTCAAGAGTAATCAGCCGAGGCTCGCACGCGCCGGCCGCTTCATAAAGTTTATAATTTTAACTCTCACCGCAGCCGCTCGTGGAATAATATACTTTTTTAGTCTTGGAATTATTATTCGTGCAAAAATTCTATTAATAACATTGTGGCCAGTGATACTCAATCTTGGTGATGGTTATTTACGATGTTTTACCCTTAAGACATAACTTAATAACTTTCTGACATACAATTTCTATTTTTTATTTTCACGTAATATTTGGACTTAATTTATGATAATGCAATTTAAATTTTTTGATTCCTAATTACTGATAATTGAATATTATTATTATTTTATTGTTAATTGTTATTATTATTTTAAATATTATTTTGAGAGTAATATTGTCTATTATTGTATATTATATATACAATTTATTTATATTGTCTTCTATACTGCGGTATAGTAAATGTGTACGTGTAATACCTTCTATTACCAAATAAATGATTATGATTATGATTATGATTATGATTATGATTAAGGTGGGGTATAACGCAAAATTAACAATTTTAGATTAGATTTTAACTGACTAAATCAAGTACAATATTCAAATTAAAAATATGCATAGATACTAAATTATAATACCGAGGGATCACCAGAACAAGGCAAAATTTTCTCGATAAAAAAAACATAAAGTTACCTCTAACTTTTGGCTAGATTCGATTGTTTGTCAATATGGTACAGATCATTGCGTCAAAAATTGGATAAATAAAATCAATACAATAAAACGAAGGGATCACCCACGGGGTTTTTTAAAATTATCTATATTTCACGAGATATTCAGTAAAAACCGCTAAATACAGCGGCGCGTGGTGTTTTTTTTGTATGAAGATTTCAGCCTGGCTCCGCAGTCTCGCCTTGGAATTTAATGACGAAAACAATAGGCAAGATAGCTGCTTTTGAAAATCTATTGTGTAACTAGCTGCGAACCCGGCTTCGCGCGGGTAAACATTAACTTCCGGTCATAAATAGGTATATTGAACCATGCTTCCAAAGAGAATTTAATAATGCAGTTACATGCTTCATCATATATTACTCAAATCGTACTATTAATAAACACGAATTATCCTTGGAAACGTTACACGGTGTTTGAAACTGCTTGTCAATGAAAAAGACATTCCCAAGTATAATTCGCGTTTTTTCATAAAACGCGAATTATACTTGGGAATGTAGGCACAAGAGTATAAACAAAGTAGTTATTGTTCAGAGTAATAAACACATATACTTTCTCATAACCATAGGAGTAAAATAAGTCTAATATCTATATGAACTTCCGTTCCTTCAAAAAGAGAGCCAGAGTTTTCTCTTCCCGCAGCCCTAGTGCAGAACGGGGCTGCATTCAACGGGTACATTACGGTTGTTAGTTTATAGCCAGAGCGTATGTTTGTTCCGTTTAGACTAGTTTAGAGGCTGGATTAGCATCACGTGGTTGTAAAACACTGCTTCCTTCAAAAAGAGAGCCAGAGTTTTCTCTTCCCGCAGCCCTAGTGCAGAACGGGGCAGCATTACGGGTACGTTACGGTTGTTAGTTATAGCCAGAGCGTATGGTTGTTCCGTTTAGACTAGTTTAGAGGCTGGATTAGCATCACGTGGTTGTAAAACACTGCTTCCTTCAAAAAGAGAGCCAGAGTTTTCTCTTCCCGCAGCCCTAGTGCAGAACAGGGCGCATTCAACGGGTACGGTTGTTAGTTAGTTGTTAGTTTATAGCCAGAACGTAATTGTTGTTCCGTTTAGACTAGTTTAGAGACTCGGTCAGAGCGCTCTGTTAGCATCACGTGGTTGTAAGACACTGGCGATTTTGACGTTAGTCAAAGTAAGTAAGTAATGTGTATCAATAAAATTACAAACACTGGCCAATATTTCACACGAATTTCCGAATGTATAGATAATGTGACAATGGGGTTTGTCGAAATTATTTAATAATTGTCAGTCCTTACTGTTTCTTCCTTTCTGCGTCACTGCTGTGCTGTGGTTAGGGGCACTTGTTGCAAACCAAACGTTTTAAGCAAGCCTCTAAACAGAAGTCCATCTCCCATGCATAAAACTTTAGAAAAAGTGGTGTTATCTATCTGGAATGAAGGAATGGATTTTTATGGATTTTTCCTACATGCATTCTTGATAAAAATCCTAATAGGAACAGTAGTTTCTATTACATACATTTACTCCGTTTTATTTTAAACCTTTAAGGTGTCACTAATTTGTACCGTGCAAAATTTCAGCATGATAGTATAATAATCTACTAATAATCTATAGTATAACGACTCAAACTACAGACGGACATGGAGGAAACTATAAATGTTCCTTGTCGGGCTTTGGAACCCTAACAATGGCATCTAACATTTTTATTCCTGTTTAAACCAATTCATTAAGTTCCTCTAATGAATCGACTGAATAATTTATCGGTTTCTCACCGATCGCAACACGCTGACGTCATGAATTTAATTAAAATGTGTCAGTCTATATGAAATCTGTCAGGAGCAGCTTAGCTGAGGTGGCAGGGAAAGTGGAAGTTTTAACAAATCTCGCTTCATTGTTGAAACATGCGATTATGTTTCAGTGTACCTCTGTGGCGCGGCGGGCGAAGGTTCGCATGTGACGCAGGAGGTTGCGGGTTCGATTCCCGCCTCGGAACAAATATTAGTGCGATCTGCAGATATTTGTTCAGGGTGTTCTGAGTATTTTCTATGTATAATCAAAAATATCTATCTATGTAATGTATTGTATTAGGTAAGTATATCAGTTATCTAGTACCCATAACACAAGCTCTGCTTAGCTTGGGGGCTAGATAATGTTGTGTAAACTGTCCAGCATTATTTATTTATTTAGTATATTTAAATTAATTTGTTATTATATATATATATAGATATATATTTATACGGGTATATATCGCGTGTGTTATTATTTATATTTCCAACGTTTCGACTGTAATGCAAAAATCGTGGTTGCGCTGACTGGCAAGCGCAGCGAGTGATTCTTGCAACAACTGGCAAAATTTGCTTTCATCTGTCCGTATGAAACGACAATCGCTGGAGAACAAAGTGGCAACCACGAACCGGACGAGCGACATAGTATAGTCACGGGGTCTCATCCCATAGAAAAAATATATTGTTCTATTAAAGTTCAATAGATGGCGTTACAGGTATAGATTTGGTATTGAAGTATGTAAAAAAACAATATTAGGTCTTGAAAAAATATTTTCTAATATCAAAAAATACCCACAATACGGGAAAATTTAATAAATGTATCTACAATCAAGTTTAATAATTTTTACAAACATTTAATTTTGTCTTTTTCCTGATGGTAATAATTTGAACTAAATTGATGATGACACCAGTTTGTTTGTAGTACCACAGGTAGAACGGCCTTGATAGATGGCGTTATTTAAAAAAAAAAACAGGTGACACGCCTATGACGTCATGCCCGAAATGAAAGAGAAAACTAGTATTTCCTTTTTATTCTAAAATTTTCAAATAAAATGTCAGACATCATTTGATATCATTGTGTCCAAAGATGAATATATATATATAAAAGACAATGTCCTGAATGACTGACTGACCGAGTGCCAACGCACAGCCTAAACCGCGTAGAGACTTGAAATTTGGAGGGTGTGTTTGTCTTGATGCGAAGGGTTGTAACTAAGAAAGGAATTTTGAAAATTCATAAGCTAAATGATTCTAACGTAATACAAAAACGCTCTGTATTTCGGAAAGCGTTAGCAGTAGATAGTTACTTGTATTTTCCGCTTCCGCCGTCAAAGAAACCGGCGTTTCGTAACTGGTTCATAGGTACTTTCCTCAAATAAAATTAACAAACATATAAAAATTTGCAATATACGAAAAATGCCACGGGAACGAAATATGGCTGTGTATTTTTTTACAAAGTCTTTGTAAAAAAATACTCTGCCATATTTTAGCGTATTTCGACGTAAAATATAGTTTCACGGTATAGGTAGTTGTTGGTATTTAAATATTTTCAGGAGTGGGACTCCTAAATTGAAATACTTGAATGTTCGTTCGTTTCAAAAGTCATGTCACGGTGGGGAAAGTATTCTGACTACGCGCAGACGAAGTCACGAGCGGGTCATCTGTTGAGTTTGAAAAATCATAATCGTCATACAGGGTGATTGGAAGATGGGTGCAAAGCTGTAAGTGGAAGGTTGTCTAGACCATTTAGAACTATTTCAGCCATAATAGTTATAAGACGAAGTCCGACTATTTCTTTTTTACCGTTTTTTTCCGTTATACCCAGAAATTTTCAGTTAATTGCTAATAATTGCCAGTTTTATTGATTAATGTTTTCTTTTATTTTATTTTGTAATTTAAGTAATGTGTAAGCAATCTCGGGCTCTCATCAATGCTCTTGAGATGTGGTGCTGGAGAAGAATGCTTGGGGTTTCGTGGACTGAGTTTCGTACCAATCAGTCCATACTCCAAGAACTCGGCATCATGCAGCGACTATCAGCTAAAAAAAACAAAGATTTTCAGATTTTTTTGATCAGGTTTTTGACACTTACCTAGTTAAAAAAACGGATGGTGCTTTTGTGTTCAAACCTTTCAATACATGCTTGGTATTCATACTCTTTTATTTGAGGTATCATTTACGCGGATATATTACAAATTAATAAAATTGAGACCTAAAAACCAGATTGAGGGAGAAAATTTAAAATTTTAGGCATTCTTATAAAACAACATTTTAATTCAATTTATTAATTTATTGGTGCTCAAACTTATTGCCACGATTCCCAACAACACAAGCAAGGGCCCGTCGTTTCACTTCGGTTGTAGTTACTTTCAACATTATCTCCAGCTTCATCGTTTCAAACGCTGAATTAATTCTTTCTTTTCATGTACCTATTCAAAAAAGTTTGAACAAAAAAGCACCATGCTCTTTTTCTCGCTCTCCCTAAGAGTCCATGTTTCTGCAACATAGAGGAATATAGGAAACACCAACGCTCTAACGAAACATATGGCGGAGACTAAGATCCAGAGTCTCGAGCACCGCCGTAAGGTTGCATGCCTTGCGATCTTCTATAGGTTACATTTCGGTGAATGCTCCCAGGAACTGCACGATCTGATCCCACCATCTCCTTTTCATCATAGGACGAGCAGGCGTACGGCTCAGTACCATCCTTACCTCATTGGTATACCTTCTATTCGCACAAAACGTTTCAGTTCTACCTTTATAATGCGAACTGCTAAGGAGTGGAATACACTACCGTCGTCTGTCTTTCCTGAAAACTATAATCTGGGTCTCTTCAAGTCAAGAGTGAATAGGTGCCTTCTAGACCTTTGTGCTTCATCTTCGGCCACATCGTCACTTACCAACAGGTGAGATCGTGGTCAAACAAAGGTCTATCAACGTTAAAAAAAAAAAAAAAAAAAAAAAAACGAGACGGATCTTAGTAGATTTCGTTATGCTACGATTTTTCCATATCTTCCTCAGCTTATACACGGCGGACCTAGAAATCGCCATACGCCGCTTGATTTCGCCAACGCATCCACCATTGTTTGTGATCGAAGATCCGAGGTAAATGTATGATTGGACCACATCACAGTTTGCGATTTGCTTGACTTCCGGCAAGTTGTTATTGATACGGTCAACAATTATCACTTTCGTTTTGCTGCGGTCGATCTTCAGTCCAAACTCGAGGCTGATGTTTTATATCTTGAAAAGACTACCTTTCCCTTACAGCTTTGCACTCATCTTCCAATCACCCTGTGTAAGTGTCTAAGTTTTTTTCACAAACGCCATCTATTGAGTGTGTGCGCGTTTTACGCGGTAATTACAGTTGCAGGAGCTAGGTGACTCTAGCTATCATTTTCTTGCTAGCGGCATCTAGCGCCCAGGTAAGGCAACCAAAATAGCCCGCAGAATAGCCCGAGTTATGGCGGTCACGTTTTGTTGTATGGCATGAGGTATCTGTACTAGTATAGTATTATTTTATCTGTGGTATAGTGTAGGAAGGCCTCTCTCAATGGACTGACGACATTCTAAAGGTCGCAGGAAGTCTGTGGATGGAGGCGGATTACACTGTCCAGCAGTGGTCTTCTAACGGTTGATTATAATGAACCGTACCGATGAGACAGAAACATTTTTAAACGCAAAGATTTTTAAACAATAGAGGCTATTTAATAAAGAAATGTTTTTTACGTATTTAGCTACTAATTTGGTTTTCAGGAGAGCTTTTGAACAAGAGGCACTCCTAGGTAGGTAGTTGCACTGATAAGTCACGAAAACTCATTAGCCCTACACAGCCTTCGAAACCTTGTATCGGATCAGGTACAATCTACCACAGCTACATGGAATTATGGGATAATCTACAAGCCATGGTTCTTCATCTCTCGTGTACAATACATGCAGAATCCGATATTTCTATGCTAATGCTATGTGCACAAAACAAAATACAAAACTTGCGGGCTGGAAAATAACGTATTGTGGAAGATTCAGAAGCAACAGGTTGGAAAGAACATTAGAGATATAGGAGTGCTGCAGTAGCAAAAATTTTCTTTCTTTGAACACGTATTTGTTATGGGTTGTACTATTATTTATTCTGTGTAAGGGGTAAATCTTATTTTATTTTATCCAGTCAGTACATATAAGTGTCTCATGACCTGATTTTACCCGGATTAAGAATTCTGACAGAAATATCTTGAGTACTTCTTAGAAAATGGGTTGGATAGAAAGTGGTAGCCGATATAAATTAAAAGTTTTAAGTTTTTTTTTGGGAGTAAAAAACTTATTAGCATATACAATGGGAAACGATGATGTCTGCAGAAATAATAAATACTGTGTAGCAGACACCAACGCCCTCCCTATAAAAAATCCCTTAACATAAAATTATTTTTACACATTTAATTGTTTAATTGAAAGTGTAATTAGTTACCGAGTGAAATAAGTTTGTATGATTGGCTGTGTATATGTATGTGTGTGTGTGTATGTGTGCACGTGCGTGTAATGTGTTTGTGTATTGTGTGTGTGTTGTGCGTGTGAGTGTGTGTAAGTGTGAGTGCGTGAAGGAATGTGAAGGAATATGAAAGTGTGTATGTTTATTTGAATATTTGTGAGTTATTTAGGTTTAATAGTTATTAACATAACATAACACCCAAAAGTCCCTATATCAGTCTGGATCTCATACTAGGATACCCTGTGTCATGACTATCACGAACTACGAGTACCGTGGTACCGCATCACCCAGACACGGAACAAATATTTGCAGACCATACGAATAATTGTCAAAACAGTGAGAATCGTACCCGAAACCTTTCGCATCTCATCTGCCTGGTCGCCCGCCGCGCTACAGAGGTTACCTGAATTAATTGAGAAATACATTTTAGTTTGTAAAGAAAAACTGTATTTTGTCGTATTTTTTCCAGAACATAGTTTTTTCATGCCAGAAAACAAGAATTTTCTCCATAAATGCTGTGTTATTGGGTAGGTTCTAATACCACCTGAACGACCACTACAGTATTACAATGCGAATAGATATGTAGGTAGGGTCGGTTCGCTAGTTTACGGCCTCTTAGTGGACTTGGCAACTTTAAACGGTCAGAAAAAAATAATGTTACTGTTGATAATCTGTACTGATAATGTATTTTGATAGATAAAATATTGTAGTTTCTGATTTCAAAACTGGTTGACGCGAAGTGATCTTAGTTTTTTTTATAATAAATTTTAATCCCAAAAATGACCAAAACGCTAGTTTTCGGCCACAAATTTCAGTATTCGGCCACATGGTATTTAGTTTTCGGCCGCTACTTATAATGGATAAAAAAGTAAGATGAAGCTATTATAGTTACATTAAAAACTCGTTTTTTCGTAAAAATGTTTTTAGGCCTCACCAGAAAAACTATAAAAATAAACAAAATCAAAGTTTGACTTTGTTTTTTTTATAATTTAATTTGAAATGTCCTGTTAGGTAGAAGTTTAGGTACTCACTTCTCTGTCTTATAATTTTTAAGTCTTTAAATTTAAATCCTTTTATTACTCATACATTTTTCTTTTTTTTTTCTTTACTGTTGAAATAGTAATTACAGTTTTTTAAATTGTTAACAACCACAAGTCTTGCATCATCAACTATGGTTTTAACAATAATTATCATGTATTATATTTTCTCGATCAGTGTATGCAATTTAATGAATTATGTAGTAATCACAGCCTTTAATTCAAAATAACTAAAAACATTTCAAGTTGATCAAATTGATTACATATTAATTATAAGTAGCAGTCACTAATTTCGAATAGTTATAAGCATTTTAAACATTAAAAACACATTAATAATTTGACGTTATCACTATTATATATTTTTTTAAAGATGGCCATTATTTAACATTAACATGAAGCTTTAACAATTAGGTACCTACATTCAATCTTTTTAACCACCCCAATTGAAAATATAATCACTAAAAACTAAGACAAATGAATTAATTAGGAATCAATATTGCATGCATTGCATTAGAAAGGCTTATCTTGAAGGGTTAGTTGTTTGAGTCCTAAAAAATTTGTAAATTTAAATGATACTATTTAGTGCAGAAATCACATCTTGTATTCCTTTCTGCATTTTCTTCTGTGTGGCTTATTAAAATATGATCACACCGGTACTTTATTCTTTCGTTTTCTTTATTGACTTTATACTTTTGTCACCTTTCGTGTTGAAACTTCTGCTTTCTTCAACTGCTTATCTGATCTCTTTCCAATCTCTTCAATTTTGACTTCCTTGTCTTTGTTTACGCACTTCTATCCTTTATGTTGTCTTTTTTTTATCTTTAGGCTTTTTGGCATGTTTCAAGACGAAATTGCTGCTGGCGTACGTATATTAATAGTTTTCCTTCGGGGATCCGGTATAAATAAGTATTTATTAAAAGCCTCTCTATATTCCATAATTGATTCTGGCATTTTGCTTGTTATTTAATAAGGTGTGTTATACTTTGTGTCAGAGTCAGCGTATTGCTCCGAGTTACTATAGCGTCACTGTGTATGCAGGAATGCGGCTACTAGTAACTCTTTGTTTGAATTTGATGGTGAAATTATGTTGTCTTTATAAGTCGGGATTTCATGAAATTTTAAAGGTTCTTCTATTATGGATAGATTTGGTGGTAGAAAATCAGCAAACTTAATCGGCTAGTCTTGATTTGTTTGACTTTGTGTATAGTGTCACAGTTTTAAGTTTTTGGGATATTCCGCTCAATTTATTTCATTTCCGCTCAGATTCTTCTCAATTTCTGGTTGTTTTTTCATCCTCAACTAATAGAGATGTCAACAAATTAATTTTGGAATTTTTCCTGTCTTTCGAACATGTTTCTTGCAGAACATCGTCATTTTGGATTTCAGAAGTCCTTTTCTCGAGTTTTTTTCATCTTCTTTAGAATCACAGACATGTTTGTTTTTTATAGCCAGAGTTGGTTTTAAATGTTAAAAAACTTTCTTTTGTGAAACGAAATCTACGTTCGTTATTTCGGGTTTTTCTCAGTTTAAATTCTCCAGTGTGTTTTGGAGACATTTAGTATAATCCACTGCATACTATGAATTTAATTTGATTAATGTTTTGCGGTATAAGTGTTTTATTGTATCCCGGAACAGTGCACAAAAATTTGTCTTTGCGATAGATCTATGTATTTATGTAGGTACTGACTTTGTTAAAAACTATATTTGATAATTTAATACTATTAGTTAAAACCTGAAGAAAAAATAACTATTAATATAGAAATTATACTTAGAAAATCAATCTAGAACACTTATTATAATTTATGCCTATTTGGCTTAAAATTGTGGCCGAAAACTGAATGACGCTATTCAGTTTCCGGCCACAACTTTTCCATACAAATTCAGGTAGGCCGAAAACTGAGTTACAATTTTATTTCTGTTTTAGTTTCCGGCCATCAATAAAATGGCCAACTTTGATTCATCGCTATTTATTCATACTGATGTACTTTGGTGGCCGAAAACTAATAAGCTAATCCATCACATGGCTCATAATCGGAAACAGAAGAGAATTTCGATATATGCGTAGCCAAATAAAAGAAAGAGACAATTGTATTATAGGCTGTGTTATGCTAGTTTTCGGCCACTAGGCCGAGAACTAAACATTTTGGAAATTTTCGATGCTACTTTCCGGCCACCTTAATTATCGTAGTTTTAAATCAAATATTGCAATAAACATAGTGGTAATATGTTAATAAATCATTTCTACAGTCAATTAAATGCACATCAACATCATTTACTTACAAAAACATTAAAAAAATACCTTGGAGTGAAACGCGTGTCACTAATTTTTTCCTACAATTACGCATGCGGTGACAGGTTCGATGCTGGCGTCAAACTGATAAATTCACTAAAAATTACTAGTGAAGGTTATTTAGCCGAAAAAAAAACCAGATGTCATGCAACTATTTCTAGATGAATTGATCATACTTTCGCACAAAAAAATTGCTAGGAATCGCTATTATCTCCATTTTACTATAGAGACTTCGCCAAAAGGCCGAAAACTAAAGGCGGCCGGCTAACTAGCGAATTGACCCTACCTACTTGTAGCATACAGCTATAGTAGCACAGTATGGACTGGGCACTAGATCCCTGTGTTCCAGGAATGTGCTGCGCCTGTCGACCGACGATAGCCATTGTATAAAATTTTACAATGAAATTGGATTTGCTGCACTTATGGGATTTTGTATTGTGAAGTGGCGTCAGTACAAGAGACATAATGTTATGAACAGCACAAATAAACAGTTTAAATGTTCAATCGTTCACTGAATGTTTTATTATTATTTTTTTATTTGCAGTTTACTCATTCGTATTTCAAGTAAGGTCCAACGTTTTGCTTGAGGCGTGGAACTCAAACTTTATTGTGTTTTTTGTTCATCACAGCTCATCAACACATCTTGAGATAGCGAAACCTAATTTTGCGGAAACTATGAGGCATAAGATGCATGTTTTATTTTTTTATTTTTATACTACTACTACTAATTACTGAACAAGCAGATGGCCCACCTGATGTTAAGCGGTAACCTCTGCCTATGAACAGTGCATTACCTCATAGGTCACGTCCACCTAGGACGCGCCCTATGTGGCTTTGCACTGCGCCCGCCACCGTGAGACATAAAGATGAAAAGTCTCATGTGCCTGTAATTTCACTGGCACCCATACCCTTCAAACCGGAACACAGCAATGCGAGCACTATTGCTTTGCGGCAGAAATAGGTATGGTGGTAGTACTTCCCCGGACGAACTCTGATTGAAAGTGTCTCATCGCTGAAAAAGTAGAAAAGTCGAAGCACGTGCGGTATTTAACTTGATCTAATACTTAGTCGACTCGTCATCATAGTATTCGTTCGTACCTATCACACGGGCCAATTTATAGTGGTTGGTCTAAAATAAAATTAACTTTGGTAACCGTTCAAAGAAAAATTGCTTCTTTATAGCGTCCCGAGGGACTACTTGAGACCCTTAGTGGAAACACGGAAAAAGGAAGATGGAATGTTACTATAGACATCAATGGATGGAATAGTGACACTCGAGGTTGAAAACTGGTCCAACGAACATCTCAGCATGTGCATAAAAATATTTCGACGCGTCGGCTACTCTCAATTTATTTTTCACTAATATAAAGTGATGAAAGCACACCCCGTACAATCCATACAACGCATAAAACTGTACTCTCTTACAAACTGTCACATAAAATGTGCGTGGTCAAAACAAAAAATGACTCGGCTAGAATGAGGAACCCCACATTCAGCCACCAAAGAATTTAACTACCTACTAAAATAGGTTCAGCCACAGATCTGCGGAACGGGCTGCGGGGACGCAGATCGCGCGTGGCGGAGTGTTGCCGTTCTGTACGTAGTAAATATTTGGTGCGACAGAGTTTCGTCCGGTTTTTCAAAATTGTATAAAAATACACGTAAATAGTGGTCACCCCACTATTTACGTGTATTTTTATACAATTTTGCAGATACTGAACTTGCAGATTTTTGCTTAACCAAAACTTGAAAAAACGCGTTTTCCCAGAGATGCGACCAAACTAGACCGATTTTTCACTTCCATAAAAATATAAACCAAGTTTCATCAAAATCAGTTAGTTAGAGCCGTTTCTGAGATTACGAAATATGTTTTATAAAGAAAACATTGCTTGTGTAGGATTGAGGCAAGGAAGTATTTAGGAGGTATGGTAGATTCTTCGCTCGAATCCGTTTAGTCGTCCGTGGCAAACGGTGTTGGTGTCACAATTACTTATACTTTTTATATATTTGCGCCTTATTTAGTTTATTGTGTCTCTGTTTGTTTACCCAAATAAATAAAATAAAATAAAATAAAAATAATCATATTTTTGGCCGTGCTGTGTAATATCGTATTACTCTATCCCATTTCTCTCTAAGCACAAGCTACAAGTTGGAAAACTCGTAAACTTGGGAAGATATCCCAAGTTTTAATAACATGTTATGGGAACAATACCCGCTTTATCTTTTTGAATTAGTTTGTTTTGTCATTACCAACTTTTGTTGGATAATTGATGTACAGTAATATATCCACTTACTGAATTATTAATACAACTAATAAGAAGGTATATCATCATCATCATTTTCACAATATTATGTTATTGCCTATACCACAATGCCTCAAGACTAAGTCTTTAATCAGTGCGTCCTACCTATGGTGCCGAGACGTGGACACTCACGGTAGTGCTAATCCACCAGTATAAGGTTGCACAGTGAGCTATGGAACGGGCTATTCTCCGAGTTTCTCTGAAAAATAAAATCCGAAATGAGATTATCCGACAGATAACTAAAATCACTGTCATAGTCTACCGGTTTAGCAAGGTTAGGGTACTATTATTTATTCTGTGACTGAAGTGGCAATGGGCTGGTCATATATGGTGGAGAAACGACAGCCGTGGGGTAAGCGAGTTCTTGAGTGGAGACCGCATCTTGTCAAACGTAGCGTGGGGCGCCCTCTGGCTAGGTGGAGCTATGACCTACGGATGGCGGCGAGCAGAAAGTGGATGCGAAGAGCCGAACACCGGGCTCAGTGGCGCGTATTGGGAGAGGCCTATGTCCAGCAGTGGACTAGTGTGGGCTGATGATGATGATGATGATGATAATTATCAGCCCGCAGAAGACAGCTGCTGGACATAGGCCTCCTCCATAGAATACCACGTCGAACGGTCTTGAGCAGCCTCCATCCACCATTTTCCTGCGAGATTTATAATATATTTGGTCAATCGAGAGGGAAGCCTTCCTCTTTTGCGTCATCCGGTTTGTGGTCGTCACTCGAGAATCTTTATTTTCCAACGGTTATCAGTTCTACGTGCTAAATGGCCTGCCCATTGCCACTTGATAACAGTAATATTGGTTCTTCTTAGGATTTCTTCATATTGAGTTATATCATCTAGTGTAACTCCATAGCTCTCTCTATGGTCCGCTGCGCAACATTTGTCAGTAAGTCATCACTGTGTGTGTCATTGCGTGTCACAGATTATAGGGTTTGCAAAGAAAATCCACGTGAACGTAAGAGAAGAGACGTATGAAAAATATAAACTACTGTTTATTGTTTTCTAGAATCTCTCTCACCTATAAATCATCGAGAAAATAATATTCTGAATGAGTATGGGCGGCACGTGAACAACGGGTTGGAATTCAAAGTGCGCCGCGGGCATTCTCGAGGCTGCCATAAATATAGTGGTTGAAAGTCGGGTAAGGGACACTTTGCAATGTTTATACGGCGTACAACCATCGTGAGGTAAACGGACTGTCGCCCTTACACGTCTTTTTATATAAGTTAATTAATTAAATCACCAGCGTCAAAAAATGTATGAACCTGTTTCCTCAAGATTAGTTCAAAAAAATACGACCTGTAATACGCGAGTGCCAACATAATACATCGGGACAATTGAAAGGAAATTCTGCCAGTTGTTGCAAGGATTCGCTCGCTTCGCTCGCTTGGTCAATTACTCGCAAGGAATTAACACATAGAATGTTATGACAAATGGTCTTAAGCCGCCCCCATATACCGACTTCTTGCGTCCGAAACTAACTAACTACGAATACAAATATGAAAAGTAAATACAACGTAAAAGAGCGTATCTTTAGATTCAAACTAAAAATTGTTTTTCTTACATGTTCTATTATTACCAAGCTTTTTTTGATCGAGGTGACGAAATTCCAATAAAATTTAAAAGCCAGCAAAGTCTGCAGAATCCCCGGTGAATGGAAAAAAGGTTTTCTCCTAAAATAGGCGAAAACAATACCCTTATGTCTATTGATATTACAGCGCAGACATTTTTTTTGCACGAACGATAATTGAAATCCAATATTGTGCGTGATAACATTAATTGAACTATTGGTTTTTAAGACTTGGACCGAATAGTGGCCGGGAGATATGAGGCCTCGAGGCAGACCATCTGCCCGTTGGGCAGACGAAATTGTGCAGACAGTAGGATCCGGCTGGCGCAAAACCGCCAGGAGTGGCGTTAAGGCGTCGATGGAAGTGAAATTATGTCACTATATAACTCAATAAAGTTCAGGTAAGTTAGTAAGTGACAGAATAGCGCTCGGGAAACGAAAAAACAGCAAAAATAACGTTTTTTTAATTTAAAAATCATTAGGAAAGCAATTTCCAAAAATAAAACCAAGGTTCCCTCGGCGTTGTGTTATTTAATATACTGAAGGCAATAATAACATAACATTTTGTGATTAACAGTTTAGGAGAAAAATGGTTATTACTACGAAAACAGAGGCTACTTTGCTAATTTATTTCTTAAATTTTAAGTAATTTTTTCAAATTTTTGCTAGCAGGGTGACATGCTTTATATTATTTAAATTAACATATATTTTATTGGAGATTTTTCTACAAGGATAGTGGATGAAAAAGGTTTAAAAAAAACAGCATAAATGTCTTTGTACGTAGAACTTTTGCATCACTTACCTGCTCAAATATACCTTCCAGGATTTGAATTATCATGATCATCCCAAGACAAGAACCATCCCACAACAAAAAACGGAGCTTTAAAAGTATATTACGTTGGTACTCAACTGAAACTCAACAACATTTTAACATTATTATTATTATTATTATTATTATTATTATTATAAAAGACCGGTCTGTCCCATACTTCGTTATTGGATTGATTACTGTACGTATTGTGTCTTTTGATGTCTCAAAGTTAAGAGTAGATAATCTTTTGGGCCCGTTATTAGATACCTCTTTGCTTTGTCATCGCAAAATGTAAGCCGAACCCTTAAAAAGGTATGAGTGTGTAATTTGGGACCTTTTGAAAAAAGCTTTTCATTGAAAAACTCTAGAAAATAGCGTAAGGATTTTCGTCTCATAGATCTCTTATGAAGATTTTAGTTTTAATAAAGAAAGCCTGGTTAGATACTCAGCAGCACGAATTACATACATAGACACACGCCTTTTTCCCTGAGGCAGAGCCTCAATGGGCCTCTTTTCACAGTGGGTTGCACCATCGTGGAATATAGACGTGACAAGTGGTTGCATATAAACTAAACTTGAACAAGTATGATAATTATTTTCAGAATTTTTTATTTTGAAATTTAAATTTTTGTTCTTAAAATATTTACTGAGGGCTAACAGCAACACGATTGTTTGCTGTCTGTACGTCTGTCTCTGACTCTGAGTTGTGAGAATAATTTTACACAGACTTGAAATTCTCGATTGATGAATATCAAATCAAAGCAACCTATTTGCAAAATGGTGAAGCTTTCTAATTAGAACAGGTACGTTCCTTAAACAGCTACTGGACTTTAATTAAGTAGTTATCTTGCGAAAATTTCTCGTAACTGCTTCAATAGGTATACTTGTAACGATTGTCAAACTTATAATTGCAAATAATAGAAATGTCACTGATACAGGGAATCATTACACGTTAAGACTTCAGACTTGATATTAATAATAACAGATTTTACGGTTTTTATTATTGTTTATGTGAATAGATAATGTGTCATATTAATGTCATAATAATTCATCTAATCTGGCAGGAAAACATAAACGAAATAAGTTTGTTGTGTAAAATATATCTTCGAATACAAGCTTTTATAAAATTAGTGATCGTAACCGTGTGCTGATCAAAATGAGCCTAAATACGGCCAGTCTACTATTATCCCTCGAGGAGTTCCGTTGTCCACCTTCCGTCTCCATCATCAGATCAGCTCACTGTCACCATAATAATTGCATTGTCATCGGAACTAAATTAACTTAATTAGGTATGCAAAATACCATCTCAATCGGTTGAGGATAACTGCTTTAAAATTCAGTTGCAAGATTCCACCGGACAAACATATACATACGATGCAAGTTAAATAAAAGCTTTTATTTTATAAAATTAGTGATCGTAACCGTGTGCAGATCAAAATGAGCCTAAATACGGCCAGTCTACTATTATCCACATCGAGGAGTTCCGTTATCCACCTTCCGTCTTCATCATCACATCAGCTCGTTGTCTGTATGTCAAATTACAGCTCAATCGGTTGAGGATAACTGCTTTAAAATTCAGTTGCAAGATTCCACCCGGACATACACCGCAAGTTAATATGACGGTTATAAAAAAAAAAACTTTACTCTTTATAAAGTTGCCATAATTGTTGTAATTTGATAATTTTCATTTTATTAAACAATAACATTGCTTTTCATATTTAAAAATGTTATCATTTATCATCTTTTTATCTTAACGTCCTAAGTAAAGACGTCTAGTACCTAAAGACCTTTGCTCTACAGCACATATTTTTAAAACCAGTAGTTGTTACACAGTTAAGCTCTGCAAGCACTCTTGAAATAGCCACTTAAAACAGCAGACAATGTTATTATTTCCTGTTAAACCTCGTCGTTACGCCATTTATAAATTCTCTGAGGTATTACAACGGAATTTACATAATTTGTTCAAACTATTTGACAGTTCTCTCTGCCTGTCAAACTACCGTCTACGAAACCTTATACACAAACAATACTTAGTTAAGTACCTACCTCTGCTAGAAGGGACAGAGGTGTCACCGTAGATACCGATGACGGATTTGACAAGGGTCAAACGGCGTCTTCTGAGCCTTTTCACGGTGGCCATATATCAGTTGGACGATATCTTGGAAAGATTACACATATATACTCATCGAGTCTTTTGTGTAGCGAGACTCGAAAATCTTTCAGTGCAGCGATAGTTAAAAAATGCATTATGCTTCTAAGAATATAAATGTTTCTGAAATATTCGCAAGCGCCATAATGAAGTTCGAACTGAATTGGTCTCGTTAAGATCGCTGTTTCTTTCAAAACGCATTAAGAAGATTACATGCTCACTCAGTAACAGTAAAGGTTACAAACTTGATGTTAATACAGTAATAACTTGAGGATGTAATCTAAATAAATCGTAGACAAAAAACACTATTGTTTTTTTTTTTTTTCGATAGCTTTATTTTTTGAAATTGGCCCTCCTAAACCCCGTTTTAGGTCCCTCCTTCGATTAGAGAACATAATATAAAGCGTAAATTTATATACTATTTAGTAGGTTACCACATTAATTAGATTACTATAAGAGAATTTATTTTTTATATTTGCAAGTTTAAAAGCAAAACGAAGTTTTATCATTTATCGCTTACGTCAGTTACTTCCGAGCTGAAGATATCTATATCTCATCATTTCCCGGGTTCAAGTGAGCAATAGCACTGTCACTTTATTGCAGCTATTGTTTTCTTGCTAGAATCCACCCATTCGGTATTTTAACATATCACCTTAACTAGCTAATTTTGGGTTACCTTTAAATAAATAAATAAATAAATAATGCTGGACAGTTCACACACCATTATCTAGCCCCAAGCTAAGCAGAGCTTGTGTTATGGGTACTAGATAATTGATATACTTAATACAATATATAACATAGATAGATATTATTATTATACATAGAAAATACCCAGAACACCCTGAACAAATATCTGCAGATCGCATAAATATTTGTTCCGAGGCGGGAATCGAACCCGCAACCTCCTCACAGGAGGGCCTCGTCGCAGGCGAGCGTTCACCCAGCCCGCCACAGAGGTCGTCAATGTAATGTTAAGCGATATCTATGAGTATCGCCATATTTCAGCCAGTGCTAGAATAGCTCAAAGGCCCATGATTATTTCCAATTTCAATCCTGTGACAGTAGTCATGATCATTACCTATCCAATTTACATTCCCTTTGAATCAAAGCAGGCTTAGTTCACTGAACAGTAAAATATGAATAGAGTACCTAATGTAATTAATCTCTAAGTACAAGTCTCCTGTTTTCTTGTACCTAATCTACATCCAATACTATATAACGTAAAAAAAAACTCATCAAAAAAATCATGATACTACCAAGATTTACTATTTGGCGACAAACGAATGTTTTTTTTTTTTTTATATTTATTTATCATTTAAACTTACTATTAACAATAGCACTTCAAAAAAAACACAAAGGTTTGTAAACAAATAATGCTATAAAAAACGTAGATGTCGTAAAACTATTTATAGGCCGGAAACCGAGTGTAATTGCTCATTAAACATGTACACATGTATATGTGAGTGTCTCACTATGCAGCCCTAGGGTGAGCAGATAGTCTGTGGCTGTTTGTAAAGTGCAAAAATTGCTGTACAACCATACCTTCGTGCATCTCGTCATCAAAAGTAGGGCACTCCATTCACAATACTTTGCAAAGAGCCGGAACCGGCCCGCTTGCAACTTTGATGAGTTCCAAGTACGCCTCTCAGGATACAGATTGTTGTCAAATATTATAATGGGATTCAGATTCAAATTATTTCGTATAAAATGCAGAACTTATTTTTGGTTCCACAGTTTCCAGTTATGAATGAAGTATCAAATATTTATTAGGTAACACTGTAATGCAAACTCTATTAAGTGGTTAGGTTCAATTTCAGCTTGAGCTCTGCTTTTTTTAACCCCAAAACGCAAAATCGACGTGGTGTTATAAGTTTGACGTGTCTGTGTGTGTGTGTGTGTGTGTGTGTGTGTGTGTGTGTCTGTCTGTCCCATTGTAGCTCCCGAACGGATGAACCGATTTCGTGTTTTTTTTGTTTGAAAGGTGAATTTGTCGGGAGTGTTCTTAGCTATGTTTGATCAAAATCGGTTCAGCCGTTTCATTGCGTTGAGGGTTTTTTAATTTTTACAATATTAATTACTTGTTATTTGCATAATATATTGTAAACGAGTAATATTTGTTCTATATACAAAATATATATTTTAAGATCTTGGAAACGTCTGCCTTTCCTGAAAACCATAATATGGATTTATTCAAGGCAAAAATTATTAAAGATTTATTAAGAGTGAACTGATATACCTTCTAGATCTTTGTGCTCCATCGTCGGCCACATCGTTACTTACCAACAGGTGAGATCGTGGTCAAACAAAGATTTATCAATGTAAAAAAAAGGTCCTTGCTTTATATGTAGTTTATAGTATAAAGGAAACCGCACTCCGTGAAATTTATTTCGGACTACGTTGAGTTTTATGAAACGATCCTGTCTCATTTTAACGTTTCAACCAAAAATATCGGATTAGGATTAACCATAATACCTCCTACGTAGGTAGGAATTTAAGTAAGGGTTAGGTACCTAAAGAAGCGATAGCCTTTATTATGACGTTAGTAATATGTCGGTGCAGAGCCCTAAAGTATATTATAAAGTTCACTGCAAAAAATGAAAATAAAGCAGATACCAGTAAAAACCTTACATCCTATGTAGCTACGAAGTAACTACGTTTTAGCTGAGACTTGTAAAAGTGTCCAAATGATGTGAATTTGGAGTATTTTTATACCTTGGTTTTATAGATCGCTGAAGTGCCGACCACCACCACTCTTCAAAGAGTGTAACGACGAAGAAGAAGAAGAATATATCGGTGATTTACAACCTAACATCAAATTAATACAGTTTATGTTCATCTCCATCATTTACGGTTGTCATGACAGCCGGAAACCCTGGCTTTAGAGATGAGTAGGCGCTGTGTGTGTAGATAAAAGCCTTTTTAAAAGCACCGTGGAGTCTATTTATGTTGAGATAATTTAACAATATTTATTCTTCAAAGAGAAAATCTGAACAACTTAATGTATTTTTTTCATATGTCTAGATAATTCAATATTCGCTCAAAACTGAGCTCAGAGAATTTATAACTTTTTATTATTATATTTATAATTTATAACGGTTTTATAATCAAAAGTCCTGAAATAAGGTACAATAAATTCGTAAATTGCGTCTATTTCGTTTATTACCTGTGGTCAGTAGTGCCACTCACCAGTTATCAATAGTACTACCAGTAGAAACGCGTGTTATTTATCCCTCTTAGTACTTACCGCCTCAGAGATTTCAGCAAGCACTTCAGGAGCATTTAAGTTCACTAACTGAAGGTGCTTTGAAATACCATAATGTGCGGTGAATCAAAGGTTAGAAGGAAATCCGAATAATACATAGTAAAGAGGTCAGAGAGAGAGAGAGATAAATAGATAACACATAGGTCAGCCGTGGTGTTTCCGGTCTAAGAATAGACGTCTCTGTCTCCTCCTGTGGCTGTCGTAAAGCCGACTAATTCAATTAAATTCATTTATTCATACCATAGGCTCACTTAGAACACTTAGTCAAGTCAAACAAAACACAAAACTCAAATTAATACAAAATAAAATAAAACAACCAAGCTCCGTAGCTACAATAGCATTTTAAATATATTAGTTCATAGACTAAGGGATAACAAACGAGATGGGCAGCAGCATTCACCAGAGTACTCAACACCAACCGCCTGCCTCAATACCGGTGCCTGATCACCGATCTGCCTGTGATTGGCAAATCCCCCATTGCATTCTATGGAGGAGGCCTCGTCCAGCAGTGGGCGTCTAAAGGCTGTTGATGATGATGATGATGGCATAGTAGGTTTACCATTCACAATTGAGTTTATTGAACAAACGTGGAATTGCACTCGTCGCGTCGACACTGTCGCACAAAAGCCGTTTCTATACAAAGTTCAAATGAGAGTTCATAGAAGTTGTACCTACATGCTCACACGAACTAAACAACCTCTGGATTATATTTTGTCTTACAAAACGCACTGTACATAAGTTTTTTGCGAAAAATATATTTTTCGATACAAGCTTTTATAAAATTAGTGATCGTAACCGTGTGCTGATAAAAATGAGCCCAAACAAGGCCAGTCTACTATTATCCTTCGAGGAGTTCCCTTGTCCACGTTCCGTCTCCATAATCAGATCAGCTCGCTGTTACCCTCATATTGTATTGTCATCGGAACTTGACAGGTATGCCAAATTGCCAACAAACGGGGAAATTAAGATTTTCAAAGTATCCGCTAGGGGCGCTTCAAGAATGTTCCATACCAAAATCCGTGTAGTGGACACCACACGCGCGTATAGTTGCTTGCAAGTAAAATTTGCAGATACGAGGCTCAGTTCGATTGTGGGTGCAGGTGGTATTTTCTGAGGCCCTTGAAACAGTCAACAAAAAAAGCGAACCTTACATTAGTCGCATATAAATAAATAAATAAATAATGCTGGACAGTTCACACAACATTATCTAGCCCCAAGCTAAGCACAGCTTGTGTTATGGGTACTAGATAACTGATTAATACAATATATTACATAGATAGATATTTTTTATTATACATAGAAAATACCCAGAACACCCTGAACAAATATTTGTTCCGAGGCGGGAATCCAACCCGCAACCTCCTGCGTCGCAGGCCAAGCTTCGTCCGCCGCGCCACAGAGGTCGTCAAACCTCATAATATATAATGTGTAACATCTGATATCTCACCTCCTTGCTAATAAGCAACATGGCTGATAATACCAACTTCTCGGAAAAATGTGCGCTTCTTGTAACACACTTCCGTCCCTTTTTATGAAATCACTCCCTCAGATTGCAGGAAAGCGAGAGGAAAGATGTTAAAAATAAAAAATCTGAAGAAGAACAGTAAAGTATTTATTTTATTTTATTTTTACAATTTTAAAGAAACTAACAGCCAAACACAAACTATGGTATTTATATATAAAATAACATGTTTAAACATTGTTAGCGCCACTTGTATGTGCATTCCTTTATTTTTCTACCCGCCTTATTTTCACATTTCTTGCATCTATCTCTGTCTTGCTTCGAACGGCCGCATTGGCATCGTATGTCTGTCTGTGATCACGCCTTGTCGATTCAGGACGTTTCGCGCTCTTTTGTTTCCAATTTTGGGAAAACACCATTATCTTCAACGAATACTAAGTTACAATCACGCGGTAAGCTTCCTGCCGCGCCGCGTCCGTACCGCATCCGCGCCGCGTCTACCGTTATCGAAGGCCGCAACTAACTCCTCAACGAGAAGACTAAAGAAAGAACAGCCGTGAAGAAGCGCTACCAGGCTTGGTCACCTACTCGGACGGCCTACCAAAGGCAGAAGAACGTACCCCGGACTGGATACCACTGAGCTGTATCGAGGTGGTCGTAGCTTGCATAGTGCAGTGCTTTCAAGCAGCAGACGAAGGTCAGTCTTGTTAATTCCTTACTCCCGCGAGTGGAGTCGCGTGTGACTATACAGTTTAGTTACCGCGCCGACACAAACATGTTAAAAACCAGAAGGCTAATTATAATTTTATACAAATGAAAAACATATTATCATAGGTGCTAACCAGTTTTATTGAATAACTGTATCTCATCTTCATACACAAGCGTCTTTTTTATAGAGCTTATTGGTTTATTGAAACATTTAACAATGCGTGACTGGGATTCGAACCTACGATTTTGGGATCGGCAGGTGGGGGTCATTATCCACCACACCATCACTGCGAGGGTACTAGTAGTCGGCTAGTACAGTTGACAGGACGGTTGTAGATGAACTCTGTACAAATAGCACTACAATATAGAACGCGTGCTTAAGCCGTCCAGATGTTCGCTCGTCTAACATGAAACCTAACAAGTATTTCCTTAAAATTATTACCAGTCACAAAGACCGTAGCTTTGTAGTGGTAAGTCCTCGCTCCAGTATTTCGCAATGCAATTAATAGCAGAAAGGCATAGTTCGCATTCAGTCGATCCCTGTATGACTTTGAGAGTCGTTGGTTGCGAATGCTTTGATTCGATACTTTTCTAGTACCTCTAAACCACAGATTTCAGCCTAATATTGAGCTTGTTGAATACAACAAGCTCAATATTAGGCTCAATATTAGCAATATTGACATAATTAATGTTCAAGCTTAATAAAGCTTGAACATTAATTATGTCAATAATGTCATCGGAATTATGTAAGTTCCCCCCGAACATATCGACGTCTTACGTCGTGATCGTTTATCGATAAACGGGTATGAGTTGAGTTAGTATATTTTGGGGGACTCCTAACATCACTATTCAATAACTCTCACGGTTTCAGACTTCCTGAAAAAATTTACCCTTTATATATTGTATACCCTTATATACCCTTTACCCTTTATTTACCCTTTATATACCCTTACCACCGCATGACCCATTCTTCTCATATTCGAAATTCTTGTTAAGAATTGAATACCAAATGTTTCTGCAAATATTATCAAAATCGACCGTTAAATGGCGCCGCTGCAAACTTCCCCCCTTTTGGGAGAAATACACCTCCAAAAAATCAATCATCAAGTATATCAAGTTTGTGCAAGATTCGTTGAAAAATACGACCTGTACGCGAGTACCAACATACATGCATACAACCGGACAGATGAAAGCAAATTGTGGCAGTTGTTGCATGGATCACTTTGCTCGCTTGGTCAAACATAATAAAAAAGTTTTCCCATGGAAAAGTTTTCCTCCACCAAGCCTCCACCCTATAAAAAGTCGATATTATGACACGAAAACAAAACATTCCCAATTTGAAAACCTTTATAAAACAGATGTGTCTCGTCAAGCCCGTGACAGCATCAGAATGTTGTGTAATTGTCTTGGAAGAATGGAATTGTCTACATTCATACGTGTTACATGTTATACTTACAGCAAAACCGCAGTGTAACAACACATACAGTATTCCAACTTGTATGTTTGCAGCTCGGTCTCATTTCCCAATTCAAAATAGTATTTTATCACCAAGTTACATGTTATAACTTTAAAAATACACGTTATAACTTTAAAAAACAATAAAGTGAAAATAGATAAAAATTAAGACGTTTCTTTCAAAAATTTCGTATTGAATAACAAGTTCTAGTCTTAGTTCTAGGCTAATATTTTTTTGTTGAAAATTACTAACATTTTACTGAGTGACAGCTAAGACGAATACAAGACCTATAACTTTAAAATTGATTAAAAAAAAATTGTCTCTATGATTTTCGCTTCCGTCTCTGGTAGTGATTTGAATCAGTTGTTAGATCGTTAGCAGCGGTCTTCAGGTAGCACAACTGTTTCATTGTCTTTTTTTAAAATGTCGTACATACCTTGTATTTGATGTATCATTCTTTCTGTAAATAAATGTATTTATTTTCATGAATATAAACTGTTTCTTTCCGGTTCCAAAAACTTCTTTAGCAATACTTCTTTGAATAAAACTGAACGTAAAAGTTTGAATTGCAAGAAATCTTTGCATAGGTACAATTTCTTTTCACTTTGAGTTGAGTATTACTTCGTCTCATGTATGCCTGCTGGAGGTTTTATAATTTCTGTTAATATAAAAATACTAACATGGATGTTTCTATAATGTTTGAAAGAGTTGCAGGAGTTAGTATGCTAGTTTAGTAGGTAGTATAATTATACTATGTTGTGTGGTTTTTCATTGAGGATAAACATTCTAGTGTCATAAATTATAAGCCTAGAAATATGTTTCTCACATAGACTTATGGCTAGATCTATGGTTTTTCCTACTTGCTAGGAAACACCGCCATTACGCCAATTGGATCTTTTCTTTACGGAACAAATAACACTCCGACAATCGCTAGCAGTATAGTGAATTATTTATGGCTAGCCAGCTAAGAAGATATATTGCAGCCATCTCATGCCCATATAGTCATGGTCTTCTAGTTATTATATTTATCTGTTGGAATGCTGTTATTTATCAAAAGTTTGAAAAAGAACACACGACTCAAATTAGCGCAAGTAGAACATTTGTTTCTTGAATAATTTGATTATTATTTCCTCGAAATTTAGATAAAAGTACTATACAAGACTCGGCAATTAACTGATTCGACTGACGCCTCATCTTTTTAAAATCACTTGGGAAAGACTCGGCTGCGGCTTTTCCTTCCAATACTACTTGGCCATAAATTGCTTAGTTTCTGGCCTCGGCAGTAATGTACCTACTATTATTTTACAAAAGAAATAATAAAAAGATAATAAATATAAATAATTGTAATTATGAGTATACAAAGTGTAGGAATGCCCTTTCTCGATGTACCGACGATTTAATTTAACGTCGCTGGACGGCAGAAGTCGGTGGGTGGAGGTGGCTCAGGACCATCCGTCGTGGCATTCTGCGGGACGCCTATAGCCTCCTTCCTGCATTTACAGGCTATATAAGTGTACTGCTGGAGCCTGTAAATGCATTGATGTCCATATTACTATAAATTATATGATATACGAGATAACCACGCCCTCCAAATTTTAAGTCTCTACGACCAGCGGTTTAGGCTGTCCGTTGTCACTCAGTCAGTCAGTCAGTCAGGACATTGCCTTTTATATATTAGATTTATGTTATAATTGTATGATGATGAAACATTAAAAAATATTGCATAAAAGCCAGCTATTCACAAGTCAGCCGATAGACAGCGTACGTGACACTACAACATGCTCCTTAGAGGCTCGTTCTTCAGAGATACATGACGATTGTGCTTGATAGCTCTTGAGGCATTGTGCTCGATATTATTCGATATTCGTGTTACCTTTGTGCTCCGATTCTAAGGGTAAACTTGTGTCTGACTGGGAATTCCGAGAAATCATATACTAACATAATACTAGTGGTTCGGTCCGAACTGAGACCTCGCAAATACACGCGATTTAGGTAAGTTAGCTTATTTCTTTCGTAAAAATATCGATATATGTGAGTATATCCACATAAAATGAACATTTATAAATACAGAATTGAAACTATCGTGGTTGGGAATCATATTAAAAGATAAACGGCTAATTACCACTATTATTCGTCACTTTGCTGACGTTTCGAGACTGAGTTCAGAAGCCTCTTCATCATGAGCACCGCCCGCGACCGCGTTCGACGGTGGTATTTATAAATACATAAAAAGTTAGACCTACAACGTCGTTCAAATTCCTAGAAACGGGAGGTCAACAATGGATGTTATACTGGTTATTATTTTATAGAGTACAAGTTTCGAAATTCTTCAATTTTAGATTTTTCTCAGTATTTGTGTAATAAAAGCTACACACATACTATATTTCAGCGTTGTAGGATTAGTGGAAGTTAACGATAGGTTTTGATTTTTTTCATTTTCGATTTACCACAATATCTCAAAAACTACATAAGTTAAAAAAATATAAAAAATAGTTTTTAAATGTCGAAACAAGGGGCTTTCATACCCACGCCCCAAATGATATTATATTCTTTCTTTTTTTTTACCCCCTCATATCTCAACAACCCCCCTATCGATATAGCTCATAACTTTACCAACAAATTGTACTTATACTATCTACTCTCCAACCAAATTTCATGAAGATCGAATTAACGGTTCGGAAGTTATGCTCGGACAAACATACTTACATACTACATACATACATTATGAACTTGGAAATATCGGCGTTTATATGTATACATACATACAAACGCCGATTCATCCAAGTTGACTTAGAGAACTCGCTTCGCTCGTTCAATTATAAGTTAGATTTATAGCTCTTTCTCAATCATGCTTGGATATTCTAGTATTTTTTAGAACTTTCTTCGAGATGAATCACCCTTGCTGGCTTAGGCCGGTAATGTTAGTGCACTAGTAATGTGTTTATTATAATGGAATACAGAAATCAACTGTCATCAAAGAATATCCGGACATTGTTTGAGTAAAAATATATTTATTTTTGATAAATATTTGACGACCTCTGTGCTAAGATACAAGAGACTACGGCTTCGATTCCCTCTGCGTAACAAATTTTTGTATGATTTGAAAATACTGTAGCAGGTCTGGGTATTATGGTACCATGGTAATCGTAGTTCCTTATACTCACAACACAGGGAATCCTAGTGTGGGATCAGGACTATGTATGTGACTGTTGGGTATGTTATGCGCTGTTAGTTAGCTGTAGCCGCAACAAGGCGATGACGGACTGACGTATGTGTGCCTCGGTCCTCATTCTCGCGTTCCTCCCTTAACGCCTGACTAACAAGCCGCGGAATAAATATACTAAGGCTGCGTCCCCTGTAGGCAAACTGTGATTCGGCCACCCACTGAGACAGTAGGCGCGCGTAACGCTGCAAACTGCGTAGAGTGTGCGCAAAACTAGCAATCTATGAACACTCCATTTCAAATATATGGAAGGGCGTACTAAGCCGATACGCCGCTAACTCAGTCGGCAAAAACAGTTTGCCTACTGGGGACGCAGCCTAATAAGCATTGTGCTGATGGCAAGCAATGTTGAATTAAGACTAATGTGGTTAGAACTGGTATTTATTCTGTGGTAGCCACTTGTATTTCAGCCGAGAACAATTACCGAAACCGACTGAGCGCTACAATCAGAAAACGTCTACGAACGTGCTACGAAAGTGCTACACGCGTCTACGATTTAATAACTGTAGCAGGTATGTATTTGGGTTAAGGCGAGAGTGTGTTTGCGACGTGTTCCCCAGTAGTAACTCATTCCTTTACCTTTTAGTTTCAAAGCTTTACCATGGATTGTTTTGTAATAAGTTGAGTAAAGGTGGGGTGAGTGTTGAATAATAATGTGAATTACTCTCGACGGAAATGTAACAATACGGAGTCAAATGATAAAATAGTGCAGTGACCTATATCTTTGTTTCTTCTATCAGTGATATTATAATAATAATTGAATTATAAGCTAAGTAAAACAATAATTCTTGTACACTTTCATCAAACTAAATTGGAGCAATAGGCACCACTAAATTGCAGCGCCCTAACGGGGCTCATGTACATACTACATTACTAACAGTAGACATAAGACCATATTCTAACAATATTGTAAGTAGGTACATTTAAGCAATAAATAAATACAATACAATACCATAATAATAACGTAATTTCATTTCCACTAATGATTCGAAGCAATTATAAATAATTATAAATATTTTTTTCATTGATAAACATAAAGTGTACATCTGACTGATGATGTTGACGGTGAAATTATTAAGCAGAACCCTGTGCTGATTAAAATGAGCCTAAGCACGGTTGACCCCCTCGAGGCAGCTTCAAACCGTTCGTCATTGCATCCAACGCTTATCTCTCTTTAAACTTGTTCAGGCTGATGATGATGATGAACTGTATACACGGTTATGAAAAGAGGATTTAAAAAGGGTCCAACCGCGTAATCGTATTTCGTTGTCATCACAAACTGGATAGAGGTGTGTTCTAGATTCGATTGGACAGGATCAATAAAACGGATAAGCACGGTGCACAAAATAAGCTACGTGTCAGCTTTGCTTCTTGAAAGGTTACGGAAGCAAATGAATAACCAGTTAATTTCATCAAAATTTATAAACCACATACTATTTTCTGTGTTCTATTATTATTGGAAAAACAGAACACCCATGGGAAGCAAATCAGAGATGCTTCGGATTCAGATGAGAACAGCTGCACCAAAATTTCTTAAACGTGGCTAAGAACCATCTCGTGAACACTATCTTTCAAACAAAAAACACTCATTGAAATCAAAGCACCCGTTTTGGAGCTACGTGGCAACACACACATGCATACAGCCATACAGACACACAATGACCTTAAACTTTTAAGACCCCTCATTTTAGTCGAGGGTTTCCAAACATTTTACTTACTGGCATGCATTTTTTTGCAATTGTTTTTTGGCTTCCATCTTAGTGCCAGTTGCACCTACCAGGGTTAGCATAATTACTTTAAGATCCGGAGTTAATACCAGTTTATATTATCCTGTATTTTTTCAAATCAGCACAATTACAATTACTATAAATGTGCCTGAGTTTTAGTTTTAGGTAATTTAGGGTCTTAAGTGATTTGAACGAGCGTACAAAATAATAAAAGCTCCCAGAAAAATAAGTGCCTGTGCCGTAGTGTGACTGTAAGTGTGGGTGTGTGTGTGTGCGTGTGTGTGTGCATCCGGTCGCAGAAATTGGAGCCTTGGCTTACAGAAAGTTCTTTAGTAGAAAACTGTCAAAGACGACTACTAAGTAAATTGTATTCAAATTCTTCATTGCTGAAGGTCGTGTATATGGTGGTGGTCAAAGAAGAGTCCTGTCAAGCTGTCTGTCTGCCTTGGTCAGACCAGTGGCTAGGTAACCTGCCTTGAGGTCGTTTCCCTAAATTAGTTTGTTGAAATACACGGCTTCGCTCACATTTCACAAGGATAAAATGTTGCCTATAGCTCAATCCAGGCCATATTATATCTGTGTACCAAATTGCATTGAAATCGATTCAGTAGTTTTGGCATGATTGAGTAACAAATATCTAAACATCCAAACATCGTAACTTTGTCATTTATGATATATAATAGGGCCTCTGATTTCAACAACGAACGCCATCATATTGTTCTTAGGTGAGAAATTCTTTGTTCGCATATCAATGCTTGATAGATACACTGTTTTGTGATAAAACACTGTACTGGAACATTAATCAATATTCAGATTATAGCCATTGGTAGATCATTTACATTTATATTGAAAAACTTCCAATCAACGGACAGTTGATAGGCATGGATAAGTATTTTAACAATGTTACAATACAATAGCAAGTGTTTCTGGAACAACTTTTAACCATGGTCTGGAAGTAATCAAAGGTTTCAATTTTTCTTAGCAATAGTGGCCACGTACCATCAGACGAGAAGGGGAGAAAAATTAAAAGTACCTATTTATGTGCCAGCAAATAACCGTGTCTGCAATACGGAAATCCGAAGGAGGACAAAGGTGGCAGATATTGGAAGTTATTGCGGGACTAAAGTGGTGCTGGGCAGGACACATGGCAAGAATTGGTGACGGCAAGTGGTGGCCCTGACCAAGTGGCCGCGTGGTGTCACTGGAGGCCGTGGCAAACTATCTACCAGGTAAGTGAACGATAGAGGCCGTAGAAGGAAAGACATGGATGCGAATCGCGCAGACACGGTTGGAGTGGCGTTAGAAAGAAGAGGCTTATACCCAGCAGTGAGCTATTATACCCACTTCTAATAACCGTAGGTATCCTATACTCTTGCAAGATATTTACTAATTTAAGTTTAAGATAACAGTGCCACTATATTTTAGTAAAAACATAGGTACATAGTAAACAGCTAGAACTCTCGCAAACACGAATCTTTTTACAGACGCTATGCATTCAGAACTATAATTATCATGAATACGCTAGGGATCTTATTGCTACTAATTAGAACTAGGAACTCGATGCATTCGAAAGTGGTTTAAGGCTTGTTAACTGTGCACTGCTGTTTGTACACAAGCTCTAAGAAAGCAGCTAGCTCACTAAGAACAAAACATTTTCAGAATGAACCTGTCCAATCAAAATGTATTAAAAACTACAAATCATCAGTCGGTAGAAATCTACTGCTGGACATAGGCCTGCTGCATAGAATTCCAAGACGAAAAGCCAGCGATCTTTAAAATATTTGTCCATCGAGTTCGAGAACCGGCTGATCCATCGAGGTCCTTACAACACTGCGTGGTCACCATTAGAAAACCTACAAACACAGCAAAACAATTTTGCGTTTCCTTGTTGCCTAGCAACAGAATACTTTATCGTTCCTCTACCTAAACGACGAAGGTCTCCTCTTCGTTCATGTGGCTTGTCACTATTATTGTCATTTGATAACGGAAATTCGTAATGGCAATAAAGAAGTCCGGCCTAAGTTTGTCATATGTACCTTTAGAAGTTAATTTGTGTTTGTTAATACGGGCTGACATGAACAATATGTTCAAAAGCCGCTAAATAAATAGAAAAACAAAAAAAGCAAAAAGAATAGACCCCTCCGTCTCCTCCCATGGATGTCGTAAAAGCTGACTAAGGGATTACCCGGATTTGATGATAAGATTCGTTGGTATACCGATTTGTCCTGGCTGCTAGCTTATTATAGAATGTGTTATTACCGGACGAAAGCGTTAGCCAAGTCAGTCGTGGGAAGCAATGTCAGCGATGAGCTCACCACTTGTCACGTCTATAATCCACGATGGTACAACCCACTGTGAAAAGAGGCCTATTGAGGCTCTGCCTACCCCTCTTCGGGGAAAAAGGCGTGTGTCTATGTAGGTATTTATGTTCACTAGCCAGTCATTTCGTAGTACTAATGGGAAAGACAACCGTCAATTAGTTCCATGTAGAGGGCACCAAACGTTTGTTCCCTGCGAACTATCAATCTACATTGAAATTGTATGGTTTTTAAATTGTGTTCTCGTAATACTTGAAATATGGGTCGTTGTGTAGCTTTTGCATGTGCAGAAATAGGTGTACACAAATTCCCAAGTGATTTAGCATTAAGGAGAAAGTGGGAAAAAACATTGAGAAGACTTTATTAATATCAAGTGATTTTTCGAGATTATGTGGAAAACACTTCAAAGAAAATGACTATGAGACCACTTCTAAACAACAGGTATTACTGTGAAACATGTCTCTTACTAAGTAGGTAATCCATTATATGCGAAGTTTCAATGTTACTGAACATTCTCCAATGTTTTAGATCATTTTTGTTAATCAATTTTATCACTAAATTTAACTAACATTTGATGAATAAGTGTATGTTAGAATTAATAAAATCGAATTTAACCAAAATGTTGTCCTAAAAACAGCTTAAACTTAGTAAAATGGTAATTAAAATTTAAGCTTCGACTTCGAATAGAAAGGATTCAGAAGGGGATGACCTGTTGTATTTTAAAAATATCATCATGATTTATCTCAGATATTTTGCCCAAGTTACCTAGGTTTGTTTAATTGTGAATCCTTTATCATAGTATGGGTCTAACTGTATAGTGGTGAGTGAGGTGGTAGGGAGATATAGAAGTTAATTTAAAAAATCTGATGCTTATGTATGATAGTGTTGTAAACTTGTAAATAACAATAGGTGACAATAATATTAATGTAATTATCATGCAACATCAGTAAAAGTGGATAAGGTTTTTTTCCATTGTTTAATCACAATTATTCTTTATGACAACTGATATATTAAATACTTTTATATTTTTATCATTCATAAAATTTTAATTTTTACAAATCAACCTTTAACATGTAAAAAACTACACTTTGAGTCTAACAGGGGACAGCCCTGAGGGTGATTGATATAAAACCAACAGGGTTTCTGTTTGATCTTCAGATTTCCTGATTTGCTTTTCCTATACACTTCATCTACAGTTTGTGGATACTTCAACTGTACCTTTCCACTTTGCACCTTGAAAATATTATGAGAAGGTTTGCATCAACAATTTTAACGCAGGCTTTATTGTAAGCTATATCCCACTAATTGACCGAGCGAGTAAAGCAAGCGTAGTCCTTGCAACAACTGGCAAAATATTCTTTCATCTCTTCGGATGTATGTATGTTGGTCAAGGTTTTTTTTTTATTTAGTGGCTTTTGAACATACTTTTCATGTCAGCCCGTATTAACAAACACAAATAAACTTCTAAAGGTACATATGACAAAAAGTTGGTAAAGGTTCGTCATGTACTTGCGTACAGGTCGTATTTTGCAACGAATCTTAAAGTAGCTTAATATACAGTTTCTAATAGAATTATTTTGTCGTCGGCGATTTTTGATTGGAGCGGTATTTCCCCCATGGGGAAAATTTGCTACGGCGCCATTTACCCGGACGATTTTGATAATATTTTGCAAAAATGTTCCATACCATATTCTGAACAAGAATTTCGAATATGAGAAAAATTGGTCTAGAGATTGTCTAGAGAAGCTCTGCTTAGCTTGGGGCTAGATATAATAAAAATCATAAATCATAAATCATTTATTTAAACAAATAAATGTGGTATTAAATAATGAACTGTCCAGCATTATTTTATTTATTTATATACATCCATGTGATATTTAAGATTTAGGTTCACCTCAAACTTTGCTTTTAGTTTTACAGTATTTGTACCAATTGTGTCTACTACACAACTTTGTCACAGTAGTCGAGCCGTGAACTTAGAATGAGCCGCATACAAACTCTCCTGAGACCGCGCACTCGCGTTGAACCGTACGAGCACAAGTTCATAGTTTCCAAAAGATATGGTATGGTATAACGAAAGAGAGCGTATGGCTGTCACAACGCAGAATTTAAATAAACGACGTGTACTTATCTCAATGGTGCTGTATATATTCAAGGATTCCGTGAATCGTTAGGAATGGCTGTAAAAAAATGGTAGTCACAAAAGGGCTGTAAGAAAATGGCTGTTTAAAAAAAAACTTATTTTGTATCAATAAATAAATAAATAATGCTGGACAGTTCACACAACATTATCTAGCCCCAAGCTAAGCCAGAGCTTGTTTTATGGGTACTAGATAACTGATATACTTAATATAATACATTACATAGATAGATATTTTTATTATGCATAGAAAACACCCAGAACACCCTGAACAAATATCTGCAGAACGCACAAATTATTTGTTCCGAGGCGGGAATCGAACCCGCAACCTCCTGCGTCGCAGGCGAACCATCGCCAGCCGCGCCACAGAGGTCGTCAAAAAAAAATCAATGAAAATGGTTTTGCAAAAAAAAAGAGAAATCTGCTACTTATTGCGCTTGCGAAAGTTCAAAATGAATGATAGAATTTACAAAAGTCTCGGCGTCACTCATTTGTATTACTGTGCAAATTTTAAGCATGATAATAATAGCGCAGTCTGTATATCTATAGTGTGTGTGATAAAGTTATAAATTAAGTGTTTTATATGTATGTTAGTTTATAAGGTATTTATGTTGATACTGTTTAGGTTTAGTGCATTTCTCAGTAAGCCTGAAATAAAGATTTTGAATTTGAATTTGAATTAAGTCTATAGGTGACGACCTCTGCAGCGTGGCGGGCGAGTAGCCGGTTGAGATGCGTAAGGTTGCGGGTTCGATTCACGCTGCGGGACAAATGTTTGTATGATATATCTACAAATATGTTTTCCAGGTCTGGGTGTTATGGTACCATACTTGTACTCATAGTTTCTGATACCCACGACACAGGGAATCCTAGTGTGGGATCAGAACACTACATACTATGTGACTGTTGTGTGCTATGTTATGTATGTTATGTCATATATGCTAATAGGCTACGATTAAAACGGCTCTGATTACGGACGGACAGACATACACACAGACAGACAGACGGTCATGGCGAAACTAGAAAGGTTCCTTGTCAGACTTCGGAAACCTAAATGCTTTCTTCCAATTAATTATAATAGTCATCAACGTGTGTAGAAGTCCGCTGCTGGACATATGGCTCCCATATAGAAAGCCACAACGACTAGTCTTGAGCCGTTGCCATCCACTGACATCTTGTGAATCTATAGAATGTCATCAGTCCTCGAGATCCAATCAATCATTAAAATAGCGCTGTGAGCGTGGATTTAAGTAATAATTTTCTAAAGACTTTTTAAAGAAAATGAACCCAAAATAAACAAAGACCAATTTGGCAAAGGTGGTGGCACCACCCATAAAACAATTAAGGAAAGAAACGGCATTCCTAGACAGAATAAATAACAGTACAAGTAATTCCGATAGATTCATTGTTGAAAACAAACGTACAAAGTATCGCTAGATGGCGCTACTAGTACTGAAACGCATAATAATCAAATAAGTGTTACAGCGCGTCATGTTTAAGGTGGATGCGCACGCTTGCGGCGCGAAATTCAATTTTTTTGGTGTTTTTTGCCCATTACAGCTCCTCAACACTTCTTCAGATAACGAAAGTTGAGTTCGCGACAACTAGGAGACTTAACACACATGTTTTGATGACCTGTAAAGGGCAAAAAACACCAAAAAATTTGAATCTCGCGCCGCAAACGTGAGCATTCACCTTAAAGCTTTAGCAGCGTTAATCCATATGTCTTTGGAAACGTACCTCATCCCTAAATACAGTATTATTACAAGGTTTATAACCCATTGTCTTTAGACCTGAAGATCAGTAATTATCAGACAGCAACAAACAGTCCTGAATCAACAACAGAAACTCACAGGTGGATGGACCGACTAATGATCGTATTGGATGTTTGCTCAAGTCATGCTTCAAATACCTACCTTTGGGAAATTTAATTGTGTAAGATAAAAGTCTCGTCTCCGAGAAAAGTTTAAATTTCCGGTTTGAATTATACTATATTTTGTGGTGTGCACAATGAATCTGTGAATTTTATGTCCTGACTTATGGCTTATTTAGAAATATGTTATTACTGGAAGAAGGCGATACCAGAGTTATAGCTATGGCGGCGATGAGCCGTCAGGTATATTCTTGTGAGACAATGAAAAGAGCCCCATTTGTTTTAAATTGATTTGAATGACGGTACAAGCTGGTGGTCCATCTAATGATATAAGCGGTAGCCTTTGCCTACAACAATGCATTATGCGCATGCATGTAATGCACACGTTACGGTTAAGTCCACCTAGGACACGCCCTATGCAGTCTTGTACTGTTAAGGCAATAACGCTAATTAAGGCTATGCCTACAAAACTACTAAAAAGGCGTGTAGTTTTTTTTATGCCGTTGTACACGCATTTTTATAAGATACTAGCGACTCGCCCCGGCTTCGCACGGGTAGCACCCGGTGACCCCCCCTCCCCCCTAAGACAATTTCCTGGTTCTAAGCTACCTCCCCACCAACTTTTAGCCATATCGGTTCGTGCGTTCTGGAGTTATAGCGTCAGGAAGGAAAACCCGACTTATTGTTATATATTAGATTATATAGTATGAGTGGTCTCATAAAAAATCTGATTGTATGATTAACTAGACTTTCTGACTATTTTACCAAATCATATTTATATTCATATTCATTTATTTCACCTTATAACAATGGCTGTTACACTAGGCAAGTCAGTTTTAAAAAATAACATAATTTCAAAAAAATCTAATTATTCTAAATCTGTAAATAAAACAAAGTCGTGTTAGTTACAGCACTTATAACTCAAGATCGGCTGGACCGATGTTAGTTATCTCTTTTTTGGTGGATTCTTCTCCGCTCCTAATAGCAGAATAAGTAATAAGGAGGGGGGGGGGGGGGGTCACTGGGTTCACTGGGTTCACCCGTGCGAAGCCGGGGCGAGTCGCTAGTATGATATTCAAAACTTGTTTCCTCGGAGGTCAAAAATATATAGATTATAGTAATATACTCACTTATACACCAACTTAATCTGTTAGTATAATTATGAATATAAGTCACGTCTAATTGAACGCCCGAATGAATGCCAAGCTTAAGCAATATTAACCTATGATTACCCCTCAGGCTACCTTTGTTGCGAAGCGGACACGTGGCAACCGAAACATGATTTGCAAGAGGATAAGGCTAAAGTTCACCATCACTATGTGATGTATACACGTGCGACTGATTGGCCTCAGCGATTCTTTTAGACAGATAGTTTATCTAGTACTTGTATATGTCATGGGCGAAGGTTACTATAACCTTCCTGTACCTTTCCTTTCTTACCTGTGTAGGTGAACATGGGGCAGAGAGACTGCGATTTTTATATCAATTGAAGCACAAACAGTCCACAGCACACACAAACAGTTTAGTAGTAGTAGGGCTTTTTAGTGAAAGATCTCGTCCGGGGAAGTACTACTACCATACCAATTTCTGCCGCAAAGCAGTACCTAGTAACTGTTAGTACCTAACCTAACATAGGTTTTAAGATACTACTAACCAAAATATATTTAGATCAGTTTGTATGATAAATAAATAATAATAATAATAATAAAAAAAAAAAAAAAAAAAAAAAAAACTGACACCGCTCATGTCACACGGATTTTATCCGAGATTTTCTAAAATCATTTATTTTATTCAATTTATCCCAGTGTAATATAAGAAAATTAACAACAGATTCATTTATCTGCATCTACTTTTCGAAAATCGCCTATTTTTACCTTTTCTCCGGCATATATTTACATACTAAAAGTGCTCTGTGAATTTCACGATGAAATCAATGACATATACTTTCTGTCAATCATGGACCATAAAGGAAAATTTTCACCAATTCAAAAACAGGAATAATTAAATGCAAACGAGATCTAAAAGAGCGGAAACAACTAGCGCACGCCCACCACCACCGCCGCTCGCCTCGTCGAGCTCCGCGTCGTCGTCCGGGGATGAGGAGTACGGCACCCCCCCGGATACCAGCGCGTCGAGCGACGAGAGCGAGCCGCAGCCGCCTCCGCCGCCGCGACCACCTGCGCGACGAGGGCGGCCACCGCTGTCGGCTCGCTTGGGGCCTGCGGGGCAGCCTGCCCCGCGCCTGGCCTCCGCAGTCGACGGCATAGTGCGTCGCATGAGATGGAATACACAACACAATGAAAACGTCATGCGCGCATTTTATAGGGCCACACAGGCAGGAACCTACCTGACCGCGTATCGAGTCCGGATGCTTCCTTTGTTTCAGGACCTTGAACCAACTGTGTCCGTCACTGCACAGCGACTCTCGGATCAGGTACGTGCCATCCAACGGTTGAAACTGTTGGATGACACTGCGCTTGATCGGTTACGCTCCGAAACGCTGAGTGCTCTTGTGGTTGACCACTCGCAACGAGGCCCGACTGTCTTGCCGTCGGTTGCAACACCGTCAGCATCGGCGATTACACAGGCGGACCCCGTAGCTGATGACGTCGATTGTGAGATTACCAGTGTGAGTACCCAGGAGAATGAGCAACTGAGGAGGGCTCTGGGAGATGCGATTTCGTCGTATCGGTCCGCACCTCTCGAGGAGAAGCCGCGTCTACCTCGCTTGCCCACGTATAGACGGAATTTGGTGTTAATTGGGGCCCTGAACCCTTTGCTAGTCCCATACTTATTGACTAGCAAAGACCTAGCTGATACCCATTCGATCCTGTACTGTGGGGCCATTGCGGCGTGCCGCGTTGCTCGCGTCAAGTTCCCGGACACTGACCGAGTGCCGCGACCTGCCGCTAGCACACCCCCCTGGCAAGTACGGATCGAGAGACGTATCAGTACGTTCAGGACCCTCATTGCAAAACTAATTTGCTTCAGAGGGGGTAACCATCGCCCCCGAGTGATGCGCTTCGTGACTCAGGCTTATGCAGGGACTGAAACACGGCCCCAGGACTACATGGCCTGTGTCACTGAGCGCATCGACTTTCTGAAGCAGAAAGTCTCTGCGTGGGCAAGCCGTATCCGCCGCTATAGAGAGCGTGTGGATAGATACTGGCAGAATCGCAACTTCCAAAGTGACCAAAGGAAGGTGTACCGAAGTTGGGAGAAACCGGACCAAAGTGTGCACGACGGGGGTATGCCGGACGCTGAAGTCGCGAATAACTTCTGGCGAGGCGTCTGGTCTACGCCCGTCGAACACACGGAGGGTGACTGGATGAGTGTGGTGAGGGCCGAGTGTGAACCGATTGAAACCATGGAGGCTGTTACCATCTGCCCCTTGGACGTAAGTTGTGCAATCCGTTCAGCTCAGAACTGGAAAAGTCCTGGGCCGGATGGATTACACAACTTTTGGCTAAAGTGGTTTCGGTGTTCACACTCGGTGCTCGCCAAGCAATTCCAGGAAGCCCTCGAGCTGGGATCTCTTCCAAGTTTCCTAACTACAGGTGTCACCTTCCTGCTCCATAAGTCCGGTAGTACCGCGGAAGCTAAGAACTATAGACCCATTACATGCTTGCCTACCATCTACAAGCTCCTTACATCCATTCTGACCGTAAAAATTAACTCGCATATTGTTGCGAATAATATTTTGGCTCCTGCTCAGAATGGATGTAGGGTTGGGTCCCGCGGTACTAAGGAGCTCCTCCTCATTGACATGGCCACTAGCCAGCAGGTCAGGAGGAGCAAGGGGAATCTCTCGGCTGCCTGGATTGACTATAAGAAGGCCTACGATTCGGTGCCTCATACATGGCTGGAGAGGGTCTTGGAATTGTATAAAGTGGATGCAACTCTAAGATTCTTCCTAGGATCGTGTATGAGGCAGTGGAAAACAGTCCTTCAACATCCAGGTAGCCGATTGGATCCCTCTGCTCCGCAAGACCTAATAAGGATTGAGCGGGGTATATTTCAGGGCGATAGTCTGAGTCCTTTGTGGTTTTGCCTAGCACTGAATCCTCTCAGCACTCTACTGAAGGATTCAGGTCTAGGCTATCGACTTCGAAGAGAGGGTGAGCTCATTTCTCACCTTCTGTACATGGATGACCTCAAGCTTTTTGCACCAAAAAAACCGGAGCTGGTAGCGTTGTTGAATATCACACAGGTATTCAGCAACGCTATCAGTATGGAGTTTGGTGTAGATAAGTGTGCGGTCATGCAGGTACAGCGGGGGAAAGTTGTAAATTCCACGAACTTGCAGCTTTCTGAGACAATGTCACTCAGATCTCTCTCCGAAGTCGAAACCTACAAATACCTTGGTATGTCGGAGTCGTTAGGCATGGTAGATAGGGACATAAAGCAGTCGGTGAAGGAGCGTTTCTTTTGCCGCTTGACAAAAGTACTTAACAGTCTTTTGTCGGGTGGCAACAAGGTTCGCGCGTTTAACGGCTGGGTTATGCCTCTGCTCATATACACCTTCGGCATATTAAGGTGGACACAGACAGAGTTAGATGCCCTGGATTGTAGAGTTCGTCAACTATTAACGACCCATCGCATGCGACACCCTCGTTCGTCGGTTATGAGAATGTACATCCCGCGGAAGGATGGAGGTCGAGGCTTTTTAAATGCCAAGACTCTCCACAACCGCGAGGTGTGCAATCTCAGGGAGTACTTCCTCCATGCCGAGTATGGGATGCATCACGATGTCGTTGCAGTTGATAAGAACTTTACCCCGCTCTCCTTAGCAAAAGAGAACTGGCGTAAACTATCAGCCCTGAGCACTCAGGAACGCAAGACCATATGGGAGAGCAAGGAACTGCACGGGCGGTTTTACAGGGCCCTCACAGGGCCCGATGTAGATCTGCTCGCTTCAGTAAACTGGTTACGTTTCGGTGACCTCTTTGGGGAAACCGAGGGTTTTGTCTGTGCGATTATGGATGAGGTCATCAAGACGAACAACTATCGAAAGTACATCATGAAGGATGGGACGGTTGATATCTGTAGAGCATGTCACCGTCCCGGAGAATCCCTCAGGCATGTGCTTTCGGGTTGTTCGCATCTTGCTAACTCTGAGTATCTGCACAGACACAACCAAGTAGCCAGGATCATTCACCAGCAACTTGCCCTCCGATACGACCTCGTGGGACCTGAGGTGCCGTACTATAAGTACGTACCTCAGCCGGTTCTTGAAAATGGCCGTGCCACGCTCTACTGGGACCGGTCTATCATCACGGATAGGACTATTGTTGCCAATAAGCCTGATATCGTGCTGGTGGACCGGTCGGAACGCCGGGCGATACTTGTTGATGTCACTATCCCGCATGATGCTAATCTCGTGAAGGCCGAGAAAGACAAGTTAAGCAAGTACCTTGACTTGGCTCACGAGATTACCGCCATGTGGGGTGTGGATTCAACGATTATCGTCCCGATAGTCGTTTCAGTGAATGGACTGATTGCGAAGAGCTTCGACCAGTACCTTAAGAAGCTCTCGCTAAATAGTTGGATCAAGGGTCAGATTCAGAAGGCGGTACTCCTGGACTCGGCACGTATAGTCAGGAGGTTCCTCTCTCTGCAGCCCTAGCCCCCGACCGTTTGGGCCTCGCTCCGCGGTCGGTGGTTCCCCGTTTTGATTTATATTTTTTACTATAATGTTTTTTACTATTTATTTTTTGTAGATAGTATTCCTTTATAGTGAAAAATATATTTTTTACGAGATTTTTAATAAATGAGTGTTATAATAATAGTGCTCGCATTGCAGTGTTCCGGTTTGAATAGTGGTATGGTTGCCGATGAAATTACAGGCACATGAGACTTTTCATCTTTGTGTAAGGGTGGTGGGCGCAGTGCAATGCTACATAGAGCGCATCCTAGGTGGACGTGAACTATGAGGTAATTCATTGTTAAAGGCAATGCAAGGCAATTTTCCTTTTTTCCTTGAATCAGCTTCCACTTGTTCTCGAGGCACCACACAGGCGCTCCCCACCTAGTAGTAAGAAGGATCATCAAAAGAAAAACAGACCGTGTTTCTTGCCTGGTTCTTCTAGGTCTGGTTGCGTTGGAACAGGAGTAAATGTAAATTTATTTTTTAAGACGATTCAAAATGATCCTTGTGATTTCAATGAATAAAATACTTTTGACTTTGGCAAAGGTTACCGCTTAACATCAGGTTGGCCATTTAAATGTTCCGCCATAAAAGAATTATAAAAAAAACAGTTGTTAAAAAATAATTACAAAAGGGGGTTTTTGAGCTACAGGGATCCACGTGACGTCACTTTCGTGGTGAACTATTAGTATAAAAACTCTATAACATTACCGTGCCACTAAAATAATACTATAGGTTACTGCTGCTGAAATCTTTTATTTTTAAATACGGGCGTAGATTTCTCCCATTGTTTACTGGTTCTTTCTTTGTCATTCTGCATCTGGTCAGAGACCAACCAGAAATACCAAGTGAGGTATTTCTGAAAAAGGGCCTTGTTTACCGACGGTGAAAGTTCAGTGCGCTTAGCGGAGGCTTTATGCGATTTATTTGTTCATCTGTTACCTACGATGTTTTTATACACTGTTTGTTGCGCAATTCATATTAATTATTGAGTGGAAATATTAAATGTGTACGATCAGGAATCAAACTCACGGCCGTAAGATCGGAACGGCAACTATGGCCACTATACCATTAGTGCTCACAAGTTGCACAGTAAAGGCAAAAGTTATTTTTTTTCAAAAGCCTTTTATTTCTTACTTTCTATTCAAACATCGATCCGAATTTTATTCTACTTCACGGCCGTATTCACAAACAACACAAAGAGTAGGCTGCAGCTGTCAAACAATTAATAGTTTGAACATTTTTACTAACCTACACAAACTTCGCTGATGATTTTAGTAAAACCCTGAACTTTACTAATAATCTGGCTTCTAAGCATCATAATGTTTCTAAAATACAGCAAAAATTTCAACACGGATTTGCTTCACAAAAGTTGCTAAACTTTTATATATTATTATCGTACCTGTTGCGCCCTCACGGGAACCGAGATCATTTTATCCAAAAATCTTCTTTATCATCTCAGGTTTAAGACTGAAAATTGTATGTGGTTGATGCTAAAATCCAATTCAAATAAAACATAGAGGGTAAACTCAATTTTGGGGATGCGTCAAACGATATTACTTATTCCATATTGGAGGCAGTGACATTCACGTCTGACTTTATAAGTAGGCTACTGGGGACTAATTAAAATAGGATTAAATAAGGTATTGAGACTGAAATAAGGAATGTATGGCCAATGTGTGGTGTTCGTATTCGCGGCCAGCAACATTGAGGTTGTAAGAGTTGGGAAAACCTATATAAATACGAAGAGAAAAGACGGTAATAGTACCTACATTAGTATTGTTACGAGCTAGGGTACAGGATACAATAAACACACTGAACACCAGTTACCAAAAATTACACTTTTAATTAAATTATCCAAAAAACACTAATTCACTCTACACTAAGACTGTACTGCACTACACTGTTTACTAATTACTCTGTTATCACTCTCAAGTCACTTGATTTATTCGCACTCAAGGCCAATTTACGTCGGACTGCTCTTCGAGCGAGTTTCGTTTGTATATGCGAGCACTAGAACCCGAGATTGTTCTAGAACTATCAAGCATTCAGTAGAATTATCACAAAACAACCAAAGAGGACTGATAATACAGTGTCCTGCTCCACCTCAGATAAAGCTAGCAGTTGTGCGTCGTGTACTCGTCAACAGATGGCGCTAACAGGCTCTAAATGTGTTGACGCGAGTTAGTCCGCGTAACACTATAACCATAAATTACGTTGCTTCTTTGCATTGCACGCTCCGATGCAAGGTATTTCAATGATCGTTTTAGAGACCATCGGAGCGTGCAATGCAAAGAAGCAACGTAATTCATGGTTATAGTAAGATAATAAAAATTAATATATTAAGACTCCCGCCGATCAGAAATCTTCATACGAAAAAACGCCACGAGCCGCCCGAAAAAGCGGGTTTTAATGAATATCTCGTGAAATATAGATAATTTAAAAAAAAACTCCGTGGGTGAACCCTTCGTTTTATAGTATTGATTTTATTCATCCAATTTTGACCCAATAATCAGTACCATATTGACAAACAATCGAATCTAGCCAAAAGTTAGAGGTAACTTTGTGTTTTTTTTTGTGTCTTTTTTTTAATCTTATTTCTGTCTAGGTGATCCCTCGGTATTATAATGTAGTATCCATGCTTTTAATTTGAATATTGTACTTGATTAAGTCGGTTAAAAATCTAATCTAAAATTGGTAGTTTTGTGTTAAACCCCACCTTAAGTGACTTCTGATCAGCCTAAATATGGAGCTATGGTTTCAGGCGAGCAGACACGGGTTTGTATTGGTGGTCATCGCTATGACGACCTGGCGTTGACCGGATACAGCTTTACGATCACTTTATTGTTCAGGGTGTCAAAAGTGCCGACAATCGGACAATCGTGACACGGCGGACACATTTGTCAAGTCTTTATGAGGTCTTGGAAAAATGCGTGCATATTAGAACTGCCAGGCAATGTAGTGTGGGAAAAGCTTTTTTTATACTACTTTGAATAACTGGTCAAGCAGATGGCCCACCTGATGTTAAGTGGTAGGTACCCTCTGCCTATGAATAGTGTATAAACTCATAGGTCACGTCCACCTAGGACGCACCCTATGTGGCATTGCACTGCGCCCGCACCCGGAGACATAAAGATGAAAAGTCTCATGTGCCTGTAATTTCACCGGCACCCTTACCCTTCAAACTGGAACACAGCAATGCGAGCACTACTGTTTTGCGGCAGAAATAGGTATGGTGGTAGTACTGCCCCGTCCGAACTCTTTCACAAAAAAGTTCTACTACTACTAAAGCTATCAGTATTCTGCTGTCTTACTATGAAATTGCAACTTAATTTAACATTAGAACACAAAAGAGTCTATATAACGGCCATCACTGACTTATGAAACAGAAGATCGTTTCTTTTAGTAAAGCTTACACCGAGAATAGCTTCTGTTGATATCACTCATATGGCAGACTAATAGCCGTTATACCCTTCGACCAAAGTTTTGGTCGAAGCCGTTACCTGTATTTACCTACCAAGAACAAAATAGAAACAATCAGTCAGAATCAGACAGTTCAAGTCTTTCTGATTTCAATCGCTGCTGTTTTAAATACTCAGTTTGACATACGTAAAACTTTCACTCGCCTTAACAAATTTAAAGTATTTTTAATAAAAGGGGTTTTTATTGAAAATACTTTAAAATACACACCGCACACGCACACACCGTGCTCAGGAATTGACATATTTTTCTACCTTAATAGTGATGTGACTGATATATTTTTATTCAGTCTTGACACCCTAAATAACACCTTGAATAACACCTTTAAAAAGGTGCCCTCATAGCCATGAAATAACAACGTTTTCCACTCACAGTTTATTGTTTCTTACTTTTAACGCCGGCTTCGGCTTTTATAGGCAACACTTTTGTAACATCCATACGTAATGATACAACATCACAGAAATAAACAAGGTCTGAGAGTGTTTTATATCAGTTTTATAGGAGTGGAATCGTGACAGGTAAAACACGACAGAGAGATCAAAACAAAGTCATGTTAAGTGTCGAAAACTAGGAATACTTTTAAGTTTCACTCTCGCTCATAAAACATGGATCATGGAACGCGGAAACAAACTATTGAAGACCAACCTCAAACACCGTGTTCAAAGCTATATTTGGAATTTTATCACGTCTACGCTTCTACACCTCTACGCAACGCTACGAAAGGATGCTACAAGCTACTCTGCGGCTATGGACCAGCAAAGGAAATGATTTACTACGATTATGTGTATATGTACAAAGCTTTTTAATTATACCTCGAACATAGCCAGTATCAAAAATATTTGTACATACCTACTATTTAAATGTGTTAAAAAAAAAAAATCGTACTCATAGCTCATAGAAAAACACTCCATTAATGAAAGCCTTGAATCGAACGGAATCAATTCAACGATAATTGAATTCTATTGTTGAGTGGCTCTACATTTGCAAATCAAAATGTGAATAATGGCAATTGGATCACTGAATTAAAATATTTTTAGAGCATATTAATTTTATTCTGAACCATTCATTGGTAGTCTGAATAAGGTTTGCACTCTATAGATACCTACCAAATAGGTAGGCCTCAATCATCAAAATTAGCAGTTCTCTGCTATCATACAATTTTGTTTTGACGTTTTAATCGTCTGTAATTTTCGGTAATTTTGGTAGCCAGGCCAACATTTTTCATGCAATGGATGCAACGAAAACGGAGGCCTGCAATGTTCTAAGAACGTAAAGAACGAAAACTCAATGGCTCAGACACACTGACAATTGGATTTCATCAGATTTTAGCAGATTAAACGAAACGTAGCGCGTGGAGTTGCAACTGTAATATTGATATGGAATGTTACTGTTGTTGTTCTTGCCTGTGGCTTTGGAAACAGAAATCCATGGCCAATGGATGATAATGTTGTGAATGAACATAATTATGTTGATAAGTGCACTTAGCTGTTTTCATGACAAGTAATTGAATGATTGAACGCGGTCATCCATCAAAACCCATTGTCACCATGTAATTCCATATTGATAATGTAATCAACAGCATCGGCCTGAACAATTCCACTGACATAGGCCTCCCCCCTATTATACTATGACGAATGGTTTTGAGACGCCTCCACCCACTGATTTACTGCGACCTTTAAAATGTCGTTCACGGTCGATGATGGTGAAAGTGTTGGCGGTAATGGTTGATGTAATGGAATTCGAATTTTTTATCATGAAAACCAAACATTGATTGGGCTGTATTCGCAAACAAAAACAAGTAATAAAACCATATAACGTATGCATCTTTCACACGAATGGACGTGTTTTCATTGGTTTTATTAAGTTGCCAATATCTTAAGCTTACATACAACGAACACTTCGTGTCTTTCTTAATTTCTCTTCGAGTGTTATTTGTGAATACAGTGGTTTGTTTATTTTCAACACTGATTTAAACTTAATTAAGTATTAACCCTCGCTCTTACTTAAATAAATAACTTCACGGGTTATTATTTAGTTAGGTAGTTATAGCAGATCAAAGCAGACTAGGGGTACATAAACTCCAAAATCAAAATGTATTTGCTCAAGCAGAGTCCCCGTCTCGGTGTAGCCATAATCTATTATGGCTCCGAAACCGTTTACTCTATCTTGAATTCCGCGTCGGCCACGATTACTGGATTACTCCATTGATCTCGCAGTCTACAGCTTGGTGGATATTTTAAGGCTGTTTCACACTAGTTATGTATTATTTTCAATGATAAATTGCATGTTATTGAATAAGAAAGCTAGTTTTCTGGTCAACTGACGTCACGGAACACCAAGAATATCATAATTTTAGACGGAATCGAAATCCAAATTTCAAGAAGTTCCGAGCTCGAAGCTTTTGTCCCGAAGTAAATTTCTAAAAGCGAACAATCTCATTGAATTCAAAATATCATTAATTTACATCTCAATATTTGATGGTAGGTTATTGCAATTTTGCCACTATAGAATTTACCCTAAATTCACTTACCTTTGTTCTGCCTGTGGAACGTGATTATATATCTTCTAAGTGGTTTCAGGCATGTATGCTAGCTTTCAGCGTTCTTAATATAATCCGATGCCACTCCGCTCCCATTGCACTTGTGAAGCTAGAATATATTCCTTCAGTCAACTAGGTTGATGCTCTCTCCTACCATCTTTATTAGCAAAACACTCAAATCTCACTCAGAGGTAGGAGAAAATCAGGTTAGTAGGTAGTTACTAGAAAAACCTTTTTCCGATAAAATCGTACACCTTTGCAAAAACACATAGATAATAATTGACTTTTTGCTGTGAGTGTTTTCATCAAACAACATTCTAAAAAAAGTATTCGAGCAATGAATTGGCCAACTTTTAGTCTTTTGTCGATGAGTTAAAAACAAATAACAACAAAACACTAAAACAAACACAAAAAAAAACAAAAACGAACAGTAAAAAGTGAAGAAAAATCTCTTTAGGGTTAAGCTCGCCTTTGTACATATCTTTTGTTTTATTTTTTTTCTGTACAATCAAGAATTATAGGACAAAAACAGTCATCCCAAAAATATTTTGTAGGTACTCAAGTCATAATTTTCTGATTGTACCATCGCCTTAACGCAAACAACCCTGTCCTTGTCCTAATCGACTTTAGTCGCGAAGATTCGAAAGCGGAGAGCCCTTGTTACTCGTAATTTGATTAAAAAGATCACCTTAATTCAGTCAAATCTTTTTATGATGATGCAATATCACTTGGCAAGTCGAAGAATTAGAAGTGGCTTTCTCCTATTACCGTATAATTTTCAAAGCTACAAAGGTATTGATACTCATGTATAAATAGACTTCAAATATTTTCCCGAATCGCTCTTGAAATGTTTTCTGTGCGTACGTAATGAAATGAGGATACCGTTGGCGTATATACATTCAAGGAGCTTAATATCTGAACGCATAATTCTATTGAGATAATATTATGGCAAATGATTTATGAAGAAGAACAAGACGTCTCTAGCAGAAAATAAGAGCGTTCTTTGAAGATAGTTTATGTTTACAATCCCTCAAATGTGTAAAATAAACGGTAAAACTTGTAGATACTCAGGATATTTTATGAAGACAGATGGAAACGTGTTATTATTAGGTACCTACCTATATTATGTTTCATCTACTTTTCACGTGTAGGTGGAGGAATGAACAAGGAAATAAGATATGGAGTCTTCAATAATATACCAAAAGGTTTCTTGCTCGAAAAAATTCATTGAATTATGAAACAGTGAGAGAAGATGGATAGTCGTGTTCGACGAAGTTTCGTAAGTAGGAACCGAGGGGAATACTTGTTGACTCACGACTATATATAGTACGTCACAGGAGATATATAGTACATTCTGTGACCGCCGTGAACTATGCATGTTTGGCGTTTGCATGTGCTTTCTGCATTTGAATTGCATTCTATTTGTAGAACTGGACTCAGGTCAGACTATCTATCCTAGAGTAGCTTTACTTGACTAAGTGATTTAGAGAAACTTAACGTTTCGTTGGTTTGACGACTTCAGTGGCGCGACGGGCGAAGGTTCGCCTGTGACGCAGCGGGTTGCGGGTTTGATTCCCGCTTCGGAGCAAATATTTAAACGATCTGCAGATATTTGTTCAGGGTGTTCTGGGTATACAATGTATAATAAAAAATATCTACCTTTGTATAGTATTGTATTAAGTATATAAGTTAACTAGTACCCATAAAACAAGCTCTGCTTAGCTTGGGGCTAGATAATGTTGGGTGAACTGTCCAGCATTATTTATTTCATTTTTATTAAACTACTATTATTATAAAATTTAATAAAAATGTGTTAGATTTGGCCAAAGTAACCTAATAAGTAACAAGTAGTAAATATAAACATTTAAATTATTTTATAATTGTAGCTTATCAATAAACAAAATAAAATAAAATAAAAACCGGTATTTTAAGTGATTTGATAAAAATAAAACTGCATCGAAATCGTAGCCCCTTGTTGCACCTTATATCATCATGTGCTGATCATCATCAGACCCTGCAGTCTGCGGTAGGAAGACATGCCACGTGGTTTTAATTTGCAGTTTGTACTCAACCTCCAAGTTTCAGTTTCAGTACAAACGTAGATCCTGTTCATCTTATGCTGGTCTTATCTTCTCTTATGCTTTGGAGTGTGATGTTGTACAAAATTAACATTCTTAGTTCAAATTGAAGTTTGCAGCTACAAAACCACCTAAATTTCCCTCAGAAAAACTGTTGCGAGTTGATTTTCCTGGAAACGGCTGCACCAATTTCCACCAAACGAAGCTAAGGACATCTCGTAAACACCATTTTTCTTACAAAAAAGTCATTGAAATCAGATTCAGATCATATTCTGGAGCTACGTGACCACAAAGAAACATGCATATATATATATATATATATACAAACAGACAGACAGACACACTATGACCTCAAACTTACTTATAACAACCGTCTTTTAGTCGGTGGTAAAAAATCGAAAGCTGGCCTTCTCTCCTCTCAAGTACTTAGGTACCGTAATAATAAACCAAACTCCAACTACGAGAGCGCTCTTGAGTGCTTTCCAATTAAAATATTCCCATTATACAATTTTTGGGACACGCAAGATCGCTCTCAAATAGTAGTTCGGTTTATTAATACGGGCCTAAGATAATGTCTGATTCTTGAATACTGGATCAGCGGTCAGGGCCATGTTATCTTAGAAGAGCACAAGCTATTACGCGAAACAAGTCACGTAGCGCAGTAAAGTGAAATGTCTCGCGGACCTCGGGGTGCCTCAGGGCGACCCGTGTCCGCTGCAAGAACCATTAGACCCAGCCCGCAATTTATCACATTACTAGCAATCGGTTACTACACGCGTATTATATTTTGACTAACTTTTTAACGCGGCACCGACAATGTCTAATGAAAAAGGTTTTTGTTATGAAATATCTTTTTCAAAACAAGCTTTTACGAAATTAATAGTCGGAGACGTGAGCTGATCAAAATGAGCCCAAATACCTTCAGGGTACTATTAAATTAGATCAATAGTCTTTATCATCAGATCAGCTCACTGTTACCATATCATATTCATTTCATATTGTCATCGGAACTTGACAGGTATGCAAAATTTCAGCTCAATCGGTTGGTTGAAACTGTTCTAAAATTCAGTCGAAAGATTTGACCACACGCGTTTTCGTTTCTTTTTAGGGTTTCGAAATCCCTTGTAATTTATAAGGAGCCCTTATAGTTTCATCATGTCTGTCTTTTTTTTTTTTTATACTACTGAATGACGGTACAAGCAGATGGCCCACCTGATGTTAAGCGGTAACCTCTGCCTATGAACAGTGCGTTACCTCATCAGGTCCACCTAGGACGCACCCTATGTTGCATTGCACTGCGCCCGCCACCCTGAGACATAAAGGTGAAAAGCCTGTCTGTCTGCTTATCCGTGCCAAGACGTTTTCGTTTTACGTATCATGCTGAAATTTTGCACAGTAATACAAATTTGTGACGGCTACAAAGTTGAGAAATAAAAGCTCTCCTACACATAAAGTGTTTTTTTAAGTGCAAAACCTTTCGTGTGTGATATCGTTGAATAATCGTTGAATCGGGTCATCGTGACTTGACTTCGGAGCCCTATATCACAGAAGATATATTAACTGTGCGGTCTGACATGGACTTGGCCAGTTATATACTGCATACTAACGAGTGAAGTAAAATAAAAGCTTTACTAATTGTAAAATAAGCTGGTGGTTGGCCATCCAAAAAAAAACTAAACGCTTTAAATGTAACTTGCTAGCCAGGTAACATATATTGCAGGTGTTAAAGCCAACTTAAGGATTACACCAGGGGATAGCAGCAGCATTCACTTGAGTAATTTGTGTCAGTGATGCATGGCTAGTACTAAGAGGCACAAATTAGTTTTACTTTTCTTTGTTTCTGTGTGTGTGTGTGTGTGTGTGTCTTTTAGTGTGCTATCATGTTGTCGACACAAATAAATGTTATTTCTTTCTTTCTTTCTTTTAATCAATACCAATCCGCCTGCCAAGCGTGGTGATTATGGAAATACCCCCATTGCATTCTATGGTGGAGGCCCAGCTTTTGGACATTTACTGCTGGAGTGAATGTTCAAAAGCTGTTCATCTTGATGATTTCTACTACTAAATACAATGGTTCCAAATTTCTAGCGAATAAGTACTTCAAATATTATCAAAAACCACCTGTGATAGATAGACACCAAGGTGCAATAAGTGTTTCTTTTTGCCGATTCAGGTCATCATCATCATCATCAGCCTGTATCAGTTCACCGCTGGACATAGGCCTTTCCCAATGCTCGCCATTTAGACCGATTTCCAGCTCTTCCCATCCACTTTCTACGAGCCGCCTTACACAGATCGTCGCTCCACCTAGCCAGGGGTTGCCCCACGCTACGTTTACCAAGACGTGGTAAATACCGATTCAGGTATTCAGCACTAATATAAACAGCCTCAAAACTCGAAGTGGCGACAGCAGTGTATTACCGAACGCCACAAATTGCCAAGTATACATAAAATGACGTTAAGAGGATCACGCAGCCAATCCCGGCCTGTTTACGACCCGCCATCTTTATTATCCGAAATGATTACCGCGGAACAATGACTCGCTCTGCGATGATAAATGAGGGCCTAACTTGACCGTAATCATTATAAAAGTTGTTTCAATGTTGAATTATGAATTGTTGTGTTGTTATGAATGACAGTGTTTTGAGTAGCATGGCTCATTAGCTAGGTGTTCTTGAATACCTATGGCACTGCAGGCGAGTAGCCGGCTGAGATGCGAAAGGCTGCGGGTTCGATTTCGAGACAAAACGTTGTGTGATCTGCAAATATTTGTTTCGGGTCTGGGTGTTGATGTACCATTGTACATACTCTTAGTTCTTGATAACGATGACACAGGTTATCCAATTCACAGGAATATAAAATAAATAATAAATAAATAATGCTGGACAGTTCACACAACATTAAGCTGCAAGCTAAGCGGAGCTTGTGTTATGGGTACTAGATAACTGATATACTTAATACAATATATCACATAGTTTTTTTTTTAATTAGACATAGAAAATACCCAGAACACCCTGAACAAATATCTGCAGATCGCACAAATATTTGTTCCGAGGCGGGAATCGAACCCATAACCTCCTGCGACGCAGGTGAACCTACGCCCGCCGCGCTACAGAGGTATGTGACTGTTGGATGTAATGTGTAAATTCTGAAATTAAGCAACAGATTGCAATGTTGGTTATAATTACGTTGTGCGTATTACATGTGTGCGTATAGCGGAGCTAATTCCTATTTACGACTCTCCATCTTTATTAAGCGAAATGATTACGGTGGGATAATGATTTACTCTGCAGTAAAGTGACTGCAGACATTATTAAAATGTATTTACATCGCATTATGAATGTAAATGATATTTTTAGCATGCTCTATAATGTATGGCCTCTGAGGCTCTGAGTGCTGTCATCGCCTGAGTTACTCAGCAAGTTAACGCTACTTAGAGGTTAAATCCTTTTTTTAACTTTTAACTTACTGAGCAGATAAAGTGGTGATTAACGCTACTGAGGGACTGTGTAACGGAAATTTGTACTTATTTACTGAGCATTTATATTTGAAGTAGCTTACTTTTTCACCAACACATTAACGGACGTTTAAGCGACTGTTAGCTTAAACAACTCTTTTTGACAGATGTTTTCATACGTTATCTGTCGCTTTGACGATTGGTTACGGTAACCACCGATTTATTTGTTCGTGAACTTGTTCGTATTTATTGATTGTGAAACAAAGCCTAAATATTATATATAATTTCTAATATATTTTTTGTCTAATAAATGCTCAACTCTTTTTCCTGTAATATGAAAGTCCCTCAAAGTCTTTTATGCAATTTATTTCTATTTTTATTTAATTATTTTCTTACTAGTTTAAATGTGAGTAATCAACATTGAAATGAACTGAATCATCCTAAAACACACCTTTAAACTAAAGTCTACTCCAAAAGGTCAAACAAACAAACCTTACATTTTAATAATTTAAAAAGCTTTCGGATTCTCGAAAAATAAAAGCTAAATTAATAATCCATCTGTTGATTTTACTGAAGCAAACATTTTGAGTTCGTTTTCCTTCGTTTATGTTTGCCCTTTTCTGATTGGCTTCCAAAAGTTCTTTGTCAAACAGAAGGAAAGGCGGCGCGCCATGCAAGAGGACGTTGGGAGCAGCTTATGTCAACTGCAAAATACATGGCGACTATCGTAGCTTTAGTTCTAAGCTATCATAGTGATTGTATAACAAACAACCGAACTATAATTTCCTTGTAATTCAATATCCATGAACTGGCGCAGTCACCGCCGACATAAAATTAAAGTTTGTAATGGACATTGAGTGGGGAGTTTGATAGTTTGATGAGCTCACGTTTAGCCTTTATTAAAAGTTTTCCCATTACTATACCTACACCCGTTGTAGAAAAGCTAAAACTAGTAGCGCAACTTTAGTGCATCGTGTAAAAAAACGGAAACAATACGCCGCATTGCCTGTCGCTGAAATAAATTTCACTACTATGTCTTTGATAAAAAAAACACAGCTGTTAATCACCCTCCGGAAGATTGTTCTGAAAAAAAGGCGCAGTCTCCGCTCACTAAGGAGCGAGCTAGCAATCAAATTATGTCCGCTCTGGACAAATTAAACATTACTTTTCACTAGAAACGGGATATTTACCATGATTTTTGAGAAAAAAAGGCGTAGTCTCCGCTCTCTAAAGAGCGAGCTAAAAACCAAAAGATGTCCGTTCTGGACAAATAAAACTTTACTTTTCACTAGAAACAGGATATTACCATGATTTTTGAGTTTTTATTGTTCCCGATATTTCGGCACAGTAGTGATTTCGATGATAGTGGCACATAATAAATAATAGTACAAGTTTTAGTGGTATCGTTCGGAGTGAGAAAAAGAGTAGATCGATATATCTGCCAATAACATCTACTCGCAAATACTTTAGTCAGTTCTCCCGTGATCATGGCGCATGCAACTGTGCCGAAATGTCAGGAACAATCATAACTCAAAAATCATGTTAAATATCCCGTTTCTAGTGAAAAGTATGTACATAACATTGATTGTTTCAAAAATTAAATTAAACTTTATTCGTAGACAAGAGTGTTGCCAGTATTTTATTTCAAGCGTAGCGCTATGGCAAACATACAAACATTTCAAGCAGTCCAAAATTCAGCGTACCAAACAATAAAGATACAATACTGAGACGTAAGCCTTGAGTTATATTTTCCTCACTTTTATAAACACGTATTATTGTGTGGGTGAATCTTACTTCAAAGGGAAGATGAATTACTGTAATCTCAATACACACTGGGCTGAGGTCGTGGAGGCATCAACAGGTTTTCGCATAGCAACCAAAGTAAACCCCCACTCAAGGACTTCCTTGAGCCAATTTCTTGCAACCAAGTTTGCTTTTATTTAATTTATGAACCGCTCGAACAATAACAAAGTATTATTGTTTTTGAGTTCAGCAATTATTATTTTCCCATTGTCTATATTTTTTATGGGAAAATTCATATCAAGAGTGCATTTGCAATGAATTAAAATCCGCGTTGTACTATTTTGAGTTCTTGTATAGAATAGAGAATATAAAACATAGGTATTGTTTCCCCGATTTTCTAAGTAATGATACATATGTCCATCCAAAGGCTGTCTGGAAGAAATCATTTTGAGCGATAAAGCTGCCACACAATACTATTTTTTTAAGTTAATTCTATAATGTGTTTATATGGTGTACAATAAAGTGTTAATCTATCTATATATCACATAAAAGCATAAAATAAATAAATAAATAATGCTGGACAGTTCACACAACATTATCTAGTCCCAAGCTAAGCAGAGCTTGTGTAATGGGTACTAGACAATTAATATACTTAATACAATATATTACATACATAGATATTTTTTATTATAAATAGAAAATACCCAGAACACCTTGAACAAATATCTGCAGATCGCACAAATATTTGTTCTGAGGTGGGAATCGAACCCGCAACCTCCTGCTTCGCAGGCGAAACTTCGCCCGCCGCATAGACACTAGTTCAATAAATATGTTTTCCTTGTTTATAACCAAAAAAGAAGTAAATCGAATTCTAAATACTATTAAATACAATAAACTCAACATGCCAATTTTTATTTCTTACAAGAAGTCATTAAAATTAAAATGACCCAACACCACAGTAGGTATTCAATAACTCCATGAATATTATTTTCTCATGACAACGTAAATCTCTCACTGTAACGAATACGTTTTCAATGACATCCAAGTTATCAGTAAGCCCAGTTTACAACTTTATATTATACGTATCGAGAACTAATAACATCAGTAAAGGTAGCGACAACGTTTGTGCCATGGTTTAAGGACTATCCACATTAGTACGGGGCGAAAGCAGTACGAAGCAGAAAGGTGGATCGATAACTGATTAAATCCATAAAACAAATAGAAATCACTCAATTCTGTCATACTGTCTGTTTTTTTTTAACATTGATAGACCTTTGTTTGACCATGATCTCACCTGTTGGTACGTGACGATGTGGCCGAAGATGGAGCACAAAGGTCTAGAAGGCACCTATTCACTCTAGCCTTGAAGAGACCCAGATTATATTTTTAAATCAGATTGTAGTTTGCGATAAAATCTGCTCATTTAATACTGCCATAATAAAGCTATACGACAAGCATGCACCTATGAGGAAAGTCAAAATTAAACATCTTCCAGCACCATGGCTAACCGAAGATATAAAGCTGGCAATGCACCAGAAAAATGTTGCCAAGTTCAGGGTTAAATATCGTCCATCGGTTGAAAATACTGCGAAGTATATCGAGCGCCGGAATCACTGCAATAAGGTGTGTAGGGACGCACAACGCCGATATATCCATAATTCTGTTGAAAATGATGATCCTTCGAAAGTGTGGAAGTTTCTTAGAACACTAGGGGTTGGTAAATCTCGTCACGAATGCATTCCTAAGGATTTAGATATAAATCTTTTAAATCAACATTTCTCCTCTTCCTCTAATATTGACCAATTTAGTAAGTCAAATACTTTAAAAAGTCTTTCATCAACACCACCCCTTGGTTTTTCTCCATTTCTTCTTCGTCAATTTTCCGATTGTGATGTTAAGAGAAGTGTTATGTCCATAACTTCCAATGCAGTCGGCAATGACAGCATTAGTCGCAATATGTTACTGCCCATTATCGACGAGGTCATCCCTATCCTAGTCCACATCCTTAACTATTCCATTTCTAGTGGTTGTTTTCCTACTGCGTGGAAAGATGCACAAATTATTCCCCTGCCCAAAAAATCTCGTCCTTCCACCTTTTCTGAATATCGTCCCATTTCCATTCTCCCATTCCTTTCCAAAGTTCTAGAGCGCCTTGTCCACAATCAATTGACCAGATTTCTTATTAGTAACTCCCTCATGAATCCTTTCCAATCTGGTTTTCGCTCTGGTCACAGCACCGTGACGGCCCTGTCCAAGATCATGGATGACATTCGCCAGGGTATGGACTGCGGACATGTGACTGTGCTGTCATTGTTGGATTTCAGTAGCGCCTTCAACAATGTGGATTTTGAAATTCTTCTGGGTGTACTTGGTTCTCTTAACATATCTCCAACGGTTATTGACTGGTTTCGTAGTTACCTGTTTGGTCGCCGGCAACGTATCCGTATTGATGACACATACTCATCTTGGTGTGATTTGACTGCCGGTGTGCCGCAGGGCGGCGTTTTATCTCCTCTTCTTTTTGCTGTCTTTATTAATTCTATCTCAAATACATTGTCTAGTTCCTACCACCTTTATGCAGATGACCTCCAAATTTATAAACGCGCACCAGTTAGTGAGCTGAATATAGCTATTCAAAGTGTTAACGGTGACCTTGCGCGGATTCTTGCCTGGAGTGAAGCGTATGGCCTTAAACTGAATCCTAAAAAAACTCAAGTAATTATCGTTGGCAGCTCGAGGATGATTCGGAGGATTGATTGGTCTGTCCTGCCTCAAATATTTTTTGATAGTGTTCCTATACCTTTCAGTGACTCAGTTAAGAACTTGGGTATATTAATTGACAAAGAGTTGTCATGGGGACCGCAGTTGTCAGAGCTAAGCCGGAGAATGTTCGCATCGGCAGCTTCTTTGAGGCGTCTGCGAAACTTTCTTCCAATTGCCACCAAAGTTATGCTTGCTCAATCTCTCTTACTTCCTATTCTTGACTATGCTGACGTTTGCTATCCGGATCTTACTGAAGACCAACTTGATAAGCTTGAGCGCCTTCAGAACTTTGGTATCAGGTTTATATTTGGCCTACGAAAATTTGACCACGTTTCCGAATACCGCACTAGGCTTAAGTGGCTTCCCATCCGCCTACGCAGGAGTACTCACATTCTTTCTCTCTTATATAGTATCTTATTCAATCCTTCCACTCCTACTTATCTCAAGGAGCGCTTTGAATTCCTTCATGTTTCCAATCCACGTTTGTTACGCTCCTCTGAAACATTGAAGCTAAATATACCTGTGCAGACTACTACATTCTACGAATATTCTTTCACTGCTCAAGCTGTACGACTGTGGAATGCTTTACCTGAGAATGTCAGGCGGGCGAAATCCCTTCCTATCTTTAAAAAACTGCTTCATAGTCACTTTCTGTCCTAGTTCCATATGTGATTATATTTATTTTATATTTATTTATTTTTATTTGGTAGGTATAGTATGTATAAATTTATGTATAAGTATTATATTTTATCAAGTTATGATATTCCTTTTTTTAGTTGCATATTTTAATAATATAAATTGTATAAATACTTAGGTAGGTATATATAAATTTGTGTAATCATAGTATAAATTTATAAATTAGGTAGTAATTTGTTATATTTATTTATTTTTAATTTAAGAGATTGTATTCCAGATTTTAAGCCACCGTTCTATGTCGTGCAAATAATTCCAGTCCATCCCAAGGTTGTCTGGCAGAGATCGCTTATAGCGATAAGACCGCCCATTGTACTTCCGTGTTTAGTTTAATATTAATTCTTAATTAGCTTATTTTCTGTGTTGTGCAATAAAGTGTTTTCTATCTATCTTTAAGGCGACAGATAATCCAATGATGCGTTTAAAAAGGAACATCGATCTTAAGGACGTAGTAGATTTAAAGAACGAATCAGTTCAAACTTCAGTGAGGCGCTTGCTACAAAGGCACAGCTCCTCTTATTGGTTTTTAGCAACCAAAATTAAAATTTGGCACAAGAGTCAATTACATTATTCAGGGTATTTTTTCATATCGCATTAGTAGGTATTATTTAATTAAAATCTGTATTGAACATTTGAAAATACTATGTGTACGTTTTTTTTTTCTGAATCAACTATTTTGCAGTTGTAAAAGATACTACAATATTTCTTGCTGATTTTAGTAACAGATTCGTGTTTGTGGCGTTACGTTAGTTTGTAAAAAGACCTTTTCTCGGCTCAGTTAAGGGGATGGCCGGTGCCGAGCTGGTGCCGAGTTGCACTAACAAGGTGAAAACTTGCGAGAAATGTCAGGAGTTCTTAAATAATACAATTGTCATAGATATTTTTCTAGTTAGGCTTCCGCGGCTTTATGAGCGATTAGAAATAATTTGAACATTTTATAAGTTGGTGCCTTTGAAGCTCGATCGTCGAAATTGAAATACTCGGAGTAAACGACAGTTAATGGTTAGTTTTGATGCTGTTTTGTTTTATTACGAGAGGATTGTTTGATAAAACTGTCTAGTCTAAAACGTCGTCTGTGAATAATTTTCAAAAGTCCCATCAGTTTCAACGTTCAATTATTTTTCTAATACGGACTTAATGGTAAGATCACCCAGTACAAAAATGCTTCAACCAACAAAATTTTATTAATTTTGACAGTGATTTCTAAATTGAATTGGCTTTCAAAATCAGATTTCAACGTAATGTTGCAATTTTTCAAAATCAGATTTCAACGTAATGTTGCAATTTTAATTCTGGCTTTATAACTTTTTCATAAAACTTTAACCACCCATTTTTTTTCCGTCAGTGGTTGAAATTCTTCAAATCCTTCTTATTGAGGACCTTGAAGCTGTAAGGAACTCGAGCCGCTTTATAGATTTTCCCTATTTGGTTTCGCTAAAGATTAATTTTATTTCTTCCTCTTTCCTTTTAACTAACTAATCATGCATAACAATTATTAGCTAGTAGACATAAAAATACAGTATATTTATTTACAGGAAGAATAATACAACCGATAAAAGTAGGTATGAACAAAATTTTAAAAATAAAAATGAAACAGTGAATTAAGGTTAGTTATGTTACTGGTTAAGAACCAGTGTGGTGGAAGAATTTAGGGTGGCCCTGTGTGGAGGGTCTTTCATGCAACTTGCTTTTTACCAGGTTTATATTAAATCTTCTTTTACCTTTTATCATGGAAAATGTAATATCACGAAATATGATTTTCTATGCAATATAAAATGTGCATTGACGTCGACTAACAATGTCGCTTTTCCGGAGCTATGACATTTATAGCCCCCGAGTTTAGTATTATTTTATCTGTGCCCCGACTAAAACGATGGGTATTATAAATTTGAGGCCATAGTGCGTTTGTCTGTCTGTCTGTCTGTTGGTCTATAGCCTCATAGCTTTAGAACAGCTGCTCTGATTTCAACGCGGTTTTTTTTTTATGAAAGATAATGTTTGCGAGATGTTTCTTAGCTATGTTTAGTGGAAATTAGTGCAGCCGTTTCCAAGATCATTAAAAAATATGTTTAAGAACTGAGGCAATTTTACAACCTGTTAAAAATTTAAATTGTCGACGACATCAGGCCCTGGTCTGATTATGACTACCTATATGATGAACAGGATCTGGTACTACTGAATCCGAGTCTTCAAGTTTCAGCTCAAACTTTAAATTAAGATGATATGACATGTGTTCATGTTCATACCGCAGATGCCAGGGTATGATGATGACCAGCATAGGATGAATAGGGTGCAACGGGTGGTTCGATTTCAATGCAGTTTTATTTGTAAGAAAACTAGTATTGGAACAATGAAAATACTCGGGGTTTTTATTTTTTTATTTACTTGTTAATCAGCTATAGCGATGTTTTTTTAAACAAAGCCAAATAATTGTTTTTAATACCGCCGCGCTGGTGAATTGCTGCGTTACTTTAATTAACTATGCTTTATCTTTTTTGAGTCCCGAATCTAAAAAGCAAAAAAAAACCTTATAGCTTACCTTATAGCACACCATCCCGCCTAAAGGGAAAGTTAAAATGAGAATTTAACTTTGCTCCAATTACAATGTTGTATGAAAAAAACAATTAAATGCTAAGCCGTAAATAGGCCGCAGGGCACCAGCCCTACTGACGACACTTGTATATATTGAGAATCCTTAACTTAGGTGCCGTGGTGTGTCCGCTCTAAGAATATACCTCTACACCTCCTCCCATGGATGCCATAAAAACAGACTAAGGGATTACGCCTCAAACGGACAAACGCTTCAACTTTCCTACGGGATTCAAACCTTGCAGGGTTTTATGGTATTTAAATAAGTGTCATTTAGTATTAAATTTTTGAGATGAATAAATAAACAAACAAACGCCAGGGGTTGGGCAGCTGCATTCGCCTGAGTACTCAACACCAATAATGCAATCACCGTGGTGATTATGGCAAACCCCCATTGCATTCCAAGGGGAGTCCTCGTCCTTTCGTTTTTTTTATACTACTTTATTGGCTTAACAAGCAGATGGCCCACCTGATTTTAAGCGGTAACCTCTGCCTATGAACAGTACCTCATAGGTTACGTCCACCTAGGACGCGCCCTTTGTGGCATTGCATTGCGCCTGCCAACCTGAGACATAAAGATGAAAAGTCTCATGTGCCTGTAAATTCACCAGCACCCTTACCCTTCAGCCGGAACACAGCAATGCGAGCACTACTGCTTTGCGGCAGAAATAGGTATGGTGGTAGTACTTCCCCGGACGAACTCTTACACAAAAAAGCTCTACTACTACTGTGTAGTCTGTGTAGTACTGTTTAGTGGAAGTCTAAAGGCTCCTGATGATGATGAAACTCTAGTGTATATAAATCTCTGCATTATTTACTCGTAGATATTCGTTTTCAATGCCGTGAATAAATATTCTACCATATTAACATTAAAGCAGGCTGGTAATCATTCCTCTTCGTAAATGAGAATTAATTGCGCAATTCCGTGACGACGAGAGCTTGACGGTAGCATTGTGTTTCTTACTAAAATAAAAAATTGAAATGTGTCGGAGAAATCCATAGAAAGCGATAAAATAAATAAATCCTTAATCGGTACTCGTATAAAGTAAATAAATAATTCGTTTCTTCGTTCTTCTGTTGTGATTAGGTATGTCCGCTTAATCATTTTATACTGTAAGCTGGTGACCCGACCTATGATGGATCAAAACTTAAATTTATATCTTTATTACTTATTAAAATAAGAATACATTTATTAACAGAAATAATAATACAACTAATACAAGGTATGTACAAAACAGTTGTGCTACCTGAAGACCGCTGCTAACGATCTAAAGGTAGCTCAACTAAGAATAATAATAATGAAGTACCATATAAAATTAATAACTAATTAATTTAATACACGAGTAAATGCGGACGTTTAAGCATGATCATTTTAGTTAACACCCTGTATATTTGCCTTGGCCTGTAAATTCTAAACTATCTCTATGACAGGAGTCTGGTCATAAAATGGTTGGTTATACACAGACAATAATGTTCAAGTTTATAATAACGTAAGCTACTGCTTAAATCATAGTGTAAATATACTAAGAACTAGCGACTCGCCCCGGCTTCGCACGGGTAGCCCCCTGTGAACGTCCTACCCCTCCCACTATGTCCTATCTCCTGGTTCTAAGCTACCTCCCTACCCATTTTCAGCCAAATCGGTTCACCCATTCTTGAGCTATAAGTGGTGTAACTAACACGACTTAAAAAAAAAAAAAAAAAAAAAAAACTTATTAACTTCACGGAGACCTTTCCAACGAATGCAAAACCGTGGAAATCGGTTCGTGCGTTCTGGAGTTATAGCGTCAGGAAGGAAAACCCGACTTATTTTTATATATTAGAGAAGAAGAAGATATGTGTACGAATGGAGTGTGTTCATGATTGTGCCATTTTAACTTAGCAAATAGATCTTCTATCTCAACAAAATGTGAACAGAGAGAGATTGTGAACCGGATTAACATGTTCATAAGCTACATTTTATCTCGGTACCACGCAAGGAAAGCGACGGGAAGATGCTACTATTTGTATATCCGACGAGAATCCCTCTTTTGAATCTTATTACCATAATGCAATGTCGGAAAGTAATGTTATTTTGACTTCAGAATGGATCTTCCTATAATATTCATCGTGTTTATTAGAGGTTAGTGAAATGTAATATCGAGGTGATTTTCTTAGGTTGTCTTATGAAAATAAATGAGTTTTTTGATAGGTGCCTGCTAACCGTGTAAACACAATTTCGAGTGAGTATATTAGTGTATAGGCTAATATACTCACTTACTGACTCAGTCAGTATGGCAGAACTTTTTTATTACTCCAACTTTGTGACTGAGTGAGCTAGTTGTGCGTATGTTAGCAATATTTTTAATACTACTAGTGCGCCCGTGGTTGCACCCGCGTTTTTCCCCTAAGGTAACTGAGTCCAGGATAAAAACATTCCAGTTTTACAACTGATTAGTTTTTTAGTATGTCGTTCATAAATTAACACTCTTAATAGCAACAAAAATATAAGGAAACTTCTTGAAAAACACCGTCTATAACAATTTATCAGAAAAGACACTAACCTTTTATCTATCAGGTGATAATTCTCCCACATTCCAAGGAAAACCGCTCCTGATAAAATACCCCGATATTCTCTTTTCAATAGTTACTCTACGAAGAAAAGTCACGTATAGCATTTATACCCATACGTGTATACTTATTTCTTAGAATTCCATATACTACCAACGCTAAAATATGGCATATTTGAAAATTCGAAAGATGACAAATTAATTCGATACACTGCCGGTTCACACTCTAGTCCTTCAAATTTTCAAAGGCATAGCTTACCGCTTAACATCAGGCGGGCCATCTGCGTGCTCGGTCATTCTAGTTGTATAAAAATTAAAAAAATGTGGTCAATAATCAAGCAGAAATGGATGGATAAAACTTGAAAGAATTGTTTCTCTTTATGCGATTTGTTTCCCTTTCGATTCTGATACTTTTTGACCCGAAGTTAATTTACTTTGAGGTCTTGGTTTTAACAATCACATCAACAACATAGTATTTCATCGGTGAAGCTATGTTTTTCTAAAGATGACAAATGACACTGGCTGTTCACTGCCGTGTCACACTCTAGCTATAATATATAGTACAAGCAGCGCCCCGCGGTTTCACCCGCGTAAGTCTCGATCCCGTGGGAATATCGGGATAAAATTGTGCCTATGTGTTATTCCGGGAGTCCAGTTATCTCCATTCCAAATTTCATTCAAATCCATCCAGCAGTTTTTACGTGAAAGCATAACAAAGATACATCCATCCATCCTTACAAACTTTCGCGTTTATAATATTAATAGAATGTGGTCAATAATCAAGCAAAAATGGTCGTATAATACTTGAAAGAATTGTTTCTCTTTATACGATTTGTTTCCCTTTTGGTTCTGATACTTTTTGAACCGAAGTTAATTTACTTTGAGGTTTTGGTTTTAACAATCACATCAACAACATAGTATTTCATCGGTAAAGCTATGTTTTTTAGCCGTGTTCTTCTCGATCGTATTACGTTGCGGTTATTATGGAATTTAGATAATTTATTTTATTCTTTTTAGTTCTTCACTTTACGTCTATCTCAAAGCTTTACGTCTAGTATAAATTCTCAATTGTATTATTGTATTTGAAACTAAAAGATTCTGTTCCCGAAAGTACATATACCTCGCCCAGTACAAACAAAGCTCGAAATCACGCACTGCTTAGCGTAAAGAACTTACCTGTGGAGTAATTGAGCATAAATCCCTGAGCATTGTGTACCGTAACAAGGACATAAAGACGGCTCTTTCAGTCCGTCACGTCTCATGTATCCGGTACGCCTCAGTCTCATTTGATTCTGGCATGAATACATGATCTGTAATGTATGAATTGCTCGGAACAATAAATACATGAAGTGACGTTACTGAACATTTTACCTTGGATACCTTTTCTTCGAATATGAATTAATATTCTATTTAATTAAGTAAATTTCCCTAACTTATACATTTATTTACAGTTTTTTTACGACCAGATGCCCTTAAAGAATTTTGAAAACGCGAATGGCCCCGGTACCCCACGGACCCAGAGTCTCGACCCCGAAAGGCTCAAATAAGTAAGCTCTGTCGAGACTTGCTTATTTCCCTAAAGTATGCAATATCTCAGTTACCTACCAGATATTAGTTCTGAGTACGTTGTATTATGTCTCATATAACATCAATTTAGTTTTTTTTATGTACAAATATATGTAGTAAGTATCAAAAAACAATTATTGGAAAACATTTTCTTACCATTTTCCTTTTTTTATTTAATCTAGTATCATCATGAGTAGTCCAACAATGAGTGATGACAACATAACGGCGATGATAAGGTCACCTGTCAAGCTAGAACAAAAAGAGCCCAAGATAGAATCTCTATTGCTACGGGAAAGCTTCGACCAAAGTAAAATAAATGGACTGGCCTTACCCATAGAAAACGTCCGTGAAAAATAAGACAATTCGGATTTAGGGTACGGTCAACAAATAAACTATCTATCTATCTATCTATCTATCCAGCCACTGCTGAGTAAAGGCCTCTTCTCTATAGCGCAACTCCTGGCGGTCTTGTAAATAAACTAGGTGAAATTAAATTATTGAACTTCTTAAAAACTGTATTTTTTTAATACTTAATACTTTAACAGATGCAATGTGTTTACTAAAGTTATTTCAGTAGGTTTATAGTACAAAAAATCGCCGAAAAAAATGCAATTATTGAATGAAACTTTTACAAAAATACATGGTTCCCTTCTGTTTTATGTAGTTACGTATCTATTTTTCAGCTCTCAAACATACACAATATAAATCAATAGAAAAGTAAGTCCACCTAAGGTCTTCAGCTCAATCAATTTGTGAAAAATATATTTTTCATCACTCAATAAACTAAGAAAATATCATAAAAATCGTACGGAAACATAAATGTATAAAAATTCCAGTATTTAAGAAACTGCAGAGTGCAGTTTTAAGAATTTTGCACAATGAGTTTTTTTATACTACTTGGAATGACCGATCAAGAAGATGGCCCACCTGATGTTAAGTGGTACCCTCTGCCTATGAACAGTGCATTACCTCAGGTCACGTCCACCTAGGACGCGCCCTATGTGGCATTCCACTGCGCCCGCCACCCTGAAACATAAAGATGAAAAGTCCCATGTGGCCGTAATTTCATCGGCACCCTTACCCTTCAAACCGGAACACAGCAATGCGAGCACTACTGCTTTGCGGCAGAAACAGTTATGGTGGTAGTACTTCCCCGGACGAACTCTTTTACAAAAAAGCTCTACTACTACTAACCGTTTTTTGGCGTATAGAATTCATTGTGTAGAAAATGATCAGAGCAAATACGGGAAAATGTATTCCACTTCCAAAAGTCGTCTGTTCTTGCTCGTCTTATGACTTCTATCCATTTTTGTTTACCTTAGATTTTTTTTGGAAAGCTATAAGGTTAATTAACATGCCATTACATATTATATGCAATTACCTAAAGCGACGTGCTTAGCAATGTTTTGACGTAAATAATGCAAATTACAATTCTAAATCAATACGATACCCCTTAGGCATCAGATTTTTTTGCAGTCTGTACCGGACCATCCGTCATGCGTGAAGTCTTGTCAAATATTTCGTCGCTGTAGTTGGAAAACTAAATAAGTAATAACAACAACAAAACCAACATCGCGAGAAAAACGCGATTTACTGTTTTATTGCGTCAAAAATGGCAATAGCTTTTTTATCGTAACTAATTTTTCAGTCCGTGTTTTGATATGTTATAGATTGGTACTGTATCTTTTTTCGAATTTAATGATAATACATTTTAGTTCTTTTGATTAAGAGAAAAAAATAAAAAAACGACTATGTATTTTTCCCTCGCCAAAGTTTTGAATAATTTAAATGATCTATTATTTACTTATTTGAATATGACAATCCTTTCCATGGGTATAGATTTAAATAATATTAAAATACATTTTAAAATAAAACCAACTTATAATCATTTCTTTTTATCAAGACTGAATATTAGAAAACTACTGAAACACCTACATTATTTTAGCAGACTTATAAATTCAAAGTAAGTGACATAACAAACTTATCATACGACTAATGCTTATAAAATCAACAAAATGAAAAAAAATTGTGGAACACAATAATTCTAAGTATCAAAAAGAAAAAGGTATGTCGACTAAAATTAAAACTATCTACGAGTATAAACTTGTGTCTGTTAACTTTCATTCAGAGTGGGGAACATTGAGATAATGTCCTGGGGCGTAGTCGTCCTTGTCGCTCGTCCTCTAGTGCAAGACGTGTCCATCGACATGTATGGGCCATCATAACCATGCAATAAAGTCGATTTCGCAAAATGTGTTACTTATGTAGTTTTCCTACCACACGACGATTTATAAGTTTTTTATCAATTGATGAAAATTATATTACAAAACCTTTACTTACGAATGAAATGCGATGCCTGAAGCTTTATTTGTATTTCTTGTGTTGTTTGCACTTGCAGAAAAGCACAGGAAGGCATTGTAAGGTAAGGTATCTAATTTTGGTATTTTTCAGCATAGCTGTCACTCGTTGCCGTGACAAAGACTGACTGAAGCGAAGTATACTAGCTAGGTCTGTTTAGAAGCTTCAAAACTATCGTTCCCTAAGGCCCGTCCATTCATTTTATTTACGTCGATGCGGGAAAGTATGTTTAATAGTTAGTGATCTACCTCTACGAAAGCTAATATCCATCCTCTACGCCGTAGACGTCTACGAGAAAGTCATTCCTCATCATTCAGGTTTAAATTAAAGAGCAAGTAATACTACACTTCTTTATACCTTGGCTGAATGCTCAGAGACCTCAATACCATCTCCCAACAGGTGGGTCTTGTAAATGAACATGGGCAAGACATGAGAAATGCCAATGACATTCCCATGCCGCTACACGTTGCGAATGATATCATTGAAGTTGTTGATCACTATATGTATACAGGCCGTCGCAAGGGCCAAGACTATGCGACATGAAAGGAGAGTACTTTAAATATACTTACTTTATTTTTATCACACCCGGCTCGATTCCCAGACGAAGCAAGTATTTTTTAGAAAATCTTTGATTGCAGTATTACTACGTTTTAAAAATAAAATGAAGTCTCCTTTCAGCAAAATATCCTATTTACAATATTTAAGTTAGGTACTTTCCCTTCATGTCACATTGTCTTGGGACGCCTGTTTAGTTGGGTCAAATGATTCAACTTCGTCAAACTCAGATGTAGAGCGTTCGGAAAACTACGCCATATCTTCTCGTCACAGATACCACAGAGCCTCAAGCCGAAAGTTTATAATCAGTGCGTGTTGCCAGTGAAGGCTTACGGCACAGAGGCATGTTTGCTAACTATTGGCATCACACAAAAGTTTTAAGTTGCACAGCGGGCTATGGAGAGAGCTATTTCTGGAATTTTACTTCGTGATATAATCTGAATTCAGAAGATCCGTAGAAGAATAATATTAACCGATAAAGCCATGATAAAGCTCTAATATCAAGTTGAAGTGGCAATGGGCAGCCCAGAACTGATAGATAGATAGATAGATAGAAAATTCTTTATTGCACAATTTAAAAGTATTGTACATAGGCGAACTTAATGCTAGATAGCATTCTCTTCCAGCTAACCTTTGTGTACTGATGACTGTTGGAGAATAAAGGTTCTTGAGTGGCGACCACACACCGGACGAAGATAGAGAGGAATGCCCCATTCTCGATGGCCCAAAGATATTATACAGGTTAGATGAAGTCGGTGGATGGAAGCGGTACAATAACGTTTAACGGGGGGGGCTTAAATTCCAGCACTGGACTTTTATAGGCTGATGATGGTCATTATGATGCACTGAGAATGTCCGCACTTCAAAGGTCCATAGGTCTGTTGATGCTGGATTCACAATAGGTGTCGTCTTCGAGGTAGGGGTAATATGGAACACGCGAGATGGTTCGGAGACGCGTCCGGCTGCGGTACGATATATGGAATTCGGCGGAACGCGCGCGTGACTGTCTCGTCTCGTGGATTGAGATGCACTTCTTATGAATACCACATCTTAGTAAACCTTTCTACTCATTCTATAAGGTCACAAGTCAAAAGATTCAGTATCAACGCGCAATCAGCGTCTCGGGCAAGTTTAATGAAATAAGCTGCAATCAACGGTTTATCGCCGATGGTCGTTCAACTTTGCCGGTTTCTGGGGAGTAAGTGACCGAGTTATCCGGGAGGTGGACTGAACGAACTTCACATAGGGTGCGTCTAGAAATCGTTTCCACTTACGCTTTATGATTAAATATTAAATTCTTCATTGTGACCAACCAGGCCTCTCTTTTAATAATAGTATATTATGCAAGTAGTGAATAAAGGAATGATTTAAAGCGAGGGCCATAGATTAATATTTAACATATAAATTTATTGTCTCAATTATTTATGTTATATTATATCTCTTATCTACGGCTTTTCATACTGAATTGTTAAACATAATTTATTGTATAAATCGCTGTTGGATAACCGAAAAAAATAAAAAAAAATAAAAAAATATCAGAAAGAAAGAAAGAAGAAAGAAAGAAAATATTGACACTATATATATATCACTTGTTACTTTGTTCGCTTGTCTGTTTTATATCATTCTTGTTCCATGTATTAATTTAAACGTTTTATCTCCTATTTTCATGGCACACCTTTATATTTCTTTTTTTTTTAAAGGCTCATTATATTATGTTTTGACTTGTGACTCCGTGACGCACCCACATGGATCGGAAGATCAGCGTTGTGTAACTACATAGTATACGGAACATCATGCTGAGTCGAACTCCAATTTGTGACGTCGCTGCGTGGATGGCACTGAGAGACACAATTGTAGTTAAGTACTTAGTTTTTGCCTTTGTAGGTATTACCTATTATAATTTATCTTTTTAACTTTATTTGTCGAGTGTCATTTCTCCTATCCATGTGTGCCGTTCAAATAAAGAATTTTTCTTTCGTTATCACGAGCAAGTGAAGGAGTCTACGATCGTGATTCATGAATTCAAGTGTTAAAATCCTGAGCGACGCGAGTGATTCATGACTCTCGATATATTCAAGTTTTCGATATATTCCGTTTTATTCAAGAGTTGCATATTATACTTTATACCATGACTATGAATAAAAGAAAAATTTAAGCGTGAATAAATAATAAATAAATAAATAATACTGGACAGTTCACACAACATTATCCAGCCCCAAGCTAAGCAGAGCTTGTGTTATGGGTACTAGATAACTGATATACTTAATACAATATATTACATAGATAGATATTTTGTATTATACATATAAAATACCCAGAACACCCTGAACAAATATCTGCGATCGCACAAATATTTGTTCCGAGTGCGGGAATCGAACCCGCAACCTCCTGCGTCGCAGGCCGAGCTTCACCCGCCGCGCCACAGAGGTCGTCAAAATAGACATTTAATGAAGAAAAAGGAAGGTTAAATTAATTAAATGCACGCGCAAGGAGGTTTTATGGCATTGAGATGGAGGTCAAATATATTGGTGTGTTCTAAATTCAAACACTGGTTAAATAGTGATTAAAAGTGATTTCATTCACTGTTTTCAGTGTTTTCTGTTTTATAATTTTTTAGAGCACTCAGTCCTTTTGTATACTAAGTCCATGCCGTCATCCCACTAATGTCTATTATTTATTCTGTGCTAATATTATAAATGTCAAAGCTACGATGTAAAAATGTTTGAATGTTTGGAAGTTTGATATTTGTTACTCAATCACGCTGAATCGGCTGAACCGATTTTGATGAAATTTGGTACACAGATAGATTATAACCTGGATTGTGGCTACTAGTTTATCATAATAATACCACAAATTTAAAACCCTGGCTTTACGACTGCAAACAAAAAACATAGAGGTGTACCTACTAGGTATTTTTTTACCTAATCGAACACGATTTAGTATGTTTAAATTTTACATTGGACAAAATGAAGAATCTAGAAATTATTCTCATTAATAACAGTCATGAAATACAATTTTTATTAAATAAAAAGCTCGTAAAATCTTCTTTGATCTTGTTTACTCATTAAACTAAATAACGAACATTAATTTAAAATGTCCACAGACATTCCAATCAGCAAACATGACAGATTAGAGACCAACTTAATCAACTGCCAGCAAAGTTCCTCCAAGTCTACAACTCAAAATCTAAGTAGAATTTACAAAGCGTAAATCCCCATATTAGTGTCCGCTTTCAGACCACTAACATCCCAGGAGGGGAATGTCCCCCTACTTGGAACGGGGTATCGGAGAGCTCCAGGCAACAGGTGCCCGTTGCCAGGGATCCCTCCCACTAAATCAACCTCAAAGTTTTCTTTCCCAGTGATTCAGCACATCGATCGCAATGTACAAACGCTGTCTTATACCTTCCAGTCATAGACCGCAATGGATGCAAAATTATGCAGTATTGTTGCTTGCGATTTTTTATGAGCCTCATTAATATGATGAAAATTGTTGTTAATGAGCTGTAAATTGTATTATTATCTGAACTGTAGCGCCCGGTTGTTTATTGCATGATTAACAAAGTTAATTAAACAAAAGTTATCTGATTTTGTTAGTTTTAATCGTTTTAAAGTTGAAAGTCTATTATTATAGGTGTGTGTTGCCAGTGATGACACTGAGACATCGACACTACTATAATTGGTCTCATACACAAGCTTTAAGTCGCACAGCGGGCTATGGATAGAGCTATTCTCGGAGTTGCACTACGTTATAGATTCCGAAACGAGGAGATCCATAGAAGAACCATGATCACCGATATAGCTCTCAGAATGAGCAAGTTGGAGTGGCAATGGGCTGGCCATATAGCTCGCAAAACCGGAATTTATTGGGGAATAAAGTGGTGGGTAACCACGTTTCATTCAAAAATAGTATGTAATTATTTAATTAATCTTAAATAATTTACAGGTATTTTAGTTTATTTACAGGAATCTGTTTAACAGTTAAATAATCCATGGTTAAATTTGATTAATTTATTATTTTCTATATCATTGTTAAAAGTATATTTGTGAATTAATATTAAAAATTAAATCAAATCAAGATTAAGATTGTAATTTTTTTTTTTATGCTACCTTAATGACGGAACAAGCAGATGGCCCACCTGATGTTAAGGGGTAACCTCTGCCTATGAACAGTGCATTACCTCATAGGTCACGTCCAGATGAAAAGTATCATGTGCCTGTAATATATTGGATTACAATAATTATATTTAAACTAATATTCATTTGTAAAATTTTATTGAAGGTGTATTTAAATGTAATTTTATAAATAATATAATATGGTCGGTGGATGGAGGTGGTTAGGGATCGGTCATTGTGGCATTTAAGGATAATCGTCTTGATTACTAAAAGCTCGGTTCACGGTAGATGGCGTGGAAACTTATTGTATTACTTTTTTATTTTTTGTGCTAAATTCGGGCGTCTTTCGTGTTTTATTTTATCGTTCGCGGCTAAGTTGTAGTTGTAAGAATTTAATTCAGTATGAATTTCCTTTAAACAGTCATTTGAAAGTTCAAATTACCTAGAAATAAGATCGTTCACTTTTCTGATGTAATTACACGCACGCACACATACATATTCACTGTTTTGGTTTTCATTAGATGGCGTTGTTATTGTCCAAGAGCATTGGCATGGACGTTAGATAGATGGCGTTAAATAAATAGCTTGGTATCTGTTTATAGATCGCGTTGAATAAAATTGTTAGAATGATAAAAGGTATTTCAGGGAAAAACTCGGAAAATTATTGTTTACAAGAATAAAACTTATTTTTCTAATGTCCAAAATGTACACGAATGTAAGTAACTGACCTTCATCATTGCAGTAGGTAGGTAGGTACCCATAATTATCATAGTTTGCCCCGTGAACCCATGACGGTTTTTCATTATCATCAGCCTACAGAAGTCCACTGCTGGACATGGACCTCCCCATAGAATGTCAAGACAAACGGTCTTGAGCAGCCTCCATCTACCGCCTTTCCGCAACCCCTTCTGTGGCGTGTCCGGCAAGATAGGATGTTGCATAAGAATGTTTCGTTTTACAGAAATGAACAAAAAAAAGAAAAAAAGATTATAAATTGTTTTATATTACAACTTCTGCTTACACTAGAAATATTAGGTATACAGTAAAAAAACATCATCAATAACTAAATACATTTTGCCTTCGTTTTTTGTATTCATTGCTCGAAGATTCTGTACCCGTACCTAAATCCGAAACATCCGTAAAAGAACCAGGATCATATAGCTTTATGTCTAGCCCATTGCCACTTCAACTTGCTAATTTAGAGACCTATGTCAGTGAGCCGGTGGACTTGGATCTACAGGCTGATGTTTGTACCACCATCCATTTAGAATGCGTAGTACGAATAGATAGGTACCTACTCTAGGTAGGTACCTACTACCTATTCTACGCACGGACATTGTTCAGCTAGTCTAATATAAAACCATTTTACTGACTTCAAGCCAATGTAGACGGTTGATCATCATCATCATCAGTCTACAGAAGTCCACTGCTGGACAACGGTTTCCTCTCTAAAATGCCACGACGAACTCTCTTGAGCCTGCATCTACCAACTTTCTGCTGATTATAATATCTTTGGTGCATGGAAAGAGGGGTCTTCCTCTACCTTCATCAGGTTTGTAGGTACCACTCGAGAACCTTTATTCACATAATATGGTTGTTAGTTCTGCGAACTATAAAGCCATTTTTTTTATTTATTTTTTAACTTTGATAGACTTTTGTTTGACCACGATCTCACCTGTTGGTAAGTGACGATGTGGCCGAAGATGGAGCACAAAGGTCTAGAAGGAACCTATTCACTCTAGTCTTGAAGATACCCAGATTATAGTTTTCAGGAAAGACAGACGACGGTAGTGTATTCCACTCCTTAGCAGTTCGCATTATAAAGGTAGAATTGAAACGTTTAGTACGAAAAGAGGGTATACTAATGAGGTAAGGGTGGTACCAAGCCGTGCGCCTGCTCGTCCATGATGAAAAGGAGATAGTGGGATCAGATCATGAAGTTCCTGGGAGCATTCCCCAAAATGTAACCTATATATAGAAGATCGAAAGGCACGCAACCTTACGGCGGTGCTCGAGAGACTCTAGTCTCCGCCATATGTTGCCCACCTATAAGCCTGAACGCTCTGCTCTCTGAACGTTCGATCGAGTCCAAGGCAGCAAGCTGGTGTTTGGCCGAGCCAGCCATCCCAAACGTGGTAGGAGTACTTCATACCAGCCCGGACTTGTGCTTTGTACAGACTTAGAAGGCTTCATGGAGGCAGTTTTTGCCTTAGACTCAATGTAGGAGCCAAGTTGAGAGTAGGCGTGAGTGAAACGCCTAAGAGCTCGAGGTGATCTCCTATAGCTACAGGTATATCTCGGAAGACAGGAACTTGGAGAAACTTACTTTTTTCGCGGAGAAGAGACAAGCCTGCGTTTTAGAGGCGTTGAACTTGACTAGATTGGCATCACCCCAATCGGAAACAGCCTTGAGAATCAAATTCAGACGCTGCAGCATCTCATCTCTTAACTCCAGAATTTAATTCTGCCTAGCACGCGCATTGGAAACGTATCTCTCCACAACTGTGCTGTCGTCTGCATACCCAATGATACTGGGCATTAGCAGATCATTTATATGCAGCAGAAACAGTGTGGCAGGTAGCACTGACCCCTGAGGTACCCCGGCGTTTATAGCCATTTGATCCGACGAGCACCCGTCAACAACTTACTCGAATGGATCTTTCCCTCAGAAAGTCTGCGAGGCAGGCGCAGAATTGAACTGGCAGTCCGTAAGCAGGAAGCTTGTCAATAAGGCTAGCGTGCCAAACCTGTCAAAGGCCTTCGAGACGTCTAATGAAACAGCCAGTGCTTCACCATGATCTCGATGGCCTCTCTCCAAATGTGCGTGGCATACACAAGAAGGTCCCCAGTAGACCGATTTCGGCGAAATATCCTCGATCCGTCGAGGTATGCAAGGACATTCCTATTCTGTACACGCTCCATACATTTACATAGTAGGGAGGTGACCTAGATAGGGCGGTAGTTCAAAGGGTCAGCACGACTGCCTTTCTTGGGCACAGGTTGCACGTTAGCGAGCTTCCAAGACTTGGGGACTTCACCAGTATTCAAAGAGAGGCGGAAAAGTTGCGTTAATATTGAAGACAACTCAGGTTCACAGGTTTTTAATACTACGGCCGAGATACCATCCGGACCGCTAGCTTTATTCACGTCGAGACTACGTAGCGTTTTGAGCACTTCCTTTTGCTGGATGCGAATTCTTGCATTGAAGCTTCGCACCGAGGAAGGCTGGGTGGAGTTTCGCCCGAGGCGTCAAGACGCGAAGCCTCCGCAAATTGAGTGGCAAATAAATTTGCTTTCTCAACCGCAGCGTGAGTTTGGGACCCGTCCGGTTTCAGTAGTTGGGTTTAGTGAAGGGCGGCTGAAGTTCGCTTCCACCGACTTAGCCAGAGACCAGAAAGCTTTACTTCCCGCAGGGTATGCGGCAAACTTAGCCCCCAGATAGCCAATCCGATTGAAGCGAGCCTTCTGTAACACCTTCTTGCAGGACTTGGTGGCTTTGTTATAGGCTTTCTTCATAATCCGTGCATCCGAGGTTTAACCGTTTCTTGCGTCAACGCAAGCTAGGTATGCAACACGTTTTTGCGCTTCCGCGCTAGCACACGCGGGACTAAACCATGGGCGAGCATTGCTTGCAGGTGAAGCATCGGAGAATGGAAAAAAATACTCCATTGCTCTATTTATCACCTCCGTAACGGCATCAGCACTGACCGTTGGATCACATGAAGAAAAGCAAGTTTGCCGCCAAGGATAAGAAGCGAAGAAGTGTCGCATCTCATCCCAATCTGCCGACTTGTAACACCACACTCGCCTACTACCTCTGGGCGAGGGATCGGGTGGCGAGTATGAAGATACAGACCTCACCACACAGTGATCTGATGTTCCCAAAGGAAGCATCACTGATACCGAGTGGCGATCCGGCTCGTTCGTCAGCAGAAGGTCCAGGCAGTTGGCTGTGTGGTCCTCAACGTCCAGAATTCTGGTTGCCGCATTGACGAGCTGAGTGAGATTAAAGTGAGTGCAAGTTTGCATGCCTCTCTCCCAGCATAGCGTTAAAGTCCCCCAGAATCACCAGTTGGGCATCAGGATAACGTTGCTGGGCCACATCCGCCGCTTCACTGATGTAGTTGAACAACCTGGTTGTCTTGTGGTCTTCAGAGTGACAATGATATAAACCAGCATAGATAATTTTATCTAAGCCGGTGTCCACCAAAGTACATAAAACTGAGAAATCGGGTTCATTGAATCTGCGTCTCCGTGAGGATTAAATAATAAGTGTGGCTTAGCTGTCCCTAGGTGGTGGTGGACCGGATCGAGATTGGAGTGCAGTCCTCTAATGTTTCAGAGGTGCGCTTGAAGCGAGAGGAAAGAAAGAAAGAAAGAAAGAAAGAAAATTTATTTATTTTACCACACGCACAACACACACATAAAACAAGAAGACAAAAACAAAAATCTACTAAGTATAGGTATAGGTACTACAAGATCTTAGAGAATTGAAAACAAAAATAAATAAAACTGTTATAACCGTTGGTAAGATGATAGGTTGTGTAGGAAGTGCTTCCGCTGTGAGCGCAACTTATTATATGTTGACTTTTTCATGGTTTGGTTTTTGGAGTGATTAGGTTTGTGGGAAAAACGGCTGTTGAGTGAGGCACTGGTCAGTGAAAGCCTAGAGACAAACAGCAGGCTCCTGCGCCAGTGGGAGACTAGACTGGAGACTGAGACCTCCCTCCAGGAATGGCCATCGGGTCCTCTAATCCGGTCGCCAACCGGCACGATGGAGCATTCTGGGATTTTTCGCAAGGCGGCGGGCTAGCTTACTAGTTGGGCCCCCCACAACCTGCAGTCAGCCAGCGGAGAACCGTGCTTCGGATCCCGCTACCTTCCAAGCCTAGCCAACCGGCACACTTGCACTGCTGCGGTCTCTAAAACGCACATGCTGAATCCAGTGCACGAACTGCCGTGGTATTCGGGGCCGCATGAAGCCTCACGTGAATATTCACGATTTGCGCAGTAAGAAATCTGCACTCTCGTAAAGTTCGGCGTGTAACGCGTATCGCGCAACGCGTGAATTAGATGACACAAATAGGAAGTGAATTGGCTCAAATCACGGTACACAGTGGAACGATTTTGAAAAAAGGTGGACGTAGGAACAAGTTTCGTAATTTCTGTCTAAAAAAAATTGCAACTGATAGGAAATTGTATGGTGATTAAAAGATATTCTATTAAATTTTCAAAAAAAGACACTCCTTTATAGGTTAAAATAATAGTTCAGAAAAAATGTATGGAAAGATTTATATTATATTGTTTTTCTCAGAAATAAGAAGTTTGTTCAAGAAAAAACCTATAATAGCTTAAAGTAGCTACCGTCTTCTACAAATGGGCATATAGGGTTCTGGACGGTTTAACCCTGCAGCATTGGCAGTTAAGGGGAATTAAACTCTTAAAAAATATTGTTTATTTTGATACGAGCATCTGATAGGAAATGTAGTGCTTGTTAAAAGTTATTCTATACAATTTTCCATAAAAATGAGTCTGTGATATTATAAAAATGTATTTCTGAAAAAATGCAATGAAATATAAATCAACATATTTTTTCTCGGAATTTTAAATCATAAGAAACTTACACTACTTAAGTTCTATACAACAACGAAATATTCGTTTTTGGCTAAACGCTGTTGCAGTGTGTTTAAATGGGATCAAACTTTACAAATATATGATTTAATGTAAATGTTAATGGAAAATGGTTCAATTTCTGTCATTCGCTCAGTCTTATCTAAGTAAAATGAATAAATCATAATAAAATCTAGTGTAAAAAACTTCTAAGTCTAACTATTGGCTTCGTAATTATCTCCAAATAATTTGCCAATTTTTCCGATACTCGACATTTCTGACCTTATAGGTAGGTACCCGATACTTTTCATTGCTACAGTTCTTCCACTGAGCATTACATTCATAAAAGTAATAAATCAATATACAATCTAGTGTCAAAAAGTACAAAGATCTAAGAGATTAAGAGATTGTCTTATTAATTATCTCCAAATAACTTAAATAACTTGCCAATTGTGTTGTTATATCCAAAAGGACTTGTAACTTAATCTTTGCCTCCGTTATTTCAACACCTTCTGTAGGGTAGTATCTTTTTTTGGCTTCTAATATCTTGTAGTAGAAGGGCAATACAGATATGCTGGAATCTGATAACATTGTCCTCAGGGATAAGTATTTTCATTTCGTTAGATTCAGCGAAGTTGAAAGAGCAAGAGCACTATCTTCATCAGAGAAATCATCGCATCCAATGAATAAAATCAGAGCATCACAACAAAACTTTACAGATCTGTTAATATGATTTACCCTCTTACCATTTTAAAATAGTCCGGAATTCCCAGCAGCCATTTTTCATAAAACATATGATAGATATTTTAGTATCGATGTAACTAAAATATTTCCCAAATAAAGTTAATAATGACAAAAATCCCCTTAAAACTAGAAGCAACCTTCGTAAAACTAGTAATCACTTACTGGAAAGATCCACCAAATTATCAGTAGAACCATTTACTTACCTACATTTTTCTATCATCTACATACATTAAATTCTACAGATAAGTTGGTGGGTCTCTAACAATGAAAGGAATCTAGTACCTTCCTACAAGGTCAGTCATTAGGCTCAAGTATCGGGACCATTATTAATAATACGTGGCAAATTATTTCAAGATAAGTAATAGGGGGCGTTCAAGTATTATGTAAGCGCTTGAGGGGGGCGGGGGGGTCTTTGTTTTGCTTATTTTTGATGACATGGTCGATATCAAGATTACGTCAGCAGTTATTATTTACTTATTTTACACAAATGGCAACCCACAAATTGTCTATGCTTGAAAATAAAACTCACATGTCGGGGATTCCCACAAATAAAGAATACGTTATAGGTACTCACCTAAAAGCGAGTGGGGATTACCGCGCGCACTTGTCACGTCTAAATTTCTTCCGTCAATCTATTGTTTCGTTTCGATTCGAATGACGATTTGACGTATTGTAAGCAAATCAAAGCAAGTTAATGTTTGTTTTAACCGGTGATCCTTTTTCGCCCAAGCTTAACTGTTTAACATGTCGTTTCAAATAAACAAATCCAAGTAATATCAAAAATTATTCGAAAGTTTTAAAAAATCTCATACAAATACAAAAGTACAAAATGTACAGAAGTTAGTTAAGCCTATTTGCTAACTACTGCTCACGAATCAATAAAAAAACAGAATTCATTAAAAGAAAAATGCATATAGGTACCAATGATTAAGTAAGCATGGGAGGGGGGGAGAGGTTTGCTTACTTTTGCTAACACAGCTTACACAGAAGGGGTGGGCATAGTGCGCGTCATGTAAAAAGAACGCTGGCGGTCAAGCTTCTACAGGCGTTCCAGCGTTCTTTTTACATGACGCGTACTATAATGGTACATTATTTGTAGTAAACTAGGCAGGCACTCATTCAATGTATAGGTATACATCTCTTAAATAAGTAGAAAAGTAAGTAATCTCTTAAAAAGAACGCTGGAACGCCTGAAGAAGCTTGACCGCCAGCGTTCTTTTTACATGACGCGCATTATAAATAGTTGTAAAAAATCTGCTTACGTAATACTTGAATGGCCCCATACGACAATCGCTAACTTTGTAGTTTTTGTCTCTAGTGACTCTAGAGTCTAGATGATATGGTGATTTACTTTTATGAAAGTAATACTCAGTGGAAGTACTGTAACAATAAAAGGTATCTGGTACTTAACCTACAAGGTCAGTCATTAGGCTCAGGTATCGGAAAAATTGGCAAGTTATTTGGAGATAATTATTAAGACTATAGCGATCTTTGTACTTTTTGACACTAGATTTTATTTTGATTTATTACTATTATGAACGTAATACTCAGTGAAAGTACTGTAGCAATGAAAAATATCTGGTACCTACCTACAAGGTCAGAAATGTCGAGTATCGGAAAAACTGGCAAGTTATTTGGAGATAATTACTAAGCCAGTAGTTAGACTTAGAAGTTTTTTACACTAGATTTTATTATGATTTATTAATTTTACTTAGATAAGACTGAGCGAATGACAGAAATTGAACCATTTTCCATTAACATTTAACATTAAATCATATATTTTTAAAGTTTGATCCCATTTAAATACCGCTGCAACAGCGTTAAGCCAAAAACGATTATTTATTTTTTGTAAAGAACTTAAGTAGTGTAAGTTTCTTATGAAAACCTTTTAAAATTCCGAGAAAAAATATGTTGATTTATATTTCATCGCATTTTTCAGAAATATGTTTTTATAATATCACAGACTCATTGTTATGGAAAATTGTATTGAATAACTTTTAACAAGCACTACATTTCCTATCAGATGCTCGTATCAAAATAAAATTTTTTTTTCAAGAGTTTTCCCCCTTAACTGCCAATGCTGCAGGGTTGACAGACCCCTATATGACCCATTTGTTGAAGACGGCAGCTACTTTAAGCTATTTTTGTTTTTTTTTTAACAAACTTCTTATTTTTGAGAAAAACAATATAATATAAATCTTTCCATACATTTTTTTCTAAACTATTTTTTTAACCCATGAAGAAGTGCCTTTTTTTGCAAATTGAATAGAATATATTTTAATCACCATACAATTTCCTATCAGTTGCAATTTTTTCAGACCGAAATTACGAAATTTGTTCCTACGTCCACCTTTTTTCAAAATCGCCCCACTGTGCGGTACCCCGAATACCATAGCTGCTCAAACCCGTCACTTCCACGATGGCTACACTGGACATCAGTCCGAAACACGACAATGTCGCTTCACGGACTGGCTATGTCCATGGGGTGGTGATAAGCCACGGCCGAAGCCTACCACCAGAAATGTTGTTACCCGTTTGACACCACCCAGAGATCACGTGTAGGGACGCGAGGGTATTTTCCTATGGACGCGAGCAACTCCTATCTCCAAATTTCCGAGCGTACTCTTAGATGATCTATATACCTGCACACCAGTACCTTAGATGATGATGATAATGACTACGTCGTTGTTAATGTTCATCACCACCGCCATCATCATCATCATCACCACCACCATCATCATCATCATCATCTAAAGTATTGTCGTGCATGTGATGATGATGATGATTATGATGATGATGATGATGATGATGGTTGTGGTGGTGATGATGATGGTTGTGACCATCACCGCCATCATCATCATCATAATCACCTGCACGCTAATATCCTAGATGATGATGATGATGATGGAGGTGGTGATGAATATTAACATCATGAAGATGGTGATGATGGTGGTGACCATCAATATCACCACCATCACCATCATCATCATCATCACCTGAACGCCAATACCCTAGATGATGATGATGATGATGATGATGACGATGATGTTGTTAATGTTCATCACCACCACCATCATCATTATCATCATCACCACCATCATCATCATCATCATCATCATCATCATAATCACCTGCACGCTAATATCCTAGATGATGATGATGATGATGATGATGATGATGGTGGTGATGGTGATGATGATGGCGGTGGTGATGAATATTAACAACATTATGAAGATATATTATATTAACCACCATCACCATCATCATCATCATCACCTGCACGCCAATACTCTAGATGAAGATGATGATGATGTTAGTGGTGGTGATGGTGATGAAGACGGTGGTGATGAACATTAAAAACATCATGATCATCATCATCATCATCACCTGCACGCGTATACCCTAGATGAGGATGATGATGGTGATGGTGATGATGATGGTGGTGGTGATGAATATTAACAACATCATCGTCATCATCATCATCATCATCATCTAGGGTATTGGCGTTCAGGTGTTGGTTCTGGTTCGCTGCAGGCCCTGCTGACTACTGAGCCACGCTCGCCTTCGGCTCGGTCGCAGCTTTCGTGGTGATCACTGTTCTCTAGTGTTTTAAATCCATGTTGTACTTTCACTCATTTTGAAATATAAGACTATTCAAAATTCGTAGAATCGTGCATCATACTATCATTGATTCTGGCCAAGTTTTCACGTATTCTTTCGTTGTTTTATTTTTAACACCTCACATAGTAACTTAAAACTTGGGTAGGCTACCTAAATTGAAAAAAAGTATTTTCTCGCACTATAATGCTATTGCAAAGTTTAAAGAACGTAGTTGTAAAATAAATTAGAATACATTATTATAAGTACAGTTGGCAACCCTATCAGAACTAGCTCGCTATAGTAGAAATTACGGCCAACTTATAAAAAGTATTGTGTGTTCACATTAGTAACGGTTTGGCAACGTCGCTTTTAAACTTTTGCTGACGGAGCGGCAACATATCAAAGTAAAAGTCAAAAAGTATTTTATTCATTGAAATCACAAGGATCATTTTGAATCGTCTTAAAAAATAAATTTACATTTACTCCTGTTCCAACGCAACCAGACCTAGAAGAATCAGGCAACAAACACGGTCTGTTTTTCTTTTGATGATCCTGCTTACTATTAGGTGGGGAGCCCCTGTGTAGAGCCTCGAGAACAAGTGGAAGCTGATTCAAAGAAAAAAAGGAAAATCAACTTAAAAGCCTTCCTTAGGTAGGCAGTCAAAAGTAAGATGATAGAGAAAATCAGCAAAAGTTCATAAGGCAGCACACTCTACGCTTGATATACTCATAAATAACACATATTACAGTCCAGTCGGCAGGTGGTTTCAGATGGAAAAAGGTCAAAAGCTAATGAAACTTTGGGAGGTTGTTCAGGGATAGTTAATTAACATTTTCCCAAGTTTTGGACCTCGAGGACCATGTGCGAATAGTGGAGGGGGGGGGGGGGGGAACTGCACCTTCCTCCGGTTTTTTCTCAATAACTTTTTTCTCTTACATCCCACGGCAAAAGTACCAGCTACTTTTTTGTAGAACGTTAAATTTACTATAATTTGGACTAATAAAACATGTTTCTATGTCAATAGATTATCGAGATATGGCGATGTGTGTTTTTTTCTAAGTACATCAACTACGTGCAGAGACACTTTGGTAGCAATTTGATTGTTGTCTTTGATGGATACCCCACTAAATCCGGCTATCAAAGCACCAAAGCAGCAGAACGAGCTCGCCAGTCTGCATTACAAGCACCAACCAAAGTCGTGTTCTCCTCATCTACTATGGTCACAATAGCACAAGAAAAGTTCTGGCAAAAGATCACAATATGGGAGCATTCATTTCGATGTTGATGACACAAATGGTGGATGCTAGCATCGAAGTGAAGCAGGCATTTGAGGACGCCGTGATCATGGTGGTGGGGATGGGGTTGAGAAGAGAAGACTGAGTCCCTGCAGAAGACTGCTTCCACCCCCAATTAGTGGGATACAAGTTGACTTCCCGCCAGTTCAGCAATTGCTTGGAGGTAGCATATTGACGACCTCTGTGGCGCGGCGGGCGAAGGTTTGCCTGCGACGCAGGAGGTTGCGGGTGCGATTCCCGGAACATTTGTTCATTTTGTTCATCGGAACAAATATTTGTGCTATCGCAGATATTTGTTCAGGGTGTTCTGGGTATTTTCTATGCATAATAAAAAATATCTATCTATGTAATATATTGTATTAAGTATATCAGTTATCTAGTATCCATAACACAAGCTCTGCTTAGCTTGGGGCTAGATAATGTTGTGTGAACTGTCCAGCATTATTTATTTATTTATTTATCTTGCTGCATGGTGGCCTGTGGCATCTTCTTTATGACTGGTTTTGATTATCTGTCGTTTTTGAGAGAACCGCCGGGCCTTAAGGTACCAGTTTGGTTTCAAATGAAAGCTACATTAATTTACTACAACTTCATTAAAATAATTTTTGACGTGGGATGCATATTTTAGAATATACTTCACAAAATAAGTAAAAATTTCTTAAAAAAACACTTAGGAGAAAAATTGCCTATTTTCGAAGAACTTTATCTTGGAAACCAATGGCTGTATAGATCTCGCCTTAGTGTCAAATTGTAGAAAATTTAGTCTACTTTAAAAATATGCCTGTTGACTATACCGGTCAGACCCTTCCTTGACTAAGATATTGAGCAAAAACTGAAAAAATATATAAAATTTCATGATTTTTTTAGCCGCTCACTCAGCACTTGGAAAATATGGTTTTTTAATAGTGGTTAAGGTATTAACAACATATAAAAAATCAGCGTGACCGGAACTTTTGTAAGCACGATCCCTTTTGCATGTTTAACTTGACTGCACTATAATATGAATACCAACATGATGATGTGAATGTTTGGTTTTCATCAGAGAAGAAAATCAGCTTTTGAGATCTGGTTTGGGTGGAGGGGTTTCCAAAGTAGGTGATTGTAACCAGGAACCATAATTATAATAACATTCCATCATTATTTGGGTATAACCATGGTATAACAGAAGAAATAAGGTGGAATTTAGCATTTTTCGGCACATTTTAGCAAATTCTAAAAAAATATTTTTTCGAAGCGCCATATCTCGGTAACTTATCAACATACAATCAAGTTTGAATAATCAAAATTATAGTAAATTTAACGTTCTACAAAAAATAATTAGTACTTTTGCCGTAGGATGTAAGGGAAAAAAGTTATTGAGTAAAAACCGGCGGAAGGTGCAGTTTCCCGCCCCCTCCTCTTTTCGCACAGGGTCCTCGAGGTCCAAAACTTGTTTTTTTTATTTAACCATCCCTGAACAACATCCTGAAGTTTCATTAACTTTTGACCTTTTTCCACTACTTTACCCCACTTTTTACGACCTGCCGACTAAAACATCACTTTTTTTATTTAGCGCCATCTCTATCATGTTTACTTACTATCTTACACAAAACTCTTATGTTTGAAGGTCAATTTAGCGCCATCACTGTCATCTTTAATTAAACTGGGTGCTCTGCTGCGTAAAAGTATCTCGCTACGATAATAGATGTCCGTGCAAAATAAACTCACACATTTGTAAAAATTGTCGTATTTCAAACCTGTTTTAAAAATTCCCTATTGTATATTTTTGTTTGGAACGACCATTCGCGATAACTATTATCATTAGGAATCCTACAAAATAAGTCAATTTATAAAATGACAATCTGTGGTTTGAGTAACGGCCTAAAGTATTTTGTATGGGCAAGGAAACTTGAACATTCACCTTAATGGGTAAGGTTTATGTCCAGCAAGTGTACTTCTACAGGCTGTTGTGATGATAATGTTGACGAATTTGAACTCAAAGGCTGGTTACGTTTGAGTCTTTTGTTAATTAGCTATGGCTACTTTATAGCGAGTTGGGACGAGTTAATACTGGTTTATGTACACCGTAAGTTTTAGTTACTGCTTATTTACAATTTGGAGTGTTGATAGGGGAACTGTGGTAAGGTAATTCATTTATTTGAATGACCCTCGGGAATCTCCGGAATTGTTTACACGATTTTTATTAGTTTATGGAGACTGTAGCAAATTGCAATGATTTTACGGATGCGGGTTTTGTTAATGTACCTATTTTTTTCGTAAATTAGCGAGGCATTGATAAACTATTATTTCGTGTAGCATTTCGTACAAGGTCGTGTAAGATAAAATTGTTTTATTTTAATAAATTTTAAAAAAACTATTAATATTTAAAAATCTAACTACAATACTGAAGTGTATTTGGAAGAATCTATCTAGAAAACGTAGTGGCTTAAATCGGTCCCGTTTGTCTGAATTATATATTTCTCTTGTGTTTTGTTATTTTTTTCTGTGTTATAAAAGTTAAATAATCGTGTAATATTTAAACTAAATACAATTCAGTGATCAAATATCACTTTCATATTATGTTATTTAATTGCTGAGAAAAATCTAGATCCTTGGCATTTTCCTCATCTTAATAATTTTGTTTTATAGTACAAAGCTTCTACAAAGGATGTCTAGAAGAAACCGCAAGCATGAAGTTCGCCTATGTAAGTACTTCTTTGTTTATTTCAAAATGTATTCTTCTATCTAAGGGTGTATCTACTTTCTATAATAGAAATTGTGTTTTATTGATCCAATGCCAAATAAAAACAATCAATTGAAAATGCCTTAATCTAAATTGTTTAATCTTAATTGTTTAATATATTTTTTCAGTGTTTTGTGTGTTAGTTGTGTTTTTGTAAATAAATAAATAAAATTGTAATAACAACCATCCTAGTTCAATTTTGGGTTTGGACTTTTGAGTGCCTAGGAAAAAATCTTACGATGATAAAATAAGGATAAAATAGACAAAGAAAGTTAAAGTTATGCAAGTATTTTTGGTTATATTACATACTAGCGACTCGTCCCGGCTTCGCACGGGTAGTTTCAGGATGAAAAACAGCCCCCCCCCTCCTATGCCCCCCCCCCCCCCCCCCCCTCCTGGTAGCCTATGTCACTCAGGGTGAATGTAGCTTTCCAATGGTGAAAGAATTTTGGAAATCGGCACAGTAGTTTTTGAGTTTATTCATTACAAACGGGTACGTATTAAAATTCATAAATTCAAAATACATACGTTTAGAATACATAAGTTCAAAATCCATAAATTTAAAAAACCTAATGGTGAAAATCAATAAGTTTTATAATCGATAAAGTTCTATATGTATAATGGTCGAAATGCCTAAAGCCATAATCTCAAACAAATATGCATGCCAAATTTCAAGTTTGTACTGGAGCCTTAAAATTTGACACTTTGACGTATTTCAAACATTATAAAAACCGTACAATAGGGATATTCGATTTATTTATTTGAACCATACGGTATTTTGATTTTCGGTATTTTAAACGTATACAGTTAGGGTACGTGTCAAAACATATAAGTTCAAAACACATAAATTTAAAAAACCTAATAGTGAAAATAAATAAATTTAAAACCCTTAAAGTTTTTTATTTAAAAAGGTCGAAATGCCTGAAATCAAAATACATAATGATTACAATGTATACGTTTAGAATTCCGAAAATAAATTCAATATCCTTATTGCAAGGTTTTTGAAAGTGGGTGAGAAAGATTGGAGGGAGAATATTTTATTTATATCAGAAGTAGGTGAACTATGCAGGTTCTATTCAAACTGTGTCAGAGGTGAGGTTCCAAAATCAACCTTTCGATGGATCAAAGACAAGGAACGCGGTGGATGGATGCGGCTAGAGACGCCAATGAACGCGAATGACGAGGAATGAACGCGTTGTGGCCACTATTATGCTATTTAGCCATTATTAATTACAGCTGTTATGTGTTGTTGACATTATGTTTTTCAAACTTCGGTATTTCGAACTTCGTTATTCTAAACTTATATCAAATGAAATTATAAATTTTAAACCATTACGTTTTTTAAATTTATGTGTTTTGAACTTATGAATTCTAAACGTATGTGTTTTGAATTTATACATTTTGATACGTACCCATTACAAACATACCAACACACAAAAATACAAATCTGACCTCTTTATAATATTAGTGTAGAAGTGTAGATATGCAAAGATCCAAGTCATATCAAACACTTACGTTCGCCGTAGCGCGGCGGGCGAGTAGCCGGTTGAAATACGAGCGGTGCAAATCCGATTTTTTGTCAATTTGACAAATCTATGGAAAATCTGCTAATATTTGTTCCAGTTCTGGGAGTTGTGGTAACATGGTACTCATCGTTTCTGATATCCACGACAAAGGTAATCCTAATGGATCAGGATTATGTATCTGATTGGGTGACATGTTTAACATTTACTTGTCATAGGTGAATAATGAATATTATTGTCTAGCGAGGGTGATTAAGTCCCATGGTGGGTATATTGTGCTTGTAGATTATTTCCCGCCAACCTCTACAAAGCCATGCACTTTGTTTGCTGTTTAATGAGGTGAATATTAGAGATAAATTGACTCAGTAAATCTAATGTAAGATATTAATTATTCACGTGATAACAAAGAAGACACTAACGCCCGAATACTGAAACGCTACTTAAATAATTGAGATCGTCTCAACTGTTTGAGACGCCGTTATCCTAAAAATTCGTATACTGAAACGTCAATTTGATCATCACTTAAAAATTAAACATGACAGATTTGAGTATGATTGTAATCGCCACTTATGTTCAAAACGGTATTCTCAAAGGATGATTAGCATTTGACAGCTGCGTAAGTACGCCTCAAATTCTATAAGTAGCCATCAAATATAAGAGTACTCACGACCTATCTTAAAATCCTAACCTAACAACGTAGGTACCCATCTTTATTTTGCACTAAAAATGTCGGTATCTTCGCGCTATCCTCGTTGTCTGACGAAGAAGTGGTTTCCACCGGGCGGCGAAACAAAGATAAGCTAGATGCGTTTGCAAAATATGACGACCTGCGGTTTAAAATAAGGATTCGCCTCGATAAACAAACTGTGCTGAATTTGTGTTCTCTGTTTGGGGAACATATTCAGCCCCTGACCAGGCGAAACCGGGCGATACAAGCAGTGGACCAATTATTGATAGCGCTTCGGTTTTTTGGTACCGGCAGTTACCAGAGGGTCATTGGAGACATTTTACATGGTTTTTTTTATACTCCTTTGTATGACGGATCAAGCAGATGGCCCACCTGATGTTAAGCGGTACCGTCTGCCTATGAACAGTACATTACCTATCACATAGGTCACGTCCACGTAGGACGCACCCTATGTGGCATTGCACTGCGCCCGCTACCCTTAGACATAAAGATGTAAAGTCTCATGTGCCTGTTATTTCACCGGCAACCATACCCTTCAAACCAGAACACAACAATGCTGCTCGCATTGCTACTGCTTTGCGGCAGAAATAGGTACGGTGGTAGTAGGTACTTCCCCGGACTAACTCTTTCACAAAAAAGCTCTAGGTACTAATACTGTAGAACAACCAACAGTTCACCTTATAGTCCATAGAGTGGCAATAGAAATAGCAAAGTTAAAGGGAACCTACATAAAAATGCCTACCACCAGTGAGCAACTCAGTATCGCTCATGAGTTTTATGGAAATGCTGGGATGCCTAGAATAATTGGTGCTGTGGACTGCACTCATATAAAAATCAAGTCACCTGGTATTATTTATACGTCTATGTAACTAGCGACCAGCCCGGGTGCCCGGGTATCCGAAACACTATAGTAAATACATATTTTACAGCCTATATAACTTGGTATTATTTATTCCTAACTAAATGGTAACTGTTCAAATCAAACAACTGTATATTATCAGCTAACATTTATTTTCTTTGAAGCATTCTATTAATTCTAAGTTTTAGTAGCTCTCATTCCAATTTTTGTCTTTGCGAATTCTTACCCTTTTACAATATCTACAAGTATTTCTTTTTCTGAGGGTGTTAATTACACTCTCTCTTCTTTTTATTAGTTATCTCATTTATATTTTCAGAAAATAATGAAATAAACGTACGAAGCACTCCTTTTGTTTGGGATAATTTTCACAACAAAACAAACTTAGCTTTTCTTGACTGACAATGACAAGACACATTTTACGTTTCGTTACCACTTAGTAGATACATTTTATTAAAAATTATCATGTTCACTGCGTAAAACGAAACTCTCAGTCCAAAATAACAAGAAATGTAATAGGGAACAAACTTTTTGAAATAAAATTGCCATATAAAGAAAATTTAACGGGCTCTCAGCGAATCATGGTCTCAATGCTACTAAAAGGCAGTTGAGTATGCCACTTATATTTAAGTGTACGTCATAATTAAATAGCCTTTAGCTAATTTGATCAGATGAGTAGCGTTTCAGTATTCGGGCGTTAGTTAATACGGTAAGCTTGGAGAACTATTACAAACACAGTGTTTGTTTTTTTATACGGATAAAGTCAACAAGCGCGCAGACTGTGGGGGTAGAAACTGTGACGTCATAAGGATATATGTTTAACAAAAAACCATTCATTGGTTTTCAATCTACAGCAGTTCAAAGTCAACTCTATAAATTGTGGTATTTTTGGACGTTTTCTAATAATTCTTTGTCAAAATGTTTTAATAAGTTATGTAATTGTAATCTACACACAATGCACTTCATTTTATATCCCAAAAGATATGTTTAAATATTTTTTATTAGTTCCGCCATCTTTATGCGTCATAGTTTCCCTCACAGTCTGCGCGCTTGTCACCTTATAAATTTTTTTGGGTGTTATCACTATTGTATATATCTAAAAAGGTTAACACGTCAGTCCTACACAACTCACATCAGTCTACATCGCTCATACTCCCTGATCGCTCAAGGCGTACATAATTTGCGACATACTGCGCCTTTGTAAGGGGAAACTGTAGCTCTAAATTAATACCTACTAAAGGAAGTAATCTTGTTGAAATTGTTATGAACTTGGACTTAAGGCGTATACAGCAGCTGATTGGTCTTATTTGGAGGCTTTCTCCTCATTGAGAAGTCAATGTTTTGTGTTGAAAAAAAAATAAAGTAAAGTGAATCTGTAAAGTGAATGTACAAAAATGTTCTATCTATTCATTAACTATGTGAAAAAAAATAACAAAGTGCAGCTGTTTTCGACTGAAAATTTGATTCACGTTCTAAACTACTTAGAATTTTGTACTTTTTCTTTCACTTAAATGTCGGCAAAGACTTTATCTTCAAGTTGAATGTATAATCTGTGCTGTGACGGTTTTTCACGTGGCAAATAATTGTATTCGTGGTTTTCACTTACTTTTCATTCCGCGAGCGCTATTCTGTCACTTTCTGACTTACCTGAACGTTAATGAGATAGAAAGTGACGGAATTTGGCTGTTGCGTACGTCTTAACCAGTTAGTATGTACGCTACGCTGAAATATTCCGTTGCCCTGTCATGTTTCCTCAGATCAAAAAAGACCTGTGTGAGCTCGTTGCTCGTGCAAAGTGAAAAATTCTTTATATTTTTACTTGATACTCGTATTTGCTACTGATACAATTAAATTAGATAGCGTTTCGTAGATAAGTAAAAATTTACGAACTTTTCGAGACAGTTGACGATGATAAATGAACGAGCCTTGAATAAAATACTTAAATTACGATCCCGAAAAGAAAGTCGGCTCAAACGTAGAACATTTACTATGCTCCAATAAGCACCGCTTTAGTCGCAATAAAGCTTAGCGAATAAATATAGCAATAGTTTCAATAATATGCATACCTGTTGTTTTTTAACGTAGTGCATGCTTCCAGTTTAGTTTTAAATTACATTATACAAGTTATTGTGTATTAAACTGACGATAATCAAACGCGGCTGCTTCTACAAATAAACAAAACAAACGAACAAAACTTGTATACGTACACGTCTTTTAAAACCTTCTTTGATCGATATACTATCTTTTATAAACCTATATGGTCCGTAAATAAGACTGTTCCGTATCGATGGTAAAGTTCTTACAAAGTTCGGTAACATTCTTCGAAAAACTTTATCGGCACAAATTATCAAGCTTCGATAAAATCTATTATTTAATCTGTGACAATACATCCTACGTGATGTATTTCTTTCCAACTACAGTGCCATGGGGCATTATATTTTTCCCTTGCTAAGTACGAACACGTATTACAATAAATCATATCAGATAGTTTGACACAGTGGGTTGTTCGCAGTCTCGCAGGACTGGTGTGGTCTCGTTCTTCCTGCGGTCCCAAAGGCCCCCAACCCTACGCTGATTTCGCATTCGCCACTTGTGCTTCATAGAGTTGTTGAAAAACCCGTCGGATTATGCGAGAAACTTTGGAAAAGGGTTCGAAAAAGTAAGATTAGGAATTATTATCTGTTTTGTACGTGTTCAGATATTATGTGTGGCAGCAACGAAGTCTTACTAATTTTTATCCAACTGATTTAAATATATTAAGTTTTAATAATTGAATAAAACAATACTGAGAAATGAAGTTAGGGAAAGTTCATTCCCTCATTCGCATCGTATTTTTTGTTGTAAGATTTTCAGTACCTAGATATTTCATTTCATTTATTTATTTAATTGCAAAAAAACAAACATGCATCAAAAATTACTTAAATACTACTTACAAAAACAAACGACAATCGATAGATAGATAGGTAGATACAAATTAAGCGAATAAACAAACAGAAGACACTCACGGGAAGAGAATGAAGTAGGTAGATAAGTATATACGTGGTTTACTAGCCTCCACACTAGGATACCCTGTGTTGTGGTATTATATTATTAAGGTATTACAAAGTCAAGGTATTTTTATTGTTTTTTTCTACTTGGATGACGGAACAAGCAAGAGGCCCACCTGATGTTAAGCGGTAACCTCTGCCTATGAACAGTGCATTACCTCATAGGTCACGTCCACCTAGGATGCACCCTATGTGGCATTGCACTGCGCCCGCCACCCTGAGACATAGATGAAAAGTCTCATGTGCCTGTAATTTCACCGGCACCCTTACCCTTCAAACCGGAACACAGCAATGCGAGCACTACTGCTTTGCGGCAGATATAGGTATGTAAGTATAAGTATACCTTTCTCAGAATCAGAGATAGGTACGTATAATTGCTTATAATTATTAATTATTTTGTATTGTTTATTGTAGGCATGTATTATGGTAGGCATGTATTATGTGATGCAGGTAAAAAGAACTTCACTAATGAGTGCCAGCCTATCGGACCTACAGGAACAAAAATTTCCATTAAAAAGTTTTACGTTCCGTGAAATCGGTAGCACAGAAACTGACGTTTTCGCAGTCAGCGACAGGCCACATGGCAGACTTTTAATCAATTCTTTAACCCTCATACTTCAACTTGATACTTTTGCTTCGTTATTTTTATAAGTGGCACACCTTTTGTTAGTAGTAGAGCTTTGAGATGTGAAAGAGTTCGTCCGGGGAAGTATTACCACCTATTTCTGCTGCAAATCAGTAGTGCTCGCATTGCTGTGTTCCGGTTTGAAGTTTATGGGTGCCGGACGCCGGTAAAATTACAGGCACATGAAACTTTCCATCTTTACGTCTCAGGGTGACGGGCGCAGTGCAATAGGGCGTGTCCTTGGTGGACGTGACCTATGAGATAATGCACTGTTCATTGGCCTTTGCCAATGAACAGTGCATACCCTTTGGTACCGCTTCACATCAGGTGGGCACGTCTTTTGGAACTGATTTTAAAAAAAAACTTTTTGATTTCGTGGCAGAAATGATTATTTGCGTATCATCATCATCATCATCAGCCTTTAGAATATCTTTGGTCTATCGAGAGACACCTTCATAGACTGTAACGCCCGGTAATTTCACCGGCACCCATACCCTTCAAACCGGAACACAGCAATGTGAGCACTACCGCTTTGTGGCAGAAATAGTTATGGAGTACTTCTCCAGACGATATTTTTCACAAAAAAGCTCTGCTACTACTACAATGGTTCAATAAGTTTGCTCATTTTTGTCATGGGATACCTCAACTGAACAGTTTGTTCGTTCGTCGTTTCCCTCAGGAAACCCTGCGTTCCCGTGTCAGATTCCCTCATTCAAAATCATTTACTTACTTTGAATTCAATTTGGAACTTCGAGGGAATTGACGAGGATTCGTTTATTTGCTTGAAAATGTATTTGTGTATTTGTTGGTGTATTTGATAGTCCATTGGATGGTTAAGTAAATATACTTGTTCAAAATTATATTTACCTATTCAAAATGTTCCTTGTAATTTCAATTAATAATAACAATCTTGATTATTCACGCGACGGGCGAGGGTTCACCTGCGACGCAGGGGGTTGCGGGTTTGATTCCTGCCTCAGAACAAATATTTGTGGGATCTGCACATATTTGTTCAGGGTGTTCTGGGTATTTTCTATTTATAATAAAAAATATCTATATATGTAATGTATTGAATTAAGTATATCAGTAGTCTATTACCCATAACACAAACTCTGCTTAGCTTGGGGCTAGATAATGTTGTGTGAACTGTCCAGCATTATATATTTATTTATTTATTGTTTCCAGTTGTTGACATAGACGAATACTTATGTGCACTTTTCTTTATGTAAACGGGAACAATAGTACATTATAATACAAGGGTCGTAAATAGGTTATTACAAACGAGTTTTGTATACTCGAGCCGAACGGCGAGGGTTTACCATTGTCACAAATTTGTAACAACCTTTACATCCATGTATCAAAGTCACAGTCAAAAGTTATTCATTTAAACCACAAGGATCATATTGTATCGTCTTATAAAACAAATTTACTCCTGTTCCAACGCGACCAAACCTAGAAGAATCAGGCAACAAAAACGGCTCGGCTTTATTTGATGATCCTCCTTACTACTAGGTGGGAGCACCTGTGTGGTGACTCGAGAACAAGTGGAAGCTGATTCAAAGAAAATCATACGACGTTTTTGAATACAGTTGTGAGAAAACAAATAATATCTTAAGTCGCCAAATACCTATCTCGAGTTTAATGTTTCTTCATCTATAGTCAACATCATTTTATTCTCATTTTATAAAAAAATCCTTGCTAGTTACTTTTTATTGGACTGAAATAATATACTGCTAAACTTTTTTGTTCACTAATTTGACTTAATAAAAGCAACAATATAATTACAAACATACAAGCTTTGCCACGGATAGAAGTGCGATGAATAAAACAAATCCTTAAATCCGAACAAATACTGAAATAACATTTCTAATTTAGCTGATTAATTTCTTAGAAAGAACATATATTCAGTTTTCAAAGGATTTATTGCAAAATATATCGGAGCATTATTCGTAGAGCGAGTATATTCAAAAGAATATTACTACGAAGTATCAACAACTGTAGCCCTCAAAGCAAACAGGCAATATTGTAAGTCTTCTCTAGGAATATGGTCCCGCGTCCACGGCTTATCAAACATTCCCCAGACTGTAAGCGATAATCTCGCATCAATAAAGACTATAGGCACTAATGAAACTAAATTAACTAAATCCCTTGCAAGTTTTATTCACGAAATTCGAAGATCGCTTTCACTGTGGCAAGCGCGTCATTGCTATGATGGTAAGTGTTTGTGTACGTGCGTAGTTTTAATTAGATTGCCGAGGATTACGTGAGGATCTATTAAGACAATTATTACGGAGCTTTTATTTACATGAAGCTAATATTTAGTGGCATGCAGTGACATTGTACGAAATCTGAAAGTGTATTTAGGATCGAATTCTGTCCAATTAAATGCAGTATTTTTGTAAAAAAGATCATCAAAATAATAACCAAACTAATCTTATTTGTTGCTATTCGTACTAAACGTTTCAGTTCCACCTTTATAATGAGAACTGCTAAGGAGTGGAATACACTACCGTCGTCTGTCTTTCCTGAAAACTATAATCTGGGTCTCTTCAAGGCTAGAGCGAATAGGTGCCTTCTAGAACTTTGTGCTCCATCTTCGGCCACATAGTCACTTACCAACAGGTGAGATCGTGGTCAAACAAAGGTCAATCATTGTTAATAATTAAAATAAAATAAAATTAAACTGTTCACTAATTACTCTGAAATTACTTTCAAGTTCCTAGAATTATTCGCACTGAAAGCCAATTTAAGACTGACTGCTCTTCGAGCGAAATACGTTATATACGTGAAACCGAGAATTTTCTAGTACAATCGAGCATTCAATAGAATTCACGAAACATACGACTCGAAAAGAGGACAGATGTATTATGCGTCCTGCTCTACAATAGATAGAGATAGCAATTCTACGTCCACTCTTCAACAGATGGCGCTTGCAACTCTAATTTTCCTATACCGCCTCAACTCGTCAACAGATGGCGCTAACATGCTCTAAATTAGTATATGCCAATAAGTCGGCGTAACAATATAATTACCATGTAAACTCAAATTGAATGTAACAATCTAATTTCGTCCTCCAAAAAAAGGGCTAAATATGAATTAAAAGGGTATATTCAGTTCAATATGAAAGTTCAATGCACCGAAGCTATTAAACGCCGTACGTCATTACGCCCGCCACAAGCTAGTTGTAGTCTGTGCATAGCACAAGCTATTATCGTTCAAGATATAGGTAACAAGATTATGCAAAGCATGGCCAAGCGACGAGCCATAAAATGGCGTGTTATTTATGGAATGTTACCTAAACACAGCCAATACAAAATATACAAAAATCATGCAAATTTTTTCGGTAGTCTCTACGAAAGTGCGACTAAAATGTCACGTGGTATCTACGAAAATGCTACGAGAACGCTACGTCACCTCTACGACAGTGCTTCGTATCTCGAAATGAGTCAAACATGTTCTGGCACTAGTGATATTGTTATTCCACAGACCGAAATGTAAATCCAGTGTAGGCGGCTTGGCAATAGAATATGGTTCCTTATTCAACGACTATCAAAACTCCATCATTATCATTTCGACACTTCCTGCGATGTATAAAACAATAAGACAAGAGCTTTCAGCTTTACGATGGGCAGTAAACGAGAGTCTTGATTTATTGTTCCTTAGGAAATAGTTTATGACTTCCTGTAATGTACACTATACTTTTCAGGTTTCATTGAAACAAAGTAACTTTTCAGGGATAAATACGGGCATAAAAAGGGGTTAACTTTAGTACTTGTTTGATTTCAAGAGCTCTCTGTAATTTATAAGGAGTATGAACGTATAGGGACTAAAAGGCGATGGGATAGTATAAAGCATCAATATAAATTTTAAATATCAATTTATTTATTTTTAACTTAATTAATTTAAATAAATGTAATTAACGAATTCATTGAAATAAATTTAATTCATTCATTCATTGAAATCAATTGAATCAACACTTCCGTCTAGTAGTGATTTGGATCAGTTGAGCTACCTTTAGATCGCTAGCAGCGGTCGTCAGATAGCACAACTGTTTCATATGTATTTTGTACATACCTTGTATTAGTTGTATTATTCTTTCTGTAAATAAATGTACAAACCTCTTGAAATCATTTTTTTTTTCCCTAACCTGTATTGTCCCACTGCTGGGCAATGGTCTCCCCCAAATTCCTCCATTTGTCCCTGTCTTTGGCAGTCTCCCACCACTCCTTCTCAAAATTTACAAGATCGTCCCGCCAACGCTTGCTCGGCCGACCCCGAGGTCGCCGTCCTTCAGGTAACCAGGGTGTGCTGATGTTGGCCCACCTGTTGGGAAGAATTCGACTGACGTGCCCCGCCCAGTCCCATTTAAGCCTGGCTGTTTTGTCACCTACGTCGGCAATACCGGTCAGGGAACGCAGCGTGGTGTTTCTAACATGGTCGGTTCTCTTGTAACCCAAAATGCTGCGTTCCATTGCCCTCTGGCAAATCTTGAGTTTAGACTTCTGGAACTCGGTCAGCGACCATGTCTGTGCACCGTAGGTGAGGACGGGCAAGATACACATGTCTATGAGTTGACGTTTTAGTGTTAGGTTAGAATGAATGAATTAATTGACATAAATTTAAATTGTTAAACAATTTCAATTAATGCAATTAACTAATTAATTACAACTCCTTTTTTTTATATATAATCTTATTGTAGGTTGATAAATAGGTACTTGTATTCGCATAATGAGGGTATCATTAGTCCTTATTATTTGATATAGATGATATGTGAGTATATTCTCATCTCGTGAGAATATATCTCATCATTCCTCGAATATAATTAGCACATTGAAGACTTATAAAAGAGTTTTGTTGTGCAAGACGTTTGCTAACATGCTTCATAGTATAAAACTTGAACATTTCACTCAGGGCGAGTAATCCAACGGGTACTGTAGCCTGGGTGGCTCTAAGGAGACATCGAACTATTTGTTACGGCTTACGGAATTGTGCCAAAGGTATAAGGTATTCACGCCTACTTTAAACATTCTGAGTCAAGTTTGAGCGTGAGATATGCAAAGCCGACTCCACTACGCTTCCGGAGCCTTCACACTTACCCAAGATTATTGACTTTTGTTCTTATATTGACACAGAATGTAAGTTCTTTCGTATTTTGAGTTTTGTTAGGTTTCAGCCTCATAGGTTCAAACCTCATTTTGTATAGTTATGGATGCAAGAAACGTGCAACACATTGTTCTAAAAAAGTACACGTGAAGCTTAATTAAGTCAAAGTCAAAGTCAAAAAGTATTTTACTCATTGAAATCACAAAAATCATTTAGAATCGTCTTAAAAAATAAATTTACATTTACTCCTGTTCCAACGCAACCAGACCTAGAAGAATCAGGCAACAAACACGGTCTGTTTTTCTTTTGATGATCCTTCTTACTACTAGGTGGGGAGCGCCTGTGTAGTGCCTCGAGAACAAGTGGAAGCTGGACTTAAATGTCTTAACAATACTATTGGCATCTACGTATCTAAAACTAAACGCCACCTCACATTTAGCAACACTTAATTCCAATAAAGTAGATGCTCCAGAGGCAGATGATGGTAATGACTGGGTTACAATAACAGGTATACTAGAGAAAAAATCCACTTCTTATAAGCTTTAATTTCTGCTGCTTGCATCATAACTTGCAGCCGGCTGTCACCTTCAGTCAACCAGCGGCTTAAGCGCAGTTAAGCGGCGGTAAGTCACTGATTTTTGCATATCATAGATAACAGTCCATACCATTAGAATATTCTTACCTGTGTAGCGATTATTCGTGCTGCGGGAGACGCGGCCGGCCACCGCCGTCAACTCGGCGGCATGTCGCCCGCGGCGGCCGGCGTCAATCCTGAACACCCTCACTGCGGATCCCTTCACTGCACATCACTCAACTTTGCACAATTCACTAAATACTTCCATTTATTTCACACTACACTCATCTGAAACAAGGATATATTTGTATTATTTTACAGGAGCGTTTTGCAAGAGCAATTTTATTGTTGAATTTTATTATTAGGGCCCTGTGAGAATTTCTTTAGTATTCAAATTTTCTTGCTTGGGGAACAAGAATAGCTCAGCTAAGCCCTTCTAAATTAAATTTCTACGGCTTATCACCCGCCTAATCTGCTTGCCTGTGTAGTTTTATTCAAATTTAATTTAATATACAAAAAAGTAAAAGAAACCAACTTCTTGTAGTAGTCCAGTCAATATAGTGGGTTAGAATGCGTGTGCCGGTACTTAAGCTATTTCTTCGGAAACTTGTTGAGGGTGCTTGGGAAGTGAATATACAAAAAGTCCTGACGTCTAAAAGGTGAGCCAGAGGACCAAGAAGGTCCCTCTTGGGGTTTTCGCTTAGTGCGTCGTAGGGAAAAGCCACGCAACTGATTTTGATGCGGTGTTCACCATCAGCTAGTTAATTTTTCACGGAAGGTTTATATAATGTATAACTAGCAACCCGCCCCGGCTACGCATGGGCAGTTTTTTTTTTCTAAATTACACCCGTGTGAAGTCGGGGCGGGTCACTAGTAATTAATATGACTGTACAACTAAACCAGTGACATAATATGGTAGACATATTTTAATATATTTGTTTTTATGGTCAGTATTTTTGACGGTTTTGTGAAGTTACCCAACACATAAAAAGGCGGTTTAGTTTTCACTAAAAACAGGATATTTACCATGACCATGCGTTTTGTTGGTTCCTTCGTTTGACCACAATCTCACCTGTTGTTAAGTGATGATGTGCTGACGATGGAGCACAAAGCTCTAGAATGTACCTACTCAGTCTCTGACGAAGCTCTAGCTGATGACTTTAGTATGTAATCATACCGATAAGTGTTTGAATGTTTCAATTTTAGTTCAATTATCTGTTATTTTTAGAATATTATGTAACAATTATGTATAATATGACTTTTCCTAGTGTACAATAATTGGTATCAAGACGGAATAAATAATTTTGAATTTGAATTTAAATTTACCCAGTTTCAGGAAAGACGGCGGTAGTGTTTCGCAAACAGTAACAGCTGTTAACTGACCATTTATAGTTTTAATGAACTTTAGACGCATTTTCACCAACATATTAACGGACGTTTAAATGGCTGTTTAGCTTAAACAACTCTTTTTGACAGATGTTTTCATACATTATCAATCACTTTGACGATTGGTTACGGTAACCACCGATTTATTTGTTCGTGATTTTGTGCCTTAACCTGTCGTTTAATTTTGCCATGAGAAACAATAATTAAACCATAGATTAAATAATCCAAAAAACTAAGTATGAGATAAAATAAATAAAAGCTGCAGTTGTACAAGTACTCTACACGTGGAACCACTCTAGCTTTTATTTCATCTCACAAAAAGCCACGTGGCTCTACGAAATGAAATTAAATTAAATGAAATCGAATTACATTCAAATAAAAGCCGCAGTTGTCACATACGTGTCACATAAAAATACATTTGCCGGCAAGTATGTGACCTGACGTCATAAATGGTCCGTTATCATAAAACATTCCTGTGTTACGAGATAGGGCCCTAGTTCAAAACACAAGACATAAGAGTAGTGTTACCTACAGATATCAGGATATCTAAGGTATAATGTGCGTCATGTAAAAAGAACGCTGGCGGTCATACTTCTTCATACGTTCCAGCGTTATTTTTACGTGACGCGTACTTTATACGGTTTAACGCTCTAGGTTCTAGGGCCTATATTAGAATTACACTAGACTTGTCATATCAAACAACCCACATTGAATTGGATTTGCTATAACTATAACTATAATATAACTATAATATTGCTATAATATAACTTTGTATAACTGCTATTGATGCTATTGTATTGCTATATTGCTATTTGTATTAGCATTTGCAGGCAAATAATTATTAAATATCTGTTGCTTAGAGCATTGCAGGCCTCCGTACCAGAGATCTGTTGCGACCTTAGAGCATTGCAGGCCTCCAGATGGTTGCGACGGAGCTTGCACCATTGAGGTAATAATATACAAACGTACTAGTTACATAATACCTCAATAGCAGCGATCGCCTATTTTGTAAATAAGCTTTTTCGAAATTCGAATTTGGGTTCTCGGCCGTGGAATCTCGAACTATTCAATATTATGGGACTGACACAGATTAGCAAACAGTGTTTTTTTTGTTTGTGGAAAATCGCGTTTTTTCAGAGATGAGACCTAGCTAGATCGATTTTTCGCCCCCAAAAACATCCATGTAGCAAATTTCATCGAATTCCGAGATCACAAAATATATTATTTTATATAGAGAACAAATATTGACTCTTCATTTTGGGTAACCCGTTCACTCACTTTTACCAAAAGTAGGTCTGTTAGGAATAGACGGAGAAATATGATGAAAGAAAGCCAAGCAATCGTACCATTAGGTAAATCGAGTTTTTTTTCATATCTGTAAAAAAAAAAAAACTACTAATCGTGTGGTGCTTATGGTTCATACTTTCATAGGTTTGCTCTACAGCTGCTAAGATATAGTTTCTCTGTTTTCCTGAGACCATTACATGCTCACGGGAAATTAACTGTCTTATTCCAACCGTAGTACAGAAGTATTTTCTGAGTCTAGTTTCCAAAAGTAGATATGTGATATGTTTTTTTTTATCTAAATGGGTTTGCAAGAGTTTTGAGGGGTTGTAGAAGTTTTGACAGGTTTTTAAAGGCTCTAGGGGCTTTCGTATTTTGTGGTGGTTTTATAGGGGTTAAAACTGGTATTGTTGTATGTATTAATGTAACTTAATAGAGAATTTATATCTACGAGAGTGTCTTCGATAGAAAAAGCTTTATTTAAAAAAGTTTTAGCTTCCGGCTTCTTGAACGTACGACACGTTCAAGAAGCCGGAAGCTAAGACTTTATGATCTAGGAAATAAAACATCTCTGTACTTTATATTACTCCGAGTGTGGTTTCAAAGAGTTTTAACTTATTTATTATTAGAGTTTTCTTTCTATACCTATTAATCATTTTATTTAAAAAAAAAAACGGTCTTTGAGCTAGGTCGTGATTTGAGCGCATAAGGCCCAAGTTCACGAACAAATAAATCGGTGGTTGCCATAACCAATCGTCAAAGTGCCAGATAATGTATGAAAACATCTGTCAAAAAGAGTGGCATAAGCACTGGGATGTCTAAACAGTCATTTTAACGTCCGTTAATGTGTTGAAAAATAGGTCTAAAACTCTTGAAATTTTATACATCTTCAAATTATGTATTTAATTTTTATCCGAGTTACAACCAAAATTAATCTTTAGTAATAGCAGAGCTTATTTGCAACTGAGTTCGAAAAATATTGCCACCATACTCATCTCTGCAGCAAAGCAGTAGTGCTCGCATTGCTGTGTTCCAGTTGAAGGGTGCTGAAATTACAAGCACATGAGACTTCCATCTTTACGTCTCAGAGTGGCGGGCGCAGTGCAATGCCGCATAGGCGTATCCTAAGTGGACGTGATCTATGAGTAAATCCGTTGTCCACCTTCCGTCTAAATCACCAGATCAGCTCGTTGTTACCAAAATATTGTATTGTTATAGGCAGAGGTTACATGTGGGCCATATTTTTGTTCTGTCATTCAAATAAAATAAAAAAACAACAAAAAACAGCGTTTTGTAAAAATAAATGCAGTCTGTTCCTCCACACAAAGAGTACAAAAGAAATAGAAAGAAAATTAGCATTTAATCCTATAATGTTAAACAATTAAATGAGTAATTTTACTTAATTATTTGAACTTTTAATGAAAACGCAAACAGATAAGACCGAAAATATGGTGGAACTTGTATTACTTTCTCGTGACTTTACATCTAAAGTTACTTCAAGGAGCGCTGAAATCTCCGCTCAATATGCTTTGGTAGAGACGGAGGTTTTCTTTTGCTCTGGGCGCACTACGAATACTGTTACTTAACTCATTCAAATGTTGTTTGATTTTTAACATTGCATTTAGGAAAGTCACTCACATAGGAACCGCATTTTACAAAGAAACAAAAAATAAAAACAGGTACAGTAATAATCATAAAAGAGAACGAAATAATGTCAATTAGATTTAAATTACAAAAAACGTCTTGTATAAACAAGTTATTAATTTTGTAAAAATTAAAAAACCCTAAACTCAATGAAACGGCTGAACCGATTTTGATCAAACATAGCTAAGAACACTACCGACAAATTCAGCTTTCAAATAAAAAACAAAATCGAAAGCGGTTCATCCGTTCGGGAGCTACGATGGGACAGACAGACACACACACACACACACACACACACAGAGAGAGACACAGACACGTCAAACTTATAACACCCCGTCGTTTTAAATAAATAAATATAAATATTGCTGGACAGTTCACACAACGTTATCTAGCCCCAAGCTAAGGAGAGCTTGTGTTATAGGTACTATACAACTGATATACTTAATACAATATATTACATCGATATTTTTTATTATATATAGAAAATACCCAGAACACCCTGAACAAATATCTGCGGATTGCACAAATATTTGTTCCGAGGCGGGAATCGAACCCGCTACCTCCTGCGTCGCAGGCAAACATTCGCCCGCCGCGCCACAGAGGTCGTCAAAACCTCTGACGACCTCTGACGTTTTTGCGTCGGGGGTTAAAAAAGATAAAATTTATTATCAGTTTTTCTTAAAAGTTAGTTTTAATGCCTTTATTTGGTCTTTATTCAAACCGTTAGGTCATCGATGATTGAGGTGATAAAAAGTTTTATACAAATTTGTGCTCGCGAGTTCTACTTTTCGCAGAACTACTAGTATATTAACGGCATTCTCTATTTATTGCAGTCTGTCTTGAAGTAAATAGTTGCTAAATCAAAGCTATATAATAAAATGGATAAAATAAAATAAATGTGTGGATAAAATTTATCATAGCAAGATAAAATTACTTATATTTTTCTATAGTGAAATATTTCATAAATCAATAGGTACTTATTGCACCTACCAGAAATGAGCATTGCTTATACTCGTAAGCATGACATGATTCAATAAACTGTATGAAGACGTCTCTAGATAAGCCAAATAAATTCCGTGATATACTCTGCGAGCTTTCACAACTTAAGGTGGGACACGATTGGCTACCCATGAATAGGTGAAACTAATGTAGGCCCAAGGTCTGACAAATCGCCCACGCAAGTGCTATGAAGCATCGTATGAATGGTGTTTCAATTATATATAATCATAATAATAAGAAGACACATTTTCATAGATAGAAAATTCTTTATTGCACATAAAACAAAGAAGTACAAAGGTGAACTAATAGGAAAAAAAAAAAAAAAAAAAAACAAGCATGGCTAGAAAGCATTCTCTTCCAGATAACCTTACAGATACATACATTCGTAGCTTTGCACCTCTCTAGAGGAGTTGAGACTATCACTACTGGTCGATAAAAATGATCTTACAAAATACTTCGCAACTACATTAGTGGTTTTGAATAAACCCTTGCTGAGTAGGTATCATCATGGGCCTTATAGCATCTACGGAAGATGCTTTAAGCAGCGTCAGTTAGGCATTTGTGTTCGTGGCTAAATAGGCCTATCTGGGAGCGGCAGCCACTGCCGCACTTTTGACACGTGAATGGAGTCCCTGTAGGTGTTTTAGGGTTAGCGGCGCGTTCATGTCTTACCGTCCGCTTATGAGCAAGCAGGTCAAACCAGGCCTTATCGTGGGCGACTACTCCGTCAGCTACGGGTTTTCGCCACGAGTTGCGATGTTCTTCCTGACTCTCCCAGCTATTTTGGTCTATATTGAAACATTTTCAAATCGTTTAAACTAAGCATTGGGCATCCTATAGGTCTTTTGGCATCGGCGATTTCTGAAAGTTAAATTTTTCTCGGCAAACGAGAAGGGTTCATCCGGTAAACATGCCCAAGCCAGCGCAAACGCCTTTGTTTCGGCAAGGCGGAAGATGCTAGGCAGCTGTGCAGTTTTTAGGACCCTCTCGTTGGTAACGTTGATGAGTAGATAGATAATACACAAATATTTAAACTAAGCCAATTATAGAATGGATCGACGTATCAGACTGAAATTAAAAAGATGTATACATCCGTGTATAACACACGGTTTTTTCCCAGATTAAACGAAAAATTCGGACGATCCCATACCACCTATGTAAACAAATGCCTGTATTTGCGCTACAGAATAAATATTAACCTCGAGGTATCAGTTTCAAAAAGAAAACAAAATCGTCCTGTCAATATTTATTTAGCATGCGAACCAGTAATTGGTAACAGAAGCCAGCGGTCATCAGGTAACCGAGTTCCGGGAAATTCTAATAAATGTTTGAAACTGTTGCTGAAATGTAACTTTGATGAAAAGGTTTTGATGTTATTTCCTCATGACGAAAGGGTAATCAATTAAGTTGCAGACGAGGGTAAGTATGATAAATGTAGGTACTTTCGGGATTTATAATTACTCCAATAATTACAAAACTTTAGAGGTTTTTTTTCGTAGACTTGATGGTAACCCTGGCATTTTTTTCTGGTAATACCTAAATTTAAAAATCCCGTATTTAACTAAGGGGTTGAACAATTCCTTTATATAATGGATTTTTTGTTGCTGGGTCACATCTGTCGAAGAAAAGGCACAGCCGTACCATCTTTTCTCCAAGTAATTCAGACATTTTAGACACTCCTGTAACATCAAAGTTGCTTTTGCAGTTCATGCAATAATGAAAAACTACTCAACCGATTTTAAAAATTATTTCACTCTTTATAAGCTACATTATCACCGAGTGCTTATAGTTTATGGTTTATTAGCTTTCGCCTGCGGCAACGCTTGCGTTATGTCTAGTTCCACTTAACTAAGTAACGGTTTTGTGGATTTTGATGATATTTGGTGTGTGAATGTATGGGGGGAGTATGGGGGAGGTAGGAGGGTAAGAGGCCATAAGCTTACTGCTTTTCATCCCGCCACTACCTGTGCGAAGCTGGGGCCTGTCACTAGTCAGCAAAACGACAGCAGGAGAATAGAAAAATACGTGGTCCTAATCATTAATATTTCTAAAATCTTTGCATTCAGAACTTCATTACTAAAGCAATGTAAAGTGACAAAGTTGTAATTAACCGCGTACAAAAGTACAAAACAAATAAATTGTACTAGGTAAAGTTGCTATCTGAAATCACGACATCGCACGCACTCCAGATAGCACCTTATCGCCGCAACATTAACTCGGATTGCAAACGCACTGTTTTACAGTTGCGTCAGTGTAACAGATTTGTCTACACTCTAGATAAGCAGTCAATTAGGCTTTTTATCGGGAAGCGTAAAGCCCCAATGTAGCTGATAAGTTTGGGCTTGTGATTGAACTGTCGAAATCACCCACATTCCCACAATGGCTGTGGTTTCAGTAGTACCTAGTAGAGTATATTCCCGCGCAAAGAAGTAGTGCTCGCATTGCTGTAATGTGTAATTTTATACGGGGGCAAATTGTAAGAGCAGAACCATTCCAATTTTTTTTTTAAAAGGAGAAGTAAAAAGATATGGGTTCCATGTTTCCGTTTTACTTCTCCTTTTAAAAAAGTCGCAATATGAAATGAAACTAGATACCTTTACTACCTTTTTTGCTAGACGTTGTTAGTGAAATACAGTACTAACTGAATTCACATTTCATTGCTGAATAAAATAAAGGCGTCGGATAATTCGCACGGAAGCTGTTTTATTTTATTTACGGATCATTGAGAGTTATTAGAATGTTGTTGTTACGGATAGGTTTTAAAACCTATCCTATTGAAATGACCTTTATTTAAATATATACCACACTTTATACGAGAGGTGGTCCCGCCATATTGATTTTTATCAGATATTGCCTCTGGTTTTAGGAGAGTGTCCATCATATTATTAAGATCAAGACATCAATAGGTACTACTTTAATAAATAAATAAATAATGCTGGACAGTTCACACAACATTATCTAGCCCCAAGCTAAGCAGAGCTTGTGTTACGGGTACTGGATAACTGATACACTAAATACAACACATTACATAGATAGATATTTTTTATTATACATAGAAAATACCCAGAACACCCTGAAAAAATATCTACAGATTATACAAATATTTGTTCCAAGGCGGGAATCGAACCCGCAACCTCCTGCGTCGCAGGCGAACCTTCACCCGCCGCGACACAGAGGTCGTCAAACTACTTTGACAAAACGAACAACGCTATATTACGGCCGCTATAATTTGATGGCCGCCGCTTAAAGTTCCACAACACATAAACCGGGTGTCGGCTGTAACCGGTTCCAATGACAGAATGTATAAAACATCCGATAGAAAGCTTTAGTTATACCTAGTATAGTATTATTTTACTGTGGTTATACTAAAATGCTTTTTACCAGCTGTAGTTACGAAAATCAAATAAAACAGCAATTATGATAATGAGAAAATTGCATTTCCTGGAAAATATTTTTAATAACGCTAACAGAAATGTTTCATCCCAGCTAAAAACATAATTTAACTTCCACTCCAGGATCTCCATGACGATATTATTCACCCAAGTGCGGTACACTAACAAACCAGCCAGGATTTAAGGCCATAGCCACACAGTGCGGAGCGTACGCATATTTTATCAAGCACAATAGTGTCAAAGCCGTGAATCTGGCCCGTACTATTAGATGGAACTCAACTATGAGAACGAGCTTTGTCCATGAAAAATTTAATTTCTGTATGTGAATTTTGAAATTGAAACAAATTGAACTTAGCTCGTTCTTAGACTTGAGTTTGATTTGTTATTACGGGCCTTAATTATAACAACCAATTTACACGGGGTTTTGTATGGAAACTCTAAGATCGCGAGTGGGCACTTTGAACAACTTCAAGAACTTCAATTGTTATGAATGGTCTAATAGTCATAGCTATGGGCTTAATTCAATCAAGTAAACGAGATAAAACTGCACATACCGAAGCTAGACAAAGGAATACATTCCACTCTGTTTTATTTTATTTTAGTTAAGGCATAAATGAGAAACAATAATATAAAAACAAAAATTATAACTAATACAATTAGGTGTACCAATCAAACTGTCACTAATAGAAAACTACATACGAAGAAATGAAAACAAAACGATACATCGTAACAAAATTATAAAACCGCAATGAAACAAAAAAAATGTAAAGTAACGACTTGCACTTAACCATGTTACACAAACATGTTAGTTAAAATAAAAAATATAGAACACTCTGAAAACCGCTCATTGTGTAACTTAGGCGCTCGAGGAATAAATTAATTAATAAATTAACTACTGGTATAATAACTAGTTATTAGGTTATGTATATATAAATTAATGATGTGACGGGCATTTATGCGAGGACATTTCAAACCAATCTGACCCCAAAGATATGGAGAGTCAACAATACTTCTCAATATAACAACACAGAGTTTAGTCCGCTTATTGACAGGACCACGGATGTCATCTTACGTCCCATGAGCGCAGCAGTGTACATGAATATCCGTTTACACCGTTCGGTGTATAGTGACGGCATCACGCCTGCCCCTGTCTGTTTGGCAAAGGCTTTATTATTATTCCGAGAAGCTGAAATGTCTAATTACTTAATTATTTTCGAATGGTTAATGTATTTCAGCTCTCTTATTAAGGCAGCAGAGCTACAAATTAGGAATGTTGGATTGCACCGTAAATCTTTGAATTTCCACTGAGTAAGGGGATTTTAAGATGTGCAACTATTAGTAAGTTAAGGAATAAACAAGCTTTTTCATTTTATTGTATTTATTTATTTTAGGGGTGAATCTTGAATCTAATCATACGTGGATGGAGAAGAATAAGTGTTTTTTTAAATAAATATGTTTTACGAAACAAGCTTTTATGAAAGTGAGCTGATCAAAATGAACCCAAACACGTCCAGGCTATTATTAATAATCGAGGAGTTCCGTTGCACACCGTCCATTGTCTTCATCATCATATTAGCTCACTGTCACCATAATATAAAATTGTCATAGACATAGGTGTGGCCGCGGCCCGACTCACCACGGTCCGACTGGAAGGGCTCGAATCAATTTAAAAAATACCTAATGTAAAGGCCCAACTGGCCAGGCATCCTTTTCTTGGACTGTTATAGCGAAAAGTGTTCGGCTGTTTTGATTTTATTTTACAGTATTATTTAACTTTCACAATACCTGAAATCTTTAGATAATATAGATCAACAATTCCGTATCTGATGATATAGAATACCTACCTGGGAGGGAAGCGATTTCAATACCGGGGTGATACTTCGTCCTGTTCACTCACAGATTGCAAGAAAGTGTTTTATGCTTTCTTAAAAAACTGTTACGACTGAATATCTAACTAGTCTGTGATTGTAAACTTGTTGATTTATTACTTAATGATTATTGTGCATAACTTATATATGCTGGTTTTATACGGGACTCGTGTGGAGTATAAGAAAAACCTGTTAAGACTGATTGTTTAACTAAAATGTGACTGTACATTTGTTGATTGATTACCTAGAGTTTACTTAATAATTATTGTACCTTTGTTATTTTATGCTGGGCTCATGTGGAGTGTAAGAAAAAATGGTTAAGACATATTGTCTCACCAATCTTTGACTGTAAATTGTTGATTGTTTTAGTAGTCTTGTCTATTTAATGATTATTGTACTTCTGTTGATTTTATACTGGACTCGTGTGTAAGAAAAAACTGTTAAGACTGATTGTGTTACCAATCTGAGACTGTACGTTTGTTGATTATATACGCATAGTTTACTTTATGATTAAACATACACATAATACCCAACAGTCACATACATTACACATACATGTATATATGACTAGCTGACCCGCTCACGACTTCGTCCGCGTGGAAAATATTATAATCTCAACAACCACATCGTGAAACGACCTTTGAAACGACACCAAGTTTTTCAAATTAGTCCATACGATTATAAATAACCTTGAAGTCCTGAAAATATATTAATCTTAACAACTATACCGTAAAACAAACTTTTACAACGTCGAAATACGTTGAAATCTGGCTAAATCGTAAAGTGTATTTTTTTAACAAAGACTATACCTTGCCCATATTCAGGAAAATTTCAGGTACCACTGAAACACGTGTCTGTTAATTTTAGTTGAGGAATATCAAATGTTATACAATATAATATACAGTATATATTAGTAATATACAAATATTTAAACAAGCAAAACACTTTTCTTTCTGACATTACCATCCATTGTCTTGCACCGCTCTCATGGATGCCTGGCCAGTCGGGGCTTTCTGTTAGGTATTTTTCTAATTAATCCGAGCCTGTCCAGTCGGACCATGGTGAGTCGGGCCGCGGCCTAATAAACTCTCTTTAAAACAACACAAATTTTTCTGATAAACACTATAAATATACATTTAAAATTCCGAAAATAAATCTCTACAAAATATATAAAAACATCAGAATAATTGTTAATTAAGTACCTACTTATTAATAAATTAGTAGAACGCCCGCGACTTCGTCTGCGTGGAGCTTTTTCCATACTAATTTCAACACCCCGCTGCACCCCTTTAAGGGGATGAAATTCCTTTTTTAGTGCAAATTTGGAGGGTACGTTCCTTTTGTGGTCTAAGGAAACCACAAAAGGAACGTACCCAAATTTCAGGCCTCTATGGCCACAACAGGTGAGGTCGCGGTCAAACGAAGGTCTATCAATGTTAAAAAAATCAACTTACTGCTTCTGCTGTGCGTTGATTGTCAGTCAGTGAGTCAGTCAGTCAGTCAGTAACGCAACGATTTTATAAATACCTATTGTTCATCAAGGGTAATGTAGAGTTACAGACTAACATTTAAAATCCGCTTATTATACATCCATTTAGAAGTAATTAGTAAAGGTTGACATAAAGTTTACGCATAGTTAAGCTAGCTTTGTTTTGTTCTTGACATTAATTAGGATTTCATTTTGATAAGATAGAAATATATTGTTTTCAATTCACCGTTAGTACACATTTTTATGTGCATATAAAATGGTGATTCACTTTATGGTGACGCTGAATGAGCTATTGTTCTGAAAAGTAAGTGCTTCATAAACTCGTTAGCCATTAATTTTATTCGAAAATCAATACAAACATTTTACGAGAGAGAAATCAGAGCTTTTGAAACTGTGCTACTTTTAAACGAACAGGTACTATGCAGTTGATAAAAGTAACAAAACACTGCTTATGTACCTAGATCATACATTTGTCCTACTTATAGCATAGGTACTCGTACTAATTACAGCATAGAGGTAGATTTTTTGTTACATTACAACGCTAACTACGTTATAGCTAATGCGTAGTTATTTTTAACTTTCGATATTAACATCCTTACCAATAAATTATCGTTCAGATTTAAACTCGCACTTCACCGAAAACACAGACAGACAGCACTTGGCCGCTAAGAATGTTCAAACAAATTCAAACACAAAACGTTCCTTTTTTGAATGTCCCGCTGAGAGGTAGAGCAAGGAGATCGTAACGCGGTTGCCAACCTCACGTCAACAGGTCGCATCCCACACTGGCTGGTTGTACGGCGTGTGCCCGGCCGATCGCGCTCGCGCCAAAAATAATACTCTGAGAAGGACATTGTAGGTTTTCAATGACCCTGTTGCTATTGGAAAATGGCTTTCTTTGGTACCCTATTGTTGGCTGGCAGCTCAGTGGGTAAGCATTGATTTATTACCATGTATGTACTTAAGTACTTGTGTAGGTAATAGAGAGGAATATCTGATAATTAATCCCGTGGACTTTTTGACGCCAATCTAATATAGGTAAGTAAATTCAGCCAAGTGTGAATCTTACTCGGTTTCGTTGCCTTATTATTTTTGTTATTTTTTTTGAGATGATCATTATTATACATTTACAAGTAGGTAGGTACATTAAAGGGTAATCAGAGACTCTTCTACTTTTATTTTGTGTAATTTTGGTGGCATTTTAACCAGTGTAGCTCGTCTAAATTCTACAAGTGTAGTGAAATGAAATGAAAGTGTATTGCGTGATTTTTCAGATTAGTGGAAATTGTCTAACAAAGTTTTAGTAAAACGGCCCCTATTTTTCTAAAACATGTCTTGACTGTGACTTTGACCACTTGGAAGGATTGTAACGTTGCAAATTATATTGAAAATACAATAATTATTCTTAAAACTGGCTAATGAACAAGCCGTGCGTCGCCAATTACAAAGAAAAAATAAAGTCACAGTCCAGCCCCACAGCAAGAACTCTTTTTATTTGTACTTTTTCGTCTTTGTACTTATGTTTGATACACATTAATTATTTCTATAACTTTTTGTTTGTTTTGCTTGGCTTGCCTTTTCACTGGGCTTTTTTGCCTTACTTTTTGCATGTGTCGCTTTGAAGAGAAGGCAAGAAAAATAAATGCGACAAAAAAAAATACTTGAACGGCGCCTCATCTATAGTAAACGGAGGCCTGCAATGCTCTAAGATTGTAGTCTATTGCAAACCGTAATTACTTGTGGACTAACTCGTATTAAAGTGAAATATCTGAGTCGTTTCGTGTAGATTTTATACTATGTATCTGTATAGACTCATGGTGTTTCGGTAGAAGTTGGAGCCAAGTACACGTCGACCATGTTTCGAACTACTTTGAAATAAGGAGGAAGTTCTCAATTCTGCAGTTTTTTTAAATGTTTGTATTACAAGATATCTTTGTCATTTCTGAACCGATTTGGATGTTTCTTTCTTGAGTAGAGAATGATTCCAAGGTTTCATAAAAAAACTTTTGTGGATAAATATCTACTTAAATCTAAAAACAACATAAATTACACACACTGCATTGGGGAGACACACTGTTTATTTATCACGCTAGGTGGCGCATAATCGCTTGTGTTGTTTCGTAGCCAAACCAAGGTCAATCAATGTTTTAAAAAAAACTGACAAAAGTGGCCAGTATTATTTATGTCCAAAATGTATAATTTTAGTATGAGAAATAGACAAGACCACTAAATGTCAAGTACCAGCGATGGTGGCGCCATTTGAGATAAGTTTTGCCTGTGGCTCCCCATTGCTTACACCGATATAACGGTACGTGAAAATTCCCGTTTTATAAAATTAACATAAATTACTTTGCCATGGCACTTGTCGACACATTTTTTGGATGATTCCATGAATATTGATGGTAGTTTGTTTTCTTCGCACTGGAAATCATAGATTTTGACTCTTATCAAAGAGAGAAGTTCATCTCCTATACATCAAACTTTGGAAAAGTGACGCCTAAGGCCGGAATGGTAAATAATAAAGGAATTGTTTTTATAGGCTTTTCCACCCAAAGTACTTACATTCTTGATTGAATACATAGTACTTAAGACGTACTCTGCTCAGCGATAGCATACGTATACGCCACGGTTTTCGGTTCTATGTTTTTTTTTCAGAACTCCGCATGGATATCGCCTCCATCTTGGGTCGTGTCTCTGGTTCTTTCTGGGTCACCCTGCTTTAGGTCAGTGACCCAGTTGAGGTAACGTGGAAAATAACTACGACCGATGGGGAAAAAACCAGTGTGGTGATAGGATTCAGGACTCACCTTTATTATCAAAATTGGTATCTTGTGGTTTTAAACACCTATTTTAACAATACCAAGCAGCTAAATATAACCACTAAAAAGCAAATATAAGTGTTTAAGGTAAAACAACCGGTTTTTAAAGAATTAGTAAATAATCTTCAAAAATGAAAGACAAAACGCATAATCCTATTAATATGTTGAAGTCGGCTTCAAATCTACGCCTACCTTCATGGGCAAACCTACATTCTACTTACACACTATACGTGACTGGGAAAGTGAGCATCCTTTCATCATCGGTCACAAGGCCCTTTTCAGGGACATCGGTCCCTAAAACAGGCTTGATTTGGCACCGACTTTAAAATACATTATCCGTGCTACTAATAATCGCGGATCACCCTTGGAATATTCACACCGTGTTTTGTTTCTTTCGATCGAATTTCAAACAGCCTGTCAATGCATAGACAACACACTGTAACTATCATGAATGTAGTAGTACATGGATTGAGTGCTAAAATAGCATAGAGTGTTCCTTCTTACTCCTGTCCTAGAAGATAGCTTGCTATCCTATGTTAGAGAGAAACAAATATATTGTCACACGACAGTCGTTTTTCCGTTCCGTACCCTGAATTTTGGTATCATGCATATACATCTCCCTAGATTGTTACCATGAATGTACTAGTAATTTGACATTTGGCCTGGTACGACTAACACAAATAAGAACAGATAGATTTATGCTTGTCTCATTCCAACACATGAATACATTCATATAAAAGAATGAGACTGGTATAATCGATACCGTTTCGTTTTTAGCCTTAGTTCCATGCTTTAGTTCTTATTCCGAGGTAACTATTTATTCCAAAGATAATTCATAAATTTTATAGTAGCACCACAGAATAAATAATAGTTCAATATAGCAGGCCAAGCCAACGCGTTCAGCCCGCGCCTGCGGTGGCGTGCGCGCTGGAGGGACGATCTCGAGGCTTATGAGAAGGAGTGGTGGGAAACTGACAAAGGCCGGGATTACTGGAAAATTTTGGAGGAGAACTTTGACGTTAACAAAAAAAAACATAGGTAATTCATGATCATCAACAGCCTATAGAAGCCCACTGCTGGAAAAAGGGGTTCCCCATAAAATGCTACGAAGAACGATCTTGAGCCGCCTCCATCCACCGACTTCTGCGCAATTTATAATGTCTTTCGTCTATCGAGAGGGTGGATAATATAGATAATAATTATGACTGCAACTTTGTATTGACACACTAAAGTCCTACAATCGGTCTTTTTAGGGTTCCGTAGTCAAAGACAAGGAACCCTTATAGATTCGTCATGTCTGTCTGTCTGTCTGTCTGTCTGTCCGTGTATGTCACAGCCTTTTTTTTCCGAAACTATAAGAGCTATACTGTTGAAACTTAGTAGGTAGATGTATTCTGTGAACCGCATTAAGATTTTTACACAAAAATTTAAAAAAAAACAATTATTTTTGGGGATACTTGGAACTGAAACTCAATTTTTTTTATTTCATTAAACCTATACGTGTGAGGTATTTATGGATAGGTCTTCAAAAATGATGTTGAGGTTTCAATTCAATCAATAATTTTTTTCTAAACTTAATAGTTTGCGCGAGAGACACTTCCAAAGTGGTAAAAAGTGTGTGTCCCCCCCCCCCCCCCCCGTAACTTCTAAAATAAGAGAATGATAAAACTAAAAAAATATATGATGTACATTACCATGTAAACTTTCACTCAAAATTGGTTTGAACGAGATCTAGTAAGTAGTTTTTTATTTTTGGGGTTCCCCATACTTAGAACTGAAACTCAAAAAACTTTTTTTCATCATAACCATACGTGTGGGGTATCTATGGATAGGTCTTCAAAAATGATTTTGAGGTTTCTAATGAAATTTTTTTCTAAACTGAATAATTTGCACGATAGACACTTCCAAAGTGGTAAAAAGTATGTCCCCCCCCCATAACTTCTAAAATAAGAGAAAGATAAAACTAAAAAAAATATATGATGTACATTACCATGTAAACTTTCACACAAAATTGGTTTGAACGAGATCTAGTAAGTAGTTTTTTTTTAATACGTCATTAATCGTAATCCATCCAAGAACTTTTATATTATGTTACTTGCTGCTACGGAACCCTTCATGGGCGAGTCCGACTCGCACTTGGCCGCTTTAACCTTTTAACTGGGTAAAGTAGGCATTATGACATGCGCACGACAGTCAAAGAATCTGCTTTAAGGTGGGGGGGGGGATAAAACCCAAAATTACCAATCTTAGATTTGTTTTTTTAACTGACTAAATCAAATAAAATATTCAAATTATAAATATGCATGGATACTACATTATAATTCCGAGGGATCACTTTACTAATATTTTCTCGATAGAAACAAAATCCAAAGTTACATATATATTTTGCCTTTATTCGATTGTTTATTAAAATGGTGCACAATTTTGGGTAAAAAATTAGAGAAATAAAGTCAGTACAACAAAGCCGAGGGTTTACTCTATGGGTTTTTAAAATTATCTATATTTTACGAGATATTCAAAAAAAAACGCATTATAGTGCTGCGCGAGACGTTTTTTATTGTATGAAGGTTTCTGCCTAGTTTTGGCGTAGTCTTATTAAACTGAATTCAAATGAACTCTCATTCTTGACCAAGGTGTGTCATAACAACATCTGGCAACTGTAATTTTAACAAAATTCTTCTACACGATGACATCGTTTTAAATCTCTCCACCCGTGAATTCCCTTTGGTCTTAATTAATTTCTTCGTTTAAAAGCACGAACATTTTTAATTACCAAAACAAGAAAATAAAGTAATTACTAACTCTTATAATTCCTTCAGAGGCAAACGATACCGAACTTTTAGGCAGCGAAGTAGATTAAGAACGTGAGTAATTAGATAACTTAACTAGTGGAACTTTAGAAAAAACAAGCTTACTTGAGAGTACCTAATGATATCGTAAAATGTAAGCTTATCTGAGAAGTAGTACCTAAGGATTTGATAAAATGTAAGCTTATCTGAGAATTCGTACCTAACGATATGATAAAATGCAAGCTTATCTGAGAAGTAGTACCTAATGATATGGTAAAATGAAAGCCGCAAAGCAGTAGTGCTCGCATTGCTGTGTTCCGGTTTGAACGGTAAGGGTGCCGGTGAAATTACAGGCACATGAGACTTTTCATCTTTATGTCTCAGGGTGGCGGGCGCAGTGCAATGCCACATAGGGTGCGTCCTTGGTGGACGTGACCCATGAGGTAATGCACTGCTCATAGGCAGAGGTTACCGCTTAACATCACGTGGGCCTCTTGCTTGTTCCGTCATCCAAGTAGTATAAAAAAAAAAAAAAAAAACTTATCTCAGAAGTAGTACCTAATGATATGGTAAAATGCAAGCTTATCAGAGAAGTAGCACCTAATGATATGGTAAAATGCAAGCTTACCTGAGAAGTGGAACCTAATAATATGGTAATTTCTAGGATCAATACGGATGCACCCAAAATGCAAGCATATCAGAGAAAAAGTAATTATATGGTAAAATACAAGCATATCTGAGATATAGTAAATCTATGGTTTGTTTTTATGAATACAGAACCACAGAGAAGTAGGGAAGAGCGGGACATTTATAAAAATATATGAATACAGTTGTGAATTCTCTAAAATGTAGGGAACGTTTTCTTGTAGCTACAATGTTTCAGGTCATCCGCAGCTCATGTTCCATTTCAACTATCGACTTTGTAAGTATATTCAATCTAATATTTATTTAAATGTATCAACCAGTGATGACTTATGACACTTATACGTGGCCGCTAAGTATTGGCCGCATACAAAAACTGAAAGTAACGCAGCGGGCTATAGAGAGAGAGAGAGAGAGAGAGAGAGAGAGAGAGAGAGAGAGACGTCTTAAAACAACGTCAATACGTGATAAATAAATAAATAATGCTAGACAGAAGTTCACACAACATTATCCAGCACCGAGCTAAGCAGAGCTTGAGTTATGGGTACTAGATAACTGATATACTTAATATAGATAGATAGATAGATAAACCCTTTATTGTACACCGAAGAAATATAAAACAAAACAAAGTGACAAACAACAAATAATACATTACATAGTTTTTTTTTTAATATACATAGAAAATACCCAGAACACCCTGAACAAATATCTGCACATCGTACAAATATTTGTTCTGAGGCGGGAATCGAACCCTTAACCTCCAGCGTCGCAGGTGAATCGTTGCCCGTCGCGTCACAGAGGTCGTCAAAATAGATAGATTCCGAATTGAGGAGGCCCAAGATCACCGACATAGCCTCAGAATTAGCAAGTTGAAGTGGGAGGTCATGTAGCTCGCACAACTAGTAACCGTTGGGGAATACAAAGGTTCTCGAGTGCCCACCACAAACGGGACTAAACATAAGGGGAAGGCCACTCTCGATGGACCAAAGACATTAAAGAGGTCGCAGGAAGTCGTTGGATGGAGGCGACTAAAGACCGTTCGTCGTGAAATTCTATAAGGGTGGGCTTTGTCCAGCAGTGGACTTCTGGCTGGTGATGATCAAACGCTCAAAAGAGCCGCTCATCAATAACGGAGTGTTTTTATTCCAAAAACGGAAGGTGAAGGGGCGACACCAATCACATCGGGTCGAAAAGTCGGAAAACACTTTCAGCCGCAATCCCAGGGCATAGAGTAAGGTGAACGGCTGATTCATTTCAGTGGTTCGCCCTGAACTGAACTCCGTAAATACATATCATAACATAATACCCAACAGTCACATACTGACCCCACACTAGGGTGCCCTGTGTCGCGGGTATCAGAAACTACGAGTACTATGGTACCATTACCACCAGACCCGGAACAAATATTTGCAGATCATACGAACATTTGTCCAGCAGCTGCTATCGAACCCGCAACCTTTCGCATTTCAACCGGTTACTCGCCCGACGCGCTATAGAGGTCGTCACGGACAACAACACAGGAAAACAGGGGCTTTACGTATACTTCCAACCAATTTCAAAAAATATCTAGTTAAATTGGTTTTTCGTTTTATAGCGTACTCGTACAAAGGTCAAATTTTTCCAGTTTGGTTATATTCTCTGCATTACATCATTGATTTGTAACATGAAAAATTACAGCATTGACAGATTACTGGAGGTACCCTAGGAGTTTATTTTTATGACGCTTTTCTCTCAGCAATACAACATCATAGTCAGCATATTCACAGACATCTTTACCTTTGTCACCATCGCATCTTCAACTTCCGCAATACTGTCTTACACAATACTGACATACGCACTACTGTCATCCCCACTACTTTATTCTGCACTACTGTCTTCTGCACTACTTCCGCAATACTGTCGCCCATCATAATGGCGGACGTCGGTTTTTAGTTGAAAAGTAATAGTGAACCATCTGTCAGTTGTTCACTGTGTCCAAGGACTTGATTGATTGCCTCTTCGCACGTCATTGTAACCGTCCAATTGAATAATGTGACTTCTGCGTACAGTTGGTTTAATAGTTACAAAGAACTGCAATCAGGCTCGATTTAATCAAAATCAAACTTAGTTTTTCTGTATACGCACAGCCGGATCTTCTTTGTCCCACAGAAGTAGACTGCAAGTGCAAGCGCAGTTCCTATTTTTGGGTCGGATTGAAGGCAAGCGAGGAGTGCGGAGGGGGCTAAGGATGTGACTTTTCTACAACTACAGCTCGTTCACCGTAAGATGGCACCTGTAAATACTCCATGGCAGGTGCCAACTTACGGTGAGAAGTCCGGCTCGTTCACTGTAAGATGGCACCTGTAAATACTCCATGGCACGTGCCAACTGACGGTGAATAGTCTGTAGTAGTTCTGCGTACAGTAGACTTTTGCAACAATTGTGTTCAGTCCATGCATCTTGACAACCTCGTGACCGATTTTGCTCATATTCGAAGTTCTTGTTTAAAATTGAATACCAAATGTTTTTGCCAATAATATCAAAATCGGCAGCGCCGAAAACTTCCCCCCTTTTTGGGGGAAATACCACTCCAACCAAAAATCGCCAACGACAAAAAACTATGAAATTATAGAATCTGTTTACCAAGTTTCGTCAACTAACAACATATACAAATTCGTAATACATGCGCGTTTGCGATGTTTGCTTTTTTGTGTCGATATTGTTTATTTTTGTACGTTACGAGTATATTTGAATCGCGTTATAATGAGGGTGATTCGTGAAACTCACGGGTGATTTAAACCCAGGTTTCTGTTGCGCCCTATTAAATGGGAGATCCTCTTTATATTGCTACCTGTTTAATTACATCATGTTGTAAATTTGAAAGAGTTTGGTAGAATGTTGAACGCTTCGGTAAAAAATACAACGTTGGAAGTCTCAATGTTTTCTTGCTGAAATAACATTTATTTCACATTTTAGTCATACTGCTTCATCGGCATCTTTCGTTCAGGGTAAACAGCTTCTTAGGCAAATCTCATGTTTAGGTATAATGCCCTCATTGGCATCTCGCGTTAAGATCATAAGGGTTTCAATCTGACACTCTAGCGACCAGATGCATATGTGACTATTAATTTTCAGGCTCAAATCGGTATTTTCTACGCTCCATTCTAGCTACCTACCTACCAAGTTAAATTGATATCTCTGTTTCAACACACTACCCACCTATACTTACAGTCCTTCGCTCTCCATCTAGTTAAGGCGCTATAGGTTCAACCAGTTTCAGTGAACATATTTGTATGAGGCGATGAAGGCGAGCGCACGCACCGATACCGTGTTTTAGTGTATAAAAAAATTATATAAAAACGCCCTTTAGAATTTTGTTTTTGATGATGACTAATACTCAAATAATAATTAAAAATTTACCAAGTAAGAAGTCAAAAATGGTATTTCAATTTTAAAAACGTGGTATATTCTATATATTTTTTTATTGTGTGATGTAATTCAAATAGTGTATTGAATTTATGATTTCACTAGATATAAATCTTAAGAATACCATATATTTTTTTTGTCTTGAAAACTGTAAGAACTCTTATCAAAAACTTGAAAATTCTAGAGCTCATTATAGACATGCTGCGAACCTATTGCGCCTTAACTTTCTGCGATCGAAGACTGAGGTCATCAGTAGTTATACGTACTTAGACATATTGTGTATACTCAATTTAATCAACAACGTTCGATGTAACAGTCCATTTCACTGTGGGCGTCAATAGAGAAGCCATTAGTGGTACCACAGATAAAATAATACTATGTAATATAAAAAAAGATCTAATATTTTCCCAAACTTATTTGATATGTTTGTGAAGGGTTCGTGGATTAAGTAAGTTTGCCTTAAAGTTCTGTTGAAACATAGATAAGCAGTTATTTTTGTCCTACTGCCTAGAAGAAGAGATATACTTAAGACCGGTGGTAGCAGAAGAGCCACACTCACACAAACACACACACTAACACACACGCAAACATTCTCACCTAAACACATCTACACACACCCACCACACACTTCTCTCAAAACTTGTGTTTCATTTTTTTTAAATTCTTAGATTGAATTGTTCGTTCTTTCTTATTATTTTATTCTTATGTACATAGGTTAAGGAGTTAGGCGCTGATGCTGCTACACAGTTTTATTACTTAAGCAGCATTAACGTGTATCTTGCTTACAATGTTTTACTCCGAATAAATATTTTTTACTTTACTTTTTTTTAATATATCTTTATACACCCGTATGTATTTATTCATTTATTTTATTTTATTAGGAAAACAAATAACATCTAAATATTCTGCTACTAACCATTGAGATATTTCCGAATATTGCGTCTTAGGTTACTTCCTTATTGTGATACTTATAAGTAAATAAATAAGAAGAAACAAAAGGAAAAATAAGAAAATCTGTTATTTTAATCAACTGAAAAGAAATAAAAAAACAGCTATGGAAACTATTTGAAAGAGTTTTTTTTTTTTTTAAATTTATCTAATATTATTTATGCCTGAGACTCAGACTTACCTCTAGGCGTTCTCTACATTTCGACTTCCGCTTGACACAATTGAATAGAACAGTCTGTATAGGTACCTTAGTAGTCAAGAGTTTATTTCGTCATATCTCCGTTAGTTGGTACATAAATTAAAAGTATTGAGTGTACATATAGCTTTATCCTGAAACATAATTATTTGCGTCCATTATCCCAGCACCCCCCAGAGTTACGTTTTTGCTAAAGCATACATACAACTTCCCTCAAACACGTAATCCCCTTTAAAGTAAAATCCTACATCAAAAAGTTCACCTTATTACTTCGTCAAAGTTGTATTCCGTATTCCGTATTTATATTTATTTACGATCGATGAAAAGACTCGAACACTCAGAGAAATAATATCATGGAGCACGATAAAGCAAGTATGAACCGGCACTCCCAGTCAGAGACACAGCATAGCGCCTCTCTTAGGATAAATCAACAATAAGTTTTTGTAATAAATAAAAAATAAACCAACGCAATGAAACGACTGAACCGATTTTGATAAAACATATCTAAAAACCGTTGCTAGCAAACCTTATTTCAAATAAAAAAAACGCATTCAAATCGGTTCACCCGTTTAAGAGCTACGGCACTACAGACAGACAGACACACACACATCACGAATAACCGGGTCTACTCGTCCGACGCACTACAGAAGTCGTCAAAAATAAGAATATACCCCTCTGTCTCCTCCCGTGGATGTAAGATCTGACTAAGAGATTATACCAAGAGATAGGCAGCGCAGCAACATCCATCTTAGTACATAACACAATCTTAGTAACTATTATCTTATCTGTGCCAAAAATTGCGGACACTAATCCATCTAGCCGGCCTGGTGACTAATACCCCCTTGCATTCTGTGGGGGAAGCTTCGTGCAGCAGGAGACATCTAAATAATAAATAAATAAATAAATAAAAAAAAAAAGCTGGACAGTTCACACAACATTATCTAGCCCCGAGCTAAGCAGAGCTTGTGTTATGGGTACTAGGTAACTGATATACTTAATACAATATATTACATATATAGATATTTTTGATTATACATAGAAAATACCCAGAACACCCTGAAAAAATATCTGCGATCGCTTAAATATTTGTTCTGGGGCGGGAATCGAACTCAGCAACTTCTTCTTCAGCAACGTAACGGTTGCTGAAGAAGAAGTAATTAGGCATGCGGAGTTTATGACCGATGTGTGATGATATTTTCCCTCTACGACATCCATTCACCGCCTCCCGATGCGGATTTAAAAATGCCCTTGTCGAATAATAAATGAGGGTTGCTCATTTTCAGAGAGACTCGTATGGAAAAAAGCAATTTGTCGTGATTCGGTATAATGTAACACATTTGTACACGTACTGAGACATACATTTACACCAAGATCGGCTTCTAAACTGATGATAGGAAATCCATTTTTCGTATAACATCTTGTTTTTCCTATAGATAGTTATAATACCAATAAATAAATAAATAATAAATAATGCTGGACTGTTCACACATTATCTAGCCCCAACCTAAGCAGAGCTTGTGTTATGGGTACTAGATTACTGATATACTTAACACAATACATTACATAGATAGATATTTTTTATTATACATAGAAAATACCCAGAACACCCTAAACAAATATCTGCAGATCATAGAAATATTTTTTCTGAAACGGAAATCAAACCCGCCCATTCTGCGACGAAGGCGAACCTTCGCCCGCCGCACCACAGAGATCGTCTCAATCAGGAAGAGATCAAAAGTAGATCTACAGCTAAATAATAAATAAAATAAAAAGTATTTTATTCCTCAACCCTAAATTGCATGCAAAACATTTCACATTTTCACTTTTTTTTTTTAGAAACTTTGAATTTTAAATGCCTATTTTTTAAATTAAATTATATTAAATTATGTAATTACTTAAATGATTATTTGGGTTAGGACCCAAGCTAAACTGCAGTAAAACTTTTAAGTAATTAATTTTGTTATTGAAGTGCTACGAAAGACTAAACTTGCCTCATTACACGCTTGACACGACGTATAAAATCACACGTTTTTCATAGCGTGGTATAATGGTTGCGTATTTCAATCTTCAATATTATTGCGTGGCTTCTAGTCATAGTGGGGGAATGGAGCGGCCCTATTCTGAGTTTTGAAGAAATAACTGGGCACTTTATTGAGAATATAGTGACATCATTAAAATATTATCCAGGGGGCTTAGTACGAGTTTTAATAGTATTCGAAACTATATAAAATTTCGTTTAATTCAATGCATTTGTAGACAGCGTCCTCTCGTGCTGATTTCTCCTCGTTTTCGCTTTGGGCGCTGCAATTATATGTATGGAAGGAAACGAAACTTCATATAGTTTCGAAAACTATCAACACTCGTACGAAGCCTGATTTAGTTTTAAGAATAATAATATTTGTATTGTGTAACTGTGTATAAAACATATTAAAAACAAAGTAGAACCAACAGTTTATTCATTTTGGACGTTTAATAATCTATAAATTACAACATAAAATTTAACATTTTTAGAAGTAACGTATGTTCTTACAGTAATGTATAAAGGTAAATACTGAAATATTTACAGTACGTAACTAAATAAGTCAGGAACTAGAAACGTACTAATTAATAGAAGGTACAGAATAGGACTAGATGAGATCAAAGTATTCGCTTTGATTGTGAGGGACTTTACAAATAAGCCACTTAACAAAGTCTTCTTTCAAGTTGTTTCAAATGTATAGGTAAATGAATGAAAATTTTGATGTCAAAAACGGATGGACTTTTATGGAACATGGTATCGTTGATAAATATTAAAAATTACCCGTTAGTACGAAGGCACCTATTCTCGCTTACCTGAAAAGTTTATGGTTCATATTATTCAAATTATTAAGTAAAGATAAATTGTTAATTCGAAACCAATGAGTTTCAATAGAAAATATGACTCACTAAAATTATTTCACCTCTAAAGCTAAGGCTCTCTCTCTCTTTTCGAGTGTTGAAGCAATAAGAAAGCATGGGATTTTGTTGTCCATTTCCAGTGAGGCGCCGAGTTCATTCAACGTAGTAATAAGATCGTGTCACTGAGAAGCATTGTATTCAAACATTTTCAGTTTGAGCAGGAATTATTGTACAAAACAGAACCGCTAACGAACATATTGTATATCTGGATTGAGGTATTCTTGCTTTAAGTTGGCCTTAAACTCTCGGAATCAATTCAAAATTAGCGCCATTTGGGATTAGGTTTTGATATTTTTTTTCTAATAGGACGCCAGAATAGGCATCCGTGAGGTGAATCGCTGGCTATCGGGACTATCGCGCGGAAATTGCGCCCCCAAGGAAAGGGGCGAAAGGGCCGATCTAATCTAACCGTCGCGTGTACCGCTCGCCGTCATTAGCGCTATCCACTGATAGTTCCACCTTTCTTTACTTTCTCACATTTAGACTGTCTGTTTCAGCTTTCGTTGTGGCGTTTCAATGCCTATGTATACTTCACGCCCACGCACTTCGAATACTTTGCTTGCGTACAAAAAGCCTTAATGCATATCAAAGGGTCGGAGGCTATCAATATAAATCTGCCACGATAAGTAACAAAAAGCTAGGAGTCTGATGGTGAAAACCTGTTAGGTACCTATTTATTACCTTATAAAACAAGTTACCATAACTAGTTAGTTTAGTAGTAGTAGAGCTTTTTTGTGAAAGACTTCGTCCGGGGAAGTACTACCACCATGCCTATTTCTGCCACAAAGCGGTAGTGATTGCATTGCTGTGTTCCGGTTTGAAGGGTATGGGTGCCGGTGAAATTACAGGCACAGGGCGCAGTGCAATACCTCATAGGGCGCGTCTTAGGTGGACGTGACCTATGTGAGAATGCACTGTTCATAGGCAGAGGTTACCGCTTAACATCAGGTGGGCCATCTGCATGTTCCGTCATTCAAGTAGTAGTATAAAAAAAATATGTAAAGTTAGCATAACCACAAGTAACATCACACTACATATCTTTGTTAGAAATGAACCCAAGTCACTAAATAGGTATCTAATCGTAGAGGACGAAGTTTATACTTTTCACATGAGTAACATTTTCACGCTGAACTTTTCATTGAGAAAAACTTTCTTGCTACGCTTCAAATGTGATTAGTTTCGTAAGTAACTAAAAAATAGCAGGTCAATGCATTTTCGTCGCTAAGTTTCCGTGTTTCCCCGCTCACAAGGGAGGTATGTCCCTTATCCTCCCCAGATTTTTCAACACTTCTAATTTTAAAATGACATACTTAACTTCAACATTTTCTTTATTTTTTTTTCCTCAAAAACTAATCGCGTCCTAGGTTGAGGAGTGGTACTGGGGAGTATCTCCTTCTCCTCTACGCCCCTTAAATCAGGAGGCCCGTTTCTAATGACGACCCACTATGGCAAATTCCCCCATTGCATTCTATGGGGAAGGCCTCGTCCAGCAGTGGGCGCTAAAGGCTGCTGGTGATTGACTCTGGTGGATGCTGTTGCCCGTACCCTGGTGTAATTGGTGTGTAGTGGCTTTTAAAACATCCGCAGGAGGAGATGGAGGGGTTTATTCTTAGGCAAAACAAATCACATCTAGTTCCTTATCTATAATTAATCTGACAACCGGTTTGTGCCATATTTCTGTCGTAACAACATAAACAAGAAACCGACGTAAAAATGTAGTTTAAGTATAAATCATATAAAAGTTCGTTATAATAATTCACTTTCCTTCGTACAAATTGCGGCGAGCCGGACTTCATTAGGGCTCCGTTCACGCGACCATCATTTTACGCTTGAGAAAAAATAGTAATTTCCAGCTTCGATTAAATTGTGTTACATGAAGTGGAAACTTCCTATACCTTTTACGTATACTGCCTATGTCGGTAGCATACGGAGAAGCTGTTATATATCGGGTGAGGAATATTAAAGGCGGAATTCTTAGATGAATGAAAATCTAGAAACTTAAACGTCATATAAAAACGTTGCATGACTGACTGACTATTTACGCACAGCCTCGTAAGTACTAGAAGTAAGTATGTACTCGTAAGTAAGTACCACACAACCTCGTAAGTACTAGAGACTGGAAATATTGAGGGTACATTTACATTCCTTATCTGTTCCAGAGATCCATATAGAAATACATTTCCGAAATTTACCCCCTGAAAGGGTGCAGCGGAGCGGGGTGTTGAAGTTTGTATGGAAAAAACTCCATTCATGGATGAAGTTTTTCGAACGTTTTACAAGCATTCCATACATGATGGTTTCTTTTGGAGAACGGAATTCATTTACGAGAGCCAATATCCCCTACATTGGATCTCGTCAATGAATTCCCGTAGGCTTGTCTTTGAAAAAATAAATTTAAAACAATCAACGAAAGTAAATCTCACAATGCTTATCATTGGTACACAATAAAAATCCAAATTCTCCGCCACCTCACTTGCACTTCACCAAATTTCTGATCCCAAGAGAGCCTGTAACCCTTTCCGTCTACGTCATCGATAAAAATCACTCAAATGTTACCACCTCTTTTAATCAAATATACTCGTATACCTTACTGAATACTTTAAGTATTTCCTGTGTGTTCAGCCAGCCAAGGACTTACTCGAGTGGAATTGAGTACGTTATAGGTGCCTTGTGAAATACGACGGTAAAAAACTCAAAAAGTATGCATCTCGTAATTTATTAGCTTTTTTAAGCTTGTAGGCACGCACCGTAGTAGCTTAGACCGTGGCGGAATTGGCTATCACATCGCCGATTCAAGGCGAAGATGAGGATTTGTGTCCCGGCGGTTCGATATATTTAAATCACGTATAGTTCCTACATTAATGGTAAGTATCACTGTATGTTATTCGATCACATAATATGTGTGTTATTCCATTGAAACCATATCAGACATATCACAAAGATGTCTCTTTATTGTTCCCGATACGTCGTCGTCACTTCAATGTATGTCACTTCCATTCACATCAATAAAGCCATTGAGTTAGTACTAATAATATGTTCAGATATTCATTTATTTATATCTATACCAATATGTTAAAATTGAAGTGTCTGTCTGTATTTCAAAACCCTTTATTACTGTATTTTAATGAAGGGCGAAAGCAATTATTTTAAACTAGAAACTCGCCCCAGCTTCGCACGGGTATTGTCGGGATCCCCCCTCCCTCCTTTCTGTCCCCCCGACCCTCCCCCCTTCGCAACCCCCCATCTATCCACACACCAGATACAAAAACCTGCTAAACCTTCCTTTTTTTTACACCTTGGGTTACATTATTGGAGTTTTAGTAAGGATCACAATTTTTTTTGAAAATATAATATAGCCTGTGTTACCCAGGGATAGTGTAGCTTCCCAACAGTGAAATAATTTTTTAAATCGGTTTTTTAATTTTAATTTTCGGAGCCTATCCAATGCAAACAAACAAACAATCAAATCTTTCCTCTTTATAATTAGTATAGAAGATAAAATCTGGCCGAGTCTATGCTTAGTAGGATTGTGTTTACTCATAGGTATGTTGTAGTAGGTAGTGTTACCGCAGTCACACGTGCGCTGGAACCAACAGCATGAAGGCGGTTGTTCTGTTATATATTTCTTGAATTGATACTAAAAGTGTCACACGAGGTTTTGCCTGAGAAAGTTACGGAATAGTCTGTTGAGTGCTATTTCGTTTTATCAAACATCTTGCATGGGTGCATCAGCTCAGGTCTTTATAAATTATTCGAGAACTTTTTTCGAGATAAGTTGACCGTGCTGGTCTAGGCCAGCATCGTTAGTATTAAAATTCAAATCTCTCGTGTTACTGGGAATGTCAGTATGAATATCATTTTGTGTTAACATACATGGCACGTTCGTCCATCATCTCCTGACTTGCAGGCCTGCATATATTACTAACATAACACTAACACTATTATTTATAACATAACATATGCATAACAACCAACAGTCACATACATAATCCTGCTGCCAAAGGCATGATTTTTTCACTGAAATAATCGTGCTTTTGTATTCGAGCGATTGTGTTCAAAATTACAGATACCTAAAACTCTTAACTAAAATCCTAGCCCATATTAATAAATGTAACTTGGCTCTGATCTTGAGTGAGTTCCGTTTTTAACCAACTTCAAAAAAAGCGGCCAAGTGCGAGTCGGACTCGCCCATGAAGGGTTCCGTAGCAGCAAGTAATATAATATAAAAGTTCTAGGATGGTTTACAATTTATGACGTATTAAAAAAACTACTTACTAGATCTCGTTCAAACCAATTTTTGTTAGAAGTTTACATGGCAATGTACATCATATATTTTTTGTAGTTTTATCATTCTCTTATTTTAGAAGTTACGGGGGGGGGGGGGGGACACATTTTACCACTTTGGAAGTGTCTCTCGCGCAAACTATTCAGTTTATAAAAAAATGGTATTAGAAATCTCAATATCATTTTTAAAGACCTATCCATAGATACCCCACACGTAGTATGGCTTTGATGAAAAAAAAAATAGTTTCAGTTCTAAGTATAGAGAACCCCAAAAAATATTTGGTTTTTTTTCTATTTTTGTGTGAAAATCTTAATGCGGTTCACAGAATACATCTACCTAACCAAGTTTCAATAGTATAGCTCGTATAGTTTCGGAAAAAAGTGGCTGTGACATACACGGACAGACAGACAGACAGACAGACATGACGAATCCATAAGGGTTCCTTGTCTTTGTCTACGGAACCCTAAAAAGGAGGAGTTTTCAAGTCGTGTTTTTTTTATTTCCTCATATCTCCGTCATTTATGAACCGATTTGTTTTTTTTTGTTGTTTCGATATGCTTCCAGATTGGACCCATTTTCATCAAAATCTGGTTCTGATGATGGGATCCATGACGAATTGAGGGAACTCCTCAAATATTATAGGCACACATAGTGATTTTGGTATTTTCAGCAACACAGCACAACCAGTCAGGAATGTGCATTCAGAAAGTGCCATTTGGTGAAGTGGAACTAATAATAATAAATAAATTCATTTATTTCAATCAACAATTGGATCATAATTGTGTTAGTTGTTTTCTTATCCTAGGTTAGGTTAGTAGTAATGAAGTCGGTTTGTTTTTCGAAAAGAATGATTTATTTTCCATTCAAAAATAATAATTGGTGTACACATACATCGCTCTCATAATTAAGATATACATATTATTGCGGGCCTCAGTAAGTATTCGATTGACACTTTATGTATTGCGTTTAGTATTACTTTATCTGTGGTATTGCTAATACCGCGCGCGTTGTTCCCTCAGTCGCGCGGTCAATGCACTTATCAGTATAATCTTGTTACTACAAACGTGTAAAGGATACTACTAGATAATTACTTATAGTGCAATCGTTACGAATAATTTCCCCTTACGTAGATATCTTTCATCGACGATAAATACTTTGCACAAGCTAGAAAATTCATTTATGAATTTCAGTAAACATTTTTAAAAGAACAAACACGTTTTTACTAAGCAAGGTCTGTCGCAATCTTTTAAAACCAAGGAAAATAACTACCTTTTAGCAAGGAATTCTAAACTCTAGAATTCTTTAAGAAGCACGTTGCTTTTACCGCCTTACCTGGGGTATAGTCAGTGACAAAAGTAAATTCACGATTTTAGCTATTAAAAGCATATTTAAATGGAACAAGGTAACTTTGTCTCAACGTGGGTGAAGATGAAAGTTATATCTTCCAATCCAGCTAAAAGATTGACCAAAAATCAGCTACGTACAGATAAATTTGTTTAAAAAGCTTGAATTGTTAATCAACTTATGATACTTACACCCGTTTGCACCATACATAAGAATCGCCTAAGTTCTTCCGTAACTTGTTTAGACTACTCCTAACGATAAATTTGCTTGCACTAACCCTAAGCCATTCCTTAGTCCACTTAGGCTAGGCTGTTCTTAGGCTTAGGTGTATCTTAACTAGGACAAGCCTAACCTTATGTTTAGTGCAAGCGGGCATGATTGTACTACTATGTTGGCTGTAGATGTCTATTCCGTTTTCCCTTCAGTTTTCTGTCAATATTCTAGGACAAATTTAATTCAATAGAAAATAAATTCCAATCGTGACCGTAATGCTGAAACTGAATTTATAATCCATTCGTTTGATCTTTGACAGATTATGGAAAACTTGGGGCTATCTCAATATTTCACAACGAATTTATTGCTACACGTTTGAAACTTGTTCGAAAACAGCAGTTGAACAAACACACATTTTAACGATCAAAAATACCCTAGCAGTGTAGCTTCATCATCATCATCATCATCATCAGTTTATTGAAACCCGCCGATGGATACATGCCTCCTCCATAGAACGCCATGACATACAGTCTCAGGCCACCTTCATGCATCGACTTCTCTTAAAATGTGTTTGGCCCATCGAGGTTCCTACACTTGCCTTCCTACTACACTGTGGTTTGTAGTTGTCTGGTTTGTGGTCGCCACCCTAGAAGCTTTATTCCCCAACGGGGAAACGGTACGGGAACGGGGAACCTACAATTAAAACAAACCCTTTTGGGCTTTTTGAGTGCATTAAACTTTTTTTGAGTTATTTGATTTAATAAATAAATAAAGCTAGCAGCCAGGACAAATTTTGAATCTTACTAACAGTTCGGGTTACTGAAGGAAAGCGTTAGCTGAGTCAGTCGCGGGAAGCAATGGCGGGGATGAGTTCACCCCTTGGAACGTCTATATTACCACGATGGTATAACCCACAGTGAATTGAGGCTCTGCCTACCCTTTCGGGGAAAAAAGTGTGTGTCTATGTATGTGCGAGTATGTATGTAAATAAATAAGAAGTAATGTAGGGTGGTTGAAAGAAACACAGGATGATCCAAATGTATGGTTTATTGTACTTGACACAATTACAGTTTGACAGGTTGCTTAAGTAGGTATCCGTGAATAACGTACACTCTTAGTATTATGTAGGTACGTCGTACGTAGATAGATACGCCTTTCCAGCGAGTTATATCGTACTTAGGTAGGTACGCTTTACGATGTACGTCGTACGTAGGTACGCGTTTGCTATCGTACTTGTTGTTGATGCCTAGCTAAGTATAAGAATACTTCCCGAGGGACGGAGGGGACGACGTAAGTATTACGTGATCGCCTTCCTGAGCCCAGATGGGTAGATCTAAAGGGGCTACGATTAGTATAACCGTTACCGCCAGGAGATCTGCTAGCTAACTGATGATTTTAAATGGGCGCTGCTTCCACTTATATAGCTAATGTCACAGAATACAATGCAATTAGTACTACGGCCGTGGCATCTGGTGGGGGCTGGCTCTCGTTCGATGAAACAGCAGACAGTGTGCGAGCGAGAAAGTATTCGAGCTCGCGCGCATGGGTTGAGGCGGGGTTTATATATTATATCTTCCTACAGTAATGAATTTATAAAAATTAAAAACCCTCATCGCAATGAAACGGCTGAACCGATTTTGATCAAACATAGCTAAGAACACTCCCTACACCGACAAACAAACAAAACTAAATCGGTTCATCCGTTTGGGAGCTACGACACAGCTATGCCACAGTCAGACACATACACACACACACACACACACACTAATAGACACGTCAAACTTATAACACCCAGTCGTTTTTGCGTCGGGGGTTAAAAATTTAATAAACCTGGGTCGCTCTATAGGTCCGTGTAGATCCTACCCCATCCAGACCACATTCGTGACCATGTTCATACGAGTAAGTCAAAATGTGAATAGTCCATCAAAATGTGGCATGTCCTCCCCCTATCGCATTGTAACGCCTGGGGCCACACCTCGCGTGGGCCATTCACCACTAACTTGGGCTGACACTCTTGCTCCGTCAATCACCATTACCGTTATTAGTGCAGCGATGGAGGATTACAGGTCACGTTACCCTAGTTACCTACTTACCACAATAGAGACTAATCGTTATAATAAACGACAACTTAAGACATCAAAATAGATATGTTTTGGTATTTTATTTGATAGGGTTGGGAGAAGAGAGCGTCTAAGCGATTTTTGTTTTGCGTCAAGTTGGTAATTGGTGGGTACAGAAAACAAGCGTGTGTTTGTGCACTCGTAATTAATTGTACCTATTTGATTTCAAACAATTCATAGAAAAGTTGGGTAGAATATTTTAACTTTTTCCTTTACCTTATAAAAAGATAAATTCACACAAGCGTCTCGCGTAGGCGTACTCCCGTAGGCTCTACGGCGTAGCAGGTTCGCTACGCAAGCGTCGCTACCACGAAATAAATTCCAAGTTCTAAATAACATTTCCCAATCGTAGGGAGCTTAACGGGTTCTTATCATTGTTCAAACAGATGCTTTATACTGTCCTACTTTCAATTTTTTTAGCGCTAAGTTTGGATGGACACTAAAACAACAAAATATTAAGGTCTATTATCAGCAAACACTAGCATCATGAATTTCAAAAGTTGATTTTGATGTCGCAGATATTGCGTACACAAAACTAATTATAATTTAATTTGATGGGTTGGATTTATAATTGTGAAAGGTATCCACGTTCGGGCTTGATGGTGTTACGGAATTTTAGACATTAATGAATTTGGAATTAAGTGTGTTGACGGCGTAACAAGGTAAACTGCATTGCTGGCACAAATTGAATTTATGAGATGATAATAATATTAAATACTGGGAATGATAAATTTAATACAGTTAAAAATTACAGGGTTTCCTAATAATAAAAAACGTATGTAGTGTTAAATCTTGTACGGTGGTACGGAATCCTTAGTGGCCGGTTTTGTTCAAATCACATATGTACGAAATATCACTTTTCATTCATACTCTTCTAATATTCATCTTCATTTTTTGAAGTCATGAATATTAGGAGGTTCTTAATTCGTGTGTATGTTTTTCTTTATGTTTGTTACCTCATATCTCCGTCATTCATGACCTGATTTGTTTTTTTTTATTATTTTGTACATACGTACTTGTATTAGTTGTAATATTATATCTGTAAATAAATGTATTATTTTTTACCGCTGTTATTGAACAATCAGGATCATTAAAACGAAAATGTTATAAATCTGACTGAATTGATAAACGACAGTCATAAAATATGGACGTTGTTTAATATTAATTTAGACTCAACTTTATATCAGGGAATTGCAAATTAATTTCAAAGATGGGTAATTTGAATTTATGTAAAAGATGCTGGTAGATTGAGAAATTGATATTTAGATAAATGGACCTACAATACTACGAGTATAAGAGGATGTGTAGAGTAGGTAATACCTAACAACTAGATGCATACGATGCTCTAGGTGAATTTTTAACGTAATACTATTAAATAAGGAATATCTTTGGAATAATCACATTGTATTTTTTCTCTTTCGATATTATATGAAAATTCTTGTCAATGCAATAGAAAAAACAATGTGTAACTAAATAATGCTAACAATAATGCTAACCCGTTTTGTAAATCGGCTTTTTGGTGTTCGCAATACAGGTTTGCTTAGTGCGAACACCACAGGATAGTTTTAAGTGTTTGTAAATCATTTTTTCGGCAAAATAAACATTTTTCATGTTTTTTTCAACAATACTAAAAATAGTCCTAGTTTTAAAGTAACATTGAATATGTTTCTGAAACTGTGAATTAAGTAGAACCAACTTCTGTGGTGGAACGCAGAATTAAATCACGTGACAGAAAAAAAATAGTCTGATTTTCTTGTACCTCGCTGTAGGGTTCTAAAGTTTACTCAAATCTAAACTAGATGTCGCCACCAGAAGAATAGAACTTTCGGTGTCATGGTAGAACTCTCCTTGGGGTTTGGTTTTTGCATTATTATTAAACAAACAACACATAATCTGTGACAACTGGCTACCTCTTACGGCTGCCGAGATATATCACTCTCACATAATAAAGACGGACGGACGGCGTAGGCTTAGTAATAAAGTCCCCTTTGGATAACGAAACCCTAAAAATGAGCGCAGAGAATTAGAGTCGTAGAGCGTTTTGTCGAATAGAGCCATCTCGTTTTTTTAACAAAAGCTATTCGTCCCGCTCACTGCTTGGCAAAGTGTCACATGTCCCTGTATATTGCGGTCCACTACTCATCACGATCGTCCCGCCAACGCTTTCTTAGCTGACCCCGAGGTCATCGCCCGTCAGGTTTCTAGAGTGTGATGATGTTTAATTGCCCACCTTTTCAAATAATACTAACATGTTTTCCTTTAACGCCAACATAAAAAGTATTGTGAAGTAAAGAGAGTATTTTCAAAGTCTATTTCCATAATAAAATTTGAAAGGAAGAAGACAATCTCAATATCCTTCTTCTTGTTCGTCGTCGTATTAATTACTGAAGATCATGCCCATCCTAAAAGGATTTTGTAGACATGCAAACGACCGTCTGCAACGGTCTCCACAATTCTAGCCCTATTTTGAGCCGTAGGAGTATTTCTCACACATAGTTTTTTTTATTTTCATGCAGAAAAATATAGTAAAGTTTTACCGAAAATATTATAAGTCCGATCGACTGTTTTCGTTTAAGCAAAACAGCACAGACTGATATCCGACAATAGCCGATCGTATGGTATAGGGTCTGGCCCGCTATATAGCTCTGTCCCGCTTACATCTAAGAGTCGACCGGCTGTGATTTTGCCGCGAAATTGATTAACCAATAGCTATTGCTATTGGTAGATAGAAGGTTCCCGCACTATAGAAATTGGTATACGGCGCAGGTACTTCGGGGCGACTTCAATTTTGTATAAAACTGTAAATACATAATTTTCCTAACTGTCTTCGACTAATTCCTGGGATTTAAGGGCTGCCTCTCAAGACCCCAATTAACTTACCTAAATTGTTGCAATATTGTAAAGTAAACTAAAGTATTTATTCAAAAAACAATTACAATTAATAAACAGAATACAAAAACACATTTAGTAAAATAGTAGGTTAATATAACAAGTTTTATTAGCAGCCGTGCTAGGTTGTAACCTGTGTTACGGCAGCTAAACTTCCTTTATTATTATTATTACGAGTATACAATGAACATTATTTATCATCGAAAAAAGACTATTAAGTAACAAATGAAATGTAAAAATGAGCAATTGTTGGTAGTTCTAGATACACGTAGGGCCGGCCGAGACGCGGCGCGGTCAGCTACAAGTTATGCGATTAGATAGTGCTTGCAATGTATCCATTGATATTACAATAAACTAAACACAATATGTTATCAACAATGCTAACATATGACAATGGTATTAGAAATAAATTATTGTAAGTACATCTAACAGTATATGAAAGGATAGTAACAATTATAGGTATTATAGGTATTATTTTTATTTAAGCTTAGTTGTACTAAGCTTAAATAAAAATAAATTTATCTTCATCGGGTTTTTGCAATTGGTTGCTTATCATCAGACATAATCGCTACAAAATGTATGTAAGTTACATGTGAAATTACCGTGGCTTAGTATCATTTTAGAAAAAAATATTATCATTTTAGAAAAAATTACAACTATACCATGTATGTATGTAGCTTATATATGTAAATTCAAATTCTGACACCAATCAAGTCATATTAGTGTAGAACCATATGACATACATATAACTTACCTAAATTGTTGCATTATTGTAAGGTCTATTGCTGCAATATTACTTCTAAGGTCATTCATTTCGATCTAACAACAACTCGGGTAGCTTTTATAAAGATTTAGTTGTGCCGCACTGGATTAAAAAGACAAGAGCGTTTTTACAAGCTTTTGCGGTTAAATCTTGCAACTGAATTATTAGTTCCGCCCAACCGAGAGCTGAAGTTTTACATTCATTGTCAATTTGTCACGTTCGGAGACGGAAGGTAGACAACGGATCTCCTCGGTGATTATAAAAGCCTGGCTCTTGGCTCTTTTTTATATATTCTTAGTACTAGAAGCAGTTTATTCCCCAAATATTCAAAGCGTTCTTCATCCGCTGTGCAACAGGTAGCCAACTCTCTAGAAGTACTTAGTAGGTAGTATATACGTGTTGCTATTCCAAGGCTTTTGAAGCTTATCCCGCTTACATGGAGACCGGGAGAATCCATTAGTACCGCATTATCAGCCTCTTTGTATTGTCACACTGTTTTACAGAGAGTTGAGAAAATGAGTTGTGTAGGGATGTCGATGATTTTACCTACTGCAGGTACTATCAGATATTGTCTTTAGATTTTAGTAATAATTCGTAAAATAACTAAATAAGTAATGTATTGGGAATTTCATAATATATTTTAAAATGTAATTTTTACATGCCTATAGTGGTAAGAAATAGTTGGTACTTTTTAAAAAATTTATAACATCTTTGTAACACTATTTGTAGCAAATAAACAATTTGATTGATTGATTGATTCATTGATTGTACCTTCGTTCTTATTAGTACCTCAGAAAACGGTCGAAGCAGTCACTCATGACGAGACCGAAAGACTGACCTTCATCTCACTCATCTCACAATACTTACACATTATATTTTGATGATATAGTGTTCCTATTATGTGTGTGTTATATATGTTAGTATGTGACTTGTGTGTTAGTGTGTGTTTATATTGTGTGTCCGGCCTAAGAATAGACCCCTCCGTCTCCTCCCGTGGATGTCGTTAAAGCAGACTAAGGGATTACCCGGGCTTGTTGATAAGATTCGTTGGTATAATATATGTCCTGGCTGCTAGCTTATTATGGAATGTGTCACTACTGGAAGAAAGCGTTAGCCGAGTGAGTTGTGGGAAGCAATAGCGGCAATGAGCTCACCACTTGTCATGTCTATATTCCACGATGGTGCAACCCATTGTGTAAAGAGGTCCATTGAGGATCTGCCTACCCCTTTGTGTTTTCTAAATAAAGTATATTAAATTTCCTAAATTAAATAGAGTTATTGTAAGAATTTGGGTCAAAGGGAACAAGGAGGATGATGCTTTTACTTCCCGAACACTATTCGAATTAAAAGCAAATAGGTTGTCAGGCGCGATGCGATGAATATTGTTAGAAAGGACATACTCACCAGAACCGACGTGCACCCAACTACCAATCGGTATTCCAACCTAAAGCTATAAAAAGCTTAACAATAATAGTTTTTTTTTCTTTTTAAAAACCTTAGAGCATTGCAGGCCTCCGTACCGGAGTTGAAAACTGTAAGAACTCTTATCAAAAACTTAAAAAATCAAGAGCTCATTATAGACATGCTGTGAACCTATTGCGCGTTCATTCGACACATGCAATTTTTTTTTTGTAATTTTCTTAACTTGCTTCCTTTGAAAATGCATATTGTAAAATAAGTAATATTAAAAAACTCCCAGAAATCACGAGGTCAAAAGCCATTCAATTATTTAATTTGCAAATGTTGCTTCTTTTATTTTTCGTATTCCGTGACTTAACACTCGCAACAACTCGAAATAATGTATTCAGAGAATCAAAAGAATAATTACAGAAACGTTATTCTTTGTTGAAATTAAAATTCAATGACCACCAGATTATGTTTATTATGATTCCGTTTAGGCAACAATTTCTCGCTTTTCACAATAAAACGTGTCTTTGTATTTGAATATGATTTGAAAACATTAAGGGTAAGGGTGCCGGTGAAATTACAGGCACATGAGACTTTTCATCTTTTTGTCTCAGGGTGGCGGGCGCAGTTCAATGCAACATAGGGCGCGTCCTAGGTGGACGTGACCTATGAGGTAATGCACTGTTCATAGGCAGAGGTTACCGCTTAACATCAGGTGGGTTATCAGCTTGTTCCGTCATTCAATTAGTATAAAAAATAAACATTATTTGACACGACAAAAACAGTAACTCGCTTTAAAATGAGTAGGGAGACGAAAGCTTAATTCCAGTAAAATTATCATATCAAATATTGCATTTTCACTCAGAAAGCGTAGTTTATAATTTGTTCCCAAACTTTCAGTGGCTTAGAAACAAAAACACATTGAAAAGTTGGAGGCCATCAATTTTCCTGTCTCGGTCTGTATCGAACTGAAACCTCTCAGAAAGAATACTTAACATTTTTTTTGCCCTAGAACTGAAGAAAGTTGACAATTTTTGAATTTTTTTGTACTACTTGAATGACGGAACAACCAGATGGCCCACCTGATGTTAAGCGGTAACCTCTGCCTATAAACAGTGCATTACCTCATAGGTCACGTCCACCAAGGACGCGCCCTATGTGGCATTGCACTGCGCCCGCCACCCTGAGATATAAAGATGAAAAGTCTCATGTGCCTGAAATTGCACCGGCACCCTTACCCTTCAAACCGGAACACAGCAATGCGAGCACTACTGCTTTGCGGCAGAAATAGGTATGGTGGTAGTACTTCCCCGGACGAACTCTTTCACAAAAAAGAACACGAGGAATGAAATGGGGGGCAACAATCACCACGCTTGGCAGGCGGATTGGTGATCACGTTATTGGCACAGTTTTACTATGGTATTAGTGTTGAGTACTCAGTTGGATGCCGCGGCCCGTCCCCTGGAGTAATCCCTTGGTCGGCACCTACATCCAAGGGAGGAGAGGGGGGGGGGGGTATATTTGTAGGCTGCACACACCACAGCTTCGGCAAGAATTCTCAGCTTATTAGCCTTTTGGGAATTATTATTGGGCTGCAGAGTTACTCAGCTAAGATAATAATAATCAAATCCAAGTATTTCGTTATGATAATATTTACTTTGTCGATCCAACTTCCATCAAATAAAACACAGCACATAAAGTTCCATCGATGTTCTAAAATACGGCTTCCTAATCTTCTATTTTGATTTGTATAGAGCTGTAAAATTTGAATTGCGGGGCATCGAAAAACAAAGAAAGTGTGGTCCGATATTGAAAGTTCTGTATTGAGCCACGGATGCATATTGCTTTTCCGAGTAAATCCTGGAGCGTGAGGGATTTCCATGATTTCTCTCATCAATTTACATAGACTAACATAGACATTCAGTAGACTATTCAGCTTGAATTTTCAATCAGCTTGCCTATTTCAGAATATTTTCCTACTTGCTTACTTATTTAATATACTATACTAATAGTTTATTAAATAAGTAAGTAATCGATTAAGTATTCGATCGAGTCAATTAATTGAAAGTCGGTTATGAAGAATTTTATAATCTTTTTACGAGATATTTGGTTTTCTTTCACTGCAGTTTATTTTTTATTTTTTTTATACTACTTGAATGACGGAACAACCAGATGGCCCACCTGATGTTAAGCGGTAACCTCTGCCTATGAACAGTGCATTACCTCATAGGTCACGTCCACCTAGGACGCGCCCTATGTGGCATTGCACTGCGCCCGCCACCCTGAGACATAAAGATGAAAAGTCTCATGTGCCTGTAATTTTCCTTTTTTTTTACAATTTTATTATTAGTAAAGTGCAGCGCACAGACACACAGACATTGATGTGGTGTGTGCTGCAACGCATCAACCCACCCAGTTTTTTTTTAATTTCTACAAAAATGTTAGACTGTCTGAATTTATACTTACCAGAACATCAACAGCACCGATAATCCAAAAAAAAAACTCACAATAACTTACAAAATTACCGTCACTATCGCAAACAATTTCGGATCCTGTTTCTAAAGTTTGAAAGAAGGTAGAACACCAACGGTTTCTTTTTAATTTTCGCGGTTGATTTAGGCCAGCGCTTCGTGAGGAGGCGTCCTAGCGATGATGGATCCCGGCGCTAACTGACGCCGCCCGGGCGCATTTGTACGACCAAAGGCCTATGAACAGACCAAGTAGCATCTGTTGCTTTGCTTTGACGCCCAGATTAAAACCAGCCTTTGACAATATTGCCTTGTGGAGTAGATCAGGGAAGCAAAGGCATTATGCTCTAGGTAATTATCATGAGATTTATATACTTTTATGTCAATTGTAGACCCAAAAAAAATACTTCAAAGTGTTTAACAGGAGACAACAGTTAAATTCCGTCACTATCAAACTCAGCAAAGTTCAGGTAGGTAAGTTAGAAAGTGACAGAACAGCGCTCGCACTATGAAAAGTGAACGAAAATCACGAGAAACGGTATTTAAACAGTTATTTGCTGCGTAATTGAAAATATAAATCGACCATGCCCTCTAAAATAATATTATTTGTTACTCTTATTAATTTTATCAATATACGGATATAGGTAATAGAGATATTTACGTTATAAGCGCATTGTAGAGGTAAGTTCACGAGTTTTTTTATTGAGAAAATTTATCGATATCGTGTTTTGGGCTCGATCATGCCCTTGGAAATATGATGAAGATTAACATATATTTTTCGTTGTCTTAAATAGTGTAGATTTTGCTAAAAATAAATTTAAAAAAGCCTATTTGACTCTTGACAGCCTCTTAGTACTTCTTTTCAATATCCTTCTTCGGTAAAATACTGTAAATAAAATGTGCCGTAATATTTTCAGTTGAACGAACAACCAATTTTATGCAAGTTTCAGCGCGCACGCTGACTTTTTGTATTATGAAAGGTGTCAACACGATTAATGTATGGTTCAGTGAATCGTGGGCGCACTCAATAAATAAACTCATAGTTTTTTACCCTAAAGGTTCACACTCAGACCATAGGCAAAGTATTGAGAACGTCTATAAAAGTATGAACAGTTAGAACAAGTAGAATTTCGTGTATGAGCAAAATCGGTCAGTTGGTAGTCAAGATATACAGGTGAGTTTTATTTTTAGGGCCACTTAGGTGAAGTTTGAAGCCGTGACTCTCACGAGTTACTATTTTTTTTTTTTAATTGTATCTAGTAGGCAAAATAAAGTTTTTATAAAAAAAACCTTTTTGGGTTCCTTGTTTGGTCATTATAAATAAATAATAAATAAATATTGCTGGACAGTTCACACAACATTATCTAGCCCCAAGCTAAGCAGAGCTTGTGTTATGGGTACTAGACAACTGATATACTTAATACAATATATTACATAGATAGGTATTTTTTATTATAATATATAGAAAATACTCAGAACACCCTGAACAAATATCTGCGGATCGCACAAATATTTGTTCCGAGGCGGGAATCGAACCCGCAACCCCCTGCGTCGCAGCCGAACGTTCGCCCGCCGCGCCACATAGGTCGTCATTATGGATAGACATTATTCATAATTTGATACAAGTTTGTGCTCGTGAGGTTTACAGTTCGCAGAACTACTAGTTAAGGTTGTTCCTCGTGGTCAGCTAGGCACGACAGCGTCAATAGATGGCGCTGTTGCCAAATTTTGAAGTATTTTATGTATTTATGAATTAAAATGTGCATATTATGTCATAACACTAACGTTCACGCAAATGGTGGTTTATTTGCTATGTACCTAGCTATATTTCAGGTTATTTTAGTCTCTAGTTTTAACATACTTGTGCCGAGCAAATTCCGAGCAATATGAAAGCCTACTCACGCACACAGTCAAGGATATTATTGTATTAGAACTATAAGCTAATTTCGGCGCGCGAATTTCAAAATAGTTGGACTAGCGGCTTGGACTGTCGACTCAGAACTTCTGAACCCACGTTACTGCGTTCGATTCTATACTGCCTATATTTTTTGTATTTTTTTTTTACTTTTTTTTTGTGAACCAGTGACTAGATCTCTCGACACTAAACCCACAGTACTGGGTTCGATACCAGACTATTTTTTTTTTATAAATGTTTTTGTAATGATCTACAAAATACACTGATTCTGCTTCAGCCAATATTATGTTTGTGAAGTGAGTGTTGTGGTGTGTCCTTATTTCAAATCAAAAAGTAGGTACTCGATTCTTAACCGACCTCAAAAAATGGAGGAGGTTATCAATTCCAGAGTTTTTTATTATGTTTGTTACCTCATACCATTTACGTAACGATTAGGAAAAAAAATTACATGATATACTTCCAGATTGGTGCCATTTTCATTAAAATGTTTTTCTGATGATGGAATCCATGAAGATTGAGGGAACTCCTCAAATATTATAGGCACACATATATCAATTTCGGTATTTTCAGCAACAAGTCAAGCATTGCATTCAGAATGTTTTTTGTTTTTTATACTACTAGAATGACGGAACATGCTGATGGCCCACCTGATGTTAAGCGGTAACCTCTGCCTATGAACAGTGCATTACCTCATAGGTCACGTCCACCTAGGACGCGCCCTATGTGGCATTGCACTGCGCCCGCCACCCTGAGACATAAAGGTGAAACGTCTCATGTGCCTGTAATTTCACCGGCACCCTTACCCTTCAAACCGGAACACAGCAATGCGAGGACTACTGCTTTGCGGCAGAAATAGGTATGGTGGTAGTACTTCCCCGGACGAACTCTTACACAAAAAAGCTCTACTACTACTATATTTCACGGGTGGCAACAATGGTGTCTCCTGCGATATCCGATTGAGCTGAAATTTGGCATACTCGTACCTATCTAGTTCCGATGACAGTACAATACTATGGTGAAAGCGAGCTGATCTGATGATGGAGACGGAACGTGGACAGCGGAACTCCTCGATGGATAATAGTAAACTGGCCGTGCTTATAGGCTCATTTTCATCAGCACACTAATTTTATTAAGTCTTATACCTGGACTTGTAGTTAGCTTGTAGTTCCTGACTGCTAGCTTATTTCAGGAATGTATTATACTGGAAGAAAGCATTAGCAGAGTCAGTCGTGGGAAGCAATGGCGGCGATGAGCTCACCACTTGTCACGTGTATTTCCCACGATGGTGCAACCCACAGTGAAAAGAGGCACATGAGAGGCTCTGCTTACTCTTTCGGGGAAAAAGGCGTGTGTCTATGTATGTATTTATGTTGTATTGGGTATAAATTCCTAGCTATGAAGTAGTTTTTCAGGGTTCCGAAAAAAAAAAATACGGAACCCTTATGGATTCGTCATGTATGTCTGTCTGTCCGTGTATGTCACAGCCACTTTTTTCCGAAACTAATTTTCACACAAAAATAGAAAAAAACAATAAGTTTTTGGGGTTCCCCATACTTAAAACTGAAACACATTTTTTTTTCATCAAACCTGTGTGGGGTATCAATGGATAGGTCTTCGAAAATGATATTGAGGTTTCTAATATCATTTTTTTCTAAACTGAATAGTTTGCGAGAGAGAGAATGATAAAACTAAACAAAAAAAAATGGTGAACATTACCATGTAAACTTCCAACGAAAATTGTTTTGAAAGAGATCTAGTACGTAGTTTTTTTTAATATATCATAAGTTGTAAACCATCCAAGAACTTTTATGTTATGTTACTTGCTGCTACGGAACTCTTCATGGGCGAGTCCGACTCGCACTTGGCCGCTTTTTTTTCTAAAGATTTATTTACTTTCAGCTTTTATTGATAGATCATTCAGTTTAGATCAACTGAAGTCCACGGCTGGGCATAGGCCTCCCCCATAATATAATGCACATAGAAACTTTATTTTACGCCGCATAAATGGCTATTGCTTTACAAAGCACAAGTAAGGCCGCACGTAGAAACTGTTCCCATCTATGGCACGGGGCACCCAAGTACCAGCTGCTTCGTTTTGACTCCTTACAGAGAAGAGCCATTAGCATCATCGGTGACCCCAAGCTCTCCGATACTCTAGAACCGCTTAGCCAACGCAGAGCTATCGGATCTCTTTGCGTGATCTACCGCCTCTACAACGGGGAATGTTCTGACGAGCTTTCCGATCTCATCCTCGCATCGAGATTTTACCATCGCTCTTCCCGGCACCGTGACAAAGCTCATCCGCACATCATAGAACCCTGGGTTTCTCGAACGACTCGTTTCTCGAGATCATTTCTTCCCCATAAAGTACTATTATTTATTCTGTGCCTATAAACTATGGAATGAGCTTCCATCTGAGGTTTTCCCGTGTCGTACATGTCGTACGTAACCATGTTTTATTTCATGAAAAATGGTCATAAATTCCTTCAGGGTAGGCAGCGCATCGACAATTACCCCCAGTGTTGCCGGTGTCTATAAGCGACGGTGACCACTTCACATCAGGCCGTATGCTAGTTTGCCAATTTGTATCATAAAAAATAAAAAATAAACTGCCAAGTGCTAGTCGGACTCTAGCACGAAGGGTTCCATACAATAATCTAAAATTAAAATTAAAATTACACGCAAATGTACCAGCCATCACCCAATCACGCAACAGGGGGACAGATCCAACTTTTTTGTTCTAACTGTCACCTTAGGGGGGACAGATCAGTGTGACAAATGGGAATAATTCGTCGCGCTCCATTTCCATTATTGTGATGTCTTGAGTTTGAGAAATAAAGCCGACGAAGTAACAATTCTTCATTGAGGAAATCCGCAGTTGACCCTATTTTCAACAAGTTTTTTTTTTTTTTTTTTTTAACATTGATAGACCTTTGTTTGTGCACGATCTCACCTGTTGGTAAGTGACGATGCGGCCGAAGATGGAGCACAAAGGTCTAGAAGGCACCTATTCACTCTAGCCTTGAAGAGGTCCAGATTATAGTTGAGTTAGTAATTAATTTTGTAAAAATTAAAAAAAAAACCCCAAAGCTGAACGGCTGAACCGATTTTGATCAAACAAAGCTAAGAACACTCCCGAAAAATAAACCTTTCAAACAAAAAAAACGATTTCGGTTCATCCGTTTGGGAGCTACGATGGGACAGACAGACACACACACACACAGACACGTCAAACTTATAATACCCCTTCGTTTTTCGTCGGGGGTTAAAAGAGAGGATAACCCATTCAATAAAAATTAATTATATTATTTTTAATTTCGAGGCCTTTGCGACTTGCGAGACAATGAGGGAAAGGATTGCATTTCAAAAAGGCTAATTCTCCTTAAAAAAAAAGATTGTTAATTTGTATTACACTATGTATAAAATATTTATCTTTTTTATGTTTTTTTATTTATCTTCACTATTATTTTGTATTTTTTAACCCCCGACGAAAAACGAAGGGGTGTTATAAGTTTGACGTGTCTGTGTGTGTGTGTGTGTGTCTGTATGTCCCAACGTGGCTCCCGAACGGATGAACCGAAATCGTTTTTTGTTTTTGTTTGATAGGTGTATTTGTCGGGAGTGTTCTTAGCTTTGTTGGATCAAAATCGGTTCAGCCGTTTTATTTCGTTCGGGTTTTTTTTAAGTTTTACAAAATTAATTCCCTGTAAATATGTAAACTTTGTTGTTTTGTTTGTTTGTTTGTTTGCCAAGCTGCGGTGAAATGGCTAGTACAGTATAAACACAATTACCTACTAGTAATAAATTAGTGCTTAGGAACGTACCATCTGGACTAGCGCCTAGAAAGGAATGGAATCGCTTCGAAGCGAATGTCTTTTGGCTAGGCCGGCTGATATGCATTGCATGCAAATAATATTATGGAAATTAAAAAAAAAAGTGGCCAAGTGCGAGTCGGAGTCGCCCATGAAGGGTCCCGTAGCAGCAAGTAACATAATATCAAAGTTCTTGGATGGTTTACGATTTATGACGTATTAAAAAAAAACTACTAACTAGATCTCGTTCAAACCAATTTTCGTTGGAAGTTTACATGGTAATGTACATTTTTTTTTTAGTTTTATCATTCTCTTATTTTAGAAGTTACGGGGTTGGGGGGGGGGGGGGACTTTTTACCACTTTGGAAGTGTCTGTCGTGCAAACTATTCAGTTTAGAAAAAAGTTATATTATAAACCTCAATATCATTTTTGAAGACCTATACATAGATACCCCACACCAACGGGTTTGATGAAAAAAAAAATTGAGTTTCAGTTCTAAGTACTAATACTTAGAACTGAACCCCCATTTTTTTTTTTGTTTTTTTCTATTTTTTTGTGAAAATCTGAATGCGGTTCACAGAATACACCTACTTACCAAGTTTCAACAGCATAGATCCTATAGTTTCGGAAAAAAGTGGCTGTGACATACACGAACAGACATAACATGTCATAGTAAGATGAACTCTTGTCTTCTAAGCAGGAGGCAAAATGTTCAATACCCACCCTGGGCCTGCATATCTGAATCTTCCGAAGACCCTAACTGGCAATTATAATGAATAAGACCCCTAGGAATCATTTCAACGAATTTGTTTGAAGATTGTAGTTTCACCTACCTACACAGAACTGACTTCGACTGAAACAAGGCAATACTATGTTTTTTTTTTTAATATTGAATGAGCGAAGCGAGTTCTCTGATTAAACTTGGAAGAATTGGCATTTGTATGTATGTATGTATGTATGTTTGTCCGAGCATAACTTCCGAACCGTTAATCCGATCTTCATGAAATTTGATTGGGAGGTGATAGTATTGGTACAATTTGTTGGTAAGGTTATGAGCTATATCGGTCGGGGGGTTGTTGAGATATTGGGGTCCAAGAGGAGGTAAAAAAAAGTGAGAATATCAGATCAAATGTGGTGTCATATGAAAGTTCCTCGCTTCGACATTTCAAAACTATTTTAGTTTCTGAGATGTTAGGGTAAATCAAAAATGTAAAAAAACAAAACCTCTAGGGTACTTCCACTAATCCTACAACGCTGTTTTTTTTACGTTTGTAGCTTTTATGATACAAATACTGGGAAAAGTCTAAAATTTATGAATCTTGAAACTTGTAGGTACCTACTCTATAAAATAACAACCAGTGTATAACATTCTTTGTTGACCTCCCGTTTCTAGGAATTTTAATGACGTTGAAGGTCTAACTTTTCGAACCACATGTGGATGTACATAGATATTTTTTCGAAATAAATAAGGTAACCTACCTAAACCGTGTGTATTCGTGAGGTCTCAGTTCAAAAAACCTTGTGCGTAAATATATAGGTAATTATGATCAGCTAGTAGTATTTAATTTAATTTTTACGTAATTAAGATAATATTATATTTGTCTGTAATTTCTGTCTAGTTGTTTGTAATTTAATTTTCTCCCATTATTTATACAAAGTTCATATGTAGAGACCTTGCAATGCATTGCGGCCTCCGGCTGTCTGGCTGATTCGCATACACATGTCCAATCCTAAATGTTTGTTTTTCTAATATTTTCTATCCGAGCTAATTATGATATGACAGATCGAAGCGGCAACAGCGCTTAGCCGGCGTAAGTCACGAGCTGACAACGTCGCGTGTAAGTGACATGTTACTGTTATCTAATCTGCGGCTATGTGTGTGACACTGTCAGTGTACACTCACACACTGACATAAATGAACTAAAATTTCGATGTTATTTTCGCTATTAATCCACTGTTTTCTTCAACCAAATATGTGTTGACGCAAATAATGACCAATATAAAAGCCAACAACAGTCATTTCAGTGTAAAATTATACTCTGTTTGCCCATATTTGTGCTAATACGTTTGTATGGAAAAGCGACCACCTTAATTGAAGTTAATATTAGTAGTGCATCAAATCAAAATCAAATCAAATCAAATTTATTGCTTATTGCATACTTTTGTGTAGCCATCAGGAAATAAATATTCACAACGAAATAACTATCATATTGTAACTTTTAAACTTTAGGAGAACAATGATTTCAGCAAGTATTGGGTTTTTAAAAAAAACTGGAATTTTCGCTGAAATAAAATTAAGATAGGTATTTATCGAATTCACGTCAAAAAGAACCACTATTACGATAAAACGTGAAGGTCGATTGTATCTAGTTATCATAGTACACAAGTGTAGTTAGTAGACTCAGCCTAGATACATACATGGGTAGGTATGGTAGCTGTTGGCTGCTATTACTTTGAGGTCGATGGGCCGATACATTGTATCGTAAATAAGGCCCAGGTGTGGCGCAGTATCGAGTGTAACGAACCACTTGGCTTAGGTTATGATTAACGACCGTCGAAAAGAATTACTGACCGCGGCCCAATGAATCACCAGTGATTTACATAAACATGCCTCGTTTCTCGGTTCCGATACGCAGGAAAGATAAAACAATAAAAATGTGAATGACCCCTTTTCGGGCCCCCTGTATAAGTTGCATCCGTTAAATGTTGGTGAGTTGGGCTACATGTACATGAAATTACAGGCACATGAGACTTTTCATCTTTATGTCTCAGGGTGGCGGGCGCAGTGCAATGCCACATAGGGTGCGTACTTGGTGGACGTGACCTATGAGGTAATGCACTGTTCATAGGCAGAGGTTACCGCTTAACATCAGGTGGGCCTCTTGCTTGTTCCGTCATCCAAGTAGTATAAAAAAAAAAAAAAAAAAATGTTAAGCATGCTTCAGTTCTGTGTGACTGTCCTCTCATACATTGAAAGCGTGTTCAAAGGGATGAAGCTGACCAGAGACGAGTCAACAAAAAACCGGTCAAGTAGAAGTCAGACTCGCCTGGAGAGGATTCCGTACCAGTAGGCTGCCATAGTGAACACTAGAGTTTAGTGCTTGTAAAAGCTTGTAAAACACTCTTGTATTTTGAATCAAGTACGGTATAATTAAATCTTTAAAAAAGCTACTTAGTTATAATTAAATTTAAATATCCAAATAAATTACATATTACGTAATTTTCATATTCTTTTTTTTATTAATATTTTTTATCCATAAAGTGTGGTTTACACTTGAAAAATGATAAACTATGAGTTATAATTATTATATAAAGATCGAATTATTGATCTTAAATGCGTAAATAAATAAAAAATAAATAATGCTGGACAGTTCACACAACATTATCTATCCCCAAGCTAAGCAATGCCTGTGTTATGGGTACTAGATAACTGATATATTTAATACAATATATTACATAGACAGATATTTTTTATTAGACATATAAAATACCCAGAACACTCTGAACAAATATCTGCAGATCGTACAAATATTTGTTCCGAGGCGGGAATCGAACTCGCAACCTGCTGCGTCCAGTTTTTCCATACTGGGGGCTTAGTACGAGAATTTGACAGTATACGAAACTATCTGAAGTTTCGTTCCCTTCCATAGATTTATTTGCAGCGCCCCTAGCTAAAACGAGGAGAAAACTAAACGTTGTCAGTAAATGTAGTGAAGGAAACGAAACTTCATATAGTTTCGAATACTATCTAACTCTCGTACTAAGCCCCCATTATGGAAATAGTCTGCGACGCATGACGTTGCGGGTTCGATTTCCGCCTCGGAACAAATATTTGTAAGATCTGCAGATATTCGTTCAGGGTGTGTTTAATTTAACTTAGTTATTAGTCCTCGATGAAATTAAGCAACTAATTTTGTACGCCTTTCAGAAATATTTTTCCGTTTCCCGTGGGAATTTAAGGATTTAGGATTTTTGTTTAGGTTTTACTGTGAGACTCTATGTAACATATTATTCAAGCAATTGTCGGTCCTGTCACAGTTCAATTTAAATCACCACACAGCACGAGATCCTTATGGTAGGTAGTGATTGTCATTTCATCTCATTTCCCTCATCAATAATGTAGGTCTGGCTATCAAACCAAAATTATACGTCTATAACGTTAAAAAAACGTCCAAAATTAATTATAATTACTAACTCAGGTAGACTGACATTGAACAATCTTATTACTTGCCTATCGAGAACCTGTCAAAAACTTTTGCAAGCTGAATAACTCAAGGGACTAAAGTTATTGTATTATGAATCTTTGAATAGGAGTAAGGATCGGATAGGGTTGACTAACAAAAAAGTTATATAGCGACCAGTTTATAGGACATTAGGATTCGATATAGCCTGTGCAGAAATTAAATTATGGGCACGGCCAAAAACGAAACAAGCTGTTTTAAGAACTCATATTCAAACTCGGCCATCTCAGATTTCAAATGTATTATTAGCTTATTAACTACAAGCACTTGTTATATTCGTTGGTATAAGATTTGTCCTGGGTGCTAACTTATTATGGAATGTGTTATTACTATGCGTTAGCTGAGTAAGTTGTGGGAAGCAATGGCGGTGATGAGCTCAAATAAAAACTTGTAAAAATATACACTATATACTATATAGTATAAATATGGAATATAGACTTGTCACGTCTATATTTCACGATGGTGCAACCCACTGTGACAAGAGACTCATACATTGTGGCTCTGCCTACCCCTTCGGGTAAAAAGGCAATGTATGTATGTATGTAACTACAAGTATTAGGATCATGTAGTTTAACTAAAATGACGAGACATGTTTATAACAATATAAGATCGATAATTAAGCACTACCGCCCTCATATACCACGCCTATTCTCTTTCCGCACAGACTATAGGCTGCTTGGTTTGCTAAACATTTGTCAAGTTCTGGAGGGCAATTCTCGTGCTTTAGAGATTAAGTCGAATTCGACATATGTCGAAAAAAGATGGCGAATGTCGAGTAAAATCTTAATTTGCTATTCTCGTGATGTCACAAATAGTCATAAGTCGACCAAAATCATTCAAATCGAATACGATTTGATGGATATTGTGACATTTTCGTGACATTTTTTGTAGACATTCATGCTTCGACATTATCTCTAATTTAGAGATAATCTCTACAATCCGAGAATTGCCCTCCTGGGTTTACGGTTATTATTCCATAAAGTAGCGATGGGTTATCCTGACACGTAAGGAATTCTAAGCAAAAATAGAGCGTGCACCAACTATATAAATTGGACTTAACTCTGACTACCCCCTAGTAGGTTCTCCTCAGTGAAGGAGAACTGGGGGCTGATCGATAACTAAACAGTTCCCAATTTGCATATTGCCCTTGCGGGACACCGATCACGAATTTTATTTTAGAATAATTGTATCAACCGGTATTAATTGTATTCATAGGGAATTACAAATTTGTGACCAGGAAAACCTCCTTCTAAGTCCGCTTATTGTGACGGGCAAATACGGAATCCTAAATTTCTAGTGGCCCGACCGACATGCACTTGGTTGCAGTTGGACAGTTGTCATTTGACATCTGTGTTCTTTTGGTGTTATCTTTTGCTCAGCCAGGTATATTTTTTTATTGTTTTAATGTAGCACGAGTAAGGCATGAGCGTAGCTTTAGCTTAGCCAAGCTATTAGGCTGGCGTAGCACTAGCGTAGCACTTACGTAGCGCTAGCGTAATACCAGCGTAGCACGTGTGTAGCAGATTAGCTCAGCCATAGCCTCTAGCCGTAGACATATCACTAGCGTAGCACTTACGTAGCGCTAGCGTAATACCAGCGTAGCACGTGTGTAGCAGATTAGCTCAGCCATAGCCTCTAGCCGTAGACATATCACTAGCGTAGCACTTACGTAGCGCTAGCGTAATACAAGCGTAGCACGTGTGTAGCAGATTAGCTCAGCCATAGCCTCTAGCCGTAGACATATCACTAGCGTAGCACTTACGTAGCGCTAGCGTAATACCAGCGTAGCACGTGTGTAGCAGATTAGCTCAGCCATAGCCTCTAGCCGTAGACATAGCACTAGCGTAGCACTTACGTAGCGCTAGCGTAATACCAGCGTAGCACGTGTGTAGCAGATTAGCTCAGCCATAGCCTCTAGCCGTAGACATATCACTAGCGTAGCACTTACGTAGCGCTAGCGTAATACCAGCGTAGCACGTGTGTAGCAGATTAGCTCAGCCATAGCCTCTAGCCGTAGACATATCACTAGCGTAGCACTTACGTAGCGCTAGCGTAATACAAGCGTAGCACGTGTGTAGCAGATTAGCTCAGCCATAGCCTCTAGCCGTAGACATATCACTAGCGTAGCACTTACGTAGCGCTAGCGTAATACCAGCGTAGCACGTGTGTAGCAGATTAGCTCAGCCATAGCCTCTAGCCGTAGACATAGCACTAGCGTAGCACTTACGTAGCGCTAGCGTAATACCAGCGTAGCACGTGTGTAGCAGATTAGCTCAGCCATAGCCTCTAGCCGTAGACATAGCACTAGCGTAGCACTTACGTAGCGCTAGCGTAATACCAGCGTAGCACGTGTGTAGCAGATTAGCTCAGCCATAGCCTCTAGCCGTAGACATATCACTAGCGTAGCACTTACGTAGCGCTAGCGTAATACCAGCGTAGCACGTGTGTAGCAGATTAGCTCAGCCATAGCCTCTAGCCGTAGACATATCACTAGCGTAGCACTTACGTAGCGCTAGCGTAATACCAGCGTAGCACGTGTGTAGCAGATTAGCTCAGCCATAGCCTCTAGCCGTAGACATATCACTAGCGTAGCACTTACGTAGCGCTAGCGTAATACCAGCGTAGCACGTGTGTAGCAGATTAGCTCAGCCATAGCCTCTAGCCGTAGACATATCACTAGCGTAGCTCAAGCTTAGCACTAGCGTAGAACTAGTGTAGCACTGTCGTAGAACTAGCATACACTAATTCGAGTCACTAATCCTATCCTATATATACTATTAAACGAGCAATATTTGTTTGTAATCACGTTCTCGAAAGCGGCTCTAACGATTTCGATGAAATTTGCTCTAAGGGGGGTTTTTGGGGGCGAAAAATCAATCGAGTTGGGTCTCATAACTGAAAAATAAAAGTTATTCCACAAAAAAAAATAACAATTCGCCTTAGCAATTCGCTAATCTGTGCCAGCCACAGAATATTGAATAGTTTGCGATTCCTCGAAGGAGAGAAAAATAATTCAAATTTCAAAAAATAATAGTTGGTACTGGCTGAAGATGGAATTATACTGGGGGTAGACATTTACTAAACACGACAAGGGTAGCGATACACTTAATAAATATAAACATTTTAAGAAAAGAAAAAGCTGTGTGAAGCTTGGTCCCACCAGATATTCATATTCTAATTTAGCAAGCAATCACAAGTGCATTTCTCCGAACGTAGAGCCTGGAGGTATTCGAGAGCTGCAGGTATAATAAATACCGCTCCAGTAAATAACCAGGACGCAAAGGAATTTAGTATCTATTTGAGTGCTGGATAAGGTTTGTTTACCTATTAGGAACAAGAATAAATTAAATATGTCGTTCAAGATATTCAAGAAAAACATTCTACTGAGTATAAAATGATGGCCTCTCAATTAATTCGGAAGACGGTTACAAATAATTATTTTTTATAGTTTAATAAATACTTGCAGAAAGTTGAGCTACAACTTTCTGGAATGTCTTAGTTTCAATTGTTAGTTAGGAGTAGGAGTGTGGAACTGAAAGAAAGGGTTGGCTGAGTTGGTCGTGGGAAAGCAATGGCGGTGATGAGCTCACCACCGGCTATGTCTGTATTCCTACGATTGTGCGATTGTGAAAATAGGCCCTTTGAGGCTCTGGCTACACCTTTCTGGACAAATATTTTTTTTTTTGTAAGTTTTGCAGGATCCCTTAACAAATAGTAGTACGAGTACAGTATTTTACTCCCAGTACTTAGACAGGATCTTATTTAAATTGAGGAAAATTTAATTTTATCCTTGGCTGAGCTCGGCGATTGGTTCATTTAATATCTGGGTCTGCGCAGTTTCAGCTGTGGCGCAGATATTGTTCGTGTGCATATCACACTTTGCGATATTCACGTCATCATCGGCCGAAGCGGTGAAGTAGGCCACGGCGAGTGCGAGGTACTTGAATAGCTTCAACAGGATTCTGAAATTGAGAACATTCTCAAATGAGAGTGTACCTTACCTACCTATATATTATTTATTCTGTGCCTATATGTGCTGTAGGTAAATGCACTAAGTGGACGGTGTGCAGACAGTAAGTTTTTACTTATGCTTTACGGTTACTAGTTTTACAATTGAAAAAACCGTGGATTGGTATCATTTTAGAAAAATTACAACGCAAGTACTTTACTATTCTCCTGCTGACGTTTCGTTGACCATTTAGAGGTCCTTCTTCATGAGCACCGACCGCGACCACGCTCGAAGGCCCTGAGACGGGAACTAGCTTGGCTCCGCTGCTCCGCACGCTCTAACCGTGATTTGTTAGCCGTTCGTCCTACATGCAGTTAGTCCAAGTCGCGGTTTGTCCAGTAAGCGCTTGGTCCAATACGCAGTTAGTCCTAAAATCTGGACGAACTGCCAATTCACTTGGTAGCAGTTGGTCCAAATCGGAGTTCGTCTTGACACTGGGCTACTAGTTTTGTTAGTAGTAGAGCTTTTTTGTGACAGAGTTCGTCCGTAGAAGTACTACCACCATACCTATTTCTGCCGCAAAGCAGTTAGTGCTTGCATTACTGTGTTCCGGTTTGAAGGGTATGTGTGCGTGTGAAATTAAAAGCACATGAGACTTTGCATCTTCATGTCTCAGTGTGACGGGGGCAGTGCAATGCCACATAGGGCGCGTGCTAGATGGACGTGACGTATGAGGTAATGCACTGTTCATAGGCAGAGGTTACCGCTTAACATCAGGTGGGCCATTTGATTGTTCCGTCATTCAGAAGTATAAATAAAATTATCAGATGACATGTGACATAATGAAGCGCGACACCACTCCCGTACCGCTCCTATACCTCAGGGACTGACTCAGTTTTTATTTTTATTTTTATTTTATTTATTTTGGTAAACCAACAGCGATTTATACAATATTATTTATTTATTTTATTTTTATATTATTTTATTTATTTTCATGGAAAACAAACAGCTTATTAAACTAGGAAGGATACATAATGGAAATATAAAACAATTAAGCCTTAAACAGTTTTAACATTAACAAAATTATGGCCAAAAAAGCGGCCAAGTGCATGTCGGACTCGCAAATGAAGGGTTCCGTAGCAGCAAGTAACATAATATAAAAGTTCTTGGATGGATTACGATTAATGACGTATTCAAAAAAAACTACTTACTAGATCTCGTTCAAAACAATTTTGAGTGCAACTTTACTTGGTAATGTACATTATATATTTTTTTAGTTTTATCATTCTCTTATTTTAGAAGTTATGGGGGGGGACACTTTTTACCACTTTGGAAGTGTCTCTCGCGCAAACTATTCAGTTTAGAAAAAAATGATATTAGAAACCTCAATATCATTTTTGAAGACCTATCCATAGATACAAAACACGTATAGGTTTGATGAAAAAAAAATTTGAGTTTCAGTTCTAAGTTGGGGAGCCCCAAAAATAAAAAACTACTTACTAGATCTCGTTCAAACCAATTTTGAGTGAAAGTTTATATGGTAATGTACATTATATATTTTTTTTAGTTTTATCATTCTCTTATTTTAGAAGTTACGGGGGGGAGGGGGGGGGCACACTTTTTACCACTTTGGAAGTGTCTCTCGCGCAAACTATTCAGTTTAGAAAAAAAATATATTAGAAACCTCAACATCATTTTTGAAGACCTATCCATAGATACCCCACACGTATAGGTTTGATGAATTTTTTTTTTTTTAGTTTCAGTTCTAAGTATGGGTACCCCAAAAATAATAGTTTTTTTTTTTAATTTTTGTGTAAAATCTTAATGTGGTTCACAGAATACATCTACCTACCAAGTTTCAACAGTATAGCTCTTATAGTTTCGAAAAAAAAAGGCTGTGACATACACGGACAGACAGACAGACAGACATGACGAATCCATAAGGGTTCCTTGTCTTTGACTACGGAACCCTAAAAAGGTCTACACAGCTTAAAATTAACAAAAGATTCTACTTAGTACGATATATCAAACAAAACTCACTAGTTGCTACAAACAGATTGATCACGATGATAAAAGGGTGCGGGTGCATGAGTATGTATATGTATGTGTGTATGAATCTATGTGTATGTTCGTGGGTGTGTGGATGTATGTTGTAGGTTTAAGAAACTTGAGAACCAATGCAAGTTTACTCGAAGCAATACTATAAGTACCGAAAACAAGAATTGATATGAACAAACAGCGGAAGAACTCCCGCCACCGGAATCGACGCATTGATGCCAATCATCAAATCATCACCATCATCAGCCGTAGGCGTACCTACACTGGACGCAATGAGGTTGAGGGGACATGCCATAACTGCCAAGCTTGCAGGCCGATTGGTGATCGCGGTGTTGATGTTTACTCGGGTGACAGCCGCTGAACAATCCATATTTTTAGATATCTTTTTTCAGGTGAATTCCACGTGCCATCAAAATTTTTTTTTTTTTTAAGTAATACAATGGTGAAATAGTCACTTACCATAAATAAAAGATCTATGGGTACCTATAGTAGGTAAATGCATGTGTTTTGGCAGTTATACAGCGATTCCTTATTTTGGTCATATATAGCACTGAAACGCAGTGACAACTTAGAGAAGCTCATTATCACCGGCAAAATCGTGGGATAGAGGCCACGAGGCTGAAGCTTGTTACGTAGGGCTACTCTCGACTCAAAACTCCACGAAGTCATGCAGCTCGCCGGCAAGAGATCTCGCTGGTGCAACAACCATCCGGCGAAAAGCTATCCATGGGGAGCCGGGGGTCACAACCCTCAGCCAACCTCAGCACCTTTTTTACAAACCCGTGGTCCTCCCGCTGCATTGAAGAATAAGACGCGAGAAGGAAGGAGGAATTATCTTCAGGACTTACATGTACCTGCTCGTAGGTACCTAAGTAGGCGAAGTGTTACCTACCTAGGTACCTACGAGTAGGTAAAACTGAAAACAGGAAAACCTAAATCTTTGGTTAAGCTCTCCTAACTTACCTACTACGTATAAGCTGCGACCAAAATAATTTTGGTCGAAGGGTACCAATATTTACAGAAGCCTAATCATACGAGTAGGTATATGTTCGTTTATTAAAATATGTAGTTAGGAAGGTACTTACAGTTTATTTAAACGGCTCCTATAGATACGCAAATGCGATTGGATTTGAAACTTATCTATGTAGGTACGCGCCTCAACTGTTAACTCGTGCGATTAACACAATTTATTTTTATATCCGCTGGGAACGCCCCTTGAATATCTTATAAGATTCCATCAGTTTCGAGTGTTGACCTACTAGACGTCTTGTTCGGAGGTTTAAGTTTAAGAGTGATAGAAATCAGAACTATTAGGTACCTACTTAAAAAGTTAATTTTAAAATATTGTGGCTAAAATAGGTAGGCACCTAATTATTCCGCAAGACATACCTTTAAAAGAACTGAAGTGAACAAATAAGTACCAAGCCTGTTGAAGCTTTATGACATTTTAATTAACTAAGTACTAACTTTTCTTATTTATTTTGTACCATGGTGCCAAATAAATGATTAACTACTAATTACTGAATAAGTAGGTACCTTGAATTTTACTTGTGAACTTTGTTATATGAGGATATTCCATAGGTATTTCCTTATTTTGTTTTTACAAAATATTAGGTATTATTTTCTTACTTGCTATGTTTGTTTGTAAGTTAGATCTTCTTGACAGAAATGTTGCCAAGTGTCAAGTTCCGATGACAATACAATATTATGGTGACAGCGAGCTGATCCGATGATGGATAGAAACGAAAGGTGGACAGCGGTACTGATGAGTACCGCTGTCCACCTTTCGTTTCTATCCATCGATGGATGGATAACAGTAAACTGGCCGTGTTTAGGCTCATTTTGATCAGCACACGGTTCCGGCCCCTATTTTATAAAAGCTTGTACCTATTTCAAAATATTTTTTTCAAAGAATAGGTATCTTATTTACAGCATGCTTAGTTTAATTAATTAGGTAGGTAAGTAGATGTGACGTGCCTGGGTTGGCGTACCTAATATTTATGAGGCTATGATTATTTTCCTGAATTCCCAAACCCTCAGGATTTAGTTACGGTAGTTTATGTCGAGTCCCGAGCGGGGACCAGATAAACTAGTTGGCGTAGATAACCTATTAACGATATCTGGTGCAGTGAACTGGGTCAGATGCGTCTCCCAGGAGAGGCATCGGATGATAAGGTTTATTGGCGTAAATTATATTTTTACCTTTTTTTTTTACATTTATAGACCTTTGACCACGATCTCACCTGTTGGTAAGTGACGAAGTGGCCGAAGATGGAGCACAAAGGTCTAGAAGGCACCTATTCACTCTATTCACACTGCCTTGAAGAGACCCAGTTTCAGAAATCGCTATAAGCGATAAGACCGCCCATTGTACATTTCTGTTATTTTTTTGTTATTGAGTTATGTTTTGTGTTTCTGTGTGTTATTTGTGTACAATAAAGAGTTAATCTATCTATCTATCTATCAGTTTTCAGGAAAGACAGACGACGGTAGTGTATTCCACTCCTTAGCAGTTCGCACTATAAAGGTAGAACTGAAACGTTTTGTGCGAATAGAAGGTATACTAATGAGGTAAGGATGGTACTGAGCCGTACGCCTGCTCGTCCTATGATGGAAAGGAGATGGTGGGACCTTAAGTCTAAATAACCATATATGAACATTATGTCGCCAGTATTGAAAATCTCGTCGCACATTTTTGTAGTGCTCGCGACGTTTTTCTTTACGAAAGCGCATCACTTAACACTTACTTTTTTTACCAACTGCCCAGAAGGAGAGTTCTGTTTTTTCTAGAATTGGGAAATCTAGAATTGTAAGGGTTGGACCAGTCTCTTCCCCACGGATGCGCATTTCCCCGAATCTCTCAATGATGTTCTGTTTCTGTCGCTCAGAAAAATCTTTCTAGAGCGAGCAAGATTGGTGCAAACGCCACGCTATTCGAAAGCGAATGTGTTCTCACGAAAAAACCGACAAAGGCGGATACGGGTTACGGGAAAATGCTCTTCCATGCGGATAAGTCTGGTCCAACCCTGATCATCATTATCATCAGCAGCCTTCAAACGCTGCTGTCGGAGGCCTTCCCCCACAGGGGGGATTTTCCATAATCATCAGGTGATAGCAGTATTAGTGCTGAGTACTCCGGTGGATGCTGCTGCACGGTGTAATCCCTTAGTCATATTTTACGACATCCATGGGAGGAGACGGAGGGGGTCTATTATTAGGCTGGACACACCACAGTCCAACCCTAAGGCATACTTATGTGTGGCAGACGTTCTATATCGAAAAGCCTAATAATTCTGAGATTTATTATAAATCTAATATTTATGGGTTCTTCCTCTGTGTCATACTATTTTGTCATGCTGGTATGACTGTCGGGATATGCGTGTCCTAACAGTCATACTCAAGTGGAGAGGCCACCTGTATAAAGACAAATCACAAACAACTATTATTTACTAGCAGCGCCCCGCGGTTTCACCCGCGTAAGTCTCTATCCCGTGGGAATATCGGGATAAAATGTGCTATTCCGGGAGCCTAGTTATCTCCATTCCAAATTTCATCCAAATCCATCCAGCCGTTTCAGCGTGAAGAGGTAACAAACACACAAACTTTCACCTTTATAATATTAGTGTGATTATTTATTGTATATCTCAGCATAATTAGGCTTTTCTATATAGAACATCTGCCACATATAACTGACACGATGGACGAAGTGTCACTAGTTATTTTTTGGTTACCCTGCGTTAGGTCCAAAGAGAGCGTCACATATACAACCTATTTCATTGGCTAGAGTTGTGACCGAGGTATGAAGCCAGCCGGTTTTATGAAACACCACAAGGATACCAAACCTTCAACACAAATCAAAATACATTTTTAAAACTAGTATATTTTAATCGCATCCAACAAGTTATTCTTAAGCGGGATTCTTAAACTCAATCTTATCTAAAACGTAAGAGCTAAAAACATTTCAAATCTTTCTTATTTGATGTCATTAGAAAAATATGAATAATCTTATAACAACCGAAAATGCACACATACATCTGTGATTTACAAAATAAAAATAACTGCTCAAGTCCAAAATACCAAGCACTGGTATCCTTTTCAAAATATTCACAAGCCAGTGGCATTTCGGCTTTCAATATGAAGCCGCAATACACAGACCGCTGAACGCTGTCTGCTTGGGAATCTGCAACAAATATACGTCACTGATTAATTACTTATGTTTTTCATATTTCATTTTTACAGACAAAATGAGTTGCCGAAGCGGTCCGCTAGAGGCGCTGTTTCGGTTCCCATCCATACAAAATAACGATTACCACGCTCACGAATGCTAAAGGAGCGCGCAAAACTTAAGACTAGGGCCTCTGAGCACCACTGTATAGAAATTCATCATCATTAACATTTATTCATTTTTCGAGAATCACTACCCAGATCCCACAATATGATACCCTGTGTCACATCTCATATGACACCCATACAAAATTATTGTTTTTGGCGTCATCTCTTGCACTAGATTTTTCCGAGAATCACTGCCCAGATGATATCCTGTGTCGTGGGTACTATGAGTACCACAACTCACAGACCTGTCACAAATATCTACAGATCATGCAACACTTTTCTTAATGAATTAGTTACCGTAATTGTTTAAGTATCGCTCTTCCAAAGCTTGATAGTCTTGTCGTTCTCGAGCGCGGCGGAGGCGATGATGTTCTCAGTGGGGTGGCACGCGGTGCACAGCACGGTGTCCGTGTGCCCCGACAGCCGCTGCACGATCTCCTTCGACTGCAGGTTCCAGATGTACACGAGGTTGTCTTCCGAGCCCGATACTATCCACTGCAAACATACATTAGGGTCAACCCAGAGAATTGGAAAAAGGGGTGACTGGAACATGAGTAAACTCATATAGTTTGACGACCTCTGTAGCGCGGCGGGCGAAGGTTCGCCTGCGACGCAGAAGGTTGCTGGTTTGATTCCCGCCTCGGAGCAAATATTTGTATGATCTGCAGATATTTGTTCAGGGTGTTTTGGGTATTTTCTATGTATAATAAAAAATATCTGTCTATGTAATGTATTGTATAAGTTATCTAGTACCCATAAGACAGGCTCTGCTTAGCTTGGGGCAAGATAATGTTGTATGAACTTGACCAGCATTATTTTTATTTATTTATTTAAAGTCCAGTCATTAAATGGTGAAAAAAATATTGTGGGTGAACCGAACCACCTTGTCTTAGAACCAAAAATTCGCAGAAATTTGACATATACAAAGCAAGGCCTCGTCCAGCAGTGGACATCTAGAGGCTGATGATGATGAAGGGATTGGCCATATTTTAAGCATTGCTTAACTTTTAGTATTTTTTTGTTATTGAGGCCTGTAATATCAATAGAATGTATAATTTTACTATAAAAACTTTCGTGAATCATATCAATTATTTTATAAAAACGGGAAATTTAAATGTTGTAATGTTGTATGTTGCAAAGTTTTTTTTTTTTTTTTAGAATGTATAATTCTGTAATATAAATAGAATGTATAATGGCGTGATGAAATAGATGCCTTTAACACAGATTGGCAAACAATAGCACAGGATCGTAGTGACTAGAGGATATGGGGGAGGCCTTTGCTCAACAATGGGATGATTCAGGCTAACAGTAACAGTAACAGTAAGTATAATTCTAGAGTTATAACTATTTGTGTCTGTAGATTTTGTTTGATTAGATTTTTGTTTAATAAATAAATTATAACTGCTATTGATATTACTGGCCTTAGTCCATTAGATATCGACGTACCTTTCCACCAGTTACACTGAAGTTGGCAAAGATGCAGTACTTTTCGTTTTTATGCCCGTTGTATGTCTTGAGGCACTTGCCCCGGCTGTAGTCCCAGAGCTTCAGAGTGTTGTCGAGGGTGGCCGCCAGGATGTACTTGCCGTTGGGTGAGAACTTGACGAAGGACACCGGTGGGTTGTCGTCGTCTATGAGAGTTTTTAGGCATTGGCCGGAGGCTGTGTCCCAGATTCGACTGAAATAAAACGTTTTGATATTATAATGTCTCAGGGCATGGTGCAATAATATACTGCGCCTGGTATTCTCTTCCCACGATGGCAGAAATCTACGTCACGAGTCTGCGACCTGAGGCCGTAGACAAAGTAACATTCTAATAGAGATGTCGCCTGTAGAAAATCTAACAATGTATGAGATAAACGTAAGCTATCGAAATATCACGTGGTATTGTATTACGACTGTAGAAATGGAATCGCTTCGAAGCGAATGCTACTTGGCTAGGTCGGCTGGTGTTGCCAAGACAATGAAACAAGGAATGGACAAGCACTCTTAAAAAAGGAAAGGAGATAGGAAATTTCATAAAGATTCTTAATGGTATCTGTTTTATGAAACGGATCATAAAACGAATACCATTAAGAATCTTGATGAAAATTCCTTATGTTGAGTACTAGCTCCTTTTTAAGAATAGAGAGATCACGTTAATAGGAGCAATAGGTGGCCTTATTATAAGGGCAAAATTAACGATTTAATTAAGAGTCACCTCAATACGCCTTTTTTCGTGACCCCTCTACTAGGTGTTCTTGTTTAGTAGGGGGCGCTAGTCTGGCGGTTAAATGTGGTCAGATCTAGCCAAAAATTTTGCTAACTTAGCAGCACTACTTATCACACCACAGCCGATGCCTTAGTCTCGGGCCAATAACATTGCCTATATGTCACAGGAAGAGAATACCAGGCGAAATATATTATTGTACCATATCGCAGGGATGTTGTCAAAGCCGTGTTAAGCACATTAGATTGTCAAACATCTCCATTTCAGTCTCCATATCACAGGCCATAAGTATATTGCCTCAGAACAAATATTTTTGCGATCTGCAGATAAGGGTGTTCTGGGTATTTTCTATCTATAATAAAAAAAACTATGTAATATTTGTATTAAATATATCAGTTATCTAGTACCCATAACACAAGCTCTGCTTAGCTTGGGGCTAGACAATGTTGTGTGAACTGTCCAGCATTATTTATTATTCTATTTATTTATATACAGCCCCTTGGCAGGTTTCTTATTACTATTTTGGAAACCATTCTAGATAAAAAAAACCTAGGACCACAAGAAATCAGCTATAAATAGACCAGTAAAACTATCAAAATTGGCCTGTGATATTGTCAGATTGACGATTTAAAATTATAATTTAACAAGTGAAATTATAATAACATGGCTTTTACAATATCTCTACGACATATAACTTGTGGTTTGAAGGGTTTTTAGAGAACCCCTGAGAACCCAAGCATTGTGTTGCTTAGCATAGCATAGTGGTTGAAGAGAAGCCATATAATAATGGACAGTCTGTTATTATGAGGGAACAGCTGATGAGTCTGGTCAAGAAACCATGCACTCATCCACCTATTAGTCCACTTATAGAAAGCAGAAAAAAAGAATTGTTTTGTTCTTTTTAGAACAGAACAGAACTGTTTTTAGAACAGAAGTTAGTCTACAGTGGATGATGATTGTGATAAACTTAAATTGCAGTTGGCCATGGCGTGTCCAGCTTAAGAATAGACCCCTTCGTCGATGTCGTAAAAGCCAGCTAAGGGATTATACCAGGGGGTGGGCAGCAGCATCCACCGGCGTACTTAACACCTCACCAAAACTGCAATCACCAATCAGCCTGCCAAGCCTGTTCATTACGGTAAATCCCCCATCACATTCTATGGGGGAGGCCTCGTCTAGCTACGGATGTCTGGAGGCTGTTGATGATGATGCAGGCAGTTCCACCTACCATAATCCGTCATAACTTGATGATACAATAAGACTGCCATCTCTGTTGAAATGTACAGCTGATACGGGGTCCGAGTGTGCCGGTAGTGTCTTCAAACATTTGCCTGTTGGGAAAGAGCAAACACCTGTATTATTATGCACCTTTCTAAAACCCAACTTCATTATGAATCTAAGATAAACCCGGGATAAATTATCTCCATCACATTCACATCACCGGTTGTTACTTGAGCCTACAATTAGGTCAGAAACTAGCTCGAGGTAAGATGGCCAAGTGACCAATGGTGAAATAACTAGTGTGGTGAAAGGACTCTGCAGCTCACAGAGGCTCCTTCCATGCACTAATTTCTTAAGTGACTGGGATATTTGAAATCATACAATTTATTTTTTTACACTGCCATAGTCCATCTTAGATCTTGCCCGTGCCAGCCTAGTGTTAGTTGCTTACTGATAGACCAGAGACTAGATCTATAGTCAGTGAACATAGAATTCCACTAACAACAATATTTTCCATGCCTTGTTTTGTAGGGGGAATTAAATTATTCTAGCATTATCGTATATCTGTCGGTAGGTAAGTGCATAAAGTGAACAATTTCATAGTAAAATGTAGGTAGCAATCTCTATTCCACAAGGTCTATTTTAACGTGAGTGTGAGTATGCTTTCAACATCCTACTGACATACTTTCTTTAGTTAACAAGTAGGTGCGACATTTAAAAAAGTGTTATTAGTGGAAAACTTGTATAAGTTTGTCATAAAAGGTATTATAGATGTTTTGAATGACTTAAAAATATCATGGCATGCGCCATAAGAAATATTATCATCGGTATTCGCCCGTCATTTTTAGTGAACAAACTGGGCATGCAGGCCGACATTATGGCCGCCGTTACGAATTGCGTCGTTTTAGATTGAATGTCCAAAAGTGTGTTTTTTTTTATTTTTTATATACAACTTGGTATGACGTTGCAAGCAGATGGCCTACCTGAAGTTTAGCGGTACCCTCTGCCTATGAACAGTGCATTACCTCATAGGTCACGTCCACCTAGGACGCACCCTATGTGCCCATTGCACTGCGCCCGCCACCCTGAGACATAAAGATGAAAAGCCTCATGTGCCTGTAATTTCACCGGCACCCATACCCTTCAAACCGGAACACAGCAATGCGAGCATCATTGCTTTGCGCCAGAAATAGGTTTGGAGGTAGTACTTCTTGTACTATTGATAACACATACCTGTTCTTACATCCCATATTCGCACACTCTCGTCGAAGCTGCCTGATACAATAAGATTGCTTTGTGGGTTGAAATTACAGCAAAATACGTAATTGCTGTGGCCTTTTAATGTTTTTAAACATTTGCCCGAACTGAGTTCCCAAACCTGAAATAGAAGCCAGAATTTACAATTAATGAAGGTGTCAAAACCTATAGGACATTAATAAATAAATAAATAATACTGGACAGTTCACTCAACATTATCTAGCCCCAAGCTAAGCAGAGCTTGTGTTATGGGTACTAGATAACTGATATACTTAATACAATATATTACATAGATAGATATTTTTTATTATACATAGAAAATACCCAGAACACCCTGAACAAATATCTGCGATCGCACAAATATTATTATAATAATAATAATAATACATTTAAAGTATTATACCAGCAATTGTATTGTATTATCAACGCAGTATACTTACGACCTACTATGTACCATCATTGTGCAATAAAGATTATGAATTATTATTATTATTATTAGAACATTATTGAAAAGATTTATTGACTTGAATATCTCTTGCATCATTACGCATGTTTCAAATTCGATATTGTAACAAACGAAGGCAGAGAAAACACCGGACCCCGGGAGCTGATCAATGAAGTCTTGTTTCACTTCATCTATAGCTTTCTCGGGGTACTGGAACAGTGCTGCCATCAGCACAGAGTCCTTCTCCGCTATTTTAAGGAGACGGGCTGGCTGAGCTGGGATTAGCAATTGGACAATGCACAATTATACACCCATTATACAACCCATTTCAAATTAAAATTGGAATTGCCTAATCGATTGTCAAATTCGATCACACGATATAAAACACGAATATTATTCCAAGAATAATCTGCGTTTGTTTTTACCGCGGCTAATATTTTGCTCTAACACGGTCATGCGCGGCTGTCAAGAGTAAATAGGCTTATCTTAAACGTATTTTTAGCAAAACCTACACAGTTTATGGCAACAACAAAAATGTTAATCTTCATCATATTTCCAAGGCCCAAAACAGGATACCGCGAATTTTTCTCAATTAAAAAAATACTATCTAAAAATCTCTAAACTGCGCTTATAGCGTAGGTTATAATTATCTCCATTAACTATCAACGTACATTGATAACATTAATAAGAGTAACAAATAATATTATTTCAGAGGGCATAGTAGATTTATATTTTCAATAACGCAGCAAATATTTGTTTAAATACAGTTTTTCGTGACTTTCGTTCACTTTTCGTTACGCGAGCGCTATTCCGACACTTTGTAACTTAACCTGAACTCTACTGAATTAGATTGTGGCGGAATTACATAGCGACGAGCTCTGTGGCGCGGCGGGTGAAGGTTCGCCCTGCGACGCAGGAGGTTGCGGGTTCGATTCCCGCCTCGGAACAAATATTTGTACGATCTGCAGATATTTGTTCAGGGTATTCTGGGTATTTTCTACGCATAATAAAAAAAAACTATCTATGTTATGTATGGTATTAAGTATATCAGTTATCTAGTACCCATAACACAGCTCTGCTTAGCTTGGGGCTAGATAATGTTTTGTGAACTGTCCAGCATTATTTATTTAATTTGGCTGTCGTCTCTTAACTGATGGTTCATCAACCGTTCAGGCGGCACACATATGAAAATTTTAAATTATATTTTTGATGAAAAATTGTGAGACAACAAAACAGATCAACTTAGACAAGTCGGTTGTCATCATCATCAGTCTAAAATGAGTGTGCGGAACGAAGACAGCTGAATGTCGACAGTTCTACAATGAGCACTGACGAAAATTAGGTACCTATTTCGGAACTCTTCATTTGATGCTCAATAGTTAATTAACATGACGGGCAACAAACACACTCCAACAACTATTGAACATTTAAAACCAACAATGATGAATAAATTCCCGTAGACATATGTTTCTTCTACCTAGTAACAGTAAATTAGCATAGAAATACATATTCAATTCAATTCTTGATGAATGGCTTGGGGTGGTTAAGCCACTAGTTCGACAATACTAGAAATACTTTATTTGTTCAGTGATGTATTGTTATTTATAGTACCTGGGTAGTTTAGCTGTTATATATTGAAACACCTATAAAAAAAGTAATTTCCTTTTTTATTACAGGAAAATGCCAACCCATTTATGAGGAACAGCGTCATCGTCAGTGTAATCGTACATTACTGAAACGGCCAGAAAACCAGGCACTGATAGATAAACGTGAGTTCATATGAGCCGATGCTTGTAGGACACATTACGTGAGTCCCATCAACGCGCATTTGCGAGCAAGCCTTGTATAATACTTTTCTCAATCAATGTGAGGATATTTAAACAAGTTTTTTTTTTATTGGCTATGATGTCACTGCAGCCAGTTAGGCCTGTTGTGATTGCCACTCAACGAGTTAGGTAATTCTATCTTCTACAGTAGAAGATAGAATTACCTAATTCGTTGAGTGGCAATCACATAAATAAATAATGCCGGAGTACAAGATGGGGGCAGATTGGAGATCACTAAAGGTACATTATACCGCGAGAGGACGCTCATAGCGATACAGGACAGAATACAGGAGAGGGTAGCGAGGAGATGGGGCAGATTGGAGATCACTAAAGGTACATTATACCGCGAGAGGACGCTCATAGCGATACAGGACAGAATACAGGAGAGGGTAGCGAGGAGATGGGGCAGATTGGAGATCACTAAAGGTACATTATACCGCGAGAGGACGCTCATAGCGATACAGGACAGAATACAGGAGAGGGTAGCGAGGAGATGGGGGCAGATTGGAGATCACTAAAGGTACATTATACCGCGAGAGGACGCTCATAGCGATACAGGACAGAATACAGGAGAGGGTAGCGAGGAGATGGGGGCAGATTGGAGATCACTAAAGGTACATTATACCGCGAGAGGACGCTCATAGCGATACAGGACAGAATACAGGAGAGGGTAGCGAGGAGATGGGGGCAGATTGGAGATCACTAAAGGTACATTATACCGCGAGAGGACGCTCATAGCGATACAGGACAGAATACAGGAGAGGGTAGCGAGGAGATGGGGGCAGATTGGAGATCACTAAAGGTACATTATACCGCGAGAGGACGCTCATAGCTATACAGGACAGAATACAGGAGAGGGTAGCGAGGAGATGGGGGCAGATTGGAGATCACTAAAGGTACATTATACCGCGAGAGGACGCTCATAGCGATACAGGACAGAATACAGGAGAGGGTAGCGAGGAGATGGGGGCAGATTGGAGATCACTAAAGGTACATTATACCGCGAGAGGACGCTCATAGCTATACAGGACAGAATACAGGAGAGGGTAGCGAGGAGATGGGGTCAAATTGGAGATCACTAAAGGTACATTATACCGCGAGAGGACGCTCATAGCGATACAGGACAGAATACAGGAGAGGGTAGCGAGGAGACACGTAGTCATGGTGGGGAGGGTGAGGGTAGCCGGAGTCCAATAAATAATAAATAATGCTTAGTGGCTTCTACTGATAAAATTATCATGTTTTAAAAACATTGCTTTATGATTTTGTCTTTTCACTCATTTTTAACCCCCGACGCAAAACGACGTGCTGTTATAAGTTTGACGTGTCTGTGTGTGTGTCTGTGAGTGTGTCTGACTGTGGCATCGTAGCTCCCGAACGGATGAACCGTTTTTTTTGTTTGAAAGTTGAATTTGTCAGGAGTGTCCTTAGCTATGTTTGATCAAAATCGGTTCAGCCGTTTCATTGCTGTGACGGTTTTTTAATTTTGACAAAATTAAATTACTTGTTCTATAACTGCTCTTATTGCCACTTTGATTTCAGGGCCAGCGTTTTCGAAGTTCCAAGGGTCTCCAAATAATGATCAATATCCAATAATACAAAATAAAAACTATTCTATAGAAACTAATTTGTAAGGTAGTATTTTTTTTATTTTTTTTATACTACTTGGATGACGGAACTAGCAAGAGGCTCACCTGATGTTAAGCGGTAACCTCTGCCTATGAACAGTGCATTACCTCAAAGGTCACGTCCACCTAGGACGCACCCTATGTGGCATTTCACTGCGCCCGCCACCCTGAGACATAAAGATGAAAAGTCTCATGTGCCTGTAATTTCACTGGCACCCTTACCCTTCAAACCGGAACACAGCAATGCGAGCACTACTGCTTTGCGGCAGAAATAGGTATGGTGGTAGTACTTCCCCGGACGAGCTCTTTCACAAAAAAGCTCTACTACTACTAGTCTGGTTTTTAAATCACAGTTTGCCGCTCTTTATCTAATCATAGCTGATAAGGACAGCAGAGGAGCGTGAGAAATATTGTCGTCTAAGATAGATTTAATGTCACAATAAAACAAACAATGATAAGCCGAGGAATGAATGATGAATGAATGGAATGAGGTCAGATGATAAAAGATACCAAATGTTGCCAGCACGGCAAGGCATATGGGATCGTAATTAAAGTATCTGTGCTGGCTGGTGTATGGTAAATACAGGAGGACAATATGCAAAAATCCACAGCCGCACATCAGTCCAGGTCCTAACACAGCACTTAAAATCAGGTGTGTCCGGCCCAAGAATAGACCCCACCATCTCCTCCCGTGGATGTCGTAAAAGCCGACTAAGGGATTACCCGGACTTGTTTGTAAGATTCGTTGGACATTGGACTTCGGACTTTGTACATACTTTGTAATGTACTTGTAAATAAGCTAGTAAGCTTATTTATGGAATGTGTTATTACTGGAAGAATGCGTGAGCTGAGTCAGTCGTGGGAAGCAAAGGCGGTGATGAGCTCATCATTCGTCACGTCTATATTCCACGAGGCCCCTTGAGGCTCTGCCTACCGCTTTCGGGGAAAAAGGTGTGTGTCTATGTATGTATGTAGAGATTTAACTCACCTTTAAAGTTTTGTCGTCACTTGCACTGACTATGAGCCTGCTATCTGAGGACCATGCAACATCACTGATTCCCATCTTGTGTCCCGATATTGTCTTCTCAAACTTGCCATCATAAGCACCCCACACCTTAATAAGTTTGTCGGCAGCTGAAACGAAAGAGTTACAATCAAGAGTTTGAAATACAAATGTATGCCAATGAGTCAAAGTCAAAGTCAAAGTCAAAAGTATTTTATTCATTGAAATCACAAGGATCATTTTGAATCGTCTTAAAAAATAAATTTACAGTTACTCCTGTTCCAACGCAACCAGACCTAGAAGAATCAGGCAACAAACACGGTCTGTTTTTCTTTTGATGATCCTTCTTACTACTAGGTGGAGAGCGCCTGTGTGGTGCCTCGAGAACAAGTGGAAGCTGATTCAACGAAAAAAGGAAAACCAAATTAAAAGCCTTACTTAGGTAGGCAGTCAAAAGTAAGATGATAGAGAGAATCAGCAAAAGTTCATAAGGCAGCACACACTACGCTTGATATACACATAGTAGTTTTAGTTTAGGTGTTAATGGTTTCTAGGATGTTTTTAGGGTTCCATAACCAAATATTACGGAACCCTTATAGATTCGTCATGTCTGTCTGTCTGTCTGTCTGTCTGTCTGTCCGTGTATGTCACAGCCACTTTTTTCTGTTAATGAGTCATACAATATTTTGTTGACTGTGTACTATTAGAGTGGTTCTTTTTTGTTAACTTAATAAGGTAAGAGGCTAGCAAATAAGAGAACTGCTGTGGGTGCGGCACCTTATTGGTCAAAATGGCTTTAAGAGATCGACACAAAAGAAGAAGTTGCTGGTTCATACCTAGATCGAAATGACCAACATCCAATAGTGTTGCCACTGTTGGGAATCTGGCGCACTCTGCTAGCTAGAGAAATCCACATGCCTTTGTAAAATTCGTCTGATAACCAAATAAATAATTTGGACTTGACTAATACGTAAAAAGTTATAAAGTTAGTAAATCGTTTACAGGATGTGTACGAAGTGTACACACCTGTATCAAAGTCAAAGTCAAAGTCAAAAAGTATTTTATTCATTGAAATCACAAGGATCATTTTGGATCGTAGATGATTTCTACATCTACCTCAACATAAAGTAATTGTTTTATGTTTAAAATATGCATGCTAGTCTATAAGGTATATATTTATACGGACCATACCCCTTATTTATATTTATTTTTTATTTTTTATAATTGTCGTCGCACAGCTATTGCATTTGCCATTTTCAAGTAGGTATAATTTAATATGTATTACCTATATAATTTGCAATGTTACAATCCTTCAAAGTCAGACAAGTTATGTTTTAGTAAACTGGTGGCCGTTTTACAAAAAAACTTTGGTAGACAATTTCCACCAATTTGAAAAGTCACACAATTCACTTCCATTTAATTTCACTACACTTGTGCTCTAAAGACGAGCTACATTGGTTAAAATGACACAAAATAACTCAAACAAAATAAAAGTAGACGACGTCTCTTTTCGAAAATGGCGGGAAGAGTTGTTTGATAGCTAAAATAGAGTATTTTTTTGACATAATATGCTATTTTACAGATCCACCAACTTATCTGTAGAATGAAATGTATGTAGAGGATAGAAAACTACATACATTTCATTCTACAGATAAGTTGGTGGATCAGTACATCAGAGCAAACAAAACAAAAGCTATTTTAACTAAAAATAGGTTTATAAAATGATTATGATTAAGGGGGTTATTGTTTAGGTATTGTATTGTACATTTCCCATGAAAGGTATTAATAATAAAATTATATTATTATAGGTATTATGTAGTATCAGTCATTGATCTGACCCCATTGTATGTATCACACACACATCAAATAATCCATTGTTGTATGTAAGGGAATTTTCAATGAATTACTAGGTAGGTATAATTTCATTCATGTTTTGAGTTCTACATCTTTTACATAATTAATTCTACCAAACTGTTGCTATGCCAACTATGTATAGCCAATATTAGATAGAACCCCAATAACTTGATCATTATCTGGGTCAAAGAGTATAACCGAATAAATTAGATACTCAAGCTAGTTATAGCTAGTGATAGCTTGAAATCTCAAAGATCTCATAGTAGTTATTGCACTACTTATAGGTACATAGGTACAACTAAATGTAAAATGGATTGTAAGATACACTGTTGAACTTTTGTTTTATTTATATACAAAAAATAATAGTGAATCAATGGATAAAACTTCAGATATCTGTGTAGAAAATGGAGTGTGTCAAGGAAATGGAATATTACTAGGCCTGTCAGCATTAGTTAAGTTGAATGCTGTATCTATTTATGCCATTATCACCTTTAAACTCTGGTGTTAAGGTTGATTCTGGTATAGAATGAAATTTAGCCTTCAGTACAAAACTATGGTCAAATTTTTATTACATTTCCTGGTTGATTGTGGACTTGATTATAAGTCAGTATTCTGAATCTAATGGCGGACCTACCCATTTTTCTGCCCAAAACATATAAATGGCAACGACGACAGAATGTATTCATCAATATTGTATGAAACGGTATACTCACAGGAACTAGCCAGCCATTCTCCATTTGGACTGAATTTGACCGATGATACAGCCTTCGTGTGGCCAGCAAGGGTAAATTTGAGCGTGTAGTTTGGCTTCTGGAAACCGATATCAAAATTAGCGCCAAACCAAATCGCACGTGCTCGTACGAAGTTGTAGTTACATAAACATGTGCCGCCCGCTAGACTGACGCAAACTGAACAAATACAATGCAAGCACTTTACTCACCGCTGCTGACGACTTGTTAGATTGTGGGGCTGATTGTGAGAGCGAATTTGGGCCGGACAGAGTGGTGGAAGCACCACCATGAGTTTGGTGTGCAGCAGGGTGGCCTGGCCCCGGACCTAGCGGCACCATGTTTCAACTTTCAAGGCAATACGGTTTGCTTTGTTCGTCACCCTACACAGTCACAAATACACACAGAACAAGTATCTAAACTGAACTTTGAAACTCGTAGTACACGTAATTTGCCACACAATCGCGAATTTTCATAAAATTCAACGTAGATTTTTGAAGAACATTCCAAATCCAGGCGTCCTGCGTGCATTTCGCGAAAAATCATTCACTCACTCACTCATTAAAAAAAAGTCGAGCAAGTTCATGCGTGAACGAAAGTTCTCTAGTCTGTGGTCGACAGTGCTACCAGCATTTCACGAAAAAATCCAGCTCGCGATCGCGATCCTCTCATCAAGTCTAGAACCGGTCTCATCCGTGCTCTCGCTATTGTGGGGCGGCGCCACGCCACGCCACGGAACAATGAGGGGTTTTCAAGGCCGTTTACAATATGCTTAAACCCTTGAAAATAGATGGCGCCAGCTCTGTACTTACCTGTCAAAATAAAGTGAGATGTCAAAGTCAACAACAACAAAGTAAACAAATAAATAAAATAATGCTAAACACAGTTCACACAACATTATCTAGCCCCAAGCTAAGCAGAGCTTGTGTTATGGGTACTAGATAACTGATATACTTAATACAATATATTACATAGATAGATATTTTTTATTATACATAGAAAATACCCAGAACACCCTGAACAAATATCTGCAATCGCACAAATATTTGTTCCAAGGCGGGAATCGAACCCGCAACCTCCTGCGTCGCAGGCCAAGCTTCGCCCGCCGCGGCCGCGCCACAGAGGTCGTCTATGAATATAATAATATACAGAAAGAATAATACAATATAAGAATAGCACAACTGTTTCTTAAGTATTTTGTACATACCTTGTACAACATACTTAAGAAACAGTTGTGCTACCTGAAGACCGCTGCCTAATGATATTTTCGTGGTATTTTATAAAAGCAGAGATTGCATTTGTTAATTTTGGCCACATTTGACTCAGCGCTATCTATCGAGCTACTTCTTTTTTTATTCGAAAATGAAAAGCCCTCATTCTTCGCCTCGCCAGATTGTTGGATTCCCCCCCCCCCCCCCCCTTCCCAATTCCCCCACAGCCCACAGGTGCGGAATGTGAAATTCACCGTTTTGGCACCTTCCATGGAGTATTTACAGGTGCGGTGAACGACGTGACCAAAGATATATACATCGAGCAACACGGAATGGAGACGCCATCAAAGGCATTCCCCGCTGTAGTTCCCCTCTAAATTGAATGCCCTCGAGGGCATACAGCTTATAAAAAACTAGCTGTCGCCGAACGCTCTGTCAGACTGAATCGACTCGCGTGGGAGCTAGTGCTCTAAGAAAAATGCCGAATTTTTCAGTTTTATGCTGTCAAAAAATGATTGGATCATCAAATTTACAAAAAGATAGTGTTTCCTGTACATGTACCTGAATTTCAATTAAATTATTATAACTTATTGCATGAAAATTTACCAAGTAAAATTAAGCCGCATAAAAACAAAAGTGGCCATCTCAGATTTTGTAATTTTTGAGTTCGTGTTCGGGGTAAAATAATAAAACTGAAATTGAGGTTTAACAAAACAAACCGTGAATATTTTATTCAATAACACTGGTTCACTCTTCACTGCGACTGCACTTCAGTACACTGGTCATTCATTACTCTAAAATCACTGCCAAGTTACGTGATTTATTCGCAATGCAAGCCAATTCCCTTACGACTGACCTGCTCGCTCTTCAATCGAGCTCCACTTAATCGTGTGACACAGGGGCGACATAAAAGTGACCAAAAGCGTAGATATAAATGTGTATAATACATCAATGTGCATTTCAGGATTTATTCTGCTGACGTAAACATGTATTGATCATACTTAAATAACTTTACTCTTTTCAGTTAAAAGTAAATAAAGATGCTTTAAAAAAAAACGTTGATTGCCAATTGTTAGGTTACTGTACAATTTTCGCACGTTGTGTTTGCCTATAATGAGGGGTTTTCACGGCCATATCAAATCATCTATAAACCCTTGAAAATAGATGTCACTGCTGTGTACTTAACTGTATAAATAAATTGACATGTAAAAGTCAACAACGTAGTGATATATTTTTGTGGTATTTTGTTACTATCACACAAAATAACAGACGATGCATTTGTTAATTTTGACAACCACAGTTGAGTCAGGGCCATCAATTGACCCAAATCAAACTACATTTTTTTTATTTGAAAATGAAAGGCCCTTATTGGTTTCTCCTGTAGCTAAAGATAGGTATATAGTTTGTATCTCATATATACATGTGTAGACTGTTGGTAACCATAATAAAAAATAATTAAATAAGCAACTGCTAACAATAACAATAACGTTAGCTGAGTCAGTCGTGGGAAGCAATGGCAGGGATGAGCTCACTATTTGTCACGTCTATCTCCCACGATGGTGCAACCCACTGTGAAAAGAGGCCCATTAAGGCTCTGCCTACCCCTTCGGGGAAAGAGGCGTGTGTCTATGTATGTATGTATGTAACAATAACAGCCCCAATGCACACTGAAATAGCTTTGTGCTCATTTAACAGTTTTTTTTATATCTCAAAAATTCCTGAAAGTAATTTGCCCGTGTTTTCTTATATACTACTAAATTAGTGATGTGCCTCAATAATAAAGTAGATTTTTTATCGATAAAATAAATGCTTGTTTATTATGTTTTACAAACTATTGAAATTTGATTTATATTATTCGGGAGACGCCATAGCCTAACCTAACCTAACTTTCTAACCGTTAATCCAATCACCATGAAGGTATTGGTATGTAACAAGGTAGGTAACTGTTATGATTTTAATTTGAAATTATTCATTTTATGCCATAAATTGACGCCCTCTGTGGCGCGGTGGACGAAGGTTCGCCTGTAACGCAGGAGGTTGCGGGTTTGATTCCCGCCTCAGAACAAATATTAGTACGATCTGCAGATATTTGTTCAGGGTGTTCTGGATATTTTCTATGTTAATACAAAATAAATATCTATGTAATGTACTGTATTAGGGATATCAGTTATCTAGTCCATAACACAAGCTCTGCTTGGCTTGGGGCTAGATAATAATGTGTAAACTGTGTCCAACATCAAAAAATAAAATAAAAATAAATATATATTATTGAGAACTGGTGAAAACCAAGGTGAAAAGAAGCCCATTTAAGGCTCTGTCTACCCTTTCGGGAAAAAAGGCGTGTGTCTATGTATGTATGTATGTAAATATATATATACAAGGTGTATCGTAATTCCCCTATAAGCCCGAGGGGGGTTTATTTAGACCAAACATTTGAATAATTTTACGTGTGCAAAGGTCCCATACATCGTATTTGAAATTCCCATACAAAAGTAAAACTATTATTATCTGAGGAAGTTTGTGACAACCCTAAGTCTTTGTTTACTACGAGTGGGTACCTATTTGCGTAGGTATCCAGCTGTAACACACACACGCACACTGCTATCGCATGGGACCCACATGCCACACGCACTTGAATCCTTTCACCGCACTGGTTCTTTCTCAATTGGTGGCTAGACCCTTTTTTTAACCTCTGCCTTTAACAACGCATTACCTCATAGGTCATGTCCACATAGGACGCGCCCTATGTGGCATTCCACTGCACCCGCCACCGTGAGACAAAGATGAAACGTCTCATGTGCCTGTAATTTCACCGGCACCCATACCCTTCAAACCGGAACACAGCAATGCGAGTACTACTACTTTGCGGCAGAAATAGGTATGGAGGTAGTACTTCCCCGGACGAACTAATACAAAAAAGCTCTACTACTGCTAAATCAGGTAATAATACTGCTTGTCAGGGACACCATACTTCAAGCAGGTTTCTGACCTAATGCAGGGTAACCGGGAAAGCACCGTTGACACGAAGGTAGTAGGTATTAGTGGTAAGAAATCACGATCAAATCTATCATTTTTAGGTTGATAATACACACTTAGTACTTATGAAAGAACCTATCGAAGTCGAAGTAAAATATCACTGAAGTTTTAACTCATAAAGAAACAACTAGGTACCTCTATCATTTTTAGGTTGATAATACACACTTAGTACCTATGAAAGAACCTATCGAAGTCGAAGTAAAATATCACTGAAGTTTTAACTCATAAAGAAACAACTAGGTAACCGATTTTGATCAAATTAACCACGCAGTGTGGAAAACACTACCGTCGTCTGTCTTTCCTGAAAACTATAATCTGGGTCTCTTCAAGTCAAGAGTGAATAGGTGCCTTCTAGACCTTTGTGCTTCATCTTCGGCCACATCGTCACTTACCAACAGGTGAGATCGTGGTCAAACAAAGGTCTATCAATGTTAAAAAAAAAAAAAAAAAAAAAACTTATTATAAGCTAGAACCAACCTGCGGTTTCACTCGCATAAGTCTTGATCCTGTGGGAACATCTAAATAAAATTTAAAACTATTCCAGTGGTCCAGCTATCGCAGTTCTTAAATTTCATCCAACCCTTAGAAAATTTTGCATTTATAATATTACATACATACACACATACGTAAACTCACGCCTGTTTCCCAGAGAAGTAGGCAGAGACCATGTGTTTCCACTTGCTACGATCCTGGCATACCTGTTTTGCTTGATTCACTCACATCACATTCTTCATATATGCTCATTGGTTAAGGGCGCTCTTGGCCTGGCCATGCTCCAGATCGACCCTGATCTAGTCTGAATACCTTCACCGAGGTCTCCCCCTTCCAACTGTCCCATTCATGCTCATCTTATGAACTAGTTTCGTCAATATACTATCATTCATCCTTTAACCAATAACCCAAACCATCCAAGCATATCTTTCTCAATCCTTGTCACTATACACGTGCTCTTTCATTTTACAATGCTTTCTTAACACACAGCTTCTTATTCTATCTCTCAAAGTCCACCATACATACTTCTCAAACCTCTCATCTTCAGTGCATTTATTTTACTTTCATGTTTATTCTGCCTTAGCAACTTTCGCTACCACCATACATTAGTTTTGGCACTAACACTCCTCTATGCACATCCAGTCGTGCCTTTTTGGATACGTTCCGGCTGATAATAAGGCGTTAAGTTCACCTGGTTTCCAGAATTTACTCTCATTTAAATATCATCTTCATGCTTGCCATCTCTTGTAATCAAAGTTCCCAAATGTACAAACTTTTTCATGTTACACTTGTTGTTAATAGTAGTGTGATTTAATTCTATTTCTTTAAATATAGTTGCACATGACATTTACGTTGACATATCATCATACACCTCTGCGAGGCACAATTAATCCTTTTACCATACTGGTTCTTTCACCATTGGTCACTAGGCCCCTTTCAGGGATACTATATCTCAAGCTGGTCAGTGAACCAAGAAAGAGCCCGTGACACGAAGTAGTAGTAGTTAGTAGTTACCGGTTAGTTAGTGGTTACATAGCCATCAAATACAAATACACGTTATTCCACATGTCACATGATGTCGAACGTGTTTAATGAATAGTATTTAGTAATCAAGGATATTAAGTAATCATCTTGGCTTACTGACATTACACGTTATATGTATATATATAATGAAATTCACTTAGGTACAATGTGAAAGAAAGCACCATCTTTTCGTAAATTCGATGTTCCAGACCTTGATTTACAGCAGAAAATGTAACGATTCGGAATTTTAGTATTTGTAGCACTGTCACACTTTTTACTCTATGCGTCACACGATCGATTCAGTCTGACAGAGCAATCGGCCCATCATGATACAATTTTATTACTAGCAAAAGCAAAACATGCTTGGTGAGGGCTAGCAAGCTTCTTTTCCTTGATTTTTTATATTTAAACACAGACATGAATTTAAATTACTATGTTAAATTACAACGGATAGTTTTTAAAACAGTTAGTAAAACAGTTTTACTAACGCGTATGCCCAAATGAAATTGTGCATAGCCAGAGGGGAACGCCTTTACTTGATGTCGTCCCCCGCCGCGACCTCCTCGTGTCTCTCTCGTGTGACGTCCAGCGGCGGCCGTGTTGCTCCAAGATATTACTAGCTAGGCTTGCAAGGGCTTCCAAGTTATTTTTACTAGTTTTTTCATGTGTGAACTTATCTAGACATGAATTTAAATTACTATGTGATATTACAAATCTAGAGGTGTGATAGTTTTTCGTAAAAAGTTGCATGCCTACCATAGGTTGTGGGATACGTGATCACGATAAATTAACAAAAGCATTTCCCAGTTTGAACTCGTTTACTCCTTTTCAAGAAAAGTCGTGTCATGAGTGTCCGACCTGTGTCGTGGGATTTTCCTATTCAAATCCTATTTGATTGGCAAAAGAATAAAAAAAAAAAATATAGCTAGGTATAATTTTTTCAACGCGATATTCTGTTCACTATATATAGCGCTAAGTATTACTTTACCTACCATCGTTTAGCATCAACATAACTTAACACACCCAACACATACCTACATAGTTCTGATCCCTACTAGGATCCCCTGTGTCGTGGGATAATCATGCCTGAAATAAAAAAAAAACTATAAATTTTAATGACTAATCTAGTTTTTTGGCACTTAGGATCATGATTTTTGGTTTTTGACAATAACAGTGAATGACAGATATATATAATACATTGTATATTTCGAGGCCAGAACCGTCATGGATTATGTAGGTTAGTAGGAAGACGGGAGCTAAGTAAAGCGTTTTTTCCTTTTCTTTCCTTTCGTCTCTTGACTTGCCAGCCCATAGTTTTATGAAATTATTGTAAGCTTTGAACAAAATTCTAATTCAATTTTCCCAAGAACTAATCATCTCATGAGTTGTTGTAAAGTAAGGTTGTACCTGGGGTACTAAAAATTTTCTTGTTTTTTTCCTATACTCTAAGTTTCCGTGTTTACCCCCTCTCTCTCCAGCCTACTACTACCTTTTACTAATCTAAAATATCATAGTTATCCACAAAATGATCTCTATGCTATCCTCGAAAAGTGGGGCGGTTCCGCAACTCCCCCTTTACAGAGAGCGTTCAACCCTTCCCCTCATCCCTAGCCGCCCTTAAATCCTTTAAATGACCCTTGGTGGTAGGCAAAGTAAGTTCTTACCAAAAAGTTATCGATACTATTCATTTATCGACTTGAGTGCTGGAAGTCCCTAGAACGGATGTTACTGTCAATTTTGTGACATAACATGATGTTTGTACACAGAAAGCATCTATGTATGTATAAAGATTTTTGATGTGTTGCTGTTTATAGATGTGTGCGTTTATAGCGATAGAACGACTGGTTACAAAAGTGTGCATTAAAGTGTAAGTGAGTGCGTGAAGCCCCCCCCAAATATTTCTGAATAAATATGTATCGGTTGACAGCTCTATGGCGTCTCCCCTCCGGTACGGAGGCCTGCGTTGCTCGATGGATATATATGAATTTTATGCGAGATTTATGTCAATATGATGTCAATGCAGAACTTCACAAAACGTAAAAGCCATCCACTGCGCTTGGAAGATTTCTTCTTCCGTGCTCCACTGTGCCTCCACTCCACTCATGGAGGAATTATTCCTCCACGAACACCCCAAACATTCACTCCACAAAAAAAAAGCTACAGATTTGAGTGAATTGACCTCTGTTCTATGACATTTTGACGTAGCCAAGGTCAAATCGAAATTGTAATTTTTGATCTTCCATGCCCGGTAATTGTTGAGGTTTTAGTAATTGATTTTAGTTTGGTTAAAATATAAAAACCTATTATGGCTTTAAATAAACTGGCCATTGACGCCCTTAACTTGTCTGAAAAGCGTGTGTTGATAAGGTAAGTAATTTATTTGTATTTAACTGATAGAACCTAACTCCATTGAGAATGTACTATTTTAAATCATTATTTAATGTTCTAGAGTGGATTTCAACGTCCCACTAAAAGACGGTGTAATCACGAACAACCAGCGTATAGTAGCTGCTCTAGATACTGTGAAATATGCCCTTGAGAAAGGTGCTAAGTCCGTTGTCCTCATGTCTCACTTGGGCAGGCCTGATGGACAGGCAAACCCAAAGTACACACTGAAACCTGTCGCGGAAGAGCTGAAGAAACTCCTGAGCAGGTAATGTATCTATTTCAGTGAAATTAAAAATACAGACTGCTGTTTTACTTGCAGATTGTCTAAAAATCAATGCACAGCCTTTGGAAGACAACTGCCTTTATATATAGTACTAGAAGTGCCTCGCGGTGTTACCCGCATAGGTCTCGATCCCGTTGGAATATCGGGATAAAAATGTGCCTATGTGTTATTCTGGGAGTCAAGCTATCTCCATTACAAATTTCATCCAAATCCGTCGAGCCGTTTCAGGGTGAAGAAGTAACAAACACACTCGCACACTCACAAACTTTAACATTTATAATATTAGGAGGTAGGAGGATAGGGTTACACTATAAAAGGAATTTCCGAGTGATTAACTTTGTCTAAAATAAGATTTTTGTTAAAAATTAATTTTTACGAAACACACCTGGCAGGTGAAGATTATCCACTAGTATTTTTGTTTTTGTTTTATAACTGCATTTCATCTGAATTCCCATTTTTCAGAGATATCACATTCCTCGCTGATTGTGTTGGGGCTGAAGTAGAGGCAGCTTGTGCAGACCCACCCGTAGGCTCAGTGATTCTGCTAGAGAACCTCCGCTTCCATGTTGAGGAGGAAGGCAAGGGAATCGATGCCAGTGGAGCTAAGGTGAAAGCTGATCCCGAGAAGGTAAAGGCATTCCGGGCTAGCCTGAGGAAGCTCGGAGACCTTTATATCAATGATGCTTTTGGTAAGACATTACATTTCATTTTTTTTTTTGCTTGAAAGTTCACACAACATGATCTAGCCCCAAGCTAAGCAAAGCTTGAAATTCCAAATAACATGTTCATGAAAGGAGCCTTTAAAGATGCACTGACACCTTTCACTACACTGGTTGTTTCACCATATGCCACTAAGCCCGTTTTAGGGTCATCATACCTCCTCAACCTGTTCACTGACCTAACTCGGGATCAGAACGAACCAGTGACAGTGACATGATGCACAAACGAGTTGTAGTGAACAGAAAGGACAGGATGTCTATTCCCATTTGTCTTCCCAAGCCCCAAAGGCCATACCATGCCCTTACCTGCTGGTCTTCCTGGTATTTAATCAAAATAGAATAACATTTATCTTTATTTAGCACTTGAAATTTTGTTAATAGACAATTTATAATTGTAGGCACAGCCCACAGAGCTCACAGCTCTATGATGGGAGAAGGCTTCGAGCAGAGAGCCAGTGGATTCCTGCTAAAGAAGGAGCTCCAATACTTTGCCAAGGCTCTGCATGAACCTGAAAGGTATTTTATTTGTTAAATTTATAGGTACATAAGCCTTCAGATGTCCACTGCTGGATGAGGCCTCCCCACACAATGCAATGGGGGGATTTGCCATAACCACCACTCTTGTAGGCACACTGAGCACCATCGCCATAGGATTCATCCGCACACCTTAGAGCCAGGGTGGTACAGGACTGTGCGGTTTTAGAGGAACTTCCTCCCGCGAACACTCAGGTTGTAGAATGATCTCTCCTCCCTGCAGAGGTTTTCCCAAGTGATTACAGTATGGGGTTCTTCAAAAGGGGTGTTTGGAATTTAAATTTTCTCCGTCTCGTCAAGTGGATGTCGTAAAAGCCGACTAAGGGATTACCCGGACTTGTTAGTAAGATTTGCCCTAGCTGCTAGCATACTTAGAATGTGTTATTACTAGAAGAAAGAGTTTGCCAAGTCAGTCATGGGAAGCAAGGGCGGCAATGAGCTCACCACTTATCACATGCAACCCACGGAGAAAAAGGGCCATAGAGTGCTCTGCCTACCCTTTCTGGGAAAAAGGTGTGTGTCTATGTATGTAGCTATTTTGTTTTAATTTCGTAGCTATTTAACAATAGCTATGAAAACAACTGTTCTAAAACACGATGTTTTCTTTAACAGGCTACTACTATAGTAGGCATTTATATACAAGTAATTAATTTTGTAAAAAAAACCCTCAACGCAATGAAACGGCAGAACCGATTTTGATTAAACATAGCTAAGAACAATCCCGAGAAATTAACCTAAAAAAATAAAAAAATAAAATCGGTTCATCCGTTCGGGAGATGCGATGCCACAGACAGATAGACAGACACACACACACACACACACACACACACACACACACACACACACACACACACACACACACACACACACACACACACACACACACACACACACACACACACAGAAAGACACACACACCCACACCCACACACACACACACACACACACACACACACACACACACACACACACACATACACACACAGAGAGACACGTCAAACTTATAACACCCCGTCGTTTTTGCGTCTGGGGTTAAAAACCTACATTGGTTGTTTCCAGGCCTTTCCTTGCAATTCTCGGAGGAGCTAAAGTTGCCGACAAAATCTTGTTGATTGAGAACCTCCTGGACAAAGTCAACGAGATGATCATCGGAGGTGGCATGGCCTACACTTTCCTCAAGGAAACCAAGGGAATGCCTGTATGTACAAATATTTATTATAAATACGAAAGCTTGTACAGTACTACTACGAAAGTAATGGGCCTCGGCAATCTTTGTTTGTGACTGACTGTCGCTGTCACTTGCAATCGCATTGACGACCTCTGTGGCGCGGCGAGCGAAGGTTGGTCTGCGACGCGAAGTTTGGTAGCTTGGGGCTAGATAATGTGGTGTGAATAGTCCAGCATTTTTTTTATATTTTTTTTATTTCTGTTTCGAAAACACAAAGATTGCCGAGGCACATTATGTTTGTCATAGAAATATGAAGTAAGAAGAACTGTTACCCGGGCTGTTTTGTATTGAAACCGATGTCGCCGTCTTTGGCCCCACTACTTTTTACTCTTACAAACTTAAGCAATTTAATTCGTTTACATATGTGTGTTTTGTGGTTCCATGTGTCCTGTATTTTATCTCATGACTTCGATTTTTAAATAAGTAAATAAATAATGCTGGACAGTTCACACAACATTATCTAGCCCCAAGCTAAGCAGAGCTTGTGTTATGGGTACTAGATAACTGATATAGTACTTAATACAATATATCTCGTCATTAAGTCGCTACCCCGACGCCAAGCTGTTTTTTCTCGTTTTCTTCGTTTTTTTTTCATATAAATAAAGGAAGTGGAAAATAACAGAAAAATCACCACGTATCTTTGTCATTTTATCAACAAATTCTATGTATGATTGAAATATTCAACGTCGTAAATACTTGACAGTAAATCCACTCTGATTATCGATTTAAATTATTTTTCAGATCGGCACATCGCTGTATGACGCTGAGGGCGCCAAGATTGTCACTAAGCTCATGGAGAAAGCTGCTAAGAACAATGTAAAGGTCCACCTTCCAGTGGACTTTGTCACCGCCGACAAGTTTGATGAGAATGCACAGGTGATGTAATATACATAACACAACACACAGCAGTCACATACATAGTACTGATCCAACGCTAGGATTCCCTGTGTCGTGGGTATCAGGAACTACGAGTACTATGATACCATAACACCCAGACCCGGATCAAGTATTTGCAGATCATACAAACATTTGTCCCGCAACGGGAATCGAACCCGCAACCTCTCGTACCTCAGCCGGCTACTCGCCCGACGCGCTACAGAGGTTGTTGATGTCAATCTTATCTCACCCATTGTACTTTTAATTGTTATGTTATATACGGAACCCTATATTTTTAGGGTTTCATACCTCAAACGGTACCATCGGAACCATTATATGATCACTCTCGTGCTTGTCTGTCTGTCACAGTCTGTTTTCTCCTAATCTAATAGACGATATAAGTTATAATTTGGTACATATACAGAACTAGCTGACCCGGTCGCGACTTCGTCGGCGCATAGATTACCTAGGTAGCACCCGGAAGCTAAAAGGAACATGGAAAAACGAAGAGGTGTTATAAGTTTGACGTGTCTGTGTGTGTGTGTGTGTGTGTGTGTCTGTCTGTCCCATCGTAGCTCCCGAACGGATTAACCGACTTGTTATTTTTTTGCATGCCAAAATTCACGTCTCTAACTTTAAAAACGTGGGACTTTCATACCAACTTTAACACCCTTTTTCAACACCTTAAGGTGCGAATTTCATTGATATTCATTTCATTAATTTAATTGAAATTGTTTCTTAGTGCGCGCCTACACCTCTTTTATATATATAGATTAGGTGACCCAAACACAGACTTATAGCGTAAATAAAATAGTTCTGATTTTGTTTTGGGTGTTAATTTAGGGGGAAGGGGCAAACCAAAATAATAAAAACAGGTGCATCTTGTGACATATCAAATTAAAGGACTAGTTATGAGAAAAACTTTTTTTTACATCCTCTTATAATGAATAGTTTAACAGATATTTAAGAAAATATACGAAAATCGATCATACCACCTCCCATCTCCGTAATTTCTGAGATAATGGGAGGGGCTTATATCTTAAGTTACCAAGCCTAAAACTTATAGGCTGTTTCCTTTTTGTTGTAGGCTGGTGAATCATCTGTTGAATCCGGCATCCCAGACGGCTGGATGGGTCTTGACGTTGGACCTAAATCCAGGGTACTTTTTGCTGACCCCATCGCTAGGGCTAAAGTTATTGTATGGAATGGGTATGTACACAAGTCTTCTCACACCGCGGAGGCAGTTCCGGGCGTTGTGCCCCATACTGCAGTGGTCAGCTCGCCTCCCGTAAAGACGAGAGGATCGTTTGGTTTGGCCCTTGGGCGTCAATGCTAACTGCTCACTGGTGGGCCCTCTGCCTGGCGGTGGTTGGGGTAAGGGGTGGGGGGGGGGGGGGGGGGGGGGGGGCGGTTGGTGATGATGGTTGATGATGGTGTGCTAAGAATACTTTGGTCTTTGTTGTTGTCAATTCAGGGTGTAATTTTGCTCGCAGACCAGCCGGAGTATTTGAATTTGAAAAGTTTGCTGGAGGCACCAGGGCTCTAATGGACGACGTTGTGAAGGCTACAGCTAATGGAACAATTTCCATTATTGGTAAGATTTTATAAAATCCTACTAATATTAAAAACGCGAAAGTTTGTAAGTATGGATGGATGGATGGATGTTTGTTACTCTTTCACGTAAAAACTACTGGATGGATTTGGATGAAATTTGGAATGGAGATAACTGGACTCCCGGAATAACACATAGGCACATTTTTATCCCGATATTCCCACGGGATCGAGACTTACGCGGTTGGAACCACGGGGCGCTGCTAGTATTATATATAAGAAAAATTTCTTTAAAATCGCATTTAATATAACCTAGACACAAACAGGACGACGCAAAAGAGGAATGCCCCCTTTCGATGAACCAAAGACATTATAGAGGTTACAGGAAAGCAGTGGATAGAGGCTGCTCAAGACCGTTCGTCGTGGCATTCTATGGGGGAGGCCTATATCCAGCAATTGACTTCTACAGTCTGATGAGGCTGATGATGAGAAGCTCAAAGTTGCGCAGCGGGCTATGGAGAGAGCTATGCTCGGAGTTACACTATTTTTTGGGCGTAGTACTTTTTTATATGGTTGTTTATTATTCTTTTGTATTACTACTACTTGGTTATTACTAGTATTTTAGAGCGGCAGGGGATCTCTTAGGTTTTTAAGGGTTAGTAGGTGTTGTTCAAATAAATAAATAAATAATGCTGGACACAGTTCACACAACATTATCTAGCCCCAAGCTAAGCAGAGCTTGTGTTATGGGTACTAGATATCTGATATACTTAATACAATACATTACATAGATAGTTATTTTTTATTATAGAACACCCTGAACAAATATCTGCAGATCGCACAAATATTTGTTCAAAGCCGGCAATCGGACCCGCAACTTCCTGTGTCGCAGGCGAACCTTCGCCCGCTGCGTCACAGAGGTCGTCCATGCCACAGAGGCTTATGGTGTTTGTAGGGGTTATTAGGGGCTGTAGAGTTTGTAGGTTTTTTTTATATTTTTTTATACTACTTGAATGACGGAACAATCAGATGGCCCACCTGATGTTAAGCGGTAACCTCTGCCTATGATCAGTGCATTACCTCATAGGTCACGTCCACCTAGGACGCACCCTATGTGGCATTGCACTGCGCCCGCCACCCTGAGACATAAAGATGAAAAGTCTCATGTGCCTGTAATTTCACGGCACCCTTTCCCTTCAAACCGGAACACAGTAATGCGAGCACTACTGCTTTGCGGCAGGAATAGGTATGGTGGTAGTACTTCCCCGGACGAACTCTTTCACAAAAAGCTCTACTACTACTAGTACTACTTTTAGTGGTTTGCTCCCAGTTGTCGAGTAAAGCTCATTTGTCTGCTGTTATGTTAATTGCCTCTGTTAATCTGTCCAGGTGGCGGTGACACCGCGACGTGCTTCGCCAAGTGGGGCACGGAGGACAAGGTGTCGCATGTGTCGACCGGCGGCGGCGCCTCGCTCGAACTACTCGAGGGTGAGTCCACATCCATCTCACAAACACATGCATTCACGGCTAAAAACAATGACAGTTTATACGCCATCCAGTTCCTTGAAGGATCCTGCATCAAACCTTTCTCGTAAATGATTCAATTAGTGACATTACGTGGGTTTTGCGTAAATAAATAACCAATGAAAAAATATTTTGGTGACATATCATATTCGTACACCTGTGGTTAAGGATTCACATATATTTCAATTAAAGTATTCAGGAGCGTCCCTCATTCGGCTTTTATATTTTGGTGACGTATCCTATTCGTACACCTGTGGTTAAGGGTTCACATATATTTCAATTAAAGTATTCAGGAGCGTCCCTCATATGGCTTTTATATCTTGGTGACGTGTCCTATTCGTACAGCTGTGATTAAGGGTTCACATATATTTCAATTAAAGTATTCAGGAGCGTCCCTCATACTGCTTTTATATTTTGGTGACGTATCCTATTCGTACACCTGTGGTTAAGGGTTCACATATATTTCAATTAAAGTATTCAGGAGCGTCCCTCATACGGCTTTTATATCTTGGTGACGTTTCCTATTCGTACACCTGTGATTAAGGGTTCACATATATTTCAATTAAAGTATTCAGGAGCGTCCTCATACGGCTTTTATATTTTGGTGGCGTATCCTATTCGTACACCTGTGGTTAAGGGTTCACATATATTTCCATTAAAGTATTCAAGAGCGTCCCTCATACGGCTTTTATATTTTGGTGACGTATCCTATTCGTACACCTGTGGTTAAGGATTCACATAATTATATTTCAATTAAAGTAGTCAGGAGCATACGGCATATTCATACGGCTTTTTGCTGAATGAAGCGGGGCCGACCGCCGGGCAGTGATGCCCAGTTAATGCTTCAAAAATTAACATAGATTTTATATAGAAGGTAACTATCTAGATTGTGAAAACAGGAAAGACCTTTTTAAGTAAATTGTATTAATGCAGACTACAATCTGAAAAATGCTGAAGAATGTTTAGCTGAAAAAGTTTTTTCGTATCTACACCACCACAAGTGGAGCGGGTTATTTTTAAACCAATGATATTTCATTGGTTTCAATAATAAGTAATGCTTGTGAAGTTGTGGCATTTTGAAAAACACCCTCGAAGTTTTCGAAGAGAGAAACATCCATTTGAAACGTTATTTTACTGATGGAAGTTGTTTGAATACATAAGTGTTTTTCTTTACTTTTGAATTTTGTATTTTTTACTTTGACTATTGTATGTTTTTTGAAAGTAGTTAGATTGTTTAGTAAGGGTCGTTCAGCCCAGCAACGCCTGAAAGTTCTGTAGTTCTGATCGCCTGTTCCTTTCATCTCCTCTAGCCAGTCGGAACTCGGAACATAATTATTCCGTACTAGGGTATAAGCTGGATATAGTATGTGCACGTCCTAGATAGACGTGCGCTATGAGCTCCTCTTTGCAATGAGTTTTTTGAGAATATGACCTTGAAATTCAGTGCTTGGGACTTGGTAGTTTTGTTTCATGCTCAATCTGCATTTACTGGATATAAAATAAATATGACTTTTAGAGAAGTAGGTACAGTTTTCGAGACAAGCTTTTATATCATTAATCTTCCGGCAAATCAATTCATATTCGGAACCGGAAATTGATTAAAATGAGCCCAAACAAGTCTACTATTACCCAACGCAAGTACCGTTGTCCACCTTCCGTCTTTATCATCAGACCAGCTCGCTGTTATCAATCACTAACTGAGTGACAAAAAAAAAATACTACTAAATAATATACTGTAATAAATTACTGAGTGACTGACTCACTGATTGACTATCAACGTACATAGTATAGTTGTATTGTAGCACATAGTAGCACTAAGAAAGGAATTACTGAAACTTTCTTCCTAAAGGTAAGCGTCCACAGGCCCGCATCGCACGTATCGGACGCATCGCACGTAACGGATTTTAGTTTGCCTTGTATAAAAACTCATGCAACAGCGTCCACTGATCCGCACCGTACGGACCGCTCATCGGCAATGCCTACTTGCGATGCATACCGATGACGTCATACGGAATGTCGATCAGTGGACGCGCCCCGCGCACTCGCTCCGCATCGTCGGCCATTTGTATTTGACGATCGTCCTGTCAACACGCGTTGTGTTTGCAAAAATCCGAATGAAGGTGGCATCGGCAATCCGATTGCTGATACTCGCGTCGGCAATCCGATCGCTGCCGATACAGTGGACGCAGTCTAATTAATCCGTTTGATGCGATGCATCCGATACGTACGATGCGGGCCTGTGGACGCTTACCTTAAGGAAACTTTTAAGCAGCGCAAAACCTCCATGCGCGCCGTTCCACTGAAGGCCCCGCCACGAGAAGCTATACATTTTGTAAATAAAATTACGTAGTGACAATTCAATCAATAACAAATAATCCCAAATTCCATCAACTCAAAGTAACATACGTTTAATACGAAACTAACGAGCAATTTCACTTGGTCGGGTTATATTTTAGTGTTTACAAAAGTTATAGCTGTTTGTGGCAGGGACTTTAAATATTATATTGCCATCGGAACTACGCATGTTGATCGGTTAATGGGAAGTTATTGAAAATTATATTACTCGATTAAATTGTTAGATATGTAGTTAGACCGCTGTAAAACATAAACATTGTAGTAACTTACCATTAAGGTGGTTGCTTTCGCTTGTGGCGCAAAATTCAATTTTTTTCGTGTTTTTTGCTGATCACAGCTCATCTGCACTTCTTCAGATAGCGAAAACTATGTTGCCGGTAATTATATGACCTAACACACAAGTTTTAATTTAAAGTATCACATCAAGCACAATGATAGCCAAACTAATGATATTTATGTGATACTTTAAATTAAAACTTGTGTGTTAGGTCATATTATTACCGGCAACATAGTTTTCGCTATCTGAAGAGGTCTTGATGAGCTGTGAAAAACACGAAAAATTTTGAATTTTGCGCCCCAAGCGCAAGCAACCACCTTAATTTTTAATATTTGTTTTCAGGTAAAGTCCTTCCTGGCGTGGCGGCACTCTCGGACGCGTAGAAAATATAGTATTCATAAAATAAGTAAAAATGTACAAGTAGTTCCTAGTTTACTATTCGTTACTAAGTAAAATGTGAAAATCAATCAATTATGTGCATAGAGAGAAGTGTATAGCTTGTTAGAAAAGTTGTGTATCGAATATCGTATTTATGAACGTGAATATTACAATATTGTTAATGAAATTTCTGTGTTATTTCTTTGCGTCATTAAACTTCAGCACCGTGAAGCTATATGTCCGTTTTGCTAGCTGCATTTCTGTGAAGTTCTGTAAATTATGGGATTTCATTGGCTGTCTGTTAAATGAAAAAGCGGCCAAGTGCGTGTCGGGCCACGCGCATTGTACCAAACCCTATTTCAATCTGAACGAGTTTTGCCTTGCTAGTCTAAACCAAACCCGATTTCAACCTGAACTAGTTTTAGCTAGACTAGACCAAACCCGATTTCAACCTGAACTAGTTTTAGCTAGACTAGACCAAACCCGATTCAATCTGAACTAGTTTTGCCTAGACCATACCTGGTTGTAATCTGAACAGGTTTCACCAAAAACAAACCCGATTTCAATCCAATCTAGTGTTGCCTAGACCAAACATGATATCAATCCGATGTAGTTTGGCTAGATTAAACCCGTTTTCAATCCGAACTAGTCTTGCCTAAGCCAAATCCAACTTCAATCCGAACTAGTCCTGCCTAGGACAAACTAGTCAACGCGTGTTAGGATCAACAAGTTCAACCTTTTTTTTTACAAGTTGTTATGACGGATCATGCAGATGCCCCACCTGATGTTTAGCGGTACCCTCAGTTTGAACAGTGCATTATCACATAGGTCACGTCCACCTAGGACGCACCCTATGTGGCATTGCACTGCGCCCGTCACCCTAAGACATAAAGATGAAAAGTCTCATGTGTCTGTAATTTCACCGGCACCCTTCAAACCGAAACACAGCAATGCGAGCACTACTGCTTTGCGGTAGTTTTAGGTATGGTGATTGTTCTTCCCCGGATGAACTCTTTCACAAAAAAAAGCTCTACTAACTACTACTCTACAGCCTATAGGCAAAATCAAATTGTCTTGATTTATAGAATAGGTAGTTAGGTTTTTGTTGTTTCAACTACCAAGAGAACAAAATATGTATGAAAAAAACATACTAAACACTGATTTCAATAAAAACTAGTTTGGTCTGAAATCTGTAAATCCTTGAAAAAATATAATCTGGTAGCAGAATAATAAATAAATAATGCTGGACAGTCCACACAACATTATCTAGCCCCAAGCTAAGCAGAGCTTGTTTTATGGGTACTAGATATTTAATACAATACATTAACTAGATAGATATTTTTATTATTCATAGAAAATACCCCGAACACCCTGCATCGAACCCGCAACCTCCTGCGTCGCAGGCGAACCTTCGCCCGCCGCGCCACAGAGGTCGTAAATAACACCAATAATTTTATTTTGCAACTGACTCCAGTTTATTTTTTTCTAAAACTACATTGATCAAATAAGTAATATGGATGAGCCACGTAAAAAATACATTTGGAAAACTGAGGTGAGATAATGTCATTGGTATATCCACTGACCCGTGTAAGGGTGCAATTCCCTTTTCATTTCTACACCACCCCTATATCTCGAATGGCAAAACCAACGTGAACTTTATTGGTATTTATTTACTAAACAGTTTGTTTTGCTTCCGCAATGAACTTAACCCATTGTTTCTAGAGCTCATTAGTAAATAATTTTAAGTCTAAACATATTTGTTTAAGGTCGCTTTTACAACAAAGAGATACACCTGTAGAAAACGAGGTGGGATATCGATCGTATTTATGCGCAAGCGTAACAAAGACAGTTTCCAAAAACTCATTACACTTCCTTAGAAGTCTTGTGAAATAAAAATCAAGACAAATTGACGTGACGACAATGATAACTCTCTTCAATATCTTATTCATTGTGATTACGGGACCCTAACAACTCAATATTGTGCCTATCAATTTCTAATTTAGGCTGAACTTTGGTCCAATTGGCGAGGGTTCGCGCATGCCCCCGGGACCTCTAGCTATACACCTACGTGGCTATAATTCCTATAGAACCAGTGATGTAAAGGACATCGCGGCCGGTGTGGCCCGGCACGGCCAAATATGTATAGAAAAATAATTGTATTAATCGAAATAAACCTACGATAAGTTAGCGATCCCGTATTAAAAGTAAATTGTGTAGTGCATAATAGTTGTCATAGAAAGTTCGTTATTAGAGGTGAGTTCTTTACCATTCATGATCTGTTGTTTGTTTTTAAAGTGTCAGCGGGATGAATGGTTCAAATCCCATTGATACTTTTTTTTAGATACAGCGCTTTATTTAACTGCTTTGGTTTTGGCTTTTGCATGCACTTTTGTTTCATTAAACTTTCATTGAAGGTAGCTTGTGAATCTTATCACTTGCGAGCGTTTTCCATCCACTTAATCGACGATGAAATCAATAGTGGGATGTTCCGTGAATGGTATCTATTTGTCGTAGATTACTTAGACCTTACTCACCTGTTGGGCCTGCGTTTTTGATTACATGAACATATACCTAATTTTGGGCTGGCACAAATACTTGGAATTTTAGGGAACCGTATAACAAAAGATACCAACGGAACAATTACAGGATTACTCCCGTGTCTGTCTGACTTATATCCGTCTGTCTTAGCATATTTTATTTATTATATTATTTATTTTATACGTTGGTCTAGCTGATCCAATCCTTGCGGCGGTTATTAGGAGGTTATTTGGGTGGTTATTTCTAATTGTGGTCATTAAGGTGGTCGCTTTTCCATACAAACGTATTAGCACAAATATGGGCAAACAGAGTATAATTTTACACTGAAATGACTGTTGTTGGCTTTTATATTGGTCATTATTTGCGTCAACACATATTTGGTTGAAGAAAACAGTGGATTAATAGCGAAAATAACATCGAAATTTTAGTTCATTTATGTCAGTGTGTGAGTGTACACTGACAGTGTAACACACATAGCCGCAGATTAGACAACAGTTACAAGTCTCTTACACGCGACGTTGTCAGCTCGTGACTTACGCCGGCTAAGCGCTGTTGCCGCTTCGATCTGTCATATCATAATTAGCTTGGATAGATAATATTAGAAAAACAAACATTTAGGATTGGACATGTGTATGCGAATCAGCCAGACAGCCGGAGGCCGCCATGCATTGCAAGGTCTCTACATATGAACTTTGTATAAATAATGGGAGAAAATTAAATTACAAACAACTAGACAGAAATTACAGATAAATATAATATTATCTTAATTACGTAAAAAATTAATTAAATGCAAACTACTAGCTGATCATAATTACCTATATATTTACGCACAAGGTTTTTTGAACTGAGACCTCACGAATACACACGGTTTAGGTAGGTTACCTTATTTATTTCGAAAAAATATCTATGTACATCCACATGTGGTTCGAAAAGTTAGACCTTCAACGTCGTTCAAATTCCTAGAAACGGGAGGTCAACAAAGAATGTTATACACTGGTTGTTGTTTTATAGAGTAGGTACCTACAAGTTTCAAGATTCATAAATTTTAGACTTTTACCAGTATCTGTATCATAAAAGCTACAAACGTAAAAAAAACAGCGTTGTAGGATTAGTGGAAGTACCCTAGAGGTTTTGTTTTATTACATTTTTGATTTACCCTAACATCTCAAAAACTAAAATAGTTTTGAGATGTCGAAGCGAGGAACTTTCATATGACACCACATTTGATCTGATATTCTTACTTTTTTTTACCTCCTCTTGGACCCCAATATCTCAACAACCCCCCGACCGATATAGCTCATAACCTTACCAACAAATTGTACCAATACTATCACCTCCCAATCAAATTTCATGAAGATCGGATTAACGGTTCGGAAGTTATGCTCGGACAAACATACATACATACATACAAATGCCAATTCTTCCAAGTTGAATCAGAGAACTCGCTTCGCTCGTTCAATATTTAAAAAAAAAACATAGTATTGCCTTGTTTCAGTCGAAGTCAGTTCTGTGTAGGTAGGTGAAACTACAATCTTCAAACAAATTCGTTGAAATGATTCCTAGGGGTCTTATTCATTATAATTGCGAGTTAGGGTCTTCGGAAGATTCAGATATGCAGGCCCAGGGTGGGTATTGAACATTTTGCCTCCTGCTTAGAAGACAAGAGTTCATCTTACTATGACATGTTATGTCTGTTCGTGTATGTCACAGCCACTTTTTTCCGAAACTATAGGATCTATGCTGTTGAAACTTGGTAAGTAGATGTATTCTGTGAACCGCATTCAGATTTTCACAAAAAAATAGAAAAAAACAAAAAAAAATGGGGGTTCAGTTCTAAGTATTAGTACTTAGTACTTTAAACTCAATTTTTTTTTTCATCAAACCCGTTGGTGTGGGGTATCTATGGATAGGTCTTCAAAAATGATATTGAGGTTTCTAATATAACTTTTTTCTAAACTGAATAGTTTGCACGACAGACACTTCCAAAGTGGTAAATATAAGATTTGTGACATTTAATATTATGATTCCTTATTATTATTCACTATTATTTTACCTTGTTTCGTTGCCATAATTATTATTATTGAATTATATTGTAAGAATAAATACTATTAAACCGTAGGTTAGAAACTAACATTATTATTAAAATTGCATGCTAACTAATGGCGAAATATGCTGGTCCTAAGATTAAATAATCTTATATATATTTTTTCATCCTCTTGTACCATATTTCATGCAATAAATTATTTATTATTTATTTATTAAAAAGTCCCCCCCCCCCCCCCCCCCCCCTCCAACCCCGTAACTTCTAAAATAAGAGAATGATAAAACTAAAAAAAAATGTACATTACCATGTAAACTTCCAACGAAAATTGGTTTGAACGAGATCTAGTTGGTAGTTTTTTTTTAACACGTCATAAATCGTAAACCATCCAAGAACTTTGATATTATGTTACTTGCTGCTACGGAACCCTTCATGGGCGAGTCTGACTCGCACTTGGCCACTTTTTTTTTAATTTCCATAATATTATTTGCATGCAATTCATATCAGCCGGCCTAGCCAAATGACATTCGCTTCGAAGCGATTCCATTCCTTTCTAGGCGCTAGTCCAGATGGTACGTTCCTAAGCACTTATTTATTACTAGTAGGTAATTGTGTTTATACTGTACTAGCCATTTCACCGCAGCTTGGCAAACAAACAAAACAACAAAGTTTACATATTTACAGGTAATTAATTTTGTAAAAATTAAAAAAAACCCGAACGAAATAAAACGGCTGAACCGATTTTGATCCAACAAAGCTAAGAACACTCCCGACAAATACACCTATCAAACAAAAACAAAAAACGATTTCGGTTCATCCGTTCGGGAGCCACGTTGGGACATACAGACACACACACACACACAGACACGTCAAACTTATAACACCCCTTCGTTTTTCGTCAGGGGTTACAAAATACAAAATAATAGTGAAGATAAATAAAAAAACATAAAAAAGATAAATATTTTATACATAGTGTAATCCAAATTAACAATCTTTTTTTTTAAGGAGAATTAGCCTTTTTGAAATACAATCCTTTCCCTCATTGTCTCGCAAGTCGCAAAGGCCTCGAAATTAAAAAAAATATAATAAATTTTTATTGAATGAGTTATCCTCTTTTTTAACCCCCGACGAAAAACGAAGGGGCATTATAAGTTTGACGTGTCTGTGTGTGTGTGTGTGTCTGTCTGTCCCATCGTAGCTCCCAAACGGATGAACCGAAATCGTTTTTTTTTGTTTGAAAGGTGTATTTTTCAGGAGTGTTCTTAGCTTTGTTTGATCAAAATCGGTTCAGCCATTCAGCGTTGGGGTTTTTTTTTTATTTTTACAAAATTAATTACTAACTCAACTATAATCTGGACCTCTTCAAGGCTAGAGTGAATAGGTGCCTTCTAGACCTTTGTGCTCCATCTTCGGCCGCATCGTCACTTACCAACAGGTGAGATCGTGCACAAACCAAGGCCTATCAATGTTAAAAAAAAAAAAAAAAAAAAAAACTTGTTGAAAATAGGGTCAACTGCGGATTTCCTCAATGAAGAATTGTTACTTCGTCGGCTTTATTTCTCAAACTCAAGACATCACAATAATGGAAATGGAGCGCGACGAATTATTCCCATTTGTCACACTGATCTGTCCCCCCTAAGGTGACAGTTAGAACAAAAAAGTTGGATCTGTCCCCCTGTTGCGTGATTGGGTGATGGCTGGTACATTTGCGTGTAATTTTAATTTTTATTTTAGATTATTGTATGGAACCCTTCGTGCTAGAGTCCGACTAGCACTTGGCAGTTTTTTTTTATTTTTTATGATACGAATTGGCAAACTAGCCTACGGCCTGATGTGAAGTGGTCACCGTCGCTTATAGACACCGGCAACACCGGGGGTAATTGTCGATGCGCTGCCTACCCTGAAGGAATTTATAACCATTTTTCATGAAATAAAACATGTCGTACGTAACCAAGCGGGAAAACCTCAGATGGAAGCTCATTCCATAGTTTGTAGGCACAGAATAAATAATAGTACTTTATGGGGAAGAAATGATCTCGAGAAACGAGTCGTTCGAGAAACCCAGGGTTCTATGATGTGCGGATGAGCTTTGTCACGGTGCCGGGAAGAGCGATGGTAAAATCTCGATGCGAGGATGAGATCGGAAAGCTCGTCAGAACATTCGCCGTTGTAGAGGCGGTAGAACACGCAAAGAGATCAGATAGCTCTGCGTTGGCTAAGCGGTTCTAGAGTATCGGAGAGCTTGGGGTCACCGATGATGCTAATGGCTCTTCTCTGTAAGGAGTCAAAACGAAGCAGCTGGTACTTGGGTGCCCCGTGCCATAGATGGGAACAGTTTCTACGTGCGGCCTTACTTGTGCTTTGTAAAGCAATAGCCATTGATGCGGCGTAAAATAAAGTTTCTATGTGCATTATATTATGGGGGAGGCCTATGCCCAGCCGTGGACTTCAGTTGATGATCTATCAATAAAAGCTGAAAGTAAATAAATCTTTAGAAAAAAAAAAAACAAGTGCGAGTCGGACTCGCCCATGAAGGGTTCCGTAGCAGCAAGTAACATAACATAAAAGTTCTTGGATGGTTTACAACTTATGATATATTAAAAAAAACTACGTACTCTCTCGTACGATCTCTTTCAAAACAACTTTCGTTGGAAGTTTACATCATAAGTGTACATCATATTTTTTTTTTAGTTTTATCATTCTCTCTCGCGCAAACTATTCAGTTTAGAAAAAAATTATATTAGAAACCTCAATATCATTTTTGAAGACCTATCCATTGATACCCCACACTGGTTTGATGAAAAAAAAATGTGTTTCAGTTTTAAGTATGGGGAACCCCAAAAACTTATTGTTTTTTTCTATTTTTGTGTGAAAATTATCTTCGGAAAAAAGTGGCTGTGACATACACGGACAGACAGACATACATGACGAATCCATAAGGGTTCCGTATTTTTTTTTTCGGAACCCTGAAAAACGACTTCATAGCTAGGAATTTATACCCAATACAACATAAATACATACATAGACACACGCCTTTTTCCCCGAAAGAGTAAGCAGAGCCTCTCATGTGCCTCTTTTCACTGTGGGTTGCACCATCGTGGGAAATACACGTGACAAGTGGTGAGCTCATCGCCGCCATTGCTTCCCACGACTGACTCTGCTAATGCTTTCTTCCAGTATAATACATTCCTTAAATAAGCTAGCAGTCAGGACAAATCTTATACTAACGAATCTCACAAACAAGTCCGGGTATAAGACTTAATAAAATTAGTGTGCTGATGAAAATGAGCCTAAACACAGCCAGTCTAATATTATCCATCGAGGAGTTCCGCTGTCCACGTTCCGTCTCCATCATCAGATCAGCTCGCTTTCACCATAGTATTGTACTGTCATCGGAACTAGATAGGTACGAGTATGCCAAATTTCAGCTCAATCGGATATCGCAGGAGACACCATTGTTGCCACCCGTGAAATATAGTAGTAGTAGAGCTTTTTTGTGTAAGAGTTCGTCCGGGGAAGTACTACCACCATACCTATTTCTGCCGCAAAGCAGTAGTACTCGCATTGCTGTGTTCCGGTTTGAAGGTTAAGGGTGCCGGTGAAATTACAGGCACATGAGACGTTTCACCTTTATGTCTCAGGGTGGCGGGCGCAGTGCAATGCCACATAGGGCGCGTCCTAGGTGGACGTGACCTATGAGGTAATGCACTGTTCATAGGCAGAGGTTACCGCTTAACATCAGGTGGGCCATCAGCATGTTCCGTCATTCTAGTAGTATAAAAAAAAAAAACATTCTGAATGCAAATGCTTGACTTGTTGCTGAAAATACCGAAATTGATATATGTGTGCCTATAATATTTGAGGAGTTCCCTCAATCTTCATGGATTCCATCATCAGAAAAACATTTTAATGAAAATGGCACCAATCTGGAAGTATATCATGTATTTTTTTTTCCTAATCGTTACGAAATTGGTATGAGCTAACAAACATAATAAAAAAACTCTGGAATTGATAACCTCCTCCATTTTTTGAGGTCGGTTAAGAATCGAGTACCTACTTTTTGATTTGAAATAAGGACACACCACAACACTCACTTCACAAACATAATATTGGCTGAAGCAGAATCAGTGTATTTTGTAGATCATTACAAAAACATTTATAAAAAAAAAATAGTCTGGTATCGAACCCAGTACTGTGGTTTTAGGGTCGAGAGATCTAGTAACTGGTTCACAAAAAAAAAGTAAAATAAAAATATAAAAAATATAGGCAGTATAGAATCGAACGCAGTAACGTGGGTTCAGAAGTTCTGAGTCGACAGTCCAAGCCGCTAGTCCAACCATTTTGAAATTCGCGCGCCGAAATTAGCTTATAGTTCTAATACAATAATATCCTTGACTGTGTGCGTGAGTAGGCTTTCATATTGCTCGGAATTTGCTCGGCACAAGTATGTTAAAACTAGAGACTAAAATAACCTGAAATATAGCTAGGTACATAGCAAATAAACCACCATTTGCGTGAACGTTAGTGTTATGACATAATATGCACATTTTAATTCATAAATACATAAAATACTTCAAAATTTGGCTACAGCGCCATCTATTGACGCTGTTGTGCCTAGCTGACCACGAGGAACAACCTTAAGGGCCACAATTAGAAAATACTACTTCTTGAAATGACCTCTCGTTGCTACCTAGGTATAACGTAAATAAACGAAAACGTTTGTTATGTTCATTCTGTGACGTAAGCATCAAATGAAAGGGACCGATTATGTGAGGAATACATTTTGTACAGGGGTTTAACATGCATCGTTTAAAAGTTACTAAATAAAATAAATTATAATCGAACAATCCTCCTGAAACCAAAGCAAATGGGGCTAAAATTAAGAAAAATATAGATTTGAATTCCTATTTTAAACATAGGGCCTCACTCATAGTTTACGGGAAAACCTGAATGAAAAGTTTTAAAAACCTACGGGAAATGGTTAACATATTCGTGAAGAGAAATTTGTAAATATTAAATACGATGTTTAATTTCACCTAGAAACAATGATCAAAATAAAAAACTAGTCTTAGTCTGATCTTTAATTGCACACTAGGAATAAGAGCCGATACCCGAGTTAATACTTATATATACCTTATCTATCTACCTTCCTAAATTATCAAACTGCAGTATTAACGTTCAGACCACCATTGCAACAGGTATTGTAGCGATACCTAATACAAAATCATAAAACATGAGTAAACTGAGTAATTTACAGAGTTAGTAAACCGTAAACTACAAAATCTGTTCGTAGTCCCACGAAGCGAACTGGCGAAAAACTAACAGTCTCAAATAACCTGTCAATTTCAGGTATGGTTTCAGTGGTCTTGTTTCAAAGATAACTTTCCCAGTTACCCGCGCTTTGATAGACTCTATAATATTCTTATAAGTAATAGGAATTTCAATATTGAAATAACCACGGAATAAATCTGATCGGAGGAAACAAATACTTTGAGGTTTGATTATGATAGGTATAATATAAGTTCTTGATATGTTAAATTGGTTCTTTAAAAGCTTTTAAAGAAATATGGGAAAAATACGTTTCAAGCATAGCGTGTCCTGTCAACATTTAACTTTTGACTACCTACCGAAAGTTTTTAAGTTCCCTTTTTCTATGCATCAGCTTCTCCTTGTTCTCAAGCCGATTTTCAACCTAATAGTAAGAAGGATGATTCAATCACGCCAAGACGTGTTTGTTACCTGCTGATTTTTCTAGTCGCGTTTGGTCGCGTTGGAACAGGAGTAATTTTAGATTATAAGGCGATTCAAAATGATCCTTGTGATTTCAATGAATAATTTTTTTTTGACTGACTTTTACTTTTAATCTTAAATTTTGAGTTTTTTTGCAGAACCACTGCTCTTTTACGATATCAATCTATATTTATAGGAAGGTCCCCCTATCGATGGACCAACGATATTTTAAAGGTTACAGGATGTTAGTGGCTGATGGTGACTCAAGACCCTTGGTCGTGGCATTCTATGGGGAGGCCTATGTCCAGCGGTAGACTTCTATAGGCTCTATATTCTGGCTCTACCGTGGATTTTGCTTTTGTCCTAAGTAAGCTAGAGACAACTGTAGGTAGAGACGTTAACCCTGTGGCTCTAAAGTCTGAAAAAAGGGGCAAAGAAGGAAGTAGAGAAAGTATCCCTTTCGTCAGTTTAAGCTCTATATTCAAAATAATTTAGAAATGATTTTGTTTTATAATACACTTTTCTAATAAAAGTAATCAAGAAATGCACTAAAAAGATTAATATAATACATAAGCTGAACCGTAAGCTGATCAACATGAGCCTAAAAACGGTCAGTCTGCTATTAAGGAGATCCGTTGCCCACCTTCCGTCTTCATCATCAGATCAGCTTGCTATCGCCATAATATTGTATTATCATCAAAAACCAAGGTCTATGCAAAGTTTTAGAATCTTTCATCGACAAAAAGACAAATAGAGCATCTCATATTTGATTTCAGACAAATAAACAAGCAAAAACGAGAAATTAAAGAAAAGTCTCTTAAAACTGTCAGACTCTTCTCTACCATCTAGTCTAGTTGGTAGAGACTGTCTAACAAATGTAGCAAACACATCCATCAGCACGTACCTACACATAAATACTCGTCTGTTATTCCGGACCGGGCTGGGAAAACTCGTTAGCCTCGCAAAGGCAGCAATTTTCACTAACAATAGCCTACCAACAGCATTTCACGGAGGTTACGTGCATTATGCATTTCGTGTTGAAAAATGAGACGTGAGTTGTGCAGGTCACGGGCACGCAGGGGGCAACTGGCGAGCCACCCTCTATGCCCCCGTAGATTTATGTCTCGCTCGGAGGCTGTGAACGCTTATTAGATTTATCGCTCTTAATTTTGAATTAAAGAACGGTTTTGTTGAGCGGTTGTGTTGAGCAGGATTTTGTTTGTAAATTGCTGTTGGTTTATTGTTGTTAAATGTTCCATTGTCGTATTTAAACTCATTAATTTATCTTGGTAGGGTATGTTTAAAATATTTCATCATTTACATTTACGTACTTTTACATTCTTTGCAGAGTTATGTCTAGTTATTTGTTGCAATAATATCTTCTTTCACTCCACATAATTTTCAATACCTTCTTCTCCTACTTCCTACACCTAACTGCCAATACCTTCTTCTTTCACTACACCTAACTGCCAATACTTTCTTCCTCCACTCCATCTAACTGTTAATACCATCTTCTTACACTACACCTAACTGCCAATACCTTCTTCCTCCATTTCACCTAACTGCCAATACCTTCTTCCTCCACTCCGTCTAACTGTTAATACCATCTTCTTGCACTACACCTAACTGCCAATACCTTCTTCCTCCACTTCACCTTACTGCCAATACCTTCTTCCTCCACTCCATCTAACTGTTAATACCATCTTCTTGCACTACACCTAACTGCCAATACCTTCTTCCTCCACTTCACCTAACTGCCAATACCTTCTTTCTCCATTCCACCTAACTGTTAATACCTTCTTCTTGCACTACACCTAACTGCCAATACCTTCTTCCTCCACTCCACCTAACTGTTAATACCTTCTTCTTGCACTACACCTAACTGGCAATACCTTCTTCCTCCAGTACATTTAACTATTAATACCTTCTTCTTCCACTCCAACTAACTGTTAATACCTTCTTCTTGCACTACATCTAACTGCCAATACCTTCTTCCTCCAGTACATCTAAGTGTTACTACCTTCTTCTTTCACTCCACCTAACAGCCAATACATTCTTCCTCCACTTCACCTAACTGCCATTACCTTTTTCTTCCACTTCACCAATAACGCCTGCCAATAACTATTTGTGCTTTTGCCATAAACTGTAGCTGAACTAGCGTACGTAGATACAAGTGAGTGAGTTTAAAATCATGTTTCGTTCACCAGTAAACATCGCTAGAAACCAACCATGCCGGACTGGCCGTGGCTCGTTCTAGCTGCGATGTTCGGGGCGCTCTCAGCGCTGGCAGTTCCACTGGCTCTGTTCCTGTACTACGTACAAATGTTCGACAAGAAGCCGAACTTAGAAAACGAGTTCAGTTTGCCGGTCACTTTACCGCCGGTAAGTTATAACTATAACTTTCTAGAAAACAATAGAACAAACTATTGGACCAGCTGCAATGTTCGGCGCTGCAGTTGCACTGGCGTTCTTCTGCTGCAAAACGAGTGGTCGACAAGAAGCCAAAGTTTTAAAACGAGTCAAGTTTGTCAGTCACTTCACCGCCAGTAAGTTTAACCTACATAAACTTCCAGAACTCTGTCTGGAACTAGTATGGCTGGCCATTTGGCTGCGAGTTCTCAGGCAACTTTAAGTTTAACTTAAAGCTCCTATTTGGCAAGAGTTTGGAGATTGAAGGCGAAGACGCGCGGGTATAATGAGGAAGCTGCATTTTCTACCTTCTTCTTTTTTACCTTTCTATTTTCTTTCATCTTTTTTTTTTTTCATTTTCTACTTTTTTTTACCTAGGTATATATTTACACCCTACTGCTTTTTAGGTTTTAGGTAATGATCCAAATTTGGATATTATCAAAATCCCCGCTGCCGTACCAGAGATGGGTTCTTGGAGTTTCTGGATGTTTTTTCCCAAAAAAAACTCACCAGTTGGATTTTCCTGTTGGGGTTTTTGGGAATTACCCGAATAAATAGGTGCCTACTTGTACTACTTCAGTTCACTGTTAGCAGTCACTATCATCAGCCGGTAGACGTCTTGGTGTTAAGTACTCAGATGGATGCTGCTGGCCATCCTCTGGCCATCATCCTTACTCCACTTTTACGACATCCACGGGAGATGCAGGTGTAAATTTTTAGGACAAACCACGGTTGAGCAATATTGGTACTTTTATCTGCACTCGCATTTGTATTGCAAACGCTGTTATTATGTTACCTAACTACTTCGTAGAGTCCGTTCGTTGAGCTCTCGTATGTAACCTACTTGAGAGTTTAATAGATGCGATCGAAGTTATTGATGGTTAGTTCATGCACGGTAGGCTAGCTATAGCTAGTCATCTAGGCACCTCAATAATTGCTCAAGCAAGCACGGTTACAAAGTAGACGCGCAAAATATGAATTGATTCACCTACGAGTATAAGGTAACCTAATAACTCAAGTTGACTTGTTGAACGACCTTTTCAGATCACCCTCTCACGAATACGTAGTAGGTAATAGGTATCTGTTTACGTCTACCCATAGGTATAGCTATACCAAGTAAGCTGATACCATTTCACGTAGATGAAATAAAACGATGTGCCATCAGTTTTACGACCAGAAAAATTGCAAAAATATGTAAAATACACATCGTAAAAAGTTAGGTATATCCTTTGTATAGTTACTGAAGATCGTTACCAGTAAAAATCTTATCGCGAGGAGTTTACTATAAATCAGTGATCTTTTAAACAGAATAAGTATTGCCTATTCGATCATAAAAAAGATTTTGTGCAGGTAATATAATAATAGGTACTTTCCCACAATTTTCACCATGGGTCGCGCACAATCGCAGGCTATTAGACGTGACGAAACTATTGGTATTTTTGAGGCTATTCAATCTCTATTGCCTGTCTCTACCGAGCTAAGCCAAATATTAGTTGACAAAACAATCAGTAACCCCGGGGAAACTTGGTTACACCGATGTCTGTCATTAAGTGCGGACAGGCCTGTCCTAAATTGAGCCCTTTAATCACTTGATTGCCCCAATTCCGCCTCAAATATAATTAAATAGAACGTAGTTAAATGTCCTTTGATAGCGTGTTCTATTACTCAATTCCGCCGGGCAATGTTTCTTCAATAAAATGCGGAAAAGATAAATGCGTTTCATAAAATGCTAGTAGGTATTCGAACACGTTACGACTTTCGGTCTTTATTAAATATCTTTGACGATTGGTGGTTCTTTTTCGCGTGAGCTAAGATGGGTAAGCCATGTTTAATCGGTAACGCGTGTTTATTGCCACGCAGTTATTAGGTATGTGCCTCTCGCTAGATAGTATTATGTTCCTTGGTATGTGCTCTGCATGTAGAATGGGGAGTCTAAATCGACAATAGTAGATCATAAATTTTACTTTCCGTTACGAGTTCCTTCGCAGTTTCGGAGAGTAAATAACCTACATACAAACTATATACAGCGTCGGCGAATAACATTGCGATGTGATATTTCCCATGAGGCAAAGAAGGCAATTTTCTCGACCCACGAGTATGTTTCAATAGGTAATAAATATAGTCTTCCTAGATTAGAACTGTGGTACAGAAACGTTACACCTATTTGAACAGGAAATTCTGAACGAGCTCACAAAAGGAGCAGGCAGCACGCCAGAGGGAGCCCTTAACGCAATGCTGCAGTTCATATTCCAACAAAGCACAGCTGACACACGATGGCTTAGGCGCCGTATGGCTACGGAACTAGCAGAGCTTCTGGCCAAGACGTCTTCTGGAAAGATCTTCGAATCTCTCACGGTAAGAATAACTGCTTTATTCATCAATATCAGCCACCATCGTTGATGTTTATGATTATGACTTGCCCCGTGTTGGGCGCCAAATCAGTACATTGTGTTTTCTCGATCAATATAGTTACACAAATAATGGTTCATAAAAAAACTAAATATTCGACTTTTAATAGAGCATAAATTTTTTTTAGGCGCAGAAAAACTTTTAATTGCACCTGTTTTATGTTGGACTGTGACAAGCCCTGCCCGTGTTGAGTTTCAAATCGTACCAAGTTTTGGCGCCCAACACCGAACTGGTTGCATACTTACCTATAATATGGAGTTTTTTTTATAAGTAAAGCCACTAAGATAATATACACAATTTAATATATTTCAATTGGCGCAGAACAAGCAGGTAGCTGGTGTTGTTAAACAACGGATAGCCCATGTGGTTTTCCAATAAAATTAATTACTGTGAAAATGGTAAACGAGCTTTAGAATTTAGATTATCGGAAGCGGCGGCAATAATCAACATCATTAGGCAGCTTTATGCTATACCTACACTTGTAGGCATTGTAGTTAGAAGTTGAAATGAAATGCCTTCGGCTGTACAGCGTAATTCGTTGGTGAGGACACAAAATTTACATAATTATATTGTCCCCACTTGCGATACCTAATCTGAATTCCAAAGCTTGTTATTTTAGGGTGAGGTACTCCTTGAACATACTCCCTCCTCGCTAAACATTTTATCGAAATACATTTTACAACGAAGATGTTTTGTTGCGGAACTTTGAAGGATTCTAACGTAACATTGTTTAGGCACAAAAACTTCATTAGGTAGTAGGTAGGTAATCAAATTCATAACTTCGTATGTTTCAATGTTGTACTTCTCTGGGATTATAAAGTTTTCGATCTGAATATAATTTAATTAATCTGGCTTAGCTTCAACATCAAACAATTTTAAACTCGTAATGATAAACTCAGTATGTGTAATAACAAATATTCAGGTTTGAAATGCTCCAATTAGCGTGGTGTTATTCAGCGCTTGTGGATTGTGGTTAATCCGCTTACGGTTCACAGCCATCGGAGTGGAAACGGCGTAAACAGCAAATACTGATTCATTAGACCGGGGCTTTATGTAGCCAGGAGGGTGGATGAAGGCAGTCCAATCACATACTAAAACATTAAAAAAACACAAGCGTATTGCTTAAAAACACCGCCACATCATATCATGAGCACACAATAGGAACACATGCCTATGGGTCTACAGCAGCTGATCATTAGTCACAAGACGTACAATGCTGGCATAGGCCTACCCTAGCCTCCTTCATCCACTGTCTTCCCGCAACCAATACCTACACCTACAATGTCATCGGTACATCGACAGTCTATATTACATACATATTGCATCTTTCAGAGGATTCAATCAACATGTTTAGTTTACACTTGACTTGTTGAATAAGAGCTTTCAGCTCTTTGAAGCTCCTAATTGTCCGACGAAGCGAAAGCCTCGAAAATAAAATTTATATGAAAAAATAAATTCATAATGGCGTAGCCAATTTCGCCGAAATGTATATTGAGGAATCTACTAGAGTTCGTTATATCTCTGATTGCTTTGGTATTATCATGATCGTTTCGTATATCAAAATATGAAAATTACTCGTATGTTTTCTATTATTTTGAGCGCGTGATTACAGTATTTATCCTCAATCGTTACATGTTTTGTAAATTAATTTATTGTAACCTTCGGTTACTTATTAATTATAATGGTTTTGTTATTTATGCTATAGGGTGGTGGGGTTGAACGTTTGGCGCCTGTAATTTTGTCTAACGTCTCTGGAAAAGTGACGAGGTTAAATATGTATGGACATGAGCGCATCTTTAGCGAGGGAAGATGTTAAGATGGCGGGATGATCTCCACTCTTAATTAGGTATACATGGGACGTCCCCGGCCCTCTAATGAAAGAGAAGAGTACGGGGGGCTTTAGCTAGGTTCATATTGTTGTGTCGGGGTGTGGGTGGCGCGCCAGAACGCAATCGGTTACGTTTATTATCTATGAATAGATTCACATTAGTAGGTTGTGTTGTGTTGTGGCGCGTCAACGTAACCGATTGGGTTCTATCGCGCCACGACACACCCCGACACAGCAATATGAACCTGGCTTTTTCCCTGCACTCTTAGAGCATTTATAATGTTTTAAGCCTGCACTAGGAAGATTGCTACTACTCCAGCTACTACTACTTGGGCTTACTCCAGCCAGTTCAGTATAAGATGCGCGAATATGTTCCGCAGAGGGAAAACATAACAGACTTTACTTTTTGCTAACGCTCGACTTTGCGATTTTTTTCCCTCATCTATTTGCGTATCGTGGGCCTTAGATGAGTACGGATAATTATCCAATAAATATCTACTTATTAATCTTTTGGTATAGACAGCCTATGATTTGAACTTTCTTTACTCCAGCTTCGCTCCCTAGAAGTAGGCACGGAGTTCCCCAGCATCACGAACCTTCGTCTCCTGAGCGGCGAGCTGGAAGATGACGGAGCAAGACTGAGGTCGCTTGACCTGAACTTCGACCTGGCGTATGATGGCAACTTCAGGATTGATGTTGATGCTGTGATGCTGCTTGGGAAGATTGCCAATATTTCTATTACAGGTAGATACTTTATCATCGTCATCATTTATCAGCCGTTACACGTCCACAGTTGGACGAGGCCTCCCTCATAGAATGCAATTTTGGGATTTGTCATAATTGCCACGCTTGGCAGGCGGATTAGGGATCGCAGTATTGGTGTTGAGTAGGTACTCAGGTGGATGCTGCTGCCCATCCTCTGGTGCAATCTCTTAGTTGGCCTTTACGACAGCCACGGAGGAGACGCGGCCGTATTTTATTAGTATGGACACAGCACGGCACGATATAATAATACAATTTTTTTTCAAAACTACCAGCTTTATTTCGTGGTAGGCACGTAGTTTCTGAAAGACAACGGAGCAAGACTGAGGTTACTTGACCTGAACTTTGACGGCGTATGGCAGCAACTTCAAATTGATATCGACAGCTGCGATGCCGCTAGGGAAGATCGACAATATATTTATATTACTTTACCATGTGTTTCATGTAATGTATGAATGTATGTATTAGTTTATTTTATATTTCAGGCAGTAATTTAAGTACTTATTTATTACTTTCTCACTCATTTATTCAAAATCTCGTAAAAATTATATTTTTCACTATAAAGGAATACTATCTTCAAAAAATAAATAGTATAAAAAACATTATAGTAAAAATTTAGCAAAACTAATATGACAAAAATAAAAATTGTTACTTTCTTAAACTTATCCAATATTTCCCTTCTTGTGCACTACCGATACAAATTTTTTCCGCAATACACCAAGGTTATCTGGAAGAGAATGCTTTCTAGCATTAAGTTCGCCTTTGTACTTCTTTGATTTATGTGCAATAAATAATTTTCTATCTATCTATCAATGTAAGAAACATAAATTGTGTGATTTTACCTAAGTAATTTGGCTGACCTCATCACGGCAATCGCTAATGAAACTAATGACGCTAATGGCACTTTATATTGCTATTAGTTTTAAGTCCTGCTTGCATTGCCTACATCCATAAAAGCTAAGTACACCGATGCATGTACTAGCTATACAACCGCATTTTACAAGTTTTTATTCAGGTTTCAGTTATATTTGCTAGTTTTTTGCCTATCAAGTACCGATGACAATATTATGGTGACGCTAGCTGATCTGATGATGGAGGAAGGTAGACAACGGAACTGTCTGTCTGTGGTGTACAAATATGGTGCTAGAATTTTCGACCACTTCCCGATATCCGATTGAGCTGAAATTTGGCTTGTTTGTCAAGTTCAACAAGACAGTTAGCTGATCTGATGATAGAGGCGGAAGCTGGACAACGGAACCACTCGATGATTAATAGTAGCCTGGCATTGTTTGGGCACATTTTGATCAACTCACGGTTCCGACCACTAATAAGTATAAGAAAACCTTGTTTTGAAAAAATATTTTTCAACTTTGCACGTTTTTTTCATCACAGTGATCAAAGTTTCTAGATTTATAATAAATAAATAAGAAATAAATAAATATTGCTGGACAGTTCACACAACATTATCTAGCCCCAAGCTAAGCAGAGATTGTGTTATGGGGATAACTGATATACCTACTTAATACAATTCATTACGTGGATAGTTTTTTAAAAAATTATAATTAGAAAATATCCAGAACACCCTGAACAAATATCTGCAGATCGTACAATGCAATTTATGCTTTAATTGTTTCTACAGTGGAAAGCCTAAGCGGCAACGTACGTGTGATGTTTCGACGGAATCCATACACACACTGGGCTCTAGCCTTCGAGACCCTACCTAAGCTCGAGCTCCGAGTGCGGGGAAGGTTCCAAGGGAGGCAGCTCAAACCCAGACTAGCATCACTAGTCGCAGCGCACATAAGGAGGGCAGTCGCACAAAGGCATACTTTGCCAAACTATAAAATACGGTAAGACACTAGGAATAGAGTTGAAATTTATTTTATTATGGGGCTATTGAATATTGCTGGTTATATATTCATAATTCAACCTTACCTCATTCCAGTTACAAGCCATTCTTTCCTAAATCTGAGCCTGGTAGCACGGACGGTGAAGACGGGCCAACTCCTCAAGGGAAGCTCACTGTTCGACTGGTAGAAATAACGAGGCTGCAGTGTTCGGGCGCCAATGGAACTGTGCGGGCTGCTATGGCTGTAGATTCACATGGATGGGTGAGAGGAAAGCCAACCTTATTTCGTAACAGTTAGTCATAGTTTACCCAAATCAAAGGCTGGTAGCGCAGGTGGTAAAGGCAGGTTCTAAGAACACCTCCGTGGAGCAATAATCAATAATCAATAATCATTTATTTGGTAAGAGTAACGTACACAGCTTTGGGCGAATAGCCGGCTTTTCATTACCCGCTGCAGGAAAAAATAATGTTTTCATAATCTGCAACAGAGTTTGTGTTTTTCTTTTCATAGAACTTGTAGTTCCTTATAGCCACGACTCAGGTGTCAGTCTGGAACATGGAAGAACGAGGTTTTAAAACAAATAGTAGATTTGGCTAGTGTTCCAACAAGTAATTGCGCTGGGGCTAATATGTAGATTGATGTAGATGAGAACAGTGTAAGAATTGAAACACGTATGACGAGGTAATATTGTTGCCATAAGTGTTTCTGGGGCCATAACCTGTTTTTAAAATTACTTTTAAACATTATTTTTTCGAGGACTTTCTTGTATATACTTCGTCCTCTTTGGTCTAGGGCGGCATCGTTAGTATGAAAATCCATCACGAAGGGAGTTTCACTATGAAATTAGTTTGGGTTGTCATACTAGCTATAAGTGGTACGTACTACCTACTAAGCAACCAGGCGACGATGTTCCCACGTTTGTGGTGCCAGGCTTGCTAGCCTCGGTAGTGATGTACTATTACTTTGCAGGTTTCCCTGAGACGAGGCGTGCTAGTACTTGACATGGTACTACCCGCAGTGTGCGGACCGTTAGGACTAGTTTGCTGCCAAGGAGTAGGAGCGGTGCTGGTCGATACTGTGGTGCCCATGTCGCCGGCGTACCGGGCCGACTTACGGCGGGACGACGTCGTGCTGGCCATAGATAATAAACCTATCAATAACGTGGCTCAGGTGAGATCAACATCAGACGTCCACTGCTGGACATAACTAGGCCTCCGTCATGTCACGATTAATGATCTCGAAAATTCTTCCAACCTTACAATGTCCATCGATTGAGTGCCTGGCGGCATATTCCGGTTCGTGGTCGCCACTCGACATCAGGTGGGATCAGATTGACGACCTCTGTGGCTCTGTAGCCGGCCGAGATGCGAGAGCTTGCGGGTTCGATTCCCGCTGCGGGACAAATATTTGTATTATCTGCAGGTATTCCAGGTTTGGATGTCGTGGTGGCATGTTACTGGTAGTCCACGACAATCCCTCGGGAATCCCAGTGTGGGATCAAGAATGTATGTAACTGTTGGGTGTCATGTTGTCGGCACGGTCTAGCAAATTTAGTTTTTTATTTATCTACTTTAATGACGGAACAAGCAAATGCCCCATCTGATGTTAAGCGATATCCTCTGCTTTTAACAATACATTACCTCATAGGTCACGTCCAGCTAGGACGCATCCTATGCGGCATTGCACTGCGCCCGCCACCCTGGACATAAAGATGAAAAGTCCCAAGTGCCTGCAATTTCACCGGCACCCTTCAAAAAGAAACAGCAATGCGAGCACTACTGCTTTGCGGCAGAAATAGATATGGAGGTAGTACTTCCCCGGACGAAATCTCACAAAAAGGCTCTACTTGCTCTATGGCCATGTTTTTGTGTATAAAACGCGATAACGACGAAAATCTTGAGTTTTAACCCCGGCGCAAAAACGACGGGGTGTTATAAGTTTGACGTGGTTGTGTGTGTGTGTGTCTGTGTGTGTATCTGTTTGTGTGCCTGTGTGTGTGTCTGTCTGTGGCATCGTAGCTCCCGAACGGATGAACTCTTTTTTGTTTGTTTTTGTTTTAAAGGTTAATTAGTCGTGAGTGTTCTTAGCTATGTTTGATCAAAATCGGTTCAGCCGTTTCAAAGCGTCGAGGGTTTTTTTAATTTTTACAAAAAAAAATACTTTGTTATATCCGTCTCTTTGGTCCATCAGGTGGGTAAACTCCTTCGTTCTGTCGAGCGTCGGTCGGTGACGGTGCGCGTGCGGCGCGGCGGAGCGGGCGCGGGCTCGGGCGGCGCGGCGCGCAGGGACGAGCTCACGACCGAGCCTAAGAAGATGAAGACTAATTTCTCATTCAGACGGGTTTCTGAAGTAATGGAGGGGGTTCGACTGCAGAGCATGCGAGCAACCGCTTCCAAAACTAATCAGGTGCGTGACCTATGATTAGTTCACGACCAGTACAAGATACAAGATTTTATTCATAAAATATTATTTTACATGTCAATAAGATATACCTAAAAATAAAATTATACACTTATACTTATATATAATTATACAGTAGACCAGAGTTCTAGACCAATAAAAAAAGAACTGATGTAACGACGTAGTACTATTTACTTTTTGTTTTTTGTTTTATTTTTTAACTATCTGAATGACAGAACAAACAGATGGCCAGGTCACGTCCACCTAGGACGCATCCTATATGGCATTGCACTGCGCCCGCCACCCTTAGACATAAAGATGAAAGTCTCAAGTGCCTGTAATTTCACCAGTACCCATATCCGTAACACAGCAAAGCGAGCACTACTGCTTTGCGGCAGAAATAGGTATGGTGGTAGTACTTCCCCGGACGAACACTCACAAAAAATCTCTACTACTAACAAAAGTAACGTTCAGACGACCTCTGTAGCGCGTCGGGCGAGTAGCCGGCTGAGACGCGAAAGGTTGCAGGTTCAATTCCTGCTGCGGGACAAATGTTTGTATGATCTGCAAATATTTGTTCCTGCACTGGGTGTAATGGTACCATAGTACTCGTAGTTCCTGATACCCACGACACAGGGAATCCTAGTCTGGGATCATGACTGTATGTGACTGTTGGGTTTTATGTTAAGTGTACCAATATGGTAATCATAATACTTTGTTAGCAGTCATCCGACGCGGACTCACCATCGAAAACAGCAGAAACTCCCGAACCTTCAGCTGAGTCGCCCTCCAAACCCAAAACAGAAGCACGACAGTCCAAAAACAGCGAATCCTCTCCATCCAACTTCGGTCTTCGAAAACGGCGCTGCTCAGTCGAAAACAAGTCTTCCGATAGTTCCGCCGGAAGCACCCCACCCGCCTCCGGCGAGAGCACGCCTTCACGTCAAGCAAACGTCAACAAAACTGTCAAGCACGACATACCCATCATAAGAACCGACTCCTCAGAATGTAAGGAGAAATTTGAATCAATACTCGACGAACACGAGCAGATATTTGAAACTGGCGGCCCCAGACAGACGGAACATGTAGAGATTTGCCAGATGTATTGGACGAAGGGCATTCAGCTCAAACCTATCATACATTTCGACGAAGAAACAGAGTTCAAACTGAACGAGAATCATAAGTATTTGAACATAAATGTGTGGGTGACCGTTCCGGGCGAGAGGGATGAGGTTTTGTTGGGGTACCTGAATATACCGCTGGCGGCCTTGCTGGCCGAGTGTCAGGACTCGACGGTGCCGCATCATATGAAGAGATACCAGTTTCTGCCGCCAGATGTCGATATTAAATTTAGGTAAGCCTTTCAGTTTTAATCTACTGATTGCATAGACAATTTACTTCCTAGAAGATCTGTTATGCAGCCAAAAAGCTGACTTCTATGTAGCCTAGTTAAATTGGCCGTACTGTGAGGGTAGGATCAGACTCGTCCGAACGGTACAGCATTTCCTGTAACTGATCCCTATAGTATAGTCAGCTTGTTTGTCACCTTATAATATACAAAATGAAAAAAAGGAAAAGTAAATTTTTTCACTACTGGCTTGCCATGATGGACTGCATTTAATATCCATCAATCTGGAGTTAATGGATATTTGATTCTAAACTTTCAACCTCATTTACTCCATCGCCATATAAGACGATAGAAAATTGGTATACTTTTACACTCGTATTTATAGACAAGTCAAAGTAATTACTTAAGCAAAAGTAATTACTTGAGCAACTATTTTTATTGCATAGTTAAGAAATCGGTCGAAGTAAGAACTGTCAAAAGTTAGAATTCTTAATCAAGTAATAGTAACCACTTTCGTTACTTAAGCAACGCTTATTACTCGGTTCGGAGCTTTTTGACAGTGTTTAGTAAGTAACGTATTACTCAACTATAGAATAAAATTTTGTACTGAAGAATTCTAGCTTCAAGTAATGACTTCATTAAGAAATTACTTAGCAACAAGTAATTACTTGTTTATAAATTTGAGTGTAAGAAATCGATCGTTTGATACCATACCATACCATAGATAAATATACCGAGAAGCGGTCGATCCAAAAAAAATGCATTTTGACATAACGCCCCGGTCAAAGTTGTTTTTTTGTATGTATGTTGGTTTTTAAGGTATTTATGTTGCTATGGGCTTATTGTTTAGGGTTTGCACATTTCCCAATAAGCCTGAAATAAAGATATTGATTGATTGATAACACCATACACTAACTGGTCTTCATAATTTTCGTCTCTTTCAGCAAAAGCCACAAGCTATCGGCTCACGCTGGCTTCGAGCCATGCCTCTGTTTCGGCGACGCGCTGGTCTGGTGGGAGTGGGAGGGAGTGGGGGGGAACAGACCTGCTCCGCGGCCGAGTGGCGCGGACAAAGCGCCCGCGAAACCACCGAAGCCGAGCCGAGCGAGCCACGACTTTGTACGAACGCACTTCCACAGATCCACGCAGTGTGACTTCTGTAATAAGAAGGTTAGTTTATATAAGATCATCGTGACCATGATAACCATGATAGTTTGATTATAACAAAAAATATGGTAAACACGCATAAGACCGATCGCCATGGCATTCTATGGAGAGGCCTGTAGGAGTTTTGTAGACTGATGATGATGATGATGATGAGTAGATGAGGGACGATTGCTCTTTTTTTTTGCTGCTTGAATTACTGTACAAGCAAATTGCCCACCTGATGTTAAGCGGTAACCTCTGCCATTAAAAATACATTACCTCATGGGTCACACGTCACGTGCGTCCACCTAGGACGCACCTTATGTGGCATTGCACTGCGCTCGACACCCTGAGACATAAAGATGAGTCTCATGTGCCTGTAATTTCACATGCACCCATACCTTTCAAACCGGAACACAGCACGACACTACAGCTTTACGGCAGAAAGAGGTATGGCGATAGCACTTCCCCGGACGAACTCTTTCACAAAAAAAGTCTACTACTACTTACTAAAAAGATTGATTATCACAAACCCACCCCTTCCTCTAATATGGTAAACACGCATAAGACCGATCGCCATAGCATTCTACTCGTATGGGGAGGCCTATGTAGGAGTTCTGTAGGCTGATGATGATGAGGGACGGATGCTTGTTGCAGATATGGCTAAAGGACGCGATGCAGTGCAGGGACTGCGGCCTGTGCTGCCACAAGAAGTGCGTGACCAAGTGTCAGGAGTCCTCGCCGTGTGCGCCCAAGGACCGAGGTACCACCGACTACATTACAGATATGGCTGAAGGGCGCGATGCAGTGCCGGGACTGCGGCCTGTGAAGCCACAAGAAGTGCGTCACCAAGTGTCAGGAGTCCTCGCCGTGTGCGCCCAAGGACCGAGGTACCACCGACTACATTACAGATATGGCTGAAGGGCGCGAGGCAGTGCCGGGACTGCGGCCTGTGAGGCCACAAGAAGTGCGTCACCAAGTGCCAGGAGTCCTCGCCGTGTGCGCCCAAGGACCGATATACCACCGACTACATTACAGGGTTCTCTACCACAAAACGTACCAACGGAACCATTATAGCATCACTATAATGTAAAGCAGCAGTGCTCGCATTGCTGTGTTCCAGTTTGAAGGGTATGGGTGCCGGTGAAATTACAGGCATATGAGACTTTTCATCGGGTGGCGGGCGCAGTGCAATGCCACATAGGGTGCGTCCTAAGTGGGCGTGACCTATGAGGTAATGCGTTGTTACAGGCAGAGGCTACTATAGTAGTACTGTATGGGACAGTGGGAAGGGGAAGACCTTGGCGAACGTACTCAGACCAGATTGGAGGAGTTCTGGAAAAAGGCCGGGTCAAGAGTACTCTTAACCGACGAGCATGTATGAATAATGTAATGAGATTGAATGAAGCAAAAGAGGTATATCAGGATCGTAGCAAGTGGAAATCTGTGGTCTCTGCCTACCCCTCCGGGAAACAGGCATGAGTTTATGTATGTATGTATGCCACTGTAGTATTATATTATCTGTGGCAGAGGTTACCGCTTAACATCAGGTGGATCTGACAGATCCGACATTCAAGTAAATAACAAAAAACACTCTTGTCTGTAATGTTTGTCGGACATAGCCTATTTTTACAAGCTTTTATTTAACTTCATCTGTTAGTTGGTTAGTAGTTTTGGGACAAATCTTGTAACTGGATTTTGAACCTTTTCCTCCCAACCGATTGAGCTGAAATTTTGCATACACCTTTAGTTCTGGTGACAATACAATATTATGGAGTCTACAGTGAGCTGATCTGTAGATGAAACAGGAAGGTGGACCACGGAAATCCTCGGTGGATAATATATACAGGCCGAGATTGGGCTCATTTTGATCAGCACACGGTTCTGATCACTAGTTTTTTAGAAGCTTGTTTTAGCGCCTGTCACGTACGGAATGCTAACTACCTACATGTATTTTGTGCTACTGAGCAGCAAATAAATGTGGGCATGTAGTAATTGAACAAATTGAACTTGCATCTAGATCTCCTAGCAGGTTATCCTCACATGGAGTTCCGAGGGTATCCTCCAGTATGTATTTTTAGTATATAAAACAGGATTCGGTTAGGAAAAGCATTACACACTGCACCTACATGTAAAAACTGCTGAGATATACCCCTGTGACAAAATACAGACAGACTGACGGACAGACGAACCGACGGCGTATAGGTACATAAGTACAGTTACAGAAGGTTGGCTCCGCAAAATAATTGAAATACATAGCGAGTCTTGCCCCACACAATAAAGTGCAATTCAGGTCGCACAGCGCCAATTATCTACAGCTAAAGTCACCTAGAAGTTACCTCTCTTTCTATCGCGTAACTCTTATCTTTTCTGACTCACTGAAATAACTCGACAAGTCGAGCCCGCCGGGTACTTTTTGCTTCATACCTAAAGTGCCCTAAAGTGCGGAGTGCGCCACGCCTGGTAATATGGCAAAAAAACATACAAATATGACCTTCATTTAAATGAAAAGCGATGTTTCTAGGAAGTTTATAATGTGAAGTGGTCATGAAACATCTTGTTTTCCACTGCCAAGACTCGTGTGAGTGATGTGACGTTTCCTCAAACTGTGCGAAATCGTCGCATGACCTCTGTAAAACGGACTTGGTCATCTCATTGCTTGCAAACAAAAGATTGTTAAACAGATACATACATACCAAACTCACACCTGTTTCTCGGAGGGGTCGAAGGTACCACGGATTTCCACTTGCTAAGATCCTAACATACCTTAGGCGACCTATGTGGCGCGGCGGGCGGGGGGTCGCCTGCCACGCTGGAGGTTGCGGGTTCGATTCCCGTCTCGGAACAAATATTTGTGCGATCTGCAGATCTATGTAATGTATTGTATTAAGTATATCAGTTATCTAGTACCCATAACACAAGCTCTGCTTAGCTTGGGGCTAGAATCTAGCCGCTAGATAAAGGTGGTGTGAACTGTCCAGCATTATTTATTTATTTATTTATACCTACTTACCTCTTTTGTTTCGTTCACTCTCAAAACATTCTTCATTATGTGTTTTTAACCCCCGACGCAATAAGTTTGACGTGTGTGTGTGTGTGTGTGTATGTATGTGTGTGTGTGTGTGTCTTTGTCGCCGTTTCATTTCGTTGAGGGTTTTTTTTTATTTTTACAAAATTAATTACTTGTTGAACGCTAAATCCCTGCGACTTGACCCGCATGGGATTTTTCCATATGTTTTTTTTTTTTTTTTTCTATATATATAATTATTTATTCAGAAACAGGTACACAAAAAAAATATTTAGTTACAAAATATTTAGACGAGTGACAGCCCTCTGTACTAGTGTAAACTGTATGACAGCAGGGCAGTACTCTTCCAAACGAATTGCACAAATTGTGTTAGTTAGTAGACGAAACACATAGTTGTTAACCTGTTAAAGGGTTGTTCAAATACTAGATTGTAAATAATGTAATAATAATGTATACAAACTTCGTCACCCCCCTTAGGGGTGATGATTATTTGGAGGATTCATTTGCGAGATTGGACCCCACACGCCACGTACTAACAAATGAGGTTAAATCAATTTCACTTGATTTGTATTTTGGATTGACAGAAACATCCCTGAAAAACAAACCAATTAATTCATCGACAACACAAAGTCGTGTATTTTTAAAACGTTCCAAATTCTTTGACGTGATATATGCATTTTATGTTCGTTTTATATACTGCAAAAGGACTTTAATTTATTCTTGTACGATCTTTCGACGACCTCTTGAAACCGCGCCAAAATATCGTGACGTCGAAATGTGCTAACGACCAATACGGTCGCTGACCTTCGCTGTAATAATATTTTCACGCTTATTAATTTAAAAACTTTTGTATATATTATGTATATCAAACGTAGCAAGGTACCTATCTATTATAAAGTTCGTCTGTGTTGATGGATTTCATACAAATACTACCTACCTATCTATCTTTAGAATGTATGGATGATGAAATGAAAAAAAAAGAAATATATTTATATGACAATCACACAAAAAACACAGAACAGACAGAATATAAAACGATAGCGTAGATACAACAAAAATATATGAAAGCATAACAAAAGAAAACAAAACATTTATAATATCTACAGACTTAATTTAAAATTATAAACAATAAATAAATAGTCCGCTCTATGCGATAAGGTGAGAAGCCAAACAGGCCTGGTCTCAGCATAATGCTGCTCCATATGCAAAACAATATGAAGCAGCGCTGTTTTTCGGACGGGGCCAAGAAAGAGTGACTTCACGGAAGGATAAAAAACAAAAACATATAAGTTAAGATTACAAAAATAAAAATAAATATTGGTACTTAATAAAAAAGGAATGAACAGATATCCCCGATACATGTCGTAGTTATTACGTAAAGATTGTACTCAATACCTAACGTGCAAATAATGATCATCAGCCGATAGTCGTCCATTGCTGGACGAGGCCTCCCCCTTAGAATGCAAAGGAGGGATTTTCCATAATCTTCACGCTCGGATTGGTAATCGCATTACTGGTGTTAGCTGCTGCCCATTCCCTGGTATAATCCCTTAATCGGCTTTTACGACATCCACAGGAGGAGACGGAGGGGTCTATTCTTAAGCCGGATCACGTACATATAGCTTACTAGACGACCCGCGCGCGACTTCGTCCGCGCATAGTTTGGAAAAATCCCCGGCGCGGCGTGCAGACAACAATTTAAACATCAACAACCACCCCGTGAAACGACTTTTGAAACGACACCACACTCAAGTTTTTCAATTTGGGGGTCCCATTTGACCCTTGAGGTCCTGAAAATATTTTGATTTCAACAATGACACAGAGAAACGACCTTTGAAATGACACCATATTCAAGTTTTTCAATTTAGGGGCCCCATTTGAACCTTGAGGTCCTGAAAATATTTTGATTTCAACAATGACACAGAGAAACGACCTTTGAAATGACACCATATTCAAGTTTTTCAATTTAGGGGCCCCATTTGACCCTTGAGGTCCTGAAAATATTTTGATTTCAACAATGACACAGAGAAACGACCTTTGAAATGACACCATATTCAAGTTTTTCAATTTAGGGGCCCCATTTGAACCTTGATGTCCTGAAAATATTTTGATCTCTATGACTACACTGTGAAACTAACTTTTAAATAGTCAAAATACGCTGAAATCTGGCTAAAACGTAAGGTGTATTTATTTACATACAAAACGTTCCCGTGGCTTTTTCAGCAAAACTTTCAGGTACTACTGAAACTTATTTTTGCTATTTTTATATAAGGAATCTACCTGTGAATTTTCAAGTATCTACTACTAACGGTTTCCGTAATACGAAGCATTTTAGTTTTACATTAAAAGCCGTTTTGGACCCCTTACAGGGTGAATTTTTCAAAATCCTTTCTTAGTACACCCCTACACCCAAAAATGAGTACATCCTCCAAATTTAATGTATCTAGGTCCAGCGGTTTAGGCTGTGCTTTGCAAAACGCAAAGTGTATACATTAAAAGCCCTTTATGGACCCCTAAGGGAGCGAATTATCCAAATTCCTTATTAAGTACACTTTTACACCCTAAAAGGACTACACTCTCCAAATTTCAAGTCTCTACGACCAGCGGTTTAGGCTGTGCGTTGTAAAAACTAAAGTTTTTTGATTTTTTTTCAAAGAAAACGTTTCCCTGTCGTTTTTCAGGAAAATTTCAGGTATCGCTGAAATACGTGTTTGTTAATTTTATTTAAGGAATCTCCATGTAAAATTTCATGGTTCTACTACTAACGGTTTCCGAAATACAGAGCATTTTTGTTTTACGTTAGAACCACATTTTGAACCCCTTAGCATGCGAATTTTCAAAATTCCTTTCTTAGGACAACCCTACGCATCGAGACGAACACACCCTCCAAATTTCAAGTCTCTACGACCAGCGGTTTAGGCTGTGCGTGGGACCTCGGTCAGTCAGTCAGTCAGGACAAAGCCTTTTATATATTAGATAAATCAAATACCTACTTATTGATGTGCCTAGGAATAAGTTACCTCTGATGCACATGGATCCTGATTAGTATAGTTCATTAGTTATCATCATCAGCCTAACAGAAGTCCACTGCTTGGCACAGGCCTCCCCGATAGAATAACACGACGAACGGTCTCAAGCCACCTCCATCCACCGTCTCCTATGCCCGAGAGGGGGGTTTTCCTACACTGCGTCGACCTGTTTATCCCTTCGTGGTCGCCACTCGAGAACCTTTATTCGCAACGATGGCAAATACCCTCATTGTATTTTATGGGGGAGACCTTTTCCAGCTTTCGAAATCAAACGGCTCATTTTTTTTATACAATTTTTTTTTTTATTTTTTTTTATTATACTACTTGAATGACTGAACTAGCAAGAGGCCCACCTGATGTTAAGCGGTAACCTCTGCCTATGAACAGTGCATTACTTCATAGGTCACGTCCACCTAGGACGTACCCTATGTGGCATTGCACTGCGCCCGCCACCCTGAGACATAGATGAAAAGTCTCATGTGCCTGTAATTTCACCGGCACCCTTACCCTTCAAACCGGAACACAGCAATGCGAGCACTACTGCTTTGCAGCAGAAATAGGTATGGTGGTAGTACTTCCCCGGACGAACTCTTTCACAAAAAAGCTCTACTACTACTAACTTGAATGACGGAACAATCAGATGGCCCACCTGATGTTAAGCGGTAACCTCTGCCTATGAACAATGCATTACCTCATAAGTCACGTCCAGCTACGACACGCCCTATGTGGCATTGCACTGCGCCCGCCACCCTGAGACATAAAGATGAAAAGTCTCATGTGCCTGTTATTTTACTGGTACCCTTACCCTTCAAAGTTCAAACCGGAACACAGCAATGCGAGCACTACTGCTTTGCGGCAGAAATATACCCTTCAAAGTTCAAACCGGAACACAGCAATGCGAGCACTACTGCTTTGCGTCAGAAATAGGTATGGTGGTAGTACTTCCCCGGACGAACTCTTTCACAAAAAAGCTCTACTACTACTAAATGATGATGATGATGAATATAGTATCAGATTGATTGCGCATAGTTGCGTATGAGAACGCGGAAGCATAGTGCTCTACTTTTTCACAATGCCAGAACAAAATTTAAGTAATCTGTTTTGTTAACATACGGTTTATGGTATTACGTTCTGCAATAGGGTATAATTTGCAGACGGCTTTATAATATTGGTAAAGTTAATTAGACTAAGGAAATAAAGGTGAAATCGGATGGTGTAGTCGGAGAGATAGTTATATTTGATTGCAAAATAAACTGTTGTTTTACGGACTAGAAATAATATGAGGTAGGTTACGGTGTTTTTTCTCATATAAGGAAGTCGCTGATGTATATGCATTTTTTTTAATTGGTACCGTTGTCGTAAATGTTAATATTAAGTTATGGTACATTTTGTTTCTCTGATCTTCTTTTGTTTTTGAAGACATCTATAAGACCATACTTAATATTATGTTGTACTAAGACATTGTAATCTTATGGACCTTCTGGTGAACAATGGGCAAAAAGCATTTCCCTACACCTGGGCGGACTAGGCGGGTGGACCACGGGCAAAAACCGTACATTTCATTATTTTAAGGCTTACTAAAAATAACATGTTATGATGTAATGTAGGTACCTACCTATCTAGTTGTTGCTATGCCCGGACTTGTTGGTTAATTTTAGTTTGTTAGGATTTGTCCTGCCTGGACTTAGGACTGTGTCATAGGAACTTGACAGGTATGCAAAATTTCAGCTCAATCGCTTGGTTTACAATTCAGTTGCAAGATTTGTCCCACACAGACACAGGGAAGCAAGTTAATTAAAACCTTGTAAAATTTTACCAAAGCGGGAGAGCGATGGCGGCGAGGACCTCGCCACTGCTCTCGTCTATTTTCTGACGAATACAACCCACTATGAAAAGAGGCCGGTTATGGCTATGCCTACCCCTTCTGGGAAAAAGACGTTGGTCTATGTGTAGTTCTACTTTAACTTTTTTTTTTGTTTTTTTTTATACTACTTTAATGACAGAACAAGTAGATGGCCCACCTGATGTTAAGCGGTAACCTCTGCTTATGATCAGTGCATTACCTCATAGGTCACGTCCACCTAGGACGCGCCCTATGTGGCATTGCACTGCGCCCGCCACCCTGAGACATAAAGATGAAAAGTCTCATGTGCCTGTAATTTCACCGGCACCCTTACCCTTCAAACCGGAACACAGCAATGCGAGCACTACTGCTTTGCGGCAGAAATAGGTATGGTGGTAGTACTTCCTCGGACGAAATCTTTCACAAAAAAGCTCTACTAAATAAAAAATTAAATCCCTAAATATCTTTGATTCGAGTTGTGGAGACAAAGCAATCAAGGTTTCTGAGCTATTTCTGTATGTTCCGCATGTTTTTTTTTCCATCCTTACTAATATTATATATGCCAAAGTAACTCTGTCTGTAATGTATTGACGCCTAGGCCGCAAGAAGATAGATTATATCCTGAGGCAGGACATAGGCAGCCTTTCGTCTCAAATAAACTGAAGTGGTGAAAAAAATAACGGAAAATTTTCCGCCAGCGATTTATTCCATTAATTATTTGTATCGTCTGCGGAAAATCAAAACAATTTTTATGTTGTTTAATTTTAAATCAGATGTAAACAGGGTATAAGGTAAATATTATGCCATTCGAAATGGAGCGTAGATGATTTTGTAACACGCAATTATTTTTATAGATCTTGCCAAAACCGTGTTGTCTCTTGCTAACATTGTAAACATCAGGAAAAACACAGATATTACAAGAAGCTTCTTTTTTATTTATAACGGTCTAATTTCGTTATATGAAACAAATAGGGTTTCTAAAATTGATGTTTGTTTCATAGATCAGGCAGGTTTGCACTGCCCGCCACCGGAGCTGACAATGACTGAAGCCGACTCCATAGTAGACCCTGACTCCGACGAGGAACCAACAGAGAGAAAAGACTCCCTTGATGTGCACGAAGAAGGTAAACACTAACCAGTCTGCTACAATAATTTAATTGCAAATCGGAAAGAAATCAATAAAAACTTCTTTTGGTTCCGATGATTTATCTGGTCTTAGATTTAGAATTCAATTTATAACTATAACAAAAAAAACAGAAGCTTTTCTGCTGTGACTCTACAGCAGAAGTTATTCAATGGTCCCCTTTGTCACTTTTATTGAATGGATGCGTACTCAGGTCCAAAAACGTTGCTTACTAATTCTTAACACATTCAACTTGTATACATCTCCAGTGAAATATTTCTCGTTATTCGTTTGTTATTGTCACCTTTATTTTTAAAAAAGATTCACTCACGATTACAAATTTTCTTTGTACAGACGATATAAACAAATGCTGACGAAAGGAAGCTTATAACTCATCCGGAAATTCCCGACACATACAGGTTTTTCAGTTTGAATAATGTTTATGTTTATGTGATAGTTCTGTCTGCGTCAACCTCTGTCCTACTTCCTAGTTTGTGACTGTTCCTTCAAAGTTAAGCATCGTCTTTATTGTTTTAAGAGTATCTACGCTACCATTTAAGACGCTTGTTGTTCCTTGAACCTTTAAGGATTTGTCACACTATGCGTTCTGCGGTCTGCGGTCAGGTCAAAGCGAACGCAGCCCGCATCATGCATAAACAACGTTATCGGTCGACCGCCCCGTCGTCGCACCAGTATGCGTTCTTTGCTTGTGCTCGCACGGTCAGATCGCATTCTATACAAAATATATTGTGACCGAGAATGTTGTTCATACATGACGCGGGCTGCGTTCGCTTTGACCTGACCGCAGACCGCAGAACGCATCCAGTGTGACAAATCCTTTCCCTTTCTCGACGGTTTTTATTTTCTTCGCGTTAAACTTATATTCAATTTTCTTTCAAGAGTCGTGCTTAAAAAGTTTTTTCACAAGGTGGGTATTCTGATATATAAACCACTTAATGAGGACACTAGGAAATGCGGCAGGAAATCCATCAAGCGAATGTCTGAAATAGAAATGCAATAACTTTCATTATTGCGTGATGCATTATTCGTATAAGTCGGCAGTTTAGCAATAATATAACAATAATAGGACCACATATCAGTTTGATGAGATATAAAGTAAATAATGAATGCCGTTTTGCCTTCCTACTTAAGCAAAGGCCAAACCTACGAGACTGAAATGTCTGTCTGTGATTTCAAAATAAACGCCAAAATTTTAGTGAAAACTGCTATTTATACGATGCCTAATCTTAAATTACCGTTTTTAGAATTGTTTTTAGTTTACAGTCTGTCTGAAAATTTGTCTCGGATAGGCTCCGAAACGGTTATGGTTACGGTTATGAAACTAATAGGCAAACTAGCTTACGGCCCACCTGATGTAAAGTGGTCACCGTCGCTTATAGATACCGGCAACACCGGGGGTATTGTCGATGCGTTGCCTACCCTGAAGGAATATAAAATTTATTTTGAATTCACAGACAGTTATTTCAGTCTCGTAGGTTTGGCCAACCTACGAGTTCAACGGATTTCCATGAAAATTTTAGGAATTAAAACAAAAATTATTATATTATATTAAATCGCTCTTCTAAAATACCAAATTTTTAAAAAAAGATGAATATCTAGCTAGCATATGGCCTTATTGCATACTAATACTACTTATAAACTTACAACTACAAAACCTATCTCCATTCCTTCCATGTTTAGCAACCACTGTCCTTTAACGCTCTGGTTCCCCCCAAGGATTGACTAGATGGCTCTTTCGAAAACCGCGCAATGTCTCTAAACTATTAATTACTTAATTGACGACTCCGCTAATTAGTGATCTTCGTAATGTTTTGTAAATTGAATGCGTCGAAATGTTTGATGCAATATAGAAAGGCGTTGCTCGGTTTGAAATAAGATCGTTATCGAAACATAGAATATGGTCATTGTTCAATAAATTCCTTTTGTGTCTGCGCCTACCTAAAGATATTTAATTATTTCTCCAAGATGTCTTTCCTACTTCTAATCCACGTCTTCCTAATTTCCCAGCTCTATTAATACCTGTTTATTGTTCACGATCTGTCTTTATGGACTTTTGAATTTACCACCACATAAACATTTCACATATGAATTGTGATCGTAGTTCGTCGTTACCAGGTGGTGGACCCATGAGCGCCCTCGTGGCTGGACTCCGTCGCGCTGGCTCCGCGCATTCCCTCTCTGCACCCAGAACTTGCGCTTCATCCAGGTCCCTGCCACCTTCGCCAAGCCACACGCCTAGGTATGTACAAAACTGTGTTTAATATTCAGCATACTATATATCTATACTATAATATTATATTATAAAGCTGAAGAGTTTGTTTGTTTGTTTGTTTGTTTGTTTGTTTGTTTGAACGCGCTAATCTCCGAAACAACTGGTTCGAATTGAATAATTCTTTTTGTGTTGGATAGTCCAGTTATCGAGGAAGGCTATAGGCTATATAACATCACGCTACGACCAATAGGAGCAAAGATATAGTGGTAAATGTGTAAAAAACGGGAGAAATTATAAGTAATAAAATATCGCGGGCGGGCTGTTTTTCACCGGGGGCTACCCGTGCGAAGCCGGGGCGAGCCGCTAGTAGTATATATTATATTAAGAGCCTGTGGGGTCCCACTGCAGGGCAAAGGCCTCCCTTCCTTCTCTCTAGTCCTCTCTATTTTGGGCCATTGTTTTATATTTATTTATTTTATATAACACTTGAATGACGGACCATAATTGATAATTGTGGACCAACCCTTTAAATAGGTATCTATTTCGTCTGTCCGTCTTCGCCGCGGTCTGTCACGAGATCTTTTTCCGTTCAGAGACGTCCACTCTGTTATTGCTTTAGCCCATAACCCGTCTGACATGCGGCAGACGTGGCCCGCCCAATCTCACTTCAATTTACCCGCTTTCTGTCCGACATCCGCAATTTGAGTTTTGGAGCGCAGTATACTGTTGCGAACGCGGTCTATCAGTCTGACTCGAATACTGCGCTCCATGGCTCGCTGGCATATGGCTCCAGCATAGTATAATAACAGTAATTTTGAAAGCCAAGGTTGTTAGTTATTATTACTCATACAATTAATTGCCCTTTTATAGAATAAATCAAAGGAGGTCATCGCGTAGCGTTGAATAGCTTCCTCTATACCGACCCCGAGTTTGTACATATATAGAGATACAGCTCTCTAACCCTATATAGTGCCTATAGACTATACCTACAGCTTATGACGAACTCTAGGCCACAATGAACACTTGTCTGATTGGTCCACAGTCCATGTTTTGTTGCAAAATTGAACATGTTATGTCAAAGTTCGATTAAACAAGATCTTGTCCATAAAACTTACATTTTCATGCGGTTAATCGTGATATACCTACCTGGGTACTCTCCAGAGGTCTCTCGTAAATAACAGCCAAGAGAACAGAATTTCTGTCTATAGCAACATCTGCCCTTTGCAAAGTTTGCTAGTAGGTCAAGTGTGTCCCGCGTTTCCTACCTAAGTGTGTTAGAGTAGTTGTTTAAGAGGAACTGCTAAAACAAAAACAACAACATAGAAAGTAGGACAAATATAACAAGCAACAAGTTGCTTTACGAGTCGGTCATGTTTTATTTTGTGATTAGATACTAATTATCTGGTAGTTATTAGCAGGAATAGTCTTAACAAGATCAAGTTCTAATTCCAAAGTAGAACAAAGTCGAAAAAATCTTGTTGCTAGCTGGTTGACCTTGATTTATGTCATTGCTTGAGAAATTAATAATTCATACACGCACAGCTTACGCAAGAATACCACCCAGTTAGACAAGCGTCAAAATACATGACAAGTATCTCTATCAGACACGCGTGCAAGTTTCAGGGGAGAGATAATATCTGCTGAAATGTTCTGGTATATTCATGGTTTCGTTTGGCTAACTTGGGTTTAACTTGCGTGTTTGAGCTTTATGCATCGCAGCCTGCCCTATCCAGGCCATATCACGTTTCACGATCAGCTTGCATACCATAAAGGAAGCAGTCCCTGGAGCCGGTGGGGAACCCGTTCGCGGGGTGCGGCGCGGCGTGGCTGGCGCGCGGGGGGGTGGGCGCGGCGCTGCAGCCGGCGCTGCGCAGCGCGCTGCCGCCCGACGCGCTGCTGGCCTGCGCGCGCGACTCTGCGCCAGACCTCGCCGCGAGCCTCTCCATACACCAGATACATGAGATGGTGAGTGACCTCATATAGGTCTGCATACATAGAAATCTGTAGTAAAAAGGCGCGGAGCGTGTCGCCAGATTCCGATACAAATACATTCGCGGTCTAATGGGTTTATTGTCAAGTATTTACGACGTTAAATCGTTAAATCAAACACAGGATTTGATGATAAAATGTCAAAGATGTTCTTGATACTCTTCAGTTATTTTCCACTTCCTTTATTTAACGAGTAGAAACCAGCTAAAAACGGGAAAAAACAACTTGACACCGCGACTTCTCTGCTTAGCGGCTTAGTGTCGTATTGTGCCAGGATACCTTGCAAAAATCGAAGTACCTATAAGATAAAATACAGGACACATTGAATCATATAACACACGTAAATAAAAGAATTCTGGGTCTGCGCACCGCGTTGCAGTTGGTGGCCTAATACGCTCGCGACTGCACCCGATTTGGATCCGCTGAATGGCTCTCCATTCAACTGATATTTACCCATGATATGGAAGTTAGCTGATAAAGATCTACTACATCTTGAGGTATGGCAGTGTATACATAGTGAAATAAGTAATTTTAATACCTATAAAGTACAAGATCTGATTGGCAGTGTGAAACTAAAATTAGAAGCTAAAGCTAAGCTTAAGCTTTAGTCAAAACGACATTATACATCTCGTGCTCCTCGTGATCATCGGTGGCAGAGTTAATTTGAATCTTCAAACGCATGTTTCATCATTGTCTTGCCCTTTTCCCAATTTATTTGGGGTCGGCGCATTACGTCTTGTTCTTCCACTCTCCCCTGTCAGCCGTCACCTCATCATTCACTCACTTCTCATTCATATTATTTCAAACACATGTTTGTTGCATCAAAATAAAAAAGTATTCGATTGGCAGTGGTCCAGCGAATGGCATACAGCTAGACGCATGTTGATGTAACCGCGAGTTCCACGTGCTTCTAATTTCACTTGCATTTCCGTCATGAAACTCTTTATTCTCTCGCCAGAAATCTGGCAACCATAGCAAAGCCACTGAAACTCTAGATAAACGGGCACCATATTCCAGTTAGTCAAACGTCGTTCCAAGATATGTTTTTGGCCCTAAAAGAACCAAACTTGCTTATGCTGTGCCTTTCAATTCCGTGGTTTGTATAGATTTTCTACGATATCATGACTTCATCCATGGTCAGCTGAGCAAGACTTGAATAGTAAAGATAGCAGTGGAGGCATCAAATGGAGGCCAGTTAGCATAAAATATCTTCTCGTGACTCAGTTACCCAGCTTCAGCTATGCCAAAACTACCTTGTGAACAAAGCGGATCCCAAGGATTTGACAACATTGTTACTGATTATAACTTGCTTAACGAGTCTAAAGGTGCTGGTGCTCCTAGACGAATGGCATTGAGCTGTCTTCATCCAGCAAAATCCTGCGATTTTCCTGCCTTCGTCGGTCTATCGAGTTCGGTTGTCTTCGCCGCGTAGCGTTCGTGGCTGCAACTCAAGAACCTCTATTTCTCAGTGGTGCTCTATGTAGTATGAATGGGGTACGTTGCCTTCATCATCTCTTTATTTCCAGCTGCAAGCAGTCCGCGAGGAGTTGTCAGCAGACGACGCGACCAACGGCGAGGGGGGTGAGAGCCGCGCGTGCGCACTCACTGCGCTTATGCTGCACTGCTGCGCGGCGGCGCAGCTCGCGCAGCAGAAAGCGGACGCCGGTGCCGCCGCGCCCACTTGATGCTAATATACAGTTATCCATGGTATTAAAATGTGTTTTATTTATTCTGCTAATAGACATCCCAACTCTGCATCAAACAGCGATTATTTACTACTGTGCGTCGCATCATAACTTTCTTCAGACACGTGTCACGATGCGAAGAGGTGGCCTTTGTACGCCTTGTGGTACAGGGTAGAGTTGAGGGCACACGAGCACGGGGCCGATCGCCCATAAAATGTACTAACCAAATTAAGACAGCTTTTGGGCGGACCACTACATGAAGGTAACAGGGAGGCTGCGATGCGAGACAACTTGCAAAGGATTGTAAAGCGAGCCACAGACCCCCCGAACTAGGTAACTACTTCTGCCAAGAGTGTAACGACGAAGAAGAATAGTCAGTCCTTTCGCTGCTTCCACACAATAGATTCGCTAAACTCCGTCCTTAGAATATAGAGTTAGCTTTTACCTTAGAATATAGAGTAAACCTATATTCTAAGTACACCTACGGAGTGAAATCGCACACGATAGATTCTGAACGTTGAATTCCAGCAGCTCGCTCTGCTTGCTAGCTCTATATGTATGCTGCTTCCATGCACATAATTGCGTTGTGTGTTCCGGGGCTATATGGATGGTTATTTGTTTATATTGTAGATGTACGTGGTCTGCGTACTCGCAATATTAAAAAACGTGTAGATTATAAAGAAAATTAAACTACTATATAGGTATATTTCACCCGATTTTCGGGTTCCGTGCCTGAAAAAATACCAACGAAACCATTAGATCACTTTGTTGTCCGTCTGTCTGTTTGTCTGTCAAGACCGTTATTCGCAGGAACAGCTAAAGGTATCTATTAAAATTGATACCAATATACCAAACTTATGCCCGTGAGCTGATAGTGTCCTGAAAATCAAGCTAAACGCATTAAAAAGCTATGGCAGTGTTTTTTTATGGATATAGCAAAAATTAAAAACCTCTGATGGTTTGTTCCGTAACCAATTCTGACATTTGACACATATAAAGGAAAAAAGTCAAAAAATGCGGAATTTCGTCTTTTTTAACACGCTTTTATTAGCTTGGGTTGTATCTATGTATGTATGTATGTAACGGAATCTTTGAGCATAATTTTCACCAATTTCCACAAGTCTGATTAATTTGAAACTTTGCATACGTATCAAGGACCGATGACAATGCAATAATTTGATTACAGTTTCCCGTTATCCTTATTAGGACCGCCAGGATTAATAAATTCTTTGATAGATCCTCTGTAGTAAATGATGAGATTGCGAAATGATTTCTGAGAAATTTCAATACCACATGTCAACAAATAACTAATTGATAAAACAAACTAAAAAATTAAATATAATTGTCAATTTCAAAGAGTTTATATGTATTACAGTAGTAGAAGATCGAACAATCAATCAGCTGTTTACTTTCTTTTTTTTTTTTAAATGCCTGGGTTGCTTGATAAAGTAAATGTAACAATCATTCTGTTGGCATCTATCATCTATGAGAGGAGAGTTATGAAAAGTAGGAAAATGCACCCCACGCTTTTAAAAAAAACTGATTGATTGTTCGATCTTCTACTACTGTAATATAAACTCTTTGAAATTGAAAATTATTTTCTATTTTTTAGTTCGGTTAGCTATAAAAGCGTGTTTTTTTTAGTTTTTTTAAACTATTATTTATTACCCTTCAAATCAAAAACTACTATACATAATACCGGCTTCCGGTACGGAGGCCTGCAATGCTCTAAGCCGGCTTCAAATGGTTTGGTGACATTTGTAAGAAAAAGTGGCTGCAGGAACTCGAAAACACGACGACGACTGACGATCTGACGATTTTGAAATACTTTACGGATCGAAACCCTCAGGGCACGAGTCTCACTCACACTTGTCCGTTTTATTTTCGTGTGTGTTGGCTATAAATGTTAAACACTTAACAGAAGTGGATGTTTAATTGTACGTAGGAATCATTGCAATAAAAACGGCAGGTGCTGTTATTCGCGCAGTGGCAACATCCCCATCTAGATATTTTGTCTATACAAAGAAAATGCGTCTTCAGGATTTGAAACAGCAATAACATGGAATATTCAAACAGCATTTTCAACATTATTGAGAGGAGTTTAGGTCTTTTTTGGAGCAGCGTGATTCCAAGATCAAAGAACCTTACGCGTGTTGAACTGCGTCGAAGTTTGCCTGGCTCGCGTCCAATTTCTCCTGAAATAGCACAAAGGATCGACCTCAGCTTTCGGTGAAAAACTTCTGCGAAATGTCAGCGGATGGGCCGGAAAACTTGGTGCGTCATGCGTGCGCGTCTGCGTTCAAGAGGGCTTCTGTTTACTAACAAAATGATGATTTGGGTGAAAAGGATAAGGAATCGACATTTTCCAGCTTTTTTCATAAATAGTATAAGCAAAACATATATATATATAGTAGGTCAGCGTCTTTGGAGCACAATAAAGGTCTATGTAAGCTTCGTTGAAGAGTGTAGGTACCTACCGCTAGGGCGCTTAAGCCTTTCGCATACAAACTCAGTTTGCTCTTACATAGACACACGCCTTTTTCCCCGAAAGGTTAGGCAGAGCCTGAATGGGCTGGGCCTCTTTTTCACTGGGTTCGCATCATCGTGGGAATATAGATTATAATATTTTTTCTTGATTTTTTTCTATTATATTTTATGCACAAACAAAACAATTTAAAAAAAAACACTAATGGTTAATTATTGTACCCGTGGTTTGTCAGATTCTTATATATTTTTGTTAAAAGCAAAACCGACTTCAATGCTTACAATAAACGGGATACATCTCAGAATTATACTTTCCGATTGCAAATGCTTGACTAGTTGCTGAAAATACCAAAATCTCTATGTTAAATCACAGAATAAATAATATTACAAGTACTAAATGACAGAGTTATCAGGTAGAAAATATTAAATAAAACAAACAACCGATTTGAGAACAACATTTTTTGAAGTTTTTTAAAAATTATATGGTTTCAAAAAGGTTTCCAAATCACAAGTAGGTATTTATATGGAGATCTTAATAACCTATGCAAGTTTGATATACCTACTTACAAAACACTGAGAAACCACAAAATAGAATTCAATAATACCCAAATGACGATAGTCCTTCGTTTTGTATGGAGCAGGCATGCGATACACTTCCCTTATCTCATTTCCCCTATTTCCGAGGAATTTAAATCTTTCAGTATCTCTCATCGTTCAGATATGAATCACTGACCCGATTGCACAATATTTCCGGTAAACGAAACCATGTGGCCATCCAGTTTATGATGATTCCAAAGCTCTTAAAAGCTTTGTCTTCCTAATTAATCAGGGCTGACTGAATCAGAACATCTGCTCTACTTTGTCTCATAACACCTCATAAGAGATAACCTCGCATAATAACATTGGGAATTAGTACAAAAGTAGGTGAACAAGAAATTTTCCGCAAACTAATAGTAGAGCTATAAATCTCTCAATAAATACACGCAGATGCTCTAGAAACCGGGTCAAGCGAGAAGGAAATGAAGACTCGAGGTTGCCGCATTCAAATTTAGACTAAAGAGTACATAGTTTACGGAAAGCGAAAGCAGGGACTTTGAAAGGGACAAAGTACTATGTTTTTTGAATTGGATCCAAATACCGAACAATGCAGTATTGTAGAGCAATGACACTGAACCAAATAATTTGGGAAAACCGGTAAATAAACAATGGAAATACCTAAATCTTTACAAGGGTTCCTTGATGATGGAGATCTGGGTATCGTACCAGCCTCCGCACTTCACCTACATTGGCACGTATGAGACTTTTCATCTTTATGTCTCAGGGTGGCGGACGCAGTGCAATGCCACGTAGGGTGCGTCCTAGTTGGACGTGATCTATGAGGTAATGCATTGTTCATAGGCAGAGGGTACCACTTAACATCAAGTGGGCCGTCTACTTGATCCGTGGTTTCAAGTAGTATAAAATAACGTAAAGGTACAAAGTTACGTAGTTTGATCCTTGTAGGTGGTTGTTCCGAAGATGTTGGAATTAATTATCTGATAGCAGTTATCAGCTTTTGTAACCTATGCGTCACCTATGTTTGTAATCAATTGCTTTCAACATAATAATATAATATAACTAGCCTTTTGCCCGCGGCTTAGTACGCTTGGTGTCATACAAAGCAGTTTCCTCTTACCGCCCTCCACCATTCACACACACAACCGTTACCTACGGAGTTCAATTAAACTATCTATATATAGCGCGAGTGTAGCCGCGGGTGGAAGCTAATAAAGCATAGCACTCAACTTTGGGATAATGTAGCTTCCTGTTAGTTTTTTTTTTCGTTAAGTCAAAGTCAAAGTCAAAAGTATTTTATTCATTGAAATCACAAGGATCATTTTGAATCGTCTTAAAAAATAAATTTACAGTTACTCCTGTTCCAACGCAACCAGACCTAGAAGAATCAGGCAACAAACACGGTCTGTTTTTCTTTTGATGATCCTTCTTACTACTAGGTGGGGAGCGCCTGTGTGGTGCCTCGAGAACAAGTTGAAGCTGATTCAAGGAAAAAAGGAAAACCAAATTAAAAGCCTTACTTAGGTAGGCAGTCATAAGTAAGATGATAGAGAGAATCAGCAAAAGTTCATAAGGCAGCACACACTACGCTTGATATACACATAAATAACACATCAGTAATAAATTATATGCAGGTACAGACATTGCAAATTGACAAATTAGGTGTCGAGGGGCAGAGCGACATCAGGCCACGCGGCTTTATCATTAACATAGTCATGTAGTGTGTAATACGCTTTCTTAATTAAATTATTCTTTATGTAAGATTTAAATCTTCGAATCGAAAGTTTAGAAGCACTTTCTGGAAGTTTATTATAGAACCGATCAGAATTCCCCATAAAAGACCCACTTACTTTTTTTAATCTAAATTTGGGAATACTCAGTTTATTTTTATTTCTCGTGTTAAAACAATGCACGTCACTTTTTTTCATAAATCTATCTGTGTTTATGTGTATATAATAAGGTTTCGTAGATGTATTGCGATATTACGGTGAGAATGTTAATTTCCTTAAAACGCTCCCTCAAGGAGTCACGTGGCTTCATTTTATAAATGGCACGTATTGCCCGTTTTTGTAAAACAAATATTGCTTGGATGTCTGCTGCTTTCCCCCACAGAATGATGCCATATGACATAACACTATGGAAGTAGCCAAAATAAACTAGCCTAGCTGTAGCTTCATCAGTAAGCTGCCTTATCGTACGAACTGCATATGCAGCGGAACTAAGTCTACCCGCAAGTGCCTCAATTTGTGGTCCCCACTGCAAACTTGCATCAATATTAAGTCCTAAAAAAACAGTAGAGTTTACAAGATTGAGTGTCTCGCCATTTACTTTAATATTAGTTGGGTAATGTTTTACATTTGGCAAAGTGAATTTAATGCATTTAGTTTTTTTAGCATTAAGCAACAGATTATTTACTGTGAACCAATCAAGAACTCGCGATAGTGATTTATTTAGATCATCGTAATTAGCTTTTGACCTATCAACTTTGAAAATTAAAGACGTATCGTCAGCAAATAAAACTATATCACATATGTCTTTTACATACAAAGGGAGATCGTTAATGTATACTAAAAATAGAAATGGGCCTAGTATTGAACCCTGGGGCACTCCCATAACAATAGACGATCCTGAAGACCTTTCACCACCAACGTCAACTTTTTGTACTCTATTGGATAAGTAAGAATTTACAAGGTTAATTGCCTGATTTTGGATGCCATAATGTTTTAACTTCAAAATTAGAGTAGCATGACTCACGCAGTCGAATGCTTTGGATAGGTCGCAGAATACTCCGATCGCGTCTTGCGAGTTTTCCCATGCTTGAAATATGTGTTCCAAAAGCATGGTACCAGCATCAGCTGTTGATCGACCCTTGGTAAATCCAAATTGATGACTATGAAGTAGTCTGTGGAAGTTAAAGTGTGACAATAATTGAGTAAGAATAAGTTTTTCAAAGATTTTACTTAACGCGGGCAATATAGAAATCGGCCTATAATTAGCTGGATCTTTTGCATTTCCAGACTTGAACAAAGGAATTAATTTACTATGTTTCATAAGATCTGGAAAGATTCCGTCGTCAACACATCTATTAAAAATGTAGGCTAAGCATGGAGCAATATCAATAATTATAATACCTAACACCTTTGTGGATATTCCCCAAAGATCTTCAGTATTTTTAATATTAAGTGACTTAAATGTCTTAACAATACTATCGGCATTTACGTATCTAAAGCTAAACGCGATCTCACATTTAGCAACACTTAGTTCCAATAAAGTAGATGCTCCAGAGGCAGATGATTGTAATGACTGGGTTACAATAACTGGTATATTAGAGAAAAAATTGTCAAAGGCATTCGCGACATCAATCTTTTTTGTCAATATTGTATTGTTTATGTTTAATTTGATCTGCTTATTGCGTGGTTTAGATTTACCTGTTTCATTATTAATTAATTTCCAAGTTGCCTTAATTTTATTCGATGATTTTTCGATTTTTTTTCTCAACTGTAATGATTTAGCTGCACGACAAACTTTTTTAAAAGTATATGAATAGTTCTTTATATACAAAATAAACTTTGGGTCATGCAACATTGATTCCCTAGCCGCATAGAGATCATATAATTTATTCCTACTTCTATAGATACCGGGTGTCGCCCAATAAGCTAACCCGACATTAGATTTAGCTATACATGTTTTTAACTGAAATATCTCAGTATGTTGCTCATTTATCAAATTAGACAAGGAGGTAAAAAGGTCATTTGGATCATCTACGCATGGTAAAAGGGGTATTTTAAGTTCAATACTGCTTTGAAACTACGTAATTCGACTCCCTGTGATAGGCCGATAAGTGAATTCCTTAGGTTCATCTACCAAATTACAAGTCGACTAAGGGATTACCCGGACTTGTTGATAAGATTCGTTGGTATAAGATTTGTCCTGGCTGGTAGCTTATTATGGAATGTGTTATTACTGGAAGAAAGCGTTAGCTGAGTCAGTCGTGGGAAGCAATGGCGGCGATGAGCTCACCACTTGTCACGTCTATATTCCACGATGGTGCAACCCACTGTGAAAAGAGGCCTATTGTGGCTCTGCCTACCTCTTCGGGGAAAAAGGCGTGTGTCTATGTATGTATGTACGCATGGTAAAAGGGGTATTTTAAGTTCAATAGGCCGATAAGTGAATTCCTTAGGTTCATCTACCAAATTACAAGTAAATATAGCACTGTGACCGTAATGATCCGAGGTGAAATGTTTAATTACTGCTTTATCAATTGGAACACTACTGCAATATATATTATCCAAACAGGTGGCTGATGTAAGTGTCACCCTTGTAGGTTCTTCGAAAAGGTGACGTAAATTGAAACATTTAAATAAGTTAAGAATTCTCTCAGATAGAGGATTCACAGGAATATCTATATTGAAATCTCCGCAGACTATTAACATTTTACTACGTCCAAAAGTTTTAAGCAGTACTTCTTCCATAGTGGATTCAAATAACGCGAAGTCCGCGTCAGGGGGACGGTAAACACTCACAATGATATGCCGCTCAAGCTCAACACACGACAGCTCAATAGTCCTCTCAATAGTGAGATTTGCAACATCTTTACGTTCTTTGCATTATAAATTATTTCGAGCAACAATTAAGGAACCGCCACGTATGGCGTTCTTGCGTTTGAATGAACTTACAATATTATAATTCTCATAATAAGGGAAATTGTAATAACCAGTGTTCAGTAACACACATGATATCTATATTAAACGTGTTTAAAAATAATTCTAATTCTAATATTTTGCTGGGAAGGCCTTGCACATTTTGATGTACTACATGTAATGTGCCAGGCTTTCTCATTGTCGGACTCGTCAGTTTAAACAAATATTGTCAGCTGACCCTCCTGCTTGTGTGCCCCCATTAGTAATACTACTAACTACAGGCACGTCGATTAACTGCGTTATAGTACTTATAACGGGATCAAAAATATTAAATGCTAACAATTTAGCAATTATCAGTTTACTATGTCTACTAAGAAGCACAGTATCTCTGGTCTGGTTATCTTATCCTACCGATCTGATTCAGGAATCCTTTCGTATTTCGGGATAGGTAATAAATATTCTAGATGTTAATTCATGGTGTAACTATACCTACCAAGTTTAATTAATTCCATCAAGTAGTTTCAGCGTGATGATTTTTTATAGATCCAGTTAAAAAAATATATTTGTGTGTACAGATTCGGTCCAGTTATAGTTTTGTATTGTTATTTCATAGATATATAGAAGATATACAGATATAACTTAGTTAATAAATTAAACTTTGCAAATTCATTTTTCACAACTTCATCAAGTACGTTTTGGTTGTTTGGTCGAGAAGACAACAGGCTTTGGGCCCCTCTTTGCATCTCCAAAACAAAACGCGATCAAAACGAAAGGAAAACTCATGGATACGTGCTCAGTCCCTTGTTTATTAGAGATTGGTTGGTAAATATTAAACGAAACGCGAAGGACGGGAATATATTAGTTTGGCGGCTATTCAAGGTTCTTGGCTGACGAAAATCTACGTCTCCCTTTGGCTGATGCAGGTAATCTGGCGGAAGAGCTTACAGACGTCAGAACTTGTTTTTTGACGCAGATGTTCTTTGTTAGGTCACAGATAAAATAATACTATACTAGAGTAGTTAGGTATATATATGGAAAAACAATATGAACGTACTCGTGTGTATTAGTGTAATTTAGCAATTATCAGTTTACTATGTCTACTAAGAAGCACAGTATCTCTGGTCTGGTTATCTTATCCTACCGATCTGATTCAGGAATCCTTTCGTATTTCGGGATAGGTAATAAATATTCTAGATGTTAATTCATGGTGTAACTATACCTACCAAGTTTAATTAATTCCATCAAGTAGTTTCAGCGTGATGATTTTTTATAGATCCAGTTAAAAAAATATATTTGTGTGTACAGATTCGGTCCAGTTATAGTTTTGTATTGTTATTTCATAGATATATAGAAGATATACAGATATAACTTAGTTAATAAATTAAACTTTGCAAATTCATTTTTCACAACTTCATCTAGTACGTTTTGGTTGTTTGGTCGAGAAGACAACAGGCTTTGGGCCCCTCTTTGCATCTCCAAAACAAAACGCGATCAAAACGAAAGGAAAACTCATGGATACGTGCTCAGTCCCTTGTTTATTAGAGATTGGTTGGTAAATATTAAACGAAACGCGAAGGACGGGAATATATTAGTTTGGCGGCTATTCAAGGTTCTTGGCTGACGAAAATCTACGTCTCCCTTTGGCTGATGCAGGTAATCTGGCGGAAGAGCTTACAGACGTCAGAACTTGTTTTTTGACGCAGATGTTCTTTGTTAGGTCACAGATAAAATAATACTATACTAGAGTAGTTAGGTATATATATGGAAAAACAATATGAACGTACTCGTGTGTAGGTACCTAATTGACGATCTTTAGGATATAAGATAATACCCAAGATTATATTATAGAGTGCTAAGTAGTCTTCTTGTAGTTTGAAGACTTGACTTTACCTACCTAGGGAAATAACTTTTGAAACTATCATGGCTATGTAGGTACATAACATACATAGCCTCCTACCTAGGGAAGTTTGTCACTATCGACAACCGTCTCTACCTGAGGAGATTTGTGTTTTTACCTTACCTACCTACTCTTGATCGTAGGTAAATGGTGTTGCTAATTAACTAATCCAACTAGGTTTAAAACACTTTCTGCCTCTAGAACTGTTTCAGTCACGATTTGCATAGCGACTCTACAATTCTTGATCAAGGTCGTTCGTTGGCACGAAGTGATCTTGTCAAATAAAAACCAATTTCCGTTTCAAAAGAAACGTAGATTACAGTGGTTTTGCAGATCTATATCATGTCATATAAAAATATGTTTTAATTCAATACTACGCATGAAATGTCCGCAATCATAGCCTACAACACATGTGCTCATGATAAATGGTGCATTGTGAATTAGGCTGGAAAACGAGCACGGCCCCAGCCTTTCACATTGATCGGCGAGCGTGCATTCAACCGATTATTCAAACAAACAAAGGCGATCTCCGATCTGATAACGGGATTAAGAGGAAACACAATGCACATTGAAAACGTGACATTGCATCCTGAAACCAAACTCACCCGTGCTTATTCAAGTGGGAACCCTTTGTGATTTGTGGGAGAGACTATTCCGATTCTCGATTGCCATGTATTTTCATTTGAGTATTTTCCGCGTGCTTCCTCAACAACTGCGCAGCAGACAGTGCGAGCGAGAGTCACGTTTGTTATTGTTGGCGTCCCGCTCGCGCACCACGCTTCTTTGTTTTGGAAACGATATAAAGGCAGGGTGCAGACACTGAGCTCGAATTTTACCAGAGTGCTGCCGTGGACCCAGGCGCTTCGCGTTTCGGTGCGGTTGTAGATGACACGCGATATATAATCTTGTGAAAGACTTTGAAAAGCCTAGTGAAGTTTAGAAGAAAGGAAGGATAGTTCAAGTGCAGTGATAGTTCAAGTGCAGTGATGCGTCCCCCGGCGGATTGTGATGGAGGAGCGAGGTTGCCCGCGGAGGCTGAGGAGGGAGACCCTCGAGCGGCGCCGATGATGATCTGTGCGCGCCTCGCAGGGCGAGCCATCATCAGGGTGGTGGGCAGGTGTGAGGAGGCGCAAGAGAACAGCCAGTTAGGTAAGTTAACAAGTATTCCTAGCTAAAGAAAATCTAAAATCTGGATTTGCATTTCAAACTAAGTTCTTATTGTCCAACTATTGACTGATAGAGGGAGGTACTATGGATCATTAAGTAGCTAGGTACTTATTATTGTTTTGGTAGATTTTAATAAGATAACTATCATCTTAGGCAATTAAATAAATTACACGTTTTAATTACGGAATAATTACGCCAACACAAAGGATGAGATTATGAGCTGCTTCCTAAAAATCTAGATTAATGTATCCTATCGCCTAGAAATTTAATTAAAAGAACTATATATTGTTGGTAGGTATGTAAGTACCTACCTACCTACTTATGTAGGTATAGGTAGTTTGTTTATCTTATCAAAATCACATTGCGTTGTTTGATTGTAATGAGACAGAAACGGAACCTGGAAAGTGGATCAATATACTTAATTATCTTTATTGAAATGAGGTTGACTCGGCATCGGACTTTATCGGTATTAGAAATATTTATCTAATAAGTAGGTACCTGTGTGATTTTTCTTACCTCTCTGATATGTCAAGTAAGCCTTCTGATAATTATAAATAATGACCTTTTTACCCAACTTAATTTTAAAAAAATACGTTAAGCATTTCAAAGATGAGTAATTGAACTCTTAGTTAAACTGTGATTTCCGCTTAGCTAGTGAATGTGTTATTTGCTCAATAGCATCAATAGTAGTTGTTCAAACCGCCTACACATTGCAGAGACCATGAACTGAATAGATAGTGACCGTGAACGATAGACACATATAATTTGGGACAAATCCCTAACATACCTCATTAGAGACATTTTTCGTACAGCAGTTTTCTAAGGTAAGCAGTAAGGGCAGAGAAGAGATAATATACCTAACTAAATAGATAGATAGATTAACTTCGTTTTTATTTATTTGTAACATCTTTTGTCCGCGATCTCAGCTGTTGATGGTAACTGACGATGTAGCCGACGATGGAGCACGAAGGTCAAGAAGGCACCTATAGTACATTATAAGATTAGAGTTTTAATTGCACTTAACAACAGTTATAACAAACAGAAACACATTAACCAACAGAAATGAACAATGTGGGCATACCGCTTATGGCATGTTACTGTATATATTCTGTGCCTATACCTACTTTTTTTTTTTAAGGCTTTGTATGACAGATGAAGCAGATTGCCCACCTGATGTTAAGCGGTACCCTCTGCCTAGAACAGTGCATTATCACATAGGTCACGTCTACCTAGGACGCATACCTAGGTAGGTAGGTAGTAAAATGTACACGTACAATGTGTGTCTAAAATTGTACACCGCGGAATTTAATTTTGTATCGTTCCCCTTTCTTTGCTAGTAAGCAAAGGGGAACGTAACAAAGAATAGATAGATCGATAGATAGAAAATTATTGATTGCACAAGACAAAAAAAACAGTAGGTACATAGGCGAACTTAATGCTAATTAGCATTTTCTTCCAGCTAACCTTTGTGTAATGTAGAGTGGGTGGTAGTGTTATTGTAAGTATATTAGGGAATGCTACGATGACTACGAACTGCTAGGTACGAGGGATAGCCTGCGATCATTCCAATGATTTGATGGTAAACTATTGTGACAAACTCATGTGGATTCTACCATATTACAAAACATAACTATGTAACTAGATTATATTTGTAACATTAAACTGTGACAAACATATCATTAGACTCGTTTCCATCAGTCTCGTTTTCCGGTTTCCGCATACTTTTCCACGTAACAACTCCCTAGTTAATGTTTTTGTCAGTTCAGTTACGGTTGCTCACCGTGTTAGCAGCTTTCTGTCACCAAACTGTTTTTGTTGTTAAGACTATTATGCGATTCGCTTTGGTAACGGTAAAATGGCTCTACTTATAGAGCTAGGGGAGTTAAAGTTGCGATGATTCGATCGTGATTCAAGCGTAGAGCCTGTTTATGCAAATCAGACTCTATATTTATGACATAACGCCGAAAACTAAAGACATCTCAGGTGAATAGTAATGACGAGAATTATATTTCATTTCGCAACGTTAACTAGGTAGGCAGCTTGAATGAGCGTTTGTTGCATTCTACTTTCGTAAACGAAGATATCGTGTAAAAATTGTGAAACTAACCGAGGCCGCTGTCTAAAGCCTTTGGGCGCATTCACGTGCAAAGCAGGCCAGTACGAAGCAGCGCAAGCTTGTGTTTATTACCATAAAGTCAAAGTATTTTATCAATTGAAATCACAAGGATCATTTTGAATCGTATTATAAAAATAAATTTACACCTGTTCCAACGCAACCAAACCTAGAAGAATCAGGTAGCAAACACGGCTCGGCTTTATTTGTTGATCCGTCTTACTACTAGGTGATAGGGTTGCATAGGTATCTGAAGTAAGGAGGATTGGAACGGAGGCGTGGCGCGAGTCGCCAGAGTATGAGCAAATTGCTCAAACTCTTTCACTCACGGTGGGTTTATTGTCAAGTATTTACGACGTCAAATCATTAAATCAAACACGTAATTTGATGTTAAAAAGTCAAAGATACTGACTTTTTAGTTATTTTCCACTTCCTTTATTTACCGAAAACAACGCTGATAAAAACGGGAAAAAATAGCTTGGTGCCGCGATTTCTCCCGGTAGCGGCTTAATGCCGTCTTGTGCCTGAATACGTTGTAAAAACAGAAATCAAAAGATAAAATACAGGACACATTGAATCACATAGCACTACGTGTGTAAGTAAGAAAGGTACCTGATTAAATTGTTTGAATGAGTCAGCCTGCGACCACGATTGTTGCAACACAATCGAAACGTCGGGGAAAATAAATAATAAGGTAATACGCGATAAATACCCGTGATGGTATCCATAAATATAAAATGTTTAAGTTTGTAAGTGTAAGAAGTGGTGCAAAAAACGGTGACATCGGTTTCATACAAAACAGCCCGGATAGCACTCCTCCTTACTTCAGATTTCTGGTTTACTCAGTTGCTGGTATTGCGCTGCTTCGCACATAGACAGAGGATGTGTTCTTTGGTCTACCAACGATCCATCCGCCCATCAATATAGCACCTCTAAGATATGTTCTGTCTCATTAATTATGTTAATAGTATTAGGTAATAGTAATAATTACCTAATACTATTATAAAAATATATATTAGAAACCTCAATATCATTCTTGAAGACCTATCCATAGATACCCCACACGTATGGGTTTGATGAACAAAAAAAATTGAGTTTCAGTTCTAAGTATGGAAACCCCAAACATTTCTTGTTTTTTTCTATTTTGGTGTGAAAATCTTAATGCGGTTCACAGAATACATCTACTTACCAAGTATAGTTTCGGAAAAAAGTGGCTGTGACATACACGGACAGACAGACAAACAGACATGACGAATCCATAAGGGTTTCGTTTTTGGCTACGGAACCCTAAAAAGACTTTTTGAATTTAAAGCGCTCTTTGCAGATTTGTAAGGTATTATAGGTAAGTAATAGTGCTAATAGTATTCAATGTTCAGAGTCCAATATTGGTAGTCTACCCAGCTTTAGACATGTGTTATTTCGACGCCACGCCGATCGGCGCCGGCAATCTGCTTTCTACGTAAAGGCAGCCTTTGTTGCGAATTCATTTTAAAACTCTAACTATTTCTCTGATATACAATCGCTTTGCAAAACAATGGTAACGTAAGACGTAAGTTTATGATGTGTGTTAAAAATGTAGAATTCCTTAGTGCAACAAAGCAATAGATTCTGCAAGGTCTTCAAGTCACTTATAAATTGTAGAATTTAATTTGATACCAGATCGTATTCTTAATTTATAATTTCTTAACTCTTCTTATCATACCATAGCTAGGAACTACATCCAGAGCCTTGCCAGGCAATAGCGAAGATACCAACACAAATTTCCATAACTTCCTCCTCCTTCCTTTTGTTTCATCCACAGAAGTCTCCATTGGGGAATATCGGGATAAAAATGTTGCATTGTTATTCCAGGGGTCCAGCTTTCTTTGTTCTAAATTTCATCCGAATCCGTCAAGCCGTTTCAGTAACAAACATACACACACACTCACAAAGTTTTGCATTTATAATAATATACTAGCAGTGCCCCCGCGTGGTCGAAAGAATATCGGGATCAAAATTAGCCCATGTGTTATTGCATGGGTTCAGGTATCAACATAATATACCAAAATTTATCATAATTGTTTCAGTAGTTTTTGCGTGAAAAAGTAACAAACACACGACACACAAACTCTCGCATTTATAAGTGTTCGCCCGTGGCTTCGCTCGCGTTTTAACATGATAAAAAGTAGCCTAACACAGATAAAATAATTTTACACTGATACGTAAGTATAAGCCCATTATCTATCTGTGTACCTACCAAATTTTATCGAAATAGGTTCAGCGGTTTCGGCGTGATTGAGTAACAAACACAGAAACATCCAAACATTAACACTTTGACTGTCGAGCATTATTTATTTATTTATCTAAATTTACTTAAATTTTGAGGTTGAATAAAAATTAAACCGTACTTCAAACAATCCATAACCGGTCCCGGAAGGCGCACCACAATGTTTATGTACCTACCTATATGCGTTAACATGCGGAAGACGCTCACGCACATGGTACCATTCCGCACGTTAATGTAGGTACCTACCACTAACAATAAAACATTATTCTATTCGTGTCGACAACGAGCATGCGATGTAAGAAGAGATACACTAAACTCAACCGAGGAACTCCAGACATAGCATGTTGTGTGTGACCAACATTGTGGTATCCTGGCCTGTATGGATTTTCTTTCCGCTACTAACGCAATTTGTAGAAAACACTATTACGAGAGGCTAGATGAAACAATCAAAACACTGACATTTTACTTCACAGCCAAAACATTGCACGGTTTATTTGTTGAGCGCGAAAAGACAAGCTTACTTAGAAAAACAACAGAAACTCTTTGTGTGGTAGATCGACCACCATACAAGTTGACCTTAGCCAGCCAATTTTATTCCTTATACGAACTAAACTTACTACATAAGTCGTATGATATACTTCCTTGTAGGATATCAGTCAAGTTAACAAGCTACGTATCATTATGAGTCAAGTTGTGTTGAAGCTAGGTAGGTAGGTATATTCCAGTGTGTAGGTACCCGTTTTTAGTTGAAGGATTTTATTGGCAGGACGCGTGTAGAGTCGGTGTCGAAAATAGACGTGGCGAAAACCAGAACGGGCACGATTTTGAATTAGATTTTTATACGGCAACTAAACCCAGCCATCTAGCTTTTAAGTATGTAGGTCTATTATTATCTTTATATGTTTGGAACTAAGTAAATTAAGTAAGTAAGTATGTACCTACCTAGGAGAGACCGACGATATTTTGAAGGCCGCAGACGGTGGATGGACATGACGGCTCAAGACTATGTCGTGGCATTTTTGGAAGGCTTATGTCCAACAATGCAGTTGACTTCTACAGGCTGATTAGGATGATGATATAGATAAATAAGCTATAACCACAGAACAGCTAATAGTAGATTATACATATGGTATGTACTGACGTGAGACAGGTGATATGGCACCTAGAGTCTGTTCAGAAGGAGACCCGTCGTGGAATTTGAGGGCGCAGCTGAGCCTTTTTACCTTTTTTGTTTAGCAGGAAATACAATAGTGCGTCTGTTCCGTTTTGATCCTTTTACAACTGTAACTATTTCTTTAGTTTATGATTCAAAATGCCGACAGAAATAAAGTAGCTGAACAACCAGAAGCAACAAATCGGAATGTTATTTCCCAATTTGGCCACGACTGCTCTCTTTATGAACAGACTCTACCTATTAAAAATTAGTTCGTTAGTTCTGGTTGACTCTAATGGGCCTAACATGTAAAAAACAAAACAACGTGCTAAAATAATATGGTGAATGCCTAATCATGCATGTAATTTTGTTTTACAAACAATGGCTTTTTAGTACCTACTAAGTTACAGTAGGTATATTACTACCTACTACATAAGTTTACTTTGTCCGCATATTGATTTCTGGTTCCGGGATAGAGTATTGCTGTGGGCACCTATAGGGGTTCCGGTAATAGTTTTCGGTCCTTGGAGTCTCCGGGCCTCTGAACAACAAATACACTCCGGGCATGGAAGTAGAACCTCCGGGCGACAGGGGCGACCCGATATTTTGAACCGTAATAGGTAGATACCTACATGAAATTTTCAGAGCGAGTATTACTATAGTCTCTAGGTACAAAATAAAATTATAAACATAGAATAAATAAAGTTAAAAATTAAAGGGGGTCCTAATAATAAAAAAGTACATATTGTTAAATGTTGTACGATGGTACGGAACCCTTCATGTGCGAGTCCGACTCGCGCTTGGAAGGTTCTTTATTTAAATACTGACAAGTCAGCGTCTCCTTCTTTTATTTGTGACTTCTGTGTAATTTCAGTGTCAATTACTTTGACACATGACAACAAAACAAATTGACATACGAATGCAGAAAGAAAAAAAATAGATAGAATTATAGAAAACAACAAAATAATATCAACACAAAGAACAATAAAACTAATGGAATTGGAATTTTAGGAAAGGAATCAATAAAAATTGCATACGTTTGCTAAGTTGGAGAATCATAATGAGAAAACTAGTTTCATTGATAATTTTGCACGAATTGCTTAATGCTTAATGTTTAATGATGGTCTAATGTAGCAGCAAGTTCCACGGTCTATTTGTAGCTCTCTAACTAAACTCAGATTTATAAATAGTAAATTGCGAGCGCACGCTGTTCTGTACGTCTGTTCAGAGCAAGGTTCTGCGTAATACGTGTGAGTGAAGTATTGTGAAACAATGGCTCTGGCTGTAACGCGAGTGATTTTACGTTGCGAGGAAGCTCAGGAGTCTCAAGCTTTAGGTAGGAATTAAAGGACTAATCTTCTAGAATTTATTCCCCATACAGTAGCACAGAAACGTATGTATCATCATGACGTAATTTAGGTGTAAAATGTAAAGGCATAGGTATGAATGTTTCTGCTCTGCTAAGCCCAACATTTTGTTGCTGTAGTTTTGTTTGCTTCTACGATTATGAAGCTATAATATGTTTCCCTATCCTAAACCCTTAAACCTTGCTTAAAGGGTACAGGTGCAGCTGAACAGGTTTTGTTTTTTGCAGTTCTACGCCACATAAACTACTCTAAAAAAAATATAAACTACACACTCTTCATACCAACATACAAAAAACTACATACTACAACATAACTAGGGTTGGGTCTTCTACTCTAAAATAAGTTTTTTAGAGTTTCTCCTACCTGAACCTTACCTAAAACTTTTTCTACATATTTTTGGTATCTTGATGTAAAGTTTGTCTTAATGTAATTTTTTCTTAATTTATTTTTTGTTTTATTTCAGACTTGTCCGAATGTCAGCTAATGCAAGTACCTGATGCAGTCTACCACCTGATGCGGCACACAGAACTCAAGAGCTGTGATCTCAGTGGGAATGTCATCTCCAAAATACCACCTAAGCTTGCAGTCAAGTTTAGCTTAATTACAGGTATGATTCTAGTGAAAGTCAGTACCTACTTAAACTAATGAAAGCTCGGAGAATCATCGGCAATCTTTTGACATCCATTGGGTCCTTATGAGAATCCAATGGGTGGATTTGCCATAATCACCATGATTGCTGATTTGATTGAGGTTGGTGATTGCAGTGTAGTTGTTCAGTACACAAGTGGATGTTACTGGCCATCTCCTGGTGTAAGCCCTTAGTCGGCTTTTACAACGTCCATGGGAGGAAAGGGTGGGTCTATGCCTAAGCTGGACACAACACAGCACAGCAAATAAGCTATCTAATATGATTTGAAGATTTTTTGCATGTAATAGGCCAAACAACAGTTTATGTGCATCCCTTTGTTCTCATTTGATTAATCAACTAAAGAAAAAAGTGCTGCAATTGCACTGTCCAAAAAATATAAGGTAATTTTAATTTTTGCTTTTCCTTCAATCCAAATTTGGGAACAAACAGGAACTACTCAACTATTGCTTATAGCCTAAGCAAATTAATGAAACCAGACCAAATAATTTGTGTAGTTTTAAAAATTGGTACAGTGCAGTAAAACTGAAGTTGTATTTATTTAAGTTTTAATTTTTTTACTTACAGATTTAAACCTATCAAATAACCAAATTGCGAAGCTCCCTGACGAGATGTGTACCCTGGCCTGTTTAGAAAGGCTGGACATCTCACACAACACATTTGTGGCGCTCCCTCACATCGCGTTCCAGTGCCCTGCGCTACACACGCTGCTGGCACACCACAATCAGATCATTGGTACTTGACTTTCTTATGTTTTGTAAGGTAACTCAACAAGGCTTTCTTGTTGTAGTGATAGAAAAATGTAGTATAGAGATGTACTCTACTGATAGTTGACATGACAACCTCTATGGTGCGATGAGCGAGTAGCCGACTGAGATGCGAGAGGTTACGGGTTTGATTCCCGCTGCGGTAAATGTTTGTATGATCTGCAAATACTTGTTCCAGGTCTAGGTGTAGTAGTGCCATGGAACTCGTAGTTCACGACACAGGGAATCCTAGTGTGGGATCCTCTGTGTTGTGAACTATGTATGTAAATGTTGGGTGTTATGCTATGTCCAAAAAAAAACTGATGATGTCGGCCCTCCATCTCGAACAGAGACACCAGCAAATGGTGTTGTGTCAGACTGGCATAACATTCAGGATGTAATACTGCCACTGCCACTCTTAAAATAACCAAAGTGTTGTCAATATATAAAACTGAAATTGTGCTTTCGCGCCAAAACGGCTATGTTTGATGAAATTGAGTACAAAGATCTAAATCACAATCTGTATGAAATACAAATTAAGCCTAATTTTCATACTAAAAAATAGTCAATATATAGTTCTGATGTAACGAGAATTAGCCTTCAGTTCGACATAAAGCTCGTAAGTAATGATATATAACTAAAATTCCTTTATTTTAATTTCCAGAAGTGGACGTGGACCGAATGGCCCGGTCCCGAGCGCTCGAATACGTGGACCTCAGCGACAACCCCCTCCCCCCGCGCACGCACGACGAACTCAAGCAAGTCTCGCGTCCCGCGGTCTCCATCTCGGAGAGACAGAAAGAAGACTGGGAGGAGGATATCTTAGATATGTAGACTGGAAACTCTCACTATATGCCCACTGCCCTGTCTTACGACAAGAACAAAAGGAGAAACTTTGCCACTATATTAATAGATTAATTAGAGAACTTTTGTATAGTAAAAAGGAATGTAAAATGGGCGATCTTTTCCAGGCACAAGTCCCAGTGAATCACAAACTAACTAAAACAATATGGCGATTTGTAAACCAATCAGAAACGGGCTTTGGATCCTACGTGGTGCTGGCGCCCTCTACAAATAACCGTCACTCTAAAATGTAGTGTTCTACGAAGTCGCAAGTAGCTTAGGTATTAGTGGCGCAGCTTGTCGCCTCTGTAAAACAGGGGGTAAGTCATTTATTTTAAGCCAATTTAATATAAGGCTGGATATAGGACAATTTAGATAAACGCCGGATTTGCTTCAACCAAAGGTTGAGATTTATTTTAGATTTAGCACATTGGAACAACGATTTTGTGGTAGCCCTACAAATGTGTTGCCAGTGTAGTTCAACCCAGTTTTGTATTTTGTTCTGTTTGGTTGATGATAAGGGTTTGGTGCAATAACTCATTGCTGGTCCTAGCTAAGCTGTGATCCATTTTTGTAAATAGGAGACAGTATCTTGATGAGTTAATATGAATGTGATGAAATTATGATGTTAATATAGGCTTTTATTTACAAGAGATCAAAGTATTTTCACCTTTTGATATGCTCAAAAGTATTGCAATTGGAATTGATAACTAATTTTAAGATATTTTAAATTATTGTAATAAGGCGACTAACAAATGTTTTTTTTTAAATGACTTTCACAGACTAAGTTTCGTATGAAATAAGCTTTGATGGTGCTATGCTGTTGTATTAAAATACTAGTCCTTCATATTTTTAATCAAAAAGGGAGTCTAAATACTTTATAAGAGTTATTACTTTAGTATGCAAAGAACCCCAAAACTTCTGGCACTTTATCATAAAACATGTATTTACTATGAAGTATGTATCCGCTTTCTGGAAAGCTAGGGGATCACTTGGATAATCAGGATCCCTTCATTTTTCTTTAGTATGCAAAGAACCCCAAAACTTCTGGCACTTTATCATAAAACATGTATTTACTATGAAGTATGTATCCGCTTTCTGGAAAGCTAGGGGATCACTTGGATAATCAGGATCCCTTCATTTTTCTTTTATTGGTCTTGAAATCTTTTATTTTGTACTCGTATCCCAAAGAAGCCGATATGATGAGTAATGTTACAAAAAAATATATTAGATTACATGACAGATTTGTATTTTTAGTACTTAAGTAATTGTGATGTTTTTATGAAACTGATTATAAGTATAATTAATTATCACAGGCTTTTGGTTTTATTTTTAAGGTTACGTACCTACATTGAGGAAGTAGTCACTACGTTTTAGTTACGTAATTCAAAACGTAGAAACGCAACCAATAGGATCACTCGGCTAGGGCAGTCTGTCTGTCACAGACTTTTCTCCGAATTTACTAGAAAAATAAAGTTGAATTGGTACTAGGTACCCTAAAGAGTTGGTGACCCAATCACGGACAAAGCGTAAATAATTTGATTTTGGTGGTTAATTGTGCGGGGAGCCTAGAAAACTAGAAAATTATAAAAAACTTTTGTCAAATGAAACTACGAGGAACATTTTTTAATTTTATTGCGTTTTTTCCTGTCACGTTGCATAAGTGGGCACAGCGCCTTTGTGGACGCGTGACTTTATCTTGTTCAGCAGTTTGTTGTACCTAATTTGATTTGAACCTCTATTCCTGCAATTTAGAAAGGAGGAACATGTAATTTAAAACAGCGGACATCATTTTAAAAAAAGTTGTTTCCTGTCTGTCTCTTTGACATCTGTCAGAAGTTCTCAGTGACATTCGTTTTAAAAACTACATTACGGGCTAGAAAGATTTATGAATAGCAAAGAACATTGTTACATAGACGAGATGATTATTGTCTGTTTATAGTTTTTCGACCATTTGTATTTTTTTTTATATACCTGAATTACAATGGCTGGCCATGGTGTTGAGGATGATCCCAGTCTAAAGGGTATAAGTCGGTATTTTAACAGCCAAACCAACAGGGGTCGTGCAAACGTAAGTTTTCCATCACCTTCCTCCAGGTCCGGATCTAGGGGGGGCGAGGAAGGGTACTTGCCCCGGGCGGCAAATACTAGAGGGCGGGCAGTCACGACTCAGTACAACTACAAGTACAAAAATCTGTGTCCTTCTGTCTCCTTTCACCCAATGTGCGATAAACACCCCCGAGATAAATTGTATTATTCTAATAATTGTAGTAGTAAGTAATTAATTTGTGAGCAAAAGACTGCGCGCGATTTGATCGATTCACTTCAAGTAAACAACGAAACGCGTCTAGCGCAGGTAGGGTACGGGCGGGGTCGGGCGGTTATTTGTTGAATATTTTTACCTAAAGGGCGGCAAATTGGCACTTTGTCCCCCCTTTTTCAAAATGTTGACCCGGGCCTGCCTTCTTCTTAAATTTTTTGTGTTGGCCATTTATTACATACCTATGTTATCAGGGCCGAATCTACGTGAGTAGATAATCATCTATTTTCCTAAATAATTAGGGAGCTAAGGATTTTAGGAAAATTATAATTAGGTATTCTGTGCCCGGGCGTCCCGTCCATTTCAATACTTGAATAGGTACTCACCCAATCGTATAATATGTACCCGGTACCCGATAGTTCGCTAATTTCCCGAATAAATAAAATCGATTTTCCATCCAACACCATATTGATATTTTGTAGATGGCGTTATTAGGTATAAGTAGATGATATTAGGCAGAAACAATTTTATAGTAAGTGATTTAATAAAGGACTAACATCATCGTTCTCAGCCGTAAGACGTCCACTCCTTTTATGAGGCCTTCCCCATAGCAATCCCATAGTATGATATGGGAGGATTTGCCATAATCTCCACATTTGGAAGCCGGATTGGTGATCGCAGTATTGATGTTGAGTAGGTACTCAGGTGGATTCTGCTGCCCATCTCCTGGTGTAATCCCATAGTCGGCTTTTACGAAATCCATGGGAGGAGACGGAGGAGTGTATTACGGTGTGTATAGCTTGCGGGAAATTGGCGACAGAAAGTCGGTAAAAGCTTCGACCTAAATAAGAAGTAGAAGGGTGTAATTACACATGTTTGACGACCTTCGTAGCCGGCTGAGATGCAAGAGGTTCGATTCCCACTGCGGGACAAATGTTTGCATGATCTGCAAATATTTGTTCCGGGTCTTGGTGTTGTGGTACCATGGTAGGTACTCGTAGTTCCTGATACCCACGACACAGGGGATCCTAGTGTGGGAATACGATACTTAATTTAAGTGACAGCTGTTTTAGTTTCGTTGGATAAGACGTATAATATGTATGTAGGTATCTACGTCAGTATCTATTTACACTTATGTAACTATATTTGAATTATAATGGAAAAAGAAGGCTAAAAGTGGTCTTTGCGGTCTTCGCAAGAAGATTCATATAATGCTGACTGCACACATTATCCAGTTGGGCAGAAAATATAAATAATGGTCCGTCATTGTTCAATTTGTAGCTTGTCTCGTTCGTGTTCATTCAATGTTCAATGTGTTTCTTTTAGAGTAGGTACGTCATAATACCAACGTATATAAGTAGGGAATCTCCAGAACTACTGATCCGAATCAGAAAATTATTTCATTAACCTGACAGCTACGTTATCCCTGAGTGCGAGTGCTCTAAATTATAGGCTATGTTGTTTTAGCTTCCGCCCGCGGCTACGCTCGCGTAATGAGTAGTTCCACTCATCAACTCCGTAACGGGAGCGGTGGGGTTAAGGGGGCAAGATGGGCAGGAGATTTCTTTTAATTTTGGAATAACCTAACTGTTATGATTACAGACCTCTAAAGTAACAATGGCATTGTGTGCTGTTTACTATGTTTATTACAAGCTATTCAAACCCAAGCCTACACCAAAAGCTAAAAAGTGATGTCGATATGGTAAGTTTTATTTACTATTATGGGCTAATGAGTTGCCTTTACTTTAAGAATTGCAAAAAAAGTATTTTAATAACTACCTACAATATGCAAATAACTCTCATGTGTAGATTACAAATGTCTCTCACATTTGTAATCTAGTGTCGATCGGTACCTATATCTACACACACTTGTGACGGCGGACTTTCCGCACTTAAACGAGCCGCGCATAGCGGGAGGCAAGTACCCCAAGTTCGAGTTTTGCAAACGCCATCGTAACGTCGATCGCGCGTCTATTACGTGCCTAGTTACTACGTAATACACGTACGATCGTCGCGTCGCGTCGTAACGATGGCGTATGCAAAACTCGAACTTGGGCCTCTGATGTTAAAAATAAAACAGCGATCCGGTAATGTCGACGTGCGGCACGGCGGCGTACGTACGGGGCGTACCTACTAGGCAAAAACGCGTCGACGACATGTAGTATAGTAGCCTTAAAACCAAAAAATATTTATGATGATGGCAACATTTAGTCTGTAGTTAGCTTTCCGATCCGACATAATCTTATTTATGTTTCATATTTTAGGCATGAAAAGTATTCTGTTGTATTTGCTCTTCATGTATTTGTATCGTACTATCCTGCTCTTACAAAACCATTCGATGCTATCAAAAGTCAAGTAATACGGCCGCTGCAATTTGACAGAAAATCTACTTGCTGTTTTTGCTTTACGTAACTTCGTAATATTTCAGGTAATTATTATTTTTTCAGGTTTCTCTGAGCATCTAGGTATCATACATCAATTATTATCCTGTAATTTAGAATCTTGAGGATAAATCATATTGTATCTATATCTTGTTATCCATATCTCTTCAGAATGGCCGGAGACTCCAGTGTAGATGAATCCCAGCTGAAGGGACTGTCCAAGTACTTCAACAGCCAGACCAACAGAGGCAGAGCTAACGTGAGTCCTTATCTCCATTTATATCGTCCGTTTCAAATATTTAGGTATATTCCAAAAACACAATTACTAGGTACTTATAGGTTATGAAGATGTTTCTCTCTAACATAGCTGACTACATAATTTATTTCTGAATATAATAGAGAAGAGGCATCTTCACCAGCCTTTAGATATCCACTGCTGGACGAAGCCTCCCCCATTAAATGTTATGATGAGATTTGACATAATCACCATGTCCGGCAGGTGGACTTGTGAGTGCAGTATTGGTGTTCAGGACTTAGGTGGATGTGGATGCTGCTGCCCATGTTGTAATCCCTTAGTAGGTTGTTACGTCACGGAGGTGTATATTCATAGGCTGAACCAGCACAGCACAAGATGCTCTAACACAGTTATGAAGTTTTTAAAATTATTTTTAACAATTTTTCTTTCAGACGGCCAAGGCAACATATGCAGTTATGGGAGTATTCATCTTATACCTGACGTTGAAACCTAAATCTAAGAAGTAAACAGTTTTGTGATTTTAGTTTGTTTATAATATTCATGGTAAACTCTTTCCATAAGTGAAATTTTTAAGTTATTTAGTAAATCATGTGAATACAATGTTTTGTTTCATTTGGTCCTGGAATATTTACTGGAGTACATACAAGAATCGTGGTATAGCTAGAGAGCAGGTGTAATAAATAAATAATGCTGGACAGTTCACACAGCATTATCTAGCCCCAAGCTAAGCAGAGCTTGTTTTATGGATACTAGATAACCAATATACTTACACTACATTACATAGATAGATATATTTTATTATACATAGAAGATACCCAAAACACCCTGAACAAATATCTGCAAATCGCACAAATATTTGTTCCGAGGCGGGAATCGAACCCGCAACCTCCTGCGTTGCAGGCAAAACGTCGCCCGCTGCGCCACAGAGGTCGTCATAAAAAACAATATATAGTAAAAGCTTTGTTAGTAGTATGTAAAGCTTTTTTGTGGGGTTTTGCGAAGTACTATCACCATACCAATTTCTGCTGTAAAGCAGTATTGCTTGCGTTACTGTGTTCAGGTTTGAGGGATATGGGTGCTGGATGTCTCAGCAATACCACATAAGGCGCGCCCTATGTGGCCATTATCTGTGAGGTAACGCATTGGGTGGCTTGTTCCATCATTAATTCAAAAACTAAGGAGTCAACCAAGGTGAATAAAACACAATCTTGAAATAAATACTATATATATTGAAGTTATTATACCTAGATGCATGTAAAAAATAAATAATGCTGCACAGGGATCATCCTGATAACCCCGACCAGAAAAATGCCACCAGTGGGGTTTTTAGCACAGACTATAATAAAATAGCTTTCAGTTTCAGATCTTAGTGTACCAAAGACTTACATCTTACAATATTCTTTGGTGTTCAAATATTATGTGGATAATACTACTCATAATGGTAATGTGATAATATTTAATCACCAAATATATGGAATCTATATGATTGCATCGGAGAGAAGTTTATTATGTGAGCCCAAAATTAGCAATAGTACATTCCTAATTTACTAATGTAAGAGGCACATAACCCAAGTTAAATATGGGTAATAATATAGAATTTTAAAGTGATTAGTAACCCAAACATTCATTTGAAAAACCAGTTTTATTTTGTCATATACAGATAATTTAATTCTGAAAAAAAAAATAGAAGTTCAGGATATTATCTAATGCTTGTAAAAACTTAAACATGGGTCATTTTGTGGGTAAATACAGATTTAATATATATAATACAGGCTAATGTGATATGAAAAAATACCCAAAATAATGTAATTGGCACCTACTTCAATAGTAGGTGCCAATTACATTATTTTCATCAACGTTTATCAACGTGCCAAATTTTAATTTATGTTACTTGGAAGTGAAATGAAAATTAAAACCCATAAAAATCTTAAATCTGGTGCCTTTGTCGCAAGCGCCACACTGAAGTTCGAATTGGTCTTTAAATCTACGTTGTTAAGATCGATGTTTCTTTCAAATTTTGGGATACCTATTTTACCGATTTTAAATACGAATAATGAGTTAATCTGATGTTTGAGAACTTTTTTTTCTATAAACATTTCTTATAAGAAACAGTCGAACAGTATAGTAGTCTAATTTTCTTGGGGGTTATGTGCCTTCAGATAACAATATTTCATCAAGTGACCCCTAATTTTCAGTACTTACATAAAACATTTTACACTATTTGTGAAGCACTAGCACCAAATGGCAAATACTCTAGTAATACTAGCAAAGCAAGGATTAAATAATAGTATTTTACATTGCATATTAACATACATTACAATGGGGCTAATTGTAGTATTTCAAATATTACTGGAATCTGCAAAATCTTCTAGTAGAAACTTGATGCCTGGTACACAAAGTTGGCAAGCATAAAATTATGAGTGAACTCTCAGGCCTAATTCGCACGAGAGTTAAAAAAGCGTTGCGTTAAAACCTGACATTGGCGCTTTTAAAACGTTCTCGTGAGAATAATAATATGAGGTTTCGTATGGTCTATTCTATTTAGCGCCAACGCCCAGCGCTGATAATACAACACTGATCGATTAAAAAGCGTCGCGTTTTAAAAGCGCTAACTTGTGAACATTTACTTGAAATGTGTTATGTTCTATTTTAACGCTTTTTTAACGGACGTTGAAAAACTCTCGTGTGAATTTGGCCTTAACTTGCATCGTTGTTTTGCTTTTTCTGGTTGCGTAATTGTTGCCCGTTTATCATTTATTTGATACAAGCATTTTCCGCGGCTATGCCCGCAAGGAATCTTTACAGATGATTCACTTCTTCCTTGATAAAAGACCTACATATAAGTGAAAACAGTCAGCCACTTCGCCTTTTATAAAATAGGTTTAATTATACTGTACGAAACTATGTTTCCACAAAGTTAAAGCAGAAACATCTCTTTTCCATTAATACTAATCTATTAACTCCTCCTACTCGATCTTCCCTATGTATACTGCAGTATGACTAGTCTTATTGTTTGTTCTAGAATAATCCCCAATTATTATGTAATATACAACTCCACCCATTTATATTCTCAATATGCACATTGCACTCGTAGGTATATAATACAGACGGTCCTACACAAGTTTTATTCATGGAATTAATTCTAGTACCTAACGATGAAAGTCTGTGCTTAGAATACAATAAGAATATTTGTAATAAAGGTAATTTTGATTTCATAGCTTTTTCAATTAAATATATCCCATGTTTAATACATGGCAGTGATCCTGTCGTTGTTTTATTTTTCTAATCATATACCAAAGTCAACATATCTTATATACACCAAACGCTAGGCTTTAGGGGCATTACAATTAAACGCAGAATAGTCGTGGAATAGATAAATCATATTTTGTCATACATATATATTCCGCTTTAGATCTCTATAGAAGCCCGAAAATAGTCAATTACAATTTATGGAAGTCCAATTTAAGGATCATTGCCTAACGAATGTATCCTATGATGTTTAACACATGTGGATGGAATGCTATGGAATAAGAGCGAATACGCCTTAATATCATATTTTGACAATAATGGAAGTCTTTTAGTTACACAACTTCAATAGAAAAATATGTGCATAAACGTATTTCTAATGAGAATAATTGCGAGTATTCTAATAAACCTAGCGAAGCAATAACATCTCAAAAGAGAAGAGATCAAATAGCAATACCTTTTGTAAAACTTTTATGCAAGTGGGCCGAAGCATCTTCTAAATTGTATTGCATTGCAACATAATACGGTCTGTTTTAGACTGAAGCCACTGAAGCTGACTAAGGCCTCTGCGAGAAACAACTTATTTCGAATAGCAACCATGTCTAAATCTACATTAAAACTATTTGAGAATGTAATTAGGTGTTTTAATTTCGGTTAAATCGTAAAAATGAGAGATATCTATAGCGAGTACAACCGATGACAGTTCCTACTAATACCATTAGAATATGTGCTTAAGTTCTACGTTATGTATGCACCTGATCCCAAATTTATAAAGAGGACAGAGCACTCATAATACTTACTCATTTAATTCGTCAAGTGTTTTTCCATAACACAAAGCAAAGCTACAAATATTTATATATGCTCATGCAGTCAGTAACACATCCCACTCACATACATATAGATAAACCTATCTAAAACTGAACACGCCACCATTTCAATTACATCAAAATAAAATATCCCTTATTCCGTACACGCAAGGGTAATTTTCAAACGTCAAGCTCAACGTTCAGTTTTAGATTGGTTTATTTCATTCATTTCCTTTAAAGGCATTGGACACTATGTCAGTTCATCCTGACAAGTCTAGTGTAATTTCTCGTTTCTTTTAGCAAACTCCACTTTCCTATGTTAACTCTTCAACGGAGTTGTGCTTTTACACTTTTCATAGCCACCAACGACGCAATGTTTAATTGATGGCAGCTCCCTTCAGACTAGGATATTACTACTACTGCTTCGTTTCACCAGTTCTTTCTTGGTCACTCTGTGTTAGGTCTGAGACCAGCTCGAGTTATGGTGGCCCTGAAAAGGGGTTTTATGACCTGGTAAAAAACTGTTGTGAATGGACTCATTGTACCTCCACTTTAGGATAGTAAAAGTAAAGTACTGTTGATTCTCGACCCGGTCATTGGTCGCTGTTGTCTTCGATTCTCGGGGGTTAACCCCTCCAGGGCTCAAAGCCAGGTGGGGGGTCTGGTCAGTGAGTAGAGCGCGGATGGCGCGCTGGCTCCGGGTGTTGTCGCATCCGCATCCGAGTCTGACTCCTCTGAGGACACGCGTTCTGCTGCGCTGAGAGCTACCCTCGCGTATTCATCGGTGTCTATACTCTTGCAGAAGTGGATCGCATACCTAGAAGGAAGAAATGATTTTGAAATTGTGAATGTCCATAGTGCCAAGTAGTAAAAGTATAACATAACATCCAAACAAGCTACGAGCCATGGTTACGACTGATTGAATAAGTTTTTTATTGAATTTTTTTTTTTTAAAACAAGCTTTTATGCAATTAGTGGATAAGCAGGATTAGCCAAACACGGCCAGTCTTTATACATCGAGGAGTTCCGTTGTCCACCTTCCGTCTCCATCATCAGATCAGCTCTGTTGGGGATCTGGTCAAATGAGCACACGTTTCCACCAAATTACTAATTTATTTAGAAGAACCACAAGCAAAAATAAATGTGTTCTAGATGACAACTGCTGACAGCCCATTATACCCGCCTGTCGTCTACTTGCTCAATTCAGATCTAAGTCCCGTGATTTTTTGTTTACAGTACTCGTTCCTGTTACCCACAACACAGAATCCTAGTGTGGGATCAGGACTATGTATATGACCGTTGGGTGTTAGTTATGACACCCGCCTGAGAATGGCAAGGCTGATGGAGCAAGAGCAGCGAAGTGTATAACTCAATACAATCGCATGTGGATTTGGACGTCACATCATTTTTATAGGGCAGATTGATTTATCATCTCCATTTTGGTAATTACCAGCCCTGTATCTAGGTAGTCCCATGTGTAGTAGATGTACACTCACCGCAATTTCTCTCGTAACACAGTCTTGCATGAATATCTTGGCATTTTGAGAAGGAAGAAACATGTGTAGCTCTCGGGTAGGAAGTGGTCTGGGGGCTGGTATTTGTCCAACACCTGAAAAATAAGATAACATAACAAAGTCTCTGCTGTGTTTCAACCCTTATACTATCTATGGGTAAACTTAGATGAAGTTGAGAAACAGTCTATGGATCGTGTTTATAATGGCTGTCACTGCAGTTATTTCCAGGTGAATCCTAATCATAATATGTTTTGAGATCACGAAACAGGCTGTAACGATTTTGATGAAATTTACTATACGAGGGTTTTTGGGGGCGAAAAATCGATCTGCACAATTTTTTTTTATTGCGTTTAGCTGTTTTCACAATTGACAATACTGGCTGAACCTGAGCCAGTATTGTCGAATTCAGAATAAGAGAGAAATTGAGGTTCTCAAGGGCGGATACATTGAGAATCTCAATTTCACTCTCAACCGATTTTTATAGAAACAACGAAAGCGCCCATGCACTTTTCGGTGTTTAAAATCGGTAGTGCACAACACACGCCTCTGTAAGGTCATCAGAAGTCAGATCTAAGTTATTAATGACATGCAATATTCAAGCAATTATTGCTTGTTGCATTTTTAGACTAGACCCTCCTGTGACCGTGTCCTCGGATAACTTAAACCTGACCTCTGACAACCTATTTATATCAAAATTGAGTCTTATCAATCCAAGAATAAGACGCATTACCTGTAGCACAAAGTCCCGTTGTCTGGGATCCTGTGGGGCGCGCGGCAGTCTGGTGCGTCCCCACACGAAGCGAAGGAACAGAGCGCGTTCACTTCCGGATAGCTCCTCCATCACCTCCCAGAACCACTGCACGAGAGGCGCGTTGGGCTCTACACCTGGTAATATCAAATAAATATAAATAATAGCGCTGTTATAATCGTATGCCCATAAGCGCGAAGTTGAGTCCAAGTTTCATAGTTTAGTGTAAGGGTCCTAACTCACCGAGATGCCATGGCGACGTCGCCGGCTACGTATCTATGGCTACCTCTGGCTACTTTCGGTTGCCAAATGGAGTAGCCAGTGGCTCATTAAATTAAATTACGGTCAGAATAATCTGATATTGCAGTATTCCATAAACATGGACGATTTTGAATTACCACAATGAATGTTTATAATTTTTTCCACAAAACACGTGTGCGCTGTGCGACCGTCTTGGCGACCGGTTGGACACCGAGTGAGTGAGACGAGACGCAGCTCGCATGTGTACATTTATTGGCTACGTCGTCAGCGTACCAGTTGTCCAGTCGCCACAAACTGACCCGTTGGTTGTGGTTACGCTTCCAAATTAGCGACGTTGCCAAACTGTTTCCAACTGCCATAAATTTCAATATGAATTGTTTGGATACGTAGCCGGCGACGTCGCCATGGCATCTCGGTGAGTTAGGACCCTATCTGCAGAGCGCAGACAGACCATGGCTCACATGCTCTTGTCCTCTCTACTCGACTACACACGAATACACGAGTACTTAAACCAACCAACAGAGAGCTATTTGATTAAAATTTAGACTGTTTTTAGCGATTGACCCGAAAGTAGTAACTAAGCTTTATCTGGCCATTTTATACGAAATATTGTAGGTATACACAATTAGTTCCGATGACAATACAATATTATGGTGACAGCGAGCTGATCTGATGATGGAGACCACGGTACTCCTCGATGAATACAGTAGACTGGCCGTGTTTCGGCTTATTTTGATCAGCACACGGTTCCGGTCAAAAATAGTATAAAGGCTCGTTTAGAAAAAAAAAAACCATTAAAAACTTATTATATACATATTATATATATTGATTCTGTTCGCTACCGTGGTGCCATTTAGTTATTACATTTGGCGCCAATGAGGACCAGTTTTTAGGGAACGTTTATTACAAGGTGGGTCTCCGGCTGGATGTTTACCTTTATATGTAGCGGAAGCTTTCAGGGCCTGAATAGGAATGTCTGGCGAGCCGCAGACCAGCGTCTCCAGCTCCGCAGCGGTGAACAGCGCCAGCATCGGCGCGGGGACCACTCGGGACATGCCGTCGCGCACCGCACGGATTTGTTCGTCAAACTCGTGCAGCCTGTGGAAGAAATTGTTTCTTACAAATAATAATTTATCGAAGATTTTATTAGTATTTAGGCTGGCCGCCTAGACAAACATATTCGCTTCGAAGCGTCTCCCTCTTTGATACGGAGATGTCGTCTAACGAGCAGTATTTAGTAATTCACTAGCCAGCTTTTTATGTCGCGCTGCAGAAAACAGCGTTTTTTTTTTTCTAACTGCGTGAATGTCGGAACAAGCAGGTGGCCCACCTGATGATAAGCGGTAACCTCTGCCTTTTATAAATAAATAAATAATGCTAGACAGTTCACACAACATTATCTAGCCCCAAGTTAAGCAGAGCTTGTGTTATGGGTACCTACTAGATAACTGATATACTTAATACAATACATTACATAGATAGGTATTTTATTATACATAGAAAATACCCAGAACACCCTGATCAAATATCTGCAGACCGCACAAATATTTGTTCTGAGGCGGGAATCAAACCCGCAACCTCCTGCATCGCAGGCAAACCATCGCCCGCCGCGCCACAGAGGTCGTCAATGACGTCAGAGGTTTTATAATGCACCCTATGTGGCATTACACTGCGATCGCCACCCTGAGACATAAATATGAAAAGTATCATATGCCTTTAACCCTTCAAACCAGAACACAGCAATGCGAGGGATGTATGGGATGTATAGAAGATTAATCCTTTCAAGTTTGTTTAATTTACTATTTTAGAGCTATTTAACAAATTTCCAAAATCATCTATACCCTGCGTGATCCCTGTCAACATCGTAATTGATGAAGTGAGACGACAATACTGGTGTCACCTGTCCCATGGTAACACTGGGACGAAGTACTGAAACACGATGGGACTAGTAGGATTCACCCGCTGACAGTACTAATACTTGGCAGAAATACTAGGAACTTTGCCTGACGAACTCTTTTGTAAGGAGTTCTACTACTGCACTGAACAATACCTGTAATGCAACGCGAGTTGCACGTATTCCTCCTTGTTGTCGGGAGTGACTCGCTTGTGCCGCGTGGACAGCGGCACTTCGTGACCCGCCGCTGATGGTATTGAGAACGGAAGCTCGAGATTTTGCAACTCCTGAAAATATTCGTACCATCATCAACCGGTACATGCCCATTGCTGGACGATGTCTCCTCATATAATACCAGGATTTGCCATTATCAACACGCTTGGCAGGTGGATTGGTGATCGCAGTAACAGTGTTTCAATCAGGTAGATGCTTCTGCCCACTCCTCATGCCAGGGCCACGTGAAAAATGTCAAACTTTGACAAACGAAGCCTCAATTCGCTACAAGCGACAATTCTAAAAACAAGGCAAATCGCTACAATTTGCAGCGCTGTTTCGTGGCCTTGTCAACGGTTGACATAGAGTCCGCGCCACGACTGAAGTCCGACGGCCTTTTGAGGAACTAACGGACAACAGAGGTAGATTTTCGCTTTTGGACTTTTGCGCATAGAAACTAGCGCTCCAGTCACCAGACTTCAGTCGTGGCGTTTTGACACTCGCTGCAGCACAGAGCGAATTCCTTTCAGCGTTGCGGTTCGTGGCCGTCGTGTTAGCCAGTTTTTATCACACTGGTTCTTTTACTAGTTACTCCTAAAATACTCTTGTATTCCTAATCATTTAGCATGAATTATACTGTACCTTATTATGAGGTGTCATGTCCCGTATACAAAGCAGTGCTGGCAAGAAGTCCTTGTCAACTTCAGCTAAGTCTTGCGGCCGCAACGGCTGCCCTGCGAGCTGCCGCCACACGCCTTCAGCCAGCGACAACGAGAGCGGTGAGCCCGTTCGGATCGCTATACCCATCAGCACACCTAGTTCCACGGAATAAAATGGATTATAAAATAAATGAGACGTACGAATATATTTTTTAGTTATTTTTCAATTCACGTTCAATTGCCACAGCTCGTTCACCGTAACATGGCTCCTGTAATTACTTCATGGCAGGTGCCAACTTACGGTGAACGGTCTGTAGTGTACTACATCATCATAGTCATCAAAGAAGCTTGTCACTAACGTCAAACATAATATAAAACAAAGGTTGCGATTATACAATGTATACATCTTCGACGGAAGCCTTTAGGTTATCGTCAGATCTCCTGCCTAAGTCAGAGTCTAAATGTTTTATTTGGTACTAATGTCTGCCCACGGCTTCGCTCGCGTTTTGCTAGGATAAAATATAGCCTACCCAGTACTAAAAGGTAGTAAAAAGCCCAAACTTACCACCAAATTTCATCGACTTGCAATCGTAAACCCATCTATCAAGACATTCCAAACAAACCCAGATAGACTGGTAGCGGATCTAACTATTTCTACCTATTTAAAAACCAGGCGTAAAGTATCTGAAAACTCACCTAGGAATCTGAAACAGTTGAGATGCAACGGTGTGGCGGCAGTGGGGTTGAGGAGGAAGGCGTCACGCGACGCGCCGGCGTCGCCGCGGCCGTTGGGCGTCGCCATCAGTAGAGGGAGAGAACCGTTCTGTAGCTCTTCACACATCTCTGCTATGCTCTCACTGTAGCCACCGCCACAGTCGTCTACACTTTCACCTGTAAAATATCAGAGTTGTTTGTAATTGGAACAAGAGATGCACGCAGGGCCAGCTTGTTAGGCCCAAGCACGAATATCTAACCGCTAGCGAAGCTATAGAAAATTGCAAATTAATCAAATTGCGTCATCCAATACTTTATATTGACGATCGTGGCGCTAAAAATAGTATCTCAGCCACCATCGCTAGACGATAGAGCACGATAGACGATTTCCATAGAATGCTCCGGCGTTCTTGGGCCACCTCTGAATATCGAGAACCTGGTATCTTTAAAAAGTAGCAGGTCCATCGTGAGCGGTTGTCGTCTACACTACGACGTCAGAGGGCCTAGTACAAGTTTGTCTTAGTTTTGCATTCGGTATCCCGGCTATCAAATTCTGAGTCGATATTTGTTTTTATGTATGGTTTTAATGAGATGCACAACAAGTCCGCCTGGGGCGCCCATCCTTTTCTCAATACAAAAACGACATTTCGACTCGCAATTCGGATTTCGTTATTCCGAATTGTAACGAATTACAAACTTATGGTTGGCAAGCTGATCCGTAATCGACATTCGAGAATCTTCTATTCCAAACGATTGTCGGTTCTGCGAGCTATATAACCTGCCCATTGAAACTTCAACTGGGTACTATCAACTGGGTAATTCTGAGTTACATGAGATCAGAGCTATATGTCTCATAGTAGTTGAGTTAAACAAATGTACTTACCAACAAACTTGACCTTCCACACCCTATGCGGAAGCGCTAGTGCGTCTTGAGTGAGTACGGGTAATCTCGCTACCATTTGGCCGAAAACTGATCTCATGCCTGCCGGGCCAGCTAAACCTGATCCCCCTTTCCTTGCCCGTCTCGCTCCCACTCGGGATAACTCCACAACAGGCCCGTGCTGTCTTTCTCGCACCATCGTAGCCATAATTGCCTGGGAAAATTTAACAAGATATTATCCTAGTCTGTTATTATGCATGAACGGAAATAAACTGACAGCTAACACTTTATTTAGGAGAGCCTCAAAACAAAACTCAGTTAAAAAAAACTCCTTTTTGGCACAAGTATTTAAAATGTCTTTTGGCCTAATCATTTGCATAACCACATATCAAGAATCTCACCTTTCTGAAGGCAGCTTCTTTCACGCTATAGAACAGCAACGTCCTCAACTGATCTAAAGGTCCGTCCAGTATTAGCAAAGGCAAATTCGGGCACACCAACTCGGAGAACTGATGTAGTAACACCTGAAAAGCAAAATACATATCAAAAATAGGTGTAAATGAAACAGACGTCCTGCACAGGACTTCTGTAATAGCAGAGAAGGGACTGGCCTTTGCGCAACAATAAGACAGTACATGTTACCAGTAACAGTAAAGATCGGTTACTTACCAGTCTGTTACAAATAAGCTGCGTGGTCATGTCTCTCAGTAAATGACATTCAAGGGGCGGCGGTGGAGGCGGCCTGGGTGCCCTCGGCGCTTCCACACACAGCGCTACAGTGTGAGCACTGCCACACGCCACTTTTGTGACTCTTTTACCCTAGAACAGAAAGTTGGATTCAACACTGAAGCATTGCAATTATGCTACCGCCAGAACGCCTGTAGCATCTCTTCCTACCACGGTTGAACCAACGGTCAAGTACCTGTAAAGCCATCAATAGCCGCGGTCTCTGCGCGGCGAGTGTGGTTCCGTCTCCAAGTTGTCCTTCATCGTTGTCTCCCCACGTGTACACTTCACCCGTATCCGTACAAGCCACGCAGTGTAAACTCCCTGAATATAAAACATTACTCTTACTAAAAACATCATACTATCAACATACTCTTAAAACATTATTTTTACTTTTAATATTTAGGAGTGTGTTTTAAAAGTTAGCTTGGTATTATTATATGTATGTTTATAGGTTGTTTTATTTTTTCAGTTTTTTCTTGTATTTGTACACCTTCCTGCAGTCTTTATCATCTCTCTCTTGCCTCAAAGGTTTGCTGTAAGAAAACTCTCTAGGGTTAAGCTCGCCTTTGTTTTTATTTCATTTGTAATGTTTTTTCTGTGTACAATAAAGAATTATATGAATTATACTCTTCACTCATCCATCATAGGATGTTATAGTACAATACCTCGTAATACGACCTATGTGGCGAGTAGCCGGCTGAGATGCGACAGGTTGCGGGTTCGACTCCTGCAGCGAGACAAATGTTTGTATGATCTGCAAATATTTGTTCCGTGTCTAGGTTTTGCGGGATAGTACCTACTCGTAGTTTCTGATACCCACGACTCAGGGAATCCTGGTGTCGGATCAGGACTATATATGTGACTGTTGGGTGTTATGTTATAATAATGTGCTTCAATCTTAATGTCGAATGTTCGTGTTAAATGCTCGTGCTCGTGTTTCGTGATAAAATTCTATTCTATTTTTCTGTTTAATTTGTTTATTATCCATGTTTTCCAAGTATGAATCTATTGTTTGGGCTCTATAAGCCATAAATGCATTTTGAGATAGTTCTTCATTAACTTTACCTGTTGCAATAGATACGATGAGCTTCCCCTGCATGCCGGTTACACGCATCGGCCTACGTACGTGTTCGTAGCTCCCGTGACCTAGTCTATGGTAATCACCTTTGCCCCTGAAATAAAAACATTTTTGAATTTTTATTCTCGAAAGTCTTTTTTTGATAGTCCTTCAATGAAACAACTATGCAACTATGTATATCTGTTAGTAGCATAGCTTTTTATTGAAATTGTTTGTCCGGGGAAGTACTACCACCCTTATGCCGCAAAGCAGTGCCGCGTAGCATTGCCTGTTTGAAGGATATAGGTGCCGATGAAATTACAGGCACACAAGGCTTTTCAACTTTGTCTTTTGGTGGCGTCAGGGTGGCGGGCGCAATGCAATGCCGCATAGAGCGCGTCCGAGGTGGACGTGACCTACGGGGTAATGTACCTCGTAATACAACTGATGCAGCGAGTAGCCGGCTGAGATGCGAGAGGTTGTGAGTTCGATTCCCGCTGCGAGACAAATGCAGGCAGACGTTACCGCTTAACAGCTCAGGCGAGCCATCTGCTAACTTTGTCACAACTAAAAATTATATAGTTCCATTTGAGTTTCGATAAACAACAAAGGCATATTGAATGGCTTTGAATAGTTCATAGTTCGTTTATTAATAACAATAATTAGTGTCAGGTCAAAATAAACAATATTAAGGTGGTTGCTTTTCCACTCAAACGCACTTGCACAAATACGGGCAAACAGAGCCCAATTGTACACTGAAATGACTGTTGTTGGCCCTTTATACTGGTCACCAAAATTTATGAATGGAATGAATAGTTATTAGAGTCCCGGTATCCACCAAAGCGGAGAGGAAAAATGTGGTAAATAAAGCAAGATAATCAGAATAATTATGAAACTGTCTCTTACAAGTCATTTTAGGTCTTTATTCTGTGTCTTAGGAAACAAGAAGGAAAAGAACTAGAGATTTATATAGAGGTGATACAACAATTTGAAAACCGACTTGTTTTATTCAGGGTGAATAAATAGCTTACCAAGTATAGACACTTCCACATTGGCAGAGAGCGACGGAGAACTGAGATCCGCACTCAACTTTGACAACTCGCAGTCCCTTCAAGCAGTCTATCCTCATCGGCAGCTTACATCCTTCTGAACCACCTCGACCTAGAGACAACACATTGAGTTATGCTAGTTATGTGATGGATTAATCATATAAGCATCGTATTAGCTCACTGGCCACAGAATTGTACAAACACCAAAAAAAAAAAAAAGCGGGGAGTATGTTGATGTTGAATTACAGTTTTACTTGTTCTAATTTGTCCCATTATAAAGAGAGACACTGTCCATTGCAAAAGGTGATGCGGAGTAAGCGCGGACGATGTAGCGGGCGGGTAGCTAGTCAATATGTATAAAATCGTTGCGTGACTGACTTTGACGTGACTTTCAACACACAGCCTAAGCGGCAAGTCCTAGAGACCTGAAATTTGGACGGTACATACCTATTGTTCCTAGTCTAGCGGTGAGCTAATAAAGGAATTTCTGAAATTCACCCTTTAAAGGGATACAGTGGGGTGTTACAGTTGGTCCACAGTATGAATGCACCAGGAAAGCTGCGGTGCGAGATGAGTGGCGAAGGATTGTGAAGCGAGCCACTCACCCTGAAGTGACGAGCACGACCAAGAGTCACCAAAGTCTGCCAAGAGTGTTACGACGAAGAAGAGGGTGGGGTGTTCAAATTTGTATGGAAAAAACTTCATGCGAATGTTCTCCGTTGCATGGTCGCGTTATGTGCGACCGTGATTCGCACGTTGTTTACCTAGTTTCCCGTAGTCGCCGTCGCCCCACGACCACACGTTGTCGTCGTCCGTGATGCAGAGGGTTTGCGCGTCGCCCGACCCGCACGCCACGTCTATCACCCGATACATTTGAAGGGCATCCACCTAAACATAACGAAAAACTCACTAAATAAATAATAGGCCTCACATAAAGCAAAATCAATCTTCTTCTTCGGCTCGTTGGTTCCCATAGGTAATGAAATTGTTTTAGACCAAAATTATAGTGGGTTATGTGCCACGAAATCTTACATCCTTTCAAAACATCTTTTCTTTCTTTACATCTTTTCCATCCTTACCTCATTAGTATACCTTCTATTCGTACTAAACGTTTCAGTTCTACCTTTATAATGCGAACTGCTAAGGAGTGGAATAACCTACCGTCGTCGTCTTTCCTGAAAACTATAATCTGGGTCTCTTCAAGGTTAGAGTGAATAGGTACCTTCTAGACCTTTGTGCTCCATCTTGCCACATCGTCACTTACCATCAGGTGAGATCGTGGTCAAACACAGGTCTATCAAAGTTAAAAAAAAAAATAGACTGAGATAGAGCTTTCGCTACAGTTTCCAGATTAGCAGATAACTTTTTTGACGACCTTTGTGGCGCTCTGGGCGAGTAGCCGGCTGAGACGCAAGATGTTGCAGGTTCGATTCCCGCTGAGGAACAAATGTATACGTGAGCTGCAAATATTTGTTCCGGGTCTGGGTGTTGTGGTGTACTCAATAGTTCGTGATACCTTCAACATAGGGTAGGTGTCCTAGTGTGGGATCAGGACTATGTACCTATGTTACTATTGGGGGTTATGTAATGTTAATGTTAACTTACCAACTTCGGCACAAGTTGGTCCTCAGAGTCGCCGTGTCCTAGCCGGCCGTATCGCCCCTTCCCCCACGTGTAGATGCGTCCCCGTGACGTTAAACAGGCGGAATGTGCTCCGCCACACGCGATAGCCGCTACTTCTAATCCAGACAGCGATGAAATTAACTTGGGGCGATCGTAGCTCCTGTAAGAAACAAACACAAAATTGATTAGGAACTTATTTTATGTATATTTAAATCCCCTTAAAACATAACATCGTCAAACAAATTATTTTATATTGTGAACTAGCTGTGCCCGCGCGACTTCGATCGCGATTTATTCATACGTTAGGATCACATGGAATACTTAGTAACGACAATTTATAAAGCATAAGAGATTTAAAAAAAACTGGTACTCAAGAAAGATGCAGCTGTATAGAGCTCTGTGTATTAGGCATCATATAAATATTAAAAGATAAACGGCTAATTACCATTAATTTCGTCACTTAGAGGCTTCTGAATTCTGTCTCGAAACGTCAGCAAAGTGACGAAATTAGTGGTAATTAGCCGTTTATCTTTTAATATGATTCCCAACCACGTTAGTTTCAATTCTATCATATAAATAGCACTTTTTTTACTTAAATTTTGGCATTTATTTTGAAATCACAGACAGATTCTTCAAGTTTTAGTAATTAATAATAACGCCGAAAAACGGAATGCCATGAGTTTCAGTTAATCGAGAGACCTTGAGTCCCTGTAGTGGAAAGTGGAAGCACATGGACTGATTATGTTTTATTATAAGTATGCAGCTCAAACATAACGAAGGTCGTAGAATCGACAACCGTTGGGAATAGTGGCGACCACAAACAGGAAGACGCAGTTCTGAAGGCCCCGCCTCCATAGACCGACATTTCAAGTTGCAGGAAGTCGGTAAGTGGTGGCGGCTCCAAACCGTTAAGTCGTGGCATTCTATGGGGGAGGCCAGCAGTAGACTTCTACAGGCTGATGATGGCTATGGTAACCGAGTTGTACTCACACTCTGTTCCCATGTCCAAGTTTCCCGTCTTCACCCTCGCCCCAGCTGTAAACATCTCCCTCAGCCGACAGCGCCAAGCAGTGCTTTCCTCCCGAATTGCACGCCACCTGATCAAACAATAATAAGAGAATAAGAATAAGAACAATGATAGGAGGAATGATGTTACTTATTTGCTTAAATATGGGTAAATTTACTTCTAGCGTGTTAGATATTACAATAATGCCCCATAAATATTCTACCATCTAGCTATGGCTTTAAATTGGGATGCGCTAGGGTTCGGGATAAAATAATCACACTAAACACCGGTTTAAATTACACTTTTTTTAAACAATCCAAGAAAACGAATACCCTCTTTACTTTTACTATACTGCGTAGTTCTTTTATCGAAGACTGCACTACACTGTTCACTAATGAGCATTTTCTATTATACATTTGCAGTCTAAGTTTGGGTAAATACAGTTTAAATTTATTTGTAGGCTCAACATTCTTTACTGTTCCGCTGTTTCTCTAGAATGCACAACTCTCTGATGTACATACAAGCCAAGGGTTGTTATGCCCTAAATAGCGGTTTGCACTGTCCGTGAACCATAATACTAAAGAAATAGACATCAAAACTCACAGCAGTGTGTTTTGTATTCAACTGTTTTGATATCCTGAAACTGTCGTACCTTTGTAATGAATATGTGTTGCAGCGACGCTAGTAATGTAGGCTGTGATACGGAGTCGATTCCGCCGATGCCAAGGCGACCCCCAGCTCCGTAACCTGTCAACATTCTTCCGTGAATGACGGAACAAGCAGATGGCCCACCTGATGTTAAGCGGTAACCTCGGCCTTTAACAATGCATTACCTCATAGGACACGTCCACCTAGGACGCACCCTATGTGGCATTGTACTGCGCCCGCCACCTTGAGATATAAAGATGAAAAGTCTTATGTGCCCGTAATTTCACCGGCACCCATACCCTTCAAACCGGAACATAGCAATGCAAGCACTACTGCTTTGAGGCTGTAATAGGTATGGAGGTAGTACTTCCCTGGACGAACTCTTTCACAAAAAAGCTCCGAAACATTACTACTACTAAAGATTATCAGCAACGTGATGGTGTATGCTCACTAAGGCCGTTTATTTAAAGTTAAGGAGTTCTGTGTTGCCTGGCCTAAGCGTAGACCCCCTTGAATTTCGTAAAAGCCGACCAATGAATTACACCAGAGGCGGCAGCATCCTTTTGAGTAATCAATCCATTAGTACGATCACCAATTTGCCTGTCAAGCTTGGTGATTCAGGCAAATCCCCCTTTACATCCCATGGCCTCGTCTAACAGTGGATATCTAAAGGCATGTGATGTGTTGTGATGGCCGTTTATTCACTGCTTACGTCACGGTGGGGCATCTGCTTGTACCGTAATTCACGTAGTTAAAAACATACATACTCTTTGGATTAAGATCTTTACTAAACTACAGTGAATAAATAAATAAAATATAATGACTTAGTTAATATGAACTTGACATGTGACAACCGAAGGAAGGCATCAAAAGCCATAACACAGGTATACTACTAACCTACTTTGGTTTTTGATGCAACCTCAATTTATGTTTAAAGTATCTACTATGTACCTAATAGATTTGTTTTTATATTATATTTTTATTATAGAAATATGTACTTGGAAATATGTAACAGACGTGTGGTGTGAAAATAAATATTCTACTCTATAAATATTCAATTCTATTCTAAAAAAAACTTACCAGTAGCATAAACCTTTCCATCGGGCGTGACTGCGAACAGCGTCTGTTCTCCACCGACCAGTTGGAGAGGGTTCAGCGCGGCCAGCGCCAGACACGGCGTCGGCGCGCGCACCTTGGCGCCGTCCACGCCGCCCAGCTGCCCGCGGTGGTTGTGGCCCCACCCGTACACCACGCAGCCGCGCGACCCGCCGCCCCACCACCCACCCCAGTCTTCTGGTCGCCTGGTAATCATTATCAAATCATTATTAGAAATCATCATAAGGTTCCAGTACAATAATTGTTACCGGGCGCTTATGAGGTTGCCGAGATACTGCAGCGCATCGAGCATGTTTTCAGAGGCTTCCCGACTTCTTTGCAATAATAAGGTCACGTATAGCTTCATTTTGGGGTCGGATGCGTCGAACCAATAATAGCATTCTGAGGGCTGTCTCTGATCATTTGGCTAATCCCATATATAAACACTGGATTTCCACATGGACGGAAAAAAGAAATGACGAGTCACATTAGGTACTATACATACCTAATCTTGTGACATATAATTATTAGTGTTATAATTGTATTTTATTTTTAAATTGTGTATCTTCTGTGTGATATGGGTTTTTTGTGCCTGAAGTAAATGGATTTTATTTATTTATTTATTATTCAATGTAAGTCGCTACAATTACATACATAGAATTAAATATAACACATCATAACATTTCACAAATAGTTATCTAAACAAGTAATTAATTTTGTAAAAATTAAAAAACCCTCAACGCAATAAAACGGCTGAACCGATTTTGACCAAGCATAGCTAAGAACACTCCCGACTAATTCACATTTCAAACTAAAAAAAAACGGTTCATCCTTTCGGGAGCTACGATGCCACAGACAGACACACACACAGACACGTCAAACTTATAAGACTTCGTCGTTTTTGCGTCGGGAGTAAAAAAAACATATTCAAAACACACCATGTTTAGTCTCTTCCTGGTAAGAAACGGCTGAATGATTTCAGGGGTTCAAACACCTTCTCGGGTCGGTGCACTAATTTCAAGACAGCTTGTATAGTACGGGTGATAATGGGATAAAGTAGAGCGCGTCTGTCGTCATTTTAAACATCGCGCGCAAGTCGATCGCGTGGACAAAGACATTCTAATAACTCTATGATGGACTTAGCACTAACACTGTGAAAGCCAAAAAATGGCACAGATTAATGATGACAAATAGCTAAGTCCACACTGTGCATTTTCATTTTTCTATTCAACTTTCGTTTGACGCTTTCAATAATTGAATGCGTTAACGAACGCAACAACATAGTTCAGTCGTAGTTTCTTCTTTTTGGAAACATGTGCGACGAGAATATTTTACTTAGTGGAATATGTGCAGCTTAAATGGTTATAATAAATTCCAGAAAAAAAAGAACCAAGAGAAAGTTTTGGACACGAAGCCGGAAAACGTGAATCACAGCGCGCGCTTTGCTTTCAACTCTCATGGTGCATGCGCTAAGGGCATGCCTCACGTGCGCTGTTGACTGCGCTATGACGCATGTCCTTAATGAACAAAAAAAGGCACAGTGTGGACATAGCTAATAAGTTCGATACACTGCCGGTTCACACTCTATTGTGGTCCTTCAAATGTGGTTAATAATCAAGCAGCAGTGGACCCGTTTTATCTCATTTTATATGTGGATTTATTTACTATATGAGGTCTTTGACGTGAAGTATCTAAAACTTACTTTTGAACCCAATGCAGTAATTGCTCATCGTGCTGCTTCGTGAACTTGGTGTTATCCTCCCACGAGTACTGATGGTCGCTGCCGCTCGCTTCCTCCGTATTGTACACTCCGAGGTCCGCCAGTCGCTTCCTCACTTCCGCTAGGAACGGCGTCGGGATCACTTGTCTACGGATGAGAGCGTCGGCGGTGCGGACGGTGAGGCAGTAGCGTTTGAACCAGAACCATCGCGCGGAGTCGGGGCCCATGCAAACCTTCGAGTCCACTCGTAGTCCGCAGGCGAGCCACGCTAGTTCCTAAGAAATATATTGTTAGTTATTTGGAATTACACAAGGGGATGGGCAGCAGCCAGTGCGTCCTACCAGTTATGACATACGGAGCTGAAACGTGGACACTCACGGTAGGACGGGTACATAAACTTAAAGTCGCTCAGCGAGTTATGGAAAGGGCTATGCTTGGAGTCTCTCTGAGGGATAAGATCCGAAATGAGGTTATCCGACAGAAGACCAAAGTTCTAGATATAGCCCAGATTAGCAAGCTGAAGTGGCAGTGGGCCGGTCATGTCTGCAGAAGAACCGATAACCGGTAGAGTAAACGAGTGCTTGAGTGGAGACCGCGTCTTGGCAAACGTAGTGTACCACCCTCTGTTTAGGTGGAGCGACGACTTGCGTGGGGTGGCTGGCAGAAACTGGATGAGGAGAGCCGAAGACCGGGCTCAGTGGCGCGCCATAGGAGAGACCTATGTCTAGCAGTGGACTGCAGTAAGTTGATAATGATGGGCAGCAGCATCCACCCACCACTCAACACCGACACTGCGACCACCAATCCGCCTGCCAAGCGTGCTGATTATGACAAACGTCCATTGCATTCTATGGTGGAGGCCTCGTCCAGCAGCGGACGTCTAAATGCTAAGCCACAGGCTAATCAAGATAAGACACCGCAATCACGTAAATTTGTATGAACCCAAGCGCACCGTTTTGTACCGACTATGTTACGAATATCTCCATTCGCACGGCTAGCCGATTTAAAAGTATGGAACAGCGGGTAGCTTCCGAGTATCATGGCTGCAGTGAAGACAGCAGCATTCTAAGGCGAGGCTGAAAAAAAGCGTGGCTGAGCCCTAAACCTTTTCACATAAACTACCTAGGTAGTCTAGATATTACATTTATACTCAGATACCTACGAGATTACCTTACCTTACCTTTGTTAGTAATGATATTCTAAGGAATAAATGCCATTTTTTTTATGAATAACTACTAAAATCTGGACACCATAGTTTGCAACGATTCTGCCTGGTCAGCATATTTTACGATAAAACCGTTTAAATGAAAACATTATGTTTTTGGGCATTTAGAAAGGATGTACTATAGTAGATTGACAAAACGGGTACATAAGACGAGCGTGAATGGGACAGTGTGACGGGGAACACTTCGGCAAACGTATTCAGACTAGATCAGAGACGTTCTGGAAAAAGGCCCGGTCAAGAGTACTCTTAACCGACGAGCATGTATGAAGAATGTGATGAGAGTGAAAGAAGCAAAAGAGGTGTGTCAGGATCGTCGCAAGTGGAAATCCGTGGTCTCTGCGTGCGCCTCCGGGAAACAGGCGTGAGTTTATGTATGTATGATGTATCTTACAGTTATCAACCCGTTCATACTATAACAGGGGGATGGGCTGCATACTCTATGTGGTAGAAAGTAGTCGCAGCAAAGAACTTACCTTCATATAATGCGTGTGTAAGAGATGCGTGCCGGTCCGTAGCGCCGGCTCCTCGTGCTCGTACTGAACTTGCAGTACCTTGGGGAGGTTTTGCAGCGCGGGCGGCTTGCCCACGCGCTCGCTGTGCCGCACCACGCCGCGCAATCGACGCACGCACCATATGGAACTCAAGAGCTTACCTTCATATAATACGTGTGTAAGAGATGCGTGCCGGTCCGTAGCGCCGGCTCCTCGTGCTCGTACTGAACTTGCAGTAGCTTGGGGAGGTATTGCAGCGCGGGTGGCGTGCCCACGCGCTCGCCGTGCCGCACCATGCCGCGCAATCGACTCACGCACCATATGGAACTCCAGAGCTTACCTTCATATAATGCGTGTGTAAGAGATGCGTGCCGGTGCGTAACGCCGGCTCCTCGTGCTCGTACTGAACTTGCAGTAGCTTGGGGAGGTGTTGCAGCGCGGGCGGCGTGCCCACGCGCTCGCCGTGCCGCACCACGCCGCGCAAGCGACGCACGCACCATACTCGGGCTCGCCACGCTGGACAGGGAATGTGTGTTTTTTTTCCTTCTTTATAATTGGCGTCGCACGTCTTGTGCATTTGCCATTTTCAAGTTAATTTATTGTATTTTCAATATAATTTGCAAATTGCAACTTTATAATCCTTCAAAGTCGTCAAAGTCACAGTCAAGTCACGTATTAGTAAAAAGGTGGCTGTTTTACAAAAACTTAGGTAGACAATTTCCACCAATTTGAAAAGTCACGCAATATACTTCCATTTAATTTCACTACAATTGTGCTCCATAGACGAGCTACATTGGTTAAACTTACCACAAAATTACACAAAAACTCGAAAAAAAAACACTTGCAAATTAAATTAAATAAAAGTAGACGATGCCTCTTTTCGAAAATGTCTGGGGCAAACCCACATCAGCTATACGTGTTTAAAGTGGCTGCCCGACCAACCTTTGCGGTTATACGCGGTAGCGCACTTTATCTGGCCGAGGCCAGGACCAGTTGCGGCAGGTCCTGCCGCCCTTCATGCTTACACACTCCAGGTACTCATGTACTCTGTCTGGGGCAGATGACAGTGAATATAATTAGAAAAAAAAAAGGTCTACTTATCATGCGAGCCCAAAAACCAATGAAAACCAACCTACATGACCTGGCCATGTTTGTTGGCCTTTTGATGCCAACAAACTACTATCCTAAAATTTTCAAAACAGAATGTTAGGACTTACAGAGAGTAGGCATTTGTGCACATATCGCCAACGCCTGGGCCAACCTTGGCGCTAGTTGGTGGTCGTTGGATAAAGACGCCAACAACGGACCGTCAAGTAACCGCCACGCTAGCTCGACCGACGGACAAGCAAGCACGTAGCGGTCTGAACCACTGTCCTGTAGAAAAAATCAATACTTAATTAGGCAAGCTTAAAGATAAGGTTCAATTTCTATTACATCAAATACTTTTCAAATACATGCATAACGTTCACCGTAAGATGACACCTGCCTTGTATGACGTGCCAACTAAGGCAGGTGCCAACTTACGGTGAACGGTCTATAGGAATGAACCTCAATAAACTTGATCCAGGCGTGGCGCACTCAGCACTTTAGGTATGAAGCTACCCGGTAGGTACCCAGCGGGCTCGACTTGTCGAGTCAATTCAGTGAGTCAGACAAGATAAGAGTTACGCGATAGAAAGAGAGGCAACTTCTAGGTGACTTTAGCTGTAGGTAATAAGCGCCGTGCGACCTGTATTGAACTTTATTGTGTGGGGGCAAGAGTCGCTAATTATTTGAATAATTTTGCGGAGTCAACCTTCTGTACCTGTACTATTATGTATTCTGTGCTTGATTACAAGTTATCCCACTCGGCCTAAGTACTAGGAACACATACATGTACCGTCAATAAATTACTTGAGATGTTTTTGAGTATTTTCGACTCCCCTCCCCGTTGGTGAGATATGGCTAGACCCCCACTATATCTCACGTAAGATTTTATAAATGCGTGTTAAAAACAGATGTCTAATGCAGGAATACTTACAACAATAGATTCAGAGGGCAGTATTGGATGCACTGTAAACCGCCAGCCCCAGCCGTTGACAGAGCCATCGCTCGTGAACCTCCACCGTATTTCGTCACCTGTAAAAAGGCACAACACAATATTAAACGGGGCAAATTTAAAAACCGTAGATATGATTTTTAACTGACTAAATCATATACAATATTCAGATGAACATGTAAAAGTTTAAAAAACACGGAAAATCTTTACTGAAAAGTACGCTGCTGTACGACTTGTACGAGGCCTCCCAATGGAATAGGAGAGATTTGCCATAGTCAGCATGCTTGGCAGGCAGATTGGTATTACACTATTGGTATTAAGTACACAGATGGATGCTGATGCACCATCCCATGGTGTAATCAATAAGTCAGCTTCTACGACGTCCACACGACGTGTGCCGTAGTATGTCCGGCCTAAGAATAGACCCCTCCGTCTCCTAGTACGGATGTCATAGAAGCCGACTCAGAGGCCATTGCTTACTTTGCAATAAATACTTACAATTAGCTATGATTTCTTGTGCCCAATCAGCGGGCTCTCTACCCGACCTCGTGGCTAGTATTCGTCCGGTCCCGTCCAGTACCGTGAGCGGGTCGTTCCGTCGCTCTGTAGAACAACCCTGCTCGAATACCACTCGGAGTGAGGTCGCGCCGGGGATTTTCACTACGCCTGTAAAATAATTAGGCTAAAATATCTTTTTAAAAACAAGCTTTTATGAAAATAATGGATGTAGCATGAAATTTAATATTCAAAGACGTTTTGGAAAAAAGCCAGGTCAAGAGTAACCTTAACCGACGAGTATGTATGAAGAATGTGATGAGAGTGAATGAAGCAAGGGGTGTGTCAGGATCGTAGCAAGCGGAAATTCATGGTATCTGCCTACCCCACCCCTCCAGGAAACAGGCGTCAGTTTATGTATGTATGTATTTAATATACTATATTGTAGTGTGTTCAGAACCAAAGGTGTGTGCAAAATTTCAGCATGATCGGATATCAGGAAGTCGCCGAAAATTAGACCGCCAGATTTGAGATTGTGAACTGCGATACGAGTATAATGTTACTTTGCACCTTTTATACGAAAAATCTCAAGAAAGGTCACCAATAAATTAAGGAAGTATAGTTCCCGAGGCGTTAATTGGTGACCTTGGTGTCCTTACCTGATATATCCGTATCATCAGCGTATGGATGTGGACTGTCGACGGTGATAGGTTGAGGAGGGACACGCCCCCCGCCCGCCGCCGCTTCCTCCAACTCGCACACACACACTTCCACGACCATATCAGCAACGCCCGGTTTACTGGCACATAGAGCTGCAAAATTATGAATATTTATCAATATATAAAAAATCGTTGCGTGCCTGACAGACTGACTAACTAACTATCAACGCACAGCCTAAACCCAGAGACCTGAAATTTGGAGGGTACGTTCCTTTTGTGGTCTAAGGGTTTAATAAGAAAGTAATACCAGAAATTCAACCCCAAAGGGGGTGCAGCGAGGTGTTTATGTTTGTATGGAAAAGTACACGCGGATGAAGTCGCGGGCATTCTTCTAGTTACAGATAAAATCATTTCGTGTTTATTTAACCTCAAGTTAACTGGTGGTTCGCCCCGAACTGAGACCGAGACTGAGAGAGTAGGTTACTCACTTTATTTACCTTTCTAACCGCGGCGACATCTAAAAACATTTACTGAGATCAAAATTGCACGGGTCCACCTCGAGATAATTTCCTACACCATCGAAAGAACCTTTAAATATGACTAACCAACGGGGCGTAAACATACCTACTACTATAAGTAGATGAAGAACGAATTGATAACTTCCGTTTGTGAATTCAGTTATCATCTCAAAATAATCTAGCAAGTGTGTCATGATGGCAGTATTGCAAGAAAACCATATGTATTGTTGTAAAGTTTCGAGTACCTATCGAAAAATTAGACCTACACCGTCGTTCAAATTCCTTGAAATGGGAGGCCAACAATGGATCGTGTGTTTTGGTACTATGAAACGTGAATGAATGAAGACAAGGCCATTTTCAAGGCAACCGTACCACATGCAAAGCAGCGCAAGCCCAGAAGGCAAACTGCTCGAGCAGTTATGCTGACTTTATACTTTACACACCCTGATGTTCGCTAAAGCAAATAATCTCTTGGATACTATTTTCAATTCTATTTGAATTAGGTAAGGACAATATTGAGCAGTTAGCAGCTTGAACTGTGCTAACCCCTACGCGGTTACCAATAAAGAAAAGTGACACGAAGAACTAATTTGATCTACAAAACGGGTCGTTCTTCGTACGGTTACCGACTTGCAAACAAAACACTGTATTCCAGGGGCACATTTGAATTCTAATCTAAACTGCATGTGTACATTATGTCTATGATAAGTGCGTACAAGTTATTAATTTAAACCAAAAACCCCAACTGACTGAACTAAAAATTTGTGTATCTATTTGTCTGGACCTCCAAACTTTTATCTTTATGTCACAGGGTGGCGGGCGCAGTGTGATGCCACATAGGCCGGTGCGTCCTAGGTGGGCGTAACCTATGTGGTATGCATTGTTAAAGGCAGAGGTTACCGTTTAACATCAGGTGGGCCATATGCTTGTATCATTCAAGAAGCTAAAAAAAAAGATGCATCTGTAACTTACCCATCAGAACATCGGTGATGATCTTCACAGCGTTATTGGAGTCCGGCATCCTCCCGGCCGCAGCTAACTTCAACAGATCCACCAACGCTCTCGCGTCCGACTCGCCAAGTTGTGAAGTAAAATCATCAAGCGCCATCTACATAAACGAACACATTATTATAAGCATTTGCCGAGCTAGTCGTGGGAAAGCAATGGCGACGTCAGCTCACCACTGTTCACGTCTATATATCCAAGATTGTGCGACCTACAGCGAAGAGGCTCACTGAGGCTCTACCTGTCCCATCTAGAAAAAAAGCTTGTGTCTGCCTTAGGTGGATATTAACCGCTAGACGTCCACTCCGCTGGATGAGGCCCATTAATTAATGGGGGATTTTCCATCACCAGGCTTGGGAGATGGATAAGTGATTGAAGTAATTCAACGTGCCTTTTACAACGTTCACGGGAGGAGACGGTGGACTTTATTCTTAGGCTAAACACACGACGGGGTAGAGTGATATAGCAAAGTGACCCACTGAGCCCAGTGGAGGGTTTTTGCGTCGGTTTTGTCGTTTGATGGAGCCAACTCCTTGCCAGCAGTAAAAAAATGACGCAAAGAAACAAGTATACGTACGAAAAAATTAAGGGACATTTTGCAAAAGGGACTTTTAGTGACCTTTTGCGAATACACAAACAGTTTTTTTTACGTTTCTGCCGTGCACAGTATGGCAGACTAGTGTGAAAGAAAGTGTCGTGCGCTATGAACGAAACTATCATTATTTGCGTCATATAGGATGTGAAAAACACAATGGGGGGGTTTATAGAATGGGAAGTTAACTTAAAAGGTACAATGTGACTTTTCATCATTATGTCTTAGGATACGGGCGCAATGCAATGCCACGTAGGACGCGTCCTAGGTGCACGTGACCTAAGATGTATTGCATTTGTTATGGGCATCAGGCAGGACAAAGTACAGTCAAAAGTAAATTGCACCTTTGGAGCTTCAGCCTGTTGAACTGTCATGGTGGCGGCCGCGACTGACACAGCACTCGATGACATCACCGCGGAGTGCCTCGATGATATCGACCCGCTCAGCGGACTGCTTGTGCCACTCTGTAGGAGGCGTCAAACATTACCAAAGGACTGTTGTTTAAAACAGTCTATTTGCTGGTTAAACAAACTGTTGTTGGGTTCGCTAAGTTTATATAAAATGTACCTATCTAACTATTTGCATGCCAACATAGGTAAAGCATGGCTGGATCTACTATACTATTTGTCACCTGTTTGCTATGTACCCATGTTTGTAAATAAATAAATAAATAAATAAATAATGCTGGACAGTTCACACAACATTGTCTAGCCCCAAGCTAAGCAGAGCTTGTGTTATGGGTTCTAGACAACTGATATAAATGATTATTATGATTGCAAATTGTCGGCTCTTTTAAATTATGTTAATTAGTGTTTTTGATAATTTGACTAATATTGTAATTTTGGTAATTTTGGTTAGTTCAAAATGTGTATATTTCGCTTGGTACACCTATCCTTACCAAAGGTATCATACTGGATATCCCTAGGTAGGGATAAGTGGAAAAAAACAGATTTACCGGTTGTGGTAGGTGGAAAACTGTAAGTTCACTTATCCCTACTATAAAAACAAATAAACAAACTCCTTTATCCTGAACTCTAGCTCGTAACGATATTGAAAATTGTTGCCCTGGGGATCATTTTCGCAAACTTGGCCTAATATTAAGCAATAGGTTTAGTTGTTACCGGTAGAGTAGTCCTGTCGGCGGGTGCTTCCCCACCACCCGTCCGCGCGTCGCCTTCCGCGTCCGAGTCCTCCGTGTCGATGTGGACGGGCGCCGTGACCGCCGCGGAGCACGCTTCATGCGCCTTCAAAGCCTCCACGAGAAGGCTGCGAGCCTGGTACAACGCATTTCAATCAGTGAACACTATCAAATATGCGAGGATATCAGGAGCACGGGGGGAAGGTTAACTTTATCTAGCTAGAAAACAAGGTATTCTTTTTCCCCAAATATGATTTCTAACATCACATAAACATCTAGATACGCTAATTTATGTAGCTAAATAAAATGTACTAGCAAAACAACGTTTTTATAGAAAAACAAAGTTTTTTTAGTCAGATAAGGTATATCATTCTCCTTTACTAAGCCCCCAGAACATGCAATAAACGAGTTTAGACAGAGTATAGGCTCGTAAAAGCATTGAGGTCTCTTACCTGTGTGATGTGCAATGCAAGTAAAACCAATGAAAGTGAGTGTTGGACGGCTGCGGGCGGTTCCAAGGACAGGGCTGCGGCGGCTATGGACGGGCGCGGCCCGTGTGGCTCCTCTATCGTTGTTTCTTCAGAGTAGAGACCTGTAAATGGTGTTGCAGTAAAATTCAATGAGGCATGAGGAGGATGAAAGTGACTGGTTTTGTATCCCAACACCAAGCTTGGGAAGCCGCAGGCATGCAGCTAGTAAAAATGAACCCTATTTCTCCTGGAGCCGCAGGCATACAGCTAGTAGAACCCTATTTCCCCTGGTCACGCTATAACTCGAGAATGGCCGGACCGATTTCGCTTATTCTTTTTTTGTTGTTTTTTACTGTCAGGAGAAGGTTCTTATAAATTTATTTTTTTAAAAGATAACAGGTTCGTGGCGCTGCTTTCGGGTCACCGGGACCACGCGAACGAAGTCGCGAGCGGGCCACTAGTACCTACTATATAATATATTCTGGGACCGTACCTAGACTGTTGGCTCCGAGCGGGTCCTTCAGCGCAGGGAAGGGCAGAGGCGAGAGATGCGGCTCGCTGGGCAGCGGGCAGGTGGCGGCAGGCAGCGCCCACGCGGCGGAGTGCGAGGAGCCGGCCGCCACCCTGTGCACGCCCTCCACGCCGGCCACGGGCGCGGGCCGCCGGTTCACGTACACAGTGCCGTTGCCTTGCTGCCCGTGGTCGTTGTCGCCCCACGCCCATACCTACGACACACAACATTAATAGCATTCCACTTGGACCACCTCTTTGAACTTGCTGGGGGATTCATATACACGCACTTACTTTCCTTGAACCCCCTGGGAGATTCACAGACACTTACTCCCGTTGAACCTCAAGTGGGAATCACACACTCGCTTACTCCCCTTGGACCTCAGGGGGCTCACAGACACTGCCCTTGGACCCCGTGGGGGATCCACAGAGTCTATTTTCCCTTGGACCCCCTGGGGATCCAAAGATACTCATTTACTCCTCGTGGACCCTCTGGGAGAATCACAGACCCATGTGGACTCTCAGACCACATGGGGGATTAAACTCTACACACTAACTCCCCTTGGGCCCCCCGCCGGATTCAAACACTCGCTTGAACCGAAACTTCGCTTTATTCCCTATTAGTTTGTTGATCAATTGTTTTACATAAATTTTTACTCAATCCTAAAGAATACTAAAACTCCTATTTTCCAGTCCCTCCAGACATTCCAATTGGAGTGTCTAAGTTCTGTCCAACATGCGTATCTACGAACATACCTGATGGTCCGCCGTGACGGCGATACAATGTAGCGCGCCGACTGCGACGTGTATAACTCGCGTGCCTCGGAGCGCTTCCACTAGTGTTGGTCTGCGCACGTGCGAGTCACAACCGTGCCCGAGACGGAAGTAATCGCCTTTGCCCCATGTCCACACCTGAGAATTGAACACGCAATGGGGCTCAATAAAAATGAACACCTCACGGACACACGTGGCCAACATTTAAAGACAACCGTAGGAGTGTGCTAGCACCGTGAGTTTTGGTAGAAGCTTTAAAATGGAACTTGTGATAGATTCAGCTTTACAATCAATTTAAAATGGAAATTATTTATTCATTGAAACCAGAAATGAATCGTCTTATAACTTCACTCCTATTCCAACGCGACCAATATGTATAGACATAGGCACATGCCTTTTTCCCCGAAGCAAAAATTTTAGGTAGAGCCTCAATAGTGCTTTTTTCACCGACCGTGAGTAGCTCATTGTATGAATATAGAGGTGACTAGTGGTGATCAACGCCGCCATTGCTTTCCCACGACTAACCCGGCAACGCTTTCGTCTAGCACAATAACATATACATAACCAACTAGTTCCAATATCTATGGACCATTTTTGATTTCTTCTATAAAAAACTCCGGATATTATTTTCCCGTCCCTTAATGGATTTTTACAGCAAAAAATTGGACTAGTGGACACAGAACTCCCTAATGAGAGTATTGAAATGCTTCCGTGAACCGAAGTTCGTAATCCGTCATACCAACTCGGACCAAACAATCGCGCTAAGGATCAGTGGTTGAAATTGTAAGGTTCCTATCTCAGAGGAATACAGAGAAACACAGCCATCTGTAACAGGGATTTATTCCGACTGTCCATACAGCGCTAACTAAGTCTACCCTCCACCGAGCCATTAATATACCTACCCACAATACACCACATTCCTCCACACTTAATTAAAACTAACACTAGCAATATAATAAACTAACATAAATAATACCATCAGTATAAACAAAACTAGTAACTACCTAACCAACTATGAAGCTAGCTGATCTCACAAGTGGTACCTACCCGAGTTAGTGGAATAAACATAAGTACATTTTTACTTAATCTACTACAGCACATTTATTACAATTTATAATTAGGTTTATTTAATCTGCACTGCCTTATGGGTCTAGGCGATAACTTAGTTGGTGGTTTATCTGATGGGGGCTCAAGAGGTTCTGGTGACATTACCGGCGAGCTCTTTGGGCTCTGGCTGGGAACATCCCGTTGCGCCGCCTGCTCCGACTGTGTGACTTCCTCATCGTCTTCCGCATCCTGGAAGTGATCTTGACCAATCAGTAAGTCTGAGTCTAACTTGGGACTCTCAGGATCTGGGTGAACTAGGGAACTCCTTGTCCTACGTTTTAATTGATCGATATGACGATGTACCGGGGTACCTTCCTCACCAATTACTTTAAAATTTGACGGGCCCAAGCAAGATTCTACCTTCCCCGGCAACCATTTATCTGCCTTTAAATATTGGCGATACCAGACGTCATCACCGGAATCTATGACCCTATTCGCCCCTCCCGCATTATCTACTTGCCGCTGTTGAACTTGAACCATCTTAGCTTCGCGATCAGGTTTCAAGGCATCTAAACGTGTCCGTAACCGCCTACCTTGCAATAAAATGGCCGGGCTCTCACCTGTGGACGCGTGAGCAGTATTACGATAATAGAGCAGGAATGTGTGTAACGCATTAATAACATTTTTTTTTTCAAATACCGCCTTTTTAATCACTCTTTTCAGAGTTTTAACAGCATTTTCAGCCGCTCCATTAGACGCTGCGTGGTAGGGTGCTGTTAGAATGTGTTCGATTGCCCTAGTTTTAACGAAACTCTCAAACTCCCTACTTGTAAATGGCGGACCATTGTCAGTTACGATTTGTTTTGGGAAGCCCCATCTACTCCACAGCTCATTTAATTTATCAATCGTAGAAGTTGCCGCCGTACTAGGCACCATAAATACTTCCAACCACTTAGACATGGCGTCAACTACAACTAGGTAAGTTTTCCCGTAAATGGGGCCCATGAAATCTAGATGCAGTCTCGACCATGGCCTGGAAGGCCACGGCCACGGGCGCGGGACCTGCCGCGGCGGTGCATCTGCCTGCGCCGCACATGTCGAGCAGCCCCGGCACATGGCTTCGATGGCCTCATCTATCCCGGCCCACCATACATAACTTCGAGCTAAGGCCTTTGACTTCACAATACCCATGTGTGGTTCGTGTAAAACTTTTAATACCCTTTCCTTACAAGTTCCTGGAATCACAACCCTATGTCCCCACATCACGCACCCTAACTCTTCATAAAGTTCATTTTTCCGGTTGAAATAAGGCTGCATACCAGTAATTTCACAATTCGCGGGCCACCCGTCTCTAATGAAAGCTAACAATCTACTCAAGATTGGATCCCGCGCGGTACTCCTTTTGATTTCATTGTAATCTAAAAGAAATGCCTCCTGTGCATGATGTAAATAAGTCTGCTCGGGGAGCGCCCGTGAAACCGGTTTCTTATCGCGCTGCGGCAACCTAGACAAGCCATCTGCACTGTTCGCGTCCGTCCTTACATATTCTATATCGTAACTGTATGCCGATAATATTATAGCCCATCGTTGCATACGGCTCGCAGTCATCGTAGGAATGCCCGTATTAGGGCCGAAGATAGAAACTAAAGGCTTGTGATCTGTTCGGAGATTAAATTGCCTACCGTAAACATATTGATGAAATTTTTTTATGCAATAAATAATCGCTAGTGCCTCTCTGTGTATTTGTGAGTAATTATTTTCGGCACTCGTAAGCGTACGCGACACAAAAGCTATCGGGCGCTCGGCCCCGTCCCGGTCCGGTTGGGACAACACACCCCCAACGCCCGTCGCGCTCGCATCACACGTCATGATCAGTTGTTTGGAAGGATCGTAATGAGCTAAAACCTGCGAACTCGTTAATGTTCTTTTTATTTCCCTAAATGCCTCCTCACATTCTCTACTCCAATGCCATTGAACCCTCTTTCTAAGTAAATTATACAAAGGAACCAACCTTTGACTAAAGTTTTTAACAAACTTTGCAAAGAAATTACATAATCCTAGGAACGACCGCAGTTCCGACACGTTCTGTGGTTTCGCAATTTCCAATACTGCCGAAATTTTCGCCGGATCTGCTTTGAGTCCATCCTTTGACAAAATATAACCTAAATATGACACCTCTTGTACAAGGAACACACATTTAGATTTTTTTAAACGTAAACCACAGTCCAGCAGCCTTTGAAATACCGCTCCGAGCGCTTTCAAATGTTCTAATTTGGTTCGACCCCCAATGATGACGTCATCGATAAATACTGCTACGTTTGGTATTCCTTTCAATAAATTGGTCATAATCCGTTGAAATATACCGGGACTAGAGGACAGACCGAATACTAACCGATTATAACAAAACAAGCCCCGATGTGTGTTTATAACGGTGTACTCCTTTGATTGATCCAGCTCAATCTGATTATAAGATTGTGATAAATCTATTTTACTGAAAAACTGAGCCCCGTTCAAAGCTACAAGGACATCCCCAATTTTAGGTAACGGGTATCGATCGATCATTAAAACTGGATTTAAAGTTGCCTTATAATCCACACAAATCCTGAGCGTACCGTCCGTTTTATTGACTGGAACTAGAGGTGAGGCCCAGTCGGAGCAAGCCACCGGCTCGATGATGCCGGCGCCCAGCATCGCGTCCAGCTCGGAGTCCACGCGCTCGCGCAGCGCGTACGGCATGGGCCGCGCACGGTGGAACACCGGCGCCGCGCCCTCGCGCACCCGCAGAGTCGCCTTGCCGCCCGTGAACCTCCCCAGACTGCCGTCGAACAGATCTTTATACCTGTGTAATAATACATTTACCTCACTACTTATACTAGGCCCCTCTGTATCAGATCTTAACAGATTACATTGGAAACTTGGAATAGATATGCCTAATTCGGTTAGCCATTGTCTGCCCAGTAGTGATGTGGTTCCATCTTTAATTATAAATAATTCCAAGTTTTTCACCCTACCCTGAAACTGCACTAGGGGCACAATTACCCCTAATGGTCTAATATTGGTACCATCATAAAATTTTAGACACAAATCATAGGGCTGTATAAGTCTATCGCTAAAATACCTATCATAGGTTTTCTTGCTTATACAAGATATGGGGGTACCCGTATCTATTTCCATCGATATAATTTTGCCATCAATCGATAATGGGAAACTCACCGCCTTATAGTTTTTTATGCATAATTGATGTAAATCCATGCCGTCGTCTTCTTCGTCTTCGTCCGACGCTTCAAACTGGTCATCAACGTCCACGGCCGCCCCGCCGTAATGAACCCTTCCGCTGCCAGTGCCAGCCCGCACCGCTGTCGCCGCTGGCCTGCTGGCCCCCGCGCCGCCGGCGCCGCTCGCGGCCGTACACATTCGCCGCAGGTGACCCGGGCGCTTGCATCGACTGCACACGTAGTCCCGCCACCTACAGTCTCCGCTGCCATGACTCGTAGCTCCACAGCACCCACAATTGTCTACCGCTGGCCCTTGCTGCAAGCCGCCGCCAGCACCGCTGCTGCCGCCAGCACGGGGCGCGCCACTGCGAGGCCCGCCGCCACCGCGCGGCCCGCCGCCTAGGCGCGGCCCGCGAACTAGGCCCGCGCGCGCTCCCAATGCGTACATTCCCGCCTTTTCGCCTGCCTCCGGCACGCTCCGTGCCTCGACCGCAGCCGCATCCCGTTCTGCTGTCTCCAGTGAGTGGGCCAACTTGACCGCATTGCCAAAAGTCATTGTATCCGCGTCCTTCTCAGCAAATAACCGTTGACGAATTACGTCACTCCGTAGGCCACAGACAAACTGATCTCTCAAATTATCATCCAATTTGTCACTGAATTTGCAAAAACGCGACATCCTTTTCAGTTCAGCCACGTATTCCCCTATATTTTCTGCCGCTGTCTGCCTCCTCTGTCGAAAATGGTATCTCTCGGCCAATACCGACGGGTTCGGTTGAAGATGATTGTGTAACAGCTCCACAGCTTCTTCATATTTGAGCTCCGAAGGCTTCTTTGGGCTCGCCAGGTTCACGAGCAACTCATAGACTTCGTCCCCCATATCCGCGATCATAGTAGGTAGCTTCAATTCATCCGTTATTGCATTGACTTTAAAGTACATCTCCAGCCGATCCGTATATGACGACCAAGTGCCACTTTTAAGGTCAAATTCACTCATTTTACCGATAGTCATTGTTAATAATTGTTTATTTATGCACGCACACCGATCCCATCCTCGTCGCCACTGTAAGGTTCCTATCTCAGAGGAATACAGAGAAACACAGCCATCTGTAACAGGGATTTATTCCGACTGTCCATACAGCGCTAACTAAGTCTACCCTCCACCGAGCCATTAATATACCTACCCACAATACACCACAGAAATCAGGCGTACTTTAGTAGTTACTTTGTGAAACAGCAGAGTGAATAAATAAATGAACTCGATACGCACCTCACCATCACCCGAAAGCGCCAAGCTGAACTGCGCGCCGCATTCGACTTGGACCACTCCCAACGTGTTCAACCGTTCAATATTCACGGGGATGGCGCAGCCGTCGGATCCCCCACGGCCTAATTAACAAATTATACATAAATATTACATATTCGATTTAAATGAGTAAATAATACTTCGTAATAAATGGGTAGTCCTGACTGCAAGGTGGCCTCATGTTATGACTTGAAAGATCATCATTGGTGATATCGGACGGTTCAGAATATGGCAGTCTTTGCGGTTCACTCGAGAGAAGTTTAATATTTGTGTCATTCCACGGTCAGAACGTACACAGCACAGAAAAAAAATAGAAATGAAAGTGCATTTCGTAGAGGAAAAAATCACTACGTATGGTACGTCGTTTTCATCGTATGGAATAACCGAGCCCCACTGAATCTTCAATCCATGTTTATACGTTATTTTCACTACCAATGAATGATGCCTTGCTTGATTGTGTCACTAATTAATTCATGCGGCACTTTTATTTCATTTAGTTTTCAGATGTTTTTTTTTTTCGAGTGAAAGGTGCCGAATAAAATAATGAAATGAACAAAACCAGCCAAGAGCGAGTTGGTCTTGCACACTCGGGGTTCCCATACCATAGTACAAGATTTAACTTTATTTATTTTATTATAAGAGTGTCACTGTAAAATCAAGTATTTACCTTTTACGGTTCCAAAGTTACACCCATTATTAAGATTGAGCAGTTACAAAACTTTATTATATGAGGACCCCCTTTAATTGTTTGTTTTATTTTATTTTTATTATTTGTTATAGCGGCAATAGAAATACACACTCTATAAATATTACAACTGTCTATGAAGGACACCGATGGCTCAGTAATAGGGTCCCGAACCCTAAATGAATAGTGAACCATCTGAAATCACCTTTAGGGAAGATGACGCCGAGGCAGCCCAAAATAGCGCAGTGGGCAGGCCGAGGAAATTTAAAGAAAACTGGAGAGGCCGTCTTAATTGGAACAGTATACATACATACACTGTGCCACTAGGGTAACAATTACTTACCAAGTTTCCCAAAATCCCCGTCTCCCCAAGAGAAGACCTTGCCGCACGCGGTGAGCGCCAGAGTCTGTGCGTCCCGCGACCCACACGCCACCTGCACCACTCTGTAGCTTGCTAGGGCCTCCACCTTTAAAACAAATTAGTATTCAAATTATTTCATCCGCAACGGAACGTTGCCCGTATGTGTTTGGCATAAGATAAGTTTATTTCACTTGGAATAGGTACAACAAAACATAATTAACATTAGCATTATTTATTTAATAAAACTGTGTTACGGCAAGGTAACCCTTCTCACCCCATATAGAATGGTCCATACTGGACATTTAGTAAACCTAAACATTAAGGCCATATATTTATATACCTTATAAGCTAACATACATAATTTATACTTAAAACGATCAACTTAAGAGGTTGTAACTTTAACTTTATTTCCAAAGAATCAAAGCAGTTTCCTTACCATCTTAGGCTGCAGTTGCATGATGCAGTCTCCGTGGCCGAGCCGCCCATACTCGCCCGAGCCCCACGTGTACAGCTGCCCGCGCGCCGAGATGCACGCGCTGTGCGCCGACCCGCACGCAATGAACACGACGCGCTCGCCGGAGAGACTCTCTATCAGGCGAGGTGACTCTAGAGTCGTTTTGTTCCCGTGCCCTAGCTTGCCGTCTTCACCTTCGCCCCACGAGTAAACCTGACAATTTAAATGGTCAAGAGTCAAGAGTTTATTGCGCACATGTTGTTTTACAAGGTCTTATAGTTTAGGGTTTAGGTATGGCTTCAACATGAAACCTGCTAGGTGTCGTGGGTATCAGGAAATACGAGTACCATGGTACCACAACACCCAGATTCAGAACAAATATTTGCAGGTCATACAAAAATTACACACTACTCCTTTGCGGCCGAAATAGGTATGGTGGTATTACTTCACTGGTTTACTCGAACCATAAATGTTTCAGCCGCCAAGCAGGAAAGCTCGCATTTGTGTTACTTTTTAAAGGGTATATCGGTGAAATTACACGCGCATGAGACTTTTCATCTGTATATATCTTAGGATAGCAGGCGCATATCAATATGACGAGGGGTATTACCTACATTAACGTGGCCTAAGAGATATTGCAGTTGTAATAGGTAAGGTTAACTTAACAACAGGAGGAACACAGGCCAGTTCAAAAAACACTGGCCATTACGCCCTTCCTTCCTACATGAAAAAAATGCAGCATACCTTCCCGTCAGCAGTAAGCGCCATTGCATGTTTGCCGCCCGAATGGACAGCGACTTTTCGCACCAGCACGTGAGACAGGTACGGATTGGCGCGTGGAGTGGATATGTTGTTGCTGTGGCCCAGACCGAGACGACCGTTTGTGCCTTCACCACATACGTAAAGCTACAAGAAAGGAGTAAAAGTTATAATAAAGACATGTTATAGTAAATATTTGTCAAGAATTTTGTGTAATATACATAGATAATATAGATGTCGAGTGATCTTTTATGTCCGTAAATTTAAATACCGCAGCGCAAGTAATCTTGGTTGAGAATGGCGTCCACAGACGCACCCTATGCGTTCCCTTACGCGACGTCCTACCTAAGTGAACCCAACGCAAACGCGGTACGGCGCCGCGGCGTCGTCCGCGCGAAAATGACAAACAGTCGTCTTAGCTTAGAGCATTGCAGGCCTCCGTACCGTGCTCGATGTCTTGAAGTGGTTTACGTGACCCGAGCCTCGAGTCTGCGAATTTGACAAGCAACTACACAAGCATGTGGTGTACACTACACGGATTTTAGTATGGATAAACCGAAGAGCGCCCCTTCCGGGCACCTTGAGAACCTCAAATCCCATACGTGGCACACGTAGGCCACTTCAAAGGGGTTGCGACTGTAACATTTTCGCACGGGCGCCGAATCGCATTGGGTTCGCTTACATATGACGCCGCGTTATACACTACGTTGAGGATACCTCATTTAGTCGTTAGAGTCAAACCTCTGTATGTTGTTCATTCGTCACCCGAAAATGGCATTGTGACCGATGAGAACCGTGAGAATATTGAGCAGTAGTGGACTGCTCAAAATTTATGCTGGTAACATCATCATCATCAGCAGCAGCCTTAAGGCCCCTGCCAATGCATAAGGGGATTTGCCATAATCAGCACCTTGGCAGGCGAATTGGTATCGCAAATATTGGTATTTAATATTCAGGTGAACGGTGCTCCCATCCTACACACTATTGATGCCATTGTTCCCTAAGTCAGCTTTTACGACATTCACGGAAGGATATGGAAGAGTCTACTCTCAGGAAGGACACACCACATACTCGGTGAATTTTAATTTTGGTAACTTACCTTTCCATCATGTGAGACAATGAACAGCGTCTTAGACCCGCCCGCTATATGGACCGGTCGTAACGCACTCAATACGGGCGAGAATACAGGCACTTTGACCTTGGATCCTTTTACACCACATAGCTGGTCTTTATCGTTCAAACCCCACACGTAAACCTGCAAAGGAATATCAACTTTAATACTTGCACAAATAGTAGACAATCCACTGTATTGAAATGAGTGGAACTTACTCTGGGATAGTCGTTAGGTAGCGTCGGTAGATTGTTATCAACTGACACCGAGTTATTTGGAGTGTCTTTCTCCATCCAATCTTCGGCGATGAAATTCATACTCTGCAACACAACAGCCAATCAAAAGTTGATCTTAGAAACTATACCATAAAGTTGTAACTAGCATGCTTACCATCAAAACGTCCGAATAAAGTGGGTTGGGTCTAAAACCAGTGATGTAAAGACCGTGTACGCGGCAGTCGGCGTTTACGTTGCGATTCTGTTTGATGCCAATTTCTATGCACGGGTAATACTGAAACAGAACGACACAAAGATTAAACTGTGAAAAAGGATAATCAATTTACACAGAAAAGCCAAGCGATTCCATTCGACCATAAAAATTGATCGTTGTACAACTTAATGACAGTTAACTTACTTGCAAAAGGGATCCGCATGTAGTCAAAACTAGCTTTGTTAGATACGAAGTTTCGATCGATTCAAAGTTTTAGATAGATTGTCTCTACTTTCTGATCACAAAATGTACCTGTTTCAATCAGGTAGCGGTTGTTCTTTACTAGATAGGATAGCGGACGTTCTGCTACTGACGATAAGGCCGTTACTTGAAAGCTAGCTAGTGCTACCATAAACTTGTGAAAGTCGAGGCGGGTAGGTACGCCAAGACCAATAGTACGTAGTAACTTAATTTAATCTGTGCCAAAGCGATAGATGCGCACGCCACATCACATTTGAAACTGACATCTAGGCAGATGTTCTTTTGTTTTGTAGCAAGCATACCTGTTTACAGTCAGCTAGTAGTTGTATCTGCGCGAGATGCGATAGAGGGCGTTCTTTGGTCGAGGGCGCGGGCGCACACGGCACCGCCGCTATAGAGGCTAAAGCGGCCTCTTCAAAGCTCGTTCCGCCCCGAACAGTCAACGTGGCTGGTCCGTGAATGCTATTGGGCACGCCTAGTCCAAGGCGGCGGATTCGAACGCCGCATCGCATTTCAACGCGGATCCAGTGCTGAAATTAAATGATACCCATCTAGGTTTTGTGGCAGGTAGTCGAGCCTCGTTCTAAAACCTTCCTCAGCATTTCTGTTTTAGAATTATATGACAGAGACAGAACTACATTTTGATGGTTACAAAAAATAAGATTCTACAAATACTTATATAATAATTTGCTCTAAAACTACAGCCCGACTACTGAAACCACAACATTAGGTATGTAAGCACAATATTCTTATATGGTTACGAGTATATCTTTCATGCAAAACGATAATAAACAAGTAATACATTTTGTAAAAATTAAAAAAACCCCCAATGTAATGAAACGGCTGAACCGATTTTGATCAAACAAAGCTAAGAACACTCCCGAAAAATACACCTTTCAAACAAAAAAAAAACAAATTGGTTCATCCGTTCGGGAGCTACGATGGGACAGACAGACACACAGACACGTCAAACTTATAACACCCCTTCGTTTTTCGTCGGGGGTTAAAAAAACAAAAATCTGGTTTAGTTTATCTGTTTTTTTGTTTTTGATATCGATTTTGGAAGCAATCGGTCAAATAACAAAAAGATCAAAATGGCGGCCACTTTTTTGAAATTTTCCTACGGATTCGTGTTTTCAGTTTTCGAGTTCAGAAAGACATACATAGAGGCCAAACTCATTTCTCTTCTGCTATGTCTCACTAAAGTAGTCGGGCGAAAACAGCAACTCAAGTGATTTACCTGACCAGTGCCACTCGCGCTCTGCCAATACGTATGAGGTTGGCAGTCGATCAGCCGCCTGGCGCCGGTACCGGGTCGACAGGATGATACTCTCACGGCCCTTATAGAACCACGCCATCCAACAGTCGCGCCACCGGCGCCTTCGCCCCATTCAGCTATACAAACAAACATAACAGTGATTTAATATAGGCTAAATAAATAATCATGCCATTGAAAATAAAACTATGAGGAACATACATGAATCTGTGACTAACTCCATCTCGCTGACTTGCCCGGTCCATCCAGGTTGTGTTGGATAATCGACAGTCAAATCACGACCATTGCTTGATATTGCTGAAACAAAAGCACACAGTGAATCATTAAAAAAAAGTCTGATGAAAAACAAAAGACGACCAAGTCATGAAACAAGTTAATGGACACGTAGCATTTTTGGGATTTCAACATTTTGCAAAGTCATTCGAATGGTCTTAAAGGCATTTTTCGAACAAGTGCACTAGCATTTTACCTCCTGTTAATTCAACACACCTTTGACAGTGCCAACGCTGCTATGGTCGATGCAGCCCCATTTGTATCGAGGCTGCGTAACAGCGGATCGCACCCGCACTTTATCGCCTACACAGAATGGTGGCGCTCCCGATACCACTTCTGCGTGGACCGCCCTTACGCCTGAGATACGCCCTAGACCTCGCCATTCAACCTGTAGAAGAAAAGCGCTATTGATAAAAAGTTTTACACCCATCCACATCCCATCCCCATCCCACACGAGGATTCCTTGTGTCGTGAGTCAAAGAATTCTGTTAAAAAACTCTGTTCTGTTAAGTTAGTAATTGAACCTAATTTTTTTAGTAAAAACTCGTGGTTATGTCTGTTCAGACAGGTAACATATAACAGAAGATTGGGGTTGAGTTAGATTATCTACTGGTAGCACAGAGACGGACTACCTCAATTCTCATTGGTGATGACGTCGACTGTGTTGAACCAGATATCGGAGTAGCATACCTGGCGAAGTATATATTTATACCATGATACACACATTACACACATAGACAAGCCAATTCACTTACATGTAAATACACATTCTGCTTGATGTCACGTTCAACTTTTTGCACTTGACCGACATCACCCAGAGCCACCTGCAAACAAAGCATCACTTAGTACATCACTTAGTACCCTTGCACACAAACATAGATCAATCTAATTTTCACTAGAAACGGGATATTTACCATGATTTTTGAGTTTTATATGTTCCCGATATTTCGGCACAGTTGCATGCGCCATGATCACGGGAGAACTGACTAAAGTATTTGCGAGTAGATGTTATTGGCAGATATATCGATCTACCCTCTTTCTCACTCTTTTATTACGAACGATACCACTACCATCGGTTTCATTGTCACAATTCACACCAACTCGACACACAACACTAACGGTGTCCGGACGCGTAGCAGGTACCACACTTTTTTGATTCTTACACATTCTTACCACAGGCTTCCATACTCCAGATAATTGAAAACCATCTTCTCTATTGAAGTTTCTGTACTTAGTAATCTCAATTGCCTCTTGTACCATTCTCGGTATGTAATGTCGCTCTGTCGAGATTACCTGCGGACTGTGTAGCTCGATCCAATGATTTGAGCCAAATTCCAAAAGGTGTTCTGCTATGGCTGACTTATGTATGTCCCTGTTCTTGACCGCTCGTATGTGCTCCTTAACCCGACACGCTATCGTACGTTTCGTTTGGCCAATGTACGAACTCCCACAGCTACAATCAATTTTATACACCCCTGGCTTTTCAAGTGGAAAACTGTCTTTTGGTGAACGCAAGTAGTGCGATATCTTCTTTAAGGGAGTGAAGATGGTCTTTACGGAAAACTTTTGCAGGACTTTCGCAATTTTGTCCGTCACCCCCCTTAACATATGGCAGAAACGCTGGCCTACGTTCTACTCTGCATCTGTGGGGTCTTGGCCTAGTTCGGGATGGTAATGACCGAAGCTTATATCCATTCTTACGCAACACATGCTGGACATGAGCTAGCTCACTTTCAATGTGATTCTCATCACACAGGTCAACTGCTCGGTTGGTGAGAGATGTTACCACTGAATTGAGCTGCCGAGGGTGGTGGTGCGAATCAGCATGAAGATATCGGTCCGTGTGTGTAGGTTTTCTGTAAACAGAGTGGCCTAACCCACCATCTTCTCGGACCTGTACCAATACGTCTAGGAAAGCCAAACGTCGATCACATTCCATCTCATACGTAAACCTCATCTTCGTATGTACTCCATTAAGATGTGCCAAAAGTAGTTCTATTTCTTCATTCCTTCCTTCCAAAATACAGAAAATGTCATCAACATACCTCTTCCACAATTTAATCGGTAAGGGGGCAGTCGAGATAGCCATATTCTCGAAATACTCCATCCAAATATTTGCCACTACGGGAGCAACTGGACTTCCCATAGCTACCCCATCTATTTGGAGATAGTAATTTCCCTTGTATACAAAATAATTTGTGGAGAGTATATGATGCACAAGCTTGGCGTACTCTGCAGGGATGTCATTTTCCTGTATGCTCTTCTCAATCACCTTCATACAGTCAGCTAAGGGGACGTTTGTGAAGAGGGATTCCACATCGAAACTCACCATCTTCTCGCTGTCATCCACCTTTGTCTGCTTCAGAATATCTATGAAGTGACGCGAATCCTTCACGAAAGAAGAAGTGTTTCCCACCGTTTGTTGCAGTACTCCTGCTACATGCTTAGCTAACTCATAAGTCGGTGAGTCAATTTGACTCACGATGGGTCTCACCGGAGCATGCTGCTTATGCACTTTTGGTAGACCATATAGTTTAGGTGGCTGGATGTTTCTAGGACGCAACAGGTAATAAGCATAGGTGCATAAGCAGCATGCTCCGGTGAGACCCATCGTGAGTCAAATTGACTCACCGACTTATGAGTTAGCTAAGCATGTAGCAGGAGTACTGCAACAAACGGTGGGAAACACTTCTTCTTTCGTGAAGGATTCGCGTCACTTCATAGATATTCTGAAGCAGACAAAGGTGGATGACAGCGAGAAGATGGTGAGTTTCGATGTGGAATCCCTCTTCACAAACGTCCCCTTAGCTGACTGTATGAAGGTGATTGAGAAGAGCATACAGGAAAATGACATCCCTGCAGAGTACGCCAAGCTTGTGCATCATATACTCTCCACAAATTATTTTGTATACAAGGGAAATTACTATCTCCAAATAGATGGGGTAGCTATGGGAAGTCCAGTTGCTCCCGTAGTGGCAAATATTTGGATGGAGTATTTCGAGAATATGGCTATCTCGACTGCCCCCTTACCGATTAAATTGTGGAAGAGGTATGTTGATGACATTTTCTGTATTTTGGAAGGAAGGAATGAAGAAATAGAACTACTTTTGGCACATCTTAATGGAGTACATACGAAGATGAGGTTTACGTATGAGATGGAATGTGATCGACGTTTGGCTTTCCTAGACGTATTGGTACAGGTCCGAGAAGATGGTGGGTTAGGCCACTCTGTTTACAGAAAACCTACACACACGGACCGATATCTTCATGCTGATTCGCACCACCACCCTCGGCAGCTCAATTCAGTGGTAACATCTCTCACCAACCGAGCAGTTGACCTGTGTGATGAGAATCACATTGAAAGTGAGCTAGCTCATGTCTAGCATGTGTTGCGTAAGAATGGATATAAGCTTCGGTCATTACCATCCCGAACTAGGCCAAGACCCCACAGATGCAGAGTAGAACGTAGGCCAGCGTTTCTGCCATATGTTAAGGGGGTGACGGACAAAATTGCGAAAGTCCTGCAAAAGTTTTCCGTAAAGACCATCTTCACTCCCTTAAAGAAGATATCGCACTACTTGCGTTCACCAAAAGACAGTTTTCCACTTGAAAAGCCAGGGGTGTATAAAATTGATTGTAGCTGTGGGAGTTCGTACATTGGCCAAACGAAACGTACGATAGCGTGTCGGGTTAAGGAGCACATACGAGCGGTCAAGAACAGGGACATACATAAGTCAGCCATAGCAGAACACCTTTTGGAATTTGGCTCAAATCATTGGATCGAGCTACACAGTCCGCAGGTAATCTCGACAGAGCGACATTACATACCGAGAATGGTACAAGAGGCAATTGAGATTACTAAGTACAGAAACTTCAATAGAGAAGATGGTTTTCAATTATCTGGAGTATGGAAGCCTGTGGTAAGAATGTGTAAGAATCAAAAAAGTGTGGTACCTGCTACGCGTCCGGACACCGTTAGTGTTGTGTGTCGAGTTGGTGTGAATTGTGACAATGAAACCGATGGTAGTGGTATCGTTCGTAATAAAAGAGTGAGAAAGAGGGTAGATCGATATATCTGCCAATAACATCTACTCGCAAATACTTTAGTCAGTTCTCCCGTGATCATGGCGCATGCAACTGTGCCGAAATATCGGGAACATATAAAACTCAAAAATCATGGTAAATATCCCGTTTCTAGTGAAAATTATGTACATAACCATGATAGTTTCAAAAGTTATATAGATCAATCTTCTGAACAGGAACAATACTTACGCTTTCAAAAGCCTTACAGCATCGTACAGTCATCCCCGGAGTGATAACATCTGACAAGTACTGAGCGTATTCGTCCTCGGAGGCGAAACAACTGCGCCAACGGTATGGAGTCTGTTTCTTATCCTGCTTTGGGGGTTTCACTTCGATCACAGAATCGTCCATGCCTTGTTGTGGCAGCTCCAGTAAATGTGCCACTAATGATTCGACAGAGGGCATACTGTTTCCACCTGAATTAACACGAACTTTATTAGCGCCAGCATACGGTTGAAAGTTATAAGTGCTAAGGAAATTAAACTTGAAGAATATTTCACAATATAAAAAGCACACGCTCACCTATTGTTTGTATAGCACCGTATACTGCCGTTCGCGAGAATCCCATTTCAATAACTTGCTGTACTTGTGAAGAGTTCGTCCATGTGTTGAGGTCTTTACGTGCTAAAAACAAATGACACATTAAATTTGCACGCTAAGAGAAACAAATCCAATGCAATTCGAATTTAAATCCAGCGGTATACGTTCAAAACTTACATAACGAAGAGCTGTTATTTGTGATCGTTTCGGCAGATACTTGCAATATGTTGCTTTTGTCTATCAACGGCATTTCTGGTGGTATTTCGTGCTCTTTTTCATCACCTAAAAGGAAGCAAACTTTGTTTATGCTGCACTCGACACAATTAGAATTCTAAGGCAGTTAGAATAGGGGTGAATTACCATTGAGATGAGCGGCTAGCCGGTGCAACAGTGCCACGGAGGCGGTCGCTAGTTCTCGTGTAGTGTGCGATGCGGCTAACGGGCTCGGTCGAGTAGCTACTCCCAATAGTCGACGCAGTAGTGTACCCTCAGATCCTAGTTTTATTGTTGCCCTTTCTAGAGTACCTAAAAATACACTAAGCTCATTAGCAAAACAGGAAAATGTACCTGTATGTTTATTTATATAGTTAAGTTTGTTTCTTTTTGTTTGTATTTTTAGCTATTAAGGTGTACAATAAAGTATTTTCTATCTATCTATCTATCTAAATTAAGGGACCAATGCAATGACCAAACCAACATTTCCATACAAACTAAAGAGTATGCTAGCACCGCGTGCTTTGCTCATTGTTTTAAAATATAAATCGTGATAGGTTCAGCTGCAGTGATAAACCATCAATATCTTAAAATTAATTTTATCCCTTACTTGAGTTATCAGGCGGCTGCATGAGAACTTTTCTGAGTCGAGTTCGCGTTGTCAAAAGCCCTCTCACAGCACACAACGTCAGTAACTCCATTTGCTGTTTTCTTAGACCGTATACGTCCAAGTCAGCTGAAAAACAAAACAAAAACAAATTAACGATCACTCAAAAAAGTGCAAAGCGAGAACCAAACATTTTAATGTTAATTTGTGCCTCATGAATCCCAAGGTAAGGTTTAAAATGTCTCACCAGGTAAGTGATGCGGATGCATAGGTGACGCTTGCGGGCCAGCCCCGAGCAACGCCGCGCAAACTCGTAGGGCGCTTTCGCCGCCTCCTAGCGGGTGGATGAGGCGATCGCTCTCGGCACTTTGGATACCACTGAGTTCACACTACAATAAAGATTGAAACTCACATAATGGAGATAATGTCTCCCATAGAATTGAAATTACCGTGGCTTGGTACCATTTTAGAAAAATTATGACTATAAACCACGTTTCACCACCATTTTCTAAAATAATGTCTCCCCCTTAGAATGCCACAATTCCTACAATAATTGGAAAATCCACTAATATTATGAATGCGATTTGGATGTTTGTTCGTTACTCAATCCTAATGAATCTATTTCGATAAAAAATTGTCTCTAGCCGCATGCGGAATTGAGTAAGACTTATGTATAACTTAAAGATTATCTATTGTTTGCTTATTGTTGTTTAGCCAAAACAATTCAGCGACTGATATAAAAAAAACTTTGCATCCATGCATAAATTACATTCATTACTGCATGTGAAGAGTATTTTGATGATCGACACTTACTTTAGTTTGCGTGTTGTCATCGTATATCAATGAAATCTTCGCCCTGGGGGTAAGTTGCGTGACAATCGCATTTCTTGGAGGTGATCCTGCCGCCACTCGGTGACCGAGTCGTATACGCCATTCTACTCCACCCACAACTCCTAGCGCCCCCGCTGAAAGCAAAAACACACTCTAATATTGAAAGTACTTCACGTTCACTTTTGTTGGAAAGGGATTAGACGTGGCATTTTATGCCCTCATGTTCACATGATACATACCTATAAGACAAGTGTCCAAGCTGGGTGGAGCTGGTTTCATAGTTTGTGTCATTTCCTGGCTAGCTTGGGGCCACCAATGCCAATCACTGGTAACCTAAAATATACGAACAATTAGAAAGTTTAGACAGAGATAGCGTATATTCTTTATCATGTAGTGGATAGACACCAAAAATCTGCTCCCGTACCTGACAGGTCAAAGTCGAAGATATTTAGAAACCAAAACTATAATTTTGAATACTAACCTATTTATAATCTTGATCCCATACTAGGAATCCCTATGGATCCCCACATTAGGAACTACGAGTACCGTGGTACCACAAAACCCAGACCCGAAACAAATGATTTGCAGATCATGCAAACACCGCAGCGCGAATCGAACCCACAACCCGCAATCGAACTCGCATCTCAGCCGGCTGCTCGCCCGCCGCGCCACAGAGGACATCAGTCAAAATCGTAGATCGTTTTGTAACTTACTAAATATAACTATTTATCAAACTAATTTGCTAAATTAATACATTCATACGTGGACATAATACCATTTGAGCAGCCAACTGCAGTTTTTCCAGCAGAAGTGTAGATATCGGTCCGTGCCACTGCGCCGCCGAATGCAGTTGTCGAACTAACTGCACGAGCGCCGCGCAACTCGCGCCCGTGTAGCCAGCCGTAGCCGGGGCGCGCCAGCGATTGTCTGAAATGTACAACTACATTAGTTATGTACTTTTTGTTTTGCTGAGATGGGGCTTAGAACCTCGACTCATAAATGTCGCCAAGTGATGACGTCCCATCTCGTATGACAATAGAGAATGATCGTTTTCATCCATGTTTTGCACGTAATTTTTGCGAGAATCAACCCTGTAACATCAGGCTATATACAAAAATGCTGTGTGCCAGCTCCCACGCGCGACTGGAGTTTACTCCAGTCCAGTTCAGTATACTGAACTCCATCTTCCTTTGGATGCGCGATTATGTTACGCAGAGGGAAAACATAACGTTTTTTTTTTTTTTAAACTTTTATATACCTTTGTTTGACCATGATCTCACCTGTTGGAAAGTGACGATGTGGCCGAAGATGGAGCACAAAGGTCTAAAAGGCACATATCCTTGAAGAGACCCAGATTATAGTTTTCAGGAAAGACAGACGACGGTACTGACTTCACTTTTTACTAACGTTAGATTTTACTGCGTACCGTGGGCCTTATATTATTACAATGGAAAAAACTCCAAACACATTACGGTCTCGTATAGACTAGTCACCAAAATCCTAATGCGGCGTCCACACGCTTGCCGCTTGCCGCAAACTCCAAACCTCTACAAACATTTGGCAAACTTTGGTCTTCACCCACATGCTTGCCAGTTTGCCTTGCTAGTGTATTTGTGTTGGAAGAAGCAAGCATGACGGATGTCGAGCTTTTGTCCGCTATAACGTTTGGATTAACCTATTTTTATTATAAAAAGAAGCAAAGTGAAAAGCCGAAAAGTAAACTTTCTCCACTCATTTTCGTAAACTTTTTTTTAACGTCTATTCGCCACCAGTGCTCCAGCGATACTAAAGAGGCACAAACATGTGGATGATTCGCAAACGCTTGCCGCAAACTTCCTTTGATGTTTGCACAAAAAACCGACACTCGGTCGGATCGGCGACAAGCACTCACAAGCCAAGGCAAGCCAAGCCAAACGCTTCATCCACACGTTTGAATTTGTGGAGGCTTGTCGAGGTTTGCCAAGCGTGTGGACGCGGCATAAAGTTGTATGTAGCTGCCTTTAGGCCCAATTGCGCTAAACAGGATTAGCATTTTATCGATCTATCTCGAAGATGGCGTACAATAACTGCTCAGTAAAATAACTCTCGATCGGCGCAAGTTCAACTAAGGATTCGGTACACATGTACGTGATATATTTTAGCAAAACCTTGTCAGCGTAGGCGATTGACGCGAATAAAGCTTACCAATTTCTTCTTCTTCAGCATTAATGGCGATCGTGTTATGGTTCACTTTCAACGCCGGGTCTTGCGGGTGCGTTTCCAGCCACAGTCTGCCAATAAGGGCTAGTAATTGAGCGCATACTGTATGCCTCCATTCGATGGGCCCTCTGTGTTCGACTAGCACACGACGGAGTAGCCATAGAGATTGGATCTAGGGAAAAGAAGGATAAATAATTCAGTCCCATAGAACTATCATAACAGTACACAGAGCTATAGGAATTTTTCCATACTGGAACCCACCACGGTGAAATATTAAATGTACAAATGCACGCTTGTTTTAAACAAATTGAGAGTATGTTTTCGAACTTACTTGTAAATAAATGTGGTCCTGAGTTATTGGCTTGTCCGTACAAGAAATAATACTGTAGCAGAGTTCGAACCAAGAGTCTGTGCATAGAGCTGTCCGCATTTCTGGGGTTTGTGCACTGGCTGAAATAAACACATTGAATATTACAAATCTGCTTGGCTTTGGCCACTTCAGAAGTCAATTTATTATTGCGAAAAACCAACATGGAGTATGAAAAACACGAAGCCCCGAAGAAAATTTGAATGAATGACGCAACAAGCAGAACATGCGGTAACCTCTACCTATAACGACGACCTTTTGACGACCTCTGTGGCGGGGCGGGCGAACGTTCGCCTGCGACGCCGGAGGTTGCGGGTTCGATTCCCGCCTCAGAACAAATATTTGTGCGATATGCATATATTTGTTCAGGGTGTTCTGGGTATTTTCTATGTATAATAAAAAATATCTATCTATGTAATATATTGTATTAAGTATATCAGTTATCTAGTACCCATAACACAAGCTCTGCTTAGCTTGGGGCTAGATAATGTTGTGTAAACTGTCCAGGATTATTTATTTATTTATTTATTTATTTATTTATAACAATGTATTACCTTGTGGTCACATCCACCTAGGACGCGCCCTACGTGGCTATGCACTGTACCAGCCACCCTGAGAGATAAAGAAAGACGAAAGTCTCATGTGCCTGTAACTACACCGGCACCCATACCCTTCAAGCCGGAACACAGCAATGCGAGCACCACTGCTTGCCTTCATAGCAAACCAGCGTGGATTGAGTGAGAGAGAGAGAGAGAGAGAAAGAGAAAGGGAGGGAGAAAAATATAAGGGATAGAGGTATAATCAATTGACCTCTCAACAAAGCCAGAGCCGTGTGATAATGCGCGGCGAACGCAGTGGGCGGCGGCGTCGCGTGCGCGTGAGCCAACGCTAATAGTCTTCTTTGCAAAGCTGCCACGTTTCTTCGCGCTACGGTGCCTCTTTCTCCCTTTATGGCGCCAATGCCTGCGCAAAGGGCACGGATCGCGCCCGTACAAGAGGCGCGCACCTCGCTCACTGGCCACCATTCTGTGTTGTGTTCTACTACTGTAAAACAAAAATAACCAAACTTTTATCTACACCAATATAAAGAGGATTATAAAGAGGTAAAGTTTGTGATTTAAGATGGTGCAACCCACTGTGAAAAGAGGCCTATTGTGGCTCTGCCTACCTCTTCGGGGAAAAAGGCGTGTGTCTATGTCTATGTTTGTGATTTAATCTCCGGAACTACAGATCCGATTCAGAAAATTGTTTCACCAATAGGAAGCTACATTATTCTTGAAAGATCAAGCTATATTTTATTAGCTTCCGCCCGCGGCTACGCTCGCGTTATGTTTAGTTCCACTCAACTCTGTAACGGTTGAGCGTCTTTTATCCCAACGCCACACGTGCGAAGCCGCGGGTAAAAGGCTAGTATGCTAATGTTTTTTTTAAATCTAGAATTTCTAATTGCTATCTCTACTCCTTCTCAAATTTTATACACGTTCGTAATTCCAGCGTCCCATGCCACTCCAGACGCTAGTCTCAGCCGTCACACTGCTTTTTTAAATCTTTGATCATCTATTACGATCCAAGATGTCATCTCACCGATCATGCAACCTTTATCTTACAACAATAAAGTGCAAAGTACGCTCACCTCCACTCACTCCGTGAAGGGTCTCGTCGACCGAAGGCGGCGGTGACGGCGACCGCGCTAGTTTGAGATCATATTTCCCCTCCTTGCCCATTCTATACGAATTTGTCCCTCCTGCATCCCATGCCACTCGGACCCAGCCGTCTTCGCCTAGCTCACCGATCACGCGACCTTCGCCGCCTGGTAGTCCATCCTAGAAGGAAATAAGGTTTATTTTTGCCTGAGCCCTACTAGATTTCATTTGTTTTTATGGTTGAACGGGTATCTTACCTGATCACCCCATTTCCAATCCCTCCCTCGTACAACTCTAGTGCCAATTTTCATTAGAGAAGCGAGTTCGGGACCCGACAAGGACGTACCACGAGCTCGGGCGCCTAATCTTTCATCCTCATAGATCACCAAACAGTCAGCTGCAACGTCATTTAAATTAGTACATAACTGATCACAATGTAGTTAGGTGAAAATAGCACTGGTAAATAGATATAGTACTTACATTTCGCCTTCAAATTATTGCATATAAGTGACGAATATTGAGATGATTCTCCTCCAATTTGCTTCAGTAAGCTCAAACATGAGCTGAGTGCTCCACCGTTTATAAGCTGTTCTAATTCTGAACCTCGACTGCCTTCCATAAGAAGCGACAGTAGAGCTATTAGGAACCTAAATAACAAAACAGAGATGCTGTTAAATAAGTCTCAAACTATCAAAATAAGGTTGTTTTTTGACTACACTAACCTCGCTCGAGAAGGTCGATTCAATAATGCATGTGCTCCATAGTTTGCACTCATTTTCAACGGTAAGCTCTGAGTTGGTTCGCCCTCTAGAACTCTCGTTTTTAACTCTATCAGAATAAAGTCTATCAACTTAGATCTTTCCAGCAGTACCATGTATTTAGTATACGGTATCACAGATTCAATGCCGTTAAGAGGCGGGGTTAGTGGAATGGTCGGTTTGACAGGTACGTAAGGTACTGAGTCCGCCATTGACGCTCCAAGTAGGCCTGTCAATGCAGCGTATTTTACGCTATCAGACATCGTTTGGGACGAATGTAGAATACTGTTTATCATGCTATATCCAGTCTTTCTTATCTCTGCTCTTTGCACCTGTAAATGAACCATATTTTCATCAGGTTCAAATCAAAACTACAAGCACAATACACAATAAAGAAGGCACTCACTTGGCAGTACAAAGCGCGACGTAAAATATCAATATCACAGGGTTGTTCAGTTATCACAAAGTCTATAATAGCAGCTGCCAAATTTTGCTGTTCCGGTGTCACTTCTTCTAGCAGCCAATATAAATCTGAAACAAATCCAATTGCATTATAAAATCAACTGTATTTTCATTAATAGTAGTAGAGATTATTTGTGAAAGAGTTCGTCCGGGGAAGTACTACCACCATACCTATTTCTGCCGCAAAGCAGTAGTGCTCGCATTGCTGTGTTCCGGTTTGAAGGGTAAGGGTGCCGGTGAAATTACAGGCACATGAGACTTTTCATCTTTATGTCTCAGGGTGGCAGGCGCAGTGCAATGCCACATAGGGCGCGTCCTAGGTGCACGTGACCTATGAGGTAATGCACTGATCATAAGCAGAGGTTACCGCTTAACATCAGGTGGGCCATCTGCTTGTTCCGTCATAAAGTAGTATAAAAAAATAAAAAAACAATTCGAATAAGGCTCTAGCTAGAATAAAAACTCTCTTTTAAGGCTCTAGCTAGAATGTAAATTCTCGTGAAGGGCTTTAAAATTAATACTCTGTAAAGAGCCCCTTACTGTAGGCACGCGGTACGCCCAGGTATAGACCTTTCGGACTACATCGTGTATCCGGTCCAAGTTGAAGAATACCTGTTGCTGACCAAAACTAACGCTTATCTAAGCCGATAATAAATACGTGATCAGTAATCAAAGGTTGAAGTGTTAATGTAAGTACCTTTTTCATCACAGGCGAGCCTAGACACCCAGGCGTTGACGAACTTGTTTCTTTCCGAAGTATCATCATCTTTTTCTTCATCAGCCGTTATGAGATCAGTCTTGAAGTCATCAGCGAGCATTCGGACCTGTTTCTCGCTTTCCAGAGATTCCCTTAGAACTAGAGGCTCAGTCATGTCAGTTGGTTCATTCGTAGGAGTCTTATCTCTGTCCGCTATTTGTCTTGTATTGTGTTTCTGTACTCTTAAGCGAATCTTTTCAGGGCGTCCTTCTTTTCGCATTTCAACTTTGTTCGACGCATCGACTTTATTTGATGCATTTTTCATCTCTTTTTCCAGCGGTCTAGGTTTAATTTTCAATTGTTTGATTCGGATTCTCGTTTGAGGTATTAAAATTCCTGTATCGTCCTCGTCCTCTTCACTGTATCGGTCTTGTTCGAATGAAGGTGGTACTCTCGGAGGTTGTGATATCCTCAAGGTTTGTGAAACTCTCGGTGGTTGCGAGGCTGCCGTAGCTGCCTGAGGTTGTAAAACTACCGCATGTTGTAGAACTTTAGACGGATGTGATTGTACGGTAGGTTGTGAAGCCCTTGAAGGTAGCGATAGTACGGCATGTTGTGGCCCTTTCGGAGGTTGGTAATGAGTCGCATGTTGAAGGACTTTCGGAGGTTGGGAAAGAACCGTAGGTTGTGGTATTTTCGGATGCTGTGAAACTCTGGTATGTTGCGAAACTGCCGTAGGCTGTGAGAGGGCCGAAGTTTGCGGAAATTTGGACGACTGTGTAAGTACCGCTGATTGTGAAACTTTCTGAGATTGTGAAGTGACCGTTGGCGGATATATGGAAGGTTGGGCAAGTACCGTTGATTGTGCCACCCGTGGTGGTTGGGTATTTACCGGTGGTTGCGTAAATTGGGAAGGATGAGGAAGTATCGTTATTTGGGGAACTTTTGGTGGTTGTGAAATCATTGTAAATTGTTGAGCTTTGGGCGAGTGAGGAAGTTTCAAAGATTGTGTCATTTTTGCAGATTTCAAAGCTTGAGACACTTTTGAAGAATGGGACGCCCTCAACGTCTGTGAAACTTTTGGAGGAGGTATTACTTTTAAGTTTTGTAAAACTTGCGTGTTTTGTAATACTTGAGGATGTTGCATAACATTTGAAGGTCGTGACCCTTTAGGATGCTTTGAAACTTTCAAAGAGCCTGTTGTATGTTGAGGTCCTTTCGTTGGAGTGCTTTTTGTTGGTTGTTGACCCTTAGGAGTAAGTAATAACTTCGATGGTTGGGATCCTTTCGGCTGCGGACCATTCAAAGGCACGATCACAATATTCGGTAACTCATCAGGGGTTTTGTTAGACGCGTTGGCGATAGAGGATTTGATAATAAGCGCGTCGCCTTGTAAAAGACTTCCAGACACTTTGAATATACTTTTGCTTAGACTGTTTTGTCTATTTCTGAGTTCTTTTGTCGTTTCGGCAGTGAAGCGTCGTTTGAAGCTGGGTGTTTTGACGGCTCGTGTGACCTTTTGGAATATTCTTTTCGCAGTGGGTGGGCGAACGTACGGCGGACGTTTGTGTAGTGCGTTCACGGCTGCTGAAATAGCTGGTCTTATTTCATGTAAAAGGAACCTCGCTCGATCTAAAGGTGCGGCGCAAACCTAGAATAAAAATTTTACTTGTTCAAGAAACTAGTAAAAGACACAACAAAAATACAATTGATTACGCGTTTGTTTAATTTATCTGTTACCTCTTTATATCCACGAGATAGCTGCTGTCTCGCTCTCATCAGAGTCCACTTGCATTGTTGTACCATTTTCACGATTTCTGACATTGCAGGGGAAAGTTTTACTTCTCCTTTTTCCTTTTCTGAAACAAACTTAGTCTTCAAAGCCATGTCTTCCTAATGTCACCGCTTGAGTGCTTTACGAATACGAGTCACGATACGAGCTATAAGGTTTCAAGAAGCAGCTAAGTTACTGGAACAATAGAGAAATAATCGCTTATGATTTTCATATTTCATAGCAGATAATCATCATAAATCAGAAATGATCATTGATAACTTCGAAGGTAAACTTGGTCAGGCATTGTACCTCGAATTTATTCAGCTTACCAGCTGTTGCCGTAGCCAACGCATGTTCCTTCAATCCTGTGTGGTACAGTAAGGCAGCCAATAACGCTCGCCTCAGTTCTTCCAAAGGGTGTTCTGGTGGAAAGTGCGGCGCGCAGCCTTCGCGGCGTTCGCACGCCCACCAGAAGTGTAATGCTAGGGGATCCTGTAAGCAACGAGGATATTTTGCTATTGATCCCATTTCATCAAACACACTTAACATTTGGAAAATACCAACAATCTAGATAGAAAAATTCCACATGCATATTATAGACGCATCGGCTCAATACGTTCAATGGTTAACATTGCTACATGTACTTACGTGTAACTTTGGTTCGGCCAGTGCGTGTAACAACGCATCAGCCCGAGCCGTTGATTTGACGTAGTTCTTCAAGATGCGCGTCGGTGGTCTGGGAACACGGGATGGTAATGGTATCTCGGTAGCTGGACTGTTACCGCCGGTGGAGGATCCACTGCGAGCTTCGGCTTTTTCTTCTTCAAACGGGTTAGGCAGTTGAGTCGACTGAAATTAAAAAATATTTTTTTTATAGAAAATCTAAGCTACAAAACAGAGTTAAAAAAGACAACCTTCAAAAACATAAAACTACCCTTGACATTAAAATACAACCATCAACGAAAGATATAAAAAGCTGTTAGTTTTTGGGACTTTATAGCCATTTTTCACACAGCAGGACATCACAAAATCAGTGGCTAACTGAAGCGCCAAATATTATCAGTTAATTCGTTATTTGTGTGCCTTTTTCCATTGACACCAAGTCCCATCAGTAATGCTGCCCTATCGGAATAAGTACAAATATCAGAGACATACCAGTAAACCGCCTCTGAGGAAGACAGCTGAAGCGTGAGGTGACGCTTCCTTCTCTGCTTGCTGGACGGGTAAGGAGCGCGCCAGTCGAGTGCCACTTTGCGATACACCCAGAGCACATTGGAATGCACTTGATGATAGGATGTGGTACGCACGGAGGGTCGCTGTACTTTCCTGTACAAGACACAAACAGCTATAAGTTGACCCACTGTAATTGTACGCAAGCAAGTCTAGCGCCCAGCAGGCCTGGCAGCCATATTATTCTAAGACCTTACTTGACCTTTACTTGTCAAGGTAACTGAAACTGTAGTGTCTTCAGAGGCAGTGGCTTCTGAGGAAAATCTCCTTCAATTTCACCAATGTCTAGTGTATTACTGTGGTCTGTGGTAAAATTAGGTCAAGTCGTAGGAGCCTCTTGTCAAATCATACCCTAGTTTAAAACGGTGGCAGAAATAAGTAAGTTCGTCCCAATAATTTTAGGATTGAACGACCGGTAACAGCCACTAAGATTTGACAGTTACTTGACAAGACATGCTCAAGTACAGGCCCAGAAAAGTTCTGGTATTTTTGACTGCTGGTATTTACGGTCAAATTCCAAACAAGGCAATGTGATATGCAAAATCACAATATTCCGAGGATTAGCCCACAATTGCACTCCCTGATCATTCTGTACAAATTATAATCAATATAAAATCAAATTAACTCACATTACAACTATGACTATAAATCTGGTCGGCGAACATCCCAACACACTTCTCAGTAATCCTCGACAAAAAGGCAGCGTGTGGAGGCACGCTCAGCGCCGCCGTCGCGTCACTCCCTTTCAACTTTCGCACCAACTCGACGGTGCTAGCGTTTTCACACTCGAAGTTTTTCACGTCGTAAACGTAGCCAGATACGACGATCCATGCACCGCCTTCTCTGATTTTGTTTACTATGTCGCATCTGTGAACATGCACAAGCAGTTGGATTAAAGTCCTGCTGCTTATTTCAGGGACTCATTTATTCTGCTTATTTATGTTCATGGGAAATAATTAAACATACTTCCTCAAAATAGCATTGCTAAGCTGGTTCCGTTTAGTCACTAGCCCCGGCCAGCCAAGCAAGTCGGCATCTAGCTTTGTAGTCGAAGGCAGAACTTTCGCCGCGTCGTCACACGAACGAGATATCTTGACGATTGAGTGCGTACAATCGGCAAGAACGCTCGGTGAACGAGCCGCGCATGCGCACAGCCATGCGCTCAGTTCTGTTATCACTCGACCTGTGATGAATGAGCACTATTAGCAAAGTATAGCAATTGGCATCGCTCAACATGCGATGCCTTGTTAAAGGAAGTAATAGATGTGAGCGAAAAAACCCGAAGAATGCTTTAATATCCAATTACATATCATGCAACCTCAACGTAAAGTAAAGCATTATCTCCCTAGGGATATAAAGTTGTATGAAACTCCCTAGGGAATAAAGTGATTTGAATTAGGAACGTCAAATTCGTGTGGAAACTCGGGAAAAAAATGCCCATATGGCATTGTAAAGAGGTTTGTTCGAAAACCAAACAGGCCACCACAAACAAAACTCAATAAAAATAAAACGTTTACAAAGAACACAAACCAAGAGTGTACTACTAAGAATGTGCAACAAAAGACGGTGTATGGTGGTGTGATTTTCAGTGAATTTTTATTGTCTCGCAGAATATGTGAAAAGTAGAGTATGCTCCTCTGGAATAAAGCCTGTCTTCGTCTTGGGCAGGTTGACCCCTCGCTTCACTCAGGACTCTGGATAACTCCCTCGCTAAAGTCCCTCGTTACGCTCAGGGTTCAATATGCCGCCCGCGACGTAAGACACTGCTTTATTCCCATAGTGCATAATCTACTATTTCGTTTAGGACACCACATATATAACTAATATATTTGGTTCACGAATATAATAGTGTGCAAGTTATATTGTACTGTATTCTCTCCACAAATTAATGTGATATTCTTACCAACAATATCAACTCCGAGTAGATCGCACAGCGCTGCTAGCTGCGTGCTATCCGCTCGCCTCACGGCGCGTTTGAAAGATAGCAGCGTAGAATGAACGTGTTCCGCTAGTAATGACGTATACTGGTTGAGAAGCACTCTAACACCGCCTCGCGAAGCTCTACCTCCTCGAATCCACATCGCTTCGCAAAATAGTAGCCTGTAAAATTAATAGAGTATTTATTCAACAGCTATTAGGTGGTCAATGTACCTGGAAGAATCTGCCTTGAACAGAATGGAATGGCATTGACACGACCTCAGCAAATCCTTGATGATGAAATCATTGAAGGCCCAAGCAATCACAAACAACTAAAAAGCCCTGCAGTAGCCAATCAGAAACAGATTATAGACTATTGTGCTGCTGCCCCCCTCCACAAATAGCTTTCTGATTTTCAATATCGAAGTAGCCAAATTCTAGACGAGCCATTGGCAAGATTGAAAAAAGCCTTTATAGGGTGCGTTTTAATGATGCCGGGCACAACATACCTTTGGAACCGTATAAGTAGGTCACAGCTAGGACTGACCGTATCGTGTCCCTTCGGGTCGTCAGTTTTGCTCTTATCGCCGTGAATTATCGCATTAATTTGCATTCGCGTCTGACAACTTGTATTTTTGATTAGATGTTTCACCTGTGAATTTTAGTTTCATAATAATACAGTTTGGTTTAAAAGTTGACCCATTATGAAGTTTTGTAAATTGTTTAAGAATGTTTTCTACTCACTAAATGCATAAGTGGTACTGAAGCACCTTTTTCTGGTATCGTATTATTCAACTGATATTCTTCTGTACATCCTAAAACAAAACCCAAAATAAGCACAATATTAGATTACATGGAATCTTGTTGTACTAAGACATTTTCATACATACCAGTGTCAACATCTTCACCCGTTATTTTATTTTGCGTACCACGTTGTCCTGTTATTATATCAACTTGATCATAGCTCCTGGAATGTTAACCTCATTTTAAATACGATTAACAATACTTCTAGTCAAAAATACGGCCTTCACAAAACTATGAATAGGCGAAAGACAAGGAAAAAGTACTAATCTGACAAACTTACGCATCTAATTGTAAATGGTTGTAAGTGTCCGCGGCATGGGCCTGTAACGCTGTTCGAAGTGCGTCACGCAATCCGCCGCCCCCGAGTAACGACCACACAAGCAGCTCTGTCATAAACCGGGCCCCTGTGCTGGCGGGCGCTGATCCTGTTCAAATGATTCAAATTATTATTAATGTTTCGAGAAGGTGTTTAGAACGATTTATTTACGAAGTAGGTACATGAGGAACTCTTTTTTTCTTTCTTTCTTGGTCACCCTCGTATTTGGGTCAGTGAATTTTGCTGCATGGTGGCCCTAAATATGCCTCGTGACTAATGGTGAAATCATCATTTTGGTAAAAAGAATAAAAAATAGATCACTGGTAACCCAATGGGGAGCCACAGGCAAAACTAATCTCAGATGGCGCCAGCATCGCTGGTGCTAGTCATTTAGTGGTCTTGTATTTTTCTCATCAGAAAGGAAACGGTGTGTACCTTTATTTTTACACAGAAATGCACTAAACAGAGGCATGTTTTATACCAGACTATTATTTAAAATGTTTATTTACTAAAATTATCCATTGATATTTGACACTTTTGTCAGTTTTTTTTAACATTAATAGACCTATGTTTTGCTACGAAAAAACACCAGCGATAATGCGCCACCTAGCGGGATAAATAAGCAGTGTGTCGACCCATTGTTTTCGCTCACAAGGAAGTCCAGTAGCTTAATTAAATAAATAAATAAATAATAAATAAATATTGCTGGAAAGTTCACACAACATTATGTAACCCCAAGCTAAGCAGAGCTTGTGTTATGGGTACTAGATAAGTCACAGAGGTCGTCAAATGACGACCTCTGTGGCGCGGCGGGCGAAGCTTGGACTACGACGCAGGAGGTTGCGGGTTCGATTCCCGCCTCGGAACAAATATTTGTGCGATCGCAGATATTTGTTCAGGGTGTTCTGGGTATTTACTATGTATAATAAAAAATATCTATCTATGTAATATATTGTATTAAGTATATCAGTTATCTAGTACCCATAACACAAGCTTTGCTTAGCTTGGGGCTAGATAATGTTGTGTGATCTGTCCAGCATTATTTATTTATTTATTTATTTTTATAATTAACTCGAAAGAAAGGATAAACTGGGGAAGTGGCGAGTTCATTTAGCCGCTAGCCTCCTGAGCTAAATGTTGGTCTAGGGTAGAGCACCGAAAGAGCTTCGAGCGGGTCTTCTCGAGAAACTAGTTACCTATGCATGGATCGCTTACCCTGAGGCAGTAAGGCGATGAGATGGTGCGCGCGCACTTGAGGAGTCGGCAGCAGCAGCGGCCACGCAGCAGCCAGCGCTCTCCTCGCCGCGGCGGCGGCTGGCACGCCGGCCCTGCCCTCCACCAGCGCCACGAGTGCACTGTGGACACCGGCACTCCATGATCGCTCCTCGCTTTCGCTCTCTTCTAGTTCTAAGCCGCGAGTGCATTGCCATGCATGCACCTGTGAAATATTAACATTGAGAAAACATTACTCATCATTATTCATCATTATTATTGGTTTGCTATGGGACTGTCCTATAGCAAACCGCTGGATGCGCCTGCATGTTGGGTTTGCGAAAAATGTTTTTTTTTTTTTTTTTTTATTGTAAATGTGTCTCTCTACTAAAATTATCATAAGCGCGACTAACAAAATATGGACAATGTCTGAAATAAATAAATTGAATTGAATTGAATTGAATTGAATTATTCCCCGTGGAGGAAGAATTGGGTAAAGGGCGAGATCCGTCAAAACGAGACGCATTTATGCTTGATGACCTTTGAATGAGCGAGACCCATTACAAGTTTTTTGTCTCATCGTGCGTATGCGAGTATTTTTTTTGCAAGGGTTGTGTTTTGTGCTATCTGTGTGAGTGATTTGCATTGCAACTGTGGCAGAAAAATACCTTCGTGATTATTGATTTCTAGAGATTTCCCCCAAGTTATTCTCTCGAGGGAACTGAATTTCGGCATAAAAAGTAGTCATTTTAATCCAGGTTTTAATTTACTTTTATACTAAATTTGATTAAAAAAAAAAAATTGTGTAAAAGCACGACAAAAAATAATCCATGTGTTTTTAAACGTGGTTGAAAGTTAGATGATGAAATTATTTCAACATGGTGAACTAAAATTACACTAAACTGTAGCTCATCAAATCAAATCAAATTTATTGCTTATTATATGATTGTGTAGGCACATACCAAAAGTACAAATTTACTTAAAAAGTTAAACATGCAAAAGTAAGTCCAAGTTCACATAGCAGGCAGTTTCGGTAACAAACGTCCATACAGTCAACAAGTTATGGACACAACCGTAGTTGAACTGCCCGCTCAATGAGCCAGTGAATGAGTCATGTTTTAGTGAAACTCACTTGAAGGCGCAGTAGATTCAGACATGCGATAGCAATACACTCGTTCTCCTTCATAGGAGCTGTAGCACATTGTTCAACTACTAATTTTAGTAGCCTTTCCAAAAACCTGCAACAAACACGTAAATCATCACTTTTCGTTCTGTTTAAAGAAAAACGACACCTGTTGCATCCAGGTTAAGGTACTTACTTGAATGTACTATCAGAGAGATCGATAACAAATGGCATACAAGAAGGGAGATCCCTCGGGTTCTCCTCACTCCAAACAAAGATGTGAGAAGTACCACTTGTGACACCTGAAACAAATAGTCAGTACTCAAATAAACATTAGTAAAGTAATTTGAAGATACAACAGCTGAAAATGTGCATGTCATATAGATCGGAGAATCGACAACCGCTGTGGTATAAGGGTTCATCGCCGTGGTCCATTTGGACTGACGAAATCGTAACAATTCTGGGAAAACGGTGTAGCTCAAGACAGTCATGGCATTTTATCTTCTTCTTCATCATCAGCCAGTAGACGTCCACTGCCGGCCAAGGCCTCCCCGATAGAACGCAATGAGGGGATTTGCCATAATCAACATGCTTGACAGACGGATTCGTGTTTAGTACTCATGCTGCTGCTCATCCCCCGGTGTAATCCCTTAGTCGGCATTTACAACATCGTGCATGTTGTAAATGCCTATTCTAGGCCAGACACACCAAACAGCATGGCATTCTATGGATAGGCCTATATCCATGTTGGTGATCATTCTTACCATTAGCTTTGAAAGACGGGCTGAGAACTTGCAGCAACTGAGGCACCGGTCTGGTTATTTGAGTTCGTTCATGAGTTCCCCACGCGTACAACGCGCCTTCTGACGTCAAAGCGATACCGTGAGACGCTCCCAAAGACAGTTCTATGATTTTTATACCTGTCAAATTAAAAGTAGATTTATTACTGAGCACATAAAGTTTAAATTTTTGTGAGAAGTTAAATTGTTGAATGTTTTACCTTGAAATCCTTCGACAGTCTTCGGTATCTTGACGCTTTCTGTACTACCGTGACCGAGCCGATAGCCGTCGCCTTTGCCCCACGTGTACACTTGACCACTGAAAATAAAAGTTGGAAAACATCATAATATAGTAGTTGTACCTAACAATAAGCAATAGAACAGAAACTTACGTGTCTGTAAGAGCTGCGTGCCAGTGCTCTCCAGTGTAAACTTTGGTTATCCGCAAAACTGATAGCGAAGTGATTGTCCGCGGTACACCCGCCTCGCTGTCACCAAAAACTTGTACCGCGCCTTCCCAAGTACAGCAGAGCGTTTGACTTTCACCCCAACCTACAAAATCAACATTGATGATTAATTTATCAAATGCCAAGAACGAAAGGAAATCGGAGAGGGGAGAAAACCATAGAGAAAACATAAAAAAAAAGTAAAAGTGAATTAAATTGAAGGAAAACTTGTAGCTTTTGTGATAAAATGCACAACCCTTAATACAGCTCTCAAAAAAATTTCATCGAAATCAGTTAAGCCGTTACAGCGTGATGTAACGGGTGAACCGATTGTGAGTAACTACTAGTTCGCCCCGAACTTAGTTTGCAAATGCATGTGATGTAAGAGCAAAAATGACAAGAAAAGACCTGTGGTGGGATAGAGACAAAAGAGCGATATAAATAGACAGGAATAAAATAAATGAGGTAACAAACTTACCGAGAGCAACGTCAATAACACGTTCGATATTGTGCGCGTTGAACGAGACGGGCTGAGGAGTCAGGCAGTTCTCTATGGTGCCGTGACCTAAGCGCCCGTGTAAACCTCGGCCCCACGTGTAAAGCGCGCCTCTCGATGTTATCACCGCACTGTAATGATGCATTTGAAATTTTACATGGCGCAGCCGGTAGGATTCAAAATACAAGTGCTCATCATCATCATCATTCAGCTGGAATAAGTATACTGCTGGACATGTCTTCCCTACATTCTTGGGTCGCTTCCATCCACCCACCTCTCACGACCGCCACAATGTCATTGGTCCATCAAGCAGGGTGCCATCCTAGACTGCGTCTTTCGCTTCGTGATCGCCACTTGAGTAATCTTCATCCCAAGCGGTTGTCAGTTCTGCCCAAAAAAATTATCATCATCATCAGCCTGTGGAAGTCCTGCAGTGGCTGGACATAGGCTTCCCCCATAGAATGCCACGATAAATATCTTGAGCCGCCTCCTTCCACCGACTTCTGCAACCTTAAAAATGTCATCGGTGCATCGAGGCTTTCCTACACTGTGTCCCTCGTCCGGAAAATGAAACAAGTATTATTATTATCTAACCTGCAAGCCACTCCAGCCGACACTTTGATGACCTCATGGTGATGCAGGTGGTGTATGGAAGCAGGTGTGTCCCTCGGCGCCGTGTCTCCATGCCCCAGTCTACCATCGTCGCCGAGACCCCACGACCAGACGCCGCCGCAAGACGACGAGCACAGGAAATGTCGACCGGCCGGGTGGCAGGAAACTTGGGTTATTATTCGGTTTTCGAGGCCTGGAACAAGGTAAGTGAGGAAACTTAGAAACTAGAAGTAACACTTGAAAAACCAAAGTTACCGACAAAACTCTCACAATAGGCTAGAGACATCAACAAAAAACCAGTGGAATTATTAATTTCAAAAGTAATATAGGTAAAAAGTGTTTTAAAATGTTCCCTTACTTTCATATTCAAAACGAGATTATTATGATGTTTGTCTATTCAAAACGACATTGTCATGATTTTTGATAATGTACAAAAATTGGCTATCCGCCATTTTATGCGAAACACCAATCAGAGCCGAGTCATAGGCTTAACGTCATCGTAGTACCAAACGCCAAACGTGAACCAAAAATAACGGACCCGGCAATGCTGTCACAGATGGCATAACACACGCGAGCGATAAGAAGCGAAAAAAAAAGTTGGTTAAAAAAATAAAAAATTTGTCTATTAAACGTTAGGTTTAAACAGAAATAAGATATTTTTGGCAATAGTAGACCCGTAACTACGTTATAGAACAGTTTAACGAAATCAGTCATCATTCCTATTAGCAAGTTGAAGGGGCATTAGGCAGGACCAACAAACGCTGGGAATAAAGGTTCTCGAGTGGCGACCTTGAACCGGAAAACGCAGTGTAAGGTCCTCCGCTCAATGGGCCGACAACGTTGTAAAGATAGTAGGAAGCTGGTGGGTGGAGGAGGCTCAACACCATTCGTCATAGCGTTCTATGGCGGAAGTATGTTTCTCTGTCAAGCAGTGTCTAATGGCTGATGATAATGAAGTGAGGAAACTGGAGCCAATATCGCCACTGGTAAAATTAACGAGAGCTACGTGCCACCAATGATATGAAAGAGTAGAAGACTTTCGTTCTACGCGATTTTCGACACAATCGTGACATCACAACACACCATCACAGACGCTTCTATATCTCAAGTGCAGCCAGTGAAACGCATGGTCTATAGCAGAACACGAACTTAGTCATGTTTTTATGAAATGTTTTATTGGTCTATGATATTCTTAAGTAATTTCCAAACAATGGTGTGAACTAACCTGGGACTAGATGCGGTGTCATGGTATCATACGGCAGGGTGTAGATAGCACCATCGTGTGTCAGCAGTAGCGCTAATTTCTCAGCGCAAGCCACCTGTTGTATCCTCAGCATTCCCAACGATATTGATCCAACACCAACTGACACTACTTCTTGGGCTGATTCTGTGCACTGAAATCACAAAAAAATACTTGTAACCTTATTTAATCAACGGAAAAGTTATTTTTATTTATTTTTTTATACTACTTGAATGACGGAACAAGCAGATGGCCCACCTGATGTTAAGCGGTAACCTCTGCCTATGAACAGTGCATTACCTCATAGGTCACGTCCACCTAGGACGCGCCCTATGTGGCATTGCACTGCGCCCGCCACCCTGAGACAGAAAGATGAAATGTCTCATGTGCCTGTAATTTCACCGGCACCCTTACCCTTCAAACCGGAACACAGCAATGCGAGCACTACTGCTTTGCGGCAGAAATAGGTATGGTGGTAGAACTTCCCCGGACGAACTCTTTCACAAAAAAGCTCTACTACTACTAAAAAGTTGATATTTCTTTGCCAGTGTACTTTTATAAATTTTTTGTTACCCATCACGCTACAACAACTGCATCGATTTAAATTTACTTTGGCACAGATATAGATAGACCTGGATTGACACGTGGGATACTTTTTCCCGGTACCACTCGACAGAAACGGCGTCCAGCTACCAGTATGTATGTAACAAGTAAGAGTTTCCTACTAATGGAATCTAGTGATAACTCACAGTAACAAATCCTTTCAGTGGAGGTAGAAGCGGGGTTCCGAGGCGGTCCAGGTGGCATAGTAAAGCTATGCCCGCTTTTCGCACACTCATGAGACCATCACCACTGGGTATATTTAGTTCTCTGAAATATCAACAAAATTAAAACAAAAATGATTAAAGTACTCACTTTTGTTTAACTGAGGTTTACATCAAGTTTATTGACCAATAAGAAGCGGTTTCCGTTGCGCTATTCGGTTTTGTACCAATAAGAGCAATGGACATCGATGACGTCACTTTCTTTAGTTGAACTAGAATTTGTACTCACTTTAGGTATGTCGCTGTCGGATTAGGATCTGTAGTTGGTTCATTGTTTATAATGGGGTTAGGCGCCGGTACCTTAGCCATTCTCCGTAGAAAGGGGCCCAGTGGTGCCGTGCAATCTTCTAATGTTATCCTGTACATAATAACTCTTATTAATTTAACATTGGTTACTCTAATGGAAATATGCAATATTATGAGGAAGGTGGAGAAGAGCATTTTCTATCAATCTCAGAGTGTCACCTGTTATCTGGCTGTCGTTTCTGCCTTGGAGGTAACGTGACTAGAACATCGGCAGCTTTCAGCAGCGCGGGTAGCTCGGCTCTCCGCGCGCAGAGCTCCACCCATACGCATATTGACGTCCGCCAATCACCGAGCGGGACGTTGCAGCCTAATTCACTATTCAAAAGAATATAAACGTTATTACAACAACATGAGATACAATTTTGAATTAAAAGGATGTAAAATTACGAGCCATGCATTTGTAATGAGATGCGCTCGCATCATGAAATTGCAACAAATTGGTTTGTGACTTTGTGGCATCGCTTGCAGGTTGTGACAGGGTTTATTCTCAACAGCAGGTGAATTTCAGGACTTTTACGAGGCATTACATGAATGCAACATTCGAAATTTTTAAAGTCTTGACTATAGTTATTTGCCATGATGTGTAGAATACCCCCTCCACGGGCTTATAGAGGGGTAATATGATACAATCTGTCTATCATGCACAGTAAGATACAATATGCATACCCAGCTACAACTTGGTTCAGGAACTTAGCAGCACTGTCTACAACTTCGGCCCATATCCGCTGCGATTTCGGCGTGTTGGCCGCCCCGGCCCCCGCGTATAACGCCGCATCGGGTAGAGCTCGCACTGCGTCTAGTGCGTCTTGTAGCAAGGCGGAGCAGACGTCAGCATCTTCACCACACCGCCACGCGCGACGCACCAGGGAGAGAGCTAGACGGAGCGCCGCGCGAGCACCGACTCGAGCCAATCCGAGAGAGCTATAATAGAGTGTCACCTTGGGTTATAACAAGCTATAAACTCAACAAAAATAGAAGGAAGTATGACGGTAGATTCTACATGGTTCTACCATATTCCTTGCTGACGACCTCTGTGGCGCGGCGGGCGAAGGTTCGCCTGCGACGCAGGAGGTTGTGGGTTCGATTCCCGCCTCGGAACAAATATTTGTATTGTTCAGGGTGTTCTGGCTATTTTCCATGTATATTAAAAAATATCTATGTATGTAATGTATTGTATTAAGTAGCTCTGCTTAGCTTGGGGCTAGATAATATTGTGTGAACTGTCCAGTTTTTTTTTATACTAATAAAACTTCACAAACACATCGCTCGATTTAACGATTTTTACACCCATCTATTTGAATAATGTGGGCCTTATACGTAAATAGATTCTTATGACTAATTTCAGAAAATGTGAAGGTATCAAGAAACCATCCATGCAGTGCATAGTATATATATAAACACTGTGATTGAGTGATTCATCAAACACTGCATTGCCCATAAACCATTGTGTTGTGTGGAATCCTTACGACTTCACACAAGACTGGACTTTATCAATATATAAAACATACAATGACATCAAATGTAAACAGAACAGAATGCTGTGATGAGCAATGATTCTTTCCATTGAGCTGGTCTGGTTTATCTAAACCTGCATTGTATAAAGCAAAAAAGATCACTAGGCTAGATGGCTTCTTGATACCACCATACCTATTTCTGCCGCAAAGCACTAGTGCTTGTATTGCTGTGTTCCGTTTTGAAGGGTATAATTTCCAGTGAAATTACTAGAACAGGTGACTTTTCATCTTTATGTCTCAGGGTGGCAGGCGCTGTACAATGCCACATAGGGTGCGTCCTAAGTGGTGTGACCTATGTGATAATGCACTGTTCATAGGCAGGGGGTTACCGCTTAACATCAGGTGGGCCATCGGCTTGATCCGTCATTCCAAGGAGTATACAAAAAAAAGAAGCTTCTGTTATCATAAAGTATAGATAGATATACATTGCTTCAAGACATTAATACCTTATATAGTATTCACAAAGCTCAGATGTGGAAGGTGAACATGTGCCTAATGTTTGGACTTTCCTCTGACTTACCCTCAGCAGGATATTTTCACAGATCTAAAAATATCCTCCACAATGAGTGAAGTTGTGAGAAATATGTAATTTTATAAATAATATTGTTTATGCATACCTTTCCATATCATCAGGAATTGACTCCTCTCCGTCCTCATGGCTGTCAGGGCTCCGTTCCACTGATTTATTCAATGAACTAACTACATTGCTCAGTGCTCTGTTACTGACGGCATGGGGTGGTTTCTTTTCAACTTTAATTTTTCTAGATTCTCTAAGATGGCTTTGATCCCTGAAAAATTTAATAATGTTAAACTCTGGGTCTGTGGGGAACCAGGAACCATTGAGTTTTCAAAATTCTTTCAGGGTGTCTGGTCGAAGCGACGTGTTACCCGAGAGCTGGCTCTTATCTGGCTCAACACATTATTATTGCTATTCAATTAATGCAGCTAGCATCTCATGGGTGCTTCTGTACACTCCTTCTGTCTGGTAGTGATTAGGATCAGTTGAGTTGAGTTGATCTTTAGATCAGATGGTTTTAATTTTATAAATGTTGTATACACCTACATGCATTAGTTAGGTACATTATTATTCCTGTAAATAGTAATTTGGCATATTAATATTCAGACAAACATACAATTAGAAAGAATCATCTGAGGTTTTTCCCCCTTTCTAATAAACTCTGAATAGCCGCTACATAAGTTTTTGTGTGTCAAGTTATCACCAATCTAGTTATTTTGACAACTTTTTTCAGGGCTGTTTTGGAGTGAAAGCGGCCTTGTGGCCGACTAGTTACTTCAGGCAGGTTACCATTTGTTCAATAAAGAAATTTCAAGTCATAAATGTTTGAACTTTTTATAGTTTGCCGTAGATATCCAATATTAATTTGTTGGATAAGTTTTACTAAAATATTCTCACATGCATATGAATAAAATGACTGTATTAAAACAATACCTAATAACAGCTACTAGGTGTCTATTGCAGAGTACTATCAAGCGACGGATTTGTGATATGATCGGACAAGTGACCGCAGTATTGATGGCTCGGACACGCTGCTCCCACACCAAGGAATCCATGAGATTTTGCAGGCATTCTGGACCTATGGTTAGAGAAAACTACAGTAAAAACTCTGAGCTATCATTTGTAATTTTGGACAAATTCATTAGGTATGACGAAAAATAATTTAAATAAAATATTATAAAAAAAAATGCGACCCAACAATTTCGAACGTTTTCCTGGTTTCGCCTTGAATTGGCCATTGCCAATTTCGCGATATAGTTCTGTAGCGAGATATTACGAGGGAATAAAGCTGGGTAAGATATTCATTATGTCACAAATGCCATTGGTAATGAAAATCATGGCAACTTATTTGATCACCAATAATTAAATAATATAGTCATAAACATTATAACACACTATGTCAAACAATAACAAACAAAATGGTACAAAAATGTATCAACTTACAAATTCAACATGCAATTTTTTTCTTGTTAGCAAGAGGAACATTCCTATTACTTAGAAAGGACAGAAAAGATGTGTTTTTTCTGTATAAATAATAAATTAGTGTAAAAATACAGCTCCCGAGAAGTGAAGGTTGAGGTAGTTTTCAGGCCATGAGGCTAGATCACCTTGGTTTTGTCCCTCTATCCAACTCATAATTATATGGTTTAAACTACATTCGACCATGAAATCAATCAGAAACGAGCATGCAACAAAGTTCAGCAAAAGTAACTCTTGTAAAAAATTATCTATCTATAATTAGGGAGGTCCGTACAGAAAATTAATATAGTATAATCAGAAAAAAAGAGAAAACAAACAATTGCAATGAGATAGCAAATAAAGTATGATTATCATACCAGGATCCAGTTTCCATTTGAGATCATCAATAACTTGGGAAGCAGGTGGTGGAGCAATGAGTTGGTTTTGTAAAGAGATACGATGTTCCTCTTCAGCTGATAAGGCAGTGCACGGAGAGCAAGCACATCCTGAGTGTGGACCACAAAGACCATCACAGCATGTGCATGTTAAGATCTAAAACAATGTTTTTTTCTTAGAATTTATTTGTCATGGTTGGTAGTCAAGTCAGCCAGATTCTTATTAGTTTTTTGTAGAGTAAATTTTAGAGAGTAGAGATTAAATTTTACTTACTCTAAGCCCACAATAATATTTCCCACTGTCACCAAGTTTAGCCGTAATTCCAGCAGCGTTAACAAGCCCATTTCCGGCCTCAAAATAGATTTCTCTATCCTGCAAAAGGCTGTTGAACAAGGTACACAGGGCTTCCGGACTATGCAGAGCATCTTGTAAGTCAGGATTTAACCATTTTGCATCCAAATGATGTTGCGGCCGAAATATGAAATCGTCTTGTTCGTCAGGGCCAGACATTTTCGCAACCGGCGCGCCTTCTTCACTTTCATTAGCTAGTTTTACTTACTGAACATAATAAACTAAAACTGATTAGAACAGAAACAATAACACAAATTCTCCATGATAGAACAACTCCTAAAACTGAAAAAAACTGAAGAAAACTAGCTGAAACAATTCGGAATGGAATTACAAGAAAGAAAGATATAATCAATCAAAATTCGAAGTCTCGTCTACTCTCTACTGTCTACTCCAGTCTACTCTCTACTCTCGCTCAATGCTCATACATGTGTCATACATACATACGAACTCTGTGGGCTGGGCTGGGGGTCTGCGCCATAGAAAAAAAACCTGCCAAGCACGAAGGGTTCCGTACCATTAACAAAAAAAACAATAACGGCAAATACAGGTTTGTAAAAAAAAATGAAAGTTGCATGCAAAAAGTGGTCACCTATCCAAAAACTGACCCCGCAGAGCATCGCTTAACCTACATTTGGAGAAATCACGTTTGTTGTATGGGAGCCCCTTAAATATTTATTTAATTCTGTTTTTTAGTATTTGTTGTAATAGCGGCAACAGAAATACATCATCTGTGAAAATTTCAGCTGTCTCACTATCACGGTTCATGAGATACAGCCTGGTGACAGTCGGACAGACAGACAGATAGACAGACAGACAGACAGATGGACAGCCGAGCCTTAGTAATAGGGTCCCGTTTAACCCTTTGGGTACGGAACCCTAAAAAAATACTAGTCTGGGCTATGCCCATGCTGTGCCATGCTCGCGCTCGCTCAAACATTTTGACATTTTTTTATGCTCTCATCAACAATTTTTGGTCAATTTTACAACAAAACCAAGGCTGCCAACTCAAAAAACCCCAACAAGTCATTTTTGAAAGAAGCATTGTAATTTTTCTTCTGCTTCTCTTCTTATAATGGCTTCTGAGGAATACCCTTTTTTTCCCCAGCATCTTAGGTACGCTTCTGCTGGTAGTGATTTGGATCAGTTGAGCTACCCTTAGATCGTTAGCAGCGGAATTAGGTAGCACAACTGCTTATATGTATTTTTTAAAAATTTGTAAATATATACATGTTTTAGTTGTAGTATTCTTTCTGTAAATAAATGTATTTTCTGAGGTCGAACTGACTTGGTTTCTTTAGTCATTAGACCTGACTGTTGATTATAATGTATTAGTCAAGTCGTCAAGAGTCAACCCATAACCATTTATGAGTAAGTTATAAGATGGTTGCAGTAAAACCAAGTTTTTAGAGAAAATCCACCATTTCGAAAATATACGCAATACACATATAACTACACCATTCATGTGATCACCAAAATAACTCGAAATAATATGTCAAACGCACAAGGCGTGCGACACAATATTTAAAAACAAATAGTACGTATCTTTCAGAAATGGCAGATTGTTCCTCGTTGTCTTCTTCTTCTTCTTTTGGATAATTATGTTGGACAACCAAAAGAAGAAGAAGAAGAAGACGGAATTAGCCACAAAAGTCAAAGTCAAAGTCAAAAGTATTTTATTCATTGAAATCACAAGGATCATTTTGAATCGTCTTAAAAAATAAATTTACATTTACTCCTGTTCCAACGCAACCAGACCTAGAAGAATCAGGCAACAAACACGGTCTGTTTTTCTTTTGATGATCCTTCTTACTACTAGGTGGGGAGCGCCTGTGTGGTGCCTCGAGAACAAGTGGAAGCTGATTCAAGGAAAAAAGGAAAACCAAATTAAAAGCCTTACTAAGGTAGGCAGTCAAAAGTAAGATGATAGAGAGAATCAGCAAAAGTTCATGAGGCAGCACACACTACGCTTGATATACTCATAAATAACACATCAGTAATAAATTATATGCAGGTACAGACATTGCAAATTGACAAATTAGGTGTCGAGGGGCAGAGCGACATCAGGCCACGCGGCTTTATCATTAACATAGTCATGTAGTGTGTAATACGCTTTCTTAATTAAATTATTCTTTATGTAAGATTTAAATCTTCGAATCGAAAGTTTAGAAGCACTTTCTGGAAGTTTATTATAGAACCGAACAGAATTCCCCATAAAAGACCCACTTACTTTTTTAAATCTAAATTTGGGAATACTCAGTTTATTTTTATTTCTCGTGTTAAAACAATGCACGTCACTTTTTTTCATAAATCTATCTAAGTGTTTATGTGTATATAATAAGGTTTCGTAGATGTATTGCGATATTACCGTGAGAATGTTAATTTCCTTAAAACGCTCCCTCAAGGAGTCACGTGGCTTCATTTTATAAATGGCACGTATTGCCCGTTTTTGTCAAACAAATATTGCTTGGATGTCTGCTGCTTTCCCCCACAGAATGATGCCATATGACATCACACTATGGAAGTAGCCAAAATAAACTAGCCTAGCTGTAGCTTCATCAGTAAGCTGCCTTATCGTACGAACTGCATATGCAGCGGAACTAAGTCTACCCGCAAGTGCCTCAATTTGTGGTCCCCACTGCAAACTTGCATCAATATTAAGTCCTAAGAAAACAGTAGAGTTCACAAGATTGAGTGTCTCGCCATTTACTTTAATATTAGTTGGTTAATGTTTTACATTTGGCAAAGTGAATTTAATGCATTTAGTTTTTTTAGCATTAAGCAACAGATTATTTACAGTGAACCAATCAAGAACTCGCGATAGTGATTTATTTACATCATCGTAATTAGCTTTTGACCTATCAACTTTGAAAATTAAAGACGTATCGTCAGCAAATAAAACTATATCACATATGTCTTTTACATAAAAAGGGAGATCGTTAATGTATACTAAAAATAGAAATGGGCCTAGTATTGAACCCTGGGGCACTCCCATAACAATAGACGATCCTGAAGACCTTTCACCACCAACGTCAACTTTTTGTACTCTATTGGATAAATAAGAATTTACAAGGTTAATTGCCTGATTTTGGATGCCATAATGTTTTAACTTCAAAATTAGAGTAGCATGACAAGCCTACTGTGGCGTTAGTTTCCACAATAATTATGCCAATTTCAATGCAATGTTATTTTTAGGGTTCCGTACCCAAAGGGTAAAACGGTACCCTATTACTAAGACTGCTTTGTCCGTCCGTCTATCTGTCTTTCCGTCTGACACCAGGCTGTATCTGATAAAAATGTATAAATTTAAATATAGATCTAAAAACTAACAATAGCATACTTTCATGATATATCTATGTAACTAACTATGTCACTTCATTATCTACCTACCGTAGTATTAAAATGCATAGTATAGGTACCTACCCTTGCTTAGTTGTAATCCAAAAGTGTTGAGCTCGCTCATATCTGCCTACCTAGTAAATACCTATATTGTAACTGCTGTCGATACCTACATGTTGGTAAATAGGTAAGAGTTGTAGTTTATGCATGAGTACTTACCTATTTATGTATCTTTTACATTAAGTTAGTTAATGGTGCGAGTAAACGAATGTGAGTAATCATCACAAACCTACCCTGGTTTACGCGGTTACAACATAAAAATTAAACATGTATTTGAACCTTTTTATTAATAAACTATCTATCTATCTATTATCTATCATGAAACGTGATAGTTAGACAGTTGAAATTTTCACAGATGATTTATTTCTGTGGCCGCTATAACAACAAATAATAAAAAACTGAATAAAATAAATATATTTAGGGGGCTAAGGTGATTTTTTTGCCGTTTTCATAGATAATGGTACGGAACTCTTCGTGCGCGAATCCGACTCGTTCTTGGATGGTTTTTATTATTTCATTTCATCAGTCAACCAATGTCAATGTCAAAATAAAAAATAGAATATGATTTGAAGTGACGTGAACGAATGAACGAGCCATTTGTTTGTGATTGTGATGTGATGTGAGCTAGTTTCCTTTACTCGGTTGTTTAATTTTATGACGATTTTTAGTATATTCTTTAGAAAGCCGAGTGTTTAACGGGTGTATGGATTCTGTTTAGCCGTTCCGATGGATGTGGATCACGATCTTATTGACAACAAGCACGGCTTCGGTAAATCCGACTAAACTTTGTCACAGAATTTAATCTCCGGCGGGCACAACAACATTTTGCCAAATTGTTGTACAAATGTTAATGACCTGTTGTGTATTGTACGCACGTGTCCTTGTGTACACTTTCGGTTTTACTACGCAAAAATTTTGCAAACGCCTTTAGCATTCGAACAAATTCTTCCATTTTATTGGTTTGCAAACCAATAAAATGTATATCTGAAATGATATCATGAGATAACCCCTTTTTAAAATTTTAGGTGAGGATTTTTTAGAGCAACTGGCCCAGGATTATCAGTGGTCTTCTTTGTTGGATGGTGCCGATGCATCTCCGAGTGAAATACTAGCGGATGCAACACCACTGCTGCTTCCACCAATATCTCCTATCCTGAGTGTCAAGTCTTCACCCAGTAGCAGCCTATCAGACTCTGGGAGTGAAGATGATTCTAAAAAGTAAATTATTCAAATATACATACATACTTAAGTACTTAAAGTCACGCCTGTTTCTTGGAGGGCAGAGACCAATTTAATGAAATTAAATGTTCAATAATATTAGTTGAAAAATTATTCAAATATTTCAACAAATTAACTTACAAATATGTATAAAATTGAGAAAATACAAGGGAAACAGCTTAAAGACTAAAGACCATTGAAAATTATCTATAGGTAGCTCAGCTGCGGGATGGAAGCATACCTGAGGCGCTGGCTGCAATGCAACACTGAATGTCAATTTAATGTGTCACATAGTCGGCTCGCAGATCACTCGTCTCTATGATTTATTATTAATTGTTATTGTTTTAAATTTTAATTCCAATACTAAAATGTACAAAAAAGTTAAAACTTGAACCAGCATTTTCACTCCTAATTGGCAATTAATTGGCCAATCTGGCCATGGATCAAGATAACATTGACTGCGAAATAGTGGGCACTATAAAATCTGGAAAGCACCAATGGCTGCTATCAACCTACACTACAGTTTTATTGCTTGTAATTTTATTTATGGTGTATGAATTTTATAGTTCACCTTGAGTTTTTTTTATTTGAGTAATTATGTGTCAAAGTTGGGGCTGCCTAGTGGCCCATATCAGCACCTTGAGCGGTATGTGAGATGGGTCTGATCAGACTCAAAATTAGTTGATGGCACTTAGTAAAAGTACTGAGTGATGTAGCCTCGTAGTGAGTCTGAGTGGACTAATACAATGCCAGGAATGAAGCGGTGAATCCTGCCTGTTAAATCATCTCACAGGACACGTCTGCATAGGATGTGTGCTACGTGGTATTGCACTTTGCCTTTTACTCTGTTAAGGATAAAAAGTCTCATGTGCCTGTAATTTCACCGGCATCCCTTCAAGCTTACCAACAGGTGAGATCGTGGTCAAACAAAGGTTGTTAAACAATGTCAAATTCAATGTCAAAATCAAATTGTCAAACAATGTTAAAAAAAAAAAAAAAAAAAAAATGCTGGAACACAGCAACTGGCGGCAGAAATAGGCATGGTTGTAGTACTGATTTACTTTCCTGACTGTTCTCATTCACATGAAGCTCTACTGCTTATTTCTCTAATATTTGGAAATGTTTGTAGCAGTAGCAGCAGTGCCTCGGCACGGCAATCCCAGTCACCCTTTGATTGGATGTGTGGCTTTGATGAGCCATCCTATGACCTTAAACTGGAAGATGTTGAGCTGTTCTTACAAAAATCAGGTAGGATAGATACACTCCATGCTAAAAATTCAAAGCCCATATGAGCTCTTCTGAAACCAGAAGACACAGTGTACTGTTCCCCACTCCATGACATTGTAAAGGTAGCTGGAAGTCGGTGGATGGAGGAGTTGTAGCATTCTATAGGAGAGGTCAATGTCCAGCTGTTGATAATTATGATGGGGTTCGTCCGACTCATCCAGACCATTACACCTCCATGCATTAATTTTCTAAATGGAAGTCTAATATAACTTTTGAAACTATCATGGTTATGTGAATACTTTTCACTAGAAACGGGATATTTACCATGATTTTTGAGTTTTAATTGTCCCGATATTTCGGCACAGTTGCATGCGCCATGGTCACGGGAGAACGGTCACCATGATCACGGTGTTCTCCCGTGATCATGGCGCATGCAACTGTGCCGAAATATCGGGAACAATTAAAACTCAAAAATCATGGTAAATATCCCGTTTCTAGTGAAAAGTATGGAAATCTAATGCCTATTTTTATCATCAGTTCTGACTTTACGGGACACCATATGCCAAATTGACAAGGTTCTATCGAAAACTGTCAAATTTTACATTAATTGTCTTGTGAGCATTATGTGGCCTGTAAATATCCCGTTTCTGGTGAAAAGTATGGAAGTCTAATGCCTATTTTTATCATCAGTTCTTACTTTACGGGACACAATATGCCAAATTGACAAGGTTCTATCGAAAACTGTCAAATTTAACATTAATTATCTTGTGTGGCCTATAATGCATTGTGGCCATAATGCATAATTTATTGGTGATAGTGAGCATAAAGGCTTTTACCGCTTTTATTTCACAGGTCCGCCCCCAGATAGCCATAAACAAGAGCCAAAAATTACTAATTTTATAAGAAAAGGACCAGTTATGTCTATTGAAAATGGAGTTATTGAGGTAACGTACACGTTTATTTACCCACATATTTTGGTTTGATTTTGGCTGTATTTAGTGCTACACGGACGGTCAGCATGGAAGATCGTCGTCCGCTATCGTAATTGACTGAGCGGGCAAAGTCTTTGCAACAACTGGCAAAATTTGATTTCATCTGTCCGGATGTAGGTTTATTGGTACCTACTCTCGTATAGGTCGTATTTTTCAACCAATCTTGACGAAACTTGATATAAGCATGTTCTACCATTTCATTAGACTTTTTTTGCCGTAGATTTTTAATTGCGCGAAAGTTAGCTGCGGTTCTATTTTCTGGCCGACTTTGATAATATTTGGCAGAAACATTCGGTACCCACCCAATTTTAAACAAGAATTTCGAATAAGAGCAAAATCGGCCAAGAGCTTGTCAAAATATACCATGATGCACAAACTGAACACAATTGTTGCAAAAAAGACTGTGCTCGTGAGGTCTACTGTTTGCAGAACTAAGTGGAAGTAATAGAAATCAACTATTGCGTTTATTAGCGCACGGACCACGGACTGTTAATCCATCGGTACGAGGATTGTCCTTCGAACACGCCCGTGCTCCGTACATCAGAATCAGGACGCCCTAGACGACCTGATACGGAGGGTCACCATCTTCTGATAGGTGGCAATAGCTGCGTTTAGCGCTGTCCAGCCGTACAACTTTTAATACGCGACTTTACTCGTTCGGGCACAGAATAAATATTAGTACAAGTAGTTCGGGCCGTACGTTGGTCTGTGGAGCATTGAACGGTCGACTGAACAGACGGTTCAACTACGACTGTTCGACTATGTTCGGTCTTCCGTACTGACCGTCCGTGTTGCTGTAAGTCTAAATACAGCCTTAGTTGTTATGTGCCTAATATAAACTTTAATGTTTGCTTTTTCGTTTTAGGGTATTAAGTTCAAAACCAGAAACTGTGATAGATTGACATCTCACTCTCAAACACCCAAAGGTATACTAATCTTATCTATAGTGAAAAAACAAACCATTCACGTTACGGTATACGCTCGTAGTCTGGCTCTCACTGATCTGGTAAGCCCAGTAGTCTGGCATATTTAAAGGCGCTAAACCCAGCTAGCTAGCTCTAAGATATTTATAAATACACCATATTTATAAATTCAGAATTTTGTTTATATTGGTAGTTGTTTTTCTGTGTACTATAGTCATCATTTTTAGACGACCTCTTTGGCGCGGCGGGCGAACGTTCGCCTGCGACGCAGGAGGATGCGGGTTTGATTCCCGCGTTGCAATCAATATTTGTACGATCTGCAGATTAGTTCAGGGTGTTCTGGGTATTTTAAATGTATAATAAAAAACATCGATCTATGTAATGTAGCAAGTATATTCAGATATCTAGCACCCATAACATGCTCATGCTTAGTTTGGGACTAGATAATGTTGTGTGAACTGTCCAGCATTATTTATTTTAGATATTATATATTTTATTTTATTTATGTTAGATATTTTATTTTTTCATTCAAACCAGCTAAGGTGAATTTCAATTGGTGCAGGATTATCGAGCTTGTACTGTATTTCATAATATTTCTTTTAATATATTATCTTTTGTCTAGGTAATGGTTACATGCAGAATTCCTACTACAAAGTAGAAAACGAACACTCGCTAATCTTAAATGTCAAAGACGAGAAGCCAGTTCTAAGCCAAAACATAAAACTTGTTGAACCAAAAAATATACCTAGCATACTGAAAAGGTCACAGAATGGCGCCAACCCACCTATTATAATACCGGAGAGTATGAATGGAAGAAAAATTACTCTTAGCCAACCATCTCAAAGTAATGGTCTCACTGATCTTAACAGAGTAAGTATTATTATTACAAACTTCACCTGTTAGTTTAATAAATATTGTTTTTTTTTTTTTTTTTTTGCGGTAATGATTGTTATAAATCTTACCACTGAATTTTGAACCATGTCCTCCCAACCGATTGAGCTAAAATTTGGCATACCTATCAAGTTCCGATGACAATACAATAATATGGTGACAGCAGCGAGCTGATCTAATTATGAAGACTGACGGTGCAGAACGGAACTCCTCGATGATTAATAGTAGCCTGGCAGTGCTTGGGCTCATTTTGATCAGTTCACGGTTCCGATCTGCACTCATTTCATAAAACCTTGGTATGAAAAATATATTTTTTCAACTAAAACTTGTTATAAAGTAATTTGGGTAAAAGTAAAACCCTAGTAAAGAAGATGACGAAGAATGAGGCCAAATGGGCGTTGCCTTGCGTCGTAGCATAACTATGATTTGGACGCAGTGAGTGCAACACGTGCAATGCGGTGTGGCAACGTTATGCCGCTTACTACGACGTCACAGCGTCTCGGTTTTGGGTGTAAATCCTTGAACGACAATGGAGCTAACGAGTTCGGCGATGACGCTCCGAAATCGCAGGGAATTATCCCTTTCTGCTTCTTCTTTCTGGTCTCCTTGTCCGTCGGTATTATTATTTAGTCTGTGCCGTTGCGCGCGCGGTGCGTTGCGCCGTTGCAACTGAACGCTGACGCAACGCGCCGTGTAGAAAGGCTCAAATAGTTGCGGATCTGTCGAACCTAGTTTTTGTAGTACAGTTTTGAACCTATAGAGCTAGGTCGTTTCTGATTGGTGTAAGGCTGATTTTGCCCATGCTGACTCGCAGTTTCCTGTAATTATATCCCTTTCTATCTTAGCGAAGCTAGAGTTACGGGAAACTATTCGGAGCGGGCCTATTTGTGGCCCAACACTTACACCATTCAGAATACGACCTAGCTCTAATCAACTGAATAATTTAAATAAGTAGGTACCTAATGGGGATATTATGCTACAAAAAACGAATTATTATGAAATTTAGTGATTATTTAATGTTGATATGAATTTGACCTTTGATTCTGCATTCTGATAAGAATATAATGGTCAAGTGCGAGTCGGACTCGCTTGGAGAGGGTTCCGTACAAGTAAACTACCACAGTAACTACAGTTTCCGACTTAGGATTTTCGGTTAGGTTTTCCTATTTATCGGTTGGTTTTTAATGGTTCTTATCTTATGTTGTTTTTTTCGATATTGTAGTCTCATTGGTTTTGGGGGAGAATGGTCGATTTTCGTATATTTTCTTGAATGTATTTTAAACAATGATTTTTAAACAATAAAAAAATAATGTATTCCCCATAACTAGTCCTTTCATTTCATATGTCAGATGAAGCTTTGACAAAAATCTTTTTTAATTTTCTAGTTTCCCCCCCTAATATTAAGGGCCCTCCCTCCCAAAATAATAATTATTTTATTTAAGCTACATCACAGAATAAATAATAGTATAAGGCTACATGTACATGATTGGGACATCTAACTCTGTACTTATGGGTCTACCAAATTTCAACACTTTCGCCCAGTATATTCGGGGAGAAGTGATTCATTTTGTAAAAATTAAAAAAACCCTCAACGCAATGAAACGGCTGAACCTATTTTGATCAAACATAGCTAAGAACACTACAGACAAATTCACCTTTCAAACAAAAAATATATATCGAAATCGGTTCATCCGTTCGGGAGCTACGATGGGAGTTGGGACAGACAGACACACACACACACACAGACACGTCAAACTTATAACACCCCGTCGTTTTTGCGTCGGGGCTCAAAAATAGGCTGTGACAGACAGACAGACACGAGAGTGATCGTAACTATTCCGTTAATTCCGTTCTCACCTAACCTAACCCTAACCCTAGTTAAGTAGGTATTTTATCTGAATCTCACTTTAACATTTTGTCAATTTTTTTCTGTTCTCAAGGTATCACCACCCAGGAGCAACATAGTCATAAATACAGCCAACACACCCCAACACATTCCAACAAGCCCAGTACAAAACGGTGTCGTACCGAAATGTGAAATCATTGACGGTGTGGACATCTCAAATTGCAGTGAAGCCGAAATTAGAGCCATAAAGAAACAACAGCGAATGATAAAAAACCGGTAAGTCCACTTACTACTTACCTGAACATTTAAATACAATTAAAATGAATTTTAAAATGATAAGGAAAACAAAAACATTGTTTTAACATGTTGATTACCAAGTTGAATTACAAGGTCAATGGGTTATATTGTGTTTGATTGAAAATACCATCCTTTTGATGATAATGTGTCGAGTGGAGAGTAGTCGGCTGAGGCGCCAGAGGTGTGATTTCCCAGCTGTGAGTTCGAGCTACATCGCTTACTAGCCCTAAAAGCACTATAATATAGTTTCCATTAAAATTGTTTAACCATTTTCTATACGTTCTTCTATATAGCCAGGGGCTCGGCCTTTTCATTACAAAAGATTGTTTTTGTGACATCAGTTCGGGCTGTCAGATAGGCACTTTCTTAGGCAACAACCTTATATACAGGAAGTATCATAATGTCCCTATAATCCCGGGGCCCTCCCCGTATTTCGGTATTTTTCACGTCATGGCGAATAACTTTAGTTCTACGACTTTATAAATTTCCAAGTATTTCATTCATGAAATGCCTTATAAAAATATCTAGAAATTCCTACATAAATGTACCTAAAACAACATAAAGCAGCCCTACGTAACGTACCTATTTAACGATTTTTACGAGGCATTCATGAATGATAAACTTCGAAATTTAAAAAGTAGAACTATTGTTGCTGTTGTCATATGTTGTCATAGAATACCCCCTCCCCGGGTTTATAGGCATATTATGATACATTCTGTATCATATGTTGGCAGTAGGATGATGCACACTATGATTTATGGTACTACTACTTCGTGCCACCGGTTCTTTCTTGGTCAAGCTTCGTTAGGTCAGAGACTTGTGTTGGAAATAATAAGCGCGCTCCGCAGAGACTTCATGCTCATGAGCAGTTATGATTACAGCGAATCGGCCTGTCAGTCGCGACAAAAGAAGAAGGAATACGTCTCAGCGATAGAGCAGCAACTCCTGGAGGCGCAGCAGGAGATCGCGAGGCTACGGCTCGAGAACAAACTGTTGAGAGACCAACTCGATAATGGCGGAAGGGGACGAAAGGTAAGTCAAGTTTGGTTTGTTTGTTTATTTATTCATCTCAAAAAATTAAATACAAATTTACACTTATTTAAATACCATAAAACCATGCAAGGTTTGTCTTGGTACTTGATTCACTAGAGCTATTCCACATAAATAAAAGTAAAAATAAAAATAAAACAAAACAAGCCTGATTCTAAGTAAACATGGGTAGTATACACTACCAGCGCTAGTGGTAGTAGTACAGCTTTTTTGTGAAAGAGTTCCTCCGCGGAAGTACTACCTCCATACCTTTTGCTGTGTTCTGGTTTGAAGGGTGTGAGTGCCGGTGAAATTACAGGCACATGAGACTTTTAATCATTACGTCTCAGGGTGGCGGGCGCATTGCAATGCTACATAGATTTGAATTGTTTTTTTTATTTGATTGATTTAATGAATGTGTACTTGTATTTGACGAAACCACATACAAAATAATACTATACACGTAACTAAGTGTTCCTTGTGTGAACCTATGGTGGAAATAAATGTAATTAAATAGGGTGCGTCCTACGTGGACGTGACCTATGAGATGACTATGAGGTAATGCATTGTTAAAGGCAGAGGTTTCCGCTTAACATCAGGTGGGTCATTTGCTTGTTCCGTCAACACGTAGTTAAAAAAAAAGTACTTTCGCTACGGCGACTTTAGTAATGGTTATTAAAAGATCATGCAAAAAGGATTATTTCCTTTGCATATATTATTTCCTTTCTCCACTGTGTTATTTGTGCACGGGAAAAAATACGGTTACTTACCAAGCAAATTTTTATGTATTTAAAAAGTTAAAAGTGAACTAGGTATTATTAAACAAAGCTGCAAAGTGGCTTGTTAACATTTTATTTACACAGCTTTGTTACACGCCATGTAGGTTAATATGTGAATGAAATATGTATCGTGTTCATTTCAATTGTCAGGTCGACCTTGTTTCATAACAATGCATAGGAGATATGATACACAATGAGTTTGTATTCTGTTTACATTTATTACGATATATACGAAGCGAGTTCTCCTAACTTGGAAGAATCGTCGTTTGTGTATGTATGCATGTCTGAGGATGACTTTCGTTCAGTTGATCTGATTCGTAGGTGGGTACTTGGGTAGGTCTATGAGATAGTGCTGGCCTCTGGTGTCAGAGTTTGTCAAGCCGCCCGAGGGCCGGCTATTTTAGTAGGTATATAGTATTAATACAATTTGTAGGTAAGGTTATGAGCTTAATCAGTTTTGGGTTGTAGAGTTAATGGGGTCCAAGAGGGGGTCAAAAATAAGTGAGACAATCAGGTCAAGTGGGGGTGCCATATGAAAGGGCTTTGTTTGGACATGTCAACATGTAATGTTGTTTTTTAATAAATAAATTTTAAAAAAATGGTATGAGCGAATATCTAAAATATACCACGTCGTAGGGCGCATCCTAGGTGGACGTGACCTATGAGATAATGCACTGTTCATAGGCAGAGGGTCCAGCCTAACATCAGGTGGGCCATCTGCTTGTACCGTCATCAAAGTTGTAAAAAAATAAAATAAAAATACTTCCAGTAATTTCGCCATGCTAAAATTTGACATCGTACAAAAATACAGAGTTATAAAAGTCTAAATTTAAAGAATTTCGACGTTTATAACTTGAGAAAGTGAAAACCATTTTTTTTTAGTAGTAGTACTTAGACCTTTTTGTGAAAGAGTTCGTCCGGGGAAGTACTACCACCATACCTATTTCTGCTGCAAAGCAGTAGTGCTCGCATTGCTGTGTTCCGGTTTGAAGGGTAAGGGTGCCGGTGAAATTACAGACCCTTTTTTTTAACATTGATTGACCTTTATTTGACCACCATCTCACCTGTTGGTAAGTGACGATGTGGCCGAAGATGGAGTACAAAGGTCTAGAAGGCAGACAGTTCACTCTAGCCTTGAAGAGACCCAGATTATAGTTTTCAGGAAAGACAGAGGACGGTAGTGTATTCCAATCCTTAGCAGTACACATGAGACTTTTCATCTTTATGCCTTAGGGTGGCGGGCGCAGTGCAATGCCACATAGGGTGCGTCCTAGGTGGACGTGACCTATGAGGTTATGCACTGTTCATAGGCAGAGGTTACCGCTTAACATCAGGTGGGCCATCTCCTTGTTCCGTCATTCAAGTAGTATACAAAAAAAAGTTTTTTGAATTCGGTTAGAAAGTAAAGTATGTACATATATCGCGTGTATTCGCGTGGTCTCAGTTCGGGCGAACTTCTTATGCTTTATTAATTGTTTGCAGATCCCACGACTGGATACATCACTGTTTATACCCAAGAAGAACATCGCAGTTCTGTTTGCGATGGTATTTATGGTCTCGCTGAACTTTAATGTTATAGGGTAAGTAACTAGTATCATAATATATTTAGTTAACAGGGAAGATAGTCGATACAAAAAGAGAAAATGTTTTTTCACTCCTAAATATTATCCCATCTCAATTATTTTTAACCCCCGACGCAAAAACGACGGGGTGTTATAAGTTTGACGTGTCTGTGTGTGTGTGTCTGTGGCATCGTAGCTCCCGAACGGATGAACAGATTTAGTTAATTTTTTTTAAAAGTGAATTTGTCGGGAGTGTTCTTAGCTATGTTTGATCAAAATCAGTTCAGCCGTTTCATTGCATTAAGGGTTTTTTAATTTTTAAAAAATTAATCATTTGTTTTGTATGTTATTGACACAATAAAATACTGTTTATAGTTTTTCCTTTATTCAATATGTTTGAAAATACAAAAAAAAACATCCTGGGCTTGTTATTAGCTATGACCATAGGAGATTACTTGACAATAACGTGTGACGTCACAATGTATTCTGAACGATGATTCCACGCAGATATCGTAACGAGCCCGTGTGATGTCACGTTTGGTCATAGCGAATAAGGGGGCTGTTCTTTTATGTCATCAATCGATAGGGTCAATCATAAGGATCAAATGTCTCTAACAATCATGGTAAATTAAATTAAAGGAAATTCAATAAAACAAGAAAAAGCACTTTAAGGGTTCCTCGGATTAATTATCTGAGTAATTAACAATAATTTTTACACGTGTTTGTAATGCAGACTTTTTATTAGATGCTTGCGATATAACTGCGTGAGGCATAAGTCAAAAATATAAATGATCCGTGTGGTTTCAATCAATCAAATATTGACTTTTGACTTTGAATAGGGAAATAGTACTTTTCGTTGCCTTTGTCAGTACATCCAATGATTGATTATAAATAAATAAAATAAATGTTTCTGGACAGTTCACACAACATTATCTAGCCCCAAGCTAAGCAGAGCTTGTGTTATGGGTACTAGATAACTGATCTACTTAATGCAATACATTACATAGTTTTTTTTTTTTATTATACATAGAAAATACCCAGAACATCCTGAACAAATATCTGTAGATCGTACAAATATTTGTTTCGAGGCGGGAATGAAAACCGCAACCTCGTGCGTCGCAGGCGAACCTGCGCCCGCTGCGCCACAGAGGTCGTCACCTGAAAACGTCTGAAACGTCGATTGAAAACGTTCTTAGATTTAAAGGAAAATTAACCTTATTACTATACTAGCTGACCGGCTCGCGACTTCGTCGACGCGTAGACTTTCATACAAACTTTAGCACCTTTTTTCAACCCTTTAGGGTGCGAATGTTCAAAAATCGTTTCTTAGTGCGCGCCTGCACCCCTTAATGAGTGCTTGTGCCAAATTTCAAACCTCTCGGCCCAGTAGTTTCCGAGCTTTCGTCATGAGTGGTCAGTGAGTGAGTGGACTTCTCTTTTATATATTTAGATTATTTCAGATGGAATACCAAACCGTTTGTTGGACCTTCAGTGCCACACAGTAGTACGAGGCATTTGCTGTGGACAGAAGAGAATGCAGTCGGAATTGAATCAGGTTGGTTTTCCTATCCATCTTTAAATGATTCTATAGTTTAGTTTATGAGTTTAATTATATCATTTTCATTAGCAGCCATTAGAACCTAAAAGAGTTTAATTATGTCATCATCATTAGCAGTCATTAGACCCTAAAAGAGTTTAATTATATCATCATCATCAGTAGCAGCCATTAGACCCTAAAAGAGTTTAATTATATCATCATCATTAGCAGCCACCACACCCTAAAAGTGTTTAATTATGTCATCACGATTAGCAGCCATTAGACCCTAAAAGAGTTTAATTACATCATCATCATCATTAGCAGCCACCACACCCTAAAAGAGTTAAATTTTATCATCATCATTAGCAGCCATTAGACCCTAAAATAGTTTAATTATATCATCATCATTAGCAGCCATTAGACCCTGAAACAGTTAAATTATATCAACATCATTAGCAGCCTTTAGACCCTAATGAGTTTAGTTATATCATCATCATTAGCAGCCATTAGACCCTAAAAGAGTTTAATTATATCCTCATCATCATTAGCAGCCATTAGACCCTAAAAGAGTTAAACAGTATCATTATCATTAGCAGCCATTAGACCCTAAATGAGTTTAATTTTATCATCATCGTCATTAGTGGCCATTAGACCCTAAAAGAGTTAAATTATATCATCATCATTAGCAGCCAAAAGACCCTAAAAGACTTTAATTATATCATCATCATTAGCAGCTATTAGACCCCAAAAGAGTTGAATTATATCAACATCATTAGCAGCCGCCTTACCCTAAAAGAATTTAATTATATCATCTTCATCATAAGCAGCCATTAGACCCCAAAAGGGTTTAATTATATCATCATCATCATTACCAGCCATTAGACCCTAAAAGAGTTAAATTATATCATCATCATCATTAGCAGCCATTAGACCCTAAAATAGTTTAATTATATCATCATCATTAGCAGCCATTAGACCCTAAAATAGTTTAATTATATCATCATCATTAGCAGCCATTAGACCCTAAAAGAGATTAATTATATCATCATCATTAGCAGCCACCAGACCCTAAAAGAGATTAATTATATCATCATCATTAGCAGCCATTAGACCATAAAAGAGTTTAATTATATCATCATCATCATTAGCAGCCATTAGACCCTAAAATAGTTAAATTATATCATCATCATTAGCAGCCATTAGAACCTAAAATAGTTTAATTAAATCATCATCATTAGCAGCCTTTAGATCCTAAAAGAGTTTAGTTATATCATCATCATTAGCAGCCATTAGACCCTAAAAGAGTTTAATTATATCATCATCATCATTAGCAGCCATTAGACCCTAAAATAGTTTAATTATATCATCATCATCATTAGCAGCCATTAGAGTATAAAACGTTAACCAATATAATTGAATGTACCATACGGGCACATATTGATATGTGATAATGCACTGTTCATATGCAGAGGGTACAACTTAACATCAGGTGGGCCAAAAGATTGATCCTTCATTCCAACTTGTAAAAAAAAACATGTTGTGATGTCGCAATTTTGCGAAAACATACGGCGTACATTTTGCGAAAACTTCCGTTGTACATTTTGACACAGAATAAATAATAGTATTTTGCGAAGTGATCATATTGAGAAAAGTTGCTGTGTACATTTTACGAAGAGGACGTTTTGCGCCAGAGCCACGTTGCGCCCGTCACAATGCATTACCTTGTAGGTCATGTCCGCGACACACACAAAGACAAAAGTGTCATTTGAAAATTTGCATATCATGTAAACATCTGTCTCTGCGGTAATCGAACCCGCATCTGTCGCATATCAGCCGGCTAATTGCCCCCTGCGCTACGAAGGTCGTCAAACATACAAGTTCAACAGACCAATAGGCAAGTTTTTTTTTTTATAAAACCATGTATTTTCCATCAACAGGGAGTGAAGAAATCACAAACGCTACATATGGAGGTGACTGCCAGAACGCGACAGCAAAAGCGAACGAACTACGGATAAATCAAACGGAGAGTTTAAGGATAGCTGGAGAGTTGAAGAGATGGATCGGAGGCGGCAAGAACGTGAACTGGACATACGACGCGCCCAGGAGAAAACGACACGGCTACTTGAATGAAGAGAAGATCCATAGTAAGATTTTTTTATACAACTTTGTATGTCATATCAAGCAGATGGCCTACCTGATGTAAAGCGGTACCCTCTGCCTATGAACAGTGCATTACAGTACTACCCAAGTAATATGGCTTACCATTGAGTACCTGCGCAGATGATTTTTTAAAGCGCGAGAAATGCTATGTACCGCTATAGGTCGGCAGCTGTTAGTCAGCTGCCATACTTCTGATTGAGGGTCGTGACTTGCGAGTGAGACGGAACTAACAGCTGCAGTGAATTATGAACCTTATAATAGTGATTTAAGGTTGATTGTAAGTTTTGAGCATGCTTTCGTTAATCTTCGGAGCCATACTTTCTTTTCTGCGCGAACGAAGATTCACGACGCGCCATATTAGTTGGGTATACCTGTACCACTGGTCACGTCCACCTAGGACGCATCCTATATGGCATTGCACTGCGCCCGCCACCCTGAGTCATATAGATGGAAAATCTCATGTGTCTGTAATTTCACCGGCAACCATACCCTTCAAACCGGAACACAGCAATGCGAGCACTACTTCTTTGCGGCAGAAATAGGTATGCTGGTAGTACTTCCCCGGACGAACTCTTTCACAAAAAGCTCTACTACTACTGAATGGAACTTAATGGTACTACATACATACATACATACAGGGCGTCTTACGCCTGTGCCACATGGAGGGGAAATAGGTACTTCGAATATTGAAGATAGGAAGTGTTGGGACTCGAACCGACCAAAAAAAAATAAAAAAATTGTATCTTAGTAAAATATTCTGATTTATGTGGTAACGATAATTTAATTTGTCGTCTTCATCAGACTACAAAAGTCCACGGCTGGACATAGCCCCCCCCCCCCCCCACATATAATGCCACGACGAACGTTCTTGGACCGCCTCCATCCACCGACTTCCAGCGAACACAAACCGGACGACGCAGAATAGGAAGGAATGATTAGAAATAATTGATCATTTTGATTGACCCTTTCGATCAGTACCATATAAATACATAATTAACGAATTCGGTACAGTATTTTTTTCTCAATTCCGTCTTTTTTCATTAAAAAGTCGTGCGTCTGATTATGCACCGTTATGTTTAGAATAGTTTTGGCTAGACAGACAGGTTGTAGGAATGTTATTGAAACTGTTAGGTTTGCAATAAAATCCTACCAGCAGGATTATATTGTGGTATCATGGTACGCGTGACTAGCCTGCCTATTATCTAACGCAGTCATTATAGCTTTCGATCACGATTCCGCAGTACATTGCGCAGCCTACATCAGAAATATTCAAAACATACAGAACACTACTGAAAATCTAAAATTACCCGTAGCCCCCACATGTTATGCTATGTTTTATATGACTATGTTTTTGTGGGGGTGTTGAGTGTTATTTATTTATTTTTTACATACATACATACATACATGCATACATTGACACACGCCTCTTTCCTCGAAAGGGTAGGCAGAGCCTCTAATGAGCCTGTTTTCACCGTGGGAAATAGACGTGACAAGTGGTGAGCTCATTCCCATGACTGACTCTGCTTACGCTTTCTTCCAGTTATAACACATTCATGTAAGCTAGCAGCCGGGACAAATCGAACGAATCTTACAAACAAGTTTGATTTCATATTATTGATTTATGTCGACTTCGACTTAATATCTACAGCACGAGAATTGGCCTCCAAGTGCTGTCATTAAATGACGAAGTTTATAGGAATAATAATAAATATAAATAATTAAATATTGCTGGACAGTTCACACAGCATTATCAAGCCCCAAGCTAAGCAGAGCTTGTGTTATGGGTACTAGACAACTGATATACTTAATACAATATATTACATAGATATTTTTTTTAAATTATATATAGAAAATACCCAGAACACCCTGAACAAATGTCTGCGGATCGCACAAATATTTGTTCCGAGGCGGGAATCGAACCCGCAACCTCTTGCGTCGCAGGCGAACGTTCGCCCGCCGCGCCACAGAGGTCGTCAAATACATACATACATACATAGAAACACGTCTTTTCCCCGAAAGGGTAGGCAGAGCCTCAATATGCCTCTTTGCACAGTGGATTGCACCATCGTGGAATAGACGTGACGAGTGGTGAGCTCATCGCCGCCATTGCCTAATAGTAATAATTTCTAACCATTATGTATCTTTACCTTTCAGAAGGCCTGCTAGAATCGTACCGACTGTTCAACAACCTAAACCTGGAAAACCTCGTTGAAATCCCCAGCACTAAGAACCAAGCTCGCAACGCCCGCGACAAGTCGCGTCTCCGGCGACTGCGACGCAAAGACATCGAGTTCCCAGAAAACGCCGTCATAAACTATGAAACGTTGTATCGGAAGCCGCTGAGGCAGCCCGCAGACTTCATCGATGACCTCGGCGAGTGGAACGCGCTGCTCCAAGCCCTGCACAGGCGAGACGACACGTTCTACGTGGTTGGTGTGGGAAAAGGACAGCATTTGTTGCTGCCGGCTGTGTCGCACAATATTACAAGGCCGCCGAAAATGGCGTTGATTTTGCCCGCTAGGAGTGGAAATGGTATGTCACTTTAATTTACTATCACTCCGCTTATTATAACTACTAGTGGATAACAGAGCTTTACTGGAAAACTGGAGAAAAACACCTACAAACCCATAATCATCTACATTTACAATTTAGAATCTAGAAATTAATAGTTTAAATCGCGGGGCGTGCACGGTGGCGATCCATTGTCTCACCATTGATCGCCATCGTGCACGCCACTGAGGAACTGGGCTGAACGCGATGGTTTAGCCTTAGCTTAAAAACTTCTACAACCAAATACCTTAAAGTAAAGCTAAGGCCAAAACAACGCGTTCAGCCCGCGTCCGCGGTCGCGTGCACGGTGGCGATCCATTGTCTTACCATTGATCGCCACCGTGCACGCCACTGAGGACGCGGGCTGAACGCATTGGTTTGGCCTTAGCTTTAATGGACTTCGGGTTAGTGCTCAACGAGTGTCTGAACCAAAAGAGAAAACAAAATGCATAAAAAACAACATTGCTGCTTTATTATTGAATACATTTTTGTCGACCTCTGTGACGCGGCGGGCGAACGTTCGCCTGCGACGCAGGAGGTTGCGGGTTCGATTCCCGGTTTGGAACAAATTTTTGTGCGATCTGCAGATATTTGTTCAGGGTGTTCTGGGTATTTTCTATATATAATAAAAAATATCTATCTATGTAATATATTGTATTAAGTATATCAGTTGTCTAGTACCCATAACACAAGCTCTGCTTAGCTTGGGGCTGGACAATGTTGTGTGAACTGTCCAGCATTATTTATTTATTTATTTGAAGGACTAGAGTGTGTATAGCTCTGCTATGCCTCACTAAAGTAGTCTGGCAAAAAGCTCTACTCCTACTGCCTGACACATAAATAAATAATAATAAAATAATGCTGGACAGTTCACACAACATTATCTAGCCCCAAGCTAAGCAGAGCTTGTGTTATGGGTACTAGATAACTTATATACTTAATACAATATATTACATAGATAGATATTTTTTATTATACGTAGAAAATACCCAGAACAAATATCTGCGATCGCACAAATATTTACTACGTACTTTACGTACTTTACTATTCTCCTGCTGACGTTTCATTGACCATAGAGGTCCTCTAAATGACCTGACCTGACGGTCCTCTCCAATTCTATGACATACAATAACTTTACCGACATTTGTATGAATCTTATCTTGTTTTTTCAGATTCATCAATGAACGACCACGTGACACTGATGCAGATAGATTGCTCCGTCGTCAACACAACGATAGTCCAGCTCAAATCGGACGCGCTCCCCGAGAGCTTGCGCAAACAGACGGACGAAGTCAACGCGCCTGTGTATGACAATCCCAAACCAAAACCAAGCAAAATAACTAAAGATAACGTTGATCCTAGTTTACCGGTCCTAAACAACCCTGGAGATACTAATTCGAAACATCCTAACAATCAACCTACTAAACATGAAGATATAGGACATGGAGATATCTTTGCCAGCTATATTATCTCTAAATACGAAGACACGAAAAACGGTGCAGTCAAAAATAAGCGTAAAAACGAGACTGTCAGTAAAAAACATACAAATGGTACAAAAACCCCATAGATTGTTTATTTATTTTTTAACTATGTGATTGACGGAACCAGTAGATGGCCCACCTGATGTTAAGCGGTAACCGCTGCCTGAAACAATGCATTACCTCATGTGTCACGTCCACCTAAGACGCACCCTATGTGGCATTGCACTGCGCCCGCCACCCTGAGACAGAGATGAAAAGTCTCATCTGTAATTTCAACGGCACCCATACCCTTCAAACTGGAACACAGCAATGCGATCACTACTGCTTTGCGGCAGAAATAGGTATGGAGGTAGTGCTTCCCCGGATGAACTCTTTCACAAAAAAGCTCTACTACTACTAATAGTAAATATGTAAAAGTACCATACTGGCAATTTTGGGGGTCATTGTTATTGTATTGAATACCAATTCAACGTATATAGGTATGTACATATATCAAGTTATTTCAATGTATTTATTAACTAACCATTCCACTACATTCAAAACTATGTTGTAGTTACTATGTATTAAAAATAATTATCGTACTTATATATAAAGGAATTTTGTTTTATGTAATGAATCGTGAAACCTATTTTTTTTCAAGGCTCAAGTCATTATCACAAGCTCTGTAAGATCTCATTTATCTATTTATTTGTTTTATAGGCAACCAAGGAAGCTCCTTTCTTATTTTGTTATAACCTGTTTGTAATTAAATAATGTAAAAAGGTTGTTTTTCCTAGACTTGTTTGAATATGTAAACTAGGTACCTACTTATTTTTTTTTAGTTTAAGCTATTTACTAAATAATATACGTAATAAACTTACTAAGCTAGTTATAAAATCTTTGGGCTAAAGTTCACCAACACATAAACCGGCTGTCTGCTGTAGGAGTAATGATGTGATATTTTAAAAATAATTAGGATGGATAAATGGCTGTTAAACTGTTAATATGTTGGTGAACTTTGGGCTAAGTGTACCTTCGCCAAATGGCTGTGTTATATATTTAAAATGTAACATCCCTACATCTAAAATAAACCTAAGGGCATAAATCCTAGACAGGCGGGAATTATTAAAATAGGCGTAAATGTTGACAAAGCTATTATTATCAATGTAGATTTTGTATACTAACAATAATAATAAAATAATTTATCATGTTATGTTACATTGGTTATCATTATCACAAAAGTTGTTTATGTTGATTATTTAATAGTTTTATATAGATAACATTCTAGAAATTGGGTCATAAATTATTTATATACTTTTAATCTATAATTATTAAATAAAATAACCAGTAAACGCTGACAGATTTTATATTCCATCCCATTAACCACCCCCATAGAAAACACAAAATATTGGATTTTAAAAGTTTCACATACCTATCTTCAAATCGACTTTGAAAACTATAAATTACCAAACAGAAAGACTTTGAAATTAGAAATAACCAAACAGAAAGCAGCTGAAGAAGTTCCTCCTACACCATAAATACTCCTCAGATTATTTCTTCAATGGCTGCACAAAGCACGTAGGCGGTGGCTCTATTTGGTGCTTTAGTGACTTACGATGTGGGGAGCATGTAGGTTCTAATGTATATATTTATGTATGTGGTATATAGGTAGCTGCAGCTGTTCTGTGAAGAAGGTAGAAAAAAAAAAAAAAAAAAAAAAGCTTTAGTCCGTCCAGAAACATCATTATGGACTCTTCCAAGCATATATCCCTTGATTGACGCTGCTGTCTTATTGTTGAACGAAACTCTAAATGTCAAAATCAATCAGATCAGCTGTTTGTTATTATAAAACAGACAATTATATAACCTCAAATAAGTAAAAAAGAGAATATGTTTATGTTCTGTTCAAAGAAAGAATCAGAGAGAACTTTTCTAATAAAGAATATAACTACCTTTGAGCTTAACCAATGAAGAATTGAACGAGATTAAAGAATACACTACATAATAATTTGAGAGTTAAGCTGAAACTGCACTTCTAAAATTGTCTCACACAGCCTGGATTTTCTACAATGAATTGCATACGTCTACTTCGACTAGCGGAAAGGCAAACCACCAACATTTTCAGAATCACCTCAGTGAAGACTATTTCTGGTCATCATATAAAATTCACAGAGTCACAAGATAGATGGAGAGTTCGAGACGGTTTATCAAAAGAGTGGCAGTTAATATATAAAGCACCTATGGAAGACATCCTCAAATATGTGACCACATACTTAACATTTTCAACAGCAACAGTGGCTCTAGGTAGTCTGTACTATGGAATTTTCAAGTATGATACTGCCAACTGGAACATCCCTATAATCCTCGGTGATGATGTTGTCATTGCCAACAATGGTACAGAGTGCCTCGTCTACCTTGGAACATTTATAGCTTTCCATATCGCTGTGAAAGTAGTCCTGTCCAAATATGTTGTTCGGCTTTATCAAAACGGTGATGAGTATTTGGCTATTTTCCGAGGTAATACTCATAACTCCATAAGAAAACATAACTTCCATTTGAAGGAATTCAAGAAATTGAATCCAACATTTGTTGTTTCCTGGGGAGATGCAAGATATGGCTTAGGAAAAAAACATGGCATTCTACTTGAGAACTACTTCAAAACATCTGAATATTTAAATCGTCTATTGCATGGTAATAAAGCACTTCATGAAAAAGAATATTGAAGTAATACTATACATATTTATATTATGGTTTTAATGTAATTAAGTCTTTGATCAAGAATACAACGATCGAATAATTAATATTAGTTTGTTTTGTTCTAATATTCAATAGAATAAATACCCACTAAGTACCTAGTTTGTTTTATTTTAATAGATATTTACTTGGTGTTTTATCATAATGAGCAGCCTTCAGACATCCAAATGTCCCTGGCCTCCCTCATAGCATGTAATAGGGAATTTTCCACCATCACCACTTGTGGCAGCTGGAATGGTTATTGCAGTAAGGGCACTCATTAAGGGCTGTTTTCTTAAGATTAATGGCATCTCATTTTGCTTTCATGTCCAATTATTTGTACTAACGAAGAGCATGAAATAACCAGAAAAATACTGCCCATTTCTAAAAGACTAAGGCCACTGTGTATGCACACATTAACAGGCTTTTAAACGGCTGTTTTGCTTAACTCTTTTTGACACATGTTTTCATACATTATCTGTCACTTTGACTAATGGTTATGGTAACCCCCCATTTGTTTGTGTGAACTTGGGTCTGAAAAGGACTGCAATAATTTTAGTTTAACCAGAATCACCAGCACTGTGCTGTGCACTGTGCACCAGTATTGTGAAGCTGCACTCACGGTCTGCCTAGCCAGCTATACCTATTATATATAGGTGTCAATATTTTTGAAGAAGCTAGACAATGAACACAATTTATATCTTACATGATGTTTATTCTAAAACTATCTAACAGTATTTTAACACTACATTTAAAATATTCCAGTTGTGTTCCATTTAAGTCTAGAATCCTTCTTTATAGTAGTAGAGTCCATTTTCTTTGCATCGGCATCAAATTGATCTAGGGCTTCAATCTGCATCTCCTGTGGTTCCAGTTTTTTAACAACTAAACACTCTCCGTTCTCTCTCAAAACTGTATACTTGATATCATCTTTGGTTGGTTCTCCGTATGGAAATACGATTGGAGTAATTTTGACCAAGTGTTTTACTTTCCACAGTAATGAATTCATTTCAGGAATATTTTTTACAATAGCCACACGATTCTGAAACATGTTAGAAGAATTTCAATATGCAAGGAACTAAATAGATAAATTCAAGGTCTTGGCCCGTGTTTAGAACCTCAAAATATTATAATCAAAGCAGGTTATTATTAGTAGTTAATTATTGCATATGTAATTTTAAAAATTTACTCTATCTTTGATATAAGCAAAATGTTTGTTTGCTGATAGAAAATCTATATCCAAAATAACCACTCTTTGAATAAGTATTTGGAGGTCCCACTTTAAAATACCCTCCAAGATCTTCGTTACCTCTTCAAGAATATTTAGGTCTTTAAGAATATTCTTTTGCCAATAGGGTTGGTGTCTTGTAGATTTGATTCTCTCTACTCTAAATAGCTTTGAAGGTGTCACTTCGGGATCCTTTTCATCTGGAAATCTTACCAAACAAATAAATTCATTAGCATTCAACTGCAGCACAATAACGAAGCAGGAATACCACAGGGATTTTTATTGTTACCTGGGATGGTAGATGATTCCTCCAGGGTAGCGAATTCCTCCAGGATGTTTATAACCTTTAGACCTAACAACTGAAACTAAAGGCTGGAATACTTTGAGAAGTTGTCTGTTCATTTTAGTACAATTCGCCTGAACCTATTGTTAAATAGGTAGTTTAAATGCTTTGAGTGAGGCTGAATTTCATAGATAATTATTTAAATATTATTATCATATTATAATAACCCCACTTTTTTTTTTTTTATGGCATAGGATTTTATGTGCCAACAATTTACCCAATGTTGCTTGACACACTTGACACAGTAGTGTCAAATCGAGCAGCGAAAGCGTACCGAAGACACCATATCAAGAAGCAGAAGTATTTCTGTAGTTTCGTTTGTTTGGTGTTTCGTTTCGCGTTTCGCGGGTGTGTTTGTGTTGTTTTCGTTTCGTAGTATTATTTTTTATATTTTCGTGTTGTTTGTTCGTCTTCGTTCGCGTGTTAAGAAAATTACTTTTTACGAGATTTTTATTACCATGCATTCGTGAACTGAGTGAAGAACAAGAAATATTCTGATTCTGGTTCTGTCCGTTAGTTTCCACAGTTTCCACTAAGGAGGAGGCGGTATCAATATCTGTTTACAATTTGAAAATAACGTTCTTCATGAAGAAGGTGCGCTTTGAGACTTCTGTAACTGCAGATCAGTTCGGGATGAGCGAGTCTGAGTGCCATTCTCCTCGTCCATTTATAGAGAGGCGGACGTCTGCTGAGCCCTTCTACGATTTCCCGAGAGTTCTGCCATACAGTAATGATCCTGTTATAAGATACGAGAGCAGTAATAGCAGTCCTTACCCATCGGTAAATAAAACATGTACTGGTTTCCCGGAACAGGAACCTTGTTGGAAACCTTCAGATGATCTAGACCTCAGCCTTCTTGATGCTTCAGGCCATGAACCTCGCCAGACATACCTGAAGAGTACATTTGAAAACAGATTGTGTGGCATCAATGATGGTAATGATTTGGAACGAAATTCAAAGAAGCTACATGTATTATCATCAATTGAAAACAACACAGGTGTGCCTCCAAATGTTCTGGTTAAAGACAGCAGTTTCTTCATACGACGTGATAATTTAGACAATTACCACATGAAATCAATTGTCAATCCGTTGCACAACCAATTCAACCATCTAAATACTGGAAAAGAAAACAATCCATTATTTAGGAAAGCTGAGATCATGAAGAATGGTACTTTCCAGCAATTGCCTGCTCCTTCTAATCATTGTCACATTGAACCCACAACAATAAAACCAATTATAAAGACAAATTACCAAGTTGAGCCACCTATGGGTAGGAAAACTGTTCAAGAAAATTATTGCCGATGTCACCACTGTGTCAAGACCGTTGAAAACATACCTCTAAACTCACCTTTACTTCCTAAAGACACACAGGGCTATAGCATACCTTTAGCCTTGAAACAGGGACAAATGCCTGCTGGAAGTAATATTTCAGGAATTTCAGGACACAACAATTGCCCCTGTTCTCAGCAGCCTAAACCCTGTCCTCATTGCATTGAACCCCGACACGTTCAACAAGACTTCCACCAATCATGTGCCTGTCAGAGACCAGTACCTAGGAATGCCGTAGATAAAAAGACCTGGGCCATGGAAAAGTTTCAGCAGAGAAAACAGTCTGAATGTATGGAGGTTGAAAAACAAACCAATGTTTCTAAAGAGAAAAGAGAGCCAACAGTTGCAGACCTTTTTAAAATAATCAAGCTACAAAATGAACAACTACAATTACTCCAAGATAAAGTCGATAAGTTTATATCAGCTAGCCAACAAACCACACCTACAATATCCTGCTCAACCGAACATGTATCTGTCACTGAAAACGATCAGCTAAAAATGTCCATCGGAGTAATGACTAGCTTTGAAATTCGTACTTCGACCATAATAAACAAAGAGGTGATGACACAGGCCGTTGAAAATGCTCAGATTCAGTGCAACCGGTCACAAATCAGTATCAAAGAAGTTGTTTCAAAACCTGCCAATTTAAATTTCCTTGATGGAATAACACCAGTGAATAACTTGCAGAAGAACATGAAACAGCAAACAGAGAATGGAACTGATAAAACCCTGAATGAACTAAGCCTGTACAATGTACAGGTAGACAATGCTACCACTCCAAATTTATCACCAGAACAGACTTTATACCTTGATGTGAGAGATTACAGCGAGTAAGTTTACTGTTACTGTTACTGTTACTGTTAGCCTGAATCATCCCATTAGATAGAAGATAGAAAACACTTTATTGCACAACACAGAAAATAAGCTAATTAAGAATTAATATTAAACTAAACACGGAAGTACAATGGGCGGTCTTATCGCTATAAGCGATCTCTGCCAGACAACCTAGGGATGGACTGGAATTATTGAGCAAAGGCCTCCCCCCATATCCTCCAGTCACTACGATCCTGTGCTATTGTTTGCCAATCTGTGTTAAAGGCATCTATTTCATCACGCCATCTGCTGCGTGGTCTGCCGCGACGCCGTCTCGCTGTGTCAGGGCTCCACTTAGTGGTTATTTTGGCCCACAGCTCATCAGGCATACGACAGACATGTCCAGCCCAATTCCACTTCAGCTGGGCGGCTTTTTCTCCTACGTCGGCGATTTTAGTTTTGGAGCGCAGTGTGGTGTTTCGAATCCGGTCGGTTAATTTAACTCCCAGAATACTGCGCTCCATCGCCCGTTGGCAAACCATGAGTTTGGATTTCTGAATATTTGTCAAAGACCAAGTTTGCGAGCCATAAGTAAGAACGGGAAGGATGCACATGTCCATAAGTTTGCGCTTAAGTATCATCGGAAGGTTTCCCTTCATCAGCTCCTTCATCGACCAATAACTCCTCCAGGCGTTCTCAGTGCGTCTTGCAATTTCTCTATCCTGCCTGCCCGCCTGGAGGGAAACTATCTGACCGAGATAGATGTAATCTTGGACATAGTGCATCGCTTCACCGTTGACTACTATTTGATGTTTGGTACTGTTGGTCATTACTTTGGTCTTTGACATATTCATCTTCAATCCAACCTCAAGGCTTGCATTGCTCAGGTCTTCGAGCAAGGACTGTAGTTCGGCTGCTGTTGAGGAGAAGAGAAAATTTCTTGATAATTTCAAACCCCGTAAATAAATCAAGTATTATTTTTGCAGATCAGATGCAAGCAGCAATGACCAGTCCAATGTTGGATGGACTTACTACAATAAAGTTATGGTGAGGCTTACATTTTGGACTATCTATAAATTTTTGTCAGAAACTAGACAAAAGCTGCGGACATTTTGTGCATGGTAGCAGTATACTATTCCCAGCCCGGGTGTCACCCCTAAAACCTAAAAAGGTAAAAAAAAAGGCTAAAAAGGTCTCCCCTAGATCAGTCAGTGGCATAGCTAGGCCACTAACTGATCTAAATGATCTAATCGTACTGGAGAGTTCCGTAAAACTAAATTAAACGCCATGAGCATGAGCTAGCATCTGTTGGAAATACCTACAAGTTTCGTATTTCAATTTCAGACCCACGTGAACGGAATGCTCCATGACTCGGAGATGCCGTCATCAGCGAGCGCCATGTTTCGCAACATGCGCCAGCAGTGCGTGCAGATGCAGATTGACAAGTCCAATATTAGCGTCACTAAGAGGTATCAAACCAAGTGCAATATTAGTGTCACTAAAATGTATTCAACTTATTCCAATATTAGCTTCACTAAGAGGTATCCAACTAAGTCCAGTATTAGACGACGACCTCTGTGGCGCGGCGGGTGAAGCTTGGCCTGCGACGCAGGAGGTTGCAGGTTCGATTCCCGCCTCGGAACAAATATTTGTGCGATCGCAGATATTTGTTCAGGGTGTTCTGGGTATTTTCTATGTATAATAAAAAATATCTATATGTAATATATTGTATTAAGTATATCAGTTATCTAGTACCCATAACACAAGCTCTGCTTAGCTTGGGGCTAGATAATGTTGTGTGAGCTGTCCAGCATTATTTATTTATTTATTTTATTTTATTTATTAGTGTCACTAAAATGTATTCAACCTAGTCCAATATTAACTGCCTCGGCTAACGCTTTCTTCCAGTAATAACACATTCCATAATAAGCTAGCAGCCAGGACAAACCTTATACCAACAAATCATATCAACAAGTCCGGGTAATCCCTTAGTCGGCTTTTACGACATCCACGGGAGGAGATGGAGCGGTCTATTCTTAGGCCGGACACACCACGGCATAGTCGGCATACCAATATTATGTTTTTTTTTTTATACTACCTGTGATACTACTTGGATGACGGAACAAGCAAGAGGCCCACCTGATGTTAAGCGGTAACCTCTGCCTATGAACAGTGCATTACCACATAGGTCACGTCCACCTAGGACGCACCCTATGTGGCATTGCACTGCGCGCGCCACCCTGAGACATAAAGAAAATAATCGATATTTTGTCAAACAGAAAAACCACTCCGCAGTGATTTTGTTAGCCTTTTAAAAATCTTCTTAATTAGATTTATTTGCAGAGTTAAATTCGGCGACGATCCTCTCGGCATACACCAGCCGCATCTGTACGCGTCCACCGACACCAGTTTGAAGATGAATCAGCTCGCAGCCAAGTACCTGAAGACAGCACCGCCCTCGCCCCCGCCCCCGCCCGCGCCTCTGCGTGTCGTACAGAAGTCGACGGCGCCTATTGACATGTCCTTCGCGACTAGAAACTATATGGAGAGACATAAGCTGCTGCAAGGTTGGTTTATACAATACTTTTTTACAAGCTTTTATTTAACTTGCAATGTATGTATGTTTGTCTGGGTGGAATCCGGATGGAATCTTGCAACTGAATTTTAAAGCAGTTATCCTCAATCGATTGAGCTGAAATTTGGCATACCTGTCAAGTTCCGATGACAATACAATATGATGGTGACAGCGAGCTGATCTGATGATGAAGACGGAATTTTATAAAAGCTTTTACTGAAAAATATATTTTTCACAAAAAACTTTTCACTTCTCATGCTCTAAAATTGTATGATTTTAGGTAAGAGCACTGAGCAGGTAATCACTACGGCTAAGAGTAGACGAACTTTTTAAATTACTGTCGTAAATTTTATCAACAGCCTATAAAATAAACGAATAGACTTTTTGATGTTCCATTTTTGAAATATTTTTATTTGAATTTATTTTTGAATGTGGTACTGAAAGCGACCTACATTGGCGAACTAGTGGCAACACCACTCCAAGCCATTCATTAAAAAATTGATTGATCGACCTACGTTTATTTTTTCTATATACCTGTATTTCTTGGCGATCGTTGTTTGTATTGTATGCGTGAGAGCATTGCTCAAAATAAATTAAAAAAAAAGTTATTGCCGCGAAATCTATAGAGTTTTTTTTTACTGTATTTTATGTTCTCGCAATCAAAGTGAAAATTAGAGTGTTGTGTAGATTTTGCTAAAATTTGAGACTCTTGACTGCCAGCCTCTAATATGTAAAGGCTGTCTATGTGACCAGTTTATATTTGAACTAGTAGTAATTTGTATAATTTGTTTCAGGTATACCTTCATCGTCTAAATTGGCACAAGCTGGTGAGATTCCTACATTTCTAGACATCACAGCGTTGAAACAACAACCTAAGTTCTTATAAACTGTAAGTTTTATTATTTTATTCGATCTTAGTCGAGATGTATACGTAATTATTTTGTAGGTATGTTGTAAGACGTGTTTTGTATTATTATTAGATTAATATAGACATTTTTTACTTTTATTTTAATTGTTTTAATTTTAATTACTCTTTCAATTACATTCAAGTCCTACATTGCTTTATCAACCTTACTTACAAAACTTAAAACCTTATTTAAGATATTGCTAGTGTCCGCCCCCGGCTTCGCTCGCGTTTTGCCGGAATAAAAAGTAGCCTATAACTCAATCCAGGTCTTAATCTATTTGTGTACCGAATTTCATCAAAATCGGTTCTGCCATTTTATCGTGATTGAGTAACAAACATCCAAATACACACATCAACACGGTCTAGGGATATTTTTAAAAAAGCGAATTACTATAATGTGTTAATTATTTATATGACATGTATATATTTAAAAGATACGTTATATTATTCTACCATTTTTTAATAATGGTTAAGGTACTTCGATTAAAATTTCAGGATTTTATGGAAAAAAAATGAAGCATAGACGGAAACCGTATATGAATTAACTTTTAATTTATGAGTAAAAACTGAAAAAATAGAAAAATCATTTAATTTGTGTTTATAAACTTGAAGTTAGTAGTCTGAGAAAGCGCCCATGATGTTCATAACACATCGGCAACGATTCGGCATGCTCAGAACAAGGTTGTCAATGTCTTGCTGCGGAATATTGTCCCATGTCCTTCTGAGGTGCGCAAAAAGTTGATCTTCTGTAGGCAGATTTTCAGGAACTTCCTTCAGAGCTCTTCTTTGCAGCATATCCCACGCATGCTCAATGGGATTTAGATCTGGCGATTGAGCAGGCCAGTCTAAGGCACTAACATTGTGTGTATGTAACCAAGCTGCTACCGTTCTCGCCGTGTGTGCCCGGGCATTGTCGTGCATGAGCAGGAAATCTTGCCCCATTTGTGTTCTGTGGGGCAAGATTACGGGCCCCAGCACCTGTTGGACGTATCGTTCTGCCGTCATATTGCCCCGCACCCAAACGAGATCCGTCCGTCCTCCAAGACGAATTCCTGCCCAAACCATAATTGTTCCTCTTTGGTATGGGTGAACTTCCTGAGGGTTCTGAAGACGGCTCCATCGTCCAGGAACTCGCCAAACACGCGTCCTTCGTGAATCTGGATGGAAGCCGAACCTGGATTCATCCGTGAACAGCACATTGGACCATTGCTCACGGCCCCAGTCCACGTGGTTCCGAACCCATTCTAATCGTCGTCCACGATTGCCTCTCCGTAAAGGTGGGACCCGGAGTGGTCTACGAGAGCGTAGATTGCTTTAATGCAGTCGCCTTCTTACAGTTTGGCCACTCACAAGCACTTGGTGTTCCACTCGCAGCCTTTGGACCAATTGAGTCGCCGTTGCATTTGGTTGAGCTCGCGCAGTAATTTGCAAAAATCGGTCTTGTCTGGGGGTAGTGATGCGACTTGGCCCCCGGTGCCTCTCCGCTACTTCACCTGTGGCACGATAGCGTGTCCACAATCTTGAAATTACAATTTGGTGGGTCCCTATTGCCTCAGCAACATTACGCTGAACAGACCCAGCTTCCAGCATTCCCACAGCTCGTAACATCTCCGCCCTCGTCAAATGTTGGCGTTGCATGGCTACAATACCTCAATTTTAACTTTATCTTTCGTTTAAAAATGAAAAAAAACTGTAACTAAACGTAATTCGTATTGTTTTCTAAATTTCGCACAAATTAAAATTCCCTCTCCTACACATCAATATTTTTTTATGCCACCGAAATAAAAGAATTTTTAAAAATTTGAATTTGGAATTAGTCTGAGATAAATTACAAACAAATCGGTGTTTATAAGATTCCAATGCGGTCAGTACTTTTCGAGTTATTTAATTGAGTATGAAATATCCCTAGACCGTGTTGATGAGTGTACATCGTAACATTGACATTTATGAAATTACTGGGATCATTGTTATTATATTTTTTCACACTAATATCACCACCACTCGTTACGTCTGACGTCCACGATGGTGTAATGTAAACCACTGTGAAAAGTGGCCCATTGAGGCTCTGCCTACCCCTTCGGGAAAGAGGCGTGTGTCTATGTATGTATGTATTAAGTAAAACACCAATTTTGAACAGACATTTATTTAAACTTTAAAGAAAATAACAATATGTACACTTCTATTTGTTTGCAAGTATTACATACATGATGTTCTTGGAACAGTGACTATATTTTGCAAACATCTACCTTTTTACCCGACCGACCGACGGAGGGTTATTTATATAATCTCTGCTTCATTTCATGAACTATTGATATACTCTCTGTTTTGGTAGGATTACTTTAACATTATCACATTTTAAAGTATATAAAGGAATGCCAGGACTATTCCCAAAAAATAATTATCTGTTTCGTCAATATATTATTTGTAAATACATAAGATTATTATTTTTTCTTTAAAATGATATATTCGAGCTAACATGAACTTGTACTTTCTTAACTCTTTGGTGTCTACAGTATATTTTATTCAAATAATATTACGGTATTTAATTATATAATACCTAGTCTATCAAAAACAAATACATTCAAACATCAGCTAATTAATGGGTATAGCTCACACAATACAGCGTGTCCAACGGCGATGCTACTTGGAGGACGTACTTTAAATATTGAAGTTAGGGAGTTTTACATAATGGAGACATCCTTTATTTTTTAAAGTCGTACTTCATTCAAGGATATTAAAAAACTCACTTGCTTAATCCGGGACTCGAACAAGATAAATAAAGATAAGACACAGAAACGTGACTTATTTCATAATTTCATGGTGCTCATTATAGGACATTGCCAGTCTTTGCAAGGAGTTTGGTCCAAATGCTGCCCGTAAATTAAAACGATTCCGGCGGCCTTTATTTTTTTTTAAAAAAAACGTTATTTCAGGCTTACTGAGAAATGCACTAAACCTAAACAGTAAGCCCATATCGACATAAATACCTTGGAAACTAACATACACATAAAAAACACATTATTATTTAATCTAACACACGTGCGATCGCCGACGCGTCGCGGCCCGGGGGATCACGTGACAGGCGCAACTCTGATATCAGAGTTTGCCATTAGCTCATACGAGTTTATTTACTATTAGCTGATGTTTGACATTTGAGTAGAATCCAAGACCATAGTTGGCTTAAACACCTTTAACACATCAAACAGTAACGTAATGAACTGAATAATTACAAATATCATCCATATATTTCATAAAAATAAATATGTTTTTTTAGGGCTGGGTAGCATTTCGACCGAACCCTGGAAATAAAAAATGGAAGTCCTTTGAAATACTATGTTATTGAGAAGGAATAGATCCTTTCGATCGGCATCATAAACAAAAATAATGTAGCGGATTCGCGCCCCTGCTTAGGCTAGTGACTTTTTTAATTTCCTTGAATGCAGTATTACCAGGCGTGGCGCACTCCACACTAGGTATGAAGCTACAAGTACCTGGCGGGCTCGACTTGTCGAGTCAATTCAGTGAATGAAGTGGTAACTAAGTGAATTTATCTGTAGGTAATTAGCACTGTGCGACCTGTGTTGCACTTTATTGTGTGGGGACAAGAGTCGCTATTTATTTAAATGATTTTGCGGAGTCAACCTTCTGTACCTGTACTGTTATGTATTCTGTGGTATTACTGACTTTAAAAAGTAAAGGATAGTCTCCATTATGTAACACTCCCTAACTTCAATATTTAAAGTACTTGGCCTCCATGTAGCATGGCCGTGGGACTCACTTTATACTAGACCTGGACAAGCCCAGAAGGTGTAAGATTAAACTATGTATCATTGATAAGTATATCATGGCGGCCTATCCATGTTTTATTTCGAAAACTAAGACACAACACAACTACGTCAGTAAAATTAAAAATGCTTATTGACTATGTTGTTGTGTTCACAGACAACAACTGACTTCTAAAATTAAACACTTATAATTGATTCTCTATAAAACAATCTACTTAATTCGATAGGTAACCCAAAATTAGCACAGGGCCTACCACAAGTTTGTTTTAGTTTTGCATTCGGTATCCCGACTATCGAATTCCGAGTCGATATTTGTTTTTATGTATGGTTTTATTGAGTTTCTCAACAAGTCCGCTAGGGGCGCTCATCATTTTCTCCATACAAAAAAGACATTTCGACTCGCAATTCGGTTTTCGTTATTCCGAGTTGTAACAAATTACAAACCTGTTGTATGCCCTCTGGTCAATGCGTTTTGAAAGAGACATCGATCTTAAGTGCTTATTGCATGATTTCAGATTTTAATTGTTTTTAATATTTATTTTGCTTTCAAGTAACAACAATTTAAATGTGGTACCTTAATTCACTAGTAGGTGTCAATTACATTATTTTGGGTATTTTTTCATATCACTTTAGCAGAAAAAAATATATACAATTAATTAAAATCTGTAATGACCCACATTTTTTTTAACGAAATAAAACTTTTTTTTAATTTTAAAATTAACGTTTGGGTTACCAATCATTTTAATATGCTTATTTGTAATATCTCTAATATTCAAGAAATTAATTTAAGACTAGTTAATAAGTTTTATATATTTTGTGGCTTTCTGACACCCGGATAAATAATTAATTTTAGTATTTTGCGCCATTCACTAATACCATAGATAAACTAAATTACTATGTTGTCATGTTAGTCTATCTATGCTACTACTTAACCATTACTTATTTCTATTAGTTTGGTTCTTTTTCTTTGGTTTAAGCTGCGATCAAGAATACAACTAGATGTCAGGTCGGCGCAAAAAATACGTTTCGGCGAATAACAGCTCAATTGAAAAGTGAGCTCTTATTCTTTATTTGTATTTGTGAGAACTTTATTCTTTAAGGTCTTTAAGGTTGATTTCTCACTAAATGTTGTTTAACCTGTCTTTTCATTTCTAAGTGACAGGAGTAATTTATTGCTTTGCTCTTTTTTTGTGACAAATGATCGTAAGTATAAGATAATATTTTGAAGATTTGCTGCTTTATTGCTAGGTGTCAATGGTTGTAATTAGGTTGAACTTAGAACTGTTTTAAAACTTTTGTTTCAGTTCGTTATCAAACAAATATTGCTGTATATACCCACGCGGACGGTATTTAGCTTTGATTTTGTACGTGACCCGAAATCTAGTTGTATTCTTGATCGAAGGGTTTAAGAGTTCAACCACAACATTTCAAACAACTTATAAATAACACGAAAGTTTAATTGGTTATGTATTACATGAGAAGTCATAATTATTCTAAAAAATATAGCATTTATGTACAGTGAAGATAAAACTTGTAATACTTAAATAAGATTTCAATTCTCTTGCATCGCAAAGTAGTACATTTAATTTCTAGAAAGATAATATTTTTTGGATGGCACATCTTTCCTGCTGTCCCGTTGACATTGAAGGATTAGTATAATAAGAATTAAAGGAGACGATTCTCATAATTAGTAACTATACGTATGTATAACTATTTTACATCACTTTTTTGTCTTACAAATCGCACATTATTAATGTGACTAGATTACAGGTTATTCATATGAGATTCAGTTAAATTTTAAAGTTTCACACACAATAATTTGTTTCAAATACTTAGACCAAATAATAGTAGAATTGGCCTTGTAAGTGTCATTATGTATATAACAAAGGATCTTTGTACACCATCTTGCTTATTTGGTCTAAGTATTTCTAATATAAAATGCCTACTTTTTTAATCACAATATTTTTGACAATTCTTATAACATTTTTACACCAATCAATCTACTCTATTCAGTAAAACTTTAGGTAAATATTAAATCTAATCAAAATATTCCACTTTGATTTTTGAGCATAATGTGCACATCTATTTGATACATCTACTTTTTTACATGCCTTTATACAAGCTTTAATACTGAAATACTATTACTGACTTAATATTGAATTTCTAATATTTCAATTAACGCAGTAAGTAAGTATCAGTAGGTATTTTAAAACTTATAATTTTGTGAAGATCTATTAGTTTATTTTTTCTACTAGCACATTAATAATTTATTTAATCTGCTAATTCACTTTTATCATATAACATAACATACAAGCCATTTTAGAGGTCGCAGGAAGGCGGTGGATGGAGGCGGCTCAAGACCGTTATCGTGGTATTCTATGCCTATGTCCAGCAGAGGACTTCTGTAGGCATCAGCCTATGATAATGATATATGATAATGATAATGATAAACTACTATAAAAAATTACATACGAATTGAGAAACTTATCCTTTTTTTTAAATCTGTTAAAAATAACACCCATCAGTTACACACAGTATTGATCCCACATTAGGATTCCCTGTGTCGTGGGTATCAGGAACTACGATCACCATGGTAGATACCGCAACACAGACCCGGAACAGATGTTTGTCCCGAATAGTTTTTTAAAAAAAAATAATTGTTTCAATATTTAACCGTTAAATCGAGCTTCAACTATCGCGAGCTCTTTCTAATACACTCAAATAAAAGAGACCGCAGAATAACTTAGCGCAGTTTAGCTTTAGAGAATGCTGTACTGAATTGTCACTTTTATAATGTTCATGTTAAACTTTGATGGTGCAACCCACTGTCAAAAGAGGCTAATTTGAGGCTCTGCCTACCCTTTCCGGAAAAAGGTGTGTGTATATGTATGTATGTTAAAAAGGGTTTCTCTCATACCAACAATTCTTTAAATATTTATAGGTAATTGTGCATCTATTTATTTATATATGTGCAAACCCCCGCCCTATCCACACAAAAAATACCATCAAAATGTAATAGAGCAGTTTCCCCACCCCTCTGTTATTTGCTGATAATTTCTATAGGTGAAAGAATTTTTAAAATCGGTTAGTAGTTTTTGAGTGTGTCCATTACAAACACAAACAATCAATCAAACAAAACCTTTTAATAATGTTAGTGTAGATATCATAAATATTTGATTTATAATGTCGTCCGTCGACCATAAATACCTTGCGCTGAAACTCGCAAGGTGTTCTTATCAAAGTCCACACCACTGGTTTTCTGGTTCGCATTACTTTTCCCACGGAACTTTTCCCACGGAACTCTTTCCACGGTAGTTTAGCCCAAAATGCTAGGGAATTTTCGAAACTCCAGTCAAATTTCAAGTGGTGTTTACAAGGTCTCATCGTCGCCCCCTCCTCTTGATTTACTGTCCAGCCTTAGCTCAGCCAGGCGCTGCCGCATGCTATTTGGCCTGGAAAACCTGTTGGCGGAAATACAAAAATTACTAAATAATTATATGTGACATTCAATACTCTCGCCCACATCTTTAAAAGCTTGGGATTACCTACTAGGTTTCAGTGACGAAGGGTAACTTCTACATATAAGGCTCAATCTGCGTCTTTACTTTGCAGTACATCGCCTCTACTTAGTACTGTTCGAAAGGATTCACCAGCTTGGACTCTAGGCACCCATTCAGGCTCAGTGACAAAACACGCACGATGACTGATTTTGACACATTTCCATGAAAAACTGTTGTTTAAATGAGCATAAAGTTTTCTGAATTTGCTCGTTGCTCAGTAAGATTTTAATAGTATCCCAAAAATTATTAGACGGGATTCGAACCCGCCACAGTCTCCTTGATACGGAGATGCGTTTGACCGCTCCGCCACACTGGTCGCTATTTGGTATACTCGTATCGTCGTGGTAATTTAGTCATTTATCGAATCAATAAGCTCATTTGTTAGTCAAGTCAAATGTTAGTATTTTCCTTCAAGTGTGGGGTTACCACTATATCCTTGTTCAGTATTTGGTAGGTAGATACTCTTACCTATTAGAAGACTTGATTGAGTAAGAATTAATATTTACCTATCGGGAAAGTATGAACTGACGACTTGGTCTGCAGAAACCGATTGGCGCTGGTACGTCCCAGCGCTGAGGTTGCTCTGGGGAATCCTGTAGATTCGCACGCACCGCCCGCTATTCTCCGGTAGCACTGCAATAGGTTATTGCAAAATATAGTAGAAAATAATTTGACAGACTGGTCATTTCCGTGTTTTTTTTCGGATTATGAGTATATCAGTTTTATAGTACCCATAACACAAGCTCTGCTTAACTTGGGGCTAGATAATGTTGTGAACTGTCCAGCATTTTTATTTTATTTATTTTATATGTTCCTCCGACTCCTTCACCTACGTATTTCAAAGAGTCTCCATCACAGAACTGGTGCAGTCAACTGCTAGGGATAGCCCCATTTACGGTGGCAGCCCCATAACGCAAAAGTGGCAGTCAGGTGCCCCATTGAGCCCTGGTGTTGGGTACAGTTACTGCCAATAAACCTACGCATGTACTCTACGCATGTTCTGTATCTAGCTAGCCACGATCATCACTCTATACCGACTGTTGTCTGTTCTTCTTATACATTAAACTGATTGTCGAAGGTGTCTTAAAACGAGAAGCAGCCTTATCTAATTCAAAATAGGGGGAAATAAGAGCTGCACTGACGTCCCGCATTGGGTTGTATTGTGAATTGTCAAGACTTGATCAGCTCCTCGAGTTTGGTTTTTTCTCTGGCTTCATTTAAAGATAAAAGATAAAAATATATTTATTTTGCAACCACATACAACAAATTCGAATATTAAAATCAGGCGTTAAAATCGGTTACAAAAAAGGCAACCACTCAGCATATGCTATGGCAGAGTTAGTGCCATAGCGCTGGTCTTCCGTGGCCGCACATTTGTGGCTGTGTGTGTAGTATTACATGCTCCACTGTCTCCTCGTCTTGAAGACAGCCGCAACACAGACCACGGTGCGTGGTCCCTGTCTTTTAGCAGATGGTGGTTGAGATCACAGTTCATGTTTTGTGAAGTACCTTGTGGAGATGTAGGCGGCGATACTGGCGCCATCCTCTGCAAAGGCGGCCTCATGTTCTCCTGCTCCGATGAGATGGAACTGCTTCTGCTCGATGCGGAGTTATTTTCAGAAGTTGTACGGTTGTTTTGGCAGTTTTCACCCCTGAAAAATAAGCTCTAGGTATTTCTGTGCAATACAAATTACATAGATGTCGTGTTGTGTACGGCCTAGAATAAACCCCTCAATCACGTCCTGTGGATGACGTTAAAGTCGACTTGCATCCCCTGGTGCAACCCCTAGTAACCAATATAGATAAGTGTAGGTAGGTGTAGTAGGCAACAGCATCCAACTGAGTGCTCGTCGCCAATACTGCGATCACCAATCTGCCTGCCAAGCGTGGTGATTATGGCAAATTTGCATTGTATGGAGGTGGCCTACAGTGGACTTCTAAGGGTCGCTGATGATGATGATGATTATACATAGACACACGCCTGTTTCCCGGAAGGGGTAGGCAGAGCCTCAAAGAGCCTCTATTCACAGTGAGTCACACAACATGAACATAAACATGACCAGTGGTGAGCTTATCACCGCCGTTGCTTTCCCATGACTAACTCAGCTAACGCTTTCTTCCAGTTCTTTTAATCTAAAAGTATTCTTCAAGCGTAGGTAGGTAATAAATACGTACAGTTCTAAAGTACAATGCTTGTTACATTGTCAAAGGGAATATGAGATGCGGCTGGGTCGGAAATGCTTACTTGTTTTCATTGTTCTCGTCCTCATCCACCGAGTAAGGCCCGCCTTGCTTGCTCAACTGCCTTATCAGCTCGTAGTCGTGCAAAGTCAGACAAGGGTCTATTTCCCGGCCCAGTGGGATGTACTCTGGAGCACACGCCACGTAGAATATATCCTGAAATTAATGAAATATCAGCTCTGTGCTGTAATCATGAGAAAGATCTTTCAAAACCAATATGACGTTTATTTGATAATTATTTTTGTTTTTAGAAGTCTTGTCCCTATGCGTATCTCTTGTGTTAGGCGCGGCCAGATTTCCGTGATTCGCCGAGTGCCAATTTGTTTGCCTTTATTTTGTTAACATTGGTATGCCTTCGTATGAATGCGATCTCACCTGTTGGTAAGTGACGATGTGGCCGACGATGGAGCACAAGACATTATTCACTTTTGCCTAGAGCAGCCAGCTGTGCATGGGTTCTAGTAAATTGACAAACACGATTGTCAGTGCTTGCCTTGATCGGCTAACTGTGGGTACTTATCTGCTTCAAAGTGAACGTGAACGTGAAGTGAGCTGTTTCATTGAAAACTTATTGTTTGGACAAAGCCCGCATGTGTGTATCACTATTTGGCGAGTATTCGGCACTCGGCGAATCCCGCATACCTGGCCGCGCCTTTAAACGAGTAGGTACCTACCGAATAACTTACTTTTCGCCCACAAAGCAGCTTCAGCCCAGGTATACACGCAGCGTGTACTAGTGACCCATTTGCAACCAAACGTATTTCTAATAGATCTTCGGCAAAAGCCATTATGTATGGGAACGCGCACACTGAAACGGAAGTATTTAACGACATTTTGATGACTGGTACGAAGGAAACACATACGTATTATAGATATGGGAAAATAAATAATGGAAAATTCTAATGGGTGTAGCTTCTAATCCAAAGGTCTCAACTTAGTCTCCAGTACCTACTAGAAGTGATAGTTTAACACTTGCTGAAGAGAAACTCGTGTCAGCATGCCTGCAAGATTCACCAGGGCCTATGAAGATTGTACTGCTATGGCGTTTGAATCCTCTGCATACAAACGAAGTTTGTTCCTATTTTGGATAGGTTATCTCATCGACCTCCATGAAATGTTGTCCACATGCTCTATACACTAAAATGAGGTTTATCATTTAAATATGGTGTGTGAAGGTTATGTGTCAGCCCCGGCGCGCGACTGGAGTTTACTCCAGTCCATTTCAGAAAACATCGATTCACTTTTTGTTAACACTCGATTTTACGGGTTGGGTTTAGAATCGTTTGGCAGGAGGAGGAGGGTGGGAGTAGGAGGAGAGGAAGGGGAGGGGTACCCCTTTGCCCCTGGTACCAGTCCCATAACAAGGTAACTTATAGTTTTCGAGAAAAAAAATAAAGAAATTTTTGAGGTTAAGTATGAAATTTTTGAATTGGAAGTGTCAGATGTTATGGGAGTCATCGCCAACTTGCAGGGAGGGTGCAGGAAATTCCAGCCTCGGCCCCCTTGTCCAGGAAACTTGTGCTTTTAAAGAAAAATAATAAAGAAAATTTTACAAAATCGGAACGTAAAATAATAATATTAATGATTTAATTTATGAGTAGGTACCTCTATCTGTAGAGAAGGGATGTTGAAAGAAATAAGAGAGATCCTTTTGAGGAATTAATGAATGTTATAAATTATGGATTTTTTATTGTTGACTGACTGTGTGACTCGACACAGAGCACCCCGACAATAGTTGGTTAGGTCCGAAAAGAGTGGCAGACCCGATACGGAGCACCCCGACTCCACGTGGTACTGTGCGTCACGCCCCTAGAGTGTATATAAAAACGCGGAGCCAGTAGCTCGCGTGGGAGATCTTGAGTGGAGCAAGCCCGCGAGGCCGAGCGGAGTGAAGGGGGGAGCTGGCGAGCGAAGCGAGCCGGTGACCTCCGTAGCGTAGCAAAGGTCGAGTGGGTGAAGCGATACTCAAGGGCGACCTCGCGAGAGTACTGGCGGGAGCACATACCGGAGTCCGACATTTAAAATATCCATACTTAACAAAAAAAAAACTTTATTTTTTTCTCGAAAACTGTAAGTTACCTTTGCATAGGAGTGGTACCAGGGGTGAGGGGGTACAAATCCCCCACTCCCCCCCCCCTCTCCCATCCTCCTTCTGCCAAACGATTGTAAAGTTTTACCAAAATCTCATACTTAACCTCAAAATTTTCTTTATTTTTTTTCTCGAAAACTATAAGTTACCTTGTTATGGGATTGGTACCAGGGGTGAGGGGGTACCCCTCCCCCTCCAACACCCCCCATCTCCCTCTCCTCCTCCTGCCAAACGATTCTAAACTTTTACCGATTTTACGACTTGACTCCCACGACTTGACGGTGTGTCTTACCGACAGCAGCGGGTACCGTTGTCCAATGAAAATCGTATTCCCCATCGCTCTCCAACCCTTTGCTTGTTAGTCTTTCAAAATGGCATGTATCTGAAAAAACAAAGCAAAATGAAGAAAAACTATTTTCTAAGTTCAACCCATGGGTAGGTAGGTACAACAAAAACAGCACACGACTAAAAAGGGAATTACCCAAGGGCAATAAAAGCAAGACCCATTGAAAAGGGAAGCAACAAAACACACAATGTTGGTACCTAATTGAGGAATGAAAGCTCTTGGAAGAAAACTAAGTACCTTTGTGAGTGAAGAAATGGTATACAAAGAAATACCTGTACAGTGTTCACAACTTACGATTATAACATAAAACTATTTGGCCGTCCCTCTCGTCTCCAATACGTAACGCGTTCACGAGGGTTCCGCGACGAACTCCGCTATCCTCGGAATTCTCCGCTCTTTTCACCACCTGGAGAAAATAAAATCATTGCAGTCTGTAAACCATGATGAGACAAAACCAGTTTGACCCACACCTGCAACACAGCACGGGTAGACTAATTAGCACAGAAATACTATGCATGGTGTGGATGGATACTATGACCACAGAGCTATGAGTGGAACGCCCGCGACTTTGCCTGCGTCGAGTTTTTCCCGTACAAATTTCAACAACAAATGGGGGTGAATTTCGGTAATTCCTTCCTTAGTGCACCCCTACACCACAAAACGTATTAATTCCCCAATTTTCAGGTCTCTTTTAAAAAAGTATATGTTTTCCAGAGTGCTGGTTCCTATTTTTAACCCCCGACGCAAAAACGACGGGGTGTTATAAGTTTGACGTGTCTGTGTGTGTGTGTGTGTGTGTGTGGCTGTGTGTGTGTGTGTGTGGCTGTGTGTGTGTCTGTGTCTTTGTGTGTCTCTGTGTGTGTCTGTCTGTGGCATCGTAGGCATCGAACGGATGAACAGATTTCGATTATTATTTTTTGTTTGAAAGGTGAATTTGTCGGGAGTTTTCTTAGCTATGTTTGATCAAAATCAGTTCAGCCGTTTCATTGCATAGAAAGTTTTTTTAATTTTTACAAAATTAATTACCTGTTACCTATCAAAATACATAGATATATCATAAAACCACGCCTGTATTCCGTACGAGTAAGTATAGACCACGGATATCGACTTACGAGCTAGCAAAAACCCTTTTTTAATGAGTGTTTTCGATGTTTTCGCCATTGAGGCCCATTAACGCTACCCAGTGCTAGCATTTTAATTTAACCCTAGGTTAAGATTTAACTCAACGATGGCGTATTAGTAAATTAACGTTGATTGGTGCAAGCCCGACCTAGCTTAAGGTGGGGTACAACGAAAAATTACCAATCTTAGATTAGATTTTTAACTGACTTAATCAAGTACAATATTCAAATTAAAAATGTGCATGGGTACTACATTATAATACCGAGGGATCACCCAGACAGAAACAAGATAGGACAAAATTTTCTCGATAAAAAAACACAAAGTTACCTTTGGCACAAAGTTTTTTTTTTAGTTACTTTTGGCTAGATTCGATTGTTTGTCAATATGGTGCAGATTATTGGGTCAAAAATTGGATAAATAAAATCAATAGGTACAATAAAACGGAGGATTCACACACGGGGTTTTTTAAAATTATCTATATTTCACGAGATATTCAACAAAAACCGTTTTTTCGAGCGGCGCGTGGCGTTTTTTTTGTGTGAAGAGTTCTGCCTGGCGGGAGCGCAGTCTTAAGAGGGTCTTTGAATAGGTCGTGGATTATAGTGATGTTTGTGTGGAACAGACCTGTCCGTTACTAGATTCTAACACCTCCCAATGATGCTTGTAGCCGACAACCATTATCCCGACTTCTCCGTCCATTAACTTGATTAGCACTGGCGTTTCACTGAGTTGAATATCCTGTAAACAACACAAGAAACTCATTCATTCATTCATTTCATTACCCTTCGACATGAGAACCGTTTGTTCTCAGAAACAAGAGTGATTGTGTTTTAATTAGTGTTATAGCAACGTACCTTGATATGTGTGTACTCGAATCCCATTTCATTATCAGTCTTTGATTCCTCAAGCATCAGCATCACACGCCTTCCAATCGCTACCGCTAATAGTGTTTTTCCTTCCCCTAAAACATGAATGAGGTACTTATATAAATCTGTAAACAAATAAAATATAATCACCTGTTACTATTTTTGAACAAAATTAGGTTTTTTTTTTGTTTTTTTTTTTTGTGCTACTGAATGACGGAACAAGCAGTTGGCCCACCTGATGTTAAGCGGTAACCTCTGCCTATGAACAGTGCATTACCTCATAGGTCACGTCCACCTAGGACGCGCCCTATGTGGCATTGCACTGCGCCCGCCACCCTGAGACATAAAGATGAAAAGTCTCATGTGCCTGTAATTTCACCGGCACCGTTACCCTTCAAACCGGAACACAGCAATGCGAGTACTACTGCTTTGCGGCAGAAATAGGTATGGTGGTAGTACTTCCCCGGACGAACTCATTCCAGAAAAGCTCTACTACTACTAAAATGTAAGGTATAATGTAGAAGTGTTTTTCTGAAACAAGTAAAGGATTTTTATTGGAACAAAGTGTGATTTGCTTTCATTTCAAATACTTTTCCTTCTACTAAATAGGAATCTTCTCGCGTGTCGCGGTGCTGCTGCTTCACACACTGGCGTCACATAAAACCAGCGCTGCACCAGCTTTTGCGTTGTCGAGTGGCGACAACGCAACGACGCGACGCGCGACGTGGCCCTTTTTGCCGTTATTTCATTGATTTATTTTACATTTAAGTTTTTGTGTTGTATTGGCAAAATGTATATTTTGTATTTGTATTTAAAATAAATTAATCAAGCAACTGGAACCACGTTCCCGATTTCTCATGGGCCCAGTCGCCTGTGTTCTCACTATTGGAGAATGTTAAACAGTGACTGGACTAATTTTAAGCAATACTTATTCCTACTTAAATGACATTATAAATAAGGGTAAAATAAATTTGATTATTATTTTCTTGTAGATAAACTAATAAACTTTTTCACAACTAATTCAGTAAGTATGTGATGTTCAGTACCTACGTGTAATTGTAGGATCGATTATTTTAGTGTGACAATTAAATAAATAAATAATGCTGGACAGTTCACACAACAGTATCTAGCCCCAAGCTAAGCAGAGCTTGTGTTATGGGTACTAGATAACTGATATACTTAATACAATATATTACATGGATAGATATTTTTTATTATACATAGAAAATACTCAGAACACCCTTAACAAATATCTGCGATCGCACAAATATTTGTTCCGAGTGCGGGAATCGAACCCGCAACCTCCTGCGTCGCAGGCCGAGCTTCGCCCGCCGCGCCACAGAGGTCGTCAAATAATTATTATAATAGGTATTATCAATTATTATTAATTGCTATTAGCATTTGATGTAACTTTCTGTGTTAATTTTAGCTAGAAAACAATAAAGATAATTGGCAGAATTTTATTCCACCCAACACAGGTCGTAAAAGTTTCTGGGGTAAAGTTAAGTACCTACAAGGTCAGTCGGGCAGATCTTTGTCACGTGTGTTTTTGGACTTGTCACGATTTATAAAAGTGGGTTTATTCTTTTATCGCTCCGAAAGAAAATGTCCCTACTAAAATGTAGTCTCGGTCTTTTTATTTATAATTTTTTTTATTTGAAATTAATAGACTATCTTGCTTATGTAATGTGGTCACCGTCGCTTATAGACACCGGCAACCCAACTTTTGACTCCCACGCTTTTTGGAAGTCAGTTCAGCTTTTGCTTCGAGATAACTCCCATATTGGACCGCATTAGATATCTAGACCCTGAGAATCCTGATACTTGATAATACTTCCACATAGGTCAAAAATCCAACTGACAATTTGAAAAGTGAAGGTGGATTTGACGCTTATAAATATTTGTTGACTTATTTTGAGCTTCATAATTTCTCAATTTGCAAATCAATTGGATAAAATATCTTCATGTCAATGTCCCCCGGGTTACCGGGATCTATAAGTGACAGTAACCACTTTATATCAGGTGGGCCGCAAGATAGTTTGTCTATCTGCTCTTAAAAAAATACATAAAAATGGTCCACAAATTAAAGACCCTGACCATACGTGAGTCATGGTGCAAATCGGAAAGATATTTCCACTATATGATTGCCAAAATATTAAAAGTTTTTTAAGTAATAATGCATTTGTGCCGTAGTTTGTCCGGCCTAAGAACATACCCCTCCGTCTCCTCCTGTGGATGTCGTAAACTCTTTAGGATTACACCAGGGGATGGGCAGCAGCATCCACCTGAGTACCCAACACCAATACTGTGATCACCAATCCTGCCACGCGTGGTGATTATGGCAAATCCCTCTATTGCATTTATTAACAAACTCTTGTATATAATTATTAATTTCTTGGGCTAGATAATATTGTGTGAACTGTCCAGTGTTTTTTTTTTTTTTTTTTTTTTTTAATTACTCGAATGTATAATTCAGCTCCATCTGTATAGCAAAAACATTTCGCTATATAAATAATTGTGCGTGTACCAAACTTACCGTTTTCTAACAAGTCGAAATAAAGCGCAGTCTTAGTCCTTGGCAGCCTCGCGTGTTTGCAGTCTTGCAGTGGCCTCATAGCCCACGCGCCGGCACACAGCTCCTGGATGGGCAAAGCGTAGAGGCCAGCTCCGCCGGCCCCTCCGGTCGTTGACCCTCCTCCAACGGTCACTCTTGGTCCAACTCGAAACAGACCAGCTCGTTCGCCAACTCTGGCAGCTCGCACACAACCTTCCCATCGGAGTACTACACGGGTTGTGCCACTTTCTGAAAGAATAACGATGAGTCCATATATTGTATGACATGATAATGTCCAGCATGTTTATGCACAGACTGATTTTCCACGACCAATTTTAATTTTGATTTCTGTTGAATTACAGGTTCTCCGTGACATTGATCTTATCTTATTATTCATCCCAAGAAATGCGATGCGATGGTAGCCTAACGGTTCAATAGTGCAACTCAGAATCCAACGATACCGGGTTCGATCCTAGGCTTTGCCAATGACCAATGATTTACCAATGACTTTTCTAAGTTATGTGCGGATTTCCATCGCTCTGTGCTTCGGAGGGCACGTTAAGCTGTCGGTCCCGGCTGTTATTGATAAGCCATGTCAGAGGCCCTCGGGCGGCTTGACAAACTCTGACACCAGAGGCCAGCACTACCTCATACGAAACGAACTAACGATCCCAAGAATGTGCCTTAGGAGTAAAAACCAATGGGTATGATTGCAATCCTTCTCTATTCGTGAGCATGCATTAGTTAGTACACAATGGTTGTCAGTTCCGCGGGCTTTATGGCTTGCCCATTGCAACTTCAACCTTTGAGAACTATGTCGGTGATCTTGGTTCTTCTAGGGAACAGGTTCGCGAGTGGAGAGAGAAAGGCCCCTCTAGATAACCAAAGGCATTATGGTGGTCGCCTGAGCTCATGGATGAGGTCCGTTCGTCGTGGCGTTCTATGGGGGAGGCCTATGCCCAGCAGTAGATTTCTATAGCCTAATTAAAATGATGATTGTTAATACCTCGACGCCATTGAAATAGGAAAAACCTATAGAAATTTCATCATAGATGTATCTGGTCTGGTGTATGATAGATACATCATAGTTTATCAAGGTCTCTTTATCTGAAGATAGAAAGAACTTGATAAAAGTGTACCTACTCCAATAAAGAGCACGAGCATAACCTTCTAAAATGTAGGTGTTGGAAGTCGTAGATAGCAGAAGTCGCCCTTCAGTCATTTGCTCCGCGCAAATGGGTGCGGCGGGAAGCGGGGCCGAGCGCCACACTCGGCCTTCCCAAGGGGCTCGACGGGACCCACCACAACCTACGACAAGTAATTAATTATGTAAAAATTATTAAAAACCTCAACGCAATGAAACGGCTGAACCGATTTTGATCAAACATAATAGCTAAGATCAATCCCGACTAATTCAACTCAAAAAAAAAAAAAAAAAAAGGTTCATCCGTTCGGGAGCTACGATGCCACAGACAGACACACACACAGACACACACACAGACCCACGCACGGACACACACACAGACACGTCAAACTTATTACACCCCGTCGTTTTTGCGTCGGGGGTTAAAAAGGAAGTTCACATACTTTTAGAAGGGCATTTTTATCTGGAAAGCTGGAATGCGAAACATGATTGTTTTCTAATATACTTCTTATGATCCAAAATAATCCCCATATGAGTTTCCCATACGAACTTTGAGGAACTAATTTCGGTGGTAGATACGTAATTTTATCACTAGTTTTATGATATTAAGTAAAATCTAGCAAAAAATGCCTAATTACCAATATTATTACAAAAATTTAATATTTGAAGACCGGCATTTTTTCAGCTTTACAATTCCTTGCATTCCTTCACTTTGAGCTCAAAATAATGATTTTCGACGACATGAGGCTCTTGGTTCTGATGATGACCAGCATAGGATTAACAGGATCTAGGGAAGTAGAATTTTCAAGTTTGAACTAGAACTTTCAACTTAATATCACCAGACATGTCTTCCTCCCGCAGAATCTATGGTCTGATGATGACCAGCACACGATGAACATGCTCTCCGATTTCAATGCGGTTTTTATTTGTATAAAAACTGGTGTTGGAAATAGAAAATTGTTGGGGGTTTAAAGGTTTTTATAAAATTAACTTCATACTTGAAGATATCATGCTAATTTAGAGGCTCATAAAAGACGAAAATAGTAAAACTTGCCCATTGACACCAAGCTAGTAGGCGCGTCGCCTCGCAGTACTGCGTCCAGCTTGAGCGCTTGTCCCACGTGAAGAAACCGTTCAGTGCGAGCTGCGCCCGCGCCGCCCGCCCCCGCTCCCCCGGACCACACGTCCGAGAGAGCCCGTCTCGAAAGCATTGGCTAAATCAAGGTAAAATTGAAGTATCTTTAAAAGGTCAACGAAACGTCAGCAGGAGAATAATAAAGAAGGTTTTTTTTATACTACTTGGAATGTCTTGTCAAGCAGATGGCCCACCTGATGTGAAGTGGTACCCTCTGCCTATGAACAGTGCATTATCACATAGGTTACGTCCACATAGGACGCACCCTATGTGGCATTACACTGCGCCCGCCACCCTGAGACAAAGAAAAAAAGTTATAAATATCTTTATATGTATGTTAGTTGTAAGGTATATATTACTATGGGCCTTTGTCTAGGAACAATGTACATTTTTCACTGTTGCCTGAAATAAATGTATTGAATTGAATTGAATTGAAAGATAAAAAGTCTCATGTGCCTGTTATTTCACCGGCACCCTTACCCTTCAAACCGGAACACACCAATGCGAGCACTAGTGCTTTGCGGCAGAAATAGGTATGGTGGTAGTACTTCCCCGGACGAACTCTTTCACAAAAAAGCTCTACTACTACTCAAAAACGTGGTGTATAGTCGAAATTTTTCTAAAATGATACCTTGGCACAATATTATTAATTGTATATACTAGTAGCTCTGTGAGCTGTATACCTCGCGAGTCTGTATTTCAGTTGTTAGTCGCCGAGGCGCACGGACATCGATGGACCTTGGTAAATGGCACCGCAGCAAACTTCCCCCCTTATTTGGAGGAAATACACTTCCAATCAAAAATACCGGACCACAAAAAAAACTATGAAGTTTTAGAACCCATGTACCAAGTTTCTTATACCTGTAGAGGAGGACAGACATACGAAATAACCTTTGCCCAAGCTGATGCAGAGACGCTCTCCCTTCGCTCGCTCGGTAATAAGGTACCTTCAATTTAATTTGTAACGATGTGTTTAACGAGTAGACAAAAGGCAATATAACGTTCTATTTCCATTGAGGTAAATATTAATACTATCCTACTTCCAAGAAGGGCGACGTTTCAGTATTCATATTAACTTCAGGTTCAAGAGTCAATTTCAACATTGCAAAGTCCTATATTGTCCACGCTCCCACGAATTCAAAATGAAAGGAGTTTCAAAGTCGGAATAATCGGGGCTAGGCTACATAATTACCTATGTCTACGCTTCGCACCAGTCTTCATACGCTTTCTAACGAGACCTTCGTTTCTGTGATGCAATATCACAGGCGACTTTGTCGAAGAACTAATTAAGTCTGCACTAAAGAAATGCGAAATGTTTCCAACTCACCACTTTATGATCGGAGCAGTGCTCGGCGTATATGTCCCGTATTAGTGTGTCGAGGGTCCTTTGTCGTTTGAGAGCGAACGTGGGAGTCTGAAACGCTGCTTTCTCTCCGTTCATCAGTTTTACCTGGAAACAGGATTAGTTATTTTTCGAACGTTTATTTCCGCCGGTCAAATTGGATTTTTGGTGGTGACAGAACCAATCCGGGAAGGCTTTTGTGGGTTAGATGAAAATATTTTTTGGACAAAAACAGCAATGTTCTGGCAATAATTCCGTAAAAAGTTTATAAAAATAGTTTTTTATGATTTTAGTGACGTGAATTTTCAATGACTCTCTCATTACTGGGGCTGGAGTTTGACTTTTCAATAAGACGGTAAGATGGTAGTGAGACGGTTAGTTTGGTATAGGTACCTACCTTAGTATAATGCGCGTAAACTGACAGAGCATGCTCATAAGCTTGCTTAAAATTAGCATGCTCTGCATCTGTTCACATTTGCCAGCAATAACTTATTGCTGGCAAATGTGCTTAAAACAAGCATGCTTATTGCCAATAAGCATGCTTGTTTTAAGCATACTCATAAATAAGCATGCTCCTGCTCCTAAGCAAACGTGTACAGACGTGCTTAGCACGCCCCCTCGCAACCGCGGGCCGCGCCTCTGGTAGCATGCACAAAAATCAAACGACATGATTTTTGAGCATGCTCGAAATAAGCATGCTAATTACTAGCAATGTTTGGACACACGTGATACTAATGAGCACTTGCTCAATAAAAGCATGCTTTCGTGATAGTAATGAGCACGTCTCTCCGTACCTTTATGTAAAAAGAACGCTGGCGGTCAAGCTTCTTCAGGCGTTCCAGCGCTTAGTTAGAGCATTGCAAGCCTCCGTACACGAGTGCTCGATGTTCCAGCGTTCATTTTACATGACGTGTACGTACCTACTATACCTACTTACTACGTACTTTATTTACGAGGCTGGCTCAGTGAAGCAAGATCCGTAGTTAACAGCTTGGTATGTAGTGCTTGTGTTTTTAAATTTTCCACTCGCCCTTTACTGATGATTCTAGCCGAAGCCGAGAAATACGTACTTACCAGTTTGAATGAACCTGAAGTCGTGACCTTAAATTAAAGTGAAATATTACCAGTAGGAACTCCCTGAAGAGCTGTGGATCGTTGAAGACAGGCGGGCACGGGAGCGAAGGCCCGAAAGGGGGTACCGTGTCGTCGCTGTACACACTTAGTCGGTACCCCTCACCTTCTACTTCGGAGACTACTGCGAATATGTCTGATACAATATTTGAAGGAAATTATCTTTAGCATAGAAACCGTACTTTATACAAAACATCTTACAAATCTTCATACAAAAAAACACCTGTTTTTACTGAATATCTCGTAAAATATAGATAATTTTACAAACCCCCTGCAGTAAACCCTCGGTTTTATTGTTTTGATTTTATTTATCCAATTTTTTACCCAATAATATGCACCATTTTTATAAACAATCGAATCTAGCCAAAAAATAGAAGTAACTTTTTTTTTCTATAGATAAATTTATTGTCCTCTCGTGTTTCTGATGTCTTTTACAGCTTAGATGACATTCTTCTGTGGTATATCCGGCCTTCTTAGGCCCTATATACCTAAGCCTTTATAGACCCTTCCCTTTCCTCCCGTGGATTTCATAAATCTGACTAAGGGATTACAGCAAGGGATGGCCAGCAGCATCCTCCTGAGTACTCAACACCAATACTGCGATTACCAATCCGCTTGCCAAGCGTGGTGATTACGGCAAATCACCACTGCATTTTATGTGGGAGCCCTAGTCCAGCAGTGGACGTTAAAGGCTGATGAAGACGATGAGATGACATCCCTTTCCAAAAAAACCACCTTCGTTTGATATGGAAATCGTTTTCAAAAGCTCTCGGAAATAGGGAAATTGCTCAATTTCCTACTGAGACTTTGGTGTTTGACCTACATTTCAATGAGAATTCGATGATAACATGTAGGTAGTGTTGTTCTTCGATACAATGAGTAAAACTCAGATTATTGGAGCATTGTAACAATATACAAATAAAAGGATACGAGTGAAGTGACTCTTGACACATTGCGGATTGAAGGTATTGTGGACCGAGTCATCGGTGAACACAATGTTCACGATGTCATTACCGATGTGCCGTTTCCTCTCCAACTGTTGAACAAAACATACAAGTTACAACAAAGCTGTACAGAAAATTCGAACCAAGTAAATAAAAAAAGCTAACGGGGAAAAATCCAGTTTATACTCTACAGAAGCTCTAGCTAGCAATTTCGTTGTAAAACGATGTTAAAAACTGGAGTCGTTTGCGACACTAAAAAGAGACGATCGATACTCCACTGAAGCGGCGATCGTCAGTCAGTCGATAAACAAAAACAAAAAAGTTGTTAACAGTGAGTTCTTTCGTATGTTCGACGCTTACCCCAAGTATAATGGCCTAACTTTTGTCATTTATAGCTTACAAACATTTACAATCAGAAAAAACACGTTTGATTTAAGGGCTGTATAATAATAACAAACCTGTTGCTTATTGTCTTTTGAGAACGGGAGCATTGTTGAGACGTGAAACATTATTTCGTGGCCTTGGTGCATAGTGTAAATGGAATGGCTGCCTGTCATGTCGCCTGGAATATGAATGCAATTTAGATCAGACAAGATACGATCGTATTCGAAAATTGTTTACGATTTCATATTGCTGCCGTTTAGAGTAAAAATGTAACCTATGTACCTTTGACGTCGAGTCCGCCTCTGAAGCGGTTCCATCCTCGTAATCGAATTTTGTCTCCCAGAAGTGAAATAAATCGGTCCCATTTCTCGTCGCCCTTTTCTGAAAGATTTCGAGACTTTTAAAAGCGTACCAATATTAAAAATATACCTATATAAACTCGTCTCATTTTTAGGTAAAATGCTTACCATTTGAAAGCATTTCATCGTCAGTCTTCTGGCATGGTTTCATTAGCATAACTCCAATCTTGAAGTTCACTGAGCCCTCTTGTTCCTCAAGTAGCAACACGTCTTTTTGTAATTCAGCGCACGTGATCTAAACGACAGGAATTATCGTATAAATGGATGTAAAGAGGATATTAGTTACAATAGCTTTTGGCTTCATAATGTCTTTTAGAGACGTACATATTTGATGCTTTGTTTATGATCTGCAGAAATATGTGATTACTGAATCGATATAAAATTTAGTTAAAGTCTACAAACAGTTTAACACTGTATATGACGAGATCATATCTGAGCTTCAATGTGAATTCTTACCTCCCTAGGCATTTTATCAACGCGTTCTATAGCAGAAAATTGTGCCAAAATTTGTTTGACCGTAGGCCTCGTAGGCGTTTGGCCCCCGCCGCCCGCCCAAGCGCTGGGCGGCAAATATATTTTGTGAGCGCCCTGGAACACAACAAAAATTATAATTTATCGCAACATAAAAACATTAGTTTAACATATCACTTGACTGCACATAATATTTGCAAAGAGCTTGTGCACGCTACAATACCTACATAAGAGGCTTGGTATTTCGCAAAGCTTTGAAACCTAAGCCGTGGAAATTCCAATAATAATTTTGTTTTTTTTTCGTTTACATATTTCTGTTACTAACGGCACTTAACAATACAAACAAAAAGTGTTATGAAATTCGAGGGGAACCAAAAATCTCCAAGTATTCGGCGCGGCTTCGCAAAAGTAGCCCGTGTCAGTAAATTGTTGATCGTAACATTTGATACATAACATAAAAGTATCCACAAACGTAGATTGAAAGCTTTTTTTTGTCGACATCAAGGATTTCACTCAGATTCTCTAGAGAATTTTTGCCTATTCTATCTCTTTCTCTAAATGGAAATCTGTTCAGCCGGTACCGCGTGATCTCTTTTTTACGTTCCGAAGTTCGACTAGGCACCCTTCATGAATATAGTAGTACATCTTCCTAGGCACCATTATAGTTTCGCCATATCGGTCTGTCTGTCAGTCTGTCCGTCCATAATCAGAGCCGTTTACTCGTAGACGTACCTACAATTACGCAGATATTTTGCACGGTAATACAAATTGGCGACGCCTACCAAGTTAAGAAATAAAAACTCGGGGTACTTCCTTAGATGTAATTTTTGATGTGAAACATCTATTGGCGACCGTAAAACAGACTCGTAGTCTAATACTAACATGAATGCTTCGCATACACAGCCTTTTTTAAAAAAATTGCATAGCCATCGCTTAATATAAAATATTTTTTGGATAATAAACCATTTAAAAATATTACGAGTTTTTATGGAAAATAAAACGATATAGATCCGTAAGATCCGTTTCATAAAAAGCTTTGAGTGGTCATTATTGTTAGAGACAAGTGTTCCCTCTGCTGGCTGAACCGCTAATGGGGAATACCTTAATAGTACCTACCATCTATAATGAAATTACAAGGAAAATTATCACAGCTAAGGCTTTACTAGTTCACTGGGTTTGTAATCCCATCCCACCTCACTATGTTTAGGTGTTCGGATGTTAGTTACCTACTAAATTACGGCGGTTTCGATTTCAATGAAATGTGGTACACAGATAGAATATGATTTGTATTGAGCTATAAGATACTTTTCATCCAGAAAAATAACCCTTAAAGGGGTGAAACTGTGTAAGTATTAAAATTTTATATGAAAAGCTGTATGGATAAAGTTGGGTACGGTAGACTAGATTGAAACTTCCCCAATAGAAAAATTTTCAGGTTATCGTGACTGACTTCAGAGCCCGATACTGCTAGGTCCAACACGCACTTGGCCAGTTCTTTAAAAGAGTAGTTATGGGCGTGTTTGAATAACAAACAAACACCCACCCAAACTTTCGCATTTATAATATTAGTTGGATTTAGAAAATCCTAATATAATAAAGGTGACCTTTATTTTAACTCTGGTTCTAAGCAGTTTAGAGCCGAAATAAATTGAGTTATTTGAGAAATTGTTTTTTCTGTCAATTGCTATTACAGGTCTAACGCTCTTAACTAAGTCAGTCCCTGAGGTATGGGAGCGGTACGGGAGGGGTGTTTTCGTGACGTCAAAATGAAGCGTGGCTTCATGTCAACTGATAATTTGAGAGACGAAAACACCCCTCCCGTACCGCTCCCATACCTCAGGGACTGACTCAGTTTAGCGCTAGAGCTGTAGTTTGCCTTACCATTTTGTTGAATAGTATAGCTCTTAGAAGTCCAGCTCCACCTTCTTGCACCACACTTAGAAGATAAGGTTCTCGGGAGCCATCTACTCCAATGTAATTTTGATGCACTGTAACAAACATTATTGGTTAGAAACCCTGTCATTTTAGACGCATATGGGCTACGCCTTTCAAACTTGGTAAACGAATAATAAATATCAATAGAAACCCTGAGTTACGAAACAATAGCAAGATCTAAATATAGAATCCATTGGAATTTGCACATGAATTTGAATAAAGGGAGCTATAACGCAAAGTCAACAAAAGAGATGCTTGATTAAACCGCCAATACTTTTGGCGGATTCTATCAACAAAACAAACTTTGCCTAGGACAGAGTAAACAATTTACGAGAGTGCTATACCGTTCGCACGCCTTCACGTAATACCCTTATGGCATGGCCACGAAAAACTCGTCTCGTAAAAGCGTTCACAGTGGTAGCTCTTTTTTTTTGTAGTTGTTGAATATGACACGTGGTCGCAGAGCAAATTCGTTCATAGCGCTTGTTTCTTGGCCCACCCGTTACATAAGATCTAGCTGTTTGTGCAAACTAACAGGTATGATTTAATTATTTCCAGTATCACCAAAGCTTTCTTTTTAATAATGTTTTTGTTTACACCTCTGCTCATTTGTATGACCTTGTTTACCAACCTCTTTCGATATAGCTACAAGTATCTTCTAGTGGCTATGATTTGCAAACCAAGGCCAAACATAGTCGCTGCAGTAAAAGCATGATTGGATATTTTGCTTTACTGTTGAATTTCTAAAATTAAAGTAAAAAATGGGAGTAATCTAATTTCCTGCTACTCAGCACTGATGTAAGACTGAGAAAAACATGATAAGGTATTTTATAAACAGATACCTACTGAGATAAGTAATTAATTTGGATCGCAACAACCGACGTAAGTACAAAATAAAGCTCTAGCTTAAGTGATTACAGCTTTAATTAAATGTATATTGTTCTTGTATTTTAATTCATCAGAGGCCAGTAAACTTTCAAATTAAATTAAAATGTCTTTGAGCTCGAACTCTGTACTACTTGAAATCTCAATATACAAACTAGGTAGGTACTCTTAAACTTTCAAACGTTCTGTGAAATTGGAATAGGAAATAAGTTGAAAGGAAAAGTTTGCGTGTTCTATCTTGATCTGCAGGAAATTAGAATGAGTCCTGACTCGTATGATTCCTGTAAGTTGTATATCGAAATCGTTAGAACCGTTTTCGAGAACGTGATTATAAATATATAAATGACTTCCCAAGTTATATGAATAAATAGTGAAATGAAAAATATTGCTCGTTTAATAGTATAGAATATATGGTATTAGAGACCCTACAATTAAAATAAATAAATAAATAAATAATGCTGGACAAGTTCACACAACATTATCTAGCCCAAGCTAGGCAGAGCTTGTGTTATGGGTACTAGATAACTGATATACTTAATACAATACAATAAATAGATAGGTATTTTTTATTATACATAGAAAATACCCAGAACACCCTGAACAAATATCTGCGATCACACAAATATTTGTTCCGAGGCGGGAATCGAACCCGCAACCTCCTGCGTCGCAGGCCAACCTTCGCCCGCCGCGCCACAGAGGTCGTCAATTGGTTCAAAATTATATAAACAAAGTAGAAAAAATCGTGTTTTGTCGCAGAAAAACTAAAATTAATGCATAATAGGAAAAACTACAATTTATTTTTCAAACTTTAAATGTTTAAAAAAAAAAAATCGTCATTGATTTTTATTTCAAAAGTCGTTTGAAAATGAATGAATTAATCATGATACAAACGTGCTGTGTGTGTGTTAGTTGTGAAGTATTCAATAAATTATTATCGCGTGCCACAAGGAAGTATCCTTGGCCCCGGGTTGTTTATTATTTCACTCGTGATATCATGATATAGCATCTTGTCTACGCGGGATTTCTTATTAGTTATTAAACACGCAGTGCAGGATTTTCGCGAGACTTGTGCGTGTTGTTTGTGTTGTAGATTGACGCTAAACCGTATAGGTAATCTTTAATTCGTGGTCTAGTCATTGTTTGTTCGTCGGTGCCACATAATAAATAGATATGTGAGTACTAGAGATTTTGCGTGTATTGTCAGTTATGTGGCCGGCACAGCGGGCGGGCTGTTTAGGCCCTGGCATCTGTCCGGGACGCTTCTAGGTCAATAACAAATGTTGTTGCCTCACCAATTACATTAGATAATGTCTCTGTCTCGATGTAAACAATGTGTTATGCTGTCAGATTCAGTTTCATGGATCTAGCTTACCGCTTTATACATGTTTCTATAAATTCTGATCTCTATAAAAATTACAGAACAGACACAGCATTCACATAACAATAGCAGTTGTAGCAGTAGTAGAGCTTTTTTGTGAGAGTTCGTCCGGGGAAGTACTACCTCCATATCTATTTCTGCCGCAAAGCAGTGGTGCTCGCATGGCTTTGTTCCGGTTAGAAGGGTATGGGTGCCGGTGAAATTACAGGCACATGAGAATTTAAATTTTTATGTATCAGGATGGCGGGCGCAGTGCAATGCCACATAGGGCGCGTCCTAGGTGGACGTAAGCTATGAGGTAATGCCTTGTTAAAGGCAGAGGTTACCGCTTAACATCAGGTGAGCCATCAGCTAGTTCCGTCATTCAAGCAGCTAAAAAAAATGCGATCTCTGTCTAAAGTCCCCCCACGAGAAGCTATAAATTTTGTAAATAAAGTTATGTAGTGACAATTCAATCAACAACAAATAATCCCAAATTCAATCAACTCAAAGTAACATACGTGTAATACGAAACAAACGAGCAATTTCACTTGGTCGGGTTATATTTTAATGTTTACAAAATTTATAGCTTCTCGTGGCGGAGACTTTCTTTACTTTTTGTAACGTTCTGTACCTCAACATGAAAAACGAAAACCATATAGTATCACTTTGTTGTTCGCATGTCTGTCTGTCAAGCCCCTTCATCTCAGAAACGGGTACAGGTATCAAATTGAAATTGATATCAAATACTTAATGATTAAACGAACGTAACTTTAAGTTCTATCATAGCTATATGAGCGCCTAGTCAGAATTAGTTCCTCGTGCTCTACTTGCAAGTGTTTATTACTAGTCTCGAGGACTAGGCGTGATGTATAATAAAGGTCTACGGTCCGTCCAAGGTGTCAAATCAAGCTTGTAGGTCAACGCAATCAAAAAATACGGTCATGTAAGTCATATCCCTCCCACATGTTGCCTCTGAATAAAGGTTTGTACGATCTGCAGATATTTGTTCAGGGTGTTCTGGGTATTCTCTATGCATAATAAAAAATATGTATCTATTTAATGTAATGTATTAAGTATATCAGTTATCTAGTACCCGTAACACAAGCTCTGCGTAGCTTGGGGCTAGATAATGTTGTGTGAACTGTTCAGCATTATTTATGTATTTTATATGTTGATACTCGCTAACTCACTCATCAAAACCTATATAATAGGGTACTTCTTCCCGTTCTAGAATCATTAAATTTGGCGAGAAGCAAGGCCTCACAACACAAGTAAAAGAAAAAATCCGAATTTCGTTAATTTGCAGTCACATTTTCTTTTATGTGATGTAACTTTTCTAATTTTCTACATACATAATTAACTTTCTACGGAACACTCAGGGCAAGATTCCTACTCGTACTGTCCGATTTTATTAATTTATTTTATCCGGACCCCACTTCAGTATATTATCAGATGCTCGTATTTCTAGGCGACCACACTTTGTGAGAATAATCAAAACATCACGCACGATAATTTTACTCGATTTTGGACCAACCTCTGTAGCGACTTGGGCGAGTAGCCGGCTGAGATGCGAGAGGTTACGGGGTCGATTCTCAGTGCGGTAAAAATATGTGTATGTGACTGTTGGGTGTTATTATATTATTGCACCAAAAAATAAACATTTAGACAATTATATGAAGATTTATCACTACTACACTACAACTATCTTTTTACACTACAAGGGATGGAAAGTACCGTTGACGACCTCTGTGGCGCGGCGGGCGAAGCTTAGCCTGCGACGCAGGAGGTTGCGGGTTCGATTCCCGCCTCGGAACAAATATTTGTGCGATCGCAGATATTTTTTCAGGGTGTTCTGGGTATTTTCTATGTATAGTAAAAATATCTATCTATGTAATAAATTGTAATAAGTATATCAGTTATCTAGTACCCATAACACAAGCTCTGCTTAGCTTGGGGCTAGATAATGTTGTGTAAACTGTCCAGTATTATATAAAGACTACGAAAATAACAAAAAAATCGCAGAATGGTATGTGACTAGAATTTAGGGACTTGCGCCACTGATGCTGAATATTGATATTGTTAGAGAAAAAAGTTGAATTCGAAATGACCTCACTCAATATTCACTGTGAAGCAAAAAAGTGTAGTTACACTTCAATTATACTTATAAATCTGAAAACCGATTATGCATAATTTACCTCCTCTTACTATTAGATATTGTATGGGAAAGAATTTTGTTTAAGGTTTTATTTACATGTTGTACGTAATTGTCTATTTTGAAACTTAAAAACTAAATAAATAACTTTCTAACTAAAATGGATGTAATTTATATGACGATGAAGTTTTCGTAGCCATTAGGTAGGATCAATGGAGCTCGCAGTGTGACCCCGTGGCTTACATGATTTACTACTTTGAACGGAGTAATGTAGTCTATAACAACGAATTAAAATACATTGGAATATTTCTGGAATGATCGTGGAATGACAGTTCACAATGGCACTCCATTCCATGGAGTAACTGTTCAGTATTACTACATCTTTTTGGCGTATTTTGTCAACCCTAGGGATACCACGTGCAGATAATAATGTCATAAAGATCAAGTTCACCAGGGTTTTGATTGTATCACGCACGGACAATAAAGGTGGCTATCGAATTCTCGGCGATACCCAAACGTCTCCAGGATATATATAGTTCTATTAAACGCTGTTCTCGGCTGTTTCCCGGATCATATCTAGAACCGATCTTGATTGCATCTTTAGACCTTACTGCGACGATTTCAAACTCGAGATACTGAAATGATTGTTGAACAAATAATTCTATAGTCCTCTTTGTAAAAAAGTAATGGTTGTTTGCTGGTGCGCCGATAGAAAGAACCGAGGAAGCAGCCGTAGGGCTGCCTCATGTTGTGTAAGATACATTTCTGGTGGAATATCAAGATTTTATCGAGACATTTCATGAATGAAAAACTTGGAAATTTAAAAACATCATGATCATTAAAAACGTCATTATGTAGAATACTCCCTCACCGGGCTTATAATAGGGATGTTATAATACAGCCTTTATAATAATAATGAACACAAATACGTGTGATAATCATATTGTGCCCCATGTCACCACGTGATTGATCTCTAATTGTTTGTACCTTTGTAAAACCTACCTATAGGTGGGGTTGGTAGGTTTTAGAATATATAATATTACTAGTATAGTATAGTATTATTTTATCTGTGATAATAGCTAATTTAAAAAGATAGGTGGTATACAACCTACCTTTTTAAATTAGCTAACAACAATTTTTTTTTTTTTTTTTTTTTTTTTTTTTTATACTACTTGGATGACGGAACAAGCAAGAGGCCCACCTGATGTTAAGCGTTAACCTCTGCCTATGAACGGTGCATTACCTCATAGGTCACGTCCACCTAGGACGCACCCTATGTGGCATTGCACTGCGCCCGCCACCCTGAGACATAAAGATGAAAAGTCTCATGTGCCTGTAATTTCACCGGCACCCTTACCCTTCAAACCGGAACACAGCAATGTGAGCACTACTGCTTTGCGGCAGAAATAGGTATGGTGGTAGTACTTCCCCGGACAAACTCTTTCACAAAAAAGCTCTACTACTACTAAAACCATCTCACAAACACCGTAACATCTTAAAAACCGTATCCTAGTGTGGAATCAGGACTATGTGAATGTTTTGTGTATACATTTGTCAAACCTAAAAAAAAAAATGAGAACGTTCATGTGCACACACAAACACACAACCACTCACCCTAAGCGCATATCGCGCTCCGTTCCGTCTTTTAATAATAGTATATTAGGTTGGCAAGTATTTAAAGCGGCGACAAATTAATCTGATTTAGGGATTTATAAAAATTTAAAGGGGGTAGCAAAAATAATAAGTTGGCGACTAATTTCGGAGACTAGTATAAAGTAAAAAGTAGCAGCTAAGTAATCAATTTTCGGCTTTGTTTCAATATAAACTAGCATCGAGTTATTGTTTTAGCGACTGAATTAACTAATTAAGCGGAAACATGACAGCGGATAAAAAGTTGAAAATGGCCTACTCTAATTGTTCAATGGAGATTGCATATAAATTAAATCAAGGTCATAAAAAAAATCTAACCTAACCTAACCTAACCTAACCTAACCTAAAGATGGAGACCTGTAGTTGCCACTAATATAAAGTTTGTTATCCTTCTGCTAATATTAGTCGCCAAGTCATTATTACCTAGTACATAGTACCTTGCCTATGATTTCAGTAATCTTGTTTATTATTTCTGCTACCTTAAAGTAGCTGCCATTATTTGAATTTTAAAATATCCTTAGTTTAAAGCTCATTTAACATAAATGATTGCCAAAATATTTAATCGCTGACAAGTTATTATTTTAGTTGCAAATAGTTTGCTGCTCTTTAATTTTTCTGTCGCCGCGAAAATAATAAGCCTATTAGGTTATGTCCAGCCAGTCTAAACACAGTTCGATATTGGATATCAAGAGTTATTTAATTGAAGCTACGCGACTCGATCACGTCTGAACTGGCGCATAATCAGCCGAATTGAGACTGAACACAAAGCCTTAATCAAGTTACGACTGGGATTGCAGTTGACCTAACTGTCAAACGAATCTGCAGGGTTTGTTTGTATGGATTGTGATGACACGACATAACTTATAGTCGTGTCGTCACAATCCTGATAAAATAACTGTTGATATCCGATATTGGACTGGGTTTTGACTGGCTGGATATAACCTAATATACTATTTTTAAACGACAGAAAGGAGCCCGATTTGCGTTTAGGTTGTGTGTTTGTGTGTGCACTTCGACTTTCCCATTTTTTTTTTAGGTTTTAGGTTTGTTTTTATATACTCAACGTATACCTAACAGTCACATAGTCCTAATTCCTCTCTGTGTATACGGTTTTTTTAATATGAAAGATGGTGTTTGTGATATGGTTTTTAGCTAATTTAAGTGGAAATTGGTGCAGCCGCTTCCATTCCAGGATCATCAGCTCGCAAAAATACTTTTGAAAGACTTGCAAGGAATGACAGCTTGTGACGTTTCCGCCTCCTATCCTATAGATGTCTGGAGTCCAGATACCTAACGGAGCGGTTCGCCCTTTCAAAGTTCAAGTGTGTAAAGCTAGGTTCATATTGCTGTGTCGGGGTGTGTCGGGGCGCGCCAGAACGCAATCGGTTACGTTCATTACCTATGACACAGAATAAATAATAGTACCTATGACTAGATTCACAATAGTAGGTTGTGTTGTGTTGTGGCGCGTTCTGTCAACTGTACAACAGAAGGCGCCTCAACAGAACCCGACACAGCAATATGAACCTATCTTAAGTTCAAGGAATATGAGTTTTCATACAATAGGTTTCCCCCCTTTTCACCTGCTTAGGGGTTAAATTTACAAAAATCCCTTGGCTCAGCTCGGCGATGATGAATCAATAAGTTAGTCAGTCAGTCAGTCAGTGAGTCAGGTTTTCTTTTGACGACCTCTGTGGCGCGGCGGGCGAAGGTTCGCCTGCGACACAGGAGGTTGCGGGTTCGATTCCCGCCTCGGAACAAATTTTTGTACGATCTGCAGATATTTGTTCAGGGTGTTCTGGGTATTTTCTATGTATAATAAAAAATATCTATCTATGTAATATTTATATTTATATTTATAGATATATCATATCCATAGATATGATATATCTATGGATATATCATATCAGTTATCTAGTACACATTTTTTTAACTCTCTCTCAATTCAGTGATCACTGCTCTGCACCTCGTGCTTTGTTCCAGGCCAATTCTTCTCTAATAATCATCATCAGGCCAGGTTGGTTAAAGGTGTAGAGCTACTCTGTTTACCCCGAAGACTATCAACTGAAGCGTGCTGAAATAATCCGACTTAAAGCCTTGTTTCCATTCTACGAAACTAGTTAACTTATGCAGATTCCCACGTAAATTCAAATAATATTACCAAAGTTTACCGTGGCGTTGTCATGGGAGATCAACTATGTTGAGATAATATACTTATAATGATTTTGATTTATTTCCACTAGTCCCTTTTGGCAGTTCCTTTAAAGGAACTAATGAGACATTTTTTCCCCACTAGTTGAAATAATCAAAGGAACTAGTGGGAAAATATTACATAGATCGTATCAAAATATGCACTGTCTCTTTAAATTATCAATTACAAAAAGTACCTAAGTCTGAAGCACAATTCCCTTATTTATTTTAAAGGCACACTACACAGTATATAACTTTTGAAACTATCATGGTTATGTACATAATTTTCACTAGAAACGGGATATTTACCATGATTACAAAAAAAAAAAAAAAAAAAAAAAAAAAATTTGTTTTTAAATTACTACACAGTATGTTGACCGAAACGAGGCTATTGTGAATTGACTGAAAAATTAGTGTTCTATTCATAACAACAATCTACTTTCGATTCTTGCGACCTTATAAAAGAGTAATTGTAAAGAGTGAAAGAGAGAATTCTTAGAACTTTGAAACGTTCAAGTTACAGTCATATTTCGAAATAATGACATTCCGCGTTGTATTGTCAGGCGAGCAGAATACCATTTTTAGGGTTCCGTAGTCAAAGACAAGGAACCCTTATGGATTCGTCATGTCTGTCTGTCTGTCTGTCTGTCCGTGTATGTCACAGCCTTTTTTTTCCGAAACTATAAGAGCTATACTGTTGAAACTTGGTAGGTAGATGTATTCTGTGAACCGCATTAAGACTTTTACATAAAAATAAAAAAAAAAACAATTATTTTTGGGGTTCCCCATACTTAGAACTGAAACTCAAAAATGTATTTTTCATCAAACCTATACGTGTGGGGTATCTATGGATAGGTCTTCAAAAATGATGTTGAGGTTTCTCATATAATTTTTTTCTAAACTGAATAGTTTGCGTGAGAGACACTTCCAAAGTGGTAAAAAGTGTGTCCCCCCCCGTAACTTCTAAAATAAGAAAATGATAAAACTAAATAAAATATATGATGTACATTACCATATAAACTTTCACTCAAAATTGGTTTGAACGAGATCTAGTAAGTAGTTTTTTATTTTTGGGGTTCCCCATACATAGAACTGAAACACAAAATTTTTTTTTTCATCAAACCTATCTATGGATAGGTCTTCAAAAATTATATTGAGGTTTCTGATATCATTTTTTTCAAAACTGAATAGTTTGCGCGAGAGACACTTCCAAAGTGGTAAAAAGTGTGTCCCCCCCCATAACTTCTAAAATAAGGGTACGATAAAACTAAAAAAAAAATATAATGTACATTGCTATGTAAACTTTCACTCAAAATTGGTTTGAACGAGAGTAAGTAGTTTTTTTTAATACGTCATTAATCGTAATCCATCCAAGAACTTTTATATTATGTTACTTGCTGCTACGGTACCCTTCATGGGCGAGTCCGACACGCACTTGGCCGCTTTTTGACGTTGACATCGACACTAGATCGTAACATGATCCGAACTTTAATTTGACTATTTTTATTACGAGGATTGGGGTTCTGGACTGGTAAAACAAATGAAATAATATTACTGAGTTTCTACTGTTATTACTGGGACTACGCTATGAACACGTAAATAATAAGTTTATGGTAAGCAAAATAAATTTTTCGTAAGTTATTTTCTTCTCATTGGAATTTGCTGTTATCTTTATTCGAATACGAATTCTAAGCAAATACTAATTTCCTCTTACTTACGTGAAAACTTAGGAAATTTTCGCTGTGTTTTCGTCGAAGACGCGCCGTACCGGATATTGGAGCTTATATCTGCGTAGTCTAGTTATTTTTTCTACAAATAAGTACGTTAAGTAGGCTAGTACGTAATAATTCCACAGAAATGTCAATAAGGTAAATTAAAAAAAAAGTGTTCCCTTAGGCCCGTCGCACATGGAGCTATTCAAAAAGAACTAGTTACTAAGTTGCTTGAGCGTCACCGCCCATACATTCTCATATGAAGTTCGCACACGACGCGACTAGTCACCAACCGGTTAGTAACGCGTTAGCAACTGATCACGCGTAACGCATCGATTCGATCACCGGTTCCTCCGGTTCGGTACTGGTTCCTCGAGATTCTTTGATTTTTTGTTGTGAAAAAAAGAGATAAAAAAAAACTACTTGTCAGATTATTCACGAAAGGATGTAACAGAAAGAGATTGGAGTGCAGTGGGTTTTTTTTTTTAGTTTGACAGGTGGGTATTTTTTAATTATTATTTGAAGACCTCTGTGGCGCGTCGGGCGAAGGTTGGCCTGCGACGCAGGAGGTTTCGGGTTCGATTCCCGCCTCGGAACAAATATTTGTGCAATCGCAGATATTTTTTCAGGGTGTTCTGGGTATTTTCTATGTATAATTAAAAAAAAAAACTATGTAATATCTTGTATTAAGTATATCAGTTATCTAGTACCCATAACACAAGCTCTGCTTAGCTTGGGGCTAGATAATGTTGTGTGACCTGTCCAGCATTATTTATTTTTATTTATTTATTTTATTACAACTTATGATTCCATTGCCACTGTAATGCTGCATGTGGTGTAATAAAATATTTTGCCAAATAATCTCTGAGATTATAAGCTGAAGATAGTAGATAAGTGACTGAAACAACTTGAGTAGCGTCGTGTGCGAAGTACAGTCTCTAAGTGGTTTGTAATTGTTATTACTGATTAGTTCCGTCATTTTTGAGTAGCTCCATGTCCGACGGGTCTTAGGCTGCGTTTCCATTGACGCGGAGCTGGGCGGAGCGGAGCTTAGCGGTGCATGAATTGACCAATCACTATGCTCGAAATCTCTGCTGGCTGCTCGCTCGCCATTGTGATTGGTCAATTCATGCACCGCTAAGCTCCGCTCCGCCCAGCTCCGCGTCAATGGAAACGCAGCCTTAAAGTTGGAAAAAGGCACAATTATGGACGCACATCGGTGTCTAGCACGCACGATTAGCACGCATAATGTAGGACCCTCAAGCTAATTATTGTATTCACAACTAGATGTCGCCACACGTAAAAATAAAACATGCTATCTGCTGTTACTCTTTACATTTGTCTGCCGAAAGTATTCTTGCGAGCTGATGGCACTAGAATGGAAACGGCTACTCCAATTTCCACTAAACATAGCTAAGATCTATCGCGCAAACACCATCTTTCATGTAAAGAAAGTAAATGTAAAAAGTAAAAATTATTTATTCTGAGTAAATTTAAAATGTAAGCAAGATACACCATTTAAACATTGATGCTGCTTAAGGGGCCCCAATTCGATTTGAACTAAAATCTTGTAGGTTCGTACAATTCAATTTTTGAAAGAGAGGCACTGTGTAAAATGAGAGCTAGTGCCAGATCCTGTGGTTGGAATTCGGAAAATTCCGCTACTTACTTGCGAAACGGCAATAAACGCGCAAAATATTCTAAAACTTGTTCCAGCACGTACGTTTTTTTGAAAAAGTCTTTCAAGTTTGTTAAAAAAATGTTTGTAATTTAGATTCTACACAACATGGGCTAGATACCTGATCTTATTTTTTTTTTTACTTTTACAGTTTGTAAGAACATTATGAACATACAAAGTTCAGGTAAATTTGTGCAAATAAGCTGATTTTTGAAGGCTTATACAGAATTTAAGGGGCTAGTCTGTGAAAACCCTTGAAAAGTGGTGTTTTGAAAAGCCTAGAACTTTCCAAATTTAGCTTTATTCTTAACAATATTTAGATCAGAAGAAAGAACACTTCAGGCTGAATAAAAATACGTTGGGGTTTTCTAAAGTTATTTCTAGATTTTGTGTAAATTGAAAAACTACCTACCCATTTTCACGAAATTGATCAAAATAGAGCATCTACATATGAGCCTAAATCTACGGAATTACAGCTATTTCTGAGAAATAAAACACTTTAGTATCATGTCTATACACATAGTTTTAAAAGTATGTTGGGGTTTTTAATCTTTTCATATAAAAGATGTGTAAAAACACGAAAACATTTTCAATTCGCCGTATCTACACGATTTCTACGCCATTTTCTGTCATTCCGTGGTTATCCACGGCGCTGGAAGGAAGGCCCTCGTTCACTTTTTTATTCACAGGTGAAAACGGACAACCGGTTACTTCGATATATCATTACAAAAACTTGTATTATTTTACTGAAAATTGTTGGTTTTCGTTGTTATAATTGTAATTCGGGTAATAAGAAACCAATGCAAATTCTTATTTATTTGAGGTTTGTGAAAATTTACCGGACTGACATGGTTTGACAGTTTAATCATACAGTCGTGAACACAAACCAATTCTAGAGATCCACCAACTTATCTGCAGAATGAAATGTATGTAGCTGATAGAAAAATGTAGGTAAATGGTTCTAGAGATAAGTTGGTGGATCTATACTTATAACATTGCAGGCCTCCGTAGTCGCTCGATGCAATTCTACGGTAGCATACTCACGAAGGAGTTTATATTGTGACCAAAAGAGTTTCGCTTAGCGATTTTCCTTAGAATATGCCTAGCTCTTTATACTAAGTGATTATCGTTTTTTTACAAAAATGTACTTGCTTATTTCCCGACTTACTAGTGAGAAACGGTATGTTTTTTTATTTTTTATTTATACTATCATTCAATTTTTATCTATGTTTGACTGTTTGTTACTAATAATAATACTGGTACTTCAAATTTTGATATCGAAACAATAAATAAATAAATAATGCTGGACAGTTCGCACAACATTATCTAGCCCCAAGCTAAGCAGAGCTTGTGTTATGGGTACTAGATAACTGATATACTAAATACAATATATTACATAGATAGATACTTTGCTGATACAATGCTGCTATTCAAAAAATCTCCATTAAAGTCCATGCTTTATTGGAGGCGGAAGATGAATAAACTGGTCAAGTGCGAGTCGGACTCGCGTGTAGAGTGCTCCGTACAAGTATGCTACCATATAAATAACTCTGTCAACATAGTAACAACTAGACCAATGGAACTTAGTATAGTCCTCGATAAGTCCTCGGTGAAACGTAGCCACACATTTTGTACATATTTTCTCTTCACGAATATTTTCGTTTCCCGTCGGAATTTAAAAACGTATAGCACAAAGTAATTAATTTTGTAAAAATTTTAATAACCTCCAACGTTGAACGGCTGGACTGATTTTGATCAAACAAAGCTAAGAAAACTCCCCACAAAAACAATTAAAAAAAAAAAAAACGGTTGATCCTTTCGGGAGCTACGATGGGACAGACACACAGACACGCCAAACTTATAACACCCTCTTCGTTTTTCGTCAGGGGTTAAAAATAAACGAATTCAGATTTTGGGTACCTACTAATTTTGGACGAAATTTATAATATAAAATACAAGCTAGGTATAGGTACCTACTGTCACCAGCGACTTAATTTGGACGCGTTATATTATTTGTAGTAGGTACAACTATAATAACTGGGTTATCTGTGACATACTAGTTCCTCATAGATAATCCAGTTGATCAATATTAATTTTATTGTAAGTTAGGTATGAGGTATGAGGTTGACGTGTTTGTATGAGCTTGATCATGTAACAAAAATGTATCCTAAATATAATCACCGTAACATATTATACGGTGGATATCTGAACAATTTTTTTTTATTATGTGGTACTAAATACTACACATATGAATAGTAACATCATACATTACATATACGGTGCTTAAGACTAGTGTTGATATTCTTTATTGCACTTAACTACTTCTGAAAACAAAGGAATCGAATCTTATCATCGTCGTTTCTTATCGTCGTGCTTGTACTATTATTTATTCTGTGTCATCGTCTTGCTTAGTAAACGAAAACTTTACGAAAAAGTAATCGTAGACATTACAATCGCATTATATCGTAGTTTAGTAGTAGTAGAGTTTTTTTTTGTGAAAGAGTTCGTTCGGGAATGTACTACCAACCACAACTACTACCAGTAGTATTTCTGCCGCAAAGCACTAGTGCTTGTATTACTGTGTTTTAGTATGAAAGGTATAGTTGCCGGTAAATGCAGTGCAATGCCACAAGGGGTGGACGTGACATATGAGGTAATGGATTATTAAAGGCAGACGTTACCGCTCAAGATCAGGTGGGCCATCTGATTGTTCCACGTCATTCACGAAGATAAAAAGGTGGGGATTGGTGCCAGTCAGTCAGTGGGAGCTCAACAAACAGTGACTCACCAAAGCTGAAAAGTGGGTAGGTCGTGTGTGGCGAGTTATGCAAAGGCGATACTCGCGACGAAAAGTACGCATGTGAACGCTCTAGAAAATTCAAAATGGCTAATACAAAGTAAATAAGTACCCAAAAGAAAAGTTTCTTCCAACTACTTAGTTATACCTAGTAATTTTGAACAAACTGAGGTGTGTATAACCTTTTTCCTTACAAATATTAGCTGTTAACCTACAAACGACACATAGGCCAGTCATCTTAAACATTCCAGGTCGTAAAAAAATTGCAAAGTTCGCACAGCTCTATCGAAGTTGCAAACTTGGTTTTACACAATTGGTATTTATCCTAACAACATCCCAAAAAAACAGAACCATGCAACTTTTTGCGATCTTACACGATTTTAGTGTCTACGGTGACTGGCCTAACAAGACTGAAGGGGATTCTGAAAAAAAGGACTGGTTGCCTACAAGATAACAAAATCAGCAAATCAAATCTATGATTTTCAGGATTTTATAAATTGTGTCAATTCAAACAATACCTGTGTAAAGGTTCTGGAAACATGGGATTTTTATAATTATCGAGATCACGAATCACACACATGCTCCAGTTTTTTTACATCAAACGTACCTGAGAGAGATTTTGCTGTAAAAGTAGATAGGGAGGATTGAACCCCAAAATATAAACTAGTCACGGTGTTGAGTTAAAATCACAATATATTAACTAGTTTTTTTTAACACATTGTTTTTTAGAAGCCGTACCAAAAGTTATGGCAAGATGTATAACTGCAGAAATAAAAGAAGAAATCATAATTAGTGCTATTTATACCAAAAAGTAGTAGTAGTAGAGCTTTTTTGTGAAAGAGTTCGTCCGGGGAAGTACTACCACCATACCTATTTCTGCCGCAAAGTAGTAGTGCTCGCATTGCTGTGTTCCGGTTTGAAGGTGCCGGTGAAATTACAGGCACATGAGACTTTTCATCTTTATGTCGCAGGGTGGCGGGCGCATTGCAATGCCACATAGGGTGCGTCCTAGGTGAACGTGTCCTATGAGGTAATGCACTGTTCATAGGCAGAGGTTACCGCTTAACATCAGGTGGGCCATCTGCTTGTTCCGTCATTCATAAGTATAAAAAAAAAAAAAAAAAAAAAATAGGAGATACTTGTAGCAATATTTACCAACTTATAACTTCATCGTTAGGATGATTTAACTGACTGGTATAAAATAAGGTATACACCACTATTCCAAATACAACAAAAAAAACATGGATAGTCAGTATTCTATAAAGATTGACTCTATGCAAAAAAAAAAGCGGCCAAGTGTGAGTCAGACTCGCCCATGAAGGGTTCCGTAGCAGCAAGTAACATAATATAAAAGTTCTTGGATGGATTACGATTAATGACGTATTAAAAAAAAACTACTTACTAGATCTCATTCAAACCAATTTTGAGTGAATGTTTACATGGTAATGTACATCATATATTTTCTTTAGTTTTATAATTCTCTTATTTTAGAAGTTATGGGGGGGGCACACTTTTTACCACTTTGGAAGTGTCTCTCGCGCAAACTATTCAGTTTAGAAAAAATATATATTAGAAACCTCAACATCATTTTTGAAGACCTATCCACAGATAACCCACATTGATGAAAAAATAAATTTGATTTTCAGTTCTAAGTATGGGGAACCCCAAAAATAATTGTTTTTTTTAAATTTTTGTGTAAAATTCTAAATGCGGTTCACAGAATACATCTACCTACCAAGTTTCAACAGTATAGCTCTTATAGTTTCGGAAAAAAAAGGCTGTGACATACACGGACAGACAGACAGACAGACATGACGAAAGATTAAAGATAAAGATAAAGATAAAGATCAAGATAATTTATTTGCTTAAACATATGTACAAATTGATGGTATAAATATTAGTAGGACACAATATGAAAATCCAAAGGGAATCCATAAGGGTTCCTTGTCTTTGAGTATGGAACCCTAAAAATGGGAACATTTGGTCAAAACAATTTAATAGTGCATGCGCCATGGAAAGCTACCAAGTTATTATTTCGACGCGTCACGTGTCATCGTACAAAGTCAAAAACAAGTATTATATCCATAAATTTATTCTGATTTTGTTAAGAAAACAAAAGTTTAAATCTTTTTAATTCCATTCGAAAAAAAAACACTACGCAGATTAAATTTGTACCGAATATACTTGGAATAGTCATTTAATTTAAATTTAATTTGTGTTTAAAATTCAAAAATACAAAGAATGTTAAAAGGTATCTTACTAATATTAGGAACGTGAAAGTTTGTAAGTATGGATGGATGGAAGGATGGATGGATGGATGGATGTATCTTTGTTACTCTTTCACGTAAAAATTGCTTGATGGATTTGGATGAATCTTGGAACGGAGATAACTGGACTCCCGGAATAACATATAGGCACATTTTTATCCCGATATTCCCACGGAATCGAGACCTATGCGGAAAACACCGCAGGGCGCAGCAGCAATGCGAATACTTTTCATCCAATGTTTTATTTATCTTTGTTTCTGTGTGTGTGTGTGTGTGTGTGTGTGTGTGTGTGTGTATTTTTGTGTGGAATATTGTTTGTTGACTGTTACTACTACATCCATGTTGGTGACACAAATAAATGTTTTTCTTTCTTTCTTTCTTTCTTTTCAATGTACCAGGCGAGCAGCAGAATGCAGGAGTAATTTGGTAACCGAATATCCTATCCTAATTACTCTTTCACGTAAAAACTACGGGATGGATTTGGATGAAATTTGGAATAAAGATAACTAGACTCGCGAAATAACACAGGCACATTTTTATCCCGATATTCCCACGGGATCGAGACTTACGCGGGTGAAACTTACTTCACCAGCGTAAGTCTAATAATACTAGCTTTATAATACTCCGCTACTTAATAATCCTGCGCAGACGAAGTCGCAGGTTACAGCTAGTAAAATTATAAATTGAGTACTAAACAAAAATATAATACACAAATAAAAAGATTCAAACATTTACAAGAGAGCGCCAATGTTTAGGTGAATAAGGGTGGTGGGTTTTTAGGGTGTTAAGGTGGTTTTGGCGCTAGGCACTAAGCACTTATGCGAACTGAAATGCACTTTGTTGCGTCCCAGCAAGGTTCGTTATTTTTTTTTCACGATGTGAACCTTTTGTTCTTGCTATTATTTATTCTGTGGTCTTACTTACAGTTTTTTTTTTCTCCCAGCTCAATAAAGTGTATAACTGAGTTAGTAGTTATGTTACCGCACATAAGATTAGTAAATCTTGAGCATATTCCGTTTGTTGAACACCATAACAAAATCCCTAGACATGCGAACAGTAACTATGTTACATACGGCGCACATGCTTAGGTAAAGCACGTTCTAAAATAATGTTACACTAAACAAGTATTATTTACTAAATAATAAAAAAGCATTAATGTTATCACGATATAATAAACACAGTTGTAGGGGCAAAAAAGGTAAAGGTAGGAAAAGCAAGATAAATCATCAGAAGACTACCAGCTACCATCTAGAAGCCCTTGGAACGAGTATTGGCAATGTATGGCCCGGGAAGAGATGACCATCCACCCGCGGTCCAGCCACGGACTCTACAGGAGCGGAATAAGGTGATTCCAGCTACATCTGAGGTGCTGACTACGTCCTACAGTGGATAGTTGGACCTGCAGATTCACTCTACGCGCTTATGCCCGGTTTTTGCTGCTCACCGGAGGACCAGTGAGGACTTCGAGGAGGCTCAGTCCCACTGCAGAGAGTGACTGGCATCAAGTTCACGCTATAAGAGAAGGTGCTATGGTGCTGTTGCATAAAGTCATTTGATAATAAGTGTTGTTGATTTCATTTTAGAATCAGTGAACACAGTCTTATTTGGTAGCTTTGTGATGCTTTGCACGTAGTAATTAGTTTACAATGCATCTCGTAGCATTTGGTAAACGAAACGTCGCTTTGCATCGCATCGCGTCGAACATAATATTCAGGTCCGACAACAGGTTTATTTTATAATGTGGGTATATTTATTAATTATATAGATTTCTATGTTCAGACTTCTGGTGGTGGTGATGATGATGAAAACACTTTACGATGGAATTACTGATTTAATTAAATAAAGGTTACAAAATGTATTATCTAAACGGCGGTACGAATGCGACTGCCTGTACCGACGGCGCGGGGCGCGGGGCATAGTATATTTGCTAACATTGCATTCTGAGCCCCTACAGTCATCCCCTCGGGGTCACCAAATGTGGGTATATTTATTAATTATATAGATTTCTATGTTCAGACTTCTGGTGGTGGTGATGATGATGAAAACACTTTACGATGGAATTACTGATTTAATTAAATAAAGGTTACAAAATGTATTATCTAAACGGCGGTACGAATGCGACTGCCTGTACCGACGGCGCGGGGCGCGGGGCATAGTATATTTGCTAACATTGCATTCTGAGCCCCTACAGTCATCCCCTTCTTAAAAAAATTTTTTTTATAAACCAAAAAAATATCATTCATACAATTTAAAAGTATTACAAACGTGCCAAAAGCTTCACAAATGCAGATTACAATGTAGTTGTTTCTCTTACTAAGCATTCGCACGCTAGCTCGCCGTAACGTATCTAATTACGAGCGCTGCGAGTCATAACAAAACAATGGAAAATTTTAGGAATTGTACTTATAATTGAACAGTTCTTACTAACAATTTTGAAACACGTTAGTTATATTAAAAAAAAAACAATAAAATATGAATAAGAATTTTTCACAATAAAATATATCTTATAACAAAAATTTCGTTAACATGCTCATACATAGTCATGTCCTTTACAAAAAAAATTAAATTGTTACAAATATTTGTACGATCTGCAGAACGTCTGCTTCCACCAGAGCAAATTATCCGGGGTGGGAAAACGCAAAATATCCCGTGAGGATAGACAAATATTCGATACGATGCGATGCGATGCTACTTTTCGTTCTACCAAATGCTACAAGATGCATTGTGAACTAATTACTAGGAGCATAATATCGCAAGTAATCGAAATATAACATTTAATTTACCTTGACAAACATTGAGTCAAAGGCTTCACAATTACAGAATACAATATAGTCGTTCTGTCCGATAAGCGAAAGCTGAGTTCTATTACATTACAAAGTATCAATTTCCGAGAACCTACGTATAACACACACAAACATAAATGCGACGCTGTGGAATGTTCTTTATATAACGTAGTTACTTTGTACTCAAAACACAAAATACAATCTTTCGATACACAAAATTTTTTGTTCAGAGAAAAACATACAAAAAATAACAAAAATGAGTAAAAAGTTAAAAAAAGTACACACAATTTATCAAATAGCAAAAAATAAAATATAACCACAAAATAAAATAAACCTGTTGTCGGACCTGAATATTATGTTCGACGCGATGCGATGCAAAGCGACGTTTCGTTTACCAAATGCTACGAGATGCATTGTAAACTAATTACTACGTGCAAAGCATCACAAAGCTACCAAATAAGACTGTGTTCACTGATTCTAAAATGAAATCAACAACACTTATTATCAAATGACTTTATGCAACAGCACCATAGCACCTTCTCTTATAGCGTGAACTTGATGCCAGTCACTCTCTGCAGTGGGACTGAGCCTCCTCGAAGTCCTCACTGGTCCTCCGGTGAGCAGCAAAAACCGGGCATAAGCGCGTAGAGTGAATCTGCAGGTCCAACTATCCACTGTAGGACGTAGTCAGCACCTCAGATGTAGCTGGAATCACCTTATTCCGCTCCTGTAGAGTCCGTGGCTGGACCGCGGGTGGATGGTCATCTCTTCCCGGGCCATACATTGCCAATACTCGTTCCAAGGGCTTCTAGATGGTAGCTGGTAGTCTTCTGATGATTTATCTTGCTTTTCCTACCTTTACCTTTTTTGCTTTACCTCCCGAGGCGTGGTTTTCATCGGGAGGGAGTCACATCCGCATTTCAGTTCACATTTAGTCCTCCACCAGAAGCGTCGAGGGTCACCAATGTAGGAATAGTTGGTGATGAAAACTTTCTATTGACAAACTGATTTAAATGATTCAAATGTTACATGATGTATGGTCCAAGCGACAGTACGAACGTGACTGCCTGTACCGACGGCGCGGGGCGCGGGGCATAGTATATTTGCTAACATTGCATTCTGAGCCCCTACACAGTTTTAAAGGGAATGATCGTAGCGATCGTACAGATCAAAATCATAACAGATAAATATTTACAAAGACATTGATCACTAATATAAGATAAAAAACTTTAGGCGCGAATATCTCGTAACAATATTTCTTGTAGTTACGGTTGTCGCAGACTACGTATTTGTACACTGATGGTAATAGCATAGCTCTCTCCATGCATAGCCCGCTGTGATACTTTGAGCTTTTGTGTGTGTGATAGTTAGCGATCACGTCTCAGTCACGTAAGTCATCTCTGGCAACACGCACTTATTAAGATGACTGAAATAAAGTCCTCGAGTGGCGACCAACAACCGGACGACGCAGTGTGGGAGGGGAACTTCCAATGTACCAAACTTTATAAAGGTCGCGGGAAGTCTGTGGACGGAGGCGGCTCAAGACCAGTCGTCGTGGCATTCTATGGAAATGTTATATTTCCAGCTGGGCGGATGATGATAATTAATAAAAATAAGGCAAGTAAATATAAACATGTTTGTTTTCCCCTAGGTAGGTACATACCTACTTATAACTCACTTTTTAATTTTTTTTGTGTCTAGCTATTGCGGATCAAGAGATACAGCGTTTGTCAAAATCACTTTTTTTGTATGGGGGCCCGCTTTAATTTTTAATATTAATAGAATAACAAACAATACTTCCAAACTTTATGACCCTAATTAATAATAAATAATAATAATAATGTTGGACATTTCATTATCTAGCCCCAAGCTAAGCAGAGCTTGTGTTATGGGTACTAGATAATTGATATACTTAATACAATATAATACATAGATAGATATTTTTTATTATACACAGAAAATACCCAGAACACCTGAACAAATATCTGCGATCGCACAAATATTTGTTCCGAGGCAGGAATCGAACCCGCAACCTCCTGCGTCGCAGGCCAACCTTCGCCTGCCGCGCTACAGAGGTCTTCAACACAATTGATTTTAGGGTTTGAATTTCCTATAATCCTTTCATAGACGCCAAACCAATTCATGGCATGTTTCAAGAAGTAGGTACTATTATTTTTTCTGTGGTTGTACATGGAAATTAGAATTTAGAAGCCGATAAATGTTTGAAAATGTCTTACTAGTCATGTCAAATGCAACGTCCTCGCCGCGCCGTTTTTTTATGCCAATTTGTGGTCAGTATGTTTCAATTACGTGAATTTCTTCCAACATAGTTTGTAGGTACCTATATAATTTATTTGTTTCTTTATCCGTCTTTCTGTACAAAATAACTCGAAAAACTGTTACTATTTTGACGAAATAGGATTAAATAATGTTACGAGTATAATATAATAACTTTTTTTTTTTTTTTAATTAATAAATGGAATTAAAACAAGGTATGTACAAAAATACTTAAATATAGAAAAGAAAAGAAAAAAAGAAGCTAACACAATAAATTTGGTTCATAGGGCAAGGTGGCAAGAGCACTGGCTGCATTCCCACGTTGAATGGCCAAAGAAATTCTTTGCGCCAGGAAGGAGCCAGCCCTCTTGTCACCAGCGGCGTCGATGAGCATCGGTGATATTTTTTTAAAAAAGGTCTTAGTACTAGGGCCCCATGGTCCCAAAGTCTCTACACCAAGCGGCGCAAAAATGTAGTCATCGGAGAGGACTACATATTTGCGCCGCTTAGCATTTTCTGCTGCCTCCGCCGCGGCTCCAGCCTTGGTGATTGTTCCACTGAGATGAGAGGGGGCCAATGTGTCAACGCAAGTGACGTCCCACACTAGGGCTCGCCCCCGCTCCCAGGGAACCAAGGTCATACCGTCGGGCCTTTTGCCATCATTACGAAAATCAAATCACTGTATGAGCGTTTTTTTAAACAGCCCTACACGTGTAGGTTTTTTTTGTTTTTTATTTATTTCATACGCAATATATTTTACACATTTAATCAGGTATAATATTGTACCTTAAAAACCTCCAAAGGTTGACTAGGTACAATCGCCAAAAAGTAGGCGCACATACACATTCAAATTAATATAAACAAACAAGGTAGGTATATTAGTGGATGAAAGTTAATGGAAAAAAAAACATCAGCAGGAAGTTTGGCAGAATAGTGAGTTTTGAGGCCGAGAAAATGATCTAATTTGGGCCCTGCTGGGAAAAATCCTGATTCCCAAGTTATTTTTCTGAGCAAGGTCCGTCGTTCAATACCGGTTTAAATTGGGTTGTATGGGTTTGTACGAGGTTTTAATTGATTCTTAAAGTTTAAGACTTGTATGCACTCTAGGGAGGTAGGGTAGGCTAAACCCTCTGTTTTTAGGAGTTGGAAGGGTTTTTTTAAAGGTTTGTAGGGCTTCTTAGGTTGTGAGAGTTTTCAGGGCGTTTTTGATTTAATTTTGTTTTTTTTGGTCCTGTATTTTTTGGTTATTTTTGTGGGTTTGTTCATTTCTTGCCCATGTTCATTTGCGATTCGGTTATGATGGTTTTTATATACTAACTTTGCACCCATATTGGTACAGTTATTGAAGTTGTTGACCACTTTGTCTATTTGGGGTAAAATAAAACGAATAAAACTGTTATAAAATATAACGAAACCTGAAGCACACAGCATAATATGTAAAACACAACATGTGCACAGAGATTTCTCAAGTATCCAGTAGTGGAACGCCTGGGACTTCGCCCGCGTGCAGTTTTTGCTATACAAACTTCAACATCCCGCTGCACCACTTTAGGGTGTGTATTTAGGAAATTCCTTTCTTAGTGCACCGCTATACCACAAAAGAAATGTACCTATGTGAATTTCAGGTCCTATGACCTAGGGTTTAGACTTCGCGTTGATAGTCAGTGACTGAGTCAGTCAGTCACGCAACGATTGTATAGGTGGTATACATTGATTTTATTTTCACATTTATCTGATTACGTACAGAACAAAAATTCAATGAAGTAATTGACAAAACAAGTAATGTGTTTTCTACACAATTGTACGGTTGAGAGGTTTGTTTACCTAATTAGTTCCAAATCCCACCGCAAGGTGGAGGTCACAGGTAATGGAATAGTGTCAAAACTCGATGTGTCATTTTCACAGACCACTCTCTTAAAGGTAAACAAAAAAAAACAAAAAAAGATCACGTACGTAGATATATTCTTCAAGATACATATTTGTACAAAACATCTGACGAAAAAATTGTTACAACTTTATAATCACGTACGAGCTGAGCACCAGCGTTTTTATCGAAAGTACTGGAATTGACTGCTCTTAAGTAATAAAACTGTGTAGCAGCATCAGCGCCCAACTCCTTAACCTATGTACATAAGAATAAAATAATAAGAAAGAACAAACAATTAAATCTAAGAATAAAAGAATGAAACAGAGTTGAGAGAGAAGTGTGTGGTGGGTGTGTGTAGATGTGTGTAGGTGAGAATGTTTGCGTGTGTGTTAGTGGGTGTGTGTTTGTGTGAGTGTGGCTCTTCTGCTACCACCGGTCGCAAGGAGACTGGGTATCACAGGAGCAGCCATTAAGTGTGTGTAAGTGAGTAAGTCGGTGCATGGGTAAGTATGTTTTTGTTTTGTGAGGGTGTAGGTGTGAGTGAGTGTAAGAGTTCTACTGCTACTGCCAGTCTCTTAAGAAAACCGTATATAAATCGGTAATACCGGTTGAAGATAACTTAGAACATTCGTTTGCACACACAAACACACAACCTCTCACTCTAAACGCATATATATACCTTCTCCGTTCCAACGTGGTTAAAATACCGCCTCACTTTTAATTATCCAATAACGTGAAAAGGTATTTACAATGTCTTGTCTCAAACTCATCCACGATCATCGATGTCACGCAAGGTGAAAGAAGTAAATGTGACCAATTAACTGGTTGCTTTAATTACCATTGTAAGAATTTGTTTTAAAACATACTTAACACCGTTTCGGTCCTCATTCAACATTCATTGTTTTGTCAGAGAGTATTCACACAATTGTCGTGAAGCTTAATGAAATGATCCAAGTCTCTCTTGCCAACAGCACTCTTTTGAAGTAGAATAAAATAAACAAAGGTGAAAATTCACGAACAAATAAGAATTATTTAGGTTGGTACTCACTTTTACCGAGAAAGTACTTGAAGTACCATCGCGTTTGGAATTCGGGGTTCTCGAGCACGGGCGCGCTTGGAGGGCCGAACAGCTGTAAAAAACAATCAAATTGAGATACACACGCCTTGGTAACGTTAACAAAAAGATAAATAAAAGAACCAAACGAAACAAGCCTCAGTATGCGTGGTATATCCAGTTCTAGAAGTAGGTAAACGACTTCGTAGATGTGTATCGCAGTTGCACGGGGCTCGTGTTAGTCCTTTATTAGTTTAATTTGTCTATTTTACAAGCTTTACATTAACTTAGTAGTAGTAGAGCTTTTTTGTGAAAGAGTTCGTCCGGGGAAGTACTACCACCATACCTATTTCTGCCGCAAAGCAGTAGTGCTCGCATTGCTGTGTTCCAGTTTGAAGGGTAAGGATGCCGGTGAAATTACAGGCACATGAGACTTTTCATCTTTATGTCTCAGGGTGGCAGGCGCAGTGCAATGCCACATAGGGCGCGTCCTAGGTGGACGCGACCTATGAGGTAATGCACTGTTCATAGGCAGAGGTTACCGCTTAACATCAGGTGGGCTATCAGCTTGTTCCGTCATTCAAGAAGTAAATAAAATAATAAAAAAAACTTGCAATGTATGTCCGTGTGGAATCTTGCAACTGAATTTTAATGCAGTTATCATCAACTGATTGAGATGATATTTTGCATACCTGTCCGATCATCAAATTCCGATGACAATGCAATATTATGGTGACAGCGAGCTGATCTGAAGATGGAGACAGAAGGTGGATAACGGAACTCCTCGAGGGAATAGTAGACTGGTCGCGTTTAGGCTAATTTTGATTAGCTCACGCTTACGATCACTAATTTTATAAAAGCTTGTATTGAAAAATATATTCATCACAAAATACTTATTTACCGTTAACCGGTAGAGCATTTAGCAATAGAACCTTGTTGATTAACATTAGATTTAGAAATAAATTTCATTTGTTGATTGTTCCTGTATTCAACTTGCAATGCGGCCTCCGGTATTCAAGGAACCTATAATCTGGTTATCTAATAAATAGGTGCCTTCTAGACCTTCGTGTTCCATCGTCGGCCGCTTTCCACTTACGAACAGGTGAGATCGCGGTCAAACGAAGGTATAAAAAAGAACTCCCCAAAATTTCACAATAACAATCTTCAAAAGGCGGTTGGACTTCAAGAACAATCATATTTTAGTACAACTTCAAACATAATTTTCAATGCTTTTTATAAAGTCATGGAAATAAAATGTCTGCCGTTGTCCTGTTTCTTATTATATTAAAGTCATGCTTTCAATCTGGTGAACTGAATCGACTAAATCTTGGGCCCCAAGTTTTGTATTTAATTTTGTGGCTGTTTCCGGGAAAAGAAACGGAAAATCATAAAGAACAGACTCTTCCGCACTTCGAATTTGTATTTCTAATTCGATGTTCCGCACTAGCGCAACATTTTATTGCGATATATTTTCCGGGCACAATATAGGAGCATCCCGGATAAAAGGTTTCGGGTCGGGTGTTTTTGAGAATTCGTTTGAATGTCACAAGAAAATATTTTAAATTGCGTCCACATGGATCATTGGTTTTTTAGGTCAGTATATGTAAAAACTAAAAAATACAGTAAATGTAAAAGTAAAAAGGAACCAACTTTTTGTTGAATGCCTAGTTTAGCAAAACAACGGGATAGATTTATCAATGTGTGGAATAGGATTCATCATCATCAGCCTACAAAAGTCCACTGCTAGACATATGCGTCCCCCATAGAATGCCACGAAAAACGGTCTTGAGCCACCTCCTTCCACCGCCTTCCTGCGACCTCTATAATGTCTTTGATCCATCGAAAGGGGGCATTCCTTGTTTGCGTCCCCCGGTTTGTGAGCGGTCGGATAGATTCTAGGTTTTTTGTTTTCTATTAACTCGTAAGTGTACCTTTTCTCATAATTTTCACTTGAATACCTTAAGAATCCTTTTACGTTATCGAAGGAGCCTTATTTTGAGGCAATACAGACAGACAGTGCCTAATTCAACGAAGAAAGAATTCTATTGAAGCAGTTACGACTGGCTAATAAGGGCCCAGTCCTCTGTGACATACACTTTATAGAGGCTCATGATGAATACCAACGTTTAGAGCCAGAACTTTCAACATAAATAACCTCTTATCGTTTGGGTCAGTTGGGTGACTTAGTCAAGTACAATAATGCACACTTGCGTTTGTGTGAGGCCATAAACAAGGGTAGCAGTTTCTAATCTACGACTGTGTCCGCGGGAAGTAATTAGTCTACAAACATAAATCATAAATTATAAATCATTTATTGTTTTTGAATCTAGGTAAAATACAATTGCATTAGATGTTAGGTTGTTAGGTAAGATCGCTAGATTCTGCTTTTCAGCGTAGAAACATTAAACAGGTAGGTAAGCCACATTGTAACGGCCTACGACTCGTAGCAGTGCTACGACAAAATTCGTAGCAACAATTACAGAATGTTTGTCTTTTGGTACTGCTAGGGTGCTTGAGAATGTGTCTACAAACGAAATTTGCACCAATTTTGGATATTATTACATTCAATCAATAAGCTAATCTAGCCGTGGGTGTAATTTATTATAAAATTGTATGGTTTCCAAATCACATCGACTTAAAGATTTGTATGGAAATCTTATAACCCATGCAAGTTTGATTCTACTATGGGAAACTGACAAACCACAGGATAGATATTAGTCTCTAGCTAGAATGTTTCTGCAGGTTTAATTGAATTGAATTAATTAATATACAAATAAGGACAAAATTTATATATGTATGGAGCGAGCCAGCGATAGGTAAGGCTCTCATATGTTAATTAAAAACATTATATTAATTTGTTACCTCGTCCTTCTCTCCCAGTGAGTTGCCGTTTTCGAGGCGGTACCTCCTCGCCACCGCGTCCACCGCTCCTCCAGGGTCGGATGCTGACAGCTGAAACAACATTGATCTTTGTAAAAAAAATAGTGTCCACCCGCGGCTTTGCTTGCCTGGTCGGGATAAACAATACCATCTATGTTTTTTTTTTTTTTTTTTATTGTAGAAGACTAACATACCTTTGACATGATCAGAGTCTTTATTTTTCTATGTTCTTAAAGGACAGGGTTTTTATTTTTTTATTAATTTTTCCCATATGGGATCACATACTGCTTAAATCTAGAATACAATTAGTCTTATATATTAGTTTACAGGGTGTTCCTATTTTTGTAACTATGTATTTTATAAGTACATCTTTTATAAATACAACGCTTAATCTAGGTTTATCTTTATATATTATTAACATTGTTCTTACATCTAACCTGATAGAATGTTCTAATTGTACCTATCTATAACTACTTGGAATGCAGTGTATGTTTTTATGCCTATAATATATATTTTTAAATATACATTATTCATAATATGTTATTTAACTATTTGTTTCTTTTTATAACAATATTCACTATTTTAGTACAGAAATCTATAAATTCAGTCCTCGTGTGCTTATTTGCGACAATTTTACATGTTGTTTCTGGATTTATAACACAATCTATTCGATTTTCAGCTTCGTATCTTTCGCGACCAAACACTGGGCATTCATAAAGAATGTGTTCGACTGTTTCATCCTTGTCAGGCTCACATATACACGATGGGTTCTCTTTACACTTAAAACGGGCTAAGTATTCCGAGAACCCACCGTGCCCCGTCATAATCTGCGTTTGTACATTTGAATGCTGTAATTTTCTGACAATTTTAAATGCCTCTATTGCGTCAGGAAAAAATAATTTTGTAACAGCGGCTTTGTTTTCCGTTTTGTACCTCTGATTCCATACATCAAGCGACTCCTTACGGATTTGTCGCTTGATGTATGAAACCGGGCACGCATCATATTCAGGTTTTGTTTTCAGCTTGAGTGCTGCTTCTTTAGCCAACTCGTCAGCTCTTTCATTTCCATTCATCCCTGCGTGGGCTTTTATCCAAAACAAAGATATTTCTTTGTTTTGGAGTAAGGTTGTTCCCATGTTCCTGCGGGTTTCAGTTGCAAGGGGATGAATGGAACCGTTGTTCGTCACAGTTTCTAGAGCCGATCGGGAGTCGCTATAGATGCCAAAGCTGGCTTCAGGGCGCTTTATGATCTCCCGCGTGGCCCTACATATGGCGTAGAGGTCCGCCTGGTAGACCGTGCAGTATGATGGCAGCTTAAGTTTGAGGGTCTTAGTCTCCGCTTCGCCATTCCATAAGGATAGCGCTGCGCCAACCTTCTCCTCAATCTTGCTGCCATCTGTGAAAATGCGGACTGCCTGATTGTTGTGTTTTTCAAAATCTTGTTGGTCTACCAAGCTCATGAACTCCCAGCTCATATGCTTTGCCGGGTGCGGGGTCAGGCTGTATGCCACCATTTGCTCTACCTCTCTGTCTCCCAAAAATGGCTGAGGAACTCCACGCTTTGCCCTATACAGGGCTGCTGCTTCTTGGATTCTCAGATCCAGTGGGAGCATTCCAGCCAGTACCAAAGCAGAGTTTAGCGAGACAGTTCTGTACGCTTTAGTTAATTTTTGAGCGAAAACCCTTTGCACCGCGTTTAGTTGCTTCCGTACATTCTGTTTTTTCGCAGCCATCTCCCAAGCGCTTGCAGCGTACAATATGACCGGTTCAACCGTGGCTGTGTATATGATGCGGATCACTTCCGGGTGGAGACCCCAACTGCACCTAGCAGCTCTCGACTACTGTGTAAAAATGTTCAATGCTTTTCTGCATGTATTGGCCGTGTGCTGGTTGAAAGTCAGTTTTTTGTCGATTGTGAGCCCCAGTAGTTTGATCTCGTCTGACATGCCAATGTCAATCCCACCCATATTCAGAAGTGGAGTATCGTACTTTAGTTTGCGTGTAACTATCATAGCACTAGTTTTTTGCGGAGCAAATTTTAGTTTATTTCTGACACCCCACTCCTGGACGTAGGAAAGAGTGGCATTGGCCTGTCTCTGCACCTCCAGTGCCGTGTCGCCATCAAACACAAGCACCACGTCGTCCGCGAATGCCTGAACGTAGTCGCCTCTTTGTTCCAGGCCTTTCAGAAGAGGATCCAAAAGGAGGTTCCAGAGTATTGGCCCTCCTATAGAGCCCTGGACACAACCTTTATTTGTGTGTTTTGAGTGCTCCTGTCCGGCGTATCGCACTTTGACCATTCTATCCTTTAGGTAGCTGTCCATTAACCGTCTCAGGTTTACCGGGCAACCTGCCTCCGCCAGCCTCACCCTGATGGCTGGCCACCATGCGCTGTCAAAAGCTCCCTCTATGTCCAATGATATCATTGTTATTAGCTTTTTCTGTATTAATTTGCTTTGTATGTGTTTCATCAGGTCATAGAGGGAGTCTTCGGTGCTCTTTTGGGGCACGAACCCATATTGTTGGGTGCTCATTGTCGGAAGCAGGTGCCATTTCAGCCTTCCTATCAACATCTTCTCAAAGATTTTACCCAAGACTGGCAGCAGTCCTATAGGTCTGTATGACTTCGGGTTTGTATAGTCATCTTTTCCCGGCTTCCTTAGGACTACCACTGTCGCTTCTTTCCAAATGACAGGGAAATGGCCGAGTGCTAGGCACCTGTTGCTCAGTGCCAGGAACAGTTCCAGATCATGGCTAATTGCGTGGCCACAAATATCAGCATCTATGTTGGTACCTCATTGAATTGGTTCAGTAACAAACAAACATCCCAATTTTTTACATTTATTGGCCAGATTTGATGACGGCAGGTGGTGTAAGGCCCTGACCGAGTGGTGGCCAAGAGGGAGCACTAGAGGCCGTGGCAGACCATCGGCCAGGCGGGCTGATAATATAGAGGCCGTAGAGGGAAAGACCTGGATGCGAATCGCACAGAACCGTTTGGAGTGGCATCTGAGGGAGGAGACTTATATCCAGCAGTGGGCTATTACTTGAGCTGCTCAATGATGATGATGATGATGATAAGAAGGATAATGCTGGTACTGGGCCTGACCTAGCTTCAATAGTTTATACCGTAGGGGCCGATAGCCCATCGAGTTCGCAAGATTTGGTTACAACAATTAAAAGGAGAGCGGAAAGGTCCAATCCAACAGAAAATCAAATTATAAAGGGACGATTAACAGAAAATGGAGTTCAACTTGTTCAATGATAAATTAAAGAATTAAATTTTCTGTGCAGAAATGTTTGAATGATTGAGCAATCCGTTAGAAGTTATTAATTGTTCTAGTATTTGCTATTTCATGTAATTACCTAGGCATGTAATTAACTATTGACCTCATCTAGTTATCCTAGTATTTAGTTTAGCGCAGCTGCTATATGTACAAGGTAATTAACTTCTCCTAATACTTTACCCCTATACCCTTTTAGGTATTATAGGTAGAAGTGCAGTTGTCTCAGTACAGTATAGTAGTAGAGCTTTTTTGTGAAAGAGTTCGTCCGGGGAAGTACTACCTCCATACCTATTTCTGCCGCAAAGCAGTAGTGCTCGCATTGTTGCGTTCCGGTTTGAAGGGTATGGGTGCCGGCGAAATTACAGGAACAGGGTGGCATTCATCTTTATTTCTCAGGGTGGCATTGCACTGCGTGTCTGGGTGTGTCCTAGGTGGACGTGATCTATGAGGTAGGTAGAGGTTACCGCTTAACTTAGGATGGGCCATAAGCTTGTTCGGTAATACAAGTAGATAAAAAAATGGCTTATGAAAAATTGTAATTCCGATAATTTTACGTATTGTTGAGAAAATATATATTTTGGAATACTAAAACAAAGGTAGCGTTTAAATAAATAACTTGAGAAATTTTGTTATATTCGTAAAATATAATAGAATGCATATTTTCATTCACAGTCACATAAATAACGTCACATAATTCACGGCTTTCATAAATAAATTGGTGGATTCCACGCGGAATTGTTAGCGAACTCTCTCAAAAATAGCAAAGGCTGATATTTTGCGGATCAAAAACTAGAACGAACGGCCCCATTCCGGGGTCGGTTCTGTTTTAAATTGACTGTCGGACAAAAAGTCAGTTTATATGGAAAATTGCAATGTTATAAGTCCTAATTTTACAACATACCAAGAAATCTTACCAATGTTAGTTCTATACAATTTAATGGAAAACTGACAAACTGGTTTAAATAGTACCAAAAAAAAAAGAGTGTCTGGAAAGTTTCCCCTAGTACTGATTCTGCGTTTACCGGGGCCTTGAAGATTCACTTCGGACATAGTTCGCATTATTATTTTTAAAGCTTTTTTCTATAATGTTATTTGTCTAGACAAACTCTATGCCACTTTCGAGAAAAGAAAAACGACTATATAATTTATTATTTTCTTCCCTTGCTATTATGAAAATATGCTCGTATACCTAACTGAGAATTAATAGACATAATCTGGAATAACTATTTCACAGAATGGAAAAGGCGGATGAGAAAATCACCAATCAATCATCTAGAACCTATTTCTAGATGTTCTTCATTCGGATGTTTTGCTAATTGGGTCTCCAATTGCTTGTAATTTTAATTATAATAAAGCTAAAATCCTATATTTCTAGTTACTAACGAACGACGAAGGATTTTATTCAGTTAATAGGCAATTTTGACGATATACGGCCGATAGGTATAGCTAATATATTTTTCAATCATCCGCCCTATAAACCCTTGATGTTACGACGATCTGGAAGCCAAGAACGTACTTTATTCACGAATTAATCGACGTGGGTTTGACCGTAAAAATATATATAGCAATAAGTGTCCCCATGTCTGCTTGTTTTTCATCATAAAATGTGAAAGAAGTACAATTACAGACTGAAAATTAGTTACCCCTAATTAGGTAATTTAGTTAATTCGTTTAATTAGTGTGTTTAAATAATGATTCAAATAGAAACGAAATGATAAATATAATAAAAATCCTTTTTTTTAATAAAAAAATGATTTCCTCGTGTACAGGTTTCCCCGATACAGGCCTCGCCTTGTGAGGAAACCAATAGATATTACCACCTAGGATTAATTAGTTGTCTGCGAAATACTTGTGTCCAATTGATGTACCTATAAATACTTCATAACTGTGTTAAATTGTGAATATTGTTTGTTGGATGTAATGTATTTTGCTGTAATAAAAACATTTTTATTTTTCAATATTTTTCCCAGCTGTAGTAAATGTGTTTCACGCGAATTATTGTATGTGACTTTAGTACCGCATTGCAGCCAAACGGCTTGATGGATTTTAATGTGGTATGCTGTCTATTCGAAGATGTTTGTGTACGAAATGAATGAAAGGAGGTTTTATAATAAAAAGTTCAGTATTAGTTTTCTTTCCAGAATCCGACAAAGGGATTTTTCCGCTTTTTATTTGAGACGAGTCTTGACTAAGCCGACCCTCTTATGACTTTGGAAATGTTGTACAGTCTGGGACAAAAGTCAGATATAAATATATACACTAACAAGTTAATTTTGTAAAATAAAAAACCCATCTGTTTTGAGTGTTCCGATACAAAATTAAAAAAAACGGAACATATCAGATGCGCTCGGAGATGCACATCGGTGTTTGGTACGCATAATGTAGGGCTTCGAAGATAATTACTCTATTTACAACTAGATGTCACCACAAGAAAAATAAATAATGAGCTGTCATTCTTTAAAAATATGTGCTGGTAATCTTGGAAACAGCTACACCAATTTCCACCAAACATCGCCAAGAACTGTACAACTCCTGTGTCCTGTAATTAGTAATAATAATAAGAATAATACATACATAGACACACGTCTTTTTCCCCGAAGAGATAGGCAGAGCCTCAATGGGCCTCTTTTCACCTCTTTTCTTTTCAATAATGTCCCGTAAAATAAGTATTTGGCGCTGAAAATAGGAATAAGGTGTCCGTAGCCATGTTTTGTGATAAATGTTTGTAGGCTACCCATTAGGAGGCCGCAATGCTCTAAGTAGTCCCTTCTTAAATGCAGACAGTGGTATTTTGATCTCTAAAGAGAGAATATGAACACCAAAATTACCTACTTATTTCTGTCTTCGTATATAGTGACTGCGAGTAGGTAAGTAATACCATACTATAGAATATAATATGTTTAACATATATACGAACTTTCTTTTGTAACTTTGAACAATGAACTTACCCCGGAAGGGATAGTCCGTGATAAATGAATGTCACGCCTCTACCAACTACATTAGGTACGTCTGGCTATGTATGACGGAGGATTATTATACTTACAAAGCTGGTGTGCCCCGCGGCTTCGCTCGGGTTTTACCAGGATAAAAAGTAGCCTATAGCTCAATCCAGGTATCTATCTGTGTACCAAAGTTCACCGAAATAGGTTCAGCCGTTTCGGCGTGATAGAGTAGCAAATATCCAAAAATTCAAAGATCGTAACTTTGACATTTATGTCAATACTAGAGTCCACCCGTGGCATCCCTTAAAAAAATAGTACATAGCTCAATCTAGCTAGGGCATAATCTATGTGTATACCAAATTTCACAAAAATTGTTCAGCCGTTTCAACATCCAAACATCGTATCTTTGACATTTATGATATTAGTGGGATGTGTGATTACGTTCAAGTTTAAAGGGTACTTGTACCTAAATCAGGCTAATGCCCTTCACCCTTCTTAGGAATGGGGTAACTGACATTAACGGTTTCAACATACATTTTGCCGGCACCTAGTTTAGCGTGAATGGAGCAATTAACTTTGCTATTTTATTTTGTACGCGTTATAGTTACATAATATCTTGAGGTCTATATGGACCTACCTAACTTGAGCCCTGACTTCTAGCCGAAAGGGGTGAAGTTCCGGCGGTTCATGGGCCGCCTGTCACGTGATCCCTCGGGCCGCAACGCGTCGGCGATCACACGTGTGTTAGATTAAGTTATAAATAAAGTGTTTTTATGTGTATGTTCGTTTCTAAGGTATTTATGTTGATATGGGCTTACTGTTTAGGTTTAGTGCATTTCTCATTAAGCCTGAAATAAAGATTTTGAATTTGAATTTGAATTTATATGAATAACCGTTGTTTATTTTGTGACATCTCTGCTTGAATCTATGTATACATAAATAGGTGGCATCAGAGCATTTAAAACTATATAATTTACAAATGAAGAGCTATTTTGGCAAGGCTTCCTGCTTGTATGCTACCATCATATCTCCCAGCACTGCGCCCAACACACGCTCTAACTTTAACGATTTATTTATTTATTTATTTAATGCCCGGGATACACGAGGTTAGTATTACAAGCTAGGCTAGCAAGCTAGATATCCAATATACTATCCTGTCTTGCTGTCCTGGTTTTACAAAAGATAGATTGGATTACATGATGTTTGATCGTTTGAAGCCACTATCATTGCAGTGAGTAAGGGGCAAGCCAGATAGAAACGGCGCCCGTGGCACGCTCACGACGGGACGGTATGCCCGCGGCGCGCCCGCGTCGTAACCGTGGCGTGCCGTCTCGACGCCTTTCCAATGTTATTTCATACAAAATGTAGGAGAAACGTGGGGCAAAACAGATAGAAGAAGTGTGCTGATGGCGTGCCACAGGCGCCCGTTCCCGCGGCGTTTCTATCTGGCTTGCGCCTAATTCAAAATCTTTATTTTAGGCTTATTGAGAAATGCACCAAACCTAAACAATAAGCACATATCAACATAACTATCAGAACCTAACATACATATAAAAACACTTAATTTATAATTTAATCTAACTGTGTGATTGCCGACGCGTCGCGGCCCGAGGGATCACGTGACCGGCGGCCCTTGAACCGCTGGAACTTCACCCTTTCGGCCAGAAGCCAGGGCTCAAGTACGTCTTCACACTTTCCGTAGGGACCCTCACAATAAATGAGCTAAAGCAATCATTAAGACGACACCTAAGGTGACACGCCACTAGCTGATCGTATACTAGCTTCGACGGCCACGCAAGTTAGCACACAAGCACGGATAGTAAAATTAGTGGACGTTATATTAAAAAATATAACCCCATCCTATTAAACTATTCTAGCTTGAGACGCTAGCTTACTAACTTTCTCACTAGCTTACTAGCCTAGAAATGAAGCTAGTTTCTGTATATCAGAAACCAGAACCAGAACCAGTTTGCTTGTTAGCTTGAATTACTAGCCTTGTGTATCCCGGGCATAATCCGCATAATGTATGGGATGATAGCTGCGCTGTGCACGTAGCTCAACCCTTACTCGCTACATTTATTTTATAACCTATCTACTGTCCATCTACGGTTCGCCCTAGTCTCATAAGCCCTGTAGGAATGAAGATGGACTACTTAGTGATATCGTGACCTTCGAGGGCTAACAGTAGGTTATTAATGTAGCGAGTACGGGTTAGCGTTTATTCACCGCGCGAATATGCACTAATTGACAATTAACATGCCATTTGTAGCATGCTAATAGCAGGTTGATCCCCCGGTAATGCGAATTCAGAACAATCAATACTTAATTTGCGTATTTGGGTCATTAAGCAATCAGGATAATTCAATCTAGATTTAATTAGTAGTTCTGCGAGCAGTAGACCTCGCGAGCACAAACTTTTATAAAGCTATGCATTTTATCGATCCATATTTTTTTTTTATTTTTTTTATAAACATTGTTAGACCTTTGTTTGAGCACGATCTCACCTGTTGGTAAGTGACGATGTGGCCGAAGATGAAGCACAAAGGTCTAGAAGGCACCTATTCACTCTAGACTTGAAGAGACCCAGATTATAGTTTTCAGGAAAAACGATATTAAAACGAAGAGGCAATTTTATTTATAAAAACTTTGGTACTCAGAAAAACATCGAATGCAGAATCAACTTATTGTTTTCAAAATCGAGCCTGTAGGTAACTCCTAACATCACTTTTAGATAACTCTCACGGTTTCAGACTTCACCTAAGTGATGCCTTAACGGTTAAGGCTTAACCAGTTCGGCCATAGAACGAGCTATGAATGACGCTGGAAAGGCTGGTTAAGGCATCGCCGATTCCAGGCGAAGATGCGGATTTGAGACCCGCTGGAACGGAATTTTTAGGTAACATTTACATTTAATGTTATCCTTAAAGTCTGGTTTACACTTGAAAAATAATAAAATACAGCTAAGTGGTCCTGAAAAAAAAAACATCTTGTATTTCTAAACAACCTCTTGACCAATTTTGATCATATTCGAAATCCTTCTTTAGAATTGACTACCAAATGTTTCTGCCAAATATTCTCATAATCAGAAAAAAAAAGAAAATAGTGTAAAAGGTAAATGACGCAGCAGAAAACTTCCCCCTTTTTGGGGAAAATACCCCTCCAATCAAAATCACTGGCGTCAAAAAAAATAAGAAATTTTGGAACCCGTATACCAAGTTTTGTCCAGATCGGCTGTTAAATACGACCTGTAGTGGAGTACCAACTAACTGACAGAGGAAAGCAAGCTGAGACGCTTTGCTCGCTCGGTCAATAAACTTATTCACATTTTAACACGCTTTTATTAGCTTGGGTTGTATCTATGTATGTATGTATGTATGTATGTAACTGAATCTTTGAGCATAATTTTCACCAATTTTCCAACCACGCTTTTTTTTTTTAAATTGATTGATTGTTCGATCTTCTACTACTGTGATATAAACTCTTTGAAATTGAAAATAATTTTTTTATTTTTTAGTTCGGTTTGCCATAAAAGCGTGTTTTTTTATTTTTTTAAAAATATTATTTAAATAAGTAGGTCAAAGTCAAAGTTAAAGTTAATAGTATTTTATTCATTGAAATAACAAGGCTCATTTTGAATCTACTTAAAAGCTAAATTTACTCTGGCATCTATACTTTCAATGCATTTAATTTATCTATAGACCCGATAGTCCGTATTTTATATGAATACGCGGTCGCCCGCAGTTTTATCCACTTTATTCTCCTGAGGGAACTAAGGTTAGGGATAAAAAGTATCCTTTGTTTTAGTTCAGGTTTTTATCTACCTGTGTAGCAAATTCCATAAAAACTGGCACACACAACGATTGGTACGCAAATAGCACTCCATATCTTGAAAACTACTGAACCGATTTTTATAGATCTTACACTGTCCCCTTAATTGAAAGAATACTTAATCCAACATTTTTTTTAATGCAATTTCACTTCTATTTTCTGGGAGAGTCAAACATAACTTACATACCTACACATTTTTAGCACACCTGTTTAGTAGCCCACATAGACTAATAACAATATTGTACAATTCCAACTATATAACATACATACGGGTCGAACTAGTAACCTCCTTTTTTTGAAATAGTTTAAGAAAAGGAATTTACCTGCCAAATTGCGGAGGGCTAGTACAGGTTTGTAATTTGCAACCACTCGGGAACAAAGAAAACCGAATTGCGAGTCGATGATAAGTGCCACTAGCGGACTTGTTGAGAAACTCATCCAAACCATACATAAAAACAAATATCGACTCGCAATTCGATAGTCGGGATACCTAAACTAAACTCAGACATAACATAACACCCAACTGTCACACACATAGTCCACACAATAATTCCCTGTGTCGTGAGTATCAGAAACTAATACGAGTACTATGGTACTATAAATTATTATTACTATTACTAATATTACTATAACTATTATTACTATAACTAGAATTATGACTAGCTGACATGAATTATTACTATGACTTTATTATAAATGGAACTAAGCAGGACTACTATACAAATAGTATAAAAACCAATTTAAATACCACAAAAGCAATGTGGAACGTAGTAAATAGAGAAAGAGGTAAACATAATACGCCTCGCCTAGATTTTACAGATGTAGTCATCAACTCTGATGGTAGCAAATTTGCGAGTAAGAAAATTCTGTTGGACACTATGAATTGTCGACTACTGAGTGCGGCCGCAGCGTGCGGGGCGCCGCGCGCCGACACCGCCGCCGTGCGTCACGCGCTTGCCATGGCGCGCGCTCCCGCGGACCGCTCGTTAAGGCTCCGACAGTTCACATTAGAGGAGGTATATGTTATAGTGACAAAGCGGATACCCCCAAAGATATCTAAGGACGTCTACGGCTTGTCGATGAAACTGCTGCGTCCTGCGGTACTCGTTCTTGCCCCCATACTAGCCCACGCGTACAATAGCTGTATCCGGGAAGGTACTTACCCGACCCCATTAAAGCAGAGCAAAGTATCCCCTTTGTTCAAAGGCAAAGGCAAGCGAAGTGAGATGGATAACTATCGGCCTGTGTCAATAATCCCAGCACTAGCAAAAATATTCGAAAATGGCATATGTTCTCGACTCACAGCATTCTTATCGTCAACCAACGCACTCACTGACCGACAGCATGCGTACCGCGAGGGCCGTTCCACCACATCGATGACACGCGAAGTAGTCAGGCTTGTGGTAGCTGCTCGCGAACGGAGGCAACACGTCGCAGTGATATGCTGCGACTTATCAAAAGCCTTTGACGTCGCCGACCATAACATACTGGCAGTTAAACTGCAACACTATGGAATCGATGGCCCAGCGTACGCTCTGCTGACGGACCTCATGCGGAACCGGACTCAGGTCGTACTGGGCGACGGTATCACATCCGACCCATTGCAGTCGCAGTCGTTTACGCTGCTATTAAACGACCTACCAGAATCAGTCTCCACAGCCGAGATCCTCATGTACGCTGACGATGTGGCCGCTATAGTCACCGCACCATCCCTTGACGCTCTTGAAAACCGCCTGAATCATGCGGCGTCTCAGCTATCGGAGTGGTTTAGAATAAATGGCCTCGCCCTAAACTTAAACAAAACTAATTTTATTCATTTTCGCCTCAAAGATTGTGCGGTGCGACCTCTGTCTGTTACCGTGGATGGCAAAGTTATCGGTCAGGTCGAGAACACCGCCTTCCTCGGCTTCCAGATCGACAGAGGACAGCAATGGGCTAAACATATTGATGTGCTCTGCGGAAGGCTAGGGAGTGCGTGCTACGCACTAAGCCGGGTGGGACGAGTAGTATCCGTTGACGTGGTCCGTGCTTGTTACTTCGCCACGGTGCACTCGCTACTGCAGTACGGCACCGAGCTGTGGTCGCGCGCTGCCGATTGGGAGCGTGCGTTCCGGATGCAGAAAAGGGCCGTACGGGCGATTGTGCGGATACGAAGTGACGAAACAGTGAGACCGCATTTCAAAGAATTAGGTATTCTTACACTGCCCTGTATTGCCATCTCACAAGTGGCACTATATGTGAGGAAAAACCTAAGTTCTTACGCGACTCACGGGGATTTCGCTCATCAGACACGTAACCAGCACAAACTCGTGTCGTTGCCGCGGACTCTCGTGAAGTCATCGAGATTAACTCATATTATGGGCCCAGCAGTGTACAATAAGCTGCCAGAGTCCATAAAAGATGCACCAAACTGTACCGTGTTCAAAACCAGACTAAATCGCTGGCTTATCGACAACACTTTTTACAGATATGATGACTTCATACAGTCGTAAAATAATGTATTTCAATTTGTGATTAGTATTAATGGTATTTCTATTTTTACCTACTTTTTGCTGTAGGTATGTTTGTACTTATGTAGGTGCCTATTTACCTATAAATGTTATTATCGACTTTTTATTGTTTTACACTATATTTTTGACGTATAATGATAATTTATCAATAAATGACTATAAATGACTATAAATGACTATAACACCCAGACTCGGAACAAGTATTTGCATATCATGCAAACATTTGTCCCGCAGCGGGAATCGAACCCGCAACCTTTCGCATCTCAGCCGGCTACTCGCCCGAAGCTACAGAGGTCGTCAAGACAAACCTGTACTAGGCCTTCAGCTCTCTAGAACATTGATAGTCAGTCAGTCAGTCAGTCAGTCAGTCAGTCAATCACGCAACGAATTGAAAGCTGTGTGGTCCTGGAATTGCCTATTCATTCAGCAGTGTACAATTAAACAAACAGATACTTACCTTCCAAAAATAGGGCACTGCACCAACACCTCGTTAAGTGGCGGTTCATTATTCACATGTGGCGACAGGCGTTAAACAATGCAACCATTGTTTAGTTTGAATTGTTCGCGACAGGGCACATACTTGGTTAAAGGCACAGGTTCTGTTGAATCATTAAACATACGGTTGTGGGGACCTACTTGCCTATTCCACACGCTTTGATGATGACCTATTTTTACCCCCGACGACGGAACGGAAAAGGGTTACCTATGCGTTTAGGGTGAAAGGTTGATTGTGTCAGCAATCGAATGTTCCCATTTACCTTCAAAACGGTTTTTTTATAAGAAAGATCGCCCGCGACTTCACTTGCAGTTTACCAGAATAAAAAGTAGCCTATAGCTCAATCCAGGTCATAATCTACCCGTGGTCCAAATTTCATCCAACTCGGTCTAGCAGTTTCGGCATGATTGAGTAACAAACATTTTATTATTTATTTGTTATTTTTATACTACTTGGATGACGGAACAAGCAAGAGGCCCACCTGATGTCAAGCGGTAACCTCTGCCTATGAACAGTGCATTACCACATAGGTCACGTCCACCTAGAACGCACCCTATGTGGCATTGCACTACGCCCGGCACCCTGAGACATAAATATGAAAAGTCTCATGTGCCTGTAATTTCACCGCCACCCTTACCCTTCAAACCGGAACACAGCAATGCGAGCACTACTGCTTTGCGGCAGAAATAGGTATGGTGGTAGAACTTCCCCGGACGAACTCTTTCACAAAAAAGCTCTACTACTATTAAAAAACGTGGTGTTATAGTCGTTTTTTTTTCTAAAATGATACCATGGCACAATAATATTCATTCTATACAGGCTAGGCAAGCACTACTGCTTTGCGGCAGAAATAGGTATGGTGGTAGACATCCAGGTATCCAAACAGCGTAACTTTGACATTAGTTTGATGCTGTTTGGTGTTTGGTGGAAATTGGTGCAGCCGTTTCCTGGATCATCAGCTTTTAAAAATGCACCACGCATGTGAAGCTGCGGGGTAAAGGCTAGTTTGTCATATAAGTAACTTTCATCTATCTCCAGGATCATGCTTTGCTGAAGATTTGATAATAATCTGCCCTTGTACAGTTATTTTTAATTTCAGATTTTTTACAACGTTGGCAATTCTAGACTTGTGACATTGAGGAGATAGGAAAAAAATGCAATAGAGTAAATCAACATATTGTTATAACCAAGTCTTTGTTATTGATGGCCTAGAAATACTAGCTACCAGTTATCGCGATTTTTGAAGAGAGCTGAGTCGGTGCCGGTACCATTACCAAGGTCAGTTGTTAAATCTAGGACAGATCTTAACGAGTTACACAACTCAGAAGTTGAGAACTTTAACGGAAACTTGGAGGGAAATAATATTTTATCAGTTTTTACCCAGTTTAGTTCTTCAGACTTTATCAAACCCAACTTCTTCCTGCCATAATTATAAGCATAATACAGGCGGCATTCCTCCCTGTGCCCTTCTCTCAGCTACGCACATGGATGCGGCTCCACACTATTAACCAACACAATGAACGCTGGGCACGGATTACGGACTGTAGACAGTCAACAGCCCTACCGGCTGCCTTACCACAACTGACACGTCACCTGCTCAACCTTCGCACCATCGTGGCGACACTCACAGGACACTGTCTCCTGAACAAACACCCCTTCAACATTGGAGCCACAGACATTGGAGCCCACTCTGCAGAGGGTGCCTGACCGATGAAGAATCGGCTGCCTACGTAGTCCTGGCATGTGTGGGAGTAGAAGCTCAACGTAAACAAATCCTCAACAACCCAAGGTCACTCCGCCAAGCCTGCGAAGTCCCCAGGAAACTTCTGTGCTTCTGGACGGAGTTAGGCTGGGTAACTACCTAGTCAGACAACTCTCACGCATAATGGACTGCCCATAGAGTTCGAATGCGGAAAAGGGATTTCTTTAACATTAACATTCACATTAACAGGCGGCAAACCTAATTGTTTACCCCTGCAACATCCCGGGTGCCAAATATTTTTTATCTCATTGGGGACGTTGGACCGTCCTGTGCGTCCCCAACAGCAACTCCAATTGAAAGCCCCAACCCACGAATACGCATGGTTACTCAAATTCTTTCTCCATTACCGCAATTCGGCTATGGAGTAGTATCCAACACCATATTCGAGATAAATAAATAAATAAAAATAAATAATGCTGGACAGTTCACACAACATTATCTAGCCCCAAGCTAAGCAGAGCTTGTGTTATGGGTACTAGATAACTGATATACTTAATACAATATATTACATAGATAGATATTTTTTATTATACATAGAAAATACCCAGAACACCCTGAACAAATATCTGCGATTGCACAAATATTTGTTCCGAGGCGGGAATCGAACCCGCAACCTCCTGCGTCGCAGCCCAAGCTTCGCCCGCCGCGCCACAGAGGTCGTCGAAGGAGACACGACGAGGCATAAACCGACTCGACGCGGGTATGAGATCGAACAGTTCGTCAGAGCATTCCCTAAAGACTGATCCATGATGATGAAGATGAAATAACCTTATAACTATTACATTATTGACGACCTATGTGGCGCGGCGGGCGAAGGTTCACCTGCGACGCAGGAGGTTGCGGGTTCGATTCCCACCTCGGAACAAATATTTGTACAATCTACAGATATTTGTTCAGCGTGTTCTGGGTATTTTCTTTTTAAAAAACTATGTGATGTATTGTGTTGAGTATATACGTTATCTAGTACCCATAACACAAGTCAAGCTCTGCTTAGCTTGGGGCTAGATAATGTTCTGTGAACTGTCCAACATTATTTATTTATTGTATTTTGTTAACTTACCTGTTCCACGGAGCCATACTGCCGTCTTGAGAACACTCCTCGTCTCGATATTAGCTCACTGGCCGAGGAGCTGCAACAAAAAGAAATAACAATTAACATAACATAGCACCCAACAGTCACATACATAGTCCTGAGCCCACTCTAGGGTCCCCTGTGTCCTTGTTACCAGGGACTACGAAAACCAAGATACCACAACACCCAGAACCAGAATAAACATTTGCAGATCATATCAATTTATCCCGCAGCGGGTATCGAAACCGCAACCTCTCTCATTTTAGCCGGTTACTCGCCCGACGCGCTACAAAGGTCGTCAAGATTAGTTAAGTGACGGAGTCAGATATTTCTGCAGCCTAAATTCATTACATACAGCATCCTCTTACATCCACATTAGTAAATGGACCTAACAAACTTACCGACGGCGAAGTTTTTTTTATGGTCCTAGTTAAGATAACAATATATCGGCGACTATCCCTCTACAAATTAAAAAATTCCGAAGTTTTGGTCTAAGTATTTGAAAAATAAAGCCTATGTGATTTAGCAGTTGCATGATTTTGAGATACAGTGCTCCGTGTTTCGAGATTCCTTAGCTCTAAATAGCGTAGCAAAGAAACCCTAAAAAGTTATGAAAAAATTATTGTTCTCTAGGCACTTATAATAAGCTATTACTCATTTAACTATGAAAATCAAAGCAATGTCGTGCGTTAGGTTTCCAAGGAAACATTTCTTAGAAGAAGTAGACTAAATGAAGACTGGCAGCGTTGAAATTCGGATAGAATCACAAGGCACTTATCCTTCATTATTCTCGACTGAACCTAAGTAGGGAACATCGCAGGAGAAAGCGTTTCGCTATTTATCTACGAAATACATTCAGTGGTATAAGCATAGATTTATAAACCAAGATGTGATCGATCTACAAAATTTGCATTTTGTCATAACACCAAACACCACCGATCGCGTGCGAACTAAGTCATAGACTGGTTGTCGTTGGAGGGTCGCATCCGATTTTGGCACCAAAAAATTGGTAGTCATTTTATCGCGTCATTCGTCCTGTCCTTACACTAGTAAAAATGTGTTTTTTTTACTATGATAGACCCTCGATTGACTGCGATCTTACCTGTTTGTAAGTGACGATGCGGCCAACGTTGGAGCACGAAGGTCTAGAAAGCACCTATTCACTCTTGCCTTAAAGATACCCATATGTACTCATATTTATTCTGTGCCCATATTATAGTTTTCAGGAAAGACACACGACGGCAACTTGATCCATTCCTTAGCTGTTTGCATTACAAAGGTGGAACCGAAACGCTTAGTGCGAATTGCGGGTATATACTGATGAGGTAAGGATGGTAGTGAGCCGTGCGCCTGTTTGTCGTATTAGATGAAAAGGAGATGGTGGCATCAGATCATGTGTATCATGTATATGGGTATATGGAAAAAAGATCTAATAAAAAAAAAATATGTTTTAATTTATTTGAAATCTTTAAATTAATTTTAAATTATTGTTATTGTACGCTATAAACCTGTGTAGATTTACCTAGCTATATACTCACCTTGAGCTCAGAATATATACAGTACTTAAGCCGTGTGTAAACTGCGATGAAGCACATACATAACTAGCGCCACTGCTTATTATTATCAACAAACAAGATTTTAGCTATTATGTTAAGAACGTGTTACAATTTGATATAGGTGGTACTCAACCAAAACAAGTACCTTATTGAAGGTGAATCTTAAACCACTTGTCTCTTGCTCTGTACTTGTAGTAGGTACCTACTTAATAGGTACATAAACCCATAAGTCCTTGTTCACACTCGTTGAGTAGATAAGTAGCTATGAGAGGCAAGAATTCCCGTTTCTCAACTCGGCAAAGAAGACAAGTGTTTGCTGCATCGAGTGGGCTATATTTAAATTTATTCCAATGGTGCTAGTTACTTGACTGAGTTATAAGCTACTAGCTTATCCACTCGGCCAGTTTCAACCGAACTTTAGTGGTTTTAGTTACGTAGGCATCAAGGGCGAACGGTCCGAAGTGTTTGTAGCCAGCAGGGCGAGCTTCCAGCTCCCAATTAGTTGCAGTGCTTTGGGGGTGGTTGTGTCTAACATGAACCTACTATCTTATCCCACAACTATAGGTATAGAATTGAATTTCCATGGCTTGGTAATTTTTTCTAAAAGTATAGGTCAAAAGCCTAACCTACCTTCCTAAGAAGGTAGGTTAGCTCGGTACATATAATTTTAGAAAAAATACCAAGCCACAATTAACAATTTCAGCAATTAGCTGCTGAGCTTGCTTAGTATTTTTTTTTAAAAATTCAGTCAGCGGTCGCCCACGTTTTCACTGGCGTTGTTCCCTTATTGGGATTTTTTTGAAACAGAAGGTAGCCTATGACCTTCATCAGGATACAATCTACATGTAGTAAGTTTTCTATCGTAGTAGTTTAGATATGAGGAAGAAGTAGAAGTAGTTTACATCTAATTTTTACGGAAATCTGTTTTGCGGTTTAGGCGGGAAAAAGTAACAGATACTCGTAGTAACACATAATTATTTTTGCATTATTAATATTACTATGGATTAAATATTAGGCCATACCACAATAAGCTCACAGAACTCGCTACGGAAAAAAAGTTCTCAAGAGGCGCCCATGAACAGACGACGCGACCCAGTGTAGGACGATGGATCGACGAATGATGTGGTTTTAAAAGCCGCAGGAAGTCGTGAATGGAGACAGCTCAATAACGTTCATCATGGCCTTCTATAAGAGGCCTACGTCCAGAAGTGGACGTCTATCGTTTGATTATGATGATGGCAATCAATGTTCTTTGCATAGAAATATTGAATAACCGGTAAAACCTTTTAAAAAAGCCTATAAAAGTATACTTGGTTGAAGAAATACAAAGCAAACTGAGGAAATAAGAGCTTATTACCATTATCATCGTCTCGTGTTTTTATATGCGAGCAAAACTTTTTCTTTTCATTTTTATCAAGATTTCTTGTGAATCAGATTTGTGAACTCGAATTACTTTCCTCATCCTGGAAGCCATTTACGGTAAATAAGATAAAACCGTAGGTTGGGTATTTAAGAAACAAGTACTTTGATAAAATAAAATAAAAACAACGTTCTTTTATATTCTATCTGATATTCTATTCTGTTTTCTTTGTATACCTAGGTACCATCTGAATTAGTACAAGTAGGTACCTACACCTACTTACCTATCTAAATTTTTGCATGATCATCCTTCATACCTACCATATTAATAAAAATAAAATAAATAAATAATGCTGCACATTTCCCACAACATTATCTAGCCCCAAGCTAAGCAGAGCTATTTAGTCTCAATTTACATTCTAGACTCCTGGAAGAGACTAACCACCCTCAAGTGTTCTGGATACAAATAAATGTTTTGTTTTTCTGTTACGGTTCGACAAACTGACATACCTACGGCCCGCCGGTATCCGGTAACCGTCACCTATTGACATTTGTAAACACCAGGGGCATGGCCAATGCGTTGCCTGCCCTGAAGGACTCTGAAATTACAATGAATTACTGTGAAATTACAGGCACATGAGACTTTTCATCTTTATGTCTCAGGGTGGCGAGCGCAGTGCAATGCATGCACACGGGGTATGTCCTAGGTGGATGTAACCTATGAGGCATTGTTAGAGGCAAAGATTACAGCTTAAGATCAAGGCGGCCATCTTCAAGTTCCGGCATTCAGGTATTAAAAAAAAAACCTCTTCTATTTTTATCCGGCTCATTTAAAGGTTTGCGGATTTATCTTGGAATGGAGCTCATTCCACAACTTGCACGTATAGGGGAGACAAGTAATTAATTTTGTAAAAATTAAAAAAAACTCCAACGCAATGAAACGGCTGAACCGATTATGATCATACATAGCTAAGAACACTCCCGACAAAAACACCTTTCAAACAAAACAAAAAAACTAAATTGGTTCATCCGTTCGGGAGCTACGATGGGACAGACAGACACACACACACACACAGATACGTCAAACTTATAACACCCCTTCGTTTTTACGTCGGGGTTTAAAAATATATCGTAAAGTGAGTTAGACTAGTACTATTATTTATTCTGTGGTTGTACAAAATACCCACGTGTCGATTATCTGTGGATGAGCTCCCTAACGGTGTCGAGTGGTGTGATGGTAGAACCTGGATGCGGGTATGAGATTGAACAGTTTCTCAGAGGACTCCCCATTATAGTCGATAGAACTCCCTGAGCGAGCCGATGATGTCTCGGCGCAGGCTCAGCGGTTCTAGTTTACTGGAGAGCTTAGGGTCGTTGACGGCTCTTCTCTGCCGGAGTCAAAGCGAAGCAGCTGGTACTAGGGGGCTAACATTTTATAAACCTGCTCTGCATACCTCAAGCTGCTTTCTGACCTGACGCAGGATGACTAAGAAAGAACCGCTGACATGAAGAAGTAGTATTAGTAGCTATAGCTATGCGGTACATTTGGCGCGTAGATTGAATGCTAAAGTATTCACATTGAAAGCTCCTAATGTAATGAGAAAACTTTTGATTTGCCCCTTAATCCTTTTAAACCGTTGCATCGTTACAATAGTTTAGATTGTACCACAGATAAAATAATACTATACTAGTAAAGTTAATCTACTTTGAGAAAGCAATAAAACTTTCAACCAAAGATAATTTTAACAGTACCTTACCTAATGCCTATTTACTTATATACCCAACTACTTATATAATTGGTAGGGATATTGTAAAATTCGTGTTATTATATTACCTAATTATAATTATATTATATTATTACAAGATTAGATTGTCAATCTGACAATATCACAGACCAATTGACTATTTTCACTAGTCAATTATTGCTGTTTTCTCGTGGCAGTAGTTCCCTCTAAAAATGTCAGGGGGCTTAGTAGGTACGAGAATTTGATAGTAAACTATATGAAGTTTCGTTTCCTTCCATACATTCGCTTCCAGCGAAAACGAGGATAAAACTAAGGTCGATGTCAGTAAACGATGTATTGAAGGAAACGAAACTTCATATAGTTTCGAATACTATCAAACTGTCGTTTTAAGCCCCCGTCTCGGCGTCAGCCAGTCGGTCAGTCACACATCGATTTTATAGATAATGTATAAATATAAATTTTATAAATTTTATAAATATAGGTATAATGATTTATTAGTTTTTTTACATAACATTATCTAGACATTATCACAAGCAGAGCTTGTGTTATGGGTACTAGATAACTGATATACTTAATACGTGTTTTTGAATATATAGAAAATACCCAGAACACTCTGAACAAATTTCTGCAAATCGTACAAATATTTGTACTCCTCGTAGTACAAATATTTGTACGATTTGCTGTAAAGATAACCTGGCTGGTAAGCTTATCAGAAAATCCTTTTATCAATAATTGAATCAGGGGTTTCCACCAGTAAGGCTTATCTACACGACTTTTAATAGCGATGCAGTTGCAATAAAACTGCGATGCCATCTAATATATTTTTATTTCATTTCGTTCATAAAAATACAGTTACCTACTATCACTAATCGATGCTAAAAGTCGTCGTGTGTAAACCCTCTAATTATGTTTCTTATACTGTCACACAGAGAGTTATCTACATTATTTTGTTAAATATATTAATTTTACAAAATAATGTAGGTATCGTGAAACTCAAAACCGCTGACTAAAACCTCAATTTAACTCATCCCATAGGAAACTTTGGTGCAAAAATATTTTGGTGAAAAAACGACGAACTACGTAATTAAATTAAATTAACCGAAGCCAACGAAAAATTCTGCTTTGTATAAATTAAATTTTTGCGGTCGCCTTTCATTGAAAATCCACTCAACTTGTATATGGCTGCTGTTTCTTTTGCTCGTGCGTAGCCGTGTATGTCAAAATTCATTATTTTTGGCGCTTCCCTTTCATTGAAAAACAACTTTTTTTTTTTCTTTTTTTTTTCTGCTTGGATGGCGTAGCAATCTTATGCCCCACCTCATGTTAAGCGATAACCTCTTTCTTTAACAATGCATTACCTCATAGGTCACGTCCACCTAGGACGCGTCCTATATGACATTGCATTGCTCCCGCCACTCTGAGACATAAAGATGAAAGTCTCATGTGCCTGTAATTTCACCGGAACACAGCAATGGAAGCACTACTGCTTTGCAGATGAAATAGGTACGGAGGTAGTACTTCCCCGGAAGAAATAAAGCTCTACTACTATTAAACCTGTTGATCTTGTTGTTTTTTTAGTCATGCGTAGCTTCTAAAAGAAATAAAATCCGCAAAGAACGTATCATTTGAATATAGCCGGTGTGTGTTCGGCCCAAGAATAGACCCCTCCATCTCCTCACGTGGATGTCGTAAATGCCGTCTAAGGGATTTGCCGGACTTGTTTGTAAGATTCGTTTGTGTAAGATTTCTCCTTTCTGCTAGCTTATTATGGAACGTGTGAAACTGGAAGAAAGCGTTAGCAGAGTCAGTCGTGGGAAGCAATGGCAGCGATGAGCTCACCACTTGTCACGGCTATTTCCCGCGATGGTGCAACCCACAGTGAAAAGAGGCCTATTTCAGGCTCTGCCAACCCTTTCGTGGAAAAATGCGTTTGTCTATGTATGTATGTATGTATTGCTGGGTAGTTTATAGTTAGGGGCTGTATAGTTTGACTACGATAGGCACCGAACAGCAGAACGACGAAACTTTCCCGGTTGTTATTTTTGAAAAGTGAGGCCCCATGGGTCTTGTTATGAAATGTTTGCTCATAGCAAAGTTTACGACCTACAAGGGGATTGGATGAAACTATTTTTGAAATGGTAACGCATGATTAAATCAACAAATAGAGAGCGTCATTCCTCAGTATAAATAAATAAATAAATAAATAATGCTGGACAGTTCACACAACATTATCTAGCCCCAAGCTAAGCCAGAGCTTGTGTTATGGGTACTAGATAACTGATATACTTAATATAATACATTACATAGATAGATATTTTTATTATGCATAGAAAACACCCAGAACACCCTGAACAAATATCTGCAGAACGCACAAATTATTTGTTCCGAGGCGGGAATCGAACCCGCAACCTCCTGCGTCGCAGGCGAACCATCGTCATCGTCGTATTAAGGTGGAGTATGCCGCAAATAGAGTCCGCGCGACGACTGAAGTCCGACGGCCTTTTGAGGAACTAACGGATAACAGAGGTAGATTTTCGCTTTTGCACTTTAGCGCATAGAAACTATATAGCGCTCCAGTCACCGGACTTCAGTCGTGGCGCGGTCTCTAGATTTGATTTTTAACAGACAGTATTCAAATCAAAAATATGCATGGATACTACTTTATAATTCCGAGGGATCATTCTTCTTCTGAGCGAGGGATCACTGTACCAGAAACACGATAGGCCGATAAAAAATAACAAAGTTATAATACGTTTATTTTTTGTCTAGACTCGATTGTTTATTAAAATGGTGCATATTATTGGGTAAAAATAAAAGAAATACTACAAACCCGAGAGTTTACTGTAGGGGTTTTGTAAAATTATCTATATTTTATGAGATTTTCAATAAAAACCGCTTTTTCGAGCGGCGCCAGGCATGTTTTTGTATGAAGATTTCTGCCTGGGGTTGGCACAGTCTCTGCAATCCATTTTAAAGATACAATGATATATCTATTTGCGTCTTTATGTCCACTTCTTTGCTCTAGACATGATATTAACAAACCACTATAAGCTAGTGGACTGCAGGAAGCATTATTTTTCTCCAAATTTCAGTTTTCGACATCTTCATACTTTACATTATTATTATTTTTCTATTACCCGTTTCAATGGTTACGTAGACGGGCGAAGGGTTCCGTACTACCTTGCATTTTTGTTAAAACTCAATGAGAGAGCTTTCATTGAGCTCTTTGTCTCAGCTACTTCGTTCGTGATATTTCCAATAATTTGAAGTGCCAGGTTCCCGCTGACCTCTAGATAGGGAACCGGGGAGGGTGCCATTGAAATATCGCTTACTTCGCGCGCGGGGCCAGATGCCACTCGACACCACCTTCTAAAGTCACCCACTTGATGCCCATCTTGTTAGGGCTAATAAGATTTTCACCGCAAAATTCGTCAGCCAAATCAATATGGCTTACGTAGGTTTGGGAAAAACCTTGGTTCCTTGAAAAGAGGAAACGTCAGGGTCTGTGCTATTCGGTCCCTCTAAGGTACATTGAATAAACTTAACATAATTCGGCAGCGTGGAAGCCTGGTGCATAAAAAAGAGGCCAAGTGTGTGTCAGACCACACGCCCGAAATTACTATTTGCCGTTGTTTTAAAGCCTACTTGGCTGTGGCAGTTTTCCTTTTAACTTCGTTTTATATATGTATTACTATAGTGTTTTTTTACATATCCAAAAATATCCGTTTGGCTCAGGGGCACTCTTTTGTTAACTGAAACAAAATCTTACAATTAAAAATAAAATTTGCATACTTGCTCAATATTTTACAAACAGATTCCTGAATCTTTATGAAATTATAATTTTATCTCTGTCAGCTTTTATCATTTTTATCATTGTTACTCTGTCAGCGACCCATGCCAAATTACAGCTTAAGATTCTCGCCGTGGACAGACAGACAGATAGATAGACGGACGGACGGAGATGGAAAAACTATAAGGGTTCCTTGTCTTGTTGAACCCTAAAAAAGGACATAATAAAATCTGAAAGCTATCAAAACTATAATTCCATTTCTATTATTTCGTTTATTCTGTTCCACGCTTTAGTACATCGTTACCTGTCGGAAAAATGGAACTAGGAACGGTAAATCGTTTATATCGCTTCATAAATCCTGGTTTCGTTTATACAAAGTCCTCTAACATTAGGAGCGAGCGGTCCCTTTGTTTCAATAACAATACAGATTTTGAGAATGGTTGAGCTGAGAAGCCTCATCTAATGGCATATTTGTTGGGATTTATCCCAGAAGGATAGTTAGGGTAGATATGTGGGAATAAAGTAGTTACTGCAAAAAAAAAAATTGTATTTTTTTTTGTTTATGAAATAAATAGGCAAACTAGCATACGGCCCACCCGATGTGAAGTGGTCACCGTCGCTTATAGACACCGGCAACACCCAAGGTATTGTCGATGCGCTGCCTACCCTGAAGGAATTTATGAACATTTTTCTTGAAGCGACACATGTCGTAACCAAGCGGGAAAACCTCAGATGGAAGCTCATTCCATAGTTTGTAGGTATGGGGAAGAAATGATCTCGAGAAACGAGTCGTTCGAGAAACCCAGGGATCTATGATGTGCGGATGAGCGTTGAAATATTTACCAAAGACACCTTTATCGTGAACTTATATATTGGTAGATTCACGGGGTAGGATTACTGATGATTGTTGTGACTCCTTGGTTGTCTTGACACCAACACGTGACGTAGGAAACTTATAATAAAATATCACTCTACCTACGTGTTATATTTATCAAACACAACAAAATATCACAGTGCTGACCTATCTCAACGTAAAATTCATGATTTTAATCGGCGGTATTGTTGTAGTATGTAACTGGGGTATAAGTAACTACGTATATCCAAGTCCCCAACCGTACAATGACATATAATGGAGTTTTCTTGCATCCCGGAGCGACGACACGCCTCTGAGCGAACAAAGATGTTAAATATAACATTCTTGCTTCCACTTAAATGCGATATTATATTTGAAGTAAGTATTCATAACAAGGAGAGGAAAACTTCTTCAAAGATGGTTGAAGATATTAATTTATTGGAGGTAAGAAATCTGAAACATTTTGAATAACAAACTTCGTACTTTAAACTTTTTGCTTGTAACATATTTTTATGAGACTACGAAACTAAAGCCATAACTAAACCCAAAACTAAATCCAAAACTAAAGCCATAGCAATACAGTTTTTACCATCTGGGCAACCCCAGGAAGGTAAACACTAAACGTGAGAGCTCTGTGAATTGTATACCAAAATTAATTATTAATATATTTATATATGCTGCCGATGGATGTAATTTTTGGTGCAATTTTTTCAGCAACCCAAAAACCCGTGGTTATTTACGGCTCCTCCGCGGTTTTTGTATGAACTCAAGATTTGGCAGGGCAACGTCTATCGGATCAACGGTTGAGAGGGTATTGATGATATTTGGATGGATGCTGGAGGGGTGGGGGGGAGGCAGGGGGTGGCAAGGGAAGGAAGGGGACTGCTTTTTATTACGACATCACGCGTGCGAAGCCGCGAGCAAAAGGCTAGTCCATACGTAAATATGAAATACTTCGGTATTTTTCCCGTGAAAAAATATCTCAGCCTTCTAATTGTAGATTCATGCGGAAAAAGACGTGAGTATATACATCCATATAATGAAGTAGGTATATATGGTGCGCTGGTTCATTTGCCCTCTTGTACATTAAATTCGTCTGATGAATATTGAATAGGTACGTGTCTCAGCATGTGATTAATCTGAAGTGCATTCTGCTGGCCATTTCACATCCGTTTGGCATGCATGAAACACACTGGCGTGGTGTAGTGACCAGATTTTAAATTATCTTAGGGCTTTTTCAGACGCAGCCACATAAATAGTAACCCCCGGAGTATTATTTTATCTGTGCCCCCGGTTACGTTTGCACCATTGATTTGCCCCATTAATGGTGCAGACGTAACTGGTTAGTTATGTTTGCACCATTCAAATTGATACAACTTACTAACCTTGCTTTCCTCGCATAGAAAAACTGGTAAATAACAAAAAAACATATTTCTGTGCTGCTAAATCCACCATGCTGGTTTGCATAGTACCTATCAGGAACCTATATGTAAATTAGTATGCTTTCGGGGTATATACGTTTCAAATAGTATTTCAGGGCTTTTTGTTCGCTATGACCATAGGAGGTTACTTTCCAATAACGTGTGACGTCAAAATGTATTCTGAACGATGATTCCACGCAGTTATCGTAACGGGCCCGCGTTGTGTCACGTTTGGTCATAGCGAATTTACAGTTTCTCGCTTGGTAGACCGACCGCAGAGTGCAAATACCTACTCTACTTAAGTTAAGGATATTCAAAAATTCAACAAACATCTTCGCAAGATCTCGTTATTTAAGTCTGCTTGAATTTTCCCGGCTACTTCAAGAATTCACGCGACGATCTTTTGAATATTTCTTTAAAAATTTGCGTCGAATGAAGTTTGTTCGTGCAAAATTTTCTATATATCGTTAGCTCCTGTTAGCTCTACAGCGATCAGTCGTTTATCTAAGGTTTTTAAGTAATCTTTTTCTATATATCAGCTTCTCCTTGTCCTCGAGGCACCACTCTGGCACTTTCCACCTAGTAGTAGGTAAGAAGGACCATCAAGCCAAGTCTTCTGGATTTGGTTGCGTTTGAGCAAGAGTAGTTTTAGTTTAGATGACTATTTAAAATGATCCCAGCCATTAATAGATAGATAGATAGAAAATTCTTTATTGCACATAAAAAAAAGAAGTACAAAGGCGAACTTAATGCTAGAAAGCATTCTCTTCCAGATAACCTTGGTGTATTGCGGAAAAAATATGTATCGGTAGTGCACAAGAAGGGAAATATTGGACAAGTCTAAGAAAATTAAAAAATAATAATAATAATAATATAAGTAGGTACTTAAATTACTGCCTAAAATATAAAATAAACTGATACATATCATTAATATTATAATACATACCATTAATATAATGAAAACCACCATTGATACCATTATTAAGGGGCTAGTCTGTGAAAACCCTTGAAAAGTGGTGTTTTGAAAAGCCTAGAACTTTCCAAATTTAGCTTTATTCTTAACAATATTTAGATCAGAAGAAAGAACACTTCAGGCTGAATAAAAATACGTTGGGGTTTTCTAAAGTTATTTCTAGATTTTGTGTAAATTAAAAAACTACCTACCCATTTTCACGAAATTGATCAAAATAGAGCATCTACATATGAGCCTAAATCTACGGAATTACAGCTATTTCTGAAAAATAAAACACTTTAGTATCATGTCTATACACATAGTTTTAAAAGTATGTTGGGGTTTTTAATCTTTTCATATAAAAGATGTGTAAAAACACGAAAACATTTTCAATTCGCCGTATCTACACGATTTCTACGCCATTTTCTGTCATTCCGTGGTTATCCACGGCGCTGGAAGGAAGGCCCTCGTTCACTTTTTTATTCACAGGTGAAAACGGACAACCGGTTACTTCGATATATCATTACAAAAACTTGTATTATTTTACTGAAAATTGTTGGTTTTCGTTGTTATAATTGTAATTCGGGTAATAAGAAACCAATGCAAATTCTTATTTATTTGAGGTTTGTGAAAATTTACCGGACTGACATGGTTTGACAGTTTAATCATACAGTCGTGAACACAAACCAATTCTAGAGATCCACCAACTTATCTGCAGAATGAAATGTATGTAGCTGATAGAAAAATGTAGGTAAATGGTTCTAGAGATAAGTTGGTGGATCTATACTTATAACATTGCAGGCCTCCGTAGTCGCTCGATGCAATTCTACGGTAGCATACTCACGAAGGAGTTTATATTGTGACCAAAAGAGTTTCGCTTAGCGATTTTCCTTAGAATATGCCTAGCTCTTTATACTAAGTGATTATCGTTTTTTTACAAAAATGTACTTGCTTATTTCCCGACTGAAAAACGATATGTTTTTTTTTTTTTATTTATACTATCATTCAATTTTTATCTATGTTTGACTGTTTGTTACTAATAATAATACTGGTACTTCAAATTTTGATATCGAAACAATAAATAAATAAATAATGCTGGACAGTTCGCACAACATTATCTAGCCCCAAGCTAAGCAGAGCTTGTGTTATGGGTACTAGATAACTGATATACTAAATACAATATATTACATAGATAGATACTTTGCTGATACAATGCTGTGTAACGCCAAGCCAGCCAAGCCAGCCAAGCCAGCCAAGCCAGCCAAGCCAGCCAAGCCAGCCAAGCCAGCCAAGCCAGCCAAGCCAGCCAAGCCAGCCAAGCCAGCCAAGCCAGCCAAGCCAGCCATGTCAGTCGATGCCAGATGATATCTACATTATTCAAAACAACCGCCACATCGCGCGCGCCCGTGACAGCCAAGCCTGATGTTGCTTGATGATGACGTCAACCGGCTGAAGATCGTACCACCTCGGATCGTGGTGGGGAAAATCATTTAAATTGTGCGGGAGCTCATTATTGTATGCATTCTGTCGTGTGCACCAAGTTAAGCAAAAACTCTGTTCGTTTGATTATAATAAATACCTTCAGTTAATTTATTCGTATTACTTCACTCCTGTTACATTCAGAAGTGGGGATGAAGCGTAATCGTCCTGATGAAGTTGGACAAAGAGTCCGTCCAACTGGATGGAGGTCTTCTAATCAAGAACAAACCGACGATGAAGAAGATAGTGATTCAACACCTCCTGCCAGAAAATTGCTCAAAAATTTGCTGGAAAATGAAGTCGACAGGGCGATACGTGACCTCGACCACGAAACAGCATCGTTCGGGCGTGCTAAAAATCATCGTGCCGCATCACTAATTCCAGAATTTGATCCTGACGGAGACGATTGCACGGTATCGACGTGGTTGAAGAAAATTGATCAGCTTGGGGACATACATGGTTGGAACGACGAAATAAAGGCATTCCACTTGCAAGATAAACTGCGTGGTCAAGCCCGCAAATGGTACAACAGACTCGACGAATACAATTATTCATGGGAAGAATGGAAAGTAATGTTGCTACGTGCTTTCCCCAGACATCGTGATTACAGCGCAATGTTGGACGAGATGATGCAGAGAAAGAAGCTACCCAGTGAAACAATGACAAAATATTACCAGGACAAGATTTCCATGTGCTTTCGCTGTAAGCTATCCGATAGCGCTAGCGTCTCATGCATTATCAGAGGCCTACCCACTTCACTTCAACCGAACGCACGTGCATTCCAATGTAAGCGACCTGATGAACTCTACGAGGCATTCCTCTGTGCTCTCGACGACTATCGTGCCTCGATACCAGAAGCTCGAGCCCCTTTCAAGGACACGAGACCGTCACAGGTACCCGAAAAGAAGATCAATCCTGAAACCGACCCTTGCCCGCGCTGTAAAAAGACGGGACATATTTTGCGCAATTGCTCGCTGCCGGACCAACGTGTTTGCTTTAAATGCGGCGTACTAGGACACATTGCTACCCGATGTCAAACTCATCAAAAAGTTCCGGCTTCCATTGACCCTAGCAAAAACATTAAGGACATCAAGCTACTGCAGAATTATAATAACATTTACAAGAAAGTAGCTAAGGTTAATGGAGTTTTTATTAAGGCCTACATTGATACTGGAAGCCAAGTGAATGTCATGAGCAGCCAAATCTCCAGACTTTTATCACTTGGTGTCATACCGACAAGCACAATATTGAAAGGATTTTCGGGTGGACTGGTTACAAGCCGTGGGGAAGTAAAAATCGACCTAGAAGTTGATAACATTCAAGTCAAATGTAAGGCACACTTGACAGATGTGGACATGGACGGTATCAATTTTCTGATTGGCCAACCCGTTATAAACGACAACAACATATCACTGATTGTTAGCAATGGAATAGCTACGCTGAAACGAGATCCTGATTTTACAACGGAAATTAATGTTGCCGAGGATCCTCAGAAGTTTAAGGTGGTCACATCAACCCAAGAAACCTTACCACCTGGGGCCTCGATCATCAAAGTCCATATCCTGGGAAACCGCGAGGACAATAACGTCTGCACTACTCCTCGCCACTTTGAACTTCAAGGAGTTTCCTACTCCTTGCCAGCTACATTGCTTCGAGGCGGCGAAGGACACATCAAGGTCATCAACACCGGCGACAAGACCGTCGTTTGGGAGGTCGGTCAGGTCCTAACGCGGGCAGCAAGTTGCGAAGAGCCTACAACAAATAGCCAGGTCAGTTGCCAAGCCATGCCATTATTAGCTAACTTGCCTGATTTTCCCAGCTTGGTTCTATCGAACCATGTGGCTAAATCGTATGAAGCGCATAATGTTACTGATTCTTCTGCTCATATCTTGACAACGCTCCAAACAACTATCCCTAGCATAGGCGGTGTTCCGCTAGCCGATATCAAAGTAGGGGCACTAAATGTAAACGAACGCAATGATTTAATTAATTTATTGATGCACTATAAAAACAGTTTTGCAAGTAGTTCAAAAGATCTTGGATGTACAAATTTAGTTCAAATGAAGATTAAGCTTACCACTAATCAGCCCATTTATCGCCAGCCCTATAGACTTTCGCACTCTGAACAAGACATTGTCAAGTCAAAAGTAGCAGAGTTATTAGATGCTGGTATTATTAAAGAATCGGAATCCAATTACGCATCGCCTGTAATCTTAGTCAAGAAAAAGAACGGAGATAGTAGATTATGCGTAGATTATCGAGCGCTTAACGCAGTAACTATAAAAGAAAGATATCCTTTGCCAAATATTGAGGATCATATTTCCAAATTGGCAGGTAAAAAATATTTTACTTGTCTTGATATGGCTCAGGGGTATCACCAATTGCTGTTACGACCTGAGGACACGTATAAAAGTGCCTTTATTTGTCAACAAGGACATTTTGAGTATATTCGGGTCCCATTCGGTTTGGCCAATTCGCCATCTGTATTTATGCGGTTGATCAATAAAATCGTTGATTCGATCCATAGTACACAATCGAAAAATGAGGGTAGTGCAAACGAAGTTCTTGCATTTTTAGATGATCTTTTACTACCCTCAGTAGACGTTAATTCCGGACTAAAAATATTGGAAATAGTGTTGCAAAAATTTCAATTGGAAAATCTAAATCTAAATATGAAGAAATGTTCGTTTTTACAAAATCAAGTGACGTACTTAGGACACGAAATTTCTCAAGATGGCGTACAACCTGCAGATTCAAAATTGAACGCGGTTTCACAGTTTCCCGTACCGAAAAATGTACATGAAGTACGACAGTTTATCGGTCTTTGCAGTTACTTTCGTAAATTTATTTATAAGTTCGCACAAATTGCTCATCCACTAACTGATCTTACTAAGAAAAATATTTCATGGGTCTGGGATGGTAAACATCAAGGTAGTTTTGACGAATTGAAAAAGTGTTTGTGCTCCAAACCGGTGTTAGCATTGGAGCTCAGTGGCACCAAGGTCGGCTGTCACATAGATGGGGTCTGTGTCAATAACTTTAGCTACGCCGACGATATGGTGTTACTGAGCCCTTCGATTGGAGCCCTGCGCAAGCTGCTGAAATTATGTGAGTCCTATGCGGGGGCCCATGGGCTCAGATATAACGCAAAAAAGAGTGAGTTCATGGTGTTTAAGGCTGGCTCTAAGAGTTATCAGAGTGTACCACCCATAGTCCTTGACGGATCTCCTCTTAATCGCGTCTCAAAATTTAAGTATCTGGGCCACTGGGTCACTGAGGATCTACAGGACAATGAGGACATAGAGAGAGAGCGCAGGGCGTTGGCCGTCCGATGTAACATGGTGGCTCGCAGGTTTGCTCGCAGTTCTAGAGAGGTGAAAGTGACGCTTTTTAAAGCATACTGTCAAACACTTTACACCAGCAGCCTGTGGGTTGCCTATACGCAGAGGGCGTACAACGTGCTGCGCGTTCAGTATAATAATGGGTTTAGAGTGCTGATGGGGTTGCCACGTTTCTGCAGTGCGTCAGGTATGTTCAGTGAGGCGCACACTGATGGCTTTCACGCCATCATAAGAAAGCGCTGTGCGTCTCTCATGGAACGCCTGCGTGGCAGCCCCAACACCATTCTAAACACCTTAGCGGATAGGTGGGACTCTCCGATTTTGGGGCACTGGATAAGCCTGCATACAACACTTTTTAAGGGGCGGTGCCCCGGTATCTGAGGGTAGATCCGGTGTCTGTGTAGGTAGGTACTTATTTGTTGTGTTGTTTGTGCCTAGTTGTTGTAATTATACTTAAATAATAATTTGTAATTTGTGTGTATTGAAAATGTATTAATGTGTCTTTGTTATGTCTGTGTGTAATTATGCGCTACCAGCCTGAAATAAATGAATTTGAATTTGAATTGTATGATCCGGCATTGCAAATAGAATTACATACAGATGCGTGCAAAGCAGGTATAGCGGGTATATTATTACAACAGCAAGCTGATGGAACTTTACGACCTGTCATGTATTTCAGTCGTGTAACATCTAAAGAGGAAAGCGTATACCATAGCTACGAACTAGAAACACTTGCAGTAGTAGAATCTTTGCGCAAATTTCGCATCTACGTTGTAGGTAAACATGTAAAAGTGGTAACTGATTGTACAGCCGTGCGCGCGACTCTAACAAAACGCGACATTATTCCGCGAATTGCGAGGTGGTGGCTTCTAATACAGGACTACGATATAAGTGTTGAATATAGACCGGGTGACCGTATGAGACACGTTGATGCTTTAAGTAGAAACCCAATCGACGCCGTAAACGTAAATCGTCTGGAAGTTACTGACTGGTTTTATACGGTTCAGTCCCAGGATGATAAATTGAAAAACATTATCGATCAGTTAAAAAGTGGCTCAGCGGAACTTGATATAACGAAAAATTATGTGCTCTTAAATGATAGGTTATACCGAAAAACTCTCAACGGAAATCGTCTTGTAGTTCCTGGGCCAGCTAGGTGGAAAATTGTTCAGATGCATCACGATGAAATAGGGCACGTAGGATTGAAGCGTAGTATGGATCTAATTAAAAACGATTTTTGGTTTTCTAAAATGACGCGATTCATTCGAAAGTATGTAACTGCCTGTTTACATTGTGCGTATGGAAAAGGCGAACATGGCAAAAAGGAAGGCCTGTTACATCCAATCCCTAAACCAACTGAATCTTTTAGAATGATCCACGTCGATCATTTAGGCCCATTTTGTAGGACAAAGAAAGGTCATGTGTATATGCTAGTTATAACGGACGCATTTTCGAAATTTGTTATTGCAGAACCAACTCGAACGGTTAATTCAGTAGAAACAATCAGAGCCTTAAAAATAATTTTTGGTTTGTTTGGATATCCCGATCGAGTAGTAACTGATCATGGGAAGGCGTTCACTAGTAGGTATTTTAAGAAATTTGCTACTGATAAACAGTTCAAACATACCTTGAATGCTATTGCGTGCCCACGTGCAAATGGGCAAGTTGAACGTACTAATCGAACTATCCTAAATGCCCTCCGTGCAACTGACCCCAGTGAAGCGGCTAACAACTGGTCTAACTGTCTTCCCGATGTTGTTTGGGGTATAAATAATACCCTAAACGACACAACTGGTTTCAAACCTCATGATTTGATGTTCTCGCGTAGTGGAAGGTCAGTGTGCGATGTATCCATCCCGGGGCGAGTTATTGAACCGACCCAGTCCAAACGTGCTAAGGCTAGTACGCGTATTGAAAAAGCTAGTGCCAAGATGAAACTCAATTTTGACAAACGACGCAAGACCTGTAAAGTTTATAAAAAGGGCGATTTGGTACTTTGGAGACAGGCTCCTACTAGTAGTGCTTCTAGGGTTAACACGAAATTAGATGACATCTATTCAGGTCCCTACGTAGTAATCAAGGTTGTTGGCAATGATAGATACAGGATCAGGAGCATCAAGGGTTTGAGGGGATACAAGAGCTTCATGGGGTTAGTTTCCGCTGACTCCTTAAGACCTTATCAAAGTATAGCTCCTGTATCTGACAGTGCCAGCAGCTCTGACGAGCAGTTAGAGACTGACGACCTAATAGATCTACTTGAAAGCTAATCGAAATTGTGTTTCTCCATTGCGGGAGCAATGGTTGCAGGGTGGCCGATTGTAACGCCAAGCCAGCCAAGCCAGCCAAGCCAGCCAAGCCAGCCAAGCCAGCCAAGCCAGCCAAGCCAGCCAAGCCAGCCAAGCCAGCCAAGCCAGCCAAGCCAGCCAAGCCAGCCAAGCCAGCCAAGCCAGCCATGTCAGTCGATGCCAGATGATATCTACATTATTCAAAACAACCGCCACATCGCGCGCGCCCGTGACAGCCAAGCCTGATGTTGCTTGATGATGACGTCAACCGGCTGAAGATCGTACCACCTCGGATCGTGGTGGGGAAAATCATTTAAATTGTGCGGGAGCTCATTATTGTATGCATTCTGTCGTGTGCACCAAGTTAAGCAAAAACTCTGTTCGTTTGATTATAATAAATACCTTCAGTTAATTTATTCGTATTACTTCACTCCTGTTACAGCTGCTATTCAAAAAATCTCCATTAAAGTCCATGCTTTATTGGAGGCGGAAGATGAATAAACTGGTCAAGTGCGAGTCGGACTCGCGTGTAGAGTGCTCCGTACAAGTATGCTACCATATAAATAACTCTGTCAACATAGTAACAACTAGACCAATGGAACTTAGTATAGTCCTCGATAAGTCCTCGGTGAAACGTAGCCACACATTTTGTACATATTTTCGTTTCCCGTCGGAATTTAAAAACGTATAGCACAAAGTAATTAATTTTGTAAAAATTTAAATAACCTCCAACGTTGAACGGCTGGACTGATTTTGATCAAACAAAGCTAAAAAAACTCCCCACAAAAACAATAAAAAAAAAAACGGTTGATCCTTTCGGGAGCTACGATGGGACAGACACACAGACACGCCAAACTTATAACACCCTCTTCGTTTTTCGTCAGGGGTTAAAAATAAACGAATTCAGATTTTGGGTACCTACTAATTTTGGACGAAATTTATAATATAAAATACAAGCTAGGTATAGGTACCTACTGTCACCCGCGACTTAATTTGGACGCGTTATATTATTTGTAGTAGGTACAACTATAATAACTGGGTTATCTGTGACATACTAGTTCCTCATAGATAATCCAGTTGATCAATATTAATTTTATTGTAAGTTAGGTATGAGGTATGAGGTTGACGTGTTTGTATGAGCTTGATCATGTAACAAAAATGTATCCTAAATATAATCACCGTAACATATTATACGGTGGATATCTGAACAATTTTTTTTATTATGTGGTACTAAATACTACACATATGAATAGTAACATCATACATTACATATACGGTGCTTAAGACTAGTGTTGATATTCTTTATTGCACTTAACTACTTCTGAAAACAAAGGAATCGAATCTTATAATCGTCGCTTCTTATCGTCGTGCTTGTACTATTATTTATTCTGTGTCATCGTCTTGCTTAGTAAACGAAAACTGTACGAAAAAGTAATCCTAGACATTACAATCGCATTATATCGTAGTTTAGTAGTAGTAGAGTTTTTTTTTGTGAAAGAGTTCGTTCAGGAATTTACTACCAACCACAACTAATACCAGTAGTATTTCTGCCGCAAAGCACTAGTGCTTGTATTACTGTGTTTTAGTATGAAAGGTATAGTTGCCGGTGAATGCAGTGCAATGCCACAAGGGGTGGACGTGACATATGAGGTAATGGATTATTAAAGGCAGACGTTACCGCTCATGATCAGGTGGGCCATCTGATTGTTCCACGTCATTCACGAAGATAAAAAGTGGGGGATTGGTGCCAGTCAGTCAGTGGGAGCTCAACAAACAGTGACTCACCAAAGCTGAAAAGTGGGTAGGTCGTGTGTGGCGAGTTATGCAAAGGCGATACTCGCGACGAAAAGTACGCATGTGAACGCTCTAGAAAATGCAAAATGGCTAAAACAAAGTAAATAAGTACCCAAAAGAAAAGTTTCTTCCAACTACTTAGTTATACCTAGTAATTTTGAACAAACTGAGGTGTGTATAACCTTTTTCCTTACAAATATTAGCTGTTAACCTACAAACGACACATAGGCCAGTCATCTTAAACATTCCAGGTCGTAAAAAAATTGCAAAGTTCGCACAGCTCTATCGAAGTTGCAAACTTGGTTTTACACAATTGGTATTTATCCTAACAACATCCCAAAAAAACAGAACCTTGCAACTTTTTGCGATCTAACACGATTTTTGTGTCTACGGTGACTGGCCTAACAAGACTGAAGGGGATTCTGAAAAAAAGGACTGGTTGCCTACAAGATAACAAAATCAGCAAATCAAATCTATGATTTTCAGGATTTTATAAATTGTGTCAATTCAAACAATACCTGTGTAAAGGTTCTGGAAACATGGGATTTTTATAATTATCGAGATCACGAATCACACACATGCTCCAGTTTTTTTACATCAAACGTACCTGAGAGAGATTTTGCTGTAAAAGTAGATAGGGAGGATTGAACGCCAAAATATAAACTAGTCACGGTGTTGAGTTAAAATCACAATATATTAACTAGTTTTTTTTAACACAAACATTGTTTTCTAGAAGCCATACCAAAAGTTATGGCAAGATGTATAACTGCAGAAATAAAAGAAGAAATCATAATTAGTGCTATTTATACCAGAAAGTAGTAGTAGTAGAGCTTTTTTGTGAAAGAGTTCGTCCGGGGAAGTACTACCACCATACCTATTTCTGCCGCAAAGTAGTAGTGCTCGCATTGCTGTGTTCCGGTTTGAAGGTGCCGGTGAAATTACAGGCACATGAGACTTTTCATCTTTATGTCGCAGGGTGGCGGGCGCATTGCAATGCTACATAGGGTGCGTCCTAGGTGAACGTGTCCTATGAGGTAATGCACTGTTCATAGGCAGAGGTTACCGCTTAACATCAGGTGGGCCATCTGCTTGTTCCGTCATTCATTAGTTAAAAAAAAAAAAAAAAAAAAATAGGAGATACTTGTAGCAATATTTACCAACGTATAACTTCATCGTTAGGATGATTTAACTGACTGCTATAAAATAAGGTATACACCACTATTCCAAATACAACAAAAAAAACATGGATAGTCAGTATTCTATAAAGATTGACTCTATGCAAAAAAAAGGTACAAAATAACAATTTCCAAAAATAACCATAAAAAAAGCGGCCAAGTGCGAGTCGGACTCGCCCATGAAGGGTTCCGTAGCAGCAAGTAACATAATATAAAAGTTCTTGGATGGATTACGATTAATGACGTATTCAAAAAAAACTACTTACTAGATCTCATTTAAACCAATTTTGAGTGAATGTTTACATGGTAATGTACATCATATATTTTCTTTAGTTTTATAATTCTCTTATTTTAGAAGTTATGGGGGGGGGGGGGGGGGGGCACACTTTTTACCACTTTGGAAGTCTCTCGCGCAAACTATTCAGTTTAGAAAAAAATTATATTAGAAACCTCAACATCATTTTTGAAGACCTATCCACAGATAACCCACATTGATGAAAAAATAAATTTGAGTTTCAGTTCTAAGTATGGGGAACCCCAAAAATAATTGTTTTTTTTTAAATTTTTGTATAAAATTCTAAATGCGGTTCACTGAATACATCTACCTACCAAGTTTCAACAGTATAGCTCTTATAGTTTCGGAAAAAAAGGCTGTGACATACACGGACAGACAGACAGACAGACAGACATGACGAAAAATAAAAGATAAAGATAAAGATAAAGATAATTTATTTGCTTAAACATATGTACAAATTGATGGTATAAATATTAGTAGGACACAATATGAAAATCCAAAGGGAATCCATAAGGGTTCCTTGTCTTTGAGTATGGAACCCTAAAAATGGGAACATTTGGTCAAAACAATTTAATAGTGCATGCGCCATGGAAAGCTACCAAGTTATTATTTCTACGCGTCACGTGTCATCGTACAAAGTCAAAAACAAGTATTATATCCATAAATTTATTCGGATTTTGTCAAGAAAACAAAAGTTTAAATCTTTTTAATTCCATTCGAAAAAAAAACACTACGCAGATTAAATTTGTACCGAATATACTTGGAATAGTCATTTAATTTAAATTTTATTTGTGTTTAAATTCAAAAATACAAAGAATGTTAAAAGGTATCTTACTAATATTATAAACGTGAAAGTTTGTAAGTATGGATGGATGGAAGGATGGATGGATGGATGGATGTATCTTTGTTACTCTTTCACGTAAAAATTGCTTGATGGATTTGGATGAATCTTGGAACGGAGATAACTGGACTCCCGGAATAACATATAGGCACATTTTTATCCCGATATTCCCACGGAATCGAGACCTATGCGGAAAACACCGCAGGGCGCAGCAGCAATGCGAATACTTTTCATCCAATGTTTTATTTATCTTTGTTTCTGTGTGTGTGTGTGTGTGTGTATTTTTGTGTGGAATATTGTTTGTTGACTGTTACTACTACATCCATGTTGGTGACACAAATAAATGTTTTTCTTTCTTTATTTCTTTCTTTTCAATGTACCAGGCGAGCAGCAGAATGCAGGAGTAATTTGGTAACCGAATATCCTATCCTAATTACTCTTTCACGTAAAAACTACGGGATGGATTTGGATGAAATTTGGAATAAAGATAACTAGACTCGCGGAATAACACAGGCACATTTTTATCCCGATATTCCCACGGGATCGAGACTTACGCGGGTGAAACTTACTTCACCAGCGTAAGTCTAATAATACTAGCTTTATAATACTCCGCTACTTAATAATCCTGCGCAGACGAAGTCGCAGGTTACAGCTAGTAAAATTATAAATTGAGTACTAAAGAAAAATATAATACACAAATAAAAAGATTCAAACATTTACAAGAGAGCGCCAATGTTTAGGTGAATAAAGGTGGTGGGTGTTTAGGGTGTTAAGGTGGTTTTGGCGCTAGGCACTAAGCACTTATGCGAACTGAAATGCACTTTGTTGCGTCCCAGCAAGGTTCGTTATTTTTTTTTCACGATGTGAGCCTTTTGTTCTTGCTATTATTTATTCTGTGGTCTTACTTAGTTTTTTTTTTTCTCCCAGCTCAATAAAGTGTATAACTGAGTTAGTAGTTATGTTACCGCACATAAGATTAGTAAATCTTGAGCATATTCCGTTTGTTGAACACCATAACAAAATCCCTAGACATGCGAACAGTAACTATGTTACATACGGCGCACATGCTTAGGTAAAGCACGTTCTAAAATAATGTTACACTAAACAAGTATTATTTACTAAATAATAAAAAAGCATTAATGTTATCACGATATAATAAACACAGTTTTAAAGGGAATGATCGTAGCGATCGTACAGATCAAAATCATAACAGATAAATATTTACAAAGACATTGATCACTAATATAAGATAAAAAACTTTAGGCGCGAATATCTCGTAACAATATTTCTTGTAGTTACGGTTGTCGCAGACTACGTATTTGTACACTGATGGTAATAGCATAGCTCTCTCCATGCATAGCCCGCTGTGATACTTTGAGCTTTTGTGTGTGTGATAGTTAGCGATCACGTCTCAGTCACGTAAGTCATCTCTGGCAACACGCACTTATTAAGATGACTGAAATAAAGTCCTCGAGTGGCGACCAACAACCGGACGACGCAGTGTGGGAGGGGAACTTCCAATGTACCAAACTTTATAAAGGTCGCGGGAAGTCTGTGGACGGAGGCAGCTCAAGACCAGTCGTCGTGGCATTCTATGGAAATGTTATATTTCCAGCTGGGCGGATGATGATAATTAATAAAAATAAGGCAAGTAAATATAAACATGTTTGTTTTCCCCTAGGTAGGTACATACCTACTTATAACTCACTTTTTTTATTTTTTGTTGTGTCTAGCTATTGCGGATCAAGAGATACAGCGTTTGTCAAAATCACTTTTTTTGTATGGGGGCCCGCTTTAATTTTTAATATTAATAGAATAACAAACAATACGTCCAAACTTTATGACCCTAATTAATAATAAATAATAATAATAATGTTGGACATTTCATTATCTAGCCCCAAGCTAAGCAGAGCTTGTGTTATGGGTACTAGATAATTGATATACTTAATACAATATAATACATAGATAGATATTTTTTATTATACACAGAAAATACCCAGAACACCTGAACAAATATCTGCGATCGCACAAATATTTGTTCCGAGGCGGGAATCGAACCCGCAACCTCCTGCGTCGCAGGCCAACCTTCGCCCGCCGCACTACAGAGGTCTTCAACACAATTGTTTTTAGGGTTTGAATTTCCTATAATCCTTTCATAAAGACGCCAAACCAATTCATGGCATGTTTCAAGAAGTAGGTACTATTATTTATTCTGTGGTTGTACATGGAAATTAGAATTTAGAAGCCGATAAATGTTTGAAAATGTCTTACTAGTCATGTCAAATGCAACGTCCTCGCCGCGCCGTTTTTTTATGCCAATTTGTGGTCAGTATGTTTCAATTACGTGAATTTCTTCCAACATAGTTTGTAGGTACCTATATAATTTATTTGTTTCTTTATCCGTCTTTCTGTACAAAATAACTCGAAAAACTGTTACTATTTTGACGAAATAGGATTAAATTAATAGTTTTAAATAATAAAATCACTGTATGAGCGTTTTTTTAAACAGCCCTACACGTGTAGGTTTTTTTTTGTTTTTATTTATTTCATACACAATATATTTTACACATTTAATTAGGTATAATATTGTACCTTAAAAACCTCCAAAGGTTGACTAGGTACAATCGCCAAAAAGTAGGCGCACATACACATTCAAATTAATATAAACAAACAAGGTAGGTATATTAGTGGATGAAAGTTAATGGAAAAAAAACATCAGCAGGAAGTTTGGCAGAATAGTGAGTTTTGAGGCGGAGAAAATGATCTAATTTGGGCCCTGCTGGGAAAAATCCTGATTCCCAAGATATTTTTCTGAGCAAGGTCCGTCGTTCAATACCGGTTTAAATTGGGTTGTATGGGTTTGTACGAGGTTTTAATTGATTCTTAAAGTTTAAGACTTGTATGAACTCTAGGGAGGTAGGGTAGGCTAAACCCTCTGTTTTTAGGAGTTGGAAGGGTTTTTTTAAAGGTTTGTAGGGCTTCTTAGGTTGTGAGAGTTTTTAGGGCGTTTTTGATTTAATTTTGTTTTTTTTGGTCCTGTATTTTTTGGTTATTTTTGTGGGTTTGTTCATTTCTTGCCCATGTTCATTTGCGATTCGGTTATGATGGTTTTTATATACTAACTTTGCACCCATATTGGTACAGTTATTGAAGTTGTTGACCACTTTGTCTATTTGGGGTAAAATAAAACGAATAAAACTGTTATAAAATATAACAAAACCTGAAGCACACAGCATAATATGTAAAACACAACATGTGCACAGAGATTTCTCAAGTATCCAGTAGTGGAACGCCTGGGACTTCGCCCGCGTGCAGTTTTTGCTATACAAACTTCAACATCCCGCTGCACCACTTTAGGGTGTGTATTTAGGAAATTCCTTTCTTAGTGCACCGTTATACCACAAAAGAAATGTACCTATGTGAATTTCAGGTCCTATGACCTAGGGTTTAGACTTCGCGTTGATAGTCAGTGAATGAGTCAGTCAGTCACGCAACGATTGTATAGGTGGTATACATTGATTTTATTTTCACATTTATCTGATTACGTACAGAACAAAAATTCAATGAAGTAATTGACAAAACAAGTAATGTGTTTTCTACACAATTGTACGGTTGAGAGGTTTGTTTACCTAATTAGTTCCAAATCCCACCGCAAGGTGGAGGTCACAGGTAATGGAATAGTGTCAAAACTCGATGTGTCATTTTCACAGACCACTCTCTTAAGGTGGTCGCTTTTCCATACAAACGTATTAGCACAAATACGGGCGAACAGGGTATAATTTTATACTGAAATGACTCTTGTTGGCTTTTATATTGGTCCTTATTTGCGTCAACACATATTTGGTTGAAGAAAACACTGGATTAATAGCGAAAATAACATCGAAATTTTAGTTAATTTATGTCAGTGTGTGAGTGTACACTGACAGTGTGACACACATAGCCGCAGATTAGATAACAGTTACATGTCACTTACACGCGACGTTGTCAGCTCGTGACTTACGCCGGCTAAGCGCTGTTGCCGCTTTGATCTGTCATCTCATAATTAGCTCGAATATAAATTTTTAGAAAACCAAACATTTAGGATTGGTCATGTGTATGCGAATCAGCCAGACAGCCGGAGGCCGCAATGCATTGCAAGGTCTCTACATATGAACTTTGTATAAATAATGGGAGAAAATTAAATTACAAACAACTAGACAGAAATTACAGACAAATATAATATTATCTTAATTACGTAAAAATTAAATTAAATACTACTAGCTGATCATAATTACCTATATATTTACGCACAAGGTTTTTTGAACTGAGACCTCACGAATACACACGGTTTAGGTAGGTTACCTTATTTATTTCGAAAAAATATCTATGTACATCCACATGTGGTTCGAAAAGTTAGACCTTCAACGTCGTTAAAATTCCTAGAAACGGGAGGTCAACAAAGAATGTTATACACTGGTTGTTATTTTATAGAGTAGGTACCTACAAGTTTCAAGATTCATAAATTTTAGACTTTTCCCAGTATTTGTATCATAAAAGCTACAAACGTAAAAAAAACAGCGTTGTAGGATTAGTGGAAGTACCCTAGAGGTTTTGTTTTTTTACATTTTTGATTTACCCTAACATCTCAGAAACTAAAATAGTTTTGAAATGTCGAAGCGAGGAACTTTCATATGACACCACATTTGATCTGATATTCTCACTTTTTTTTACCTCCTCTTGGACCCCAATATCTCAACAACCCCCCGACCGATATAGCTCATAACCTTACCAACAAATTGTACCAATACTATCACCTCCCAATCAAATTTCATGAAGATCGGATTAACGGTTCGGAAGTTATGCTCGGACAAACATACATACATACATACATACAAATGCCAATTCTTCCAAGTTGAATCAGAGAACTCGCTTCGCTCATTCAATATTTAAAAAAAAAAACATAGTATTGCCTTGTTTCAGTCGAAGTCAGTTCTGTGTAGGTAGGTGAAACTACAATCTTCAAACAAATTCGTTGAAATGATTCCTAGGGGTCTTATTCATTATAATTGCGAGTTAGGGTCTTCGGAAGGTTCAGATATGCAGGCCCAGGGTGGGTATTGAACATTTTGCCTCCTGCTTAGAAGACAAGAGTTCATCTTACTATGACATGTTATGTCTGTTCGTGTATGTCACAGCCACTTTTTTCCGAAACTATAGGATCTATGCTGTTGAAACTTGGTAAGTAGGTGTATTCTGTGAACCGCATTCAGATTTTCACAAAAAAATAGAAAAAAACAAAAAAAAAATGGGGGTTCAGTTCTAAGTATTAGTACTTAGAACTGAAACTCAATTTTTTTTTTCATCAAACCCGTTGGTGTGGGGTATCTATGTATAGGTCTTCAAATATGATATTGAGGTTTATAATATAACTTTTTTCTAAACTGAATAGTTTGCACGACAGACACTTCCAAAGTGGTAAAAAGTCCCCCCCCCCAACCCCGTAACTTCTAAAATAAGAGAATGATAAAACTAAAAAAAAAATGTACATTACCATGTAAACTTCCAACGAAAATTGGTTTGAACGAGATCTAGTTAGTAGTTTTTTTTTAATACGTCATAAATCGTAAACCATCCAAGAACTTTGATATTATGTTACTTGCTGCTACGGAACCCTTCATGGGCGACTCCGACTCGCACTTGGCCACTTTTTTTTTTAATTTCCATAATATTATTTGCATGCAATGCATATCAGCCGGCCTAGCCAAAAGACATTCGCTTCGAAGCGATTCCATTCCTTTCTAGGCGCTAGTCCAGATGGTACGTTCCTAAGCACTAATTTATTACTAGTAGGTAATTGTGTTTATACTGTACTAGCCATTTCACCGCAGCTTGGCAAACAAACAAACAAACAAAACAACAAAGTTTACATATTTACAGGGAATTAATTTTGTAAAACTTAAAAAAAAACCGAACGAAATAAAACGGCTGAACCGATTTTGATCCAACAAAGCTAAGAACACTCCCGACAAATACACCTATCAAACAAAAACAAAAAACGATTTCGGTTCATCCGTTCGGGAGCCACGTTGGGACATACAGACACACACACACACACACACAGACACGTCAAACTTATAACACCCCTTCGTTTTTCGTCGGGGGTTAAAAAATACAAAATAATAGTGAAGATAAATAAAAAAGCATAAAAAAGATAAATATTTTATACATAGTGTAATACAAATTAACAATCTTTTTTTTTAAGGAGAATTAGCCTTTTTGAAATGCAATCCTTTCCCTCATTGTCTCGCAAGTCGCAAAGGCCTCGAAATTAAAAATAATATAATTAATTTTTATTGAATGGGTTATCCTCTCTTTTAACCCCCGACGAAAAACGAAGGGGTATTATAAGTTTGACGTGTCTGTGTGTGTGTGTGTCTGTCTGTCCCATCGTAGCTCCCAAACGGATGAACCGAAATCGTTTTTTTTTGTTTGAAAGGTTTATTTTTCGGGAGTGTTCTTAGCTTTGTTTGATCAAAATCGGTTCAGCCGTTCAGCGTTGGGGTTTTTTTTTTAATTTTTACAAAATTAATTACTAACTCAACTATAATCTGGACCTCTTCAAGGCTAGAGTGAATAGGTGCCTTCTAGACCTTTGTGCTCCATCTTCGGCCGCATCGTCACTTACCAACAGGTGAGATCGTGCACAAACAAAGGTCTATCAATGTTAAAAAAAAAAAAAAAAAAAACTTGTTGAAAATAGGGTCAACTGCGGATTTCCTCAATGAAGAATTGTTACTTCGTCGGCTTTATTTCTCAAACTCAAGACATCACAATAATGGAAATGGAGCGCGACGAATTATTCCCATTTGTCACACTGATCTGTCCCCCCTAAGGTGACAGTTAGAACAAAAAAGTTGGATCTGTCCCCCTGTTGCGTGATTGGGTGATGGCTGGTACATTTGCGTGTAATTTTAATTTTAATTTTAGATTATTGTATGGAACCCTTCGTGCTAGAGTCCGACTAGCACTTGGCAGTTTATTTTTTATTTTTTATGATACAAATTGGCAAACTAGCATACGGCCTGATGTGAAGTGGTCACCGTCGCTTATAGACACCGGCAACACCGGGGGTAATTGTCGATGCGCTGCCTACCCTGAAGGAATTTATGACCATTTTTCATGAAATAAAACATGGTTACGTACGACATGTACGACACGGGAAAACCTCAGATGGAAGCTCATTCCATAGTTTATAGGCACAGAATAAATAATAGTACTTTATGGGGAAGAAATGATCTCGAGAAACGAGTCGTTCGAGAAACCCAGGGTTCTATGATGTGCGGATGAGCTTTGTCACGGTGCCGGGAAGAGCGATGGTAAAATCTCGATGCGAGGATGAGATCGGAAAGCTCGTCAGAACATTCCCCGTTGTAGAGGCGGTAGATCACGCAAAGAGATCCGATAGCTCTGCGTTGGCTAAGCGGTTCTAGAGTATCGGAGAGCTTGGGGTCACCGATGATGCTAATGGCTCTTCTCTGTAAGGAGTCAAAACGAAGCAGCTGGTACTTGGGTGCCCCGTGCCATAGATGGGAACAGTTTCTACGTGCGGCCTTACTTGTGCTTTGTAAAGCAATAGCCATTTATGCGGCGTAAAATAAAGTTTCTATGTGCATTATATTATGGGGGAGGCCTATGCCCAGCCGTGGACTTCAGTTGATCTAAACTGAATGATCTATCAATAAAAGCTGAAAGTAAATAAATCTTTAGAAAAAAAAGCGGCCAAGTGCGAGTCGGACTCGCCCATGAAGAGTTCCGTAGCAGCAAGTAACATAACATAAAAGTTCTTGGATGGTTTACAACTTATGATATATTAAAAAAAACTACGTAGGTACTAGATCTCTTTCAAAACAATTTTCGTTGGAAGTTTACATGGTAATGTTCACCATTTTTTTTTGTTTAGTTTTATCATTCTCTCAAACTATTCAGTTTAGAAAAAAATGATATTAGAAACCTCAATATCATTTTCGAAGACCTATCCATTGATACCCCACACAGGTTTGATGAAAAAAAAATGTGTTTCAGTTTTAAGTATGGGGAACCCCAAAAACTTATTGTTTTTTTCTATTTTTGTGTGAAAATTAGTTTCGGAAAAAAGTGGCTGTGACATACACGGACAGACAGACATACATGACGAATCCATAAGGGTTCCGTATTTTTTTTTTTCGGAACCCTGAAAAACTACTTCATAGCTAGGAATTTATACCCAATACAACATAAATACATACATAGACACACGCCTTTTTCCCCGAAAGAGTAAGCAGAGCCTCTCATGTGCCTCTTTTCACTGTGGGTTGCACCATCGTGGGAAATACACGTGACAAGTGGTGAGCTCATCGCCGCCATTGCTTCCCACGACTGACTCTGCTAATGCTTTCTTCCAGTATAATACATTCCTGAAATAAGCTAGCAGTCAGGAACTACAAGCTAACTACAAGTCCAGGTATAAGACTTAATAAAATTAGTGTGCTGATGAAAATGAGCCTAAGCACGGCCAGTTTACTATTATCCATCGAGGAGTTCCGCTGTCCACGTTCCGTCTCCATCATCAGATCAGCTCGCTTTCACCATAGTATTGTACTGTCATCGGAACTAGATAGGTACGAGTATGCCAAATTTCAGCTCAATCGGATATCGCAGGAGACACCATTGTTGCCACCCGTGAAATATAGTAGTAGTAGAGCTTTTTTGTGTAAGAGTTCGTCCGGGGAAGTACTACCACCATACCTATTTCTGCCGCAAAGCAGTAGTCCTCGCATTGCTGTGTTCCGGTTTGAAGGGTAAGGGTGCCGGTGAAATTACAGGCACATGAGACGTTTCACCTTTATGTCTCAGGGTGGCGGGCGCAGTGCAATGCCACATAGGGCGCGTCCTAGGTGGACGTGACCTATGAGGTAATGCACTGTTCATAGGCAGAGGTTACCGCTTAACATCAGGTGGGCCATCAGCATGTTCCGTCATTCTAGTAGTATAAAAAACAAAAAACATTCTGAATGCAATGCTTGACTTGTTGCTGAAAATACCGAAATTGATATATGTGTGCCTATAATATTTGAGGAGTTCCCTCAATCTTCATGGATTCCATCATCAGAAAAACATTTTAATGAAAATGGCACCAATCTGGAAGTATATCATGTAATTTTTTTTCCTAATCGTTACGTAAATGGTATGAGGTAACAAACATAATAAAAAACTCTGGAATTGATAACCTCCTCCATTTTTTGAGGTCGGTTAAGAATCGAGTACCTACTTTTTGATTTGAAATAAGGACACACCACAACACTCACTTCACAAACATAATATTGGCTGAAGCAGAATCAGTGTATTTTGTAGATCATTACAAAAACATTTATAAAAAAAAAATAGTCTGGTATCGAACCCAGTACTGTGGGTTTAGTGTCGAGAGATCTAGTCACTGGTTCACAAAAAAAAAGAAAAAAAAAATACAAAAAATATAGGCAGTATAGAATCGAACGCAGTAACGTGGGTTCAGAAGTTCTGAGTCGACAGTCCAAGCCGCTAGTCCAACTATTTTGAAATTCGCGCGCCGAAATTAGCTTATAGTTCTAATACAATAATATCCTTGACTGTGTGCGTGAGTAGGCTTTCATATTGCTCGGAATTTGCTCGGCACAAGTATGTTAAAACTAGAGACTAAAATAACCTGAAATATAGCTAGGTACATAGCAAATAAACCACCATTTGCGTGAACGTTAGTGTTATGACATAATATGCACATTTTAATTCATAAATACATAAAATACTTCAAAATTTGGCAACAGCGCCATCTATTGACGCTGTCGTGCCTAGCTGACCACGAGGAACAACCTTAATGAATGTTATACTTTTGAATTGTCATACTAATATGTATTATGCTCGTAAATGCAAAAGTTAGGATTTATGTAGTGTTATTATGTAATCATTACATTCATACATAGGACACACGCCTCTTTCCCCGATGGAGTAGGCAGAGCCTCAATGAGCCTCTTTTCACGGTGGGTTGCACCATCGTGGCATATAGACGTGACAAGTGGTGAGCTCATCGACTGACTCGCCTAACACTTTCTTCCAGTTATAACACATTCTGCAATAAGCCAGCAACCATAGGACAAATATTATATCAACGAATCTTATCAACAAGTCCGGGTAATCATCTATTGTTAATTATCATCATCAGCCTGTAGAATTCCACTGCTGGACACAGGCATACATAGAATGCCCCGGTGAATCGCCTTGCTGCTCCCATCTATCGACTTCCTGCGACCTTTATAATGTTTTTTTTTTTCTCTTTTTAATTGGCGCCGCACGGCTTGTGCATTTGCCATTTTCAAGTATCTGTATTTTCACTATATTGTATTTTCAATATATTTTGCAACGCCACACTCCCTCCAAGTCGTCAAAGTCACAGTCGAGTCATGTTTTAGTAAAACGGTGGCCAATTTTATTAAAACTTTGGTAGACATTTTACACCAATTTCAAAAGTCACGCAATTCACTTCCATTTCATTTCACTACACTTGTGCTTTTTAAACGAGCTACATTAGTTAAAATGCCACCAAAATAACACAAAATAACTCAAGAAAACACTAGGAAAAGAAATATAATCAAAATAGACACCGTCTCTTTTCGAAAGTGGCGGGAAGAGTCATAATGTTAATGATTCATTAGTATTAATTGTTTAATTATACAATCCCCTCAACTGCCATTGAGGACTGACTGCGCCCGTTAATAATCTGCCTTAGGGTCGGCTTGACGCACTGTTTTGGTTTAATATTCGATTAACTATGGTTGTGGTGGCAAATATTACATTTTAATTGTTCCCTACGAATGGAAATGCTTTTAGCTTTAGTTTCAGAGAAACAGGCATGTGTCTATGTAGTATGTAATTAGCTGTGATGTGTCCGGCTGAACAGACTCCTCCATAATATCCTCCATAAGGGATTATACCAGGTGATGGGCAATTACCTGAGTACTTAAAACGTACAAGTACGTATAATATATATATATATTTATGTATCTGTATGTATTATTTTACTGTAGTGTAAGTATTTATGGTATGTATGTATATACTCGTATTGTAATATTTTAAGTAGTTTTTACAAGTTTATGTTGATAGTTACTAGATAGGTATTTGTCTTTAATTATTTTTTCACTTCTTTTGTACCTATAATATACATACACGGTCATTCTTCCTAACTTATAAATTGATCTCCATCCAAAGGTTGTTTGGAAGAAATCGCTTCTAAGCGATAAGACCGCCCATTGTACTTTTAGTTATATAGTTCAGTTTTGTTTCTTTTTTTTCGTATTTTTATTTATTAAGGTGTACAATAAATTATTTTCTATCTATCTATCTAACTCCAATAACTGCGATAACCAATCCGCCTGGAAGGCGTGGTGATTATGGCAAATGCCCCCATTGCATTCTATGGGGAGGCCTCGTCCAGCAATGGACGTCTAAAGGATGATGATGAATTATATTCTCATCTAAAGTCTTATGGTAATCATTCCCGTAAATAGACTGAATAAAGTTACTTAATACTTGAAACTGGCTTAAATGGTGGAAATGATGACATAATTTTGAATGAAGGTTAAACTGGGTCGTCTCGTAATAAGCGTCATTTGGCTGAATGCTCAGAAAGCTGCTGGGATAATAGGTAGGTACCTACAGAAGCGGAATGAGAAGATTGCTAAAATATATTAACACAAACCACACTAATATTATAAATGCGAATGTTTGTTACTTGAGTGTAGTACTGTGTGTACTTGAGATGTGTGTGTTGTTGTAGTTTGAGTGTTTGTTACATCTTCACGCTGAAACGGCTGAACGGATTTGGATGGCATTTGGAATAGCTGGACTCCTGTGTTATTCCTGTGATGTGTCATTTCGGGAGTCCAGTTATCTCCATTCCACATTTCCTTTAAATCCGTCCAGCTGTTTCAGCGTGAAGAAGTAACAAACACTCACAATCTTTCGCATTTATCATGTGAATTTTATGAAAGATGACGAGTCACGAATTGCCCTTGCAAAGTTGCAATTACGTGAGTCTGACAGATTTTATTTGTTAAGTATTTTAGGAAGACAGGGACTTTTGGCCATGAATGTAGTAGTACATGGATTGAGTGCTAAAATAGCATAGAGTGTTCCTTCTTACTCTTATCCTAGAAGATAGCTTGCTATCCTATGTTAGAGAGAAACAAATATATTGTCACACGACAGTCGTTTTTCCGGTCCGTACCCTGAATATTGGCACCATGCATATACATATTCCTAGATTGTTACCATGAATGTACTAGTAATTTGACATTTGGCCTGGTACGACTTACACAAATAAGAACAGATAGATTTATGCTTGTCTCATTCCAACACATGAATACATTCATATAAAAGAATGAGACTGGTATAATCGATACCGTTTCGTTTTTAGCCTTAGTTCCATGCCTTTAGTCCATCTTCCTAGCCTTTGGCATATTGTATAGTATCGTTGTATCTGTGACTAAGTATAGATATTAGTAGAGCAATGGTGTTGTCTTCAAATGTAGAGCAGATCCAAAAATCTGCTAGTCCGATTTATTAGGGTTTTAAAAACTCAAACTGTCAATAAGCTTTGCTTTCGCTGACTGTACCTAGGTACCTATAAAGGCAGGGGTAAGGTATATACAGGGATTGCGCATTGCGCGGGATGGCCGGTGTCCAAACGAGCTGATAAGTAACAAGCGTTCATTAGTGAACTCTGTGTCCAATATTTTAATACAAGAGCCGTACGACGTTCTATTGAGATTCAGATAAGACCGAGATTATTATGATGTTTTATTTAATGCTTTTTTAACCCCCGACGGTAAAACGACGGGGTGTTATAAGTTGGACAAGTCTGTGTGTGTGTCTGTGTGTGTGTCTGTGTGTGTGTCTGTGTGTGTGGCTGTGTGTGTGTTTGCGTGTGTGTCTGTGTGTCTGTCTGTGGCATCGTAGCTCGTTGTGTGTATTTTTTGTTTTGTTTGTTAGGTTAAATAGTCTGGATTGTTCTTAGCTATGTTTGCTTAATTTAATAAACTTTACTTTACTTTATGTTTGGTCAAAATTGGTTCAGCCGTTTCATTGCGTTGAGGGTTTTTTTAATTTTTACAAAATTAATTACTTGTTTTCTATTTTGTTATGTTTGACTTACGAATGTTCTAAATTACTATGACTGTAATTTTTATTTTTACTAATTATGCATTTTATTGCTGATAAAATAATGCATTATTATTACTTTTATGATTCATCTTTTTTATTTTTCAACTTTTATAATTGATTTATGTACTATAATTATGCACTCATGTTCATTACCTTATTATTATTGCTTATTTTGACTTGTAACCAATTATTGTTATCAATAAATGAATTATGCAGTATTTTGGTTCGTGGATGACTGTAGAAAAACAGTTTTTTGTTGTAAATCTATTTTTATTTTATGCATTTACTGATTAGAGCCGTGTGCTCTAAAGTACCCCGAACACTACTATTGTACGAGCCAGTAGCCCGTACACTGACTTACTAAAATGTGTGCATTTTGTGCATCCTAAGCTCTTTACGCCACACGTGCAATCAGTTCGCGTCTGGCTATTAACCCAGTCAGGCGGCTCATATCATCTCATCAATATCAAAAGTTATATCAATATATATCAGTCCAAATTTACAACATAGTTTTACTGATATTAACAAACTTCATCTACCAAGGTGTGCGGACCGTACAACTATTATCCATCGAGGAGTTCCGTTATCGTTTAGAGTTCCTTCCGTCTCCATCGTCAAATCAGTTCGCTGTCACCGTAATACTGTATTGTTATCGGAACTTGACGGTATGCCAAATTTCAGCTCAATCGGATATCGGGAAGTTGTCGAAAATTCGATTGCCGTATTTGTCTCCTACAGACAGACAGACACGAACAGGGAAGGTGTATAAAGGTAAAAATATTAAAGATTCTACCACAGCACAGATAAAATAATACTGACCATAGTAAAAATTATTAGATAGCACCGTACTCTTTATCGTTAGAAGCCCTAATATAGCGTGCAGTCTGCAGTGTGTAACTGTAAGGAACCCATTCTCCTCACACACGCATGAATTAGATTGAGCTCGTTTCGCTTATACACCTAAAGTGCAAACAGCCGTACCTTGCTGATCAAGAATAGATAGATAATTAGGTAATAAGTAATACTTATTAAAAATCTTCATCAAATAAACATCAGTAGAGCTTTTTTGTGAAAGAGTTCGTCCGGGGAAGTACTACCACCAATACCTATTACTGCTGCCACAGATAAAATAATACTATACTAGTACTGCTGCAAAGCAGTATTGCTTGCACCGCTTAAAATCAGGTGGGCCTCTTGCTTGATCGTAGTTTAAAAAAAAAAAACCGTAGGGTGCGTCCTAGGTGGACGTGACCTATGAGGTAAAAATGCATTGTTAAAGGCAGAGGTTATCGCTTAACATTAGGTGAGCCACCAGCATGAACCGTCATTCAAAGTAAAAAAAAAAAACATTAAGTTTGATGTTCCATTAATTACTGCATTGCAACATTTCTAAGAACATTCTTCATTTAAGCCTTGAAAATAGAATAATCGCTAGCATCATCTTAATAATGCTATGGGGTTCTAAAAACTTGCCGGATATTTCACCCCTAAGCAACAGTATAAATGATAAATGCGGGGCGTAAATCATAAGATTCATTGGGTAATAATCCAACGCCTAACACCGCCCCTAGAAAAGCATCCGAAAATTCGGAAGATCATTGCTCTCAGGCGCTCTTTTTAAGCGTAGTTATAGGTACTGCTTCCTGCAAAAAAGAGCCTTGTTCTCAAGCTTACTAAACAAAGTGAAAGCTTCTTAGACAATGCTTTGCTTTTTACAAGATACAACATAAAAATAAACAGCACCTTGAAGCCTGGCACATTGTAATTAGTGGGACAAAGAATAGAGTTGCGTTTCGAAGTTTTTTTTTAACTACGTGAATGACGGAACGAACCGTAACCTCTGCCTTTAACAACGTATTACAATATAGGTCAAGTCCACCAAGGACACACCATACGTAACAACTGCACCCGCCACCCTGAGACATAAAGATGAAAAGTTGCATCTGCCCGTAATTTCACCGGCACCCATACCCTTCAAACCGGAACACAGCAATGTGAGCACTACTGCAACAGTTTTGATGAAAATTACATAATTTTTTGGACGAGAAGACGATCTAGCCTTGACGACGAATGATCTGACGACCTCTGTGGCGCGGCTGGCGATGGTTTGCCTGCGACGTAGGAGGTTGCGGGTTCGATTCCCGCCTCGGAACAAATATTTGTGCGATCTGCAGATATTTGTTCAGGGTGTTCCGGGTGTTTTCTATGTATAATAAAAAATATCTATCTATGTATGTATTGTATTAAGTATATCAGTTAACTAGTACCCATAACACAAGCTCTGGCTTAGCTTGGGGCTAGATAATGTTGTGTGAACTTGTCCAGCATTATTTATTTATTGATTTATTTATCTTACACCCCCTTGGGGTGAGATGAGGGGTTAGTGGGATTAGCCGTGTGTACTGCGGGACGCACTCAGTGCAGAGGTACCACCCCATAGGGTGCGGAGGTACTCTGTGAGGATCTAGTCTGGGGGATCTGTGGAGAGCCTAAAATTAAGTACGCCCAGTTCCCGAGCAAAACCCGGTATAGACTCATATTACGAGAAAAACATTTGGCGCTAACTGGCAATGCCAACGCGCTACTACCTTCGACCAAAGTAAAACGTCGATGGCTACTACCACATAATCATTATGCAAATTTGCAATCTGGGAACCCAGTCGCAGTGGGATCGCTTTAACCTAATTTAATCTATATATCGGTTTGCTCCATATCAAATGTTTACGTATCGCAAATACTACTCCAATCAAGTTAATTTTTGTCAAGAATATAAGCTTGTTTATTTAAAAATAAAATTAAAATTAATTTATCATTTATAAAGTGTTGTCACTGTAAATATATAATATAATAAATATCTTCTGTGGTGTTGTCGTCTAAAATATTACTCGAGTAAAATTATTCAATTAACTTCATTTCATATTAAAATTAGAATATTAGGATGTCCTATGCATACTGAACTCGACAATCACATTTTTATGTAAGTATGCTGATGCTTCGCTTTGCCGTACCATTATGAAACCTGTGTTGTAGCAAATATGAAACAAAATTGTATGGTTTTTTTGATATTTTTGTTCTCAAAACAGCGCATTATAAAAGCGCGAAACGGATACTTTCAAAACTGTTTTCATGGTAATTTTGTGGTTACGAGTATATTGCGTGGGATCAACTTTGGAAAAAGTGAACAACATCGATTGGCCGGTGCAGTACCCCACGAGTTGAAATTGTCTCCTAATCTAATTTGACGGCACTCTGCGGGACACAAATGGACATATTGTCGACTGGTAATTTCGTTTCCTTTTGTTTGTCTATGGGACAAACTTTGGCTCGTACGTGGGTTCAAGTTTAGCTCTATTAATGCGAACCTGCCCTTTTTTGTCTAACAAACTGACAAAAGCTTTCGATCACGATTTCGCAATAAATTGCACAGCATATTTAGCGTCTTTTCAAGAGCAGTGATATTCGAAACTTACTGCGCAATGTTACCTGCTATAACGAGGGAAGAAGGACGAATGAGTCTGGATCCCAAACGCCATATACCACTCCACACATCCGCCTATAGTACAGCAACTGATTGCGGATAATTAAAAAAAAAACTGCGCAATGTATTTTAAAATCGTGATCGAAAGCGATTACCAGTACGTTAGACAATAAGCCCCTTGTTCCATTATACGGGCTAAAACCACAATGGAGTGGAATGGGACCACAGAGCGTGGTCGCGTGGTCGACCCAGATGGGTGCGACCACAGAGCGTGGTCGCGTGGTCGACCCAGATGGGTGCGACCACAGAGCGTGGTCGCGTGGTCGACCCAGACGGAGGTAGCGCGATGGCATCCTGGCCAGCGGAATTTCAAGGTCGTGAGGAATGAAAAAGTAAGTAACTTTTGTAAGTAGTATAGTATAGATTTTTTAGTGAAAGAGTTCGTCCGGAGAAGTACTAGCACCATACGGTTTATTTCTGCCGCAAAGTAGTAGTGCTTGCATTGCTGTGTTCTGGTTGGAAGGGTATGGGTGCCAGTGAAATTACAGGCACATGAGACTTTTCATCTTTGTCACAGGGTGGCGGGTGCAGTGCAATGCATATTAGGGCGCGTCTTAGGTAGACGTGACCTATGTGGTAATGCATTGTTAAATGCAGAGGTTACCGCTTAACATCAGGTGGGCCACCTGACTGTTCCATAAATCAAACAGTTAAAAAAAAAAGTAGTGGAAGGCTTTCGCTCTACAGTGTGATTACAAAGGCTGACTAGTGGGATGCCCGCGACTTCGTCTGAGTGGTGTTATTCCCGTACAATTTTAAACACTCCGCTGCACCGTCTTAGGGGCTGAATTTCGGAAATTCCTTACTGTGTTCACTCCTACCTCACAAAAGGAATATAACCTCCAAATTTCAGGTGTCTCGGACTCACGGTTTGATAGTACTGTGCGTTGATAGTAAGTCTGAGTCAGTCAGTCAATCAAACAACGATGTTAGGTATAGTATTTATTGAATTAGATTATTTATTTATTTATAGACGAGCAGCTTTCGCTGATATGTCTACATCAAAACAGCATGGATTGTCTAACTTTGGGTCACTTTTTTAAGTTCGGAATTGTCCTTTCGTAGCCAGTTGTTGAGCTTGTTTTTGAATGCATTTACAGAGGTAAATTAGGTAAACGATTTGGTAGTTTACCGTTTTTTTGAATGAATGAAAGAACAAACCCTTGTCTGCTGATGTTAAGCGGTAAACTCCGCCTATAACAATGCATTACCTCGCAGGTTACGTCCATGTGCTTTGCGGCAGAAATAGGTATGGTGGTATTACTTCCTCGGACGAACTCTTTCAGAAAATAGCTCTACGTGAAACCTTATATCTTTGCCTTTGGGGGACATGTTTGCCCAAACACGAAAATTAACTAAAACTACCTATAGAATTTTTATTTTAACAAATGGCAGCTTTGTGTGGTATCTACGGAAAACTAGAATATCTCTTTGGTAATACCACAGATAAAATAATACTATACTAGGTAACACTGACTACTACAATCACAGCTAACTTCATAACTTCATTCAGTGATCTGTCAGCTACCGTCAAAGTGACAGTGTCGAAGTTGGTGCAAAAACGGTACCTACTACTAGGTTTCTGAGTTAAAAAAAAACGGTCCGGGGCACCACATTTTTTATCCGTTATTTTCATATAGTAACGGGAAACTGTCATATATTTCGCAATCTGAAACCGCACATATTCCGTCGGATTTCTTTCATATTTCGGAAAATGACGTGAAAGGAAATCAGATTGATTCGAAACCCCATATCCCTAGAGTGTGACGTTTCCATTATCAATGATTATACCTGTAACATGCCGGGGTACATTCAATTTGAAGGGTTTATCAGGAAAAATATGGGTCATAAATTAAAACAATAGAGGCCCTTCACTTTATAGCCAATTTAGAGACTTTGCTACAAGTGAAAACTGTTTAAGGCTTAATTGTTTTACACTTCCATTATGTATCCTTCCTAGTTTAATAAGCTGTTTGTTTTCCATGAAAATAAATAAATAAAATAAAATATTTAGTTAGATTTTCTACGATCCTAAAAACGCTTTTAAAAAACTTATGATCGTTAGCCGTGTCATGAAAATGGTTAGCAAGTCACACAACTATCCAAAAAAAGGAGTGTTAGGGCCGGCGCCCACTGACGGCGTGCCACGGCATGGCATGGCAAAGGATTTTATTACTAATCAAGTTATTTTGAATCTTATTTCAATGAGTTTAGAATTCATGTTAGTTTATTTCGATACCACGATGCCGCGAAATGACGTGACGCGCCGCGGGATGCTGCGGCATGACGTGTCATGCCGTTTAATTCCACGGGTTGCCGCGGCGGGCCATTGCATCCCGCGAGACGTATGATCATAATTATAATGTTTTATTGAAATTATTCACATAATACAGTGCAGGTTGAAGCCCTGGCTCCTGAACTAGCGTTAGCTGTGTGTCAGGAGTCAGTTCATGGGTCACTTTATAGTATGGGTCACTTTATGTCGAGGAATTATCATTGCTAAGCTACCATCATCAATTGCTTGCTTGATTTAACGGTACGTGAAAATACGTTGAAAATATAATTGATATGATTCACGAAAGTTTTTATAGTAAAATTGCTAAGCTAGTTGAAATAAGGTTGAAACTTGTGCAGAGTGGCTGGGTTTTCAGCAAGATGCCACGGCATGCCACGGCGTGCCACGGAACGCCGCCCGATGCCGCAGCACAACCTGCCATATCATGCCGTGCCGTGCCGGCACTGGGCAAAAAAACTAGTGGGCGAAATAAAGCTTATTATTTATGTCTGAAGTTAGAAATGGTGTACTACTGGTACCTGGTTTGCTCTGGTGCATCCACCCTATATGACATGTAACAATAATCTGTTATTAATAACTGAACTATGTGAGTGTAGCACTATTAGTTATCTGTGTTTATGAACGTAGATTTCTGCTTCACTTATTTCGTACGCCCTGTTTGAAGTTTCTCTATTCGTTCTCACTCAGCGACCGTTATACATTTCGCGAAGCGGACGATTCTCGTTGCGGTTACGTTATCTGCCGTTTTCAGCTAACGCGTTATGTGTTTATGAACTTCAGCCAAAATTACTTAAGGCGCATACAGCAGCTGATTGGTCTTATTTGGACGCTTTCTCCTCATATAGGAGTCAATATTATGTTCTGAAAAAAAAAATTAAGTAATTCATTGACCTTTTATATGCGAAGTGAAAGTACAAAGAAGTTATATCCTTTCATTAACCATGTGTAAAATATAACAAAGTGCAGCTATTTTCGACTGAAAATTAGATTCTAATTCTTGGAATTTTGAAATTTTTCTGTCATCTAAGTGTCGGCAAAGACCTTATCTTCAAGTTCAGCGTATGATTCTGTGATGCTACGTTTTTTCACGTGACAAATAATTGTTTGCCATGATTTTCACTAACTTTTCGTTCTGAGAGCGCTATTCTGTCACTTATCTAACTTACCTGAACTTTAATGAGTCACGGAACGTTCCGGAAGTGATGGAATTCGGCTGTTGTATGCGCCTTAAGACTGCGCCAACCCCAGGAAGAAATTTTCATACAAAAAGAGGCCTCGCGGTTTTGCGGCATACATACCCTACCTTAAAGGGTTCGTGACACAAAATTGAAAGAGCTCTCGACATTGTGTCGCTTTAATTAGTACGGTACTTAAGCCGGTTCCTTGTCACTTGTCAGCGATCACTCGAGTTAGGGGACAGCTTAGCGGCGTAATGAATAAACTTTGCATTCCTATTTATTTAATGAGACATTGAAATGAGTTTACGCGGTAACCCTTTTAGTTTATTGTTCTTGATGAGTTCGCTGAAGATGGACGACAGCTTTCTTTATAATTAACGATAGTTTTATTGATATTGTAATTTGTTATTACTAGAAGAAATCGTTAGCAGAGTCAGTCGTGGGAAGCAATGGCGGCGATGAGCTCGCCACTTGTCACGTCTATATTCCACGATGGTGCAGCCCACTGTGAAAAGAGGCCCATTAAGGTTCTGCCTACCTTCCTTCGGGGAAAAAGGCGTGTGTTTTTGTATGTATGTAATTTTTTACATACATATGTAGTTTTACGATGTTCTGATTATGTTATATACCTAGGGCACTTTGGATTCATGTGTAGGTAGGTGTATGTATACAACTCTTTACTAACATAATATGGTGTGAAACCGAAATAAATGATATGATATGATATGATATGATAGGTACCTAGATTCTACTTTTTTTTTTTTTTTTTTTTTTTTTATATATAGTCTTATATCCTGTGTTTCGTTTTAAATTATGTTCTTCGTTTATATATTTTTTTTTTAATATAAATGTTGCTTGTTATAATTGAGAGTGTGATTAGATAATGTTAAAAATGAAATCATCCTACATCAGCAGCTGTTAGCGGTAAGTTTTATTAAAACGTTAATAGTAACAGCGTTGTGACTGCATTTATTACATACTAAGTTTTTTTTGTACTTATAAATACTTTACTAATCTACATCTTCATCTACACTAATATTATAAAGAGGAAAGATTTGTATTTTTGTGTGTGTGTGTATGTTTGTAATGAATAAACTCAAAAACTACTGTGCCGATTTCAAAAATTATTTCACCATTTTTCATAGCCGTGGTGTGTCCGGCCCATGAGTAGACCCCTCCATCTCCTCCCGTGGATACCGTAAGAGCCGACTAAGGGATTACCCGGACTTGTTTGTAAGATTCGTTGGTATAAGATTTGTCCTGGCTGCTAGCTTATTTAAGGAATGTGTTATTACTGGAAGAAATCGTTAGCAGAGTCAGTCGTGGGAAGCAATGGCGGCGATGAGCTCACCACTTGTCACGTCTATTTCCCACGATGGTGCAACCCACAGTGAAAAGAGGCCCATTTGAGGCTCTGCCTACCCTTTCGGGGAAAAAGGCGTGTGTCTATATATGTATGTATTTCATCATTGGAAAGCTCCATTCACTCTGAGTGGCATAGGCTTCCAGGCCCCCCCTGGATAAGCCGGGACGATTCGCTAGTATTTTATAATGTAGGTTTGTTTCAATAAACAAAATTATTTGTTTCGTCAAAACATAACGGACTTCATTTATTGTAACGTTCTTTTTAAGGAGTTTACTCCCTATCTGGTTACGTATCGTGGTCCTTATATGACAACGCAATATAATATAATATAATTCATTTATTAAATCAGACATTATTTGGTCCATTATTTGTTAGTATTATTCTTAAAAACTATATAAGAAATACATTAGTTATACTTAGCTATAAGTTGAGGTGAAAACTCTCATCCGAATCCCGACCAAACAGACTCCAGTGAGACTACCTACCAGGACCCGGATAAAAGCCTTCATTACTGGCAGGTCATAGCGATCGGGAATGAGCTGCAGGATGCCGTTGGAACTGCTCCGCACTCTGCTGAGCAATGAGGCAGTTTTCTTACGGATGATGGCGTGAAAACCATCAACCCGAGCCTCCGCAAACATCGCTGATGCACTGCAGAAGCGAGGAAGTCCCATCAGCATCCTAAAACCATTATTATATTGGACGCGCAGGGCACTTAGCGAGTTCTGCGTATAGCTGAACCACAGGCTGCTCGTGTAGAAAGATTGGCAGTAGTTATTTTCACTTGCCTACTGCAATGAGCAAACCTGCGTGCCAGCATATTACATCTGACTGCCAATGCCCTACGCTCCCTCTCTATGTCCTCCTGGTCGTCAAGGTCATCAGTAACAAAATGTCCCAAATACTTAAACTTCTAAACCCGTTTTAGTTTGGCTCCGTCAAGCTCTAAAACAGGCACAGATTCGGGAACCTTACCGGCGGCCTTGAAGACCAGGTACTCGCTTTTTCTACTATTATAGAGCAGGCCATATTTATGTGCGTACTCCTCACAGATTCCCAGCAGTCTTCTGAGAGCACCAATCGATGGGCACAGCAGCACCATGTCATCTGCGGCTGAACCGATATTGATCAAACATAGCTAAAACATAGCTTGCATAGATCCAAGAACACTCCCGACAAATTCACCTTTCAAACAAAAAAAAAAAACGGTTCATCCGTTCAGGAGCTACGGTAGGACAGATACAGACACACACACACACACACACACAGACACGTCAAACTTATAACACCCGGTCGTTTTTGCGTCGGGGGTTAAAAATCAATTCCTGAGGAAAACTTGCGCGTGTCATGAAAATACAATAAATTTTACTGTTTTACATCCCTAGCAAGTTGAAGTGGCAATGGGCAGGCCATGTAGGTACTACCACCATATCTATTTCTGCCGCAAAGCAGTAATGCCCGCATTGGTGTGTTCCGGTTTGAAGGGCACATGAGACGTTTGATTGTTGACGTTGACGGTGAAATTACAGGCACATGAGACTTTTCATCTTTATGTGTCAGGGTGGCGAGCGCGGTGTAATGCTACATAGGATGCGTCCTAGGTGGACGTGACCTTTGTGATAATGCACTGAACGCTTGTTCAGTGTAGGACATAGGCAGAGGGTACCGCTTAAGGTGGGGTATAACGCAAAATTACCAATCTTAGATTACATTTTTAACTGACTAATACAAGTACAATATTCAAATTAAAAATACGCGTGGATTCTACATTATAATACCGAGGGATCAGCCAGGCAGAAACACGGTGGGACAAAATTTTCTCGATAAAAAAAAAACACAAAGTTACCTCTAACTTTTGGCTAGATTCGATTGTTTGTCAATATGGTAGGATACCTACAGATTATTGGGTCAAAAATTGGAAAATTAAATCAATACAAGATATTTTCACGAGATATTCAATAAAAACCGCTTTTTCGAGCGTTGCGTGGCGTTTTTTTTGTATGAAGATTTCTGCCTGGCGGAGCGCAGTCTTAACATAAGGTGGGCCATCTGCATGATCCATCATTCCAAACTGCATAAATATGCTTCCGTTTTGCCACGAGCACGCTGCCGTGCCGAGCTTACAGCATTGCAGCCTCCATACCGGAGTGCTCGATGCTGCCGAGTAGTGAGCACTTCGGGACATATTTAACGCTTGCCTCGACGTAGGCACACATAAAAACATAGGTACTTCGTTGTAGAAATATCCTCGTGGTACTATTGCCTCGTGGTACTATTGCCTCGTGGTACTATTGCCCCGTGTTACTATTGCCCCGTGGTACTATTGCCTCGTGGTACTATTGCGCCGTGGTACTATTGCGCCGTGGTACTATTGCCTCGTGGTACTATTGCGCCGTGGTACTATTGCGCCGTGGTACTATTACGACGTGGTACTATTGCCCCGTTGTACTATTGCCCCGTGGTATTATTGCCCCGTGGTACTATTGCCCCGTGGTACTATTGCCCCGTGGTACTATTGCCCCGTGGTAGGTACTATTGAACCCGGCCTACCCTACAGGTAATGTCACCACTTTTCGAAATTATATAAGACGTTAGAATTTCATTGAATACTTCGTTGATATGACTAGGGATGGGATGATATATTCAAACATGTTAAAAAGTAAAAATATTTCTAGGTTAAGTCGGTGCCCTGTAAGCCGCTTTCGTCTCATCCATTCTCATCAATCTTTTCATACTCGCACCCCGATACGCTTACGACTTAAAGCTACCCTTACTTTCTGTTCATTAACCCGTGGTACCCGTACTTTTTATAAGCTCCCTTTATACGAGCAGTGCAGTAATATAGGATGAACGACGGGGTTGGTAATATTTTGTGAGTATAAAATGTGAGATTGTTGCCTAGTAAACAGTATCATAAACTTGAAATCATGAAATGAGTTCCCGTAGCTTTATAATTATATTTGAAAGTAGATATATGAGTCGTATATGATGCTACTAACACATGAATAATATGATTTATTTTATTTTATTATTAACCCCCGACGCAAAAACGACGGGGTGTTATAAGTTTGACGTGTCTGTGTGTGTGTGTCTGTCTGTGGCATCGTAGCTCCCGAAAGGATGAACCGATTTTTTTTTTCTTTTTTTATTGTTTGATATGTGAATTTGTCGGGAGTGTTCTTAGCTATGTTTGATCAAAATCGTTCATTGCGTTGATGGTTTTTCGAATTTTTACAAAATTAATTACTTGTACTTAATAGCTTTATGTATCTTTAAATTAACATATGTACCACTAAAGATATTATATTTGTGATTTTTCAGTCAAGATTTTTATCATTCGAGTCTTTTTATTAAAAAAAAATTATTCGGGATTTTGCTTTCGATATTTTTCATTCAAGGTTTTCATTTGAGATTTTTAAATCGAGATATTTATTTTGCGATTTTTTATTCGAAGTTATCGATATAAATACAAAACCTTGCGCACGATAAGCTATAACAATATTTTAAATTAAAATCACTGCTCTTGGTTGACATAACATATCAACACATCCAACAGTCACTTAGATAGTCCTGATCCCACACTAACATCCTTGCGTGGGTATCAGTAACTATGAGTACCATGGTACCACCCAGACCCAACTACCACAATTTGCACAATTAGAACAACTATTTGCAGATTATACAAACATAAGTCCCCCAGCGGGAATTGAACCCGCTAACACTCGCATCTTAGCCGGCTACTCGCCCGCCGCGCCGTAGAGGTCGTTGTTGATTGTGTTGTATAGTAATTTTTGTTGCTGGGATTTGTAAACGGCCCCTGTTTAGGGGACCGGATCCGGAAAAAGGTAATTCATAGTACTCAAGGGTTCACTCAAACGATTGGGGTCAACTGTTTCCAGTTTCCAACACAACATAAGTCTGTTAAAGTTCAAACGGGAGAAAAACGACGCATTACGTCTAAAAGCCAATTATAACTTTTCCTGTACCTATCTGAATAAAACAATTTTTCGCTCAAAATGGGTTTCCGCCGCGCTCCGCCTCTGAAAAAGTGTATAAATGGCGTGACTACGAACACTCTGTATTCTAATTCGGATACAATGTAATAATAGCCTCTATTACATTGATTTGTGTCTTATGTGAAGGTGATAAGATTCATTACATTAACTACGTTAATTAGACTGACATGATTATAGCCTTTAGGTAGGTATATGTTGAAAGAAAAGAAAGAAAGAAAGAATATATATTTATTTGTATACAAGAGCTACACAGAAACACAGAACACACTAAGAAGAAACAGATATGAAGGTACTAGGTGTAACTCAAGTAACAAAATGGTTCTGCCTCAGCATGAGTTGGTTGACAGCAAGCTAGCAACCAACGCTGGTCTTCCGGCAGAACCACTTGTTGACCATATACATATTTTTACTATAACAACTTTCGTGAATCATATCAATTATTTTATAAAAACGGGAAATTTTCACGTACCTACCGTTAAATCGATGTAAGCACCGACATAGTTTCAACCCATTTCAAGAGTCTTTTTCAAGGTGAACGCGACGCACTCCCCCCGCGTCTCGCTTAGCACTAATCCGCTCAGTGCGAGCGGCAGCCCGCTCGGCTCGTGTAGTGGGGCGCGCGGGTAGGAATATAGCTTGTGTTCGTTTCGTCATCGTCGTCGGCGCAGTGGATTGAGGTGCCTCATCGCTGTCACTGCTACTACCATCAACATCGTATGGCATTCCAGAGAGACAGGCAACACTCACTGTGTCTGTATCAGCTTCGTCTCTCGCACTAACGTGAGCACCATGATTCCAGATGACATGATTTCCAGGCAGGCGGTAGAGCCCATCCACGGTCCCTGTTAAAATTCGGCAGACGACCAATCTCGATTGCCTCACGTATCTCATGTACATGATATATTCCACGATGGTGCTACCCACTGTGAAAAGAGGGCCAATGAGGCTCTACCTACCCCTTCGGGGAAAGAGGCGTGTGTTTAAGAGGCGTGTGTTTATGTATGTATGTATGTTGAAGCTAATCTTTTACCAACAGCACAGAATAAATAATAGTACAAGCGACGACGATTTTAATTTACCTACAGTTTAAAATTAAATAATCCCACTAATATCAAACTATGTTTGAATGATTAGATGTTTGTATGTTTGTTACATAGTCACGCCGAAACGGATGATCCGATTTCGGTGAACTTTGGTATACACATAGATTATGAACTGGATTGAGCTATGTACTCCACGTAAAACGCGAGCGAAGCGATACACAAATGTTACACATATGTAATGTAATATATTCAAACTAGTGGGTCGGTGGTGCGCGAGCTGCAAGCAGCTCGCGTGACCGTTTTGTTGCTCTAGTTGTTTCATTGAAAATGGTTTTCGGGATGTTTTAGAAATTTCCCTAAAAATGGGGAAATTTTATTAAACCAGGCAAGTAGCCAGTCAGGCAGGCAGTCGTATGATAGGCAAATGTCCTATCACACGACCGGCCCATTTAGTCATCCTGCTAAGGAGTTGCCAACAACCAATAATAATAAAACCAATAATTCGTTAATCTCACTCGCTCGACCATCATTCCACTCAGGGGGTCAGTGGCTCGCTTCGCTCGCCACTTCCCCCCTTCGTGTCACGATGGTCTCGATGTCTCGATGACCCGCAGCAAAGTTAATTTGAAGATAGAAAACTAACGTTACATTCGTAATCAGTACACTCAAACTAATTAAAGCGATAAATACGTCGCCTCTTCGTTAAACTCAGTCGCTCGATGACCCGCAGCAAAGTTAATTTGAAAATAGAAAACTAACGTAACGTTCGTAATCAGTACACTCAAACAAATTAATACGATAAATACGTCGCCTCTTCGTTAAACTCAGTCGCTCGACCATCATTCCACTCAGGGGGTCAGTGGCTCGCTTCGCTCGCCACTTCCCCCCTTCGTGTCACGATGGTCTCGATAGCTCGATGACCCGCAGCAAAGTTAATTTGAAGATAGAAAACTAACGTAACATTCGTAATCAGTACACTCGAACTAATTAAAGCGATAAATACGTTGCCTCTTCGTTAAACTCAGTCGCTCGACCATCATTCCACTCAGGGGGTCAGTGGCTCGCTTCGCTCGCCACTTCCCCCCTTCGTGTCACGATGGTCTCGATAGCTCGATGACCCGCAGCAAAGTTAATTTGAAAATAGAAAACTAACGTAACATTCGTAATCAGTACACTCAAACTAATTAATACGATAAATACGTCGCCTCTTCGTTAAACTCAGTCGCTCGACCATCATTCCACTCAGGGGGTCAGTGGCTCGCTTCGCTCGCCACTTCCCCCCTTCGTGTCACGATGGTCTCGATAGCTCGATGACCCGCAGCAAAGTTAATTTGAAAATAAAAAACTAACGTAACGTTCGTAATCAGTACACTCAAACTAATTAATACGATAAATACGTCGCCTCTTCGTTAAACTCAGTCGCTCGACCATCATTCCACTCAGGGGGTCAGTGGCTCGCTTCGCTCGCCACTTCCCCCCTTCGTGTCACGATGGTCTCGATAGCTCGATGACCCGCAGCAAAGTTAATTTGAAAATAGAAAACTAACGTAACGTTCGTAATCAGTACACTCAAACTAATTAATACGATAAATACGTCGCCTCTTCGTTAAACTCAGTCGCTCGACCATCATTCCACTCAGGGGGTCAGTGGCTCGCTTCGCTCGCCACTTCCCCCCTTCGTGTCACGATGGTCTCGATAGCTCGATGACCCGCAGCAAAGTTAATTTGCAAATAGAAAACTAAAGTAACATTCGTAATCAGTACACTCAAACTAATTAAAGCGATAAATACGTCGCCTCTTCGTTAAACTCAGTCGCTCGATGACCCGCAGCAAAGTTAATTTGAAAATAGAAAACTAACGTAACGTTCGTAATCAGTACACTCAAACAAATTAATACGATAAATACGTCGCCTCTTCGTTAAACTCAGTCGCTCGACCATCATTCCACTCAGGGGGTCAGTGGCTCGCTTCGCTCGCCACTTCCCCCCTTCGTGTCACGATGGTCTCGATAGCTCGATGACCCGCAGCAAAGTTAATTTGAAGATAGAAAACTAACGTAACATTCGTAATCAGTACACTCGAACTAATTAAAGCGATAAATACGTTGCCTCTTCGTTAAACTCAGTCGCTCGACCATCATTCCACTCAGGGGGTCAGTGGCTCGCTTCGCTCGCCACTTCCCCCCTTCGTGTCACGATGGTCTCGATAGCTCGATGACCCGCAGCAAAGTTAATTTGAAAATAGAAAACTAACGTAACATTCGTAATCAGTACACTCAAACTAATTAATACGATAAATACGTCGCCTCTTCGTTAAACTCAGTCGCTCGACCATCATTCCACTCAGGGGGTCAGTGGCTCGCTTCGCTCGCCACTTCCCCCCTTCGTGTCACGATGGTCTCGATAGCTCGATGACCCGCAGCAAAGTTAATTTGAAAATAGAAAACTAACGTAACGTTCGTAATCAGTACACTCAAACTAATTAATACGATAAATACGTCGCCTCTTCGTTAAACTCAGTCGCTCGACCATCATTCCACTCAGGGGGTCAGTGGCTCGCTTCGCTCGCCACTTTCCCCCTTCGTGTCACGATGGTCTCGATAGCTCGATGACCCGCAGCAAAGTTAATTTGAAGATAGAAAACTAACGTAACATTCGTAATCAGTACACTCAAACTAATTAAAGCGATAAATACGTTGCCTCTTTGTTAAACTCAGTCGCTCGACCATCATTCCACTCAGAGGGTCAGTGGCTCGCTTCGCTCGCCACTTCCCCCCTTCGTGTCACGATGGTCTCGATAGCTCGATGACCCGCAGCAAAGTTAATTTGAAAATAGAAAACTAACGTAACATTCGTAATCAGTACACTCAAACTAATTAATACGATAAATACGTCGCCTCTTCGTTAAACTCAGTCGCTCGACCATCATTCCACTCAGGGGGTCAGTGGCTCGCTTCGCTCGCCACTTCCCCCCTTCGTGTCACGATGGTCTCGATAGCTCGATGACCCGCAGCAAAGTTAATTTTAAAATAGAAAACTAACATAACATTCGTAATCAGTACACTCAAACTAATTAATACGATAGATACGTCGCCTCTTCGTTAAACTCAGTCACTCGACCATCATTCCACTCAGGGGGTCAGTGGCTCGCTTCGCTCGCCACTTCCCCCCTTCGTGTCACGATGGTCTCGATAGCTCGATGACCCGCAGCAAAGTTAATTTGAAGATAGAAAACTAACGTAACATTCGTAATCAGTACACTCAAACTAATTAAAGCGATAAATACGTCGCCTCTTCGTTAAACTCAGTCGCTCGATGACCCGCAGCAAAGTTAATTTGAAAATAGAAAACTAACGTAACGTTCGTAATCAGTACACTTAAACTAATTAATACGATAGATACGTCGCCTCTTCGTTAAACTCAGTCACTCGACCATCATTCCACTCAGGGGGTCAGTGGCTCGCTTCGCTCGCCACTTCCCCCCTTCGTGTCACGATGGTCTCGATAGCTCGATGACCCGCAGCAAAGTTAATTTGAAAATAGAAAACTAACGTAACGTTCGTAATCAGTACACTCAAACTAATTAATACGATAGATACGTCGCCTCTTCGTTAAACTCAGTCACTCGACCATCATTCCACTCAGGGGGTCAGTGGCTCGCTTCGCTCGCCACTTCCCCCCTTCGTGTCACGATGGTCTCGATAGCTCGATGACCCGCAGCAAAGTTAATTTGAAGATAGAAAACTAACGTAACATTCGTAATCAGTACACTCAAACTAATTAAAGCGATAAATACGTCGCCTCTTCGTTAAACTAAGTCGCTCGACCATCATTCCACTCAGGGGGGGGGGCTTTGTGACACTGACACTGACACTGACACTGACACTGACACTGACACTGACACTGACACTGACACTGACACTGACACTGACACTGACACTGACACTGACACTGACACTGACACTGACACTGACACTGACACTGACACTGACACTGACACTGACACTGACACTGACACTGACACTGACACTGACACTGACACTGACACTGACACTGACACTGACACTGACACTGACACTGACACTGACACTGACACTGACACTGACACTGACACTGACACTGACACTGACACTGACACTGACACTGACACTGACACTGACACTGACACTGACACTGACACTGACACTGACACTGACACTGACACTGACACTGACACTGACACTGACACTGACACTGACACTGACACTGACACTGACACTGACACTGACACTGACACTGACACTGACACTGACTTTGACTTTGACTTTGACTTTGACTTTGACTTTGACTTTGACTTTGACTTTGACTTTGACTTTGACTTTGACTTTGACTTTGACTTCGACTTTGACTTTGGTTGAGCCGAGTGACAGACCCGACCCGACCATACAACCGAAAAACTGACGTAATATTCGTACTCAGCACCTCCATATTACTCGAAAACGACACCAATATTACAAAATGTTGAAAAATTGGGAGAATTACCCTAATAATGGGGAGAATTTATTTCACATGCAATACTGTAGGATATTGGCAACAAGTCTGTGAAAAAAGATTTTCCATCTGTCAACTTTGGTGGAAGAAAGTCGTTCGACAAAGTAGAGTCTAACCCTAAAATTCAAACTCCGCCCTCAGTCAGGGTTGCCAGCTAAGAGAAACCAAAATGGTCAAATGTCATTAGTATGGAGCTTGTCTACAATATTTCATCAAAATTTGATCCAAAATGTCTCTATTTCTATTTTTCAGGTTTTGGGGAAAAATCTTGGAAATTTCCCATGAAATGGGGAAAATTTATTTCTTCAGGCAACACCTTAGGACACTGGCAATCTTTTCTATTCTGACAAAATTTTCGTCCGACAACTTTGGTAGAAGAAAGTTATTAGTCAAAATAAGGAGTCAAAATCCAAAAATACAAGCAACGATTCCTCCCGGGGTTGCCAGCTTAAAAACTCCAAAATGGCCAAATGTCATTAGAATGGAGCATTTCTACAATACCTCATCAAAATTTGATTCAAAATGTAATAATTTAAATTTTTCATATTTTTGGGGAAAACTTTGCAAATTACCCTATACATGGGGTAATTTTATTACACCAGGCAACACCAATTGTCCTATCACACGACCGACCCGTACAAGTCATCCGGCTCAGGAGTTGCCAACAGTACCTTTTATCGATTTGAAAAATTGCCAAAATTTGTCGATTTTACAAAATGGCCGCCACACCATCCGCCATCTTGGATTTTAAAAAAGTTGGGATTTTCCCATATACACCAGGATGCTGGCAACATTTCTGCATAAACACAATTTTCGAGTGGCAACTTTGGTAAAAGACTAAAACTTGTCAAAGTTTAGTCGTCAAAAGTGCAAAAATTAAAGACGCCATTTTGGATCCGCCATCTTTTTTTTTTTTTTTTTATTACTTTTTTTGTAAATCCCACCGTAAAAGCAATAGGATGCGCCGTTTAAACGGATCCGATCGGACAAACTTTCGAAAAATGGTTTTTGTCACCGCCGCCATCTTGGATTTTTCAAAATGTCAATCCCTAATTCCTGGTCGAATCGACGACATTAACACATTTCTAGAATATGTCCCATCACTAAAACGGCTCCTTCTGGGAGAACAACCATGTCAATGAGTGAGTGAGTGAGTCAGTCACCGTTGTCTAGCTTTATATATTTATATATATTCAAATCTATATTATATAAAGCTGCACAACGGTGACTCACTGACTGACTGACTCATTGACATGGTTGTTCTCCTAGAAGGAGTCATTTTAGACATGGGACATGTTCTAGAGATGTGTTCGGCTCTCCGATGTGACCCCGGGAAAAGTCTGACATTTTAAAAAAACCAAGATGGCGGCCGTTTTCAAAACCGTTCTTCGAAACGGTGTCCTATAGGAACCGTTCAAAGGGCGTATCCTATTGATTTTATACACAGATTACAGAAAAAGTAAAAAAAAATGAAAAAAAACAATATAGAGGTCCAGAAATGATATTTAAAAAAAAAAAAATCGTCCGCATCAACTTTGACGAGTTTAAGTGTTCTACGAAAGTTGATGCACGACAATTTCGTTTATGCAGAATTGTAGCCAACATCCTGGTGTATATAGGAAAACCCCAACTTTGAAAAAAAAACAAGTTTACGAAGGTTTTTTAAGGCATTTTGTAAAATCGAGAAATTGACAATTGGCCCACAATCCATACAAAAATCGATTACGAAGGTTAAGCAACGTTCTGCGCGGTCAGTTTTTGGATGGGTGACCGTTTTTTTCACTTTTTGCATTATTTTTTTTTTAAATTTGTTTTTTTAGTGTTTTTTGTAATTAATGGTACGTAACCCTTCGTGCGCAAGTCCGACTCGGTGTTTTTTTTTTTGTTACAATAATTCATAATTTCTTCATAGTACCTACAAACATCGTAGTAGGTATATGGTGCTTCTTTTCAACATCTTTTTTGACAAGTTTTTGATTGACATCAATCTACTTAAAATAATAATTAAAAAAACGGACAAGTGCGAGACCTACTCGGACTCGAAGGGTTCCATAACAGTGCATTATCCACTAAAGACGCGCCCTATTTGGCATTGAAATGCGCCCGTCACCCTGATGAGACCCATACCTATTATTTATTCTGTGCCCCTACACTTTAAAACGGAACAAAGTGATGCAAACACTACTGCTTTGCGGCAGAAATAGGTATGGTGGTAGTATTTCCTCGCACGAACTCTTTCACAAAAAAGCGGCCAAATGCGAGTCACACTTATGGTTTGATGAAAAATATTTTTTTGAGTTTCAGTTATAAGTAACCACAAAAATTTATTGTTTTTTTCTATTTTTGAGTAGAAGAGCCGAACACCGGGCTCAGTGGCGCGTATTGGGAGAGGCCTATGTCCAGCAGTGGACTAATGTGGGCTGATGATGATGTGTTATTCCGGGAGTCCAGTTATCTACATTCCAGTTTTCATCCAAATGCGTCCAGACGTTTCAGCGTGAAGAAGTAACAAACACACACACACACACACACACACACACACACACACACACACACACACACACACACAACAAAAAAACACATTATATAATCCATTTCACGTCTATATTCCACGATGGTGCAACCCACTGTAAAGAGGCCCATTGAGGCTCTGCCTACCCCTTCGGTGAAAAAGGCGTGTGTCTAATGTTTGTACCTATGTACGTATGGGAGATGTATCTGTTACGTAGTAAATAATATATAATCTGTGATAATAAAATTTACTATGTAGGTCAGCTTTAGAGAAGGTAGGTCTCAGTATACCTATAATAGGTAGGTACCTACCTACCTATTATAGGTATACTGAGAGCTGAGAGGTTTTTGATTGACATCAATCTACTTACTTAAAATAATAATAAAAAAACGGACAAGTGCGAGACGTACTCGGGCACGAAGGGTTCCATAACAGTAACTACAAATAAGGCAAAAAAAAGTTTGGACCTGGATGACCCTGGTACCCTCTGCCTATGAACAGTGCATTATCCACTAAATACGCGCCCTATTTGGCATTGAAATGCGCCCGTCACCCTGAGACAAAAATGGAAAGCCTCATGTGCCTATAATTTCACCGGCAACCATACCTACCTATTATTTATTCTGTGCCCATACACTTTTAAACGGAACAAATTAATGCAGCACTACTGCTTTGCGGCAGAAATAGGTATGGTGGTAGTACTTCCTCGGACGAACTCTTTCACAAAAAAGCTCTACTACCTACCTAGGTACTAACAAATGGTGCCAATAATATATATATATAGATATATAGATATAACTAATATAGGTACAGGTCGTCCAAAGATTATGTGACATGAACGGAAAGTAGGTACCTAGGTATCTTAAACATTTTAGATAGGATATTTTGCTGAAAGGAGACTTTATTAACCCCCAACGCAAAAACGACGGGGTGTTATAAGTTTGACGTGTCTGTGTGTGTGTCTGTGTGTGTCTGTGTCTGTGTGTGATTTTGTGTGTCTGCGTGTGTATAGGTGTGTGTCTGTGTGTGTATCTGTGTGTGTCTGTGTGTACCTTTGTTTGTGTCTGTGTGTGTGTCTGTCTGTGGCATCGGAGCTCCCGAACGAAAGTGGGGGGCTTAATACAGAAGGCCTATTATAGATTTGTCTTAGTTTTATAGATAATGGTAAGAAACCCTTCGTGCCTGAGTCCAACTCGCATTTGGCAGGTTTTTTTATTGTTAACTGCGTCAGTGACGGAATAATCGGGGCCTATACGCATTGTAGCATTGCACTGCGCCAATGCAAAATGAAATCACAGGAACACGGCTAAAACTTTCTTTTATTTTTAATTTAAAAAAATAATTAAATTGGTTAAGTTTTGGAGAGAATCAGGGGACTAGGAATCGTTGATTTTATGTACTTTTAATAGGTATTGTCGATCCAAGCTGCAGTTGTCTCTATCACGCTCACGCTCAAGCTAGCACAACTGTTTCATAGTGTATTTTGTACATACTTTGTACATACTTTGTACCTATTACTTGTACTATATTATTCTGTCTGTAAATAAATGTTTACTTCTTAATAGCGCCATCTAAAATTTTGCTTATGCTTTAAATTACTTATCAAAGATTCAAAACAGATGCGACTGCGCCCATCGAGCCAAACTGAACTACCTACCATATAGTTCTAAATTCACCCGCCAGATGTCAGTGTCGTACCATGTTTGGAGGATCGTTTCGCTAATGGAAGTAAATCACAGTTTTTCTGTAGCGCCATCTATCGAGCCGAACCGAATTCCTAATAAAAAAGTTTCAGACAAAAACTAGATGGAGCTTATAAGCAGCATTAAAATAAATAAACCATATCACCAGATGGCGCTAATTCACGGTGTCAGAAAATAAAATCTTGGACATATTTTGCAATTTATAAGTATGCTAGCTGCGCCCCGCGGTGTTACCCGCGTAAATCTCGATCCCGTGGGAATATCGGGATAAATATGGAGCTAGGTAGAGCGATGACCTACGAAAGGCGGCGGGAAGAAAGGGATGAGAAGAGCCGAACACCGGGCTCAGTGGCGCGTATTGGGAGAGGCCTTTGTCAAGCAGTGGATTAATGTGGGCTGATGATGATGTGTTATTCCGAGAGTCCAGTTATCTACATTCCAATTTTCATCCAAATGCGTACAGACGTTTCAGCGTGAAGAAGTAACAAACACACACACACACACACACAACAACAAAAAAACACATTATATAATGCGTTTAATATTTTTTACATTCACAGTTGTGACAAAGCCAAATCGAACAATTTTTACGACGATGATAAGCGGCCTGACGGCATGTCTCTTGTTCCGTGGGAGAAGGGTAGGAACACGCAGGTAGCCCACTTGATGATAAGCGGTAACCTCTGGCTATGAACAGTGCATTATCACATAGGTCACGTCCACCTAGGACGCGCCTTATGTGGCATTGCACTGCACCCGCCACCGTGAGACATAAAGATGAAAAGTCTATATGCCTGTAATTTCAACGGCAACCACTTCCAACCGGAACACAGCAATGCGAGCACTACTGCTTTGCGGCAGAAATAGGTATGGTGGTAGTAGGTACTTCCCCGGACGAACTCTTTCACAAAAAAGCTCTTCTACTGCTAATTTAGAGCGATTCAGAAGTAAAGTCTAATTAAGCACGTAAGTAGATCGGTAAGTAGGTAGGTACCTAAATTCAAGTAATTACTTAAACCTATACAACCTAGATCTTTGAAATCTATTCTGTATGCACAAGAAATCACACCTATGAAAGGCATTACTTCGATATGTACTTACAGAAAATAACTAATGCACCTACATCATGGATAATCATATATGATATGGATGTCATAATGTACCTACCTATGGTCGTTCAGTAAGGTCGAGTCGAACACTCAGGTCGGTCAGTCGCATTCTCATTTGTACTGTACAACTATTTGATGAGTAGATTAGATGGTCTGTATCATCTTTGACAATTTTCTTAGTCCACACGCCGCCGTGTTGCTCTATGGTTTTAGTAGTCATAGAGTTTTTTTATGAGAATTCATCCAGGAAAGTATTTTTTCTATGCCTATTTCTGTCTCAAGCCAGTTGGTAGTGTATTACTGTGTTCCGGTTTAAAGGGTACCTATGAGTGCTGGTGAAATTAAGGAAAAATTATACTTTTCATCTTTATGTCTCAGACTCAGAGTGAAGGACGCAGTGCAAAGCTACATAGGGTGTATCCTAGGTGTAAGTGACCTATGAATGAGGTAATGCATTGTTAAAGGCAAAGGTTAACATCAGGTAAGTCATTTGAAAACTATGTGAATACAATATTTTTCTGGATAAGTAAGTTGTCAACTAAAATTTATACATTATTAATAAAGATAAATACCTACCTACACCAAGGTTATCTGGCTTTCTAGCATTAAGTTCGCCTTTGTACTTCTTTGTTTAATGTGCATTAACGCGTAGGTAGGGAGGTAGGTACCTAAGGTACCTACTTACTAGGTTCTGTAATAGGTATGCCTGCATGGTTCTATAAAGGTTTTCTCAAATTACTCAGACAGGTAGGTATTACTAAATAGTAGGTAGGTATGTAGGTACTTACCTGTACCACGGTATCGGTTAGTCAAGCGCCTTACAGGTACTTATTCACTTTTGTGTGATTTTTCTTACATTGAGATGAAGCATAACTAGGTACCTTGGTAGGTAGATATTTGCGTTTTCTAAGGGAGAGATGTAATCTGAATGGCGTTGTTTGCTATTCGTTGAGTTATTTCTGTGCTGTGTTGTGTCCGGCCTAAGAATAGACTCCTCAGTCTCCTCCCGTGGATGTCGTAAAAGTCGAATTAATGATTACCCGGACTTGTAGATAAGATTCGTTGGTACCTACCAGAGACATGCTATCAAGTAATTTAATAAATCGTTGGTTGGTACCTACCTATAAGCTGTGTCTTGGCTGCTATTTTTAACCCCCGAAGAAAAACGAAGGGGTGTTATAAGTTTGACGTGTCTGTGGGTGTGTGTGTCTGTCTGTCCCACCGTAGCTCCCGAACGGCTGAACGGATTTCGTTTTTTTTTCCATCCATACTTACAAACTTTCTTGTTTATAATACTATTAGTAGCATACTCGTATAAGATGCAACAACCAAGTGCGAGTCGCACTCGCGCACGAAGGGTTCCGTACCATTATCTATAAAAAGGGTTTCAAAATTAGGATTGTAAAAAAATAAAAAATAAAATTGCACGCAAAAAGTGGCCACCCATCCAAAAATTGACCCGGTAGAGCATTGATCAACTGTCATACCATACAAAACATACATACCCCAGAACACCCTGAACAAATATCTGCGATCGCAAAAATATTTGTTCCGAGGCGGGAATCGAACCCGCAACCTCCTGCGTCGCAGGCCAACCTTCGCCCGACGTGCCACAGAGGTCGTCTAACGTCTAACTACAATTTTTTTTTTTTTTTTTTTTAAATAATACGGAGGAATAAAATTTCCACCATTTTGAAAAGTCACGCAATTCACTTCCATATCATTTAATTACAAATGACAAGTGCGAGTCGGACTCGCGTTCGAAGGGTTTCGTATCATTTTCCAAAAGTAGGTACCAAATCAAACCGAGTGGTAATTCAGCGAATAAGGAACTAATGTAGGTAGGTACGTAGGTAACGTAGGTCAACAGGAACACTTGCATAAAACCACAGAATAAATAATAGTATACATTATTATAAACTCTCTTCAAACGCGTACCTAGGTAGTGTTAGTTTTTAACACCCGACACAAAAACGACACGGGGTGTTATAAGTTTGCCGTGGCTATTGTGTGTGTGTGTGTGTGTGTAGGTGTTTGTGTGTGTGTGTGTGTGTGTGTAGGTGTTTGTGTGTGTGTGTGTGTGTGTGTGTGTGTGTGTGTGTGTGTGTGTGTGTGTGTGTGTGTGTCAGTCTGTGGCATCGTAGCTCCCGAACGGATGAACCGATTACGATTTTGATTTTTTTGTTGGAAAGTTGAATTTGTCGTGAGTGTTCTTAGCTATGTTTGATCAAAATCGGTTCAGCCGTTTCATTGCGTTGAGGTCTTTTTATATTTTATATATTAACTACTTGTGTATTAGGTATACCGCACGACTATGACGGTATATATTATCTATTTAAGTAGTATAATGTTGGCAACAATGGGAGAAAACGGTGTTTGTGTAATCGTGAGATGAAAAAAAACGATATGGGTGGCGTTTTCGAGAATTTTGGAGGTGCTGATTGCGAATGCATCATCAGTATTTCAGTCAGATACAAAGGTAAGGTAAGCTGGCAACCCTGCGTAAAGGTAATATGTATACGGAAAAAACTAATATGAGTGTCGTTTTCGAGTAATTTCTTGGTGCTGATTATGAATATTACTTCAGTTTTTGGGTTAGGTGGGTAGGTTAGTAGGTAAGCTGGTAACACTGCGTAAAGTTAGGAAAAAACTAATATGGGTGTCGTTTTCGAGTAATTTGTAGGTACTGATTATGAATATTACTTCAGTTTTTGGGTTAGGTGGGTAGGTTAGTAGGTAAGCTGGTAACACTGCGTAAAGTTAGGAAAAAACGAATATGGGTGTCGTTTTCGAGTAATTTGTTGGTGCTGATTATGAATATTACTTCAGTTTTTGGGTTAGGTGGGTAGGTTAGTAGGTAAGCTGGTAACACTGCGTAAAGTTAGGAAAAAACTAATATGGGTGTCGTTTTCGAGTAATTTCTTGGTGCTGATTATGAATATTACTTCAGTTTTTGGGTTAGGTGGGTAGGTTAGTAGGTAAGCTGGTAACACTGCGTAAAGTTAGGAAAAAACTAATATGGGTGTCGTTTTCGAGTAATATGCAGGTCGGTCGTGTGATAGAACATTTAGTGTTGCCTGGTTTAATAAATTTTCCCCATTTTTAGGGTAATTTCTAAAACATCTAATTTTAATGAGAAGGAAGGATGGAAAGAAAAGTTTAGTGTTGCCTGGTTTAATAAAATTTCCCCATTTTTAGGGTAATTTCTAAAACATCCCGAAAACCATTTTCAATGCAACAACAACAGCAAGAAAACGGTCACGCGAGCTGCTTGCAGCTCGCGCACCACCGACCCACTAGTCTATAATATATAAAGTTTGAATTTTAGGGTTAGACTCTACTTTGTCGAACGACTTTCTTCCACCAAAGTTGACAGATGGAAAATCTGTTTTCACAGACTTGTTGCCAATATCCTACAGTATTGCATGTGAAATAAAATCTCCCCATTATTAGGGTAATTCTCCCAATTTTTCAACATTTTGTAATATTGGTGTCGTTTTCGAGTAATATGGAGGTGCTGAGTACGAATATTACGTCAGTTTTTCGGTTGTATGGTCGGGTCGGGTCGGTCACTCGGCTCAAACAAAGTCGAAGTCGAAGTCAAAGTCAAAGTCAAAGTCAAAGTCAAAGTCAAAGTCAAAGTCAAAGTCAAAGTCAAAGTCAAAGTCAAAGTCAAAGTCAAAGTCAAAGTCAAAGTCAAAGTCAAAGTCAAAGTCAAAGTCAAAGTCAAAGTCAAAGTCAAAGTCAAAGTCAAAGTCAAAGTCAAAGTCAAAGTCAAAGTCAAAGTCAAAGTCAAAGTCAAAGTCAAAGTCAAAGTCAAAGTCAAAGTCAAAGTCAAAGTCAAAGTCAAAGTCAAAGTCAAAGTCAAAGTCAAAGTCAAAGTCAAAGTCAAAGTCAAAGTCAAAGTCAAAGTCAAAGTCAAAGTCAAAGTCAAAGTCAAAGTCAAAGTCAAAGTCAAAGTCAAAGTCAAAGTCAAAGTCAAAGTCAAAGTCAAAGTCAAAGTCAAAGTCAAAGTCAAAGTCAAAGTCAAAGTCAAAGTCAAAGTCAAAGTCAAAGTCAAAGTCAAAGTCAAAGTCAAAGTCAAAGTCAAAGTCAAAGTCAAAGTCAAAGTCAAAGTCAAAGTCAGTGTCAAAGTCAGTGTCAAAGTCAGTGTCAGTGTCAGTGTCAGTGTCAGTGTCAGTGTCAGTGTCAGTGTCAGTGTCAGTGTCAGTGTCAGTGTCAGTGTCAGTGTCAGTGTCAGTGTCAGTGTCAGTGTCAGTGTCAGTGTCAGTGTCAGTGTCAGTGTCAGTGTCAGTGTCAGTGTCAGTGTCAGTGTCAGTGTCAGTGTCAGTGTCAGTGTCAGTGTCAGTGTCAGTGTCAGTGTCAGTGTCAGTGTCAGTGTCAGTGTCAGTGTCAGTGTCAGTGTCAGTGTCAGTGTCAGTGTCAGTGTCAGTGTCAGTGTCAGTGTCAGTGTCAGTGTCAGTGTCAGTGTCAGTGTCAGTGTCAGTGTCAGTGTCAGTGTCAGTGTCAGTGTCAGTGTCAGTGTCAGTGTCAGTGTCAGTGTCAGTGTCAGTGTCAGTGTCAGTGTCAGTGTCAGTGGCAGTGGCAGTGGCAGTGGCAGTGTCAGTGTCAGTGTCAGTGTCAGTGTCAGTGTCAGTGTCAGTGTCAGTGTCAGTGTCAGTGTCAGTGTCAGTGTCAGTGTCAGTGTCAGTGTCAGTGTCAGTGTGTCAGTGTGTCAGTGTGTCAGTGTGTCAGTGTGTCAGTGTGTCAGTGTGTCAGTGTGTCAGTGTGTCAGTGTGTCAGTGTGTCAGTGTGTCAGTGTGTCAGTGTGTCAGTGTGTCAGTGTGTCAGTGTGTCAGTGTGTCAGTGTGTCAGTGTGTCAGTGTGTCAGTGTGTCAGTGTGTCAGTGTGTCAGTGTGTCAGTGTGTCAGTGTGTCAGTGTGTCAGAGTGTCAGAGTGTCAGTGTCAGTGTCAGTGTCAGTGTCAGTGTCAGTGTCAGTGTCAGTGTCAGTGTGTTTTCTCTCTTAAAATTAGCTTTGTTGTAGCTTACCGAGCTAACAAGAGTGACTATTCAATGTCGAGACGAGTGACTGAGATTAACGAAGGGCCGACGTTTTAATAGTATTAATTAGTTTGAGTGTACTGATTACGAATGTTACGTCAGTTTTCTATCTTCAAATTAACTTTGCTGCAGGTTATTGAGCTATCGAGACCATCGTGACACGAAGGGGGGAAGTGGCGAGCGAAGCGAGCCACTGACCCCCTGAGTGGAATGATGGTCGAGCGACTGAGTTTAACGAAGAGGCGACGTATTTATCGTATTAATTAGTTTGAGTGTACTGATTACGAACGTTACGTTAGTTTTCTATTTTCAAATTAACTTTGCTGCGGGTCATCGAACTATCGAGACCATCGTGACACGAAGGGGGGAAGTGGCGAGCGAAGCGAGCCACTGACCCCCTGAGTGGAATGATGGTCGAGCGACTGAGTTTAACGAAGAGGTGACGTATTTATCGCTTTAATTAGTTTGAGTGTACTGATTACGAATGTTACGTTAGTTTTCTATTTTCAAATAAACTTTGATGCGGGTCATCGAGCTATCGAGACCATCGTGACACGAAGGGGGGAAGTGGCGAGCGAAGCGAGCCACTGACCCCCTGAGTGGAATGATGGTCGAGCGACTGAGTTTAACGAAGAGGCGACGTATTTATCGTATTAATTAGTTTGAGTGTACTGATTACGAATGTTACGTTAGTTTTCTATTTTCAAATTAACTTTGCTGCGGGTCATCGAGCTATCGAGACCATCGTGACACGAAGGGGGGAAGTGGCGAGCGAAGCGAGCCACTGACCCCCTGAGTGGAATGATGGTCGAGCGACTGAGTTTAACGAAGAGGCGACGTATTTATCGCTTTAATTAGTTTGAGTGTATTGATTACGAATGTTACGTTAGTTTTCTATCTTCAAATTAACTTTGCTGCGGGTCATCGAGATATCGAGACCATCGTGACACGAAGGGGGGAAGTGGCGAGCGAAGCGAGCCACTGACCCCCTGAGTGGAATGATGGTCGAGCGACTGAGTTTAACGAAGAGGCGACGTATTTATCGCTTTAATTAGTTTGAGTGTACTGATTATGAATGTTACGTTAGTTTTCTATCTTCAAATTAACTTTGCTGCGGGTCATCGAGATATCGAGACCATCGTGACACGAAGGGGGGCAGTGGCGAGCGAAGCGAGCCACTGACCCCCTGAGTGGAATGATGGTCAAGCGACTGAGTTTAACGAAGAGGCGACGTATTTATTGCTTTAATTAGTTTGAGTGTACTGATTACGAATGTTACGTTAGTTTTCTATCTTCATATTAACTTTGCTGCGGGTCATCGAGCTATCGAGACCATCGTGACACGAAGGGGGGAAGTGGCGAGCGAAGCGAGCCACTGACCCCCTGAGTGGAATGATGGTCGAGCGACTGAGTTTAACGAAGAGGCGACGTATTTATCGTATTAATTAGTTTGAGTGTACTGATTACGAATGTTACGTTAGTTTTCTATTTTCAAATTAACTTTGCTGCGGGTCATCGAGCTATCGAGACCATCGTGACACGAAGGGGGGAAGTGGCGAGCGAAGCGAGCCACTGACCCCCTGAGTGGAATGATGGTCGAGCGACTGAGTTTAACGAAGAGGCGACGTATTTATCGCTTTAATTAGTTTGAGTGTACTGATTACGAATGTTACGTTAGTTTTCTATTTTCAAATAAACTTTGATGCGGGTCATCGAGCTATCGAGACCATCGTGACACGAAGGGGGGAAGTGGCGAGCGAAGCGAGCCACTGACCCCCTGAGTGGAATGATGGTCGAGCGACTGAGTTTAACGAAGAGGCGACGTATTTATTGCTTTAATTAGTTTGAGTGTACTGATTACGAATGTTACGTTAGTTTTCTATCTTCATATTAACTTTGCTGCGGGTCATCGAGCTATCGAGACCATCGTGACACGAAGGGGGGAAGTGGCGAGCGAAGCGAGCCACTGACCCCCTGAGTGGAATGATGGTCGAGCGACTGAGTTTAACGAAGAGGCGACGTATTTATCGTATTAATTAGTTTGAGTGTACTGATTACGAATGTTACGTTAGTTTTCTATTTTCAAATTAACTTTGCTGCGGGTCATCGAGCTATCGAGACCATCGTGACACGAAGGGGGGAAGTGGCGAGCGAAGCGAGCCACTGACCCCCTGAGTGGAATGATGGTCGAGCGACTGAGTTTAACGAAGAGGCGACGTATTTATCGCTTTAATTAGTTTGAGTGTACTGATTACGAATGTTACGTTAGTTTTCTATTTTCAAATAAACTTTGATGCGGGTCATCGAGCTATCGAGACCATCGTGACACGAAGGGGGGAAGTGGCGAGCGAAGCGAGCCACTGACCCCCTGAGTGGAATGATGGTCGAGCGACTGAGTTTAACGAAGAGGCGACGTATTTATTGCTTTAATTAGTTTGAGTGTACTGATTACGAATGTTACGTTAGTTTTCTATCTTCATATTAACTTTGCTGCGGGTCATCGAGCTATCGAGACCATCGTGACACGAAGGGGGGAAGTGGCGAGCGAAGCGAGCCACTGACCCCCTGAGTGGAATGATGGTCGAGCGACTGAGTTTAACGAAGAGGCGACGTATTTATCGTATTAATTAGTTTGAGTGTACTGATTACGAATGTTACGTTAGTTTTCTATTTTCAAATTAACTTTGCTGCGGGTCATCGAGCTATCGAGACCATCGTGACACGAAGGGGGGAAGTGGCGAGCGAAGCGAGCCACTGACCCCCTGAGTGGAATGATGGTCGAGCGACTGAGTTTAACGAAGAGGCGACGTATTTATCGCTTTAATTAGTTTGAGTGTACTGATTACGAATGTTACGTTAGTTTTCTATTTTCAAATAAACTTTGATGCGGGTCATCGAGCTATCGAGACCATCGTGACACGAAGGGGGGAAGTGGCGAGCGAAGCGAGCCACTGACCCCCTGAGTGGAATGATGGTCGAGCGACTGAGTTTAACGAAGAGGCGACGTATTTATCGCTTTAATTAGTTTGAGTGTACTGATTACGAATGTTACGTTAGTTTTCTATCTTCAAATTAACTTTGCTGCGGGTCATCGAGATATCGAGACCATCGTGACACGAAGGGGGGAAGTGGCGAGCGAAGCGAGCCACTGACCCCCTGAGTGGAATGATGGTCGAGCGACTGAGTTTAACGAAGAGGCGACGTATTTATTGCTTTAATTAGTTTGAGTGTACTGATTACGAATGTTACGTTAGTTTTCTATCTTCATATTAACTTTGCTGCGGGTTATCGAGCTATCGAGACCATCGTGACACGAAGGGGGGAAGTGGCGAGCGAAGCGAGCCACTGACCCCCTGAGTGGAATGATGGTCGAGCGAGTGAGATTAACGAATTATTGGTTTTATTATTATTGGTTGTTGGCAACTCCTTAGCAGGATGACTAAATGGGCCGGTCGTCTGATAGGACATTTGCCTATCATACGACTGCCTGCCTGACTGACTACTTGCCTGGTTTAATAAAATTTCCCCATTTTTAGGGTAATTTCTAAAACATCCCGAAATCCATTTTCAATGCAACAACAACAGCAACAAAACGGTCACGCGAGCTGCTTGCAGCTCGCGCACAACCGACCCACTAGTGTACCTATATACAACTAATCCCATATTTATTTTCGTACAAAACGGATACTTAACACTAATTATTAGTAATAACCAAAAAATGTATGAGAACCCGCTCTTTCGCGAAAACACTATCGCGCGACACAGACGCCCACTATCGTGTCGCTCGGAAGTCTATAAGGCACTGGTCCCACCGCCGGCGAGTAAGCGATGAGCTATCGGCGATTGAAACGCTCAAAAGATAATCACTCCCGTGTAAAATCATTACATGTGAACGTACAGATTTCAAAATATCTTGCCTGGAACTCACAATTTAAAAAAGGGTTCACAATTTTTTTTTAGGGTTTGATTCCGGGACACTCCCGGAAATTCGGAGAAGTGGCAACCCTAATCGAAACTCGTACTGAGGCCTCTGTCACTTTGACAGTTGGTTATGTCACAGATAAAATAATACTATACTAGTAGTTACGTTAACCGCCCATTTATTTGTTCGTGAACTTGGGCCCTATAAAGCCCTCCAGCTCAACTGCATGGGTACGTATCAAAATGTATAAATTCAAAACACATACGTTTAGAATTCATAAGTTCAAAACACATAAATTTAAAAAACGTAATTGTTTAAAATTTATAATTTCATTTGATATAAGTTTAGAATAACGAAGTTCGAAATACCGAAGTTTGAAAAACATAATGTCAACAACACATAACAGCTGTAATTAATAAGGGCTAAATAGCATAATAATGGCCACAACGCGTTCATTCCTCGTCATTCGCGTTCATTGGCGTCTCTAGCCGCATCCATCCACCGCGTTCCTTGTCTTTGATCCATCGAAAGGTTGATTTTGGAACCTCACCTCTGACACAGTTTGAATAGAACCTGCATAGTTCACCTACTTCTGATATAAATAAAATATTCTCCCTCCAATCTTTCTCACCCACTTTCAAAAACCTTGCAATAAGGATATTGAATTTATTTTCGGTATTCTAAACATTGTAATCATTATGTATTTTGATTTCAGGCATTTCGACCTTTATAAATAAAAAACTTTAAGGGTTTTAAATTTATTTATTTTCACTATTAGGTTTTTTAAATTTATGTGTTTTGAACTTATATGTTTTGATACGTACCCTAACTGTATACGTTTAAAATACCGAAAATCAAAATACCGTATGGTTCAAATAAATAAATCGAATATCCCTATTGTACGGTTTTTATAATGTTTGAAATACGTCAAAGTGTCAAATTTGAAGGCTCCAGTACAAACTTGAAATTTGGCATGCATATTTGTTTGAGATTATGGCTTTAGGCATTTCGACCATTATACATATAGAACTTTATCGATTATAAAACTTATTGATTTTCACCATTAGGTTTTTTAAATTTATGGATTTTGAACTTATGTATTCTAAACGTATGTATTTTAAATTTATGAATTTTAATACGTACCCCAACTGCATACTTCTAAAATTTCACCGTCAAAATGTTGCTTTGACGGCTAATTATGGATATAGTGATACCTACAGGCGGCAGCTATTAAAATATCTTTGCAGCTAGTTTCATGAAACTGTCAAATTCCGCATCAAGGAATTTAATTACTAGACCACGTATATTTTAAAACTAGTTGTGACCGCGAATTCATTTGCTATGTTATTTGAAACCTGCAAGTAATATTATCCTACTAATATTATAAATGCGAAAGTTTGTGTGTGTGTGAGTGTTTGTTACTTCTTCACGCTGAAACGGCTGGACGGATTTGGATGAAATTTGGAATGGAGATAACTGGACTCAAGGAATAACACATTGGCACATTTTTATCCCGATATTCCCACGGGATCGAGACTAACGCGAGTGAAACCGCGGGGCGCTGCTAGTTAAAATTAGTTATTTATTTCGTTAACAAACTTAGGTGTATGTACATCAGATTGGGCTCTTAGATATTTACAATCCTGGGTAGATGACATAGATACTCAAACTAGAAAGACCTGTAAGATGGAAAGCAAGTTATCAAGAACTTGCAATTCCTACAATTTTTCATTGGAGTCCGTCCACCCGTTTCGTAACCTATTCGATTCGAACTTTTAGACAGTCAAACAAAAATTCTAAAACGGTAAGTCAAAGTCAAAGTCAAAGTCAAAGTCAAAAGTATTTTATTCATTGAAATCACAAGGATCATTTTGAATCGTCTTAAAAAATAAATTTACAGTTACTCCTGTTCCAACGCAACCAGACCTAGAAGAATCAGGCAACAAACACGGTCTGTTTTTCTTTTGATGATCCTTCTTACTACTAGGTGGAGAGCGCCTGTGTGGTGCCTCGAGAACAAGTTGAAGCTGATTCAAGGAAAAAAGGAAAACCAAATTAAAAGCCTTACTTAGGTAGGCAGTCAAAAGTAAGATGATAGAGAGAATCAGCAAAAGTTCATAAGGCAGCACACACTACGCTTGATATACACATAAATAACACATCAGTAATAAATTATATGCAGGTAAAGACATTGCAAATTGACAAATTAGGTGTCGAGGGGCAGAGCGACATCAGGCCACGCGGCTTTATCATTAACATAGTCATGTAGTGTGTAATACGCTTTCTTAATTAAATTATTCTTTATGTAAGATTTAAATCTTCGAATCGAAAGTTTAGAAGCACTTTCTGGAAGTTTATTATAGAACCGAATAGAATTCCCCATAAAAGACCCACTTACTTTTTTTAATCTAAATTTGGGAATACTCAGTTTATTTTTATTTCTCGTGTTAAAACAATGCACGTCACTTTTTTTCATAAATCTATCTAAGTGTTTATGTGTACATAATAAGGTTTCGTAGATGTATTGCGATATTACGGTGAGAATGTTAATTTCCTTAAAACGCTCCCTCAAGGAGTCACGTGGCTTCATTTTATAAATGGCACGTATTGCCCGTTTTTGTAAAACAAATATTGCTTGGATGTCTGCTGCTTTCCCCCACAGAATGATGCCATATGACATAACACTATGGAAGTAGCCAAAATAAACTAGCCTAGCTGTAGCTTCATCAGTAAGCTGCCTTATCGTACGAACTGCATATGCAGCGGAACTAAGTCTACCCGCAAGTGCCTCAATTTGTGGTCCCCACTGCAAACTTGCATCAATATTAAGTCCTAAGAAAACAGTAGAGTTTACAAGATTGAGTGTTTCGCCATTTACTTTAATATTAGTTGGGTAATGTTTTACATTTGGCAAAGTGAATTTAATGCATTTAGTTTTTTTAGCATTAAGCAACAGATTATTTACTGTGAACCAATCAAGAACTCGCGATAGTGATTTATTTAGATCATCGTAATTAGCTTTTGACCTATCAACTTTGAAAATTAAAGACGTATCGTCAGCAAATAAAACTATATCACATATGTCTTTTACATAAAAAGGGAGATCGTTAATGTATACTAAAAATAGAAATGGGCCTAGTATTGAACCCTGGGGCACTCCCATAACAATAGACGATCCTGAAGACCTTTCACCACCAACGTCAACTTTTTGTACTCTATTGGATAAGTAAGAATTTACAAGGTTAATTGCCTGATTTTGGATGCCATAATGTTTTAACTTCAAAATTAGAGTAGCATGACTCACGCAGTCGAATGCTTTGGATAGGTCGCAGAATACTCCGATCGCGTCTTGCGAGTTTTCCCATGCTTGAAATATGTGTTCCAAAAGCATGGTACCAGCATCAGCTGTTGATCGACCCTTGGTAAATCCAAATTGATGACTATGAAATAGTCTGTGGAAGTTAAAGTGTGACAATAATTGAGTAAGAATAAGTTTTTCGAAGATTTTACTTAACGCGGGCAATATAGAAATCGGCCTATAATTAGCTGGATCTTTTGCATTTCCAGACTTGAACAAAGGAATTAATTTACTATGTTTCATAAGATCTGGAAAGATTCCGTCGTCAACACATCTATTAAAAATGTAGGCTAAGCATGGAGCAATATCAATAATTATAATACCTAACACCTTTGTGGATATTCCCCAAAGATCTTCAGTATTTTTAATATTAAGTGACTTAAATGTCTTAACAATACTATCGGCATTTACGTATCTAAAGCTAAACGCGATCTCACATTTAGCAACACTTAGTTCCAATAAAGTAGATGCTCCAGAGGCAGATGATTGTAATGACTGGGTTACAATAACTGGTATATTAGAGAAAAAATTGTCAAAGGCATTCGCGACATCAATCTTTTTTGTCAATATTGTATTGTTTATGTTTAATTTGATCTGCTTATTGCGTGGCTTAGATTTACCTGTTTCATTATTAATTAATTTCCAAGTTGCCTTAATTTTATTCGATGATTTTTCTATTTTTTTTCTCAAATGTAATGATTTAGCTGCACGACAAACTATTACAATTTAAACACAAACTATTAAAACAATTTATTAGGTTACCATTAGTGTACTGGCATTTATTCAGAAATCTCAGACAGACACTTCTATTTTATTAAATTGATATAGATTTTTAACATAACAACATTTTAAACATAAGGACAGCGATATTATACTAATAGTACGTATAATATCGTCGGTCATAATACTCTGCTGCTGTTGGGGCACATTTTCACCTGAGTGTGTATTTAGGGTTCCGTACCCAAAGGGTGCCAACGGAACCCTATCACTGAGCCTCCGTTGTCCGACCGTTTATCTGTCAGCGGGCTGTAGTATCTCATGAATCGTAATAGGTAGACAGATAAACCTTTTTATAGTGTGTGTATTTCTATTACCTAAATAACAAATAATAATAAAAATACCGACCAAGTGCGAGTTGGACTCGCGCACGAAGGGTTCCGTACCATTATCTATAAAAACGGCAAAAAACAAAACAAGTTTGTTGTATGGCAGCCCCCTTAAATATTTATTTTATTCTGTTTTTTAGTATTTGTTTTTATAGCGGCAATAGAAATACATCATCTGTGAAAATTTCAACTATCTAACTATCACGGTTCATGAGATACAGCCTGGTGACAGACGGACAAACGGACAGACAGCGGAGACTTATTAATAGGGTCCCGTTTTTTCCTTTGGGTACGGAACCTTAAAAAGGGGCCCGATACACGTAAAGATATTGTCCTACCCCAGCATGTGGGGTATCACTTTTAGAGCTTATTAAGTAAGACTGTATTTTTTATTTTAAAAAGTAATGGAAAACAAAGTAATGATAGGCCGTCAAATTCAGCTTTTTTGCTCAACCTTAACAAGCTGTATCTCTTGAACAGGTAGATAATTGAAACTTTCACTGAATGAGTATTAATTTAGTCTCTATAAAAACAAATAATAAAAAATAGATAAAGGTAAAATAAACGGGGTCCTAATAATAAAAGAACGAGCAAGCCTTATATTAGTCGCATATAACATCAGATGTGACTACTATAAGGCTCGCGTATAGTAGTACATTTAAGTACATCTGACATCTCATCTCCTTGGTAATAAGCAACATGGCTGATAGTACCAACCTCTCGGAAAAATGCGTGCTTCTTGTTAGACACTTCCGTCCCTTTTCACGAAATCACTCCCACAGATTGCAGGAAAGATGGAGGAAAGATGATACAAAAAAAACTTATTAGTCCTGTACGATGGTACGGAAACCTTCGCGTGCGAGTCTTACTCACACTTCGCTGGTTATTTTTTTATGGCGCCTCATTGTCAATTGCGCGAATGTGCCAAGTGTGATCCAGATAAAATTACCAACTAAAAAAACTATAATTAAGAAACCCTTTCTCTGGTCTACAGCAGTCGACGTGCCATAGCAACAGCCATAAACTGTAGACTAGCATAATTGTAGCTCTGCTTGACAGCTAGTGAAAAGCGAACCTTATTCCGGAAAGTAGGTCGCAAGGGAAACAATAAATTATTTCTTGAAGCCATGTCTTCTAGTAGTTGGACGGCTGAAATGGCGTGCCATTTTAGGTAAATGTGAGTATCAAAACAAAATAACACAGGTATCAGATTAATACTGGAACAAGTGATTAAATCTAAATCTGAATAGTGTCTCACAAGAACTACTATCAGCGTGGCAATGCAGCTAGCATCTTAGGTACGCTTCCGTCTGGAGATTTGGATCAGCTGAGCTACCTTAGACTCATACGGAGCCTAGTCTTTTCTATATTCCTGTGCGGTGCAGAAACCTGGACTCTCAAAGCAAAGGATCGCAGACGTGTTGACGCTTTAGAGATGTGGTGTTGGAGACGGATGCTGCGAATCCCCTGGACAGCCCGTAGGACGAACGTGTCAATACTCAAGGAACTCAAGATAACTACTAGGCTTTCTTCCATCTGCCTCCAGCGAGTCCTTGAGTATTTTCGTCATATAGCACGGAAAGGCAGTGACAACTTGGATAAGCTGGTTATCACTGGAAAAATTGAGGGAAAGAGGCCACGAAGCCGTAGCCCAATACGTTGGTTAGACCAGATCCGTACCACTCTCGATTCCAAATTCCACGAAACCGTGCAGCTCGCTGGCAACAGATCTCATTGGCGCAACATCGTCCGGCAGAAAGTGATCCATGGAGGGGGTCACGACCCTCAGCATTGAGGAATACGACGCGAGGAGAAGGAGTTGGAGCTACCTTTAGATCGTTATCAGCAGTCTTCAGGTAGCACAACTGTAATATTTGTACATACTACTTGTATTAGTTGTATTATTCTTTATGTAAATAATTTTTTTTTTTTTAATTTTTTTTATTTGGTTCACAACTTGAGTTATACTCATAACAACTTCTTTCAGTACTTCGTTTTACTGGCATTTCCGGTGTAAACTCTAATACTAGTGAACACAACATGCAACATATATAAGAACAATTGAAATAAATTCAAGCCGTAGCTAGCCGGTATTTTTTTGGAAATTATTTCCTTCCTAAAAATTAGTCTGTAAAAAACATAATTTAAAATAAAAAAAAAAAAAATATTTCGGGTCAACCATAAAATTATATTAATAATGAACAGTAAACTTACGAAAACTACATTTAAGGTGAATGTTCAAGTTTCCTTGCCCATACAAAATACTTTAGGCCGTTACTCAAACCACAGATTGTCATTTTATAAATTGACTTATTTTGTAGGATTCCTAATGATAATAGTTATCGCGAATGGTCGTTCCAAACAAAAATATACAATAGGGAATTTTTAAAACAGGTTTGAAATACGACAATTTTTACAAATGTGTGAGTTTATTTTGCACGGACATCTATTATCGTAGCGAGATACTTTTACGCAGCAGAGCACCCAGTTTAATTAAAGATGACAGTGATGGCGCTAAATTGACCTTCAAACATAAGAGTTTTGTGTAAGATAGTAAGTAAACATGATAGAGATGGCGCTAAATAATAAAAGTGATGTTTTAGTCGGCAGGTCGTAAAAAGTGGGGTAAAGTAGTGGAAAAAGGTCAAAAGTTAATGAAACTTCAGGATGTTGTTCAGGGATGGTTAAATAAAAAAAACAAGTTTTGGACCTCGAGGACTCTGTGCGAAAAGAGGAGGGGGCGGGAAACTGCACCTTCCGCCGGTTTTTTCTCAATAACTTTTTTCCCTTACATCCTACGGCAAAAGTACTAATTATTTTTTGTAGAACGTTAAATTTACTATAATTTTGATTATTCAAACTTGATTGTATGTTGATAAGTTACCGAGATATGGCGCTTCGAAAAAATATTTTTTTAGAATTTGCTAAAATGTGCCGTAAAATGCTAAATTCCACCTTATTTCTTCTGTTATAGCATGGTTATACCCAAATAATGATGGAATGTTATTATAATTATGGTTTCTGGTTACAATCACCTACTTTGGAAACCCCTCCACCCAAACCAGATCTCAAAAGCTGATTTTCTTCTCTGATGAAAACCAAACATTCACATCATCATGTTGGTATTCATATTATAGTGCAGTCAAGTTAAACATGAAAAAGGGGTCGTGCTTACAAAAGTTCCGGTCACGCTGATTTTTTATATGTTGTTAATACCTTAACCACTATTAAAAAACCATATTTTCCAAGTGCTGAGCGAGCGGCTCAAAAAATCATGAAATTTTATATATTTTTTCATTTTTTGCTCAATATCTTAGTCAAGGAAGGGTCTGACCGGTATAGTCAACAGGCATATTTTTAAAGTAGACTAAATTTTCTACAATTTGACACTAAGGCGAGATCTATACAGCCATTGTTTTCCAAGATAAAGTTCTTCGAAAATAGGCAATTTTTCTCCTAAGTGTTTTTTTAAGAAATTTTTACTTATTTTGTGAAATATATTCTAAAATATGCATCCCACGTCAAAAATTATTTAAATGAAGTTGTAGTAAATTATTGTAGCTTTCATTTGAAACCAAACTGGTACCTTAAGGCCCGGCGGTTCTCTCAAAAACGACAGATAATCAAAACCAGTCATAAAGAAGATGCCACAGGCCACCATGCAGCAAGATAAATAAATAAATAAATAATGCTGGACAGTTCACACAACATTATCTAGCCCCAAGCTAAGCAGAGCTTGTGTTATGGATACTAGATAACTGATATACTTAATACAATATATTACATAGATAGATATTTTTTATTATGCATAGAAAATACCCAGAACACCCTGAACAAATATCTGCGATCGCACAAATATTTGTTCCGATGAACAAAATGAACAAATGTTCCGGGAATCGCACCCGCAACCTCCTGCGTCGCAGGCCAACCTTCGCCCGCCGCGCCACAGAGGTCGTCAATGTGCTACCTCCAAGCAATTGCTGAACTGGCGGGAAGTCAACTTGTATCCCACTAATTGGGGGTGGAAGCCGTCTTCTGCAGGGACTCAGTCTTCTCTTCTCAACCCCATCCCCACCACCATGATCACGGCGTCCTCAAATGCCTGCTTCACTTCGATGCTAGCATCCACCATTTGTGTCATCAACATCGAAATGAATGCTCCCATATTGTGATCTTTTGCCAGAACTTTTCTTGTGCTATTGTGACCATAGTAGATGAGGAGAACACGACTTTGGTTGGTGCTTGTAATGCAGACTGGCGAGCTCGTTCTGCTGCTTTGGTGCTTTGATAGCCGGATTTAGTGGGGTATCCATCAAAGACAACAATCACATTGCTACCAAAGTGTCTCTGCACGTAGTTGATGTACTTAGAAAAAAACACACATCGCCATATCTCGATAATCTATTGACATAGAAACATGTTTTATTAGTCCAAATTATAGTAAATTTAACGTTCTACAAAAAAGTAGCTGGTACTTTTGCCGTGGGATGTAAGAGAAAAAAGTTATTGAGAAAAAACCGATGGAAGGTGCAGTTCCCCTCCCCCCCCCCCCCACTTTTCGCACATGGTCCTCGAGGTCCAAAACTTGGGAAAATGTTAATTAACTATCCCTGAACAACCTCCCAAAGTTTCATTAGCTTTTGTCCTTTTTCCATCTGAAACCACCTGCCGACTGGACTGTAATATGTGTTATCTAAGAGTATATCAAGCGTAGAGTGTGCTGCCTTATGAACTTTTGCTGATTTTCTCTATCATCTGACTTTTGACTGCCTACCTAAGGAAGGCTTTTAAGTTGATTTTCCTTTTTCTTTGAATCAGCTTCCACTTGTTCTCGAGGCTCTACACAGGGGCTCCCCACCTAATAGTAAGCAGGATCATCAAAAGAAAAACAGACCGTGTTTGTTGCCTGATTCTTCTAGGTCTGGTTGCGTTGGAACAGGAGTAAATGTAAATTTATTTATTAAGACGATTCAAAATGATCCTTGTGATTTCAATGAATAAAATACTTTTTGACTTTTACTTTGATATGTTGCCGCTCCGTCAGCAAAAGTTTAAAAGCGACGTTGCCAAACCGTTACTAGTGTGAACACACAATACTTTTTATAAGTTGGCCGTAATTTCTACTATAGCGAGCTAGTTCTGATAGGGTTGCCAACTGTACTTATAATAATGTATTCTAATTTATTTTACAACTACGTTCTTTAAACTTTGCAATAGCATTATAGTGCGAGAAAATAATTTATTTCAATTTAGGTTTGCTACCCAAGTTTTAAGTTACTATGTGAGGTGTTAAAAATAAAACAACGAAAGAATACGTGAAAACTTGGCCAGAATCAATGATAGTATGATGCACGATTCTACGAATTTTGAATAGTCTTATATTTCAAAATGAGTGAAAGTACAACATGGATTTAAAACACTAGAGAACAGTGATCACCACGAAAGCTGCGAGCGAGCCGAAGGCGAGCGTGGCTCAGTAGTCAGCAGGGCCTGCAGCGAACCAGAACCAACACCTGAACGCCAATACCCTAGATGATGATGATGATGATGATGACGATGATGTTGTTAATGTTCATCACCACCACCATCATCATCCTCATCTAGGGTATACGCGTGCAGGTGATGATGATGATGATGATCATGATGTTATTAATGTTCATCACCACCGCCTTCATCACCATCACCACCACTAACATCATCATCATCTTCATCTAGAGAATTGGCGTGCAGGTGATGATGATGATGATGGTGATGGTGGTTAATATAATATATCTTCATAATGTTGTTAATATTCATCACCACCGCCATCATCATCACCATCACCACCATCATCATCATCATCATCATCATCATCATCATCATCATCTAGGATATTAGCGTGCAGGTGATTATGATGATGATGATGATGATGATGGTGGTGATGATGATGATGATGGTGGTGGTGATGAACATTAACAACATCATCGTCATCATCTTCATCATCATCATCATCTAGGGTATTGGCGTTCAGGTGATGATGATGATGATGATGATGGTGGTGATGTTGATGGTCACCACCATCATCACCATCTTCATCATGTTAATATTCATCACCACCTCCATCATCATCACCACCACCATCATCATCATCATCATCATCATCATCATCATCATCATCATCATCATCATCATCATCATCATCATCATCATCATCATCATCATCATCATCATCATCATCATCATCTAGGATATTACGTGCAGGTGATTATGATGATGATGATGGCGGTGATGGTCACCACCATCATCATCACCACCACAACCATCATCATCATCATCATCATCATAATCATCATCATCATCACATGCACGACAATACTTTAAATGATGATGATGATGATGGTGGTGGTGATGATGATGATGATGGCGGTGGTGATGAACATTAACAACGACGTAGTCATTATCATCATCATCTAAGGTACTGGTGTGCAGGTATATAGATCATCTAAGAGTACGCTCGGAAATTTGGAGATTGGAGTTGCTCGCGTCCATAGGAAAATACCCTCGCGTCCCTACACGTGATCTCTGGGTGGTGTCAAACGGGTAACAACATTTCTGGTGGTAGGCTTCGGCCGTGGCTTATCACCACCCCATGGACATAGCCAGTCCGTGAAGCGACATTGTCGTGTTTCGGACTGATGTCCAGTGTAGCCATCGTGGAAGTGACGGGTTTGAGCAGCTATGGTATTCGGGGTACCGCACAGTGGGGCGATTTTGAAAAAAGGTGGACGTAGGAACAAATTTCGTAATTTCGGTCTGAAAAAATTGCAACTGATAGGAAATTGTATGGTGATTAAAATATAATCTATTCAATTTGCAAAAAAAGGCACTTCTTCATGGGTTAAAAAAATAGTTTAGAAAAAAATGTATGGAAAGATTTATATTATATTGTTTTTCTCAAAAATAAGAAGTTTGTTAAAAAAAAAACAACAATAGCTTAAAGTAGCTGCCGTCTTCTACAAATGGGTCATATAGGGTTCTGTTAACCCTGCAGCATTGGCAGTTAAGGGGGTTAAACTCTTGAAAAAAAAAATTTATTTTGATACGAGCATCTGATAGGAAATGTAGTGCTTGTTAAAAGTTATTCAATACAATTTTCCATAACAATGAGTCTGTGATATTATAAAAACATATTTCTGAAAAATGCGATGAAATATATATCAACATATTTTTTCTCGGAATTTTAAAAGGTTTTCATAAGAAACTTACACTACTTAAGTTCTTTACAAAAAATAAATAATCGTTTTTGGCTTAACGCTGTTGCAGCGGTATTTAAATGGGATCAAACTTTAAAAATATATGATTTAATGTTAAATGTTAATGGAAAATGGTTCAATTTCTGTCATTCGCTCAGTCTTATCTAAGTAAAATTAATAAATCATAATAAAATCTAGTGTAAAAAACTTCTAAGTCTAACTACTGGCTTAGTAATTATCTCCAAATAACTTGCCAATTTTTCCGATACTCGACATTTCTGACCTTGTAGGTAGGTACCAGATATTTTTCATTGCTACAGTACTTTCACTGAGTATTACGTTCATAATAGTAATAAATCAAAATAAAATCTAGTGTCAAAAAGTACAAAGATCGCTATAGTCTTAATAATTATCTCCAAATAACTTGCCAATTTTTCCGATACCTGAGCCTAATGACTGACCTTGTAGGTTAAGTACCAGATACTTTTCATTGTTACAGTACTTCCACTGAGTATTACTTTCATAAAAGTAAATCACCATATCATCTAGACTCTAGAGTCACTAGAGACAAAAACTACAAAGTTAGCGATTGTCGTATGGGGCCATTCAAGTATTACGTAAGCAGATTTTTTACAACTATTTATAATGCGCGTCATGTAAAAAGAACGCTGGCGGTCAAGCTTCTTCAGGCGTTCCAGCGTTCTTTTTAAGAGATTACTTACTTTCTACTTATTTAAGAGATGTATACCTATACATTGAATGAGTGCCTGCCTAGTTTACTACAAATAATGTACCATTATAGTACGCGTCATGTAAAAAGAACGCTGGAACGCCTGTAGAAGCTTGACCGCCAGCGTTCTTTTTACATGACGCGCACTATGCCCACCCCTTCTGTGTAAGCTGTGTTAGCAAAAGTAAGCAAACCTCTTCCCCCCCTCCCATGCTTACTTAATCATTGGTACCTATATGCATTTTTCTTTTAATGTATTCTGTTTTTTTATTGATTCGTGAGCAGTAGTTAGCAAATAGGCTTAACTAACTTCTGTACATTTTGTACTTTTGTATTTGTATGAGATTTTTTAAAACTTTCGAATAATTTTTGATATTACTTGGATTTGTTTATTTGAAACGACATGTTAAACAGTTAAGCTTGGGCGAAAAAGGATCACCGGTTAAAACAAACATTAACTTGCTTTGATTTGCTTACAATACGTCAAATCGTCATTCGAATCGAAACGAAACAATAGATTGACGGAAGAAATTTAGACGTGACAAGTGCGCGCGGTAATCCCCACTCGCTTCTAGGTGAGTACCTATAACGTATTCTTTATTTGTGGGAATCCCCGACATGTGAGTTTTATTTTCAAGCATAGACAATTTGTGGGTTGCCATTTGTGTAAAATAAGTAAATAATAACTGCTGACGTAATCACGATATCGACCATGTCATCAAAAATAAGCAAAACAAAGACCCCCCCGCCCCCCTCAAGCGCTTACATAATACTTGAACGCCCCCTATTACTTATCTTGAAATAATTTGCCACGTATTATTAATAATGGTCCCGATACTTGAGCCTAATGACTGACCTTGTAGGAAGGTACTAGATTCCTTTCATTGTTAGAGACCCACCAACTTATCTGTAGAATTTAATGTATGTAGATGATAGAAAAATGTAGGTAAGTAAATGGTTCTACTGATAATTTGGTGGATCTTTCCAGTAAGTGATTACTAGTTTTACGAAGGTTGCTTCTAGTTTTAAGGGGATTTTTGTTATTATTAACTTTATTTGGGAAATATTTTAGTTACATCGATACTAAAACATCTATCATATGTTTTATGAAAAATGGCTGCTGGGAATTCCGGACTATTTTAAAATGGTAAGAGGGTAAATCATATTAACAGATCTGTAAAGTTTTGTTGTGATGCTCTGATTTTATTCATTGGATGCGATGATTTCTCTGATGAAGATAGTGCTCTTGCTCTTTCAACTTCGCTGAATCTAACGAAATGAAAATACTTATCCCTGAGGACAATGTTATCAGATTCCAGCATATCTGTATTGCCCTTCTACTACAAGATATTAGAAGCCAAAAAAAGATACTACCCTACAGAAGGTGCTGAAATAACGGAGGCAAAGATTAAGTTACAAGTCCTTTTGGATATAACAACACAATTGGCAAGTTATTTAAGTTATTTGGAGATAATTAATAAGACAATCTCTTAATCTCTTAGATCTTTGTACTTTTTGACACTAGATTGTATATTGATTTATTACTTTTATGAATGTAATGCTCAGTGGAAGAACTGTAGCAATGAAAAGTATCGGGTACCTACCTATAAGGTCAGAAATGTCGAGTATCGGAAAAATTGGCAAATTATTTGGAGATAATTACGAAGCCAATAGTTAGACATAGAAGTTTTTTACACTAGATTTTATTATGATTTATTCATTTTACTTAGATAAGACTGAGCGAATGACAGAAATTGAACCATTTTCCATTAACATTTAACATTAAATCATATATTTGTAAAGTTTGATCCCATTTAAACACCACTGCAACAGCGTTTAGCCAAAAACGAATATTTCGTTGTTGTATAGAACTTAAGTAGTGTAAGTTTCTTATGATTTAAAATTCCGAGAAAAAATATGTTGATTTATATTTCATTGCATTTTTTCAGAAATACATTTTTATAATATCACAGACTCATTTTTATGGAAAATTGTATAGAATAACTTTTAAGAAGCACTACATTTCCTATCAGATGCTCGTATCAAAATAAACAATATTTTTTAAGAGTTTAATTCCCCTTAACTGCCAATGCTGCAGGGTTAAACCGTCCAGAACCCTATATGCCCATTTATAGAAGACGGTAGCTACTTTAAGCTATTATAGGTTTTTTCTTGAACAAACTTCTTATTTCTGAGAAAAACAATATAATATAAATCTTTCCATACATTTTTTCTGAACTATTATTTTAACCTATAAAGGAGTGTCTTTTTTTGAAAATTTAATAGAATATCTTTTAATCACCATACAATTTCCTATCAGTTGCAATTTTTTTTAGACAGAAATTACGAAACTTGTTCCTACGTCCACCTTTTTTCAAAATCGTTCCACTGTGTACCGTGATTTGAGCCAATTCACTTCCTATTTGTGTCATCTAATTCACGCGTTGCGCGATACGCGTTACACGCCGAACTTTACAGAGTGCAGATTTCTTACTGCGCAAATCGTGAATATTCACGTGAGGCTTCATGCGGCCCCGAATACCACGGCAGTTCGTGCACTGGATTCAGCATGTGCGTTTTAGAGACCGCAGCAGTGCAAGTGTGCTGGTTGGCTAGGCTTGGAAGGTAGCGGGATCCGAAGCACGGTTCTCCGCTGGCTGACTGCAGGTTGTAGGGGGCCCAACTAGTAAGCTAGCCCGCCGCCTTGCGAAAAATCCCAGAATGCTCCATCGTGCCGGTTGGCGACCGGATTAGAGGACCCGATGGCCATTCCTGGAGGGAGGTCTCAGTCTCCAGTCTAGTCTCCCACTGGCGCAGGAGCCTGCTGTTTGTCTCTAGGCTTTCACTGACCAGTGCCTCACTCAACAGCCGTTTTTCCCACAAACCTAATCACTCCAAAAACCAAACCATGAAAAAGTCAACATATAATAAGTTGCGCTCACAGCGGAAGCACTTCCTACACAACCTATCATCTTACCAACGGTTATAACAGTTTTATTTATTTTTGTTTTCAATTCTCTAAGATCTTGTAGTACCTATACCTATACTTAGTAGATTTTTGTTTTTGTCTTCTTGTTTTATGTGAGTGTTGTGCGTGTGGTAAAATAAATAAATTTTCTTTCTTTCTTTCTTTCTTTCTTTCCTCTCGCTTCAAGCGCACCTCTGAAACATTAGAGGACTGCACTCCAATCTCGATCCGGTCCACCACCACCTAGGGACAGCTAAGCCACACTTATTATTTAATCCTCACGGAGACGCAGATTCAATGAACCCGATTTCTCAGTTTTATGTACTTTGGTGGACACCGGCTTAGATAAAATTATCTATGCTGGTTTATATCATTGTCACTCTGAAGACCACGAGACAACCAGGTTGTTCAACTACATCAGTGAAGCGGCGGATGTGGCCCAGCAACGTTATCCTGATGCCCAACTGGTGATTCTGGGGGACTTTAACGCCCACCACCAACAGTGGCTGTTCCCTTACCAGTTGTCCGACTATGCTGGGAGAGAGGCGTGCAAACTTGCACTCACTTTAATCTCACTCAGCTCGTCAATGCGGCAACCAGAATTCTGGACGTTGAGGAGCACACAGCCAACTGCCTGGACCTTCTGCTGACGAACGAGCCGGATCGCCACTCGGTATCAGTGATGCTTCCTTTGGGAACATCAGATCACTGTGTGGTGAGGTCTGTATCTTCATACTCGCCACCCGATCCCTCGCCCAGAGGTAGTAGGCGAGTGTGGTGTTACAAGTCGGCAGATTGGGATGAGATGCGACACTTCTTCGCTTCTTATCCTTGGCGGCAAACTTGCTTTTCTTCATGTGATCCAACGGTCAGTGCTGATGCCGTTACGGAGGTGATAAATAGAGCAATGGAGTATTTTTTTCCATTCTCCGATGCTTCACCTGCAAGCAATGCTCGCCCATGGTTTAGTCCCGCGTGTGCTAGCGCGGAAGCGCAAAAACGTGTTGCATACCTAGCTTGCGTTGACGCAAGAAACGGTTAAACCTCGGATGCACGGATTATGAAGAAAGCCTATAACAAAGCCACCAAGTCCTGCAAGAAGGTGTTACAGAAGGCTCGCTTCAATCGGATTGGCTATCTGGGGGCTAAGTTTGCCGCATACCCTGCGGGAAGTAAAGCTTTCTGGTCTCTGGCTAAGTCGGTGGAAGCGAACTTCAGCCGCCCTTCACTAAACCCAACTACTGAAACCGGACGGGTCCCAAACTCACGCTGCGGTTGAGAAAGCAAATTTATTTGCCACTCAATTTGCGGAGGCTTCGCGTCTTGACGCCTCTGGCGAAACTCCACCCAGCCTTCCTCGGTGCGAAGCTTCAATGCAAGAATTCGCATCCAGCAAAAGGAAGTGCTCAAAACGCTACGTAGTCTCGACGTGAATAAAGCTAGCGGTCCGGATGGTATCTCGGCCGTAGTATTAAAAACCTGTGAACCTGAGTTGTCTTCAATATTAACGCAACTTTTCCGCCTCTCTTTGAATACTGGTGAAGTCCCCAAGTCTTGGAAGCTCGCTAACGTGCAACCTGTGCCCAAGAAAGGCAGTCGTGCTGACCCTTTGAACTACCGCCCTATCTAGGTCACCTCCCTACTATGTAAATGTATGGAGCGTGTACAGAATAGGAAGGTCCTTGCATACCTCGACGGATCGAGGATATTTCGCCGAAATCGGTCTACTGGGGACCTTCTTGTGTATGCCACGCACATTTGGAGAGAGGCCATCGAGATCATGGTGAAGCACTGGCTGTTTCATTAGACGTCTCGAAGGCCTTTGACAGGTTTGGCACGCTAGCCTTATTGACAAGCTTCCTGCTTACGGACTGCCAGTTCAATTCTGCGCCTGCCTCGCAGACTTTCTGAGGGAAAGATCCATTCGAGTAAGTTGTTGACGGGTGCTCGTCGGATCAAATGGCTATAAACGCCGGGGTACCTCAGGGGTCAGTGCTACCTGCCACACTGTTTCTGCTGCATATAAATGATCTGCTAATGCCCAGTATCATTGGGTATGCAGACGACAGCACAGTTGTGGAGAGATACGTTTCCAATGCGCGTGCTAGGCAGAATTAAATTCTGGAGTTAAGAGATGATATGCTGCAGCGTCTGAATTAGATTCTCAAGGCTGTTTCCGATTGGGGTGATGCCAATCTAGTCAAGTTCAACGCCTCTAAAACGCAGGCTTGTCTCTTCTCCGCGAAAAAAGTAAGTTTCTCCAAGTTCCTGTCTTCCGAGATATACCTGTAGCTAGGAGATAGGAGATCACCTCGAGCTCTTAGGCGTTTCACTCACGCCTACTCTCAACTTGGCTCCTACATCGAGTCTAAGGCAAAAACTGCCTCCATGAAGCCTTCTAAGTCTGTACAAAGCACAAGTCCGGGCTGGTATGAAGTACTCCTACCACGTTTGGGATGGCAGGCTCGGCCAAACACCAGCTTGCTGCCTTGGACTCGATCGAACGTTCAGAGAGCAGAGCGTTCAGGCTTATAGGTGGGCAACATATGGCGGAGACTAGAGTCTCTCGAGCACCGCCGTAAGGTTGCGTGCCTTTCGATCTTCTATATATAGGTTACATTTTGGGGAATGCTCCCAGGAACTTCATGATCTGATCCCACTATCTCCTTTTCATCATGGACGAGCAGGCGCACGGCTTGGTACCACCCTTACCTCATTAGTATACCCTCTTTTCGTACTAAACGTTTCAATTCTACCTGTATAATGCGAACTGCTAAGGAGTGGAATACACTACCGTCGTCTGTCTTTCCTGAAAACTATAATCTGGGTATCTTCAAGACTAGAGTGAATAGGTTCCTTCTAGACCTTTGTGCTCCATCTTCGGCCACATCGTCACTTACCAACAGGTGAGATCGTGGTCAAACAAAAGTCTATCAAAGTTAAAAAATAAATAAAAAAAATGGCTTCATAGTTCGCAGAACTAACAACCATATTATGTGAATAAAGGTTCTCGAGTGGTACCTACAAACCTGATGAAGGTAGAGGAAGACCCCTCTTTTCATGCACCAAAGATATTATAATCAGCAGAAAGTTGGTAGATGCAGGCTCAAGAGAGTTCGTCGTGGCATTTTAGAGAGGAAACCGTTGTCCAGCAGTGGACTTCTGTAGACTGATGATGATGATGATCAACCGTCTACATTGGCTTGAAGTCAGTAAAATGGTTTTATATTAGACTAGCTGAACAATGTCCGTGCGTAGAATAGGTAGTAGGTACCTACCTAGAGTAGGTACCTATCTATTCGTACTACGCATTCTAAATGGATGGTGGTACAAACATCAGCCTGTAGATCCAAGTCCACCGGCTCACTGACATAGGTCTCTAAATTAGCAAGTTGAAGTGGCAATGGGCTAGACATAAAGCTATATGATCCTGGTTCTTTTACGGATGTTTCGGATTTAGGTACGGGTACAGAATCTTCGAGCAATGAATACAAAAAACGAAGGCAAAATGTATTTAGTTATTGATGATGTTTTTTTACTGTATACCTAATATTTCTAGTGTAAGCAGAAGTTGTAATATAAAACAATTTATAATCTTTTTTTCTTTTTTTTGTTCATTTCTGTAAAACGAAACATTCTTATGCAACATCCTATCTTGCCGGACACGCCACAGAAGGGGTTGCGGAAAGGCGGTAGATGGAGGCTGCTCAAGACCGTTTGTCTTGACATTCTATGGGGAGGTCCATGTCCAGCAGTGGACTTCTGTAGGCTGATGATAATGAAAAACCGTCATGGGTTCACGGGGAAAACTATGATAATTATGGGTACCTACCTACCTACTGCAATGATGAAGGTCAGTTACTTACATTCGTGTAAATTTTGGACATTAGAAAAATAAGTTTTATTCTTGTAAACAATAATTTTCCGAGTTTTTCCCTGAAATACCTTTTATCATTCTAACAATTTTATTCAACGCGATCTATAAACAGATACCAAGCTATTTATTTAACGCCATCTATCTAACGTCCATGCCAATGCTCTTGGACAATAACAACGCCATCTAATGAAAACCAAAACAGTGAATATGTATGTGTGCGTGCGTGTAATTACATCAGAAAAGTGAACGATCTTATTTCTAGGTAATTTGAACTTTCAAATGACTGTTTAAAGGAAATTCATACTGAATTAAATTCTTACAACTACAACTTAGCCGCGAACGATAAAATAAAACACGAAAGACGCCCGAATTTAGCACAAAAAATAAAAAAGTAATACAATAAGTTTCCACGCCATCTACCGTGAACCGAGCTTTTAGTGTAATTATTTAGTTAATCAGATAACTCGTGACGTTTGATGCTTTTTTTTCTTGAATTTTGAAATCATGTGCTGCAACACTTCTTTACTGGAGACTCCATGGATATGTATAACAACAGGATCGCGCACTTCAATATAATATCAATACAAATTTAGACTCTTAACAGTAATTTTAAAGCTTGTTTTATTTTAACACGCTCGTTTTTATTGATAAACTGCGATGTCTAGTTTAGATAAAGGTTCGTGAGAGGCTCATACTATAGATAAAAAAATCACCCTCAACACGGTATCATGACGTATAATGACAATACCTGCAAATATATGTTTTTTTTTGTAAAAAAAAGCTTTTATAAAACGAATGATCGTAACCATGTGCTGATCAAAATGAACCTAAACACGGCCAGTCTACTATTATCCATCGAGGAGTTCCCTTGTCCACCGTCCGTTTCCATCATCAGATCAGCTCGCTATCACCATTATTGTATTGTCATTAGAACTTGACAGGTATGCCAAATTTCAGCTCAATCGATTGAGAAACTCAACTGTTTTAAAATTCAGTTGCAAGATTCCACCCAGACAAACACTGCAACTTAAATAAAAGCTTGTAAAAAATACTGCGTTATTTTATTAAAACAAAATCAATCACTCTACCTGACTTCTACGTGATTGATTCTGTTCGTTGTCGTAAGAGTGTAAATACCTGTTAATTTTATTTTGATCTATAACATGCAGCGCTGCGTAATTTGAATGAATCAATGACATCATTTATATTCAACCTTTGCAATGCCAAAGACCCTATTCACGCAGTAAAATCCTAGATTCAGCGTTTCAAGTCAATTTCAGATTCAATTTACTTTGTAGTAAATTACTCTGCGCCTATAGAAAAAGATTCGACGAATAAGCTTCTTTTATTTACGAATTCAATCACTCTTAGGTTTATTAAGGTCTTAGGCCGTCAAAACTGTATGTTTATCTAATTGTATTCAGCTATATTGACACCTATTGATTAAGGTTTTAAGGTTCAAATAACTGTGGGTAGTTGGAAATTTTAATGGATCTTTTACGATAACACTACTTACAAATAAAACATTTGTCTTCAATATACGATTGGTTCTGATAACTGATGGGAGGGCGGGCAATGTTATCGTAAATCTAATCTATTTTTGGGCAGAGTTGTTCTATACTAAATTAATGTCACATAATTTTTATTTTTATACTTTTAAGTTGCTCCTAAGTTGTTGATTTCCTTCACAGAAAGAAATAAAGATAGGTATAGTCTGAGCACTAAAAGTAGGTATTTATAGGAATGTTATAGCAGGGTCTCGGCGAGAATTCTGAACGGTAAGAAAACTTTTAATAAAAATGCCAATATCACCCTTAAAGAGGAGAGAGGGAAGTTTAGACATCGCTGAACTTTAAAGACAAAACTTTTAACCTTTTATATCACGCTACCAACTTATTACTTACTTTTCCTCCATAAGTATTACCATGTATTATTCTGTTTTTACAGTGTCTCCTACCTACTACAGATCCCACGCTATTCTTCACTGTGTAGTGGATATCAGGAACTACAAGTACCGTACCTAGTACCACAACAAACATACTCGCACCTGCATCGGGCTAATGTGGTGTGGTGGATTATGAGGGATGTTGAATTCCTGACCCACTTAGTAGCCCACTTTTGCCGCGTCCCATTTTGCACTATTTTCGTTGACTGTTGACTGTTAGGTACTTATTTTGGCTACTAACATCGTGTCCCAACTTTGTGGGCGTTTTTAGTTGACTTCGTGGCCCTCTCTATTTTGTGGGAACAAACGTGCAAGTACAGTGAGAGCAAAAAGTTATTGCATTTGCAATTAATGTAATTGATTACTTCATTCAAATCTGTAGAACTATTGATAAATTTAAGAGAAAATAATAGCTGCTAGTAGTTAGGGTACCTGAGTAATCATATCCTTAGAAGCAAAGATTTTCTAATAACTCTACAATGGACTTAACATTCCATACACTATGAACGGCAAAATATGGCACCTTTGAAAATTCGAACGATGCCAGTTCACACTTCCACAAAGGAGTATTCAGTGTCAGTAGAGAGTTGGACATAGAAAAGGAAGACAAATACGTAGTGACAGTTGTCGCTACGGACAATGGTTACGATAAGAAATTATCGTCTTCTGTGCCTCAATCACGAACATCTAATGTAATCGTCTCGTAAAGCTATCGTGTTTACCATACCTTTACGCACGTTAATGATAGTTGGTATCACAAAGCACCTTCTATCGCATATCGACAATACCAGAGGATTGCGAGGGTGACGTCATTCAGCGTAAATAGTGGTGGATACGGTTAATTAAAAACTGATCAAATTGAATGAATTTTGAACGAATAGTTCATTCAAAAACGTTCATTATGCCTACAATTACTTTGCTCTTTGGCATGGTAGAAGTATTAATTGTACTCTTTGGTTAAATTATCTTTGGTTCATCATTGGCATTTCAATGCGTAGTATTTATTTCTTCTACTTGCATTTCGTTTCTTTCATTTTGTGAAGCTGTATACAATTTAATTTTGTACCAGTTGTGTTTTTATAATACCTACCTAAATACAATGAAAACGCGCCAACTGCAATATACCTAATGCTGCTAGAATATATGGAAAAGATACATAATTTTTCCTACCTATGCATTTGTTGGTTGGTAAATCGGAGCCTACCAATCTGGTTTTTGCAGTAATTTAATGTAGGTTAAAGAATATATTTTCTACATATGGAGTTTTATCCAAACCCCGAAGGGGTCCTCGTTGCCGTTACTTCATACAAGATAAGAGGAAGGAGTTGGTAGAAGTGCTAAACAGTGATGGCTCCAAATTGTAGGTACATAGGTAAATGTTGATTTGTTTACTACCTATTATTGTGAGGTATCTTGAAAAGCAATAAAGTAAACTTTTGATTGAGTGCTGGGTTTTTATTTACAACATTACATGGGTAGGTATCCTAGGTAGCAAGTATTACAAGTCTATACCTAGGTACTACTTCACGTAAAGGTAAAAAATTAGATCTAAAGGTAGCTCGAGTGATCCAAATCACTAACAGACGGAAGCGTCCATAAGATGTTGTCTGCATTGCCACGCTGAATGGCAATACTAATTCGTTGAGCCAGATAAGAGCCAAGTCTCAGGTCACGCGTAGCTTGGATCAGACGCCCTGAAATAATTATGAAAGTCAGTCCTCAGCCAAATCTGCCGCTGCACCAGCCCTGCCTGATCTCCTAGACAGATGAGATGGCTCAAGGGTATCAACGCACGTAGCGTCCCATACCAAAGGCTTATCCTTCTCCCACGGGACAAGAGTCATGCCGTCAGGCCGCTTACCATCGTCACGTAGCAGACCATTCGGTTCTAGAATGGCTAGAATGTAGACGCTGGTAAAGGACCGGCGAATGATATCATTAAGGCTAGTGTGGCGGGTATCCTACAGGCTTGGCGAACCTGGTGCACGATAATTGTACATAAACAGCTAGTATTCAATAGTTACGATGTGAAAACAAAGGTAGGCCATGTAGGTACCTTACCTACTACCTATCTATTTATGTTCACCTGTTTTCTCTTTCTTCTTCAATAAATCTAGCAGCAAGATAGTAATGCAACGCACTTCGTTCCATGTTCACATACTTTTATTAAAATTACAGGTAAATATTTTAAAATACAAAGACACAAGTTTTATAACCTCTTATTTAGTTCAACTTTTCTTAAACGAGTAGGTACCATATCACAACATTTTAGATAGGTAAGTAGTAACAACAAGCACATAAAAAAGTTACTTCACAAACTTAAAAACACTAGGAATATACAAAAATATTAATTTTAATTCCTTACGAATCTTTTCTCATTGACAAAATCTAAGTGAATAAACATTCGTAAGTTTACGATGACATGACGATAGCCAGCCTTCGAGCTTACATTAACGCAAGGTTCGTGATCGCAATTTTCATACAAATGTCTTTACGTAACGATACCCATACGATACGAAGGCGACGCGATAGTATGGTAAACCGTTCGTGATGCCAAATTTACTTCGATTTACGTCCAGTAGGGGCGCTGGATCAAATCTCATACAAAATGCTTACATTAACCATACGAATACTTTTTCGCAAGTTGTTCGTGGTCGACCCTCTGTAAGCGTAGAAGTACACATTTTAGACGTTAATGATAACGCGCGTAAGTTCTTTGCCTATAATAAATTACCTACTTGAATGAGAACATCCAGAAGCGGGTGAGTTTTCAAATCATAACTATGAATCAGTAATGATTCTGCCAGTTTACAAAGCGACATTAGATGAAAATGCACCAATAAGGGCAACGGTCACTATAAATTTATGCAAATGATTCCGATTTGATTGGCAACGGTAATGGGTTGATTTCAAATCCTTCAAAATGTGTTAAATAATAGAACAGTAATAGACGGATATAACTTGTCAGAATTACCCTCTTTATGCGTTTTGTCTTTGTTTTGGATCAGACACTTTTTGTGCGCTGAGCCAAAGTTCATTTAATATGAGGTCAATCCACCTTATACACACGACAATAGCATAATGAGCACTAATGAGCAATAATGAACACTTTGATTATTTAGCCGTGGTGTGTTCGGCCTGAGAATATATACCACTCGGTGCCCTCCCGTGGATGTCGTTAAAAGATTATTGACGTCAGAAGATGATCAGAAACATTCACCTGTGAACTCAATAATGCAATCACCAATACAAAATCCCCCCCCCCATATACGCATATCATCATCATCATCATCATCATCAGCCCACAAAAGTTCACCGCTGGGCATAGGCCACCCCCATAGAATGCCACGACGAACGGTTTAAGCCGCTTACATGCACCGCCTTCCTGCCTCTATAATGTCTTTGGTCAAACGAAAGGGTGAACCCCTATCGATTGGCGCGTATGAATATTTATCACAGATAAATTGTATTTCAACAAAAGTTTTGAGCTTGTTGTTGTCTCTTCGTTGAAAATGTTGGAAATAGAATCGAATCAATACTAATGACAGTCACACATAATTACTGTCATTAACTATTAGGTAATCTGTCGTATTATGTACCAACTCACTAAAAGTGTCAACTGATGGGTACGTATCAAAATGTATAAATTCAAAACACATACGTTTAGAATTCATAAGTTCAAAACACATAAATTTAAAAAACGTAATGGTTTAAAATTTATAATTTCATTTGATATAAGTTTAGAATAACGAAGTTCGAAATACCGAAGTTTGAAAAACATAATGTCAACAACACATAACAGCTGTAATTAATAATGGCTAAATAGCATAATAGTGGACACAACGCGTTCATTCCTCGTCATTCGCGTTCATTGGCGTCTCTAGCCGCATCCATCCACCGCGTTCCTTGTCTTTGATCCATCGAAAGGTTGATTTTGGAACCTCACCTCTGACACAGTTTGAATAGAACCTGCATAGTTCACCTACTTCTGATATAAATAAAATATTCTCCCTCCAATCTTTCTCACCCACTTTCAAAAACCTTGCAATAAGGATATTGAATTTATTTTCGGTATTCTAAACGTATACATTGTAATCATTATGTATTTTGATTTCAGGCATTTCGACCTTTATAAATAAAAAACTTTAAGGGTTTTAAATTTATTTATTTTCACTATTAGGTTTTTTAAATTTATGTGTTTTGAACTTATATGTTTTGACACGTACCCTAACTGTATACGTTTAAAATACCGAAAATCAAAATACCGTATGGTTCAAATAAATAAATCTAATATCCCTATTGTACGGTTTTTATAATGTTTGAAATACGTCAAAGTGTCAAATTTGAAGGCTCCAGTACAAACTTGAAATTTGGCATGCATATTTGTTTGAGATTATGGCTTTAGGTATTTCGACCATTATACATATAGAACTTTATTGATTATAAAACTTATTGATTTTCACCATTAGGTTTTTTAAATTTATGGATTTTGAACTTATGTATTCTAAACGTATGTATTTTGAATTTATGAATTTTAATACGTACCCGTCAACTGATAGTGGATACAACAGCCTACCCATAGACTATATATCAAGATGGACACCGCAAACACGTAAATTTGTATGAAACCAAGCATGCCCTTTTTATTTTGCACCTACTTTGCTACGAAATTTCTCCATTGGCACGGCTAGCTGACTTCGAAGAATTTTTTCTATTAACATCCGACGTGCTATCGCATAGACAGCCGAGAGCGAACTGATTTGAGGATTGCTAATAGATACATTGCGCAAACTTTCGGATAGGCAAAGTGACATGCAAAGTGACACGCAAAGTAGGTGCACTTGCGGTGTCTATCTTGATATATGGTTTGTAGGCCTACCCGTATCGCGACGACAGACGTGTTCGACATACAAATTATGCAAACCTACGTGAACTTTGTATTCTTTATTTTTGCCACCGGTTTATTCCTGGTGAATCTGCGTTTTGGGGCTTGTACCGCTGGCCTAACTAGCTCAACCAGCAGTGGACCAGTGCAAGGGTGCTTGGCGTACCTACCTACCTAGTTTAGGCTATGGCGGCTCACATAAGATAACACCCAATAGTGACATATTATGTATAGTCCTCAGCCGTTCTAGAGCCGAATGATCGGCTACGTGACGATGGTAAGCCTACTGGTATTATTTGTATTATTCCCTGTCAATAAAGTATAGGGCCTTTCTTAATACAGGTACCTACTGACGAACATTAAAGGAGTTATTTTGATGACCTTATTAAATAAGTTTGTCAAATGTTTATCATAAACAAGTAAAAAGTTACAAAAACTAAAAGTCCACTACAGAAAATCATCGTGTTGTTTGATTGTAGCGCGCGCACATTGAGCCATCTCATATTACCGTCACATACATAGTCCTGATCCCACACTAGGATTCCCTGTGTCGTGTGTATCAGGAACGAGTACCATGGTACCATAACACCTAGACCCGGAACAAATATTAGCAGATCATACAAACATTTGTCCCGCAGCGGGAATCGAACCCGCAACCTTTCGCATCTCAGCCGGCTACTCGCCCGACGTACTACAGAGGTCTTCAAAGGTGGTAGTCCCATTGCTCTCGCTCAGTTCAGTCAGCTCGTCCATCATCATTAGGAGCCTTCAGAAGTCCACTGCTGGACGAGGCCTCGAATGCAATGAGAGGATTGCCATAATCACCACGCTTGGCAGGCAGATTGGTGATCGCAGTATTAGGGTTGAGTATCAGCGGAGCTCAGGTGGATGCTCGGGCCCATCCTCTAGTGTCAGCCCGTCTAACGTCTGACTGTATCACACTTACCACCTTATACCGCCCAAGATATACTTTTTACTATTATACTAATCTATTGAACTATACTACTATATTTTTTTATAATATAGTTTTTTTGTTCAGAACTATAGCGACTCGCCCCGGCTTCGCACGGGTAGCCCCCGTTGAAAAACAGCCCCACCCCCGATATTTTATTATTTATTCTGATATTCGGAGCGGAGAAGGATCCACCAAAAAAGTGATAACTAACATCGGTCCAGCCGATCTTGAGTTATAAGTGATGTAACTAACACGACTTTGTTTTATATTTATAGCTATGCAAAATATTAACTCAAAGTTAATTGCCAGATATACTTAACATTTGAGATTATAAATGAAAAAGTGGGAAGGAGAAGACCTCGGCGAAAGTATTTAGACCAGATCGGAGACGTTCTGGAAAAAGGCCAGGTCAAGAGTCCCTTAACCGACGAGCATGTATGAAGAATGTGATGAGAGTGAATGAAGCAAAAGAGGTGTGTCAGGATCGTAGCAAGTGGAAATCCGTGGTCACTGCCTACCCCTCCGAGAAACAGGCGTGAGTTATGTATGTATGTGTATGTAAAAAAAAAAAAATATCATAAACTAGCGAGCCTTACTGTAGTCGTATATACGTAATATCTAACATCTCACCTCCTTGGTAATAAATGACATGGCTGATAGTACCAAGCTCTCGGAAAATAGCGTGCTTCCTATAACACACTTCCGTCCCTTTTCACAAAATCACTTGCAAGAAAGCGTGAGGAAAGATGTTACACATCAAAAACTATAATTATGTACACAGAAAATACCTGAATTTTATGAGAGTCTTATCCTATAAAGTTCTCATTGAAAAAATCTAAATAAATACTCATAAATAGTTAGTATTGCTTTAGTGCACAAGAAACAAGTTTTAATTCTACTTATGTGTAAAAAGTAGTCGTTAGAAAGCAATGGTGGCGATGAGTTCACCAATGGTCACGTCTACGATTGTGTGACGCATGGTGAAGAGGCTCCTTGAGGTTTTGCCTACCCGGAAAAAAAAAATGTGTATATAAGTATGTGAAATAGATTTGGTGTTTTTTTTTTTTTTTAATTAAGACGGACACACCAATTACATTTATCAAAGGATAATAAAATAACAATAAAATAATATTAATAAAACACACAGAACCTCAAACATTCCGACAAAATCCTCGTCCACAAACAACTCGGCACTCGGCAAACAAATCACACTCAGGACTAGCATCCAGGAGAGCATTGAGCGCAGCGAGGGCACGCGGTACGGGTGAAAAAGCTCGAGCCACCGTACGACAAAACGATACAGCAAACAACCTATGCTTCCGAGCTGCACAATGATTATTCGGGACAAAGAATCGACACAGCTCATCACTCAAGTCCAAAAGCGTCTATCCTGCCACGGAAAATCTTGCAGACCATAGTGATTTGGTCGTTAGCCCGTCTAACCTCAAGCGAGTTGTACCCCAGGCAGCCCAGTAGAAACTTGGTGGGATACAGGTAAGGGTAGTACCCGTAACGACGCTTGTAAAGAAATCGAACAAGGCCTTCAGGATCTAAACATAAAAAAAAGTGATATAAATTACAAAGCTATAAATGAGTTGTCTGCATACAAAATGTACATAATGCAGTTTGTATTTGATGAGTATCTCGAACATTTTTGTTTTTACCTACGAATTTTACCATTTTATATAATTTTTAATGATCTCTCTGTGCGCGAGTTGGCTCGCACTTGGTCGACATCATTTTTATATTATTAAATATTACAGCCATAGCTTTGGCTTCCTACTTTTATTACTTTAACAGTGAACGCAGACTTTGTTTTAAATTTTCATTAGCTTTATTAAACAACAACGACCTTATCGTATTTTTTTAATAAGTGTTGCACAAAATGGGCTACTAGATCGCATTTTACCTTCTCTTTAGGTAAGTAGGTTATTCTTACTAAAGTATCTTACTAAATAAGTAACTACCCGTGCTAATAAATAAACACGGAATATCCTTGAATAGTTCTACCGTGTTTTGTCTCTTTCGATGGGATTTGAATCTGCTTGTCAATGCAAAAGGCAAAATACTGTGCGACTATTCTAAGAATAAGTTCATTTACGGTAACACAGTACCTACAAAATTGAGTTACAGTTTGAATAAAAAAATAAGAGATTAAAAAAAAAATGCCTTACAGTGCTACTAATAAACCTTGGAACACAGACAGAGGACTCTTCCCGCCATTTTCGAAAAGAGACGTCTATTTTTTTATATTTTTTTTCCTAGTGTTTTTTTAGTTTTGTTGTGTAATTTTGATGGCATTTTAACCAATGTAGCTCGTCTATTATAGAGCACAAGTGTAGTGAAAATAAAGGGAAGTGTGACTTTTCAAATTGGTGGAAATTGTCTGCCAAAGTTTTTGTAAAACGGCCACCGTTTTTCTAAAACATGACTTGACTGTGACTTTGACGACTTGAAAGGGTTCTAACGTTGCAAATTATATTGAAAACACAATAATAAATTATACTGAAGATGGCAAATGCACAAGCTGTGCGACGCCAATGATAAAGAAGAAGAAAAACCCTTGCAACAGTTCTATCGTGTTTTTACCGTGTGTCTTTTTCGATGGGATTTGAATCTGCCTGTCAATGCAAAAAACAAAACACTGGTGTAACTATTATAATAACCTACGTACTTGTGGTATTCATAAACTAATTCAGGTATTCAGGTAACATTTTACCTCAATATGATTCTGTAATTGAACAATTTGGAGCATTTTATCATTTGTAAACTCGGGAGAGTGCACGAAAATTCGGAGTCTGAAATAGGAGCCACGTTACAGGTCCGTATTTTACCTCGCAGCTATCTTATATCATATTGTGCGTGACAAAATGCCGTAAAGAAAGCGTAGCATTCTGAAAAACGTCCAATTCCGTATTGCCGGAGTTTTGTGATCTTGTACAGTAGCCAAAGTAACCTAGCCCTACTTTATCATAAAAGTCGATGTTAGGATGTTTGGAAGTTTTTTAACAATGAATTATTTAAAATTAATTATTAATTTATATTAATTATACCTTTGTTTGAGCACGATCTCACCTGTTGGTAAGTGACGATGTGGCCGAACATGGGACACAAAGTTCTAGAAGGCTGTTCACTCTAGCCTTGAAGAGACCCAGATTATAGTTTATAGGTCTGGTTATCCAGATTATAGGTTATGTTTTAGTTTATGTTTAAATTATGTTTTGGATGTTTGTTACTCAATCACACCGAAAAGGCTGGAATGACTTCGATTTAATTTGGTACACAATGACCTAGATTGAGCTATAGGATACTTTTTATCGCGAGGGAAGCCACGTGCGTAGACAAGTATTACATAAATTTTCAAAATGACCATTAGCATCTCTACAGCCAAAGTACTCAAATTTTCGAATGTTTTTTTCCTAATTTAAATTGTAACTGAAGTTTACAAAAAGAGAGCCTACATTGATTTGTTAAAATTAGATGCTTTTTTTTAGTACATTACCATCCAGTTCAAAGTTTTTTAGTCTAGCTCATCCAGAAGTTAATTTTAAATCAATTTCAAAATTTGTCCCGCACTTACAAATAAATAAACAATCAGACAAGAAAGCAAAATAATAAAAACTATGTACCTAACATGTTAAAAATACTAAGTTTGAAAAAGAAGAAGAAGCTAGTTCTGGGTAGGAGAAACATTTTGTTGTTAACGATATATCAACTTGTTGGACAATTTTGTTGGGATAAGATTTATCCTGGCTGCTGGCATAATAAGGAATGTATAACTGGAAGAAAATGATAGTTACGTCTGTCGTTGCAAAGCAATGGCACCGATAAGCTTACTACTTACGTCTTTATTCTTGCGATGGTGCGACCCACAGTGAAAATAAGCCTTTTGAAGCTCTGCCTACACCTTTGGGGAAAAGGCGGATCTATTTTAGAGCCGGTGGCTGCGTTGCTTGGTGACTATGTACCTACGTACAAATGTAACGAATGTTATATCTATATATATATAAAACAAACTCGTGTTAGTTACACCACTTATAGCTCAAGAACGGGTGAACCGATTTGGCTGAAAATTGATGGGGAGGTAGCTTAGAACCAGGAGATTGACATATGGTAGAAGGGGGGGGGGGGTCACCGCGGGCTACTCGTGCGAAGGCGGGGCGAGTCGCTAGTAATTGATATTCGTGAATGCAGATGCGAATGCGAGAGTTTTGGGATGAATTTTCAGTGAAGGCATTAAAAAGATACTTAGTTTAGTTTTATTAATAATTTGTGATTTTAAATAAGGTGACCCAAACGTTTATTTAAAATCATGTTTTATTTAGAGATTTGAAATCTGACTAAAAAACCATAGAAGTTTAGGATATTATCTAATGCTTGTAGGTGACTTAAACACAATTCGTATTATTTCGCTCGATCGAAATAATATTTACTACACATGCGTAATTTTGTGGGTCAATATAGATTTTACTTGAGTAATACCTACTAATGCGATATAAAAAAGTAGCACCTACTAGTGAATCAAGGTGCCAAATTTTCATTTGTTTCTCGTAACCTATATAAAACTTCAAACAATAAAACACTGAAATCAGGCTCTGTGCCTTAGTTGCAACCGCCACACTGAAGTTTGAACTGAATTGGTCTTTAGATCTTCGTAGTTAAGATCGATGTTACAATCAAACGCAATGCTGCCTGCTAATTTTGGGTTACCTATCGCCTTGAGTTGCAACGTTTAGCATGTGGCGCTAAATTCTAATGTTATTGTGTTCTTGCTTAGCAATACTTCTTGAGATAGCGTTAACTGATTTTGTGGAAACTAGGACACCTATGACACATGTTTTGATTGATAGTGTCTCATAAATATCATTACTTTAGCAGTTACCTACGAATGTCTTTCGGCCTGCACAACACTCATTCGCAAAAAATTCGCATCGCTTGATATGCGAATGCGAGTGTTGATGCGAGTGTATTATTCGCATATGCAAATGCGAATGCGATTCTTCGTAAAATCGTAACAGCCCAGAAGGGCAATTCTCGTGCTTTAGAGATTGAGTAGAATTCGACATATGTCGAAAAAAGATGGCGAATGTCGAATAAAATCTTAATTTGCTATTCTCAAAAATCATTCAAATCGAATACGATTTGATGGTTATTGTGACATTTTCGTGACATTTTTTGTAGACATTCATGCACATTTGTGACATTATCTCTAATTTAGAGATAATCTCTACAATCCGAGAATTGGCCTCCTGGTATGTATGTATATGTGTGTCAGTGACATTAAAACTGCGCCAACCCCAGGAAGAAAACTTCATACAGAAAAAAGACGGTTTTTATTAAATATCTGATGAAATATAGACAATTTTACAAAACCCCTAGAGTAAACCCTCGGCTTTGTTATATTGACTATATTTCTCTAATTTTTTACCCAATAATATGGACCATTTCAATAAACAGCCGAATAAAGGAAAAAAATACACGTAACTTTGTTTTTTTTTTCTATCGAGAAAATATTGTCCTATCGTGTTTCTGTCGGGGTGATCCCTCAGTATTATAATGAAGTATCTGTGCATATTTTTAATTTTAATATTGTACTTGATTTAGTCAGTTAAAAATCTAATCTAAGATTGGTAGTTTTGCACCATACCCCGTCTTAAGGAAATTATCTATTCAGGTCAATTATACAATGTCTTTGTTGTGAATACCGGAAGAATATCGTTATGCTCGTCCGTAAGCAATTTCGCTTAGTTGCACTACCTTGTGCGTCACTGGCTGTCGGCGAGGCTAGCGAAGTAGGTCGGCGATATTTGTCATTTTGGCAGCAATGGCGTCCAATCGCCGCCACCCAGGGGTGGATACCCGCAAATGATGACACGCTTCAATATGGTAAACATTGTATCGTCACATCGTAACGTGCACAACTGTTTTTGACGCTGTGATTGATTCAACGCTTAAATAACATATTGTGAACCGGCTTAGTTGAGTACATATGTGAGTTTTAATAGAGATATTTATTGAGTACATATGTGAGTTTTAATAGGGATATTTGTTGAGTACATAATGTGAATTTTAAGAGGGATATTTGTTGAGTACATAATGTGAGTTTTAATAGGGATTCTTGTTGAGTACCTACATAATGTGAGTTTTAATAGAGATATTTGTTGAGTAAATAATGTGAGTTTTAATAGAGATATTTGTTGAGTACATATGTGAGTTTTAACTGGGATTTGACTTTGACTTTGACTTTGGATATTTGTTGAGTACATATATGAGTTTTAACAGGGATATTTGTTGAGTACATATATGAGTTATAACAGGGATATTTGTTGAGTACATATATGAGTTTTAATTGGGATATTTGTTAAGTATATATATATGAGTTTTAATAGAGATATCTGTTGAGTAGGTACATATGTGAGTTTTAATTGGGATATTTGTTGAATAGATATGTGAGTTTTAATAGGAATATTTTTTGAGTGCATATGTGAGTTTTAACCGGTCAGACCTGCGAGAAATCGCGAAGTCGCATGCTGGACACATCTATAGGTAAGGTATTGCAAAAATGAAAATGGCGGCTGGAGAGGTCTCTTCAATAAATAGTAAAAATGAACTTATTACTAAAGCTATCATAAAACTGATACTACCAATAGAATCTTGATGAAATTTCCTAAATACGGATATTTGTTGAGTACACGTAAATGTTAGTTTAAGCTTGTGTATTATCAATTAGGATTGTAGTTAACTCAACATTGCTCTGGTGTGTCCAGTCTAAGAATAGACCACTCCGTCTCCTCCCGATGATGTAGTAAAAGTAAACTTAAGGATTACACCAGGGGAATCAGTAGCCGCATCCACCTGAGTACTAAAACACCAATACTGTAAGTTTGTAAAAAAAAAATATTTAATTTTGTATTAGTTGTACTACTAGTATAGTATTATTTTATCTGTGGTTGTACTTACCTATTATTCTGTCTGGAAATAAAATTAGCGTAAGTTTAATAAGTTTATTTTTTATATACTTACAATAAAATAGCGAATCGGGCAGCTTCAGGAGGTACTAGACGAAGACCAGACGTAAAGGATGTTCGCCTATCATCGTTACGGGCGCTGTACTCTAACAGGTCTTTCAAAATAAAGTTATGTTATAAGGGTTTACTTAAAACATTGAATGAACGAGTGGTACAGCTTGAATACCTACGACCAAGACCCTTCTAAGACCAGGCAGACGTAAAGGATGCTCGTCTATCTTCGTTCAGGGAGCTGTACGTACTCTATCCGGTGTCTTTAAAAATCTTAGTTTATGCTACCTACAGAAGCGTTTCTGCCTATGTAAAGTAAGCAAGTAGGTATATTAATTATTCAAGGTTGTACCGAGGGTGAACTGTCGCAATGAATGGCGGCCATCAATCTTTGTAAAAGTTCAACCCTAATAGTGATTTTTAGGGTTCAGTAGTCATCAAGACAAGGAACCCTAAAAACGCAGTTTAGCTCAGAAACTCTTAGTACTAGAAAGCTGTTATTTGGCATGGGTATACATATTAATCATGTAAAATAAAATCTTGAAATAAAACTCGTCTATCCCATGGTAGGTGTGTCGTTGGATAGATCATCCAAAAATATTGCGTGAAAACCATTTTTCAATTCAGGTTTGTAAAATATGAAGCTAAAGTGCTAATTTTTATTATGAGTCAAGTGTACCAGCTAAGATGTTGTTTTTAGGTATGTGAAAATATTCACGTCCGTAGTATATATATATAACGAAGTTAAAAGGGAAACTATAACAGCTAAGTAGGCTTTACAAGTTAACGCGTAATTGTCGATGGTTTTCCCACGATGGTGTAAGCCCACGGTGAAAAGAGGCCCATTTGAGGCTCTGCCTACCCTTTCGGGGAAAAAGGCGTGTATCTATGTATGTATGTATGTATGAGTAATAGTCGAACAACTTAAAGAATGTAATTAGAGAAGGGAAAAGGAAAATTTCTTACAAATTCCATTAAAAATTACTTAGTTGAAGTTGTTGGTTGTGTAAAAAAAGAAAGCCCCCTTCTATGTCGCATATTATGACGGGCAACTACGGAACCTACAATGCGCGTGGCCAGACACTCATTTGGCCGTTTTTATTGCTGTTCGAGTTATACGTTTGAGAATGAATGCTTATATTCTTGAACTAGTAAAAGGACTAGCTGAAAAGTGAATTTATAGTCCAGGGGGTAAGCACGAATAGGTAATTAACTTTAGCGAGACGCAAGCACGACTATAGTCAACGTCAAAATATTGGCCAATGACATCGTGGTGACTAGAAATTTGATTAATAATATTTGCTATCGTCTCACTTGGCTTGTCGTTTGTAGTAGTAGAGCTGTTTTGTGAAAGAGTTCGCCTGGGGAAGACCACCGTACCTACCATATGTACCATTCCGAACCACGTAGGGACCACCATACCTATTTCTGCCGCAAAGCAGTAGTGCTCGCATTGCTGTGTTCCGGTTTGAAGGGTTAGGGTGCCGGTGAAATTACAGGCACATGAGACTTTTCATCTTTATGTCTCAGGGTGGCGGGCGCAGTGCAATGCCACATATGGCGCGTCCTAGGTGGACGTGACCTATGAGGTAATGCACTGTTCATAGGCAGAGGTTACCGCTTAACATCAGGTGGGGCATCGGCTTGTTCCGTTATTCAAGTAGCATAAAAATAAATAAAAAATAACGTTAATTATTAGTGCTTGTACTACTGAGAGAATTTATTGGCAACATTTTGAACTTAATACCTATACGTAATGGCATGCATATCTGTATATACGTAGATCTGTACACTCGCCATATTTACGCAGTCTACTTTTCCAGATTTCTTCAACAATAATCTATGTATATTTCGATCTGCCGCGGTGTGTCCGGCCTAAGAATAGACACCTCCGTCTCCTCCCGTGGATGTCGTAGAAGCCGACTATGGATTACCCATACTGGCTGCTAACTTATTAAGGAATGTGTTATTACTGGAGGAAAGCATTAGCCGAGTCAGTCGTGAGAAGCAATGGTGACGATGAGCTCACCCCTTGTCACATATTCCCACGATAGTACAACCCACGGTGAATTGAGGCTCTGCGTTCCCTTTCAGAGAAAAAGGCGAGTGTCTATGTATGTATGTAATGTGCAGGTTGAATATCCGCGTTCTCATACAAAATAATGACGAAACGAATGATGAAAAAATTTGACGACCTCTGTGACGCGGCGGGCGAACGTTCGCCTGCGACGCAGGAGGTTGCGGGTTCGATTCCCGCCTCGGAACAAATATTTGTGCGATCTGCAGATATTTGTTCAGGGTATTCTGGGTATTTTCTATGTATAATAAAAAATATCTATCTATGTAATATATTGTATTAAGTATATCAGTTGTCTAGTACCCATAACACAAGCTCTGCTTAGCTTGGGGCTAGATTATGTTGTGTGAACTGTCCAGCATTATTTATTTATTTATTTATAATTGTCTTTAGTCTCCGAAATGTATGGGAAGCTGTATTTTTAAAGAAATGAAATTATTGTAGCTTGGTATCATTTTTGAAAAATTAGGACTTTACACCACGTACTTTACTATACTCCTGCTGACGTCTCGTTGAGCATTTAGAAGTCCTTCTTCATGAGCACCGACTGCGACCACGCTCGAAGGTCGTTAGACGGGAACTAGCTAAACTTTGGCGCTCCGTTCCATGGTAAATGGAAGTAAGAAATGGTAAGTGTACAATCGAGTTAAAATTGCATTATCAATTGCAAATCCTACTCAAATTCAATTTACTAGTATAGTCCCTAAATAAGGAATTGCTGATAGTAAAATAGTAATAACTATTGCTCCTCATAAAGATACTTGCCCATAACCTATAAATGCTATTCTTTAAGCAAAAATAAAATAATTACTCCAACTAATCTACACTAATATTATAAAGAGGAAAGATTTGTATTTTTGTGTGTGTATGTTTTCTACACTAATATTATAATGAGGAAAGATTTGAATTTTTGTGTGTGTGTGTGTGTGTGTATGTTTGTAATGAATAAACTCAAAAACTACAGTGCCAATTTCAAAAATTATTTCACCATTGGAAAGCTACATTCACTCTGAGTGACATAGGCTACCAGGGGAGGGGAAGATAGGAGGGAGGGGGGGGCTGTTTTTCATCCTGAAACTACCCGTGCGAAGCCGGGACGAGCCGCTAGTCAAGTATATTTTAGGTTAAAAGATTCATAGAAAATTCCTCGACCAGTAATGAAGACAAATACAAATAACAAAAAGAAGCTCCGTTAGCATGTAATGTTCGGATTAATCAACGTTCAAATACATTACATCCTGTCTGTTCTACTCGAGACAAGGGTCATATATGGTTCACGTGCGATAGGTAACCTTTTCCTATTTATTTTTTATATAATGTCTTCTTTGGATATTCCTAAAAATTTAGCCAATGTCGAGTGGCGACATTCAAGTGATGACCCGGGTTAAAATGGTGTCAGAGAAACAAGGTTTTAGACTGTTTTGGAGGACAAATCTACCATTCTGAAAAGACACGCAATACACTCCTATCTATCTAAATAAATAAATATTTCTGGACAGTTCACACAACATTATCTAGCCCCAAGCAGAGCTTGTGTTATGGGTACTAGACAACTGATATACTTAATACATATTACATAGATAGATATTTTTTATTATGTATAGAAAATACCCAGAACACCCTGAACAAATATCTGCGGATCGCACAAATATTTGTTACGAGGCGGGAATCGAACCCGCAACCTCCTGCGTCGCAGGCGAACATTCACTCGCCGCGCCACAGAGGTCTACACCACACATATTATGCCCTTTATATAAGTTACACTGGTTAAAATGCCACCAAAATTACACGATATAACTTGACGATATAACGATTTGACTTTAAAAAGACAGCACTTTACATAATTTAGGCTGGTTCTAGTTAAGATACCCCTTAGCCTAAGATCAGGCTAGCCTAAGTGGACTAAGCAATGGCTTAGGGATAGTGCAATCAAATGTATCGTTAGGAGTAGTCTAAACAAGAACTTAGGAGATTCTTATGTTTAGTGCAAACGGGTGTGATATACATATACCCCGAAAATACACTAGCCCCTAGAGAAATCGTTTTCTGTAATAAATCCGCGTTTGCCGTAATACAGTCACCTACAAAAGTGATCACAGAATTTAAATTACCGTGGCTTGGTATCATTTTAGAAAAATTACGACTGTACACCACGTGCTTTACTATTCTCCTTTTGACATTTCGTTGATCATTTAGAGGTCCTTCATGAGCATCGACTGCGACCACACTCGAAGGCCGTGAGACGGGACCACCAAAACCACCAGCACCACCGTGGTGAATAGTAAAGTACGTGGTGTATAGTCGTAATTTTTCTAATATACAAAAGTGATGTAAGATGTGATGTGGAAAACTAACAACCAGTCTTGCAAGATAGATAGATAGATAAATAGATCCCCGGTAAAGAAAGAAAAACAATATTTAAATTAGCCGAGGCAGAAGGACGACGTACTATGGGAATTTATAAACTACAGCTCGTCCTTTACATGAGTAGAGTACATCCGAGTGATTATGTCTATAGGCAGAGACATCAATCAATCAATAATGTTAAGCAATTTTTTTGTTTGTTGAATCAAGCAATTTCATAAATTGTGGCGTGGCTGATTGATTGACAGAGTCACAGACTGACTATCAATGCACAGCCTAAACAATAAAATATAAATTTTGAATTTTTTAAGAAAATAATCTCTGAAATTCGTCCTCTAAAGGCGCGGGGTGTGGAAGTTGTATTAAAATAACGCAGACGAAGTCAGAGGCGTTCTATTAGGGAATTACAAAGCGAACTGCGGGCTCTGCGTGCGGTCAGTAGTGCTAAAAGGCATCCATTACATACATATTCAAGTTCTACTTATTTTGGAGCATTAGTTTTGATGGCTGATTGTACATCGGTGCGATCGTGACTGCCTTAGTAATAGCCCGACTGTAGGTGGCACTATTTTTAAAACAATTTAATGACACAGGTGATGAAGGTGCGATTCTCGACGACTGTTGGGTATTATGTTATACAAGCAGCGCCCCGCGGTTTTACCCGCGAAAGTCTCGATCCCGTGGGAATATCGGAAAAAAAATGTGTCTATGTGTTATTCCGGGAGTCCTGTTATCTCCATTCCAAATTTCATCCAAATCCATCGGGTAGTTTTTACGTGAAAGAGTAACAAACATACATCCATCCATCCATACTTACAAACTTTCGCGTTTATAATATTAGTAGGATTAAGTACTTTTCGTTAGATTTCTCAAGAATTTAACTTCAAGCAAAGATCGTTCCGTGCTGCGTCCAGCATACAGTTTTTAGTAGTAGCAGAGCTTTTTTGTGAAAGAGTTCGTCCGGGGAAATACTACCACCATACCTATTTCTACCGCAAAGCCGTAGTGCTTGCATTGCTGTGTTCCAGTTTGAAGGGAATGGTTGCCAGTGAAATTACAGGCACATGAGACTTTTCATCTTTATGTCTCAGGGGCAGGCGCAGTGCAATGCCATATAGGGCGCGTCTTAGGTGGACGTGACCTATGAGATAATGCACTGTTCATAGGCAGAGGGTATACCGCTTATCATCAGGTGGGCCATCTGCTTGTGACGTCATTCTAAGTAGTATTAAAAAAAACTCAGGCATCTATGGGAGGAGACGGAAGGATTTAGCCATCCGTCTGCTCCCATGGATGTCGTAAAATCCAATTTAGGATAGACGATGGTCACAATCAATCGCAGGTCTTACTTTGCCCGACAACTAAGGCCAAAATCAATAAAAAGTGTAGCTACACGTGCCAGGTTCATTAATTTTACTTTTTCTTAAAGGTAAAGCTACCTACTATTCGGCTACCCCTAGAGGTAGTTCCGCTCGACACTATCTGTAATCTCTTCTTCTCAGCCGTTGAACTCTTGACGTGGTCGTGGTCGTCACTGTTGTTAGGGGCTGATGTTGCTCGCCTCACGATATCTCAACATTTATTCTTTATCGTCGTGCACTCATGCATTGCCACCCACTCAGACTTAATCTGTCACCCGCGTGGTCTGGTGCCTTCTCCTCGTCTTTGCACAACGATACGCTCAATGGAGTCAGTGTCCGCCTCGAGACGTGAACTTAAGGATGCTTGTTTGTACTAGATCTGATAGACGCTGCCATGTTCCTGAAGTATCGACATATTAAACTCTATACTATATAATGGGACATCCTATATTTCATAGTTACTACAACTAGCGTTTCTTCAGCAAGCTGAAAATGTCAGAAATAAATTAAAAGTTTATTAACCGGCCATGCTACTAAAATCATAACCCCCTTCTGTTTTGACGTAGTCGGATAAAATGCAACGACGCTTCAGTAGACAAGAATACCCTGAACAAATATCTGCAGATCGTACAAATATTTGTTCCGAGGCGGGAATCGAACCCGCAACCTGCTGCGTCGCAGGCGAACCTTCGCCCGCCGCGCCAGTGAAGTATGTTCTTCGATATCTCCGTTAATTGTGAACCAATTTGGAAAGGTCAGAATAAAATCCTAACCAAATAAATGTATTATTTACGCACACATAACCCAGAACCGTCTGAATAACACATTCGCTTTCATCGGCTATTTGAATGAAAAGCTGATATCACCGATACGGACCGATATCGATAACAGTCGAGTGGCGAATTAATGAAGTGAAGATTGATTACTTTTATCTCATTGATATGGTAATTTAATGCCAGGGTGGAGCCCCGAGCTTTAACACGCGATGGCCGCAGATACGTTTGAAACGCGTTATTTCCACGCTGTGGTGCTATTGAATTAATTTAAATGGGCTGAAACTTTCAGCTGAAATTAATAGGACTGCTAAATGCTCATCGCGAAAAGTTACAGGCATAATTTTAATAAGTTTTATGTTAAATACTTCGTGTCACTGGTTCTTTCTTGGTTTTCATGCGTTAGGTCAGAGACCAGCTTGAGCTATATAGTGTCCATAAAAAAGGCCTAAGTTTTTTGTTGAAGAAAATATTTTACAAAACAAGCTAATAGTGACTACGTCCCGCGTGCCATAACTTAATTTTGTATCGCATTGGGAGACATTTATATTTTATATCTCTCACACATGGAGCAAATATTTTACAAAACAAGCTAATAGTGACTACGTCCCGCGTGCCATAACTTAATTTTGTATCGCATTGGGAGACATTTATATTTTATATCTCTCACACATGGAGCAAATATTTTACAAAACAAGCTAATAGTGACTACGTCCCGCGTGCCATAACTTAATTTTGTATCGCATTGGGAGACATTTATATTTTATATCTCTCACACATGGAGCAAATATTTTACAAAACAAGCTAATAGTGATTACGTCCCGCGTGCCATAACTTAATTTTGTATCGCATTGGGAGACATTTATATTTTATATCTCTCACACATGGAGCAAATATTTTACAAAACAAGCTAATAGTGACTACGTCCCGCGTGCCATAACTTAATTTTGTATCGCATTGGGAGACATTTATATTTTATATCTCTCACACATGGAGCAAATATTTTACAAAACAAGCTAATAGTGACTACGTCCCGCGTGCCATAACTTAATTTTGTATCGCATTGGGAGACATTTATATTTTATATCTCTCACACATGGAGCAAATATTTTACAAAACAAGCTAATAGTGACTACGTCCCGCGTGCCATAACTTAATTTTGTAACGCATTGGGAGACATTTATATTTTATATCTCTCACACATGGAGCAAATATTTTACAAAACAAGCTAATAGTGACTACGTCCCGCGTGCCATAACTTAATTTTGTAACGCATTGGGAGACATTTATATTTTATATCTCTCACACATGGAGCAAATATTTTACAAAACAAGCTAATAGTGACTACGTCCCGCGTGCCACAACTTAATTTTGTATCGCATTGGGAGACATTTATATTTTTTATCTCTCACACATGGAGCAAATATTTTACAAAACAAGCTAATAGTGACTACGTCCCGCGTGCCACAACTTAATTTTGTATCGCATTGGGAGACATTTATATTTTTTATCTCTCACACATGGAGCAAATATTTTACAAAACAAGCTAATAGTGACTACGTCCCGCGTGCCACAACTTAATTTTGTATCGCATTGGGAGACATTTATATTTTTTATCTCTCACACATGGAGCAAATATTTTACAAAACAAGCTAATAGTGACTACGTCCCGCGTGCCACAACTTAATTTTGTATCGCATTGGGAGACATTTATATTTTTTATCTCTCACACATGGAGCAAATACCCTCGAAGCCCATGCTCTCACATAAATATAGCTAAAATACGCAACTTCTGATAAAAATACAGAGACATTTGAATCATTTGACTGCGCCAACCCCAGGCAGAAATCTTCATACAAAAGACGGCTCGCACCGCTCATTAAAGCCGTTTTTTAACCCCCGACGAAAAACGAAGGGGTGTTATAAGTTTGACGTGTCTGTGTGTGTGTCTGTCCCATCGTAGCTTACGAACGGATGAACCGATTTAGTTTTTTTTTTGTTTGAAAGGTGTATTTGTCGGGAGTGTTCTTAGCTTTGTTTGATCAAAATCGGGTCAGCCGTTCAGCGTTGGGGGTTTTTTCAATATTAAAAAATTAATTACTTGTATTAAATATCTCGTAAGGTAAAATATAGATAATTTTAAAAAACCCGTACAGTAAACCCTCGGCGTTGTTGTATTGATTTCATTTATCTAAGTTTTTTAACCCAATAATATGCACCATTTTTATAAACAATTGAATCTAGCCAAAAATTGGACGTATCTTCGGCTTTTTTTTCTATCGAGAAAATATTGTCCTATCGTGTTTCTCGTACAATGATCCCTCGGAATTATATTGTAGTATCTATACGTATTTTTAATTAGAATAATGTACTTGATTTAGTCAGTTCAAAATCGAATCTAAGATTAGGAATTTTGCGGCACACCACACCTTAAATGCGGGGTAGCCAATTAACATTGCCGCCTGGTACCTATGCTGAATATAGGACAAATTAGAAGCCCACGCACTTTTAAAAATACTCAATAACACGTCAAAAGGTTGCCGAGTATTATTTTTGTTCGAGACCCTGAACGAAGAGGTTCGTTTATAATATCAGGAAGCTGTCTCCCCAAGTTCTGCTTTGAAACGAGTTTTTCACTTCACCGGTATCAAAAACATAATTTAAACACGTAATCAACAGATTTAAATAGGTATTTATAAACAAACTCTTCAGGCAATGTAAACGGTTTCAAAAAGCCCAATAAACATTAGACCTTTTATCGCTTTTGCTATACTAGCAACCCGCCCTGGCTTCGCACTACTTTACTTAGACAATTAAAATCTAAACTTTCTCGGAAACGGCCTATCCTATTGAAAGAAGCGGACTAAAACCTATTTAGTAGATATCTCAGATGGCTTTTACCATGTCTTATGTTTTTTTTATAAACGCCTAAATACTTGCAGTTGAGTGTGTGTACATTCAAATTCAAAAATATCTGTTTTAATTCATATCACAATTATAATATGAAATCGGTTTTATAAACCCAAATTAATTCGGTTTTGACGCAACAAACTATTATTTATTCTGTGACGCAACCAAACATGGAAGAATCAGAGCATAGCTTGACTTTTTTTGATGATCCTTACTTCTATGTGGGAAGCGCCTGTGTAGATAGATAGATAGATTAGATAGATTAACTCTTTATTGTACACAAATAACACACAGAAATACAAAACATAACTCAATAACAAAAAATAACAGATATGTACAATGGGCGGTCTTATCGCTTATAGCGATTTCTTCCAGACAACCTTAGGATGTAATGCCTCGAGAAGAAAAATCTGGGCCATTGCTCTAACGAACATACTCGAAGTTCCATGTACGAAACAATGAAGCTTTTAAAGTAGATTTAAAGATATGCAGAGCCCGTGTTTGCTGATAAACTCATGCGAGATATGACGTCATCACGTGCACGATATTTTTGAGAAATTCAGCCCCTGGAATAGGCGGCTCAGGAACAGGTAACATTCGAACTGGGAAATCTTTTTGATAGTGATAATAGTTACGAGATACTTTATACTGCTACCGGCGTTGCCGTTGTTTGGGCTCTATGAATAAGTCAATGGAGTGGTGCCACGCCATGAATTCACCCTATTTGGAATGGAATTGGTGGGTACACCATTGGTTGTTTTATTGCAGCTTTGTAGTAGTTCCACTTAATAGATGGCTGACACAAAGTATGTAGGCGGTGCACCGCCAGATTTTGTGTTGCTGACCTATCCAATTAGTCATTGGACCACCACGGTGAAAACCTTTTTATGCGATTTATGAGTTCCTGTTAGGTAATTTAGATATTTTCAGATTAGTTTTATCTATGATTTAATTTTAGTGTATTGTATGTTTGTAATATATATTATGTATTTATTTTAGGTATTACCTAAAGGTATTTATGATATTTGTGTATTTAACACCACTGTCCTATTCTTCCATAATAGTCCTCTCCATCCTAAGATTTTATGAAAAAAATATGTTTTTTTTTGTTGTTTAGTTAAGTTTTTTTTTTCTTTGTATGCATATTTAAATGTAAACATGTGTTGTACAAATGTGTTAATCTATTTATCTACGTATCTTGTGATACATGACAACATGTATGTGTCTTGTTTACTTTCACTTAGTCATATTTTTCCTTTCTTTGAAATTAGCATAAGCATTTTTGTTAGTATCCATAATTTTTGTAATATTTGTGTAACCCTTTTTTGGCCTTATTGTTGTGTATTTTGTTATTTGGACTACATATATTGTAACGCTGTTGGATTACCTCAATAAAATAAAATAAAATAAAATGAGTGAGTTCAAAAATCTTATAACATTCTGAGAATTCTGAGAACTTTTAATCAAATTATTATTGAAAACGTTTAATAACCCATTAGTGGGCCGCTATTATCAAAAGTATGTAGATTGGCCTCATAAAATTAATTAATTGTAGTATTAATTATATATATAATTAAGTAAATAATTAAGAAATCCTTATAAGTAAAACTGTTTTAGATCAGCAACAATTTGTTACTAACTAGTTTGTTTGTTAATAAAGTAGAGCTTTTTTGTGAGAGTTCATTCGGGAAGTAAGACTATTTGTGCCACAAAGCAGTAGTGCTCGCAGCTGTGTTGCTGTTTGAAGGATATGCGTGCCAGTGAAATTATAAGCACATGAGGCTTTCATCTTTATGTCTCCAGGATGCAGTGTAATGCCACTAAGGCTAAGGTCACACCAACGCGTTCAGCCCGCGTCCACAGTGGCGTGCATGGTGGCGATCAATGGTAAGACACTGGATCGCCACCGTGCACGCCATCGCGGACGCGGGCTGAACGCGTTGATCTGACCTGGGGTGAGTCCCAGGTTGACATGACCTGTGAGGTAAGTCATTGTTATAGGCAGAGGTTACCGCTTAAGGTGGTTAGTTTTTCATAAAAACGTATTTGCACAAATATGGGTGAACAGAGTATAATTTTACACGGAAATGCCTGTTGTTGGCTTTTATATTGGTCATTATTTGTGGCAAATCATATTTGGTTGAAGAAAACAGTGGATTCCAATGTAGGATAAAATTTAGATGTTATTTTCGCTATTTATCCACTGTTTTCTTCAACCAGATATAATTTGCTGCAAATAATGACCAATTATAAAAGCCAACAACAGTCATTTCAGTGTAAAATTATACTCTGTTCGCCCATATTTGTGCTAATACGTTTGTATGGAAAAGCAACCACCTTAACATCAGGTGGGCCATGCCATCTGCTTAGAATGCGCTACACTAACGTATTAAACCCGGACAGAACGGGTAAATTTTTGGAAACATCGTTTCATAGAAAATGTTTAAGAAAGAGCAAACTTTGTTAGACCTTTGGTTGACCACGATCGATCTCACGTGTTGGTAAGTGACGATGTGGTCGAAGATAAAGCACAAAGTTCTAGAAGGCACCTTTCACTCTAGCCTTGAAGATACCCAGATTATAGTTTGGTGACTATGATGATGCATATCGCTGAGCTATGACCCATTTGTGATGCTGCAACACACACGTACTTTTAGTTATAGTTTTTATATGGTTTTTAATTTTAGTGCATTGCTTTGTTTTTGTGTAACGATGGTTGAATTATCTAGTTTTAGTGCACTGTCTTTTATTTGTTTAGAATGTACGTGTGTGATTGGAGATGCTAATAAACATTTTATCTATATATCTATCTATCTATCATTAAACACCCGTCCATGTTTACATAACACAAAGTTCCGTCTCCGCCCCGTCCACGTCCTAATGGCGTCCAATACGCAACTGCATACTCATTTCCAGAGTTAAACATAGGATATTAGAACTCGTAGGTTGACTGAACAGACCGAGATAGATACCGCAAACACGTCAATTTGTATAAAACCATGCGTGCCGATTTTTGTAACTCTGTTGGATTTGTTTGACCACGGTCTCATCTGTTGGTAAGCCTGGTGGTTGGTTGTCGTTTTATTTTGTACCCACTACGCTACGAAAGATCTCCATTTGCACGGCTAGCTGATTTTGAAGAATTTTTACAGTTCACTATGACGCAATTAGCATCTTCGAATTAGACGTGCTATTGCGAAGATGGCTGAGAGCGAACTAAATTTGAGGGTTGCTATTCAGGTGCATTGCACCTACTTCGGATAGGCAAAGTGACACGCAAAGTACGCATTTGCGCTTCAGTAGGCTGTGGTTGACTGGCACTAGTGAGCCAAGTGAGCTTGTGATAACTTTGAATGCGGGGCACGTCGGTCGCATCGCAATGTCTGTCGCTTCAGGCCGCCGAGAGCCCTGATTGATACCCCACCCGGGGATGTCTGACTTTACGACATTTAATAACTGTGATTATATTTTTATGTGTTTTTATTATAATATTTTAATACAAACGCGACATTTTGCACAGGAGTTTCTTGAACTTTATAGCCTACTTGAAATTACTATATTTTGGCTGCCAAGCTGAGTTGAGCTGAGCCAACGTAGAGTTGAGAAATATTATACTTCTACTTTTTTTTTTTATACAAAGCCAGCAGCGAGACATGAATAAGTCTTTATTGTAGTATCTGGTCTTCCCTGTATTTCAGTAATTAAATTATTCATGTTGTTTACGCGACCGACACGACAATAAACAAAACGGTTTGAAATTCAAACGCGCCGACCGTCAAATGCGACTTTGCATGACCGTGCGTGTTGCCAGTTAGGACAGCTCCTTCGAAGAGAAGTATTTGAATTTTGTTGCGTAAAGCTGAGACAAACTACAGACTGTTACCGTAAGTTGGCACCTGCCATGGAATATTTACAGGTGCCATCTTACGGTGAACGAGCTTTAGCGGACGCGTCCGTCAGCCGCGGCTGACGGACGCTTCCAATAGTTTGTTCTCAGCTTTAGACGGTCGGTCGGACAACAAATGTTGTGTCGTATTGCGACAGCTAGTTAGGACATAGCGGTAAGTTGCAGTGTTTTATCTCGGCAGCTGTTACATACAGGTAGCACCAGTAGAAACTTTCACAGATTATGTGTTGTTGTGGCATGAATCCCCGACCCCGAGTCTATAATAAAAATATCCTAGATTCAAACTTTCCGGCTATGGAACGGGTTATGCTAGTAGTTTCTCTGAAAGATAAAATCCGCAATGAGATTATCCGACAGAGAGCTAAAGTCATTGACAAGCCCACAGGATTCGTTTCGTTTCGTTTCGTTTCGTATGAGGTAGTGCTGGCCTCTGGTGTCAGAGTTTGTCAAGCCGCCCGAGGGCCTCTGACATGGCTTATCGACTGCTATTAATCAATAACAGCCGGGACCGACAGCTTAACGTGCCCTTCGAAGCACAGAGCGATGGAAATCCGCACATAACTTAGAAAAGTCATTGGTGCGGAGCCTAGGATCGAACCCGGTATCGTTGGATTCTGAGTTGCACAATTGAACCGTTAGGCTACCATCGCCCACAGGATTAGTAAGCTGAAGTGGCAATGGTCTGGTCATATATGCCGAAGAACCGAATCCGTTCATCTGATGATGAAACTTTTCGAGTTATGGGTCTTGAAAACGGAACACTACGTTCCGTCCCATGGCTGATTCGTATTATTTTGATGCAGAATCCTTGATCAGTCGGTATGTACGAACCAAAGTCTTTTATGCACTGAGGTACCTACTATTGGTTAGTAACTTTATACAAACCACGTTAATAGCGAGAAAGAACCTCGATTATATTCGTGATATAAAACTTCGATTAAGCTTTTCATTATGAAGCTTTTACAAATCCCTTTCACTGCTATCGCACTCCTACGACACGTCTCCTGCGGCTTTTACGTATTTTTTAATTCTTCGTGAATTTCTCTAATATTTTATTTGAATAACTGGCTTCAATTCTCCACATTCAATAGCTACGAAGCTAAGTATATGTCAAAATGTTCAGATTCTTTAAAAGGTTTAGCTTTTACCTTTAGAAGTCGAAAATGTTATACAATAACGTTTTACATGCCTTAAGATTCTCAATTTTTATTAACTCTGCAAATTAGAACATTTTAGTAACAGTATTCCTACCAGCTAGTAGAATATCTATATGTCTAAGATCTATCTATCTAGATAGAAGAATAATAGAATCTGGCTAAATGCATTAGTATTATCATTCAGCGGGCAATGCAGCCTGGCGTCGTAGGGACTATAGGGACGCTTCCATCTGGTAGTGATTTGGATCTGTTGATCTAAAGAACGTTGCAAACGATGTAAAGAATAGCTCAAAAGAAGTAATGGTTTTTTTTTTTTTTTTTTTACTAATCATTCACCTTTCAATGGTGTAACCTAGATAAGAAGAGTCGTGCATAGTTTTAAATGAGTCAAAAGTTACGTAATACCGACGCTACTATTATGAAGCCAGTGAAAAAACTATCCTGAATTGTAGCATAACCTACTTTATTGTTGCCGTTGCAGTGTTGCTCGTTCCCACACAGTAGCAGTTATGGCCGAGCATAAACACAAGCGACAAAGTATAAACCGACGTTAATAGGTGCTTACTAAAAACTTACTACATTCGCCTCTGGTGCTGTGGTCCCGTATATCTGCTTATCGGTGAACTTTCAGCATTATTTCAAACACAGTTGTGACTTAACTTTGGAGTTGTATGAATAGTTTGAACGTACTTTAATGGCACATCGAAAGCAAAATTTAGAATTATATGATAATAAGTTCAATATCTACCTAATGGTAGTTTATACGTGTTTATACTTACATTAATTTTAGAGATTATATGCTATCGGAGAATGCGTTTGTCACCCTAAATATTATTACTTGATTTGTATCTAGTCTCCGCTAGCCAGTCCAGTTATGATGAATTAGCTGCGACGAATTTAAATAGGAAATTCTCGGATATCTGTCACTTAACAAATCAAACTTTAGGTACACGATCGCTCACAGCGACAATCCCTGCTGAAATCTTTGTAACATGAACCTTAGTCCCCTGTGTTATGGGTGAGAATTCACGCACGTCTCTACGTAGAGCCGGAATATTACACCAGATTTATTACCGCCGTCATTGATAAATACATTTCCTCTTCGTTTAACAAGAGTCAAAGCCCTGTGTCGTTTGTTATGTGTTTGGTATTTTATTGGAAACTGACACCGCTTGACATAAAAACAACGGTATCTGACTAACATCAAACAATACGAAAGTTCTGATGTCTGTTTGTTTGTTGCTCAGTCACACCGTATTAGCCGAACCGATTACGAGGGAAATTTGGTACAGAGGGAAATTTGGTACCTATATGACCTGGGATTGACACAGGCTACATTTTATTCCGTTAAATATTTGCCTTTGCTTGTTTACAGTAGTATTTCGATTAACTGATCTTGCTCAGCCTATCATAGACAAGATGATCCTTAAGTAGACATTTAGAAAATATTTAATATTATTTTTAACTGGAATCTAGGAGAATTCCAATACAATTCCAATTAAGTCAATTAACTAACCAAAACCACTTTTAGATTGAGATTATCTTGAAAATACCCTTTGAGTTACGAGCATTCTCCCATAAGGGAATCATCTCGTACCACTTTCCTAGCAAGTTCCGAGGTAAGTTCGCATAATTACAAGTTCCAACGGCCCATAACAAAGTTTCTCAGATTACGGTTGATCACTTCCTGAGCACGTAACTTTTCCATGGGTTTCGGGTGGAAGAACTATTGAGGAAAATGTTTTTATACGTCAATAAAGAACACTGGCGCCCGCTGCATCCTATTGCCGCTGGCGGTCTTTGTGGAATGACCCAATTTTCACCGAAAAGTAGGACAGCATTGTGAAAGTCATGCGCATTTTTTTCCGCTCAATAATAAATTGGAAGATTACGTTAAATACCAGGACAACGCACCAGGATTAGATGCTCGAATGGAAACGAGCAATTTAATTAAGGACGTTACAAAATGAATTCACTGTTATGCTTTGCCTGTTTACTGTTGATAAATTTGAGTAATGACTTAATCATGTTTGAATGTTCCAGCACACCAGAATTTCCTGCTAAGATTACGTACCTACCTCAGTTTTGGGGCAATTGTAAAGGAGTTTCATTAAAACCGGTAATTATGAACACGCATGTATTGTACCCGAGGGCCACATTTGATTCTCCCACTTCCGTCTCCGCTACTGAATCAAGTGTGCGTCCTTGCTTCGAGAGTTATCATTTATAATGAAGTCAGACTGCGATTTATGTACAACTGTTGTTAACTATCAATTCAATTCAATTTGATTAAAAATCTTTACTTTAGGCTTATTGAGAAATGCACTAAACCTAAACAATAAGCCCATAGAAACATAAATACCTTATAAAATACTATACATATAAAACACTTTATTTATAACATGATTTAACACACATGTGATCACCGACGCGTCGCGGCCCGGGGGATCACGTGACAGGTGGCCCTTGAATCACCGGAAATTCACCCCTTTCGGCCAGAAGTAGGGCTCAAGTAGGTCTTCACACTTTCCGTAGGGACCCCCCTCACCATAAATGAGCTGCTCATACTATCTCAGCTACTATCGCTCAGGGTTAGAGCGTTCACATCTCAACTACCAGGTCATCAGAAACAGAGTGCGATTGTTGTTTAGAGACAGGCGCAGGCAACTTACATGGCGCTGCTGGCTCGCCGGTGCAGCAGCTGCAGCAGACTGCCATCGCCGGCGGATGAGCACAAGCTGCGGGACCGTGCTCGCTGCTCTAGCTCCGCCCGCTCAGCTCGCTCGCTTCGCTCCCGCCACCGCGCCATCAGCGACTCCAGACACAGCATCGCGCCACCATCGCACACCATCCGCCCTCACGCAACGCACCGCTACGGAACTACACGTGAACGCGCAAGTTACGCTTCTACTTGGCATCGATATACTGTGCCGCTTGACACAACACCTCGATTCACTCCAAAGACTAGTACTCGTATACTATTCTCTGCAGTAGATCGAATTTGGTCTGTAAGTACGTGACTGCTTATCCTGCTGTTTGGATCACGCTCTAAAAGTACTCTTATGTATTACTGCCGTGGCTTGAATTTTCAATCCGCATACAGACAGACCGTAGCTCTAGTTTATGCCTTACTATAGTCGTAAACTTGACACGAAGTTAATAACTTACGGGCTAGATGTCAAAATGGACATAAAACAAAACTTTACAGCACGATTTATGATTGTTTTAATTAAACTGTTGGCACGCAACTGGGCCGTCCAACCACTCACAAATTAAATCACCCCCCTTATCAGGTGATAGTGTCGGCGTTCGTCTAGCTTAAAAGCAGCAATCGCATTAATAAATGGGGCACACTCGTTACATCACGCGAAACGTAGGCCTGGACGGATGTCGTGTCCACATGCGAAACACTCGAAAGTTGTTGGACTGTAATTTCACGGTTTAAAATGCTAGTAAAAATGTATTTACGAATAGTTTTCGACGAATTGTTTATTTAGAAGTTTCCCGCGCCGCTCGCTAGCCGCGCATCGTTGCTGGCGAGACGTGCTACGACGAGGGTTCGGTGGCGACTGATTGCGATGCGAGGGTCTATGAGCGCTACGCCGCGTAGCCGTTCCGTAGCCGCTCGTAGCGGTTGCCTACCAATATAACCTCATGCTTGCTACATCAACCCTTTAAATTATCGCATGTGACTTCCACTCAACGTGTTTTTCTGTTCAGAAAGCCCGCATTGTATGTACCTAAGTGTGGCGAATGTTTTAAAACATGATACAAATAGTCCTACTCAGGTTGCTGAGTTGCAATTAGTACCCTCATTATAACACATACACAGGTAACCCTTTTGTGGGATCAGGAATATGTATGTGACTGTTGGGGGTTATGCTATATAAGTAGGTATGTATTATCATTATAACATAATGTTTTGATCATCTCAACACACAGTATGAATATCAAAAATAAAATATTATTGAAACACATTTTTAATGTTTAGTAAATATTAAATACTAACAGCAAACCTAATATTTGTATAGATAGTATATATTTTTCCCCTGTTACCAATGAATTACGGTAATGAAGTATCGTACCCGTCTAATACTAACTTAGGCACCTACCAACTCGTACGAACATAATTAAATGGTGTTACTTTTCTATTTTTGTTCAACAAACATTAACAAATAATATTATTTTATTATTTTTATTACATTATAATGATAATAAAATGATTTATTCGCTTGTATAATTATACAAGCTGTACAAACATTAGCAATAAAACTAGTCATGTGTACGATACTGATATATAAACTGGCAAATAAACAGTAAATTTTAATGAAATACGTGCCTTTTGCTGATCAAATAACTTGTGTATCAGAAAATACACAGACAGACCCAACCAACAAACGATGCAGGATTCGAACCAATTAGTATCACTTCAAGAAAAATGATCATATATTCCTTCAGGGTAGGCAGCGCATCGACAATACCCCGGGTATTGCCGGTGTCTATAAGCGACGGTGACCACTTCACATCAGGTGGACAGTAAGCTAGTATGCCTATTTAATTATTTTAAAATAAAAAACACTTCCGTCTCTTCCCGTGGATGTCATAAAAGCTGACTAACGGATTACACCAAGAGAGGGGCAGCACCATCCACCTGAGTGCTCAACATCAATACTGCGATCACCGATCCGCCTGCAAAGCGTAGTGATTATGGAAAATCCCCCTATTGGATTCTAAGGGGGAGGCCTCGTCCAGTAATACGATGTAATACTTACGGCTGATGATGATGATGGTGATAATGTTAGTAATATAATACCTACTGGAAATAAAGATAGCTATTTAAAAACGAATACCTACCTTAAAGTACTAGAATAGTATTATTTTATCTGTGCTTTATCTTAAATAAAGGTTTAAGTAGTTAGCGAGTTAGAGGTTAAATCCTTTCGTTAACTTTTAACTTACTGAGCAGATAAATTGGTGATTAACACTACTGAGGGAATTTGAAACGCAAATACGTCTTGTTTACTGAGCAGTTATATTTGAAGTAGCTTAATTAGAACTTTACTTATTGATTGTGGTAGTTTCCACATAGTTTCAGTTAGTTGAATAACAGTAAAATTCGTGCCAAAATATTTACTACAGAAAAGGCAATGCTCGCTTTATTTATTTCCTCTTTACCTACTTGGCATCCGATCAATGGGGCAGTGGGTGAGATGGAATTTGGGATGCGTTTCACGAATGCACGAAGCTAAGTGATTTGTGACCTAAGTGACTAACCTACTTTTTTGAGGCATTTCTCACTGTCCAGAAGGAACCAAAGGCGTACCTAGTAAAAGTGCGATGTTATAGGTTGAACTATTTATGAATGTAGTTATAATGGGCTGTTTGTGTTTTCTGAGACAAATTAATTTTATAAATAATTTAAATCCCCCGCGACTATTTTAATGGTAGGGAACACTTATGGAAGCACATCTTTCCTTTATTTTTTTATTGTCAGTAATATTGCATTCAAGGGTATTAAAAAAGTGACTAGCCTTCCGGAACTCAAACCTGCTTAATTACATAGATAAATATTCTGTATTTTACATAGATAAATATTCTGTATTTTTATACCTTAGACCGACAGAAAGGGTAAATTACAAGAATCAATTCCTTCTCTGTAACATAGTATCTCAAATTAAAGGAACACCATGAAATTATGTAATAAGGCACGTTTCTGTGTCGGGTTCGAGTACCAGCTTAGGCAAGTATCTTTTTAATATCCTAAAATGCAGTATTAGTGACTTTAAAATATAAAGGAAAGTCTCCATTATTTAACACACCCTAACTTCCCTCCATGTAGCATGGTGGTGGTGGTGGGTGTTAGGTGTTTTGGCTAGGTGTCATTTCACTATCTCTCTATATATTATTGAATATTTTTTTTTAATTATTGCATTTTTTTTTTTTTTATACTACTAGATTGACGGAACTAGCTGATGGCCCACCTGATGTTAAGCGGTAACCGCTGCCTATGAACAGTGCATTATCTTATAGGTCACGTCCACCTAGGACGCGCCCTATGTGGCATTGCACTGCGCCCGCCACCCTGAGACATAAAGGTGAAAAGTCTCATGTGCCTGTAATTTCACCGGCACCCTTACCCTTCAAACCGAAACACAGCAATGCGAGCATTACTGCTTTGCGGCAGAAATAGGTATGGTGGTAGTACTTCCCCGGACGGACTCTTACACAAAAAAGCCTTACTACTACTACAAAAAAGCCCTACTTTTGTTTTGGTTTGAATATGATATTCGTTTCTCTGTATTACATAACAATCTCGACCTTTGAACTTTTCCTGCTTCACAATGATTGGTAATATTAATATTGAATTGAATAACGGAAAAGGAAAAATAAATTAATAAACATGTTTTTTCGCGCCTTCCTTTGGCAGACCATACCTTTTGGTTTGGGTCAGCCTTTGATGTAGGAAGTAAACATCTTGGTAGGCTTCGTTCAAAATAAGTACTTCTTATTTTGGCCGAAGTTGGGAGGTACCTGGTAATCTCTGGTAATCTTAAGTTTTTTATCTTCCAGCCTATAAAGCTACTTGTTTTTAGGTACTAGTACCTACCTACTAGGTACATTGGTAGAAGTTAGCTTGTTATCCAATATAGTAGCAGTGGAGCCCAATAGGGGATTTTGGGATTTACTCGAGCGCGACAGATTAACATATAGGGGGATACCTTGCACCCTGTTTAGTACCTCCACTATACATATTATATAAGCACTATATATATAGGATCCCGCGTCAAGGGCCACCGATCAGAATAGTGAAAAAAAACGATCGTTAGCCCAATTCTCTTATTTATTTTATAACCACACTGCAAGTTGACCGTAACGAGGTTGTATTGTAAATTGACTGAAAAATTGGTATTCTGCTCCCTCATAACAACAATATAATCTACTTTCGGTTCTTGCGACCATATTTAGAGTAGGATAGTGCTATATAATAATTGTAAAGAGCGAAAGAGAGAGTTCTCAGAACTTTGAAACATTCAAGTTACAGCACTGTTACAGTCACATTTCGATGTAATCACATTCCGCGTTGTATGGTCAGGTGAGCAGAATACCATTTTTGACGTTTGTGACATCGACACTGGATCGTAACATGATCCGAACTTTAATTTGACTATTTTTTATTACGAGAATTGGGCTTCTGAATAAATAATAGTACAAGAACCATAATGCTCTACCAGTCCATATATGGGCTGGTTCAATAAATTTGATTGGTGACTTAGGAGAGAGACCGGTGGAACAGGCATAGATGTCAATAAAAAAGTTCCGGAAAAAAAATTGATAAAAAAAAAACAAGGGGCTTAATTAGGTGTTGGGTTAGCGAGTCCTCACGTACCTCACATAACCGTATTGCACCCTCAATGCAATACTCGTACCTATATACTTAAGGTATTTGGTGGCAGATTTCTGGTTTAAGAATTAATTCTCATAATTAACAATTCACATATCATGAGAACTTATGGACTAGCTAGTAATTAGATAATTTATTGCGCGTATACGAGCGTGCTATATTAAGAAAAACATCACAAAATAAGGTTAGATCTATATGGCAAGTACAAAACAAAGATTTCCTCCCTTGGTCACCACAAAAAAAGTATATGCAATATTATTTATTCTGTGGTAATGTGTAGATAATACGCCGCGTTGGTATCATACGTACGAGCGATAATAATCATATTCTTCAGTCGGACACAGAATACATACCTACACAGTCGGAAAAATATCTATCTAACTACCTACTAGCCGCTAATAGCTAGGAAAAGATAGACAACAATGTGCTAATTGCTAATAGGTACCTACCTAGTAGTGGAACATGCATCAGTCATGCACACAGATTGTTTGAACAGCTAATTAGTAGTAGACTAGCTTCTTGCCTTGGCTCCGCTCGTGTCAGTTGTGTTCTGAAATGAGGTTCACAAAATTAGCCCATGTTCCTTGAAGTAAGTACCTCTACTCTATTTCTGAAGCACCTATCTACCTGTCGGCAAGGGTAAAATTATGTGTGGGTGGGTGGTGATGGTGAATGGAGCCTTTATAGTTAGTTATTCGCAGATAAGGACATCCCAAAGGGTGCCTGGCTACTATGTGTAGTGACTAATTATAGTACCTAGCTATTTTAACTTACCTAACCTTCCTTTTTGTCACCCACACAGCATTCAATAGCCTCCGTACTAGGTTGGTACCCCATCTAACCTACAGTTTTTGTAGTGCCAAAATTATCGCTCCCATCCCATCCCAAGTCCATTCCATAGATAATGTTATTGAGTAGACCGTACTGGTCTATAGAAGTACTTACCAACTATAAACTATACTTATAGTCACTTATTTTATAACGTACCTAGATGTTATGTATGAGTTAATGTGGAACGCTAATTTAAGATCTTATCCTACTAATATTATAAACGCGAAAGTTGGTTTGGATGGATGGATGTTTGTTACTCTTTCACGTAAAAACTACTTGATGGATTTGGATGAAATTTGGAATGGAGATAACTGGACTCCCGGAATAACACATAGGCACATTTTTATCCCGATATTCCCACGGGATCGAGACTTACGCGGCTGAAACCGCGGGGCTCTGCTAGTTTAATATAAGATTTGATTGTAGGTAAATCTTCTGGGCCCATTAAATTGTATTGGCTACGAAACAAAAATGGCTCAGATGTTCCGAGCCGTACCGTTTTGACGTTTAAGATACCACGCAAACTTTCGCCGACAGATTATTTTGAAGGCATTATCGACCGATACCGAATCGTTATAATGTGCGCACTTGCATACATTTTCATACTGATTAAGTACCCGACTAAACTACTGAATAAATTGACTGAACTATCTGCCGATAGAAACACTGCAGTATGCGCAAGGTCTTTACGTCGTCATCTCCTGCATCCGTTGCATCCAACAATTTGGCCTGGTTATTGTAGTACTATTATTTATTCTGTGGTCTGGATAACAACCCAAAAATATAGATTATTTTTGTTATGTAAAATACAAATTAAGAAGATTCCCAACAAACTGACACAGGAAAGCAAATTGAACTTGAAGCAGACTCTTCGGTCGGTCGGTCAATCAAAGTTAAGATGTTTATGTTTTTTTTTTTTTTTATACTACTTGATTGACGGAACAAGCAAGAGGCCCACCTGATGTTAAGCGGTAACCTCTGCCTATGAACAGTGCATTACCTCATAGATCACGTCCACTTAGGACGCACCCTATGTGGGATTGCACTGCGCCCGCCACCCTGAGACATAGATGAAAACTCTCATGTGCCTGTAATTTTAATGTTTGGATATTTGTTACTCAATCACACCGAAACGACTAATTTTGATGAAATTTGGTACTTGCCTAGATATTTATTGTATAGATATAGATTACCTATGCCCTAGATTGAGCTACAGGCTATTTTTTATTTTGGTAAAATGAGAGCGAAGCCGCGGGCGGGCACATTACCTACTATAAATACATACATACACCATCATTATTATGATCTTCCTGGAAACTAGGAACGTACGTAACTAGTACCTAGTTTTACGAACAGTAGACCTTGCAAACACAAACTTGTATAAAACGAATGCATCATGTCGATCATCCAATAAGTACTACTATTATTTATTCTGTGCCAATATCTAAATGATCAAACAAAGAACCCAAAATAGCAAAAAATAAATAGTTTCTAACATCAAATAAATTTATTTTTTTTGAATGTAGGACTTGTTATTTTCAAAATGATGATCGGAGTGGTAGGGCGAATCAAAATCTGCCACCAATTACCTACTAATAGCTACCTTTGCAGTGTAGACTAAACATAATGTTATTTTCAAATATTTCTGCCTAGAAACCTACCTATAAATAGATAAATGCATTAGAATAGTGATTTGATTTGTTGCCTACCTAATTTTATCTATTTTAATTAGGCACTTTAGAGGCAGCTAAGCAGTGTTTAGTTAGTAAGTTTGTTAAGTTAGTAATTAGTGGTATGTATAAGTTTTTTCTATAGAAATAAATATTTGATTTGATTTGATTTGAAAAGAGAACCCGTAACTCCTTATAACTATCACTCTTCGATAACTCTCACGGTTTCAGACCTCGCCTAGGGCCCTGAAAAAAACACTCCCTGTATATCTTGACCGAATTTGCTCGTATTCGAAATTCTAGTTTAGAATTGTGTACCGAATGCCTCCGCCGAATATTATCAAAATCTGATAAATGGCGCCGCAGCAAACTTCTTCCATTTTTGGGGTTCATACCCCCCCCAATCAACAATTAGTAATTAGTAATTAATTTTGCATTTTTTTAAAATTTTTACATAAATAAAAAAATAAAAAAAAAACAAGGGGCTTCATTAGGTGTTGGGTTAGCGAGTCCTCACGTACAAGAAACCTCACAGTCATAACCTAAATTATGAAAAAAAAAAAACATACTTAAATTATTATTTTAAATTTTTTTTTTTACCCCCAACGGAAAACGGCTGAACCGATTTTGATCAAACAAAGCTAAGAAGAAACCCGACAAATAGGTACCTACACCTTTCAAACAAAAAATAAATAAACGAAATCGGTTCATCCGTTCGGGAGTTACGATGGGACAGACACACACACACACACACACGCACACACACACACACACACACACACAGAGACACGTCAAACTATAACACCCCTTCGTTTGTAGGTACGTCGGGGGTTAAAAATCACCGACGACAAAAAAGTATGAACCTATGTCAAGTTTCATCAAGGTAGGTAACTCAAGATATGGGGGGGACCGAGGGGTTCCCCAGGTAGAAAAATCCGACCTAGACGGAAAAAAGACGTCATCCTTAGGTAATTTTAGGGTCCGTCCTTTATTCGCCAAAAATGTACGTCATACTCACGTCGTTTTAGGTCTAGTACTCGACGGTACGACCTGGTGACGTCCATTTAGGGTCGATTCTGTGACGCCCTGTGTAGGTTATGAAAAATACGTCCGGGCGACGTCCATTTAGGGTCAATTCTGTGACGCTCTCAAGTGACCATAAATAAGACGTCCTAGCAACGTCACTTTAGGTGCAATTTTGTGACGCCCCGTGTTGATCATAAATAAGACGTCCTAGCAACGTCAATTTAGATCCAGTTCTGTGACGCCCGTGTAGATCATGAAAAATACGTCCTGGCGACGTCCACTTTGGGTTAATTCTGTGACGCCATCTGTTGATCATGAATAAGACGTCCTAGCAACGTCACTTTAGGTACAATTTTGTGACGCCCCGTGTGGATCATAAATAAGACGTCCTAGCAACGTCACTTTAGGTGAAATTTTGTGACGCCCCGTGTTGATCATAAATAAGACGTCCTAGCAACGTCAATTTAGATCCAGTTCTGTGACACCCGTGTAGATCATGAAAAATACGTCCTGGCGACGTCCACTTTGGGTTAATTCTGTGACGCCATCTGTTGATCATGAATAAGACGTCCTAGCAACGTCACTTTAGGTACTATTTTGTGACGCCCCGTGTGGATCATAAATAAGACGTCCTAGCAACGTCACTTTAGGTGCAATTTTGTGACGCCCCGTGTTGATCATAAATAAGACATCCTAGCAACGTCAATTTAGATCCAGTTCTGAGACGCCCGTGTAGATCATGAAAAATACGTCCTGGCGACGTCCACTTTGGGTTAATTCTGTGACGCCATCTGTTGATCATGAATAAGACGTCCTAGCAACGTCACTTTAGGTACAATTTTGTGACGCCCCGTGTGGATCATAAATAAGACGTCCTAGTAACGTCAATTTAGATCCAGTTCTATGACGCCCGTGTAGATCATGAAAATACGTCCTGGCGACGTCCACTTTGGGTTAATTATGTGACGCCATCTGTTGATCATGAATAAGACGTCCTAGCAACGTCACTTTAGGTACAATTTTGTGACACCCCGTGATGATCATAAATAATACGTCCTAACAACGTCAATTTAGATCCAGTTTTTTGACGCCCGTGTAGATCATGAAAAATACGTCCTGGCGACGTCCACTTTGGGTTAATTTTGTGACGCCATCTGTTGATCATGAATAAGACGTCCTAGCAACGTCACTTTAGGTACAATTTTGTGAAGCCCTGTGTTTATCATCAAAAATACGTCCTGGCGACGTCCACTTTGGGTTAATTTTGTGACGCCATCTGTTGATCATGAATAAGACGTCCTAGCAACGTCACTTTAGGTACAATTTTGTGAAGCCCTGTGGTTATCATGGTTCAATTCTGTGACGCCCTGTGTTGATCATGAATAAGACGCCCTAGCAACGTCAGTTTAAGTCCAACTCTGTGACGCCTGTGTAGGTCATGAATAAGACGTCCTAGCAACGTCAATCTAGATCCAATTCTGTGACGTCCGTGTAGATCATGCTAAATACGTCCTGGCGACATCAACTTAGGGTAAATTATGTGACACCCTCTATTGATTATGAATAAGACGTCCTAGCAACGTCAATTTAGGTACAATTTTGTGACGACCTTTGTTGATCATGAATAAGACGTACCTAGCAACGTCAGTTTAGGTCCAACTCTGTGACGCCTGTGTAGGTCATGAATAAGACGTCCTAGCAACGAAAATCTAGATCCAATTCTGTAAAGTCCGTGTAGATCCTGATAAATACGTCCTGGTGAACTTAGGGTCAATTGCGTGACGCCCTTTGTTGATCATGAATAAGACGAAGGTACCTAGTAACGTCAATTTAGTTACAATTCAGTGACGCCCAGGTCACGAAGCTAGCAACGTTAGTAGGTAGGTTACTATAATCATCGATCAAGTATATCACAATGACGTCAATTTAGCGTAGGTACCTCAGTCCTACATCTCGTAGTTGTGTCGTCGCTTTGGCGACCTCTGTCTGTTCGTCCGTTGTTCATACGTCATTGGTAGGTATCGTCGTTATTTGCACCAATCAAACCAATGCATAACTTATTATCTAACAATTACTTAACGTAGATAGACTAGATAGGTAGGGTTTGCGACGCGATTGAATAATTAGGGTAGCAACATTCAACCTAGACGAAAAAATTATGCAAAGGTGATTTTACGATCCGTCCTTTCTTTATCGAAAATTTACGTCATACTAACGTCGTTTTAGGTCCAAAACTGTGACGCTCTGTGTAGGTAATGGAAAATACGTCCTGGCAACGATCATTGAAAGTCAATTCTGTGAAGCTTTGTGTTGGTCATGAATAAGACGTCCTAGTCACGTTAATTTAGGGTCAATGTACGTTCACCGGGCACCATATCCTTCAAACCGACCGAAACTCAGCAAATGCAAAGACTTGTAATAGAAGTATTTGACTGCTTGGCAGTAGAAATTGGGTATGACGGTTGCATTACTCTGGAACAAACTCCATTCGAACGATATTCACAGTAGGTTTATTAAAACAAAAAACAAGTTTATTAGGTTTACTATGTTACCTAACAGGTAATGTTAAATTATTAAAAGTTCCTCAAACAACAAGAATTAGTAGAAAATATAGGTAGGTACTTAGTTTCCCTCCATTTGCGTTACGTGCAGAGCTAAAAGCGCGCGCGCGTCCTGTGAGTGCTTACGAGTGCCATCTTAAAAGATTCCCGTCAGATCTGACGGGTTTCATGGGAGTAAAAAAAAAAGTTTTGGTCAATTTAAATTTATTCTACCAGCAGGCGAACATTTTAACGTTTTTTTTTAGTTTTTTTCCAGTCGTATCTTTCATAATTTAAGGTACAATAACAATGAACTGTGTAAAATATATTGTGTATGAAAATAAAATAAAACAATAATAATGGTTGTGGGGGTAGAGTGCCATAATTAATCTTATTGACCTTTTATAAAAAACAAAATTAATAAATGGGCTAATTCATAAATTTCTTATATATGTAAAAATTAAGCATAATGAATAATTTTAATAAAGTTTTATTGTACTCATGTTAACTAAAACAAATTGTTATAAGATAAATTTGTACGTATTCAAAGGATAAATTACCCTAAAACGGGGAAAATTCTTTCACCAGGCAATACTTTAAACTAATAATACTATGTGATAATACTAACAATTCTTTACTAACATAATATGGTGCAAAAACCGAAATAATTGATATAATAAATAATACAACTCGTCTTATCACAAGACCGCCAAATACAAGTTATCCTGCTCCGGTGTTGCTCGCAGTCTCTTTTTCAATTTAAAATTGGAAAAATATCATGATTTTACAAATTGGCCGCAACACCATCCGCCATCTTTAAATTAAAAAATCGAAGATCCTACGATTTTGAGCATGTTCACTGGCAACATTTTGGCATACTCTAAATTTTTGTTCAGCAACTTTGGTTGAATTTGGTTACTTGCCAAATGTGGAATCTGACCCGAAAAACACAAACCTCACCTGCTCCCAGTGTTGCCAGCTAAGAGCAACCAAAATGGTTAAATGTTCTTAGCATGGAGCTTCTATACCAGACTTAGTCAAAATTTGATTCAAGATGTCATTATTTCTACTTTCATGTTTTTGGGGAAAATCTCTGAAATTACCCTGAAAGCGGGGATAATAGTTTAACCAGGCAATAAACCTCATCCTATCACACGATCGCCCTATACAAGTCATCCGATCCAGTGTTGCCCGCAGTCTCTTTTTTCGATTTGAAAATTGGCAAAATTTCACAACATCTCATTATTATTACCGCTTAGCCAACGCAGAGCCATCGGATCTCTTTGCGTGTTCTACCGCCTCTACAACGGGGAATGTTCCGAAGAGCTTTTCGATCTCATCCCGGCATCGAGATTTTACCATCGCTCTTCCCGACACCGTGACAAGGCTCATCCGCACATCATAGATCCCTGGGTTTCTCGAACGACTCGTTTCTCGAGATCATTTCTTCCCCATACCTACAAACTATGGAATGAGCTTCCATCTGAGGTTTTCCCGCTTGGTTACAACATGTGTCGCTTCAAGAAAAATGTTCATAAATTCCTTCAGGGTAGGCAGCGCATCGACAATACCTTGGGTGTTGCCGGTGTCTATAAGCGATGGTGACCACTTCACATCAGGTGGGCCGTATGCTAGTTTGCCTATTTATTTCATAAAAAAAAAAAAAAAAAGTTATAGTTTATTATTTTTCAAGTGTAAACCACACTTTATGGATAACATTAAATTTAAATGTAACCCGAAAACGGCTGGAACGGAAACAATATTTGTGCGATCGCAGATATTTGTTCAGGGTGTTCTGGGTATTTTCTATGTATAATAAAAAATATATATCTATGTAATATATTGTATTAAGTATATCAGTTATCTAGTACCCATAACACAAGCTCTGCTTAGCTTGAGACGAGAAAATGTTGTGTGAACTGTCCAGCATTAAAAAAAACCCCGGACTAAGTCAAAGAAGTATTAAAAGTTTGAAGCCATAGTGTGTTTTTCGGTGGCCTCATAGCTCCGAAACCATTTATTGCCAGCGTCTCCCACCAATCTGGCCCACTGGGGAAAGTTGGGAGGCAGTGCCATAGTCCTCCACTCGTGACAACGACAGAAATTTAATGTTTGAACTATTGCATATATATTTGCATATATTATTCAAATACTATTGCATACATTTTGCCAGATAATTGAATGAAATAATGTTACCTAAGGTTCAAGTACCAAGATTAGTTATTTGCACTATGCTTCAAAGTGGCGGCTTAGATAACGAAATTCGAACGCATTCAAACTGTTAGTGCTTTGATTTTTCGAACAAGGCGTGTTCAAAATTCAAAATTCAACGCCTTTTATGACGGAAGAAAATATTTTTACGGGTTTGGTTTTTGACACCATCAAATAACAAATGCAACGACATTTCAAAATTGTTGTTGGTATCACTAAGTTCACTAATCTCTCCTTCCTCGTTCAGTCAGTCAGTGCGTTGCGTCGGTCGTGCGTGTGCTAGTAAAGATTTGTGTCGTCCTAATCGAAATTTGTTTCTACTTTGTGTGGTTGCTGATCAGGAGTGTTTTTATGTGTATGTAGGTACCTAGGTATTTTGTTTGTGAGTGTTATTTACGCGCATCGTCTAATACGTAGCTTTATCTGTGTATTTTTCTTAGGTTAGGTACCTACGATGTTTGCAGTGATTCAATTCACGGACAATCACGGAGGCTCTGTGTCGGTCGTCAACAGGCACTGGCTAACTCCTAGGCGATGTGATGTATATTGGCCACCAGCTAAAGGCTCAAAAGAATTTGATCGATATCTTAGTCTGCAGGCATCGCCCGATGAGAAATGGAAACTCTGCGGGGTTCAAAAGGTTTTTTACGAGACTGGTACGTATTTTCCTTTTTCTCTTAAACGTTTGTCTCGTCTTAACGTACTTTCATGTGCTGTGTATGTCTGGTACCTACCTACCTACATAGCTAGGTAGGTATAGGTAACGATAGTCTAACCCACAGAACAACTAACTAGGTACCTATTTCTAAATCTAAAAGTTAGTTTTGGCCAAATTTGTTGTTACTTATTGGTTCTGAAGATGGTGCTAACAACGGCAGATGAATCTTGGTAGTCTCAAAGTTTGCCCGCTGCACCACAGAGGTCGTCCAATATAATACATAATTATATTACATAATATCACGACCTATGTGGCGCGGCGGGCAAGTAGCCGGCTGAATGTGAGAGGCATTCGAGGGCTCAATTTGCATGATCTGAAAATATTTGTCCTGGATCTGTGTGTGTGGTATATAACATGGTACTCGAAGTTCCTGATATCCATGACCCCTGGGTCATGTAGAATCTCTGGATCCTAGTGTGGGATGTATGTGACCATTGGGTGTTATAGTAACTAGTATATAATCTGTGGCTATACATACTTAGACAAACTCCTTTTTCCCAAAAGGGTAGGCAGAGCCTCAATGGGCCTCTTCACTGTGAGTTCACCATTCGCGCATTTACAAGTGGTGAATGCGAGCACTACTGCTTCGCGGCAGAAATAAATATAGTAGTAGTGCTACTACGGACGAACTCTATAAAGCTCTACTACTAACAAAACTGTTTATCAATGTAAAAGACAATACAATGTGTAATTACACACACACATACATAAATACTACCCGAAAGGGTAGACATAGCCTCAAATGGCCTCTTTTCACCGTGGGTTGCACCATCGTGGGAATATAAGCGTGACAAGTGGTGAACTCATAGCCACCATTGCCTTGGCTAACGCATTTTTCCAGTACACATTCCTTATTATGTTACAAACAAGTTATTACTTTTATTACCTATAATTTTAATATATTAAGTAGGTACCTATTTTGTTTATTACAGAGTATAGTTATTATTTCATCTGTGTTACAGGTGTCATATATCAAAATTCTTGGTGGCAGAGATGTATCAACTAAAGTATATCGCATTATGAAATGGGCCCTGACTGACCAGATAGCTCAACAGTATAATTTCTACGGGAAACGATCAAACAAAAAGCCTTTTTGCCAACTGCGCCTCCGTGACTGTGTTGTTGGTAAGTAATTCTAATTTTATAATCTCGAGTCATTCATATTACATGCAACTAATCTTGCACACCACAAACAAAATGAATCATATGACGTCCACTGCGACACTAGGCCGCCCCCATGTAATACATTTTTTTTTTGTACTACTTGAATGTCGGAACAATCTGATCGCCTACCTGATGTTAAGCGGTAACCTCTGCCTATGAACAGTACATTACCTCATAGGTCACGTCCACCTAGGACGTGCCCTATGTGGCATTGCACTGCGCCCGCCACCCTAAGACATAAAGATAAAAAGTATCATGTGCCTGTAATTTCACCGGCACCCTTACCCTTCAAACCGGGGGGAAGATAACATAATCATACATGGGGGGAATGCCATAATCACCACTCTGGCAGGCTGATAGGTGATCGCAGTATTGGTGTTGAGTAGGTACAGGTGGATGCTGCTGCCCACCCTGGTGCAATCCCTTAGTCTGATTTTACGGCATCCATGGGACCCTTAGGGAGACCTTAGGAGTTTTTAGGGTTCCGTACCCAAAGGATAAAACGGGACCCTATTACTAAGGCTTGGCTGTCTGCCTGCCTTCCTGCCTGCCTGCCTGCCTGCCTGCCTGCCTGCCTTCCTGCCTGCCTGTCACCAGGCTGTATCTCATGTACCGTGATAGTTAGACAGTTGAAATTTTCACAGATGATGTATTTCTGTTGCCGCTATAACAAGTACCTAACTAAAAAACAGAATAAAATAAAAATTTAAGGGGGGCTCCAAACGTGTTTTTTTTTTGCCGTTTTTATAGATAACGGTAGGGAACCCTTCGTGCGTGAGTCCGACTCGCACTTGCCCGGTTTTTTTATTTATGGTTAGACTAGATCTGATTTGAATACTACTAGAAGTAACTACAAACAAATTATACATATTTTTTTTTAAATTATAGATGGCGTTGTGACCTCGACATCTCGATGTACAGAAAAAGAAGTTGAAGAAGTTGAATAGCATTAAAATCTGGCTTAAGCATGCCCAAGAAAAAGTGAAGAAAATGAATAAATAGATATTGATACTATGATAGAGAAAATAAAATATACACCAAAGGATGTAGTTGGCAAACGTCAAATGTTGAGAAGAGCAAAGAAAGCAGAGTTGAGTCTAATTTCAGGTATACAAGGAAGTACAGCTAGTACACATCCGTACTCATCATTAAGTAGTTTGCCATCAACATCTTTTTATAATGTAATTCCCCAAACTTCAGCACAACATGTAAGGGATTATTCCAATTCTCATATAGATCCCAATATTTATTTTGAAAATAATGTAATGGTAATGTCTGTATCAGATTCCAATGTAGCAAGGAGGGATAATGATTTGAAATCAAAGTTGATACATTGGGCAGCTATTCAGCATCAAATACCGCATAATGCTGTAGATAATCTACTTACAATTTTGAAACCTTTTCACCCTGATTTGCCTAAAAATAGTAAGACGTTATTAAAAACCCCAATCAACATAGAAATCACACATTTAGACACTGGGCAGATAAAATTATTTAGTTCTAACGCTGAGAATAGAGTAATTAATTTGAGTTTTAACATTGACGGACTGCCACTTTTTAAAAGTTCTAACACTCAATTGTGGCCAATATTAGCCCTGATTAAATAATTTCCTAATGCTCAACCATTTGCTGTTGCTCTTTTTTGCGGGAAAAGCAAACCTGTACCATTAGGTGATTACTTAATGCAATTCATAGACGAATTAGCCATCTTACTTAAAGATGGATTTAGTTTTGAGGATTTTCATTACCATGTTAAAGTCCATAGTTTCATTTGTGACGCGCCGGCGCGAGCTTTCATTAAGGTGGATGCGCACGCTTGCGGCGCGAAATTCAAATATTTTGGTGTTTTTTGCCCATTACAGCTCATCAATACTTCTTCAGATAACGAAAGTTGAGTTCGCGACAACTAGGAGACTTAACACACATGTTTTTATTGATAGTATCTCATAAATATCATCAGTTTAGCTACGATAACCATAAACACATTTTTACAGTGTTTTTGTTTGTTTAGGGGTAGCTAAACTGATGATATTTATGAGATACCATCAATTAAAACATGTGTGTTAGGTCTCCTAGTTGTCGCGAACTCAACTTTCGTCATCTGAAGAAGTGTTGATGTCCTGTAAAGGGCAAAAAACACCAAAAAATTTGAATCTCGCGCCGCAAACGTGAGCTTTCACCTTAAGTGTACAAAACAACATGGTGGTTATTCAGCCTGCGACAAATGTATCGAGCAAGGTGAATACCAGGGCAGAGTTATTTATGAAAGTGTGAAAGCAAACAAAAGAACTGATGAATCATTTCGTTCAAAATTAGATGAAGACCACCATGTTGGAGAGTCACCACTCTTAGCTCTCCCCATCGACATGATAACGTTATTTCCCATTGAATATATGCATAATGTTTGTCTGGGAGTAAGGCGTAAACTTTTAAATGTTTCGATCAGTGGAGATTTAAGTGTTCGTTTACGAAGTCATTCAGTTCATACCATTTCAGAAAAACTGATTTATTGCTCAACATTTATACCAATTGAATTCAATAGAAAACCTCGAAGTTTAGCTGAACTGGCTCGATGGAAAGCAACTGAATATAGAATGTTCTTATTGTATGTTGGTCCGATTGTTTTAAAACAAATCTTACCTCGTTCTCTTTATGAAAACTTCTTATTATTTCATTCAGCTATCACTGTGCTTTGTTCAAAAAAACATATAAATAAAATTGGTATAGATGTTGCTCAAGAACTATTACTCATGTTTATAAATGATTCCAAATCTGTATATGGTTTACAATTTTTAGTGTACAATGTTCACATGTTTTGTCATGTAGGAGATGATGCACGTATCTTTGGAACACTAGATGAATATTCAGCATTTCCATTTTAAAACTTTTTAAATACCTTGAAGAAATTAGTACGATCACCTAATAAGCCCTTGCAGCAGATTGTTAAAAGATTGAAGGAAATGGAATCCCCAAAAGTATACGCTTGTGTAACAAAAACATCTGTTTATGATCGTTATGATTCTGGACCTGTTCCTAAGGAGCATGTTTTTGAATGTTTTAAGAGATTAATATACAATGGATTCACATTTTAAGTTGCATCATCTCGTAAAGCTGATTGTTATTATCTCATTAAGAATAAGAAAGTGTTTAAGATATTTAATATCCTTAAAAACGATTGTTTATTTGTCTATGGAAGTGAGTTTTTAAGCTACCAGTCATTTTTTGAATATCCATTAAATTCTGTGACTATTGATAAAATGGAAGTAAAAACACTTTCAAATTTTAAACTAATCCTTATCAATGAAATAACTACTAAATGCGTGGTTATTCCTGACGAGGGCTATAGTGTAAGTATTCCATTACTCCATAATTAATTATACCTAAGGTACCTTTAAGATAACATTATTCAAATGTACCTACCTACTTGTTACGGTTTGACAAATTTATTTAAGGTGATTGTATGATGATAAAATTTTAAGTTTTAAGTAATAAACCACATTTTTGTCCGTATTTCTATTTTTTTTTATTAAACTACCCCCTATTGAGGGTGTAAATCACCCAGTAAAGTACGTTTTATGGACGTCATTGTAGGGTCATTAGTTAGGTCTCAAATAAGTCTCAAATAAGTCCAACTATGTACGTCATTCCAAGGTCAGTGGATCGGTACAAAATTCGTCATTAATGACATTCTTAGGACGCAATAACGTACGTATTACGGACGTCATTATATGGTCATTTGTTAAGTCTCAAATTAGTCTCTATTGACCTACTATGTACGTCTTTCTAAGGTCGGTGGATCGGTCCAAAATTCGTCATTAATGACATCCTTAGGACGCAATAACGTACGTTTTACGGACGTCATAATAGGATCATTTGTTAAGTCTCAAATTAGTCTCTATTGACCTACAAGTACGTTATTCTAGGTCGGTGGATCGGTCCAAAAGTCGTCATTAATGACATCCTCAGGACGTCACTGACGTCAATAACGTCTTAGGGCTGTGACAAATTGACGTCATCTGTGGGTGGGCCCGACGTAGTAGAATGACGTCATATACGTCGAAAATGACGGTAAGTGGACGTCGATCTGACGTAAAATTGCTACCTGGGTCGCTTTATGCGAACAATCACCGACAGGGCCGCGGTAGAATCCAACCGGGACCCCGTGACCCTGTCAAGTGTTAGTGCATCTCTAAACCACTCGTCAGATGATGAGTGGTTTGATGATGCACTAGCATTAAGGTGAAGGAAGGAATATCGATGGGTTTTTAGTCGGTATGCCGTTGGGTGCTAGCCAACGGAGAGCCCGACAGACCCCCTCAGCTCTCCCCGAGCTGATGGACATGCGGAATGCATTTTCCCATCGTAAAAAAAAAAAAAAAAAAAAAAAAAAAAAAAAAGGTAACTCAAGATAACTTGAAAAATACGACCAAGCAAAGATTTCTTTGTACGCAAGTAAAATTGCGCTGGACTCGCTCGGTCAATTACATAAATTACTTAGGTAGTTACCTACCTAGGTATTCCTCTCAACCACCTGAAAAAGCGTCCAGAAAACCGTTTTATTTCTTCCGAAAACCTCATCTCACTCAGTGAAAACCTCGGAACGGAACCTTGAAACATTGGCTACCATAAAATAATTCTGAAAACGGGCCTAAAACGTACACAGTAACGACATCTATCGATTGCTTTAGAACCGCCAGAAATGTCATAGTCTTACCCAGCGCCATCTGTTAAGTAGGTATGTAGTCGTTGTTGTTGTGTCCGTGGTTTTACAATGTAGCTTCTACGTACGTTTATAGTTTATTTGACTTGTACCAGATGGCGCCAGGAATGCGACGGCAGACTAATTGATTTTGGAAGTTTTGTTTGTTGGCAAAATCACATTGACATTGACATTTTCATGATTGAGTTTGACTTTTTTTTGTTTGTTGTGCTGCTGGCTGCGATTCGATCGATTGTTGCGTGTTGATTTCGATGTTTTTACTCCCAAATCCAATGTAAATGTTTACAATTTCGATCTATGCTAAAATATAAAACATTCAGTATAGGTACTCACCGACTGGACCATCCTTCGAGAGAGGAACTTCTTCTCTGAGGTTTGCATTTCTTATTTTGTACATTGTTCAGTGTGTTTCGTAGTTTCACACTCAATTTCTTCGAGTTAATCGTTGATTTTATTCCGGCTGTTATATCCATATTTTCTGCTATCCTTACAGGAACGATGGAGGACAGTCAATTGGAAAACCTAGAAGTCTTGGAATTGGAACCAGAGGACGAGTTTGCCTTCGAAACTGACCACTTAGCTCTTCGCGGTAACAAAGATTATTGTACCTTACTCAAATATATCGTCAAATTAGAAGCACAGAAAGTAAAAGCCTTAAAAGACATCGAAGATTTAGCCGAGGCGAAAAGAAATGCATTGGAAGACCCTCTCACCTTTATTGGAAACCTCAAATCAGGTAATACAAGTTTCCCACCGAGACAGACTATAGAAGAGTTACCGGACATTGACTGGACTAGTTACGGGATAGATGCGTCAATTGAAAATGAAGACATGAAGGATATTAAACCCAACAAAGACGATTTGGATATGAAAGTCAGGGGCCGTAAGTTCACTGACAGCAAACCAGAAACATTCAACCAATTATGGTCATGCGATGAGCAGAAAAGATTGGAAGAATTGCTTCTGATTTTCCCAGAAGAGCCAGTTGAAATGAAACGGTACAAGAAAATTGCTCAAGCGTTAGGCACCCGAACCCCTGTCCAAGTGATGAGTAGAATACAAAAATACTTTGCTAAATTAGCTAAAGCCGGACTGCCTATACCTGGGAGAGCCCCAAAAGGCCAGATAAATTCAAAGATGAAGTCGGTTTACTACAAAAAGTCCACCTTTTTCCCACAACTGCATGTTCCAGTTACTATGGAAGACCCCTATGAAACAGGGGACTCCCATGACATCATGGAAAATAAGAGCACCAGCAAGCTTATAGTGGAGTTGTTGAAATCTGCTAAAGAGCAACGGTTGTTGGACGAGACTGCGCCGGTGTTTCAGAGTAAAACCAGCTGTGTTGGCTGTCAGAAGACAGGGTTCCTGGGTGCGAGGTGGACAGACAACGCGGGAACAGATTATTGTACAGATTGTGTAGTGAAATTGCTACCGGCTGAAAGATTGATACCTATGCGACAACCCATGTGAAAGAAACTGCTAGTTGCTACGTTCTCAAGCCTCGTTTACATATACTAAGCAGCCAGGACAGTGGTCAGCATGCATTTTATTGAATGGCAGCCCAGAGCAACAGTGGAAAGGGTCCACTTACCAATTAAATGCATGCAGGCAGCATTCATTTCATTGGTCCTGTCTTAGTTATTAGCTAAATTTAAACTGAGCTTCAATGCAATTTTCAATATATTAATCTGTAGCTTTCATTGATATTTTCTCAGAAGATTTCATTTTAAAATGTAACATTATTATCTCACAATAGATATATGAGTAATCTATTCAATGTTTTTTTTAACTTCATAAAACAACAGGAACTATTTTTTTTGCATAGCACTTTCATTTATTTCAATGTAATTTTTCCAAACTACATGTGTAATGAGATACAATACTTTTTGCACAAAATTCACTGACAAACAGATGTTCTCCAAAAAAACTCATTTTTAAGCACTAGTATTCATTAGCTAAGCTAGTTTCAGCCGTTCTGTATCGCGGGACGGCCGCTACTGATGAATGCCCACTGAATTGGAACACTGAACACGGCTTACCCCAGCTGCCTGTGACCTAGGACTAATTGACAGAGGACTCCTACCTTTATTACATCTTCCATTATAACGACGCTAGTTAGTGTAATGAACCAATCCTTTTTTTTCTTTATTATTGGCGCCGCACGGCTTGTGCATTTGCCATTTTCAAGTAAGTATCTGTATTTTCACTATATTGTATTTTCAATATATTTTGAAACGTTACACTCCTTCCAAGTCGTCAAAGTCACAGTCGAGCCTTGTTTTAGTAAAACGGTGACCAATTTTACTAAAACTTTGGTAGACAATTTCCACCAATTTCAAAAGTCACGCAATTCACTTCCATTTCATTTCACTACACTTGTGCTTTTTAAACGAGCTACATTAGTTAAAATGCCACCAAAATAACTCAAGAAAACACTAGGAAAAGAAATAAAATAAAAGTAAACAACGTCTCTTTTCGAAAATGGCGGGAAGAGCGAACCAATCCTTATTTGGAATGGTAAAATTAACTTGAAATTTGCATTTTAAAAGTTGCTTCTTCTTCTTCTTCGTGTTGTTGGTTCCCAGTTCCCATAGATAATTAAATTGTATAAAAGTTGCTTCTTTACAAGACAGCAATAATTATGGAAGGTAATGTTCTTTTCAACACACTTGCTCATAAAGTGGCTCTAATTTCACCGCAATTAGGCACATAATGACACCTGTATTCAAACTGACTTTTTCATTGCTATTATTCACAAGTGAGTTATAGAGACAGTTGAACATTTACACAGAGTGTGTATTTCTGTTTTACACCTGTAATCAAACTGACTTTTTCATTGCCATTAGTGAGTTACAGAGACAGTTGAACATTTACACAGAATGTGTATTTATTTTTGTTTTATTTTCTTCACAAGTGTGTTGAAAAACGTCGTATGATACACGTGTATAATGATATCTACCGTCCTCGGCTCTCTTAAGACCCCCACCTGACGGCTCGAGTCTCAATGGCGCCTCAGCAGTAATCACCAATATTACACACTTGTACCATAATGTACTATTACTACCCCATCAGAACTTACTGAGTGAATAAAAAAGTTACTTCTTTACAAGACAGATCAGATCACATCAGATCAATGACTATGGAAGGTAATGTTCTTTACTACCCCATTTTACTGAGCGTTTCTATTTATTTCGAAGCAGTACTAACATGTTGCTTTCAAAGCAAAAAACAACACTAGACATTTCATGTTGTTTAACTTTGCATGTAGAGCAGGGCTAAGTTCCTTATTTTACCTACCTACATAAATTATTTCGCGTCCAGAAGATAAATTGTCCAAGTGGTATCTGTATCTAACCACTGCAATATACGCATCCCCATCTGATATCTACACTCATCCGTGATACCCTCACTCATGCAACCCACCCCACTTTTACAATTAAATTGGCTTTGATAAATCGGTTATGATACGTTCATCTCTGTCGCCCTAGCGAGGTCGGCTCCAATCGCGTTAATTTTGAACGTTATTACTAAAAAAAAACAGAACCGTTCATGTTATTCCATACGTCTGGTCCTTGCTTGAATTGAGCTGGAGTTTTAGGATCAAAAAGTAAGTAGTAGTTAGTTTAGTTAGTGTGTTTAGTTTTAGTTTTAGTTTTTCAAGCAAGGATCGCTCAATCAAGATGTACGAATTAACGTGAACGTTTCTGATTTTGTTTTCGTAATAACGTTCGGGTGTGCATTAGAAACGGACTTCTTGTCTTTGGTGGTGGGGAGGGGGGATAAAGGGCTATCCCCGGTACCACTCCCCAACCTACAGACCGTTCACCGTAAGATGTCCCGCCGTTTAGATGGCACTATTCCCGAGGCGGAGACTTCTACGCTAAACGGTATGTAGGACGCGTTAGTCTTCAAGAAAAAAGTGGTTAACTGAGAATTTTTAACTGCATACATTAAAATTATTTTTTATTAAATCCCACTTATATCTTAGAATACGTGTATAAATTCTTTGACTAATATTATAAATGTGATAATTTCCTTAGATGTTTGGATGTCTGCATTACACCGAAACGGCTGAACCAATTATGGATGGATTATTATCTGGATTGAGCTATAGGCTATGTAGACGATGGAATCAAACAGCATGATTTAGTGTCAACACAAGAAGTAAGTTGGGGGTACGTGGAGACCGTTTTTGGCCAGTTTTTGAAAACTTTTGCTATTTTTACATTAGCGGAGCCGCGCCGTGTTTTCCGTTTCTTAGGCTGCGTTTCCATTGACGCGGAGCTGGGCGGAGCGGAGCTTAGCGGTGCATGAATTGACCAATCACTATGCTCGAAATCTCTGCTCCGATTCAATGGAAACAGCACGAGCGGAGCGGGGCAGAGCTGAACGGATATTCATATAAAATAAGCGAGGTGATGCGGAGCGGAGGACAGCGGAGCGGTGCGTAGCGAGGTCATGCGGAGCGGAGGACAGCGGAGCGGTGCGTAGCGAGGTGATGCGGAGCGGAGGACAGCGGGGCGGTGCGTGATTCGTTATCTTCGTCGTCAAGTAAGGAAAGATATAAAAGGATTGCTTTTTTCTTTTTAAGCGACAACATGTCATATGCTCTTTCTGAAAGATGGAGACAAACTGAGCTCAAAATTGCGCAATTCCAAAGTTAGCTCCACTCCGCTCCGCTCCTCTCCTCTCCGCTCCGCTCCGCTCCTCTCCTCTCTGCTTCAGTGGAAACACTTACCACTTTTCACCGCTATTCTCCGCTCATCTCCGCACAGCTCCGCGTCAATGGAAACGCAGCCTTACGCGACTGACTACCCTATCGATGACATTAATTATTGTTGAAAGTCTACACCCACCCTCAAAATCCATCTTTATTTAATCAGTACTAAAATGCTGCCAACAGATGGCGTTACAGGTTACGAAAATACACAAAAAAAATAGAAAACTTATAAAATTATTTCTAAGGCGTGTGTCGTCTACAGGCTACTTTATATCCCGGTAAAACGCAAGCGAAGCCGCGGGAGGACACTAGTAGTAAATAAATAATTTTATACCATTTTTTTTTCGTTCACCGTTTCGTTCGCGAGTGCGTTCTGCCACTCTCTTCTAACTTATGTAAACATTGGTGAGTAAAAAAATCGTGATAATGCGCTTATAACGTAAATATCTCTTTTACCTATCAGCGTATCTACATTAATAAAATTAATAAGAGTAACAAATAATATTATTTTAGAGGGCATGGGTCGATTTTCGATTGTGCAGCAAATATTTGTTAAAATACCGTTTTTCGTGATTTTCGTTCACATTTAGTAGCGCGAGCGCTGTTCTGTCACTTCTAAATCTTCTTTCTAAATTTACCTGAACTTTACTGAGTTAGATACAGACCGTTCACCGTAAGTCGGCACCTGCCATGGAGTATTTACAGGTGACATCTTACGGTGACCGAGCCGGACCGTTCACCGTAAGTTATTGGCAGCTGCCATGGAGTATTTACAGGTGCCATCTTACGGTGAACGAGCCGGACCGTTCACCGTAAGTTATTGGCAGGCGAGCTGTAGTGACGGAATTTAGCTGTTGTCTGCCTCTTAGGGAAAATAATATGGGTGTAAAATACTCCTTTCAGATTTTGTATGGTAAAATGAAATAATACCTACCGGCCGAGCGGGGATCGAAGACGTACCGTATGTAGGCTAGGGTCGTCAGTTCGATACATCGATCGAGATCATCCTTAATTTTGGGATGTTATAACATCTTTATAATAAGGATCATAATCAGTCAAAGGTGGGTCCCAAGTTCAAACAACACAACACAATCCCACACATTTTAAAAGCTACACTCCTTATAACAACGTTCTGGTGATGTTTCATGAGGGATGAATAAATAAACCAAGTTGCATTTTTGATGTGGCTTGTTGTAGTGCTTACAGTTAGGTTGGTAGATAATTTATCTAGAATAATCTAGACATCTAGCGTTAACTTTGTTTACAAGCGTGCTAAAGGCGTGCACACTACCCATTCTTCGACTCACCTAGATCCGCTAATTCCGATTTGATTCACTGAAAAATACAATTTGTCATTAATTCTTGGCCTTGTCCTATCGTTACATGGCATTACAACCTATTTACATGTCTACGACAACCTCTACGTCTCGTAGCGAGCGCGTAGCGAGCCCGTAGCCCACTGAAAACGAGAGTAGGTATTTGTGTATCTTTTACGAACGCTTTTATAGTATGTATGTGCAACCCAACCATTATAGTTGGCGAAGGGTACCGCTAGCCCGCTCCATACAAAACGAAATTTGAACCTCATTTGGATATTAATTAATTCAAGTCAATTAATTTTAAGTTTTAGGGTGTGTAAAACATCCACTAAAACCACTACTAAGATTTGTCTATCTGTCACGAATTTGTTAGTACCCTTCATACCGAATTCGCGCTATCAATCACCTGAAATCCGTATCAATTTTCCTAACCATTTGTAAGGCCATTTGAAGGGACTGTGTAGGTAGATAGATTTAAGTACCTACTCAATATCTGGACTATCCAACGGCCCCTCAGATAGTTATGATTGGATGCGGTGAGGCAAGACGGAACAGTCTAGTCTGTTCTGTTCTTGTTAATTAGAACAGGTGCAATTTGTGGGAAAACAACGGAAGACGGAAAGGAGAATTTGTCGGTTTTCGCTTTTAACAACGGTTTTATTCCTATATATTAAAAATAACGATTAATTTTTAAAAACCTATTTCAATATTGAACTATGTATTTGGACGAATTTACCTAGAAAATTTAGAGGCTTAAATCGGTCACGTTTGTCTGTAAATTGTAAATATCTGTTTTAAATGTTTCTCTGTTATAAAAGTTAGCCAATCGTGTAATGCTTCTACAAAAAAAAAAGACAGTGATATGAAGAATTAGGTCACCTAATATCACTTTCATAAATTGCTGGGGAAAATCTAGATCCTTGCCACCGAAATTTTCAACGCGTCATCTTAATTCTGTGAGTCGTGTGTAGTAAAACACCTTAATTTATCTTCGATAGGTTTAATCAATCCACGATTACGTACACGAATCTATACATTAACTTTCCAAGAGAGCCTTTGTACAAACTTCTTCACTGTCGTCTCGTCATCCATCCGAGTGCAGGGGTTCCGTTCGTATGACCTTCCTCCAACAAGCGTCAACGCCCAATGACTCTTTTTTCCGCCGTAACTACCCACACAAATCAAGATAATCCATTCGAACGAAAACCCCACCACTCAAATAAACTTGCGTGAAATTAAATACAAACTATTAATCAAAATAAAGCTAACATTCGGCCAAATCTGACAAAATATGTATGCCCTCATACATCGATCAATACATCACATTGTGATATATCAATAATCATTTCGTTAATCGCTTTAATTCATCGTTGATTATCACATACTAAGTATTTAAACCACTTTTATTCAAATTTTCAGTTTTCATCTTTCATTTACTTTTTTTTTAATTTACTTATCATATTCCAGTTTGATTAAAAATTATCAACTTCTTTCTTTTGAAATCTTTTTTTTTCTATCTTCTTTTTTTTTCTTTCTTTATCTTTTTTCTTTTTTATTCTTCTTTTTTTTTTTCCTAAGCATCTCAAAGCTCTAAACGCAACTTTTTTTTTTAGTGCTACTGCCCAATTTCAACTTTCACTTTCCCTTTTTTTTTATTGGGTCTTACGTTCACTTTCCATATGGGTCTTCTGCTGCCCAAACCCCATCGTCTACTATATTTTTTTCCCTTTTGTTTTCCTAAGCATCTCACAGCTCTAAACGCAACTTTTTTTTTTGTGCTACTGCCCAATTTCATCTTTCACTTCCCTTTTTTTTTATTGGGTCTTACGTTCACTTTCCTTATGGGTCTTATGCTACCCCAGCCCCATTCACTAGCTAGTTTTTTTATTTTTTTTATTTAATTCATTTGTTTACCTTCATTCGACCACGATCTCACCTGTTTGTAAGTGTGGCCAACGATCGTTGGAGCACAAAGTTCTAGAAGGCAACCTGCTCACTCTTACCTTGAAGAGACTCAGCTTTGATGATGTATTAATAGGTAAATGAGTAAGTATTACATACAATACATTTTTAGACCTTATAATCTAGAATCAATAAATTGTCGGTTTCAAGTCATTACTTAACTTACTTTACTACTCGTTAGTTACAATTTATGTTCAATAATAAGCATCAGGATCTAATGCATAACAATTAAGTATCATCAAAGTTTACTCTCATTTTCATCAAAGTTCATATCACATCATCTTCATTATTCAAGAGTGACTTTCACAATATTAAAACCAGGAATAAAGATCACCTAGTCCTCCCTACAGCCCAACTCACAAAAGTTCCACAAAGCTTTTATTGTGCAGCAGTTAAGTTATATAACGTAATAACTGTAGATATTTAGAACATGTCAGACTAATAGATAATTAAATGTTTACATCTAATTTTTTTATTTTATTTATTAATATTATTTGTTTTGATGACTTATCTAAGTGCATGTACCTACTTATACTATTATTTATTCTATGATACATGTTACAATGTCTATGGATGAATAAACAAATACAAATATAAATTATCGATGTCGACATAATCATTGCTAACACTCCGGTTGATTTCTGGTGCAGCTACATGAACCCATGGCATTATTCTACTAGCAGAAACGGTTGTTGTTAGTAACTGTTAGGCCCAGAATCACAGCGACCTCATAAAGATTATTTCCGAGGAAATACACTACCCTGTATGGACCCTATTATATGGTGGAATAAGTTTATTATTTCCCCAATCATAATTGAATGAAGTCTTTTAAAAAAATTAAATCACCAAATATGCGGCCGGGCCGCCCCTGTATCTCAAAATATTTTTATTTCTTTCGTTGTTCATCAGCAATACTATCGTTGACTTCACGTCACGTCTGATTTCAATAACTTCACTAGAACGGGTTCCTGTCCATAGTCTTATCTTTAAAGATGACCAATGTCTCGTGATTCATGCGGCACAATTGCCACCTAGTAACCTTGACATGACCCACTTCAGATTATTTTTGTCACCGTCAATTCATTTATATTATTTTTTTGTATTTATCCCATATATATTTAAGTTCATTGGCATCTACATCAGTGGCACCTTCAGTAACCTTTCTACATCAGTGCCCTTTCTACTTCAGAGTCACCTATCTTCAGGTTTCCTAACCGATCTTCATTGCTAATTAGAGGCAACACAGAGGAGTATTGATCTTAATCATGGATTTCAACATTATCTATTTGGTTGCGAGACACGCATAGACTTTTTGACGCCAGGTCTGTACTGTATGGTATACTGAAATTCCTGCAGTAAAAGCCACCAACGAGTTATTCTAGGAACCAGGTCTCTTTTGTGAACGTACATCGCAAGGCCCTACAGTCAGTTATAATATTAAACGTTACTGCTAAAGTTTCTAACCTAACGTTGTACATAACGTTTTTTTGGAAAGGGTTTGACAGCTGTAAAATGCTACAGGACGAACAGCTTCCTTAAAGTTCAATCTTTGTGAGAGAATACCACCAATTCCGATTAGCGTCACGTCAGTGTGCACTTCAAATCAGCAAATGGGTTGTAAACAGCTAACACTGGCCTATCAATTGTTTTTCTGTTAAAACAGCTTTTCTTGTTAATTTTTCTCGCCAACCGCTGGTAGAAATATATCATAAAAAAAAACGCCAACGTGCCGATCGAAAAAGCGGTTTTTAATGAATATCTCGTAAAATACCTATAGCTAATTTTATAAAACCCGTTCATTAAACCCTCGGGTTTGTTAATATAATTATTTTTTTTGTTTTATCCACTAATATGCACCATTTTAATTAACAATCGAATCTAGGCAAAATAGAAGTTACTTTGTTTTTATTTATTTTTCTATCGAGAAAATATTGTCATATCGTGTTTCTAGTACCGTGCGATCAGAATTATAGTGTAGTATCCATGCATATTTTTAATTCGAATATTGTACTTTATTTAGTTAGTTAAAAATAGTAGGTATCGAAGATTATGAATTTTGGGGCATAACCCACCTTAAAGAACTGAAACTGCTTAGATGTGTATAGGTATTTGCTTTGCTTTGTGATGTATAATAGGTACCTCATGTATGGTAGTTCTGTAAACATTTGCCCTATCAAAAGCGGAGAGTTCAAATATTCTTCAACAACGACTACTTATACAAACGTCCTGTGCTTGAACATTGTCTGTAACCATATCGACGATATGCTACACTTCCTACGGACGTTCATTGACAAAACCTATCAGAGGCTTATATAATTATCTAAGATCGGAGGTAAGCAAGATGCTAAAAACTACCTTATAACCTTCGTGTCACTAGTCTATGAAAGCCTTTGCCTCTTTTAGTATTTTGAGCTAGAGCTCGATGAAAGAATGCGCATTATTTTGGGCACAGACAAACGGTTATAGGTATCTATGGAATATATGGTTTTGGGTACGTTATCTTTTACTCGACTGTTATTAGAAACAATTGTAACAAGATATATTATCGTTTTTAGTTTGAGCCCCCTGAAAAACCCCTAGACATCTATCTTTGTTGTTCATAAGGAATTTTAATGGTTGAATCGGGTGAGCGCACTGCAATGCTAGGGCACTGGTGGTTCTGTCTGTGATGCGATTAATTATGCAATCAACTACACGCATGTGTCGACTTCTTCCATACACACATACCTACATACATAAACTCACGCCTGTTTCTTGGAGGGGTAGGCAGAGACCACGGATTTCCACTTGCTACGATTTCTTAATGGTTATATATACCTACTTCTGCTCAGCTAGGTATCTACCTACCTGGTTATAGAAAAATATACACCTATTCTATAGGTTCATTGAACTTACTTTTACGTTTCAACATATCTTCCAAGGTTTGGCCATAGTTTCGTTCATGAGGGAAATCGTTGGTGAGCTGTTCCTGCCATTCTTGCCAAAGAGTTAAACTATGTTAAAACAGTTTACAATAAAGACTATTCTGATTCTGATTGAGTACAAAATATAGTTAAAACCAAAGAGATTCAATTTAAATTTGGTTGAAACTCTTGGCCAATCCTTGGAGTTTTTGTAAAGCGAAATGAGTAGTTGGTTTGTCGTCCCAAAGTAAACGGTTGCGGTTGATTACCGTAATTTTGTCTATCCTTGCTATAACTTCATATAGCAGAATTCCTTCCCAGTTGTCCGGTGGCGATGATGGTGACCCACTTGGATCCTACTCCAGCTCTGGTCGAGATGTCCACGCTCCTCTCGACCAGCGTCTTCTAGTTCTTGCAGTCGTTCTCGTAGTTGATGCAGTCTCGTTCGCAGTCCTCACGCGCCCCACGCTCGACCATCGAGAGTGAATGCTGTGGCGGCTGTGGCTACGGCGACTACGGCTACGGCTATGACTTGGTCTTTCCATGCGGCGAACTGCAGGGCTGATCAATTTCCGCCGATGGCTACTTTCACGCCGCATGTTTGTTTGTCTCGAACAAATAAAATCAAGTGTTAGCAATAAATCACATTAGTACTCATACAATTACCTATATAATAAGTAACCAACTATATTTTTGTTTCAATTATTAAGCATATTAGGTATTATTTTATAAAAATATCGGTTGAATAGAATAGTAAGTAGTAATTTTTAATTCCATAAAAACAAACAATACTCGTATAGGTACCTTCATAGGGGAACTTAATGCTAGGGAGCATTCTCTACCGACTAACCTTTGTGTAATGTGGATATACTTAATGTAGGTGATGCAAAATACGTATAAGGAGAAGAGTTAATACTTTATGTAGGTATAGTTTAACTTATACAAGATAGATAGGTATACTTACTTAAACAATCCTATTCAAAAATAACAATAAAAATATATTATAATACCTACTACAACAATACATTAGTCAAATAAATGATAGCAGGTAGGCATAATATGCCTAAACGTAAATATACTTATAAGGCTCTTGTTATTGTTCTAGTGCTTCATAAAAGCATGAAATAAGAGAGTTTGACCAACAAGCACGTTTGCTCTTGGATTTAATCTTGTAATCGCTAATAGGACAAGTTTACATGTCAATTATAAGTAAGTTTGCCCTATAAGAACAAGTTACAAGAGTTGTATACTCTTGAGAATGTTTACTCTTTTTACATAAACTTCTATCTGGTTATAAGGAAACGTTGTATGGCTATTATAAGATAGTGAGTCCTATAGGAGCAATAGACAACAGCAATGATAATTGAGAGCATGTACGCTTGTTAATAAATCTTGTAAACGCTTCTAGTGGTATTTTATAAAATCAATATAAATTGCGAGTTCTCAAAAAAGAAAATATTTTACAAGAGTGTCTTGAAATTTTTAACAGCATTTAGGTTAATTGGCCCTATCACTGACTATTGTAAGCTTACTACATTTGTAAGGACTTTCACAAGATCGTTATAATACCCATTGGTCAAAGCATGGTCAAAGCCCTTGGTCAATTGATTTTAATAGATGAAATTGTTTGTCTTGTATCTACACTCTGATAGCTCTGATGGAGGATACATCTCGGATACGGTGCAGGATACCATTCCATAGCCGAATCGCAGTAATGGTGAAAGAATGAGTAACCAGCCGTATTGTGGGTTCAATAAGCGTTCGATAATAGCATATTTAAAAAAAACATCTAAAATAACCGTTATCTACCATACGCGGTACCACAATTCTTTTTTTTTGTAATAAGTTTCGGCTTTGCTCGCATGTTACTGGATTACAAAGGTCCAACTATTTCATCAAAATCGGCTCAGCACGGGGCGAAACTTCGCCATTTATATTACGCGCAGAAACAGATAAAATAATACTTTACTGCGCAGGTCTATTTGCCTTGTCTAAAACATTTAACAATAAATACCATGAAGTTATAGGACTACCCAAATTCAAGCTTTTGATAAATACCTACATGTTAAGCATGGGCGTGTACTTACCACTTTCTGATCTGTAGTAAAACACCTTAATTTATCTTCGATAGGTTTAATCAATCCACGATTACGTACACGAATCTATACATTAACTTTCCAAGAGAGCCTTTGTACAAACTTCTTCACTGTCGTCTCGTCATCCATCCGAGTGCAGGGGTTCCGTTCGTATGACCTTCCTCCAACAAGCGTCAACGCCCAATGACTCTTTTTTCCGCCGTAACTACCCACACAAATCAAGATAATCCATTCGAACGAAAACCCCACCACTCAAATAAACTTGCGTGAAATTAAATACAAACTATTAATCAAAATAAAGCTAACACGTGATTACGATAGAGATACAATATATCAGAGGGGCTAGTCTGCAAATTTGACAAGCAACTTACTCGGGTGTGAGGTGTACACTACACGGATTTTTGTACGGGATTTGAGGTTCTCAAGGTGCCCGCTAGGGGTGCTCTTCGATTTCTCCATACTAAAATCCATGTAGTGTACACCACACGGCCGTGTAAGTTGCTTGTCAAATTTGCAGACTGGCCCCTCGACGTGTAGAAATAACCTATACGTGGGTTGTAATGATGCTGCATCTTTAGACGTTTCAACGACTGGGGAATAAAGAATCTCGAACGCCGACCACGAATCGGTACCATTTCTCGATGAATAAACGACATTGAAAGTTAGTTTATTAGAAAGAAATAAACGTTTATTTATGACTATACAAATACAAACACACACCAACAAAAAAGCAAACAAGATATAACTATATAAAAACTAAAACAAAAACAAATAACACAGATATAATAAAGACAATATATTACACAAGACAGATATATTAATTTAATTTAAAGGTTGCAGGAAGGCGGTGGATGGAGGCAGCTCAAGACCGTTCGTCGTGGCATTCTATGGGGGAGGCCCAGTAGTCGTATAGGCTGGTGATGATGACGACTGATAGCTGGAGTTTGCTAAATAAATAAATTATGCTGGACAGTTCACACAACATTATCTATATAGGCCCAAGCTATGCAGAGCTTGTGTTATGGGTGCCTACTAGATAATTAATACTATACAATACATTACATAGATAGGTAGATATTTTTTAATCATACATAGAAAATATCCAGAGCACCCTGAACAAATATCTGCAGTCCGCACAAATATATGTTCCTGGGCGGGAATCGAAACCGCAACCACGTGCGTTGCAGGCGAACCTTCGCCCGCCGCGCCACAGAGGTATTCGTGCTGCTCAGATAATTAATTATGTAATAAGGAGTATACTAATTGGAAATGGCAACTGCAAAAATAAAGACTACATACAAAGTACAACTGTTAGGTCACCAATTTATGGACCGGCCTCGCACGTTCCTATCTATATTACGACGAGTTCAGACCATGAGCTTGTTCAACTGCACTGGTAAATTCGGCAAAATTTACGAAGACAGGTTTATTGGCTGACTGCCATGAACATACGATGTAGAACAAATTCAGACCATTTCCTGCTAACGTCCATTTCCCTCGAACGGCCACTTCTCCGTACGGCCACATCCTTTGAACGTCCACATCTCTGACATAAGCCGCCGGAACGTGTAAAACTTGTTTGCGTAAAAGTCTACCAAATACCTACGTCTCTAAAATAAATAATTAAACACGATGGTGGGAGCACGGCACGCCATCATTTTGTTGACCACACGCATAGATACACCGATAAGTATGCAACAGTCTCTGAGCACATACACCCTTTCTGGATATCTATGCCACTAATATCACTATAGGTTAGCCCCGAACTGTGTCCTCGCGAATACACGCGATTTAGGTAGGATACCTTATTTATTTCGATTAAATATCTATCTACGTGAGTACATCCACATAAAATGAACGTACTTGTCGGTTCGAAAAGTTTGACCTACAACGTCGTTCAAATTCCTAGAAACTGGAGGTCAACAATGGGTGTTATACTGGTTATTGTTTTATAGAGTACAAGTTTCGAAATTTTTCAATTTTAGACTTTACCCAGTATTTGTGTCATAAAAGCTACAAACATACCAAATTTCAGCCAAATTTTACCAATCACGCCGAAACGCCTTAACCAATTTCGATGAAATTTGGTATACAGATAGATTATGATCTGGATTGAGCTATAGGCTAATTTTTATCCCGATAAAAAGCGAGCGAAGCCGCGGGCGGACACTAGTATTTTCATAAATGCCAAGGTTACGATGTTTGTTAATCAACCCGAAACGGCTGAATCGATTTTGATGAAATCTCATGAATCATGAATACTTTTATCCAGGTAAATATGTTCGGTAACGGTAATACGATTCGGTAAACGATGTACCTAGCGTATTTATCACTTAAACCGATACCTACTTGTTGAACAATTCATCCATACTTATTTTCAGAGTCCCGGTCCCAGGGCATTTCCTATTTATCTCTTGTTTCTCGTTGTTATTTCCCTCTCACTATTTATTTACCGTTCATACCTAACAATACGAGCCGCTCGGAAGGCAGGAAATTGAAAACATTTTGTTTTATGTAGACAGACTTATAATAAACTAGGTAGAATTCCTACCTATTGACACATCACAAATCGATACAATGACTCACAATAGGGTTTATAAAGAATTTGCATATAACGAAGAAAAGATTTAGAAAAATTTCAGAGATGAAATGCTAGGTACAGATACATGTCCAAAAAAACATACACACCTACCTCCGACCTCTAGCTAGATCTCTCTCTTATATACTATACCTCTAGGTAAGTACATTTATTAAAACCTACATAGGTACTCAGAACCTGAATTGTATTTTGACTTTTATCATCATTTCATCGCTTGACGTTTTTGTTTGTACATACATAGTCCTAAACAGTAGACCTCGCGAGCTCAAACTTTTTTATTAATTATTGACCAAGCGAGCGAAGCCCTTGCAATAACTGGCAAAATTTGTTTTCATCTGTCCAGATGTACTTCTGTTTTTTTTAACCGCATGACTGACTGATCAAGCAGTTTGCCCACCTGATGTTAAGCGGTAACCTCTTCCTTTGACAACACAATGATTTATTAAACACTAGCGACTCGTCCCGGCTTCGCACGGGTAGTTTCAGATGAAAAACAGCCCCCCCCCCCCTGGTAGCCTATGTCACTCAGGGTGAACGTAGCTTTCCAATGGTGACAGAATTTTTTGAATCGGCCCAGTACTTTTTGAGCCTATTCATTACAAACATACAAACATACAAAAATAGGTACAAATCTTTCCTCTTTATAATATTATTAGTATTAGTATTAGTATTAGTATTAGTATATTAGTAGGTATAGATAAAGAACAGCAATTCGAGCACCACTGCTTTGCGGCAGAAATAGGTATGGTAGTATTACTTCCCCGGACATACTCTTTCAAAATAAAACTACTACAACTAAAAATTGTATGTATTAGGATCCCCTGTTTCGTGGTCATCAGCAATAACGAGTACCAGACCTGGAACAAATATTATCCCGCAGCGGGAATCGAACCTCTCGCATCTCAGCCGGGTACTTTCGTCCACCGACTTCCTGCGACCTTTACAAAGTAGGTAATTGAGGTTCAAAACAACGGAAGTAACGGACGTAAGCTACAAATGATAAAACTTCGTTTTGCTTCTAAAGTAACAAATATTAAAATAAATCCCTCTCTTTTAATCTATGTAATGTGATTACCTACTGAATAGTATACAAATTATCGCGTAATATTTTCTCTAATCGAAGGAGGCACCTAAAAAGTGCTTTACATCTCTCATATTCGGTAAGTAGGTTCTTATTTCCCCCAAATGGGGCTTGTAGGTGACCAATTAGCGCTCTAGGGTAATAATGTAGCTAGAAAAGCCCTAGGGCGGTAAGTAATTAAAAAAAAAACTTCACTCTTTAAAAAAGTTCGCGTACATCTAACCATCATACTGGCAATAGACATCATGCATTCAGCCCAATGACAAAAGAGGTCGCTTCGCTATTCAGCCTTGTCTTTGTATGAGTATAATAGTCATCAATTTTAAATATCGAACGGCGAAGCTCAATTTCGTTTTTGAAAAAAATAATTTAAAAAGATATGAAAAAAGGCGGGAATAGAAAACTTTTACTTTAAATATTGTTTGTTTTTGGTTTTTTTTATAATTACGAAAAAAACATGAGTTCTGCAAGTGATGAAGATTATTTATTCTTGTAATGCCGGTTTTTTTCTACTTACCTCACAATCGAGATGTAAAGCAGAGTAGTTAGCTCGGGTGTAAGCATCAATGGCACCCTCGAACTAATTTAGATTACATCCTCAAGTTTACTGTTATTAAGTAAGCGTATAACGCAACGGCGCCAAAATTTTAAAAAATCGCCTTAATTCTCATTACCGCAAAGCGTGAACAAAGGAGTATCAAATTGGGTTAAAGAGTCATTTATCATTTAGCAGCGTGAATGCTGAATACGCCGAAGCTAAGCGATCCATGCGTGTATCCCGAATTTCCCTAATGCCTGTTTATCCCGTTCGCTTCACATACCTAACTACCTACGTTTCTAATTAGCTTTACGTTTTAACACAACTCAATCTACAGTTGAAAGTTGAAGTTTAATTTCGAATGTTAAAGACTTCGATAAGAAGTTAGAATTTATCGATGATTATAATGAACATACGAAGTACCTATTGTAGAAATAATGTCATTGTTTTAGCTCTAAATCTTCCAATTATGTTTTGTTCCGTTTCTAAATAATCTTTCATCCAGAATCTCCTTTTCTTGTGATATTTCCTTCGCACTGATAGCTACATGTGCCGTGTCCATGACTAACCAGACCGAGGCGCGTGCGGTAGACGAGTTGCATGCGACAAGTGCACTGGTGTGATCGCTAGCTGCATGCGTCATATTATTATGGCGCAGCGCTTGACGCAAGACAATAGCGATAGCGAAATCGAAAACGCACACGACACGTACGCTGGTGTGGACATAGCTATTGAGTACCTAATTACCCTTATAATCATCAGCCGATAGATTTTTAGCTGTTGTACGAAGTCTCGCCGGCGCGGTGGGTTGGTGATCGCGGTATTGGCATTGAGTGCTCAGCTGGATGCTGCTGCCCATACCTTGGTAAAATCCCTTTACCACGAGTAGTCGACTTTAAATTTTCCCATTTTGTCCTTGTTTTACTGTATTTACATTTTGTAATGGCAGAGGTAGGGGATTGTTGGAGGGGAGGGAGTGGAAGGTGAGGGGCAACATCCCGACACTAACCCAAGAGCCAGTCGCTAGTGATATGTGTATTGACAGAAGGGTCACACTGAACCTGAAGAAGTCCCTCGATTAGGATTGAAACGATGGTGCTTTCACCCAATATAACCCGCGTAATTAAATAATGGGAATATAAATGTCGGCAACTCTCATGCTGTCCCGCTCAGATTATATATAAAAGCCGTCATTTACAATCCCATGAAGATTTCCCGACACAGGCCATATTATATAGGTCTGTGTTTCCCGTTTACAAAATGGAAAACTTATTTTTTGTTCTTGTAATAAATATGGGACCTACTAGAAATAGTAACACCGTACTTTGTCTCTTTCAATTTGTTGTTTTTATATCCTTATTTATATAAGAGGGTTTAATCATAAGATTATGCCACCCTCGGAATGGCATAATACAGTATTTTACATTCTTCTTTTAATACCGATTTTAACAAATTTAAGTAACATTTTGGCTTTCGCCGATAAGGGGAGAGCCAAAATAATATCTTCAATTTATTTTAGTTACCTACGTAATTTTGTCAATGCATAAGACAAAATTACGTCACTAAAACAAAAGCGTGCGACATCCTACAATCCGCGTTGCGGCGGCGCGGCGCGGCGGATCAAAGCTCATTTATTCTCGGCGACGTCCCAAAGTCCCAGCAATGGGAACATTATGGACTGATTTATGATCATATAATTGTCTCGGGCTAAAAAAAGGCTTTTAATTCTCACAAATGAATGTGGTGGACTGCATATTTGTGGTTGTTCTCGTTGTGGCCGGGCCAAACGGGGTCTGAATTGTTGATGTTTCGACTTGGCCATTTTTAAAACGTTGTATTGTTGCTGCGGAAGTTAAAGTTTAAATTCTTTGTACAAGGCAAAAACTTTTTTAACCGAGCCAAGGAAGGTTTCTACGGAGGCCTGCAATGCTCTAAGAAGGTTTCTTATTCTAATTGCAGGAAGCGGCGTTTGTATGTAGGTGTGTATGTTTTTAGGTGTGTTTGTTTGACGATAACTGCAGAACCGTTGATCCAAACTTAATGAATCTTGGCAGGTAGGATAAGTGAATAGATTTTTTAAGTTAGAACACGAGCTTGATCAGTACAGAGTATAATTTGAGCTACGGGGATCCACGCGAGGTCACGTTTCGGACGAACTAACTCAAAACGTTCCTAGCTAATGTTTTTTTTAGGAAAATAAGAAATCTAGTTTGATACATACCTGACGGCTTGGTGCCGGGGGTGCATTTATCCCACTACAACATGCTGGAACGGGGCCAGATAGAAAAACCTAAAAAGTGCGAATGCTTCCCCGTATAATCCCTCCTATTTTGGGTGCATATACCTACATACATACCTTAATCTACATTGCGGGGCTATACGTTCATTTGGACCCAACCGACAGAAAACATAGATTCCGTAAAAATCTGGAAGAACTTTACGTATATCAAATTTAAAGTAAATATGTACGTTCTGTATCTTTTATCGAAGGTAGGTACCAATCAACGTCATTGATATACCCATGCGCATAGACAGACACCAATATAACATAACAGTCCAAAGAATTACACAGGTCTCGCTTAACTGAGTCAGTCCCTGAGGTATGGGAGCGTTACGGGAGGGGTGTTTTCGTTACGTCAAAATGAAGCGTGGCTCCATGTCATCTGATAATTTAAGAGACGAAAACACCGCTCCCGTACCGCTCCCATACCGCTCCCATACCTCAGGGACTGACTCAGTTAAGCGTTAAGTTACCTGTACCTGTTAACATAGGTCAATTCGTAATTTTGGAAAATAAACGTCTTCATTTTTATTTGTTTTCATTTTAGTTCTCTTTGTCGAGATGTCGTGTAATTTTGGTGGTGTATTTAAATATAAGTGTATTGAGTGTCTTTTCGAATGGGTGTATATGTACTCCAAATTTTTTGTTTTAAGCTAGGTTACGTACTTATGACTTGACGAAGACTGACGGATGACTGACGGCTTGACCTAATTTTACCACACTTGAAATTGGCGAAACTGAATAAGACTTTCCTCAGAAGAAGTCAATATAGGCTAGAAGGTATAATCTGGAACACTAACCTAGTTACCACTTCTAAGATGGAATTGGTTTTGGAGCAATTACTTAGATCTCACTGAGGGTAGGTATTTACTTAGTGTCCCGTTTCGGTCCGAATGAAAAGACAATTAATTACAAACAGTTCAGTTTTCTCACAAAAGCTGATCCAAAGGATCTACCTGCTGGAGATTTGGCAAATTTACACGCAATTACTCTAAATACCTTATCGGTACTACCCTTGTAACATTAAATCTCGGGAAAAGGCACAGAACAAATAATAGTAGGTCAGGGTAAGCGTAAGGATCTCGTTTCACGGTAGCGAAAACTTGTAGATTACGAGGTTCCTACTATAATATATATTTTATGGCTTTACATAAAGGGCATATTAAGCAGAACTTGTTCTAAGATGTTGAAACGACTACTTCATCCTAGCAAGTCGGTCTACGTTCTTCTTGACTGGTTCTTTCAGATATTGCTGAAAGACAAAGCCTTCATCATCATCATAGGATACCTTTAAACGTCCACTGTTGGACGGGACCTCCCCCAAGGCAATGGTAGGATTTGCCATTATCATTACGTTTGGTAGACAGATTTGTGATGGCAGTATTGCTGCCTATCTCTTTGTTGGCTTTTACGACATCCACAGGAGGAGATAGAGGGGTCTATTCTTAGCCTGGACTCGCCACGGCTACTGTTGCAGATGATGGACGGATGATGATCGTGGGAAGACGGCAGATAAAGCCAGTGGCTCCAGACCGTGCATTTTGATAAATGGGGGCGGCCTATGTCCATCAGTGGAAATCTTTTTCTTTTTTTTTTTCTTTTTTCTTTTTATACTACTTGAATGACGGAACAAGCAGTTGGGCTACCTGAAGTTAAACGGTAACCTCTGCCAATGAACAGTGCATTCTCACATAGGTCACGTCCACCTAGGACACGCCCTATGTGGCATAGCACTGCGTCCGCCACCCTGAGACAAAAAGATGAAAAGTCTCATGTGCCTGTAATTTCACCGGCACCCATACCCTTCAAACCGGAACACAGCAATGCAAGCACTACTGCTTTGCGGCAGAAATAGGCATGGTGGTAGTACTTCCCCGGACGAACTCTCACAAAAAAGCTCTACTACTACTAAATGATGATGAACCGTTCTAAACGATTAGTTGTATCTTACTTCTTTCTTTCTTTTCTAAGAGTTTATTTATCTCTTTGCAATTTCCACTTTTGCGGAAAAAATAAGTTCGCAAACACCATTTATTCGAGAGGCGCCCCGCATGCCAATACAAATAATTTATCGTACCTACACGTATCGTACAACACAATTTTATGATCTTTGTGTCTCTTTATCTCTTTATATAACTCTTCTTCAAATAAAATATATTAATATGATAATATTTAATTTGGATGCCTTTGCTCGTGACGACGAGTAGGTAGCTTTATGAATAAATTCCCTTGTTCATACTTCGTATAATGCAAAAGTTGAAAAGATAAGCTAGTTTAGTGAAAATTATATCTGGTGGAACATCAGCACGCATGAAGCTGGTAAAATTGAAATTTGATGCTGAATTACGGGGGCATCTGAAGTATCTGGGTCATTGGCTCACTGATAACCTGAGGGATGATCTCGACCTGGAAAGAGAGCGTAGGGCATTGTGTGTTCGCGTTAATATGCTGGCCCGGAGATTTGCAATGTGTACTGAACAGGTGAAGGTAACGCTCTTTAGAGCATATTGCCAGTCCTTCACTTGCAGCCTCTGGACCAACTATACGCAGACAGCATACAATGCCTTACGCATTCAGTACAAAACGCGTTCAGGGTGCTGGTGGGGCGGCCTCGTTTCTTCAGCGCCTCTGGCATGTTTGCGGAAAGCAGAGTTGATGGCTTCCATAGCATCATGCGCAAGAGGTGTGCGTCAATGAGGGGAAGGGTCCGTGGAAGCCCGAACAACATCGTGAACGTGTTGTCAGACAGGTGGGACTGTCCTGTAGCAAACCACTGGATGCGCCTGCATGTTGGGTTTGCTAAAAATGTTTTATTTATTTTTTTAATTGTAAATGTGCCTCCATGCTTACATTATTATCAGCGCAACTAACAAAATATAGACAAAGTCTGAATTAAAAAAAAACATTTGAATTTGAATTTGTTACGCTTAATTTGTTTTACCATAATTCAATTTGGCATAACATGCTTGGTGTACCTAATTTCGCGTTGGTAATTTGTCGTCTAAGATTGATTTTATTGTTTTTTTTATGTCAGTTCATTATTATTAGCACTAATCATAATTTTTCCTAGACGTAATATTATTCTTACATAGGTTACTGATTTTTATATTTTTTAACTGAAATTGATTTCGTCTAATATTGCTAAGTACCTAATAGTAAAAATAAAACCAACAGTACCTATACGTAAGTTTTTTTACCTATTTTTTAAGCTGCATGAATGATGGTACTAGCAGATGGGGTCCACCTGAATGCATTGCCACAAAGGTATTGCACTGCGCCCGCCACCCTGAGACATCAACCAGTATTTATACATAAAGCCTAGATTTTTTGTGTTGATAAAAAGTATTGGGAATATACGCTCCTGTATCCTGTTGTACCAAGGTGGGTATGTAATAAATACAGAGTTTAGAACCTGAATCAGGCCATTTTTCGAAAAGTAATTCTTACAAATAGTTCTCTGATCGCAGTTACAAATACTCTAAATGTAAATGTAACCCAAAAATTCCGTTACAGCGGGACTCGAACACGCATCCTCGCCTGTGATCAGCGATGCATTTACCAATTTGGCCGTAGAAAGTGCTATGACGCTGGAGACGAAATTTGTGGGCACTTTCAACTCGGGCACTATAAATTTAATGTTATCCATAAAGTAATAATAATAATAATAATAATGCTGGACAGTTCACACAACATTATCTAGCCCCAAGCTAAGCAGAGCTTGTGTTATGGGTACTAGATAACTGATATACTGAATACAATATATTACATAGATAGATATTTTTTATTATACATAGAAAATACCCAGAACACCCTGAACAAATATCTGCGATCGCACAAATATTTGTTCCGAGGCGGGAATCGAACCCGCAACCTCCTGCGTCGCAGGCCAACCGTCGCCCGCCGCGCCACAGAGGTCGTCAAAGTGTGGTTTACACTTGACAAATGATAAACTTTTACTCTAAATGTTCTGATCTGTGAGCTTGTTATACCTAATATCTGCCGCGAAAGTAGTTCGGCATCGAATCATCTCGCAACACCGCGCCACTTGATGGACATCCACACCTATTTGTGTGTGAGTTACCGGAAAAATTGCGGCGGCGAATTCGCCGATTAATGGAAACCTTTGTTGCTCCATCTATTTCCCAAAACACATGGAGGATATCTACTTACCTTTAGGGACCATCATTTTATTGAATTTTGGGCGTGCTGGTAGCGTATATCTAAATTTTGTGATGGCTCAGCACCAGAAAGCCCATTCTCTTAATTATTTTACCACACTGAAAGTTGACCGAATCGAGAATGTATAGTGAATTGACTGATAAAAAAAATAGAATTCAGTTTTTAGTCTTAAAAAAGCTTCAAGTAATCCAAAACAACTACAAAATAAAAACATGACGATATCATGAACCCCGTTTTTGCACTCCCGAAAATTACAAAATCTGCTTTCGCTGGACAAAAGAATGAAAAAGACACCTAACAAGTTACCTACCTATCTAAAAGGAGTCCTTCCATCTGTACCGCTCGTCAGAAAATAGGGACTAAAAGAGTGACGATGGTAGGTAGTTAGGTTTTTTCTCGTTGAACCTTAACAGATTTTGTGCTTTCAAAAAACCATAACATTCTATTAGCCGGTCCTCAATATTATGCAGCTCACCTCGTTCAGCGCTGGCTCATCACATACTTTGGATACACGCTGCCAGTTACGGCATGGCACCGGCACGGCGCGGCAGCGGCACGGCACTGGCACGACACTGGTACGGCACCGGTACGGCACCGGCACGGCGCCGGCCCGGCTACCAGGGAAGCATAAATGTATGAAAATATATGCCATGTTTTTCCACTCACCGAAAATTTCGACATCTTGCAGGGCTCAGAAGATATTAATGTACGGCGCAAACGAAGTCGCGGGCAAAGCTAGTTGTACACTAGAGTAGCAAAACATTGAAAACAAATCTGTCACTAGACTAAGAAATTACACCAGGATCCAATCGTAATTTCTAACTATACCAACATTTGTCCCAGTTTGGTCGATATTTGATTGTAGGACTAACTCGACATAAGGGATGTTTACTTAGCTTGTTAGTATTAAATAAGCTAATATTATGATTCAATGTTTGGTTTTCCACTGAGCGGAGTTAGTAATTTACAAACATAGGTATACTTGTAAACTCTATTGTCTATCTAAATATACCTACCGACCTACTTTCTCTAATATCTTTCGATAAGTGTCAAAATGTTTCAATGTGTCAATATTTTCTCCTGAAATCTGTTAGGAGAGAAAAGGTACAATATTATAGACAAGGATAGCAAAATAAAATCCTCTCTGATTAGAAACTTATCAGTCACGTTTCATAGTGAGAGTCGTGGAAATCATTGTCGATGTTTGAGACTACAATTTTTCAAGGACATGATACCTAACCCATACCTACCTAATTGAACTTGAAGCAATACCTACCAATTTCACAGATATTGAACACTTTAGAAGATGGGAAAAAAATCGTTTGTTCTAAGTATCAGTAGGAGGTACATTTACCGGTAGCCCTTTTGCACCCGAACGAAGTTTGCGCCTTTTTGACCTGTTATCTCAGCAAACTTCATGAGCACACATGATCAGTACACTAATATCTAGATCCGTGCACCATTGCTTGGTGTTTATATGTATTCGTCACATTCACATCGTCACTTACCAACTGGTGAGACTGCGGGCAAACGAAAGTATATCAATGTTCGCGAAATAAAATAAATAAATTAATAATGCTGGACAGTTCACACAACATTACTACTACTAGACAACTGATATACTTAATACTATACATTACATAGATAGATATTTTTTATTATACATATAAAATACCCACAACACCCTGAACAAATATCTGCAGATCGCACAAATATTTGTTCTGAGGCGGGAATTGAACACGCAACCTTCTGAGTCGCAGGTGAACCATCGCCCGCCGCGCCACAGAGGTCGTCAAATTTAATTAAATAATAATTTATTTAAACTATTATCCAGCAAAAACATGATCTAATATACAAATATCTTTAATCTTTTTAATTTATTACCATTTGTAAAACAAAATACGCTATAAGCGAGTCCTATAGAAACCGCTACAATCAATCGAGTAAACAAATGCTAGATAGATGCGTAGGTACGTTTAGATTATTATATACAACGAATATGTATTATATATATCTTATTTCTGGAACTAGATAGATGCATTATTATTATTGTTGTTAGCTTTCTAGGTTAGCTAGAAAAAAAGGATTAATTAAGGATCTAGATGTCATGTGTGGTGTTCTTATTATTCGTCACATCCCATATCGTCCATATATCCATATCGTCACTTACCAACTGGTGAGGTCGCGGGCAAACGGATGTATATCAATGTAAAAAAAACCGGGAGTTGTTGAATTTTTATAAATTATGCTCTCATGATGAGCATCAATTTTGAAAACTAACTTGAACCAATTATATTTGAATAAACAAAATGCACCTGAACGCGAAATATCATGTCTGCAAGTGCGACTCAAAAGACTTTTTTATAATAAAAAACCCACAAAGCCTTGAGCAAATTACTCCATGTCATAGATCACTGAAAAGTTCCGCAGAGATTATTCAGTTTCGTGTTCCACAAAGTGCTTAGAGAAGATGCGTCGTCAGGGGTCGCTGCATGGCTCATAAAACTTCCTAGTACATGTTACAGCTACGGCCATTAAAGTGCGGGAAGTTCCTCAATTTTCCTATTAAATGTAAAATATTAATGGCGCTACATTTTATTGCTGGCGCTGTAAATCTACGAGCGGTATTACGATCATAAATTTTGCTCTTTGTGTAAATGTGAAATCTAAAGTATGTATTGGAAGAAAATGATGTTATTGTTATGCTCTTAAAAAGTCAATTCAGTTCAGTTCATTTCGTGAACACTTTATGAATCACATTGAACCATGGACGTAGTATACTAAGTCCATGCATTGAACAGCAGCTGTTGGTAACAGGCTTGTCAAATAAGACTACCTACTTAAAATGACAGAAAACTAAATATTTCTTAAAGATCCACCAACTTATCTGTAGAATGAAATGTATGTAGATGATAGAAAAATGTAGGTAAATGGTTCTAGAGATAAGTTGGTAGATATCTAGCATATATTTTTTACGTAAATGACAAATGGTAGTGTTGTCCTTAGAAGAAGAACCTATTATACATCTATGGTGTTTTCCAAGTATTGTATCTACGTCAGAATTAAATAGCCACCATCTTTTTTCTTTTTGCGAAAAATAACTCGGGAATACGTTTCTTCCCAATGTTTTTTTTTTTAAATCACGTCCCTATTATCTGCTTTTTCTTGGATTTGGAGTACTTATTTTGACGACAATAACTGTAAGTCCAAGAAAGATCGTCATTTTTTTTAAAATACTGGAAAAGTTAATCGCCAGAACGACCCCCTTTTGGAAGGGCATTTATATACAGGGACACCCTGTATTGAAGATACCGCCAAGAGCTTTCCTAGCTCTATGGCTCAGTCAAATTGATAAAGGCAGGACCGGAACGGGTGGCTTAAGACCCATTGTGGTACGAAAACATGAATTCAATTTATTCGGTAGGCATTCAATTAAAGAGTTCAATGTACCTGCTGCTAAAAACGGCTTTCCTTTTAAGCACTTACCTTCAAAATAATTTTCCGTAAAAGTAATATCAATGCTTTGAGTACCTAAATAAGTAAGAAATTGATATAACATTACTGTTTGAAACTCATAACCAATACCTGTTTATTGAGGAATATTAGTTTTTTTAAATGGCAACATTATGTAATTTAAATTAACAAAATGGAGCATCCCATTTATTAAAAAAACCGTGATCACACACTAATTATTTTAGTTGTAACTATTATTTTAGTAGGATACTCAATAATTAATTTAATATTTAAAAAATATATTAATTGATTTATATTAGAAAGGCAAATCATTTAATTAATTTGAACAATTTTATCTCCAAATACTTTTTTTTTTTGTATTACCTTCACTTAGGTTTCTTTATTTAAAGTATGAACTTAGTAATCCATTAATTGACCAAGAGAGCGAGTGACTGCTTTTCATCCCGACACTCGTGCGAAGCCGGGGTGTGAGACGCTAGAGTTACATAGAATGAGATTATTTTTTAGGGAATACAGTTACAGCTTCTAACAAAATCATAAACCTTCTATGCCTTCACACAAAACAATACTGAATGTATGTAGGTCGGTACGCAGGCCTTCAATGCTCTAAGTCAGCAAACCATGTTTCTATCAGCGGGAACATGAGATTGTGCAAATCTACACCGTCTCTCCGTGACCTCTAAAGCACAATTTCTTCGCAATTTATTACAAAAAGAAGGAAAACAAGCACGTTACGCGCAGAGATTCCTTTGAGGAGGAATTTTCAAAGTTATTGCGACTGCTTCATTTCAGTTTTTCTTTGAAATATAGAAAGAATGAAATTTATTTACAGCATCAACAAAATCGTTTACATATAAACTATTACATTTATTATCAATAGTTCTAACAAACCGGACAATGCTGACTCTAAAATGTAGTGTTATCGACGGCCCTCACACTTGGCTGAGCCTGTATCGTGAGGACTACATGGTACCTACACTGTTCACGTATGTACTTAGTAATATTTTTCTTCAGTAAACCGAACTGGAAATTCATAGCATTGTTCTTTTTATTTTCAAACAATCATTTTTAACCCCCGACGCTAAAACGACGGGGTGTTATAAGTTTGACGTGTGTGTGTGTGTGTGTGTGTGTGTGTGTGTGTATGTGTTTGTGTGTGTGTATGTGTGTGTGTCTGTCTGTCGCCTCGTAGCTCCCGAACGGATGAAACGATTTCGTTTTTTTTTGTTTGATAGGTGAATTTATCGGGAGTATTCTTAGCTGTGTTTGATCGAAATCGGTTCAGCCGTTTCATAGCGTTGAGAGTATTCTTAATTTTTTCAAAATTAATTATTTCAAATTATATGTATATAAAATCGTTGCGTGACTGAGTGACTGACTATCTACGCAAACCGTAAGTCATAGAAACCTGAAATTTTGAGGGTACGTCCCTATTGTGGTCTAGGGGTCCACTAAGAAAATAATTGTTGAAATTCACCCCTAAGGGGGTGCAGCGGGGTGTTGTTGTATGAGAAAATTCGACACGGAATAAGTTGCGGGCGTTACTAGTGCAAGTAGCAACGCCCAAGTTTTGCCATTTTTTTTTTGTTTTCTAATGAAACTAAATGGCATTACAAAACGCCGTGTGCAAACCATCAGAATTGTACGGATTGTAATATAAGTACCTATTATTGAAATGTATTTATAACCCCACACTACAGAGAGGGGTGTTATAAGTTCGAGGCCCTACTGTGTTTGTCAGGCCTTAATTTTTTTTTGTAGCGATCCCATACATTTTTGTGTCTAGAACCTTAATAATTTGAACTCAAAATATTAATTTTCGACGACGGATCTAGGGTACTACTGAAGCTGAATCTTCAAGTTTGAGCTCAAACTTCAAATTAAGATGACATGTCATGCCTTCCTCACGCAGACTCCAGGGTCTGATGATTACCAGCACAAATGAATAGGATCTAGAGCGCAAGGTGTTAATTTACGCGGTAGGAACGTAAAACTAGAAGGCTGGAAGGCTTGAGTGAATAGGTGCCTTCTAGACCTTTGTGCTTCATATTCGGCCACATCGTCACTTACCAACTGGTGAAATCGTGGTCAAGAAAAGGTCGATCATAAAATAAAAAAAAAATGGTGGGTTCTCGCTAGCGTTACTATTGGTACTAGTATCGTATTATTTATCTGTGCTATTGGTCATGCAACAACTCAATAAAGTACTATTTTAATCTTAGTATAGATTTACAGATTCGTACAAAAGATGGGCCTGATGCTACAACATTTTGTAAGTCAATCTGTTTGAAATGAGACTTAAACCCACATTAACTGATTCCGCTACTAAACTCTAACGAGCACAATCAACGACCATCATGAAGGTATAATATTTTATGATCAGCAAGCGCCTGGAAAGAGCCAGTTTGTGCTCTGAAAAATTTACTCTAAGCTTATACGCATAAGATTGATTCTACCTTTAAAATTGGTAGGTAGGATGGAACTGCCTCCAGCGCTTTTCGATTTGACAATCTTTTTGCTTCAAATAAAAACGGCAGCGCGTAGAAAAAAGGCTACGGGGTATTTCGAATAAATAAAAATAAAACTTGCAAAACCTTCAAGTTGAGATGACGGGGAGAAAACTAAATTTTCCAATTTATATATTCAAATTATGTATAATAACGGTCTGAGTGGCTTTCACTCCGCCGAGAATACGATTAGGTACTTTAAAAAGCCCATTAAGTATATAAATAAAGTAATCATATAAAAAATACTAGAAGTGCCTAGTCATGTAGATTATATTGCACAAAGGATAGCTGGAAGAAAATGCTTATGAGCATTAAGTTCGCCTGTATACTGTTTTTTGTCTTGTTCAATAAAGAATTTTCAATCCATGTAGGACTTTTTAGCAGCTTGCGTAAAAATTACATTACAGTTTGTTGCATAATGTATGCAGGTACCAGGGCCCCATCGTGCATCAAGTGTACTTGCTTATTCCTTCACACAAATAAATATAAATAACAATATTAACAAAAAAAACACAATCACAACCGTTACGTTATGCACATTCCGTATCGCACTAATGATTGGAGCAAACGTTTTAGCTTTGTTTTAGGTGATAGGTACGTTGGTGTAACGATCGTTCAAACTTTATCGCTCTGCCCCTCGGCAGCTTATATGGCAATTTGTAATATCTTTTCCTACATATTATCTGGTTGTAATTTATAAGTACGAGTATATCAAGCGTAGCGTGTGCTGTCTTATGAACTTTTGCTGATTTTTTTACATCTTATTTTAGACTACCTTCTTGGTTTATAACTTGGTTCTTTTTTTTGTGTGAATCAGCTTCTCCTTGTTCTCGAGGCACCACACAGGAGCTTCGCAACTAGTTTTTTTTTTTTTTTTTTTACTACTTGAATGACGGATCAAGCAGATGGCCCACCTGATGTTAAGCAGTAACCTCTGCCTATGTGCAGTGGACGTGACCTATGTGGCATTGCACTGCGCCCGCCACCCTGAGACATAAAGTAGTAAGAAGGATCATCAAATAATGCCAAGCCGTGTTTGTTGCCTGGAGGGCAATTCTCGTGCTTTAGAGATTAAGTCGAATTCGACATATGTCGAAAAAAGATGGCGAATTTCGAATAAAATCTTTATTTATCACACGACATCACGAGAATAGCATTCTCGTGATGTCACAAATAGACATAAGTCGACCAAAATCATTCAAATCGAATACGATTTGATGGTTATTGTGACATTTTCGTGACATTTTTTGTAGACATTCATGCTTCGACATTATCTCTAATTTAGAGATAATCTCTGCAATCCGAGAATTGGCCTCCTGATTCTTCAAGGCTTGGTCGCGTTGGAACAGGCGTAAATTTAGTTTATAAGACGATTCTAAATGATTATTGTGATTTCAATGCATACAATTTTTGACTTTGTCTTTGACCTACGTGTGCATTGATTGAGAAAACCTTGATTAAATTGGCATGATAATTTAAGAAATCCTATGTTTAAAAAAATTGTAAAAATAGTTAGAGACCGCAATTATAATTCTTCTTTTTTTTCTTTTTTTCCTTTTTTTTTATACTACTTGTATGACGGATCAAGCAGATGGTCCACCTGATGTTAAGCGGTAACCTCTGCCTATGAACAGTGCATTACCTCTTAGGTCACGTCCACCTAGGACGCGCCCTATGTGGCATTGCACTGCGCCGCCACCCTGAGATATAAAGATGAAAAGTCTCATGTACCTGTAATTTCACTGGCACCCTCTTACCCTTCAAACCGGTACACAACAATGCGAGCACTACTGCTTTGCGGCAGAAATAGGTATGGTGGTAGTTCTTCCCCGGACGAACTCTTTCACAAAAGAGCTCTACTACTACTAAACTTCTACTAATATTTTAAACATTTAATGATAAAATAAATTACTCACTCATATTCCTCAATATTCAAATTTCAGGCCAATTCAAGCTAAAACCCCAAGCTATTCCCTTTATAGTAACATCAACGGCTCAAACGTTGAGAAAATAGCGATTTCTACATCAGTATAACTCTAAGCCAAAACCAAAAACGTTACGTTCGAATGTTTGAAACGTTTCGAAATAGGGCGATTGGTCCCTGGTGCCTGCAGTAATAAAACCGCGTTCAGCAGTAAATTCGTCACTCATACTTATCTCTCTGAAACGTGTAACGCTATCTGTGAATAATGCAACGTACGTGGAAGCTCCACATATTACTATAATAATAATAATAATATAATATTAACTTTATTTCAGGCTACCTGGAAAATGTATAATCAAATTATACCTAAACATTAAGCCCATGTGGACCGTGTAGCGCATTACAACGAATCATCAACATTATCATCAGCCGTTGTAAGACATCCACTGCTTTAGTAGGAGTAGAGCTTTTTTGTGATTGAGTTCATCCGGGGAAGTACTACCAAAGCAGGAGTGCTCGCATTGCTGTGTTCCGGTTTGAAGGGTACGGGTGCCGGTGAAATTACAGACACATGAGACTTGATCTTTTATGTCTCAGGGTGGCGGGCGCAGTGCAATGCCACATAGGGCGCGTCCTAGGCGGACGTGACCTATGAGGTATTGCATTGTTAAAGGCAAAGATTACTGCTTAACATCAGGTGGGCTATATGCATGTTCCGTCATTCACGAAGTTACAAAAAAAAAACTGCTGGACGAGGCCTTCCCCATATAATGCAATGTTATTTGCTATAACCATCGACGTAAATAAAATGAATGGACGGGCCTTAGGGAACGATAGTTTTGAAGCTTCTAAACAGACCTAGCTAGTACACTTCGCTTCAGTCAGTCTTTGTCACGGCAACGAGTGACAGCTATGCTGAAAAATACCAAAATTAGATACCTTGGTAATACAATGCCTTCCTGTGCTTTTCTGCAAGTGCAAACAACACAAGAAATACAAATAAAGCTTCAGGCATCGCATTTCATTCGTAAGTAAAGGTTTTGTAATATAATTTTCATCAATTGATAAAAAACTTATAAATCGTCGTGTGGTAGGAAAACTACATAACTAACACATTTTGCAAAATCGACTTTATTGCATGGTTATGATGGCCCATACATGTCGATGGACACGTCTTGCACTAGAGGACGAGCGACAAGGAGGACTACGCCCCAGGACATTATCTCAATGTTCCCCACTCTGAATGAAAGTTAACAGACACAAGTTTATACTCGTAGATAGTTTTAATTGTAGTCGACATACCTTTTTCTTTTTGATACTTAGAATTATTGTGTTCCACAATTTTTTTTCATTTTGTTGATTTTATAAGCATTAGTCGTATGATAAGTTTGTTATGTCACTTACTTTGAATTTATAAGTCTGCTAAAATAATGTAGGTGTTTCAGTAGTTTTCTAATATTCAGTCTTGATAAAAAGAAATGATTATAAGTTGGTTTTATTTTAAAATGTATTTTAATATTATATAAATCTATACCCATGGATAGGATTGTCATATTCAAATAAGTAAATAATAGATCATTTCAATTATTCAAAACTTTGGCGAGGGAAAAATACATAGTCGTTTTTTTATTTTTTTCTCTTAATCAAAAGAACTAAAATGTATTATCATTAAATTCGAAAATAGATACAGTACCAATCTATAACATATCAAAACACGGACTGAAAAATTAGTTACGATAAAAAAGCTATTGCCATTTTTGACGCAATAAAACAGTAAATCGCGTTTTTCTCGCGATGTTGGTTTTGTTGTTGTTATTACTTATTTAGTTTTCCAACTACAGCGACGAAATATTTGACAAGACTTCACGCATGACGGATGGTCCGGTACAGACTGCAAAAAAATCTGATGCCTAAGGGGTATCGTATTGATTTAGAATTGTAATTTGCATTATTTACGTCAAAACATTGCGAAGCACGTCGCTTTAGGTAATTGCATATAATATGTAATGGCATGTTAATTAACCTTATAGCTTTCCAAAAAAAAACTAAGGTAAACAAAAATGGATAGAAGTCATAAGACGAGCAAGAACAGACGACTTTTGGAAGTGGAATACATTTTCCCGTATTTGCTCTGATCATTTTCTACACAATGAATTCTATACGCCAAAAAACGGTTAGTAGTAGTAGAGCTTTTTTGTAAAAGAGTTCGTCCGGGGAAGTACTACCACCATACTTGTTTCTGCCGCAAAGCAGTAGTGCTCGCATTGCTGTGTTCCGGTTTGAAGGGTAAGGGTGCCGATGAAATTACGGCCACATGGGACTTTTCATCTTTATGTTTCAGGGTGGCGGGCGCAGTGGAATGCCACATAGGGCGCGTCCTAGGTGGACGTGACCTGAGGTAATGCACTGTTCATAGGCAGAGGGTACCACTTAACATCAGGTGGGCCATCTTCTTGATCTGTCATTCCAAGTAGTATAAAAAAACTCATTGTGCAAAATTCTTAAAACTGCACTCTGCAGTTTCTTAAATACTGGAATGTTTATACATTTATGTTTCCGTACGATTTTTATGATATTTTCTTAGTTTATTGAGTGATGAAAAATATATTTTTCACAAATTGATTGAGCTGAAGACCTTAGGTGGACTTGCTTTTCTATTGATTTATATTGTGTATGTTTGGGAGCTGAAAAATAGATACGTAACTACATAAAACAGAAGGGAACCATGTATTTTTGTAAAAGTTTCATTCAATAATTGCATTTTTTTCGGCGATTTTTTGTACTATAAACCTACTGAAATAACTTTAGTAAACACATTGCATCTGTTAAAGTATTAAGTATTAAAAAAATACAGTTTTTAAGAAGTTCAATAATTTGATTTCACCTAGTTTATTTACAAGACCGCCAGGAGTGGCGCTATAGAGAAGAGGCCTTTACTTAGCAGTGGCTGGATAGATAGATAGATAGATAGATAGTTTATTTGTTGACCGTACCCTAAATCCGAATTGTCTTATTTTTCACGGACGTTTTGTATGGGTAAGGCCAGTCCATTTATTTTACTTTGGTCGAAGGCTATAACCATCACGGTAAGCCAATTGGTGGTTGCAGTAGTGTAGAATTTGTGTATCTTCATCGTCGGCTTTTATGACTTCCATAGGAGGAGACGGAAGGGTCTATTTTAGGCCGGACACACTACGACAACAACTAGAAATAACAGATGATAAAATGTATGAAGAATTTGTTGCTACGGTTGCTACGCTACGGCTTGTTATCTTGTGGGTGTCTTAAGGTCGCGCGCGCAAGAGAGGCACCTAAGGTAGCTAAAAAACGTCACTGACAACACGTACGGCCCGCCATATACTGCATGATAAATGATAATGCAGCTGTTTGTGGCTGTATTATACGCCGCGCTGGCCAACTTTATGAATGATCACATGCACGCTGTTGCGACGAAAAGTTTGCTAGTTTTGCATGTGGGAAAAATGTGCTTGCCGCAATGTCTTGTCTTAACTTTTTAATATTCTGTTTTTACACTAACGGCCACATAATAAACGTTACTTAAATTATGGTTGATGGATAGGTACTTAACTATTGAAGAGTTTTTATAAAGTTATTCTCAGAAAGTATTTCTCAGAAACGGCAAAGTATCGAGTTAAAATTAAAACCAAATACTTAAGACTGATATCATATACCTAGGGTACTTCAGTAGACCTAAAATTGTGAAATTATCTCAATAGAGTGAGTCACGACTACCTAAGTTCGAAACATACTTTTTTTTCATTCTTTATAATTGGTGCCGCACGGCTTGTGCATTTGCCATTTTCAAGTTAATTTTCATTTTCACTAATGTATTTCAATATAATTTGCAACGTTACACTACTTCCAAGTTGACAAAGTCAAAGTCGTTGGTAGACAATTTCCACCAATTTGAAGTCACGCAATTCACTTCCATTTAATTTCACTACATTGGTTAAAATGCTTCGATCACAGGATACAGAACTAAAATGCCACCAAAATTACACAAAATAACTAAAAAAAACACTAGGAAAAAAATTAAAAATTAAAGTAGAAGACCTCTTTTTTCGAAAATGGCGGGGAAAGTCCCGACATACACTTTAAACGTTAAGTCATGCCAACAGATGGCTTTTATACGTTTTCCATACTAATTTGTCTTGACAATCCTAGGCTTTCTACAAAGATTTTGAACAAGAAATCACATAACATTTTGTGTTATTTTATGCAATATTCAATAAATTAGATTTAGATGTTGATAGCCAAAATAACAGTACCGGCTCCTAATGGCGCGAGTCTTGCTAACTTAGCGACTTAATTTTTATGTTTATGTATATACATTTGGTGTAATTTCATCGGCTAAATCTGTTTTAGTCAAACCGCAAGGCCAGTACACCGCAATACGATAATGTACCTAGCTGTCGTTTCAGTGTCTGTGGTATATACCTATCTCGTAAACGTAAAATACCTAAAATTGACCTACCTTCAGTGGAACTCATGGTATGATTAATTTTTAATTCAGTAGAGTGTATTGCTATCTCCGACGATTCGGACATCGGTATTGCATAAGTTTCAAACGCAATTAGGATGTGAAACGTGGACGGGTTTCATGATTGAGTCGCATTTCCTATTCTCCTGATAGGAAATATATTTATACTCACTGGGCGGGAGTATTGGTCAGGGATCACGGAGGCCAAGCTGACTCTGACGTGATAACGTCTTTCATTTGCTATCTCCCCCACAACCAGAAGTTTTTAGACTTTCTTACAACTATATATACGATGGACTTAGCATTCCCAATCAATGCCAAAAAACAGCACCTTTGAAAATTCGATTGAATGAGTTCGATACACTGCTGGTTCACACTCTAGTGTGCTCTAGTCCTTCAAATGTGTAAGCAGCAATAGTCGGATAAAACTTGATAGAATTGTTTATTTTTATGCGTGTTGTTTCTCTTTTGATTCGGACACTTTTTGAGCGCTGACCCGAAGTCCCTTTGCTTTGAGGTCAGTGCAAAATGTATACAATTATTATTTTGGGTTTTAAAATGTCACAGACAATGTCACAGCACAGGTTCCACATCATGGATGTGCTTTAGTTCTTCTTCCGAGGTCCACATATAGCGTAACAATTGCCACGGCGGATTGTGCGTTGAAATGTCACAAATGTGGACAAGAAGCCGTCAACGGCTCAATCCGCCATGTTTGAATAGAAGCGTCTTTTGTTGTTATGTGTATAATTTTTTTTTTCAGTTAAGTGTGAATCAATTTGTATTACATAATCACGTACGATTCTCCCTTTAAACCGTACCTTTATCTTTCCTCAAACACCCAGCACTTTTTTGGTTTTATGTCAAGTTAATCACCTGTCATTGGCAAACTCTTGTGGCACCACTACCGGTCCGCTGAAAACGCCAAAAAAAAAAAGAAGAAGAAGAAGAAAAGAAGCGTCGTTATCCACCAACTTATCTGTAGAGTGAAAAGTATGTAGATGATAGAAAACTTAATTCTACAGATAAGTTGGTGGATCTGTATTTTTGTTTTATTGCGAGTTTATATGGTGTAATTTTGGTGGCATTTTAACCGATGAAACTTAGTTAAATAGCACATTGTGCTAACTACACCATGGTGTAGTTAATTATAAATGTATTGCGTGCCCTTTAGAATGGGTGTATTTTGTCGTCTAAAAACTTAGTTATTTCTGCCACCGTTATAGGTAGATGACTCTCTAGTACGGAGGCCGCATTAATCTATGGCTTCACGGATACTCTGACTACTTTACCTAATTTTACTAATACTGGTGACGAAGGAAATTTTCATCAGAAGAGAGGATAAGAAGAAGAAGAAGTAAATATTTCCAAACTATACCTACAATCAACCTACAATAAATACAACTGATCGTAATACGTATGTTTCCTTTTGTGTCTCAGACACAACAACTTCAAGCCACTTTTCCGATAGAAATGGCATTACGAAAGGAACAAGAGACACAAGGAATACCTACCAACGTATTCCCGGTTCGAGATCTCGAGGTAACGCAATTACGAGGTCCCGTGACATCTCGGGGATCACGTGTGCTGCCTGCTTAATGGATAGTTACGAGCGCAATTGCTTTTATTTTTAAATGTTTACAGAACACAAGAAGGATTTTTTAATTTCAAAGAATTATTTTGCTTAAATTACTCGGATCCGGAATCTCCTTGCGAGTCACTGAATCCAAAACCACACTGGTTCTTTCGATCAACTGTTGACTCTTTTCTGTGCCACCATGCATCACGAAGCACGACCAAGAAATAAACAAAATAGAGAGTGAGACGATAGAAAAGGAAAGATAATGAAAAGATACATTAGTACAATGTTTTTTTTTTACAAAACAAATGACAAAAATATACATAATAACAATATAAATTTAAAAATCCTCGACTATTTTCAGTGTTTTAAGACCAGTTTTCATACAAATACAACCACATTGAAACGAAGCACCCGTTGCAACCTAGATCCTGTTCATCGTCTGACATCATCAAACCATCATCATCTGCGGAAGGAAGAAATGCCATATCATCTTGATTTAAGGTCTTGAGATTCGGCTTCAGTAGGACTTTAGAATCCTGTTCATCATATGCTGATCTTCATGGAGCTGACGTTGGAGCCTGATGAGCCAGGAAACTGCGAAACTGAAGTTGTTGAAAATTTAAAAATTGAGCTCGAACCACAGAATATATACAGTACTCGTACTGAAAGGTTCTGTGCAAAAATGACAGAGTTTCCTTAAAAAAAAAGTTGCAAACTGACGAGTCTGGAAACGACTGTATCAATTTAAAACAAACATAACCACCTCGAAAACACCATCATTCACACACAACAAAAAAACTGCAGTGAAATCATAGCACCCGTCCCGAAGCTCCGTGACATGACAACAAAGTAACATGCCCTACAGATCAGACAGACAGACACACTATAAACTCATTCATACATAGACACACGCCTTTTCTCCCGACGGGGCGTAGGCAGAGCCTCAATGGGCCTCTTTTCAGAGTGGGTTGCACCATCGTGGAATATAGACGTGACAAGTGGTGAGCTCATCGCTGCCATTGCTTCCCACGACTGACTCGGCACCGCTTTCTTTCAGTAATAACACATTCCCTATTAAGCTAGCAGCCAGGACAAATCTTATACCCACGAATCGTATCAACAAGTCCGGGTAATCCCTCAATCGGCTTTTACGACATCCACGGGAGGAGATGGAGGGGTCTATTCTTGGGCCGGACACACTACTCAAACCTATAAAAACCCTCGTTCAAAAAAGAGAGATTGAGGCGATAGAAAAAGAAAGATTATGAAAAATATGGAGCAATAGAAAAAAGCTTTGTTTTCAGAGTACACGTGTAACAGAAAATGCTATCAAAAATGATGCATTGGGGTGTTCAACATTTTTCATCACAGTGTTATCAGAAAACCCCTTCATTTTCCTCAACGACTCATTTGCCACGCTTGCCAACGAGATTATCCCGCACACGTGGATACAATTCCTAAAGACCGAGTCCCAATTAAACCTCCGCTCAAGTCACCGGCATGGAATACCCGGATAGAAGTGAAACTGCAGGATAATACACTTACTTATCTTCAGCTACTGAAGCGTCCGCGTCGCGGGGATTTCCTAATTTCACACTGACAATGATAATTGTCGTCCGCGTCTTTCATTTTAATACAATTTTCCAGTGTAAAGTCATATGAAACAAATCGTGAGTTTTGGTACAGTCCGTCCAGAAAGAGTAGAAATTAATTATCAAGGAACTAAAATTTACTAAAAACTGGCAACTCTTTATGAAAGGCCAGTGTGGCCGCTGTAGTGAATTTGTCGCCAGATTCATTCGCCATAATCATATAAAAGGCAATGTCCTGACTGACTGACTGACTGACTGACTGACCGAGGTCCAACGCACAGCCTAAACCGCTGGTCGTAGAGACTTGAAATTTACAGGGTGTGTTCGTCTCAATGCGTAGGGTTGTACTAAGAAAGGAATTTTGAAAATTCGCATGCTAAGGGGTTCAAAATGCGGTTCTAACTTAAAACAAAAATGCTCTGTATTTCGGAAACCGTTAGTAGTAGAACCATGAAATTTTACATGGAGATTCCTCAAATAAAATTAACAAACACGTGGTTCAGCGATTCCTGAAATTTTCCTGTAAAATGGCAGGGGAACGTTTTCTTTGTAAAAAAATAAAAAAACTTTAGTTTTTACAACGCACAGGCTGAACCGCTGGTCGTAGAGACTTGAAATTTGGAGAGTGTAGTCCTTTTAGGGTTTAAAAGTGTATTTAAAAAGGAATTTGGAAAATTCACTCCCTTAGGGGTCCATAAAGGGCTTTTAATGTATACACTTTGCGTTTTGCAGCGCACAGCCTAAACAGCTGGACCTAGATACAAGAAATTTGGAGGATGTATTCTTTTTTGGGTGTAGTGGTGTACTAAGAAAGGATTTTGGAAAATTCACCATGCTCATTCAAAATGCTTCGTATTTCAGAAACCGTTGGTAGTAGATACTTGAAAATTCACAGGTAGATTCCTTATATAAAAATAAAAAAAATATGTTTCAGCATTACCTGAAATTTTGCTGAAAAAAGCCACGGGAACGTTTTGTTTGTAAATAAATACACTTTACGTTTTAGCCAGATTTCAGCGTATTTTGACGATTTAAAAGTTAGTTTCACAGTATAGTCATTGAGATCAAAATATTTTCAGGACCTCAAGGTTCAAATGGGACCCCTAAATTGAAAAACTTGAGTATGGTGTCGTTTCAATGGTCGTTTCACGGTGTCGTTGTTGAAATCAAAATACTTTCAGGACCTTAAGGTTCAAATGGGACCCCTAAATTGAAAAACTTGAGTATGGTTTCGTTTCAAAGGTCGTTTCACGGTGTCGTTGTTGAAATCATAATACTTTCATGACCTCAAGGTTCAAATGGGACCCCTAAATTGAAAAACTTGAGTATGGTGTCGTTTCAAAGGTCGTTTCACGGTGTCGTTGTTGAAATCAAAATATTTTCAGGACCTCATAGATAAAATGGGACCCCTAAATTGAAAAACTTGAGTATGGTTTCAAAGGTTGTTTCACGGTGTCATTGTTGAGATCGAAATATTTTAAGGACCTCAGGGTTAAAATGGGACCCCTAAATTGAAAAACTTGAGTATGGTTTCGTTTCAAAGGTCGTTTCACGGTGTCATTGTTGAGATCGAAATATTTTAAGGGCCTCAGGGTTAAAATGGGACCACTAAATTGAAAAACTTGAGTACGGTGTCGTTTTAAAGGTCGTTTCACGGTGTTGTTTTTAAGATTAAAATATTTTCAGTACCTCAAGGTTAATATGGGACTCCTAAATTTAAAAACTTGAGTATATTGTCGTTTCAAAGGTCGTTTCACGGTGTCGTTGTTGAGATTCAAATATTTTCAGGACCTCAAGGTTAAATAAGACCCCTAAATTGAATAACTTGAGTTCGGTGTCGTTTCAAAGGCCGTTTCACAATGTCGTTGTTAAGATTAAAATATTTTCAGGAAATTAAGGGTAAAATGTGACCCCTAAATTGAAAAACTTGAGTGTGGTGTTGTTTCAAAAGACGTTTCACGGGATGGTTGTTGATCTTTAAGTTGTTGTCTGCACGCCGCGCCGGAGATGTTTTCAAACTACGCGCGGACGAAGTCGCGCGCGGGTCATCTAGTAATATATAATTTGCAACCACCTAATAATGATATAACAAAAAAAAAGTATTTAGATAGGTAAGTATGATGTGACTTATGCATGTAGATTTATTTTCATTACAATACAATATACAGAATAAAAAAACAGACATTTAAAAGCAATTTCTATATTTTAATATTTGTTGGACTAACCAGAATAATTTTCCGCTAGCGGAAACACTGCAATTTCAGTCGAGCGCGAATATTCGAATTATTGTTTTTATTTGTTGATGTTTTTATTTCAATAAACCTAATAAGCAAATAAATCGCAAGCAATATTAGCAATATGAATAAAACTATACGCAGTGGGGCTCGTGACATTATATACAAAGTGTTTACGAGATGTTTGGCTGAGTATCAAGCCGGGACGCTGCTGGCTGAATTAGAAGACGTTTATAAACGAACAGCATATTTGACCGGTAAGTAGCTGGTTAAAAAGAATAACACTGGACGTAAACTGCTATAATTTACTAAAAGAATCGTGTAAATCCATCCAAAATCCTTGTCAATCATACTAATTAGTCTTTGTTGATCATTGTCCCATTGAATTGTATTTTGTAGTGCAATTCGTTATTTTTGATACTTTACTTATGTTTTTGCAGGAAAATCTGAGAGCACTATTAGGAGGATTGTTAATGAAGGCAAAAAAATTGTGGAAAATTTGGTACTCCCGCCAAGCACAGAAAAGGTCGACCTAGGAAAGTGCTAGATGATTTTGATATCAGTGCTATCAGGCAAAAAATACATCATTTTTATTCAGTTAAGAAAGAAGTTCCTACATTGACGAAATTGCTAGCTGTTTTAAAAGAAGATATTAATTATGACGGAGGTAAAAAACATTTAAGAAAATTGTTAAGAAAAATTGGGTTTACATTTAAAAAGTGCCAGTCAAATAGAAAAGCTTTACTAGAAAAAGATAATATTGCAGCCAAAAGAGAACACTATCTCAAAGTAATCATGGAAAATAGAATGTTACCTGAAGAGCTTCAAAAAAATGTAATATATTTGGATGAAAAATACATACATTCATCATACAAAGTGAAAAGATGTTGGCAGTCCAAAGAGACCGTAGGTGTAACAGAAGATATTTCTAAAGGGAAAAGGTGTATTATAGTGCATGCAGGAAGTGAAAAGGGATTCGTTCCAAACGCCCTTCTAATGTTCAGTGGAAATAATAAAAAAGAAGATTACCAAGATTACTCTGAAATGAATAAACAAAATTTTACTAAATGGATATCTGAAAAATTGATTCCCAATTTAACTGAATCGTCAATCATAGTAATGGATAATGCACCATATCATTCTGTGATAAAAAATAAATGCCCAACATCTGCATCGAAAATTGATGAAATAAAAGTATGGTTAACTGAAAATAATATTCCTTTTGATGAAAATTTAAGGAAACCAATGTTGCTTGCTTTGGCTAAGCAATATAGACAGATACCTGTCTATGAAATAGATGAGTTGCTCTCGGAGTATGGACACACAGTGGTCAGGCTGCCCCCCTACCACTGCGAACTAAACCCCATAGAACTTATATGGGCTCAAGTAAAATCCAAAGTAGCCTCACGCAATGTAGGAGCTTCAAATATCAAAGAATTGACTGAGGAATCATTCAACACCATTACTCCAACTGACTGGAAGCGATCCTGTGAACATGTCAAACAAATCGAAAAGGAATACTATGAGCGAAGTCGAACAATGTACCAAAACATTGAGCAGCTGGTAATACAACTCGGTGATGAAAGCTCTAGCGAGGAATCTGAGAGTGAAGATGAAAATGACGGTATGGCAGGAACTTCCAATTATGTTCAACCACAACATTCTGAAGAAGAATCGATGTCGGGTACTGAGTATCTTGACTTTGAGTCATTAGAGTGATTTATTTAAGAATATTATATTATTATTCAACAAAATTGTCTATCGTGTTTTTTCCCCTCTGAGTACACAAAATATTCTTGCTTTCTTTCTAGGTAGGTACCTAGTGTCATAGGTGGACTGGTTTGGATACCAATGCTCCTATAAAATGTTTTTGTTCATGACATAGAAGCCCAAAATAATTCATAAATTCCCATTACTTTAACATAGTGGGTTTGATTCTTATTCCTTTATGTGACGAGCATAAATATTTGTTGTAAAATTTGATAAAATAAGAACTGCAATGTGTTATAAATATATATAAAAATATCAAGTATCAAAACGTTCTGCCATAGTATATGGTGATACCATGTAAACGATATTGGCGCCCTCATTTATTTTCTACTCTTTCTGGTCGGACTGTACGTCTGTCGTTGCACTTTTGGTATTGGCAGATAGATAGATAGTAGGTAGATAGATAGATAGAAAATTATTTATAGCACAAGACAAAAAAGCAGTACATAGGCGAACTTAATACTAATTAGCATTTTCTTCCAGACAACCTTTGTGTAATGTAGAGTAGGTGGTATTGCTATTATGAATAATTATAGGCCGAGATTAAATGATAGGCGTTCCCCCATAGAATGCAATGGCGGGATTTTTCATAATCTCCATGGGGGGATTTGCTACTGTGTTTTAACCTGAGATTAACATGTTAACATGTTGATGTATTATGCCTTAGCACATTGAATAAACCGGCCAAAAGGTTCCGTTTTCAATTTATAGTTTTTACTATGTAACTCTAAAAGTACTTATTCATAACACGATATCTGTATTATTCGATCAGGGTTCATGCCCCAACCTACATATGGCTGCTGATATAAACCCCTGTGACAAAATACAGACAGGCGGATGGATTAATGGACTGACGGACGGCCGCTGGCGTAGTCGGGATAGGGTTCAGTTGGCACCTTTTGGGTACGGAACTCTAACAAAATACAACATGACCCCTACAAAATAGACCAGCCAATGAGTTTGTATATATACCTATAGCTAGATATATATGATTTTTATTGCTTTTCAATATCAGGTTCATTCATAAAATCGGAGGCCTTGCTGGTTCAGCACTGGCAGAGTTCTTCTTCTAAAAACCCAATTTATTTCAGCAACAAAATACCTTTGCTCATCGGTAACAAGGTGGAGAAAAACAATACAGAAAGTCGCGATGGTGAAGAGTAGAGTAGGAAAATAATCAACGCGTTCCCGAAACGTAATTTTCAGGACGTGATGTGCGAAATCTAGTACCTATTTATTTGGTGCCCGCATTGTTTGTGAAAATGCGAATATAAATTAGGCTCAGACGAAAATAAGAAAGGTGTCATAGCAACACAGTTGTGCTGGTAATTGGTGGTCTCATTATTTTGTGTAGGTTATGTAGGCTTTTATTTTCATTTCTAACCGACCTAAAAAACAGAGGTGGTTATCAGGTAGGTTTTAGACCAACTCTTTGAAAAAATCTTATGTACCTATTACATACATAACAGACCAGAAAAACACACCTACACCAGTTTCTCCATTTTCTCCTATTTGAGAGTAATTATATTTCATTTCATATATGAATCATCATGTGCAGCCTTCAAAGTCCCTGCTGGAAAAATAAATAAATAAATCCCCAATAGAATTCAATGGAAAGATTTGCCATAGTCATAATAATTATTTTAGAACTATGGAGGAATAGAATAGCGAATGAATGGTCATGTTTTCTATCCTGAAAAGGAACCTGAAGCTTCCTAGCTTAGAAAGAACCTTGGTATATCATAAGTACTTACTAATTATGCCACCACAATTACCACAATGCCTGAAGAAGAAAGTCTTCAATCAGTGCGTCGTACCCGTAATGACCTACGGTGCCGAGACGTGGACACTCACGGTGCGCCTGGTCCATCAGTTCAAGGTCGCTCAGCGTGCTATGGAACGAGCTATGCTCAGAGTTTCTCTGAGAGATAAAATCCGCAACGAAGTTATTTGACAGAGAACGACGTCACTCAAAGAATTAGCAAGCTGAAATGGCAATGAGCTGGGCATATATGCCGAAGAACTGATAACCGCTGGGGTAAACGTTCTAGAGTGGAGACCACGTCTTGTAAAACTATTTACCAAGACTAGAGAGAGCTAGGCGGACCGACGAGCTGCGTAAAAAATGGATGGGAAGAGCTGGAAATCGGTCAAAATGGCAAGCATTGGGAGAGGCCTATGTCCAGCAGTGGACTGATATAGGCGTAAAATACCGTGATGATGATGATAACATACAAATTATATAATACATGGACGAGATTTCGTTTCCACGTAACGGCACAATCCTTGAAACATGGACCTTTTATCAGCAGATTTATCCCTTGCTGAACAATTCGCAATGATTGATGGCGATCCGCTAAAGTTTTATTGAAACGAGATTGGATGGGACAGTGGGTAGCTGAATTTTACGCGCGATCTAACTATTTTATTACAAGGTTTTACTAAACTCCACTTGTAAGTATATCTCAATTAATCTAAAACGCTACGCGTATATGTGGTCAAATTTTTCAAATTAATGTTAATACAGTTACAACCAACTGATTGAGCTGAAATGTTGCATGCCTATTATTTTATCTGTGCCTAGGTCACGTTCCAATTAAAATATTTTGACAGCAAGCTGAGGCCGTAGACAAAGTAACTTTTTAATAGCGATGACATTGGCTAAATTGTTGCAAATAATGCACAGAAGCCATTACCTAAGCTAAGAAGAAGACGCTAGTAGAAAAGCCAAAAATGTATGAGATTGGCGCACAGATGAAGTAGTTCTTCTCCTGAGGATTAGCGTAAGCTATCGAAACGTCACATGGTTAATTGTATTGAGTCACGACTGTAGAAATGGAATCGTTTCGAAGCAAATGCCGTTTCGCTACGCCGGCTGATCTGCTAAGAGACGAGAGGTAGAAAATGTAACTCCTCGATGGTTAAGGCGTCGATAGATGTGAATTGGGGTATACCAGTGTTTGGGCTTCATTTGGATCAGCTCACTGTTCTGATCACTAATATCATAAAAGCTTGTTTTTAAATAGATATTTCTCAACAAAAACTTATTTTAATTCATAATTCCATTTGGATCAGAGATTTCTAATAGTTTGTCTAACCGAGTGTAAGTAGCTGAGTTGTGTTAGTAGGTGACTTTATTGAATTTGGCATAGTCCGTGGTATACTATCCTTCATAAATTCCAGATATTTAAAACTACCAACGTATAAATTTTGCGCGAAATGTTATATAATAAGCTTAACTCTATCTCATCTATGGTAAGTGGTTCAAAATTGAGTTTCAACTCTTGTTAAACATAGTTTAATAGGGAAAAGTTAAATAGTTCAGGGAGCTAAATAACATTATACAAATTCACAGATCGTGCGCTCTACGAAAATAATTGGGCATTGATATTCAATAAGACTCGCTTATAACATTATTTTTTACAAACCTTTGTGGTTTTTGAAGTGCTTTATCTATGTAATATGTTTAAATTGTAAGTTTAAATGGTAAATAAATTTTAAAGTACCTGGAACTTTATAAACTACAGAATTTAAGTAAAATATCTCTATGATACTGATGCAGCCCGTATATACATAGATAGAAGATAGAAAACACTTTATTGCACAACACAGAAAATAAGCTAATTAAGAATTAATATTAAACTAAACACGGAAGTACAATGGGCGGTCTTATCGCTATAAGCGATCTCTGCCAGACAACCTTGGGATGGACTGGAATTATTTGACTTAATTTATTGGAATTATTTTTATTTTTTTATTTGAATTTTTTACATACATACATAGACACACGCCTTTTCCCCGAAGGGGTAGGTAGAGCCTCAATGGGCCTCTTTTCACAGTGGGTTGCATCATTGTGGAATATAGACGTGACAAGTGGTGAGCTCATCGCCGCCATTGCTTCCCACGACTAACGCTTTCTTCCAGTAATAACACAATACATTCCATAATAAGCTAGCAGCCAGGACAAATCTTATACCAACGAATCTTATCAACAAGTCCGGGTAATCCCTTAGTCGGCGTTTACGACATCTACGGGAGGAGACAGAGGGGTCTATTCTTAGGCTGGACACACAACACCCGTAGTTTTTTAAAATTCAAAAGTTGAAAGAATGCCGCAGTGTTAAAAAAATACTTTTTTACTACAGTGCCGTCAAAATTATCCTCGGAAATATTCGCAACAAGACAATCCATTTTTATTTTTTCATAAACTTTCTGGCCGTTAACTTTTGAAATAACATCAAATAACCGACGGTGACTTTCAAACTAGTCTCAGGCTGAGATAAATAGACGTTACAGCACGTACTAAATGCTTAGCATTGTCTCTGTCTCTCTCTAGCACGCGTGATTTGACATATGTGTGAAAGTGACAGGGATAATGCTTAGCATTAGTACGTGCTAAGTAAGATCTATTTATCTCGATCTGAGACTTAAAAAAAAATAAAAATTTTAGCTTGTGTGCTACAAGCTAAAATATAGTTTTTTTTTTTTTACATATTAAAAACAGAAATATCCGTGGTGTGTCCGGCCTAAGAATAGACCCCTCCGTCTCCTCCCGTGGATGTCGTAAAAGCCGACTAAGGGATTACCCGGACTTGTTGATAAGATTCGTTGGCATAAGATTTATCCTGGTGGCTGCCTTATTGTAGAATGTGTTATTACTGGAAGAAAGTGTTAGGTGAGTTAGTCGTGGGACGCAAAGGCGGCGATGAGCTCACCACTTGTCACGTCTATATCCCACGATGGTGCAACCCACTGTGAAAAGAGGCCGATAGAGGCTCTCCCTACTCCTTAGGGGAAAGAGGCGTGTGTCTATGTATGTATGTATGTATGTATGTAAAAACAGAAAATTCACCTTTCGCTGAAAAGGGCCCTCCTTACCCTACCAGCATCGAACGAAAAATGAAATCCAATTAAAAAAAGTCCATTTCCTTTAACAGCGGTTTTTAATGCAATTCGTTCAAAGTAAGTTGTTTGTAAAGTTCTTCAGCGATTATCTGAAAATATTTACCCTGCCGCGTAAACCCTAAAGCAATATTCTTTAAGGATAATCCTTCTTAAGGATATTACCCATTAACATTCTGTAGTCAAGGCTTAAACTTTAGTATTCATCTTGAATTTAAACAATACCTACACCACGACAATAACTTTGACCTTTTAAGATAATACAAAGCTGAATAATGATATAAGATTTATGAGTTTCATAACTTGGGAGGTAAGCTATGAATCATTTAACAATTTATTAAAAAGATTGCACATTATACGAGCTGCATTGAAAGCCAATTCTGAGTTTATTTTCAGGGCTCTGTACCCAAAGGGTGCCAACGGAACCCTATTACTAAGACTCCGCTGTCCGTCCATCAGTCCGGCTGTCTGTCATCAGTGGGATGTAGGTATCATGGCTGTATCTCATAAACCGTAATAGGTAGACAGTTGTAATTTTCATTGTTGTATTTCTATTGCCGCTGTAAACAAAAATGAAAAACGCTTACAATGTACGGGACCTTACGATGGACCTAAAGTCAGTCCATCTTCAGCGAGAATTAACATTTTAATTTTTGAAATTCAAATTTGTTCGGTCAGCCGAGGAATAGCAAACTATTCAATATTATGTGACCGACACATAATAGAATAAGCGTTAAAAAAAATGTTAGCTAGATCGAATTTTCAGCTTCAAAAATCCATATAGCAAATTTTATCGAATTTGTAAGAGCCGTTTTCGAGAACAACGTGATTACAAAATAAATATACAAATCCTTGCTCGTTTAATAGGATGTAGATTGGGGGTTCATGTCCACTTTGCCAACGTTCTCGACGATTAAAAGTTATGTAGGTATCTAGCTAGACTATTCTACTAGTTACCTATCCAGTCGTGAGTATCTGACAGCCTTACTGATAACTGTTATGTTTACGACACAATATAATAAACGACAGAAGTCTGAATATTGTCTAGCCCATGCTACTATTATTTATTCTGTGCCTTTGCACAGACCTTATACAAGATGGACAACGCAAGTGCACCTATTTTGCGTGTCACTTTTCCGGTTCGAAAGTTTGTACAATATACAATGTCCTATTAGACAACCTCAAATCAGTTCGCTCTCGGCCAAAAACTACAATATATAGGTACTGGGGAACTTTCGGCTGTCTTCGCGGCAGCACTTCCCTATATAATTGCGCCATAGTGAACTGTAAAAAATTCTTCGAAATTAGCTAGCCGTGCGAATGGAGATATTTCTTAGCAAAATTGGCACAAAATAAAATGGTACGCGTGGTTTCATACAAATTTGGGTGGTTGCGGTAGTCTATCTTGATATATGGTCTGTGAGCCTAGTTTGTATTTGATTTCGTGTTTTTATTTATGATTAAGCTAGCAACAGAACATCTTAAACCGAATACAATTTTGCCGTACCTAAGTTAATAACCAAACTGAATGTACGTACCTTCCAGGTTGTTCAGTTAATTTCCATATAACCTTTAAATATAAAAGCTGCCAAGAACTATCACAAAATACGCCAAGACTATGATTTGGTTTGCAATAGCAAACAATATTTCCCTACAATAGGATTTGCAGTCACGTAGGCTACGGGCCAGCCACCTAATTTATATGCTGCCGACTGTACAAACATTGCTTCGGAGAACAGATGTGGGAATAGTTGTCATGTTGTTAGCGACTCACTATCCCAGGAATAATTTATTTCCGTTCGCGTGACATGTCCAGCCATATTCACTGCATAACGCTCCTTGACATAAAAGTTAAAAGTTTGTAGTTTACAAGTTCATCTATGAACATCAAGTAGTTCATACATCAAGTAGCATCTAAGAAGCTTTCATAATTTATTTTTTATGTCGCAAGTCGCAACCTTTCCGGCCAGTAGCCGATCTTCCTTGCCATACCCAACGAAGAAGATGTTCATGGAATTCACATAAAAAAACAAGTAAAACTTATTAAGTTTCAAAGTATAGTATTATGGGTAAAAGTTTAGAATCGTTTGGCAGGAGGAGGAGGGGGAGATGGGGGGTGGTGGAGGGGGAGGGGTACCCACTCACCCCTGGTACCAATCCCATAACAAGGTAACTTATAGTTTTCGAGAAAAAAAATAAAGAAAATTTTGAGGTTAAGTATGAGATTTTGGTAAAACTTTACAATCGTTTGGCAGGAGGAGGATGGGAGAGGGGGGGGGAGTGGGGGATTTGTACCCCCTCGCCCCTGGTACCACTCCTATGCAAAGGTAACTTACAGTTTTCGAGAAAAAAATAAAGTTTTTTTTTTTGTTAAGTATGGATATTTTAAATGTCGGACTCCGGTATGTGCTCCCGCCAGTACTCTCGCGAGGTCGCCCTTGAGTGTCGCTTCACCCACTCGACCTTTGCTACGCTACGGAGGTCACCGGCTCGCTTCGCTCGCCAGCTCCCCCCTTCACTCCGCTCGGCCTCGCGGGCTTGCTCCACTCAAGATCTCCCACGCGAGCTACTGGCTCCGCGTTTTTATATACACTCTAGGGGCGTGACGCACAGTACCACGTGGAGTCGGGGTGCTCCGTATCGGGTCTGCCACTCTTTTCGGACCTAACCAACTATTGTCGGGGTGCTCGGTGTCGAGTCACACAGTCAGTCAACAATAAAAAATCCATAATTTATAACATTCATTGATTCCTCAAAAGGATCTCTCTTATTTCTTTCAACATCCCTTCTCTACAGATAGAGGTACCTACTCATAAATTAAATCATTAATATTATTATTTTACGTTCCGATTTTGTTAAATTTTCTTTAAAAGCACAAGTTTCCTGGACAAGGGGGCCGAGGCTGGAATTTCCTGCACCCTCCCTGCAAGTTGGCGATGACTCCCGTAACATCTGACACTTCCAATTCAAAAATTTCATACTTAACCTCAAAAATTTCTTTATTTTTTTTCTCGAAAACTATAAGTTACCTTGTTATGGGACTGGTACCAGGGGCAAAGGGGTACCCCTCCCCTTCCTCTCCCCCTACTCCCACCCTCCTCCTCCTGCCAAACGATTCTAAACCCAACCCGTATTATGTTATCTGTGGTTATATTAGATATAGTCTCGATACGAACTGATCTCTCAAGCTCTCTTTGAGGGATCTCTTGAAACTGCACGTACTCGCTAAATGTTTGCGAGCTTGCAAATAATCGCCAAGATTTTCGCCTCCATTTTGACGCCTTTGTCTACAAATGTGTGCGCTCGGCTATCTCCGAGCGTAGCGAATGTCGAATGGGTAAAGCGACACTCATGGGCAACCTCGCGAGAGTACTGGCGAGAGCCCATATCGGAGTCGGACACTTCCAAATGTAATATCTTTTGAACTATTTATTTCCTAAGGGGGAAGATGGATAAAGGGGACAGCCCCCCTCCCCCCTTCACCCCCCCAAATCAGGTGTCTTTGTGACTTGTAACTCTGATTTAATTGTATTGAGCGCCATGAACTGTTCCACGCGTCGTAATATCACTTTTTACTCGAAATAACGAATTGTTCGATTTTACCGATCGGCATTTTATTGCCGATGCACAAAAACACAATAAATAAGCAAGTGGTGGTGTTTTTCCGCGGTTTATCTCGTCGCCAGTGGGATTTACAGGTAGGATACCACAGTTTATAGGTATTTACTTGAGGACTCAATCCACCATAGCGTAGCAGTCGCAGCGGTAGCTGAATTTTTAGTATGATTTTTTGCTTGACTGGTTATGCATTAAGTGCTTGTCTCGATTTTTTCTGAATGTAATTTTTTGTGCATTAGCAGCCGCTGCTTGACTGCTGTTGCTTGCTGTTTTTTGCTTGACTTTAGTGTGTGTGTGTTTATATGTGTCTCTAACTTTTTTGAACCTCAATATTTATAGCGTGCCTAGCAGTTCCTGCGGCAGCTGGATTTTTTTGAACTGGTTTTTTTCTTGACTTAAGTGTGTGTATATTAATGTGTCTCTAATTTAAGTTTATGTGTGAATATTTATAGCGTGCATAGCAGTCACTGCGGTAGCTGGATTTTTTAACTGTTTTTTGCTTGACTATGTCTCTTATATTTCGTACGATACCGTCAAATGACCTTTGAAACGACACCATACTTTATTAGTTCTCCCGTGATCATGGCGCATGCAACTGTGCTGAAATATTGGGAACATTCAAAACTCAAAAATCATGGCAAATATCCCGTTTCTAGGGAAAAGTACCAGACTTAAGTTTTTCAATTTAGATTTTTATAAACGTAAAATGTATGCGACACCTTCAAATGACCTTTGAAACAGCAACATACTCAAGTTTTTCAATTAAGGGTTTGCATTTTAATCTTGAGGTCTTGAAAATGTTTTGATCTCAACAACGACACCTTCAAACGACCTTAGACATGACACCATTCTCATTTTTTTAAATTGTAGTGTCCCATTTTAACCTTGATGTCCTGGAATGTTTTAATCTCAACAACGACACCGTGACACGACCTTTGAAATGACACCATACTCAAGGTTTTCAATTTAGGGGTCCCATTTTAACCTTGAGGTTCGTAAAATATATCTCAACAACGACTCCGTCAAACGACATTTGAAACGACACCATACTTATGTTTTTCAATTTAGGGGTCACATTATAATCTTGAGGTCCTGAAAATGTTTTAATCTCAACAATGACACCGTCAAACGACCTTTGAAACGACACCATACTTCAGTTTTTCAATTTAGGGGTCACATTATAACGTTGAGGTTCTGAAAATATTTTAATCTCAACAACGACACCGTGACATGCCGTTTGAAACGACACCATACTCAAGTTTTTCAATTTAGGGGTCCCATTTTAACCTTGAGATCCTGAAAATATGTAATCTCAACAACGACACCGTCAAACGACCTTCGAAACGACACCATACTACAATTTTTCAATTTAGGGGTCCCATTTTAACTTAGTTAATTTTAACTTTAATTTTAACTTTTTTTTTTAGGGTGAATTTTCCAAATTCCTTTCTAAGTACACCTTTACACCCTAAAAGGAATACACTGTCCAAATTTCAAGTCTCTACGATCAGCGGTTTAGGCTGTGCGTTGTAAAAACTAAAGTTTTTTTATTTTTTTACAAAGAAAACGATCCCCTTCCGTTTTTCAGGAAAATTTCAGGAATCACTGAAACACGTATTTATTTAATTTATTTGAGGAATCTCCATGTAAAGTTTCAAGGTTCTACTGCTAACAGTTTCTGAAATACAGAGCTTTTTTGTTGTATATTAAAAGACCATTTTGGACCCCTTAGAGAGGGAGTATCGAAAATTCCTTTCTTAGTGCACCCCTAGACCACAAAAGGAATGTACCCTCTAAATTTCAGGTCTCTAGGACTTACGGTTTAGGCTGTGCGTTGATTGTCAGTCAGTCAGTCAGTCAGTCAGTCAGTCAGTCAGTCACGCAACGATTTTATATATATTGATGATTAGTATTATAATGCTGTCAGACCGCTGATTCCATAATGGGAGCATTGAAAGAGTAAAAGATACAAAATCCTAATGTACAGCGCAATATCTTATTATTATATGTAGTAGATTAATTATACCAATATAGTGATTCAAACATGTACCTACTCGTACCTTGATATTTGATGCAAACAAGTAACATGATAAAAGTCAAAAGTTTGTATTTCGTCCCGCGCTGCAGACGCGTAAAGTGTGCATCACACCTTCAAACATGATCAGCGTTTACCGCGAGTTTATCCAGGGTCGTATATCATCAATGAATGAGTGAGAGTGACATCAAGCTATATTGACAGACACGTCAGACTGTCAGCGCTGTCATGGTGTCACTTTCACTTTTCATTATTACCGAGAAAGTATATTTCACAGAAACTTTTTTAAAAATTCTACCTACGTGATTTCAAGGAATACTTACACAGTGTAAAAACATACGTACTATGATAACATGATTCATGTCATCAAGCATGAATGGATCTTCCATTATTTTTTTAACATGTTTTGTGTCACTTCATTCCAAAGGTTAAGCTTAGGAAATGATAATAAAAAACCACTAGATAATTATTTTATTATAATCGAATTTGTACCTTACATAAATATCTGAATGATTATAAATAGTGAAAGGCCTAAACAGTCGAGAGCTTTTTATTAAGAAGTCCGAGGTAAATTATTTAGCAATACTTCCTTCACATATTAACTTCAATATTCAATTTTAAAAGTTCATTAATTTCGAAATAAGACTTAACCTGGGACATTCCCAGTGTGAATTTAATCCTAGGGTGTAACAAACATATACAGGATGGATTTTTGAGACGGGACAGTAAGGACAGGTACCTTAACCGTTATAGTTACAGGAAAACGTACCTAGGAGACCATCCATAACTTTTTGAGATATTCCGATCTGCATTCACAGATTTTGGAGAAAATGTACAGTCAGCAAGAAAATGGTAGTTTTACACAAAATCTTTTTTTGATGCCAACCGATCCTGTTTTTTATATGGATCAAAAGTCTCTACTGGACCAACCGAGGTTTGAGAACTAGAAATATCAGAAATCACCAAAAACTTTTCCCATACATTTTGTTAGGAAAAACAAAATATTCTGTTGCCAAACGACGACTTTGAAGTTTGAGAACAGAAACTACGGTAAGTCACAAGACCGGGTTAACACGCAGGTAACTTATGCTAGGGGCATAAGATAAATTTTAGTTTTTGCTAAACCGGCATAGTGGCATTTTGTAAGCAAAAGTGTCTAGCTAAGTGTAAAATCATAGTTGCATCGATTATCTTCTATAACATTAGAACTAAAACAAATAAATTAAAATGAAATAATTTTGACATGTATTTTTAAACACAGACAAGGTAACAATATTGGTATCATTAAGGAGATCTATGAAATAAATTTCTCTAAATGACCGCCAAGAAGTTCACAAATTCCAACTTACAATCTAGAACTTTCTCAGTGCAGACATAAGAATGACCTGAAGATATTCGAATCGAATTCGAAGTTTGAAAGTAAGAGCTTTTTTTACTATTTTTTTTTTGCAGCTAGTCTTCTTTATAGCGTATTATAGCGAATCTACCGAGAACTAAAAGTTCGGCCAATGCAGAAGTTTGACTCTCTTACCGAAATGTATGGAAAAACTTTTTCGTTATTTCTGACATTTCTAGTACTCAAACCTCAGTTGGTCCAGTAGAGACTTTTGATCCTTATAAGAAACAGGATCGATTGGCATTAAAAAAAGTTTTTGTGTAAAATTACCATTTTCTTGCTGACTGTATTTTTTTTCCAAAATCTGTGAATGCAGTTCAGAATATCTCAAAAAGTCTGGTCTCCTAGGAACGTATTCCTGTAACTATAACGGTTAAGGTACCTGCCCTTACTGTCCCGTCTCAACAATCCATTCTGTATATTAAAAACGTAAATTAAGCTAAAGCGCTTATCAAAACCTGTAAATTAAAATATAACTACTACTTATTAAGAAACTTAGATTAATTGTAAACATTTTACCTATATGATATGAGCAGAAAAAACATGCAAGCTTTTGATTGAGCATTACATTTAGCAGCGTGAAAGTTTGAAAGAGATGGACTAAACCGAAAACAATTGCAATTAACTGTTACATATTGACTGTCATTTCCAATATTTGGTCTAAGGGCCTAATATCCGTAAATCATTGATAGATCAACTATTATTGAAAATGCTAGTTAGCTGGATTTTCGTCAAATATAAACAATCCTACTAATATTATAAATGCGAAAGTTTGTGAGTGTGTTTGTTACTTCTTCATGCTGAAACGGCTCAACGGATTTGCATGAAATTTGGAATGGAGATAACTGGACTCCCGGAATAACACATAGGCATATTTTTATTTCGATATTCCCACGGGATCGAGACTTACGCGGGTGAAACCGCGGGGCGCTGCTAGTAAAATATAAACTTTTGTATTGTGACAGGCGCTGAGCGTGAAACGATATATTATGAACTACTGCTAAAAAAATACCTAATCATGTATTATTTTCCTGTCATAAGAAAACCTTGCTAAGTATTGAAAATACCTATCATGTTTATTCAGGTTTCCAACGTTTTATTTAGCAGTTTTTCGGCGATGTTTATAGCAAACAAGGTTGAACTGGAAATCAATTTTGCGCGTGATTGTACGACACGCCCGTTATTAAGATTTGTGATATCCATTCCTTACGAGTTATCTGACAAACTTTCGTTCCTTATTCTGAGAAGAAATGTTGATGCAGGATAACGGAATCAGGCAAAGATTTATGATTCAGGTATGAAACATTTGTAGTAAAACTAAGTGTTTGTTTGGCTCAAAAACAGAAATTCAAAGCAGCAGAATAAAATAAATATCTATAGTATATTAAAATGTCTGTAATTTCAAAATAAATGCCAAAATTTAAGTGAAAACTGCTGGTATTTATTTAAACTGTTTTTTTTTTGTTTGAGGTTGAAAGCGTGAAACGTGGAAATTATACCATGGTTATTCCAGAAATATGATGTCGTCCGCCCATCTCATAAACGGTCTTCCTCTGTGGCGTTTCCCACTTGGGCCTCTCCAACGTGTCGCCCTTATGGTCCATCTCTCATCTGACAGTCTTGCCACATGCCCGCCCATTTCCATTTCAGCTTTAGAGCATAGTTTAAGGCATCGGTGGCCTTGGATACGGATATTATCTTTGTGTGTCTTATTTTATCCATTCTTTTAATCTTGAGCATACTCCGTTCAAGGCCCCGTTGACAAGTTCTAATTTTTCTTTTTATTTTGTCCGTGTACTTCCAAGTCTGGCAGGCATAAGTTAGACACGTTGGAGAGGCCCAAGTGGGAAACGCCACAGAGGAAGACCGTTTATGAGATGGGCGGACGACATCGTAAAAGCGGCTGGTCCAAGCTGGATGCAATCAGCCCAGGATAGAGAAAGCTGGGTTTCTTTAGAGGAGGCCTTCACCCGCGGAGGGGTTCTTGCTAACTAATCAATTCATTTTATTTCATAATATTCATTAAAATTAGTTCTCACACTTTGTATATTGCAATAGGATTAAGAATAGGTTACTTACTTAGATTAAGGTTGCAAGAAATAAAAGGCTTTTTATTTTTATTTTATTTTATTTTATTTTTTATTCCAGAAATAAACAATAAACCTGTCATGCATCTCCTCTTGCAAAGTGTTGGGTTCCGAAATTGAGTAACAGTCTAGAAAAATTACGATACGACTGTACAACACGTTCTTCACTATTCTCCTACTGATGTTTCGTTGACCATTTAGAGGTCCTTCATGAAGTACGTGGTGTATAGACGTAATGATTCTAAAACGATACCAAGCCACGGTAATTTAAATTATATAAGTCGCAGTCCCTCCATAACTTGAAAAGTTTACTCAACTCAAGACTAGATGTCACCAGTAGTACATTAGAATGCGCTATCAGTTTAATATTTTGGTTGGAAAACTCTTTGTATTATGACATTCTTTTTTGGAACCCTTTTTTGTTATTTGCATAAACAACACATAATCAGTGGAAGTTTTAGCTGGCCACTTCTTACGATTGACGAGATATACCCCTGAGACAAAAACCAAGACAGACAGACTGACAGATAGATGGACGGACTGCGTAGGCTTATAGTGATAGAACCCCTTTAGCTCCCTTTGGGTAAGGGGCAGAAGAGATAGTTATTTACAACAAACTATTTCCCGGGCTCGTCTTTGAGGCCGTAAAATATAAACACCTAGTTTTGATTGATTTGATATATCGCCACTCTCCGAGCAGATCAAATTATAGTGTTGTTTGTAACTAATCCCATAAAAGCAATATATCCCATATCCCAATATATATCTCACTTGATTGAAAACACTTAAAATAAAAATTGATTCATTAAACTATGCGGAGTTCAAAATCAGTAGTGCAATATGATTTAGTCTTTCGAAATCAGTTTGGCGAGCCATGAAAACTCAGTTGAAACAGAACCCACTTTCTGATACAAGACTGCGCCAAAATGGGCAGTATAGATTTGATTTGTAATAACATAGACACACACACACAGTAGAATATAAGAACCGCCATGAACGCTTTGAAAGAACGGCTTTGTTATTTGTACTATTATTTATTCTGTGGCTTTGTGTTGAAATTAAAGTAAGTAAGTCACATAATCAATTTGATTGGATACTACATTATAATTCGAAGAGCTAAGACTAATTGGGAAAACACTATAACACAACACTTTTTCTATAGAATAAAAATAGCAAAGCTACATTTAATTTTCGGATATATTTATTTTATTTTCAAAATGTAATAAATACAATCGCGTATAATGCGCGTCATGTAAAAAGAACGCTGGCGGTCAAGCTTCTTCAGGCGTTCCAGCGTTCTTTTTACATGACGCGTACTATACAAATCATTGATAGTACGCGTCATGTAAAAAGAACGCTGGCGGTCACGCTTCTTCAGGCGTTCCAGCGTTCTTTTTACATGACGCGTACTATACAAATCATTGAGTGCTGATTGAGAATAATTGTAAAATTTGCTATATTTACAAGATATTCAAATAAAATGCCTTTTTCGAGCGGCACGGGGCATTTTTTACATGAATGGTTAAATTTGCTTTAGGCGCAGGCGCAGCCAAAAGGTGGGTTCGTACCATCATGTTTTTGACGGTTTTCTAACAAAAAGTTGGCGTGGTCTAACTGTTATGTCAAATATTTTATCCGTGTCGGATAGAGAACATCCCATGTTGGCACAATATTTTATCCGTGTCGGATAGAGAACATCCCATGTTGGCACAATATTTTATCCGTGTCGGATAGAGAACATCCCATGTTGGCACAATATTTTATCCGTGTCGGATAGAGAACATCCCATGTTGGCACAATATTTTATCCGTGTCGGATAGAGAACATCCCATGTTGGCACAATTTTTTTGCTGTTCTAATTCTGTAATCGATATTATTATGCAGTTGATGTCGCAGATGACGATCTGGTGTAAATGTTTTTTTAAGAATTAACGTAACTTAACGTTTTTATACTGGCGTGACTTTCTTTTCAAACCGTAACTTTATTTAAATTAGATAAAAGTTTCAATAAACGTCTGGGAAAGTTCAATATATTTTATTAGGAACGAAACAAAGTCGGCTAATTTTGTAAGCCAATCAGCAACGCCTCTGCCCTACGGAACAAAAAATGTCTCACAAATTTTACCCTGTTTTATGTGTAAGTCGACGAATATAATCATATTCCGTCTTCGTTTACTTTGTGTCTACGTGGTGTTTTTATTAAGTTACAATGTTGCATTGTACTTTTTCTGCCAATTGGCAAAATTTTGTTTTTCTGTTATGCTATTTGCATATTGAGTTTTCGTGTTATTTTGATACTTGCCTACTGGGTAACTCTGGTAGAAAATGTTTGCATGATATTTAAATATTTGTACCGGGTCGGTGTATTGTGGTACCATAGTACCCATACTCGTACGTATGGTACTCGAACGTGTCAATACTCAAGGAACTCAAGAAAACTACTAGGCTTTCCTCCATCTTCCTCCAGCGAATCCTTGAGTGTTTTGGTCATATAGCACAGAAAGGCAGAGAAGCTGCTTATCACTGGGGCGGTTATGCGCTATGACTATAGGAGATTAATTGTCAATAAAATACAAAATAAAATACAAAATGCTTTATTTGGAACAATGTATTCTGAACGATGATTCCACGCGGATATCGTAACTAGCCCGCGTTATGTCACGTTTGGTCATAGCAAATAAGGGGGCAGGGGCCATATTGCGTTATAGACTGAAGTTCGATTTCGATGTCCAGTTTGTTATTCGTTGCGCCGCGGGGTTTCAAATATTTCTGCTCTTGAAAAAAAGCTAAACCACGCAGCGCAATGAACAGCAAACTGGTAATCGACATGGATTAGACAATATGAAAGCAGATCCGCACCATTCTCGGTTCAAAATTAAACGTAGCCGTGCAAGTCGCTGGCAACAGATCTCATTGGCGCAACATCGTCCGGCAGAAGGTGATCCATAGAGTGGTCACGACCCTCAGCATTGAGGAATACGACGCGAGGTGGAGGTGGTACTCGTAGATCCTGATACCCACGACACAGGGAGTCATTGTGTGAGATCAAGACTATGTTCAGTTTTACCCAAAATATAAGTCCGATCGACTGTTTTCGTTTGCGCAGAAAAGCGCAAACTGATATCCGACAGTAGCCGAACGTATAGTATAGCTTCGTCCAGCTGTATAACTCTGTCCAGCTCACATCTAAGAGTCAACTGGATCAAATAGATGCCGCGATTTTGCAGCGAAATCGATTAACCAATAACAGCGCAAGATTTTAGCGCGCGATTGCTATTGGTAGAAGTTTAGAAAGGTGGAAGGTTGGCGCTATATAAATTGGTCTACGGTGCAGGTACATTGGGTTTTTTTTTTTTTTTTATACTACTTGAATCACTGTACAAGCAGATGGCCCACCTGATGTTAAGCGGTAACCTCTGCCTATTAACAGTGCATTACCTCATGGGTCACGTCCACCTAGGACGCGCCCTATGTGGCATTGCACTGTGCCCGCCACCCTGAGACATAAAGATGAAAACTCTCATGTGCCTGTAATTTCACCGGCACCCTTACCCTTCAAACCGGAACACAGCAATGCGAGCACTACTGCTTTGCGGCAGAAATAGGTATGGGGATACTTATATTTTGGGAAAAACTGTATCTATATGACTGTTGGGTGCTATGTTATGATACTCTCAAGAGTGCCGTGTGAGAGCAGATACTCGTATAGACTCTACAGCATTGTGTAGGTATACACATATGTTTTGATCTTACGTGGGACTTATTGTTATATCTATTGATCTCTCAGAAGTTTGAGAGATATTGTTTGGGCTTCTAAAAAATACGTGTTAACTCCCCCGTGTTTGTTCAAGTTGTTTACTTACTGGTGATCCACGGTCAGTGCTCTCCTTGGCGGCGCCACCAGGGCGACAGGCCAGGCGGCCTGTACGAGCGATTCCCTCACAAACTGCTCCCACGACGAAGAATGGCCTGCAAATAACGAGAGAATGATGAGTGTTTTTATTTAACTTTACATGTAGTATGAGTGAAACTTGCAACTGAATTTTAAACCAGTTTAACCCAACCGTTGAAATTTAGTATACTGTCAAGTTCCAATGACAATACTATAGTTATTATGGTAACAGCGACCTGATCTGATGACAGTAACGGAAGGTGGACAACCGAACTCCTTGATGGAAAACAGTAGACTGGTCACGTTTAGGCTTATCTTAATCAGCTCACAGACCTGATTCCTAATTTCACCGGCATCATCATAAAATTTCATAAAAGCTTATATTTGAAAAATATATTTTTGTAAAACAGGGCTCGTTACTGAAAACTTGTAACCAATGGGTATACGTTTCTTGGCCCAATCCTGAAATCAGGGTAAAAATAGGTAAAGTTCGCTCTTATCGTACAATAAGTACATGTACAAGGTCCGGCAAAAAAGCGAGACAAGGACCATACGACACAAATATATCTATGAACGTATTTAATGATGACTGACACTGCTGAGCTTAGAACTTGAGTAAAACCAAATTTAAATCTAAAGATTAGCATGCGTTATGCGTACCATACATAGACACACCCCTTTTTTCCCTGAAAGGGTAGGCAGAGCCTCAATTCGGCTCTTTTCATCGTGGGTTGCACCATCGTGGGATGATGGACTAAAGACCCATTTTTAGCATCTAGACCTAAAAATTAGTTGTATAATTCAAATTGTAAAGCTTATTTCATGCAGAATTTTAAAAATATTTATTCTCCAACAAAACAGACGGAGGTTTCTATTCTTAGGCCGGACACAGTTAAGCGTAACTTCGGCTAAAATATACCTATACCACCCTACACTATGATTTTTGATAATAATGGAAATGTATGAGAAATAAAGATTACTTTGCAGAGTACTGAGAGTTTTGGTAGGACTTTAAAAACATTATACCGAAATTCGTGAATAAATATTACGGTTCGAATTGAATAAACATTATAGCATGAAAAACTGTCGTAAAAAAGCATAAGGAAATATTGTCTTAGGAGGGTAACCATCTCAAACAGCTATTTACACAGCTTTTTTTAGCTTACGGCATTGTCATTTTACCTTTTATAAAACCGAACACTAAACAAATTTTACAAATTATTGTATGGGACCCCGTTTTATAAATTGCCCGTATAATAAGGCACTTCAGATTTAACTCGGCACCTTGGCACTGTTTTTAATGGGCTTTCTCAGGGAGCTAGGTGTGACGTAGGATAAATGATCATCCTGAGGTCATCCGAGGTCACAATCAGTCTGTAGGTAGTGAGCGGAATAGAAATAAACAGAGCGATAAATCTCCCGTTAGTGGTTCTCTCAACGCTGTGTTGTAGGTACATTTGGAGCATATGGCGAGTTTTAGTAGAAATGTAGTCTTGGTGCAGTGTGATACAAACGTGATGCAGCAGGCATACAGTCTTAAGATGGGGTGCCGTAAAATTCTTAATCTTAGATTTTATTTTTAAAAGACTATTTCGAGTGCAATAGGATAAGCGAAACGTATTGAACATTAAATAAAACTTAAGTTAGTGGATTATGACAAACATGATACTATTATTCGTGTCACCAGTTATGCAGTTCTCTCTTAGTCACCCTGCGCTAGATTAAATGTGAACAAAGACTTTTTTTATCTGTGTGAGTGACGGAGCAAGCAGATGGCCTATCTGATGTTAAGCGGTAACCTCTGCCTTTAACAACGCATTATCACGTCCACCTAGGACGCCCTATGCGGCATTGCACTGCGCCCGCCACCCTGAGACATAAAGATGAAAAGTCTCATATGCCTGTAATTTCACCGGCACCCATACTCTTCAAACAGGAAAGCAGCAATGCGAGTACTACTGCTTTGCGGCAGAAATAAGTAGTCCGGACGAACTCTACTACTAACAAAAATCCGATACGCCGCATCAACTGGTGGAAACTATACATTTTGATACCCTGCCCACGCTCTGTCTTAGAAACTTAAATATTATCTTCAAGAACATAAAGCTGAAATCCCATCGCGCTATAAAAGGTACATAATATACTTATAATTAAAAGAATTTTATGGTGCAAATAACTCGTTTTATGGCCTTTTGTTGCTGCTAAATTTTATGTTTATTATCCCTCTGGGTATTAACTGGCACTACCTCCTACGAGTTGGTATATTATCATCATCATCAAGGTTCTTTTAGCATTTACGGAAGATGATCTAAGCAGCGATAAATTTCACGCTCCATCTATCGAATCATCATCATCATCTTCGAAATTCTTATTTTTACCATAATATGGTGTATTAAAAATACAAAGTTTAGTAGATCATCATAGCTGAACTGTGCCATAATTGTAAATTCATTATGCAACCAATTGGCAAACAATATCTCAACCAGCTTCAAACTGTGATATAAATTTAAATTCATCCTAGAAAATAACCTTAGGCTTACCTTACAAAAATGTGAAAGGGACATTACCGTCCGAATCCAAATATTTTAGTTCTTTGACAGTATTTTAGACTTCATATTTTATAGACTGTAGTACTGGTAGGCATAGTATTATTTTATCTGTGACTGTAAGTACTTCTTACACAGTATTTCGTAGACTTATCCATAAAAAAACAATTGCACACAAATGCGCAAAACCTTTAACAAACTCCACTTTTTGAACTGATTCAAACTTGATTTGAATTGGCTTGGTTTGAATACGCTATGCCAGCGCCCTAGGGAGACGTGACCTTCCAGAACATCCCAGTTTGTTGTTGTAAATTTTGTGGTATGTCTCATCCTAACCGAGTTCGGAAATTAGGATAAACACCCGTAGAGCCTTGAAACTAAATATTTATATAATATATATTCCATTATTAAACTCTAGAGAATCCCTTATGAAACATAGTAAAGCTTGCGCAGTTTCTTTCATGATACCATTTATAATTTATAAAGATAGACAAATAATGGCTATTTCAAGTTGATACTTATTTAAAAAGGGTAATTTTTCTTTGAGATAAAGTTGTGGCTGAAATATTTATATATATTATATTTATCCGAGAAATAAATTTACTCATGTTTTTTACATTATCAAGTTAAAATTATTGAATTAATTATTATTGTGCTTAAGTTTTTTCGGCTTCACTCCATATTTTTCCCACGTGAACATCTGAGATACGATACAACTCATATTTAAGGCTGGAATACACATGCTATGCAGAAAAACCTTATTACTTTCGAGCAGATGCTACTTAGTAGTATGTATATACTGAGGCCCGTGTTTTTACTAGAAAATGTTGAGAGAGATAAATGTATTTCATAGAGCATTCTGTTAATGAGCATACCTACTACTATTATGCTTTATCAATAGCATGTTTATTCCAGATTTTATATTATAACTAGCACTGCCAATACATATGTACAAATACGGAAATTGTACGAATGTATCCGAAGGCAGACCTTTGTCGAATTATGCTCAGTCATATTGAGTGGTTTTGTATCGGAGGGTGACAGGACAAACTCCTTTATGACAAAAACTGGCCAAGTGTGAGTTAGACCACGCAGAATGGGGCTCCGAAGTCAAGTTACGAAAACCCGAAAAGTTTTAATCTATTGGGGGAGTCTCAATCGAGTCTGCCTACCCGCTTTATCCATACAGCTTTTCTTATACTTTAATTTGAAACTGCTTGTCAATGCAAAATAAAAGACTATGTAACTATCCTAAAGATAATTCAAATATACGGTTAGGCACTATACTTTCAAAAGCATCATCATTCATAGAAATTATGTTTTATGTATGGTGAGTATAAATTACACTGCACATGAAAACCCAGCTAAATGAGCTTGGACGTTTCTGGGCTTTACCTATTTTCTAGCCCAAAATCATATATTTTCTGTTTGTATTTAACTGGACTCAGCCAGTGGGCGTAAGCGTGAAATTAAGGTGTCGTTTCAGTTAGTGTGACTGAAACCTCTTGTCTCCTTATGAGATGAGGGACAGTGACAGGATACCACTATGGGTCGCTTAAAGGCTCTGTGAGTTACTAGCCGGAATTATCTTAGATAGCACGTTTTTACGATATCTCTTTGTCTCATTTTTATAATACAGAATGCGATCTTTCACACAACTATGAAATATCAACAGTCTGTTTTACCGACGGTATAAATAAAGTGGGTTATCCGACCGGCATACAGCACCAGAGTGGGAGAGCCTCTATGATTTATTTCCTTATTCACTTTCAGCATGACGATTTTCATGGGGCCCTGGGGCCTAATTCTGGAAGCTTACAAGCTACAAATTACAAATGTGTTGCAATGGTAACGTTGTAATTTTGATATTTTTTTAAGTGAACTTGGAACTGCCTCGTATCTTGTATCTTGTATCGAGAAATAGGCCTAGGCCGCTTTATTGTTTTTTATGCTTTTCTTTGCAGGCATAGCCTACATTTTCGTACTTGTCGTTAAGTCAATACAAATCTTAGGGTTGAGTTTATCAAAGGTTACACTTTTACTCCCACTTGAAGTGAATGCATGTTTTTTATTGATCGTCAAAGCAAGGCATAGTCAAAACATCTGTAGAGTTGTTCATCAAACCGAGCAATTTTTGTCATTGTTTTTTATTTGGCTCATCTGCATAGTCGCAAACATTGAGACATGACCTTAAACGTGAATATTAAACTCGACAATTTCATTAATGTTTAACGAAGGCTTGTGGTGAATTTAAAACAAAGGATGCAGCTTACCGGTTATAAGTTGGTAATTAAAAATGTATTATGTTACTCACTACCTTTTTATAGGGGTCTTAACATAGTAAGAGTGAGCTTATGACAGTATTAACAGCTTATATTATGCAGTGCAGTTTTAGTAGTAGTAGATCTTTTTTTTGAAAGATTTCGTCCGTGGAAGTACTACAACCATACCTATTTCTGCCGCAAAGCAATAGTGCTCGCATTGCTGTGTTCCGATTTGAAGGGTATGGATGCCGGTTTAATTACAGGCATATGGGACTTTTATCTTTATGTGTCAGGGTGGCGGGCGCAGTGCAATGCCACATAGGGTGCGTCCTAGGTGGTGTGACCTATGTGATAATGCACTGGTTCATAGGCAGAGGTAACCGCTTAATATAAGGTGTGCCATCAGCTTCACAAGTCATTCCAAGTAGTATAAAAAAAAACTTCCATTTACGTCCTAGGTAGGAAGTTAAAATACAAATATTATAAGCAACTAAATAAGGTGAAATTTAGAATTTCCTTATCTCTGTTCTGGGTTCGGGTTATTAAAATATAACATCCAACAGTCACATACATAGTCCTGATACCACACTAGGATCCCGTGTCGTGGGTACCAGGAACTACGAGTATCATGGTACCACAACACTCAGAGCCGGAACAAATATTTGCAAATCATACAAATACAAACACAAATCATTTATTGATAACGCCAAGTTACAGGTCAGAAAAGAACAATATACAAAAATTCATATATTAATTTAATATAACGGTATATATATAATCAGAATTGCATAACATTAATAGTATTTGAAATAATTTAAATAATTGGCAATTCGTAGAACTCTGCTACAGAATAAAATATACTGTCTAGAAGCCATATACAAATAGCCATATATACAATACTATATACAAATTGAAAATATACAAACATATGACGACCTCTGTGGCGGGGCGGGCGAACGTTCGCCTGCGACGCCGGAGGTTGCGGGTTCGATTCCCGCCTCGGAACAAATATTTGTGCGATATGCAGATATTTGTTCAGGGTGTTCTGGGTATTTTCTATGTATAATAAAAATATCTATCTATGTTATATATTGTATTAAGTATATCAGTTATCTAGTACCCATAACACAAGCTCTGCTTAGCTTGGGGCTAGATAATGTTGTGTAAAGTGTCCAGCATTATTTATTTATTATTTATTTATATATGTCCCGCAGCGGGAATTGAACCCGTAACCTCTCGTATCTCAGCCGGCTACGCGCCACAGAGGCCATCACGTCGTTAGACGTCTGTATACTTTTTATGTATGAAACTTAGTAATAGGGGTGAAACATAATTGACTGGACGTGACACAAACATAAAGGAGACTTTACGGCATATAGCTGCAGAAACCTCAAAACGTGTTTTAAAAGCCAAGATTGATAATTGTAGATTTTTGTGAATTTCTGCACAGATGCTGACGCTGGGCGAACACGGATGTAGGTCAAGTTCAAGTGTATATCAACACAATTAATTTTAGGGGCTGTATATTTTACAGAGGGTAAAATAACAGTCATCTGAAATGTTAATTGAAAATATACACTAGATAATATAACAGTTTTTTTTTGTGTTGCCGTATTTTGCTGATGTTTTTAGCAGTGGTTTAAAATCTTGCAAGCTGACTCAGTTGAAATTTTTCGACTATGTTGAATTTTTGTATGTTCCATAGATAACGAGCTAATTTTGTTAGATCCTTAGAAGTTTTAGAGCATATCAAAAATACCTTTCAAATTTTACCTTTAACACTACGGAATCAGACGGTGTGAGGTCACGAAGGACTGATAACCGGACCATGGAGGCTGAAGGTGGATAAGAGAGCTCCTCAATTATAATAGTTAGGTTAACAGTGACTTTAGAGCGTTTTTAGATTAACTTTAATCAGTTTCGAATGTAATTATCAACAAAATATTTATTTATTATCAACAATACTTATTTAGTACAGGACCATTTTTTTTATAATTGGCGTCGCATTGCTTGTCTATTTGCCATTTTCAAGTGTTTTGTATTTTCAATATAATTTTATTGTAATTTTCGATATAATTTGCAACGTTACACTCCTTCCAAGTCGTCAAAGTCAAGTCATATTTGAGTAAAACGGTGGCCGTTTTACTAAAACTTTGGTAGACAATTTCCACCAATTTGAACAACCACGCAATTCACTTCCATTTCATTTCACTACACTGTGTTCTTTAAACAAGCTACATTGGTAAAATTGCCACCAAAATAACAAAAAATAATTCAAAAATCTCGTAACTTGACAAATTGTAAGTCTTCTTACTTTTCATCATAAAATAATTGAATTTAAATTTTGGACAATATGGAAAACCTATAAAAACAAAATGGAAATTCTATTGCTGATTTTGGTTCTGCTTCCGCTACGATTGCTACGCCTGCTACGCCGTAGTACCGTAGCATTGTTTCTTTATCTAAAACTCGAATTATCCTTCGAATCCTTAAACAGTGTTTTGTTCTAATAATTGACAAGTAGTTTAAAATTCAACCGAGAAACAAAACACGGTGTAACAATTTCAAGGATATTGTTAGTAGCACGGTATGTCTTTATCTTTTTATTCTCTGATAGTTTTTAACCCCCGACACAGAATAAATAACCCCCGACGCAAAAAGAGGGGTGTTATAAGTTTGGCAGCTATGTGTGTGTGTGTGTGTGTCTGTCTGTCTATGTGTCTGGCTGTGGAACCGTAGCTCTTAAACGGGAGAACAGATTTGAATGCAGTTTTTTTTTTAATTTGATAGCAGATTTATCAAATTTGTTCTTAGACATGTTTTATCAAAATTGGTTCAGCCGTTTAATAGCGTTGGGTTTTTTTAATTTTATTTTGTTCTTGTTGTTTAGTAATATAGCACTGATATTCACTGGTCCTATGTTTTTCCCATACACGAGAATAAGTAAAGCCCATAACCCATTAACGAAACCATTTAACTCGTAGGTATCAAATACAGTCATTCTTAAATCTATGTATACAGAACTCTACTACGATCCCCAGACGAAGCAAATAATTAAAAAAAAAACTTTCAATAGAGTATTACAAATTTTTCAAAATAAAATAATGTCTGCTTTCAGCAAAACATCCTATCTACAATATTTAAGGTACTTTCCCTTCATGTTGCATAGTCTTGGGACGCCCTGTATAAAGATTGAATCCCCAAAATAGGGTGCGGGAGTGGAATATAATAAAGAACGGCGCCAACCAAAGAATGTTGAATATTACAGGGATCGCACAATAGGGAATACCTCACCATTCCTTACGAGTGCTTTGATCACAGACCGTCGTGTATGCTCGTGTTATAATATATATTATATATACATATTTGATAGCCAGAGTTTTCATTTTGTAATCTTGTCAAGTTTATCTAGATATCTATGCACCCACGAGACTATACGTAAACTCAGGCCAGGTACAATCACTTTTCAAAACATGTACCTAGTGAAACCAAGCGTTATGAAGTGTTCGTATGGCAAATAAATATATGATTTTGACTACTGTTGGTGTGACAGAAATAGTAAAGGAAATAAGTTTTTTGTGATAAATATATTTTTCAATACAAGCTTTCATAAAATTAGTGATCTTAACTGTGTGCTGAGCAAAATGAGCCTAAACTCGGCCAGTCTACTATTATCCATCGAGCTCCGTTGTCCACCGCTTCCATCATCAGATCAGCTCGGTATCATATAGTCATCGGAACTTGACAGTTTTGCCAAATTTAAGCTCAATCGGTTGAGGATAACTGCTTTAAAATTTAGTTGCAAGATTCCACCCGGACATACATTGCAAGTTAAATGAAATCTTGTAAAAAAAAGAATAACGAAGTATCAGCTATTCGCCATTTGGTGAGGACGTCCGAACAATTTCAAAGTTCCAGCAACGGTATGATCAATCGGATACAACACACATATCTTTACGAATAATATAGTACTACCATTTTAGAAAAATTACGTCTATACACCACGTACTTTATTATTCACCTGCTGACGTTTCGTTGACCATTTAGAGGTCCTTCTTCATGAGCACCGACCGCCAACACGCTCGAAGGCCGTGAGACGGGAACACAGTTTCCAGGAACACAGTTAGTGCTACCATGTTTCTTATGATGCTATATCAGTACACCTAGAGGTTTTCTCTCTTCGTTTTGTAGAGGCAGTAACCAGATCTTTACTGTGGGAAAACTCTACAAATGGCCGATGCCGTATATTGTAGACTGTGAAGTTGTAAAGTCGTTCCTTGGATGAGGTATAATAACTTATCGTTTAACGTAGACCACAAACTTTCTCAATGAGCTCATAAATAAGGTGCACCAAAGTGCAAGATTGTAACTTTTTACGTGAGTAACCATAGTTAACACCTAACATTCTAGTTTAATTACATAGTTGAAACTTGTACTTGTAGGAGAGGTGGTAAACTTTGTACTTAGTTGTACAAATTTTACTACCGCAGAGGTAGTTTAAGATAAACTGTTCTGAACGTAAACGTAGGTACTAAGTATAAGGATTATTAGTGCTCAAAATGCGGAAGTTTTTCGCTAGAATATTATGTAGATATTTTTTATTACCTATGTATATTATTAATAACATTTATTTACAGAAATAAAAATACAACTAATACAAGGTATGTACAAAATACATATGATACAGTTGTGCTACCTGAAGACCGCTGCTAGCGATCTAAATAATAATAATAATGTAGATAATCAAGTTAATTTACCCAGATTATTTGACGATTATGAAACAATAGACACAAAGAAGATAAAATTATTGCTATAATGCGAAGTTGAACCCGTGTTTAATATTCTGTGCCCTAGGGGTAACTTTAAATCCTTGCCGAAAGGCAAGTAATATTTTCTTTGTCCTTGGGTGAATAACCTTTTGAAGGTCAAACGACATGATTTTACCATGAATGTAGTAGTACATGGATTGAGCGCTAAAATAGCATAGAGTGTTCCTTCTTACTCCTATCCTAGAAGATAGCTTGCTATCCTATGTTAGAGAGAAACAAATATATTGTCACATGACAGTCGTTTTTCCGTTCCGTACCCTGAATTTTGGTATCATGCATATACATCTCCCTAGGTTGTTACCATGAATGTAGTAGTAATTTGACATTTGGCCTGGTACGACTTAAACAAATAAGAACAGATAGATTTATGCTTGTCGCATTCCAACACATGAATACATTCATATAAAAGAATGAGACTGGTATAATCGATATCGTTTCGTTTTTAGCCTTACATCTATGCTTTAGTTCTTAATCCGAGGATTTTACTGAATACTGTCTACTATTCTGTTTTCAGAATAAGAGCGTTGACCGTTGTAAGAAAAGGTTGTAAAAACGTAATACCTTTTAGCTTAATAGACTGTAGATTAATTTAGTTTAATAGACCTTCTAGCTCCACTAAAAGTATTCTGCTAGATTAAAACACACTCGAAGCCTATTGAGCTTAGCTTTAATCCAGATAAAATTGTTCTCAACTGATCCAAATCACTACTAGACGGAAGCGTCCCCGTGACGCTTGTTGCATTGACACAGTGAATGGCAATACCACAATGCGTTGAGCAAGTGTTTCGTGTTTCATCAAAATCAAAATGTTTCAAAATAAAATAAATAAATATGTAAGATGCAAATCAAGAATAATATTTTACTGGCTTTTATTTTGGTCAACGAATAAGCATTGCCATTCAACGTGGCAATGCAGCCAGCCCTTCTGGGCACGCTGCCGTCGGGTGACGGCTTGCTGATCTAGTAGGTAGGTTTTTAGTTTAGTTTTGGTTTACTGTATTATTATATCACTAATTATTTTATATAAAATGTTTTTAAAAACACTAATACACGAATGAAATTAATAAAAACAGACACGAACAAGTCTAGTACGTTTGACAAAAAAATAATAGAAGAATATTATATTTCAAATATTTTGTTCATGTCAGAGGTTGACGACCTCTGTGGCGCGGCGGGCGACGGTTCGCCTGCGACGCAGGAGGTTACGGGTTCGATTCCCGCCTCGGAACAAATATTATTGCGATCTGCAGATGTTCAGGGTGTTCTGGGTATTTTCTTTGTATAATAAAAAATATCAATCTATGTAATGTATTTTATTAAGTATATCAGTTATCTCGGGGCTAGATAATGTTGTGTGAACTGTCAAGCATCATTAATTTCATTTATTTATTGTTATTTAAGGACTTTTCATTTAGGTCGCCTTGATTGGATCGCTGGAACTCAAAATCGATTGATAGCAACCCGGTGGTTCTTTCACTATTTTTCTTTCTGTAAATAAACTTTACTTTCTTCTCAATTTCAACTGAATTTAACATTGTAGCTAGATTGAACCGGACCTACCTAGCTTCCTGAACTAGATTTTCAATTTAGGCCTTTTACTAAAACGTGCTCTTGTCTAAAAGCGAAAATTTAATTTAGTTCAGCTTTTAATCAACTGTAATTCGGCTTGAAGGGAAGAATTTGTTTTAACACCCGATGCAAAAACGACGGGGTGTTATAAGTTTGACGTGTCTGTCTGGGTGTGTGTGTGTGTGTGTGTGTGTGTGTGTACGTGTGTCTGTCTGTGGCATCGTAGCTCCCGAACGGATGAACCAATTTAGTTTTTTTTTTGTTTGAAAGGTGAATTTGTCGTGAGTGTTCTTAGCTATGTTTGATCAAAATCCGTTCAGCTGTTTCATTGCGTTGAGGGTTTTTTAAATTTTTACAAAATTAATAACTTGTTAAATTGGGTGTTTTATTGGAGAATAAATATTTGTAATATTCTGCATGAAATAAGCTTTACAATATGAATTAAACAACTACTTTCTAGGTCTAGATGCTAAATATGCGTCTTTAGTCCATCATCCATTGATGGTGCAACCCACAGTGAAAAGAGGCTCATTTGAGGCTTGCCTATCCTTTCGGGGAAAAAGGCGTGTGCCGATGTATGTATGAAAAAAAAATAAGTTAGATGATGTTGTATCCAGGAGGGCAATTCTCGTGCTTTAGAGATTAAGTCGAATTAGACATATGTCGAAATAAGATGGCGAATGTCGAATAAAATCTTAATTTGCTATTCTCGTAATGTCACAATAGACATAAGTCGACCAAAATCATTCAAATCTAATACGATTTGATGGTTATTATGACATTTTCGTGACATTTTTTGTAGACATTCATGCTTCGACATTATCTCTAATTTAGAGATAATCTCTACAATCCGAGAATTGGCCTCCTGGGCGGTTTTTGTAAATTTGCACACATTGCTGTAACTTACTGCTTTGTTTACTTAGGTCACGTCTACAAAATGTTCAGCTAACTCCAACCCATATATAGCGTTACTATATTATATGATCTACCCCTATAGCGTTTCGCGGTCAGCTAAACCCATAAGCAGGGTTGCTGCTCCCTTGAGTAGATAATCTTGTACGAAACGCTCATATACAGGATTAATAATTCAACTTACCGAATAACTTGGATGGCAACATATACGAATACCAAGGTGCTTACCATAATTGTATAAGCTATGCACAACCCTGATATTGAGGGAAATATAAATGGAAATTGCTTCTCTTTAGGTCTGTAAGGTGTAATATTATCACACCCATGATAAAGCAATAATATAGTATGGAGCATGGATGTAACTTGGTTCTGTGGATTTTTTATTACATTTTCTGCCTGATCTAACTACCAGCCAGCTTTAATAATAATAGATACTAATATAGGTACAATTCAAAAAATCAAGGAGAATTTTGAATTGCCTTAAAATCTAAATTTACACATCTATATTCTAGGTAGGCCCAACTATTTTCACTTCCCCAAAAATAGCATACGTTGCTCTTATATCCTCGCTTCTGATAACCCTCAAATAAGCGCTAATACCGAATTTATATCTTTAAACACTTGAGATAACGTTGAAAAATCTTCAGCAGCTCATCTGCGTAAAAGCTTTATATCGCCAAAGGGGTGATAAATTTATGAACATTCGTTTCTTTGCTCACAATTCACCAACGATTGGAACAATGCGTGGAATGGAAATGTGGAGCAATATTGATTGGAACGCATAAAAAAATAAAAAGCGTATCACGTATCCAGCCACGCGAAAAGAAATAAACCGAGAGGAAATAAAAATCGAAGAAAGAAGGAAATTTGCCTCCCTTTTGATTAGAGCCACAGCCATTACAAAGATTGGTAAACGATCAATGATCAAACGAGCAAAAATAACAGTGCAAGAACTTGTTTTTTTTTTTTTGCACACCTCTTTATATATCGAAGTGTGTCTATAACCTTAGAACAAACCCTTAGATAATCTCCTTACGTGAATTTCGTATAAGCTGGCTAAGAGGTTACACTAGAGGATGTGCAGCAGCATCCATCCGAGTACTCAACACCAATTACTGCGATCACCAATCCGCCTAGCAATACTGCGATCACCAAAATGTTTTTAAGGGTTCCGTAAAAAAAAATACGGAACCCTTATGGATTCGTCATGTCTGTCTGTCTGTCTGTCCGAGTATGTCACAGCCACTTTTTTCCGAAACTATAAGAGCTATGCTGTTGAAACTTGGTAAGTAGATATGTACTCTGTGAACCGCAATAAGATTTTTAAACAAAAATAGAAAAAAAAAACAATACATTTTTGGGGTTCCCCATACTTAGAACGGAAACTCAAAAAACTTTTTTTCATCATACCCATACGTGTGGGGTATCTATGGATAGGTCTTCAAAAATGATATTGAGGTTTCTAATATTTTTTTTTTTCTAAACTGAATAGTTTGCGCGAGGGACACTTCCAAAGTGGTAAAAAGTGTCCGTCCCCCCCCCCGTAACTTCTAAAATAAGAGAATGATAAAACTTAAAAAAATATATGATGTACATTACCATATCAAAATTGGTTTGAACGAGATCTAGTAAGTAGTTTTTTTTTAAGAAGTCATAAATCGTAATCCATCCAAGAACTTTTATATTATGTTACTTGCTGCTACGGAACCCTTCATGGGCGAGTCCTACTCGCACTTGGCTGCTTTTATTTAGCCTTATGCAGCACTATTCCAAATATACCATAAAAAAAGAACTGGATTTTAAATATTCGGTACAAATTCAATCTGTGTATTTTTTTTTTCGAATTAAATAATTTATTAACATTTGATATCTTGACAAAATTCGAATAAATTTATGGACATAATACTCGTGCTTGAGTTACGCACTCTGACAATCTTCGATGAAAGTTATTTCATCGAAGCTGACAATCGTGTTTCAGAGCGGTGTAATATTAATTTGGTAGTAATCTATGGCGCTTAATTTTGACCAACTGTTCCCATTTTTTATGGATATTCCTGGAAATTGTTATTTGGTTACATTTTTTGCGTACCTGGATAATCATTCGATAAAGATTCAAACATCTTTATCGAAAACTGATTACCCAGGTTTTTTTAAATGGTATTTTTAGAATAGTGCGTATTAGAGTAGGATAGAGCTATATCATAATTGTAAAGAGTGAAAGAGAGACTAACAGAACTTTGAAATATTCAAATTACAGTCACATTTCGATGTAATCACATTCCGCGTTGTGTTGTCAGGCGAGCAGAATACATTTTTTGACGTTTGTGAGGTCGACACTAGATCATATCATAATCTGAACTTTAATTTGACTATTTTTATAGAACGAGAATAGGACTTCAGTTTGCGTAAAACGTAGACTACAGCATCTGGCTTTTAGCAGCTGTATAAAGTGTACGTGACATCTACCAAACAAAACCTACGTTGCGAACAGCCTGAATACTTTTGCTAGAAGATAATAAATATAGGTTGCGTGTTTGCCTCAGTAGCAAGAACATTACAGGCTGATATTGAATAACAAATAAAACACAAGGCCTGTCACGTTTCCACCTCACGAAATATACAAAGAACTAAAGGGTTAATTTATAAAATAGAACCGACGTTGGAAGCTGGCGGTTTTCCAAACTGGAGATGGAGTCTCTTAGTTGAGTTTACGTATAATTAGCTAGGGATTACGTAGAGATGGTGGAAATGGAAATAATTTGATTGGAAACGACTGACTAGGTATTGATTCGCTCATGTAGTCGTCTGCTTGGTGAAATGCAACTACGATCATTTAAATTTTGATTTTGTAACTCAGTTTCTCTTCTTATTATCTTGTGCCAGTTCTGGTTATATTTATATTTATATTTTATTATGGAACATCAACAGAATTTACATAGCTAGGTGCTTACTGTTGCTAGTTTAAGATCTAATTGACATGCAATTCCAACTACAGATGAACACATCGAGCACTAAACATTTTGCATAAATGTAAGTACGTTAAAAAATACGATATAATAATAAGGCCGATGATGGCAGACAATACAACATGCTTATATAATTATAATCATCAAAAGCTAAACAAAATAGCAGTTTAAAAAAAAAATACAATCTGTTTTTTTTTACATGCTATTTCATTGTCAATCTGGCCAGAGGTCTGTGTCTTTGAAAAAAGTCTTTGATTGTGACTGTTCATAGATACATCCAGTGTTTTTAAAAAATTACAATGAGCCCCCTTTTGCAAGGCTCCATTCGTGCACGCAGCCATTCTCGTAATTATTTTTAAAACACACTGAATATTAACTTAATCGATACTTATTTGTGAATTATTGATCGAAAACGGTATTCTACTTCCTGATAATAAAAATTTAGCCTACTTTCGATTCATGGTGACCATAGATTAGAGTAGGATAGTGATATAATTGGAAAGAATGAAGAGAGATATATAAATGCGTCAATAAATGCTAAAGTTCTAGCCAATCGCAGAGCAGATGAGAAAACAGCGGAAATATTCCAAAATAGCTTTGAAGCTTTGAATTTTCGGTCACATTTAGTTACTGCGTTGTTTTGTCAGTAGAGGAAAATTCCATTTGTGACGTTTATGACATCGACACCAGATCGAAACATGATCCAAATTTTATTTTGGCTATTTTTTGTTGGGAGTATTGTGGCGTCTGTTATTGTACTAATATTGTTATTGTATGCTTTGGTCGAAGATTGTATGTATATATATTGTATGTATATGTATTTTTTAAACATTCGCGATCAGAATTTGTATGTATACAGGGTGTAATATAATATCCCTATAAGCCCGGGGAGGGGGTTCTACACATCATGGCGAATAACTTTAGTTCTAGGACTTTTTAAAATTCGAAGTTTTTAATTCATGAAATGCCTTGTAAGAATCCTGAAATTCCGCGATAAGTTCCTGAAACTCCTCCAGAAATTTGTTATTCTGTGGTTACATACACTCATTCATAACCTGTACCTATTCAAATAAACTAAATCATGAGCAAATAAGTCCAGCAGCAAACTTCATGTCAAGGACGAATAATCTTCTAACCTCATTCCTACGTAATTCACTTTATAAGAAAATTTATTATTTTAGAATTATAAATCGGTTATTCTTTTAAAAATCAGTTAAGCAATTTCATCTTGTTTTATTAAGTTAAAATATTTCTCAAGATAATATATATTATTTATGCCACTATTTTGATTGTAGATACAAGGACAAGGGGATCCGTTTCTTCTATAAATATTAATTTGAAAGGCTTCCATAACATTATTTTAGAAGGAAATGCTGCGTAACATATTTTTTGGGGAAATGGGTAGGTAAGAATGGAAGACGTACACTGAATGCATGACGAATGAATGTATGGCATTTCAAAAATATTTTTAATAGTGACTGCCCGCGGCTTCACTTGCATTTTACAGCAGTAAAATTTAGCTTATAGCTCAATCCGAGTCATAATCTATCTGTATACAAAATTTCACCGAAACCGGTTCAGCCGTTTCTGCGTGATTGGGTAACAAACATCCAAACATCCGAACATCCAAACATCGTAACTTTGACATTTATGATTTTAGTAGAAAGTGATAAGTGAGAATAAATTGTCTCAGTGTACCGTCCTAGAACCTCTACTCAGAACAACCCAAGGTCTACTGGAAAGTGACATGATGCAACACGTAGCACAGAACACGTAGTAACAACAGTAGTAGTAGAGCTTTTTTGTAGTAGTAGTAAAGCTTTTTTTGTAAAAGAGTTCGTCCGTGGAAGTACTGCCACCATACCTATTTCTGCCGCAAAGCAGTAGTGCTCGCATTGCTGTGTTCCGGTTAGAAGTGTAAGGGTGCCGGTGTAATTACAGGCACATGAGACTTTTCATCTTTATGTGTCAGGGTGGTGGGCGCAGGGCAATGCCACATAGGGTGCGTCCTAGGTGGACGTGACCTATGAGGTAATGCACTGTTCATAGGCAGAGTTTACCGCTTAACATCAGGTGGGCCATCTGCTTGTTCCGTCATTCAGTAGTATAAATAAAATAAAGTGTCATTCTTACCGGCCATAAAGTTTGAAGCTCACTTATCTCAACAAAAGAAGAAACTGATTCGAAATGTAGGGATTTGCATATAAATTCAAGCAGTTTGTCTGATGGAGATTAGTCACGTCATTAGGTAATCCCAACACGTTTACTCGACCTTAATGTTAGTTGCCCCTAGACCAAGACCTCCAGGTAGAGTAGGTACTTAGCTACTAATTACTTAAACGATAATGTTGCGTGTTACGCTACGAAACCACTTAGTATCGTCTCGGTGATTACAAGTGGCTTTAACTAGAAAACTAAACAAATAGCCAGATTGCCTACGTGTAAGACAAATCACAAACTTAGTTGAATTGAGAACTTGTACCCAGTAGGGTAACTACCATATAAATCGTATGTTAGGAGAATTGGTAAGAAGGCGTAGCGCGTGTCGCCAGTGTTTGAGCAAATTGCACAGACTCATTCACTCGTGGTCTGACGGGCTTATTGGCTTATTTAATTTTTGATTTTATTTTATTTATAACTTAAGTGTCTAAATTATGTTTTTGTATCTGTTTTTGTATGTTTTTGGTTGTTATTTTTTATTTATTTTTCTGTTTTTTGTCCTACTTTTTCCTAGCTTTCTGTTTGTTCTGTTTGTTTTTTTTCTTTGTGCCAAATAAATGTTTTTCATTTCAATGTTTTTCATTTCATTTCATTTCATTTCATTTCATTTCATTTCATTTTTATTGTCAAAAAATGTTAACGATACGTGGTTTCTTTTCAGCTATTATCGACTTCCTTTATAAATCGAGGCGAAAGCAGCATACATCGGGTATTGCCACCGCGATTTGATCAGGGTAGCGGCTGTCAACAGTCAAACAGGATTTTCGTAAACGTATTTTAGCAAAATGTACACAGTTTATGAGACAAACATCGAGACAAACACACCCTCCAAATTGTAAGTCTCTACGACCAGCGGTTTAGGCTGTGCGTGTTCACTCAGTCAGTCAGTTAGTCAGGACTTTGCCTTTTATATATTAGATATCAGATTCCTATGTCTATACATTTGTTTGTACATTAGAAATGATACCTGATGATGTTATGGCTTGCTGCATGCGTTAGTGTATACAGTATTTTTTTTTACTGTTATTGACTCTCGTTTGACCGCGATCTCACCTGTTGGTAAGTGACAGTGCACAGTGTCAAGTGCAGTAAGCAGTTGAATTGAAATAAAGTAATAAAAACCTGTTTCTCAAAGTTGTTTTGTCTACACGGCTTTTATACAATTCATCATCATCATCATCATCACACAGAAGACGACCACAAGGCCTCCTCGATATAATGCCATCATGACCAACGGTCTTGCGCTGTATGCTCTCTGAGATCGTTACAATGTAGTCATTTGATCGAGTTAGGACCATCATACACGGCGTCATACGTGTAATAAAATCTAATCACACGTGTGACTGCGTCTTCCGTTTCGTAATCACCACTCAAGAAGCTTTATTCCCCAGTGGTTGTCGTTTTACGGTCTATATAACATACATAAGTACATAGACACACACCTTTCTCACCGAAAGGGTAAGCAGAGCCTCAATGGGCCTAATTTCACCATGGGTTGCATCATCGTGTGAATATAGACGTGACAAGTGGTGAGCTCATCGCTGCCATTGCTTCCCACGACTGACCCGGAATGTGTTATTACTGGAAGAAAGCGCTAAGCGTTAGATCTTCATAACATAACATAATACACAGCATTGACAGCTTGGGTATACTTGTGTCGTGGGCATCAGGAACGTGGTACTACAATACCTAGAATCGGATCATTTTTTTTTAGATCATACAATTATTTGGCCCGCAACAAGAAACAAACCAGCAACCTCTCGTATCTCAGCCGGCTTCTCGCCCACCGCGCAACAGAGGTCATATAAAAAACTTAGAAAAAATAAAATAAAATAAAACTAAGTAAACTAAGTTCAACTCATTATAAAATACGAAATTATATTTTCAGCCAATTTTAACGATTCATTTCGGATTCATCATAATGCTCGTAGGAAAATATATACCATACCTACACAAAGGTCCTATTTTGTGAGTTGGTATTTTGTTAGTTCAATTACTCAGCTGACATCAAAGGGTCCATACAAAGCCTCAGTAAATTCCAGTATGAATTTATGGTACCTACAGCACGGTTCTTGTGATGTGAAATGAGGCTATGCTACTTGTTTTATACTAACTTTGGAGGTATTACAGGAGCTATGAAGAGATTCAGTGTTGTTTACGATTTGTAACTTAATATCAAGATTATCATATTAATAGTCAAATGTCAAAGTAGTCAAAAGTTAGTAGCTTAGATTTCTCTGAACAAGGCTGCGTTTCCATTGACGCGGAGCTGTGCGGAGATGAGCGGAGAATAGCGGTGAAAAGTGGTAAGTGTTTCCACTGAAGCAGAAAGGAGAGGAGCGGAGCGGAGCGGAGAATACGTATTGCACCTATGACGTAACGTTGATAACTACTACGACGCACTGCACGCGAGTCGTGGCGTCACACCCTCCCCCGCACCCCGGCCGCACCTCGCCGCTTCGCTCTCCTAGCTACCCTCCGCAACGCACCGCCCCGCTGTCCTCCGCTCCGCATCACCTCGCTACGCACCGCCCCGCTGTCCTCCGCTCCGCATCACCTCGCTTATTTTATATGAATATCCGTTCAGCTCTGCCCCGCTCCGCTCGTGCTGTTTCCATTGAAGCGGAGCAGAGATTTCGCGCATAGTGATTGGTCAATTCATGCACCGCTAAGCACCGCTCCGCCCAACTCCGCGTCAATGGAAACGCAGCCTTAGGCGTTTATTCATCATATACCATTAAACGAGTAATATTTATATGTATACTAGCGACTCGCCCCGGCTTTGCACGGGTAGCCCCCGGTGAACCCTCTCTACCCCTCCCCCCGATGTCAATTTCCTGGTTCTAAGCTACCTCCTCACCAATTTTCACCCAAATCGGTTCACCCGTTCGTGAGTTATATGTGGTGTAACTAACACGACTTGGTTTTATATATATAATATATATATATATATATATATATATATAATATAATATGTATGAAATATTAATCACGTTCTCAAAAACGGTTCTAACAGTTTCGATAAAGAATGCTACATGGGGGTTTTTGAGCCCAAAAAAAAACGATCTAGCTAGGTCTCATCTCTGGAAAAATTGCTGCTGTTTTTTTAAGGCAAATTTAGGTAAGCAATGATCTGCGAGGTCAGTTTTTGGATGGGTGACCACTATTATTTGTGTAACTTTTTTATTTCGAAAAATCTATTGATGTTTGGTCGCTCAATGTTATAATTATTTATTATGATTATTTATGATTATGTCTTATTATGATTTATTATGATTATTTTTTCATTGAGTTATCAGAATGTTAGTGTCTAAACTAGGATAAGAAACCAACTAACACAATTATGATCCAATTGTTGATTGAAATAAATGAAATTATATTATATATATTATAGTTTCTCTATATCTGTGTAGTTACAAAGTTTAAGCGTTAATATTACTTCCTAAATTGCAAGATTAAAACAACCTTGCGTATTTGCGTAAAGTTTCCGTTTTGAGAAAGAAAAACTTTAGCGCAACTATTTGGCAAGCGTCTTGCAGCGGAACTCGCTGGGGGATTAGGTACAGCATCCAAGCCCGAAGCGCGATTAAGAGATCAGCGCTACTGGCGCAGTTACTCTTTGAATAAATACAGATTATCGCGTTCACAACTCGTAGGGATAGGAAATTTGTTGTTGGGTAGTACATTTTACGATAAACCTACTGCTGGTATTACCTACTGCCGTATGACCAAATAATCTTTGCTCGAATATTATTTCATCGAACAGCATTCCTTGAAAATAGCATACGAATAACGATAGTCGTAATTTCATTTTATTAATTTGATTTATTGGAATGGCTTGGTTGGTTGATAACCTTTTTGTAGTGTTATTTTGGCAGTTCAATTGATGATGGAATCATATTTTTCAGAAATGAATTAGATTTTCAAGTAGATGTATAGAAAAATAGATAAAATCATTTTCAAACCAAATAATAAAACAAAACAAAGGATAAAAACTATAAAATAACATACAAATGGGTTGTTAAATAGATGTATAGAAAGATAGATAATAGTAGATTATGCACTATGGGAATAAAGCAGTGTCTTACATCGCGGGCGGCATAGGGAGTTTCATACAACTTTATATCCCTCAAGAGATAATACTTTACTTTAAGTTGAGGTTGCATGATATGTTATTGGACATTGTCGAGCAGGTGGTGTGAAAACTATTTTTGCACACCAACTAATAAAACAAAACAAAGGATAAAAACTATAACATAACATAAAATAACATAAAAATATGTTGTTAAATAACTACTTCGTAGATGTAGGATGTACAATCTATGTATGTACAACCTATGTATGTACAACCTATGTATGTACAACCTATGTATGTACAACCTATGTATGTACTCTGACGTATAACCTAGGTACCCTGAAAGGAGACACACTCAAACACGCTAGTTAGAATAATGATGCTGTAAATCTAAACCTAGGTGCAACCACAACCTTGCTCCTGTTACTAGGTCAAGGAGCTCTCACACTGCCCTTCAATTGCATTTTTCTCTTTTTCGAATGAAAATGTTTACTATACGTGTTTATAAATACTTATGTAGTTCAATATTTTAGAAAAACTGCAAAATGTTCATAATAAAATAAATCAAAGATTACTTCTTCTAATCAAGGATTACTCTGTAAACAAGCTTTCCACAAGTATTGAATCAAGAGTCCAAGTTCAACTGGAATTGAGTTTTTCTTACGAACAAAAAATAATAAGGCTAACTAATCCACTTGGAAATCGACTTCTTTACAACTTTAATGAGCTCAATAGATCCAATTTTGGTCGCGTTTATAGGCAAATTAATATTTAGGATTTCTAATTGAGTTTCAATCTATTTTTCAATATAAATAAAATCGTTGCGTGAGAGACTCACTGACTGACTGACTGAATGACTCACTGACAGACTGAATTACTCAGTGACTGGCTGACTGAATGACTCACTGACTCACTATCAACGCACAGCCTAAACCGAGACGAGACCTGCAATTTTGAGGGAAATTCCTTTACATGCACTAAGAAATAAATTTCCGAAATTCACCCCCTATATAAGGAGTCTTGATGTTTGTATGGAAAAAATCTTCACGTGGACGAAGCCACGGGTATTCCAATAGTATTTTCATAACTTTGATCTCACTCTCTCTATCCTAATTCTAGCTTGAATGCTCGGATTACCCTGTACGATACAATTCCGAATTCCTGAGTGTACATAAAACTAAATGGCTGGGACTATAGTCACTGAGGGCGTTTTGTTCGATCCATTAATTCCTCTACCCATTAAAGCTGAGACCCTTCAGGAAATCAAAGACCAGTAAACCGTTTCAATATACGAACAAGTATTCAAGAAACCGTTGCTGTTTTCCCTGTAAAATACGAACTTAGGGCTAAGTTTGTATAAATCAAATCATTTCGCCTGATAGCAAGGGGAAGTTACAAAGGGAAAAACTTCCGACCGTGTTGAGGATCAAGTTATATTACTTGAAGGTAGAGTTGCTTCGTGCAAAATCGGCAGGACCGGAGAAAACACATGTTTTTAAAAGCTTTTATTTAACTTTCAATTGTCCGTCAAATCTTGCAACTGAATTTTGAACCAGTTAGACTCGTTCGATTGCGCTGAAATTTGGCACCTGTCAAGTTTAAATGACAATACAATATTATGTTTACAGCGAGCTGATCTGATGATGGGGATGGAAGGTAGACAACGGAACTCCGCGATAGTTAATAGTAGACTAGCTGTGTTTGGGCTCATTTTGATCAGTTCACGGTTCTGCTTACTAATTGTACCATAATCATCTTCATCATCATCATCATCATCATCATCAGTCAGATGTACATTTTATAAAAGCTTTTATTTTGAAAAATGTTTTTTTTACAAAATACTTATTTGTTGATAAAATTACTTTTTTAAGACCAACTTTAATGGAACTAGTGTTCTAACCGAGAGCTGATTTAAATTACCTACCTACCAAATACTGTGGCCAATGTCAAACTTTTAGGAGTGAAATCAACAGCGGCACCATATCATGTGATACGTTTTTAAAAGCTGCACTAGAAACACCCGACAGACCGAACAATAATATTGCAACAAACTGAATCTCAAACATTGAGTGAAAGGCAGGATGCGCGGATGTTTGGCCGGACAGGATGCCCACATTGCCGGAAGTATGTCAGCTCTATCTGAACGGCCTTTAACCGCTCACTTACCTACTAAGAATGAACTCAAAAATAGCTGGAAAACCAATGCCAATGGAAAACCCAATGGAGCTTACGAATATTTTGAGAACGAGTGGTTACAGGTACTTAATTAAATTTGAATTTCAAATTGTTTGTGAAGAGCCCCTAAAGAAGAATATTTAGATAGAGTTTTCAACCATTTAAATAGGTGGTCGTTATTTATGACACTCAAACTGGATGCATTTGCATCAAGTGATTAATGAGGTTTGTCTTTACAATCACGTTTTTAACAACAAATTAAAAAAAATAAAAAACTATGCATTGAAACTGCTGAACCGATTTTGATAAAACATATCTAATCGCTAGAAAACCTGCTTTCAAATAAAAAAATGCTTTCATATCTGTTCACCCGTTTAAGAGATACGGTGCTACAGACAGACAGACACACACACATAGCGGTCAAACTTAACACCTCTCTTTTTGCGGCTCTTTTAACACCACGGCTAACTCGTTGTCCCTGAATCAATAGGCTAACAAGAACACCTATTTTATTGGTGGCTATCGATTTAGCAAGGCGATGGTGACCCTCTACTTGCATGTTTTATTCACTAAAGCCGTCTTTTAAAAGCACCCTGCAACGATCTACCTTATCGACCTCGTTTTAAAAATTTATAAGTTTACGTCTATGTACTAGTTTTGCCTCTCAACACTTGTTGGTGGGCGCTGGGGCTGGGGGTGCAGGAAAAAACATCAGTAAGCAAAAACCAGGCAGTAATCTTCACACAAAAAAAAACCCCGCGCACTGCTATAAAATATAGAAATTTTGTACTGTATACCCTCGGCTTTCTTGTATTCATTTTATATATAAGTTTTTACCCAATAATGTGCAATGCACCATTTTAATAAACAATCTGATCTAGACAAAAAATAGACGTAACTTTATTTTATTTTCTATAGAGAAAATATTTTCCTACCGTGTTTCTGGTAGAGTGATCCCTCGGAATTATAATGTAGTATCGATGCATATTTATAATTTGAATATTGTACTTGATTTAGTATGTTCAATTATCCATCGATACCGGGTTCGATCCTAGGCTCCGCACCAATGACTTTTCTAAGTTATGTGCGGATTTCCATCGCTCTGTACTTCGGAGGGCACGTTAAGCTGTCGGTCCCGGCTGTTATTGATTAATAGCAGTCGATAAGCCATGTCAGAGGCCCTCGGGCGGCTTGACAAACTCTGACACTAGAGGCCAGCACTACCTCATACGAAACGAAACTAGTATGTCCAATATGTATAGCATACACAACCCTTCTGTAGAAAATAAATACTGCTTTAGAAGCGTTCTTTTAACTTTTACCAATGTGAGTTTTGGAGGAAATTTGCACAGCAACATTTTATCAGCATCATTGTATGTTATTTAATATTCGCACACATACAGTTCGCGCTGTTATGGATTCCTAACTAAAATAGAGATCTTCATTCAATATTGTACTTGAACAGTGAACCACGTAAAGTGATTACTAATCATTTAAAGTGAAAATTGCAGAAAAAGACGCCACTAAGTAACATTGTTCCAGTTTGTTATTAACTCTCATTGACTATCGCTAACATCTGGGTCAGATCTGTTGCTGGCGGACGCGGCAATGATTACTGCAGCAAATAATAGCTTTCGTTTTGCCTTACATTTGTGGTGGGTAGACTGCAGTTTCAGGCAGGATTTAACTAAGGTTCTGGGGCAAACAGACTCCCGATTCGAAACTCGAATTCATATTCTAGTTCCATATTATTATGGAACTCTCTTTTCGACGGTTTAGAGTAGGAAAAGAAAAGTTTAATACATAGGCACAGTTATTTGTCGTAAAGTCGGTAAGACAGCCAAATTGTGGGGTCTGAATTTGGAACCTGAAGTAAATAAATAATGCTGGACAGTTCACACAACATTATCTAGCTCCAAGCTAAGCAGAGCTTGTGTTTGGGTACTACATAACTGATATACTTAATACAATACTTTTTTTTATTTTTTAATGTATTTGGATTGTTTATTGATTAAATACACTATAATTACTTTACAAGAAGGATTTTTCTAAAACTAAAACAATAAAACAAATCTAAAATAAAATAAAAACCTACCTATCAGATCAGCAAGCCGTCACCCGATGGCAGCGTGCCCAGAATGCTGGGCACGCTGCATAACATAGATAGATATTTTGCACAAATATCTGCAGATCGAACAAATAATTGTTCCGAGGCAGGAATCGAACCCGCAACCTGTTGTGTCGCAGGCGAACCTTTACCCGCCACGCCACAGAGGTCGTCAAGACCAAGTATTGTTCTTTTTGGATTGTGTTTGATGCTCAAACTTCGAGAATACGATTTTTTTGAGTTCTTAAGAGTGTTCATAGTTCTAATCATAAATATCGTTGCGTTCATTTCTACCAAAATCTTGATCTCATTAATGAATTTGACAATAGGTCCAATAAAGCTGTACAAGCATAATTTATATCCACTTCTGACTACGACTTACAACTTACAACAATTAAATGTTACAATATTCGTGAATTTATGGAGGACACTTTGTGATTTTAGGGCTACTTATGACTTTAATTTGATGTACCTATTTAATTTTGAAATTCTTTTGTATTTTTGAAATTTGCATGCTAGATAAGGTAAAACATAATTGGAACTTACCTACTTATTTTTAAGACCTTTCATATGACATTATGTTCAAGCAAATAAATATATCTTTATCTTTATCTTAATTGAACGACAGTCCAAAACTACAAACACAAATTGTTTAGATTGTGTAATTTTAAACAACACGAATGCTTCGTTTACTCAGTTCACCCATTTCATTAATCATTTCGCTGGGCATGTTGCTCATTTATTCAAACATGCAAACCAAGCGAAAGCTCTTTTAAAAACATGTGCTTAGCATACTAAAATACAAACGAATACAATAATGGAAATTAGAATTGTTATGTAAGTCATTATTATTCCCTGGATTCGTCCTTGCGTGGTAATGAAGGTCCAGTACATTCATTCGAAGACGTAGCATGTGCATGAAATGATATACAAACAGTGAAAAGTTTTAAGGCGCATACAACAGCCGAATTACAGTCATTTTAAAATATATATGAAACAGTTGTGCTACCTGAAGACCGCTGCTAACGATCTAAAGGTAGCTAAACTTATCCAAATCGCTACCAGACGGAAGCGTCCCAAGATGCTGGCTGAATGGCAATACAAATGCGTTGAGCCAGATAAGAGCCAGCTCATGGGTCACGCGTTGCTTCGACCAGACGCCCTGGTGGAATTTTGAAAACGCGTAGTGCCTCGGTACCCCGCGGACCCAGAGTCTCGACCCCGAAAGGCTCAAATAAGTAGGTAAGCTCTGTCGATACTTGCATCGGCAATAACTGATGTCCGGGACAGATGACGCAGGGGTATCAACGCGAATAGCGTCCCACACCAAAGGCCTATATTTTGTTGATTAGTCCCGGTTAAGATAACACTTACCTAACTATACCGGGTGGACTAAAGCGAACTGGAGATGTATTGAGAAACTCAAATAATTAATAACATGTGTATGAGAATTGTAATTTTAAAACGTTTCTATTGACTACTTTTACACGTCTCATCCTGTGTGGCGGATGCCGGCCCTTATTATAAGACTACCCACTATCCATCATAAACTTGGTAACATGATATAACGACGTAACTATTCATTCAGAAGCGATAATATTTCATTAGACAACTCAGAAAGAGGAAAGGAAAACATAATCAATAAAACATAGCTCTTCCTTATAAGCCGATGATCGATGTGTTTCGGTGACATTAGAAGATAAATAATGGAGCTATTCAACGACCACGGCACGAGACTCCATCTTACATTATTTACCGCTAAAAGAAAAAGGCGAATGGTGTTTTTTCTGTGCATCAATCGTGTTTGATTTTCATTAGGTTTTTGTGGGACCTTCCATGTCAGTTGTTTTTAACACCCTATATTTTCTATTGTCACGTGACACAATGCTGGAATTTTAAGCCGGTCTTAGAGAAGTAGAGAAGTTAAGACGGAAAATTGCCATTAGCAAACTGAAGGTGGAGTATGTAGCAAAATTCCTAATCTTAGATTTGATTTTTAAGAGACTATCAAGTACAATATTCTAATTAAAAATATGCGTGGAACTACTACATTATAATTCCGAGGAATCGCTGTACCAGAAACACGATGGGACAATATTTTAAAAAATCCGAAACTAATCTGTTTTTTGCCTAGATTCGATTGTTTATTAAAATGGAGCTTATTATTGGGTAATAAATTAGATAAATAAAATCAATACAGCCGAGGGTTTACTGTAGGGATTTTGTAAAATGATCTATATTTTACGAGATATTCAATAAAAACCGCTTTTTCCAGCGGCGCGAAACGTTTTTTTGTATGAAGATTCTTGCCTGGGGTTGGCGCAGTCTGAAGCCATCTTTTTATGCGTGTGTGCTTGTCACACAGATAACACACACACGTACACCCACGCGCACTGACTTAGACTAACGATTGATGAGCTTAGTTTTGATGTGTTGTCTGTATACAGTTGTGGTCATATAATTAAGAACGATTTGAAGTTCTAGAAGTTTTTTATTTAAATCGTATCATACACAGAGATGTGTACCTTCTGAGAAGCAACTAGTTATGTTATATAATAGTCACATTAATAGAGCAACCTGACTTAAGAATAAAGTATGAAATCGCTAGCTATTTTTTGCACATTTTATTGATTTTATCAAAGTAACACATTCAAATAGTACTGAAACTGGACAAATAATTAAGAACGATTTATTTAACTGCTCGGGAATTGTTTTGTATGACACTTAGATTTAAAAAATCACAATATTATGTAGCACAGGAAACATAAAAAGAAATTTAATAAATATTTAACTAAAATTAATAGTTAATAGCATATCCACGGCTTTTAATTACAGCTTTACACCGGCGAGGCATTGACTCTATTAATTTTTGACATTTCGCAAGAGAAATAGAGTTCCATTCTTCTAAAAAAACGTCATACAGCTCTCTTAAATTTCCACACTTTGTATTTGAAACCTTTTTCTTTACTTCAAACCACAGATTCTCTATTGGGTTTAGATCTGGACTGTTAGCAGGCCAGTCTAAGACATAAACTAATTGCGCTGTAAGAAATTCCTTTACGGTGCGTGCAGTGTGCTTTGGATCATTGTCATGCTGGAATGTCCAAATGACCGGTAGAACGTCTTCAGCGTATGGTAACATTGTTTCTTCCAGTATATTTTTGTATTGGAACTGATCCATGTTACCTTCTATCAACTTTACAGGTCCTACACCATGTCCAGAAAAGCAACCCCAAATTTTCACATTTCCACCACCGTGCTTTAATGTAACTTTCGTGTACTTTGGGTCGAATGCTGTATTCGGGGGACGTCGTACATATCGTTTTCCATCAGAACATACTCTGTTTATTTTCGTCTCGTCAGAAAAAAGTACATTTTTCCACTGTTGCACAGTCCAGTTTTCATACTTTCTCGCAAATGCAAGCCGGGCTTGCCTGTGGCAAAGTTTTAACATGGGTACCTTTCTTGCTATCCTACCGTGCAATTTTTCTTCTACCAAACGTCTTCGAATAGTGCGTGCTGAGATTGCTGAAGGGTTGTTTTCACCAAAATATTCTTTTCTAAGCTCATTGGACCCTTTAAAAGGATTTTGTTTTGCCATACGAACGATGTTTCGGTCATCTCGAGGAGTTGTTTTTCTCTGTTTAGGTACACGTGGAACATTCGAAGTAGTTTGATACGTAGCAAAATGCTTTACAGCGTGGAAAACCATCGTTTTTGAACATTGCAGATGGTCGGCTATCTTTTTATAAGACCAATTCTTCCGGCGAAGTTTTATTATTACTTCCCTTGTAGATTTATCACAACTTTTATTTTTTCCCATTGTTTTTTCTAAAGAAGCAATCACCTTTGATCTTTTACAGCACGTAATGGCGCCAAAATTATACAAACAGTAACAAATCGACTGAGTGTTCTCTATTTAAATTTGAATAAAGGTATAAACTACTTAGCGTTCTTAATTACGTGACCAGCCAGTAATAAGGAATACTTTGTTTAAAAGTAGTGTAAAAAGTTTGCCTATTGATTTTTAGCCAATCATGTGTATCAATGAATACAGTGGTAATATGGAAATGTTTTACGATACCGAGAGAAATAAAAACAAATGCATACAATTAGTTTTGCATCTTAGTTGGAAAAAATCTTCCCTTTATATCAGCGTTCTTAATTATATGGCCACCACTGTATATGCGTGTAAGCACGTGTAGTATTAGTTTTGTCTGTGTCTATTAGTTATTTTGTGCATATGAGCTTTGTTTTCGGCTTCACTTGCATCGTTCACCGTGTTTCGGTTCGGCTTATCTTCTTTGTGTCTGACCCCACAACTGACACACAAACAAGTAAACAAGCAAAGAGACGTGAAAGTGAATAAAAAAAATGTGTAAACATTAAAATTGATGTACTAATTCCTCAGACAAATTCTCTGATTTCACATTATCAAAATTACCTGCGACATGGAAAATGTTAGCTGCTTTCATTGAAATAAGCCAATTGTTTGTGACATAATAATACATAATACATGTTCTCCATTTTGCATGGCACCTTTCTAGTATACCTTCAACCTTTTCACACAATGTGACGTCTTCCGGCGATCTCACATGCGGTGGAGGGCTGCTCCACTTGAGGCCGAGTCTCAGCGGCCGGATGGCTGCATCCGGTTGTTCGGCTTAAATACCGCCCTTTCAAATACGCAGAGGGGTTTTTAGCACATTTTATCTGTTTCAGAAAAATGTATGTTACAAACCGTGACCGTTTTTATGCATAAAATAAAATAAATTATGTTCTCACTTGGTAGGATTCAGCTATGAGTAATATTCATAATAATATCGGTAATATATACGTATATCTCGTCTCGTAAAATATACAGTCGTCCCAAGGCTATGCGACATGAAGGGAAAGTACCTTAAATATTATAGATAGGAAATTTTGCTGAATAGTCTTGGGACGCCCTGTATAAATCACAATAACCTAAAAACTCATCTGGGACCTACTTGCTAAATAATCGCTCTTATTTATTATAAGGAAAAAATAAACATGCGTTTGAATATCTTATTATGTTATGTGGTTTATTCCCGAAATCAAGATAGATAGATAGATAGATAGATTAACTTTTTATTGTACATAACATATATATACATACATACATACATAGACACACGCCTTTTTCCCCGAAGGGGTAGGCAGAGCCTCAATGGGCCTCTTAACATATATATAACTCACTTAAATATATAAAAAACTAAATAATAAAAAAAGTACCAAGTTCAAGTTGGCTTAAATAAAAATTATTTCCTATAAAAGCTTACATTTTGTCAAAATGTAAGTAATTTTATCTTAACTATGTTTTACCCTCTTAGCACTGAGACCTGAGACCTCGTATATGTTCAAGAATATGTTCAAGCAAGTTAGTTAGTCTGCTAGAATATTGAAATTTGTACTATGCTACTGCGCTATCGTTAATGGACGGTCTCGAATGTCTACTTTATTTTAACAAACCATTTAAGTTTATTCTTAGAAGCATTTTCAATTTCCTTTACGTATATAATTCTATTAAGTATCCGCTGCTGTTATTGTTATGAAAATGGAAAAGTAATTATAAAAATTATGCTTTTTCAGTATATTTACCAGTTTTTTCAATTACTGTGAACGAATCTCGCGCTCGGGGCTCATTTCTTTTGAATAATTTATTAATTAAAATATTCTCAAGAGGAATAATTTAAATTACTTAACTTAGAAACGTTGGCAGCATTTTCTGTTTCTATCTGAAAATGCTGTTTTTAGTGCCTTTAAAGCGATATGGATTACTAGCAGCACCACGTGGTTTCATCGGCATAAGCCTCGATCCCTTGGGAATATCGGGATAAAAATGAGCCTATGTTTTATTCCGGGAGTCTAGTTATCTCCATTCCAAATTTCATACAAATCTGTACAGCCGTTTCAGCGTGAAGAAGTAACAAACACACAAACTTTCGCCTTTATAATATTAGTGTGATGTGATGTGATGTGATAGTGTGATAAGTATGATAGTGATATAAAAAGATCGTATCTTTCAAGTAGTATGATACAAATACAGTGAAAAAGCTCGCGCGTTTTTAATTTTAGGGTTTCGTATCCAATGGCTGCCAATAGGACCCTATTCTAAGCTTACGCTGTCCGTGGCTGTCTGTCTGTTACATGGGTATATTAACACATGGGTATGTTACAGCCGTCAAAGGTAGCCAGTTGAATTTTGGCACAAATAATTTAAAAAATCCAAGACCGTTATTCATTGCTATTTTACAACAACTGTTATTATGTTTTTCACTTACATGGTTCCAGCGGAAGATCAGCGTTGTGTTGCTACAACACAACAAATGTGAGCTGGACGCCTGTTTGTGTCAGTGAAGAGTGAGTAGTACTGAGTTTTATCATTCTGTTTCTGCGTGTTTGCGTTTGTGTGTGTGTGTGTGTGTGTGTGTGTGTGTTGTGTGTCGTTTCGTATCTGCGTTTGTTGACACAAATAAATGTTATTTTCTAGTTTTCTTACTTTCTTTCAACAATAAAAAAAATCGTTGCTTGACTGACTAACTGACTATCAACGCACAGCCTAAACCTTAAGTCGTAGAAACCTTAAATTTTGAGGGCACGTTCTTTTTGTGGTCTAGGGGTGCACTAAGAAAATAATTCCAGAAATTCAACCCCTAAGGGGGTGCACAACCCACCCCTATGGGTGCGGGGTGTTGAAGTTTGCATTGATATTGCATTCTACTAGTAAATTATGTAAGTTGTTATCATACTTGTTCTAGTACGGTACCCTCAGTGCGCAACTCTGATTACTTGTCCCATTGTACAGAATACAGTGCTCGAGTCCGTTTCACACTTGGCTAGATATTATTATCACTTGCCGAGTAGATGTTTCTTATTTCATTTCCAATATTCAAAGCTATCTTCGTCTGAATAACCAACCCTTCGATATTGTGAATCCTAAATAAACATACTTATCTTCAGCAGAATTTAAATATAAACAGTCTCTTCATAGGCAAATTTTGTAAATATTCCCAAATTTATTTCATTTATTTATACAGACAGGTCTGGTATGGTACTGATATAAAGCACTTGAACACTCTTTTCGTAGCTAAAATTCAATTGATACCTTACTAACACGATATATGTCAAAGTTACGATGTTTGGATGTTTGTAACTCAATCACGCCGAAACAGCTGAACTGATTTCGATGAAATTTGGCTACAAGCTAAAGACTACTACTATACATAATACTATACATATACTATACATACATACATACTATACATATACACATACTATACCATAAATAACTTTTTTGTTTGATCTATAGACTACTTTATATCCTGGTAAAACGAGAGCGAAGCCGCGGGCGGGCACTAGTAAGTAATCAATAAAAGGGCCTGCAGTTGTTTTTTGCATACCTTTCAAGTTTCTATGACAATAGTTATAGTTTTTTTTTTTTTTTTATACTACTTGGATGACGGATCAAGCAAGAGGCCCACCTGATGTTAAGCGGTAACCTCTGCCTATGAACAGTGCATTACCTCATAGATCACGTCCACCTAGGACGCAATCTATGTGGCATTGCACTGCGCCCACCACCCTGAGACATATTATGGTGAGAGCGAGCTTTCGAATGATATATAGATCTGCTACGATACGAAGCCTCCTTAGAATAGAGAAGTGCATGAAAGAAGCCTCTGAGTGGTACACTTAGATTATCCACCACACTAGTTCTTTCACGTTCGGTCACAAGTAGTGTAACATCAATTTAAAGCTTCTCACAAGTAATTCATATTGTAAAAAATAAAAAAACCTCCGCAATGAAACGGCTGAACCGATTTTGATCAAACATAGCTAAGAATACTCCCGACAAATTCAACTTTCAAACAAAAAAAAACTAAATCTGTTCATCCGTTCGGGAGCTACGATGCCACAAACAGACACACACACACACAAAGACACGTCAAACTTATAACACCCCGTCGTTTTTGCGTCGGGGGTTAAAAATAGCCCCAAGCAAAACGTTTATAACTATTTCAAAACTCAAATGGGCTTTAAAACAATCCACATGGAATGGGTCCATGAACACAATTACTGGATCCCATCCGCCCTATTCACATATAGTCGCATGTTAAGAAAATACATTGAATAGTCATGATGCTCACAGAACCCGTGCGAAACCTTTGTAGCCCGAGATTTGTTTTGTAGATAAGCCCTGTCAGCACGAGCCTGATAAGTTAGTTTACAGAATGTACCCAACATAAGGCTTTTCCTACAATGACCTTCTATATTAGATACGCTACTCCGCGCTCAGAATGGCGTCATGAAAGTGAGATAATTACTATTCGATTAGTCGCTCGCGGTCTGAAATCGACGATGCACGCCACAACTGATTGGTAAAATAAATTACCTCTAATTAGCACTAAATTAACTTATTGGTACCATTCTGCTTCGTCTGCACGGCTTCCATAAAAGGATAAAAATATATTTAATTTCACATTGTATTTCATTACAAACAACTATTTGCGGCGTTGCCGCTCAGACACCTTCACGATCAAGAACATAAAGTAAGTAGCTATAGTAAATATACGAAATTTTCCAATGTGTAGTTTGAATGAGTGTAACCTGTCTATTGGTAACAAGTCTCTGATTTCCTAGAAAGGACTATTCTATCGTCAATCAGTGGTGGGTAGCTTGCATCAAAAGTCGAATGTAATCAATTCCGAATGCGAAGTGATGATCAAGGTTTTTACCAATGAGGAAACGGACCAGCCATCGACTGACATGTCGTTTAACGAAATTGATCCCAGGGGCGTTCTCTCATACTCATCCATCAAGTGCCATTAAATATCTTTTATATTAATACTACGGCCCGTTCGCAACTTTATTCGCGAGGTCCCGGTGACCCGGAAAAGTTTTTTTTGTTTTTCTTTTATACAAATCTTGTCCTGACAATAACGAACAAAACAAAAAAGAATTATCCGATTTGGTGCAGTTGTACGGAAGTTATGCGTGTACATACATTACGGTGTTATTTTTTATATAGAAGAAGCATATGTAGAAGAAGGAGCAGTTATAACCACTCCTCAGAGTTGACGACCTCTGTGGCGCGGCGGGCGAAGCTCGGCCTGCGACGCAGGAGGTTGCGGGTTCGATTCCCGCACTCGGAACAAATATTTGTGCTATCGCAGATATTTGTTCAGGGTGATCTGGTATTTTCTATGTATAATAAAAAATATCTATCTATGTAATATATTGTATTAAGTATATCAGTTATCTAGTACCCATAAAACAAGCTCTGCTTAGCTTGGGGCTAGATAATGTTGTGTGAACTGTCCAGCATTATTTATTTTATTTTATTTTTTATTTATAAGATAAAAGATTAAATCGTGTATGAATGTACATAATTAACAATGAGGGCCGGTATCGACCAATGTGCATGAAAGGAAGGTTTTGTATATTTTATTTTATTTTATTTTCAAAATTTTGGAGAAACTTACAGCTAGGTTTACAAAAATTCAGATAAAATATAAAGAACATGCCTGGATGGACAAGTGCATGTTTATTGACGGCTAATTAAAAGTTTCCACAGATAGATATATAAAAAAAATAGCATTATACAAAGTAAGTTGACGACTTATTGACGAATTATTATTATTATTATTACGTATACAGATAATTTCATAAGGCTCCGGTTAGTTTTAGTCAAAAACAGTCCTTTGCAATAAACTTTGAGAAATGTAAATTATCAAAACATTCGTACAATGTTTTTACCCTTGTTAAAAATATTTGAATTCCACATTTTACTGTTTGTGGCACTGCGGCCATCCCAACAATCTGCCGGCGGACATTTTGATTGAGGCTTTACTGCAAAACAAAGGCTTTCAGTGAAATTATTTCTTTACTGTACAGACATTAATAGGTATTTCATTGTGTTTTATGGATGCAAAATGGTTGCGATGTTTTAATACGTACATACATACCTACATAAATAGACACTTCGACCAAATTAAATGGTCGAAACGAAGACACACGACTTTTTACCCGAAGAAGTAGGCAGAGCTTCAAATGGGCCTCTTTTCACTGTAGGTTGCACCATTGTGGGTAATAGACGTGACAAGTAGTGAGCTCTTCGCCGCCATTGCTTCCCAAGAATGACTCTGCTAACGCTTTTTTCCAGTAATAACACATTCCTTAAATAAGCTAGGAGCTAGGACAAACATACCAACGAATGATACAAACAAGTCCGGGTAAGTCCCTTAGTCGCCTTTTACGACATCCATAGGACGAGATGGAGGCGTCCATTCTTGGGCCGGACACGCCGGCACACACACAACCTGAAAGGTTATGTGTGTATGTCCCTATAGACAGGTAAAAACGATCCCCGACTATGGAGTTTCCGTGACAGTATACCCCTAACGCAGAAATTCAGCAACCTGTTGGACGTCCACTGTTGGACGAAGCTTCCTCCATAGAATCTAATGGGGGATTTGCCATTGTCACCACGCATAGCGTATCATATTGTTGATAGCAGTATTAGTGTTGAATGCTCAGATGGATGCTGCTGTTCATCTCCTGGTGTAATGATATAACATGACGGGGTCTATCCTAAGGCCGCACATCACGGCCAGCGTGCTATATTGAAGGTAAGTCCCAATCCGTCAGCTAGTTGCTTTGATTATATATCCAAAAAAAAACTCTAAGGTTAGTTGACTTCTGAATTAATCTTATGTGAACTATTTGCAGTGGATTAAATTGCAGACCTCATTTGAAACCACCCGTAGTCCTCTTGTTGAGTGATGTGAAATTACACGCATTTAGTAATTTTTGCTAGATTTGTCGCTAGCCTAATCTGTATTAGGTATATACCCTGTGGTATTTAAGACAAAGTCTTCTCAACTCCACTCAAAGTGGTTGTGCTATAAAGTTAAAAGGGTTTTTACTTGGATGTATGCAATCAGAGCACTCGCGCGCCGCCAGGCGGCGATATCGAGTAAATAAAGAGGAAATGGGTGTAATTTAGTTTTCTCTTCGGAGATTACGGAGTGATGGGTTTTATGAGCAACATTACATTACATGTGTTTAGAAAATGTGCTATTTATTCAAGACAAAATAAGGTCTGTGTATATTTAAATGAATGTTCATAAAGACGAATAATGGGTTATATTGAGGAATTTTATACATTAGGTACTTATTGGTAGTACCTATAATACGCGACAATCACATAATATGGACACACACATGCACCCCGTGGAGGCCGTGATGTGCCAAGCCGTAAGAAGAGGCCCCTCCGTCCCCTCCCATGGATGTTGTAAAAGCTGACTAAAGGAACACCAGGTAGCGGATTACGTAACTCTGTTGCTATCAGTTTCAATGTTGTTTCTATCCGAAAGAACGCTCTTGTGATTACCCAATTTACGCAGTTTACCTATAGGTGTAGCGTTTAACTTAGTAGCCTCCTGAGGTATGGCAGCGGCACGGGAGGGTGGTGATTTTCTTATGTCAAATGTCGCGAGACGTCACTTGCCGCTTTAGACAAGACGCACACGAGATTAGCAACCGAAGATGGGTCCTCGTATTAGAGCTCAAACTAAAGATGTTGTAAAAAAAATATACATTATATGTATATAATTTTTTCAAGGTTAGGAAATCTGATCCAAATTCTGCCGAGCATGAAAACGATATAAACGACTCAGATAACGAAAGTGATTCCAGTCATACTGACAGTGATTCGAGTAGCGATATGGACATAAGCTAATAAATTGAAAGTTCAGTTGAAAATATTGATATTAGTATTAAATACAATAATTATTTGAACAAGTATTTTATTCTCTTTCGCAATGACTTAGGTACTTATTTGTAAATATCGTAAGATATATCTTCATTAATTTTTATCACGTGTGTAGCCCGACAGTTCTTTACGCCACATGTCACCCCTCCCGTGCCGCTGCCATGCCTCAGGAGGCTACTAAGTTAAACGCTAGGCCTATACAGAGCTTGATTACGACTAGACTGCATAAATTTGGTAATCGCAGAAACATTTCAAATAGAAACAGCATTGAAATCCATTGAAACCGATAGCAACAGAGGTAAGTAATCGCGCAACATATGACAAAAAAAACTTCAATTTAATTTAGGTACACTATAATCACTACTTTGATAATTTATACTAATAATTAAAGTTTAATGGGCACTATGGAATTTTATACCAGCCAGCAATTCTCACAGACCCAATCAAATTTTCATGAAATTAAATGAACCATCAGCACAGATCAATCGGGCCGGCTAATATTGACCAGTGCTACAATTTGCATTTAAAACGGACCGATCGCGGCTTTCGCACAATTATCCTCTTATTTACCTAGTATCAAGTAGATACCTACTATTTTCTTTTCCTTTATTTTTTTGCTGCCTTTGAACTTTTGCTGATTTTCTCTAGCATCTTACTTTTGACTGCCTGCCTAAGGCTTTTAAGTTGGTTTTCCTTTTTTCTTTGAATCAGCTTCCACTCGTTCTCGAGGCACCACACAGCGCTCCCCAACTAGTAGTAAGAAATTATTTATTCGAAGGATCATCAAAAAAAACAGACTGTGTTTGTTGCCTGATTCTTCTAGGTCTGGTTGCGTTGAAAACAGACCGAGATACGAGAGGTGCGAGTTCCATTCTCGCTGCGGAACATAAATATGTTTGCATTATCTGCAAATATTTGTTACGGGTCTGGGTATTGTGAATGAATGAATGAAAATACTTTATAGCACACCTTACAAACTATGTAGTTAAAATAAAAAATACACTCAACAATTAAATCAAAACTCGGTCTTATCTTATCTTGAGGTACCATGGTAGGTCGTAGTTTCTGATACCCAAAACACAAGGAATCCTAATGTGGGATCAGGACTACATATGTGATTATTAATTATTAAGTACCAACCTAAGTTTGTAAATTTTTTGCTAGTTTTAAAGTTTCTCAGTTTCGAAACATCATAGTCTAGACAAGTCATTATAATATAAAAATCATAGTTTCTTATGCTTTTCCTTAGAATAAAAGCAGAACTTACAACGTATCCTACCTCCCTAAATAGTCTCGATTTAGTTTAGTAGAGTCCAATGATCCTACCTGACCTACTTTATATTACAAGCCATTTTATGCTTATTTGTAATTTATAGAACTGTGTATGCTTAAAATGAATAAATATATATTATCATTATCACACTAATTTATTTTAAAACTCGTTAAACAAGTAATATAATTTTACAAAAATAAAAAAAAACCTCTACGCAATGAAACGGCTGAACCGATTTTGATCAAACATAGCTAAGACGACTACCGACAAATTGACCATTCAAACAAAAAAAAACACACACGGACACGTCAGACTTATAACACCCCGTCTTTTTTGCATATGCTACTTACTATGCAGAAATAATATCTACAAAAACCAATAGTATACAAAACATTATGGTACAAAAAATATATCAAAACGGGAAACCACCGACCGCGGAGCAAAGCCCAAACCGTCGTCGGAGGCTACGCCTGCAGAGGGAGCAACCTCCTAACTGACCTTGATGTATTTTTTATTATAAGTTCCGTTTACTGTACGTACCACTGTTTACTTTTGCATAATTGAAGCCTGTTATAGGTCATACTATGGCGAGATCGCGGTCAAAGGAAGTTCTATCAATCTTCAAATAATAAAAAAAAACTTTCCATATCATAAGTCCATTATTAATATTTTAACAGTATCGCTGTTAGTTCCCTATTAAATTAATAGATAAATACAAACGTTTATGAGATTATGTATGTAGGTACGTAGTCCCGCTGACTGAAATAGAGCAGTGGGAACTCCAAAGTTGAACAAGCTTCCCCTTTTTAATCGTGTTACGTAATACCTAGAAGCATTCAAAACGGGTGGGTGCTTTAGATTTTCAGGCTGATTGTACTGCTATGCTGTTAAAACAACGACGTAATTTTTAGTACGGCTCTATAAATTGAGCCTTAGCTCAGAACATTGAAGGAAAACATATCTAAGGAAGCTAGCATGCCTGTATTATTGAGAAGTCATCCACTAATCCACAACGGGCCCGTGTGATGGATAATGCATAAATACATAATAATAAACGCACTCTCGCTGATAGATAAACCCGGAATAATGAATAATCAACGAACTATTCAACTAAGAGCTACCACGTGACTATTAAAAGAGGTGGAAACCACCTCATGCATGGCTATTGCGCTATCAAATATTTATTGGACTCTTCCCGCCATTTTCGAAAAGAGACGTTGTCTACTTTTATTTAATTTCTTTTCCTAGTGTTTTCTTGAGTTATTTTGTATTATTTTGGTGGCATTTTAACCAATGTAGCTCGTTTAATAAGCACAAGTGTAGTGAAATGAAATGGAAGTGAATTGCGTGACTTTTGAAATTGGTGGAAATTGTCTACCAAAGTTTTAGTAAAATTGGCCACTGTTTTACTAAAACATGACTTGACTGTGACTTTGACGACTTGGAAGGAGTGTAACGTTGCAAAATATATTGAAAATACACTACAGTGAAAATACAGATACTTGAAAATGGCAAATGTACAAGCCGTGCGGCGCCAATTATAAAGAAAAAAAAGAAAGTTCTTTATACGTTGTTTTATACGATACGGAGAGCATAACTCAGGCTAAAAAGCAGGAATTTAAAACATAATAAAAGTAAAACACAATGAACTCGATGCCAAAAAAATATGAATGCTATGTTTATAAAAAATACTTACTACCTACTTATGTAATGAAAATTAAACTACATACCTACCTTACATACTTTACCCTGCTGTACAGGCTTTTAGTCCTAGTGTGGGGAACAGAGCCTAACCGTGGTACTATATTTCATATTATTTATTTAAGTTCCATAATGTAATAATAAGCATGTACCAGATAATAATTTTTAACACAGTAAAACATTTATCTTATCTTATCTTACCTAATTGATAGGTGTAGGTATCTTCTTGTGTATAGTTATATTTATTTCCCATCTCTATTCATGCTTATGTAAGTCATTTCAGTGTGATAGGAGGTCTAAACCCTGCCCTAAAGGAAACTTACTTCTTTAAATAGTTTTAGTAAAGCCAGCTCCAGGCGAAATCAGTGCAGTGTTATAAATATTAAAATACCTAAAACGCCTTGTTTAAAAATCCTGTGCAGAGAAGTACGTCTCCGTCGCGAAAATTGTTTCAATAATTTTCCATGCCGAGGGTTCATCCACCTTGTAACGCATTGAAAGTAAGCATGAGGTAGTTTCAACCTTTTAACGTATCTGAAAAATAACCACCGTGGCCTTGCTAATAATACCATAGAAGTAGAAACGGCTTTAAACTCTTTATTAATACACCATTTCCTGACTGGGCGACTCATTATTTTTTTATGATGAGCGTTGACTCGTGATCAATCAAACCATTCACGGCCATGCTTAATTGAGCTTACCCTAATCTACAGATCTAGCGCTTAACTGAGTCAGTCCCTGAGGTATGGGAGCGGCACGGGAGGGGTGTTTTCATATCTCAAATTATCAGATGACATGTGACATAATGTAAACGAAAACACCCCTCACGTACCGCTCCCATACCTCAGGGACTGACTCAGTTAAGTGCTAAACATGTATATGTCTGAATTTTAGATCTGAGAAGTTGTAACGAAAATAATTCTAACATTAGGATGACCTGTTTGAGTTGTAGGAATTTATTATACAGTTTTTAATCCTATACAATATTCAGCACCTTTGACTTATTGAGATAACCTTTGACCACTTCAACCGCTAACCCTTCAAAATACTTAAGGTCAGGCTTACATAATTAAACCTAAGGCAATTATTTTAGCATAACAAGGTAGAGTTCCAGATTTTTTTATTTGTGTGAAAGTAGGTATGTATTTAAAGGTACGTAAAGTACCTCCTATTAAGCGTAGAGATGATACGGCTGCCATCGCAATTGAGTTTCAAAACTAGTTAAGATGAATACCAATTTTTGTTATTCACAACCATAACGTATGTATGTATGTTTATGTTGTATGGATGTATGTTTAACATTCAAGTTTGATTTATGGTGCCTTATGAAGTAAATCTAATGCCATAGTTTTATTTTATCGTTTCCAATTCCTAGACTTGTTGAAGATACGTTGGTTTAAGATTTGCCCTGTCATGACTGGAAGCAAGCGTTAGCCGAGTCAGTCGTGGCAAGCAATGGCAGCGATGAGCTCACCACTTGTCACGCCCATATTCCCACGACGGTGCAATCCACAGTGAAAAGAGACCCATTGAGGTTCTGCCTAACGTTTTGGGGAGAAAGGCGTGTGTCTATGTATGTATTATATTTGTTGCGGTTCTATAAAATAAACTATAAATATTTTACTAGCAAAGTATAAACTTTGTTACTGCCGAAGCGTTTAGGGTCTGAAAAGCTTAATGATGTGAACATAGCTACAACGCAATTTGATAACGTTACATTCTAAACTACGCAACTATGTTCAGCGAAACAAAAATGGTTAAGAAAACAATAGTATTTTATGAAACTGTTACATAACAGGGATTATTAAATACGAAAGTAAATTTAAAAACCGAGCCTTGGCGATGTTTTGAATAGTATCACACGATTGTTTGAATACCTACTTATGTACAGTTTAATACACGACTTTATCTACAGTCATTCAATAAAACTGTTATTTGAATAACAAAGCACATGAAAAATAATAACGTGAATAAATGGCGTCAAATGATTTATCAAAAGAAAAGACACGATTCTACCGCGCATGCCATGTAGAGCGCGTAACCACAGACTATTTCATAATAATAATTCGAATAAGAGCTCCTTGCTCTGGCTGACTTGTATCATACCCAGACCGCCGCCCATTGTACTTCCATAGGTACTTATTTTTCTGATTGTTTTTAATGTTATTTTTGTGGTGTGCAATAAAGTGTTATCTATCTATCTATCTATTTATCTATCATAATGGAAAAAAAGTTAACATTATTTTGTTTCATAAAAATTGTTGTTATGAAAATAATTTACAAATATTGTTCAAGGCCCTGTTTAGGTAATAACTACAATGGTTACAGATCTAATAACCTTTAGCATTGACTGTCCTCGGAGGTGGTGTACAAAACGGAGTAAAACTTGAAGTTCTGAAATTAGATCTGTATTCGAATGAATACTCTATGGCAAAACCAAGGAACGTCCAAAACGGGAGAAGCAAACATTCTGTTTGAACTGGTTGACCCGAATTACCCCACTTTAAATGCAAATCATTTGCACGTTCTACCGAAGGTCGTTTAATTTAATCCTATTTGTTTATTTATCGATTATTGTTTTGTATTGGCAACACAGCGGGATTGAGTTTGGATCACAAGCAATCGGATTTCATCATTATTGATGTGCTATGAAATAAATTCTACAACATACATGCATACATAGACACACGCCTTTTTCCCCGAAAGGGGGTAGGTAGAGCTTCAATGGGCCTCTTTTCATAGTGGGTTACACCATTGTGGAATATAGACGTGACAAGTGGTGAGCTCATCGCTGCCATTGCCTCCCATGACTGACTCGGCTAACGCTTTCTTCCAGTAATGACACAATCCATAATAAGCTAGCAGCCCGGACAAATCTTATACCAACGAATCTTATCAACAAGTCCAGGTAATCCCTTAGTTGGCTTTTACGACGTCTATTCTATGGCTGTACACACCATTTTCAGATAAACAAAGTTGGTTTTGGATGAGGAAGAAATAATACAACTGGGAGACATAAGAAAGAAAGAAAATTTATTTATTTGGAACAGAACCCATGGAATCAAGTGGCACTCGACAAAGAAAGGAAGAAAAAACGTAATAATACAAAAAACCCTAAATACACTCCTAATTTCTACTAGTGTCTACGCGGTGACGTTTAAATATAAAAAAGCGTAGGTAGATGAGTTTATTACCAAAAATCGTTATGACATTTTAACTCAAACTAAAATAATAATAATTGATTTTATGCATCACATTCTTCATTTCTTTACTGAATGTTACCTCAGAAAACTTTTTATTAAATATGTATTTGTCAACAAAAATAATAGAATAAAACAGTGTTGAAATTTGAAATAAAAATACCAGCCGTTTGTAATCCGGACTTAAATGGTAATTCGGGATTGCGTTAACTGAGATTGTGTTTGGTTGCAGCTTTGAGCATTAACTGGTGTTAATGCCATTCCACTAATATCATAAATATCAAAGTTACGATTTTTTAATGTTTGTATCTTTGTATGTTTGCTACTCAATCACGCCGAAATGGCTGATATGATTTCGATGAAATTTGGTACATAGATTGAGTACATACATGACCTGGATTGAGCTATAGGCCACTTTTTATCCTGGTATAAAGTGAGTGAAGCCGGGGGCGGACACAAGTTTACAATAAAGAGTTAATCTACCTATCTAATGAACGCAAATTCTGGACACATGCCTGAATCACGAAATTCAGAACCATCAGAGTTAGGTAAGACGCAAATTACAACATTGTCAAAAGCATTTCTAGCGTGGCCGTTCCGTTGGGAGGCCCACGGGCCTGACAGCCTCTGATTTTGGCATATCATACGAAACGATTTAGTTTGTACAGTTACGAGCTGCTAGGGTTCTGGGTAAAATAATCACACTAAACTCTGGAGTAATAAAAATTACACTTGAATAAAATTATCCAAAAAACACTAATTCACTCCATACTTTAACTGTTTTTCAGTCTGCGGACTGTCCATTAATCCTCCCAAGTTACTTGATTTATTCGCACTGAAGGCCAATTACGACTGCCTGCTCTTCGAGTGAGTTTCGTTTATATATGCAAATAATAGAAATCGATAATGTTCCAGTACTAAAGAGCAGTCAGTAGAATTATCTCGAAACATCCAAAGAGGACAGATGATACATGCGTCCTGCTCTACCATAGATAGAGCTAGAAATTTTACGTCTACTTGTCAACAGATGGCGCTAGCAACTCAGCATTTACTATAGTACGTCTATTCGTCAACAAATGGCGCAAAAATGGTCTAAAATCTAAATGCGTTTACGCCAAAAGGTTTGCGTAACAGTACAATTACCTTCGATTCGAAGTACCTAGCAACTAATGATTATACCGTAGGCTCTACGGTATAATCAGTAGTTGCTACGACGTAGAGCCCCGATTATAGAGCTACATTGCAGAGACAGGCACTCTAACTCAGGTAGCAAATAATAAAAAAAAATATCTTAACTTCTGTTCTTTAAAAATGCATGTTTTTTTTATTTTAAAGTCTTTATTAGTATGTGCTCAGGTACAATTTGGCTGCGACTGGGACTCCATAAAACCATTCAATTAAATAATAATCGGAAATGGAAAAGTAAAGCGAAATCTGAATTTGAAAGCCACTTCAACGAATGATGGATTATTGAAATCTTAATCCCTTTGGAGTCTTAGGTTTCCCGAGCTCTTTCATAATGCGGATAACAAAAGCCTGGAACTCTCTTGCGGCTTCTATATTCCCTTTATCATATAACTTGTGTGAGCATCTTCTAAGTGGCCCTCATCTTCGCCTCCCATCAGGTGAGATGTAGCCAAACGCAAGCCTATTTTTAGATAAAAAAGCCTAAATCTAAAATTCAAATAAAAGTATTAAACATAAACCGAACATAACAGCACAAACACAAAGACATTTTAAGAAATTTTAATGTCTGATTTAATTCAGTAAAATAGTTTTTAACCCCCGACGCAATAAGGACGGGGTGTTATCAGTTTGACGTGTGTGTTTGTGTGTGTGTGTGTGTGTGTGTCTGTCTGTGGCATCGTAGCTCCCGAACGGATGAAACGATTTCGTTTTTTTTTTTGTTTGTTATGTGATTTTGTCGGGAGTGTTCTTAGCAGTGTTTGATCAAAATCGGTTCAGCCGTTTCATTGCGTTCAGGTTTTTTTTAATTTTTACAAAATTTATTACTTGTGTTTGTGCGAGCCGAGAGGTTGTATCGCGTCTGTCGGACGCCTTTATAAGGGAAGGGTAACGTTTCTTCAAATTTCGTTTTACGAGAGAGCATTTGGTGTCATGGCCCACCGATAAGATATAATTTGAACTTGTACGCAACGCTTTACATGCCTGCTATCTGTGCACAATAATTCCCGTGTTGCCGAGAGACGGGTCACATTGTGTAACCGGCTGAGAGTTTTTCACATAAGTGTAGGGCTCTTCCGCGACAGCTCGCTCCACATCCAGCTTTATCTCGGCTACATCACGTATATGTATTGTACCTATAGATATTAGCTAACGCTAGCTTTGGCTTTGTTATAAAAAATCCAAGAAAGCAATAAGGCAAAAAAACTACCTTTGTGGCGCGGCGAGCGAACGTTCGCCTGCGACGCAGGAAGTTACCGGTTCGATTCCCGCCTCGGAACAAATATTTGTAAGATTTCTGACTTTTCTAGTACTCAAACCTCAGTCGGTCCAATGGAGACTTTTGATCCTTATAAGAAACAGGATCGGTTGGCATTCAAAAAAGTTTTTGTGTAAAATTACCATTTTCTTGCAGACTGTACAGTTTTTCCAAAATCTGTGAATGCAGAACAGAATATCTCAAAAAGTTATGGATGGTCTCCTAGGAACGTTTTCCTGTAACTCGGTTAAGGTACCTGCCCTTACTGTCCCGTCTTAACAATCCATCCTGTATGTGTTTAGAAATTTATTTCTCAATAGAATATACATTCACCTATAGAGAAATACAAGATTGACTTAAAGAGTAGGGTGGGTTGGTTAACAGTGCAGAACGGAATTTTTGTGTAGGTAGGTAAGTATTATTTTTAGATATCAATAAGCACATAATATTATAATCTAAATTATTCTATAAGTAGCTAGAACAATAAAAGTAAGTACCTACATAGGTATAGGTACCTCTAGGTCCTCAACAATGGGCTGAACATAATTTTATTCCGTATAAACTAAAAATGTACTAATGTCCTTTTATAGATACTAACTAGCATGAAATCAAATAAACACGCAGTTAAGTAGGTATAGTAGATAAATGTTTCAACATTATTAGGATAGATATTTCAACTAACAAATTTGAGTACTTAGCACCACTACATAGTAATATTATTTTTCAATTAAACTAGGTTAGTACCTATAATAAGTATAATATAATTTAAGTTCATAATAGTAAAAGTGGGTATATAGAAATAGTTAATGCCATCGGAGTAGTGCAGTAGAAGTTCGTGGAAGTTCCATTACGTGTTGATCTACAGTTGATGTGGATGTATGCGAGCGGGAATGGAAGCAAGGGCTTTTAATTAAATTATCAGTTATTATTGTTGATAGTTTTTTGGTAGCGCTTGAATAACTTTGGGCACCCCTCTGATGTACTTTATAGCTATAATATAATATATTGTATCAAGTATATCAGTAGTCTAGTACCCATAACACAAGCTCCGCTTATCTTGGGGCTAGATAATGTTGTGTGAACTGTCCAGCATTATTTATTTATTTAATTTGTGCTTTTAAAAAGCATAAAATTTCAATATCTTCATGAGACAAGCCTAGCTCCTCTCAAACCACGCATAATGTAGGGCCCCGAAGCTTGCTCCAATCAAAACTAGATGTCACCACTAGTAGAATGGAATACGCTATCGCTGTCAAGCATGGTGGATGACAAAACAACTCAGGGAAAGATCTTGAGTCCATCAAAAATTACATTTTGCTACGGGAATTTGGAAGTTGAATTTCACTTAAATTCGTTCTTGGACTTGAGTTTGATTTATTAATTAAATTACTAAAGCTGTGCTATTTTGTCAGCGCGACCATTTATCACGCGATAGTCGCATTTTAATAACGTCCACTAGTATCGTTATAAGAACAAATTAATCTAGCATGGAGGTTTTATAAACTGGTAACAAAAAATATTCAACTCGCAAACTAGTAAAAAAAAAAACTCATGTATGAATGTGGCTTTATTCCACCATATCTTCTAAACGCCTTAACCGATTTAGATGATTGGGTATCATTAGTATCTCCACGTTATACTGATACGCACTGAATAAGAGAAAAAAACTAGAGTGACCATGACGTCCAAATTAAAAACTAGAGTGACCATGACGTCCAAATTAAAAACTAGAGTGACCATGACGTCCAAATTAAAAACTAGAGTGACCATGACGTCTAAATTAAAAACTAGAGTGACCATGACGTCCAAATTAAAAAGTCCAAACTTTAAAAACTCTCTGAAGCTGATCGTGTTTGTAATCATAGAACATGGCGAGTAGGTTCTAAAAATGGATAATTAGGTATTTACAGCACGTAGTTTTCAAGAGAAAAATAAAACTAAATATTTATTACACAAATACATACATTACATATACATACAGACACACGCCTTTTTCCCCGTAGGGGTAGGCAGAGCCTCAATGGGCCCCTTTTCACAGTGGATTGCACCATCGTGGAATATAGACGTGACAAGTGGTGAGCTAATCGCCGCCATGTCAGATTTTACGATATCCACGGGAGGAGATGGAGGGTTGTATTCTTAGGCTGGAATTATTAGGTGAATTAAAAATTTATGGCAGTCTTGATTTTTAATTTTATTGTTAATTAATGTACTTACTCTTTTCTTTTTTTTTTTACATTGATGGACCTTTGTTTGACCACGATATCACCTGTTGGTAAGTGACGATGTGGCCGAAGATGAAGCACAAAGGTCTAGAAGGCACCTATTCACTCTTGACTTGAAGAGACCCAGATTATAGTTTTCAGGAAAGACAGACGACGGTAGTGTATTCCACTCCTTAGCAGTTCGCATTATAAAGGTACGTTTTGTACGAAAAAAAATTGTGGGTAGTCGCTCGTCACTAATTAGCTCCGTATATTTTTAGTGGTTTTTAATATAATTAACGTGTTTTTATCTGGTAAATTACTATTAAACTGTTTATTAATACCAGAACCTTGAGTACAAGTGTAATTTATCCAGCAAATAGCTATTTATCACGCAAAATGGGCAAGTGCAGTGTCTGCCGTGAAACGCTTCCCACAAAGGAGCAAGTCAAGTGTACTGCAGTTTCCTGTCTACAAATTTACCACTTCCAATGTGTGGGCCTCTCAACTTTGAGGTCTGCAGATCATTCAACATGGAAATGTCCAAAGTGCAAGCTCAAAGAAAGCAAAGGAATGAGAAAAACTGACTCCCCTGTAATTAAAAGTGTTGGTGCGGAGGACGTCGCTGGTGATTCCCAAAGTAATTTTGTGACAGTCCGCCCACAGAGAACTGCAGGAAAAGATGATGACAGCAGTGAAATATTGGCTAGCATGCGTGATGAGATTCTGGCCGCAGTGACGGATCAGCTCCCAAAAATCATTAGAGGCATCATAGACAAGAAACTCGAAGCTCTGGGGAGCAGGATACAGTCAATGGAAGACTCTGTTAGGATGGTGAGCGACAAATATGATGAGACAGGGAAGAACTTCGATACTCAGAACTCTTCTATAAAAAAAACTACAGTCTGAAAATAAGCAGCTAAAAGACTGCGTCAAAGGTCTTGAGTTGAGATTGTCGACTGCAGAGGACTTCGCGGCAAAACAGGAGCAATGGGCCAAGCAGCAGAATTTAGAAATAATCGGCATCCCTGAAGTCAGCGGTGAATCTCTTTCGAATATCGTCATCAACGTGGCTAAACATGCTGCAATGCCATTGCAGGCGGGGGACATCGAATTCGCTCATCGGGTTACTGCTAGACGTCCTGTCAGTGGAAAACCTCGTGCCATCATCGTTCGGTTTCGGGAGCGCATCACCAAGGATTTCTTTCTATCAGCTATGAGAAAGAAGCGCGGCCTCACTTCAAAATATGTCGGAGTGGATGGTGATCTTAGTGTCTATGTAAACGAACATTTAACTATAAATAACAAAGTATTACTCAATAAATGCAAAGGTAAGGCTAAAGAACATAACTTCAAATATGTTTGGACAAAAAACTGTCGCATTTATGTCAGAAAAAACGACACTTCACCATACATTCTGATATCGACAGAAGCAGACCTAAAAAAAAATCATTTAAATGTAGCTCAAAATTTCGCCCATCTTAAATTGCGCTGTATTTTATATTTTGTATTATCGCATAAAACACATACTACATATAAAACACATTCACACTATTTACACTATACATTCACTTCAATTCACATAATCAATCTTATAATTATTTCAGACCATTCATATAACAATCAAAAAAAAAATTGTTTGCAACGGCTGCACAGAACTTCACTAAAAATCATTAAAACTTTAGGTATTACACGATTATTAACTTATTCTGTATTAATTTTCCCCGAACTATATCATCAGTTCTATAGAAACCCTAACTTTGTAAACTGCGTCATAATTATTATTTATTGTATATGTTTGCAGTTAGCCCTATTTGATTCGTCATGGATAAGCACAAATTAAAAATGTTTTACCAAAATGTCCGTGGTCTACGAACTAAGACGCTTGAATTTAGCACAAGCTTACTGACGTTGGATTATGACGTACTATTCATAACTGAGACCTGGTTGAAGGAAAGTGTTTTGGACTCTGAACTGGCGGATGCTAGGTATCACCTATTTAGACGCGATCGTGGTTCTGAGGGATTTGGTGGCGTTATGGTTTTGTGTTCGGAAAGATTAAATGCGCGTACGCGTCCCGAGTGGGAGCGGAATCATCTGGACGTCGAATGTTTGTGGATATCGGTCGACAGCCGAGCGATCAACTCAGATAAGGACTTGCATATGGGACTGGTTTACATGCCGCCCGGTAATCTACTTGCACAAAGAGTTCACAAACTCACTGAATGGGTCAACGATATTGCATCTTTAGTTCCAAATGATTATTTTATGTTGATAGGCGATTTTAATTTATTTAACATCCACTGGAATTTGACATTAGAACCTGAATACTTAAAGAAAGGTTCAATTGAATTGCAAAATGCAGGTGCAAGTTTAACAAACCAAACCAATTTATTAGGATTAAGACAATATAGTAATTTTCTGAATGCCTCGGGTAATACATTAATACATTAGACTTAGTTTTTTGTAACTTCCATGTTGCAGTTAGTAAGAGTAATAATCCGTTGGTTACCGAAGATAGCAACCATGTAACGCTTGATATTGATGCATCTGATGTTACAGTCGCACCCTTAATAAAAGTCTTGCACACTAAATACCTATTTAGAAAAGCTAATTATTTCGACATAAATGAGGAACTGGCGTGTCTAGATTGGACGGAACTAAAGCAGGGGTCGGTTAATGATGCTGTTTTCAAATTCTACAACAGAATTAACAGCATTATAAGCAAACATGTGCCACAAGTTACAGTACATGGGTCACATCATTTTCCGATATGGTTTACGAAAGCTCTTATCAACATTAACAAAGAGAAAAATAAAGTACATGCACGTTGGAAACGTTATAGGAATCCCCTTGACTACGATGAATTTGCTTATCTCAGAGCTAGATTTAAAAAAGTTGAAGCCACTTGCTATCTAGAGTACTTATCACGCACTCAAGATGCGATCAAATCCAACCCTAAATTATTATGGAGCTATGTCAAAGCTAAGCGTAAGTCAACTACTGCCTATCCTAGCTCTATGAGCTATGGTAACAGAAAACTCACAAATAGAGATGACATTCTGGAATCATTTAATTCGTTTTTCCAGAACATGTTTAGGAAACCACTTAGTTATTACCCTACCGTTGTATCAAGTCATTCAATCTCATGTCAAGATGTCGTCAATACCAAAGTTATATCTGAGGATAATGTTCGTAAGATTTTGCTCAAACTTGACATTAAGAAAGGTGCTGGTAGCGATAAAATTCATCCGTTCTTTATTATGAACTGTGCAAATTCATTGTACAAGCCTATTACTACCATATTTAATCGCTCCATCAAAGAGGGTGTTTTCCCATGTCTTTGGAAGGAAGCACATATCGTACCTCTACACAAAAAAGGATCCAAAACGAATGTAGAAAACTACAGACCTATTTCTATCTTGAATGTTTTAGGAAAATGCTTTGAAAAGATAATCTATGACACTATTTATCCGGTAATTCGTTGTAGCATTCCCGAGCAGCAGCATGGATTTGTCAAAGGTCGTTCGACCACGACGAATCTGTCACTGTTTGTTAGCAAGGTGCTGGATGGAATGGAATCTCGCGCGCAGGTTGACGTGATCTACACTGATTTTGAAAAAGCGTTTGACCGTGTTGATCACGTCATCCTGATTCGCAAGCTTAATGAACTTGGCATACAGGGTGATCTCTTACGCTGGGTCAAATCTTATATCAGCAATAGAATGCAGGCAGTTGTTATAGGTGGAGCAAGATCTGACTTCATATCTATACCTTCGGGTGTCCCACAAGGATCTTTGCTTGGACCTCTTCTTTACCTGGCTTACTTGTATGACATTGGTTCCTGCTTCAGGCATGCAAATTTTTCATTATTCGCTGACGATAAAAAAGTCTACTATGCGACTACTTAGATAGGCTTACCGTTTATTATCTGAATAACCGAATTGGCGTTAACGTGAGTAAATGCATGCATATTTGTTTTACGCGAAGTAGCAACCCTATATATTATGATTATAAGCTTAGCAACTGCTCAATTGATAAAACGCAATGCGTCCGAGACTTAGGTGTACTTCTAGATCATAAGCTTACTTTCTCGGCTCACATTGAACATGCCATCAACAAAGCTTATAGAAACTTAGGCTTTATTCTGAGAGTAACAAAGCCTTTTACAAACATTGCTTGTTTAAAAGTACTTTATTATGCTTACATACGTAGTGTGCTGGAATACTGCAGCTCCGTCTGGAACCCACAGTATGTCACTTATGACCACGCTATAGAATCGATACAAAGGAAGTTTGTAAAACACTTAAATTTCCGTAAAAATTCAATTCAGAGCAGCTGTGGTGCATCACATCGTGAGGACGAACTGATGGCACTACGTGGCAGAAGAATTATGCAGGATATGTCATTGTTGCATGATGTATGTTCTGGCAGCATGGACTGTTCGTCTTTGATTTCTCAAATGTTAACTTTGCGAGCTCCGAATACTCGCACCAGGCACACGCAACTATTTTATGTACCCATCCATCGCACAAATTATGCAGCTAATAGTGTTATGAGCCGGCTCCCCCGAACATACAATAAAATGTTCGCTGATATAGACCCTTTCAACTTAACTAAAAATGTATTTAAATCCAGAGTTTACAGCTCTCTGATGATAGGGTGCAGTAAGCACCTGCCATCGTAAATCGTCCTCTGTTAATGTAACTTATTTATGTATCTATCTATTTACGTACCTAATTACCTAATTTGCATTGCCTGCGCCGGAAATGGAGCGGATAACTTCTTAAGAAGATATTTTTATCCATGGTTTGGTGTAATCAAAGGTAACGTAGTTAGGCATAAATGTTAGTCATAGTGTGAAGCCATGTAAGCCATCCCTAATAATTATTTATAAAAACCAGTTATTTGTTCTAGTGATTGTATATAGTGATTTCATATGCATATCAGTTATATATTATATATAATATATATATATATTATACTTACTCACACATCTCACACTATACACACATTTCACACTCCAAAAATACTAACACAAACCCATACACACACACACCCATATACACTACAGACACCCTTATGCGATTATGAATACCTACCTTATATATATTTTACCTAAGTTTTTTGTTTGTTTTTTTGTTTTTGTATTTTCTCAGATTTATGTACCTACTTAAGTACTTATATTGTTTTTGTAAGAGTAATTGCTGCTTTATTCAAATTAATGTAGGTACTTAACTTAATTTACTTAATTTGCCCATGTAACTGATATATACCTTATCCGGCTTTCCTGCCGTTTTTGTTTTTTGTTGACCTTGCATGCGTACCTACCTTCTTTTTAAACGAACTGTGTACATAATGTGGATTTAAATTGGTTTCAGAATAGCATATAGTGTATAGCTTATAAGTAACTATAAGATAACTGTAAATCCTGGATTAATAAAATAAAATAAAAAAATAAAATAGAAGGTATACCAATGAGGTAAGGATGGTATGTACTTGTTATGAAATGAAACGATTACCTTATAGTGGCTATGTAACTGCAAGTAGTCACAGGATAAAAGGTGTCGTCGCTCGTCGTAAAACTCAATCTCCATCTAGAGGACGTTGACCTCGCGTATAATCCTGCAAAGGCTGTAAAGCTCAGTAATAAACAAAGACGATATTGCTCCAAAAAAGATAGGTTTTATATTTTAATAAATAACTTTTTAATCAAAAAACCGACAAAGGTACGTCGAGTTTGTATATTTGGATGATGGTTTAAAGCGTGTTGCTGCAAGGTTTTAATGAAGTAATGAGAACAGTCTACACATTAAAGTCTACTTTTTATATAAAAATAAACTCTTAAATCGCTTCTAATCAAGAACTTTGGGCATTTTGCGCCTCCAATACATTCCCCTTGGGACTCAATCCGCGGCAAGCACGTTCGTAGCGCATAAAACCATTTAGTTTTGGAATGGCAGGGATGGCTTTTTTAAATTCAGATTATAAAAGCCGTTTTATCTCACATTTTCTGCAACGTTTATTTTGGTATAAGTTTTATCGTTCAAAACTGAATATAACTCAAATAAAACACCAATTAAATCGCAATGTAGACTTATCTTTCCCCTTTTTATTTCAGATTTTTTTTAGTTATCTTGTATTGAAAGGCCGTTTTTTAACCCTCGACGTAAAAACGAAGGGGTGTTATAAGTTTGACATGTCTGTGTGTGTGTGTGTGTCTGGCTGTCCCATCGTAGCTCCTTAACGGATGAACCGATTTAGTTTTTTTTTTTGTTAGAAAGGTGTACTCGTCGGGGGTTTTCTTAGCTACGTTTTGATCGAAATCGGTTCAGCCGTTTCATTGCACTGGGGGTTTTTATAATTTTTACAAAATTAATTACTTGTTTAACATCAAAGATTGCAAATAGAAATATATTTTTTGCAAAATTTAAACTGTTATGATTTTGGAATAAAACACAAGACAAAACGCTGTTTCTTCAGCCAGTCTCGCCTTAATTGACGACTCTTCTGGCGCGGCGGGCGAGTAGCTGGCTGAAATGCGAAAGGTTACGGGTTGGATTCCCGCTGCGGGACAAATATTTGTACGATCTGCAAATATTAGTTCCGCTTAGAATGTTGTGGTACCATAATACTCGTACCTAGTTCCTGATACCCACGACACAGGGAATCCTAGTGTCCTATGTAGGTATTTAACTATTGGATGTTATGTTAATTCATTTCATTTCATTTATTCATGTCTTTCGACATATTACATGTGATTGGACAAGTCAAATTAACAAAGTAAGTAGGTACCTCAGTTTTTATAGGATTTTACACAATAAATAGATTACAACTTAAACTTAAACTTACGTATTTAGTCTATGGAAAAATTACTAATGCAATTTGGGCTGTTTTTTTTTACTCTTTTATTGACAGAACAAGCAGATGGTCCACCTGATGATGAGCGGTAACCTCTGCCTTTAAGAGGAAACACCAAGGGCTAGAGAATTAAAAAATAGGTATTTGTAAAATCTATTGCTGTCGCGCAGACCTCAAACCTCCCCCCGCAAAGCGTGATAGAGACAACTGCAGCTTAGATCGACAATACCTATTAAAAGTACATAAAATCAACAATTCGTAGTCCCCTGATTCCTTCTCCAAAACTTAACCAATTTAACTATTTTTTTTATTAAAAATAAAAGAAAGTTTGAGCCGTGTTCCTATGTTTTTTTTTTTTTATATAATCTAGTCAATTTTGTTTTCAGGGTGTTTGAACACAGCGGAAAATCTGACCATTTTTTTAGGTTTTTGAATGTTCATATCTCTTTTAATAATTAATTTATAAAAAAAAGCAAAACATAGGGACATGCCATGGTGGCCATATTTTTTTTTGAAAAAAAAGTATTGCTCTTCTGGCATTATCCAGGGAGGAAACAGGGGACTACGTTTGTATGGGAAAACGGCCCTTGTGTTTCCTCTTAACAGTGCATTACCTCACAGGTAACGTGCAACTAGGACGCACCCTATGGGGCATTGCACTGCGCCCGCCAACCTGAATCATAAAAAATAAAAATCTCATGTGTCTGTAATTTCACCGGCACCCATACCCTTTAAACCAGAACACAGCACTACTGCTTTGTGGCAAAAATAGGTATGGTGGTAGTGCTTCCCCGGACGAACTCTTTCACAAAAAAACTCTACTACTAACAAAACTAAACTACTACTTCATAGCATACTTCGGGATCATTCCCTAAATGCCGTACCAGACGCATTGATAACCTCCATTTTGCAATCCTACTAATAATATTATATATTATATATAATATTATAAAGGCGAAAGTTTGTGTGTGTGTGTGTAGTGTGTTTGTTACTTCTTCACACTGAAACGGCTGGATGGATTTGCATGAAATTTGGAATGGAGATAACTGGACTCCCGGAATAACATATAGGTACATTTTTATCCCGATATTCCCACGGGATCGAGACTTACGCGGGTGAAACCGCGGGGCGCTGCTAGTATTATAAATGCGAAAGTTTGTGTGTGTGTTTGTTACTTCTTCACGCTAAAACGGCTGGATGGATTTGCATGAAATTTGGAATGGAGATAACTGGACTCCCGGAATAACATATAGGCACATTTTTATCCCGATATTCCCACGGGATCGAGACTTAAGCGGGTGAAACTGTGGGGCGCTGCTAGTTGGTTATAAAAGTGAAAATAAAATATAACTATGAATAAAAAGTAGAGATAAGTGCTAAGATATCTTTATGTAGAGCACTTCGATCAATCTCTCGAAATTTCAGGAATGCTTTTACCTTCGCTGCCGCTTATATTCTGTCCCTGACAGCGCTGTCACCACCTGCTACGTCTCAAACAATATATTATCGCAGCTCGCTAACAACATTAATAAGATGCTGGAGTTTACGGCATGTGGTAAACCATACTCCAATACGTGGTTTGTGTCTTTGTTTCATGGAAGCATTTTCTGGTTTATGTCTAGTGAAGTTGTGCTTTGTCCCTAAGTTTTCTTTCTCAAGTTTACTTAAATTTTCTGTGTGTCAAACACGTTTTTTCGGATACGCCGCGACAGTTATTTTAAGGGTATTTTACTGATCACCTGTAAAGTTACGCAGCGGGCTATGGAGAGAGCTACAGTCAGTGTTTAACTATGTAGTATATGATATGAGGAGATCGGTAGAAGAGCCAAGATCACTGTCTCTCGGAATTTAGTTGATTGGTTTAGCGATCATTAGCTACTTACACAGTTAACACAAAACGCGACCACCACCTCAAGTGTCTAGCAATGGAAAGGTTTGAACTGGCACTCGTTGTGGAATAACGGTTGTCACTGGTGACATGATCAAATGGCGACACGCGAACCGGATGGCATAGTATACGAAGGGTGATGGTTTGATGGACTGACGACATTTTAAAGTTTGCAGATAGTCGCTGGATGGAGGTGGCCCAATACCATCCGTCGTAGCATTCTATGGGGCAGGCTTGTGTCCAGCAGTGGAATTCCACAGACAGTTTTTTTTTTTACTTTGTGAGTAATTGTGAGTGTCTGATCAAGAAGATGGCCCACCTAATGTTAAGCGGTAACCTCTGCCTTTAACAATGCATTATCTCATATATCACGTCCACCTAGGACGCGCCCTATGCGGCATTGCACTGCGCCCGCCACCCTGAGACATAAAGATGAAAAGTCTCATGTCTTTCAAACCTGTACAAAGCAATGCGAGCATTACTGCTTTGCGGCAGAAATAGGTGGTCGTACTTCCCCGGACGAATTCTTTCACAAAAAAACTCTACTACTAACATGATTATGAAAACCCGTAATATTTAGATACGTAGTGTGAAAAATACCATTGAAAATACCCAACTGACGGAATGGCGAATCAAGATCATTGTAATGGAATAAAATACTTTCTGACGAGTTCGGTCCACTTTTTACCGTTTATTACCTATTTTTCTATTTGGATTTCCCGTAAAGTAAAAGTTTTTCTGCGGTCGGGCCCGATTGCCTCTCAAATTTTGCGAATAACAAACTTTTGAGTAAATTACGTGAAAATTTTACCTTTAACAACGGATAAGGCTTACCAAAACACATGTGTCAATTGTGTTAGTGTCAAGAAGTTTTGGGTTCGCCTCCTCGTGGATATTATATCCGATAATTTGATAGTGACCGAACTTCTTGCATAGTAACGTTAGTGATAGCAGAGAATTCTTTCTCTTATTAACACTAGATAAATATACGCCTGTTTCCCTTAGAGATAGGCAGAGGACTCGATTTTATCAATTACTACGATCCTGGAGGGCAATTCTCGTGCTTTAGATATTAGTCGAATTCAACATATGTCGAAAATAGATGGCGAATGTCGAATAAAATTCTAATTTGCTATCTCGTGATGTCACAAATAGACATAAGTCGTCCAAAATCATTCGAGACGCAACGAGTGGTTCCAAGCGTTCGAGATGGTATGTCGAAAGAAAAGTCAAATGAACGCAGCCATTTTGTCAAGTTATTTATATATAAAGTACTCTGTGCATTTTGTTTTGTCAGCTGACTTAGTTGAAGTACCTACTCCTAACTTGTCTGTGTGGTGGATCATCATGTCTGATGAATTTATTGTGGACTCTGTTAATGGTGTGGTCGAGGCTGCAGAAAATGTAGCGGCCGAAGTTCCACGCCAACAAGCTTCTTTATTCGAAAATGTCGCGCATTTTTTTTTTTTTTTTTGCTTCGACATTATCTCTAAATAGAGATAATCTCTACAATCCGAGAATTGACCTCCTGGTATCTTTTCACATTTGCTTTTTATCCCGACACGACGCGTTCGAAACCGCGGGTATGAAGCTAGTTATAAATATGATTGGAATGGAATAGTATCGTTTGAACATCAAGCTATCAAGACTTCCTTTCTTTCTTTATCTGCAGGTTTAGTAGTTTTGCTCCGCTAGCAGTGGTGGTGTTCATTAGGCCTCCCTATACAAGGCCTCCCCATAGAATAGAGGGCATTTGCCATGCTGGACAAGCGGATCGATGATCGTAGTATTGGTGTTAAAGTACTCAGATTGATGCTGCTGCCCATCCCCTTTTAATTTTAATAATTATTATAGTACAAGTATCCAGTATCTTAGTTGAAAAGTCCGAGTAAATTGAATGCTCTTATAATTTGCTTTATAATTTTATAATTTAATTTGCTCGGACTTGTTAGTAAGATCGTTGGTATAAGATTTGTCTTGGCTGGCAGCTTATTCAGGAATGTGTTATTACTGGAAGAAAGTATTAGCCGTGTCAGTCGTGGGCAGCAATGGCGATGATGAGCTCACCACTTGTCACGTCCATATTCCCACGATGGTGCAACCCACGGTGAAAAGAGGCACATTGAGGTTCTGCCTACCCTTTCGGGGTAATAGGCGTGTGTCTATATATTTTATGTATGTATGTATGTGAAAGGGGGGAAAAAGACATCAAAATGACTAAAGCAATACTTGGACAATTGTAATGCCAAACAAAAAATAAACGGTAAGACAAACCACATCCTGCAATCACAGAATCCATTAGACAAAAAGCCCACCGACACAAGTCAGTGAGCTTCCGGAAGGACACCCGTGACCTCGGCCCATACTGTAAGTACACACTTAAACAAATGAATTCAAGGCATTCCTAAGTAACGTTATATGCTCACGATGAAAGGCGGTTACCGACGTTTGTCTACTAAGCCCTCTGTACCGGTATGTTTTTACACTGCGCTACCGGTCAGACCCGTGTAGGAACTACTATGATGATTACTACCAGTTTTTTTGGTTATGAGACCTGCGAGGGTCATATAATTTACTCTATTAACGCTAGGGCTTGCATTATCCGTAAATTTTTACTACCCGGATAATATGGATAGTAGTGAATTTTAGTATTCGGATATCCGGATAATACGGATAATTACGTAAATTCTTTACAAAAAATATGAAAATGATGGTTATAGATAGCTTTATTCATGTTTAAATTAAACCAACATTCACTCACAATTAAAATATTGAATATCATTTTAACCAATTCGCTATAGCGATAGCTCTTTATGGTAAAATTAAAACTAGCCATAATAATAATCAAAAAAACATCATAAAAAAATTAAAAATGACAAACTTCTTCTTTTATTCAAGTTAACACTTATCTTCTCACAATAACTATATTTTTCTTTTAATAAAGCAAAACTTGCATTCAATATCTTGCTAGATAGGTATCAGCACTGGTAATACGCGGTTTTCCGAGTTTTCACACATTTTGCAAACACCTAGGTAAGCTAGGTCCCCCAGCTACAATATGTATATGTGAAAATGGTGTAAAAAAAAATATCAGTATTTTAAATTTAAATTCTGATTATGAAATTATCCTGATATAGCGGACGTCATTATCCGGATTTGAAAATTGGCGGATATCCTGATAATTCGGATATCTGGATATCCAGATTGCAAGACCTAATTAACGCGCACTCCTTCAGTTTTACGGGTTTTTTGCATAAGGAAACTCACCGAGATGCCATGGCGACGTCGCCGGCTACGTATCTAAACAATTATTATTATTATTATTATCTCACTTATTTATTCTAAATCTCGTAAAAAAATATATATTTTTCACTATAAAGGAATACTATCTACAAAAAATAAATAGTATAAAAAACATTATAGTAAAAAATATAAATCTAAACGGGGAACCACCGACCGCGGAGCGAGGCCCAAACGGTCGGGGGCTAGGGCTGCAGAGAGAGGAACCTCCTGACTATGCGTGCCGAGTCCAAGAGTACCGCCTTCTGGATCTGACCCTTGATCCAACCATTTAGCGAGAGCTTCTTAAGATATTGGTCGAAGCTCTTCGCTATCAGTCCATTTACTGAAACGACTATCGGGACGATAATTGTTGAATCCACATCCCACATGGCGGTAATCTCGTAAGCCAAGTCAAGGTACTTGCTTAACTTGTCTTTCTCGGCCTTCACAAGATTAGCATCATGCGGGATAGTGACATCAACAAGTATTGCCCGGCGTTGCGACCGATCTACCACCACGATATCAGGCTTATTGGCAACAATAGTCCTGTCCGTGATGATAGACCGGTCCCAGTAGAGCGTGGCACGGCCATTTTCAAGAACCGGCTGAGGCACGTACTTATAGTACGGCACCTCAGGTCCGAAGAGGCCATATCGGAGAGCAAGTTGCTGGTGGATGATCCTGGCTACTTGGTTGTGTCTGTGTAGATACTCTGAGTTAGCAAGATGCGAACAACCCGAAAGTACATGTCTGAGGGACTCTCCGGGACGGTGACATGCTCTACAGATATCAACCGTCCCATCCTTCATGATGTACCTTCGATAGTTGTTCGTCTTGACAACCTCATCCATAATCGCACAGACAAAACCCTCGGTTTCCCCAAAGAGGTCACCGAAACGTAGCCAGTTCACCGAAGCGAGCAGATCTACATCGGGCCCTGTGAGGGCCTTGTAAAACCGCCCATGCAGTTCCTTGCTCTCCCATACGGTCTTGCGGTCCTGAGTGCTCAGGGCTAATGGTTTACGCCAGTTCTCGTTTGCTAAGGAGAGCGGGGTAAAGTTCTTGTCAACTGCAACTACGTCGTGATGCATCCCGTACTCAGCGTCGAGGAAGTATTCCCTGAGACTGCACACCTCGCGGTTGTGTAGAGTCTTAGCATTTAAAAATCCTCGACCTCCACACTTCCGCGGGATGTACATTCTCATTACTGACGAACGCGGGTGTCGCATGCGATGGGTCGTTAACAGTTGACGAACTCTACAATCCACGGCATCTAACTCTGTCTGGGTCCACCTTAATATGCCGAAGGTGTATATGAGCAGAGGCATAACCCAGCCGTTAAAGGCGCGAACCTTGTTGCCACCCGACAAAAGACTGTTAAGTACTTTTGTCAAGCGGCAAAAGAAACGCTCCTTCACCGACTGCTTTATGTCCCTATCTACCATACCTAACGACTCCGACATACCAAGGTATTTGTAGGTTTCGACTTCGGAGAGAGATCTGAGTGAAATTGTCTCAGAAAGCTGCAAGTTCGTGGAATTTACAACTTTCCCCCGCTGTACTTGCATGACCGCACACTTATCTACACCAAACTCCATACTGATAGCGTTGCTGAATACCTGTGTGATATTCAATAAAGCTACCAATTCTGTTTTTTTTGGTGCAAAAAGCTTTAGGTCATCCATGTACAGCAGGTGAGAAATTATTATTATTATTATTATCTCACTTATTTATTCTAAATCTCGTAAAAAAATATATATTTTTTACTATAAAGGAATACTATCTACAAAAAATAAATAGTATAAAAAACATTATAGTAAAAAATATTATTATTATTATTATTATACCACTCATTTATTAAAAATCTCGTAAAAAAATATATTCTTCACTATAAAGCAATACTATCTATAAAAAAGTAAATAGTAAAAAACATTATAGTGAAAAATATAAATCAAAACGGGGAACCACCGACCGCGGAGCGAGGCCCAAACGGTCGGGGGCTAGGACTGCAGAGAGAGGAACCTCCTGACTATACGTGCCGAGCCCAGGAGTACCGCCTTCTGAATCTGACCCTTGATCCAACTATTTAGCGAGAGCTTCTTAAGGTACTGGTCGAAGCTCTTCGCAATCAGTCCATTCACTGAAACGACTATCGGGACGATAATCGTTGAATCCACATCCCACATGGCGGTAATCTCGTGAGCCAAGTCAAGGTACTTGCTTAACTTGTCTTTCTCGGCCTTCACGAGATTAGCATCATGCGGGATATTATTATTATTATTATTTAGTCATATTGAAATTTATGGCAGTTAACACTTTGCAACAGTTTGGCAACGTCGCCTATTTGGAAGCGTAGCCACAACCAACAGGTCAGTTTGTGGAGACTGGACACCTGGCAAGCTGGCGACGCCGACGTAGCCAATAAAATGTAAACGAGCGAGCTGCGTCTCACTCACTCGATGTCCAATCCACAGAACAATAATACTCTCTTGCAATCCAAAGAGTCACCAAGACGGACGCACAACACACACGTGTTTTGTGGATAAAATTAGTTTTGATACCGAAACATTTATTGTGGAAATTCAAAATCGTCCAAGTCCATCCTCGATTCCTTCTAAGCTCGTAGCATCCATTCTCAAAACGAGAACTGAGACAACTGAGCTACTCTATTTGGCAACCGAAGGTAGCCCGAGGTAGCCATATATACGTAGCCGGCGACGTCGTCATGGCATCTCGGTGAGTTAGGATCCTTACCCGCAACTGCCGCAAATGTTTCTTTGGCAACTGTAAAAACCATTGTATAAGAAAACAAGGTAGGTATCGTATTCCCGCTACGAGTATGACTGTTATTTTACTACTTTCTTCGTAAAGGCGGCCTAAGTGCTGCTTACATTTTCCACAATCGGAAAATATAGAGCCTTCCCTGAGATGAATTTATTATTTGTACTTATCTTATTTACCCATGTTTCACCCAAACAGTGTTGAAGAAAATTTGCCCTATAGATAAAAAAAAAAAAGAAGTACGTAGTCGTTTGAAGTCTGTAGATATTATAAATGTTTTGTTTTCTTTTGTTATGTTTTCATATATTTTTGTTGTATCTACGCTATCGTTTTATATTCTGTCTGTTCTGTGTTTTTTGTGTGATTGTCAAATAAATATATATTTCATTTCATTTTCATTTTTTTTTCTATACAATCAAATCCGTTCAATACAGTCAAAAAGCTTTTAATTTTAAATGTTATTTTTAGCAAATCATTTTTTTATTGAAAAATAACCAAAAATAATCCAAAGGATGTGTAGGTAGACTCAAGGAGAATTTATACTTGTGTGTTAAAAACTTCATAGGACAACATTCATTTTAAAATCTGTTAAAACACAGTGTTTTCGACACTCTTTTTTTTTTAATCGAAAAAATACTGACTTCAAATCTTAATTTGACTAAATATAGATTTGTACTAAAAAGGATTCATCCCCTAAATTTCCTAGTATTTTGGAATATTTTCTTCTAAATGGGACCCCCTCGATAACACCGGAACTGTGTTTAGTTTCGTATTAGAATTACAAGTTGAAAGAAAAATCGAGAAACATCGAGAAATTAAACCATAACTGTGGAGTGGATTAGGTTAAATATTTAGGACTTAGTAATAGGTATTACTGAAAGAATAATACAAGGTGTTTAACGCTAATAGTGCGGCTGCACCGAACTAGATGTCGCTAGTAAGCCCGGCCGGTTCCTGCATCGCGCTGACGAAAACGCGCGGCTAGTATCGACTAGCGCAACAACCAAATATTAATTTTGAGAGCATTAAACCATTTAACTAATCAGTTGCTTGTTTGATTTCAACTCCACTATACGCTAGTACTGCGTATTTTTACTAGGAGTAGTAAAGTAACCTACTACCTATCGCGGGCTCCCGGGTCTTAAAGTACATCGACTAGGTCGTAGTACACAAGGTATGTACAAAATACATTTGAAACAGTTGTGCTACCTGAAGACCGCTACAAGCGATCTAAAGGTAGCTCAACTGATCCTGGTATTACTTGTGTTCAAGTACTTTGCACAGCCGTGTGCCTCGAGTGTTAACACTTAAGTAACTCGGAGGTACTTATGATTTAACGTTAAAATACATAATGGAATCTATTGTGTTTTCTTACGGCGCGTTCCCACTTGTCGGGTGTCGGATCCGTTTATTAATCGGAGGCTGTAGTGGCAGAACATTATATATGAAGCTATTCACACTTATCGGAAACGGATAAGTGTGAATAGCTTCATATATAATGTTGGAACGCGCCGTAAGAGCCCGTTCCCACTTGTCGGGTGTCGGATCCGTTTATTAATCGGAGGCTGTAGTGGCAGAACATTATATATGAAGCTATTCACACTTATCCGTTTCCGATAAGTGTGAATAGCTTCATATATAATGTAGTGGCAGGTATATATAATGTAGTGGCGGAGGCTGTAGTGGCAGAACATTATATATGAAGCTATTCACACTTATCCGTTTCCGATAAGTGTGAATAGCTTCATATATAATGTTCTGCCACTACAGCCTCCGATTAATAAACGGATCCGACACCCGACAAGTGGGAACGGGCTCTTACGGTACAAAACGCTTCGTAGGTATACTATACAAGGTCACTGAATGTTCGTCTGAAGAATATTGCGGTACGTATCAGAAGGACAGTCTATTATAAAGCCTATGTTTACGTCAACAAAGCGATACTTCATGTGGTTTTAAAAACCAATGCACAATTCTAGCACCACAGACTAGTAAGACGATCATAATAGTAGAAAACACGTGGTAATAAACAAGTAATTAATTTTGTAAAAATTAAAAAAACACTCAACGCAATGAAACGGCTGAACCTATTTTGATCAAACATAGCTAAGTACACTCCCGACAAATTCACCAAACAAAAAAAAAACGAAATCGGTTGAGGGAGCTTCGATGCCAAAAACAGACACACACAAACACACACACACACACACACACACAGACACGTCAAATTTATAACACCCCGTCGTTTTTGCGTCAGGGGTTATAAAATGAGAATTTAAGAAACCGGTCAAGTACGCGTTGGACCTCGCGCATTCAAGGTTTCGTACTAAATGTACGAGAAAATTCTCGAAATGTTTCAAGTTTTCTAAAATATTATTATTTCTTGGTAAAATAATAATAATATAATAATGCTGGACACAGTTCACACAACATTATCTAGCCCCAAGCTAAGCAGAGCTTGTGTTATGGGTACTAGATAACTGATATACTTAATACATTATTATTACATAGAGATATATTTTATTATACATAGAAAATACCCAGAACACCCTAACCAAATATCTGCAATCGCACAAATATTTGTTCCGAGGCAGGAATCGAACCCGCAACCTCCTGCGTCGCAGGCCGAACTTCGCCCGCCGCACCACAGAGGTCGTCAAATATACATAACAAACAAATTAATAACAAATTAATAACAAATTTAAATAAAAAAATATATAGTATATACTAGGTAGGTACTTAGTGGGATAAAAAGGCTTCTTATAAGAACTAAACAATAAGACAATATTTCAAAAAAAATAGGTCCATGGATTTTTGTTCTCCTATTTTCCTTATATTTGACACAATATTAAGAAAAATATTACCTTGTTCCTGTGACGCGGCTGCTCGTAGTCTTCCTTCATCCCTCCGTTCCATCTCACAATCAATATCACTTTCACATTACATTTCGAGCGAAAATAGAGCAACTGAAACTGTTCGATCATGGGAATTGGGGCGAACTAATGGCACATAATTATTCGTTATATTGATAACATAACACTCCGGTATTTTTGTTTCAACACGCTACAAAGTCGTTACATATTTTTGTATCAGTACCTTCCGACATAACTTGGGTAAAAGCAATTCAACGTCAACGTAACATATATTTTATAATGTTTGTTAATCATTGGGTGGTTTGTCCTTGACTACCTACTCATACCAATCCTATAACCTAGCCCACAGAAGTCCACAGCTGGACATCGGCCTATAGAGTGCCACGACGAACAGTATTGAGCCAACTCCAACCACCGCCTTCTTGCGACCTCTATAATGTCTTTGGTCCATCGAAAGGGGGGAATTCCTATTTTCCGTCGTTTGATCTCTGGTTGCCACTCGAGAACTTTTCTTCCCCAACGGTTGTCAGTTCTGCGAGCTATATGGCCTGCCCATTGCCACTTCAACTTGCTAATTCTAAGAGCTATGTCAGTGATCTCGGTTCTTCTACGGATTCTATCACGTAGTTAAAGTCCGAGCATAGCTCTCTCCATAGCCCGCTGCGCAACTTTGAGCTTTCTTATGCGACTAATATTTGTGCACGTCTCAGGCCAAGATAAATAGATCTTACTCAACACGTACTAATGCTTATCATTATCCATCACTTTCAGACACATGACAAATCACGCGTGCTAGAGAGGGACAGAGACAATGCTTAACATTAGTTCGTGCTAAGTAACGTCTATATCAGCCTCAGTGCCGTAAGTCATCACTGGCACCACGCACTGATCATACACTTTCGGCCCACCATATTTTGTTCAGTATACAGCTCGTTCACCGTAAGATGACACCTGTAAATACTCCATGGCAGGAGCCAACTTACGGTCCGGCACGTTCACCGTAAGATAGCACCTGTAAATACTCCATGGCAGGAGCTAACTTACGGTGAACAGTCCAGCACGTTCACCGTAATATAGCACCTGTAAATACTCCATGGCAGGAGCCAACTTACGGTGAACAGTCCAGCACGTTCACCGTAATATAGCACCTGTAAATACTCCATGGCAGGAGCCAACTTACGGTCCGGCACTTTCACCGTAAGATAGCACCTGTAAATACTCCATGGCAGGAGCCAACTTACGGTGAACAGTCCAGCACGTTCACCGTAAGATAGCACCTGTAAATACTCCATGGCAGGACCCAGCTTACGATCCGGCACGTTCACCGTAAGATAGCACCTGTAAATACTCCATGGCAGGAGCCAACTTACGGTGAACAGTCCAGCTCGTTCACCGTAAAATAGCACCTGTAAATACTCCATGGCAGGTGCCAACTTACGGTGTACGGTCTGTAGTCTACCCTCACCAATAAACTATATAGAACTTGGTGAACTCCTAGCAGGGCATGACGTCACTTGATCTACTTGTCACTCTATCGACTCAGGGCCCATTTGGTGGCTGTAGGTCCAACGTGAGCAAATGAGGCTATATCAGAGATACACGCTGTAAACGTAACATGGATCCTCAATCAGTGTCACATCGTCTATCCTGATGCGTCACCAAAACGCCATTAGGGTGACTAAGTACATGGAACACAAAATTTAACGTATAAGTAACTATTGTATCATACGACGAAGAAGATAACTCACGTAACGTAATCTTTAACGTGATTCACGTACCCAATTTTAACGAGTTTCACACAGAAATCAGTATTAAGGAGAAGTCTCATCCGGGCTGTTTTGTATTCGAACCGATGATGTCGCTTTATGCACCACTACTATTTACACTTACAAACTTAAACACTTGAATTACCTTAAAGTGTGTTATGTGATTCAATGTGTTCTGATTTTATGTTTTAGCTTCGATTTTCGCAACTTTATGTTAAAAGATCAAATTCTATGTTTCATTTTAATATTGAACGTCGTAAATAGTTGCCAGTGAACCCACAGTTAGTGAAGGATTATGAGCAATTTGCTCATACTCTGGCGACACACGCGACGCCTCCTTAATGTGGTTACCCAACCGCATTAAAGAGGCGTCGCAAAATTCCTAATCTTAGATTCGTTTTTTAACAAACTAAATCAAGTATGTACAATATTCAAATTAAAAATATGCATGGATACTACATCATAATTCCTAGGGATCACTGTACCGAAACACGATAGGACAATATTTTCTCTATAGAAAAAAAAACAAAGTTACGTTTGTTTTTTGCCTTTATTCTATTGTTTATTAAAATGGTGCATAATACTGGGAAAAAATAAATAAAATCAATACAGCAAAGCACTACTGTAGCGGTTTTGTAAAATTATCTATATTTTATGAGATATTCAATAAAAACTGCTTTTTCGATCGGAGTTCGGCGTTTTTTTTGTATGAAGAGTTATGCCTGGTGTTGGCGCAGTCTTTAGAATTCTCCTTATTTCAGATCATTTCACGTAACCGCCTTCACAGATGTAAAACATCAGAAAAATATACTCAATGCAATAAAGTTCGTATTCAAAATTCCGCTGTACCGGAACTCTATCGCTTAAAATGTTTGAGGGGGAGGTTTTATATTTCCGAGAATACGGAGTGTAGCGACTGGATTCAGCGAAAGCTATTATTTGTACCGGCTTTATAACTTTATAACACAGAGCAAGTGGATTGACAAAAAACTGCAGGCCGACACCACAGCCTCGAAACCTAAGTAACTATGTACTTTTCAAACATTACACGCACATGAGACTTTTCATTTTTATGTCTCAGGGTGGCGGGCGCAGTCCAATGCCACATAGGGCGCGTCCTAGGTGGACGTGACCTATGTGAAAATGCACTGTTCATAGGCAGAGGTTACCGCTGGGCCATCTGCTTGATACGTCATTCAAGTAGTATAAAAAAAAAACAGCACTTACGTGTAGGTAGGTACCTAACACTTAATAAACCGTCCATGCGTCTCCTCTCAAACCGTATTCACAGGATAACTGATTGAGTGTTTTATTAAAACACTTAATTTAATCAAACTCAAATTCAATATTTATTCGTCTTCTCTTCTTTTAATGGCTTCTGAGGAATACTCCAAACAATTTACCCAATGTCTATTATGTTATAATTTGTAATAAGATTAGGTAGAAGTACGCGTCATGTAAAAAGAACGCTGGAACGTATGAAGAAGTATGACCGCCAGCGTTCTTTTCACATGACGCGCATTATACCTACTCAAGTCATAGGTCATAAAGAGTCTCAGTCTTATCATAACCCGTATTAGGCCCGTATTTTAGAAGTAAACTCATTCTGAATCCGTTTTTTTTTTTTTTTTTAATACTTCTTGAATGACGGAACATGCAGATGGCCCACTTGATGTTAACCGGTAACCTCTGCCTATGAACAGTGCCTTACCTCATAGGTCGTGTCCACCTAGGACGCACCCTATTTGGCATTGCACTGCGCCCGCTACACTGAGACATAAAAATGAAAAGTCTCATGTGCCTGTTATTTCACCGGCACCCTTACCCTTCAAACTGGAACACAGCAATTCAAGCACTACTGCTTTGCGGCAGAAATAGGTATGGTGGTGGTGATTTTTTGAATGATTTCAAATAAAAAACTACAAAAAATCTATGCTTGAGTCTTGATTCACACTTGAGCACAGTTTTGGAATACGGGCTTAAACGGTGGCAGAAAAAACTAGTTTTTTGATGACTAAATCCACCAATCCGAAAAGACACGCAATAAACTGACGCAATTGACTTATAATAAACTTCACCACACATATGCTCTTTTATAAGTTACACCGGTAAAAAGCCACAAAAATTACACGAAATAACACTAAAAAAATCAAAATTTTAAATATGTAAAAATGACGACTTTTCTTACAACAATGACGATTTAATTCCAATATTTATTAAATCAAAACGTCGATGATAGTTGTGAAGTCCTGAATGACATTTGATGTGATGATTAAAGATAAAAAGAAAACTCTTATGATGAAATTTCGTTGTCTGTCTGTCCATCAATCAATCAATACAAAACACATTTTTTATAAAAAAATGCATTCATGAGACTCTCGGTGCGCAAGTCTGACTCGCGCATGGCCGATATACCCATCGAACCGAAACAGCAATGCTACTTGCATTGCTTGTATTAATGCTTGGTGGCAAAATTAGGTGTTAGTAGGTAGAAGGTATCCGTACGAACTATTTTACAAGGACTCTACCACAAGCTTATTATATTTACGAAATAAATAAGCTGCGTAGCACTTTGCTACGAAAATAGCTACGTATATCGTTCTGGAAACTACATAACTTTTTACTTATTATGACAAAAGTTTTTCCTTCTAAATTGTCCGTCTTAATTAACTGCTTATTTTATCTCGACCTTTTATGAAAATTAGGAACATTTTCTTTGCGCCTAAATGTATTTCTTTACCTACAGGCTCTAGAGCTATAATTATAAATCACGGACATTAAATAACTTTTTTGGGAAATTATGATAATTAAGTATTCTTATGCTAATTTTTTATTTCATTTTATCATGCTACATTACTAGATTTTGCCAATGGCTTTGCTCGCGAGTTAGCAGTCTGTATGTTATTTAAAGTCTCGAACGAAATATATTCCAAATTTAATTTAAATCAGTTCAGCCGTTACGGCAAGCCGTACTCAAGAGTAGCAAACACTTACATACAAACATTGGATTAGTAGGATAGAAAAGATACACTAAGAGTGTATCTTGCGTAAACAAATGTGCTACGGCGTAGAGCATGCTACGAAAAATATACTTGGTCTAATATTGTTTGGTTATGGGATCTATTTATTTTTTATTCGTTTATTTTGCTAATGGCTGTGTTCCCGCTGACGCAACTTCCTAGGGGCTGGTCAGAGGTAAGTCCAATCAATGTAACTATTTGTCACATGCCAAGATATACATAATACCGGCCTTCTGTGTGATAATCAACACTACCGGCATTAAAGTATTTAGTTAGTACATATACCTCAGTGAAACTAGCTTTGTCGGGAAAAGAATTCTTCAAAAAGATATCGGAAACTCAGGGAAACACGGGACAGTATGCAAAGTGGCCATTCCTATGCTAGTCAAGTTCGTCGTGAGACAATAATTCATAATAAGTAAATAGTTTTCCTTTAAACAACGTGTTTTTGTGCTAAAATAGTGTCTATAATATTAGCGCTAGTGCTATACATACATACATACATAGACACACGCCTTTTTCCCCGAAGGGGTATGCAGAGCCTCAATTGGCATCTTTTCACAGTGGCTTGCACCATCGTGGAATATAGACGTGACGAGTGGTGTGCTCATCGCCGCCATTGCTTCCCACAACTGACTTGGCTAACGCTTTCTTCCAGTAATAACACATTCCATAATAAGCTAGCAGCCAGGACAAATCTTATACCAACGAATCATATCAACAAGACCGGGTAATCCCTTTGTTGGATTTTACAACATCCACGGGAGGAGACGGAGTACGATGCTACGGATGCTACGAGGAGACAGACTAGCGATGGGCAATTCGGTTTACGAAATCGGTTCAATCCGGTTTGAGCCTAAGTCGACTTGAGTCGACTTACATTTTGACCAAACCGAATCGTTCACGCAGACTCGGTGTGCTGTGTTCGCGTCGATCTACCGCGTCGCCGCTCGAGCCCGCAGCCCGTCTCCCGCCATTAGGAACGAACGAAACGTAACGTAGGTATGCTTGTTCCATAATAAATAAATTAAAAAAAACTATTTTTTTGGTAGTTCCTTTCTAGTACATTTCTTCCTAGTAGATTTTTTATATATTCAAAATATGTAGGTACCTACTTAAAAACAAAGCATTATTGTTACCTACTTACTGCACTTGAAGCGTAGGTATTTTGTTTCACTAAGTAATGTGTACTACCTATTTTAGTAATAGGTATTAATTTTAAAAACTATAGCAACAATTAAGCAAACAGTTAGCAAGTTGGTAATATTTATAAAGTACCTATAAGAATACTTTTGATTTAAGGACGGTTGTGATACTTACCTTAGTAACTAGTGGTTCGCCCCGAACTGAGACCTCGCGAATACACGTGATTTATGTAGGTTACCTTATTTCTTTTGAAAAAATATACATAGGAACGTGGGGTCCGAAAAGTTAGACCTACAATGACGTTCAAATTCCTAGAAACGGGAGGTCAACAATATTGGTTATTGTTTTATAGAGTCAAAGTTTCAAAATTCTTCAATTTTAGACTATTCCCAGTATTTGTGTCATAAAAGCTACAAACATAACAAATTTCAGCGTTGTAGGATTAGTGGAAGTACCCTAGGGGTTTTGGTTTTTACATTTTCGATTTACCCTAATATCTCAAAACCTACATAATAATAATTCATTTATTAAATCAGACATTATTAGGTCCATTATTTATTAGTTTTGTTAGTAGTAACTAAGTAAGTTAAAAAATTATAAAAAATAGTTTTGAAATGTCGAAGCGAGGGTCTTTTATATGACACCCCATTTGACCTGATATTCTCACCTTTTTTTTTACCCCCTTTTGGACCCCAATATCTCAAAGACCCCCGACCGATATAGCTCATAACCTTACCAACAAATTATACGAATACTATCTAACCCCCAATCAAATTTCATGAAGATCGGATTAAGGGTTCGGAAGTTATGCTCGGACAAACATACATACATACATACATTCATACAAACGCCGATTCTTCCAAGTTGAAACTCAATTAGTGCTTCGCTCGTTCAATTAGTGTTACGTACCTACTCAGTATTAGGTAGGTAGTTACCATAATTATTATAATTCACTGAATTAGGTACCTACTTCCTTATACTACACGTAGGTATGCGTTTATCGGATTAAACAACCAACGTGAAGTGACGTATAGATTATAGAAGTCAATCAAACTCTAAAGAGATGTTTCGTTTACTACCTACCTACTTCGTTTCCTTCGCGTCCCGGAATCAGTAAATCAACGGGTTGACTGACGCGAGTGACCTAAACCGTGAACGCGAGTCGAAAAATGCACACGCGCACTCGCTCGGGCTCGGTCGGACGGCTTCCTCCTGCCAGCCAATTCGGTTTGAGTATAGCCCGGTTTCGCACCGGTTTGCGTATCAAGTCAAACCGTTCAAACCGGTTTGGAAAATTTACGGGTTGGCCCATCGCTAAGACAGACACTATTGCTATGATCGTGCTTTATCTAGTTGATACTTTCCATGATTCTTACTGGAGAGAACACTATCAGACTATATAAAATCGTGGCGTGACTGTATGGCTAACTGACTATCAACGCATAGCCCGAAGCCCTAAAGACCTGAAATTTTAAAGGTGCATTCCTTATGTGGTCAAGTGGTGCTATAGAAAGGAATTTCCAAATTCCCGAGTGCAGCGGGGTGTTGAAACTGACGGGAAAATACACGCGCGCGTTCCTACTAATAAATAGGAATTATCCTTGGTCTTAGAATTTATGTGGAATTGATATTCCGTGTTAGTGATATTCTCTTTCGATCGAGTTTTAAATTGCCTGTCAATGAAAAAGACAAAACACTGTGTAGCTATTCCAAGGATGATTCGCGTTTAATAGTAGCATGTGTAAATTATACAATTTTCGCGCTGGTAGGAATCATTTAAGACTGCACCAACATCAAGCAGAAATCTTCACACAAACAAATACGCCTCGCGCCGCGCGAAAAAGCGGTTTTTATTGAATATCTCGTAAAATATAGATAATTTTACAAAACCGCTACAGTATACCCTCGGTACTTGTACTATTATTTTTTGTGTATTCGGCTTTGTTGTATTGATTTTATTAAACTAATTTTTTACCCAGTAATATGCACCATTTGAATAAACAATCAAATCTAGGCAAAAAATAGTCGTATAGAATCATACAAAAACCATCAAATACCACCATCGTCGTATCGTCATGTAAAAAGAACGCTGGCGGTCAAGCTTCTACAGGCGTTCCAGCGTTCTTTTTACATGACGCGTACTATACCTTCGGTTTTTTTTTCTATCGAGAAAATATTGTCCTATCTTGTTTCTGATACAGTAATCCCTCGGAATTATAATGTAGTATACATGCATATTTTTAATTTGAATATTGTACTTGATTTAGTTAAAAATCATAGCTAAGATTGGTAATTTTGCGTTATACCCCACGTTAAAGTATCAACGGCAAGACGACAAAACAGGAGAGAGTATCGCACGAAGGCACTGGGGTGAGGCTTTCACAACAATTATAATAAACCCCTACTTTGTTTTCTTAGGTACCTACCTTAACAAAAAGACCAGCAATAAACTTAGAAAGCCTTTCGTCATTGTAGGTAAACACCGCAAAGTTTATAGACTGATCCTGCTACGTCTGTTTTTACCGTGCGGGGCCTTAAAAAGGCAATATCCTAAGCCTGTAATAAAGATTTTATGTGATCTCTGCCCACCTGAGGCAGCCGTTGAGTATTCCCTTCTTAAATTCAAGGCATGTTTTGGTCTTATTAGGCCAGGCAGGGCAAGTTCACCCCTAGGTACGATTACAGAATCCATTTTTCGCCCAGGTAGACGGTCTAAGTAGTTAAAGTACATAATACAATTTACGTATATAGATTTAGAATGAAATCGCTTTTGGAGGAGTGTAAGCTTCTCCTAAAACGTCTACCTAAAATGTACTTTATATGTTTTGTTTTACCTTGGAAAATGCCTTAACACATATCGTAGTACTAATTAAGGTTGGTGCGTTATTTGGGTTCTGTATTAATTACCGTAAAATGCTGCAACTTTGCCATTTAAGCTCAACTTTTCCTATTTGCCTAGTGACTTTTACCTTGTAAAAACAAGGCATAAGGTCTGCTTTCCCGACTGAAACGCATTAAACGCAATTATTACAAAAAAGATCAGAGATATAAATAAATTAAAAAACAGACGAAGCTGCAGCCTTTTTGGTTGTGAAAAAATTATTTGTCTTTAAATCTACGAGTACGGTTGTGCCCTAAAATATTAATCAATTTAAAAAAAATGCCGCGGTATGTCTGGCTTATGAATATACCCTCTGTCTCCTCCCGTGGATGTCGTAAAAGCTGACTAAAGGATTACACCATGGCATGGGCAGCAGCATCCACCTGAGTACGTACTCAACATAAATACTGTGATCACCAATTCGCCTGCCAAGCGTGGTGAGTATGGCAAATCCCTCCATTGCGATTTAAGGAGGAGGCCGCGTCCAGCAGTGGACGTCTAAAGGCTGCTGATGATAGAAAATATTTGAGATTTATATACGCCTTAGTTTTCTAAGCAGTGACCATAAGTACAGTCGCTTGTAATGCGACTGGGCAATGTGATGTGTTTTGGCTGTCAATGCGATTTTCTATAACACGTAAAAAAAAGTTATAATAATTAAATTGTTTTTACTTAATAGTGAAAAATTTAATTTTAAGGAGTTTTTTAAAAAAATTGTGTGATTAAATTAATATAATCACACATAATAATTCAATAAAATAATATGATGGCCGATAGAGACTGATCAGCCGTTTCTAAAAAAACAAGCCGTTACAGAAAACCTAAATTAACCAACTAAATACAAAATAAACATACCTCTAGGTACATATACTTTGGTAACAACTTCCTAACGAAATACCCGCATAATAAAACAAGACAAACAATTTCACAAGTGGCTTTCGCGGTTCATGCAATATTCAAAACTTTTTCCGATAATGTGAATGGGATTTTAGAACGCTTTTCTGAATTTCCACTACACGCTAGATACATAAGTGTTATGTTATCTTTATTTTAGAATGTACCAACGATTTAGGTTTGGCTCCTATGAGTAAATACTCGAGGGTGTTCCGATCGCGTTCCCTCGGCACGCTCGAACCGCGAGCGAATCTGAACTAGACTGGCCGAAACCGACACGCTCTACGCTTGGTCACAGCAGCAGACTCGGCTTATGTAAACTTTGTCAGTATCGATGCTTATTATACTTCAATGAGAAACTTTTAGAGGCTATAAAAAAACCTGCGAGAGATCGATTTAGCCAGGATTTAGCTGAAGACCTTCACCGTTAGCGCGTAAAGCAATTGAGAAAAATTACGGTAGAATACCGTAGCGTCCAAGAGTTGATTTTATTTAAGTAAAAGCTGAAGTTGTTTTTCGATTAAAGTCAGTTTGAATGTCGATTTTAGCAAAATTAGGTATCGACATTAATAAAAGATTTCCAGGCACACCGTGACTTGTAAAGAAAACGGTCCCATAAAGACTGTGCCAAAACCAGGCAGAAAACTTCATACAAAAAAAACGCCTCGCGCCGTTCGAAAAATCCGTTTTTATTGAATATCTCGTAAAATATAGATAATTATACAAAACCCCTTTAGTAAACCCTCGGTATTGTTGTATTGATTTTATTTATCTAATTGTTAACCCAATAATATGCACCATTTTAAGAAACAACCGAATGTAGCCAAAAATTGGAGGTATCTTTGTTTTTTTGCTATCTAGAAAATATTATCCTGTCGTGTTTCTGGTACAGTAATCTCTCGGAATTATAATGTAGTATCCGTGCATATTTTTAATTTGATTATTATACTTGATTTAGTTAAAACTCAAATCTAAGATTAGCGGCATACAATTTTACACTAGGTAAAATGCGGTTTTACAATAGGTAAACTAAAGCGGCTGTAAGGCCGGGGGCACACGATGCGTTGCGGCGGCGGTGCGGCGCCGGAGCGGTGTCGCTGCGTCGTCTTACATAGTAATATCTGCGGCATGTCACGCGATGCGCTGCGGCGCCGCACCGGACTTACAACCATGCACCAAGACGAGGCGGGGAGGAGTGAATGCGTTGCGACGCCGGAGTGTGAATAGTGTGTGACGCCGTCTTTGCGGTGCGGCGCCGCACCGCACCGCTCGTGTGCCCACCGATACGGTGAAATCTTTACGGTGCGGCGCCGCAACGCATCGTTTGCCCCCGGCTTAAACATAAGGAGAATTTCTCGAACGCGAGCGGCGATTTCTTCTCGGAAAAAAAAGTTTTTCGCCGCTCCCGTGCGAGAAACTCTCCTTGCGTAACAGCCGCTTTACCCAGACAGAGGCATTCAGTCCGAATCTACACAAAAGCGTCAGATTAAATTATCTACTTACGTTACGAAGCTACGTGGGGTCTACGAAGGATCTACGAGGGGTCTACGAAGTATTGTAATTAAATCAGTGCTAACAATGGTGCTCAGTCAGAAATATCAGAACCTACTCTACTAGGGGCCTTCCTGATATCGTTATCAAATACCTGTAGAGATAAACCAACTAAATCTGAACACGCTACTATTTCATTACGTCAAAGTAAAATATTCCTTATTTCGTATACATGAGGATCATTTTGAAACGTCAAGCATGTGTCAAGTGCCAAGTAAAAGCAGTGTTAAGTTTTAGATTGGTTTATCGGTACTGACTGTGTCTCTACTAAACCTGTACGATTTGATACAAATATACAAGAACATTTATTTAAGTATACGAGATTAACACTTTATTGTACCCCAAAAATATACATAATAAAACAAATTACAGTACAATGGGCGGCCTTGCCGCTGATATAAATTTCTTCCAGGCAACCTTTCTATCGAATGGTATTGTCTATGGTATGAGTTGGTAAATAAAATGTGCGTTAGACTCATAGACGTAGAATTTTTTCGCTACGCTAAATAGACAAACGAAGCGTGGGAGAGAGAAGTCATTTTTAAATGTACCCCGTGCAAGAAGAAAAGTGACAGCAACAATGTATTGAATGTGACATGTTTTGCTTGAGTACATGCCCATACCGGACGGTCTCTTGTGCAGTTTAACTAATTTCGTATTTTTTTTAGTAATCTTACTATTAAATAACAAATATTACTTTGTATGACAATGGTGTCATGTTCAGTTTGTGACTGTGAATATACAAGACTTAATTATCCGGGAAAATACACGTTTCACAGGTAAATAAGAGATTATTGGTAGTTCGATTGTATTGCTTATTTTATCAATTCTGCTTTAGTAAATGGCCTAAAAACCAGTTTCATTCGTAGATTAGGACTTTCCCTTATATTTTTTAATAATATTTCGTTGCTGCACCTAGAAATAAACAATATTTTATGTAGAATATAAAAATGTTTGATTACGATAGGGCTTGACCAAGTGATGACGTCAGAAATATCGATAGTCCTGTTGCAGTCTATATCGTAGTATAATGCGCATCATGTAAAAAGAACGCTGGCGGTCAAGCTTCTTCAGGCGTTCCAGCGTTCGTTTTAAGAGATTACTTACTTTTCTACTTATTTAAGAGATGTATACCTATGCATTCAATGAGTGCCTACATAGTTTACTACTTTTTACATGACGCGCACTATACCTACCTATAAATTAAATTTTTGTCCATCCTAGAATGGAGGTTTACTTTGTTTGGAGTAAATATGTGTGCTCTGTTAACATTTTACCGTTTTAAAAAAAATCTATAATAACCAGGTGGACATTGAGGTGTGTGTTTTTGTATTGACTATTGAAAAGGTAACTTTAAAGCACCACGGGTGTTTTTATTGCAGTTTGTGTAGTAGATATTTTGGAGTAAATATTTACGTTGTTGTACACACGCCTTTTTCCCGAAAGGGTATATTTATTTTTTATTTTTTATAAATAAATATTGTTTATTTCTGCTTAATAAAATAATAGGTAATAAATTAAATTTAAACATACCCCAGAAATTCCGTTCCAGCGGGACTCGAACCTGCACCCTCGCCTGTGATCAGCGATGCCTTTACTTTCGAACTTTAAACAGAAGGTTTCCAATGAAACACCTGTAGATACAGCACTATCAACTTGGCGCTATAGCCGAGTTGATAGTGCCCACAAATTTCGTCTCGAGCGTCATAGCTCGATCTATGGCTAAATTGTTTAAGGCATCGCCGATGACAGGCGAGGGTGCGGGTTCGAGTCCCACTGGAACGGAATTTTTGGGTTACATTTAAATTTAATGTTATCCATAAAGCGTGGTTTACACTTGAAAAATAATAAACTTTGGGGTAACAAATTGTCTATAGATAAAGTAACAGAGTGAAAAATTATATGGGCGTAGCACGGCTGATATAAAATGTTTTTGTGCTTTCAGATTTCCAAGTAATCCTGTGCTACGAGAAATATGGTTATCGGTTTTATGAAGAGTGGGATGGACTCAAATAAGAACTCCACTAGGTATATGCAGCAAACATTTTAAGTTTAAATTTAAAAGGGAAACTCTAAGATCCCACCTATAAATAAAACTGTAATATTTAGGGGTCAATAAATAATAAAGGTTTATTTATTAACTGTATTCAAAATTCTCTTTATGACGTCAAATCTGCCAAACTGAAAAACTTGAAAAAAAAAAGGAAGACTTAATCTGCATTAAGATGTATTTATCTACCATACACATCACGGACGGATGATGAATTCTATCGACAATGTAAAAGTGTTGGTCGAGGACAACACTATTTTTAACTCGGACATAGACTTTCACCAACACGTGCACATATTTTTTTTGGTTCCATCTTCGATCTCTGATTGTAGATCTAGTACATATACTAAATCTATGGTTAGACTGGTTTTGCTGCTCAACATCGATATGCTTATTTTTTTTAGGGGAGAAAGTTGGAGGAGCGACTTTAGGACGTTCACCGTAAGATGGCACCTGCCATGGAGTATTTATTTTTCTATGGTTGGCACTATTCCCAAGGCAGGGGACACAGACTAAGAGTATAACGCAGGTGCCATCTTACGGTGAACGTGCTTTAAGAACACAGGTATACATTCACAGACTTTGAAGAAAAAAAACGAGCGAACCTTATAGAAGTCGCATACATCGAGTAACACGTACGGAGGCCTGCAATTCTCTAAGATCGCAATATGATGTGTAACATCTGACATCTCACCTCCTTGGTAGTAAGCAACACTGCTGATAGGACCAACCATTCGGAAAAATGCGCGCTTCCTGTTACACACTTCCGTCCCTTTTCACAAAATCACTCCCACAGATTGCAGGAAAGCGAGAGGAATGATTCTTTAATTTATTTTTTCTCCATTTAATTCTGTGTACAGGTACCAGTTGCATAACAAATCCACTGCTGGGCATACGCCACCCCCACTTCAGACCCAGCGTATCCCCCCCCCCCCTCCAAATACCATAAAATGGCATGACGAACGGTCTTGAGCCGCTTCCATCCACCGAGTTCAATCGTCATCTGCAAAAATAGGAGTGGCTCTCTCCACTTTTTCCACGCGGATTGTATCATTTGTGACCTTTTGGCTGAAATAGACATACTTTATTAATTAATTGTGTCCGCCCGCGGCTACACTCGCGTTTTACCAGTATAGAATTTAGCCTATAGCTCAATCCAGGTACTAATCTGTATACCAAATTTCATCGAAATCGGTTCAGCCGTTTTGGCGTGAGTACGTAATAACAAACAAACATCCGAGCATCGATTCTTTGTCATTTGTGATATTAGTGGGATTTACAGATCCACCAACTTATCTGTAGAATATGTAGTTTTCTATCATCTACATACATTTCATTGTAAGGATAAGTTGGTGAATCTGTAGAGAAGAAGTGACAGCAAGGTGGATACTTACCTACCGCCACGCGATAAAATACAACATACGGTTATACAATTATGTAAAAAGCAGATTGTCGCAGCCTGTTTACTGGCGGGTGCTGGCGGGTGCTGGCGGGCGCGCAACGCCTACCGCAAGGAGCAAAACTCTCTCTAGCGAGAGGGCTTACTAGCAGAAAACCGTGCACTGAGCAGGTACCTACAGTGCCACCAACTTATCTGTTTAGGTGGACAAAATTCGAACAAAAGACGTTTACAGTTTTTACATAGGAACAAAAATTTACTTATATTTTAAACTTGGTATGTTCTTGGAATAGTATAGGTAGTTGTCTGACCCAAATTCAAGTTTCTTGGTATATTTACACCATGTTTTGTCTCTTTCAATCGAATTTAGCAAAATGGCTCCACTAGCGACGCTGTTAACTGAAGTCTGAACCAGAAAGTTGGTGGAACTATAGATAAATAGATAGATAGATTAACTCTTTATTGTACACAAATAACACACAGAAATACAAAACATAACTCAATAACAAAAAAATAACAGAAATCTACAATATACGGTCTTATCGCTTATAGCGATTTCTTCCAGACAACCTTAGGATGGAGAGGAATATATGGAAGAATGGGACAGTGATGTTATCACCTTGACAAATACACATATCATTAAATATATACAAACCTACATTATAATACATAAAATAAATACATAATAATATAAACACAACATAAAAACAGACAAGAACAACAATCAAGAACTCAACAGGACGAAGAAGACGATTGGAGATAAAACAGTTTGACACGATCTTTAGAAGAATGCAACGACGGAGCAAGCCGAATCGACAACGGTAATGGTAGGTAGGTAGGTAGGTTACTTTAATACTTGTGAGCAGCCGTAGCACAAGTCATAAGTCATATTTGAGTCGGCACTAAGCTCCTATAAATCTATTTGTCGACCTCTGTGGCGCGGCGGGCGAAGGTTGGCCTGCGACGCAGGAGGTTGCGGGTTCGATTCCCGCCTCGGAACAAACATTTGTGCGATCGCAGATATTTGTTCAGGGTGTTCTGGGTATTTCCTATGTATAATAAAAAAATATCTATCTATGTAGTATATTGTATTAAGTACCTACCTATATCAGTTATCTAGTACCCATAACACAAGCTCTGCTTATCTTGGGGCTAGATAATGTTGTGCGAACTGTCCAGCATTATTTATTTATTTATTTTAGGCAAAAGACTACTCCAAGCTAAGCCAACGCTTGCCAGCGCCACACAAAATTAGGAACCTATTTTTTTTAGGAACACCTAGCCGTAAGCACAACTTTATTACCTATAGGTACTCCCAAGTAGTGATTACCTGCTCAGTGCTATCGAGTGACTGGTCACTCCAATAGAAATCTGCTTTCTGCGTATGAAAACTATAAATAATTTTTCGTGGCGCAATCGTGCGTGCTTATTCGTCGGGCCAATAGTAAATTGCTTTCGAAAGTGCGGCCTTGCCGATTACCATAATAATACCTACCTACCACTGTCATTTTCTAACCCCGGGTGAGAGTATTTCAACCCAAGTGCCTGTATTAGGGATACAATAATTAAAAGCCAGATATTGGCCACCCTGATAATTTAAATTTTCAGGCAGTTGTTGTACAATATCAGCCGTACATTATCAAGTGGTCGGCTTGTCCGTTATCAAGTAAAGATATTAATCTTCTCTTGATAATGCACAATCTGTTAATATACTAGTCACTATATAGGTATTTAGGTTTTCGTTTGTATCAGGATTCATTGAATACCTTCTTGCAACTACTGGGTACATTACTTAAGGCAGCAATCACCCTCCTCCCCTCTACCCCTCAACCCTTGTTCAAAGGCATGTTTTAAAGGAAAACAAGGCATTGTTGCAAGAGCTTGGTACTGGTACCTTCCAACTATCAGGTTCTACCATAAGTCAATAATGTATAAGTATAAGTATAAGTATAAGTATAAAGTTTATTTAGCTCTTCACAAAAGGTTTCATTGTCATCCAAGTAACATAACTTGTGTATAATATTATACTGTAGGAAAGCGTGATGAACCAAGAAAACCTGTTTTGCGAGAGCCTGGTGCCTGAGATAGGTTTTAGAAAAAACCTGTATTACAGGTCACCAGTGCCCCACTCCGCGGATTGTACATCTAGTATATTGATAAATTTTCATATATTTGATATATTGGGTTATCAGGCTGTGGCATAATCATGTTGTACATTATCTGTACAATCTACAGACCCAAAGGAGAAATGCAAACATTTGGATCACACTATGCCCGTTGGGATGGCCATAGTCTCCAGGTGGCCGTCTTGCTCTAAGATTTGGAATGGTACCTACCTCAATGTTATTTGGACGTTTCTTTGGGATTAAATCACTCGTAAAGTTATAGCAAGATTTATTTTATTAATTTATATTATATTGTTTTATTGATTATAGTCATTAATTTGTGGACCACATCAATTTCCCACCATTTAAAATTTTAAAATCGATGTCTAGCTCACATTATACATTATTTACATCAAGTGTTTCAGATTGCTAGTAGGATTTTTTTTCTAGGCCAGACAAGGGCATGTAATACCAATAGCAGTTGAATCTATAATTGTCTGTTAAACTTAAGAATCAAAGGGTAAACTGCTATTGATATTACGGGCCTAAGAGGCCAGTCTATAAAAAAAACAGTGACTACATATTACACAATTAACAAACATTAAAAACAGAAACACTTAAAATTAGAGACTACTTTTAATTATATCAATACACATCAAGTGTTCACTTTTCACTACTGCTAGCTCCATCCCCGGTGCTATTTGTACCATCATCAGAATGTAAGTGTTCTATAGACGTAGACAACTGCTCTAAGCTCTGTACTAGCTTTGCCATTTTATCTCTAGAAGGAGCGTTTTCAAAGCTGTCCTCAGTTGGTTTCGCCACATCAGCACACAGACGGAAATGCAATCTAGCCAAGTGTTCCTGCTGGTCCCTTATACTGATCATTTGCTCCATACTACATCCGGAACCAAAAGCGCTCAGTTTCCCTGTGTGAAAATCATCTAACAGTTCGAGAAGAGCTTTTTCCATGTGTTTGACGTCCGGTGACTCCTTGGGCACGTGTTTGGGCTTATTGCTGTAGTTCGAGCGCATCAGCTCCCTGTGTAGTTTCTTCTCGCTGACGTAAGATATTTTAGTAGATTCGTTCACACTATTGTTACCAGTGCTCGTAAGAGTAGGCCCAGGGTTTCTAGAAGTTTGACTGGCCGCTCCGCTGGACATTTTGTTGCTCGTGACGGGAGACGTAGCCAGCTGGGTCAACTTCTGCTCCTCTTCCTCGCCCTCATTCTGCATCAGTTGTTGAGTTTCGTTGACTTCTTCCAAATGTAAACTCATGAAGTTTTGTATCAAGTTTTTGGTGTAGAACGATAACTTTGTGAAGTGCAAGTTTAAGCTCAATCGGGCAACTGAACTGTAGAATTAATTGAAAAGAATGGAAGGAACACTGAGTCTGAGTAAGTAATCATTACGTTTTAGGAAGGAAACTAATATACATTCTCATCATATCAACATCAACACAAAAAGAAACAAGGAAAGAGAAGAGTATACAATAAAAACAAAAAAAGTTAGAGAAAATGACTGACAGGACAGGACCACACCACAGACAATAAATAATAGTAAAGAAAAAAAACTGGCCTGGATGTGAATCCTTGTGGTATAAATTATACAGGACTAGATGTCAGGTCAGCGCCAAAAATACGTCTCGGTGAATAAGAGCTCACTTGAAAATTGAGCTCTTATTTTATTTAGTTCGCTTGCAGCCTAGCCAAAGAAACACGTGTCAAAATTACGCTATGTGTATTCAAAAGTTGCAAAAATAATGCCCTACAAAACAATTTAACGGCCAAAGTGTCTTACTCTCGGTAAGTATATGTAGAATAAGTTATATTTTAAGCTTTACACTAATAAATAATATAAAATTTTGATTAAAATTACCGGTTTTAAACCACCGCTACAAATGTTTGGTCAAAGTTGGCGCAAAACTTTGTGTAACAGAACAGTAGATGCATGTAGTAGATTTGTATTGTAATAATTTATTTTTTACCAGAACTTTAAAATTGGTCAATACCACTTTTGTGTCCCTTTGTTGGACTCTAATAAGTTACTTAACTTTCCTTTTTTTATTTTAGCTTTCTGAGCAATCCGTTTACTTGTGCGAAATGGATCTCGAATGTCGCCAGAGAAAGAAGAGATGACTTTTATAAGCCAGCTAAGAATTCGGTTATATGTTCGGATAATTTTGATAAATCGGATATATCCGAAAAAACTAACCAACGTATTGTAAATAAACTGTACTTAAGTTCCGAAAAACTCATTGGTATGGGCCCGGATTTAAACTTTCGACCTCAAGAACGTGAGGCGAGCGTACTACCAACTAGGCTACCACGACTTCTACATATACATAAACACACACAAAACAGAAAGCTAACACAAATAATTAATTTTGTAAAAATTAAAAAACCCTCAACGCAATGAAACGGCTGAACCGATTTTGATCAAACATAGCTAAGAACACTCCCGACAAATTCACATTTCAAACAAAAAAAAAACGAACTTGGTTCATCCGTTTGGGAGCTACGATGGGACAGACACACACACACACACACACACACACACAGACACGTCAAACTTAGAACACCCCTTCGTTTTTGCGTCGGGGGTTAAAATAACAAATATGTATGTATACTAACAAACATAGATGCCCAAAACATTAGTTATTTGTTATATTATAAGAGTGCAAAGTTTCTTTTTAACCGCGTGCTCAATTTTGATGACCAGCGTGTGATTCAAAAATTAAAATAGGTCCTGAGCGTCAGCGAGAGACTCAACAGAGCACGAGGTGAAAAATCTTTGCATTCGAGTGCAACACGTAACTTTTCATCCCAACTCAGCGAGGAAATTACTAAATGCGAAAAAAAGTAATACACCATGAAAGTTCCGCGTCTGAGTTAATTAAAAAAATTAAATTAGAAAAGGTTGTATGGTAAATTCGGCACCATGGAGGTATAAGTAGGTAAATAGGTTTAATGATGTTTTGAATTCACAAACTTAGTGCACAAGATGTTCTAAATTCAATTTTACTTTATCCTCTAGCGAATAAAAACAGCTTTTACACTCACCTAACGAAGAGAAAAATACTCCTTCCGAGATGGCGGGATGATAAAATAATTTTAACTAAACTTTTACGTGCATATTATAAATTATTTAAGTGTTCAACGCGACTCCATACCTTCTGTAGTCAAATTTGAAAAACCAAACAGATATGAAACCAAGGAGGTTCGAGTGACAGTTCCTAGTGGACAGTAGTAACATAATGCTTTGCTCGTTTTTTGTGACGAAGATCGTAAGTATAAGATAATATTTTGAAGATTTGCTACTTTATTGCTAGGTATGGTGGTATTAAGGTTTTTTTTTTTTTTTGTCTCTGTTCTTTAAAGCTTGTATACTTGTACTATTATTTATTCTGTGACGCGGACAGCTTTTGATTTTGTATGTGACAATCAGTCTTGTACAGTGCCACAAACTTATCTGACCCGGTGGCCAAAACTGGAACTAAATGTCATACATACGAATATTATTGTGTTTCAATTGCTTCATGTTGTAATGACTTAAATTTTAAAGATAAAAATTAGTCAATATTATTTTACTCTACCCTACCTTACCCTAAAAGTCCTATTTCATTAAGCAGCAACACTAAATTCGACAACAGCGACGCCGTCACCGGGTCAGATAAGTTTGTGAGACTGTAGTTATTTTATCGAAGGTTTTTCGTGATTAAAATCGCGACAAACTTCGAGGTATTAGGTACCCCCGAAGTTCTGAATTTCTGAACACCGTCTACAAAGGGATACTACGTATCCTCTGAATAAATAAAACTTGATATCTTGAAATGAGGGCTTTTCATTAAAGAATTAAAAAAAGTAGTTCGATTAGGCTCGATAGATAGCGCTGACTCAGGTATACTTGTCAAAATAACAAATGCATTGTCTGTGCTTTTTTGTGATTATTATGAAAATATATCACTACGTTGTTGACGTTGACATTTCACTTTATTTTGACAGAGCTACTTTAGCTTGTACAGAGCTGGCACCAACTATTTTCAAGACTACAAACATGATGGATGTGAAACTCTCTTTGTTCGAATAAATACTCTGTGGAATACAGGTGCAAAAAAGGGAGAAGCAAAACATTCTCTTTGAACTGGCTAGTGGCTTAACCAAATTAACCCACATTAGATGCAAATCATTTCTTCTTCCGTCTATAAATGTAAGCTTCGTCCATCATGATACCGATACTTCGTTGCTTCTCAGTAACTATCCTTGCTGGGACCGGTCCAACACCTAGATAAATCCTCAGACTAACGTCATTGGATAAATCCCGCAAGAAAATATATATCTCCTCTCTACGCTATAATCTGTCTACTATTCTAACTACTCTAAAATTTAATTTCAAAAAATACTTTGTCTGTGGACTGTGGACCGGAGTTCACCGGAGAACAAATTCAAATTTCTCTATGGACCGGAGCGAGGTATGTCAATGGATGAGCCCTAGATTATTTTTGATTATTATTTATTTACTAACTCCTGCTGATTTCGATGTAATTTACTAGTTTCCTTGTTATTCCTAAATTTCTGAAGATATCCTCAAAATCAAATACCATTTTGCAGCTATCAAAGCACCTATATAAAATACTGAATCGACCTCCATTGTGTATTTTTTCGGGCCACATCCTCAATTTATACTGGCACATGTTTCGCGCGAATACCGATAAAAAATGAGTTGATTGAGTGCGTTTACCTCTAGATGCTGTGTTCTTTGCAGGTTTGAGCCGCCATCAAAATTGTTTCGTGCATACCTGCATGCAGTAAACCCTGGATGAGATTGGTTTACAAGAGCTGCCGTACACACAAATCTTCGTATTTGCGAAGCATTTACAGTTACACAAAAATTGTGAAGTGATACCTACATAGCAAAGATGTCGACCGATCCGGCCGTGGATGACCCCAAGCTGGATCCTAAAATTCGGAATCTAATCACCAGATTCATACATGTGGGCAAAGAAAAGCCCAAGTACTACCCTGGTTGTTGGACTGCCCACGAATATTTTGAGCCTGAAAGATTGGTGGCCCTTGACAAAGCTTTTGAAGAGAGTAACGAAAATTGTCTTGAAGCTATCAATCTTTTGCTGAAGGTGAGAATACGAAAAATTTGATTTAAATAGAATGAACGTAGGTACTCACTTTTGTTGATTTTATATTATTCTAATAATATAATTCTGTTGATATTTGAATAGTATTTGTCTAAATGCATAAACTTTTGATTTTAGGTTGGTAAAGAGGGTTGGTACACCCGTTTTGAAACAATAGCATTTGCACTAGCTAAGTGCCTGTTGCTTACCAATGAAGACTTTGTGAAAGAGGCAGCTTATCGAGCAGCAAATGAATTGTGCAACACTTCAGAAAAATTGATGCTCTTCAATAAGTACACTAGGCTCTTCAAAACAGGTAAAAATAAACTAAAATAATAACTAGTAGTTCTGCAAACAGTAGACCTAGTGAACACAAACTTGTATAAAACCTGGGAACATGATGCATAAATCATGCTGATTGTTAGCAACCAAACAAATAAAAAATAAAAAAATCGAGCCTGGTTCTCCTGGCATCACTTTTTAATAACTCTCAAATTTTCAAACTTCACCAGAGTCGTCCTGAAAAATAAAACTCATCTTGTATATCTAGACAGCCTCTTGCACAATTTTGCTCATACTCAAAATTCTTGTTTGGAATAGAATACCAAATGTTTCTGACAAATATTATCATAATCGGCCGGTTAATGGCGCCGCAGTAATATTCCCCTATTTTTTGGTGGGGAATCAAAAATCGCCGACGACGTCAAAAAATAAACTGAGCGGAGGCTCCTTTGATGTACAATCCCATAGTTTTCGGACTGCCTTTGAAAAAACATTGAAAAGTGCTCACATTTATTATCCTTGGGGTTCATGTGTTCAAATTAATTCCACCCAAAGATGCATTCAAAAGAAAATTGTTCAATAAATTTCAAACAATAATCAACTATCTATAGAAGAATATAATGATTGATTGAGAAAAGGCTACGGCATTTATGCATGTGACATTTTATGCTGAATGGTGGAGCATTGAGATAAACTTGTTCATAGGCAGAGGTTACCGCTTAACATCAGGTGGGCCATATGCTTGTTCCGACATTCGAGTAGAATAAAAAAAAAAAAAAACTAAGACTTCAACAATGTTACCATAAATAAATAAATAATGCTGGTAAGTACACAACAGTATCTAGCCCTAAGCTAAGCACAGCTTGTGTTAGGGGTACTAGATAACTGATATACTTAATACAATACACTTTTTTTTTTTTTTATTGTACTTAAATGGAAAATACCTAGAACACCCTGAATAAATATCTGCAGAACCATGAACCCAAAGTTACCCCCTGAGATATAGCACAAGGGACAATGCCCAGTACAACCGTCGGTGGAAAGGTCCTGCTCAGCAGATTTTAAGCTGATAAGATCAACATTTACCACCACTAAGATACCGCAGGCTCTACGTCGCAAATCCTATGAGGACAGATTACTCGCACTACGTCTCACTACTCTCGAGGATAGACTCCTTCGAGGAGATCTTATCAAAATTTACAAGATTATGACCCATCATTACAACCTGCCAAACTTTCATGACATTTTTATTATAAAAGATGATGTAAGATCCACACGTCACCAGCTGAAGTTAAACCGTGACCCCGCCGTCTCACTTGCCGCTCATCACTTCTTCAGCAATAGAGTGGTTCACAATTGGAACGCGCTATCAGATGACGTCGTTACTGCTACTTCCGTCAATGCATTCAAAAATAAACTCGACATCTGGCATCGAACAAACAAATCAGTGCTCAATAAAATCTACCAAAACTAAGAGACAATATTACGACTAAATTTTAAATTCTAATACTGTGACGTAGACACATCAGCGAAAGCTGCTCGTCTGTAAATAAATAATAATAATAATTTCAGGTAACGGCCGAGGCTGGCGGAAGAGTATCAGTCAGTGGTACCTTCAAATGGACCCCATAGAGCTGGCTAAAGAAGTGACCAGGGTCCACGCGCGCCATGGACGGTCACACAAGACTTTACTACGGAAATCCCATATAAAGGTTGTGGATGGTGATAATGGTGAGTTTTCTCTCTTGCTACTAAATAGTACATTGTTCAACGAGGGACTAAAATAAGCCATTTCAAGTCGCTCAGGAGGCTATAGAATCGGGTATGAATGGGGTTCTCAAACAGTTTTATGAGTTTTCTTGAAATGTTATGATTTGATTTGGTAGGTTGCTTTGAGTAAAGTATTCCTGGTGAGAAAAAGAATTTATAGAGCCCATTTTTTTTTTAGAAATGTCACTTTCGTAAGGCTAAAATTTTTCAAAAATCCAAAAATTTTATTTTAATTTTCTTCAAAATTCATCTACTGTTGCCGAAAACAAACCTCTCTAAGTACAACAGAAAAGGTACTTACTCTGAGAGTCCCATTATCTTGCCACAACCTGTATATCGATAACCTAGAACAATACTGCACCTATAGCCTACTTTAGTGCAGCGCATTGCTCTTACACCTGCACATTGAAATACCTCTCTACTCTCTTGAGGCTTTGAAGCCTCTTATAATGCCGTGGCCGTGGCAGAGTACTATGCCAAAATTATTTAGTCCACGAACGTCGATACGAAAGAAGTTCAGAAGTACCTAAATTAAGATATTCATTACAGCTCGCGACGCTATCATCAAATACGTAATCAACGGCTTAAAACGCACCAAGTCTTTATGCGGCGCCAAGGAAGGCACGAAGGAGGTTCTAGAGTTGATACAAAAAGTCGAGGATATGAGGCATTGTGAGGACCCTGTCGCTGCAGCAGCCATTGCGTCCAGAAACCAGTTCACCCTCGATCATGTACCCGCCCATTTGCTTACGTCACAGGATGTATGTATTTTACAGTTTGACCTTTATTGACACGCTATTAGGACTCAATTTACTCAGCGCCAAGAAAAGCAAGGGAATGTGGTTTTGTGAGGACCATTTCGCCGCAGCAGCTATTGTGAGCAGAAACCACTTCACGCTTGCGAAGCTATTTGATAATGTAACATGATGTTACATCCGGCCTAGGACAAAAGTTGCCTGTAATCTCACCCACATCCTTTAAACAAGGAGAGCATCACTGCTTGGCGGCAGAAATATTAGGTGTATTGGTAGTACTGCCCCTAACAAATACATTCACGATGAGTTTTTTTTTTTTTTTTTTTTTATAATTGGCTCCGCACGGCTTGTGCATTTGCCATTTTCAAGTTTCTGTATTTTCACTATATTGTATTTTCAATATATTTTGCAACGTTACACTCGTTCCAAGTCGTCAAAGACACAGTCGAGTCATATTTTAGTAAAACGGTGGCCAATTTTACTAAAACTTTGGTAGACAATTTCCACTAATTTCAAATTTCACGCAATTCAGTTCCATTTCATTTCACTACACTTGTGCTTTTTAAACGAGCTACATTCTTTAAAATGCCACCAAAATAACACAAAATAACTCAAGAAAACACTAGGAAAAGAAATAAAATAAAAGTAGACAAAGTCTCTTTTCGAAAGTGGCGGGAAGAGTCTCTCACAATGAGTTGTATCACTACTTCTATTTAGGGTTCCGTAGTCAACAAGGAACCCTTATTCTTTCGCCATGTCCGTTCGTCTGTCTGCCCGCGGCTTAGTTTCTATGTACCTCTGTACTAGAAAGCTGTAATTTGGCATGAGTATTAACCACGCCGGAAAAAGTGATAAAATAAAATCTTTAAATATTTTTTTTAGGTACCTCCTTTACACTTAAGCTGGGGATGTTTTTTTTTCGTCTATCCCATAGTGCAGTGTCGTTGGATAGGTTGTTGCGGTTAGGTTGGTTGCAAACCATTTTGAGATCAAGGGATCTGTTTCCGAAATTTAGAGTCAAGTGTCCCCCCCCGTCGAGTATAGCTCTCTCAATAGTCCGCTGCTTGAGCATGAGCATGTGGATGAGGCCAATATACGTTCATCTTGAGGCTCTGCAGTATCTGTGACGTGAAGATATAGCGAAGTTTCCCGAACTACTCCATATGATCTGTTAGTAATGTCTCCTATTTATATAAAGTTGTATGTTTTTAGGTTTGGGATGCGATCCTACCCCAAATGAATCTTCGAGATATACTGCAGAACCTCCAACGCATCCACAACATGGGTTTCCTGACCGTGGACTCCACCACCACTGCTATTCTCATCTCTCTAATAAACAACCAAGACTTCATAAACAAGTCTGAAGTCACGCCCATCGAAGTTTACATCACTTTGAACAACTATAAGAATAAGACCAAGTAATTATTTCAATAGCGATAAGCCCTTCCTTTGCTTGCTTGGATAAAAGCTGGGATACTATTTTTCCTATGTGCCATACGAACGACAAGTCTATCATTCAAATCCGCCATCGCAGAGTGATTGAGTAACAAACAATCATCCAAGTTATGTGATATATCTATATCTATATATGTATATAAAACGAAGTCGTTTTAGTTACACCACTTATAACTCAAGATCGGCTGGACCGATGTTAGTGGATTCTTCTCCGCTCCGAATAGCAGAATAAGTAATAAAATATCGGGGGACGGCTGTTTTTCACCGGGGGCTACCCATGCGAAGCCAGGGCGAGTCGCTAGTATATCTATATATCAAGTTATATCTCATATATGATCACATTATACATATGATAATATATGGTCTGTCAAATGGTGGCTCAAGTTTGTATTAACTGCCCAGCACAGATAATATTTGTCACAATATAATTTGGCATGCCTGTTCTCGGTTAGCGAGAGTGAGTAGGCTGTAAAGTAGGTGGTTGGGAATGGGGCCCATGCCTGGTCAGTTTCCTAACGCAGGGTGACCAAGATAAAACCAGTGACACAACGATCCAGGGTCGATGTCTGCTTTGTATCATCATCTTTAGCCATTAGACGTCCACTGATGGACGAGGTGTCACCCATAGAACTCATTTACCATAATCACCACGCTTCAAAGGCCGATTAATGATTGCAGTGTTGATGGACTCGCGTGGATCCAACCGTGCTATCAACCAACAATGCCAAAAGTCAAAGTCAGTCAAAAATATTTTATTCATTTAAATCACAAGGATCACTTTGAATCGTCTTATAAACTAAATTTACCCCTGTTCCAACGCAACCATACCTAGAAGAATCAGCCAACAAACACGGCTTGGCTTTATTTGCTGATCCTTTCTACTACTTGCTGGGAAGCGCCTGCGTGGTGCCTCGAGCACAAAGAGAAGACCGCCTTTTAAGACATTACATTTATGTCACGCCAATCCGCTAGCAAGAGCGCTTATTGAAAATCTATGTGTCACAAAGCGGCTGAAGAGAACCTAGATAACCTGTTATAACGAGGGAACAAGGACTGATGAGTCTGGATCCCAAACGGCATATACCACTCCACTCATCCGCCTATAGTCCACCCAACTGATTGTAGATTACTCGGAAAAAAATAAAAATAAACTTTGGATGCTGCTGCCCATCCCCATAGTGTGATCCCTTAGCTGACTTTTACGACATCCACGATATGGACACACCACACCAATTCTGCAGCAAATAAGCTTTCTATCACTATGGCTTTGGCCTTTGCTTAGTTCGCTAGCAACATTCAACACATTCATATTCATTGCTAGCGGTCATTTTCAACATCAATCAGCGTGATTAGTAATATGTTAATTGAGGTGTATTCCCCAGGCCGATAGCGCACGCGAAAGCCACGGTCATGGCGGATAAAGAGACACGACGACGCGCCCGCCAGATCTTCGACCCCAAGACCGGCCTTTGGGAGTGGTCTTCCACTAAAAGACATCCCACTGAAATCAAGAATTGGGGTAAGCAAGCTGTTATTATCTATCATCATCAGCCTATAGAACTCCACTGCTGGACAAAGGCGTGATACTAGAATGACACTATTAGTGCCGCAAAAATCCTGTTATAAGAAAAGCATAATCAGCGTACAGTGTGGGACTGGGGCCTACTCTCGACGAGAGTGAATGTGCTCACTAGCCCTTGCATGAATGTTGGGTGTTGTGATTGGTAGATGTGACACGCCACCGAATTTTTCCTTCAACGGTTTGAGATCATGGTCATCACATAGTCATCATCGCACATAAATTCGAATGGAAAAATTGACAGCTGAGTGACCTCTGTCGAAGTCTAACCTTCCTAGTTGAATGGTCTGACGCTTTCGGTTGATAGCAGATGACTGCTATCAACCAAATGCTTAAGATGATCAATGATGCATCAAGATGATGCTGATATTGGGTATAGGTTGGTATCCCTTCATGATATTGTTCGTAACGTGTACCGGTAAGGGTGCAACATGGGCATTTGAAATGATCTTAGTCTTACCCATGTTCATTTTAAGATATGCCTGTTGGGAGACGATATTGAGGTCTATGAGCACATGTTATGTTGCACCCCTGGGATTTGAGCTCACACCATTCGGATCTAAAGTCACGATGCCTTTTCATCAGCAGTCGTAGTGGTTTACAGCTGTTGGCCCCCATAGAACGCAACTTGCCATAATCACCACACTTGGCATGCTTGTCGACCTTTATTTGACGACCTCTGTGGCGCGGAGGGCGAGTAGCAGGCTGAGATGCGATAGGTTGCACAAATGTTCATATGAACTGCAAATATTTGTACCAGGTCTGGGTGTTGTGGTACTTGTACTTCCTGATACTCACGACACAGAAAATCCTAGTGCCGGATCAGGACTTTGTGTGTGACTTACTTGTATGTGTTATTGTTGATTGCAGTATTGGGTGTTAATGCTCAGGTGAATGCTGGTGCTTATCCTCTGGTTTAAGCCCTTAGTCCATTTACCGCATCCACTGGAGGAGACAGAGGGTCTATTGTTAGGCCAGTCGCCACGTATAGGATATTTACCAGATTTTCATAACACTGTTGCTATGTTGTACAGGTATAGAGAAGCCGCCGAGCCAGGCGGTGATCGCGTCGCTGAACAAGCTGCTCGACCAGGCGTGGCTCACGACTAAGCCCACCAACGTGCGCTACTTGATCACCTTGGATATGAGACACCACATGTTCAAAGGTAATTTCATAATTCAGATGGAACGTTTATTATTAATTCTTTTATTTCAGATCAAATCCATACAGAAAACACAATTTTAAAAGAGCCAAAACAAAACTACACATCTTACGCACATTAAACATAGCGGCTCTGGAAGCCATTATAGCATTCCAGTGCCTCACGACGGGACACTCAACCCTGTCCAGGATGGTGACGAAGAGGCTATTGGTAGTACCTCGCACGCGGCTCATCAAGGAGGCAACTCGTTTCCGCATGATTGCGTGGAATCCATCTACACCAGATGCCAAACCGCCGCGAATTAAAAAATGAATTGTGTTTTTCGCAAAATCAAATTTCACTTTCTCAAGAAATGTTGGATGAGCTGCTTAAAGCAGTTAGAAATGCTCTAACTAAGATGATGAGCTGCGTGATGAGCAAAAAACACAATAATATTTGAATTTAGCGCCGCTTTTCTAACGTCTTTGTCAAAACACGAGACTTTCCTGATCAAAATGTGCTTGGTCTAACAGCTGGGAAAAATTTCAACACCCGAGAAATGCTCAGGGGAAAATGCCAGTTCTTGAGCAAAGTCAGTCTCCCAATTCTGGTATAGAATGGGTTTATACAGGCACAGATAAAATATACAGGGTGAGAGGAGTTATAGCTAAAAAAAAAAAATTTAGAAAAAAGTTGTAGAAAATTTAAGGTGTTGTGGGAAATTTAGGGATTTCGAGTTTTGTAGAAGTTTTCAAGGGTCGTAGTAATTTTATTGGGTTTTTAGGTGTTGTCGGTTGGGGGTTTTCTCGGGTTCCGGAGATGTCTTCTCAGTTCCTGAGAACAGCTCAGTTGTCGACTAGTATCTGGTATTAAACGTACAAGTAGTTTGAATTCAAGACCAAATGATGATTATTACCTAGATTTATTTTTTAACTTAAACAGCCGATTTTAGAATTTTTTGTCTGGGAAATAAGCAGTATATGCCAAAGTCGTAGGACAAACGTTTTTATGTGTAGAATGAATGACCCGTGTATCTTACGAGAACGCATACATATTCTGAGACGCCTAATGAGCCTGTATGACTGTTATCACACTAGCGATTTTTACGTGTTTATAGAGCGATTTGTGAACGTGCTTGCAGCTGGAAACACGCTCGCAAATTATCAGTGTGCTAAGGCCATTATCATTTCCTCGTTTTAAGGTCGTCACTTCTGCAAGCAATACAAGGTGCCCAAGAAAGAGAAACCGGCGAAGCCAGTCAAACCAGGCAAGAAAACAGTGGAAATCCTCCCCAAGCCCGTCCCGCCGCCGGCCCCTGCAGTCACAGCCACCGGTGATGCCGAGCCTGAGAAGAAGAGCAAGAAAAAACTGTTGGCTCAGTGTTTCTACCACACTTCTGTTACCCCGGGACATGCTGGTAAGGTTTTGTACTTTATGTCGTTGACTAAGAGTCTTTTTTTCAAAAAGACTAGGGAACTGGCCCTACTATCTCCGATTAAAAGCCCATTCTGAATGAGGTATCTATTGGTGCTTGTTTATAAATTACGCCGTAACAACTGAACAGATTTCAATGAAAGAACATGGGCAACTCCTATTATTCAACGCAACTTTTTTGACTAACGTAACATACAGTTGAGATACTTTTGGTTATTGATAATATTTGTTAAGATAATGAAAAAGCTAATTTAATTTCTTGCGTAGAAGTTGTGGGAAAGTAATAAAGCTTGTTGCGTTTTGTTTCACGCAAAATGCAATAAGTTGATTTATCTAATTATTTAGAAACACAACTACAAGTTCTTTAGAAAAATTGGTCAAAAAACAACATTTAGACCCGTACTAATTAGTTCCATAAAGGGGGACACTGGTTCATTTTTTTTTACCTGGTTGGGTGGTTGCCCTTCTCCTTTGGTACATATGTATACCAACACCCAACTGTCACATACATATCCTGATGCTACACTGTCCCGTGGGTATCAGGAACTACGAGTACAATGTTACCACAACATCCAGACCTGGAATAAATATTTGCAGATTATACAAACATTTGTCCCGCAGCGGGAAACGAACCCGCAATCTCTCGCATCTCAGGCGGCTAATCGCCCGCCGCGCCACATAGGTCGTCACACACAGAAAGATTATGACCTGGTACGACTAGGACCCAGTCGCGCTAATTTTGAACTTTATAACCAAATCAAAACCAGAATCGCTCACGTTATTTCGTACGTCTGGGTTGAGGGATCCTTGCTTGAATTGGCCTGAAACTCTGCGGATTAAGGCGCGATAGGTTCTCAAATGTCTCTAGAATTTTAAAGTTTTTGATAAGAATTTTCATACTTTTCTATGAAGAAAAAAATATATGATATTTTTGAGCTTTTTATCTAGTGAAATCAATAATTCAATACAATATTTGAATTACTTCACTCGATAAAAAAAAATAACAAAGATACCTCCTTTTTAAAATGTAAATGCTATTTTTCACTCACTTCTCTCACGTTTTAATTTTTGAAACATTTGGTTACATGTTAGTTATTATTTGAGTTAGTGAATTCATCAACAAAATTAAACAAAACTTTGAACGACATTTTTATATAATTTTTTTATACATAAAAACACGGTATCAGAGCCTGCGCTCGCCTTCTTCGCCTCATACAAAAATGTTCGTTCAACCTATAGCGCCTTAAGGCAATTACACAGCTCAATTAAAATAAGGATACCTCAATCCAGACGCAAGGTTCTGGTTTTGTTTTGGTAATAACGTTCAAAATTAGCGCGATTGAAGTCTTGGATTGAGTGATAGGCTACTTTTTACCCTGCTATGACACGAGCAAAGGCCCGGACGGACACTAGTCTCTCATTACGACGACTCCCCAACGACCACTGTGGCGGGTCGGGCGAAGGTTCGCCTTCGACGCCGGAGGTTGCGGGTTTGATTCCCGCCTCGGAACAAATATTTGTGCGATCTGCAGGTATTTGTTCAGGGTGTTCTGGGTATTTTCTATGTATAATAAAAAATATTTTTCTATGTAATGTATTGTAATAAGTATATCAGTTATCTAGTAACCATAACACAAGCTCTGCTTAGCTTGGGGCTAGATAATGTTGTGTAATCTGTCCAGCATTATTTATTTATTATTATTATTTATTTATATTAAAATCTCTCAAAGTTTACGTTGGGCCAGCAGTGGCCTTAAATAGGGAAAAAATAAATTGAACTCTGCGAGCCATTGATAAATTTTGATAAATAAAAAACCTATTATTAAAATACTGCTTCTAATGTTTCAGCAATAATCATGGCGCTGCAGATACTGAAACGCGAGAAGAACGCGAAACTGGCCGTCTTCACTGAAGAGGGAATTCAGCTTGTTTCTCTCGAACCCAACTTTATCAACATAGATGAAGCAGAGTTCAAACTCAGAGTAAGACCCTTTCAGCCACTATTCTCTATTTCACTTCTATTTGTTTCACTATTTCTTTCTTGCTCGCATTACTTGATCAACTTGAGCCCTGTATAGAGCACAGTAACAGATTGGGAAATAATTCAGTGTTACTTGCAGCAGAGTGATGCTTCTTTTGTGTAAATGATGTCACATGTGTTAGAATATTTGGTTCTAGGACATTCCGGCTTCCTCACGATCCCCTGCTAGAACTATAATTGTGATGCCCATTTTACCCTTTAGCCACTATGTTCTCTTTTACTCTATTTCTTTCACTATTTCTTTCTTGCTCATTCGCTTTACTTGATCAACTTGAGCCCTGTATAGAGCACAGTAACCGTTTGGGAAATAATTCAGTGTTCCTTGCAGCATCATGCTTCTTTTGTGTAAATGATTTCACATGTGTTAGAATATTTCGTTCTAGGACATTCCGGATTCCTCACGAAGCTAGCTCGTTAGCTAGAACTATATTTATTGTGATGCACATTTTAAGACTTGCTTCAATTGAAACACGTGAAAGTTAAAAACCGTATGCCATTTGTATTCGGGTGTTTGCTAACGACGTTATTGTTTGAATTAATCTTCTATTTGACCAATAATACATTTACTTACAGAAAGAATAGTAATACAAGAGAAATGTACAAAATTTTATAAATTCAAATTTAACAGTTGAGCTTTCTGAAGACCATTGCAAACGATCTAAAGTTAAGTCAAATGATCCAAATCATTTCCGAAAGCGTCCCTAAGATGCTGGCTGCATTGCCACGCAGAATGGAAATACTAATGTGTTGAGCCAGATAAGAGCTCTCAGTTCACGCTTCGCTTCGACCAGACGCCCTGAAAGAATTTGAACATCAATTTTTTTTTTTTTTTTTACTTCATGTATGGCGGAACTAGCAGATGGCCCACCTGATGTCAAGCGGTAACATCTGCCTTTAACAATGCTTACCACGTAGGTGACGTCCACCTAGGACGCGCCCTATGTGGCATTGCACTGCGCCCGCCACCCTGAGACATAAAGATGAAGTCTCATGTGCCTGTCATTTGACCGGCAACAAACCGGAACACAGCAATGCGAGCACTACTGCTTTGCGGCAGAAATAGGTATGGTGGTAGTACCTTTCCGGATGAACTCTTTCACAAAAAAGCTCTACTACTACTAACAACTACAAACACTAATATGATTTACTTGTCACACAGAGTTTGACCCTCGGTCGCGTTCAACTAGACTCACCAATCGAATGGGCGGCCAAGAACAACCACAAGTTTGACGTATTCATCAACATAATCGACCGCTCCACGCGCTACTTGGAGCTCGACCACGACGCACGCGGCGGACGAGGCAACGGAGCCAGATACGGCCCCCCTCCCACAGAGAAGAAGGGCGTGACGCTGCCGGACCGCTGTCCCGTGCGGGCCCTAGAGAGATACAGGACCTCCTCTAAGATCAATGATGCTAAGTAAGTGTTCTATAACTATTAACATGGTGGCAGTGTTGTCACATACAATTTTGGCAAAATGGTAGAACAGGGTGCAAAAATTGGTAGAAATAGGTAGAATTTGAAATGAAAAATAGGTAGTTCTACCAATCAAGTTTAAGTACATTTTAAAGATTAAAATGCGTATAAATTTTAAAAATTATTTATTGGTGATGTTTATACATCAGTTCAGTGTCAAATTGACAATGTCAAGCAAGCGTCAGTCAGTTGTGACAGATGTTATTGTCAATGTCAATGTCATTGTTACTCCGTAGCTCTATACTCTGTACCTCATCATTCACTCATTTCACTTAACGCGTTCCGTTTGAAGTGCTAACAGGCTAAATTCGATAGTAAGTAAGTAACGTTTCGTAACACGCGTGGAGAACTGTTTACAATCATAATATTTTCAAAAATAGGTAGATTTGAGGCCGAGGGTGGTAGATAGGTAGATTATAGGTAAAATAGGTAGATCTACCAAAAAGTTGGTAGATATGACAACACTGCATGGTGGACAAAATTCACAGCTCATTCTTGCTTTGCACAGCCAGCAGACTTAGCGTGAACACAAGAGCTTGTCCAAAGACATTGCATATAGCGCTGGCTTAGGTCAGTATTTTCAGGCCATGGGATTGTCTTTCCTAAAGAGTGAAACATATCGGTCCCATCCATCGGGTTAGATCGTCCGGGTTGGGTAGTCGACGTAGACACGATAGCTAAGACGAGGCTAATCTTACAGAGTCCATTGAGCCAACTCTTTTAAATTACAGGGAACTTTGCATCTATGGCAGCACTGTTCCAGTGTCCCCGAGGGTGTTATAGACGAAGTGAAACAGGACTTGATCAGCTCCTGGGGGCCGAATTTTGTCCTGGCTTCATGTTCATGTTTTGTATGTTGGGTGGACAACTTTTTACGCATTTGAACTCTAAGGTAGTCCGTTTAGAGTGAGAGTTGTCTGGCTAGATAGATAGTCAGCCTGATTCGGCCGTTGGGTGGATAATTGTTTCCGCATTTGAACTCTAAGGTAGTCCGTTAAGAGTGAGAGTTGCCTGGCTAGATAGATAGTCAGCCTGATTCAGCCTATATTATTTATATTTATATTTATTTAGTAGGAAAACCAACAGCTATCTATAAATACATAAAAAACAGAGTTAAAATACAAAAAGCCATTTACAGTTTTTCACGTGTAGAGAGCATAATAGAACAAACTAGTCAACAGTAACGAAGATACGTAAATACATAGTTAACTAAGGTACGGTTACAAAATAAACTAAACTACGAAAACTTACACTCGTGGAGAATAGATCCAAGTCCATTGGTTTACACATACATACATACATACATACATAGACACACGCCTTTTTCCCCGAAGGGGTAGGCAGAGCCACAATAGGCCTCTTTTCACAGTGGGTTGCACCATCGTGGAATAAGCTTGTTGAAATTGATGTTTGCACGTTGTAGAAATGCATTTTGCCTATAGTTCGTATTAACAATAGGAGTATATAAAGGATAATAAGATCTTGTACATATTGTTGGGACTTGACCTAGACCAGAGAACCTAACCAGTTCATCAAATTAAATGGTGTTATTCATTGGAATCACACCCAAACCACGTCAACCCATAAAACATCTGATTATGGCTAAATAGCCGATTGCAGATAAAATAAAACATTTGGGACGTTGATTATGATTTTACTCAATAGCTCGGGACTGTTTATAATGTTAGAGGTTATTTTCTGTAAAAATGATAGGTCAGCGACTTCACGCCGCTTAGCTAGGGGAAGAATTTGGAATTTCCTATAAAGATTAATATATTCGGAAGAACTATAAGGAACTTTAAGGCGGAAACAAAGATATCTAAGCTTATTTATTATAGCTGTTATTTGTATTTGCAGACTGATCGTGATGAACCTGGCGTCTCACCGCGTGGAGACGAGCGACGACACGCACTGCGGCGTGCTGGACGTGGTCGGCATCGACGAGCACGTGCCCAAACTCATCGACGCGTTCGCTCTCGGCCAGTTCAAGTGATCGCTGCGTCACGCATCTCTGCGAACCTCTCTATTCGACGAGTTCTTCGCCCACTACTATGAACCGTGAAAACTATCAGAGGTCTTGAAATGTAACAAGCAATGATGTACACTACACGGATTGTTGTATGAATATGGACGTTCTAAAGGGGTCCGCTAAAGGCGTATTTCGATGTATCCCTGCAAAAGGCCATGTAGTGTACTCCACACGCCTGTGTAGTTGCTTGATTCATTTCTAGACTAACCTGTGGCCGAGTTTCTATAAATAATGGGTACGGACGTACGGTTTAGTGAAACACGGATTTTGTATGAAAACACAGATAAGTGCGCCTAGCGGATGCTTTCTGAATTTCAATTTTCACATAAATATACATGTTACACTACACCATCCGCCCGTGCCAAATACTTTTAAAAACTCTGACAATGTCCTTTTGTGTAGACGTGTCAGTAACATAAATGATTACCAAGTTCATATTTGTGTTTGTAAAAGCAATTTTTAACGGTGTGTTAGTGAAACCTAAGGAGGATTTTCAATCGGAGCCCAAGATATCAAAAAGTTGCTTGTTAACAGCTATGTTTCAGGACACACAAGACAAAGCCTGGGGTTTGTGCTCTGGACGGAACACGGCTCGGCCCCGTGCCGAATGTGAGGTGACGCCTTTGAAAATCTTAAATTTTAATCAACTTATGTCACTGATCGACCAAAATGCAAAATTGTATTGAATATTCGTGCATTTGGTTTCTTGAGCCTAAGACTCTAACTGAAAAGTCTCTGTGAACATTCTCATCAGGTCACATAGAATGTGGTGAATACTGATGTCACATAGTCATTCCCCTCACGGTGATGTAGTGCGTGAAAACTCTGTCCCTCAATCGAAAACTCTCATTTATACCTCAGTATTTACAATAAAACTGTTTTAGATAAAATCTAACCGAACTATGACATGTAGGGCAATGTCCGCGAATGGGCGGTTGAACGGTTGTTCAGTTAACCGTTCAATACATGTTGACAGATGTTTTATACATATGTCACTTGATGGATGGTAACCGCTTGTCATGTGTTTTAACTAATTTGGACATAGTCCTCGAGATCTTAACCTGTATTTGCTTAGTTATAATTTAGCGATAGTTTTATTGTAGCTGCTTAATATGCAGTTTGTTTTAAAATCTTTCCTCAGTAACCTTGGTTTTGGATCTCTGCTAATGAAGTTATTTTAAGTGCACCATTACTCATAAGTTCAATACAATCAACGATAATAATGCGCGTAAATAAACTGGTTTGTTCCTCATTCATTTTCAACTTGCGCTATGTCACGTCCGAATTCAATGTTTGCATGAATCTTAATTGGTTTGAAACTTGAGCATTTCTATGTTTTTACTGTTCAAGAGCTCTGAAAACCTTAGTCATTAATAGCTCAGTTTCGAAGTGGTATGAAGCATGACAGAGGCTGGTAGCGCATTCTCGCGCCGCGTCTTTGACCAGTCCTATTCGAGCCTTCGCGAGCGATACTATGCATTTTAGTAATGAAGATAGTGTTTAAAACGCTGCGTCAATTTGCCGCTGCCATCTCGAAGTGTGTTGAGCCTAACATCGATATTCCTAACTTTTTTCAACACGACTCGACTCGCGAGGAAATTTTGTATTCCATTTTCAAAATCTTCATTTATGGAACCTTCAACCCAAGTAAACTTTGGAACACCTAATTTCCTTATGCGAGTTTGAGTGCAGTAGAGGAAGAAGGTCCGTGGAACGACTTGGTTGTATGACGCGATTCTGTCCAATAGCGCATCGAGCATAAATGGTTTGACAGGTAAGTTGAAAACGCGTGAGGAATTCACTAGAGCAGTGAGGGTGCCCGCACCTTCATAGTTAGTTGGAACCATTCCCAATTCAAGTCGATACCGTAATTTATTATTTAGATTAGTTGCTTTGTTTCCTTATTTAACGTACAGCTGAATTGTACATTCATTTTATTTTAATATTATTATTTTCCGTTGGTAATGTGATGATTCTAGCCTCCCATTTGCGAAAAACGCGAGTAACCTGGATGATTCACAATGACAATACCTTCATTGTCCACGCGTTTTAGGCCTTGTAAACGTACGCGAGTTGGGCAGTAAAACAACGAATTAGAATGAACATTAAATTAACTAGAACGATACAGGTTTATTACTGGACAGTTCACACAACATTATCTAGCCCCAAGCTAAGCAGAGCTTGTGTTATGGGTAATATGGTGTTATTACACTTACTTATTGAAGATGCACCAAAACAAGAAGGGACTAAACCCTTGGGATTATTAAGCGCGAACCAGAGGCCGCAAGTTTAAACTTTATAGCAAACTATTGGAGTATGGTATAGTAACATGGATCTTGTATGGATACACTGATAAGCGACACTATCGGACAGTTGTGAATCTCATTCTCAATTTACAAAAAACCGTCCGCTTTACACTACACGCTGCCATCCAAAGCATTAAAATAGGTCAGACTGTTGCTACAGAAAAGTAGCCGTCCCTTCTCTTCTGTATAGTTTAAAAAGTCACGTCTCGCCTATCGTTAAAGTGGCATGGGTGAACTTTGTTTAGCCTTTTGTTAATTTGTAGTGTGTCTCGCTCTTGTTCATTTAATGTTCATACTTCGTTCTTTACTACCCAAATTCTCCACCATTACTGGCCGAGTTATTCTGAAGCTCTGCAAAATGTTTTTAGGTTTAATTAAATTATTACTATTAGCCCATACTGTCTCATTGTTGGGCAAAGGCCTCCTCCCATGTCTGCCAGGTTGAACGGTCTTGTGGAATAGTTTCCCATTACCTCTCTTAGGCGTCCAGTTCGTCCCGCCACCTCATGCGTGGTCTATCGAGACGCCGCCTGGCTGTATCAGGGCTCCATGTTGTGGTAATTTTGGCCCACAGTTCGTCGGGCATGCAGCAAACGTGGCCTGCCCAATTCCACTTCATCCTCGCAGCTTTCTCTGCTGCATCGGCAATTTTGGTTTTGGAGCGCAGTATGGTGTTTCGGATGCGTTAAGTTAGCTTTACGCCCAGAATACTGCGCTCCATTGCCCTTTGGAAAACCTTGAGTTTGGATTTCGATAAAGTCAAAGTCAAAAGTATTTTATTCATTGAAATCTCTATGTTTCTCAAAGACCAAGTTTGTGAGCCGTAATTCAAGACTGGAAGGATGCACATGTCCATAAGTTTGAGTTTTCGTTCCATTGGAAGGTTGCCCTTCATCAGATCCTTCGTCCACCAATAGCTCCTCTAGGCGTTCTCAGTGCGTCTCGCAATTTCTTTATCATAGGTTAAAGCAGGCAGGTACCTACCTGCCTGGAGGGAAGCTATTTGGGCCGAGGTATGTTATCTTGGGCATAGTGTGTCGCTTCACCGTTGACTGTAATTCGGCACTCAATGATGTCATTACTTTGGTCTTTGACTTTAATTTTAATATTTAATGATTTTGTTAGCTTATAAATGTAGCCTTTTGTTTATTTAGTTTATTCTCTTATTTTTTATTATTAGTACGAGGTGTGTATCTCTTGATATCTATAAGTTTGGTTTGTGTAGTCTGAAACTAACAACAGGGTCTTTTTGGATAATTCAAAAATTTGGCTCCTGATGCTCATTCAGCTAGTTCACTGTTACAAATAGGGAGGTAAAATTGTGACGAATGTAACGACTGTTTATAAAAGAACATATTTCGTGTACCGACTGTCCAACCGCTTCCACTTACGTGAATGTCAGCACTTCAGTTTCAAATTTTGTATTGTATTTGTTATATAGTGTATTACTTCATTTTGTAAGGTTGTGCCTAGGAAATAAATTTTGTATTACCAAAGTAAATGCATTTTTCAGTGCTGACGTTCGAACTCTGTCCTTAGCAGTTAGTATAATTATAGCATATCTTTTATATTGTATTATAGGCTGAATGAAAACAGGCGCATGCTCATGATTTCTATTGGCTGTAGACTTATATTTGTATAAAACTACTGGCTGTTTGTGATTTTGTTTCTAGAACCTTCTCGTTGTAAAAAGTACCGAATTTATAAAACTACTACGATATGAAGAAAAACAATGGGCATGTATCAGCTTTCATAATGTAGTATAAGTGAAATCCGTTTCAGAAAGTTGGTAAATTTTTGTACTAATCAAATGAACGGTTTTTTCAGAATCTGTGATCACTTGGTACTCTCTCGGGCTTAAGTATTTTGTACTGAAGAATGAGTAAATTTGTTCTAGGTAATTTGAAATGGCATAGCATGCTTTTCGTAACGTTATTACTTTGTTAAAATAAATGATGGCTAACACAAGTCATACATTTCTCTTGGCTATTTGATGTTAGTTTTTTTCTAATTTGGTACTTATTTTGTAGATAGCTATGTAGCATACTGTGATTGAATGCCTTGGCAACTCCAACCCTAGTGATATTAGTCTATCAGGACTGTTTTAATTAACATGTGAAGCAAAATTATGTTCTTTCTCAAAATTCTTGTAATAGGTAGGTATTTTTGCTAATTTCAATATAACACCTACTTTGATAAAACCTCTTCACAACATATTTTTTTTAATCTTGCTTTTGTAGTTTGTTTTATTAATTATATATTGTCCCAATAACCACCAGCGTGTCGATTGCGAGTTTTGTATTCTTTGGAATGTCGTGCGCTCACGAGAGCGCTGTAGGTTTTATATGGACAAAATGAGTTGCAGAAACGAGCCGCTTGGTGCGCTGATTAGATTTCCATATTATTATTATTTTTTCATATAAAATCAAAGCATTTGTCTCGCAAAGGTGTCTTGATACATTTGTTGTCTTAAAATTATGTTACATCATATTATAAATTCTCTATGGTCAGTAAAGAACTTTCATCAGCATACAGTTTTACATTAGAAAATTTGCTTTTATCATTATGTTAGTAATAAACATACCTAACCAGATTGTTACAGCATTACCAAAACGCAGAACGCACCCACACGCATTTTATCAGTATGTATAGAATAACTATGTATGTAATAAATGTACTTGCATGTTTGTTTTCGCTAAATAAACTCTTTACTTATTTAACTATAGTATTTTCATTGATGCCTGCCTCGAACCATGTTGAATAGGCACTTTTCTTGTAACATACCTGAATATAAGTTGTCTGTAGCGAAGTCTGTCAACTGATACAATCTTCTGAAATTGATGCTTAGTGGAGTGAGAGTCGACTGCAACGAAGTCTATCGTCAACTGATAGGATCTTGGATGGATGCTTCTTGATGGGGCAGAATAGAACTTAAATGAAAGCCTTTTATTCGTCTATGTTGGCCAGAATATGTCTCTGAGCACGCGAGGAAAACGGTTATACATTATAATGTATATCGCTATAAAAATTAAGATAAGTTTTCTTCCAACCACAACCACGCGTGGCGCACTCGGTACTTTAGGTATGAAGCTACAAGTACCCGGCGGGCTCGACTTTTCGAGACATTTCAGTGAGTCAGACAGGATAAGAGTTACGATAGAAAGATAGAAATAGAGGTAACTTCTAGGTGGCTTTAGCTGTAGGTAATTGCGCTGTGCGACCTGTATTGCTCTTTATTGTGTGGGGACAAGAGTCGCTATGTATTTAAATGGTTTTGCGGAGACAACCTACTGTACCTGTACTAGGTATTATATACAATAAAATCTACGATATCCGTAGGTATTTTCATCTTACTTATTTTACATAATAAGCCATAAAAACTAACTTATAAACTCTGTTCATCAGCCGGTTGATGTCCATGCACTGTCGATCGAGTCACCCCATTAAGTAGGTACTTACCTAGGCATTTGCTATAATCACACGCTTGGCAGGCGGATTGGTGATCGCAGTATTAATGTTAAGTACTCAGATGGATGCTTCTGCCCATCCCCTGGCGTAAATCCCTTAGTCGCCTTATACGACAACTGCGAGGAGTCCTATTCTTCCGCCGCGACCATCACGGCCGTCGATAAACTCTATTAACGGGTTCAAATATCTACGGATTAAGTAGAATTTGGTAGAAAGCAAACTTTATCTTATCTTGAACATTAATTGAAGGTACCTACATACTTCTACTTCCTCTCAATAGACCTATGCTGCGCTGCGTCACAGAATATATACAGCTGCGTGCGATTCGAACGATTCGGTCAGAGCTGAAGATCCCCAGATGGAAACTTATTTGTTTACTTGGGTCACTGATTGCCGTGCATCGTGCATACAGATAAAAATAAAATAAAAATCACAAAAATTGTACGTGTGAGGGGGAATGAACTACCAATGTGGTGCCATTATTTTAAAAATATTAAGTTGATTTTTCTGTCACGTCACTGTCAGTATTTTCGCCATAGTGATGTATTTTGATTTCATTCATGGACGATTTCAATTGAAATTGTGGTTATAACTGAGAGGCTGCGGTTGGGTGTATTCATAAAGAAGGTGGGCAACCGTAGACCCAGGTCAAAAAAAATAACCAGTTCCCCTTCATAGAAGTAATTAATTAGTACGGTTCTTAAATGTTGTTTATTGTCCAATTTTTCTAAAGAACTTGCATATATTCAGAAGTAAAAGTTGTATTTCTAAATAATTGGATAAATCAACTAAAACAACAACACTCAAGAAATTAAATTAGCTTTTTCACTATCATAACATAGGTATACTATCAATAGCCAAAAGTATCTGTAAAAAGTAAAATTGGAAAAATGTTGGGTCAAAGTTCAAACAATAATGTTGCCCATGTTATTTATGAAATCTTGTGAAAAAAATTGAATAATTCTGCTCTCGCAAAATCTCATTTCCGATTTGAGTAGAATACTATATTTTGTGACATCTAGGACATCGACACAAGATCGAAGTATGATCCAAACCTAATTTTGTCTATTTTTAATACGAGAAATGTGCTTCTATTCTACAGTGGAATCTGCGATAATCTGTTTGATGGATAAATTATGTACATAATGATGTAGGTACCTAATATATAATAGCATATTTAGGTCTACGAGTACTTAGCTCATGTACGCAAAATGTACCCGAGTTCGATTAGTAGTAAAAAATAGTACCTACTTAGGATACCTTAGATACCTACTTATAAAATTCAAATTGTAAAAAGTCAAATTCTCAATTCATAAAACTAATGCAAAATACAGTATATAAAACGTATCTACACGCTATCTAGTATCTAGTAGTAGATCTACGAATTTACGGGCTAGATTATAAGTTCACTAAGAGACGGACTCTGTATTACTAACAATTACTAAGACCATCTTACTCCATCCTAACTAACACATCACAGTTCATCACACATCGTACCGTGGCAACTGACTACAACAATAACTGTCGCCAACAATCGACAATCGAGTTTGGTTGTGAAATGAAGTGAATGAGTCACATCACTATATTGCAAATACCAAAAGTCAAAACTAAACCCTCCCCAAATATCATCCGGTTTTTGTAACTTATTTTTTTGTGATTTTGTAATCCTAATTATTATAACGTTACCTGTTGACGAGAGATCAGCAAATCATCAACAGAATGACTGACGTGGATAAATGGATAGAAATAGCGAAAAGGTGCAAGTACTTACCTGAAGATGATTTGCGGGAGCTCTGCAATATTGTGTGCGATTTGTTGTTGGAGGAGCCAAACGTGCAGCCGGTCCAGACTCCTGTAACCGTTTGCGGAGACATACACGGCCAGGTAACGTAAAAAACAGGTTCCAAGAGGATTTCCAGGCGAGCCGAGGTTTCAATGATCCGAAATAACTGCCTCCAAAACTAAGAAAGTTAAACTACTCCCCCGTAGTGGCCACCAGGTTCCACCAACACCATAGCCTCTGATTTGACCTATACAATCATTCTGAAACACTATTTTCAGAGTTTCATACATCCGATGAAAAGTTGGAACCCAATAATATACAATCACAATTGTGTGTGTTTCTCTGTCCGTCACAGCCTCGGTCTGTCACAGCCTATTTTCTCTTGAATTTTTGTACTTGGATACATTTAGGTAACCCAATCACGGATGTTTAGTGTAAATAAATGAATTATGACTGTGGGGGTAAAGAAAATAAACAACTTGTTAGGTGCATTACATGCAAGAGATCATTACAAGAGTTTTTAAAACTAATGTGAGAAACTTCAATTAATCGGTCTAGTCACTAGACTAGTGCTTACAATGGTAAACTACTTGAACAGAACCCCCTCGAATTACCCACTTCATGAGCCACACTTGACCGGTTTATTGGGGTTTTAAAACACCAGAAACAACGTCCTTATCCGGTCCTGTTCTGAGACTAACCTTGCACCAAGTAAATTAATTATTATTTCTTTAAAAGCTTTCTTTTTTTGCAGTTTTATGACTTAGAAGAGTTATTCCAAAGAGGAGGGCAAGTTCCAAACACAAAATATATTTTCATGGGAGATTATGTAGACCGAGGATACTACAGTTTGGAAACTTTAACTTTGCTCATGGCTTTGAAAGCTAGATACCCAGACAGGTAAGTCATTTTATATTTCTGGAACACAGAACAAGAGTTTTAACTTAAATAAATTATGAATATCACAGATAGTTGTTCTACATAGATAAGATTTGTATCACTAACCTAGTTAAAAATAAAAATAATTTACTTACTAAAATGTTTGAAACATTTTACAGGACTGCAGAAAGATATCAATCAGATTTTATGCTTCATATCCAAAAACATTCTAATAACTCTAGGATGGACTTGCACTCCGTACACTATCAATGCCAAAATATGGCACTTTTAAAACTTAAACAATGACAAATGAGTTTGATATATCAGTTCACCGGTTCACACTCTAGTTTTTCAAATGTGATCAATAATCAAGTACCTAGCAATTGATGGATAAAAACGGAATTGTCCCTCTTTATGCATTTTGTGTCTCTCTTGGTTCGGACACTTTTTAAACGCTAACCCGAAGGCCATTGGAATGTGTCTTTGTTCATATCATTATTATTTTCTTTCAGAATTGTTTTACTCAGAGGAAATCACGAGACAAGTCAGATCACAAAAGTCTATGGGTTTTACGACGAATGCCTCAACAAATATGGCAACGCCAATGCTTGGAAAGACTGCTGCCGAGTTTTTGATCTCCTTACAGTGGCAGCGGTAAGAAGAGCTATAAGTATAATCATAGACTAACTAAAGACAATAGACTGCCAATCTCATACAAGAAAACGTGCATCGATAAATGATTGCCTACAATGACGCTAGATGTTTTGTGTCTGCTATAAACGATTGTAATGCTTTAAATTCGAATAGATCGACTATTGTTTCATAATTAAAAAAGAAAATATAAATTTAAATGTTTATTTTTAAAGAATTAAAAGAGATTAGGTAATTGGTTTAAAATGCTGGTTGAATGATTCCCAGGCTATTTGCTAGCGCCATCTAGAAATAGCCTGGAATTTGTCCTTTTTTGAGTCACAAAATTTTGTTCTATGTTAACGGTCTATTGTGTTTAGTTAGTCTATGGTATAATATAAAATGCCCATAATGTACCCACTGGCCCCACTGCCGACACTAAGCCAGCTAGGCTAAGTAAGCTAGGCTTATCTGGGACCTAGGGTAAGGAGGCTGGGATGACATGGCTCTGTTACTTTACATACACAATATGTACAATATGAGCACCTCTGCCCCTACTTTCAACTAAGAAGAGTAAATGGAAGGTCATCACAGGGCTTAAAAAATAGCCAGTTGAAATTTTCACAGATTGGGGCATTAACCCCAATTAATAACAATCATATTCTGTGATGAACTTTTGAGTTTTGTAGTGAGAACTGTGAATTGAAAATGAAACCCTACGCTATGTGTCTATAGGGTAATGGCCGGTTTTTTTAAGTGTACACATGAGACATGTAAACAATACTTGGATCGTCTTAAATGTCACATCAATCTGCTGGCAAGAGCACTTATTGATAATCCATGTGACACATTGCGGCTGAAGGGAACCCATATCCTGTTATAACGAGGGAAGGATGGATGAGTCTGGATCCCAAACGCCATATACAGTGGTATAACAAGAAATTAAGAATGTTGTGGTTTGTTAGTTGTTGTTGTGTGGAGTGCATAACAGCCTATAGCCCACAAACTGATTCAAAAAAAAAAACACATGCTAAGGGGTTCACAATTAACTGACTGGTTGAGGATCGAACCTGCAACGCTCCCCTAGATATAGGATATGGTAACAAACTGCGTCACTGGTCTGCGCAGGTCAAATTATTTTGATGGTATTGGTTCACACCAGCATCCTCAAACCAGTGTGGACTTATGGGGTACAAATATGGAGCACAACCAGGAAATCCAACCGCGCAATCATCCAACGTGCTCAAAATAAAATCTTACGTGCCCTAGTAAGTGCACCATGGTTCACAACCAACAATGAGATCCACGAGTACCTAGAAGTCCCCACAGTTGACCAGGAAATTAAACTCCGAGGAAACAGTTATTTGGACCACCTAAAAACACACTCTAATCCGCTGGCAAGAGCGTTAGTTGAAAACCCAAGCGACACAACTAGGTTGAAGAGAAGCCATATTCTGGACAACCTACTATAATGAGGGAAGAAGGTCTGATGAGTCCGGATCCCAAACAACAAGAAACCATCCACCTCATCCGCCTATAGTCCACCAACTGATTGAGAATAAACACAAACAACAAAAAAAAAAACAAAAAAAAAATTGCTTCACACCCGCTTCCAGGGGAAATATTGCAGTTCTGCAAGCATCACCATCATACATACCCAACAATCAAGTACATAGTCCTGATCCCACACTAGGACTCCCTGTGTCATAGGTATCGGGGACTACTAGTACCACAATACCCAGATCCAGAACATTATTTGCAGATAATACATATTTTTTTTATAATTTTGTTTTAAGAGACCCCAACATGAGATCTGATAATCATGACCCTAATGACCTCAACGTGTTTCCCAACAGCTGGTTACAAACTGTTAATGTTTATTTCAGCTAATAGATGAAACAATACTATGTGTACATGGTGGACTATCTCCAGAAATATCAATGCTCGACCAAATCCGATGTATTGATAGAAATCAACAAATACCTCACAAAGGTGCTTTCTGTGATCTCTTGTGGTCCGATCCAGCCGATGTCAAGATGTGGTAGGTACCTTCTACTTTATAGTAGGTAACTTATACTCCCACTACTGTGACAATTCTCGGGCTTCAAAGGTTAAATAAATAATAATGCTGGACAGTTCACACAACATTATCAAGCCCCAAGCTAAGCTAAGCTTGTGTCATGGGTACTAGATAACTGATATACTTAATACAATACATTACATAGATAGATATTTTTTTATTATGCATAGAAAATACCTTGAATAAATACCTATCTGCAGATCGTAGAAATATTTGTTCCGAGGCGGGAATCGAACCCGCAACCTCCTGCGTAGCAGGCAAAACATCGCCCGCCGCGCCGCAGAGGTCGTCTTATAATGTGTTATGTTGTGTTCTATTTCTGATAATTAGCAAGTTGAAGTGGCAATGGGCAGGCCATATAGCTCGCAGAACTGAAAACCATTGGGGAATAAAGGTCAAGTGGCGATCATGAACCAAAGACAGTTTTAAGGCTGTAGGAAGTTGATGGGGGAGGCCTATGTCTAGCAGTGGTCTTCTATAAGCTGATGATGATGATGACACTAGAATTTTGCGTCTCCCACGATATGTTATAGTACCCATACCATGGTACCACGACACCCAACACCAGAACAGATATTTGCAGATCCTGCAAATGTTTGTCCCGCACGGGACTCGAGCCCGCACCTCGCATCTCAGTCTCAACTCGCCCCACAGAGTTCTTAATTACTTAGGTTAGACTAATTTCTCGGACATTTAAATGCACCCTCAATTATTTTTCTTCAATTTGGAACCTAAACCAAAAACAATATTTTATTTTCCAGGTCTGTAAGTCCCAGAGGCGCTGGATGGCTATTTGGCAGCTATGTAACAGAATTGTTTATGGAATACAACAATCTAAAACTAATATGTAGGGCTCATCAGCTGGTAAATGAAGGTTCGTACTCATTTTAACTTATAGATACAACGCGTATAATTTTTATGGCAAGATTTTTAGCTAATTCCGTCACTCGCTCAAATATAATGGCGTTATAGAAAAGCGGCCTTTACTCAGCAGTTACCGGCTGGATAGATAGATCAAAATCTATCTAAAGTAAAGCATTGCTTATAATATTTCCATGTCTTGTTGCAGGGTACAAATATATGTTCGACAAGAGACTTGTAACAGTCTGGTCAGCGCCTAACTACTGCTATCGATGCGGCAACGTCGCTTCTATTCTAGAATTCAACACAGTCAACGACAGAAATGCTAAGATATTCCACGCCGTCCCCGATAGCGAAAGAGAAGTTCCGCCACAACACACCACGCCTTATTTCTTATAAGTATTCCAGTGAAGTATTCCACAATTGTATATAAATAAATTGTTGCTATAATTTTACACGTTTTGTTTTCATATTAGCCTTTTGTCCGCGGCCTTTGCCCCAGCATCCACCCACACTTTTTTTTTTATACTATTTGAATGACGGAACCAGCAGATGGCCCACAGGATGTTCAGCAGTAATCTCTGCCTATGAACAGTGCATTCTCACATCTAGGTCACGTCCACCTAGGACGCGCCCTATGTAAATTGCACTGCGCCCGCCACCCTGAGACTGACATAAAGATGAAGTCTCATGTGCCTGTAATTTCACCGGCACCCATACCCTTCAAACCGGAACACAGCAATGCGAGCACTACTGCTTTGCGGCAGAAATAGGTATGGTGGTAGTACTTCCGCGGACGAACTCTCACAAAAAAGCTCTACTACTACTAAACAAAAAAGCTCTACTACTACTTTACCAATATCATTAATATATCCGATAGTAGAACTACACATAGCGTAGCCGCGGGCGGAAGCTAATAAAACGTCCTCATATGCACTCGGGGATAATGTAGCTTCCTGTTAGTGAAATAATTTCGGAATCGGATCATTCCATTCCAGAGATTACCCCTAACCCAAACAATCTATTTAGTAGTAGAATAATAGATATCGATAGGTATTAATGGGTCCAGTTATTTATTGTACAACCCTTGGAATTCACGGCACAGGAAAGCCCAGCCAGGATTGCACAGCCCGGTAATTCATGGACATGATATCCATGGTTGCGCATTCCTGACACAATATGCTGAGACTGCACAGCCTGGGAATTCGTTGCCAAACAGTACTGAGGGGCATGTCCGAGTTTACACACACCATCGTAACGATGATCGTAACGGCGAGTGTACGTGTATTGCGTAGTAACTAGTCATTAATCTGTGACGTTTTTGGCACAGATTAATAGCTAGTTATTATGTTATACACGTACGATCGTGTTACGTTCACCGTTACGATGGTGTTTGCAAAACTCAGACTCACCCCTCTGAAATCAATGTAGGTTATTAGGTTAGTGAAGCAGAGGGCACCACTGCTTTCAGGAAAACTTGTGGCAAGACTTAGCTATTGATTTTCAGCGAAAATAGGCATAAAGTCTGTCTGCTTCTATAAATCATTTCTGAATAAAACAAAAAACAGGTTTCAGTTAAAACAATATTCAAGAATATAAATGCCACTTTTATTTTCAATCAATTTACAATACTTATAGTACTATGACACTTCAATCTCTGTTGTAGTCAAACGTATAATCAAAGTAAGACTGATCGAAACTCTGGACACGGACATAACCATCTTCACCTCCTGACGCATAGCTCTTGCCATCAGGGTGGAATCCCAAACTGTTGATCGGACCGAAATGTCCCTTTACCCTTCCGAATTCCTCTTCGAATACTAAATGGAAGAAACGAGCGTCGAATTTACCGTGTCTAGTCGATGTAGTTGTGACGTCCATGGCATCTTGCCCACCTCCTATGACCACATGGTCTAGGATCGGACTGAGTGCAGCAGAATTTACAGGCCGTTCGGTCTTGTATTCTTTGAGGAGCTCCAAGGAGTTTGTGTCGAAGAGTTTGGCGGTCTGATCCTTGGAGGCTGTGATGAACATGGTGCCATCGCGTGACAATTGCATGTCATTGATTTGGTGGGTGTGTTCTTTGATTGAGTGGATCTTCTTTCCAGTCTGAAAAATAATGATATCATGAATTTCAAAGAACACATTTATTATGTATGACAAGTTTTCTAGAAATCATCATCATCAGGTAGTGGATGTCCACAGCTTGACATAGGCCTACTACATACTTAGAATAACACAAAAATGATCCACTTCCATCCACTGATTTTCAGTGACTTTTACAATGTTGTTGGTTCATTCAATGAAGCCGGCAAACAGTGCGTTGTTTGGTTACAATGTAAGGAAACCAGCATGTCAAAGCAATTTGCGGTGCCAGCGCCAATCTTAAAACAATGGTCGCCTGTTCTCTCTTTCTAATTTGAGTAGGACTAAACATAAAAAGGAAGTTACCCTCAAATCCCACTGAATAATATCACCGGCCTCATGCCCGGTGATGATGGTCTCGTCGAGGTTGCCCCACACCATTGATGTGACCTTTGTGTCAGTAATCTCCCATTTCAGGATCGGAGCTTGCGATGAGAGGGAATCATCAACTGTTCTTGTGTCGATGACAAATACCTGAAAGAAATTGTATCTTAAATAAAACATGCATTCGGAATTAAATTAGCAATCCAGGTTATTAAATGTTGATAAAGATAGGATGAGCTAAAAAAAGTTCTTTAAATTGACGAACATATATGAAGAACTACTGTCCGCTCGCGACATGCTCGCGTATTACTGGGGAAAAAGTAGCCTATAGCTCAATCCTGGTCATAATCTATTTGTGTACCAAATTTAATTGAAATCGGTTCATCCGTTTCGGCAGGATTGAGTAACAAGCATCCAAACATTAACTTTGACATAATTTTCACTAGAAACGGGATATTTACCATGATTTTTGAGTTTTATATGGTAAATATCCCGGTAATCATGGTATTATTGGTAATCATGGTAAATATCCCGTTTCTAGTGAAAATTATGTACATAACCATGATAGTTTCAAAAGTTATATTAACTTTGACATTTATGATATTAGTGGGATGTGGGGGAACGTACGTGTTTAAAGGTTACTTGTACCTAAATTAGGCTAATACTCTTCACCCTTCTAAGGAATGGGGTAACTGACATTAATGGTCATGCTTGTTGCTTCATTCACTCTCACCACAAGAGAGAATGAAGCAAAGTCTAGGTCCGGTCAGAGGTATGCCAGGATCATATTTTTTTGTTCCTTTTTATCTAAATTTTAGCCATAATTAATACTAATTAGATTCTAAACACCTTTTAATTTGAAAAACTTGTTAGAGTTGGTCCATCAAGTTTTTGACATTGGATTTTTTATTTACTTGTGCGTTTAACAGGGTCTATGCCAGTTTGTTTGGTTTTGAAGTCTTCCATTGTATTTTATGCAGTACTTGCTAACTATCATTTCCAGGTTTTCATATATTACTTGGAAAATAACTTTGGGGTTCAGCTAGTAACTACAATGTTGAAATCCTCCAATGATATCACATTGCCCTAGGAACTGCTTCAAGCGCACACTGGTTTGTAAGGAACACAGATATACATGAATACCAGGATCAATTAATAACTACCAACACATTTATCCATATAATTCCTCAAGGTACCCCTACGATTCTTATACCTTTTATGGTATTAATTGAAACTATTAGAAATATTATTCGTCCTGGTACCTTAGCATTACGTTTAACAGCCAATATAATTGCTGGACATTTACTTATAACATTATTAAGAGGCACTGGAACTAATTTACCATACTATCATAATTAATATTTTTTTTATTTATTGTTCAAATTTTACTGCTAATCTTAGAATCTGCTGTAGCTATTATTCAATCTTATGTTATTGCTATTGTTAGGATCAGGTGAGTTGGTTGGTAGGATTATAGTAAGTGGAAATCCTTGATCTCTGCCTGCCCCAGCAGAAACAGGAAAACAAGGAAACAGGAGGGAGTTTATGTATCTATGTATTTCCAAACCAGTTCTGAGCGTAGTTTAGTGTAGAAGTGTTAGATTGCAAATATATACCTCACAAGGGTGACCCATAGCCTTGTCTGTGGTGTAGGCAGCTTGGTAAGCACTGTAACTGAAGTTGCATGTCCTCACAGATGAGTTAGTTTTCACTGTGGCAATGTTTGTGCCGGTTTTCAAGTCCCATAACCTGAAATTATTAGAGCAAAAATTTATTTTTCAATCTAACTAAATTTAGTCTAATTCTAATTCCAAATAGTTTAGAACTGCGCTGATGTTCTGCTGTGGGGTGTATTGTGCCTCCCGTGCTAATTACAGTGCTACCTCAAAGAGATCAACATTATTGACACCTCACCTCAACATGTTAATGGCACCTCACAAATATTTGTACTTCAGTGTGTTCTGGGTATTTTCTATGTATAGTAAAAAATATCTATGTAATGTATTGTATTAAATATATCAGTTATCACCATAACACAAGCTCTGCTTAGCTTGGGGCTAGATAATGTTGTGGGAACTGTCCAGCATTATTTAATTATTTAATGGCAGAGAGCAGGTCCAAGCAACTATCCCAGACCCAGCTTGGCCCTGGCTTCTTACCTATCTTGCTTTTGATTAGAAACCATTGATTCAAACCATAGAGAAAACATGTATTGCCACTGTAGAGATCTAGAGTGTAAAATACCTACCTACCTACCTAAACTTTACAAACATACATTCAAGTCAACCAATAATCGTCATGAAATGGTTGTGCAACAGATTGTAACGGTCTGTCTACATAACCATGGAGAAATGTAAATCACTTTTTTGGAACAAACTTTGTTCAGACCATGGTCTAATACTGCTTTAAAGTATCAAACAAAAAAGCATCTCTGGCAAACTGACACTTAGTTTTACTACCCACTTTTCTTTAATTCACTTTCACATCTCTTTGCTTGTTTGACTGGAATCAAATCTGACAATCATATTTTTGAAGACTTCCCGATATCCAATTAAACTGAAATATGGAATACCTGTCTAGTTCCGATGACAATACTTATATTAATAGGTGACAGATAGATAGAGGCGGAAGGTGGTCAACGGAACTCGTCAATGGTTAACAAGTTTTAAATCACATTCCCAAAAATCAACAAAAACTCCAGAACTCTGAACTCAACAAGGGGTAACTTAACTAAAACCATAATCAAAATCTGGTGATGGTGGTATAGCTAGCCCCGACTTGGCAAGGGCTAGCCAGCTAACTGGCCCAGCTGCCCGTACAATACCCCAATTAACGGTCTTGAGTTGCTTTAATTCGACTTCCTGTGATCAATGCAATGTCATTGATCTATTGAGAAAGATTATATGGACAGGAAAATGGCAAAACAACATTTTATCTTTTATTTGATTTCCTGAATACCAGTATTCAGCAACAAACCTGCAGGAACTGTCACCACCTCCAGTGATCAGGTTTACGCTCTGCCAGTCGACATCAAGACACCATACTACACCACCGTGCCCATTGAAGGTACCGAGTCGCTCGCCGTTCAAGGACCACCAAACATTTGGCTTCGAGTCCTTAGCGGCGGAAAACAGCAAGTCTCCTTCCCTGTTGTACTTGATCTGTGTTATAGCACGCTCGTGCCCTTGCAGCATCAGAGGTTTCTGAAAATATGTAAATTCATGAGATCATGACAACACAACCTAGACGCATTTTGTTTTACATGGTTACATGGTACATTCAAAGTTTATAAAGACAGAAATTACAAATTGGAGAGTAGAACATGCTTCTTACCATGTTTTATGGTAGTTTTTCGCCAAATTTGATAAAAACTAAAATTATTTATGATTTGACATGTGGCAAGCGGCAGACGGTTTGACAATTGCCCAAAAAAGAATGTTTTTTTTTCTTTTTAATTTGTGTCGCATGTCTGGTCTGGTGCTTTGCTAAGTACTTCTTCTTCTTCATATACTGGCTTCCGAGGAGTGCTCCAATCAATTTTGCCAATCTCAAGTGTTATTATTTTGCTTAGATAATTAAAAAAGCTTGTCTGGCGCCAATTAATTTCTACATAAAATTATTCAAGTCGTCAAGAGTCTCCATCAAGCAAGTCATAACCAAAGATTTAAATCTTTGGTCATAACTCAGTATAACGAAAAATAGCGTGCCGGCCGTCACAGGTGCACGCTAACGGTTAAATAGTGGCAGAAAAATAGAGTTTTTAAAGGGAAAAATCCACCATTTCGAAAAACACACAATACACTTAAATTTCACAACAGTACACACATGTGCTCATTTTCAAGCATTAATGTATTTTTAATATTGTGTGCAACGTAAAATCCTTCCAAGTCATCAGAGTCACAGTCAAGTCATGTTTTAGTAAAACAGTGGTCGTTTTACAAAAACTGTGGTAGACAATTTCCACCAGTTTGAAAAGTCACTTATACACTTCCATTTCATTTCTACACCTTGTGCTCTATAGACGAGCTACATTGGTTAAAATGCCACCAAAATTACACAAAATAACTAAAAATATAACACTAGGAAATGAAATAAAATAGAAGTAGACGAAGTCTCTTTTCGAAAATGGCGGAAAGAGTCCAGAAGAAAGTTATCTGTGGACTGTGGAAGAGAAGACTTAATACAAATAAGTCCATGGGAAGAAGTGAGAAGGCGGGGGAACCCCGGGAACATCGAGCAACACGGAATGGAGACGCCATCAAAGGCATTCCCCGCTGTAGTTCCCCTCTAAATTTAATGCCATCGAGGGCATACAGCTTATAAAAAACTAGCTGTCGCCGATCGCTCTGTCAGACTGAATCGACTCGCGTGGGAGATAGTGCTCTAAGAAAAATGCCGAATTGTTCAGTTTTATGCTGTAAAAAAATGATTTGGATCATCAAATTTACAAAAAGATAGTGTTTCCTTTCACATGTACCTGAATTTCAATTAAATTAGTATAACTTATTGCATGAAAATTGACCAAGTAAAATTAAGCCGTATAAAAACAAAAGTGGCCATCTCAGTTTTTGTAATTTTTGAGTTCGTGTTCTGGGTAAAATAATAAAACTGAACGGTTTAACAAAACAAACCGTGAATATTTTATTAAATAACACTGGTTCACTCTTCACTGTGACTAAACTTCAGTACACTGGTCATTCATTACTCTAAAATCACTGCCAAGTTACGTGATTTATTCGCAATGAAAGCCAATTCCCTTACGACTGCCCTGCTCGCTCTTCAATCGAGCTCGTGTGACACAGGGGCGACATAAAAGTGACCAAAAGCGTAGATATAAATGTGTATAATACATCAATGTGCATTTCAGGATTTATTCTGCTGACGTAAACATGTATATAACGTGTAATGTCAGTAAGCCAAGATGTGGATGATTACTTAATATCCTTGATTACTAAATACTATTCATTAAACACGTTCGACATCATGTGACATGTGGAATAACGTGTATTTTGTATATGATGGCTATGTAACCACTAACTAACCGGTAACTACTAACTACTACTACTTCGTGTCACGGGCTCTTTCTTGGTTCACTGACTAGCTTGAAATATAGTGTTCCTGAAAGGGGCCTAGTGACCAATGGTGAAAGAACCAGTATGGTAAAAGGATTAATTGTGCCTCGCAGAGGTGTATGATGATATGTCCAACGTAAATGTCATGTGCAACTATATTTAAAGAAATATAATTAAATCACACTACTATTAACAACAAGTGTAACATGAAAAAGTTTGTACATTTGGGAACTTTGATTACAAGAGATGGCAAGCATGAAGATGATATTTAAATGAGAGTAAATTCTGGAAACCAGATGAACTTAACGCCTTATTATCAGCCGGAACGTATCCAAAAAGGCACGACTGGATGTGCATAGAGGAGTGTTAGTGCCAAAACTAATGTATGGTGGTAGCGAAAGTTGCTAAGGCAGAATAAACATGAAAGTAAAATAAATGCACTGAAGATGAGAGGTTTGAGAAGTATGTATGGTGGACTTTGAGAGATAGAGTAAGAAACTGTGTGTTAAGAAAGCATTGTAAAATGAAAGAGCACGTGTATAGTGACAAGGATTGAGAAAGATATGCTTGGATGGTTTGGGTTATTGGTTAAAGGATGAATGATAGTAGATTGACGAAACTAGTTCATAAGATGAGCATGAATGGACAGTTGGAAGGGGGAGACCTCGGTGAAGGTATTCAGACTAGATCAGGGTCGATCTGGAGCATGGCCAGGCCAAGAGCGCCCTTAACCAATGAGCATATATGAAGAATATGATGTGAGTGAATCAAGCAAAACAGGTATGCCAGAATCGTAGCAAGTGGAAATACATGGTCTCTGCCTACTTCTCTGGGAAACAGGCGTGAGTTTACGTATGTGTGTATGTATGTAAATTATAAATGCAAAATTTTCTAAGGGTTGGATGAAATTTAAGAACGGCGATAGCTGGACCACTGGAATAGTTTTAAATTTTATTTAGATGTTCCCACAGGATCAAGACTTATGCGAGTGAAACCGCGGGTTGCTTCTAGTTTATAATAAGAATAAAACTGCGTGGTTAATTTGATCAAAATCGGTTATATTGATCATACTTATATAACTTTACTCTTTTCAGTTAAAAGTAAATAAAGATGCTTTAAAAAAATCGTTGATCGCCAATTGTTAGGTTACTGTACAATCTTCGCACGTTGTGTTTGCCTATAATGAGGGGTTTTCACGGCCATATCAAATCATCTATAAACCCTTGAAAATAGATGTCGCTGCTGTGTACTTAACTGTATAAATAAAGTGACATGTAAAAGTCAACAACGTAGTGATATATTTTTGTGGTATTTTGTTACTATCACACAAAATAACAGACGATGCATTTGTTAATTTTGACAACCACAGTTGAGTCAGGGCCATCAATTGACCCAAATCAAACTACATTTTTTTTATTTGAAAATGAAAGGCCCTTATTGGTTTCTCCTGTAGCTAAATATAGGTATATAGTTTGTACCTCATATATACATGTGTAGACTGTTGGTAACCATAATAAAAATAATTAAATAAGCAACTGCTAACAATAACAATAACGTTAGCTGAGTCAGTCGTGGGAAGCAATGGCTGGGATGAGCTCACTATTTGTCACGTCTATCTCCCACGATGGTGCAACCCACTGTGAAAAGAGGCCCATTAAGGCTCTGCCTACCCCTTCGGGGAAAGAGGCGTGTGTCTATGTATGTATGTATGTAACAATAACAGCCTCAATGCACACTGAAATAGCTTTGTGCTCATTTAACAGTTTTTTTTATTTCTCAAAAATTCTTGAAAGTAAGTTGCCCGTGTTTTCTTATATACTACTAAATTAGTGATGTGCCTCAATAATAAAGTAGATTTTTTATCGATAAAATAAATGCTCGTTTATTATGTTTTACAAACTATTGAAATTTGATTTATATTATTCGGGAGACGCCATAGCCTAACCAACCCTAACTTTCTAACCGTTAATCCAATCACCATGAAGGTATTGGTATGTAACAAGGTAGGTAACTGTTATGATTTTAATTTGAAATTATTCATTTTATGCCATAAATTGACGCCCTCTGTGGCGCGGTGGACGAAGGTTTGCCTGTAACGCAGGAGGTTGCGGGTTTGATTCCCGCCAAAGAACAAATATTTGTACGATCTGCAGATATTTGTTCAGGGTGTTCTGGATATTTTCTATGTTAATACAAAATAAATATCTATGTAATGTACTGTATTAGGGATATCAGTTATCTAGTCCATAACACAAGCTCTGCTTGGCTTGGGGCTAGATAATAATGTGTAAACTGTGTCCAACATCAAAAAATAAAATAAAAATAAATATATATTATTGAGAACTGGTGAAAACCAGTTGTGTGTGTGTGTGCGCGCGAATTGTAAACATTGTATATCGCTGCTCCTTTTGAAAATTAAGCAAAAAAATAGGAAATCATACGAATCTTACGAGAAAAACGAAGAACTCGGATAATTACCAACCTGGAAACATAGGAAAGCATCCAACAAACCGTCAAGTCCTAGTTTTACTTCAAAAAATAACTTTGAAATATGTTTTATGAAACGGCCGTTTTTGGGATACACGCACACTAACGTAATATTTGAAATTTTTGGGTTTTGAACAACCAATGGAATAATATTACACTTACAAAACTATTTCAATCTACCACCGAATTTGCCGCAGTCCAACGAAAAACAGTAAACACAAAACTGAACTGACGCAACTGACACTGACAGTGACAGCCACACTCATTCTTACTCGTTCAAAAACCATTCGTACCGAGTGAATCAGCCGGATCTGCTGTGCGCACAGACTAGCGCTTTGGATTGTTATACTGATACTGCATATGACTAGTAGTTTTTTTTTTGTTTTTGTTTTACTGCGCTAGTACCCAGTGCGAATCAATTTGAATCATGGATGACGATAGCCACGTGACCTTGAGGCGTGTGCGACGATATAATTCGGAGAATGATTTAACACATCTGAATTGTACGATACCTAATAATTCGGCCATATTCGATGAATCGATGCGAAGCGTACCAAATATCTCTATATGCAATAATTCGCGAATCATAGATCTGGAAATGCAAGTTGACCAAATTATGCAAACTCTATCTATGGCCAACCAAGAAGTAGATACTCTTACACTAGAAAATATTAATTTGAAAAAAGAGATAGAAAATTGCAACTTGATAATTAAATCTTTAAAATGTTTGCAAAGTCCGGTGCCTGAACGACAACGCTGTCTGTCTCCAAGACCAACACACCAATATGATCAAAATAAACGTCAGTTGTTTAATAAAGCTCCAAAGTTACAAACATATGATGTAGCAGTACAAACTGAAACACTGATATTTAGAAAGCCTAAGAAAATTAAACTATCCATAAAACCAAAAAATAAGTACACAAACAAAAGCCTTTTCAGAAAGATAAGAATTCAAAATAAAAGATTAAAAAAAACTGGAGAAGGAGTTAAGAAATATTAAGAAAGATAGAAACATGATACAGCATAAAATATTAGTGAATGAAACTAAAAATAAAATACAAGGAAATGTTGACGAAATCCCTTACAAAAGGTTATTTGAAAAACCAGAGAAACCAGAGAAGAAAAGCGTGTACGTTTTTTCAGATAGTTTAGGAACCGGTTTAGCAATCCGGATATTGAAACAATCAAACCAGCTAGATATTGTTAACAATTGTAAACCAGGAGCTACAAGCGGACAAATACTATGTAATTTTTACCAGAATACAACAAATCTTCAAGAAGATGATACGGCAGTTATATTGATTGGAAATTACTTATCAACAAAAATGAATACACCATATACTGAAATATTGAAAAGTATTTTGAACAACGAGTCCAGGAAATTTAATATATTACTGGGAAGTATTGTGTACGACGGTAAAAATGACTCTTCGATTCATAATATCAACAGAGAGCTCGCCCGCTTGGCTACAGTGTCAGAAAAAGTGAGATATCTGGACTTAAATAACACCAATAGGCAGGCAATTAAAAATGTCTTAGCTACAGAAATCATAAGATCATGTTGTAATTTCAATAGTTCGTCATGTTTACAGTTTATAAAAACTAATTCGAAGTCTAAAATATCTTCAAATTTTCAAAAAAACCCGAAAATTTTATTAAATGGTTAAAAATAGTACATACAAATATACAAAGCATAGGCAATAAGTACTTAGAAGTTGAACTTTTAACTGAAAATACAAATTGTGACATACTCTGTCTCTCTGAGACATGGTCAAATGAGTTTAAAATTAATTTAATGACTATTCAAGGGTACACCCTTGCATCATATTATAATAGAACAATGTTTGAACACGGAGGTACAGCTATTTTCTTAAAAAATGGTCTAGATTATAAAATGAGACATGACATAACAAAGTTAAGTTTTGAAATGAATTGCGAAGTAACAGCAATAGAAGTTAAAAGTTATAAATTAATAATAATCTGCGTATATAGACCTGATTATGATTATTCTATATTTGAGGATATAATGACAAAAATTCTTGAAAAGACAAGCAAAGAAGGGAAAAAAGTTGTATTAGCAGGAGATTTTAATTTAAATGTACTATCAAACAATAAATACAATAAGAAAGAGGTTCAAAGATTTCTAAAGCTTCTGGATGAATTTAAATTTAGGGTAATATTAAATGAACCTACTAGAATTAAGAAAAATAGTGCTACATGTATTGATAATTTTATTTTAAATAATGATGCCAATTTCAGACATCATATCGGAAAAGTATTAGATGTCAAACTATCTGATCATAATGTTATTTTACTAGAATATAAAGTTAATTGTGATAAAAATAAGAGTGATACTGACAAAAAGACTACGACAAGATTCATATCTCAAATCAATAAAGATTACTTCCACTACTTGTTTAATAAAGACGTAATTAATGTTAATCATGAAGTAAATACATTAGGCAATGCAAATGAGAAAATGAACATCGTAATGGATCACCTAAAATATTGCTATTACTCAGCATTTCCCTTAAAAACAGTGAAAATACAACAAATTAAAAAAAAGAAACTGATAACTAAAGGTATACTAACATCAAAAAACAATATACAAAAACTAGAGATCTTACAAAATCTGAATCCATGCCCAATTAGAAAAAGTAAAATCAATAAATTTAAAAAGACCTTTAGAAAAGTACTGGAGACAGCGAAAAAACTTAACAATGCAAATAGAATTCAGAAGTCCACAAACAAAATTAAAATGACTTGGAAAATTGTTAAGGAACAGCAAAATCAAACTAGCAGTAATAATAATAAAATTTATAAAATTCGTAATTTAAATGGACATCTAGTAACAGGTTGTAAAAATATTGCAAATAGTTTTAATAAATTCTTTAATAATATTGCAAATGACTTAACAAATAATTTAGATGTACGAGTAGAAGAATGTGACAAGTACTTATGTAACGCAACTATGACTAAAATATTTTTTTCTAGAATTTCATATTCAGAATTTAAAAAAATAATTATGAGTATTAAAAGTAAAACATCTAAAGACATATATGACATGGACACACAAACTATTAAAGAATTAATTTTATGTAATGATAATATGTTTAAAATTATACTGAATGTTTTTAATGAATGTATTTCCCAAGGCATTTTCCCAGACAGTTTAAAGATAGGTAAAATAGTACCGTTATACAAAAAGGGTGAAGCTATTGCTATTGGAAATTACAGACCAGTTTGTATCTTACCTGTTCTGTCAAAATTTTTGGAAACTGCTATTAAATCTAGAATGGTTACCTATTTTGAATCAAATAAATTGTTTACAGAATGCCAATTTGGGTTCCGAAGAAATAGATCAACAGAAATGGCCATCCGGAAAACGGTCTACTATAAACTAGAGGCTATGGATGAGTCACAGAAGGTCTCTAGCATCTTCTGCGACTTATCTAAAGCATTTGATTGTTTACGACATGACGTATTGATTCATAAGCTTGGCTTCTACGGTTTTGAAAGCAGCGAGCTTAATATTTTAAATTCATATTTAAAAGGTCGAATTCAGATTGTCAACATCAATAATGTAAATTCGGATAAAGAACACACTAAAATAGGAGTACCGCAAGGTTCTATACTAGGACCTGTACTGTTTCTGATCTATGTCAATGACTTAGTAAACTGTCTACCAGATCGGGCGTTAATCACTCTGTTCGCGGATGATACGCATGTAGGGATTAAAGATCGTAAGGGTGAGGTAGTTGAATATCAAACTAATCAAATTGTAGCTATATTAAAGCGATGGTTTGAGGCTAATGGCATAATTCTTAATGCTGATAAGAGCACAATTCTAAATTACACGTCCAAACGTATTAATAAACATGATATTAACAAGGAAGTAAAGTTTTTAGGGTGTACTATAGATTCCACTTTATCCTTTGAAAGCCATATAGATAAAATATGTAAAAGGTTAGCCAGCGCAAATTATGCGTTGTTTAAACTAAAGCCTATAATTGACAAAAAAACTCTAATTTCGGTTTACTACGCGTACTGCCATTCTATCATTAACTATGCAATAACAGTTTGGGGAAATGCTTCCCAAGTCGAACGGGTTCTCATTTGTCAAAAGAGATCACTTCGAATTATACATGGTTTTCATAGGTTAACATCAGTCAGAGCTTATTTTAAGAAGACAAAGGTATTAACAGTAATATCCTTGTTCATATTAAATTCTTTGTTAGAAATTCATTCAAGAAAACATGAATTACCCATGAAGATGAATTTTCATAGTTATAATACGCGAAACAAAGAAAAATTACAAGTACCAAGAACCAGACTTGTCAAAACTTATAAACAAGGTCCCTGTCTAAAACTAGCTATGTATAATAAGTTGCCGTTAGAAGTAACACAACTTCCTCTAAACCAGTTCAAGCAGAAGGTAAAAATATTCCTCGAAGGTCATCCATTTTACCATACTAGCGAGTACATGGGGTGTTCATTTTCCGATTTGCATGCGCAATAGGAGGTACCTAGGTAAAAGTATCTAGGTACTGTATGTTTATATGTTAACGTTAGCTATTTTCGTGTTATATTTTTTGTGTCGTTGTGTGATTTTTATTATTATTTCATATTTTTTAATTGTGTGCTATTTGTTATTAAGTGTTGACATGCCAATGTTATGCAATGTAACGGTATGGTGAATTAAATGAATATCTGAATATCTGAATATCTGAAAAGAAGCCCATTTAAGGCTCTGTCTACCCTTTCGGGGAAAAAGGCGTGTGTATATATATATATATAATGAAATTCACTTAGGTACAATGTGAAAGAAAGCACCATCTTTTCGTAAATTCGATGTTCCAGACCTTGATTTACAGCAGAAAATGTAACGATTCGGCATTTTAGTATTTGTAGCACTGTCACACTTTTTACTCTATGCGTCACACGATCGATTCAGTCTGACAGAGCAATCGGCCCATCATGATACAATTTGATTACTAGCAAAAGCAAAACATGCTTGGTGAGGGCTAGCAAGCTTCTTTTCCTTGTTTTTTTATATTTAAACACAGACATGAATTTAAATTACTATGTTAAATTACAACGGATAGTTTTTAAAACAGTTAGTAAAACAGTTTTACTAACGCGTATGCCCAAATGAAATTGTGCATAGCCAGAGGGGAACGCCTTTACTTGATGTCGCCCCCCGCCGCGACCTCCTCGTGTCTCTCTCGTGTGACCTCCAGCGGCGGCCGTGTTGCTCCAAGATATTACTAGCTAGGCTTGCAAGGGCTTCCAAATTATTTTTACTAGTTTTTTCATATGTGAACTTATCTAGACATGAATTTAAATTACTATGTGATATTACAAATCTAGAGGTGTGAAAAAGTTGCATGCTTACCTAGGTTGTGGGATACGTGATCACGATAAATTAACAAAAGCATTTCCCAGTTTGAACTCGTTTACTCCTTTCAAGAAAAGTCGTGTCATGAGTGTCCGTCCTGTGTCGTGGGATTTTCCTATTCAAATCCAATTTGATTGACAAAAGAATGAAAAAAAAAATATAGCTAGGTATAATTTTTTCAACGCGATATTCTGTTCACTATATATAGCGCTAAGTATTACTTTACCTACCATCGTTTAGCATCAACATTACTTAACACACCCAACACATACCTACATAGTTCTGATCCCACACTAGGATCCCCTGTGTCGTGGGATAATCATGCCTGAAATAAAAAAAAAACTATTTATAAATTTTTATGACTAATCTTGTTTTTTGGCACTTAGGATCATGATTTTTGGTTTTTGACAATAACAGTGAATGACAGATATATATGTATCATTGTATATTTCGAGGCCAGAACCGTCATGGATTATGTAGGTTAGTAGGAAGACGGGAGCTAAGTAAAGCATTTTTAGGGTTCCGTAGTCAAAGACAAGGAACCCTAATGAATTCGTCATGTCTGTCTGTCTGTCTGTCTGTCCGTGTATGTCACAGCCTTTTTTTTCCGAAACTATAAGAGCTATACTGTTGAAACTTGGTAGGTAGATGTATTCTGTGAACCGCATTAAGACTTTTACACAAAAATTAAAAAAAAAAAAAAATTTGGGTTGCCCTATACTTAGAACTGAAACTCATTTTTTTTTTTCATCAAACCTATACGTGTGGGGTATCTATGGATAGGTCTTCAAAAATGATGTTTAGGTTTCTAATATCATTTTTTTCTAAACTGAATAGTTTGCGCAAGAGACACTTTTAAAGTGGTAAAAAGTGTGCCCCCCCCGTAACTTCTAAAATAAGAGAATGATAAAACTAAAAAATATATATGATGTATATTACCATATAAACTTTCACTCAAAATTGGTTTGAACGAGATCTAGTAAGTAGTTTTTTTTTTGGTGTTCCCCATACTTAGAACTGAAACTCAATAAAAAAAAATCATCAGACCTATACGTGTGGGGTATCTATGGATAGCTCTTCAAAAATGATATTGAGGTTTCTAATTTTTTTTTTTCTAAACTGAATTGTTTGCGCGAGAGACACTTCCAAAGTGGTAAAAAGTGTTATAAAGATAATACATAATATAATTATAAAGTACCATGTAAACTTTCACTCAAAATTGGTTTGAACGAGATCTAGTAAGTAGTTTTTTTTTAATACGTCATTAATCGTAATCCATCCAAGAACTTTTATATTATGTTACTTGCTGCTACGGAACCCTTCATGGGCGAGTCCGACACGCAATTGGCCGCTTTTTTTCCTTTTCTTTCCTTTCGTCTCTTTTGACTTGCCAGCCCATAGTTTTATGAAATTATTGTAAGCTTTGAACAAAATTCTAATTCAATTTTTCCAAGAACTAATCATCTCATGAGTTGTTGTAAAGTAAGGTTGTACCTGGGATACTCAAAATGTTCTTGTTTTTTCTCTATACTCTCAGTTTCCGCGTTTACCCCTTCTCTCTCCAGCCTACTACTACCTTTTACTAATCTAAAATATCATAGTTATCCACAAAATGATCTCTATGCTATCCTCGAAAAGTGGGGCGGTTCCGCAACTCCCCCTTCACAGAGAGCGTCCAACCCCTTCCCTCATCCCTAGCCGCCCTTAAATCCTTTAAATGACCTTTGGTGGTAGGCAAAGTAAGTTCTTACCAAAAAGTTATCGATACTATTCATTTATCGACTTGAGTGCTGGAAGTCCCTAGAACGGATGTTACTGTCAATTTTGTGACATAACATGATGTTTGTACACAGAAAGCATCTATGTGTGTATAAAGATTTTTGATGTGTTGCTGTTTATAGATGTGTGCGTTTATAGCGATAGAACGACTGGTTACAAAAGTGTGCATTAAAGTGTAAGTGAGTGCGTGAAGCCCCCCCCAAATATTTCTGAATAAATATGTATCGGTTGACAGCTCTATGGCGTCTCCCTCCGGTACGGAGGCCTGCGTTGCTCGATGCCCGGGAAGGAGGAAAATCTTGAAAATCTCACAGAGCGTTGGTTCTTCCTCTACGACACATAGCATTTTTTTAACTTAATTGTTGCGAGATTTCAATTCTGTGCCAACAGATAATAAAAAAAACGGAAAATAGCACGAATGTTAATATGAATATTAATAATAGTATTTACTATGTAGAACGTAAGTACTTTTAATTACATTAATTAAAATAAAATAAAATAACTGTGAGCTCATAGTTATTTTATTAAATTATTTAAAAAACCTGTATTATAATATAATATATAATGGAATTAATGGGTTTATAATGGCATTCAAGTTTTTTTTGAAGAAACGTATCCGAAAATCGGCTGAAGATTGATCCTGTTGGTTTCTCGTCAATAGATGGCGCAGCAACACATTGAGTTACCCGATAATGCTACTAGATGTCACTTTTCCCAATATTTATCCATTTATGTTAGTTAGCGCATTGGTTCAGCGTAGCCCCTGTACTACGACGTAGCACTTGCATTTTGCGTCGATCGGCTACTTTGAATTTGATTAAAGTGCAATTTTATCCCTTTGCATACCTCGAAGGTAACGACCTCCTCAGTGATCGTCAATACGGATTTCGCCGAAATCGGTCTACTGGGGACCTTCTTGTGTATGCCACGCACATTTGGAGTGAGGCCATCGAGAAATATGGTGAGCACTGGCTGTTTCATTAGACGTCTCGAAGGCCTTTGACAGGGTTTGGCACGCTAGCCTTATTGGCAATTAAGCTTCCTGCTTACGGACTGCCAGTTCAATTCTGTTCCTGGCTCGTACACTTTCTGAGGGAAAGATCCATTCGAGTAGTTGTTGATGGCTGCTCGTCGGATCAAATGGCTATAAATGCCTGGGTACCTCAGGGGTCAGTGCTATCTGCCACACTGTTTCTGTTGCATTGATCTGCTAATGCCCGGTATCACTGGGTATGCAGACGACAGCACAGTTGTGGAGAGTTACGTTTCGACTGCGCGTGCTAGGCAGAATGAAGTTCTGTAGTTAAGAGATGAGATGCTGCAGCGTTTGAATTTGACTCTCAAGGCTGTATCCGATTGGGGCGATGCCAACCTATTCAAGTTCAACGCCTCTAAAACGCAGGCTTGTCTCTTTTCGGCAAAAAAAGTTAGTTTCTCCAAGTTCCTGTCTTCCGAGATGTACCTGTAGCTATAGGAGATCACCTCGAGCTCTTAGGCGTTTCACTCACGCCTACTCTCAACTTTGGCTCCTACATCGAGTCTAAGGCAAAAACTGCTTCCATGAAGCTGGGTATCCTGAGTAAGGAAAAGCGTTACTTCACACCAGGACAGCTTCTAAGTCTGTACAAAGCATAAGTCCGGGCTGGTATGGAGTACTGCTGCCACTGCTGGTATTCGCTGGTCCACCGTCGAACGCGGTCGCGGGCGGTTGCTCATGATGAAGAGGCTTCTGAACTCAGTCTCGAAACGTCAGCAAAGTGACGAATAATAGTGGTAATTAGCCGTTTATCTTTTAATATACTGCTGCCACGTTTGGGATGGCTCGGCCAAACACCGGCTTGCTGCCGTGGACTCGATCGAACGCAGAGCTTTCAGGCTTATAGGTGAGCATCATATGGCGGAGTCTAAGATCCAGAGTCTCGAGCACCGCCGTAAGGTCGCGTGCCTTTCGATCTTCCATAGGTTACATTTCGGGGAATGCTCCCAGGAACTTCTTGATCTGATCCCATCATCTCCTTTTCATCATAGGACGAGTAGGCACACGGCTGTGTACCACCCTTACCTCATTAGTATACCCTATATTCGTGCTAAACGTTTCAGTTCTACCTTAATAACGAGAACTGCTAAGGAGTGGAATACACTACCGTCGTCTGTCTTTCCTGAAATTTATAATCTGGGTCTCTTCAAGGCTAGAGTGAATAGGTGCCTTCTAGACCTTTGTGCTCCATCTTCGGCCGCATCGTCACTTACCAACAGGTGAGATCGTGGCCAAGCAAAGGTCTATCATAGTTAAAAAAAAAAGAAAAAAAAAAGTTAGTTCCAACTTCCAATAAATTACTTTAATAAATTACTGATCTTATGTAAAACAAAAATGCTGCGCGTGATCGTGTTTAGCATGGCGCCAAACCTTTTCAATAAGATACCTACTGCCTTCTATTCGAACGTAATAAAATTTAAAAGAAACTTAAATGATTTTTTGGCCAAGAAAGCTTCGACCAAAGTAAAATAAATTTACTTTGGTCGAAGCAAGAAAGCATATTATACAATAGATGAGTTCTTATGTCTAACCGTGATGTAATGTAATGGTATTTTATATTGTAAGGTTTAATTTGACATCTGTTCGTAGGTTCTATATTCTAATTTGTGCTAATTTAATAAGTTTGACTAAGTTTAAATAAAATGTTTGAAATGTAGGTACCTACTTCACTATTTGCATACCAAAATTGGTAAAGGATGGCTGGATCTACTATTACTATTCGTCACCTGCTTACTTTATAGGTAGGTACCCATGCTTGTAAATGAATAAATGATTATGAATATGATGATTATGTGGTATATGCTACTTTTTATCCAGGTAATACGCAAGCGAAGCCGCGAGCGGGCACTAGTGATATATATAAAGGAATTTATTTTTAAAACGGAATCGAACATCAACGTTTTGAGATTTTGTGCGTAGGTAATAGCTATGAATAAGTAGCTACCGAATACCTAGGTCTTTTGTCTACATGTTTCAAAAAGTGTGAATGTAGTAAGGAGTGGGTAAAAACGTTTTCCGCGTAATGTAATAATTAAATAAAAACAGCTGAATAATTCACATACATTTTATTTTCTTAAATTATTAACCATTGATTTCCAAGAGTACAACTAAAAAACAAAAATTAAAGTACAAACACGTTATGCATCGCTAACTAAACACAACTGTAGGTAACTTCTCTTGGCAAACCGGTACACAATCTGACTACACAGGCGCACCACTTACGAGACAAGACAGTAGGTAAAATACCATTTTACTACCAGTCACTGTCACCTTACTTGGTCGAAATAACAGCCTTTAACCATCGAGAACAGTCCAGCAATCAGCTACGAATGTGATCTGCTACATACAAACAGAGAACCCTAAGGTAATACTTAAATATGCTAGGTCTGAGGCCGAGGTAAACAGGCGACTTAGCACGCGCTATCGCTAGGCACTGTCCTAACACTCTGCTTAGTACTTATTTTTTCAGTTATTAGACAGTGACCAGTGCTAAGCAACAGCTTTTTATCTCGGCCTAAAAGCGATAAGTCTTGATATTGAGCGAGCCCAACTAAACACGTGAATATAGCACACTCAACCACAACGAACTCTTAAATAATGTTTGAATCTACTTCTGAGGCACTTCCGTGATACCTACTGCATGAACAGTGATCTGAGACTTTAGATTAGAATGTGAAGACGAAAATGTAACGATAAAAGTACAAGCGAAACATGTTTGTGGATGTAACTGGTAACGAAACTGTTGAATAAATTATGAATTAACAGATATCTACGCAATTACAGTAATATCAATCTGTGACATTTAATTTACATACAACAAACACTCGCGACGTTTCCAAATATAAATTATTCTCTTACGGCTTTATAATAGAATTCGTAACTATTTAATACAATGTCTAATGTACACAAACAGTTCGACCATTCTTTTACCTGCAATACTTGAAACGCTATGTTTTATACACAACAAATCTTACACTACGAATGTGAAAATATCTCGTCACAATATCTTAGACGTAATTAATTATTCTCTTGGACTGTAAAGAAATTGTGAAATGCATTAAGTTTTTGTTACACTCTTATAAATATATTAACAATATTATGTTTATATTACTATATCAGTCAAAATATTTTCGCAATAATAACTACTAACCGATCTCAGAGTCGTGCACTGGATGCTGCGCTTAGATAAACTTATGGTCATTTTCACTGACCTATATACCTACTATCTTACGGGATAGATTTGTATGAAAAACTGTGAGATTTGACATGTTTATGGGTGTCGTAAGCGCTAAGTATTCCGAAATTAGTAGGTGAAAATGAGCATAAGTATCACAAATAGTCACAATGAATCATTCTGTTACTTGCCTCTTATTAAAATGAAGAAAATGTCTGAATTAATTATTGTAGATGCGAAATATGCATGTATTTAGGGTCGTAATGTATTCTAGATACAGATTGAGATCGGTCACGGCCGCTCTGAATCCCGTAGATAGGTACCTACGAGGAAGTCCTACCGAGATTCACGGCTAAGGCTCAATTACTTTAACAAAACAGCAAGCAAAGCAAACCAAACAATTACACTGTCTTTGTCAGTCAATTTTGATATCAGTTTATATTAAAATACTTTAGAGTTCCATTAAATAGGTGAATAGCCGAGACCAAAGTCCTGCAAATGAGCAGAAGAGCAACGAAAAACGAGTGGCGTTCTTAATGTGGAAGCTTTACTTTATGTATTTACATCTATGAATGTATAGCCTCTGCGGGCTTCCGTTTACTAATCTAATTAGGTACTCGCCAGTAATGCGCCAATTTAATTGTTTAATCACTAACAATACTATCTTTTGTACAACGCCAATAACATCATTACAAATCTAGTCCCCATTTTGATACAATGCCGTTAGTTCTGACTTAACAATAACTACGCTAGTAAGTCCTAATTGCACCAACCAGGGATAGTATTTTAATCCTACGTTATGATCAACTTAACAACGGCGAAGTACTAAGTACAGTAAGTAGTGGGTATGGTACAGTACGCGTTATTTATTATAACACTGGTTTGCGCAATTGGACCTAAAAAAAAAAAGTGTCAGTTTTTACTTACATACATTTAATTTACCTACATACATTAGTAGAACGATGCACGATTCGCGATTATAGTTTATGTACATTTAATTTTATCCTTCATTGTTTAAAAATCTATAAAGGCATCTTTACCTCAGACTTTAGATTACACCGTCGTCGTTCTGATGGTGTTTTATGAACTAATAATTCTTAATTAGGTTAGGAAAATGAATAATTAAATATAGTTACTGAATTGGCGTGTTTCCACGCAGTGAGACCTAGTCAGTTGGATCACAAGTACGCACGGAGTCCGACAGACCGAGTGTGTGTGTGTGCAATCATACATGCATGTTTCTGGAACGTGTATCCCGATGCTATCACTGTTCTATCACAATTGGTGTGTTTCCACGCAGTGAGTCCTAGTCAGCTGGATCACTAGTACGCACGGAGTCCGACAGACCGAGTGTGTGTGTGTGCAATCATACATGCATGTTTCTGGAACGTGTATCCCGATGCTATCACTGTTCTATCACAATTGGTGTGTTTCCACGCAGTGAGTCCTAGTCAGCTGGATCACTAGTACGCACGGAGTCCGACAGACCGAGCGTGTGTGTGCAATCATACATGCATGTTTCTGAAACGTGTATCCCGATGCTATCACTGTTCTATCACAATTAACTAATAATTTCACCAACGTATTAAACATAACTAAATAATAACAAAAACTAATTAGGCATTTGATGGCAGTATCGTAACGGTTGTATTCGAACTAATTACAATGTACAAACACGTAAACTAACACTTAACTAATGGTAACACGATGAGGAACGGACGTGTGTCGCTCATTCAGGTAACAGGATTATCTAAATATATTATACAATGTTTATCGTCGATTTTATAACGCTTGCTTGAATGCATTATTATAGGTGGCGAAGATCTTTTAGTCTTCACGCCCTCAACCAAACTACTTTTTACGCAAAACAATATTACCTTTACGCGTTTTTATCCCTTCGAGATAAGTTCTATGTATTTCTATGTGTGATTGAAATGTGCGATACTAAGTTTTCTCCTAGTCGATGTAAATCGTGACGATGCTTATTAAAAACCTAACTACCTAGAACCTAAGTCCTTAGAACGAACTTTTTGGTTGTATTTACTTAATTATGACGGCATACATCGCCCCCTAAAGCTAGTGGTAACTGTTCACCGTTGATGGAACGTTTATTACAAATTTAATATTAACAAATAATACGAGTTATTAAAGATAATTTTACTGATAGGCATTGACTACTGACAGTATTATGTTAGAAGAGTCTTTTATACAATTAAAATGATCAATGATTTTAGGTTAATGAATTTAGAAATGTATGGCCTATTTCATAAGTAAATATTAACTATGGTTAATGATGATAATGTATATAACGGTAATGTTAAAAAGAAGATTGAAAAAGTAGTCACACAAATGAGAGCTTCGGTTGAAATGTCAATGCGATGATTATCTGGTTTAGATGATTTTTGATGATTACTAGGAATGCTTTGAGGGCTAATGCAATGAGTTTAATGATAGATGGATGGTTAGTTATACCACTGTTAACAACGAGAACACATGCACAAACAAATCATACAAGAGTTCAAGCTTTGGTTTTAAGTGACTTTGCGTTGGCGCACAAATTAAGTGAATAGTGTTCGGACTGAACGATTTTGAGTAGGTATCTAAACGTTGAGAACATTGAGCGTAATTTACAATTGAACACATTAAAGGAAGCAAAGAATAAGATCAACTCATCTTCGAAGCACCTCAATCAAACGACCATTGCAAACGAGATGGTACCAACACGTAAAGGACTTGTATTCTTAAATCTAGTTAGACATTAGGCGAGTGAAGTATTAAGAACGAAACGTTGCTCAGTTTAGAGTTATCCGAAGTATTGACGATAAAAAATGCATAAGTTGTGACTATAAGAAACGCGTGTCTCCACGATACTTTAAGTTAGTGTATAAACAGTACAGTTGTTTAAAAGCAGTCTTGGTAAACACTGAGAGTAGGTACTTAGTGCTAATTACGTTAAGAACAAGTCATATAAAATTAAATTACTAATTCAATGTAACACACCAATAATGTAAGTCTAACACATAATCCTAAATACAAAATGCAAACTAAAACAGCAATATTTCATTTACAAGAAACAATTTTGTCTAAAACAACATCTTAATACTAAATACGCTATATGTACAGAAATAATATATTATGCGATTCTCCGACTGACAAAAATTTACATAGTAACATTATGAATATATTTTAATTTATTTAACACTATGTAGTATGTACTACCACGTATAAAACACGCATCCAAGTCCCTGGTAGCTTACGATAACTATGTTTTTATAATAAATCAGTCTGTCAATTGGGACGTTTTAATTCCTCTACTAAACATTAAACCAATCGAAACACATATCGACACAAGTAGTGTCCGCACTGTCCTCGTATTGTCTATGCACTTGTGAGTCCCGCGCGCGAGTCCGGCTCGACGCCAGGCGGTATCCGACGCGAAGTCGGAACGTATCCGTTTCGGCGGGGATCGAGTGCGTTTGTACGAACACTTGTGCTGGAGAGGCTCTGAACACATGGTCGGCGGTCATAAGACGAGGGGGCGAGGCGCGGGGAAGTCTGCTCATCACTCGAGCATTAGACGCCCTGCTGGGCCATATACTATCTGATCTCAGCCGAGTTCAGCACGAACGGTACGTAGAACATCTTGCTTTCGAGCAGCAGGTTGGCCGCCGCTTGGATCTGAAACGAGAAAAGCATTGTGAAAGCTCCGGCTGTAAGAACTTTCTATTGCGAGCGAGTCTTACAATGTACAGTGCGACGAGGTGATAAACCGGTAGGTATCTGGATTGTATTGGCAGCGATAACTTTACAAAGTTTCTCCATTAGTGGCTGGTTCTTAGGGACTGTTAAATTCAATTTACGATCTTGTACTATTCAAAAGTAAGAAAGTCATTATGTAGATGGTAGAAAACCTAGTCGAGCTCGTTACTTATGTGTTTCTTTATACAATAAGCAAAACACAAACTAGAAACTATACTATAGGTACTACTAGTAGGTACCTATAGTATTATTATATGTGACTGTACTGAAGCTGGAAGTAGCTACGGAATTATACAAAAGCTTACAGAAAAAGTTTCTGACAACATGAGTTAATCAATGCCTACTTATTTTTGTCTTTTTTTTATTGATTTTTTACTAGACTTTTACTTAGTCGTAGATTCTTTTGGTTCTAGAACAAGTTGGTTCAAAGTTATTTGACCTACTCCTACGTATTACATACATACATAAATACGTAGACACACGCCTTTTTCCCCGAAGGGGTAGGCAGAGCCTCAATGGGCCACTTCACAGTGGGTTGCACCATTGTGGAATATATTTATTATTATTTTCCTTACCTCGGGTATTCTGGCGAACAGCTCCTGAAGCCTCCCAGGGTGGTGCGGCGCAGCGTGCTCCAGAAAACTGCGCAAGACTTGCACGTATCTATCCTGGATACCTTCCAGCTCTACCTCTGCAACAAGAGAAAGCCACATTAATACAAAGTTGTTACTTAGTTTGTAGTAAAGCTTTTTTGTGAAAGAGTTCGTCCGGGGAAGTACTACCACCAATCTACCACCATAAATATTTCTGCCGCAAAGCAGTATTGCTCGCATTGCTGTGTTCCAGTATGAAGGGTATGGTTACCGGTGAGATTACAGGCACATGAGATTTTTCATCTTTATGTCTCAGGGTGGCGGGCGCAGTGCAATGCCACATAGGGTGCGCGGTGCGTCCTACGTGGACGTGACCTACGTGATAATGCACTGTTCATAGACAGAGGGTACCGCTTAACATCAGGTGGGCCATCTGCTTGATCCGTCAAACCAAGTTGTATAAAAAAAAAACAGATCAGCCTACCAGGATATCGGAACGGAACGGCTCTCAAACAGGGTACCTATAGGTATATCAACAACGTACCTACCTAGATGACGGAATAATGACAGAGCATTTGAAAGCAGCAAAATCCATTCAGTCTTGTCAGATATTGTTATCAGTGCCGTCACATTGCTATTTGAAAATAACATTGATTAAATTTCCTGTAGTCATGCAATGAAAATTAATGATACTACTCGCCGCTAGATGGCGTCAGGCGCTAAACCAATGCCACCAGGGCGCGCGGCGCGGTGCGGTGATGACGTCACGCGCTCAGTAGGTCACTCCGATAGCGGGGCAACGACCGCGGCTAGCCGTTGACCTCCGCCTCGAGCGAGCTCGCGGCCTCGCTACCCGTCCCTCTCGCACGATCGCGGTACTACGTACGTTGCAGATACTAGCTATTATTTCTTCTGTGGTATTGCTTTTCCACGGTATCGGTTGTAAGCCAGTAGAGATCATCTAAATTAAAATGAAGCGCACCTCCACAGCGTTCACAAAATGTACTTTGAAAATGAACCTTGTGAATAAAATGAATAACGTATAGTGAGGCGCGTCATTTCGATCTCTTGCGTATTCATCATCCACCTTAGACATCCACTGTTGGACAATGAGGAATTTGCCATAATCACCACGCTTGGTGATCGCAGTATTTGTTGTTGATAACTTAGGTGGATGCTGCTGCCCATCCCCTGGTGTAATCCCGTTTCGGCTTTTACGACATCCACGGGAGGAGACGGAGGGATCTATTTTAGGCCGGACACACCACAGCACTTCTCTTCATACCTTTCTTTTGCATAAACCTGCGTTTAGTTTGATGTTTGTTTGTTTTTATGGTGATAAATGCGATTTTGATGTGGTCTATGATTATGGTGCTGTTCGTAATTCTCCTATCGTTGTTTAAATGTAGTTTCCTATTGGTTGGAATTATGTGAACAGCGGGTGCGCAGAGCGTGTCTCGGAGCGCAAAAGAGAAAGTTTGCCTTCCGCGTCGCGCTTTCCGCCCGAGAGTGAAATGCTATCCCGTTTTGAATGACGTAACTCTATCTACTGCACTATAAGCGACAATTTATTTCATTTCGTTTTTTACCCGCGACGGTCCAGAGGTGCTGGAAGATTGTTATCATATCTCCAAAATGGCACAACCGATTTCAATGCGGTTTATTGCAAACGTTTTTTATGACTTCAATAAAGGTTCTTAGAGAAGCTTCATCACCACAGATCACTTGGAAGCGCTGCATACGTTTATGGAATGTCTAAAATAACACAGATTTTAATAAAAATGTCAATTGCATCTAGAGCAGGTTCATAGAAGCATATCTCTCATAGACCACTAGGGGGCGCTACAATAGCAAAATGTAAAAGGTCATGAGTTTTGGATTTATTATTATTACTACATATTGACCTGCCATTTGATTGTTTTTTTTTTTTTTTTTTTTTTTTTAATACTACTTGGATGACGGAACAAGCAAGAGGCCCACCTGATGTTAAGCGGTAACCTCTGCCTATGAACAGTGCATTACCTCATAGGTCACGTCCACCAAGGACGCACCCTATGTGGCATTGCACTGCGCCCGCCACCCTGAGACATAAAGATGAAAAGTCTCATGTGCCTGTAATTTCACCGGCACCCTTACCCTTCAAACCGGAACACAGCAATGCGAGCACTACTGCTTTGCGGCAGAAATAGGTATGGTGGTAGTACTTCCCCGGACGAACTCTTTCACAAAAAAGCTCTACTACTACTACTATCTTGATCTATTCAAACAAAATATAGCCAACAATGAGTACCTAAATACCATCTTTAGATTGTTAGACAGCTCTGCTGTTTTATTTGTATTTTTCAAATGTTGTATATTACCTACTTCTATTAGTTGTATTATTATTTCTGTAAATAAAGAATACAGAATTACAATTTATACGTAAAACCGATTTACATGTCCAATATTAATAAATACTTAGCGAGGTAGGTATAAAAGTAAGGTTTGGTAGCTGAAAGTTTTATGAGCATGTAAGGTACCTTATATTTAAACTAATTATGATCTAAGATAATAGGTTAATTTATAATCTATTATTAGGGTTAAGTATGACCCTATACTTAACCCTAATACCCTATGGTTTATATGAGATTACTTAACAAAGTAAAATCTTTTAAGAAAATATCAAATTGTTAATTGCAAAATTGGATTTAGAGTGTGCTCTACCAACTCTTACGGTTACAGAGACATTATATTGTCAAAGCCAAATACCTCGAGTTCTGATTGCTCAACTCACAGCCACATGCAAGCTACACACACATACACACACACACGTACATGTAACAGTCGTTGCGCAAGCGCTTTCCATTTCACCGGCTCACTTGCCTCTCTGAAATGGCTGATTTGAATGTATCACTTCCTTTTAGTGTAAAATGTGTCTGGGCTGAGAAGACCAAACACACATTGAATGAGTTTTGTAGTTTTTAATACACCAGAAAAATACTGAAAAGGTTTTAAAAATCCCATGTTTAAAGTGCAACGTTTCGCTTGTAGCGCGAAATTCAAATTTTATTGTGGTTTTTGCGCATCACAACAGCTCTTAACTACATCTTGAGATATCGAGACCTGATTTTGCGAAAATTAGGAGAACTAACACTATTTCATATTAACCATAGTTTTCTTTCAGAAAGGTTGATAAGAAACTGGACTCAAAATACAAATATGATCTTGTACGATTACGTAACTGCTTTTTCAGTGTGATAGTGATTTGGATCAGTTGAGTTACGTATCTTTAGATCGTTTGCAACGGTCTTCAGATAGCTCAAATATGTCATTTGTGTTTCTTAAATCTATATATAAAACAAAGTCGTGTTAGTAACACCACTTATAACTCAAGAACGGGTGAACTGATTTGGCTGAAAATAAGTGGGGAGGTAGCTTAGAACCAGGAGATTGACATAGGGGGAGGGGGGGGGGGGGAGGAGGGGGAGGGGCTACCCGTGTGAAGCCGGGGCGAGTCGCTAGTACAAATTGTATTATTATTTCAGTAAATAAATTGTATCTGCTTCTGTGTGTATTTGAAATTAAGTTTTTGCGATTATCTTAAGATCTTTCACCCTTTTTCTTTTTAGAAATAATGGGCATGAACCTAACCTAACATAACAATAAAATACGTCATATACTTTCAAAGTGCATTATATGCGCGTTATTTCCAGCAAGTACTTTCGAGTTTGATAAACAGAGTATTAAAGCGGTGAAAATAATTTTCAAACATGGCGGTGAGCATACGCCGACCTAGTTACAGCTTGCGATAACACAGGATGTCATAGTTTTCCTACTATTCTATGAACCTAGTAAATAAGTGCTAGGCTGGGTACGTGCAAATATGCATTACAATTGGATTAGAATTTGTGAACGAGATTTTTCTTAGTGACTGACTCACATACGCCTTTTCCCGAAAGGGTAGTAGATACATACATTTGCATCTAATCCCAAAAAATATTTCAATTGGCGGTTAATATTTTAAATTTTGTTTTAAATTTCTGACACATATATTGGTAGTTTATTTACATGCTCAATAAACATTAAAAAAATCACAATCATTTAATCGTTATTTACAAGTGTCGTCTTTGACTATGGGGCAATAATAAAAGGACAAGTTTTTTTATTGCGGAGAACAGACTTATTTTTGTAATTTTGTAAGTAATCACAAGTGCGAATTATTAACATTTTGTCGGTTGAGTTTCTGACGCATACCTTGGTAGTTAATTCACTTGTTCAATAAACACATGAAACAATTTTAATCGCCATTTAAAGGTAAGTGTACGAAAATTTATTATTTTGTATTATTTGCTTATGGACATTAATAATGTTGACAAAGCTATATTTTGTGTGTTGTGCGTTTGTGCGTGACCAATCAAAAGCATTTATGAAGTCAGTTATCTTGGTACTTCAAATGCATAGACTCCATCGGTTAGGAATTGGCATGTTATCAACACGTAAAAGTTAGTATCAATACCTAATCGATGCATCGAGCGACTCTCCCGAAGTGGGTTACTTGTGACATAAATCATAATTATATTAACGATCACACTTTGCACCGACGCGTATCGCTGTCTCATGTTGGGTTTCGGCCTCATTGTTTTGACCGTTACGTTTGAACACTATTCAATAGGTACTTGGGAGCACAATGGAAAAATATTGTTGAAACAATGTTCAGAGTCAAAGATACAAATTTAAAGATCAACAGCCAAATAAAGGTCAACCAACTATCAGCTTTCACACTTCCTGCATCTTATTTTTAGTTATAAGACAGGAAGTTTTATAAACTATATAAACTTACGATTCAGTCGTGGGAATCAATAGCGGCGATGACCTTACCACTTGTCACGTCTATTTCCCACGATGATGCAACCCACAGTGAAAGAAGGCCCATTTGAGGCTTTGTCTACCCTTTCGGGGAAAAAGGCGTGTGTATATGTATATGTATGTCCATTGACAAGTCCCTTTATTGCATTCTATGGGGGAGGCCTCGCCCAGCAGTGGACGTCTCAACGCTGCTAATGATGATGATGATGAAGATGATCATCATCACTGACAAATCATCATCATCAGCAGCTGCAGTCTGAAATGTCCATTGTCACTAACACACGGCGTTTATTTTTTTTGTCGTAGTTAAATCATGGTGTGGTTAAGTTTAAACTACAAATGTTGTGAAAAAAGCTAATGAACCCGATCTGTCAAATTTTAAGAAGGTGCGTTAGAATTTAAGAAATGTGTTGCTTGCCCGCTCCACACAAAGTGAAGATTGCTCTTCATATAATCAATTCAAGTCAATGAAACACACTTGTAGGCACTATCGATAGACTAATACCTAGGCCTGTGGTTCGTCTGTTTTCCATTAAATTAATCATATTAGCATGGGTTTAATACAAATCTTTTGGAAACTATATAATTTTATAAAATAACTGACACGCGCACGTTATTTGTATTGATCTATTTGACAAGATCTCATTACTAGTATAGTAATATTTTATCTGTGATCTCATGTAGTTTGAGAGATAATATCTAAAATAGAAGCAAACATTTGTATGCAGAGTGCTCAAGTGCCTAGAACTACTCCTCATACAATTCTCGGAAAACACTAGCATGCTAGTAAATGAGTCAGGTTGCCGTTACGTAATATAACTGACCTACAAGAATGGATGGCCGATGCACCCCTTCGGGCCGCGTATAACTGGATTAAGTGTAGCTCAGTGCATTGACATGATAAAGTAATGAGCCGAGCCCCTGCAGCTTTTCTTTTCAGCCCTGTGGTGCTGTTATGTAAACAGTATCTACAGTCTACAAGGCTAGCTAATATAATCACACTGGTTTACGCTTTATGTTAGACTAGCCTTATGCTCGCGGCTTCACTCGCGTGGTTTCGGTAATAAAAAGCAGTATCCCTCTGAGTATCAATCCCCACACTATTATTATCCATTTGTTTGATCTGATCAGCTCGTTTCAGGTGAGCTGGAGATATGATCGACGTACAAAGGCCTAAGCCAAGTGCACACCGGTAGATAAATGTTTGATCTATTGAGTTTGATGGTAAAATACCGGCGGAGGGCTCAATTTGTCCTAACTATTCTACATGTATTTAGAATGGCTGCTTTTTGCAGAAGAACATAAGTGTACTTAGGTAAATCCAACAGAGTTAGAGACTGAAACAATTGCTCAGGGATGAAGTCTGTACTGGAGATAACAATAGGAATAATGGAAACCTGCTCTAATCTCCACATCCGAGTGATCTTATCCTTCAACTCTATTATTAATAGTATGTTTAATACTACACACACACTAGCACACACACACTGCTGTGCTGTTTACACTAGCAGCTTATGCTGATGCGTATATATCTTATCAGTGCACTGTGTCTTGTTTTTTGTAATCAAATCGGTTTTTATAGTAGTTCACCAATCACTAATCACTATCTCTGGTAGCAAGTGTTTGTTACACGGTCAGGCAAGAAGTGTTTTCTGATCGTCAAAATCCGCTCAACCTTTACGGAGTTGAGTGGAACTACACATACAAGGCGAGTTTACCCGCGAGCGGTAATACAACAAAGCAATCAGGAATAATGCAGCTTTCTGTTAGTGAAACAGTTTTGGAAATCGGATCAGTAGTTTCGGGGATTTTCCGGTTTTTTTTCTTTTACTTACAAACTACAAATAAACTTTACCTTATTAAAATATTATTCTGGATTGGTATAGGTATCTTATACTATTAAACGAGAAATATTTTTATGCATAAAATATCTATCATATAATTTGTGATCTCGGAAACGGCTTTAATTAAATATGCAATATCGGTTCTTGGGGGCGAAAAATCGTTATTATAAATGTTTACTTGTCTTCATTTACTTGTTTAATTAGCGGTCCGAATACAATAAAATGAGTTACGGTGAAAGGTTATCTAACAGTTGACACAATTTAATGAATATGGAAGACCCCACATGAACTGGGTTGACGTTGGATAATTTTATTTGTGTAGGTATTTTATAAAAAAAAAATGTTAACTGTCAAGTATTTTTTTTATCTCTATTTATTTTTTGTGTTTTAACTTTGTAATTGCCATTATGTAATAAGCTGATACATAAAATAAGATTTGTTATAATTTTGAAGTCGTTGCGTTACATGCTCACTCAGTAACAGTAAAGGTTACAAACTTGATGTTAATACAGTAATTACTTGAGGATATAATCTAAATAAATCAAAGACAAGAAAAACGATTGGTGAAACTTTTACAGAAAGCTTTATTTTTTGAAATTGGCTCCCCTAAAACCCGTTTTAGCTCCTTCTTTCGATTAGAGAAAATATAAATATTAAGCGTACATTTTTAAACTATTCAGTAGGTAATCACATTACTTAGATTAATATAAGAGTTTTTTTTATATTTGCTACTTTAGAAGCAAAACTAAGTTTTATCATTTGTCGCTTACGCCAGTTACTTTAGAGCCGAAGAAACCTGAACCTCATCTCTTCCCGGGTTCAAGTGAGCAATAGCGCTGTCACTTTCTTGCAGCTATTGTATACTTGAAAGACTCCGCCCATTCGGTATTTTAAAATATCGCCTTAACAGTATTTGGGCTAATTTTAACAAGCTGGTAGTTAATTATTAGCATCATCATTAGCTGGCAGAAAATTTTCATAAAACAATATTAAATAAATAAATAACGGCTTACTACCACTGTATTTCGTCACTTTGCTGACGTCTCGAGACTGAATTCAGAAGCCTCGTATTCGCCGGTCCACCGTCGAACGCGGTCATGGGCGGTGCTCACGATGAAGAGGCTTCTGAATTCAGTCTCGAATCGTCAGCAAAGTGACGAAATACAGTGGTAATAAGCCGTTATTTATTTATTTAATATGATTCCTAACCACGATAGTTTCAATTCTATAAAACAATATTTTTCAACAAAATACCTTCAAGTTTATGCTGCTACAAGTAAGAGTGACTCACCTTGATTCAACAGGATGTAAACCTTCAGGCACACGTACTCCTCCATCCTGAGCTGAATGCGGCGGAACACGCAGGTGATCTGCGTCATCTTCTCCACCACCAGCCCTACGTCGAGTCGCAGCTGCTCCAGCGTGATGGGCCGGCCCATGAGTGACGTTAGGCAGCTTTGCAGCGTCCGCAGGTTCGCATTCACCTGGTAAGGAATTGGAATGATGAAAAAGGGGACCAAGTATGTAATAAACGAGTGAGATGGAGTGGTTAGATGTTTCGGTACGAGCAGGCTTCGGTTCACAAATTTTATCTATAACTAGTGGAATGCCCGCGACATCGTCCGCGTGTACTTTTCTATACAACCTTAAACACCTCGGTGCACCCCCTTAGGGTTTGAATTTCTGGAATTTCTTTGTTAGTGCACCTCTAGACCACAAAAGAAACGTATCCTCCAAATTTCATGTATCTAGGACTTATGGTGTAGACTGTGCGTTGATAGTCAGTCAGTCAGTCACGCAACGATTTAATATATATTAATTAGGTACGGTTTTTTCCTTGGTTAAAATGTCTGTAATATCAAACTAGAATTATTACATGCGAATTATTATTAGAATTATTCACATGCGAAAGATTGTGTGTTAGTTAACGGCTAGATAGATTTGGATGAATTTTGGAATGGAGATAGCTTTACCCCTGGAATAACATAAAACAAAGGCAAATTTTTATCACGATACTTCAATGGGATCGTGATTTATGAGAGTGAAACCGCGGGGCGCTGCAAGTGTAAAATGTGACATTAAAGTTGTTCCGAATTTAATATCGCGTGTTTAAATATATTTCATGTTTCGTTTTCTGATTCCAGAAATATTTTTACGATCAAAAGTAATCGAATTAAAAATGTTTTATTTAGAAGATAAGATTTTGATTGTCATGATGTTATCTTTACGTAACATCGATGTAAGAAGAGGAAATGCTCTAGACAATGAAAAATAATTTCTGTAACTACCGCTATTACCATTCACCAATGCAATCCGTTTATGTAACACATGCAACTCATGAATCGTTTTGTATTGGCTTTTATACATAACAAATATATACTAAAACGTATTAAATTAATAAGCACAACCTTGCAATATTAATTTGATGAGTATGAATCATGACGCAAGCTTCGATACTTTCTATTTTACAATGTTAATTCCTGCGCAAGATCATCCGCAGACAATCAATAGACAATAGCGTCTATCTAATGTTAAGCATATTCCATTATTTTACGATTGTAATAGAGCGCGTTGTGCAGTGAATGTGCAAACGTCCGAATGCAGCCGGTCTCCGGCAGGCGACTTTCTACCGCGGTTGCGCAAGTGCCGATGCAGATCACGTAACTCGTAACTGCACTCCGCCGCATGTGGCGGAAGTCTCTGGAGCGAATGTGACCTGGAGCGTGCTCGTACACTACATCTAGGGCTCGTTAACCAGAAATAACTCGTAAAAACACATACTTATTACTAACTAACTTTCTAATTCCACGATAAGAACGGGCAACTCACCTCTTGAATAAAGTCTTGTTCATGGTCTGACGAAGGCGGCGCCTGCGAATGTTTCCCGTGTATCGCCTGGTATGCCGCTGTCGTCAGCACTGAGATCTCGTGCCACTTCTCCATCAGAAGCTTCGAGTGGATTTCCATCGGAATCTCCATGATGAATGGTAGCTTTTTCGTCCACGCGACCATTTTGTGTACGATTGAGTCACCGATTTTGCAGAGTTTGTCTCCTATTTCCGAGGTATCGTGGAGGAGGTCCGGGAGATGCCGCACGGTGGCGATATCTTCCATCGCGTCACAGTCCATCAGCGCTCGGATCATGTGCATTGCCCTCTCTAGAGGAACCGCACGATCTCGGGATGATGATACCGCGCTCTCCAGTCGCGCTCTTAAATGGACGACCTGCAACAACTCAACGTGTATTACTAAAAGATGTCAATTTGTTAAAAAAACAGAGGATTTAGGGTTGTTGAAAAGTTTCTTACCTCGCTAGGATTAGTTAATGCAGTCTTTAGTATGGTGCCGTTCACTAGGTGGGGTGGAAGAGGAGGCAGAGGCTCTTTAGGCTTTTCGGGCGGAGACGCCCGACTCGTCGTCGTCGCCGTTTTGTTGGCCTTCTTGTGTTTCTTATATTTAACTTTGTAGAGGTTGTAGACGGCCCCGCTATTCCTTCCACCAGGCATCCGATCCTCTCGAACAGCTATACAACAAAACAAAATTGTTATGGTATAAAATCATACGACGCTAAATTGTAAAATAATTTCTTGATTTCAAATGCATATAGGTACCTTGTAAAACCATTCCTTGTTCAATACATTTCTTGAATCTACAGTATTGACACCTATTTCTTTGCGCTTTCGTAATTTCACAGCCACCATCAGCGACACACGTATACACGCGTCGGTTTTGTACAGTCCGTTTAAAGAAACCTTTACACCCTTCACATGTGATGATCCCGTAGTGGAGCCCCGTTGCTTTATCTTCACAGATCATGCAAATCATAGGCTGTTCATCTTCATCGCGTTCAGCTTCAGGAGCGTAAGCACGAAGCTCTGGTCGAGTAAGGCCTAAGGTGCTAGCTCCAGGAACAGGTGACCCGCCCGCAATGCTTCCTGGTACGCTGAGGTTCAATGCTTGCAATTGTTGGTGCTGTGACACGTCCCCAGCCCATAAAAGTTCCATATTCAACGGAGGACCTCTCGGCCTTCTCAACTCTCCACCTAGATTTAGCAGTAGCCTCGCCGCAGATTCTTCAGTGCAAGTATTAGGGTCCGGAGTGGGCGGGGTCGGTGTATGAGATGCACTGGGGGATGGTTCATTGCTAGTATTAGGCGGCGGCAGCGTCCAGAACATCGTCCGAACTCCGCCCGACTCTCCCATGATGACTGCCGGTGCGCCACGCCATTGATTCTGCCCTCGCATACCCGGTTTGGGTTCAATCTGCTGCGGTGGGAAATGTCCTCCGATAAGCTCAGGTTTGACACCATTTATGCAGGCCTGGGGCGGCCAGGGCCCCGGCGAGAGTGACGAGTGCGAATGCGAACTGGATTGAGGTGGAGCAATGTTGCGGGGTCGGTAGGGCTGGAGCGACTCCGGCAGGTTTCCTTCCAGCTTAACCGAGGAGTAGTGCGCAGAATCATGTTTGATGACGTTGGTGTTCTCCGCCTTGATGGAGGGAGGCACTCCTTCAAACTTGATGACAGGGTAGGGCTGCGTGGAGCGGATGACGGTGGGGTGGCACGCCGAGGGCGAGGGTGAGCCGCCGCCGTCGAACATGGGTGGCGGGTGCGGCGGTGTGCTGCACCCCGCCTCGGCCATGCGCGGCGACGGCGGGCCCGGGTCCGGCGAGGACGTGCTGGTATCGGCAGCCGACTCGCCTGCGAACACAACAAGCTATTATTAGACTAGTCTTCTTTAAAACGTGCGAAAGAAAAAGAACACCAAGGGCTTTTCAGATGTGCGGCGAATAGAAACTAGGTTAAATGTCAACGACCGCGCGACTCGAAGCTAGAACCGCGGGGCGCGACGCAGGGACGCGACACTGCACTTCCCGACGCCGACTAGATTAGCCGGTTGCGTCACGATGTGAGCGCCACCGTGGCCCCAAACTCATACGAAACTGTCTATTATACTAATGGGTGAAGTTTCTGACGAACTTCATCATAGGTACCCCCGATCTCGAGCACCTACATATTGCACAAATTTTCATTTCACGATTATCTTTGTACGAAACGTGGAAACATTACGTAACTATCCGGAATAGACGCGGAAAATATAGGAAGCATGTCTGCGGGTGGGTGAGATGCGAGGAGAAAGTGAAAGCGGCGCTCGCGCAGATACGGCCCGGAAGCACGCGCTACAAAGGGCTCTACGTCATCATTAGAGTTACAGTTATTCTTCACAAATAATACTTACCTGTGGGTTTTCAAAGTTCAATTACCTATCTACAAAACACTGATTAATACCGATTATAAAATAGAAAACTAGTGGAATCAACATACCTTGCATTATAATCCTAGAGATAAGATCTTTTTGAAATTGTGTAAGAAAAAAGTTTTCATGACTCATTTTTATTGAATTTAGTAAACTAAATTAAAGCATATAAATGTTGTATATAACATTCTAAATATCCTTTACAGTTTCGATCGGATACGGAATCCGAAGACAAAAACAGTAATCACTAGCTTAATTCAATAAATCAGAAACTTTACCGACTTTTTATTACTAAATCCATTGGCGTAGTTTACCCACGTGACCTGTACATCGCAAACACAACAGTACAATGACTCCAGATTAGCGCTTAATCAATCACATAGTCCGGGTTAGACGGGAGGGTGATTATAATTCGCGAGGGTGTATGGTTAGGCATGTGGTCCGCGCGGGCGCAATTCGTGCGCAGTTTTGTTTACGGGGAAAAGTCGCGAAGAAAGTTTTCCAGTGCCGGCGCTTGGCGGGCGGCGGGCGCGCGCAGTGAGCCCGACCTACCGCACTCACGCCGCTCCCCGCTTCCCGGTCCCTCCCTCCAGCCACTATTAGGTCACTCAGGCGGCCGTGCGTGCGAAATGCAACCGCACAATGACTAGTGCAACGCGTGCACCGCTCTCGCTTCGAGGACGATCTCTATTTCACTCCGCGTCCTTTGCCACATCATTGGTGGGGACCGCTCTTTCTAGCCGCGTGATGCAACCTAGGTACTAGATAACCGTTTGATTGCTCGTTGTTGTTGGCAATAGGCGGTCGGTGGACGCTAAAATTACGCACGAGGAAAAGAGAACCACATGCCTACTTATCAACTCAGAACTATACTGTTAGCTATTTAACTGTCTGACAATATTATTTTTGCCTTCAATTGAAACATTACTGTTCTATTATAGTTTATTAATCTGAATAACTTGAACCTTCTTTAGTATAGAGCCTCACAGACAACAATAAAGAAGATTACGCAACATGCAATTCGTAATTCGGGCGGAGGATCACTTCGATCGCTGCAGCCGAAGGTCGCGCGCGGTCACCGACACAGGGAAAGTGGGTCAGAACCCCTCCCCTTACTTCACCATACTGGCCCTTGGGGGGGTGAGATGGGGTGGTACGAGCGGCCAGGGTGGCCACGTGTCGGCCCGTTGCTTTGCATCAACCACTTGGGAGTTGCGGACTCATCCCTGGATGAGATGTTGTGTGTGATGCAAAATAAAGTTTTGACTATTATTCTAGTGAATATATTTCTAGATTATTGTCATAACTATTGCTCTTGTTCTTTTATGATGGTTAGAGATGTATGAAGACAACCGACTTTACCTCTGTGTACACAGAATATATGCCGTAATATCTGAAATTGAGTAAATTCCGTAAAGTCGTAAAAACACTCGAAACTAAAATAAAACGACAACTTCTACAAATATTACGTTGACGAGCATACCGAATTATTTAATTTAAATTAATTCAAATATTAAGAGGAACATCCTCTCTAAGTCAAAAATAAACAAATGACATCTCATCAAGGCCCTTTGTGCAAACTGCAAATTAATTCGTCATTGCGTATCCGCCATTTATAATTTTAGGTAGGTATCAAGTTTGTAAAGTCTTAGCACAGGATACATAATAGAATAATACGTACAGAACAACGCTTAGATATCTGTGACGTATCCCTGTGATATTGAAATGAGACGACGCCCGAAGTCACTTGAATCTCCCGCCGAGCCATATTGGATATAAACATAGTGCTAATAAGCTTATTTTACATTAAATGCCGATTCAAAGTAACACAGGCCTCCTACATAGTATACGTATACGTAACGTGAGGGCGCGTCATTGTGACGGCTACGGTAGGTGTTCGTCACGCGCGTCATCGCGTGAACGTTAGTAAACATTTACACCCGAATTTCGAGGTGCTCGAGCTATTCTATGGCGTCATAAGTCATTACGAATCAGTAAAATGCAGAATCAGTTTTGGTTGATTTGGTGATAAACGAAAGCTTACAAGTAAAATATAAGTAGTGCATGTTCTGGCTGAAACTGACCTATCAGTTTCAGCCAGCGCATGCACTACTTATATTTTTATAGTTCCTGAAATGAACGGTTAGCTTTGTAGCAAAGATATCAACTTATTTGTTTTATCGCGTATATAATTAACACTTTTTCATAATATCAAACAAGAAAGGCAGAGCCTTAGTTGCTCTCTTCCCCGTGGGTTGCCCCATCGTGGGAATACAGACGTGACAAGTGGTGAGCTTATTTCTGCCATTCCAGTCCGCTTTTTACGACTCGGCTAACGCTTTCTTCCACTTCTAACAGCTGGCAGCCAGGACAAGTCTTATAGACATTTGAAATAAATGCTAACAGTTCATAAGCTCACCAATAGTTTATTCATGGGACAACTACCATACTCGCCACATAATTAGCTACAAGAATAGAATGCGTTGCCAGTGTTGCCACTCGTTACTAGAGGCACAGCCGCTATGTAACTTGATGCGGAGTTTATATATATGTACAGTCTACCGCATCAAAAGTCACAAGAAACGGCACCGCGCCTTCGGCGTGGAAATGTGTTACGTCGTATGACAGTGAATGCATCTCATGGCATATTCATGAGGCTACAATAGCAATAATTACCGCATCGCTTTTATTACTTTCACCTTCTTTACGTAAACTTTCTTTGTAACAATGATATCACGACGCGTCACTTTTATTACACAACGTAATAAAAAAGTTATATACTATAACTTTTGTAACCAACTTTTAAATCAGTTTTGGGCGGAAGTTATCATATTAAGGCATTTTGTTTATCGAAAAATTCACTCAAATACTTCCTGGAAAGTTTGTCCTACGCATTAATATACTGGAAACTTGGTATCATACCTTTAAGTTTTAAATTAATCTCGAGTAAAATCTACAGAAATACATTTTCATTTAAAACCTGTGCCATGCAATGAATCAAAATATTTAACTTTAATTAAATTAAAATAAAGAATTAGAATTTAATTTATTAATTAGTTTAAAAGCCAAGTTGGTGTCTTTGAATGCGCCCGTAAAAATATTCTTCATTTATTTTTAATCCATGAAGTCACTATTTATATACTGAGTTCTGGCAAATACCGAAGATAAAATCAAATAAATACCATACAGTAGTTTGTCGCTCTCCACGTTTCTAGGAGATGGACTCGGGTTGACGGTCAGTAATTTTTGCAATATTATAAAATATTATTGTCAAAATTACGTTATATTACCATTCGTAATAAGCATTACAATTCATAATCCAAGTTGCTGAACCGGATCTTGTTTGTCTGAAGTTTTTCTGGCAAGTTGTTCTAGTGAAAGTTCTTACATTTCGCAGAACCGGTCGGCGCCTCTCACGGTGTTATGTTAAATTATTTAACTTTCGTATGACGATTATCGAACACCACTTTGCATGTTTTTGTTGGTTAATGTAAGATTTATGAGCTTTGTATAACTGTATTTGCTTGAGATAATTTGGCTCATCTTGACTGCTTTAATTTATTTCCAATAATATTTTATTTTATAATTATATACAACGTCTAAGTAGTTAAAATGATATATCTTGTGAAAAATAATTGTAACACCTAAAAATACACTTAAATTGTCGATGAAAGCCCATCATAATGACAGTTCCAAAAATCGTTTTTAAGTAAGTAAGTAAGTAAGTAAGTAATATCTTTATTACAGGCTTTTGTTTTACGCGTTGATATGCGTACAACAGAGAAGTGAAATACGTTCGAATGAAAATTGTCAAGGTGTAAAAAGTTAATGTCGAGTTTGAAAGTGACAGCGTTCCGTGAGTCGAGTCACAACGACAAGACATCCCTATTCGAATAACAATGACGTTTCGACCTGACACCGTTAACCTAATTTGATCAAGATTTACTTAACACTGGCGAAATAGAGGAGACTTCAATTTGAGGGGTTCAACTAATGGTCGAGGGGTTCAATACTATCACAACAAAAGGAAAGGTCATCAAGCATTAGGGTTGGACGCGATACATAAGCATGCTTCAGCACGGTGCTGATGTGAGATGACTTTCGGATGTAATCGCACAGCCCTTCGTGTTTGATGCTGTTACATACATTACGAGTATAAGTTTTTATAGTATGAGTGCGGTGTAGGACGCTTACTTAACTTAAATAAAGAAAGTACGATGGCAGAAACATTTCCTAAAAATTGGTGCTATGACGTGAATTGCAGTCGCAAATGATAATCAAAAGTCTGTCGCCTGCATCAGAAAATAAATTACTATCAGAAAACTCACCATCGCTACTACATCGGGAGTCAACTTTTCGCCTCTTGAGTTTGAGGTCTTGGAACAGACTCATGTTGTCCAGGTCACACGGGCCGCGGCTGAGTGTCATTATTCCTGTGGACAAAGAGAAAAGCACATTTAAAATATACTTTTATACCAATGTTAATTAGGTATACATTCAAACCGGACGATGCAGTGTATCTAATCCAGAAAAATATTTCAAAACCCTGGTTCATTGAGTTATTATGTAGTACATACTATTAACAAATTAATTCAACGACCGAAAAAATAATGTCAATGATGATCATATGGCATAATGAATGATCACTGACCTAATTATAAGGTTAACATAAAGTTTATAAATAACTTACGAGTATTTGGCGAAATTGGAGGCCTTTTTATGTAGAACGGGCTCAATATAGGCGGATAAAGATACATTTGAAAAGTTTATAAGTATAGGAAACTATTTATAAGTGGCCAGCAATTTTGACACGAACGTGTCTAAAAAGATTTAATTAAAAAATGGAACGTTTTATTTTTAATTTTCTATGTCACCGAGTTTCTTGGTTACGAATGTAGTACTACAGCAAACTTTCGTAGAACCTTTATTTATTTATATTTTTTAATTCGCGTTGCCCATTCATCTACGCAGCAGTATTTTATGATTCTGATAGCGCAGTAATGGAATTTGAGTACTTAATCTACTTGCGTACGTAGATTCGACATAGGTAAGCAAATAGTTAGCATTCGTTGTCCAAGTGGTCCCTTATTTTTAACCGCCATACTGTTTTTTTATATATCATCCTTAACGGGTCCACGGGTAATTTTATTTACCCGTAGACCAGTGATTACAATTGAATGCAATATTAGTTTTAATCAGTAGGTATTATTATTGTAATTCAATTAAATAATCCTTTCTTTCATTAAAAAAACAACAGACAATTATAACTTAGTGACTAATGTTGGATAAGGACATATTATTATTATTTTATATATATTACCTAGCAACCTAACTAGTGACCAATGGTGGATGATAGGAGGTTTAACAACGGGATTATTTTTATTTCATTAAATACCTTCGTACCTAGTCAGTATTGATGTAGTCAGAATTCTAAAGTATTAATATAATGTTTTGTTTATTTATTCGTATGGCCTTGTACAATCGCACAAGAGACAATAATTATATTTTCAATTTCTGTATCCATTGGATAGCGTCGTTTTTAAGGGCGAACAAGTCTGCTGGGTTGCCGACATATTTGGTGAGTGGACAGTCCATGATAATGTGCGCGACGTCCTGCACTGAGGCTCCACAATCGCAAGCTGGTGACTCTCTCCAGCCACATTTATGCATGAAAGCACGGCTGCGACCGCAGCCGGTTCTTAATCTGTTAAGCTGGCACCATTCTCTTCTCGGCAATGAGAAGCCAGAAGGTTTCGCAGTTGGGTTGATGGTAGCTTCCATGCAATATGGTTCTTTGGCTTTCCATTCCTGCCTCCATTTTACAGCTAGACTGAAGTCGGTATAATGTTTTGTGCTATGGTGTGTCCAGCCTAAGAATAGATCCTATGTCTCCTCCCGTGGATGACATTAAAGCCGACTAAGGGATTCTGCATTTAGCTTTATTATGCTATTGATATTTATACTTCATCGAATTGTAATCTCCAGTTGTCTACAGGTAAGTAAAATTACCCGCTAAATGTGTCGAACCACCGGATTCACGGGTAACGGGTAACACCCCGAATAGTTACCCTCAATATATTGTACCTAGAACATTTTGGTATACCTAATATAACATTCAAACGATATTTACATTAGATCTTTAATATTTCGAGTATTCCCCAGGTTTTTTGTGTAGGTACCTATACATAGCAAATGCTTACTCATCTGAGTTGTCACAAATTAGTGGGATTCAACGAAAACTCTTTAGTTGATCGCGTCATGTCCATGCAATCATGAAAAAGTAACTGCGTACAGTTTTTGCTAGCCAGATTGGTTTACAGTTAGTATCTCAATAAGCGGCGATGGGCTTGTATCCTGTCACGTATGGAACAACCACTAGCCACTTGTCGTGCCACGATAATTGTGACGCCATTATAACATTGTGAAGCCGGTACGGAGGCCTGCGTTGCTCGATGTTGTGAAGGCTTTATTTGGAAACAAATATGACGTGCTATGCAAATTATTTTATAACTATAAGCAGACACGTACCTATTGCTATAGTCATGTGTTTGTTCAATGGTCATTGTATTATTAATAGAAGAGTCATGATTATGGAGAAAGGTTTTTGAACTCAACACAATATTGGTGTATGTCTGTATTTTGGTGTTTTTGCTTCTGAATAAGCAACAACAGGTGGTTCCCTTCAATCGGGAATTGCGCTTCTATTAGCATAACCACTATGATAAAATCGTAGCGTGACAGACTGACTGACTGACTGACTATCAACGCACATTCTAAACATTAAAGTGTTTTTATCAGTATGTTAGTTTCTAAGGTATTTATGTTGCTATGGGCTTATTGTTTAGGTTAAGTACATTTCTCAAAAAGCCTGAAATAAAGCTATTGATTGATTGATTGAATAATTCCTAGAGACCTAAAATGTATAGTTTACATTCCTATTGCGGTATAGGGATGCACTCAGAAAGGATTTTTCGGAATTTTACCCGTAAGCGTAAGAGGTTGTTGATGTTTGTATGGAAAAAACCCCACGCGGACGAAGCCCCGGATGATCCACTATATGTTAGGTGGTATCCTAACACTTTCCGGGAAATAAAGTCAAGATACTAATTTTTGCCTTAATTTTAGTCAGATATTTTGAACATACTGTACAAGACAACCTTTTTGCTGTTTTTTTAAACAAACTTTTAAGAAGTTAGTGATCTAAATGAGCCCAAACCTGCCAGGCTATTTACTATTAATCATTGAGGAGTTCCCGTGTTCCAGTCTCCATCATCAGATCAGCTCATTGTCACTTAGGTAGGTAAAATAAATTCTGAATACGTGTTTTGATAAGGAGAGCAGGTATTACTCGTAATAAAAACTACGGTATAAGTTTTTATGTACTTGCAGTTACAATTATGTAGTTGATAAGGAATTGAGTCATATACTTTAAACGTCATTGTTTGTACGTCAATATCAGTGACCACAGACATTACGTATTTCTTTTAACACGCAGAATTGTATGGATATTAGGCTTGAGGAAATGCAGTCAATGCGAACATTTGTGGAGGTGTCCAATGAATATTAAGATGGATGGTCTAAGCGTATAGTTTAACTATAATATTAAATAATATGGCTAGAAGATAAGAGTATCTAGATAGGTACTAGACTACTGCTGGTGCCTGCTAGATAGCAGCTTAATCCTAGATTGGCAAACAATTTGAGAGCTAGGTGGCAGAAGAAATAATTTTGTTGGCCTTCCATTTCATTCAACGCGTATCAGTCAGTAATCACATAAATTTTTCTTCGTTAGTCATAACGTCATCAACAGCAGCTACTGCCTTCATTCATTCATTCATTCATGCAATAATCAACACGCTTGTCAGGCGGATTGGTGATCGCAGTACCAGGTGGATACTTGCTGCCTATCACATATAATCTGACATCCGTGGGAGGTGACTTAGGCCAGACATACAACGGCACATACCTACTCATATACCTAAGTATAATAAAAAACCCGTAATGAGTGCAATGCTCTGCGAATCTATTTTGTCAAGAGAGATAAATGAACTCTAGCACACTAAAATAAACGAGTGAGTCAAAGACCTTGATAATGACGTATAAATGGAGTCAATAAAATGATTCGCGAGGTGTCGAACGATCGTCTTTGAGAATTTCGAAGGCGAGACAGTGAGTGACTTCCGCAAATATTAAGAATGTTAAATAGGAAATCAATATCAATGCCCAACCGAATATTCGGCTTTACTTTCAGGCGTTATTAGCCTCGAAATCACAAACAATCTGAGATTTGATGAAAATTCGGGTTGACAATCTGGCCAGCTGAGCCTTCAACTAAGCTGAATTGGTTCAGAACTTCCTTATTTTCCCAAAGAACTTCATGCTTCGGGAATCTTCGGTTAGACATTTCACTAAAGTCGAAACTGTGCCGGATTCCTAAGTTTCAGGCAAATCTAGCCAAACCCGAAACTGAATAGGGTTTTTTTTGTTCCGTTTTTATCTGCGATCAGTCTTCAGACTATCAGAAGGTTTATTGTGGGTAGTCGGGCTTGTAACAGAAGTGGTCCTGCGACCACCTCTCCTTTTCTAATGTGTCATGTTCCATCGAATACCATGATGTGTTGTCTTGCCTGTTCGGGTAGTTTATGGTGGTTAGCTGCGAGGCCAAGTGGTTCGGATGTACGTTCAGACGTTCTTTGTATTTCGATGAATATAGTTTTATTTCGTCGTCGACTGTGTTGACCTTGTGTTCTCTATGCAGTATTCATTAAAAACCACGATGCATATTTTTTTTGTATGATCTAAATATTTGAGTTGCAGGCTGATCTCCATAGTTGTATGCCATACGTCCAGATCCGATAGGCTTCAGCACAACCTGGTAAATCTGGAGTTTGTCGTGTGTTCAGGACCCAGTTCTACCCATTAGCCGTTCTTATTTTTTTTTCTATAGGTGCTTTCTCCAGGTCAGTCTACGATCCAGGTGCATCCCTAGGTAATTCACCAAGTCGCTTTGTGATACTAATAATAGCAATAGGGAATTGGAGACTAATTCATTCAATCTTTAGCAGAAAAAACAGCTTATGTTCTTCCTAGATATATTGAATCGCATCTTCGTTATTATAAGATGACCTAGATGGGGGTTAACCACCAACTATCTTGGTTTACTTTTTATTTACACGGTTAGGATGGCGGAAGTTTTTATCGGGGACGACTTTTGTGCGTCATTCCTGTATCGCATTTTAAAATGTTTACTTATCTCGGAGATGTGTTTTAGACAAAGTATTAATTCGAGAGGTATTTCATTGTTCTGGTTTTAAGATTGAACGAATTCCAGCTCAAAATTGAATTTAGTTTCACCCAAAAGCTTTCAAGATGCTAATAGTATGGGTGAACCTCTAAAGCCCGTAATATCAATAGCAGTTTAATCTATAACTATTTGTGTCCATTGTCAGAAGTAGTTTAAACTTAGAATAACATTACGGGCCTAAGTAAAGCCGATAAGTCAATTTGAGAGATGACGGTCGACTAAAAGTGGAAAAAAACTTTTGGTTGCAGTTCTAGTTTGCAGTTTAAATTCTTAGGGTCTACTTAACTTTTTCTGCGTCTTAATGACAGTAAAATGTTAGCCTCTAAAATATTCCTCAGCGTCCTTCTACATGTTCCTTGATGTGTATTTAGATCCTGGTGTCTTGATGCGACATCACGCGGAAACGAGTACGTGCCCGAAGCCGGCCCAAACCAGGGTCAGTTCGTTTCGGCTTCGTTAATTGCATTCCGAATGAGTGTCACTATCTGTAGAGTTGAGATGTTCTTCAAATATTGTCAGCCTTAAAGGCAAAACAAAATTCACAAACAATTTGAAAACGTTTTGTGTAAATCTAGGATTAGTCTGACTTGTGCTAGGGTCTCTGTCAAAAATTGGGTCCGAATGAATTACTTTTGTATAAATAGTTAACTTGATAGGTCTAATTACGAAATATACATAGTTTAGTTAGACCCATATGAGAACTGTCATATGAAAACCATGCACCCATTCTGCACGTCATGACGTCAAAAGACGTAGTTATTTTTCGATAGAGTAATGAAGGTAATTACTGAGCGTCAATCATAAATAATAACTCATAAATACTCATAAATAATAGGCTACAGTTGTAAACTTTAGGTGATTTTTGACCTGATTTTTGGTCTTTGATTGATTTTTGATTTTTGATTTTTGATTTTTGGCCTGATTTTTGTTTTACCTGACTACTCTATGTGAGGGAGGCGATGAGCTCACCACTTGTGTTTTTTTTAAACTGCTTGTATGACGGAGCAATCAAATGGCCCACCTAATGTTAAGCGGTAACCTCTGCCTTTAACATGCATTGTTACGTCTATATTCCCACAATGATGGAAACGACAAACCCTCATCATCTACAAGTGTTTAAAGTGGCTGCCCGACCTACCTAACGCAGTTGCGGTAGGTCTTACCGCCCAATCATAAGAAACTTACAATCCGGGTACTTATGCGAGTTGCTCGTGAACTTTGCAGAACACTACCATTTCTCCAAAATAGTATCGGAGCGGTCATGGTCGCTCACCACCCGCACCCGGAAAAGGTGCTAGCCTCAACCAGCTAGGGACGTTAGTGAAGCTAACTACCATTTCTCCATGGGTGGTACCGGAGCTGTAAAGCGCGCTCACTTCTCGAACCAACAGTGATGAGGATTATTGAGGCTCTGCCAACCTCTTCGGGGAAAACGGCGTGTGTCTATGATTGATTAGGTATTTATTAAGTAATGCGTTCAAATTTGTATGGCCACGCGTCGAGGTGCTGCTATGGGTGTACCATTCACCTCGTTGAACTCGACTCACTTGAATCCTTCAATACAGACATTTAGGACAGTTTATACGACAAAATAAGATCAAACCGTTACCCAGTTTCGAAAACAAACCAAGAAAAGCAGCTGCACCGTAAAGTAAATTAGTTCAAGAGCTCACACAAACACCAGCGCATTGAATTGACGTCACTTATTTAATTTTAATACAAAAGTAAACATACTAATTCAAATAATATAAGCACATCATATTTTGGAGTGTGAGTTTCCTTCTGGGCCAGTATTTACATACATATACACACGCATTTTCCCCGGAGGGGTAAGCAGAGCCTCAATGGGCCTCTTTTCACACTGGGTTGCGCCATCGTGAAATATAGACGTGAGCCATCGCCGCCATTGACTGACTCGGCTAACGCTTTCTTCAACATTCCATAATAAGCTAGCAGCCAGGACAAAACTTATACCCACGAATCTTATCAACAAGTCCGGGTTATCCCTTAGTCGGCTTTTAAGACATCTACTGGAGGAGACGGAGGGGTATATTCTTAGGCCGGACACACTATAGCAGCGCCAGTATTCAGGCGCTGAATTTTATTAAACGGAACAGAATACTAATCAGAATTACTTGTAGAGACCATCAATACAAGTTGTTTTGTTGAGGCTTATTATAAACAACTCATTTAACTGAAAATTTTTGGTAGCTCATATTATTAATTTATGGCGTCGCGCTAGACTAAGACACAAAAATAAGATGTTAGTAGTGTTAACAAGGAGAGAAGTTAGTTGTTCCTGAACTTCTTTCCTGGCATTAGATTCAATATTGAATACAGCAATGCGAGCACTACTGCTTTGCGGCAGAATTACGTATGGAGGTAGTACTTCCCCGGACAAATTCTTTCACAAAAAATCTCAACTATTACTATTCTTCATACAGTGTTTTCGTGTCGTCGTCGGAGTGAAACTTCTGTATGACGTAGGTGTATTATTTATTCTGTGGCAAGACACCGTATCTCCGCACTCTACTTCCGACATTTCCACGGCGCTGGTCAAAAGAGTACAAGCGAAACTGCGCTCTATGGGCATGGGAGAACGGTCTAAAAAAGAGTGCATTTTGGATTTTTTGACCAAAGCCGGAAGTAGTGATGGCCTTAACCATGGCCAACTGCTTATCGTTTACAAAGTTGGTATACTTTTCCGGGCGCTTGCTATCAATCATAATAGCTTATTTATTATGCTTCTAGTATGTAAATAGAGATAAACTTACAATAATGTATTGAGACCGTTTCATAATATTTTGGTGACCATACATCATTGTACACATTTTTACAGAATTTGAGGTCAATATTTTGTTGCTTTGTATATTATATATTAAAATTGGTGGGAACGGAAGTAAATATTTATATTATTTTGAGATTACATATTTAAAATTCAAGTATATTATTCACGCCATGCATTCTCACGAAGGTCGTGTTTGCCTAGTGTGAGGTACCGACCGATCGTATAGTCGATGGTATAAACCCTTTGCTCAATTGAGGACAGGAAACATCGTGCATGGACTAGGTTATTCTAGAACCTAAAAATTTAAGGCTGTGTGACATTTGCCAACTCTCTTTGGCCTAGCATGGTCGATGAAAGCCCAACTCTCGACGAAAGTTGAACCTGAGTCTCGACAGTGGGAAGATAAAAGCCTGGTTAGGTTATGTTATTCTTTTGAAAGGAAAGTCACTGTAGTTCAAAAAGCTGTAAATATAGATATAACTTTTTTGTATGTTTATTTATGACGATACAAGCACGTGACCCACCTGATGTTAAGCGGTAACCGGTGCCAATAACAACGAATTACCTCACAGGTCACGTCCACCTAGGACGCGACCTACGTGGCATTGCACTGCGCCCGCCACCCTGATACATAAAGATGACAGGTCTCATGTGCCTGTAATATAACACCCATACCGTTCACACCGAAAAACAGCAATGCGAGCACTACTAATTTGCAGCACAAAATTGGTATGGTGGTAGCTCTTCCCCGGACGAACTCTTTCATAAAAAAGATCTACTACTAAAAAAAGATAACCCTGCTTTGTAAAGATTCGTAAAAACATTTTTTTTCAAAAAATACTGAGAGTTTCCGTTAATAGACTGAATAAGTTGAAATAATGTGTTCTTTCAATGAACGTGACATATAGTTTTTATAAAGGTGCGTGCGCGCATGAGTCAAAACATCGGAGTTCCCAGGCGATGTAAATGTTTGAAGCAAGGTTACAGTTGCTCTGCTACATTGCATCATGACAAGTTGGAATGTTTTGATCGATATCAAAAATGAATTTGTTTTCAAATTTAAACTAGCTTTTGTTTTGAGGCATAGAAAAACGCTGGTATTTTGTTTTCTACCTGTTGTATATGGAAATTGATTGATTGAGCAGAATTGAATTAGTGCCTTGAATTGTTTTTAAAAAAAAAGTCAAAGGTTAAAGTCAAAGTCAAAAAGTTAAAATGTCTATTCCAATGCGACCAAACCTACAACAATCAGGGCGACAAACACGGCTTCGTTTTATTTGACCATCCTTCTGCTGGTGGGCAATAACTGTGCGGGGCCTGGCGAACAAGGTGAAATACTTATGAATTAAGTATTTTAATCAACAAAATGTGTATTAAATAAATCAAGGACAATTTGCTTCCTCGTATGTTTTAAGATGTTCGGTTCTGTTCTTTGTTTGGATAACCGGTGTAAATAAGGAAGTGGTGGTTCCGGTCGCAATGTCAGTGCCGCTGCGAGGCCGCGGCAACGACCTATCTACACCTAGCCTTATGTATTGATTATTCGGTATCGCATAGTATTATAATAAATGATAATCTAAAGTAAAATGTGCTTGAAAGGAGCCTCCCTTTAGCATTTGAATACTTTGACAACGTTATTTTTTTTTTTTAATTTGTGAATTACAACTTTTCAAAATTTACAGATTCTCAAATTTTCTGACCGCTGTTCGGCAAGTATTTGAATTATCAGGCCCCAAGTTCACGAACAAATAAACAGGTGTTTACCGTAACCAATCGTCAAAGTGACATATAACGTATGAAAACATCTGTCAAAAAGAGTGGTTTAAGCTAAACAGTCGTTTAAACTTCCGTTAATGTGTTGGTGAAAATATACCGCAGTGTCACAAAACGTTCCTTGCATCCGTTGGATCAAAAATGTCGGCCAAACTTTCAGACATTTAAAACGTAAAAAAATGGCGTCAGGTTCTATAATTCAAAATCTGGATTCAGATTCTGAGGAAAAAAGATATCGCTGCTCTTCTGCTGAGTGATGAAACGCCACTTGCTCAGGCAAGCACCTTGACCCATATAAAAAACATCAACGCGTGTCTTTATTTTTAATTTTACAAGACGATTGACATCAATTGTTTCGTGTTTAAATAGCTTCATCGTTACGTTTCTAATGTTATTTAAAGCCTTGGCCTCGGCTCACCACGCGCCACGTGGGGTCCTTGAAATCCCAGCTTCTACACACATTTCTACAGAAATATCCATACAAGACACATACTGGTAGTAAATATATGAAGCAGATCAACATTTAAAAAACTTCACTAACATACGGTCTCAAGATCATCACCCAGAATAGCATACTTATTTTCAAATTTTCAATTATTTGGCCTCCGCTGTGCCTTGACATTCAGCCTGCGCGTGAGCACAAAGCTAAAACGTTCCATTTTTAAACTTTAACACTTCCGAGTTAAGTTCTTCCTGTATCGAATCAATTTAGTACAGCATGATACTACGTAGATTGGATTGAGATAACGAAGTATGATTGACAGGCGCTTTTAGACAAACATCTTTTGGATGCAGAAATTTATTAAAAGTAAAAAACTTAGAGGTCAATACTAAGCATAATACAAGGCTGCTTGCGCATGCTTTGAAAACAAACCGCTGTCATCATATATTTTAGCATATCTTCTTATTTATATAAGTACTCTATTACTAGTTCCTAGTTTTTTGTTATCTAAGTATAACAAAGGCAAACAATCCAATAATGACATATTTTTTAGTGATTATCTATGATTTAATCTTAATCTTGTATTTATTTTTATGAACGAAAAGTTTTTTTTTAATTTTGCTTTTTTATAACTTTTTATTATTATATGAAATCAATATTGATTATTAGATTATAACGTACCATATATATATGATCGATATCGGTATTTTCGTTAAGAATACTTAACGAAAACATAAGTAAAACGTAAGTATATGCTTAAAAGTTGATGATAAGTATTGATTCAACACAGATGAATAAATAAAAAGATAGCTAAAATGATATATCAGATTTTAAATCAAATGTTGAAATTAAAATATTAAATTAATTCAAAATTATCTTGAATAATACATTTGAAGGTCCTTGTTGATGTACATAATGGTTTCTGTTACAAAGACTAAGTCATAATTCAATCCTACTTCTCAAATTACCAAAAATCATTGTACCGTATACAAATCTAAACAATAGATTTTTTCAACGACCGGTCTAATGTCTATTATTATTTAAAGTAACCTCCCACCACTTTGAAAGGAAGTGACATTGCCTTCGCTTTCACTGTATTGGAAAGTTACCGTAAAAACTTATTTCGGCAACTTAATGTCGGGTTCGTTGACCCGTAGACCATGGAGGCTCTAGACAAAGGAGGTGTCGTAACGAAAGTAAAAGTAGTCGCTGTCGAGTCACGATCAATCGAGATGATTTGCGAATGTCATGGTTAGCTGATATTTTGAAATCGAAATTGTTTAGCGGATGAGAAATTCAGGTTTTGGTTTTATAAGACGTTAAAATAAACGACCATTTAATGAAAGATGTTTTATGTATTTAAGTAGTTCTTTTCTGTTTTTTAACATAGCATTTTAAGTTTTACAACTTTTGACTGTTAATGAATTAAAATTATTAGACATGCATTATGGACTTTTTTGAATACACATTATACATATACTTTTCACTAAAAATAGGATATTTACCATGATTATTGAGATGTCTTTGTTCTTGTTTTAAGAGAAAAGTATGTACATAACTATGATAGTTTCAAAAGTTACAATGTAGACAATTACAGAAGAAAAAAAACATTAAAGTTTATTTGAATGTTTTTTTTTCTTTTTCTTGAATTAAGGTAGGTACAAACTATTAACATCGGGATTTAAAAATAATTTTAACGTATAGTTACGGTATAGATTTTTACGGTAAATAAAACATTAATTTTTCCTAAAGTTAATATATTCAAGCAATTTATACACATTTATTTGACTGTTTGGGTTATGCTATGTTATTTATTGGATTGGAGCTTCAGTTTGTGTAAATATATATATTTAAGCTGAATAAAACTCACGGACGGCGTTGCCTAGAACTCTATGGCGTTTTATAAAAGCTACAGCGCTACACGAATAAGAATTCGTAGAGAGCGCGTAGCAAGTCTACGCATCGTAGCAACACTCTTCATTTCTTAGAATCCTCCATGATAATTAATAGATTTTATTTAGTTTTTCAGCTATGTAAATTTAAAGTCATAATATTTTGGAAGGCTTCTATTTTAAAAAATTAAATAATACTGAGATTTTCATTAATTACTTGAAATTAAATCATGAATGCGCTGTAAATATAAATTATATGCAAAAACTTCAAAATAAACCACAATTTAATTTAATATAACTTGTAAAAATATAGTAAAAGGAACTAAGAAGTTGTTAAAATTTCGGGGCGTAGCGGAGAGCTACGAAATTTTCTAGGACCTTTTTAGTGGTTATTAATATTTTAAATAATTATTAAGTTGTTTGTTTTTAGCAGGGTTAGTATGGTGTTTTTCCTGAGCTGATATTTACCCATGGTGGAAGTCATATTCTGCAGTTGTGTCGCATGCGCGGAGGCGTCCAGCGCCTCGTCCGGGGTGGCACTCTCCGACAGCTTGCTCAGCGCCGCAGGATGCACATCACACGATAACCACCTCGTCCAAAACACACCTTCACCTTTTTAATTTATGTCTTCGATTTTTTTTCGAAACACGAACTCTCAGCATAGTTTTTCAACGCGAGGGTTTTCACTAGACACCGTTGTCGGCATGCATGCAGTCCGGCGCACTTCCTGCGGATAACACGCGGGGAGTTAGGGTGCGCGGGCGCAGATCACGGGGAGAGCGCGCTACGCGAACCTCTCGATTCGGCAAAATCACGATAACGACTGCGCGCGAATGTCGTCATGTCGAAATTTGAAACACTTTCACCTAAATATTCCGCCTCCGTTTCGGCGACGCGGGCGTCGATCTCGGCGGTCACGCACACACCGCCAGTTCAGAGCTCAATTACGTACGCTGTAAAAATTGCGTCAGTGTTTTTCGTAGCCGATCTTACGCTCGACGAGTGTACCGCCAAAATATAGTTATCTCTGTCTGGTTACTCATTCATCGATAGCTGGGATGGTTTTTGTTTCGTTTTTTTTATCTGGTTGTTGGTTCGAGGACACGCGTGTGAGTGTGCGGATTTCGATAGCGGGGTCATTGAACTGCCGAAAAGGGTTTCGGTTTGATTGGCGCGATGCTTCAGTGGCAACTAGGCTAGGATGGGCTGAAGCGCGCGGATGGGTGCGCGGCGCGCTGTGCTGGACGCGTGTGGTCGGCTCGTCGGCGGCGCATAACTAGGTCAGCCACACGCGCACGCGCTTCTCTTCATGACCGCGCTAACCCCTAACCTGATCCATTCCACACATAACGAATAACGTCACGTAAAATTTTGTAAAAATCTTCCAGTCCATTAAACACATAATACCCATAATATCACATAATATCATCTTAATTTAATCATCTATGCTCATAGTATTTTTGTAACGTTGACCTTGGTGGTTTTTTAATATAACGATACTGCAATAATTAATACTGTTAATTGACAACAAATTACTGAGCAATAACGGTTGATCGTCTTTAATTTTTGCACAATAAATATTTTTTTAATACGTTTGTATAACTGATTTTTCATAATATACCTACGTATAGTTTGTTATTTGTTACATTGACATCTTGAGGGTCAAACTACACGCTATCGTATTATCACTCCGCATTGCCTGGCTGCCAGCTCAAACATTGATGCCGTTATTAATTCAAAAAACGGCGAAATGAAGTGATCTAGAGTGGCAGTGTACCGCGTGGCTGTCTTTCTTACTGACATTTGAGACATTTCAGAAACAACAAACTCTATACTGATAATATTCTGGGCTTTTAAAAAAAGGGTTTAGCGCTGTGCTTTATAAGGGATGATGTCTGGATGCGATAGCGCGCACGGTGCTGATGAAATTCTATACGAAATAGGTTCTTTGCATTGGCACGATGCTGAAGAACATGTTGATGAATGCATGACCCTTACCTGTAATTATGATTTATTCTGTGGTCTAGTTGGTATGTGTTTAGCGTTTAATAAAAGGTTAGCCAGGCCGACGACATACTTCAGTGTTGGATTACATTAAAAGCGAGTTCATTCGCATCGGCCCCTATTCATGTACATGTAGATTATGACTGAATCACTGTTTCAACAATGAATAGTCTATAGAACGTACAATAATTACAATTACACATTGTGATTCCTCATTTGCTTTCAAACCTGCGTGGTACTGGCCAAATAGTATAAAAAAGTTTACATTCAATCTGACAGAATATAATTTTAAATTTCGAATGATTTAACTTTTATCACTGGGCTAGTTGGATAAAAAGAAAACAAAATACAGTCGGGCGTAAACTTCTCGATTGTCATGTTGTGATGGGTGAAAGGAATCAGTCAGTCAGGTAACGCATGGTGCCTATTTTTAGCCGGGGAACGGCTGAAACTGGGTTAACTATTTTCCTAAGAAAACACGGCCACTCGAAAATTGACGCAACAGGCTATGTATGGTGGCTGAAGAATAGAATAGGGATAGTTACTTTGTTTTAATCTGTGTATGAAAGCGAACCGTTTCAACCCAAATGATTAAGAAACAAAACAGGAAGACATCACACACGAACCAAGATAAATACATGAACATGTTTTAATTCATCTTTTCATGTGTCTTAGTCTAACTGAGACATGTGGTCCGAGCCTTTTACTGACCATTGATTGAATAAAACGTAATATAAAATAAAATAAAACAAAAGGCATTGAAATATAGATTTTATGAACCCTGTATATTCAAGGATTACTCAACAAAGATAAATCAGGTCAAATTGCTATTGCGATTGCGAAACGCATCCTTCGGGAAGATGCGGGCTATGACTTCTCATCCCGCAACATTGAGAGTTGGATGCGCTCGTAGGGATGCGGTAAAGTAGAAAAAATAATCGATATTTTTTATATATTTCCTCTGTAACTCCTAGTATTTGTAGGATTTCGTTACCTTCAAGGCTAAAAAAGAACTACGGTGACTGTCTGTCGGTAAGTAAGCAGCTCTGAGAAACTTCTCATATATCCAAAAATATAAAAATTGATAAATTGATTTGCAAATCTCATTTATCAACAAATAATTGAGCAAAATATATTGTTTTTACCAAACATTGCAATTCTGCCCAACTATGGGTAAATTGGGATATTATATTGTTAGAAATATAACACATACACATTTGACGACCTCTGTGGCGCGGCGGGCGAAGATTCGCCTGCGCCGCAGGAGGTTGCGGATTCGATTCCCGCCGCGGAACAAATATTTGTGCAATCTGCAGATATTTGTTCAGAGTATTCTGGGTATTTTCTATGTATAATAAAAAATATCTATATAAATATAAATATCTACTAACTCTACTAGATAACTCTAATACCCATAACACAAGCTCTGCTTAGCTTGGGGCTAGATAATGTTGTGTGAACTATCTAGCATCATTTATGTATTTATTTATTTATACACCCAACAGTTAGGTTCATACATAGTACTGACCCCACACTAAGATTCCATGTGTCGTGGGTATTAGGAATTAGGAGTACCATGGTACCACAACACCCCGACCGGAACAAATATATGCAGGTCATGCAAACATTTGTTCGCGGCGGGAATCGAATCCACTACCTCGTATCTGAGCCAGCTACTCGCCCGCCGCGCCACAGTGGTCATCATTATGAAAATATCAAATGGCTCTATAATAAATTTTCAGACAGTGCTTCTTAGCTTTCGATTCGAAGATTTAAAACCTACATAAATAATATCCTAATCAAGAATGCATAAGGCCTGAAACTCTGCGATTTATAAGCAGAATTATAATGTAGTAAAACCGTTATTAAATAAACATCAGAGAAAAAAATAGAACAGGTGAAATATAGTTTATGAAATTTAAAGTTTACTACTGGAATACTGTTATACCGTTAACGCGACAGAATGGCGCTGCCTTTTCCTGTCTGTCATGTCTAAAGATTGCAATTACATAACCAACACACACATTATCCTTCGCGAAGATGCGAACTTTGACTCCACAGCTCACAACCTTGAGAGTTGGATGCGCTTGTAAGGTGATTGCGGTATAAAGTAGTGCCAAGATGCTGTGGTTTCAATGTGATCCAATCAATACTCTTGATTTAAATCCAAGGCACACTGACCACTAAAGCGTCGCCGCAGACTTCTGTGGGAGATTTACGCTTGCTGTACGACTGATTGCAATTTCCATAAATCAATGGCGCTGTTTTTGTTACTTTACCTACGATTATGAATTAATTAATCAAGATTCTTTAAAAAAAACTCTTATTCACAATGCCAACAGAAGTAGTTTTTTTTTAAGAATCTAGATTATGGATACCGCGCGCAATCTCCTAAAGACAATATTTTGTACTTGACGTGGCAACTGGTTACAGTCGATAAGTTTTTTTTATCAGGTAACGTTGACCTTATCAAACAATGACTCTTGATTAGCAGGGTTGAGATATTTTTATGATTTATGCAAGATAAAGATAGGTCGTTCAACTTAAAATGGAGCATCAAGTCTGGTGTGTGAAAACTTTGATACAATGAGTTCCGATATGGCTGAATAGGCACACGATAAACGAATGGGACTACGAATTTACGACGGGTGGCGAAATCTCTCTATTGACTTTTAGGATTCCGTAGGTATCTCCGAATTAAAAACGGAATTCTCTCTAGGCTACATTACCGTTAGTCTGTCCGTGAAAAACCCTGCTTTCCCACAACTAGTAGTGTCAGTTTGCAAAACCTTCCAAATACAAAGGTCTACAGTCTCTTATTTCTGTAAAAAGTGCATCCACACTCATTTTGAAGTATGTATATAGCGCTTCTACTAACTATACCATGCTGTTTGCATATATATGCAAGGAGACTTCATGACACAAATTCAATTCATGACAAAAGTCTAAAATTTAGCAATTTTGATTTTATATCTCCTAGAACAGAGGGTGAATTTATGTTGACAATTATCTACGTAGTCAAAAAAACGGTGTGGAAGGGAACCCTACGGCGGAGTTGAATCTTACTAGAACTTGCCGTATTTACTGATACAACATCCTACAAAGAATTAACTATCTGACATGTGATGGTATTTTACTCCTTTCAACATCGATATTATGTCAATATTTGTACAATCGAATGGGCATGGCACTTGCAGTGTTTGCACGACACCAATATCTTTATGATTTTATAAATGTTATCTTTTGATATAAATGTTTGAGTTAGATTTTTGTGAGATTCGGGTTTGTTACTATGTATTTGTTATAGTATACAACAATAAATCTAAGTTTTTTAACAAAATGACTAGTTAAGTTATGCAATTAGTATTTTCGATAGTCAGTTGGTTTATTTGCAGCGTAGTCATATAGTCGCTGCAGTAATTTAAATTATGGAGACATAAAATGCACGTTATTTTTTTTGTATGTGCCTTTAATTTTTCCTATTTTTTAAAACTATTTGCGATTAATTTTGCCTGAAACTTGACAATATAGTTAAAAATAATTTTAAAAAATATTGCTGTTGGTGGCTAATCTCATGTTATTGAGCCCGGTTAATTATGGTGACGCTAAAAATACTGATGAAATGGTGGACAAATCAAGTTCACAGGTTTCCTTTGTCTGATTAAAGTGTCGCATTTTGATGTATGTCAGACAAGTCTTGGCTACGTGTGGTGACGGACCAAATTTTGCCAACTCAAGCGATAAAGGTGTTAACGACCTCGATACTGGTAAACAGCTGAACAATACATTAATAAGTACATTGTCTCTGTAATCGTTTCCTTGATATTGATCGTAGGTATTTAATATTATGATTTATAGTCTATGCGTAAATGAACAAGCATTGTTGCCAAGCAAACGGACCACTCGCAAAATATTTTCGAGTTTCAAGTTTAGGCAGTTCTACATTTTAGCGTTATTATATCTTTAGGAGTTATACAGGATAATCTAACAATGGATCAAGTGAAATAGGGTGATAGAGGATCGTATCACTATATTCAGGCTAGCTGGTTGTAATCAACTGGGCCACTCCTTGCCACAAAAAATTACATTCTTTGAAATAAAATACTATTGGCTTAACACGTAATCAAGATTTTATTTTTACATATTTATTTCTTAAGACATATTTGTTTCTTAAATTATTTAATAAAATAATCTCTCTTTCTGAATCATACTCTTTTCCTTAGTAATTGGTCACTAATTTCCTTTTTTTTTTGCTAGACTAATCAAAATCGAAGAGCAAAAAAAAAAGAGAAACAAATGTGGGAACAAACATGGGAGTAATTTGAATATGCCATAAGGTGCTCTATTCGTGTTTTAACCAGCGAAAGAATAATAAATAACATACATACATAGACACACGCCTTTTTCCCTGAATGGGTAGGCAGAGCCTCAAATGGGCCTCTTTTCGCCGTGGGTTGCACCATCGTGGGATATAGACGTGACAAGTGGTGAGCTCATTGCCGCCATTGATTCCCACTAATAAAATAATTTATTCTGGAAGAAATCGTTAGCAGAGTCGTCCGATTTCTTCCAGTAATAATAAATTCCTTTAATAAGCTAGCGGCCAGGACAAATCTTATACCAATGAATCTTACGAACGAGTATATAAGTAATAAAATGTACATTATTTAGGACGTCTCCTGTTGATATAATCTAGAGTCCGTAATCTATTGTATTATTACTATTCTAATCATAAATACATAATAATAATGTTTTTTTACAAATGCTTGCAGGCCTTTACTTGTCATTACAAAATGCGTAATTTTGAAAATCTTATATTAAGGTAAATTTTAATTATTACGTTAATGAATGACGCACGTTTGTATTGTGTGGTAAAAGTAAATTCACCTCGTTTAATAACAATAGCAATATGAGTGACATCAATCACTCGTATAGCGGTAGTTTTATTACAATGAGCAATCCTTTGCCAAACAGACATTGCTATTTTATGGACTACTTGAAAACAACTGACAGTGTATTTCTTTATTTTAGTTAAAATATACTAGCCTTGAAATATTAACCACCGTGCACCGTTGCACCGTATTTTGTCTCTTTCGATCGAACTTGAAACTACTTGTCAAAACAAAAGACAAAACACTGTTTAACTATTCCAAGGATAATCCAAGTTTTATAGCAACACGTTTTATTGTAAGAGCCGACTAAGGGATTACCCGCACTTGTTTGTAAGATCCTGGCTGCTAGCTTATGTAAGGAATGTGTTAGTACTGGAAGAAAGCAGTACCAGAGTCAGTCGTGGGAAACAATGGCAGCGATGAGCTTACCACTTGTCACGTCTATTTCCCACGATAGAGAACCCACAGTGAAAAGAGGCCCATTTGAGGCTCTGCCTACCCTTTCGGGAAAAAAAGGCGTGTGTCTATGTTTATAACACGGTAAAATTTTTTTTTTTTTTTTTTTTATACTACTTGAATGACGGAACAAGCAAGAGGCCCACCTGATGTTAAGCGGTAACCTCTGCCTATGAACAGTGCATTACTTCATAGGTCACGTCCCCTACGTACCCTATGTGGCATTGCACCGCGCCCGCCACCCTGAGACATAGATGAAAAGTCTCATGTGCCTGTAATTTCACCGGCACCCTTACCCTTCAAACCGGAACACAGCAATGCGAGCACTACTGCTTTGCTGCAGAAATAGGTATGGTGGTAGTACTTCCCCGGACGAACTCTTTCACAATAAAGCTCTACTACTACTAAAAGTGTTAAGGTAAGTTAAGGTGAATTCATTCAAATACTGGAATGTTTTGATAAATAAGCCAAAAATAGTACTTTTTAGTAAAAGTATTAGCAATTTGAATGCTTTACTACCGTTTGTATATTGTAATATAGTCATTTATGTCATACATTTAAATAAACATGCAAATCAAAAAGGGCTATCGTACCTAATGAATGTCATAATCGAATATTACAAGTAAAACTAAACCGGTCCAAATCTGGGACGTTTCTCAAACTTTATGATATTGGACACGATTGCCCTTCAACGAAGCGGAAGCTGGCCTACTAATGGTGGCACTTTGTATGGCTTGTGTGGTACACACAGCACGTTTCCTATTACATAAGATGGTGCGCGGGCGCAGCGAGGCCCCGCGACGCCGCCTGGTTTCACAATCAGCCTCAGCCACCGCACCAACGTTTTCACTTTTTCGCTGTCAAGAACGAGCTAACGATAAACAAACTAACATTTTGGCCGTCACTGCCAACTTCAACCAAACATTACAAGACGTAACAGCACAATATAATCAAACAAATAAAACTGCTAACTCGACGCAACTAAGTTCAAATTTCAACAAACGACCGCGTAACCTACGGCAGTGTCGTCCACGTGCATTGTATTTCGACGAGCCAAACAGAAGGTCTTCCAAACAGAAAGAAGAACAGGTAATTTGAACTTTATTTCATGGAATTAGCATGCCTATTTAAATAATGAAAAACACGATTAATGCCGTTACGTTGTACGATGTGAGGTTGTAGAAATACCGAGGCTGTTCATTGACCTTTTGTTACCTACATAATACTAGCGAAACAAAAGACGAATTTTGTTAGATGTATAGAGCCTTGATCTGCAATACATTACCTGAAGTTGGGAAACGAGAACGTAAAACAACAAGGTACTCTAGAAACAAACGGTGTGTGGCAGATCTGAAGCGCGACTGGAGTTTACTCCATTCTACGTCAGTATAAGATGCAAGAATATGATACGCAGAGGGAAAACATAACGGACTTCACTTTTTATTAACACTCGATTTTACTTTTTGCGTACCATGGAAAATTTATTATTAGGGATTAACCTCCAAAAAAAGTCTCACTTCTCTAACTGATGCCTACTCAGTACACAACTCTTGATAGGTAGAGGGTAGACACAGGAAAATCCACACATTATATATGGCATATTCCCACATTTTTCACAGCAGTACAAGTAATAAGTTGCAAGCCCCATTTATTGGAAAATTAACCGACAGCACATGGCCTTCGAGTTTTCCGTTCTAGGGCAGCCAGTTTCCTTATGTTTTAATTTACCGTTATGTAAACAAATGTATGTAAATAAAACATTAGGTACTTGCCTAGTTTTACAACAAACTATAGATAAATTTAGAAAAATTGGTACCATGTAAAAATCTATGAAAAAACTGTATTTCATTTAGTTTCAAGGTAATCATATTCTCGTAGCGCTTCGTAGCAGTTATGTAGACGTCCGCGTTTTCGTAGAAATTTCCTTCAATAGTGTTTTGAAATAGTTATTTAATTGTGATCGGGCTCCAAAATTCACTTACAATGGTAAATATTGACAAATCTAAGGTTTTATTTACATAAAACATCAATTTACGAATTAGTTACATAGTTTTCATGTAATTGAATACAAATAATTGAAAACTCAACAAATTCACATCTAGAAAAGTGAATTGTATCTATATCATCCACGTTAGTATCTTTTTTCTTAGATTATGGCGACTAGCAGCCGGCTTCTTCACTATTCGAAACTGGTGTTTTCTAGACTGTCACACATTAGCAGTAAAAGCTGACATTGCCTCTCACCGGCCACGTAACTCTTACGTAAAAGGTCTTTACCCTTGTTTATTTGGGACGGCTATATTATAAAGATGTTTTAATTTACTAGCATTAGCACTTGAGGTTGCGATTGGGCAACTAACAATACGCTCGCAATCATCCAATAGATTTTCAATATTGTATTCGGTATTTTGTAACTTTTGGCTACGTAAAGACATGACGGCTTGCGAAAGATGGTTTTGAATTATTAGACTCATAAAAAGCTCATTTTAAGACCAGCTTTTTAGGCCATATCTTAAAATTTTATTTCTTGAAACTAATTTTGTAGTATATATCTATTATCAGAAACCCATACAATATTTTTTATTAGTTTTTGACATGTTTGCATCGCTCAGTCAAGCTCTGAGACGTGATCACTAACTATAGGCATTATAAACAAGCGCAAACTCGCGCAGCGGTCTATGAAGGGAGCTATGCTTGAAGTTGTACTACGTGATAGAATTCGGAATGAGGAAATCTCGAGAAGAACCAAGATTACTGACATAACTCTCAGAGTAAGCAAGTGGTAGGGCAGGAATAGCTCGCGGAACAGACAACCGTTGGGGTATAAAGTGTCAACCACGAACTGGACGACACATGACACAGAGTAGCAAGCCCCTCCTCTTGATAGACCAAGTGCATTATAACGGTCGCAGATAGTAGGTGGATGCAGGCGACTCAAGGCTGTTTGTTGTGGCATTAAATGTGGAGGCATATCTCTAGCAGTGGACTTCTATAGGCGATGATGACGATGCCTGCAACGCTTTCTTATTTTGTCTGGAGCTTTTAGTTTCAACGTTACTTTCTTTTGGTGTACGTTTACGATAAGTTTACTAATGGAACTGAATGGTAATAACAGATAGATAGATATAACAGTGATATCACCAACGCTAAAAGAATCAAGTCTGTATCATATCTGCATTTATTTAATGAAAACCCAAGAAAGCGTTTTTAAAATCATAATGTTTCCGCATGCCATGGGTGTGAAATAAATGTAATCTTTTTCTTTTATGTATGAGAACTCTGCACAAAATAATTACTACTTTTGCCTGCGTTGCACATCGGTGCCGGGGGCGGACCCAAAACTATGTTTCGTAAAAAGCGTCTGGTGGTCTAGGCTAAATATATTTCTAAATTATGTACCAATTTATAGTGTTTCACCTATTTATATGTAAGTTAACTCATAAAATACTTCTGAAAAAAAATCTATTTTAGAGTATATTCAAAACACCTTCATTCCTGAGTAAGTAAATAAGATACAAACTCCATTTATATAAAAATTAAATGCTGTTCGTTGGTAATCGCATCTCTTGAGAACGGCTGAACCGATTTGGGTATTACTTTTTGAATGGTTCGTAATAGTCCGAATAACATTTATAGAGAAAGAAAAATGGAAAATTCTCCGAAATTAAATATTGTTGGCACTGTGTTAGACTCCATTTGAATAAGGTCGAAGCCATTCAAATATTTTTGTGGTATTGTAGTAGTTCAGTTTGCCATAAGAATGCACATGATGTGCTGAACTTTCGCAAGTGGTGTCTGGTGCACCTTTGCGCAAGCGCGGCTATGTCATGTTATGTAACATTTTGACGGCTCATGCGGACGACACTTTTCCTCATAGAAAATTATGTGTTAGGATAATAATATAATAAGTCAAAATAAACATTCAACGCAATTTACTGTATTAAATGGATTTTTTTAAAATAAATCGATATCTTGAGTTAATATTTCAGTATCAATTTTTTTTGCTAAATTATTGATATCAGTAAGACAAAGCAGCAAATCACGCCATCTAGCGTCTAGTAGCTATTAATAAGCAATCAATACTGCCCATCGATATACTATACCTTAGCGGGAGCTAGTAGGTAAGTATACAAAATCTTTGACTCTGTATACCTATCTATTATATTGTGTATTTTGAATCTACCTATCTACATGACCGAATTATTTTTGGCTGATTTTCCATTTAGCCGAATGGTTGGTTGGCTAATATTTTTGGCGTTTTTTTTTCAATCGAATATTTATTTAGCAGTTAGATTTACTTTACCGAACAATACAAGTGCGGTTTTTTAATTGATTAAGTTTATACGATGTCGGCGCCATGTGCCATATTTGTAGCGAAAATGTGGATGTGGAAGAAACATTTTATAATCATAATTTTTGTACTAGTTTTTTTCTGCACGACCTTTGTTTACGTGGACTGGATCAAAAACCTCCACGTGTCTCGCGGAGCTCTTCTAATTAATAGTAGGATTATCTTAAATATTGTTAATTATAACCAAAAAATAATATTACATTCCATATTATTTACAAAAAGCTGATTATGAACGTTATGTAGAAACATCTTTTGTCTCTCTCTTTCTCAAAGCTTTGATCTCAAATACTTGGTTTGAAATTTGGAAGAGATGAATTCCATCTATTTTCTAAGATGTTTCTAGTTCTAGACTTTCTGTTGACCTACGAATACTTTCAGTTAGGTTACGTAATAAGCAAAGCAGAGATTGGAAAGCTCTTGGTTTCGATAATAGAAAAGGATGCTTGAATAACTTTATAACTGCATGGTAATTGATTTCACACGCAGATGCTAATCATAATATTTGGCTGAAGTACCTTGCCTCTTGTCTCGGGTATCATATGGGACCATCGAGCAACGGAGGCCTGCAATGCTCTAAGTATGGGACTGATTGAATTAACTGGGGAGCGATTTTAATTGCCATCGAGTGACTAAATATCAGCAAAATGGCCGCTAATCACCGATTTTCAAAGCTCGTATTTTTGAATCTCGTATAGGTGACTAAAATTCTTATAATTATGACTAAACAAAGATCACTTTTTGACTATTTTTGACAGTGACATTTTAATCATGTCTGTATTTTTGAAACTCCTAGGCATCAATTAGATTTAAGATACGTATACACAAGTGTCTCCTTTAGTTGATCTCCTAGTAATCGGTGTTTAGCGGCTATTTCGCTGATATTTAGTCAATCGATGATTTTCAAAAATCGCATCGCTGGATGATAGGTATGTCATTTGATGAATTTCATGGAACCTAAATATGAACATTATCTGTAGAGCTGTAGAAATATTTGAAAACTATTTATGTATAGAGAAATAAAATATCACAAATCTAAACTGAAAACTCATTAAACTAAAAAACATAAAAAGCATCAACATTTTTGGGACTACTTCTGACAGAGTTGCCATGTGAATAATCTATATAAATATCTTATGACAGACTCACTTGCCAGACTCATCACATCATATTATGTTACATACTATTTTAAAAGTTTAACCTGTCGACCTTTCTAATCTTGTCGAATAGGGCTCGACGAAAACCAGTGTGAAACACATGACCAAATAAATTTCTATGAGAACACAAAATAAGGCAAGGGCTGTGAGAAAAAGATTACAAAATTAATAAAGTACCAACGTGTCGTATTGTTTATATTTATACTTGAGTCACCACGCAACTAGTTTTGAAACCACGTGACCCAAACTTCAAAACGAATTTCCTCATTCATTCGACAGAAAAATAATAGTAAGAGCACAGATGAAATAATACTATACGTACGAGCCACATTTTGACTCCAACCGACATGCACCATCAATATGTATGAATCAGTGGCATGCGCAGTGCAATGCCACATAGGTTGTGTCCTAGGTGGACGTGATCTATGAGGTAATGCACTGTTCATAGGCAGAGGTTACCGCTTAACATCAGGTGGGCCTCTTGCTTGATCCGTCATCCAAGTAGTATTAAAAAAAAAAAAAAAAAAAAAAATGCAAACGAGCGATAAAATCTTAAAGTCAATGCGTAAAGGCACAATTCCATTTGACAAAATTAGATGATACTTTAAGCAAGCACATGCAGACCTCAAATTTTTCTGTATCCATCGCCATATTAAAACTAACGCGAATGCGATAAAGCTCATTCTACATTGAAGGCCGGCTTAGAGTAACACAGGCCTGGAATTAATCCGACTATTCGTGCACCATCCACACTGACTTCAACGGAAAATTGTTATGTTATAGTTTCTTTAATTACTAACTGCCGGCATTTATTTGAGTGTCGAAAGCCTTTTATATTTGACTGTTGCGGATTAAGTTGCGAATAGAGACGGTAGCAAAATACTTATTACACTTACTTGGCAAAGACATTGGATAATATTCTGTTCTGTTGTGTTGTGTTGTGTGTTCTTGTGTTGTTGACAAGGGCCAAACATAAAAAAAAAGAATTATAAATTAGTGTAACTGGCCCAGGCCGTACTAGTTGTATAAATAAATAAATAAATAATAACCTTTTTTAAAGCTTGTATTTAACTTCACCACCTGTTCCACCAAAACATTTCACCATAATCACCACGTTTAGCAAGCGAATTGGTGATCGTAGGTTGCTTTGCCCATCACCTAGTATAATTCCAAACCAGCCAACCCCAACCGATTGAGCCTACCAATTGATATACCTATATACCATACCTGTCAAGTTCCGATGACATTACAAAATATTATGATGACAGCTAGCTGATCAGATGATGGAGGTGGAAAGTGGAAAGTGGAACTCCTCAGTAATTAATACGTAGACTGGCAGTGTTTGGGCTCATTTTGATCAGCTCGCCGTTACGATCAGTAATTTCATAAAAACTTGTTTCGAAAAATATATTTATACCTACTAAAACACTTATATTGACGTGATCTCGTGCATGATATTTGTCGAAGAATCAGCCCCAGGGGTTTAATTGCATAGAGGAGATGTTACAGCAGGCAACATTTTATAGCTACAATGGGTCCTACGTTTTACATTAAGAAGCTCTCATGAGTCAAAAAGGCTTCTTATGATAACTTTTTTTAAATCTTCATCATATTTCCAAGGCCGTAGCAAAGACCACAAAAGGATTTCCATACATTTTAATGATAAAAAAATCGTGAACTAAGCTCTACAATGAGCTTATAACGTAATTAATAGATTTATATTTTCGACTACGCAGCAAATATTACTTATGTTTAATTTTTGTTCACTTTTCGTTGTGCGAGTGCTATTCTGTCACTTTCTAACTTACCTGAACTTTAATGAGTCAGATAGTGACGGACTTTGGCAATTGTCTGATCCTTAATGCACCGAACCGAGCGCATCTATGTAAGTGCACCACAGTAGCATTGGATCATATAGCATCATATTTAGGTCTGTAGTTCCAAGTGGTGCAGATCCGTCCGAGAGAGGGCGCTAATAGATACATTTATACATGTAGGGGTATTCTACACGCGACCGAGTCACGCGATCTCGCCACAGTAACACACTGCTAAAGAAACTGCGTGGAAAAGGCCTTCCGGGGTGAACGGCCTCGTTGCGTAAAGAGTTCGCTGGTGGCGCAAGAGCATGCGCGCCCCACTGCCGATGGTGCCGGCGTAGGGCTGCCATAAATGTTTAAGTTATTGGGACATGAGGTGAAAAATATACCGTAGTGTGTCTGTACTAAGAATGTACATCCCGTGGATGTCATACTAGCCGACTAAGGGATTACGCGAGGAGATTGGCAGCAACATCTACCTGAGTACTCAACACCAATACTGCTATCACAAATCCGCCTGTCAAGCGTGGTGTTTATGGCTAATCCCTCCATTGCATTAAAGGGGGACGCCTAGTCTAGTTGTAGATGTCTAAAGGCTGATGATGATGATGATGACGATAATGCTGATGGTAAAAAAATATTAAACAGACACATGCTCTAATTTATAGGGTAGTAGAGATAGGCATACTTTTTTAAACAAGTTATTAATTTAGCTTGATTGACCAGAGACCTGTTCCCCATATCTTTGGTACTTCCTTAGAATATAGGCTACTTCTTGCAACTAATTTGGGATGGGAGGCGCATGGTGATGCGGTAAAAGACAGAGGTCTCCAGGGACGACCAGACCAAACCGAGATAAAACTCTGATGTGGTGTAAAATGCTGGTATTCTGGGGACATGTCCTGGTATAGCGGAACATGTGGGATCCCTACGCCAGCGCCATCTTCTTGCGTACACGCGTGCCTGAAAACGCTGAAAATTGGGAGCATCGTGTGGTTAGCGCAAAGCTTGGGAGATTTTATTTGTTTAAAAAAAACGTTATAGCATTTTAACTACGTCCTAGAAATAATTTTCATTACATACAATCTGTCCTTAAGAAGTTTTTTGTTTGTAAGAATATCATCAAAACAATTCTAAGAAGGTATTGAGAAACGTTTCCAAACAGTTCAACTCAACATTCCTACTATTAATATAGTTGTTTGTTACTAAGTATTTATATCAAGACGCAAACAAATTGCAATGCAAGATTGTAGTCTGATGACGAAACAAAACTTAATTCCTAGGTCAAGGTGCTGCTTCTCTTCGAAATGGGAAAATTTCCACACATTGGCGACCTTAACTTGCGAGTCCGCGTTTCGCAAGACGCTACTGCGAATAAAGCGGTGAACACACTGCAAAAACTGACTAAGCAGGATTCAAGCTGACGACAAATTATATATTGGGCGAGTTCAAGATGCTCAGAATGATGAATAATTTATATACTTTAAATTACACACCTGACACACAGTATGAAGTGAGTTTCACAAGTTTTCGAGTTCCGTGCAGTGGATAGTCTGTCTGTTGTGGCTTCTTCCCTAAAATCGTGTAATTTATGTTATTTATTGTGGTAATTTATTTATTGTTGTATAATTTGTTGTTAATGTAATTTCCCTAAAAGCCCTAACAAAATACTCTATCTATGGGAAATATGGAATTGGACTATGCAGAAAAAACTTGTATAACCCGCGTAGATTGTAAATGCCGGCTTTTGTTTATAATCTGAGTGGGACAGCATGACAGTGGCTTTCTTTTTATATGTAATCTGAGCGGGACAGCATGAGATTGGCCGCCATTTATAATCTCATTCTTTACCTATCTACCTATATTACAAATTATTGAATTTCGTTTTGTAAAGACACTTTTTGCTAATAAACCTGAGCAAACAACTAACAACTGTTAAGTAACTAAAAATAATACTCATTAAGTGGCGTGTTCGATCGTTAGGTAGGCACGCACCTATGATTGACTTGATGTAAACATGTTACAATGACAAGTTGATTTGGCAAAGTCTGATTTTGATGAGAATTTTTCTAATGATTTCAAACTAATTGGAAAATCCTGTAATTTCCTGTAATTTTGTTGTTTTAGACCTAAAACGTACTAAAAAAATAGCTAAACATAAAAACTTGGTATTTTTTTTTTTAATTTTCTTTGACTCGATCTAAAATCGTAGATACCACTCAAGCGCGGGATAACTTTCGTTGCCAAAATAAGTCTTAAGGAGATGAAGCCTTAACACTGCGCTAAAGAAATGGAAAGTCAGTTATACAACGCACCTGAGAGGCCGTGAAAGGCCCGCTTTAATGTCAGCGTCGTGGTCAAGGCTTTAAAGATTTTTTGACTGCTTGCTCAACGCGATTTTAATCTTTTTAGCTTTCATTGACTTTGATTGACGCAGCGTTACAATTTTGGTTGGGGGAAGCACTGACCTTAAAAGCCATAAATAGTACATTGTACTATAAACTAGTATTTAGTATTTAGTAGTTTTTACGCTTTTCTCTCGTGAACTCGTGAATGTAGACAAAACTTTACAAATGATGGCATTTATTCTAGAACTGCAGTTTGCCGTGATGGGCCCGGCATGAAAAAATACCCTTCCATCTCCTCCCATGGATGTCGTAAAATCCAACTAAGGAATTACACCTGGGGATGAATGGGCACCAGCGTCCACCTGAGTACTCAACATGAATACTTTGATCACCAATCCGCCTGCCAAGCGTAGTGATTATGACAAATGCCATTGTATTTTATGGAGGCCTAGTCCAGCAGTGGACTTCTAAAGGCTGTTGATGATGACGATGATGATTCTAGAATAAAACTCAAGTTGAATCGAGACTTAATCGTATTTTTTTTGGCGAATTTCAATAAAAAACTTTTACCAAGTGAGTCTCGATTCACGCTTGAGCATAGCTCTGATACAGGCCTCACAATAAATCCTCTTTAATCATACAATCATATGAATCATTTTCCAATCTACATTTTGATCAAGATGAAGAACTGTAACAGCTAGACTAGAAAGTTCTGCTTTATTTCCGAGTAAGAGCAACACAAATAATAACGCCCACTATAAATCACGAAACAGACATAAATAGAAGTGAAGAAAGTATTGTATAGAAGAGGCTTTAACTCGAAAGCGAGAGTAATTGCCCGTCTAGGCCTCGCCGCAGGCGCGTGGCTAAGAAGATATAATAGTTGGTTCACGAAACGGTATCGGGCGTAGTTTACGGTATATACCGTAAACGAAGATCGGAGTGTAAATAATTTGTTGCTAGAATTATTCATTTAGATTGAGTGAAGTAAGTAACTATTTTTAATAGTTACTAGCTTCACTCAATTTTAATGAATAATATTTGACTCGGATTTCTATAGTCATAAAACTTATCGAGAAACTTGTTAGTTCCTACTGCTCAACGATAGATGGCTCTTAATAAACAGTTAAATAATTTATTTTATCAGCATTGATATTTACCTATAGAGTTATACACTAACAATATCAATCTCATCCTGAATTTCAAAGCGCCAGCTAGTTTAGAAATCTGTTTTGGCAAGTGTTGTGCTACGTTTGCGTGTTCGATTTTTGTCGATATCGATTAAATAATTTGCAAGCACCGTATTGCTAATATTGTTAGTTAAAAAAAACGATTCAACATGAAATTACAAGTAAATCTTTGTCAGTAAAAGTTATAGCTGCAATCATAGATTTCAATATCAAGATGCGGCCGATCCACAATATTTGCATTTTGTCATAACACCAAATACGACAGCTCGCGTGCGAACCAAGTCATAGACAGGCTGTCGTCGGTGTCCAGATTCTAGAATGCGATTTTGTAACTTTGCACGTCTTCCGCCCTGTACATATGCTAGTATTATATGTCTATATGGCTGCAATACAAAATAAATTAGCTTAAGAATAAATAAAAAGAGCTGATCAGCATGGCACCAACAGTAAACTCCGCTAAGAATGACAGTAATACAAGCTACAGTAAAAAAATAAGAGTACAAAAGAAAGTTCATTGGGAGTAAGGCATCGAGTTGAAAGCGAGAGTTAATGTCTAGGCTGCGCCGGCGCACGTTGTGGTAACGGTAACGGGTGTAAGCGGTAACGGGTCTAAGTGAGTGAGCTAACGGTACCTCCCGTAGGACGGGTTGTAGCATTCCCCTAGGGTAGTGCTGGTACTATGTAACCTTTTTAATATCGAATTTTGTGAGATTGTATTAAAAAAAATTCATGAACATCGTTTACCGCGAGGACTTCGATGTTTTGAGTTATTAATTGTAAATGCTATATTTTAAACTTATTGAAATTGAAAATGTTACTAGTTATTTTAGGATAATGTTTTTTTATCAATTAATAATAACAAGAATCCTAATTGTATAGTTATTAATTTTCAGGGAGTAGAAATATTGTACATACATTGAAAAAATCGTAACATATGGAAATCCGTAGTCTTTGCCTACCTTTCTAAGAAACAGGCATGAATGCACCTATATATAAATAACAACAAATTTATCGATATCATAATTCCGAACGCGTCCCATCACTTACGAAGCATCGGTCAGCCACCACACCATTGAGACCTTACTTTCTCTTTCGATGCTCTTCATGCACACAAACACGTTTTCTACTGTTTTATGTTTGTGTGAATATATTTGTTACATCACGTTACTTCGCTGACGCATCATCTAAAAGGTCAGTGTTCCATATTTACATGGTGTGTACTTTCCATACGAATCTTTAGGAGATACAAGGTAGAGTCTAGGCATTAGTGTTTACGAGATTTGTGAGATTTTGAGTTTGGTAGTTGATGATATTATCGAGGTATGGATTTAGTAGTTTTGTAAGCGTTGAATCTGCTGTTTTTATATAATCATTATAATAAATAAATAAATAATAAGCCTTATGTCTACTAATTCATAATATAGACTGAAAAAACTATATTAAATAAAAATTAACGATGTACTTGCTATATTTCATTTTTCTCTTTCTGTTATCGTTTTTTTCCCATATTTCCATTTTATTTTGTTTTATGAAGGTAACAGTTTCCTATTTCGTTTCTTATATACAATACCTAGGTAGGCAATGTATTGTTGTATATAGCTGACTGTTAGTACTCGCCTCTTCGGCGTAGGCCTCCCCAAGTATCTTTATTTATTTATTTATTTATTTATTTGTAATCATTAGTATCCATGAAAAAAATATAAAATGTTATTTAAGACTCAGGCAGAAATCTTAATACAAAGAAAACGCCACGCGCCGCTCGAAAAAGTGGTTTTTATTGAATATCTCTTGAAATATAGATAATTTTAAAACCCTCCGTTTTAATGTATTGAACTTATTTATACAATTTTTGATCCAATAATCTGTACCATATACTGTATTCGAATCTATTTTTTTTTTCCTTTAGTTTTTCAGTCTGGATGTGATCCCTCGGTATTATAATGTAGTATCCATGCATATTTTTAATTTTAATACAGTACTTGATTTAGTCAGTTACAAATCTAATATAAGATTGGTAATTTTGCGTTATTCCCCACCTTAACGGTATTTGTTCTGAAGCTCCTCAGCTATTTATAATCCTACAATACTTGGTACAGCGTGCTTCAATGTGATTAGCCACACGAGTCCATGACTCTTGCGCGGGTTCATCGGCGAGGCCGCAGGGCTGCGTGGGAAACCCTACTGTTTCTAGCTCCTACTATATACTAACGATTATTGAATAATATCTAGTGAACATTATCTTAAACATACGTATTCCTACAAGATTGTTGACTCCGTTTTCCAAAGCTTGTAGAGACTAACAACTTTTACATAAATCTCACTCAATATAAGACGTTTTGATGTAATAATAATGTTTTTCACCGACATAGCTCTCAGAATTACATAGTAAGTGTAAGTGGCAATAGGCAGGCCATATAGCTTGCCTTGTTGGGGAATAAAGTTTTTCGAGTGGTGACTATAAACCGGACGACCGAAAGAATGCTCTCAATGGAACAAACACAGGATGTCAGTGGATGGAGGTGGCACACGACCGTTCGTCGTGGCGTTCTATGCCGTTGTTTAGTTGTGGACTTATAAGATGATGATGATGAACAATGTTTTTAATGATATTTTAAACAAAATCACTTCAGCCTCAAGCCCCCCAGGTAGAAATCTTAATACAAAGAAAACGCCACGCGCCGCTCCATGCACCATGCTCCACTGGGTCCAGCAGTGGACGTCTAAACGTCCACTGCTGGACGAGGCTTCTCCCACAGAAAAGGGGCGGATTGCTTAAATCACCACGCTTGGGAGGTGGTTTGGTGATCGATCGCAGTGTTGGTGTTGAGTACTCAGGTAGATGCTGCTGCTTTTACGACATCTACGGGAGGAGATGGAGGGCTCTAGTCTAGGCCGGACACACCACGACTATTTAACAAGATAATAATGTATTTTTCAACACACTTGCTCATAAAGTGGCTCTAATTTCACCGCAATTAGGCACATAAAGACACCTGTAATCAAACTGTGACTTTTTCATAGTTATTACACACAAGTGAGTTATAGAGACAGTTGAACATTTGCACAGTGTGTATTTTTGTTTTATTATTATTTTCTTCACAAGTGTGTTGAAAAACGTCGTTTGATACACGTACCTATGTATTGATGATAACCATCCTCGGCTCTCTCAAGACCCTTACTTAACGGCTCGGGTCTCAATGGCGCCTCAGCGGTAATCACCAACATTACACACTAGTACCATAATGTACTATTACCTATTTCTCACAATGATAATTATGAGTTATCTTATTTTTAAGTTGACTGGAACAAAACGATATCCCAATTTTATTTTACATTTGATTCATCTGAATGAAACATCAAACACGTTTCGGGCTGACCTGGATCTTAGGTTCAAATAAGTTCGTTGGTAAATTGTTATACAGGTCCTAGTAACTGCTTGTTAAGCTGTGTCATAACTTAGGTCAAACGTAGGTGGTCGTTCGCCTACGTTGACAGGGCTTGATTGATGTTCTACGCAAATCTAGTTTTTAATGCTTTGTTGGGTTGCCAAAAGCTCGGGTTAAGGAACTTCGGACCTTTGGTTAAAGTTGAATATTGAAAACTTTTTATTTTTTATTTTTTTTATACTCCCTGGATGACGGATCAAGCAAGAGGCCCACCTGATGTTAAGCGGTAACCTCTGCCTATGAACAGTGCATTACCTCATAGATCACGTCCACCTACGACGCAACCTATGTGGCATTGCACTGCGCCCGCCACCCTGAGACATAAAGATGAAAAGTCTCATGTGCCTGTAATTTCACCGGCACCCTTACCCTTACCCTTACCTTCAACCGTTTTCATCTAATAAAACGCGATTTGCTTCAAACATTTCAGCTGATGTTATGTCCTGCTCTACCTTCATCATCATCAGCTTGTAGAAGTCCACTGCTGGAAATAGGCCTCCCGTCATATAATGCAACGACGACTGGTCCCATGTCAACTGGCCCTGCAAACCGGCGGCAGACACTAGTAAACGAATAAAGAAATAGAATAATAAAATAAATAAAATAAAATAAAAATAAAAAAGCCTTGATTTCAGCTACCCTAACACAATAAGTAGTATAGATGAATGTCTTTTCACACTATCACTTCTAAAACCTAATACAGGTACACATAATATTTTTATACATATTAAAACACTTATATTTTATGTAGTTGAAATAGAAATAGAACAGGAAACCTAAAAGAAGTAGGTAGTTCTAGTTCGTTCTATTATGCTCTCTACACGTGAAAACCTGTTATTGGATTTTTGTTTTTAAACTCTGTTTTTTATGTATTTATAGATAGCTGTTGGTTTTCCTACTAAATAAATATAAAATACAAGAAACTGTGCAAAAATGAATCCTGGTTATAAATCACACACGAAGCGAATGAATGCTTTACGAAATGAATTCAATTTTGACTGACATAGAATAGTAAACCTAAAATATTTGTCTAATAATCATCTGCGCCAAAATCAATCCCTGGTTATAAATTACACAGAAAGGCTGTGTTTAATTTATGGAAGTGAATTCAACTGTGATTAACACACTAGTAAACTAATGAAGAAATATAATAGAAAACCCAAAATATTTGTTAAATAATCTTCTGCGTAAAAATCAACTCAAGTTATAAATCGCACAAGTCTTTATAAAGTTAATTCAATTATGATTGAAGAAATATAACAGAAAACCGAAAATATTTGTCACTTAAACTTCTGCGCACAAATAAATCCGTGTTAATCAATCACACACATAGGCTGTACGAAGTGAATTCAAATCTGATATACGCAGGTATACGGTGCCCGTGTTGTTAAGAGTTAAAGTGAGCAACCATACACAAATGAGGTGGCAAAGTATGTAACGAAGGTTTAATAATTATATTACAGTTAGTAGGTAATAGAAGTCATAGTCGGCCAACATAGTGGCAAGACGCCAGCATTCGCGAGTTTAGGGTTCATTGAAAGTTATTTGTGCGTAATAGATGCACTTGCACTGATAGGTAGGTAATCAATTTAGTTTTAGTGAAATAATCATACGAACAGGTAAAGTGCTTTGTAATCATTCGATTCTGCGTAACGTGATGATCAAGTCATTGTAAGATGACGGTTTTATGGTCCTATCAGCATTGACCCTAATTTTAGCCAGTCTCCCGCTACGATGACTAACCTGCGGATATGTAGGTATGCGAAACACATGGGTTTTTGGCGTTTGAGAAGTCTAGAACCATACTAATTTAGGAATAACTAATGAATCAGTTTTATTTATATAAAAAAAATGGATTGTTATTGATTATTTATGGATTATGGATTGTTTTTTTTTTTTTTTTAAATGACATAGACCTTCGTTTAACCGCGGTCTTACATGTTGGTAAGTGACGATGTGGCCGACGATGGAGCAAAAAGGCCTAGAAGACATCCAGATTATAGTTTATAGGAAAGACAGACGACGGTATCTTGTTCAACTCCTTAGCAGTTTGCGTTATAAAGATAGAACCGAAACGTTTAGTACGAATAGAGCGTATATACTAATGAGGTAAGGATGGTACTGAACCGTGTGTCTGCTCGTCCTATGATGAAAAGGAGATGGTGGGATTAGATCCTGAAGTTCCTGGGCGCATTTGGCTGTTGTCAGCGTCATACAATTTGTCCTGGCTTATATGGTATTATTGGAAGAGAGTGTTAGCCGAGTTGATCATGGGAAAGCAATAGCGGTGATGATCTCACCACTGGTCACTCCTGCGGGAAAGTGACGTGTGTCTATATATTATACTTATGTATAAAAAAACCTTATTAATTATAGTACTTAATAAGGTTTCCAAATGAAATTTCTGTTAACTATGCCAGCCATCATGTTTAGAATGTTTGAATACAATGTGAAAAGTACAAAACTGATAAAACCGCAGCTAGCAAGCGATTTTGATTTCTAATACAAGTGAATGAGAGTGCTGTTCCGTTACTCGCTGTGTTCAATGCAGATTTCAAAATGTGTGTATTACCGTTGCTCGCCAAGGACAGTGAAAGTAGAGAAAGGATGCTATTCTGACGTCACGCTTAGTCACGACTATTGTAATGGGCATATACATTTTGTGAAGTGTACAGGGTGGAAGCGATAAAGGCGCATACATTAATGTCTATATTAACGGTAACGGCACATATATTTCATGAACTTTATATAGAATCTAGATCATTAGCTCACGTGCTTTCAATATCTAGATCTAATAGTTCAAACATTAGAAAAATAATTGTATTCAATTTAGTTTGTACGTAAGTTTTGATTCAAATTGCATCAACACACTTCAGTTTTTTGAGTTTTGTTTCAGAATTAGCGTAATCAACCTGACTTTGCAAGTTATTTTACTTCAAAAACATTTGTGAGGTATTAATCTACAAGCCAGTGAACGAAACTAAACCGCATCCAAATCGGTTCAGTAGTTCGTTTAAATCTCAGATTCAAGTGGAAAGTCTTTGAGGAACTTGAATTTGCAACTTTAACCATCGCCATAGATTGTACTCATGCATCGTTTACACCCTGTATGGAGACAAAGGTTTTCTTTTTTGAGGGTATACCATTATAGACGTAGAGCTATTATTTACTTTCACAATAATATATGGTTATAAAGAAGTTTTTTATGGATACAGATAATAACAAAATTAAACTTGTTGGTTCACTATTTGATAATTTGAATACAGCGTTTTTAGGGAACCTCCTTGTTGAGACTCGCGCCCTGAGGGTTCCGTACTTTTTTCTATAAACATAAATATTCCATTCTTACGATTTATTACCGCCAGTTTATTAGTCACAATTCCTCAATTTTAGACTTCTTCCTTTATTTGTGTTAGAAAGCCCCCAAGCAGCATAATTTCAGAATTTATAGGTTATATACTGAAAGTAACCCAAAGGTTTTTAATTTTCACATATTCCATACAAAAATATTGAACGCTTGGCTTTTTTCCAAAGAATGAATGGTAAACTAAATTCATTATTTAAACAAAAAAAAAATTATTTAAATGTAGTACTAACGTATGAAATGTGATTCTATCCTTTTTTCTTTTTACGCCTAGTAGATTTTTTACATGTGGGAACGACACACGACGGCATGTTCATAAGAAAATCTTTCGAGTTCGACACGTCTAGCCGCAAGGCCGATCACAGACTTGGTGTAAGTATTCTCATTGAGACTAGTTTGCGTGATAACAGTTTTTAAGCATGACACGGGTTCTGGTTTATTCTGTATTCTAAGGAAAAAGGGTCTTGACAGACAGACGGACCAACAGAATGCTCCTGTGAGGTTTCTGTTTGTTACCCGTTGAAGCACGGAACCCCAAAAACAAGCAATATAAGATTGATTCCGTCTGGACCAGTTGAGCTACCTTTAGATCGCTTGCAGCGGTCTTCAGGTAGCACAACTGTTTCATATGTATTTTGTACATATCTTGTATTATTCTTTCTGTAAATAAAAGCAATATAAGTAATGTAAAGTTTAACTTCACGTTACTGTCGTGATGTTAAGTAGAACCTAGTAAAGTGGAGACCTTCAAGCACTTGGCGACTATCGCCCTTCATATTCGTTAGCGCCGTCACCGAGCATACTCCACGAAGGTGAGCGCTGGCCACCACATCAGCTCAGCGTCCATCTCGCTCTCATTCATCCGTGAAGGCATTCGAGTGAACGGGATGTATCAAATTGGCTGTTGTTATTAGTCTCTAACGCATAAGGTCGCTTGAACAAAACAGATGCGTCAACGAACGCTGGCAAGGTGACGCATTGTCGCTAGGAATGTATTATTGTAATATTGATGTTACGCGCGTAATACAAAGATGAGCATTGAAAAATAATACATAATTCAAATTAAATAGTACCTTATTCATTAAAATTACAAGGATCATTTTGAATCGTATTATAAACTAACTTTACCCATATTTCAACGCGACCAAACCTATAGAATAATGTAACATAGTAACATAATCACAAGAGAACAAATGTAACGGGTTTTTGAATAAATTTTTTAGCGATAAAATCAACATCAGCATTTAGCCGTCCACTGCTGCACGAGGCCTCCTCATAGAATACAATGGGGGCATTTGCCATTAACACTAAGCCTTGCAGGCGGATTAGTGATCGCGTATTGGTTCTGCTCCCCATCCCCTGGTGTAATCCCTTAGTCGGGTTTTACGACATCCACTTATGCCCCACATACACGGATAAAATAGGATATTTCAGAGCTATACAGAGATACGTTTCTATCCTGTGAACTTTTAGCTTGGATGTCTATAGGGTACAACTAGGTGTCGTAAAATATTCGAAAGCACTTACGTTCAACAGTTATTCGCTTATCAATCGGCACAGTGCAAGAGACAGGTTGCCCGACAGATAACCTAAACGAAAACGCGACCACGGCAACGATAACGCCTTTCGCGCCTCGCACAATCCTTAGATAAACATATGGGTCAATGAACTGACCTAGTTTCTATCTAAAGCCGTGCTAGTGTGCGTTTAGTCAAAAAATCCACACGAACGAAAAACTAACTAATCGCCCACCGCACACATACGCGATACGCAACACTCGTAACGCTACTACGAGAACTCACGTAATTCTCGATCCAATTGTTATGCTTCACTAGCATTCACCCAGGTCCTCACTCGTAGAGTGGTAACGGGACAAAAAGTAGCTTAAGTCAATCTAGGGGGCCAATTCTCGGATTGTAGACATATGTCGATCTTCATATTTTCATACAAAATCTGCCTGTTTTAACAGAACTTTGACACTATAAAACAAAAACAAAAATTACATTGACTTATAGCTACAATAATCTGAGAAGTTAACACCCTACTCTCGTACTTGGGCCTCCTCTGGTACCCGGACTCTTTTGAGACTGGTGTTATCGGAGGAGTTCCCACACTGAAATGTAGGTACATGTATGGCGCTCGTCTCGACTTGTCACCTCGAGGGTACTAGCCGAAAATCAGTGTTTGCTCTTTGAGCAAGTTAATTCGCTGAGCTATGACCCATTTGTGATGCTGCAACACACACGTACTTTTAGTTAAGTTTTTATATGGTTTTTAATTTTAGTGCACTGCTTTGTTTTTGTGTATGATCGTTGTATTATCTAGTTTTTAGTGCACTGTCTTTTATTTGTTTAGAATGTACGTGTGTGATTGGAGATGCTAATAAACGTTTTATCTATCTATCTAAGTTACAGGCTACGAGAGTGTAGCCATGGATTCGCTTGACATAACTTGAAAAAAAAAACGTTAACATAGCAACACACTTGTAATTTATAGCTTGTTTGTTTGAAAAATGGGCCGCTAGTTGTATTCTATCTTAGTACCAAATTTCATCTAAATCGGTACATCCATTACGGCGTGATTCGGAACCTAAAAAACATATACAATCATCAAAACTTACTTATTTAATATTAGTCGGATAGAATTAATCGCCAAATGTAGAATCTTTTTCTTATAGTATAGTCTAGATCAGGGGTGCCCAACATAATTTTGTGGTGGGCCATTTCTATCATTTATTAGATGATTATATTAAAAAATATGAAACTTAATGGTACTGTTGTTTTTTTTTTCAAAGTGTGTCTATATCATGTGGAAGTTGCGAAGAAGGCCGATCAGGTGAATGTCTATCAATGGATGATCTTGGTTTTTGACGTAAGGTCGTGTACATGAAGGTACACGACCTTACGTCAAAAAACGTTTAGATGAAAATATCCATGCGTTAAATAAATAAAATAAACTGCGTTTTGATTGTTCAAGCAAACCGGTAATTCACTTCCTTAAAAGATTACTACGAGAACTCGATTCACTCTCGCCTTATTGGAAAATGCTAAATTTATGTCCAAGTTTCAAAATTCCTGATTTGAGAAAACATTTGTTTCTGCATTGGATTGTTTATGCCTAATTATAGTAAAACTCTCAAAATTAAACATATTCGAACAGCTATGGCTTACCTCAAATTCTGCGACTTATCGATTCTGAATCTCATTTTCTGATCATATGCATCAAATATTTTAAGAACTTGGGGATGGTCTAGTCATAATTATAGTAATAGTCATAATAGTTATTTATTGGTAAAGTAAATTATTATAAGTCTAGTTCAGCAGTGAACTTCTACAGGCCACATAAAATTTTAGTCGTGGAAGATTTTTTTAATAAACTTTTGCAAAATGAGAAGTAACACTAGTACGATACTACGTACTAATATTATTTTTTATCTGCTCTACCTATTTGCAAGAAAATCTTAAGTAAACCCATGTTCTGTTTAAAATAATGTGATTCGATCTATAGTGCATTGATTAGGTAAATATTCGGTTTATAATGGTAGCCGACATTGTGTATGTCGGCATTCACAACCCATTGACGGTTTCATCATTTAGAATGACATCATCAGTATGATCCACTTCAAGGTGCTTCAAATGAGATACTTAGCTTTGTATCCTATGGTAGGGGGTAGGAAAAAATGATGCCGATTAAATAAATATTAATATTATGACTCTGATTTATTTTTAAAAACCGTTACAAAATATATATTTTACTATAAAGAAATTACTACCTATCTACAAAAACAAATAGAATAAAAAATTACAGAATATAAAAAAAAATTGTAGTCCTACTTGAAGGATTGGCCCCAAAGCCTAGCCCCAGCTCATCCCACCATCTCTGGCACCTACGTCTGTTCCACGTGGCCATCGTCAAATTCATATTTATCCTTAAATAAACGGAATATCGTTATTCCGGCTATTTCATTTGATATAACAATTTAAATAGGTGAAAAAAATATGCATTAAAATGACCTAGAAAATAAATAAAATATACTCTAATGCAATTAATGCATAAACTAATTTAGGTATACAAACAGATTTGTATGACTTACAGATAACCCACAATATTTATCTTTAGATAACTTCAGAATTGTTTTATTGTAGTTTTGAATTAATAAATCCATATAGTGTTGTCGTAGTTATTCGATAGATGTCACCACTGACGGATTAGTGCAAATCCAATATGGCGGCGTCAACGTAAACTTTTATTTTATTGATTTATTGAATTTTTGTTTTATTGTAGTTTTGAATTAATAAATCCATATGGTGTTGTCGTAGTTATTCGATAGATGTCACCACTGACGGATTAGTGCAAATCCAATATGGCGGCGTCAACGTAAACTTTTATTTTATTGATTTATTGAATTTTTTGTAATAAAATTTCTCGTATATAGCGTATAAAAACCTGCAATACAACGACATGGGTACAATTAAATTAATTATTTTCAAGTAAAACAATAATTAAAAATAACAAATCGATACAAACTACAAAGCGGTAATGGTACAAAATGTTTTTTTTCGTTTTGTGTGAAAATAATAGATGTTTTATATTAATTATGGCATTTCTGTTTACCTCTTGATTTTAATCATCATAAGATGAATGGATGAATTATTTTCAATTAGGTTTGAGTACCTAATACGTATAAATTATGCATGATAATATTATGTATGATCTACAGGTACCCAGTGATTATTAAAAAGATTTAAATGTTTAAATAAAATTAAAGTATCTAATAAACAATCATATCAATAGATTTTTGATTCATGAATAAAATGTAACTTTTTGTGTTCATATCAAGCACGTGTACAACTTGCAGTGTGTGCGGCCGATTAAAAAAACAGATGAAGAATGCTAAGAGCATGCCAACGTGACAAAAAAAAACAATTAAAGCTTAACGTGGACCATCATCTCACCGTAAAACATTTTGTTCAACCGTTCTTGTCGTGTCACGTTCGAGTCCATTCATGAACCGTTGCTCAGTTAGTAATATTCTAGTGAAATTTCATAGTCCATCACTGTCCAGGTCATGGAGTAAGGAGCGTAGCGTACGATAGCAGCAGGATAGCGCTCGCTGTTCGCGCCCGCACGGAAGTAGGTTAGAAACTAAAGTTTTGTTTGCGTGAGGCTGTGGCGCGCTGCACTCGCTCGCTAGGCAGCGCGCGCGGGTTCGCTCGCCCGTTCCACCCGCCCCGCTCGCCCCGCTATACTTACCTCGCCCTGCCCGCTCCAGCATTTTCCTTTCCACCCCCCCCCCCCTTCCAATACCTGAAGCGATGTTTACAAAATAAATAACCCCTGCAGCCCCCGGTAATACCCCACATTTAATTTGTATCTTATTTTAAACAATTTTCAATAATTTTATAATATAATTTTGCAGAATTTCAAGAAATTAATAAATCTAATTCACAGTTTTAATTAAATAATTTCTACACAATATATTATGATACTTCTTTATTTATTCAAGGAATAAATACATTATCAACAGTGCTACGAGGTTTTTCAACTGTTAGAAAATCAGATGCCCTAGAACTGCTTTGACTCACAAAGTCAAAGTCAATAGTGCTTTATATCTTCAATAACAAGGATCATTTTGAATCGTCTTATAAACTAGGTGAATTTACGCTTGCTCCTTGCTGCACTTACTGCATTAATATGACCTTGTAGATATGAAAATAGCAAACTGTTTTTGTTGAGCGAAATGGAAAATTTCTGTATTCCACTGTTAAGAAATTTAAAATTGTGCTGTGCACTATTATTGACCTTGACGTTCTAGTAACCCTTTAAGATCCTAAGTACATAGACGCACTATCTATCTACACTCGTGTCTGGGTCAAAAATACCTCTCATTCGGTGGGTCCTAATACTGCTCTAAACTGCTTTATGGGATACTATGTCAGCTTTATGGGGAACGTTGTATAGGTGGTCATTTCCATCTCAGTAACAACCATCACTGCTACTATAGTCAATGTTCCGTGGCCGGTAGTGGCCCATTAGGCCAGCAGGTGATAACAGTGCAGTACATCGCCGGCATTAGAGCGCTTTGTCGATGGTTATGTAAGGGAGGCCACGTCGATGCTGCGAGTCAACGAACGGCATTGACACGCGCCGCCCCCCGCGCCTCACCGCTAACCCCCCCTCAGCTCCCTGCCGCTGCTGAAACCAGCAGCTGCGATGCGAAATTGGGTCACGAGCTACAAACCCATACAAACTGCTAACTATTCTGCGTTCCAAGCCACCTCACGTACGCCGACCACCTCACCCAGACACCCACATAGCGAAGTGCAGTTAATGACGCGAGGAGTAACGGGGGCTCAATTGAAATTGGTGATCGGTAAAGACGGTAAATGAAATAAACCTTCTGTCGTTTACAATAATATCGTTACGAAATGATTCGGACGCGGAATCTGGCGGGACAATCAGTAGACCTTGAGTTTCAATCGGGGCATGGAAGTGTTGTTTTTGTACGTATGTCAGACTCGCACTTGGCCGAATTTAGTTTTATTTATGATATCTTCGTTTAGTTTGCATAATTTATTACATATCAAATTGACGACTTTGTGAATAAAATCGTATAAAGGTAGTAGTTTTTTCCATGTTCATCTGCGATCTATTTCAAGTGAGCTGGTTGTGTGGGAATTCTGTAGAAGCAATCCATTGATTCTTCTTTCTTCCGTTACAACACGAGCTCTATTATGTGGTTTCTCTCGAGTCATTTTGGATAGTTTATGGTGATCAGCTCTTCTGCTAGAGGGTTTGGATGGCTGGCTAATCGTTTTTTGTATTTTGTTGGAAGGGTTTTTATTTGGTCGCTGACCGTGGTCATGTGTAGTTCACTTTTTCTTAGGAACCACGATGCTTTTGATAGGTTTTTTAACATGCCGTCTTGAGTTCTCTGAATGATTCCAATATTGGAGTTGCACGCTGAAACCCCAAAGTTGTATACAATAAGTCCAGATAGTTGGTTATTCTTATAACTAACCTCTTAGATATTTAAAGAGGAAATTACCAATTTCATGTTAAAAAATAAACGAACAATTGCGAACGGGAGTCGTGCCCTGAGGGTTCCAACCCTTAAATTATTTCGAAATCGTCAGCCCTTTTCGTATAACCATTTTCTCCTACTAACTTCACCAATTCTTCAATTTTAGACTTTTTATTTTATTTGTGTCACAAAGCCTCCTAGCATTCAGAGTTTCAGAGTTTTGAGATAAAAGGTACCTGCCCTAGAGGTTTATAATTTTCGCAGTTTCCATACAAAAAATAGACAGTTATTGCCATATACATAATGTTAATTCATTGAATTAGAAGCTTGTTTTTTTTATATTTTTTATAAATTTAAGGGTGTTACCTTCACCTGTTCCTGAAAAAAGGGTCATGACAGACCAGAGTACAACAAAGTGATCCTATAATGGTTCCGTTGATACCTTTTAAGGTTCGGAACCCTTAAAATTTGCATTTTCTTTAAAATTATAGAATTTCATAAATGCAATTTTTGTAAGGTTTAAATATGAAATAGCGTTATATTATCAGAAATACTATCAATAGTTTCTTATATCAATGCATGAAAATGGAGAAGGAAAACGGCACAGCACCGCCGGCATCGAACGAACGGCGAAGTCAACGAACGTTATTGACAGCATCTATCAGAGTCTTCTCAACTCTAAGCTCTCAGCATTAAAGTCTCAATTGGCTCGCAGACTCGCTGCAACCTAGCCTTGGCTCCTACTGGCCTGGCTGACTTAGACATTCTATCTACTTTTACGAGTACATGGCGAAGGCTTAGTACTCCGCTACTTGTAGTGCATTCTGTACTTTGATGCAATGCCCGTATCGCAACCGACAGCTTAATGCCTTATGTAATGTCCTACTTCTTGGTAAATACTTTCATTGGATTAGTGTCGTGTTCTTACAAGCAACGTACTTTGTTTTGTTTATAGTTCTTATGTGACAAGTTCATTAAAAAAAGCTCCTGTCTATGTTCAGTGTTTCATTACATACATACATAGACATAAGACTTTTTCCCCGGAGGGGGCAGGCAGAGCCTCAATATGCCTCTTTTCACAGTGGGTAGCACCATCGTGGAGTATAGACGTGACAAGTGGTGAGCTCATCGCAGCCATTGCTTCCCAAGACTGACTCGGGTAACGCTTTCTTCCAGTAATAACATTCCATAATAAGCTAGCAGCCAGGACAAATCTTATACCAACGAATCTTATCAATAAGTCCGGGTAATCTCTTATTCGGCTTTTACGACATCCGCGTGAGGAGACGGAGGGGTCTATTTTTAGGCCGGACACACCACAGTAACAAACATTAGAAAAAGGGAACACTTTGTGTCTACAATGTGTTTTCAATCTCAAACTAGAAGATTCAGCTTCTGCTTTACTCGAGATCCTGTTCATCCTATGCTGGTCATCATCAGACCCTGGGGCCTGAACGCTAGCTTTTTCGTCGAAAATGAACATTTTGAGCTCAACTGAAGTAAACTTATTTAACACATTTAAATCCAAACTTATCTTAAATGTAGTAAATATATGTAAATAGTAAGTAAATGTAACTGGGTAAACTGTAACTATATAAAATAGAGAGAAATATAGATTTTATAAACATAAAAATGCCAGAGCCCACTAAAATAAAAGTGTTGCGAGCTGATGATCCTGGAAACGGCTGCTCTAATTCCACTATTATTTTTTCTGTGACCAAACATAGCTAAGAACCATCTCGCCAACAGCATCTTTCATACAAAAAAACCGCATTGGAATCAGACCACCCGTTCCGGAGATATGAGGCCACAGACAGACATACAGACAAACAAACAAAATATAGCCTCAAACTTATAACATCCCCCATTTTAGTCGGGACAGATTTTTTAATCTCGACTGTGTACAATCAAATACCAAAATGTTACTTAATGATACTTAGCTAGTTTAATCTTTTAAGTATAACCACCTAAGAATATGCAATTTTGCTATGACTAGAACTGTTATAAATCTCAGCCCTGGCTAACCCATTATCGTACAAAATTGCACTGCACTTTATAAAATGCATAAATTTACTATTTAACCTTCTAAAACTAGGTTTTCTGTCTCAAATCCTCACAAATATTGCATATTAAATTTGTGCCCGATACATGTAATCTGTGGATTTACATTCAAAGCCGATCGAACAAGGTCAAGTACCAAGAATTAATTGTAAGTTGGGAGCCCGTAGACATAATTATCTATTGTTTGAACGTGAACTGCTAAGAACTGAGGAATTCAATGACAAAGGTAAACATGTACAAATTTCAAAATAATCATTTTATCGGAGGGTTCCCAACTAGTAATACACAGAAGAGTCATACTGTTAATCGTTGGGATTTTTTCTCATCGAGTATCCTGTTACACTGGGTTATCGTCGATACTCGTTGGGAATAGTCCAGGAAAAATATTGCAACGAGTAACAGTGTGGCTTGATCGGAAAAACCACAACGAGCCACGAGTATATTTGTCTAGGTGACACTAGCTAGCGTCCACATGCTACCGCTTTTCTTTCTGCATGAGAAATAGAATAACGCCCCCTTGGTACGTAGTGGAACTGAAACAAAGGCTCTGGCGGCCGTACAAGGAACAAAAAGTTGCAAACAGTTTATGTCATTTAATGGGCGATATGCTAATGCAATAACTGATGCTAGTCTTATTAAATATTATATTGAGCCTTATTCATGTTAGATTCTTCGAAACACAGTCAAATATTTCACAATTTTTTTTTTTTATACTACTTGGATGACGGAACAAGCAAGAGGCCCACCTGATGTTAAGCGGTAACCTCTGCCAATACAATTATCTGTATGCAGATCACAGTACAAATTGAATTAAATTGAGAGTCCGGGTAATCCCTTAGTCTGCTTTTACGATATCCACGGGAGGAGACGGGGCTCTATTTTTAGGCTGAACACACCCCATTAAGATTAATATAATGAAAATATATTACAGTAATAAAATCAAATAATTTTTTTAATTAAAAAAAAATATGAGGAATTGTTTTTTTTCGAAATATCTATTAACCCTAATGGGTTATTTGAACAGGTTAAGTGTAGGAATAATAAATGAATTGTAATTATAATACATTCTAAAACGTTATATAAGGGTTAGTACCAAACCCCAGTAGATTTGAAACTGCGCCCTAGTTCCAAGGCCCGGTGCAACGGGTTAAAGACCGGCAATGACCCAACTTCCTACAGTCTTACCCACAATATAAGTCGCCCCAATGTACCTGCGCCGTAGACCAATTTCTATAGCGCGGGAACCTTCTTTCTTCCAATAGCAATCGCGCGCTAAAAGCTTGCGCTGTTATTGGTTAATCGATTTCGCGGCAAAATTGCGGCATCTTGTTCATCAGTCGACTCTTAGATGTGAGCGGGCAGAGCTATACAGCGTGACAGAGCTATACTCTACGTTCGGCTACTGTCGGATATCAGTCTGCGCTTTTCTGCGCAAACGAAAACAGTCAATCGGAGTTATATTTTGGGTAAAACTGTACGTGCTTCTTCGCGCGCGCACCCTTCGTCTATTGTATTTACTTGAGGTAACTCCAAAGGTCGTAGGAATTACATGGAGGTGGCTCAAGATGCTTCGCCGTGGAATTTTATGTGGAAGGCCTACGTTCAGCAGATGACCGACATGCTGCTGATGATGATGATGAACTCCAAATTGACGTTGCTAAACTTAGAAGAATCTCATTTATCTGCCACGGCTGTACCATCCATCACATTGAATTTGTTAATATAAAATGTAGCCTATCAACCGGGCCATAATATCAAATCGATTCTAAATCGAATGATTTTTTACACTACGGTGGAACATAAATACATACATACATAGATACGGACATACGTACATAGACTACATTGACGACCTCTGTGGCGCGGCGGGCGAAGGTTCATTCGCGACGCAGGAGGTTGCTGGTTCGATTCCCGCCTCGGAACAAATATTTGTACGATTTGCAGATATTTCTTCAGGGTGTTCTGGGTATTTTCTATGTATAATAAAACATATCTATCTGTGTAATGTATTGTATTAGGTATATCAGTTATCTAGTAGGTACCCATACCACAATCTGTGCTAAGCTTGGGGCTAGATAATGTTGTGTGAACTGTCCTGCATTATTTATTTATTTATTTAATACATTAAATAGAAAGATATTTTTTATTATACATAGAAAATACCCAGAACACCCTGAACAACGATCTGCAGATCGCACAAATAATTGTTCCGAGGCGGGAATCGAACCTGCTGCGTCGCAGGCGAACCTTCGCCCTCCGCGCCACAGAGAACGAATAGACTGAAGAGGAGAGGTATTAACATAAACAAACAATGAAGCTATACAGCGGTAATCGCCATCTTAGAAAACCCTTGGAAAAGTTAATTGAAAAACGACTGAATTCAAATCTATAGGGTGAGGTAGTTATAGTTGGTGCCCTAGTTTCAGGGTGCGGTGCAGCGGGTGAAAGACCGTCATTGACCCAACTAGTACCTGCTTCCCCCCACGCACCCCTCGTTTGGAATATGGCATTGAAACACTGTTATCACTTCAGGGCTTTCATTATTAACACTATTTTTATTCGTATAACCTAAGAGCTTCGATCTTGATAACGAGCAACGTTTGTTTGTAAATCAGTTTAAAATAAACAGCTTTGCATTGTGTTTTTGGTTCGAGAAGACTATATCATTTGGGTATAAGTTTAGTACTAGCCTTTTTTACAGTAATAAAAATACAACAAATGCAACAATACACAAAAAAATAAAAAAGTTATATACACAGCCAGCATCTTAGGGACGCTTCCGTCTGGTAGTGATTTCGATCAGTTGAGCTACCTTTAGATTAGATCATTAGTCTTCGGGTGCACAACTGTATCATTTGTATTTTTTTACCAAAAATTGTACATCCATACCTGTATTAGTTACTTATTCTATCTGTAAATAAAAGACAAAATTTAAAAAAACATTATTTATTATTTTTGCTTTATAAAGACCGACCATATAATCGAATTAGCAACTGGTCCAAAAGACTGAAGCACCCTTAAGACACTGGCAAATTTATTATTATAAAATAATAATTAATTATAATAATTTGAATCTAACTGATCGAGCTGTACATTTATTTATTTACCAATAAATGGATTATTGTGATTCAGTTCTCGAGCAAAGTCCGATCGTACAATATCGGTACCTAACTAAGACCGAGACTAGCAGTCGACCCGCCAACTTTTATTTGAAACGAATTTATATTCATAGAGTTCTATAAAAGCGGATTGCGAGTGTTGTTGCCCTGTTATTATTATTTTAGATCTTTAAAAATTAATCTACACCTGCCTACCTAGCACTAGTAAAATACGACAGTTATAAATTCTCTAAGAATAGCCGTGGTGTGTCCGACCCAAAAATAGACCCCTTCAACTCCTCCCGTGGATGTCGTAAAAGCCGACTAAGGGATTACCCGGACTTGTTGATAAGATTCGTTGGTATAAGATTTGATTCTGGTTGCTAGCTTATCATATAATGTGTTATTACTGGAAGAAAGTGATAGCGGAGTCAGTCGTGGGGAGCTCTGGCGGCGATGAGCTCACCACTTGTCACGTCTATTTCCCACGATGATGCAACCCACAGTGAAAAGAGGCCCATTTGAAGCTCTGCCTACCCTTTCAGGAAAAAAGACGTGTGTCTTATATACATAAGACACACGTCTTTTTGTTTGTTACATACGTATGTATGTAAAACAAATAGAGACACAGCAATGGTACGTTGTGGTAGAAAATTCACAACGTCAATGAATATCGAACATTTACATTCGTTCAGCGAGCCAGCGTTAGGTGCGGATGAATGTTTTATAAGGTTTCCACGGCGAGGATATTTATTTGTAGGTTGAAGAAACATTTCTACTTCCACGGCAAGAAAGTTTATAGTTGAAGTAATATCGGATAACTAACATTAACTTGCCTTGGCACAGTGGGTGAACCCATGCAAGTCGTTCGCCGAATAACATTAACTTGCCTTGGCACGGTGGTTGAACCTTAGAGCATTGCAGGCCTCCGTACCGGGTTGAACCCATGCAAGTCCTTCGCCGAATAACCTTGCAATCTGCCTTCGTGCTCTCTTTAACATAATTTCAGAGAAGTATTTGAATACGGAGAAATTCTGAATTAAAAAAAAACTGTTCAATCAGGTTGTAATACCTACAGTATTGTATTTAACCATGAAACTTACTTACTCTTTAGGATTCCGTAATCAACAACCCTTACAGTTTCGCCATGTCCGTCTGTCTTTCCACGACACACTTAGTACCAGAAAGCTGTAATTTGTAATTTTAATTTGTAATTTGTAATATTTATCAAGCCAATGAAGCGGTAAAATTAATCTTTATTAATAAATTTTGTTTAGGGAGGTTCCGTTACACGTATGGTGAGTTTTTTTAGTCTCGTCTATCCCATTGTGTGGGGTGTCATTGGATAGGTCGATACAAATATTAAATATCCGGGATTTTTATCCCGATACTTGTATCCCCTACAAATACTCGTTTCGGGTCTGGGAATTGTGGTACCATGGTTGCAGTTCCTGATACCCAAGACACGGTGGATCCCATGCGATCAGGACTTATGGTCAGGTTGGGTGAGTTTCTAATAACGCTTACAAAATTTTATGATGGTTTTGATCTACATAGAACCTCTGGTAAAAAAAACTAATAACCTTTCATCATCCATCATTGGACTGATGTCTGGCTTGGTGGAGCGATGACTTGCGCGGGGTGGCTGGCAGAAACTGGATGAGGAGAGCAGAAAACCGGGCTCAGTGGCGTGCCATTGGAGATACCTATGTCCAGCAGTGGACTGCAGTAGGTTGATGATGATGATGATATGATCTATCATTAGTCACTCAGGTAAGTTGTTAGGTGTTTTTAAAGAGAGAAAGGTTTGTTTTATCCGAGGTTCTATATCTATTACTGATCTGTATTTATATCCAATCATTGTTATTCTGTCACTGGTCTACGCTTAAGTAAAATTACCCGTGGACCTTATAACGGAACCACGGAATATGTGATTTAAAGCAATTGTTTATGGTAACACATAAAGAACCCATACTAAAAGGCTGGAAGTGCTTGACCAAAGGTGAGCGCGTACAATATATGCTGATCGTACGCGCGTCGCTCCGTCAGCGTCGAACTAAACGCTCGTATATATCGCAATAGCGTGTCAGTTGACCGACAAGCTCGACCGAAGGTTCTCGTCAGCGCGACGTGGCGTACGCGCGTAGCAATTCATCAGCGTTGCACTGTGTTCGTTCGTATGTTCATTGATGCTACGCTCGACCGACTGTGAGCGCTGACGTCTGTCGAGCACTACCTAAGGCCTCAAGCCACTCGTATGCAAAGACGTATGAATCCGTGCGTCAGATGTCGCACACTTCAATAATTTAATCAGAACACTGATTGGATACTTTACTCAATGTGGGCCAGTAACAACCCGCATCTATCTGATGCGACCTTGAATCTCTGACGCAGGGCATCCACCTAGATAACTTATATATTCAGAACACTGAAATATAGCGAAAATGTAGCTGAATTTTCGTCTCTCTGAAAATCTCCTGTCCTGGTCGAGGGCACCCGAAGTCAGAACCAGATCATCGCCACACATACACAATAATCTCAATGCTCTAGAGACTATGAACGTCAACATCATCATAACCTTGTACTATTGTTTATTCTGTGTCATAACTTAGGCCTCATTATAGAATATTACGACAACCAGTCTTGAGAAGGTACCATGAGAACCTTTATTTCCCAGCGGTGGTCGGTTCTACGAGCTTCGTGGCCTGCCCACTGCCGATTCAACGAATTCTCAGAGTTGAAGATGACCTTGTCTGTCTGAGTGAACAGTACAAACTGGTGGAAAGCATGCCTTGAACTTTGCACCCCGCTCGTCTCATATCCATACAAATTGTGTTCTCGCATAAAGCCGATAGGTGCTGTTGCTGCGCGTGTAATGATGATTATACACGGCGCGGGTAACATGCGCATGTTGAGGCGCATGCGCGGGTTATACGCATCGCGTAAAGAACCGTGAAAAGAAGTGCGCGAGTAGCTTGCGCATGTCGCCCGCGCGAGTCACCAGTGCGAGTCACCCGCGCATGTGACCTACCCGTGCTGAGTACAAGCAGCATTTCTCTCCTTAAAAAACAAATTAATAAAAGGAAAGGCATTATTTCATTATTAGCAAGCCAAAACAGTAAGCTGGTGCCTGCTTTTTACTCGAATGCATCCTGAGATAATTTTACCTACCTATTTATTAACTAGTAGAGTAAGGGGCCAATGAAACCCACTAGATTTAAACTCTAGTTAGTTAGACAGTGGACAATTGTATCATCCGTGACCTTGTTTCATTTAATTCATTTTATTTTCACACTAGGGACACTTAGTTACGTCATGTACAACTAGGTACATATTCATTCAATCAAATTATACAACACAACAAACAAAATGAATAACAAAGCAAACAAGCAATCAACAACAAAGCAGTAGGTACGACTCGTTTTTATAACAGTTTTTTTTTTTTTTTTTTTTCTCTATCAAGGTAATTTTTCTGTCTACCACCTTTATGTATACAGTTTTAACAATAAACAATTACTTTACTTCACTTTACTTTACTTTACTACGTATTTGTTAGTAAGATTTGTATACTGAATTTTATATTTTTTCAGTCTTCGTCGGTAAACATGTACTTACTATAATTGCAACCGGGGGTAAGTCTACGCGCAAAATATTGCGTAGGTATTACGTACATAATCGCCAGTCAGACGCTACGTTTAGGCATCTACGTACAATGTTAGCCTAGGTTAGGGAGTCTACGTGGAAATAAAACCTAACCTACACGTGTCGAATGTCGATTTTCATAGAGGAACGTTGGAAAATAAAACATGGCAGACAAGATGAGTTGCTAGGGCGACAGAAGCATGCAGTTCGTGTGGAACACCTTGAATAGGTTTTGGCAAACGAGTTCTATAACTGTACCTAATTTCAAGCCAATAGTATAGTAGCTGCTGAGAAATGCACCCTGCGTATAGACACACAGACAACGAAGTCTTACCATAATAGTTAGCGAGGGAGTTATGTAGAGTCCTGAGTTTAGTTTCGTTTCGTATGAGGTAGTGCTGGCCTCTGGTGTCGGAGTTTGTCAAGCCGCCCGAGGGCCTCTGACATGGCTTATCGACTGCTATTCATCAATAACAGCCGGGACCGACAGCTTAACGTGCCCTCCGAAGCACAGAACGATGGAAATCCGCACATAACTTAGAAAAGTCATGAGTGAAGCGAGGGGTCAAGCTGCCCAAGATGAAGACAGGTTTTATTTAGGAGGAGCATACTCTGTTTTTCACACCTGCGTGACAATAAAAATTCACTGAAAATCACAGCACCAAACACAGTCTTTTGTTTCACATTCTTACTAAACGCACTTTTTTTTTCGAGTTCTGCTCTGGTGGCCAGTTCGATTTTCGAACAAACCTCTTTACAATGTCATATGGGCATTTTTTTACTTAGAGTTTTCATGAGTTTCCACACGAGTTTGACGTTCCAAATTAAAATCACTTTATTCTCTAGGGAGTTTAATATAACTTTATATCCCTAAAGAGATGATGCTTTACTTTACGTTGAGGTTGCATGATATGTAATTGGACATTGTCGAGCAGGTGGTGTAAAAAGGTTTTTTCAGTAGCGTTACTCTTATCTGTACTCTTATCTGTCGACTTATGTATGACCACGAAATCGTTTCCACGTGCTTTACGCAACGATTCTCCAAAGTAATAATAAAATGTCAATAAACACGATCACTTCGATACGTGACATTTTTACCAGTTGACATACAGAATATGTATGGTTGAAATCTGCCATTTTTGAAAGAAACGTCGTCATTTTTATTTCATTACATTTTAATGTGTTTTTTCGAGTTATTTCGTGTAATTTTAGTGGCATCTTAACCGGTGTAACTTGGATAAATGGCACATGTGTGATGTAGTGAAATTTGAGTGTATTGCGAGTCTTTTCGAAATGGTGGATTTTTTCCTGTAAAAAATCAGTTTTTCTGCCACAATTTAAACTGGGTTAGGACTAGACGGAGACTCTTGACGACTTGACTATAAAACTATAATAATTATATCACTTGACATTGGCTAAATTGTTGCAAATAATGCACAGAAGCCATTACCTAAGATAAGAAGAAGAATAATATGTATGCCCCAGGCATGTATACGATAGGGCGTTTCAGCTCTCTGCATACAAACGAAGTTTTCTCTTATTTTGGATATTATCTCATGAAACTCCATGAAATTTTGTGTATATTATCAACTCACTAATGCTTAGACCTGTGTTACCTGTGTACCTAGGTTATGTTTTTATCAAAAATCAATAAAATAAGATACTTTCAGGGCGTCTGGTCGAAGCGACTCGTGACCCGAGAGCTGGCTCTTATCTGGCTCAACGCATTAGTATTGCCATTCAGCCTGGTAATGCAGCCAGCATCTTAGGGACGCTTCCGTCTGGTAGTGATTTGGATCAGTTGAGCTACCTTTAGATCGTTAGCAGTAGCCTTCAGGTAGTTTTCTTTCAGCAGTAGTAGCTGTTTCATATGTATTTTGTACATACCTTATATTGTATTATTCTTTCTGTAAATAAATGTACTAAACGTAAACTGAATAAATGTTAAGAAACAAACAAACAACACTCTACCGCGCATGCCAATACATAGCGCGCGTAGCAATATGCCCATAGAGGATTTTTTTATAATATGCCATAGACTATTTAAAAAAGTAGAAAAAGTTTTAAAATTTAATTTAACTTCCTTGGTCTGACTGTATATAGTGTATTTTAATGGGGAAAAAAGCTACATTAAAGTACTGTTTTTCCTTACAAAACAGTAAGTATTTTGTATCAGTGATCCAGGTAAATTAAACACTATTTTTGAGTTCCTAACCAGGATTATGCGAGTGTAGATAACATTATTTCTGCTACAGTTTGTCATTATCTAATTGTGAGCAACTGTAATATTCTAATAAGCATTGTTTAACTAGGGAATATTAAATATGCGCTTTTACAAAGAAAAACAATCAATTCATTTTTTATATCATTATTTCTTTCCCATAGTGTGTCCGGCTTAAAAATGTAATCTTCCATCTCCTAGATGTCGTCATATATGACGACATAGATGTCGTAAAAGCTGACTAAGGAATTATACTAGGGGATGGCCAGAAGTTAAATTAAATTACTTTTGTACTCAACACAAAAACTGCGATCACCAATCCGCCTGCCAAGCGTGATTATGGCAATTCCCCATTGCGTTATATGGGGGTCCTCGTCCAGCAGTGGACGTGTACCGGCTGATGATGACTATGATCCACAGTTCGGGTGAATGGGCGGAGCCATCACTAGGGGCGGAGGGTAGCGAGGCCAGCAGCACGTGCCGCCTGCAACGGGTGAACGAACGTCATTGACCCACCTTCGAGGCCTACTTATAGAGCAGATAACACCCCCGCCGATAAGGATTGTGTTTATGCTAATATACTCATGATGTCAATGTATATTAGTGTGTGCGTTGTTTTGTGTATGTGTGCTGTTCTGATTGTAGCGTGATGAATGATGCGTACCAAAGTATTATATTTGTTAGTCAGTACCAAAGGCGTGCTCGCAAGTATTTCAATTTACTGTTATAAGTTTTTAATGGAAAAAAAAACCGTACAAGCTTTTATAAAATTAGTGATGCCGTGTGCTGATCAAAATGAACTTAAACACGGCCCTACTATTATCCATCGAGGAGTTCCGTTGTCCACCTTCCGTCTCCATTATCAGATCAGCTCGCTGCCACCATCATATTGCATTGTCATCGGACAGGTATGCCAAATTTCAGCCCAATCGGTTGAGGATAACTGCTTTAAAATTCAGTTGCAAGATTTCACCCGGACATACATTGCAAGTTAATATAAAGCTTGTAAAAAACAAAGGCTTTCAAATAACTCTATGAAAGCATGTTCAATAATCAAGCAGCATTGTGGGATACAACTTTCAAAAATTGTTCCTCTTTGTGCGTTTTGTCTCTCTTTTCGTTCGGACACTTTTTGAGCGCTGACCCACAGTCCATTTACTTTGAGGTCAATGGTAAAAACCAAAAAAACTGTTTCAAAAAATGCCCTAGAATTTTAGAAATGCTTGTTTACCTACTTTCCAAATGTTTGGTAGTTTTCAGAAAAAAACAACATCCATTGTCTAATATCGTGATCTCTTTCAGTTAAGTATATTAGAAGGGGATCGCTATAATTTTAGCGTGGTTTTAATATAGAGAATGATGCATCAACACCAATACATAGATGACAATATACAGAAGGCACACATTGAAGAAGTGCGTGTGTGTGACTACGTCTATGACCTCGTGGTATTGATAGTGTAATTTACTTATTAGCGTCTAATGAAGGTCGACCCTTTGATGAAGGCAAAGAACCTAAGTACCGTAAAGTAGTTGAGTATTGAGGGTCAACTAAGTACAGGCTATGTACCATAATAATAATTGCAACCCAGAAAAATCTAAATCTAAATCTGATCTTAATAAATAAAATAATGCTGGACACAGTTCACACAACATTATCTAGCCCCAAGCTAAGCCAGAGCTTGTGTTATGGGTACTAGATAACTGATATACTTAATATAATACATTACACAGATAGATATTTTTATTATGCATAGATCTTAGAGTTTCAAGAAATAATTTAAAAATACTTAAAATCATTTTTGTACTTGTAACTTTATATTATGCTCCACAAGGAGGTTTTTTTTTTTTTTTTATACTACCAAGGTAGCAAACAAGTTTACGGCCCACCTGTAGTTACGGGAAACAGTTTAAATAAATGCGATCCACCAACTTATCTGAATAACCATTTACCTACATTTTTCTATCATCTACATACATTTCATTCTACAGATAATTTGTTGAATCTCTAATAAGCAATAAATAATATTCCAGCTTCATAAGACAATCAAATCTAGGTAGGCTTGTAGGAAATTGTATGTACTGTAGATAAAAATAAATGTAAGATTGTATTAGGTACCTATATAAGTTATTATTGTGTGTAACCTGTGTAATGTGTAATTCTAATGACCCCATATTGGTTAAATAAATAAATTTGAATATATATTGAATATATATAAGAGTTTTCCTTCTCGCTGAGTAATGTTGTGTCAATGTCATCTGTCGTAGCCCAGAGGATTTAAACCACTATCAATCAGGGCGAAAAAGTGATAGCGATGCAGAAATATGTTGAAGAGAAATTAAAAATAAACATACAAATTGAGAACCACCTCCTTTTTAGGGTTCCGTAAAAAAAATACGGAACCCTTATGGATTCGTCATGTCTGCCTGTCTGTCCGAGTATGTCACAGCCACTTTTTTCCTAAACTATAAGAGCTATGCTGTTGAAACTTGGTAAATAGATGTACTCTGAGAACCGCAATAAGATTTTCAAACAAAAATAGAAAAAAAACAATAAATTTTTGGGGTTCCCCATACTTAGAACTGAAACTCAAACTAAAAATGGTATTGAGGTTTCTAATATCATTTTTTTCTAAACTGAATAGTTTGCGCGAGGGACACTTCCAAAGTGGTAAAAAGTGTCCCCCCCCCCCCCCCGTAACTTCTAAAATAAGAGAATGATAAAACTAAAAAAAATATATGATGTACATTACTATGTAAACTTTCACTCAAAATTGGTTTGAACGAGATCTAGTAAGTAGTTTTTTATTTTTGGGGTTCCCCATACTTAGAACTGAAACACAAAAAACTTTTTTTCATCATACCCATACATGTGGGGTATCTATGGTTAGGTCTTTAAAAATGATATTGAGGTTTCTAATATATTTTTTTTCTAAACTGAATAGTTTGCGCGAGGGACACTTCCAAATTGGTAAAAAGTGAGTCCCCCCCCCCCCCCCCCCCCGTAACTTCTAAAATAAGAGAATGATAAAACTAAAAAAATATATATGATGTACATTAACCATGTAAACTTTCACTCAAAATTGGTTTGAACGAGATCTAGTAAGTAGTTTTTTTTTAATACGTCATAAATCGTAATCCATCCAAGAACTTTTATATTATGTTACTTGCTGCTACGGAACCCTTCATGGGCGAGTCCTACTCGCACTTGGCCGCTTTATTTAAAGTCGTTTAAAAACTGGAAAGATCCAGATAGAAACCCCGTGCAAAGGGCAGGGGTTTCAGAATTATAGACATAGGTACTATTAGGAAGAATACAACTTGTACAAAAACATACAAAATTTAAAAATACCATTTTATCAGTTGAGCTATCTAAAGACCGTTGTAAGCGACCTAAAGACTGCTCAACTGGTCCAAATCACCACCAGATGGAAAAGTCAGCATTATGTTAAAGTTAGTGTTAAAGTATTAAAGTTTGTTAGTAATTGTCAGATTAAAGCACACAGACTGTTGGTCAGATTTGCCATCATGTCATTCACCAACTCGCAGCCTGCATGCGATGATACAAAAATTATTTTCGCAGTTTTTTTTTTTTTTTTTTTTTTTTTAACTTTGTGAATGGCGGACCAAGCTTATGGCATTGCATGGCAAACAAATCTCATGTATTTTGTATTTTTATTAGTCTAAAACATTATTTGGGGCTCGAAACTAAAATATTTTACATGTGTTTTCTTTAATCTCTTACCAACCCGTTATTAGTTATTACACAACAATACATTTTTCGCCCTGTTTAACCCGTGGGTTAAAATCCTCTGGGCTCCCCTACATGACCAGATTATATTCAATGTGCTCATAAATGCATGTAGCGTGTACATATTTTAGCCGGTATACGACAACATCTCAAACAATAACTAACTCAGTAATCGTTGTTAAAAAAAACAATACATTTTATTCATACTTATTTTCATTAAATCAATAGAAAAACTACCTTTTCATCCCATCTATTCGAAAAGGACGACTTGGTTCGCCTTTAAGTGCACCCAAAGGTGGTGTTTTCTATGAGAAACTTTTAGCGAGTAATGAGTTTTTAATCCTCTCCGCAATTATCTTAGCCGCGCACTTATTGAATTTGGAACTTTATAAGTGCGCCGCAATTATCTTTGCCGCGCACTTTTTGAAACTTTAGAAATCGGACGCAAATATTGTTTTTGAATAATTACTGGCTGGTACGACCGCCAATAAGCCCACGACCCATCGGCTGAATAATAAAAAAAAAACGCGCTAACTACAGCCCGCGTTTTCGTCAATTTTCACGGAATGTTAGAAATTCATGGATTTGTTTTGAAAAATGAGTTCTTCAAGTGACAGTGAAAATATAGAATTAACTCCTGAAAGTATTAGAACTGACGCAAGAAATGTGATGAATATTCTATTACCTGCAAAATCCCGAGAGAAATATATTGAAAGCCTGTGGTCATTTTTAATATAAGGTTTTAGTTGTTTTATTATTAGATACTATTCAATTTCAATTTAGCTGTCACTCTATGTTTTATTAAATAATAATACTACAATAAAATATGAGGCGCCTTTTATTCTCTCATAGTGGGTGATGAAAAGTAGAGTGTATCACTCGGGCGCAACATATATTTTTGGCTCGGGCGACGTACTTTGAATCCCTCGCTACGTTCAGGATTCTACTAAAAATCTCCCGCTACGCTCGGGATTCTACTCTAGAATCCCTCACTTCGCTCTGGATTTTAAAAAGCGCCCTCGCCGTAAATCTACTATACAGGCCCACCTTATGTAATATGGTCACCGTTGCTTTAAAACACTGGCAACACCGAGGTACTAGTATAGTATTATTTTATCTGTGACCGAGGTATTGTCAATGCGCTGCCTTCCCTGAATGATTTTTTGAATAAAGTGTGCATCAATGGTCCGAAATCTGGGTATTCCTCCTAATATACAGTCTTAAAGATTACTGGCAACATTATCTTCGTGAAAGTCTCAGCTTTCAGCTATAAGTGGTTTTATCTACACTATCTATATCCGCTGCACCGTAGCATCTCTTCCGGCCTCGACAACCGATCAATACGGGTCGAGGAATGAACCTGTGACCTCGGAAAGAACTGGGGCGCCGCGCAAGCGCCCCTTGGCGGTGCATCTGACGCCAATCCATGTTGAATTGCTAATTTTAGATAGTCTATGCGCTCAAAATTAAGCTTCACCTCTTGAAAACTATGATTATTAGCATAATCAGCCAGTAATATTCCCACAGCCGGGAGAAGAGGCCGAACTTCTCTAGTGCAGTGCATGCTCTATGTCAGATGCCTTCATATTTTTTGAATTATTTTGGGTCCCAAGCGATGTTTTCACTTTATTATTTCAGAGCATGTGGTAAGTGAAAAGCTCCTTTAGTGCATGATTTAGTTCTATAATTTGATGATATTTTTATCGGAAGTCCAAGCTCTAATAACATAACACGTAACAGTCACATGCATATTCCTGATCCCACACTAGGATCCCTGTCGTGGGTATCAGGAACTACGACATGAGACCACAACACTCAGACCCGAAACAAATATTTGCAGATCATACAAACATTTGTCCCGCAGTAAGAAAACGAACCCGCAACCTCTCGAATCTTAGCCGGCTACTCGCCCGCCGTGCTACAGCGTTCGTCAAATCGTCGTCTGATGACGACTATGTTTGGATATTCTATATACTGTTAGAGAAGTGTCCGGATACCTAGATGCAAGCCACGAACTCTCATGACCTTTGTGGTGTTGGTAGTGATCAATAACTATGTAAATTTTATTGTCTATTGTACGATTTTAATGGTAATGCTATTTTTATCAGAGTTTTCAGTGCCCTTTGACTGAAAATAACAACGTGACGGCCATCAAGATTTGGTTACATGCGGGCTGACTGGCCCTTCGGTACCTTTATGTTGCTTACGATTTTGGAAAACATGATCTTATAAGATGCCTATTTGAGTTATAAAGCATCTTTAAAGTTCAGAACCTTCTTTTATTATTGATAAAGCTTATCTATATATATAAAAGAGAAGTCCACTCACTCACTGACCACTCATCACGAAAGCTCGGAAACTACTGGGCCGAGAGGTCTGAAATTTGGCACAAGCATTTATTAAGGGGAGTAGGCGCGCACTAAGAAACGATTTTTGAAAATTCGCACCCTAAGGGGTAGAAAAAGGGTGTTAAAGTTTGTATGAAAGTCTACGCGTCGACAAAGTCGCGAGCGGGTCAGCTAGTGCTATCATAAAACAACTACAATTTTTGTCGTGTATTTTTTAATATACCTCGTTGTTGGTTAATTAAATTTGCCTTCGCATAACAAAAGACAGAGCGCGCCCAAAACGAGCCAACTTCTATATATAGCCCTACGACTAACTTCAAGATCTTAAATTAGAAGCCGAATGTCAAGTAATTGGTTACATTTTGATCTCTGCGGCCGCGCTGCAATGCCAAGGCGACTGCCAAAAGGCGTGAGGTCGCCGCCCAATGTCAGGGGCCCTTTGGACTCTGTCTCTATTGCATTTATATTCAACGTGGTCGTCAGGTTGACTTAACGGCTCCATTCAGAACAGGAACAGACGCGCAAAGGCGCCTGCGAACTTGACGTCCCAAAACACAGGCGGCTGGCATCCTTCATAGTTTTTGGAGCAGTTCAAAGTAGCATGCTAGCAAGTCTTAAGATGATATCTTATTCAAATAAAATAATCTTAGGCATACTTTGAACTAAGATTCATTGACCATGCTTGATTAAGTAGTAGTAGAGCTTTTTTTGAAAGAGTTCGTCCGGGGAAGTAGTACCTCCATACCTAATTGTGCCGCAAAGCTATTCGCTATTTGTGCGACTATCAAGATCTACCTCTCCCGAATAAGCGAGAGAACATCAGGAGATGATGTACTCCAGTTCGTGACGGAGAGGTGCCAAGGCCGGATTCAGAGGGCAGCGATTCGACTGTCTCTTCAGCGCCTGCAGACTAATAGGGCCACTGACTTCAAGTCATATGCTCTCCAGGTCCAGGCAAAGTACAAGGATGTGCTCTTTGATCCGGAGTTCTGTCCAGCTGGTATTGTTTACCGACGCTCTAGAGCCGAGGGAAGCGTTTTCAAAACCAAATCCCTCTATTGACGTTAAGTGATAGTTTTAAGTCTATCTTTATCTTTGTAAGGTATATATTACTATGGGCCTTTATCTAGGTACAATATACATTTATCAATGTTGCCTGAAATAAATAAATGAATGGAATTGAATTGAAAAGCAGTAATGCTCGCATTGCTGTGTTCCAGTTTGAAGGGTATGGGTGCTGGTGAAATTACAGGCACTTTTCATCATTATGTCTGTGCCACATAGGGTGCGTCATAGGTGGACGTGACCTATGAGGTAATGCATTGTTAAATGCAGAGGTTACCGCTTAACATCAGGTGAGCCACAAGCTGCTTCCGTCATTCACAAAGTTAAATAAAAAAACGAGCTGATGAAGAGGCTAGTTGCGTAGTTATATAGTTATAGAGTTCACACCTGTCTAACCCTCCTCTTATAAAGGTTGCCTGGTAGAGATCACTGTTATCGATAAGGCCGCCCACTGTATTGCCCTGAGTTTATAATTGTTATTTTTTTGTGTTTCCATGTGGTGATCAATAAAGAGTAAATAAATAAAATAAATAAATAATACTGGACAGTTCACACAACATTATCTAGCCCCAAGCTAAGCAGAGCTTGTGTTATGGGTACTAGATAACTGATATACTTACAATACATTATACATAGATAGATATTTTTGGTTATACATAGAAAATATCTAGAAAATCCTGAAAAAATATCTGCAGATCGTACAAAATATTTGTTCCGAGGCGGGAATCGAAACCGCAACCTCCTGCCTCGCAGGCGAACCTTCGCCCGCCGCGCCACAGAGTTCGTCCCATAGAGTTCACAGTCTCATTATTAATTGTATGACAAAGCTGAATGAATTGGCAACCTATATAAAATATTCCTACAATGTCTCAATATATTTAATTCCGTCATACTCGTATCATCCCACATTTTCAAAATGAAGTGCTGCACTAATTAATTAGTTAAGCAAACTGAGCAACGTCCTCATACTATGTGGGATAGCGAAAACGAAACGTAATTAAGGCCAACGTGAGACTGAAATAGAATACCACCACAATATGCTAGGACACTTGCTGTGGCAGTATTCGACGGTGTAAATGAACAACTAAATTGAAGAGAACATTTAAACGAATTCATAAATATTAAAAAAAATAGCACTCAACAAAGAAAGCGAAAAGAAGAGAAACTCAAAGGTTTGTTGTAAGAAAACTCTTTAGGGTTAACTCGCCTTCGAACATATCTTTGGTATTACATTTATTTACAGAAAGAATAATACAAGGTATGTACAAAATACATATGAAACAGTTGTGCCACCTGAAGACCGCTGCAAGCGATCTAAAGGTAGCTCAACTGATCCAAATCACTACCAGACGGAAGCGTCCCTAAGATGCTGGCTGCATTGCCACGCTGAATGGCAATACTAATGCGTTGAGCCAGATAAGAGCCAGCTCTCGGGTCACGCGTCGCTTCGACCAGATGCCCTGAAAGAATTTTGAAAACGCGAAGGGCCCCGGAACCCCACGGACCCAGAGTCTCGACCCCGAAAGGTTCAAATAAGTAAGCTCTGTCGAGACTTGCATATTTGCGTCTTTTGAGGTCCTCAGCGGAATCTGCCGCCGCACCGGCCCTAACTGATGTCCCGGACAGAAATAAAAAAATATCCCACTAACAAATTAGGTGTATAGGTAGACTAACAAATTAGGTGTATAGGTCATAAAAAATCCATAAGTATTTTTTTGTCTTTTAAATTATGTTTTGGAAAACTTTAGTCGGTTATCAGAATTTCGAGGTATCTCATATAAGTTGTATCTGAGCAGCTAGTTACTAAAAGTTCACTATGCTTGTAGATTTTTCTTATAATTCATATAATTATTTATTGTACTCAGAAAAAAGATTACAAATAAAATATAACCAAAGACGTATATAACGTCTGTTACAAACGTGCTCAAGCTCCACAGATCGTGCTCGTCTCCTGGCCGTTTCCAAATGGGAGTCAGGGTTTTGGTTGCAAGCACTTCCATCACACAATACTGGTACTTTAATGGATCCAGTTTCTTTCCGTATTGCAACTTCTTTACGGTTGGGTGCAGGGTGCTGTGCCCCTCATCACTGCCAGTGCGGTACTGCTGTTGATCAGCTTGGTCACCACGGATTATCGTGCACCAGGGCTGCCGGTAGGATTTCCCGCCACGCTAGCCTTAATGATATCATTCGCCGGGCCCTTACCAGCGTTAACATTCCAGCCATTCTAGAACCGAATGGTCTGTTACGTGACGATGGTAAGCGGCCTGACGGCATGACTCTTGTTCCGTGGGAGAAGGGTAGGCCTTTGGTGTGGGACGCTACATGCGTTGATACCCTTGCGCCATCTCATCTGTCCGGGACATCAGTTAGGGCCGGTGCGGCGGCAGATTCCGCTGAGGACCTCAAAAGACGCAAATATGCAAGTCTCGACAGAGCTTACTTATTTGAACCTTTCGGGGTCGAGACTCTGGGTCCGTGGGGTTCCGGGGCCCTTCGCGTTTTCAAAATTCTTTCAGGGCATCTGGTCGAAGCGACGCGTGACCCGAGAGCTGGCTCTTATCTGGCTCAACGCATTAGTATTGCCATTCAGCGTGGCAATGCAGCCAGCATCTTAGGGACGCTTCCGTCTGGTAGTGATTTGGATCAGTTGAGCTACCTTTAGATCGCTTGCAGCGGTCTTCAGGTGGCACAACTGTTTCATATGTATTTTGTACATACCTTGTATTATTCTTTCTGTAAATAAATGTATTTAATTTGTTAGTCTACCCAGAGGTTACAACAAAAACTGATTCCTCAAAAAATCAGGTCACATTACTGTACTTACTTACAATAAAATCTATAAACGTAACAAACAACAAGTACGTGTAATATTATGGAAGCCATAGAGCAACTCATGGCTGGGATGACCTCTCGAAATTCCGAAGGTCGGCCTAAAGATACACGTGGCGTTATCGCTATACGTACATTTGGTTGTACTGCGTAATCTGTATAGCTATACAGAATGCCAGTGACAGTGGATCGGCCCCCTTTTGACCTATTTTCAAGTCCCTACGAGCGGTGACGCAAACGTTGGACGCAGCGATGGCTTTGGAGTTTAGAACGTGTCTAGGAATTGGTGAATGAAATGATGTAGGTTTGTTATTAGAGAGAGCCACCTAGAAAGAAATACATGGAATTTTTGAGAGACAGTTTAGATTTTAGAATTATAGAATGGCATGACATTATCCAAATTAGAAAATAATTTAAAAAAAGTAGGACTGCTTTCGCATTTAAACAATAATTAGTTGTTGAAATTAATGGAATAGAGTGAAACTAATCGAAGCGAGAAATGATTTTTACCGATTCTAATCTTGTTTTTAGTTCCCTGTTGTTTAATTGTTTGGTTAAAAACTACATAGGTACTACTTACTAACTATAAAGTTCTAGATTTTTGTTTTATATCGTATTATTTTAACCTGTATAAATTAAAATGTGACCATGATTGCTATTCCTTAGAAGTTCGTAGTTGCAGTGGTCAGTTCCACACGCATCCGGTCCCTAATCGTGTTGCATCGATTATTTTGGACCTTTGGAATGTATAGCTGTATAGAATTCTTTAAGATAAATCCTTTGATTAAACCACCATTTTTAATGCATACTGAAACGCTTTTCTTAGCTGTTGGATTAATTACCTATTTCAAGTTAAATATAAATTGCCATTACAGAAATATTAAATAGGAACTTAACTTTAGTACTTAGCATTCCACCTAAACAAAGGCTAAAGGTATTTGGCGCGTCTGGGCGGGCGTCGTTATAGCAACGCTGCAACCGCCCTCGACGCACAGTCGACCCAGTTCCGCGGCCCGCCCGCCCAAATGTTAATGACCTCCAAAACCCAGGTCGAAGTTCACGCTTACACGAGTAAGGGATCCCATCTACCCCCAAGCTTTTCACGGGTCAAACCATGTATTGATCAAGATGGAATCTGGGTTAGAGCGGTGGAAATAAAAAGTAATTTTCTTATCAACTGAAGGTCATTTTAAAATAAGAACTTTACTGATATCTCTGTGTTCCTAAAACGGATTTGAATGTATAGTACGTAGATACAAAATTATCCTAGCTAGACGATTAACACATCTATTTTTGTGGTTGTATGATACATTTTCGAGATTTTCATCTGTTTAGCTTGGAAATGATCACGTGATACCGTGATTCAGCAATGCGGGGAAAAATACCATTGCAATTCTTCTTTTAGATTAATGGTGATATATTCATGTCCTTTTTAAATTAATACTCTGTCTTTTAAATCGTTTTTATTTATAAATTGGCAAAGCTTAGTGATTGTTTGAGCAATAAAAATAATTGAGGCTTAATGTTAATCCCGTTCAAAATGCATTTAGTTTTAATTTCGTCATCGTGTCAGCTATAATTCTTTTTTCTGCATCACGCGCATTTATCGCCGCCCACGGAGTCGAAAAAACTAATAGCTTTTGTCTGAGGCGCCGAATCGTCTAGAATCTGAATTATGAATACTGTCACAAAATATCTAACTACATTGTAGTGTAAAGACTGTTCACATACAAATTAAAAAAGTAATGAAACTTTTAATGCATTTGGGAGAGCAAAACTTACCATAAGAGTCATTTTTAACGTTTTATTTACAAGCTTTTATCTTGCAATATGTGTTTTATGTTTCTCTGGGTGGAATCCGGGTGGAATCTTGCAACAGAATTTTAATGCAGTTATCCTCAACCGATTGAGCTGAAATTTGGCATACATGTCAAGTTCCGATGACAATACAATATGATAGTGACAGCGAGCTGATCTGATGATGGAGACGGAGGGTGGACAAAGGAACTCCTCGATGGGTAATAAAAGTAGACTAGCTGTGTTTAGGCTCATTTTGATCAGCACATGCTTACCCTACATACCTACGATCACTAATTTTATAAAAGCTTGTATTGAAAAATATTTTTTTCTTAAAATCTTATTACTTGTATGTTGGTGTTATTTGAATCCGATTTTAAGCTCCTGGTTCCGATTATTAATGACATCGTCATCGCCATCATTAATTAAAGACAAACTTCTTATTATACTACTAATAAACCTCATCCTTATTCGTGTTATAAACGCAGAATATCTATAAAATAGTAACTTCGTGTTCTTTCTCTTTCGATTGAACTTGAAACTGCTTTTCAATTCAAGACAAAACACTGTGCAACTGTTCCAAGGATAATTCAAGTTTTATAATAACATGGATAGTTTTTTTTTTCTTTTTTATTGGCGTCGCACTGCTCGTGCATTTGCCATTTTCAAGTATAATTTATATAATGTTTCGTTTTTTGTTTTACAGCTTAGTTTGTATCAGGTTGATACTACTCGCCAACAGATAGCGCTGTTAGCGGTTTCAGTAAATTCACGAGGTTCATGCACTGCTCGCTCATGCGTGAGGGAAATTGTGACGTCATAATTATGGCTTTATTGTTTTACGTAGTATATGTTTCGTATATATTTCTGTATACCTATGAATAATACAGTTTTATTAATTCATCCAGGAGTATCGTTAGCCCATAGTACCTACTTGCTATGCTTTCAGATGTGATAAAACAGACCAGTATAGGTCTACCATGCGTTTTCACAACTATACTCGATAGACTGTAGTTAAAATATATTGTTAAAAATATGTTTTTTAATTTTTACAAAATTAATTACTTGTTTAATTAAATTCTACCTCCACTGCTCATGTGAAACTCTTATGTTAAAAACTACGATCAAATCAATATATATATCATATCTAGGATTTTCTTTGTCTTCCCCCCTATAATACAATCCTGGCTACGCCCTTGCATCCCTGTGATGCGAGAGCAATTCGTAATAATTCTCGTAGGTATATCTTGAAGTGCAATTCGTCGCAGTTTATGATGCAATCTCACTCGCAGTTTTACGACTGTCGCCGTGCTGGTATAATCAACTACAGTTATGACATGAGAAAATGTCACAAGTCAATTTATTAATAACCGCATCAATGGAGTTGTTACTGTTTTATAGAGATGTCGTCGGGCCATGGTGTGTCCGGCTGAAGAATATAACCCTCCGTCTACTCCCGAGGTTGTGAGGAGGCGTGATTGAGTAACAAACATCCAAACATCGTAACTTTGATATTTATCATATTAGTGAGATGATAGATAGATAGATAGAAATGTTTTTATAGCACAAGACAAAAAAGCAGTACATATGCGAACTTAATGCTTAATGCATTTTCTTCCAGCAACCTTTGTGTAATTGTGTAGGGCTATTGAAAATTATTATAGGTCGAGATTAAATGATTAACATAATTAAATACCTACTCTAAATAACTAGCTATATAAATACCTGACATTATAATACATATATATATAATTCAATAAATAACATAAGCTCAATTTTTATTGTACATTTTGCAATGACAAAAAGTATTGGTACCTACAGTTGGTGATGATGATATGGAGATGGAAACTAAACGATTGAATACTAACCGTGAAATTATTATTATAGTAAAACAAAATACGGCTTTGACCCTGCGACAGAGACATCACAGCTCAGACCACTTAGGATCCTTGTTGGTTGTAGGGTGGCTTTCGACAGTAAGGCTCAGATAAAGACCAATTAGGATCCTTGTTGGTTGTAGGGTGGCTTTCGGCAGTAAGGCTCAGATAAAGACCAATTAGGATCCTTGTTGGTTGTAGGGTGGCTTTCGACAGTAAGGCTCAGATAAAGACCAATTAGGATCCTTGTTGGTTGTATGGTGGCTTTCGACAGTAAGGCTCAGATAAAGACCAATTAGGATCCTTGTTGGTTGTAGGGTGGCTTTCGGCAGTAAGGCTCAGATAAAGACCAATTAGGATCCTTGTTGGTTGTAGGGTGGCTTTCGACAGTAAGGCTCAGATAAAGACCAATTAGGATCCTTGTTGGTTGTAGGGTGGCTTTCGACAGTAAGGCTCAGATAAAGACCAATTAGGATCCTTGTTGGTTGTAGGGTGGCTTTCGACAGTAAGGCTCAGATAAAGACCAATTAGGATTCTTGTTGGTTGTAGGGTGGCTTTCGACAGTAAGGCTCAGATAAAGACCAATTAGGATCCTTGTTGGTTGTAGGGTGGTTTTTGACAGTAAGGCTCAGATAAAGAGTACCAGCCAAGGATTAAATCCAATTCAAAAATACTTTTAAAATACTGCTTCTGCTTCCGGTTGTGATGTTAATCATTAACAAAAAAAGCGGCACTAGTTCTTATCGTATAAATCTCCCTGTATCATCAATAATTATTCCACCTGCTTTGACAAACACCTTTTAGTTTTCGGCCCTTTTAAACCCCGGCAAAAAGAGGGGTGTTTTAAGTTCGTGGCCATAGTTTGTTCGCTTGTTTCCTTTCGATTATTCGGTTCAATGAACTGTCAAAAATATCTAGGGCTTGCGATTCCAAAACAGTAGTAATGAAGGGTGTTAGTTGAGCTATAGTCTGTTCAAAAAGAGAAGCATCGTGGGATTGGAGGGCGCAGCTGTGCTTATTTACCTTTTTTGTTTAGCGGGCATTTTGATCATTTTACAACTGTAACTATTTATTTAGTATAAAATTCAAAATGCCGTCAGTTTTAGTCCTAGACTAAAGAAATAGTTAAATAAACTAAATAAAACGTTAGTTCACAATTTAGCCACGACGCTTCGCTTTTTGAATAGACTCTATCCATTATTATTCATCATTATTTTCCATTATATTCGGGTATTCATCCGATACTGTACTATTTGTTTTAAAACGCGGGGCGACTCAGTTTAATAGTTGTCAATGTGGCATAATATTCCGAAGAAGTGAGCTCAATAAGTTACTATTATCTAATCTGTGTTACTGGTTCTTAATCAACCAGCATTAAGGTGGTCACAGACGGTTAAGATGCTATAATATGTTATCTTAAGATGATTGAGACAGCACTCTACGAAAAGAGAAGCACTTATTGAGACCCTCAGATATCAATTTTGGAAGCTTCGCTATGCCTCACTAAAATAGTCGGGCAAAAAGGGGCAAATGTGTATGTTAAGAAACTAGTGAAAATTCGGCGTCTCGGAAAAAGTTTTTAGCGTTAAGGTGAATGCTCACGCTTGCGGCGCAAAATTCAAATTTTTTGGTGTTTTTTGCCCATTACAGCTCATCAACACCTCTTCAGATACCGAAAGTTGAGTTCGCGAGAACTAGGAGACTTAACACACATCTTTTAATTGATAGTATCTCATAAATACAATACAATACAATACAATATCTTTATTAATAACGCCAAGTTATAAGTCAGAATAAGAAGTAGAAGTAGAAGTCAGAAGTAGAATATTAAATATGGAATATAAAAAATAACCATATAATAAATCATTCAAAATATCAAAAATTAATTACTATTAAATGATGAATTTAAATTATACATTAAAAATATTATTACTAATTAAGAAATCGGCAGCTCGTACAACTCGTTTATCGAGTAGAAAGTGTGATCCAGGAGCCACTTGTGTAATCTCGATTTAAAGACCATCGTGGAAGTTGCATCACTACGAATTGTGTTCGGCAGCCTGTTATATACAGAGGGACCCATGAATCAATCTCCGATTTGCGTAGTTTATGAGGGGGCGCAACTAAAAGGTGAGCAAGTTTATTGCTACGAAGGGCATGGGAGGTGTTTATCCCTCTGCGTTTGAAACTGTCAATGTTGTTGTGGGTAAACAACGCGATCTGGTAGATTAATTCGCAGGGGAGCGGCATTATTCCCAACTCTCTAAAATAGTCGCGGCAGGACACATCGTCAGGCACACCAACAATTGCGCGCACCGCACGCTTCTGCATGACGAAGACTCTGTCAACATCAGCGGCTCGCGCCCAAAGCTCAACGCCGTAAGTAATGGTGCTGTGCACCGTCGCGTGATAGCACGCCAGCACCACACTGCGGGTGGCGGTCGCGGCGAGTCGGCGCAGAGCGAAGCATGTGCGGCCCAGTCTGGAGCAAAGCTCTTCTATGTGGTTTTCCCAGGTAAGGCCGCTATCGATATGAAAACCCAGTAACTATAATATTATCAGTTTAGGCTACGATACCCCTAAACAAAAAAAAAACACTGTAAAAATGTGTTCATATCATAGCTAAACTGATGATATTTATGAGATACTATCAATTAAAACATGTGGTTCCTAGTTTCCTAGTTTTTTTTCATTTGGTTTCTAGTTCTCGCGAACTCAACTTTCGCTATCTGAAGAAGTGTTGATGAGCTGTAACCGGCAAAAAACACCAAAAAAAATTAACTTCGCGCCGCAAGCGTGAGCATCCACCTTAAGTTTCAGTCTCACTTCTATTATTCACATTTTAGTGTTATATTGTCGGTTGATTAGTTTACCATTTGTGACATTTATGACATCAACACTAGATCAGAACATGATCAGAACTTATTTTTCAATTTTTTATTACGAGAATTTGGTATCAAGTTGTGGTATGATATGAGCCAACAACCAACAAAGTTTGTATGGAAGCTACTTCATTCCAATAATACTCTGCGCTACCGAGAACTAAATTGCTGCGCTCATAAAAACGCAATCAGAAGCAATTTTAGCTCTTTCAAAACGGGCTGCTCTCAAGACTGAAAGGGCGAGTGCATACATAATGTGAAAAGCTACGGCCTGTGCGGCTGTGTGTCCTTTACGAGGAGTGCGGACACAGAATAGGTGAATGTTACTACGGCTTTGAGGAGTGCTTGGCCGAAGAATAGCTGATAGTAACTGTGGCTTAGGCCATAGATTAAGGTGAAGTTGGTACGGGTAGGTAGTTGGCTGGTGCAGGGCGGGAGGCGGGGGCGGCGACTATTCCTAGCGAAACTAGGCCGGCCGCCGACCGCTCGAGTGTGGCTTCAGGCATAAGCGGAGCAATAAATTAGATATACTATCTTTTCTTTCAATCGTCAACTCGGCCGCTGCGGCACATAATGCGCGACGTGGCCGCGTTCGATTTCAATGATACAACAATACTTCCGAGTAGAGTTATATCAGGAACACAATCTATTTGCCACTCGCATAGAAACCAACATCAGAGATCAAAGGTGTATGTATGTATGCTAACAAACTATATTCCGAAATGCAAACTTGAACTTTATAAACGTACCTAATGTATATATAATGGCGGTTAAAGTTTATAATAAGCTACCGAAAGACCTAACAGATATGCCATTTAATAGTTTTAAAACCGCTTTACATCAGTGGCTTTTGTTCCATTCTTTTTATTCAGAAAATGAGTTTTTACAAAACTAAATTTGTCACTGCTGACTTTGTCATTTTTACTACTAATATTAATTAGGCTTGTATTTAATTTTGACATAATTTTAATCAATTGATCAATGTGTGTACCAACTGAATAGATAATTAATAATTTAAATTATATTATGTAAAACCTTAAAAATTCGCATACTTATTATAGGTTGAATTAGTGGAACTGGATAAATATGAATAAGATTTACATTTGTAAAGAATTTTTCTGCAAAAATAATTCATTCATTCATTCAGTGTTTCTTGAGTTAACCGGTTGAGTTTTACTCATAATAAAATACACTTAACGGTCTAGTATCGCCTAAATGGGACAAGCCCTATTGCAATTAGGTAATAGTGTTCCATGCCATTTGGTGCACTAACTATGTCTAGTGAACGCGATATTTGAGTTGAGTTTGCCATTTTCTGTAAAAACACAGCGCTAATCCACTCCAACGAATCGCACCGCTATGCTCTCTTGCCTTGCACCAAACATCCTTTAGAACTCCGGACGCATGCATTGCCAACACCAAAATTACTTCTTAGAACAGAGGTTCAAGAATCAAGATCTATGTCGTTTCACTCTCGACTTAAATATCAGAACGTCATCCTGAAATATGTGTGTCACAATACACTTAGGTATACAAAAACATATATTTTTGTGTTAGAGCCAAAAGAGCAATATATGAAACACTTATGAGTTACATTCCCATTGGGCATCATTAAGAGGCTGTCAATAGTCAAATAGGCAACTCATAAACGTATTTTTGGCAAAATCTACACAGTTTATGACAACAACAAAATATGATAATCTTCATCATACTTCCATATTTCATATTTCATAATTGTCAGGCAACACCATAGTCTGTGGTGCTCTGATGTAATCTGTGGCGCATGTGAGGCCACCATGCACCGCCATATAATCCATCTGTGGACTCAGCACTCCGTAATATGACTGTATACAAATATGTTATAACATTAATAAGATGTAGTTATTATTACCGTGTTTAATTAACTACACGTTATAATAATTATTTTATATTTATAATAAAGCCCAAAATACGATTTCGATAAATTTTCTCAATAAAAAAAACGTTAAGTAACCTCGACAGTGCGCTTTTAACGTAAGTATCTCTATTACCTATCAACATAAATTGATAAAATTAATAAGACTAACAAATAATATTATTTTAAAGAGCACAGTAGATTTACATTTTCGGTTACGCTGCAAATATTTTCTGGATTTTCGTTCAGTTTTCGTTGTGCGAGCGCTATTCTATCACTTTGTAACTTACCTGAACATTACTGGGTTATATAGTGACCGAATTTGGCTGCTGTCAGCCTCTTAATGGCTGGGTTGGCTCTAACTGAGCGAACAGCCTCGCAATGCAGCCGAGGCTATTAGCTGTATCGTATGTAGGCAGTTTCGTCTGTTCCGCCCGGCTTTTCCCTCACTCAGTAACTCAGTTTTTATCATAGGAAGAGCAGGCGCACGGCTCGGTACCACTCTTACCTCATTAGTATACCGTCATACTATCGTACCCTCGTCGTATCGTCCCTCTATTCGTACTAAACGTTTCAGTTCTACCTTTATAATGCGAACTGATAAGGAGTGGAATACACTACCGTCGTCTGTCTTGCCTGAAAACTATAATCAGGGTCTCTTCAAGGCTAGAGTGAATAGGTGCCTTCTAGACCTTTGTGCTCCATCTTCGTCCGCATCGTCACTTACCAACAGGTGAGATCGTGGTCAAACAAAGGACTATCAATTTAAAAAAAAAAGTTACCCTTCTACCATTAACGTTTTCCTACGTGCAATAGGTTCAATGAAACACAGATATATTCATCCATTCAATATTTCTAATGAATACAAATTATTTATATTTATTGATATAATCCAACAAGAGAAAGCGATATGTATAAAACAATAAGGTAAGCTGGGATAATAAGCCTTTGTCAGAGGATTTACAGTGAAAATGATATACATTATTCTACTATTACCACAACATGAGCTTGAACAAGTCAATCCAATGCGACAGTTTATTGAAATTGACTGATACTGGTTTATTCGTATAGATTTCAATTGAATTTCACTCCTTTCAGATTAACTGTCGATCTATGCTGTATCGAATTTACCTATGAGGTTACAATAACAATGCCTATGCGAGTTATCTATTTATTCAGTGGAAAATCCCGCTATCCTAACAAGTCAACAATATTTGCATGAAGCTTTGCAAAATATAATCAACAGGCTGATGTAATTTTCCAACTGTCGTCTTTAAATTTCAGAGCAAAATGGCTGTAATTCACTGCTCAGGTCATCTGTATTTGTAGATACAATGTCGTGTCTCACTAAGCAAAATATTCGGGGCATACCGAATTACGCTTATTTAGAACTCAACGCGCACAATCGTAACCTACACTCAAATTCATTTAAAAATAATGCTGTACAGTTCACTCAGTGGGGCTAGATAATAGCCCCAAGCTAAGCAGACCTTGTGTTATGGGTACTAGATAACTGATATACTTAATACAATATATTACAAAGATAGATATTTTTTATTACTTATACATAGAAAATACCCAGAACACCCTGAACAAATATCTGCGATCACACAAATATTTGTTCCGAGGCGGGAATCGAACCCGCAACCTCCTGCGTCGCAGGCCAAGTTTCGCCCGCCGCGCCACAGAGGTCGTCAAAACCTCAAAAAACGTAAAAAAAAAAGATTTGTTTGACATGCCTTCGAGTTTATTTAACAAATTCAATTAAACGAATTAAATGTATAATGCTCAGCCCAGCGGCCATTATTATAAAACATCCGCATTCATAATGTTCTCTTAAGATCAACCGAGAACCGAGTTTACTTGCACTTTAGAAAGCGAGTCTTTGTTTTCACTCCGCGGTAATAAACAGTAATAAGGAGAGATCATTGTACAGTTTTGTATATTGGTCAGCTGAAAGCCATCGCAGTGTTTGGCGGCGTCCCAAATGTGCCACGTTTTTACGAAAACGTTTTATGGAATCTAATTGTGATTCTCATTAGCCACAGATAATGGAAAGTGGGCCGGTAGTGCACTGAATGCGTTCAAAACACTTTCACTGTGAATTTATTTACTAGATATGGAAAATAGGTCAGGATATAGTGCATGCGCTCGAAGTGTGTTTCTTTGTGTGAATTTTGTGTCATCTTATCGCAAAATCCTTCAGCATCTAGACTGGAAGATAGTGCGTAAACAGAGTCACGGCCGGTTGTCGATCTCCTAATTTGATGGTCATTTTGTTATCTTCGCCTTGAGAATATAATCGAATGTTAGTATGAATCTATATGCTCTACATAATGTTTGAAACAACTTCTATTTATTCTAGCATTTCTGCTTAAAACAATAGTTTTGTTCATAGCTTAGTTTATTCGTACATGTTTCAAAACCAACGAGATTTATCTGAAACTAAAGAATATTTGCGTCATCAACATCGGTCATCGAAAGCCATGTGATAAATCCGAAGCAGTATAAAATAATTTAGGCCAACAAAAAGTTGGCGAATCTTTAAAAATATGGCGTGTTTACACAGGCCACGGTCTCGAACGCGAACTTGCCCGATTTTTATTGCGAGTTTAAAGAAGCGAGCGAACTTGCCCCAGTGACCACACTTGATATAAATATAATGCATAGGCCCACCGTCCAATAATAGAATTCAACGGTGGCACATTGCCGCCGATCTGAGAGTCTGTGGCCAAATACCAAACGCCTTGTTGCCACTCGTTAGCCTGCTAGATATAGCAATGCACTTTGCCATTTAAAACTGCAACTGGATCAATACTCTGCGCCTGTTTATTCCAGTTTCAGGTTTTGCACTGGAAACAGAGACCAAATGCGTCACTGTTGGCCTATTTTCCATTGTATGTATGCCAACAACCCCAAAGAGGAGTGTATTTGATGTTTAAGTTGCTTAAAAGTGCATAGATCATAGAAGTAGTTGCGTGGTGAGGGGGCGGCGGGGGGTGCGCGGAGCGAGCGCCGGTTCGCGCGGTGTAACCTACATACCGGTCAACACTCCGGCTCAGTCAACACTCGCTACAGGGACATTAGGAGCGTTTGCTGTAGGTAGAGTGCTTGTACAAGAGACTGAGCTAGTACTGGTATACAAACTAGAATAAAAGGAAAGGTATTAAAGTTAGTAGTATAGACTTCCAAAACAGCTATTACTCGTAGCACCAAAACATGTATGAAGAACTGCTGGTGGGTTTTACTTCTAATAGTCATAAAAATATTTTTGTGACGGACGTTAACATACCTTATCTTCTCGCCAGGTTTTTAAAGTATTCACTTACCTGAAAAGTAAATTAATAAATGTTATTGTAATACATACAAAACTTTCCACGCTTCTGTATAATCTTCTTGAACTTAATACATAATAAACATGTAAATTACCGTAATATATATAATAACACTTGTATCTACACAAATTATAAACATACATCGTTACAGATGATGTACTAGTTTAAGGAGATAACCTACTAATAATCCTGTCACCGTTTCTGCATAAACTGCCGTAGCATTTACTTCCTGCCAGTAACTAGAACGCCAAGTTCTACCGTTCAAACGGACTAATGCCAGCATTAGATGCGACTAGACAAGGCCATAGCTATCAGTGAAATGTCGAGAGGGAAAGAGATGGAAACATAAAGTATTTATTGCACACATAACACTACAAATGCAATTCACACACACATAAGTAAATTTTCTATTTCTATTACGTGTTCTAGATGATTCTAGGGCTGATTATAGTTGCAAGTTATTATTCATTTCATAGTCTACTCATGCTTTATAGTACAAAGGGGTATCTGTCATTTTTATATTTGACCTAATTCAATTTCAACCTGAAAGAAAAACCATAATTACGTACTTAATTTAGCAATTAATGCCTTAATTTTGTAATTCTACAAACAGAAAGAATTTGAGAAATAAACTTTTTAATGTTCCACTTATTTAAGTAGGTACGGTACAGTAACTAAAAAGACCACGAGAAATGTTGACACGCTTAACTTTCATGCGAAAATTAACAAAAACAGGAAAAGACCGTCTAGGTCGACAAACACTAAGGAGGTTACCGACTATCTGTAAGAATTAGGTGAGTCGGTGTATAATGCGCACTTGATACACGAAATACCTATCTGATACCGCCAGCGATAGCCGAACTTGTTGCGACAGACTGGCCTAGAACCCCGGTTGAACTCGAGTACCCTCAATAACTGTGCCCGAATTGTTTCAATAATACAATATATTCGTAAACTAACAGCCAACATGTCACATGACTAAGAAGATACAGATTTCGGTGCAAAAATATAGAATAAACAAAAACAGGCACATACGTAGTCCTGATCTCATACTAGGACTCCCTATGTCATGGCTATCAAGAACTACGTATAGGTTCCACGGTACCATACCTACACAAAGACACTAGGTACCATGGTACCACAACACACAGACCTGGGATAATGTTTGAAGTCTTAAATACCGAGAGACCTGAAGTTTAGAGGGGCCTGAAGTTCCTTTACGGTCAGAAAAAAAAAACATAAATTCCTTCAGAGTAGGCAGCGCATCGACAATGCCCCCGGTGTTGCCGGTGTCTATAAGCGGCGGTGACCACTTTACATCAGGTGGGCCGTAAGCTAGTTTCATAAAAAAAAGTTTCACTCATAAAGGAATTTCCGAAATACACCTCCAAAAAGGGTGCAGTGGGTGTTGTATGTTGTACGGATAAAACTCCTGGGAAAGGCGCAGGCATTCGACTAGTCAAAAATAAAATCGTCGATGACTGACACACTGACTTACTATCAACGCCTAAGCGTTGTTTAATTAGAAGGGTACATTCTTTTTGTGGTTAAGGGAAGCACTAACTAAGGATTTTCCGATATTCAGCATTCAGGATTTTTTTAATACTAGGTACATGATAAATTATAACATGGTCAAGCAGATGGCTCACCTGATGTTAAGTGGTACCGTCTGCCTATGAACAGCGCGTCACCTCACAGGTGTTGAAGTTAATATAAAAAAAAACCCACGTGGACGAAGTTGCGGGCAGTCCACTAGATGTTGATTTACGATTGCAAGAACATAGTTTAAAAAAGTACTTTATTAACTTTATTAGCTCCTTGAACTTAAGCAGTTCTCAATTAATTAATACCACTTTTTGGAGTAATACTTATACGCATTATTTATTGATATAATCAAGGGTATTCATGTTTATTACGTTTTAATTACATAAACATTGGTCAAATTAAATAAAGCGCTGCAAATACCCGTGTTATTAATAAATATGTGTTATTATAATTGAACTCAAAGTTATTAGAAAGTCTTTGGTTACTATCGCGAAAATATAAGGATATGCAATGTCGGGTGGGTTACTATGAGCTCTTATTGCCATGCAGTTGTTGAACTATGTGACGACCTCTGTGGCGCAGCGGGCGAAGGTTAGCCTGCGACGCAGGAGGTTGCGGGTTCGATTCCCGCCTCGGAACAAATATTTGTGCGTTCGCAGATATTTGTTCAGGGTGTTCTGGGTATTTTCTATGTATAATAAAAAATATCTATCTATGTAATATATTGTATTAAGTATATCAGTTATCTAGTACCCATAACACAAGCTCTGGCTTACCTTGGGGCTAGATAATGTTGTGTGAACTTTGTCCAGCATTATTTATTTATTTATTTTATTTATTTATTTATTCAGTACAAAATATTGGTTCCGTGATGTCCGCAACTATGTATATTTAAAGGCACAATCGCAGAGGGTCTACAGACTTCTGCGATTAAAGTTATTCAACGATAAAAAATGTCAACGATGAACCGATATTTTGAACTGAATGGATATAAGAGCTCATAGTAACCCCCCAGATCTTGGAACTATGTTTATAAAACTTCCATTTATTTTTCTCACAGGCCAGTTTAAATTATGAGTTTTAGCAACTAAAATCTATGCAGCATTCAAAATCGCGACAAGTATTAATTTTTAAACGTGTGGCGAAACCTATACGTGAACCTTAATTGAAATTAATGGCGTCGATAAGCTCACCACAGGTCACGTCTGTATTCCTACCATTTTTCGACCAACGGCAAAAAGAGGCCCATTGGGGCTCTGCCTAACCCTTCGGAGAAAAAGGCGTGTGTCTTTGTGTGTATGAATGTACGTACTTATTACAATCGATTAAGCTATTTTGCATTCCATCATCTATTGCTGCGCCCCCTAGTGACGTTTGTCAGTAAACCCTTGAAATCATACGAAACATAAAAACAACCGGTTTTAGATAAATTATAACAAAAAAACATACAAACATACAAACAACCTCTTACCCCATAAACATTTATACCAGCTTTGTCGGTCACGGGTAAAATTGGTAAACTACCCATGGTGTCTTTGTGGTCTGCCTTTTTAACCCCCGACGCAAAAACGACGGGTTGTATAAGTTTGACGTGTCTGTGTGTGTGTGTGTCTGTGTGTGTCTCTCTGTCTGTCTGTCTGTCCCATCGAAGCTCCCGAACGGAAGAACCGATATAGTTTTTTGTTGTTGTTTGAAATGGGAATTTGTCGGTAGTGTTCTTGGCTATGTTTGATCAAATTCGGTTCAGCCGTTTCATTGGGTTGAGGGTTTTTTTTCATTTTTACAAAATTAATTACTTGTTCATAGTTTTGTTTGCATCATTAAGCAATTTTGTGCAACATTTTATCTTGAATTCCAAGCTGTGTGTTCCTCGAGCACAGTTCCCATGGAAATTGGGTTATCTTGATAGATCGCTGCACTCGATCCCGAAACGTGATAGCGTGGAACATTTCAGGGAAAGGAAATGTTCATTGAAAGAAAATTTGAGTGTCGTCTATAGTTAACGATAATTGAATTGCATTGACGACCTCTGTGGCGCGGCGGGCGAAGGATCGCCTGCGACACAAGAGGTTGCGGGTTCGATTCCCGCCTCGGAACAAATATTTGTGCGATCGCAGATATTTGTTCAGGGTGTTCTGGGTATTTTCTATGTATAATAAAAAATATCTATCTATGTAATATATTGTATTAAGTATATCAGTTATCTAGTACCCATAACACAAGCTCTGCTTAGCTTGGGGCTAGATAATGTTCTGTGAACTGTCCAGCATTATTTATTTATTTTATTTATTTATTAGATTGTAATGTTTATTAGTTAATTGTGTTCTTATACATAAGCAACAAACTATGTGAAATAAATAAAAATCATCTCAAGATAATACCTAAATGGCTGTGATTAAATAATTTTTGAAACTATCATGGTTATGTACATAATTTTCACTAGAAACGGGATATTTACCATAGCGTGATCATGGCGCATGCAACTGTGCCGAAATATCGGGAAAATATAAAACTCAAAAATCATGGTAAATATCCCGTTTCTAGTGAAAATTATGTGATTAAATAATGTTCCTTTATTATCATCATTGTAATAAATCCAGCGCAGTCGGTATTTTAATTGTCCTTATAATCTTTTAATTCGCTAAGCATCGCTCAATCCATCTCTCAGCTAAATTCGTCGTTTTACAGTTTTGGCTCAGTTTGCTAAAGGCTACACATAGACACACGCCTTTTTCCCCGAAAGGATAGGCAGAGCCTCAAATGAGCCACTTTTCACCGTGGGTTGGACCATCGTGGGATATAGACGTGACAAGTGGTGGGCTCAACGCCGCCATTGCTTCCTAGGACTGACTCTGCTAACGCGTTCTTAAATAAGCTAGCCGCCAGGACAAATTTTATACCAGCTACGAATCTTACAAAAAAGTTTTGCTAAAGGATAACTGTGTCAAATATTTACTTTGTATGACACGCAGACTCACCCGTTAGCAATGCACGTTAACCTTTTGGTGATGTTGGAGCAGTCTGTCCTATATTCCGTCGTCTGGCAGCTTGCCCAAAAATAATTAGTCATCGGCGAGCGCCATAGCCGAAACATAGACGCTTCTTGGAACATGTTACGGTCACAGAAGAAATATTAGTATATCGTTCAGAAATTTTACTCTGACAATACCAAAGGCAAGATATTGCAGGTTTGGGTCTATTATCGCCTTAAGTATATACTTGACGATGTTATTTAGTCTAAGGAAACAAAGTTAGCTAGTAGGTAATCACTAATATTACGACCAGTTCTGCTGAAATTTTAAAACAACTTAGTGCTTTTATTTCTTTACCGTCTTTAATACTGTCGCACACAATAGGTACCTACTAGTTTCAATCAATGACACACACACATTATTAGTAGGTATAACATTAATAGATGCTCGTTTGCTGTTATGATGACCTGAGGTTTCAATAATGCATTAACAAAACTGGAAAATGAGCTCCCAAATTGACTCAAACATAATAAATATTTAAAAAAACATATTATAGGTAGGTAGATAATTATTCAGACAAACTGGAGTGACACGGGTATGTTTTGGTTTCGACAGCCATTGTGCATACAAACATAAAATAGAAGAAAATAGGGCGACACGCGTTAGTAGATGTTTGAGGGAAGTAGATACTTAAATGTCTTCGCCTAGTTCGTATAATATTATTCACTCTGGCTGAATTATATGTATTTCAAACAGTCAATATGTAAAAAAGACTGTGTATAAAGTGAAAAACCGTTTTTAAATAGTTACTTTAGTTTTAGACATGAAATTATAAACTAAAAAACACTTATTATATTAAATAAAAGTCAAGAAATAATACAATTTAAAATAAGTATATATCTGTCTTCGCCAGAGCCATCTGTGATCGAAGTGCCGTACTCAATACTTCAGCCACTCGTCACTAGATGGCGCAAATCGCACTACTTGAGTACACTGAACCCAAGGATGTCTCAACATGAAACATACGCTTTTAAAAATTTCTTAATTGATCATGATTATAAAATTCGTAATTCTAATTTAACACATTGCTTAGGTTCAACAACACTTAACGTGCGGTTAGCTGTAACCATTGGTGACTTTGACAAATAATGTACCTATGAAAGCATCGACCAACAAATTTAGAAGGCTTGATATACTGTTAGGTCACCCGCTTATGTGTTAGAGAACTGGCCTTAGATTTTATAATTTCAATTTATATACTATGACAACAACAAACAATTTATTTTGTTTTTTTTTTTAAATGTGTACATATTTGTACATAATCTGATCCTCGTTCTCAATTAGTTTTTTTTATAAGTTAGACACGAACAGTAACTTCATAATACAGTGATGCACTTCTCGTAGCCAGGTGCTACGCGGCGTAGCAATGACGATCGTTGCACATTCTTGCAACGTATACGCAGTGTGAACATTTCTACACTATTTCATATTCAGCTACCTACAGCGCAAGGAATGCACCTGTTTTAGGGTTCAGAAGCAAAATGGGGGCAAAAAAGGTATCCTTCAAAAATCGTCACGACCGACTACAGTCTTTGTTAAGATGACGCATTGGTAATTTTGGTAGCAGTATAGTTTACTCAGCAATTACAAAACATATCCAAGTGATATTTGTTGACCTGATTCTTCATGTCACTGACTATACTTTCGTAGAAGCATTACACGAATAGTTAACTTTTATAGCAGTGAAAAATTTATCTAAGAAACCTCTTTTAAAACTAGATTTATATTTTACAGGCAAACGGGACCAATTTAAGCATCTTAATTTTCTAGTTAGATTCATGCACGCACACACATCAATTCTGTAGTAGGATTTTTCTAAATTAATCGTCCTTTTTTTTGTTTCCGTACCCAAAGGGTAAAACGGGACCCTATTACTAAGACTCCGCTGTCCGTCTGTCCGTCGCCAGGCAGTATCTCATGAACCGCGATAGTTAGTTGAAATTTTCACAGATTATGTATTTCTGTTGCTGCTATAACAACAAATACTAAAAAACGGAATAAAATAAACATTAAAGGGGGCTCCTATACAAGAAACGTATTTTTTTTGCCGTTTTTATAGATAATGGTACGGAAGCTTTCGTGCGCGAGTCCGACTCGCACTTGGCCGGTTTTTAGTTTAAAGTTTTAACGAATACGACTTTATTCGAAATCCTAAGAGATAATAGTTTATCAATTCCTCGCCTTATTCAAATGATGTAGGTAATTGAATTCTTCTTCAAGGTTATTTTTACTATGTTGTAGGTACAGGTAAACCGTAGCTTATGACACGCTGTCGGTGACAATATTTGCAGTGGACCCGTATCCGAACAGTATGTTTAAATTCCCCGTTGTTCTTGAATATTCATTAACCTATTCAATGCCACCTTGCCCTGGAACTGATGTTACCCTAGCATCATCAATCATAAGTCACTATGTAGGTTGTAAGATTTTTGCAAGTATTTAACTTTTTAGAATGCGTATTTATTTTAAATTAAGAGATAGTATATAAAAATATTAAGCCACCGTTCTATGTTGTACAAATAATTCCAGTCCATCCCAAGGTATATAGCTTATAGCGATAAGACCGCCCATTGTAGTTCCTTGTTTAGTTTATACATAATTTTTTTAAATAGTTTATTTTGTGTGTTGTAATTGTGTTAGTTTAGTTTGTGTTTTCTATTTAACTGTCTACAATGTTGAATTAATAGGATTAACAATTAGCAAGTTCAACTTAAAAATACACTAATTTGAACTTTTTGTAGTATTTTTGTCCAATTAGTTCAACTAGTTAAATAAATAGTTGAACTAGGGCATAGAGGGCCCTCCATCAATCAAAAGTTAACAAGTAACTCCAAATAAAATTGAAGAAAATAACATTCAATATTTGTACTCCGAACCGTTGCCTAACAACCGCCTGATATTCAAAAACCATAAAATTCTGTATCGAAATACCTACTACACATAATTGAACTTGGCAACGTGCTGAAGTGTGGGTAGGAGCTCACAGATGCACATTTCATGTGCACATCTATAGGTACTAGGTACAGCTAGTCTGGGTGTTGGGGTAGGTTATATGGACAGGTTCAGTACTGTCGTACCTAAATGTTTCATTCGCTTTGGTCTGATTCAGATAGTTGGGGAGTTTCTCAATAACATTTTCGTGTGATTAGACATCTTCTATTTTGGTGGAAATTAACCTCTATTAGAAAGTTATGTTTATTTCACGGAAGTTGATTATTATCATTAATTTATCACAATAATTATTGCTTTTAGTTGGACTTGCGCCAACCAAGCATAGCTCAATATACTTCCAGTTAATTTACGCAAGTTATTTATTTTCTACTGCCCGTCGTTGAGTTAGATTATAAACTAGTCTTTAGTCTTTTTTTTTTTTACTTTTTAGTAGTAGTAGAGCTTTTTTGTGAAAGAGTTCGTCCGGGGAAGTACTACCACCATACCTATTTCTGCCGCAAAGCAGTAGTGCTCGCATTGCTGTGTTCCGGTTTGACGGGTAAGGGTGCCGGTGAAATTACAGGCACATGAGACTTTTCATCTTTATGTCTCAGGGTGGCGGGCGCAGTGCAATGCCACATAGGGTGCGTCCTTGGTGGACGTGACCTATGAGGTATGCACTGTTCATAGGCAGAGGTTACCGCTTAACATCAGGTGGGCCTCTTGCTTGTTCCGTCATCCAAGTAGTATAAAAAAAAAAAAAAAACTAAAGTAATCTTTTTGCCCTATTAGTTCTTTCATATTGGTAACTAGGCCTTCTCAGGGCTACCATACTTCGAGCTGGTCACGCAGGGTACCAAGAAAGAACCAGTTACAAGAAGCAGCAGCAAGCTAGGGACAAAATGTTAACCCTGGTTGGTCCGTTTTTCACTCACTAAGGAAAGCATTACACTCGTCCATGAATCAAATATTAAGATTCCAACCAAACAGAGACAGTCAGACGAACAACAAGTATAACTAGAAAAAGAGATTGCCTTTACAGCAAACTTAACTTTCACGTTAAAAGCAAATCAAGTGCTTTAAAACGACTAAGCTACTCAGAGACAAACAAATTGGTGCACCGACTTAAACAAGATAGGGCAAAACGTATAAGTGTCTGTGGCGTGACACTTTGTGGGGTTTCGCAACAAAGTCTCTAACTAAAATTACTAGCAGCGCCCCGCGATTTCACCCGCGTAAGTCTCGATCCCGTGTAAATATCGCGATAAAAATGTTCCTATGTGTTATTCCGGGAGTCAAACCATCTCCATTCCAAATTTCATCCAAACCCGTCCAGCCTTTTCGGCGTGAAGAATTAACAAACACACTCACACACTAACACACAAACTTTCGCTTTTATAATATTAGTGTGATGTGATGTGATAATCTCTAATCCATAATTCCTTATTTCACGAAACGAAATGCCTGGAAACGAAATTGATAAATAAATTTTCAAGCTAATTACAATTACAAAAACCATTTTTTTTAAATGTGCCAGAATACCGCCATTTTGGGCGCGTTGCCGTCTGGTAACGGCTTGGTTATCTGCCCTCCTATTGTCTAACGAACTGACCAATCGCTTTGATAAGGAAATCACAACACATTGAGCAGCTTGCAACAATCGAAGTCAAAACATAAATACAGTACATATTGAACCACATATAAAAATAATGCTGTACCGTTCACACAACATTATCCGGCCCCAAGCTAAGCAGAGCTTGTGTTATGGGTACCTCCTAGATCACTGATATACTTAATACAATACATTACATAGATAGTTATTTTTTTATTATACATATAAAATACCCCTAACACCCTAAACAAATATCTGCAGATCGTACAAAAGTATGTTCCGAGGCGGGTATCGAACCCGCACGCAACCTCCTGCGTCGCAGGCGAAACTTCGCCCGCCGCGCCACAGAGGTCGTCAAATATACACTATAATACACGTAAGTAAAAAAAATCAAATATTTAAGTAAATTTTGGCAAAAAACAGCACATCTTTCAAAAGGTTTTAATACAAAACAGTCTAGAAAAAAGTTTTTACTTGGTGCACAGATAGACTACCACAACCAGGGTTCCATTAAGACAACGAAACCCTAAAAATCGAACGCTATAGCAATACAAATGCACAACACACAGACGCAGTTTGCACGTAGCATCCTTGTGTGCGTGAGGGTGGCAGCCTATCTACATCTAGGTGGCTAGATATCTAGATGTCTGGGTGCATCTCTGCAGCGTTGTCCTAGGTTAGGGGTAGGTCGGGACCATCACGTAATCAAACTCGAGACTACTGTTTGTTTTTTATGTTTGTTTTCTGAATGCTCACTTGATGCGCTCTTGGACTTGAAATGACTGTATTACTGAATTTTTACCATCCTGTGAGTAGCCACCCCCCACTAATATCATAAATGTCAAAGTTACGATGTTTTGATAATTAGGTGTTTGGATATTTGTTACAATCACACCGAAACGGCTGAACCGATTTTGATTAAATTTGGTACTCAGATAGATTGTGAGCTGGATTGAGCTATAGGCTACTCTTTACCCGGTAAAACGCGAACGAAGCCGCTGGCGACCACTAGTATATAACATACTAGCGGCTCGTCCCGGCTTCGCACGGGTTGTTTCAGGATGAAAAACAGCCCCTTATCCCCCCTGGTAGCCTATGTCACTTAGGGTGAATGTAGCTTTCCAATGATGAAAGAATTTTTGAAATCGGCACAGTAGTCTTTGAGTTTATTCATTACAAACATACACACACATACACAAATACTAATCTTTCCTCTTTATAATATTAGGTTAGATGTAGATTAATGTAGATAAATCGTTGTGTGACTGACTAACTGACTGACTAACTATCAACGCACAGCCTTAACCGACCTAGAGACCTGACATTTTAAGGGTGCATTCCTTTTATGGCCAAGGGGTTCATTCAAAAAGACATTTCCTAAATTCACCTTAACTTGACGGATTCGTGGTCACACCAGATTGTCACATTGGTGTGACTAACAGGAATTTATTTTACTTGTGGTCACACTAAATTGCAATGGATCGCACTTGCGAGGTCTTGAAGTTCGTATGAAAAAAACTCTACACGGGCGAGTCGCGGGTGTTTCACTAGTTTAATATGGATTTACGAAATAAGCTGCGTTTTCGGGCTCAGGTGAAAGGATAAAGTTCTTCCAACTAGGATTATAAATTTAAGGATTTTCTCATTTAGTTGCTAAAACTTTGTTGTGCCTTGTTTGTGCTTTGTTGTTTGTTTTAACTAACTAACTTACCCCCCAGCACACTCTTGATTTACAATCTTGATTATATACACACTATTCATTTATATACAAGCTTTAATTTGTTGTAAAATAAAGCTAACACAGACTTTTGTGTTAGATTACTAAAATTCCAAGTTAAATTCAATTATATGTAATTAAACTTAAATTTTTTAGTTAGTTTTATTCAAGTATTAGCTTTCAAATACTGCAAAAAAATATCATCATCAGCTTTTTTTTTATGAAATGAATAGGCGAACTAGCTTACTATAATGTATTAAAGTGGTCACCGTCGCTTATAGACACCGGCAACTCCGGGGGGGGGGGTATTGTCGATGCGCTGCCTACCCTGAAGGAATTTATGAACTTGGCAGGCATATTGGTGATCGTATGGTGTTGAGTACCCAGGTGGATGCTGCTGCATCCTCTGGTGTAATCCCTTAGTCTACTTTTGCGACATCCATGGGAGGAGATGAAGGAGTTGGACCCTTCACAGCAAGGATACACCACAGCAACAAAGTTCTGAGAGTTAATTCACAAGCAATTCTACAAATGTTTCTTATCTAATTTTTTTACTAGAAATCATTATTATAAAATACTATTATGGAAATTTAATATTTTTTATCTTGTGATTACCAACACTGGCCTGTGCATGATATATCTGTCAATGCAATTTCAGTTTGATAAAAGTCGTTTGTTATTGGCTATGCCTTGTAAGTACCTACAATGTTTATTTACAAATACGTATATTGGGTTCATCGACCTTAGGTCCTGTTCGGGAATTTTCGGCAATGTCCGCAATTTAAAGCAGGATGGGACTATACAGGATCGCGAGGGTGCGAGCGAGTGTCCTTGGAGGGTAGAGACCTTGAGCTGGCAAAATCAAGGGTAAGGTTGTGAGTATGTGTGAGGAACCGGACCTGTGTTGGTGCATCGATGTCTATAATGCACATACATATCGTGTTACTCATGCAGAAAGAGTGCATACGTAGGTAGGTAGCTATATCTGTAAAATGCATCCCATCTTTGTTCAGTGAAATGAGATAAGAAATGGAAAACCTTGGCCAAGACTTTAAAGGGCAATGTTGTGATCTTTGAACTCTTTATTAACGCATAAAATCAAGTTTATAAGATCCTGTACTAATCCACACCTACTAGTTATAAGATTGAAAGTAATGATGGTAGTGGGCGTGGAAGAAGTCAGACGAATAAAATAAAGACGACTTGGAAGGAGGGTTACGTTGCATAAACTAAAAATTTTAAACAAGTAATTAATTTTGTAAAAATTCAAAAAACCCTCAACGTAATGAAACGGCTGAACCGATTTTGATCAAACATAGCTAAGAACAATCCCGACAAATTCACCATTCAAACAAAAAAAAAAATGGCTCTTGTGAGATGGTGTCTGGCTATGTTTGGTGGAAATTAGTGCGGCCGATTCCTGAACCATTTGTTTAAAGGGTTCTTAGGTATTTTTCGAGCCAGAACCTTCGGTTTGAACTCAGCATTTGTATTTTCGACGACATCAGGCACCAATGTCTGAAGAGCACAGAATGAATAGGTTCTAGTGTGAAAAGGCTGCTCCGATTTTATTACGATTTTAATTGAATGAAAAGTGATGTTAAACACTGAAAATAGTCGCGGGTAATTATTAACTTTTTAATCCAGTGTAAAAGTTCACCAGTAGCCAGGTTTTGATAAAAAAGCAGTGGCGTTCATTTGAAGAACGTATTACAGCTGTTATAGGTGGGCTGTTATGTGGGCAACTTTGTAAGGAATCTATCTTTGAGGTATTAATATAAACATACCAGAAGTATATCTGGAATGCTTCCGTAAACGTACTTAGTAGTGTAATAATAATCGATTCATCATTATCAGCCTAAAAGTTCATTGCTGGAAATAAGTCTACCTCCCAAAATAGAATACCATGAGGAACGGGAGCCGCCTCCACCCGCCTCTACATCTCACCTGATGGGAAGCGACGATGAGGCCTATTTAAGCACGCTTGCCTAGAAGATGCCTATTAACTCTTCGTTTGAAGATGCCCAAGTTGTATGATAAATGGAATAAAGAAGCCGGAAGAGAGTTCCAGGCCTTTGCTGTCCGCATGATGAAAGAGCTCGAGAAACGGTTTGTACGCGATGGTTTGTATTTACTTATTTATTATGGAACATCAACAGAACAGCAGCAGCGTAGTGCTCGCATTGCTGTGTTCCGGTTTGAAGGGTGCCGGTGAAATTACAGGCACATGAGACTTTTCATCTAAGTCTCAGGGTGGCGGGCGCAGAGCAATGCCACATAGGGTGCGTCCTAGGTTGACGTGCCCTATGAGGTAATGCACTGTTCATAGGCAAAGGTTACCTCTTAACATCAGATGGGCCTCTTGTTTGTTCCGTCATCCAAGTAGTATAAAAAAAATAAAAAATAAAAATTATATGGTTGGGTAACTGTTGTTAGTTTGAGATCACATGCAATTTCAATTGAATGATTAATTAGATAATAATAACAATAATAATTAGATCGCTAGCAGCGCTCTTCAGGTAGTACAACTGTTTCATATGTATTTTGTGCATACCTAGTATTAGTATTAGTTCTTTCTGTAAATAAATGTATTAAATAATACAAAAATAAAATAAAAAAAAACAATTGTAGATGAACACATTGTTCGGTGCGTGATCGCATTCGAGAACCTACACTCCCCAACGATTGGCGGTATCGCGAGCTATATGGCCTGCCCATTGCCACTTCAACTTGCTAATTCTGAGAGCTATGTTGGTGATCTTTGTTTTTCTACCAATTTCCTCGTTAACCTAAGCATCGATTTTAATCATTAATTACCGATCTATAAAATATACCTAACCGTTTGGTTTTAATACGTACTTATTCTATTGCAATTATAAACTGAGTCTATACCTCTAAACGTGGATAGGAAGACTGTATACCCTAGCTACATCTACTTACTTACTGAATCTTATATACCGTCGCTGATATTAGTTAGGTAAGTATTCTTTTGTTACTGAGCCTGTTTTTTTTTTAACTTTGTGGGTGATGCTACAAGCAGATGGTCCTCCTGATGTTAAGCGGTAACCTCTGCCTTTGACAATGCATTACCTCATTCATAGGTCACATCCACATAGGACGCAGCCTATGTGGCATTGCACTGCGCCCGCCACCCTGAGACATAAAGATGAAAAGTCTCATGTGCCTCTAATTTCACCATACATACTGATAATAATATTTGTGCATATATTAAAACACAGCCTAATAAACGTCAAACAATGATGTAATGCAATCAACCGATCGAGTATAAACCCACCATAAAAATAAAAACGCATGTCAACAAGCAACAACTACGACCACGTGCTCTACCCAAAATAGACGTGCACGCACACACGCACACGCACACAAGCACACGCGCCGCAACGCCCGCGGAAAAATCAATATTTTGAGCAAAACTACTTCCCCTAACGCCGCTGTGTGAGTCGGGCCTCCTCCCGGCTACCGACACCCGAATGTTCCATCTACCGACCGAAACGCAAACCAAATGAAACCTTATCTGTTACGAAATAAAGCGCTAGTAAGTATAAAGCGCGGGGGTAGTTATACCTCAAGGGTACGCAGTAGCTGCATCCCACTCCGATCAATCGGATGAGTCGGTCGCGCGGCCGCGTGGCGCCGGGCGTCGACCCCGGGCCGGTCGTTACCCCGTCGGTTGCACCCTGCTACCCCGAGCCACGCACCCTGTTCTTGCCGAATCTTGGAGCCGAGCCGCACTGACATTGACTCGGTGCACGGTTCAATGAACTTTACTAACGCTTCCGTTTTCCGGTGTTCTATCGAATTTCCAATAAATACTCCTTATCGTGAAATTTTATTTTTATTCAGATATTACGACTCATGTGCGCTCTTAAAAGAAGTTTAATGCGAGACATAAATCCTGTGGGAACGAGGATACCACGTACTGTAAAAACGTTCATGAGTCAACTATATCAGGCACCTGAGACTGGAAATTAGGAAGCGTCTTCTGAATATAAGTCATTCAAAGAAAAGTTGCGTGTCATTTTGAATTTTGCATCTGAAAAGGTTAGCCAGTAAGTTTCCTAATCGTTGAGACTATTGTCTTTTTTTTAAGTACATGAGCCGTGCCCACAACGTAAAGATCGTTCAATTAAGTTCAATAATAACTAATCACTGTTAGTCAATGAATGAGAATGAATGAGTTCGCATGTGGCAAGAGCAGAGACACTAATGTTATCAAGTCAAGACACAAATCATTCCATATTCAAAACGAATTAGGCAGGAAGTATGCGCTGAAAACCGACCAAAAAAACGACGACTTTGAATTTCGAAGTAAATGAAGTGACTAAGTGAGTGTTTGGAAGGCATCCTTATAAAATACATGACGCATACGTTTATAAAAGTCAAATGATTTTTAACGCCAGGAGCGTAAACGTACTCTCGAGGAGGAGGATATTAAAAATATATTTTACTGTTGAGAAGATACATTAAATGACAATGTTGATAGAAATGTGAAACAGTTTACGATGTGTTTATGAAATAAAAATAAGTTAGTCGCAGAGAGCAAGGCGAATGGAAGAAATAGGTCCATTGAGGGATCCGAATTCCTCTTGATAGTTCAGCATTGGCTATTCAAACATCTATCATATGTATGAACATAATATATCCGAATTTGCCGGTCTTTAATTAATTTCATCGTGCTCAGAAAAGAAATGAAAGGAATGACCATTCATTTTAACATGTTTTTACGAATGAATTTACATTTCCGCCAAGATTATTTTGTGCGTTTCATGAATTTGTTTTACAAAAAATAAACTTAAGTACCAAACCACAGTACGTTGTCAGACACATGACAACTTTAATTGCTCTTAAATTTTGTTCAAATGTCTTCGAAATACTTTTAAAATGCTCCTTTTAGGTGCACTTTGAACATTACTACCCTAACTGACTAGAACCAAGCTCTCCATTTTGTATTTAAATTTAACATAAATAAATAAATCATAAATTAAATAATTTTGAAATCAGTTTTTAGTCACTCTATTTAAATTTTTGGGTACATCATTGCCGCCATTATTCTTTTACCTGAGCTTTGGCCATTCATAATGAATGACATGATCGTTTCATAAACCTTAATGAAGAAGTGTCAGAAAGAATATGATCAGTTTAATAAACAAAAAAGAATAGCCCATAAAAAAAAAAAAAAAAAAAACGGTATTGGTAATATTAAACAGGATGGTTTACATATTTCTGACACCTTTAGATGAGAAATTAAATATAAAATAGGTTTTTTTTTAACTACCCACCGTAAGTATCATTAATTATGATACCTGCCTAATGAACTTACCCTATTATACTTGTTTTTATTCTTTAGTTGACTATAGTAATAGTGAAATAGGCCCTTGAATGTCTGTAGTTCCTAGACTCGCAATTTAGTTGTTGTAGGAGTTTCCATCTACACCTGTCCCTGTATCGCAGCTTATCTACTATCTACTAGACAAGCTCCGTAAATAAACGCGTCAAGATGCACCAGCTAGATTCACTAACAGCTGGGTTCAGGCCGGGGTCAATGCCCACTCGTATTTTCAACATGTGCCAACGATTTCCGCGTTCCAAGGAAAACGCTTGTCACTCCTTCGGGAGCCTTCGGCTTTCTTCGGGGAACGTCGCATCACGATTTTGGGAATCCAAATGTTCGAGATTTCAACATTTGTTTTGGGATCTCAAACAGTAATACCGGTATAATAAGTAGCATGTGTGCATCTCACTATGCAAAGTTTCACCTAAAGATTTCGTAACACTCCAAAAAAATCTTCCAAATGTATTTCGTCATTACATGATTGAGTAACAAATATCTTACTTTCATACTTTTGAATTTATAATATTATTAGATTAGCAGTAGTTATTGGCAGTGGAGTAATTGTTTTTTTAATGAAGCTGACAATCTATGTTACTTCTCGTCTGATGTAAAATGGTCACTGTCGCCTATAGACACCGGCAACACCGAGGGCATTGTCGATACGATCATTAGTATTCCATTTTGTTTTTATTCGTACTTTAAATTAAACTCTGTCAACACAAATGATTGGATTAACAGTCCCGATAAACAATGTGAACGAATCTACTGTTTAACTTTGTGGCAGACAGGGACACCGGATGAAATACACAAATATTATTGCTTTCGCATAAGTGTTTATTCAACGGGCTTGGGACCATCAATGTTCACACAGCACAGATTCAATAATTACTTGACACTGGCACTGAAATTGGATATATGACGTCATCGTATAAGGATGTTGAACAATGTCACGTTGTACAATTGTTTCCATGCACAAATACCTATAGGTGCAGGGCGAGTTCCTTAACTACTCGTATTTATACATACATACATAGACACACGCCTTTATCCCCGAAGGGGTAGGCAGAGCCTCAATGGGCTTTTTTTCACAGTGGGTTACACCATCGTGGAATATAGACGTGACAAGTGGTGAGCTCATCGCCGCCATTGCTTCCATTGCATATTTATATATGGTGTAAATAAATAGCCAAATAAAATGTTTACTTGTATACTATTGAGCCGATTTTGCAAAAGTATACATACTTACTTAGCATTCAATGTGTGATCACACGTGTGTTTTATATGTATGTTAGTTTCTAAGGTATTTATGTTTCTATGGGCTTACTGTTTAGGTTTAGTACAATTCTCAATAAGCCTGACATAAAGATTTTGAATTTGAATTTGAATTCAAACATATTCATATTCATTTTGACGACCTCTGTGGCGGGGCGGGCGAACGTTCGCCTGCGAGGTTGCGGGTTCGATTCCCGCCTCGGAAAAAATATTTGTGCGATATGCAGATATTTGTTCAGGGTGTTCTGGGTATTTTCTATGTATAATAAAAAATATCTATCTATGTTATTATATTGTATTAAGTATATCAGTTATCTAGTACCCATAACACAAGCTCTGCTTAGCTTGGGGCTAGATAATTTTGTGTAAACTGTCCAGCATTATTTATTTATTTATTTATTTATTTATTTATTTGACAAGAAGACATTGTAGTAGTGGAGAATTTTTGTGAGAGAGTTCGTCCGGGGAAGTGCTCCATACCTATTTCTGCCGCAAAGCAGTAGTGCTCATTAAAAAAAATATTTTTCATGCCTTTTTCACCAGATTCCTTGTTGGACGGATCCCGTTTTGAACAGATTCTTGTTTAGACAGATTCCGTTTCGTACAGAAATATAACCCCCAACGCAACGTGACGGCTGAACCGATTTTGATAAAACATGTCTGAGAACCATCGCGAGAAACCTGCTTTCAAATAAAAAAACTCGCATTAAAATCGGTTCACCCCTTTAAGAGCTATGGTGCCACAGACAGACAGACAGATACAATAGCAGTCAAACTTATAACACCCCTCTTTTTGAGTCGGGGGTTAAAAAATAAATGCATCTGATTAGTAAAATTAGTCAAGTCGTCAAGAGTCTCCGTCAAGTCATAATCCAGTTTAAATGGTGGCAGAAAAACTAAGTTTTTGAGGATCAAATCTACCAATCAAAAAAGACACGTATATTTAACTACACCACACACCTATACGTCTATTTGACGACCTCTGTGGCGCGGCGGGCGAAGGTTCATCTGCAACGCAGGAGGTTGCGAGTTCGATTCCCGCCTCGGAACAAACATTTGTGCGATCTGCAGATATTTGTTCAGGGTATTCTGGGTATTTTCTATGCATAATAAAAAATATCTATCTATGTAATGTATTGTATTAAGTATATCAGTTATCTAGTACCCATAACACAAGCTCTGCTTAGCTTGGGGCTAGATAATGTTGTGTGAACTGTCCAGCATTATTTATTTTATTTATTTTATTTACATGGGATCTTTGTCTAAGTTACAACGGTTAAAATTCCACCAGAATTACACGAAATAACTCTGAAAACATTAAAATTTATTAATATAAATAATATACGCGTGACCCGAGAGCTGGCTCTTATCTGGCTCAACGCATTAGTATTGCCATTCAGCGTGGCAATGCAGCTAGCATCTTAGGGACGCTTCCGTCTGGTAGTGATTTGGATCAGTTGAGCTACCTTTAGATCGCTTGCAGCGGTCTTCAGGTAGCACAACTGTTTCATATGTATTTTGTACATACCTTGTATTATTCTTTCTGTAAATAAATGTATTATATAATATAAAAATGACGACGTTTCTTTTAAAAATGGCAGTTCGAGACCCTTTTTTACTAAAAAAAAACGTATCAACCTTACTTCAACGACGTATTTCGGTTTACGCATTTGCTGCGTGATAGCTATATTACCATTGATGTATAAATTAATGATACGGCCTTATTAACTACTAGCGACTCGCCCCGGCTTCGCACGGGTAGACCCCGGTGAAAAACAGCCCCCCTGATATTTTTTTATTTTATTCTGCTATTCGGAGCGGAGAAGTTTCCACCAAAAATGATATAACTAACATCGGTCCAGCCGATCTTGAGTTATAAGTGGTGTAACTAACACGAATTTGTTTTATATATATAGGTATAGCGGTCGCCGCTTCTTGAAAATAAACGCTTAGTAGAAAGAAAAGCGGAAGGTTGAAGGCTTAAAGTTGTCTACAACTCTACAAAACTAAGTTTAATCCAATCTCGATCGCCATATCATGTGCCACATGGTGCCGCAGAATAATTCCCCTTTCACTGAATCGTTGTGAGTAAGATTTTCAACTGCATAGGTACGTTTATTGTATGATAAAAACCGGTCAAATGCGAGTCGGACTCGCATTAGAGGGTTCCGTACAAGTAGGCTACCATAGTAACCACTAAACCAATTTAACTTATTGGTCTTGGTGAATTGGAGGGTTCCGTACCACTAAACCAATTTAACTTATTGGTCTTGGTGAAATTAAAACACTTTTAATACACATTTTATCTTCACGAATATTTTCTTTCGCATGGGAATTACAAGATTTCATTTTGGATTTCCTGTAACTATGAGTGAAGCCCTTTACGCTGTATTTTTTCACTAAACCAATTTAACTTTTATTTATTTAACATTGGTCTTGGTGAAATTACAACACTTTTAATACACATTTTACCTTCACGAATATTTTCTTTCGCATGAGAATTACAAAATTTCATTTTGGATTTCCTGTAACTATGAGTGAAGCCCTTTACGCTGTATTTTTTCTAAATTGTGGGTGTTATGGGGGAATGGTCGAATTTTGTATATTTTCTTGAATGTCTTAAAAACTATGCAATATCAAATTATAAAAAAAGCTCTCATAAACCTATCCACATGATGCACTTGACAAACATTTATACGTTTTTCTAGTTTGTTGCCCTTAATTTATTTACGGTATATACGTCCGTGATTTGACGACTTGTGAGAGGCTGCAGGTTGGATTCCCGCTGCGGTACAAATGTTTGTAAAATCTGCAAATACTTGTTCCGAGTCTGGGTGTTGGGTGAATACCAGGGGAGTCTAGTGTGGGATCTGGACTATGTATGTGATTTTTGGATATTATGTTATGTTATGTGATGGGTTACCTAACTCTGAATATGTGCCAAGTTTCAATTTCAGTAGAATCGGAGAAAAAAGGCTATGACAGACGAACAGTTAGACAGATACGTGAGTAATTTTAGTTATTCCGCCTCCATTTTGACTTGACCGAGACTCTTACGACTTGTCCTAAGTATATCTAAATAATATGAATACTGACATTGGCAAAGTTAAGCACTCTCCTCAGATGCCATCATTAAAAGTAGAAGAAGAAAAAGAAGAAGATAATTTAATGTTTCCGTTGGTACCTACTGTGGTACTGAACCCTAAAAAGGATCACATAGACTTGGCAGACACAAATCACAAAAAAATGAGTGTAGCGCTAACAAAGTCCTCGTTCCTCAGACAGAGCCGTTACCTCGTACATCATCGACCTGCGAACTATTTCCACGTCTCGTGGCCAAGGTTAAACGCACGATACTAATACACTGCCCTTGAATCTTTGGACTCGTTATGTAACTGGGATAATGACTGAGATACAAAACCTGACTTTGGATATGGACCTCGTGAACATCATTAGTTGATAATTTGTTCAAAGACAGCAAGACTGATACTTATCTATTATTCTGTAATATTTTTTGTAATAATGTGTAAGTTTATTTATTGAAAATATTTATTTTTTATTTAAATATGGGTACACCCCAACCAATCTTCCATATAAGTTCAGCTCCTCTCCATCCAAAGGTCGTCAGGAAGAGATCGCTTTTTAGCGATAAGACCGCCCATTGTACATTTAGTTTTTTTATTGTTATTTGTTGATTTTAACTAGTTTGTAAGGTGTGCAATAAAGTATTTTCATTCATTCATTAATTCAAGAGTCAAATGCTTAAACGATTTTTTAGCAAAACCTACACGGTGGACTTGTTTTTTTTTGTTAATCTTAATCACATTTCTAAGGGCATACAAGAGTCCAAAACATGTGTTCCATAGATTATTAATAAAAAAAAGTTTAGTACCTACTTTATTGGTAACATTAATAAGAGCAACAAATAATATTACTATAGAGAGCAAAGTTGATTAATATTTTCAATTACGCAGCAAATATTTGTTTAAATATTGTATTTCGTGATTTTCGTACTGTTTTTATTTCAAGAGCGCTATTCTGTAACTTTAATTCTTACCTGAACTTGAATAAGTTAGATAGTCATAGAATTTGGCTGTGTATGGCAATTAACTGTGAAATATGTGGGGCGTAAAAGTTCGATAACTAATAACATTCAGCGTGGCAATGCGGCCAGCATTTAGGTACGCTTCCGTCTGTTAGAGATATGGGTTATTTGAGTTATCTTTAGATCGATTGCAGCAGTCTTAGGGTAGCTCCACTGTTAAATTTTTACAAAACCTGCCTTAAGAATCGATTTTCATGTAAGGTATGCAAATATATGGGGAGTAAAATCTAAAAATGTTAACAAAAAGTGAAGTCTGTTATGTTTTCCCTATGCAAAACACGTTCGTACATCTTACACTGAACTGGACTGGAGCTAACACACAAGATTTTTTATACATACATACTTTTATTATGTAATTGAACCTGTATCGTTTGCGTTCTTTCTGTAAATGAATATATAAATAATGTAAATGAAAGCTATACATTTATATACTTAAATAATAATACAAAGAATACAAGGTATGTACAAAATACTTATGAAACAGTTGTGCTACCTGAAGAGCGCTGCTAGCTATCTGCAGGTGCTAGCTAGCTTTTAATCTTTTAATAAATATATTAAATAACAATAATAGATAGAAATGAAGATGTTGTTGATTATGAAAGTAAGAAAACTGCTATTTTTCTTGAAAATATTGCAATTTATGACTAATATCTAAAAAGAGCACAATCATATTCTTTAAGTACTAGCAAAAGTTGCAATCAATACGTACATTTTCCCAGAGGGGTATATAGGCACACTACAGAAATTCACTTGCTTAGACTATGTAATACAAAATCTGTGTACCTACCAGCTTCACTTCCCAGAATATTCAAACTGTCACCACACCGGTAGCCGCGCGTCATCACAACCTTTGTCCACACCACAATATTGTCACATTAAAAAAAAACTAGCCTGCCGACGCGCCAGCTCAAGGGCAAATGTACAGTGATCGCTGGTGTGACTTGATTACTAGTAGGGTTAGCAAGGATATCAACCAGAAAGCCGGAATATTCCATACATTCCCTGAAAAGCCGGTTATTTATGAGAAGTAAAAATTTACTTTACGAGTGGAATTCGTTGTTGATGACGGTAGGACTCGTTGACTGAAACAATTTATAGTAGTAGTTCGCCCCGAATATGACCTCGCGTGGCCGCCGTAGCTCAAAACCACCAGGACCGATTTAGCTCATGAAAGAGCTTAAAAATTCCATTCACATAACCTACCTAGCTACCAAGATTTATCAAAATTGTATCAATGGTTATGCAGTTATCGTGAGACAAACACACATACAAACATACATACTTACAAACGGCGCATTCTCAATTAGACTCAGAGACCTCGCTTTGTTTGGTCAATAAAATCATCAGACTGACCGACTCACTGATTACCAACGCACAGCCTAAATCGCAATTCCTAGATAATTTGGAAGGTGAATTATTTTTTTGGTCTAGGGGTGCACTATGAAAGGAATTTCTGAAATTTTCGCCTAAGAGAGTGCAGCGGGGTGTTAACGTTTGTATGGGCAAAACTTTACGCGGACGAAGTCGCAGGCATTCCGCTAGTTAGATCGCGTAAAGATGTTGGACGGAGGCGGGACATTACAGTTTCTAATGGCTGAGGCTGATTATCTCCAGCAGTGGAAATCTTACGGCTGATAAGGAGGGTATTGCTTTTTTGGTAAATTACACAATTGTAATTTAAAAGACATAGGACAAAGAGGCCCATTGGACCCCTGCCTACGCCTTCAGAAAAAAGGCGTATGTCTACTTTTTTTTTATTTGATTTGAAGGGCGGATCATGCAAATAGCCCACCTGATTTTAAGCGGTAACCTCCGCCTACTACAATGCCTTACCTCGAAGGTTACGCCCACCCACTTAGGACGCGTCTGACGTGGCATTCATTGCACTGCGCCCGCTACCGTGAGATATAAAGATGTCAAAACTCATGTGCCTGTAATGTCACCGGCATCCGCAAACCGGAAACAGCAATGCGAGCACTATTGCTTTGGGGCAGAAATAGGTGTGGTGGTAGTAGCTCTGGTAGTAAGGTAAGAAATACTTTAAGTGCACAGTACTCCTTGAATTGGGCAAAAGTCAATGTCTTCTGATAATCCAAATATATAGGCCAAGCCTCAGCCGCTAGCTCAGCTAGTCATTCATTACCAAAGAAAAACCTGAGGGCTCAAAGGAAAACTTAAAGCGCTTGTGCTGAATCATGCCTACTATTTCAATAGATGAGTTCTTCACTGACAAGTTTTGTGACGCTGATGACATTAATCCCACCTCCTTAGGCCCAAACTAAGTACAAATAATAATGATACCATTTGGTACATAATAACATAATTTTTACTAGAATTAACTACATATATTATGTATTTGACTATTTGACTTATAAGAATTTTCTTATGAATAAATAATGAAATGAAATGAAATGCTAAGATAATCCAAATCAGCAAGTTGAAATGCCAATGGGCGGGCCATATTGCTCGCAGAACAGACAACCACTGCAGAATAAAGCTTCTCCAAAGGCAACCACAAACCGGATGACGCAGTGTTAGAGCGACGACTACTCCGGACCGTATTTTCACGGATTCGGATAGGATTCGGATCGGGCGTAGTGCGGAACTGCCCTTGTCGATGGACCGATGACCGGTAAACGAATTCGTTCGCCGCCGATGACATTGTAACAGTCACAGGAAATAGGTGGACGGAGGCGACTCAAGACTATAAACTACTTTTATTGAACTTCTAGAATTTTACGGATGATAATAATGACGGTAATTCCAACGACCTTAAAAGCAAAGGTGAGACTAAGCTTAAGATTGAACTTCAAAAATGAACTTCAATGATGAATGAAAATCAATAAAATGAATAAACCAGCTCATGCGTAATGTTTGTAAACAATAAGTGAACGTAAATTTCATTTTAGAATTAATTCAGGTTTGATGTAAGTTAGCATGAAAACTACATTATTCAGGAAAAACTAATATTTTATCCGTTGTGTCCGCATAGAGAAATTGTGTTTAGAAATTACCTTATCAATGAATTGGTATAATTCGCATTTATTTTTCAGAAGTATTTTATGATAAACTAGTGTCCGTCCGCGCCTATGCTCGCGTTATACCGGAATAAAACTTAGCCTATAGCTTAGTCCTGGTCAGAATCTATCTGTGTTCGAAATTTCACCAAAATCGGTTAAGCCATTTCAGCGTGATTGAGTAACATGCATACAACATCCAAACATCGTAACATTAAAATTTATGATTTTAGTGGGATTTGTTGTATTTGCGTATTCAAGATTATTGGGGCCACACACCAAGTTAGATTGGTGGAGCCTTCTCTATAGCTCCTATGCCTCTTTGGTTCCACACTGTTGAGGATTGTGACTCCTTGCAATCACACCTTCAATAATTATTCTCCACCTTCCACGATCCTCTCATTTCTAAGCTCTGTGGTCTGACCATTGTTTGGACTTCAAACTACCTTTGTTCTTTATTTTGTCAGGTACCATCAGCCTCTAATTATGCTGTGAGCATTTCTACGAGTGATGGGACTGAATTATTGCAGAATTCGGATCAGGCAGAGCACGGGTGTTTTTGACGTTCAAGCTTTAGTTCCTTCAGTATAGAAACGTTCGACTGCCATAGAAGTCCACTAACGGATAAAAGTCTCCTTCATAGAACGCAACGATAAACTGTCTTGAGCTGCCTCCTTCCACCGATGTCCTACACGTCCGACGCGTACAGCTGTAACCGCGCGGGCGTGTACAGCTGTAGCCAGCCGTGTGCAGCTGTAGCCATACGTCTTCAGCTGTAGCCAGACGTTTACAGCTGTAGCCAGACGTGTACAGCTGTAACTGGACTACAGCTGTATCCAGACGTGTGCAGCTGTAGCCAGACGTGTTCAGCTGTAGCCAGACGTTTACAGCTGTAGCCAGACGTGTACAGCTTTAACTGGACTACAGCTGTAGCCAGACGTGTGCAGCTGTAGCCAGACGTGTTTAGCTGTAGCCAGACGTTTACAGCTGTAGCTGGACGTGTACAGCTGTAACTGGACTACAGCTGTAGCCAGACGTGTGCAGCTGTAGCCGGACGTGTACAGCTGTAGCCGGACGTATGCCAGCCCTTCCAAACGGTAACATTTGCACAGATGCACTGCTTATGGTTTCGTAACAGTGATGGCGATGTATGAGTCATGGCCGGCCAAGTTCATTGTCGCTCGCCCGAACTTGAACCCACTGTTGTTCTTAGGTGTTAAATCCATTGTAAGATATGCGATACTATACATATAAATACTAACAAATTCTTCAACTCAGTCCGACCTAAAAAAAACATAACACATAATTGCACTCTAGGTAAAACAGATTATGCCAAGACCAATGAACATTTTTACAGGTACGTGAACAGTACGACTATGATACTCAACTTATGGCGCCTCTACACGTTTGCAAACCTCATGTAGAAGAAGTCTTTCAGGTTCCAAATGCAGGGTTTTCCTAGGTAGCATTCGAAAAATGACATCGATTGAGCATTTTTACCAACACTTTTTTCGTCGTCGCCTGGTTGGTAGACGACGAAACGGCGAAGGATGCATCACAAACATTTGCAGTTTACTCTTTAATTTGTTCACAAAACTGCTAAAACTGACACTAAGCAAATCGGTGATAGACCAATGCAAACACACTCCTATGCAAATACTCTATCCATAAGTTTATGTTTGCCTTAGTTTGCAAAAGTGAAGACACGATTTTTTGACTCCCGAGGTCGATTCTCTCTTGTCAGCAGAGCGGTAATCGATCTGTCATTTGTCTGCTTTAGCTTCAACCTCAAGGTCGTGGGTTCAAATCTCGGTCGTGCATCAATAGATTTTCCCATTCGAAATGTAATGTGCGCAATTTTACGTGCTCTCTGAAGGAAAACATTGTGAGGAAATCGACATGACCTGGAACCAAAAAAACTAAAACAAGTGCATGAAAGAGCACTGTAGGGCGCACTAAATCCTTTCACCACAGTGTTTATTTCATCACCTTTAGTCACTAGGCCCTTTTCAGGGCCACCAAACCTCAAGTTGGTCTCTGATCTAATGCGGAGGATTCTCTGAGGAATCAATGGCTAGAAGAAGCTGTAAGTTCGTTAAATAAGCTTTTTGTCAAAAAAAAACAAGCTTTCATAAAATTAGTGATCGTTACCGTGTGCTGATCAAAATTAGCCTAAACCAGGCCAGACTACTATTATCCATCAAAGAGTTCCGTTGTCCATCGTCTCCATCATCAGATCAGCTCGTTGTCACCATCATACTGTACTTTCATCGGAACTCGACAGGTATGCCAAATTTCAGCTCAATCGGTTGAGGATAACTGCTTTAAAATTCAGTTGCAAGATTCCACCCGGACAAACATACATTGCAAGTTAAATAAAAGCTTGTAAAAATATATCGCTTTCATAGTATATCGCAGCTAGCAATGCGCCACAAGCCTCCCTTTGTTATTGATAAGACCGGTAAACAGAACGGTCGACACACCGAGTACGTGACAATGACTCTCAGATACCAGTCACACATGTAATGTACCGATAACCGTCCAATCACACCGCTGTTTACATGCTAATGTCTTAAATTCATTTCCAAGAAAATTGTTATATAATAATTGGATCTTATGACCATTTTGCTACAAAAATATTATAAAACAGATACATATTGTGATCATTTAGAAAAAACCGGACAAGTGTGAGTCTAACTCGCGCACGAAGGTTTCCGTACCGTATCAATAAAAATCGGTTCATCCGTTCGGGAGCTACGATGCCACAGACAGACACACACACGCGCGCAGACACGTCAAACTTATAACACACCGTCGTGTTTGCGTCGGGCGTTAAAAATAAAATGTTGTTCTTTTTTTATGAAACAGTAATAAGTCGAGTCTATATTCATGGTTATTCTACTTATGACTAAAGACTTTTTCGTTTTTGTAGGCTCATTGTCATTTGATAGACAAAAATAAAAAATAAATATTTTTGCCCTAGATGAAGAAATGCTATTTTTTCTTCGCTCTAATACGCCAAATGATGGTATTTTTGAGCAAGAGGAGTGAAAACATAATTTAAGATATGAGGAACAACACAAATTCTCTCAGAAAAGTATTCTTAACAGAAGGGGATAGTTATTGAACCCCTAATGTTATTCCATTGTCATTATAGTAACAGCAGCTATTGTTGGCGACGTATCTCGAGGGTGGTGAGTGGTGCCTTGTCAATAGTGAATCAAAATCCATCCAGTGTAACTTTATTTATGCACAAATCAATAAATCGGGAGAATAAATTAAAACAACATTATTTTAAACATATCAACGGTTGCAAACCACTCGCAACTTGGTCTGTGAGGTATTTTCGGAAGACCCATACAATAAGAACTTTTCTCACTTAAATTTCGATGAAAAAATATTTTCCTGTTCCGAACTTATTCAAAGTCAAAGTCAAAAGTATTTTATTCATTGGAATCACAAGGATCATTTTGACTTACTCATTTTGATCAAATTTACTCCTATTCTAACGCGACCAAACTTTGAATAGTTTTTAAAACAGAATGTAAAATAATGTGCTAAAATGCGTTGTCGAAGATGAATCATCAGAATAACTATTTTCATATATATGTACTTGCTTTTTACGGGTTGAATTTAATAAGAGAGCAGCTAGAAGCCGACAAAAAGATTCGTTCCAAATTTCAAGTTCGTAGGCTTTATTGTTTTAGAGATCTAAGGGTGAGTCACCACTTTTTGGTTTCGCTTATAGACATAGATTTATAATTACCAGCAAGACTAAACAAATGGTAACAAATGGTTTAGTAGTAGTAGAGCTTTTTTGTGTAAAAGTTCGTCCGGGGAAGTACTACCACCATACCTATTTCTGCCGCAAAGCAGTAGTGCTCGCATTGCTGTGTTCCGGTTTGAAGGGTAAGGGTGCCGGTGAAATGGGGAGACACACTGCTTATTTATCACGCTAGGTGGCGCATAATCGCTGGTGTTGTTTCGTAGCCAAGCTAAGGTCTACCAATGTTAAAAAAAAAACTGTCAAAGTGGACAGTTTTAGTTATGTCAAAAATTGATAATTTTAGTATGAGAAAAATCACCAGCGATGGTGGCGCCATCTGAGATTAGTTTTGCATGTGGCTCCCCATTACAGGCACATGAGACTTTTCACATTTATGTCTCAGGGTGGCGGGTGCAGTGCAATGCCACATAGGGCGCGTCCTAGGTGGACGTGACCTATGAGGTAATGCACTGTTCATAGGCAGAGGCTACCGCTTAACATCAGGTGGGCCATCTGCCTGTACTGTCATTCAAGTAGTAATCAAAAAAAAAAAATGGACTTTAAGTTTTTTATCTACAACAATATCCACATTTCTCTGCATATAAATAGCCTATCAATCAAGCTTTCCATAATAGCATTTATTTCATTATTTTGTTATCCGTAACTATGTATGAATTTTAACCCAATCAATATCAATATCATCAATACTGATGTCCCCACGTTGCATTTAATGGACATTAAACAGTTCCTTAGTAAATGTTTTGCATAATATTTTTAGGTAGATGATTTCATACTACAATTATTATGAGTAATCGTATCAGCCCGGGGCAATGACCTGAGGTACTGGAATGGAATTCAACTACGTTACTGATGACGTCACTTTCAATGTCAGCGCCTTGAAATGCTCGTGTTCGATTTCCGACACAGACCGAAATACATATAAAATACTAGTGTCAACCCTCGGCTTCATTTGAACTTTACCAGGATAAAAAGTAGCCTATAATTCAATCCAGGTCATATTTTATCTTTATACCAAAATTGGTTAAGCCGTTTCGGCGTTATTGAGTAACAAACATACAAACATCCAAATTTTGACATTTATGTTACTTATCATTGAGACGAAGTAATGAGTACTTGATAAATATACTAATCCGTGGTGTGTCCGGCTTAAGAATAGACCCCTCCGTCACCTCCCATGGAGGTCGTAAAAGCCGACTAAGGGATTATCCGGACTTGTTAATAAGTTTCGTTAGTTTAGTATTTGTCCTGGCAGCTAGCTTATTAAAGGAAGTGTTATTACTGGAAGAAAAGGTTAGCTGAGACAGTCGTAGGAAGACATAGCGGCGATGAGCTCACCACTTGTCACGTCTATATTCCACGATGATTCAACCCATGGTGGAAAGATGCGCATTGGGGCTCTGTCTACCCTTTCGGGGAAAAAGGCGAGTTTATGTACCTTTGTATAATAATTGATAAGAAATAATTAATTTCCATAAGAATGAGATCTTTTACCTCAGAAATGCTGTGCCATAATAGTAGTTTATGAAACTGTCAATGAAATGAGTGTTTTAATAACTAGTTATGTGCAGTTTAATACTAACTACTTTATCTACACTCATGCAATAAAACTGTTACTTGACTAACAAAGAACATGTAATATAATAACGTAAATAAAAGGCGTCAAATGGATAAGCAAAAGAAAAGGCACGATTCTACCGCGCATATAACCATGCGCGCGCGTAACCACAGACAACTTAAAAAAAAAAAACAATCCTCCTTGGTCTGTCCGTAGTGGAAAAAAAGTTATTTTTTATAACATTATTTAGTTAGAGAAAAAGTGTTATAATATGATTATATTTTTAAATTTCGGTTTTGTGTATATAATGTATGTCAATATAAACTCGTTTTGAAGTCGAATTCGAATTTTACGATGAGAGTAGTTAAAGTCCATTGCCTATTTTGATGGGTCTACTTAATACTAACGGACCTCAAGAATAAATGTATAAATATAAATAAATAAATAAATATTATTTATTTATTTGCTGTATCAAATATATAGATTATCTGTATTGGGTTTATTCTTAATAACAATATAGGTGGGCAGTAAATTATCAAGAAACTGTGTCATACGATCTGTCTGTGTTGTCCTCTGTAACCATAACATTCTCATTTGTATCTAGGTACATCTATTAGGTCCTTTGGTTGGACAGTACTTACTTGTCTTATAAACAGAGATGGTTAGATGCCTGAAACATTGATATGACCAGTTTCACAATTTAATAAAAGTATGGCCACTGTGAAAAAAGGCCCATTGAAGCTCTGCCTACCTCTTCGGGGAAAAAGACGTGTGTCTATGTATGTATGTGTGTAAAAGTATGGCATTAGAGTTTCATAAAATGGAGTAATTTTCTACAGTCCTCGGATTCTGGTTTGGGATAGGTACGCTCATACGGCCTACTAAGAAATAAGTATTTTGGGAAAAATATTTTTCATCAGATCAGCTCGCCGTCACCATCATATTGTGTTGTCATCGGAACTTGACAGGTATGCCAAATTTCAGCTCAATCGGATGAGGAAAACTGCTTTAAAATTCAGTTGCAAGATTCCACCCAGACACAGATAAAATAATACTATTTTAGTAACCCGGACAAACATATTCCACTCGGACATAGGTACATTGGAAGAAAATATAAAGCTAGTAAAAAAAAACAAATGAACACAAATCCAACGATGAGTGTTTGAAATATTATGGATGAAACCTGCTGACATTTTACACTGCGAAGGAACAAAACACCGGACAAGAACAAAGTAGCATAAGTAGAATATAAATTCACGTACCTTGCAATGCAGCGGATTTAAAAAAAACACCGATCGAATTAATCGCCAAAGCATCACACAGGACCGAGGAACAATAAAAATATACGCGCGTTTCGGAGTTCACCGGCGGGCATCGCGGGGTCAGCGACCGTCCTTAGCACGGCTGCGCGGAGCTCACAGATGTAGTGCTGTCTCGCTCTAGCGGACACGGCGGCGCTACCGTACACATTTCCATAATATTCAAATCGGTTGTTCACACTTTAATTCAGAATGATTGTTCGAATGTGTTGTTTGGTTTTGAAAGATATTAATAATACCGATTACCTTTCAGCTATTTTTACCGTGGAAGTGACTCATAAAGCCATAGAAATCACTGCTCCCGACGAAATCACGAAACGAAGCAACGTGTTTTCAAAATATTGCAGACTATCAGTTACCGGAGATGACCAAAGAGTTTCTATGTATTATGGTGATTATTATGCTCTCGCTCGACGAAATTATCGCAAAAATTTACAGTTTTTTTTTTGCAATTCCTATTTTGGCGGTGTATCCTACCAATCAGTCCATTTTTTTTTATACTACTTGAATGACGGAACAAGCTGATGGCCCACCTGATGTTAAGCGGTAACCTCTGCCTATGAACAGTGCATTACCTCATAGGTCACGTCCACCTAGGACGCGCCCTATGTGGCATTGCACTGCGCCCGTCACCCTGAGACATAAAGATGAAAAGTCTCATGTGCCTGTAATTTCACCGGCACCCTTACCCTTCAAACCGGAACACAGCAATGCGAGCAATACTGCTTTGCGGCAGAAATAGGTATGGTGGTAGTAGACGAACTCTTTCACAAAAAAGCTCTACTACTACTAAAACCTACTACTACTACTACCATATTCCAAGAACTCGGCATCAAGCAGCGACCATCAGCTATTGTGCAATCTCACGACTGACCAAATCAAGGCAGCTTTGGACGGTCCACTGCATGAATGCACCAGGAAGGCCGCGGTGCGAGGTGAGTGGCGAAGGATTGTGAAGCGTGCCACAGACCCTGAAGTAACGACCACGACCACTCTGCCAAGAGTGTAACGACAAAGAAAAAGTAGTGGTGTGATACTACTTCATTCATGGGTGTGATAAACCAGAGATGACCAACGAGTATGGTGGAATATGGAGTAACTGATTAAACTATGGAAATCACTGCTCTCCGACGAAATAGTCGCGAAACGAAACGTGTTATATGACGTAATCAAAGTGTGCTATGGCCACAGTTGACCAACAAGTCTCTATGTAATACGCTCTAATAACGGGTAACCTTATCTCAAATTAAACCAGGTGGTCTCTTTGTGGAGTCTGGCTGGGGTGAGTAGAAATAGTTTCGTTGTGTTTACATTAAAATTATGCTAAAATGAGCTTGTATTTTTGTTTTATAGCCAAGCGTTTCACACCTCAAGCGCGTAAAGGATGTGGAGGATGTAGCATGCTTGTCTTGAAGATACCTACTTATTCAACTTTGACTTGAACTTCAGATTGTGTTTATTTATCAGAAAACAGACCAATTACTTCCATTCTTTTGCTGTTCTAGTGATGAACATCGTATGAAATTGTTAGTATGAGATAATTTTGACTTTCTTCTTTTTGTTTGGAGAGTACCGAATGTGTGATCTCCAAACAAAAAGAAGACTGAGCCAAAGGTCGTGGGTTCAGTCTAGGATTGAACACATTACCTTAGTACGTTTTTTCACTTGAAATCTGTATGTACGCAATATGCTCTCAAACGAACCTAAATGAAATCTCAATGTCGTGCTCTCAAACGGAAGAAAGAACACCATCATGAGGAAAGCGGCACAATCTTGAACCAAAAAACAGTGTATTTTTTAACATATATAGACCCTTGTTTGACCGCTGTCTCACCTGCTGGTAACTGACGATGCGGCCGTCGTTGGAGCACGAAGGTCTAGAAGAGGGTCTTCACTCTTGCCTAAAAGATACCCATATTATAGTTTTCAGGAAAGACTGACGACGGCAACGAATCGACGCGCAGTGAATCTTTTCACTTGGTCCTTTCACCATCGATCTCTACACCCCTTTCAGGGTATTCCTGTCTCTCTTAATGCACAGTGACCAAGACAAAACTGGTAACGGAAAGTCGGTCGTAGTAGTCGTAGCACTGCTTTCTTATTGTCCTTTATGTTCAGTGTGAAAACGCCATAAAATTTTAAACACGCAAAGAAAAACTCAAGTGTTTGAGAGAGTTGAAAGCTTCTCACCTCTTTGAAAGTGTCCCTCGGTAGAGACGCTTTGGCTAGATGCGCTAAGTAAATATCATTAGCGTACGTCTCTACCAGAGAGCGTTTTAAGAACATTTTTAAAAGTTTATAGTGATTTTTGATGTATTGAATTTCGATGGTCTGCTGAAATCTCTGATTATGTATTTTAGCCAAGCCAGGCAGATGAGTTTTCTAGGCCCACGCTAACGTGCAATTACTGCCAATGTACTTTTACAGCTAAAATAACATAACATAACACGCAACAGTCACATAGATAGTCCTGATCCCACACTAGGATTCCGCGTGTCGTGGGTATCAGAAACTACGAGTACCATGATACCATAACACCCAGACCCATAACAATACACATTTGCCCGCAGCGGGAATCGAACACGCAACCTTTCGCATCTCAGCTGGCTACTCGCCCGACGCGCTACAGAGGTCGTCAAAACAGCGATTTGTTGGCCGTGGTCCACCCGCGTAGCTCACCACGGTATAGGTACTTTGTTAAAATATTTTCGCATATCTTTTTTCATTTAGTGTATAGCACACCTCCTTTTAAAAAGCAGAAGTTTCCGATGTGGCCGTAAGCTGCCTGGATGATATCAAAATCATGAATTTCGGAAAAAGTGGCACTCATTTTTAACCTTGATTCGTTGTGGACACTATTTCAAAAACAAGCTAAAGCTGCCGTCAAGGTTACGGAAAAATCATCACAATAAAGTAGCTAAAAGATAACTAGACTTCGTTGAGAGCTTCGACCAAAGTAAAATAAAGTTGAGAGTACCAAATAAGAAGAGATTATAATATACTACATTTTTCACCTAACGCGTTAAATCCGCTCCGATTAGTGAGGAAACGACAAACAATGCAGAAAACGGGAAATTACCAAAGCTTCCAACGCGAACGCACCTGGCCGGTACTGGGAGTGGCGATGAACCCTGCCTATTAACTACGATACACGCTGTGACGCGGCCGGCGATCCCGTGACGTCACAGCACAGATTATATTATACTAAGTAAGATACAAGTTTCACTATGTTGATTGTGAATATGATTAGTTGTTCAGCGAATCATGGAATCAAACCAGACACAATAATGATCGCATTAACCTAGTGTCTCATGATGGACATTACACCTTGAAGTTTTCTTCATCTATATATATAAAAGAGAAGTCCACTCACTCACTGACCACTCATCACGAAAGCTTGGAAACTACTGGGCCGAGAGGTCTGAAATTTGGCACAAGCATTTATTAAGGGTTGTAGGTGCGTACTAAGAAACGATTTTTGAAAATTCGCACCCTAAGGGGTTGAAAAAGGGTGTTAAAGTTTGTATGAAAGTCTACGCGTCGACGAAGTCGCGAGCGGGTCAGCTAGTGTACTTATATTTCTTTAAGTACTATAATTTACTACAACATAATTTTTTTACGTAATTTTCATGAGTTTTCTCCTTATGATTCGATTTTCATATGAGGCCCACGGTAGGCCAATAGATAGGGAGTAAAATCGTAAAGTCCAGCGATTGCAATAAGTGAAGTCCGCTATGTTTTCCCTCTGCGCAACCTATTCGCGCATCTTATACTGAGCTGGACTGGAGTACACTCCAGTCGCGCGTCGGAGCTAACACACACTTGTTTACTTGAACGATAAATAATAAACATTGAGTAATAATTCCAATTAGTTCAACTTTCGCGTTCATTTTTATAATAGTTGCAAAATTTAACAGGAAAATATGTTTTTTCTGGCTAGATTTTTTAAATGGTTGAACTAATAGTTGAAGTTAGTAAAGTAAGGGTAAGGGTTGCCGCTTAACACCAGGTGGACCCATCTGCCAGTACTGTAAGTGCCGGTAGGCACCCCTATTTTATTCCAGGAATCTTGCAACTGAATTTTAAAACAGTTATCCTGAACCGATTCAGCTGAAATTTGGCATACCTGTCAAGTTTTAATGACAATACAATATGATGGTGACAGCGAGCTGATCTGGTGATGGTAGACAAAGGAACTCCTCTCGATGGATAATAGTAGACTGGCCGTGTTTAGGCTCATTTTGATCAGCATACGGTTACGAACACTAATTTTATAATAGCTTGCATTGAAAAAAATATTTTGACAATAATCTGATTAGTTATCCCATATTACATCTAAGTCTAGGGCGATAAGTCTCATTTCACATTGAGAGCTGATTCGGAGAGACACAGGTATGTATATAGTCTCGTGAGTGTCTACGTTGACCAGCCCCTACGCATCATTTGCCTATACGATGGAAAATTTATCTCCAAGAACGATTGGGGTCAATAGCACTTAGATCACGAGACGAAAAAATCTATTTATAAAGGCGTTGCGTCAGAAAAAGTACTTGCCAATAGATGAGAGCTGGAGTAACATTTCAACATCATCTGTGGAAGTCCACTGGTGGACATAGGCTTCCCTATAAAATGCCACGATAACTGGTCTTGAGTCGCCTCCATCCACCGACTTCCTGCGAGCTTAAGAAGTCATCGGTCCATCGAGAGACAGCGTCCTCAGGTTCATGGTCGCCACTTGAGAACATTTGTCCCCCAACCGTTGTCAGTTTTGGTTATGGCCTGCCCATTGCCACTTTACCTTGTTAATTCTGTGAGGTTGATGATGTTGGTTATTATACGGATCTCCTCGTTTTGTAATGAAACTCCGAGCATAGCTCAGTCCATAGCCTGCGACTTTGAGCTCGTGTATGAAGCCAATAGTAAGCATCTCAGTGCCGTACGTTACCACTAGCAACAATCAATTATTATAGAATAAGAGTTTCGCCTTGAAGCTCTGCGGTATCTTTGACGAGAAGATATGTTGTATTTTTCCGCACACTGAAACGGCTGAACTGATTTACATGAAATTTGGTTCACAGATAGATTATAACCTGGACTGAGCTGTAGACTACTTTTTTGTTTTATTTTAATTATGTTAATTATGTATTTTATTTTTTGCTGTTGAATTACTCTCTGCGTTGGCCGGCAACAAAACCAAAATGTATGCTGAGCTGAACGCCATTTTGGCACCCAGACACTTGCGCCGATTTATTTTGCCTACTTTAGGTACTAGGTTTTATGTGCTTGTTTTTCTTTTTCAATTTTGTGTTACCTTCTTTTGTATTGACCTTGTATGTGTTATTTATATAAACGTTGTATTGTATTATATTATAGGAACCGAGCGAACCCGTGGGCGGATACTAGTGTTTCATAAATTACAGGTTGTTTGTGCCTGGACATAAATTACTATCACGTGCGCAGCTATTTTTCGCGTCGCTGTTATTATTGTCAAGTTTATTTTAGGTACAAATAATGTGACTAATTTGTTTAATCCCGGTTTCTCCGGGATCTCGAAACGCCACAATATTTGCTGATTATATTTAGATTTAGAAGGAAATTGCACAAAACGAAAATTTATCGTTGTTTTAGGTAAAGCAAACGATCTTGTTTGTTATTTCAAAGCATTATTCACATGCTTTCATTATTTTACTTATTTATTAACTTTTGTACTTCAGCAGTTTATTGATTTTGTATTTTTGGCTCATCTGCTATTTAAAACCAGTACATTTTTTTTACTTTTATACCAGATTTACGGTACAATTAGATGACCCACCTGCCTCTGCCTTTAACAGTGCATTACCTCATAGGTCACGCCCACCTAGGACGCACCCTATGTGGCATTGCACTGCGCCCGCCACCATGAGACAGAGATAAAAAGTCGTATGTGCCTGTAATTTCACCGGCACCCATACCCTAACTGGAACACAGCATTGCGAGCACTACTGCTTTGCAGCAGAAGGTAGTACTTCCACGGAAGAACTCTTTAAAAAAAAAGCTTTACTTCTAACAAAATTACTAATTTATCATCATCATTCATTTCTTAGAATGCCACGAAGAACGGGATTTAGCCTCCATCCACTGAGTGCCGTGATGGATCCAGTCTTTGAATAAAACCCTCCGTCTCCGTGGATGTCGTAAAAGCCTTCTAAGGGAATAAACCATCCACTTGAGCACACCTACTGTGATCATCAATCCGCCGGCCAAGCGTGGTGACTATGGTATATCATCATTGCAATATATGGGTACTCCTCGTCCAGTAGTGGAGGTCAGTCCATCGAGTGATTGGTGTCCTATACTGCGTCTTTCAGTTTGTTTTCATCACTCGAGAAATTTTATTACAGGGCCTTCCCATTGCCAGTTCAACTTGCTAATTATCTAATGATCTTCTTGCTAATACAGTAATGTACTATAGTGAACACAACAAATAATTTCGAACCGCGAACTTAGTAAGTTGCATGATGCAATGGCATTTGATATTACATGTTAGTGTCTATTAGGTACTCAATCTGCAGTGTAGATTGCGGTATTACGTAGTTACAGAGTACGATAGCGTAGGTATTCCAAAATTGACATCCTTTTTGCAGACCCCTATAATTTTTTACGAGATATTCAAAAATTCTAGGGTTCCGTACTTCAAAAGGTACCCACGGAACCATTATCACTCACGTGTCTGTCTGTCTGTTTTTTTTTTATACTACTTGAATTACGGAACTAGCAGATGAACCACCTGATGTTAAGCAGTAACCTCTGCCTATGAACAGTGCATTACCTCATAGGTCACGTCCACCTAAGACGCGCCCTATGTGGCATTGCACTGCGCCCGCCACCCTGAGACATAAAGATGAAAAGTCTCATGTGCCTGTAATTTCACCGGCACCCTTACCCTTCAAACCGGAACACAGCAATACGAGCACTACTGCTTTGCGGCAGAAATATGTATGGTGTTAGTACTTCCCCGGACGAACTCTTTCACAAAAAAACTCTACTACCTACTACTAAAACAGCCTATTACAGCCTATTTTATCCGAAGCTAATGGACAAAAAAAATTGGTAAAATATAAACAGAGTTAGGTAACCCTATCACGTACGTGTAGCGTAAGTAAACGAACTCAGATTGGGGGTTTAACTTCGGGGAAAAACTAGAAAATTTAAAAATTTTTTGCGAAATGGGCCTTTTGACATATCAAATGAAAGGGCTCGATATGTGGAATAACAATTCATTTTTGATATGGGTAGTTTAAAAATGCATTGTTTAAATAAAATGTATGAACATCGACCATTTCCCCTTTATCACCAAAACTACTAAGACTACATTTTATAAAAAGAATCCAGAATCATACTTAGTTCACACATAGGGCTTCACTCATAGTTTACAGGAAAACCTAAACAAAAATCCTACGTCTTTGAACTCCCACGGGAAATGAAAAATCTCCATGAAGAGAAAAAGACTTACGGAACCCTCACCACGCAAATCCGACTCGCAATTGACATGTTTTTTTTTAAATTTGAAATAGGCTTGCTTTTGTCTAGTCTGCAAATGTAACAAGCAACTTACACGGGCGTGAGGTGTACACTACACGGATTTTAGTATGGAATTTCAGGTTCTCAAGGCGCCCGCTAGGGGCGCTATTCGGATTCTCCATACTAAAATCCGTGTAGTGTACACAACACGCCCGTGTAGTTTGCTTGTCAAATTTACTAACTCGAGGCTCTGATAGGAAGCGTCGATGAGGCCTATTTAAGCACGCTCGCCTGGAAGATTAATTATTAATATTTGTTGAGTTCAAATTTTTTTAAATTTTGGTTCTTTATAATTGGCGCCGCACGGTTTGTTCTTTTGCCATTTTCAAGTATCTGTCTGTATTTTCACTATATTGTATTTTCAATATATTTTGCAACGTTACACTCCTTCCAAGTCGTCAAAGTCACAGTCGAGTCATGTTTTAGTAAAACGGTGGCCAATTTTACTAAAACTTTGGAAGTCAATTTCCACCAATTTCAAAAGTCACGCAATGCACTTCCATTTCATTTCACTACACTTGTGCTTTTTAATCGAGCTAAATTCGTTAAAATGCCACCAAAATAACAAAAAATAACTCAAGAAAACACTAGGAAAAGAAATAAAATAAAAGTAGACAACGTCTCTTTTCGAAAATGGCGGGAAGAGTCCCAAAATATATTTATTGTCATTTACCGTTTGACGGCTCGTAGTTATCATCATCATCGTCATCAGCTTTTTGACGTCCACTATTAGACGAGGCTTCCCCCATAGAATTCAATGGGGTATATGCCATAGACACCATGTTTAGAAGGTGAATTAGTGATTACATTATTTATTTATTTATTTATTTATTTTATTTAAAGGAGAACCAACAGCTTACATATATTAGAACACACATTAAGATAGCATTAGAGAGCCAATTAAAGGTTCTCACGAATAGAAACAGTGACGATACAATCATCACCATTATTATATTATATAAAACTATACGGCAAAAACTAACGAATAAATGGATACTTTAACAGATTACATATACAGTGGAAAATAAGTTACAGTTTAGATAAACATAATATATATAAAGTAGATATATTATACGGTCACTAAACATCGTCATCATCAGCTCCGAAGAATTCTCTGCTCAGCCGCAGTCTCGCTGAGGAGACGCTAGTGACAAAGAGGTCAAAGTCTGCTTGCTTACTTAGTTTATTAAAGTTGTCACTTGCTCGCAATAAATATGCATGTATTGGTATTGGATACTCAGGTAGGTAGATGCTGAGATCCCCTGGCGTAATGTCTTTAGGACATCCACGGAAGGAGACGAAGGGTTCTATTTTTAGGCCTTACTCACCAAAGCCGTGAGGCACGTATGTATTAATAAAAAAAAACTGATTGTAATAATTGATTTGTTGGACTGGGATTCGAACTCACGATCTTAGGATCGGAACCCGGGGTCAATAGCCACTGAACCAGCGGTGCTCTCGTAGATAAAGTGAAAACGTATTACGCCCTCAGCACGCTGCAAGCAAAGTGCATCGCACGCGGTGAAAGTGCTCGCGGAAGCTGCTTAGGCACACTTCACACGAAACAATTAGCTATTGAAAAGATTGATCTACGATTGGAGAAAGCAGTGATGATGCAGTTTTGTTGTGAAGGCTTCTATATGATGGTAAACTAAGTTGCCGTTCTATGTATCAATTCTTAGGTTTTTGAAGATAGGCACCACATTTTAAATAAGAAGATTAATACCAACTGCAGTTTAATCTATAATCGTCATTTTAAACCATTTCCGTCCATTGACAGAAACAGTTTAATCTATAATCGTCATTTTAAACCATTTCCGTCCATTTACAGAAACAGTTTAATCTATAATCGTCATTTTAAACCATTTCCGTCCATTGATAGAAACAGTTTAATCTATAATCGTCATTTTAAACCATTTCCGTCCATTGACAGAAACAGTTTAATCTATAATCGTCATTTTAAACCATTTTCGTCCATTGACAGAAACAGTTTAATCTGTAATCGTCATTTTAAACCATTTCCGTCCATTGACAGAAACAGTTTAATCTATAATCGTCATTTTAAACCATTTCCGTCCATTGACAGAAACAGTTTAATCTATAATCGTCATTTTAAACCATTTCCGTCCATTGACAGAAACAGTTTAAACTTAGAATCATAGCTTAAACTGCTATTGATATTACGATTCTTTGGTCAACTCAGCCCACACCTCACTCAGCCCACGGGCCGAAATGGCCACTACGAAATTTATTTATTTACGGACCCTAAGAGCGAAAACAATCCTCCCCTAACACGACGGTCATCGTGGGAGAAAATTATCTATATCCAAAAAAACAATAACTAACAATAAACAACTAACAATAAACAACCCGCTATATCCAAAAAAACAAGATAAGACAAACAGAAAACTTTATCGATAGCAACGCTCATTATGTGAGCTAGAAATAGTATTCAGCAAAATAAAACATGACCCCGGAGAAGAACGTCTACCTAATTGGAAAACAGCTATGGAATAAGAAGTTTTTTTTTGACAAATATGTTATTAAAAACTAACTTTAAATTCAAAATAGCATACACTCAATAGCTAACCAACATGGAACAAATCCAATGGCGATCTTAATACAAATTAAATTGATGTTAATATAAGATACTTTGAAAAGAACAGCTATGGATAGAAATGAGTGGAAAAACTAGAGGAGGCCTATGTCGAAAGACAAACTGTTTAAAGTGATTTAAATTAGATTATTAAGGAAAATTATTATAATATGTAAGCACAGAAATAAAGGTTTTTAATAATTTTTAGTACATATTTAAATATTATAAAAGCAGTAAAATAGTTAACTTGAAATTGCGTAGATCCCTGTAGCTCAAAAACTCACGTACCTAAAAACATCGTATTCAAAATTATAATTTAATTAACCTACGTACTACGTAACAAGTTTCATCAAGATTGGATCAACAGTTCTGCGGTTATCGGACAAACACACATACAAACATATATAGATACATACAAACGCCGATTTACCCAAGTTGACTCAGAGAACTCGATTCACTACTTCAATTATTAAATTTGAGTATCAATGGTAAAAGGGCTACCATAAAAAACTAGTGATACGCTCCTGACTTTGTCCGTATGGAGTTACTTCCATACAAACTTCACGCAACGATTTTATATTATACTGATGATCGTTCTGTGATTTTCCGGGTCTTTTGTTGTCTAGGGATGCACTAAGCAAGGAATTTCCGAAATTCACCCTCTACAAGGATTCAAGTTTGTATGAAAAAAACAACTAGAAATGACGGAACTGGCAGATAGCCCACGTGATGTAAGCGGTACTCTCTGCCTATGAACAGGGCATTATCTCATAGGTCACGTTCACCTAGGACGCGCTCTGTGGGGCATTGCACTGCGCCCACAACCCATCATTCCAAGTAGTATAAGAAAAACCCTGAGACATAAAGATGAAAAGTCTCATGTGCCTGTAATTTCATCTGCACTTCGAACCGGAACACAGCAATGCAAGCACTACTGCTTTGCAGCAGAAATAGGTATAGGTGGTAGTACTTTAGCATTTAAACAGCGAACGCTACTTCTACATTTTCGGTACGGAGGCCTGCAATGCTCTAAGACTTTTTCAGATAATTTGACTAGGGATGTCACAAATAAAACGTAATCTTGTTTCAAACATGACTCCGTAACTAATAATCATATAAATAGACGCAACTTAGCACGTACTTTAGCATTATCTCTGTCCCTCTCTAATACAAGTGATTCGACATGTGTGTGAAAGTGACAGGGATAATGCTAAGCATTAGTAACGTGCTAAGTATGATATATTTATCTCGGCCAGACAGTCAATGAGCCTGTGTACGCACCTTAAGTAGCGTATTGTCAGATGATAGCAATGAGTTTTCACTATGATGCTTTGTTTCCGCTTCGACGAGAGTCGTGCTTGCTTCTATTCGAAAGTAAAATTAATTGAGGTTCAAATGTTGATGACTGACCCTGACTGACACGGCTGACAGCGTGAAACGTTCCTAAACTATCACACTTAGAATTAATTAATTTGAAATCGGAACAGACTAGGTGAGTTGAGGCCAAGGAATTTATATACAACATAAATAGTATATAAATTCCTTGGTTTTAAAAAATTTCTTTGGAATTTATATACTACATAAATAGTATATAAATTCCTTGGTTTTAAAAAAAATCTTTGGAATTTATATACTACATAAATAGTATATAAATTACTTGGTTTTAAAAAAATTCTTTGGAATTTATATACTACATAAATAGTATATAAATTCCTTGGTTTTAAAAAAATTCTTTGGAATTGATATACTACATAAATAGTATATAAATTCCTTGGTTTTAAAAAAAAACTTTGGAATTTATATACTACATAAATAGTATATAAATTCCTTGGTTGAGGCAGATTGAGCGTTTTTTTTTCTATTTTACGCCGTTAGTACACCTACGCATTCGCATGCGGCAGTAAAATTGCGAAACAACTTGTCTCGCTCTAACTCTAGCGGGATTTCTATAGCTGCATCCTTATCATCACAGTTCCGCACTTCGCAGCCGCATGCGAATGCGTCGGTGTACTAGCGTCATTATAGCTTGACGGAGCACCACATTTTAATTTGCATTGACATTTTTAGGTGTTTTTGTACCTACTTAATAAAAATTATACCTGGAAAACATATTTTCCTATTTGTAAAGTATACAACCTTGTGAAGTACATGGTACATACTTACTAATTTTTGTTTGTTATCTACATGAGTAACTGAATAAGCAGATGGCCCACCTGATGTTAAGCGGGAACCTCTGCCTTTAACAATGCATTACCACATAGGTCACATCCACCTAGGACGCACCCTATGTGGCATTACACTGCGCCACCCTGAGATATAAAGGTGAAAAGTCTCATGTGCCTGTAATTAAAACAAGTCAAGGGAGAAGTGGTTCTTAAAATAAAATTAAGCAATTTTCGGATTTTTCCCACAGTTTTTCCAGTAAGTATTGTGTAGTCAGTGGTACATATAATGGTAAATAAGCCGCGCGACCAAGCAACACGGCCGCTTCTGAATGAAAAACTACACTACTAACGATCCCTAAAAAATTCGAAAATTTATTTTTTGGAAGAACTTCTAGGAATTTACTTGTTCCTATGTAATTAAGTAGATGTGTGTATTTTTAAGAATGTATGCAATAAATTCTAAGATTAACCGTCATATTGATTGCATGTTGCATAAAGTAACCCAATTCTAACCAACTAATAAATAAACCGCAGCCAGGGATGTCGCAATTCGTTGCAGATTCATCGCAGGCAGCGATGCAGTTACGTTACGTGTATTGAACTAAACGTTTCCGCGTGCAAGCAGGAAGCCTCAGCCACTTTCGCTTTTGCCTGTGCGCAGCAGCCGACCACTATGCATCACTATAACCCAACCAAACACAAAAGCTGTATTTTCACTACATAATCAAACATAAACAGACCTTCTCAAAACGGCAAGGTAATAATGCAGTTAAGCAACAAACGAGGTTAAGTGTTCCCTGCTCTACGATGCGTGGCATCTGCTAAGCATTTGAATTAACAGAACCTAAGGTTATGACCAGACAAAATACGCAATTACGATCCTCAGTGAACTTCCTGGGTTTAGTTCAAAAGCCATTGTGGCATGGCCATTGTTAACCGGTACCAAACTGCACTATATAAATAACACTATAAAAATAACAGATCAACGGCCTAACTTTCTAACTTGATCGGTTATTTTGCATTTATTGTTATTCAATCCTGTTTTAATTTAATTTAACCCTTTCCGTATGAATTATTTATAAGAAAAACCGGCTGTGTACGGAGTATCAACGCGAAAGAATAAGGGTGATTGGGCAGATTCTTGTTTAAGGAACTGGTTTTGGTGAGTTTTCAATAAAGGGCATTTCGCTGCTATAAAACGCAAGACAAGCCTTACATAATACAGACGCGAAGGCGCCTCATGTTGACCTATATACCAGCCGCGGTCGTTGACCCCACGGCTGCCTCGTGCGGTGGACGAATCGCAATAGGGTGGCTGACGAAATATTCCTGACATGGGATGGGTTACCTTCCGGATAATAAATGAGAGTAATAAAATAACGTGCGTGTAAGCAGTCAGAGCATGTGCTACTGTTCCCTTACATTAAGTTAAATTACGTTGTTAGGTTTTTTACGTGTGTAAAACTTGAAAATCAATATGGGCAGTTATTTATTCATTTCCTTAACAAAAAGAGACACTATATACAAAACAATATGGGCATTTAAACACAGAAATTGCTTGCGAAAAACCAAGTGAAAAGATGTTCAAAAACTTCGAACAAAATAATACATTTTACTTTGGTTCAAGTCCAAAAATCATGCGGCAGCAATCGAAGCGAAGTGTGAATTCACGATCGGGCGGCGACCTCCAAATGTGGAGCGGGTCTAGTCTAGAGGCTTGCGGCTAAGATAAATTAAAGTTCATCTTGAACATCCGCAGTGGAAAATGCCTGAAAATGACCATGGAAAATATTCCATGTACGTAATGGTAATCGTTACGCGAGGTCTCTATTTGGATGGAAGACAGAATATTTTTCCACCAACTTTTTTCTACATGACGGTATGATGGGGGAACTATCGAGAAAGTGTTTAGTGCCTTGATCTTCCATGTTAGTACAAAGTAGAAATAGTCACGGCCAAAATAAATAGTCAAACAGTCAGCCGAATCAAATGGCCTTAAATTAGGGGTTGGTATATATCAATAACTATCGTTCAGATATTTTAAAAACTAGTTAGTTTAGTTTTCGCATAAAGTATCTGAAAATCAGAGTCTGAATCATAAAAAATATAGGCAGATTCAGAAAACCATCGGCAATTTATTTCTGCTGCTAATATATGAAAAGCACAATTCGAATGACTTGAGAAAATAATTCAATTTATTCCGTGCAAATGAAATATAAAAATAATGCCTACAAATACAATGCTTTGGTTTATGAAAAATTAGGCAAAATGTCTCAAAGCTCGAAATTCCGCAATAATAGAAACAAGGTGACGATCACGATGTGACGGCGACCTCCTGAAATGTGGGGCGAGCCTAGTCTGAACCCCGTTGAATTTAGATTTTTATTAATTTTCAAAAAGTTAAATCATGAGTGATCATGAGGCTTCATGAAACGATCGATACCTGTACCTCACAAACCATCTTTCAAAACCCGATATTTTGGCACAGTTAAATGCGCCATGGTCAGGACTAACGAAAGTATTTGCGAAAAATCATGGTATATATCCCGTTACTAGTGAAAAGTATGTACATGGCTTCAAGAATCGATCGATACCTGTACCTCACAAACTATCTGTCAAAACCCGATATTTTGGCACAGTTAAATGCGCCATGATCAGGACTAACGAAAGTATTTGCGAAAAATCATGGTATATATCCCGTTACTAGTGAAAAGTATGTACATAACCATGATAGTTTCAAAAGTTATATCATCTATAAAAAGTCCATCACTTATTAGGGTTCCATAATTATTAAATTCATGCAAATAAAAACTTGTCTAAAATTAAATAATATCTCCATCTAAAAGGAGACATAAGCCTATAAGCTCGAAGGACATCGGTAACCCAAGCGAGGTAGAGTTCACGATCGGGCGGCGACCTCCCAAATGTGGGGCGGGCCTAGTCTGGAGGCTTGCGGAACAGACTGTTAGGTAAATAAATACATACCGTTTCCCCGAAATAAAGAACTGAAATACATTAAGCATGTAACAAAACGTGAATTTAGAATGTTTCCATTTTAAAACAAGACAAATGAAAAGGAAAGAAATCATACAAGAACTTCCAAAACATTTTCAACAATAGGGCAAAACAGGAAAATGAACCTGAAATATCGTAATCATATCATGCCTTCATCGAGTGAAAATTAATTAAAAATAAAATGCCCACAACCATTGAAGCGCGGCGGGCGAGTAGACGGCTGAGATGCGAGAGGTTGCGGATTTGAATCCCGCTGTGGAACAAATAATTGTATGATCTGCATTATGTGTTCAGGGTCTAGGTGTTCTAGTACCATAGTACTCGTAATACCTGATACCCATAACACAGGGGATCATAGTGTGGGATCAGGACTATGTATGTGACTGTTGGGTGGTATGTTATGTGTGCAATGCCACATAGGGTGCGTCCTAGGTGGACGTGACCTTTGAGGTAATGCACTGTTCATAGGCAGAGGTTACCGCTTAACATCAGGTGGGCCTCTAGCTTGTTCCGTCATCCAAGTAGTATAAAAAAAAAAAAAAAAAAAAAAAAATATGTTGTTTTGTTATTTAATGCACTTATAATATTATGCGTCCTGTCTTACCTCACTTAAGCCACAGATGTGCAAAAGCCATAACAGTGACCACATAACGGCCGTTATTAGCGGAATCGCAACATTGCAGAGATTTTTAACACAACAAACATAGCGGCTGTCCTAAGACGATTGCCGCATTTTTGGGCACACCGCCGAACGCACAGCACTTGGAAAATTGCAAATCTGTTTTTTTAATATTGGTTAAGGTCCTAATAGCATATAAAAAAATCAGCGTGACCCGAACTTTTGCAAGCACGGATGTACATCTTGACTGGACTATGGCATAAGTTTTCAAGTAACATAATAAACATTGCAAGAAACTACACTGTACATTTCGTTTTTAATTTAATGAATTTACAATCAGAGTCCCTATCAACAAGCAATAAAAATTGCATATCGCAACATAATTTTATGGTTTAAAAGTGGGACATGAAAACTGTAAATTATTGGCAACGTATGCTACAATAATAGAAAGATAAGGAGAAACAATGCCCATAATATTATTGAGGGCGAGCCAGACCTTAGAGCATCGAATCACATCACTACGTACCGGGTACGATACGTAGCGTGAAGAATAACCCGAGGGCATACTACAGGTTTTTCTATGTTTTGAATTCGGTATATTTGTTATTGTGTATGGTTTTAATGAGTTTCTCAACAAGTCCGCTACATTTTCTGCATACAAAAACGACGTTTCGACTAATAATTCGGTTTTCTTTATTCTTAGTGTTTCAAAAATCCTCGAGGTACGTCGTATCTCCGAGGTACGAAAAGCATAACTGAGCCCAATCTGAATGACTCACCCCAAACATGCCCCAAACTGATTTGAATTGCATTTATCTGTCAAAATAACTTTGTGCCAGTTCTCAAGCCAGTTTTTGGCAATAATAATTGTAAAATAAAGTGGATTAAGTGGATCGTGAGGCGAGCAACATCAGCCCCTAATAATAGTACAACATGACGACCACGACCGCTCTGTCCATAGTGCAACGACTGAGAAGAAGAAGAGGTATCTTTAGATAGTTTGCAACGGTTTTTAGATGGCTCAACTGTTTTGGCAACCAACGGTAAAAAGATGCCCATTTCAGGGGCTGCCTACCCTTTCGGGAAAAAAAGCGTGTGTCTATCAAAGAATTCTATTAAACCTCAGTTTTAATAGATGTCTTTGGTGTCTATGTATCGAGCGAAGCAGCCAGAGACGGTTATAGAAGACCAGCAGCTGATGAAGGAGCTATGGTCTCATTCCATCGCCCGTATAAAGGAGCCTTCCTGCTGGACGCACCTTGAATACTAACACCACACTCGTCACGGTCACCAAACAAAGGTTTTATTAAGAGACATTAATATGTAGTTTTGTCCACCAAAATCGTCCTAGAACTCAGTATCTACGGGTTCTACGTGTCAAATATTTTGGAATACGACAATTTTATATATTTGCATTGGTTCTGTATAGAATGAAAACACAATAAGACCGAAAACCTAAATTTTCTTTTTTAAATAAAATCCTTTTTTCGCACACGTTTAGAATGAGATCTCAGGAACCCTACGGTATTTCAAGATAAATGGGACTACACCAAGTAGGTAATAACTATTTCGTAAAAATGCAAAGGTAGTTTTTTCATAAGTTTTATATTTTGTATATTCTTGTAATAAGCAATTATTTGATTTTTCATAGCGCGAATGCAATTATATCACTTTCTAGCTTACTGCACTTTACCGAGTTAGATAGTGATGGAAGTTGGCGGTTAATTGCTTATCTGATCCGTCCCGTTCCCATCACGTTACATCATGAATATACCTTTACTTTAAACTAGTAATTAGCCTAGAATTGAGCGACGCTTTTGCATAAGTAACAATCGTTTTTACACTATGTAGCAGAAAGATAAAAAGGGAATATTGAGCTGCCATTCAGTTAAAATTAACGGTAAAGAAAATTGTATTGCGAAAGTTCATTTCGCGTTGAGTGGCGTTCATGTCTTTTGAAAGAAAACTTATTGTATGGATATCATAACTTTTATACGACTTCTCTTTGATAGAAATAACAGAAACAGAGAGACCGTTGTAAGTAGAGACGAAGAGAGAGAGAGACCTTTAGAGGAAAGACCAATATTTTCAACCTACCATCAAATGCCCACCTCCCTAGTTTATAGGGCATATGGACGCTGTTGGTGTCCTAAGAAGACCGAATTACGAATAATATACCAATTTTTGTAAAAAAAAATTGAATCGACCTTCACGATATATTCAAAAAACCTCCACGATCTTAACTGCTGGTAAGCGGCCATGCGGCTGACGCGCCGATAGAGCAAGAAAGTCTAGGAGGCACCTATTCACTCTTGCCTTAAAGAGACTGATTGTTTTCAGGAAATACAGACATCGGTAGTATATATGTTTCCATCAGCAGTTTGCAGATGGTGGAACCAAAACGTTCAGATGTTATTTTCAGATAAAAGTTCCAAAACTTCCACATTACTCACTCTCAGGAAAACTAGAATTTCTCGTAAGCAATGCGCAAAAAGGCGCAAATAGTCAAAAGGCAAAAGCGAGTTGCGTTGCTAATCTAACTGACCTATATATTGTGTTCGGTGAAAGACCTCGTAAATGACTGCTAGTGCATTATTCCCGCCACAATACAATGCACACAATTATGCATCTTATTACTATAAGTGATAGATCAAAATCGCGTGCACATTGCGGTATATGGTTTCACGGAATAATTTTGTTTGGACTGCGTTCATAGCTCATCTAATTCCTGATGCGAGTTTAAGGAAATTACAATAACAACGCTCTATTTTTACGGAAGTGTTACGAATTGTAAGTTAGTAGTTTATTATTTATGCCCGATTCCAATTATTACAGACTACCTTTTACCGTGGCTCCTCTCGCGTTGTACCTAAGTAGAGGGCTCTTATACTATTCATAAGTTGACCTTTGAATATATATTCTAAGAAGTTGACATAGGAACACTATTTGTAACATTTATAAGACCATTTGCAACAAACTTAATGTAAGGTCTGAAATTAATGAATTTTGACGATGGATATATTACGGCCATCATGAGAACATCTGTACCCAAATATAGGTAGAGTATTTCACTCCCTGACATCATAACGCCCTCAAGCTGATATCAGCTATCGTCACAACTGGTGACGTATATCATAGATACCTATCACATTCACCGTTTCCGCCCTCTAATCCTTTCATCGCCGGATCACCGCTGATAAGCCTTAACCCTGCATCATAATTAAGGAGCCACCATCGGCCGATGTAAGTTCATAAATTTCATCCGAAAATTGCTCTTATTACAAGCTTTTTTACACCTTGTGGGAAATCTTGCAACTAAATTTCCAATTGAACTGAAATTTTCCATACACGTCCAGTTCCGTGACAATACAATATTATGGTGACAACGAGTTGATCTGATGATGGAGACAGAACACTAGAGTCCGCGCCACGACTGAAGTCCGACGGCCTTTTAAGGAACTAACGGATAATAGAGGTAGATTTTCGCTTTTGCACGTTTGCGCATAGAAACTAGCGCTCCAGTCACCGAACTTCAGTCGTGGCGCGGACTCTACGAAGATTGTTCTGGCAGTGTTTGGGCTCACTTTGATCAGCTCACGGTTCTGACCACTAATATTATAAAACCATGTTTTCAAACAGATACTTAAGCTGTCGGTCCCGGCTGTTATTGATTAATAGCAGTCGATAAGCCATGTCAGAGGCCCTCGGGCGGCTTGACAAACTCCGACACCAGAGGCCAGCACTACCTCATACGAAACGAACGAAACAGATACTTCTCATACAACTTTGAAGTATTTGACGTGACCTATGAAGTAATGCACTGTTCATAGGCAGAGGTTGCCGCTTGACATCAGGTGGGCCTCAGGCTTCTTCCGTCATTCAAGTAGTATAAAAAAAAAAAAAAAATTTTTCTACGCTTTACAAAGTACTAAGTTGTAATGAAAGGTGTATTTGGAAAGTTGTATACTACTAATATCATCATATCACTAATATAATCAACATCATCAGCCTACAGAAGTCATAGGCCTCCCCATAGAATGCCACTACAAATGGTATTGAGTCACCTCCATCCACTGCCTTTCTGCTACCTTAATGTCTTTGGTCGATCGATAGGGCCAAACACAAAAAGGATAAAACAAAAAATGGTTACTAATATAACTCTAATGTTATTCAGGAGAAAATTTGAAGTTCAGATGTTTGGATGTTTTAAAGGATTTTGTACCTTCTAAGGTACCAACAGATTATAGGATCACTTTTTTGTCCGACTGTCGTCTGTCTTTCTGTCAAGACCCTTTTTCTCAGGACGTAGCAACTCTTGAGGTATGTGACCTTAAAAGCTTTAAAAAATCAAGTTGCCAACTTAATGCATAAAAAAATTAGGCAATAAATGTTTAATTTTAGTATGAAAATCACGAAAATTAAGAACCTCTAGATATCTCTAGTATCGAGGTTGGGACCTAGACCTAACTGAGGTAACCTTACATGGCTCAAATAAAGAAAAATACCAAAAATATTTCGAGTTTTTACCCCTAAAATGGTTTGGTGTAGTTTGTAGGAAAAAGTGGTTTAAACTCGAAAAAGGCTCTGAATCAGATCCCGATGACATGGATCAGAAGTAGAACCCTCAGGGCGCAAGTCTCGCTCGCACATAACTGTTTTATTTTTACTCAATCTAGCCAAACCACGGACCAGATTTGATAGAATAAGACAAGGATTAAGATAAAGGGTATAAATACCCTTATAAAGCTTATAAGGGCTTAATAAATAAATAAATAATAATAAATAATGCTGGACATTCCACACAACATTATCTAGCCCCAAACTAAGCAGAGCTTGTGTTATGGGTACTAGATAACTGATATACTTAATACAATACTTTAAAAATAGATAGATATTTTTTATTATACATAGAAAGTACCCAGAACACCCTGAACAAAAAATTTTATCTGCAGATCAAACAAATATTTGTTCCGAGGCGAGAATCGAACCCGCAACCTCCTGGGTCGCAGGCGAACCTTCGCCCGCCGCACCACAGAGGTCGTCCGGGTTTATTCCGGTATAAAGCCGTGGACAGACACTTAAGTTTTCATATTTTTCAGAACAATGCATTTTTTTTCGTACATTTAAAGCAGTAAGTCTGCTTCTTTGGTGACTTCTTTGGTTCTTTTCTTCTGGTGGACAATGAGACGGACCCTCTATAATATATAAATCCGCTACACTAGACACTTGTATGAATTATATTCTAAGAAGGGTTACTCCGTCCCTATATTACGCGACAATATACCTAGGTTCCCGACACGTGTGGAACCAACATACAGTTCTCGGCTGTTGTAGTAGCACGTATAAAGAGAGAGATCACCTGGTAGTTCACCTCGAACCGCTGCCGTCTTACTTGTTCACAACATTTTATAATTGAAGCTAGCTATGTATCTTTATTTTTATTTGAACATTACTTTGTTCTTGTTGTTATCGTGCTTAGTCCGTGCGTCAACCGAGGTCCGTGCTGAAAATCAGCGATGCAGTTTACTGCAGCATTATGCTGAGCACGGTCCTCTTTTGACAGCACTATACACAGCCAAAACGCTGTCAAAGCCTATCTGTTTTACTTACTTATTTGTGTTGTGTATAGTTAATTGTCAAAATAAAAGTTTTACTTACTTACTTTTAGATCGGCTAGTTTAGTTATTTTGTGTTTTCTCTGTCACATGTTTTTGTGACTAGTTGATAATTTTCGTTGGTATAAGATTTGTCCTGGCTGCTAGCTTATTATGGAATGTGTTATTACCGGAAAAGCGTTAGCCGAGTCAGTCGTGGAAAGCATTGGCGGCGATGAGCTTACCACTTGTCCACGATGGTGCAACCAACTGTGGAAAGTGGTCCATTGAGGCTCTGTCTACCCCTTCGGGGAAAAAGGCGGGTGTCTATGTATGTATGTATACATAATTTTAACGTTTAATAACCCGTTTTAACCGATGTATATCTCTCTCATAACCTTTATTTGCCATTACAACAGCCGTCACAGTACTATGGAGAGTACGCATGTATGTCCCCATCTCTCAACAGATTCGCATTTAAAAAAAAGCTTACGATAAATAAAATATCGAGTAATTATTATAAAAAGTGTTTACTCACATTTTAATTTTTGCCGGTCTTGTATCTGTTTAACCTTTCTCCTTCATCTCTGCTTAGTCGGGGTGAAGAAAAAGTTCTTTAGTATCTGTGGAAAAAGGTAAATTTTGAATAAATAATTGAAACTTTAAAAGTAGAATAAAGCTTCAGTCTGTACCTAACGCCAAAGTTATTTAAATTTTTAAGTTGTGGAACGTCTTAAGGTTCCATATTCTCAATTACAGCGATTTAGAGTTTCATAATTATTTCAATTGTTTCTGCAAAAATCTCTTTCTTAATTACCGAATTTGACACTTGCGACTTGCCTCGGCTTCGCACGGGTAGTGTCGGCTAAAATTAAATTTGCTAAAGCAATTTTTCATGTTTTGAAAACGCATTGTTTAATCCCACGCGCAACGGAAAATATTCATGACGTTATTTCACCGAGAATATTGGTTAATATAGTAGGCATCTTGTACGGAACCCTCTCCACGCGAATCTCACTCGCTCTTGACCGGTTTTTTTAAACCACTTCATTCATTATTCGCTATATAAATTTATTGACAAAAGTTTTTAGTGAAACCTATATGTTAGAATAGAAGAGATCGGTTGAGTATAACAGCTTTAAAATTCAGTTGCAAGATTCCACCCAGATTCCACCCAGACAAACATACATACATTGCAAGTTAAATAAAAGCTTGTAAAAAAACTATTCAACTGATATCCCTGGTGTTGGCTAGACTATCTTTCTCCAGACCCCTTTTTAAATCATACTACTATCCAGCCCTTGTCCTGTGCAGACCCCTAATTTAATACGATGTGTGTTTAAGTTGACAAAATGTAACTCCCAAATTTCCACCAGGTGTACTGAAGTCACTGCCCCTCCGGGAGTCGCCGCCCCGCTAGTCCGTAGGTACTCCTAATAAAGGCAATGTACTCATTCAAACAATCGAAAGGTGGAATAACCAGTATTAAGACATCAGAATTTTCATCTCATGCCGAAGATTGATGAATTCAATACATACATACATAAACTCGCGCCTGTTTCCCGGAGGGGTAGGCAGAGACCACGGATTTCCACTTGCTACGATCCGACACACCTCTTTTGTTTCATTCACTCTCATCACATTCTTCATACATGCTCGTCGGTTAAGTGATTTGAAGATTAAAGGATTCATTTAAATAATAATTTAAGGATTAAAGGATCAAATTCAATACAATATCATTATTTCTATAAAATCATTCATTATCATGAAAGATGTACCTATTTACCTAAGCACTATGAATATGACTGTGTCCGGCCTAAGAATAGACCCCTCCGTCTCCTCCCGTGGATGTCATAAAAGTCGACTAAGGGATTACCCGGACTTGTTGATAAGATTCGATGGTAAAAGATTTGTCCTGGTTGCTAGCTTATTATTAGAATGTGTTAGAGTCTGTCGTGGGAAGCAATGGTGGCGATTAGAACACCAGTTGTCACGTCTATATCCCACGATGGTGCAATGCACTGTGAGAAGAGGCCCATTAAGGCTCTGCCTAGCCCTTCGGGGAAAGAGGCGTGTGTCTATGTATGTATGTATGTATGATGAGTGAAGGTCGGTCACTGACGTTGTGCAAATATCTTCTGAATTATATCACCTAGGTCTTTAGAACCTCTCTTTATCAGTATCATTATAAGCCTTTGATCTTCATAAGGCTGGTTCAAGAGCTAGGTCTAGGAATTGTGACTAGGAATAGTATAGTTAATTTTGTAAAAAATTCAAACCCCCAACGCACTGTAACGGCTAAACCGATTTTAATAAAACATATCTAAGAACCATCGCTAGAAAACCAGCTTTCAAATAAAAAAATACGCATTCGTATCGGTTCACCCGTTTAAGAGCTACGGTGCCACAGACAGACACACAGAAACACATAGCGGTCAAACTTATAACACCACTCTTTTTGCGTGGGGGGTTAAAACGGGTCGTACCTAAGTTATCCAACTGGAACGATCCAATAAAAGATCACACCTCTCGCTAGATAAAAGTTATTTTTTAAGTTTAAGTTTTTTTTTATTATACTACTTGGATGACGGATCATGCAAGAGGCCCACCTAATGTTAAGCGGTAACCTCTGCCTATGAACAGTGCATTACCTCATAGATCACGTCCACCTACGACGCAACCTATGGGGCATTGCACTGCGCCCGCCATCCTGAGACATAAAGATGAAAAGTGTCATGTGCCTGTAATTTCACCGGCACCCTTACCCTTCAAACCGGAACACAACAATGCGAGCACTACTGCTTTGCGGCAGAAATAGGTATGGTGGTAGTACTTCCCCGGACGAAATCTTTCACAAAAAAGCTCTACTACTACTAAATTCTCCTTGGTAGCATAACGGTAGCGGTGATCGTTGACCGTTTTATACTTAAAATCATAAAAATACTAAAGTAACATAGAAAATTGTTTCAAGATAGCGTCTGGCACTATCACTGTGACGGCTGAAATACAGCGCAAACGCAACCGATGTTTCATGGCGTCATATAACGCTATGATCATAAGAAACCTAGTGATCCTTTCCTTAACCAAGTGGTGACTACTCCTAGAAGAGCTATACCAGAAAATGTATTTGGGTAGAGAATAGCTCGGAGACATTCTTTGCGAATTGGTCTTCCACCAAATTAAGTGATTCATAATTTTTTGGACCAGTTTAACCATCTTCCACGTAAGTCATTGATTTTCAAAGAATAGCTAAATCTGTTTCTGAATAAACTTGTGTTGTATTCTCGGATTAAAACAGGAGCATCCTATTTAGAAAATTTAAATCCAGAAGTTAGTTTTCCTCGTTTGTTCATATAAAACAAACTATTCATAAGAGTGACCAAAACTCTTTCGAAAATATCAGTGAGACAATATTTTATCAATATAAGCACCTGGAAAATTCAGTTCCTGGTTGTTTTCAGGAGCATCCGAAACAAAATCCTCAGTATCAAAAATCCTCGTTTTCAAGTCACTGACCACTATCTTGCACACCCACTCAAAATCCACTGTTAAGAGATAGTTTCACTGGTCTGAAAAACTGTAAACACGTCACGAATTCATGGCATGCGTACCAGGACATCAGATAAACATAGGAGATGGCGCACGGTGCGAGCGGCAGCAGCGAGCGCGCGGCGCGCCGTCGGAGCGGTGACTGACCGACACACTGCCGCACCGCCCCGCCGGGATGCTCCGGGACCCTTCCGCCGGGAGCCGGGATCAGACCCGCGACTCACACACGTGTGCCTATCCGCGGTTATTGTCCCAACAGGTATATACATTACAATTTATAAATCAGCATCAGCGAGATAGCATTCTTTATTTTAAAAAAAGTTAATTTTCCGCTCAATTTTCCGAAATAATTGTGACAGAAATAACTACGTAATTACTCCATTGGTGCATTTTTGGAATTTTTGGTAGTTTTAAATCAAATCCGCGTTGTTTTCTCTTGAAAATGGGATCTAAATAGGAAAGCACGTCCATTACATTTTCTTCATCATTCGAAAACACGCATAGGTTCAATGACCTACATTGCATAAAGTGAACTCAGCACATTTAACGGTTCCGTTGCCAAAAGCATAGGAGCTCCTACTTCTATTAACATTCGTTCAGGTCGTCTCGTTGGTTCTACTATTGTTGGTTTTGAATCGCATATGGAATCTAGGTCTTTTAGAAATTCTGGAACTTCAGACTATGTTGGCAATGTCCCTGATGTCTACTATGATAGAGTTCTAGATATTAAATGTAGCTTACGTCACCCGGACCATAATAACAAATCGATTGACACCTCATTCATCAAAAAGTGTTTTGTGAAAAATATTTTTTTCAATACAAGCTTTAATAAAATTAGTGATCGTAACCGTGTGCTGATCAAAATGAGCCTAAACACAGCCAGTCTCCTATTATCCATTGAGGAGTTCCGTTGTCCACCTTCCATGTCCATCATCCGATCAGCTCGTTGTCACCATCATATTGTATTGTCATCGGAACTTGACAGGTATGCCAAATTTCAGCTCAATCGGTTGAGGATAACTGCTTTAAAATTCAATTGCAAGATTCCACCCGGATTCCACCCAGACAAACATATTTTTTTTTATTTTTTTTTACTACTTGAATGACGGAACAAGCAGATGGCCCACCTGATGTTAAGCGGTAACCTCTGCCTATGAACAGTGCATTACCTCATAGGTCACGTCCACCTAGGACGTGCCCTATATACATTGCAAGTTAAATAAAAGCTTGTAAAATTAGAGCCGTTGTTTAGACGCTACGGTGGAAAATACATAAATACAAACATACATAGACTGCTAACAACATAACCCTTTCTTTTGGCTTTGCCGTAGTCGGATAAAAGTTATACTACGAAATACACTAATGAAAATATTGGTGATTAAATATTGGTGATTCCGCCGTCAGTAATGTGAATGCAAGACAAGTGTACGGCTAGTGGTCGCCGTCGACAGTGAAAGTGGAGCCGTCTAGGCTTGCGGCACTGAGACCTTGGGAAAATTGTTGAGAAGGTCCGTGTCTTAGAACATTTTCCGTAATTGTGTCTTGATTCGGAAAAACAGGAAATCGTTCAACGTTATTCTAAGGTGTAAAAGAATGATATCATAACTAGTGTAAGTATTAAGAGGCAGAGAACAGCCAAATTCCTTCAATAACTAACTCAGTAAAGCTCAGGTAAATTAGGATGTGACACATTAGCGCTCGTGCAACGAAAACTGAATGAAAAACTGAAAAAACAGTATTTAAACATATATTTGCTGCGTAATCGAGAATATAAAATAAATAAATAAATAATGCTGGACAGTTCTCACAGCATTATCTAGCCCCAAGCTAAGCTAAGCTTGTGTTATATATAGGTACTAGATAACTGATATACTGAATACAATATATTACAAAGATATATATTTTTTATTATACATAGAAAATACACAGAACACCCTGAACAAATATCTGCGATCGCACAAATATTTGTTCCGAGGCGTGAATCGAACCCGCAACCTCCTGCGTCGCAGGCCAATATAAATCTACTATGTCCTTTAAAACAATATTATTTGTTACACTTATTAATTTTATCAATGTACGTTGATAGGTAATAGAGATATTTACGTTATAAACGCATTGTAGAGTTCACGATGTTTTTTATCGAGTATTTTTTCGAAGTCGTTATTCCAAATATACGTTTATGAGAAGCATATTTGAATCTTGACATGCGATTAAATTGAACCCGGCATGCATAGTTCAAACATCTTGCACTTATTCAATCTGCTAACCTGCAGATAGCAACATTATATCGCTCAGGAGGGCAATTCTCGTGCTTTAGAGATTAAGTCGAATTCGACATATGTCGAAAAGAGATGGCGAATGTCGAATAAAATCTTAATTTGCTATTCTCGTGATGTCACAAATAGACAAAAGTCGACCAAAATCATTCAAATCGAATACGATTTGATGGTTATTGTGACATTTTCGTGACATTTTTTGAAGGCATTCATGCTTCGACATTATCTCTAATTTAGAGATAATCTCTACAATCCGAGAATTTCCCTCCAGGTTTCGTGAAAACATAATGGATAGTAAGCTTGATTATAAATGTTGTAAATATAAAACTGGGCAAGTGCGAGTTGGACTCGCACACGAAGGGTTCCGTACCATCGTACAAAATTTAACACTATTTATTTTTTATTATTTTTCGGACACCCTTGTACTTTTACCGTCATTTTTATTTAATTTTTGTTCTATAGGCTATAGTAATACTCATGTGAAAAACGCAAGTATCTAGTGCGATAGTAGGCATCCCGCTACGAAATCCTACTTATTAGAGTTGAAAACGCCGAAAAAAACACTTCTATTAATTTTTAATATTATTTCAATTTTATTGTTTATTGTTATAGCGGCAAAAGAAATACACACTCTATGAAAATTTCAACAGTCTAAATAAAATAAAAATTCACAAATTGCTTGAATTTTTCTAATTTGTACAAAAAACAAAAAGGTGCAAGGGTACAGAACGATTTTGTAGTAAGTACAAAAGGGAGTCAATCAAACCACCGTAGATGGGGTGATTCGGATGTGCCATGAGGTCATTCACCCGTCCTACTCTGCTTCGCTTGATCCATGGTCACTGATACCGCCTGGATATTAGCGCAACCACGGCATGTAATACTGCTTTACAAAGTTGCAGCATCGCACGCCTTTTGTTCAGACAAGTTTTTATACCACAAATGTTCCCGATGAATTTACGTTTTTACCTAGTAGTAGAGCTTTTTTATGAAAGAGCTCTTTCGGGGCAGTACTACCTCCATAACTATTTCTGCCGCAAAGCTGTAGTGCTTGCATTGTTGTGTTCCGGTTTGAAGGGTACTGGTGCCGGTGAAATTACAGGCACATGAGACTTTTCATCTGTAAACGCCTCAGGGTGGCGGGCGCAGTGCAGTGCCCCATAGGGTGTGTCCTAGATGGGCGTGACCTATGTGGTAATCCGTTGTTAAAGGCAGAGGTTACCGCTTAACAACAGGTGGGCCATCTGCTTGTTCCGTAACAAAAGTAGCTGAAAAAAAGAAGATCCCCGAACCCTTCGATATCGTACTGATATTGAATCGATCACGTTAATAGTTTTTATCGAGTGGTAATTTGATTGTACACACAAAAAAGTAATAGTTACACCTACAACCCTCACAATTAAGAAATGAAAGTTGACACACTATGACATGAATCTATGGCACACAAAATATGTGAAATGAATAATAAACCTTAAAGCGAGTGTGAATAGCTCAATTCCATTTCACAATATTGCACAAAACCCCTGCACTATTTCCGAATTACGAAATACTCACAATCGCTATATTGAATCCATTTGTATTTTATAAGTAAGTTTTGATTTAATTAGAATCTCAAGTCAGCGCAAATAAAACTCAATGTACATTGCAAGATAACTTGAAGTGACATAGTGCCAGTAGTACAGTTGTGTACAGGAGCAATTACGCAAAGCTTCCCTGAGGAGTGAGGTCGTTGGCAATGGACGCGGTTCAATGTCACCAAATATATCACTGAGCGGCGTGCGTCGACCACGATAGCTTGATACTTTGCTCCTGTATCATTGAATAGTTCCCAATGCATAGATTATATATAAATAGAACAGAAAATAAACTATCGACGATGAGATGAAAATTGCACATCGTACTTATATTATGATTGAATAATTTAGATCTGTTGAAATATCTTGTTGTTGTTGTTGTTGTTGTTGTTTGAGATACCACTTGCAACGGTTTTTGGATAGCTCAACTGTTACATTTGTATTTAAATTAGTAATTCACTTAAGCTAACTTCAAAACAAAATTACTAAAAACAACATAACAAAAATATGTTATAAAATTTGGTTAAGTACATATGTTATAAACAATAAAACAATTATATTAAATTTTAAAAAAACTCAGTTTTTCTCCTGCTGTTATTATTAAAATATAAATTCATATGAATACATATGTCTAGTAAATACAAACAAACAACAAAATATGTTAGCTTATTAATTTAAAAAAAAAACAAGTTTAATATATTTATTTACAGAAATGATAATACAACTAATACAAGGTATGTACAAAATACAGAAGAATAAAAAATAAAAATAAAATACATTAATTTATTCTTTAAAATAGTCATTACCATGGGTCCGGATCATTTAAACTAAAACAGATAATCCTACAGCCATTTCACGCATATAAAAAAACAAAAACAATATTAATATTATATCCCACTAATATCATATATTATGTCAAGGTTACTATCTTTTTATGTTTGACTGAATAAGATCTTGATTGAGGATATGTAATTGACTACTTTTTCCCTTATAAAACGCAAGCGAAGCCGCGGGCGGACACTAGTAATGAATATATTCAAAAATATTACTTAAAAAACTTGGAATTAAATAATTTCTTAATAAAAAATATACATATGTAAATACAATTATTTTTTCTATAGACTACATATTGTACTAAAGCCAAACTTAAAAAAAAAAATTAAGCAATGCTTAAAAAATTGCCAACAGTTATTAATGAACGCATTAAAAATATAAATAACGTTTAAAATAAAAAAATGTGAATCCGTAATGGGAATTAGATGTTTGTTTGTTTGTTAGTCAATCACGTTGTAACTGTAGAACCGATTTCAATAAATTTTAGTAGATATGAATAGATTATGACGGGTTTGACACCTGAGCAACTTTTTATTCCAGTACCACGCGAGCGAAAGCGCAGTCTTGAATAAATAAATTAATTTAATTTGTTTGAATTACTTGCTACCGATTTTTTCTGAATGTTTTGATTACATTTTCATACATTTTTTATAACGTGTAGTGCGCGTTGATGTCTTCTCTATGAATTTACTGAATTTCCTAAAAATATGAACATTCTGTCAGTAAATTGTCATTCAAAAAAAATCGTGATACAGTCGATGTTAGACGAAGTATCAAGTAGCGTCGGGCGCGCTTTACGGCCACGCTCCTGAGGGTCGTCGACCGGAGTTTTCGGCAGGCGCCCTGAGTTTCAGCTGACGCGATCCTGCGCGCTCACACACTCGACTCACGCGCACACTACGCTACCCCGGAAAACCATTGTCAAATGTCAAAACTTTTTTTACCTCCATAAGCCGTAGTTTTCATTGATGACACTAAGTAAGCAAAAGGTTTGAATTTTCATGCTAAATTTAGTATTTTCCTAAAATAACAAGTATTTTTTTTATTAGCAAATTAGTATTCGTAGCTCGTTCCATGGCCAAACTGGTCAAGGCATCGCTGATTAGAGACGAAGATGCGGGTATGAGTCCTACTAGAATGGAATTTTCGGATCACATTTAAATTTAAATTAGAAGATACTAATAGTAATTGAGTACCGGGTCATTTCATTTGAATCGATTGACTACAGTATATTCACAATAGTTGTAAGTTCGTGGTGTATAGTCGTAATAATGACTCCAAGTCACTGTGTAGTAAGTTCATGACTCTATCTTTGAGTAGAGTCGATGATTTAGGTATATGGCGAAACTTGAATTGTTTACTGATCTGAAAAACTGAGACGAAGACATGCGGTGTGTTCGGCTTGAGAATAGACCCCTCCATCTCCACCCGTGGATGTCAAAAAAGCCAGCTAAGTGATTACCCGGACTTGTTGATAAGATTTTTCCGTTGGTATAACATTTGTCCTGGCTGCTAGCTTATTAATGTGTTATTACTAGAAGAAAGCGTTTGCAGAGTCAGTCGTCGGAAGCAATGGCGGTGATGAGCTCAACACTTGTCACGTCTATATTCCACGATGGTACAACCCAGTGTGAATTTAGGCTCTGCCTACCCCTTCGGGGAAAAACGCGTGTGTCTATGTATGTATGTATGTATCAATACAAAAGACAAAACACTGTGTAAGTATTCAAGGAGAATTTTTTTTTACAGTAGGAAGCATAGAGAGAAAACATTACGTAGGACGGTTAAAAGCGATGTAAAAATAATATAACAAAATATTTTACTTCCCAAATTGGTTCTTAATAAACTAAATTCTTGTTGGTCTGGGAATGCTACGAATTATTTAACTTTTTTATCAAGAAACGTCATTAATTTGTAAAAAGGAAGTATGCTAAATCGCGCCGCGTGATAGGAATCCCAAAGAACAATAGACAAACATTTGTTTAGTCGAGTTTCGGTGAATGTCTGCGTTTCAGCCGTGACCTCCACGACCTTTGAACTTGGGATGAACGTACCCTTGACTCGTTCAACGGTCCTTCTATAATTATACCACGGATACAGTGAGCTGATAACAGAGGTATTTTCAATTCCTTTCTGACGGCAGTGACGTACTCTGGGCACGTGTGTGTGTGTGTCATTCAATGTTGACGCCCGCTATGACGAGCTGTGTGTTGAGTGACAGGTTGGCAAGCTACAGAGTGGGTTCAAGGTAGAGGGGTATGTACCTATTTCATGTTTTTTTTTTTTTTTTTTTTTTTAAGGTAAACCAACAGCGTTACAATATATGTAGTCCAAATAACAAAATACACAACAATGAGGCCAAAATAGGGTTACACAAATATTACAAAAAATTATGGATACTAACAAAAATGCTTATGCTAATTTTAAAGAATGGAAAAATATGACTAAGTGAAAGTAAATAATAAAAATATAAGAATATAAATTTAGCTTACGTTAGATAAAACTATAACGAACGAGGAGAGTTATTTTCCAGTATAAGTTAGTAGGGTTCCGTACCCAAAGGTTAAAACGGGACCCTATTACTAAGACTTCGCTGTCCGTCCGTCTGTCACCAGGCTGTATCTCATGAACCGTGATTGTTAGACAGATGATGTACTTCTGTTGCCGCTATAACAAAAAATACTAAAAAACAGAATAAAATAAATGTTTAAGGGGGCTCCCATACAATAGACATGTTTTTTTTGCCGTTTTTATAGATAATGGTACGTGCGCTATTCCGACTCGCACTTGGCCGGTTTTTGTCATTTTGTTTCACTTTTTGTAGTATACAATGCTGGTGCCTATAGGTACTTTTTGACGACCTCTGTAGCGCGTCGGGCGAGTAGCCGGCTGAAATGCGAGAGGTTGCGGGTTCGATTCCCGCTGCGGGACAAATATGATCTGCAAATATTTGATCCGGGTTTGGGTGTGGTACTATGGTACTCGTAGTTCGTGATACCCATAACACAGGAGATCCTAGTGTGGGATCAGGGCTATGTATGTGATTGTTGTATGTTATGTTGTGTATTTAAAGCTATTAAATGTATTGTAATTGTATGTTGTATGTTGTGTAATTTTAATAAATGTTAACAGGCAAATTATCATGATACTAACTGTGTATTCTTACAAAAAAGTACAAATAATATCCAGAGGGAATACCTGAAACTACGCTCCTGCTTAAAATATATTTTATATTTTTTTTATTCTACTTGTGTTTACGGCTCAAGCAGATGGCCCACCTGATGTTAAGCGGTACCCTCTGCCTATGAACAGTGCATTATCACATAGGTCACGTCCACCTAGGATGCACCCTATGTGGCATTGCACTGCGCCCGCCACCCTGAGACATAAAGATGAAAAGTCTCATGTGCCTGTAATTTCACCGGCACCCATACCCTTCAAACCGGAACACAGCAACGCGAGCACTGCTGCTTTGCGGCAGTAAAATATATCGTGGCAGTACTTCCCCGGACGAACTCTTTTACAAAAAAGCTCTACTACTACTAAGTATCAGTGAACGTTAATAGGTACGTCAGCAGTATGTATGTGTGTGTAGTCTGTGCCCATGGTGTGGGTGGCACTTGTATTCTATTAAAAGCAAAGCTTTATAAAGTCTTTTTTTAGTTTTTTCTTTTAATTCTATTAAAGTAGAGACAGAAACGTAGAAACGTTGCTTGGTAAAAATAAAGTATCTACTGACAGCATTAAGAGGTTATTCACCCAATATTTGGACACCCCCTCTCTTCAGGGACTATTTGTCACAGGATACAATCTAGTCGACATGCTTTTACTTTCTCAATTTACGTGCTGGTAAGTGTTGCCAACTAACATATGTAAAAAGCGGGTTAACGGTTTCAGATATATTAACAGATTGACGAAGGTTTGTGTCTATCTATATGACTTTTTCTAAGGAGAACTTAACTAAAAAAAATGGAGTTTGTTAGCTCCAACTGGAGTTGACTCGACTGGAGTTTATGCAGCCCAGCTCAGTATAAAATGAGCAAATATGATGCGCAGAGGGATAACATAACGGATTTCATTTATAGAAACGCTCGTTTTTAAAAATTGACCACCATTCTATTTGCGTACCGTGGGCCAAATGTGAAAATCGTTCTTAATGAGTAAACTCCAAAAATAATTATTATTTTTATGAGATACTCAATTAAAAAATGTGTGTTAAGTCTCCTAGTTCTCGCGAAATCAACTTTCGCTATCTGAAGAAGTGTTGATGAGCTGTAATGGACAAAAAACACCAAAAAATAATAATTTAGCGCCTCAAGCGAGGCCATCCACCTTAAACGTGCAAACTTGAAACTTGATAGGAAGATGGGAAGCGGTGGCGTTTTCGCAGGTACAGCCAAGGTTGAATTTTGAAGTTGTGGTTGATTTGGTGAGGCTTGATAATGCAATGGAAAAAAGGTTTTCTATTGCGAGGCCATTTCTATGAAAGTATACCACATATGGTACGGAGGTCGCAATGCTCTCTGCATGCACGGCACTCAATCGGAACCGAAGCGGATATCCGTGGTTCACTCTGGGCCTCAACGGAAGATCAGCGCTGGGTTGCCTACGCAGCCTAGCAAACGCTGAGTTGAGGACCCTTTTGTGGCTTACGTCAGGCACACACACAAATTGCCTTATTTTTTATATCTGTGTAATTTGTTTTTGTTTTAGTTTTTTATTTTATGATGTTTGCTTTTGCGTGTTGCATGTGTGTGTCTTTGATTGTTTAGTCATAAATAAACGTTTCTTTCTTTCTTTCTTTCTTTCTTTTAAAATATATACTAAATACAAAAAATATAAATATAATAAATAAAAAAAGAGTGTATCATCTCCAACGCGCGACGAGAACGGTTACTTTTTCAAAAACATAACGACTTCACTTTTTCTTATCGCTCATTATTACGATTTTATTATCGTTGTTTTTATATTACTATTATTATCTATTTTCGTACCGCCCACGGTACGTGAAAATAGAGTTAACTCCAAAATGCGATGGTAACATTAATTTCAATGGAAATTGACTCCATCACAACTACATTCATCACAATGAATGAAACAAGATTATTAAAACTTTGGCTTTCTTGTCCTTATTTAAGCAAAAGCGCCAAAAGTTGGTAGATTTCCTCAAAAGTTAGAAGAGTCGGCAACACCTGTCCTACGAGTTGGATTTTGAGGGTTACCATACCACCTGCCAGTCATTAGCTATGTTTCGTATAGACGCGGTAAGAAATTTGGACATATCTCAGTGTTGTGCTGTCCCCTCGAAAATTCGGATTCGAATGTTTTTCGGAAGCATTGAGAGGAGGGTAGGGCGATTCACCCCTTTTGCACGCGAGCAAATGTATAACTATTTTACATGCCAACATTGGTAAAGCATGGTTGGATCTACCATGCTATTTGTCACCTGTTTGATATGTACCTATGTTTGTAAATGGATAAATGATTATGATTATGATTATGAAAGAAAGAAAGAAAGAAAGAAACGTTTATTATGATTATATCTACCCGGGTTTCGTCAGTTTCTTATTATTATTATGTGTATGGTTTGGTAACCATATAATTGTAAAGTAATAAACTAACGGACCGCCTGTATTAGGCTACTGATTATGTGTACAACATTTTATGGAGTCAACAGTTGATGAGATTATAGTTAAAATAGAAGCAGTGTTTTAGTAGTAGTAGAGCTTTTTTGTGAAAGAGTTCGTACGGAGAAGTACTACCGCCATCCCTATTCCTGCAGCAAAGCAGTAGTGCTCGCATTGCTGTGTTCCAGTTTGAAGGGTATGGTTGCCGGTGAAATTACAGGCACATGAGAATTTTCATCTTTTTGTCTCTGGGTGGCCGGGCGCAGTGCAATGCTACATAGGGTGCGTCCTAGGTGGAAATGACCTATGAGGTAATGCATTGTTAAAGACAGAGGTTACCGCTTGACATCAGGTGGGCCAATTTCTTGCTACGTCATTGAAAAAGTAAAAAAAAAAAAACTCGTGCAAAAGGACGTAAGCGCCCTACCGATACACTCCTCTTAGTCTCCCCTCTCTTATTGTTCGGCAATATTCATTGCTATAAGATGTGTATTGGCTAGGTACTGACTTATTTAGCAGTGTTATATTACTTATAGAGCCGACTAAGGGATTACCCGGACTTGTTGAAGATTCGTTGGTATAAGATTTGTCCTGGTTGCTAGCTTATTATAATGTGTGTTATTACTGTAAGAAAGCGTTAGCCAAGTCAGTCGTGAGAAGCAACGGCGGCGATGAGCTCACCACTTGTCACGTCTATATTACACGATGGTGAACCCACTGTGAAAAGAGGCCAATGGGCCTCAATGGAAGCTCTGCCTACCCCTTCGGGGAAAGAGGCGTGTGTCTATGTATGTATGTATGTATATTACTGGAAGAAAGCGTTGAATTGGTCATGCGAAAGCTATTGCGGCGAGGTCACTTTATTTTTATTTATTATAAGGTGACAAACAAGCTGACGGCCCGCCTGATGTAAAACAGTCACCGCCGCCTATGGACATCTGCAACACCCACGGTATTGCAAACGCGCTGCCTACCATTAAGAGCCCTATTGATATTTCTCTTGAATTTACCCATATTGTAGCCCTGCGGGAGACATCCAATGGGAGCAAATTCCACGTGTCACGTCTTTATAGCCTTGCGATTTTGTAACCCACGTTGAAGAGGCCATTGGAGGCTCAGGAGAGGCTTTTGTTTCAGCAGTAGACTTCTACAGGCTCATGATGATGGTGAGAGCAAGGAAGGACGTTGCAAAGGCGTACCTTTCTTAGCGCTAAAAGTTAGCAACACGCATTATACAATAACAACAATTTGATGCGTTTTCGATAAGGTTAACCGCTTTATAAATAAGCATTTCATAATACAGCGCATACAATGGCACACATGCGCGCGCGCAGCTTGCCAGACACGTGTACGCACACACACGCATGAGATAAGAGCCTGGTCAATGACCCCGGGAGAAATAGCGCCTGAAATAAGAAAACATGCTATAAATGTACAACTCCATGACAGGAGTAGCGAGGCCCATAGATGGTATCCTATCGCTTCTAAGATCCAACTACAATTATGTATTTATTAAAGTTAATTTTTGAATAGCAGAGTTACTAGAATAGAAGATAATCTTTATTGTAGTTTATTGGAATTTACTCCTTATGAATCGATTTTCATATTATGTATTCCATACCTATATGTGCCGCTAAGCAGTGGTGCTCGCATTGCTGTGTTCCGGTTTGAAGGGTATGATTGCCAGTGAAATTACAAACATGACCCGCTAATGAGACTGTTCATTTTTATGTCTCAGGGTGGCGGGCGCAGTGCAATGCCACATAGGGCGCGTCCTAGATGAACGTGACCTATAGGATAATGCATTGTTAATGGCAGAGGTTACCGCGTAACATCAGGTGGGCCATCTGCTTGGTCCGCTATTAATGTAGTTAAAAAACAGTACGAAACTAGGTCCAGTTTCGTGGGGGTTGTGTAAAATTGAAAAATCGAGCGTTAACAAAAAGTGAAGTCCGTTATGTATTTCATCTGCGCAACATATTCGCGCATCTTATACTGAACTGGACTGGAGTAAACTTCACACGCGTCCAAAAACTCTATTTTTTTTATTTATAGCCTGGGTCACAAGGTCACTGACCTAAAGCAAGGAGACTAAAAAAGAACCACTGATTCGAAGATAATTCTTTCCAATTTTTCCCAAGTGCAACCTTCAAAGTGGACAAAAATGCAAGACTGCTTGCTTGGTGGCTAAAATTGACACAAGATTCCGAGCCCCGGCCTGAGCTATCGCCGAAGCTTTTCTATAGATAAGCATGTCTTGCAACGAAATAAAAACCGGTGCATTTTCAAAATACAAATATAGAATAGAATAGAATATTCTTTATTGCACAAAACAAACATTGTACACAGGCGAACTTAATGCTAAGAAGCATTCTCTACCAGCTATCCTTTGTGTATTGTGGATACATTTATGTAGGTGGTGCACAAAAAAAGTAATAAGGAGAAGAAAAAAAGTCCTTCACGCCTTTTTCCTCAAAGGAATAAGCAAGCCTCAAACAATACCTGTATATATTTCTGATTTCGCTTGATCGCATTTTAAATACTTGATTTTTACAATAAATAAAATAATAATAAATAAATAATGCTGGACAGTTCACACAACATTATCTAGCATTATCATCATTATCATTATCATTATTATACTGATATACTTAATACATACATAGTTTTTTTTTTATTATACATATTGAATACCCAGAACACCTTGAATCGCAGGTCGCACAAATATTTGTTCTGAGGCGGGAATCGAAATCGCAACCTTCTGCGTCGCAGGCGAACCTTTGCCCGCCGCGCCACAGAGGTCGTCTAACTTTATCTATCTATTTTAAATTTGCAATACCATCATTTTAAAAGATGCGCGGTTTTTCTTAATCATAGAGCAACTCAATGGCATGCCATCTGCTTCGAGATGTACCTACAAGTTATTGTTTAGTAATAGCGGGGTGAAGGCGGAACCGATCTTGAATGCAGTGAAAGTGTGTAGGTACTTCCTGGGAAAGTGGGCCTAGGCAGTCTGTACCTATTGCACGATGTTACATACAATGTTGCATTCAGAAATATTCATTTAGAGAATAATTTACCTACGCGCCTATTTGTGTTGAGTCACGCACTTCATATACCTAAAGGCATAACGACTAAGTTTTTTTTTTGTTAATAGCTTCTAATGATTATTTTCAACATTTCAGCCAATGTCAAGTAATAATTAATTCAAATAAAACTAAGTAAACTCATCAAGAGTCTCCGTCAAGTCATAACTCAGGTTAAAATGCTGGCAGTAAAACCAAGGTTTGGAAGACAAACCCACCATTCTGAAAAGACACCCAATACTCTTCTATCTAGGTTCTATAGGTTTTTAATTTTGTTGACATTTTTATGATATATCTTTAGTAGGTAATTAAGTACACTTGATTGACATTTTTAATTAGTGCGTGCTTTACTACTTATACATTTTTCCTGATCTGTCTCACATATATTATTTAATATACCTAATGTTTGAACGCTGAAATGCAGAGTCCAGCGATCTTCACCATACTTAATCTACCAACTAATGTAATTTACCTGGATTCACAAACAATAAATGATTTATGATTTATGATTAATAATCTATCTACACCACACATGTGCTCAATAAATATGTTACACCGGTTAAAATGCCACCAAAATTACATGATCAGACTTATTTTTTTTTATATGAAATTAGATAAAAAATTAAGAAGTACATAAAAAAAAAGATTGAAGTCCATGGTTATGTTTGAAAAAATACGGAACCGCTTTCAAAGTGCCAATTAATAAGTTTACTTAAAAAAAAACATTCGATTTTCAAACTAAAAAGCAGTCAAGAAATTAAAGACAACACATGAAGACTCTTCCCGCCATTTTCGAAAAGAGACGTTGTCTACTTTTATGTAATTTCTTTTCCTAGTGTTTTCTTGAGTTATTTTGTGTTATTTTGGTGGCATTTTAACTAATGTAGCTGGGGTTGAAATCTGCCATTTTTGAAAGAAACGTCGTCATTTTTATTTTATTACATTTTAATGTGTTTTTTCGAGTTATTTCGTGTAATTTTAGTGGCATTTTAACCGGTGTAACTTGGATAAATGGCACATGTGTGATGTTGTGAAATTTGAGTGTATTGCGAGTCTTTTCGAAATGTTGGATTTTTTCCTGTAAAAACTCAGTTTTTCTGTCACAATTTAAACTGGGTTAGGACTAGACGGAGACTCTTGACGACTTTACTATAAAACTATAATAATTATATCACTTGACATTTGCTAAATTGTTGCAAATAATGCACAGAAGCCATTTCCTAAGATGAAGAAGAAAGAACTAACGTAGCTCATTTAAAAAGCACAAGTGTAGTGAAATGAAATAGAAGTGAATTGCGTGTCTTTTGAAGTTGGTGGACATTGTCTACCAAAGTTTTAGTAAAATTGGCCACCGTTTTACTAAAACATGACTCAACTGTGACTTTGACGACTTGGAAGGAGTGTAACGTTGCAAAATATATTGAAAATACAATATAGTGAAAATACAGATACTTACTTGAAAATGGCAAATGAACAAGCCGTGCTCACCAATTATAATAAAAAAAAAAAAAAAAAAAAAAAGACAACACATAATGTTTTGAAATCTACGCCTCAGAGCAAGGCTACTGGGATCTGCACCAAATCTATACAAGGTGTAACATAATAATCCCTATAAGCCCGGGAAGGGGGTATTCTACACATCAGGAGAATAAATTTAGTTCTACGACTTTTTAAATTTCGTTGTTTTTTATTCATTAAATGTCACGTAAACATCCTGAAATTTGTCAATAAATTTTCCTAACACAGCATGAGGATGTTACGGTACGATATGGTTCCTTACGTAGGGCTGCCTCACGTTGTGTTAGGAACATTTCTGGAGGAGTTTCAGGAATTTATCGCGGAATTTCAGGATTTTTACAAGGCATTTCATGAATTAAAAACTTCGAATTTTAGAAAGTCCTAGAACTAAAGTTATTCGCCATGATGTGTAGAATACGGGGGTATTCTACAAATCATGAAATCCCGGGCTTATAGGGATATTATGTTACACCCTGTATAATAGGGTTGAATGGTTGTAGGGATATGGACGAAAGCAACCCTAGCTGCCGACTTCCTCGACGAAGCAGGTGAGTATGCAACTGAGAGAGAGAGTGCTAGTTCGATTCCCGCTGTGACAAAATATGTCTGAGAATATGATCTGCTGACTTCAAAATATAATAGGTTTTAATCAAAGGCTTTTAGGTCTTTAATTTATTGACTACTTTTTAGTTTCAAGGTGGATGTAAATTTATTAGTTGGCTCGTTAAAGGCAGTTACTTAGTTTTTAAATAAGATTATTTTTTGCATTTTAATATTCGACTAGAGGTTCAGTGTTAGCAAATAAATTGTCGAGCTACGACAACATAAAAATCACCCATATATTGATTTTGACATATAAGGGTCATATGGACATAGTATACTTGTATATAAACTTATTTAATACATGTAATACTATATTGTATTCACGAGTTCTCAGTTCGGGGCGAATCACTGGTTATTACATACATACATAGACACACGCCTTTTTCCCCGTAGGGGTAGGCAGAGCCACAATAGGCCTCGTGGTGTGTCCGGCCTAAGAATAGACCCCTCCGTCTCCTCCCGTGGATGTCGTAAAAGCCGACTAAGGGATTACCCGGACTTTTTGATAAGATTTGTTGGTATAAGATTTGTCCTGGCTGGTAGCTTACTATGGAATGTGTTATTACTGGAAGAAAGCGTTAGCTGAGTCAGTCGTGGGAAGCAATGGCGGCGATGAGCTCACCACTTGTCACGTCTATATTCCACGATGGTGCAACCCACTGTGAAAAGAGGCCTATCACTAGTTATTATTGAGTATATTTACAGTAAAGTGGAACTGTCGAGCATCAAACAAAAAGTGTTGTAGACACTTAAAATATAGATTTAAGAGTTGAGTTTTTTTATTGTTTGAGAGACTGTTGCTTGTTTTTTTTCGTAAAAACGTCTATTGTGTGTATAGGATAACAGAAAACAAAAAAATATTGTATATACACTCTCTTCTGGCGCGAAGCATCAGAATTGGTTAATGTTGTGTGAACTGTCCAGCATTATTTATATTTTATTTATTATTTATTGGGGCTTCCAGGTATGGAAGCCTTCGACCGTTCGGTAGGTTAGGTGTGTACTATATTGGAATGTGAGAACATGGTGTCCGGTGCATAAGTACCTAATCACAAAATACAAAACTCTCATTAGTACGAGTATACACTCTATTCGTACTAAACGTTTTGGTTCTACCTTTATAATGCGTATACTCTAACGTCGTCTGTCCTGACAACTATAATCTGGGTCTCTTCAAGGCTAGAGTGACCTTCTAGACCATTGTGCTCCATCTTCCATCTTAGTAGTAGTAGAGCTTTTTTGTGAAAGAGTTCGTCCGGGGAAGTACTACCACCATACCTATTTCTGCCGCAAAGCAGTAGTGCTCGTATTGCTGTGTTCCGGTTTGAAGGGCAAGGGTGCCGGTGAAATTACAGGCACATGAGACTTTTCATCTTTATGTCTCAGGGTGGCGGGCGCAGTGCAATGCCACATAGGGCGCGCCCTAGGTGGACGTGACCTATGAGGTAATGCACTGTTTATAGGCAGAGGTTACCGCTTAACATCAGATGGGCCATCTGCTTGTTCCGTCATTCAAGTAGTATAAAAAAAATAAAAAAACTTCGGCCCAACGTCACTTACCAACAGGTGAGATCGTGGTCAAACAAATGTATAACAATGATAAATAAAAATAACTTGATATGCCGATACGTGATGCGAATACATTACAAATTGCCTTACTCCTAAAATGTACAGACGTTCTCACGTCGAACTGATTTTCCATTCACCGGTTGGTTGCTTGCATCGTCGAGCCATTTTACATTTGGCGAAGCTGATGATGGATGGTTTCCTGAATGTATACATCAATATTGAGATTAATTCGCCTGGGTATGAATGGTAATGTACGAGGCGTGGAAAGCTCAAGAATTATGGAATTATTCAGGTGATGGAGGACAGAGCGTTCACCCCCGGGTGGTCGACCGACCGAGTTTCGCCAGCTGATCGACCACATGACTAACAAATTATTTCAATTCTAATACCGTTATACTATTAATTCATGAGATTCATGAAATACTTGGTTCAAACTGTAACAAAATGGATCGAAAAAATAGTTTGAGGTTTCGCTGACCATACTCGACCATAGATGGCAGCACTATCTGTATAAACCTGTTTCTTAGAAAATAATTTAAAATTGTTATCTAACTAGTAGTAGAGGATCCGCAATAGAAACGACCCATCTGTGTAATGGATGAAAAGTATTTTACATCTAATTTAATATATTATAAAATATATCTCGAGTGGGTTGTCTAAAAAAATCCTGCCAAGACTTATTTCAAAATTGTAAAATGACTTTTTATTAAATACTAGCGACTCGCCCCGGATTGGCACGGGTAGCCCCCGGTGAAATACAGCCCCCCCCTCCCCTCCCCTCCCCCCGTATTTTATTACTTATTCTGCTATTCGGAGCGGAGAAGAATCCACCAAAAAAGAGATAACTAACATCGGTCCAGCCGATCTTAAATTATAAGTGGTGTAACTAACACGACTTTGTTTTATAGATTGAACCCATGAGTTTAACGAATAAATTGAATACCAACCGAAAGTATGAAGTATACAAACGATGGGTTGTCTATTTTTTTCGTGGCGTATCTCCTGGGTTGGCCGGTTTAAACAACGATTTGCACAACTAAAATCAAAAAAGAAAAATGAGGAAAATCGATAATAGTTATTTTCACCTATTTGTTTATACCAAAATGAGCTATATGTACCTAATTGGTATTTAGTTATTTAATTTATATTAATCATATTCTTGACAGGAATTTTTTGGACATACTCGAGATATATTTTCTAATATATTAGATATAAAATACTTTTCATCCATTAAACAGATGGGTGAAGGTCGTTTCTAGTTCGGATCTTAGACTGCGTATTAGTAAGATCTGCAAATATTTGTTCCGGGTCTGGTTGTTGTGTTACCATGGTACTCGTAGTTCCTGATACTAACTACAAGGAAGCCTAGAGTGGGGTCAGGACTATGTACTCATATGTGGCTGTTGGGTTTGTTATGTGCTATGTTTACCTACTTAGTACAAACCATAGAGAACTTTTTTGGTACAAACTTTGTTTTGCATGACATCGCTATATTTGCATTTTCATATATATTTTAAAAATATCTTACTGTCAACCTAAAACTCGTGTTATTTATTTTTTACAAAATTCCGGTAGTTGCTGATGTTTTTAATATCCTACTCTTGGAAACCTTTTTATTTCGTGGAATATTAGATATTCGTCAAAATCATGGTGCATGATAGGAAATATGGCCCCGAGACAAGCTATGAGGAGCGCAAGGTATACCGCACGCAAGTGGTGTACATACGCAAAATGCGCGAGCAGGAAGCCTTCATGCAGGAACTACGAGAAATCCGCAAGAAGAAAGAAAAAAGACTCATGAAAAACATTGTAGATTCAGTCGGGCCCAGATGGTACCAGGCCCTCAGCGTCCCACAAAGGACGGCGTTGGACACTCTAGCGACCGCCATCTATCAGGATACGTTGGAAGGCCGCCCCATTCGAACTGCAGGCGTCATGGTAGCTCTAGGGCTCTACCCACGCCCGAACTCAACAGATCTCATGAATTGCATCTACCTCGGACGCGATGACCCTAAGGAATTGCTTGCTCAACTATTTTTAATGACCTACGGCCACACTATCGACGGAAAGCAATCGCTTTATTGCCTAAATGCAAGGCTTATGCTCTCAGGCATTTTCTATTTAGGTCTTGAAAACCTGTTATACTTACTTCGAGAACGGTTTAAAGCAGAACCCCAGAAAAAGGAACTCATACGCAAACCGAAATCAAAGCCTGAACCCCAGCTAGCGTCTCCGTACCTTCAAAAAATGGTTGCATGTTTATATAAACCACCACAAAAGAAACGATTCCAACCGGCTCCTCTCCCAAACTTGGATGATCTCAACGAACCGTACGAGGAGGAACCTCCCTTGGCCAAACCACCTCCACCGCCCCCGCCTCCTCCACCACCAAAAAAGAGGATACCGCGGGCGTATTGCGACAAACTGGCGGGAGTTATGCAAATAGATCCCCATTGTTCAGCCACAGCTATAGCGAAGGCCAGTCCTCGTAACAGCAAAAAATCTCGAAGCTCGAAGAAGTACTCAACTGTTGACAAAAAAGGCGGTGCGGGTGGATCAACGGCCCAAAAAACCGGTCGCCGAAAAAAGCTGAAAGCACCAACTACGGGAATGTGGAATGCGCAGTACCAGATATCCGGAGTGTACAAAGTCCGAGGGAAGTCTGTGTTCGTTTTAGGGAACGTATCAATATTACCTCCACTCGGAGAGCTCATACATGGTGGCTACAAGTACATGGGCGGCCAATGCATCAATGTGCACTGCGGCTTCAGGGGGCGCCCGCCGCCGCCGAAACCAGATCCTTGCGATTGCGTGACAAAATGGAATGACTCAGTTTTCCAGTACGTCAGAAGCACTAAATGCTATTGCGGCCACAACTTCGACTACGGAAACGAAGGAACATTCCTACCCGATGAATTACCCTTCTTCCTGAAGCCCACCCGCAACACTCCAGCCCTCTTCAACTACCAAACGATTTACGAATTAGATCAAAAAAGTTTGCAAATCGCAAAAGAGTTCAAAGCGTTATGGGACACAGACAGCGTGCTGCATGTCGACGACGGTACGGATAAGAAGGACAAGAAGAAAAAGAAGAAGAGATCATCCACAACTTGTTTGGGGCAGAAACCTAAACCGGAGGACTATTTGAAATGCGCACTTCGATTGATGCGACGAGTGAACATCGCGGCTCGTTTGCCAGATTTATACCTAGCACCTGAATTAAAGGAATGGATGCGACGTCGCATTTACGGTCCCTTCTCTGACAGACAAAAGATGAAACTCCTCAACAAGAGCAAAATGTGTTGGAATTATTTACAGGTGCTCTCAAATAGAGGTTTCGGGCATGTGTACCCGCCTCAGGAGCCACAGTACGCGGGCCACACGACCTGGGTTCACAAGCAACGTCTGAACGATAAATTCAGAAAGTACACTTTTAATTATAGGCTGGAAATGTACCGATCGCACGCTAAAATCACAAACATGATGTGGCCGTCGATGTGTCAATCCCAGTTTCCCGACAAGAAGTTTCGCGAGATTTATTTTTCGTATCTGTTTGCGAAGATAGAGGATTTACAGTTGATGCATCCGTACACCATGGGGGAAGCCATGGATAGGGCCTGCGTTATGGCAGCTAAGCGGTACTGCTGTGTGCCAGCCGGCATCGAACCTCCGGAATAGTGTTGTTTTTTGTTGTTCTTCTAAATAAATCTAATATCATTAGTTTTTACTGTGCACTTACATACTGTCCCCTTATTCGCTATGACCAAACGTAACATAACGCGGGCTCGTGACGATATCGGCGTGGAATCATCGTTTAGAATACTTTATGACGTCACACGTTATTGGCAAATATCTCCTATGGTCATAGCGAATAAGGGCCTTGATCTCTATTAAAATTTGAAACAATAAGTTTATAGGGTCAATGAAATAAAAGGCAAGATTACATAGGTTATTCATAATTTAATGTGATAAGTTTATTGTAATCAACTTACGGCGTATTTACAGAGTTATGGCCTTCATTTACTTTCACTGTAGCACAACTATGTTGTCGAATAATGCTTCGGTAAAACTTTTTTCATGCAAAATAGCAAAATAACATAAATCAACTATTAATACTCGAAAGGTATTAAAAAATATTTTCAATTGCATACCACATTTTGACTTATCAATTAACTTAAGAATATTATAATACAAGTCTTATTACGAAATCTATAAGGTTACAACACAAGGACTACATATACCCATAGGTTGCGATCTGTCCGCTACATAGGTACTTCTATAGTCTCTCAGGGATATTCAATCGTCTTTGGTATCATTGTTATAGAAAACAAACATTATCGACACTGACGCAAACATTAGGTCTAGTTTAAAAAGCGTAGATTGATAACGCAGATTGGGAAACTTGGTATTCAGCAACCATGATTTTGATATAGGTATTTAGATCTTCAAAAATGCCTTGTATACCTATACTGTTTAACTGCTGGAAACCTGACCTGTACGGTACCATAATCTGCGCCTTTTTGAAAATTGAAAATACTGATTAAAGTCGAAATGTTAGTCATTAAAGCATCGTATATTATAACTAACGAAACATAACAAAATTAAAGATACATGGCAAATAATATCGAACAAATTTTAATTGTAATACAATAAAACACTGCCATCAGTTTTCTTAGAACAAATTAGATTGAAATGCAATATAAAACATTGTACTGAGTCGAGTGCTTTCATAAAATGATTGTGCAAAGGATTATAGCGTCAAAGAATACATTTCAAGTCTAGAATTGAATTTGTGCGTTAACGAGACAATTGAAAGGGATTTAAAATGTCTATATCTATGATATAAATTAACATTTGCACTTAATAAAACTTCCCATTACGGGCCGTATTGGTCCACTCGCTAGACTGCTCAAGACGGTTACGTACACACGCGCTGAAAACATTACGTGCGGTCTCATAATCTGGGTCATCATATCTGCAGTTCTTGATGCGAGTGCGGTGAGTGCGAGTTATTATTATGAGGGGGGGTTGGGTGGGGGGCTCGTTGCTGCAAGTGTACTAAAGCTGAAAGTAGTCTGGTGTTGGCTTCGTCCAGTGCGGCGATCCGATGCTCCTGTGCTTCAATGACTCGCTGTTTGTGCGAGAGAGCGGCCGCCATCTTGCGTTGCTCGCGTCTTAGCTCTTCTTCTACGCAGATCAACCTAAAAATAACAGTTATCGGTGAGTCTTCTGCCATGCATGAGACACATCACATGAACAATATGTGAATGGGGGAAACTGACGCCATACTAGCCGAAACTAACTTTTAGGTCTGTCAGTCACAGCCAATTTTCTCGGAATTATATCTATATATTTATATAGATGATTCAATTACGGGCTTATTGCGTAAATAAATTAATACTGATTTTGGAGGAAAAACTGGAAAATGTATAACTTTTGTCAAGTGCATCATGTGACATTTCAAGTAAAAGGGCAAGTTATAATGTTTTTTTATAATAAAAAAAATAACTAATTTAGGACTTCATCCATGGGAAGAGGTCTATTGAGGCTCTGCTTACCCTTTCAGGGAAAAATGTCTATGTCAGGGTTTCACTCGGAGATGAAAATCCTGAGACAAAATTATGACCTGGATTGAGCTACAGGAAAAAATATTTGCAGAACATACAAAAATTTGTCCCGTAGAATAGAACCCGCAACCTCTCGCATCTAAGCCGGCTACTCGCCCGCCGCGCCAGAGAGGTCGTCATCAACAACATGTCAGTAACATACTGATATCATCGAGATCGTGTAATATACTTAGGGGTGGAAAAGTCCTCTTTTAGTATGGACGTATGTGACGTATCTAGCTTCTTAAGACTTCCAAACCGGTGCTAATGATTTCAAACCGATCTTGAAACATGGTTGCTATTGAACCTGATAATTTCCGTGGTGCCCAGCCTAACCATCGCTCCCGAAGATGTCGTAAAAGCAGACTAAGGGATTGCACCTGGGGATGGGCAGCAGTATCCACCTGAGTACACAACAATTTGTTGGAAATTTGTTAGGAAAATAGCTTCATAGATTTCCATTTAAATTATTTAACTAATTATGGATTTAAAACTTTGAATCTGTTATCAAATGCCGTGGCCAACGTGGTTCCAACGGCCCAAGAATATCTCTCCGTCTTTATGTGGATGTCGTAAAGACCGAATAAGGGATTACACCAGGGGACGGGACAGCCTCCACCTGTGTACTCACACCAATACTGCGATCACCAAACGATGTTATTTTTGACCAAACCGCCTGCCAAGCGTGGTGGTTTTGTATGGGCAAATCCCTTCGACCAAAATAAAAAGTATGGACGGGCCTTAGGGAACGATACTTTTGAACCTTCTATAGTGAGTGAACTCACTCACTACGCTTCAGTCGGTCTTTGTGCCGGCAATGAGTGATACCTATGCCCCTATGCTGAAAAATACCTAATTTGATACCTTGGTGACACAATGCCTTCCCGAGCTTTTCTTAAATGAGTGCGAGCATATCTTTCTATCGCTGTCATTCATTGTGTATGCACTTGATTAGAAAGACTGTAGCAATGTGTATGTATGTTTACGTGTGTGAATTGTGAATTTATTTTTAACGGTTTTTTTTTTTTTTTTTTTCATACTTCTTGAATGACGGAGCAGGCAGATGGCCCACCTGATGGCGGTAACCTCTGCCTATGAACAGTGCATTACCTCATAGGTCACGTCCACCTAGGGCGCACCCTATGTGGCATTGCACTGCGCCCGCCACCCTGAGACATAAAGATGAGAAGTCTCATGTGCCTGTAATTTCACCGGCACCCTTACCCTTCAAAGCGGAACTAGCAATGCGAGCACTACTACTTTGCAGCAGAAATAGGTATGGCATGGTAAGGCCCGTCCATACTTTTTATTTTGGTCGAAGCCCACCCCCATTGTATTCTATGGAGGAGCCTCATCCAAACGGCTGACGATGGTGATGATGATGGTGACGAATGTACCTGGATATAATAGCCTTCATCTTTGCGTCAGTGTGGTCGGACCCTGGCTCGGCCGGCCCGAGGCGGCCGCGAAGCAGCTCCACTGAGCACTTCAGCCTCTCTATCTCACGTTCATACTGAAACACAGATAAACACTGCTTAGTTACATTAGTTACACCACTAATTAGTTAGTTTTGTTGTGGCAGGTGAAGGTTCGCCTGCGACGCAGGAGGTTGCGGGTCAAATTTTATCTTTTTTCGTCAAAGACAGACAGACAAGACAGACACGAGAGTGATCCTATAATTGGTACCATTTTCGGTATGGAAGTTCCATAATGGAACCCTAAATATTACTAGAAAGTTACCTGTTCAATAGTCCGATGATGCTTCGCGACGCGCCGTCTGCCCGTCGTACTGTACAACGGCTCATCCAACTCATCCGAGCTATCGGTCAGATCGCGCGCAGATTCTAAACTCAACCTCCTCTGTAGTTTATCCCTCACTTCCCTCCCCGTCACCTCTCTCTCACGGACCGCCCTTTCACTAGCTTCACTCGACTGTGAATGAGACTCTCGAGCGAGCATGGCTCTGGAAGGAGATTCCCTCGTGTCTCGGACCCCGTAATACTCCTGCCTCTCCAAATCCTCGTTCAGTCTACTGCTCGACACTTTAGCAGCAGAATACGTCCTGTCTAGAGGATAGTTGGTTTCCGGAATTGCATTTTCTGTCATGGAGAATTTCTCTGGAGAGTTTTTGATGTTCTCCATGTTAAACAGTGCTTTCTGGCTTCGTGAGACTTGCAGTCGATACATCTCTTTGTTCACTTCCTCTACGTTGGAGTCAGATCTGCTCATCGGGTAGCCGGAGTCGGTTGAGATGTGATGCGGCTTGCTTTCATAGAGTGATTCTCCTCTTTGACCGAAATGCTTCAAGTTGAGTTGGTTTTGATTTGTGGAGTAAGAGAGCATGGGGTTTGTTCGGGGCATTCGCGTCTTGCTGCTCTTTCGGAGACTCGGCGAATTGCTGGAAGACTCATCGTCTCTGATTCTCGGCGAGTGGCTATTATTGCTGCGTTGGTACGTATCGTCGTAGTTACAATTATCTCTGGTTAGTTTTCGGTGGGTATTGTTGCGGTTCTGTTGGTTATAGTTTCTACTATCCTCGTTGAAGTTAGTAGAACCTTCTTCAGAGTTTGTTTCCACGTTGTCTGTGCTCAGACCCTCCTCATCGATCGATGAACTGGATGAGCCGCAAGGGCAACGCTTTGAGTTTCTATTTTCATTGATGGGTTTCTTCTCTGACTGTTGGGACTGGCGGTTATCGTCCATATTATAGACGGGGTTTGTGAAAACTAGCGGTGCTACTTTGGAGATGTTTACATTGGTGTTTGCTTGCGTGTTGTCTGCCGTTGTAAAGTTCTGAATGCCGTATTTCTGTAGATCGTATTCGATCTTCTGTTGCACTGGGCTCTTTGGATAGTACTTTTCTTTGCCTTCGTAATACTGCTTCTCCCTCTGTTTTTGGTAGTTTAGTTGTGAGTACCGGCTCATTTGCTGACCACCGTTCTCGTATGGTTGGTGATTATGAGTTGTGTTTTCGATGGGGCTTGAACTTTGACTGTACGTGGCTATGCTCTGGTAACCCGAACTTGCCACGTTTGATAGTCCACTGATAGACACGTTGGAACCGTTGTTTGTGTAGTTCGTTTTGTTTCCATTGACAATGTTGTTGTTGTTGGATTTCGACTGGCAGAGGTTCTTTTTGTTCATCAGTTTATCATCTACGATATCAGAATCATCGGCATACTTCAGTAGGTCTGAGAGCTCTTCAAGTGTCGCAGTCTCCTTTATAATGTTTTGCATATCATTTGGACTGAAGTTATGGTTGATACTGTCACTACTGGGAGATCTTTCTGTGCTGTTGTAATTTGAGTTATGATAATGCGATTGCTGATTATTGTAGTTGTTTGGCTTGTATCTGTCTTGAAACCTTCGCTCTAGAGTTTCGTTCATGCCATTTGTGATGCCTTTCGGGTACTGATCAGACCCGAAGCCGATCTGTACGACTTTTAAATTGACGCAATGTTCCTGATTATTGTATTGGGAGCTGTACCTATCAGGGTTGACGTTCTGGTTGACCGGACTTGAGTAACCGTTCCTGGGTAATGTTTGTGAACGGAGGTTGAAGCTAGGGGATTTGGAGACGCCAACGTAAGGCCCCTTGTACTTTGACTCCTCAGCGTTTGATTTTGAAGGGCTGATATTGAATTGGACGCCATTTTTGTTCATGATAGGTGAGCTGTGAGCAAAGTTGTTCAACTGTCCGTTTGTCGGTGGCTCGACGTTGGTCTGCTTCGTTGGCGCATTGCAAGTCGGGTCGTTGAACCGGAAGATGTTGTCGAGTGGCGGCGCAGGCCCGATGTCGTCGCTCAGTAGCCTCTTGCTGAGTTCGTCCAGGATGTCGGAGAGGGGGTCCAGCTCCTGAAAACAACCCATTTTTAGTTTGGTTTGGAAAATAACAAGCTTTATTTAACTTCTCATAATTACATTTATTTTTTAAAGTGTAAGCCAACATTAGACTATCTAAAAACTTTATATTAAGTTAAAATAACGCCTGCATCAGCTCGACCTATGGCCAAATTGGCCGAGACATTGCCGATTAGAGGCGAGTTTATAATTGAGGTACGGATTTATGTCGTAAATAGGCAAATTATTATGATTGGCACTCCTCGAACCAGTTGTAGGTAGATACTATCTATTGTACATGATGAACTGTCCATGTTGAAGCCCCGTTTTTAATAAAGGAGAATGGTAGTAGTCAGCAAGAACTAAGTCTCTTGACTTCGGAGTTATCAAGTTATTGGTCTTTTGCCGTTCTATTGCTGTCTTAAAACAGTGCTACTAATATGTATTTAGCAGCAGGCGGGTTTGAGAAACTGACAAAATTTTGCAGTTCAGTTAGGACTTTCGACCCAGCGTTGGAACCTTGAGATACAGCTTAGTCCCGCATACTACCAAGCCCTACCTATACCTAATAAGTGCAGGATAGTGTGTACAAACCTGCATTTTAGCAGCAGGAAGCTTCGGCAGGCTGTCAACTAGCAGCGAATGCAATGTAGCCAGTTGCTTCCCGAGGTCCACGTGAGGGGCCCACTCCGGGTCTGCGTCCACATTAGGCGGTTCAGTTCTGGATCCTTCCGACCCTGCGTTGGATGCTTGAGATGCCGCCGAGTTCCGCTTACTGCCGTCTTGTTGTTGTTGCTGAATGGATTGCTGATGTTGTTCTGGAGGACGTGTCTGTAAACAATTTAGGTAACTTTAGTAATTATTTAGTAATTATTTAGGGTCGAATTCAGTCAGTTATTTTTGGAATATTAATCCCAAAAATAACTGACCGAATCCGATCCTGGGTATCCAAGACGTAAATTAAATTAAATTTAGTTTGAGACGCGATTTGGCGATGCGCTGACCATCGCAGTGTTCATATTTCGCGTAGACATTATTATGAAACTTTTAAGAATCTGGATCAGAAAAGGTATTATTTTATTTTATCCTTGTTATTTCTAACGCCAATAATGTCAGATGGGAAGCTATGGTGAGGCTTTTTCTTCAAGGCGTTCTTTGATAAAATCCATCCAAGAAAGTACTTTTAGTAATTTAAGTATCTTGAGTATTTTTGCAACCAAGTAGTTTAACTCACATTGCCATTTTGATTGGAAGGTTAGAACGGCCGGCCAGTTATGGAACTATGATAAACTAGCGTCTGGCCACGGCTTCGCTTGCGTTACACAGGGATAAAAAGTAGCCTACAGCTCAATACAGGTCATAATCTATCTGCCATATTTCATTGAAATTGGTTCAGTCGTTACGGCGTGATTATTGTAATAACTAAACATTTAAATATTCAAACATCCAAACCTAGTAGTAATATTAGTAGGATAGTAGTAGGTACTTACAGAAATAGCTCTGAGGAAAGCCTTCATATTGGGCGCTTCTTGCTCCAGGAAATCGTTGAGGAACTCCATGAAAGCTTCTTTCCCCTGGAACCGCGTGAAGTTAGCCAGGGTCTGCAGCGTCTTCGCAACCAGCGTCAGGTTACGGGCGGAGCGCTCGTTCGGGTATTCTGAAAATTGAGTTTTCACTTTAAACACTGGAGTCTAGGTTTAAATTCGTATATCAAATTTGCCTGCAGTAGTGGAGAGGGTAGGAAATTACATAAGTTATCTAATAGAGTCAGCTGGTACGACTCTAGTATTGGTACAAAGGCGTGTCTGTGTGTTAGCGTAATAATACGAATCTATAGTAGTTTTTTTGTATGTTACCTATTGACACGATAAAAGACTACGTTTACAGGTATCCCTTATGTCAAACGTTTTTTAAAAAAACCGGCCAAATGCGACTCGGACTCGCGCACGAAGGGTTCCGTACCATTATCTATAAAAACGGCAAAAAAAAAAAACAAGTTACTAGATAATTAAAAAAAAAAACTGCATGCAAAATGTGGTCACCCATCCAAAAACTGACCTCGCAGGTCATTGCTTAACCTACATTTGGAAAAATCGCGTTTGTTGTATGGGAGCCCCCTAAAATATTTATTATATTCTATTTTTTAGTAACTATTTGTTGTTGTAGCAGCAACAGAAAAACATCATCTGTGAAAATTTCAACAGTCTGTCTATTACGGTTCATGAGATAGAGCCTGGTGCAAGACGGTCAGCCAGACAGATGGACAGCCGAGCCTTAGTAATAAGGTCCCGTTTTACCCTTTGGGTATGGAACCCTAATAAAAACCAGACTTTTATTGCGTCACTAACATACCACAAAATCATTGAAGTCGGATAATATTTAGGAGTGGAAAAACATTTTGTTTTATATTTTTTGTATAGACGAGTGTTAACAATCAGTGTGACTATACTTCCCTCATAATTGAAATTTCTCGTAAATTATAGGTAGGTACATACCATGTATGATTCCAAAGAGACTCGGAGACAGGATCGCTGGACAGAGGAAGCGAAGGAATATCGACGCGCTGATCAGATTGTCGGAGATGTCTTCTCGACCCATTGAGGTCAGCCTGCAAGCAAATTAAAGATAAAGATAAGTTTAGTTCACTTAGAATAGGTACAACAAAACATAATAAAAGATGCTCCTAAGTATATGAAAATAAGAGAACTTTGCCTTCCGTGCTAGTTAAAAAAACTGATTAAGATATAGTAACTGTCTACACGCGGCTTTGCTCCCGAGTTACTAGGGTAAAAACAGCATAATACCTATGTCAACCAAAAAGACAATTATTATTTATTTTAAAAACACACTGCAACTTGTCAAATTTAACTGAAAATTGGTATTACGCTTCATAATCTCTGTGGTGACGACCTCTGTCGTGCGGCGGGCGAACGTTCGTGGTTACAAGCTTGATGTTAATACAGTAATTACTAAATAAATTATAGACTAGAAACACGATTCGCAAAACTTTTCTCGATAGTTTTATTTTTTGAAATTGGCTTTTCTAAAGCCCTTTTTAGGTCCCCTCCTTCGACTAGAGAAAGTAAAAAGCATGTTTTTATATTATTCAGTAGGTAATCACATTACTAACATTAATTATAGTTAATTTATTTTTATATTTGCTACTTTAGAAGCTAAACGAAGTTTTTCCATTTGTCGCTTACGTCAGTTACTTCCGAGTGGCAAAAATCTATACCTCACCTTTTCCCGGGTTCAAGTGAGCAATAGCGCTGTCACTGTCTTACAGCTATTGTTTTCTTGCTAGACTCCGCCCATTCGGTATTTTGACATATCGCCTTAACGTTGAAGAAATAAGAACGCAAGCAGATGCTGTCACGAAGTGACGCAGCGCTTTTCCAAGAGATGGTACTATAATATCCAATAAAATCACGAAAGTTTTGAATCGCGCAAATATAATAATTGAAAACTCCCAACAACATCTGTTGGTCGTACCACCTCGAATAAGTAGACAGTCCGGGTGGAAGATCTTCCCTTTTCAATGGACGACACATTTTCAGCCGTAGTTCTACAAAAGAAGTATGATTGCAAGTGAGTGAAAAAGCGAGTGATGGTCACGAACGAAGGTTACCGAGATGCATTACTTTTATCGTACACAGCTGTCATACACGTATATTAGTAAATCGGCACATTTTTGATGGGTTGTTTGTGTTGTGCGGCGCTACTTCAAGACAAGTGTACAGACCGTAAGATTGCACCTGTGTTATACCTACTCCTCAGAAGAAGGACTAAAGCATGGAGCTAAGGCTAAAAACGAACCGGTATCGATTATACCAGTCTCATTATTTATATGAAAGTATTCATGTGTTGGAATGAGACAAGCATATATCTATCTGTTCTTATTTGTGTAATTTGTACCAGGCCAAATGTAAAACTTAGTACCAATTACTACTACATTCATGGTACCAATCTAGGAAGATGTACATGCATGGTACCAATATTCAGGGAACGGAACGGAAAAACGACTGTCGTGTGACAATATATTTGTTTCTCTCTAACATAGGATAGCAAGCTATCTTCTAGGATATGAGTAAGAAGGAACACTCTATGCTATTTTAGCACTCAATCCATACTATTATACATCCATGACCTACTCTTAGTCTGTGTCCCCTGCATTGGGAATTAATAGTGCCAACCATAGAAAAATAAATACTCCATTGCAAGTAGAAGGAGGAAGGAACGGAAGGGAGGCCTTTGGCCTACAGTGGGAAACTTCCGGCTTATAATAATAATTGCAGGTGCCATCTTACGGTGAACGGTCTGTATATACGACGGATCAGTTTCGTGTGGTAGACAGGTGGGTAGAAATAGATTAGTTACCTCTCGCGGAAGGTGGCGAAGCAGTCCCTTAGCGGCGGCGGAAAGCGCGGCGCTGACGAGGATATGGACCGCCAGGCGAGCGTGACGGCGTCCCGCAAGGCGGCCTGCTGGCGGCGCAGTGCGGCGCTGCTGCCGGCGCGCAGCGGGTCCACCTCGCACTCCACCGCCCCGGGACCAGCTGCGGTTGCTACCGCCTCGCCAAGGGTGTCCTGGAAAAGGTAGATTTTTAGGTAGATTAATGACAGATTAATGATAGATTATTAATAGATTATTGATATATTCATAATTGATTCATCATCATCATCAGCCTGTATCAGTCCACTGCTGGACATAGGCCTCTCCCAATGCTCGCCATTTAGATCGATTTCCAGCTCTTCCCATCCACTTTCTACCAGCCGCCTTACGCAGATTGGCCCCACACTACGTAATAATAGTTGATAATTGATTAGCTACAGATTAATGATATAATTTAGATCGATTAGGATAAATTAATGATATTTATCATTTGTTTCCACACGTAGTTTTCCTTCACCGTTTGAGAGTTACCGTCCAGGAAGGTCTCCGTTGAGGAATAGTACGATGGTCTATTCCCGTTGCCCACGTGAGAGCACGTTTGTATTTTTTTTGAGGGGGAAAATTTTAAGTTTATGACCGGGAATTAAATCTATGACCTCCGTGGCTCAGTGGGTCTAGTAGCCAGCTAAGATGCGAGAGTTGCAGGTTCAGCTTCCGTAACGGGACAAATGTTTACATGATCCGCAAATATTTGTTCTGTGTCGTTGTAACATACACGGTAGGTAGGTACTCGTAATTCCTGATACCCACGTCACAGGGAATCCTAGTGTGGGATCAGAACTGTGTGTGACTGTTGGGTTTTATTTATTATGTTATGTTAAGGCAGATCACAAGTCGGGGCAAAGTCAAGAGTATTTTATTGATTGAAATCCCAAGAATCATTATGCCCGTCCTGAAATTAGAATTTCGACACTTGACTATCAGTGCTCATACAGACGACCAGAGGGCCTAGTCTAGAAATGGCAAGTGGTGTACACTATACGGATTTTTTAATGGAAATTGAGGTTCTCAAGGTTACCCCTAGGGGTGCTTTTCGGGTTTTCCATACTAAAGTCCGTGTAGTGCAGACTCGAGGCTCTGTATTCTCATCATCGGCTGAGGTAAGCTAGAAAGATTCACATAGTTCAGATGTAGTTTTTTTTACCTGCAAATACTGATCTCCGACCAGCTTCAAGTAAGCCTCCATGCTCTTGGTAGCCAGCGAGTTGCCGCGGAAGGTCAGTGAGTGGTCCCCGGTGCGCCGCACGTCCAACGCCACCACATCGGCCAAGTAACGTGGCGCCATGCCCGCGCCAGCCATGCAGAGGACCAGGGCGCAGCCTATGTCTTCTTTTGCTTTTACACCTGTGAATATATAAAATGTTTGCGTGTCTGACCGACTGACTATTAACGCACATACTAAACCGTTATGAGTTAGAGAACATTGATAGAAGATTGTTAGAACATTGATGAAAGACTGATTGAAGATTGGAAGGTATTGGTAGAAGATTGATAGAAAAGGTAAATAAAGGTACATTCGTTTTGTGGTCTAGGGGTTATTGGAAGGAATTTCCAATATTTATCCTCTAAGGGGGTGCTGCGGGGTGTTGAATGTAGTATGAATTTACTCCACATGAACGAAAAAAGGCGCGGGAATGCCATCCATTCCAGTACTTCCAGAGTTGGTCGTAAATGGCATTAAAACCAACAATGATTATGAAGACGTCTACTGCTGAACATATTTATAAATCCATACTTTTGTTATTGTATGGATTCAAAGAATACAATGACGAACGTCTTAAACCGCTTTCATCTTCCGACGTCCTGTAACCGCTACAAGGTCATGGCTTCATAAAGCGGGGGCCGACACTAAGACACCACGGCACTAACCCATCCCTGCTAGGTAACACTGACAACGGATCTACATAAGTACGAAGTTTCAACGTTCTTCCAAACTCACCAATAACGGGCTCCAGTAGTTCACACAGCTTCCTATAATTCCTCTTCAGGTAGTCCAGGAACCTGGCATAGTGGTCGATGGGCAGAACGTCCACACTTTGGTACCGGCATTTGATCCTCAATGCTGGTGTGGGGGGCGCGGGGGTGCGGCCTCCAGGAGACTGCGGCTTGTCGCCTTCGACAAGGGGGTACCACCGCTCGTTGAGGTATCGGGACGATACGTCGTCGACCGGGATACGTACTGTACCTGAAACGTAGTGAAACGTGTTCAAAGATCCACTCGATCAGTATAAACATTTCGGCCGATATATTAAGGCCGTCCTGAAATTAGAATTTAGACTGGGGAACAAGCGCAAGGACACAACTTAGGTATGGGCCTCGGTTTGCGTTGTTCCTAGATTGGGAGTGGGAGAAAAATGCCCCAGAACATGCCTGTACTGGTTGTAGGCATGGTTGGAGGTACTGAGGAGACTCGTTGAACACGTCGGCAGGGTCGGTAGAGTGTTTGCCCTGTCGTGACTGGATGATATAACTCCCCTAGCGGCAGTGATAGCGTCATCAGGATCACCAAGAACGTGTATTGGTCTAGGGAGGGACTAAACTTACCAACAAGTGCGTGTTTGTCCCTCTTCCGTGATCGTCTCTCCGGTTCTCGGTACACGTTCACGTGGATGGCACGCACCGCCGCCGGCAGTGCACTGAACTCGTACACCTCGCCCCAGAAGCATAGCTCCGATTTCAGTTTCGATGATGATCTGGAAAATAAATCTTCTGATCAGAGAGACGAAATTAAGAAAGAAAGAATGAAACATTTATTCATGACTTTACAAACAAAGACACACACCAACAAAAAAGCAAACAAGATAGGAACTAAATAAAAACAAAAACAAATTACACAGAAACAAAAAATATGCCAATTTGTGTGTGTGCCTGACGTAAGCCACAAAAGGGTCCCTAACACAGCGTTTGCTAGGCCGCGTTGGCAACCTAGCGCTGATCTTCCGCTGAGGCCTGGGTGATACACGGATATCCACTTAGGTTATCTTAGGTTAAATTACATCTTACTGCACTTTACTTATCTCCAAAAACCAAGCAAATCGTCAATTAAGAGAGACGTATTGTCATCCTGTTGCTCTTGATCTAGAAAACGCAATCAAATCGTCAGTTAAGGGAGAACAAACGACATCTTCCTAAACTTGCTCTTGAAAACCAAATCAAATCATGAAATAACAGAGAAGAATTAACATCTGTGGCACTTGCTCTACCTTGCAGACAAGTTTGATGCTTTTATATAGAGAATATCAAGAGTTTTATGAAATAGTGTTCCATGACGATGTGTAAAAGATGATTGCAGACAGACTGGCCTACGCAATAGAAGGAGGTAAATATTAAACTTAAAAGAATGCAGTAGAGATACAGTCATAATGAAGGTTTACGCCCAGAAATGGTTTGCAATTAATGTTATTAAACTTGAATGGATGACTGCAGAGTCTGCGGAGTATATTTATAATAGCTGGAGGATATAACAATCAACCCCTTACCTTGCATAAAGCGTGTCGTCCAGTAGTATTTCACAGTAGTATCTCTTCTTAGGTGGTATCGCCTTCGCTTCTAACAGCCACAGTTTGACAGTTCTCTCGCATCGGCGCGTGCGCACCTCATCTGGTCGCGCAGCTTGCCGTAAACTGTAAATTTAAAAACACATTGTTAAGGGGGTACCGTTTTCATGTTAGGAGATTTTTGGCAGGGCGCAGTTAGAATCCTTCCACCGAAATGGTTCTTCTTAGCAACGATCTAAAGTGCATTTCTTCACGGCACGCTCTTCTCACATTATTTCGCATTATCACACTTTTAGCACATATAATTGAATATCTTTGGCTTTAGACCCACAATTCACTTTCAGGCTCTTACTTTGGCTTCACGTATCGAACAGGACCGCAGTCGTAGTGTTCAGGCGAAGAGCGCATAAATACTGCTTTTAATTTGCTCCACTTATTCATGGCGTCAAACCATTGTGCTAGTTAAACTAACACTGAGTCACATTAAAAACATAAAGGTAAGGAAGCGTACACATGCGAAAGGGCGCGAACAGCGAGCAAGCGCTTGCAAGCACCGCAGCGCTTTTGGAAAATAATAGTATTTTATGCCATCTAGACTATATTGGCAAACTATCTACTTTAATAAAAAATCATGGTACGTCCGTTTTAAATAGGATTATTACTATTACAGTGGCATATAAGTTAGTTCAAACTAGTGGCCAGCGCGCCCCCTAAGGTCAAACGTGGTGGCAATAGCAAAACCCGCATTTAATTATATGGGGGAGGCTTCGTCTAGTAGTGGACATCTAAAGTCTGATGATTATGATGGAACTATAGTATAACTAGTATAAGCATCTTGCTTGGTAGTTTTTCATTGGATACACGCCAAAAACGAATTACAAAATTGCAGTATTCAGCTCGCTTACACAACACAACAATTGGTGAGCAGAAACCGCTGAATCTTAAAATGGAAGATATACCCGGTATTCAATATTTTCCATACTATGATAATGTTTATTTTCCTGTTCCCGTGCTCTCTGGTATTTTACCATTTACAAATCACAGCATCGTTATTTATAGACCAGTGCAATATATATATATATATATATTTAAGCTTCTATGTATTTAACTAAATAAGTTCTTTGTAATAACAGAATACAATTGTTTTGGTACCTAATGCGGATAGTGCGTGACTTGTTGGTACATAATAGACCTAATTTGTTAATTTATTTTAATGCAATTCGATTGTCCTCTTTAGTGGTATTAAGATCACGAGTTAGCAACTGAATATAACGTCAATATTTTGTGTAAAGGTTCGGTGGTCCAGTGAGCCCACCACGCTTGTAAACAAAGATATCTTTCTTTGCCGTGTCAATCATACGACGTTTTCAAATTTTGCAAGCATCCTTTGGCGGTTTCATTTGCGTGGGTGCCAGAGATAAAATAGACACCCTATGTCTCCATCCAAGTCATCAATATCGTATTACAAGTAACTAATTTTGTAAAAATTAAAAAAAAACCCACCGCTGAACGGCTGAACCGATTTTGATCAAACAAAGCTAAGAACACTCCCGACAAATACACCTACCAAACAAAAAAAACTAAATCGGTTCATCCGTTCGGGAGCTACGATGGGACAGACAGACAGACAGAGACACACACACACACACACACACACACACACACAAACACACACACATAAACACACACACACACGTCAAACTTATAACACCCCTTCGTTTTTCGTCGGGGGTTAAAAATCGTTGCATGATCACTGACTGGCTGATTATCAACACACAGTCCTTAAATTTGGAAGGTACCTAAACTCTTTTTGTGGTTTTGGTGTGAAATAAGAAAGGGATTTCCGAAATTTACCCCGTTAGGGGTAAAGCGGGATGTTGAAGTTTGTATAGAAAAAACTCCACGCAGATAAAGTCCACTGTCACCAGCTGTGTTCAGTACAAATGAAGTGAAGTTCGTTGTACCTGTATATCCAACGATCACGTTCCTTCCGTGATGCGCAGGCGAAGTACCGAGGCGCACGATTTTCTGCACTCAGAGCAAAGCAGTGTGGTCTGCCCAGTACCGACGAATGTAGAGATCGGATTTCTACCTGTAAATCAAATTGATAAGTTATTTATTAACCCCAAACCAAAAAGAGAAGTATTATAAGTTTGGGGCCATAGTATCTGTCTGTCTGCATGTAATGTTTCTTTGTTGCCACGTCGCTTCGGTATGGGTGCTCTGATTTCATTGCGTTTTTATATAAGAAAGATGGTATTTGTGAGATAGTTCTTAGCTATAATTGGTGCTAATTGGTGCAGCCGTTTCCAGGATCAATTTACTCGCAACATTTGTTAGAAGGGAACTCGACCTTCAATTTGAGCTCAAAATGTTCATTTTAGACGGCTTCAGCATCCAGGGTCTGAAGATGCCCAGCACGGGATGAATATGATCTAGGGTGCAACGGGTGCTCCGATTTGAATGAGGTTTTATTTGTATGAAAACTGGTGTTGGAATACTGAAAATCGACAGGGATTTTTTAACTGTTCTCCCGTGGGCTTATGCAACTATGCCGAAATATCGGGAACAATCGAAACTCAAAAATCATGGTAAATATCCAGTTTCTAGTGAAAAGTATGTTCTCAGAACTGTTTTTCAAAATTCTGTCGGTATAGAGGTATTAATTCTTTGTTTTGACTGCAGCCTTGAAATACGAGATGGATTGAATTCGATACGACAGTTGCATTCTTTCTTGCATATAACATTGCATGCTTGATAAAGTACTCGTAGCACAGTTCATATGACGGGTTGTACCTGATTAGGTGGACCCAAATCCATTGTAGACACGGCGGGCGAGTGTGCTGAGAGAAGACTTTCATGAGATCTGTAACAATAATACAATGTTAAATTATAATTAACATTTATAAATCAGTTTTCAATCAGGCCGTGGTATTCTCGGCCTGAGAATAGAACTCCAACTCTTCTCGTGGATGACGTAAAAGGCGACTGTGGGATTACGCCAACAGCAGCATCCAATCACCAATCCGCCTGCCAAGCGTAGTGATTATGGCAAATATAACTTATTCTATGGCTGTGTGGTCCAGCCGTGGTCGTCTACTTGCTTACGAGAAAGAATCATTCTAAACCTACTGATATATTAAAATAACTTCTAAATTGTATTCCACAATACACAAATTTCGCTGGAAATGAATGCTATCTCGCATTAGCTTCGCCTAAGTACAGTACTTTTAAGTGGTGCAATATTTATTTTTCTATCATCTACTGCTGAAAATAACGAATTATTAAATAAAAAATCTTTTAGTTCAGATAACCAGACCAGATCCTAAAGTTCTGAAGCATGCCAATTTAGTGTTTGCTAACCCATTAGGCAATTGTTTGCAGCATTCAGACAAACTTCCAGCGAAACTCCTCTATCACCCTCCAAGCAATCAACGACACTGTCTATAAACTAATTCGCTGTTCCAATGAAGTTGTTTCGTGTTTGCATTCGCGGGGAAGTAATTAAACAAGTAAGGACGGGCGCGGCGCTCCTAGACACTAAATTAGTACAATGTTGCCAGTAACGTGGTACAGTCACGGCATCGTCAGTACACTTGACACTTTGTTTTATGAGGATTGTTTTAGTACTAATACGCGGCGATTTACGATTTTACCGAGACCTACTCTAGTAATAAACTTTTAACGACTATGCAGATCTCCACAAGTGTCAAACAGTGATGTGAACAAAGAGGTAAACAAAATGCAGGAGCTTCTCAAAATTCTTTCTGTGATACATATATACATACATACATAAGCCTTTTTCCCCGAAGGGGTAGGCAGACCCTCAAAAGGCCTCATTTCACCGTGGTTTGCACAATCGTGGGAATAGACTGACTCGGCTAACACTTTCTTCCAGTAAATAACGTGTAAAAAATGTATCAGAGAGTACCTTGATCAAAACTTTCCCACTTTTCTAAATCTTCTAAAGCCTAGCAATTTCTTCCAAGAATATTTAAAACAAGAAATACACCTACGAAGCCACTGGTAATCTTCCGCAAAGTTTTGTACGTGGCATCAAAGGAACTTTACTCGGTAAGATCGCGGTGACACGACAGGATTAGAATAGACTGTAACTTGAAGGATATTTAGTACAGTTAGGCCCGCATCCCAGAACTAAACCCAAACTGAATCGATACTGAAGCAAAGATTACTAAATCTTGAGTCTTGAAAAATCTATAGTTGAGACTCAATTCATGCTTAAGATACAAAACAGATTCATGGTAATAAAACCCAGAGTACCTATTTTGGATGCTTCCTTTTTTTCCCAAGTCAAGTTTTTTATCCCACGAACATGATGCAGAAATTTATCTCAGGAAGAAACAGAACTCTAACATCAGCACGAGCTTCGCAAATTTTTAAACAATCAATATCGTGAGATCAATGAGACAATGCAATATCACAGGTCTTGTTTTGGATGAGATTTATGTTGACAAACGGTACATCTGCGAGTTCCTTAATTCCATTAAATGCAGAAATCTGGTACCGTTCCCATTAACACTTTGATTGCTCCATTATTGAAGAAATGGTGTCAAGAGAGCGTATTGAATACGGACCCGGAACTTTATGAGAGCACTTTTACGTTAATGAATGTTAACGAGATTAGATCCTTCATTAGAAGAAATTAGAATTTATTGAGAGTAAATGGACTATAGCACTTTGATAGACAATATAATTACAATTAGGTACTAAACCTAGAACATGTAAGTATCGAAACGTCCATCAAGTTTGGGAATTAAACTAAAGGGAAGTGTACTGCTAGCTCGCTCCATATAAAACGAAGCTTGATCCTCATTTGGATAATAATTCATTCAAGTCAATCACATTTTGTAGACACAAAATAAATTAATCGTCAATATCCCATTCAATTGTAAAGAATGTACCTAGCATGGATTTATAAGATTTCCATACATACAAAATCCAGAATACAGAATACAGAATCCATACATTCCATACAATCCATACAAGTCAGTGTGATTTGGATATTATATAATTTTAAAATAAACTAACGAATAACTGATCTAGATATTAGTGTATTGATCATGTGTACGAAGTTTAATGGAGTTTAATGAGATAATATCCAAAATAGGAGCCAACTACGTTTATATGCAGATGGTCCAAGCTCCTTAGCCGTACACTACTCTTAAATTAACGTACATAACCTAAAAACACGTTTCCTAAATTTTTTGTAAACCATGTTTATGTATGTAACAAAAACCGTTGTAAATACTAATGTTTGTTTTCGTCTTGGGCATTGTTGGCTGGCTAACAATACCCAAGCTAAAAATAACAAGCAAATAGTATTATAGCCCTGAAATTGACGATATTTCAATATAATGGTTATGTATGTAACCTACCTTGACGTCCGCAAGGCGTGTGTAGGTGGGTGCGTGTTAGGGGCAGCCGCCAGGGCCCGTTCCCTCTCCAACTTCGTAGCCGACTTTGTCCTCTTCAAGGGATTGCTTCTAAACGATCTCTTTGAGAAGAAGAAGGATGCAAGGCGAGACGGGCTGTGCTGCGCCTGCGCACCCGGCACCGGCGTACTGGGAGCTGAGCCACGTCGACATGCCTTCTCGTATGACGTGTCTGTGAACAACGTTTTTTTGTTAGAACTTTGATGAATACATAAGAACACGAGCTTTGTAGTTTTATGAATACAAATAATTTAAAAACTGTTTTTATAAACCAGTAATTGAACACAGTACAATTATTATTCACTTTTAGGTTAAATTCAACCGCAAAACAATACGTATTGGATTGACATAGTTCGTACACGTAGGTAACAGATAAACATTTCTTTATGCATAAAACAATAGGATAAACTCAGTTCTTGGAAGATGTTATGAATAAATTTACCGAAGCACCCGAGCCACGTATAAACGAAATGCAGTCGCATATCCACTTAGTAGGACAGTTCAATTGACACTGATTTAGCAATAACCTTGTGAGAAAATAGCGATTGAAGCCAATATGATATGTTCGATCGTATTACTGCATTGTCATACGATATGGATATGTTGTGCACGGTAGGTGCAGGGCATGGCGTGGTTTCCGCCGGAAGTAGCACGCACGCCGCCCGTGACCGTGTGCGTTCGAAATATTGAAACATTGAGCAAAAATTACATTGTGCCCCCTTTTTATAAGAGAGACTGTTGTGACTAAAATTAAACAGAATGAGAGAGTCACCTAATTTCTGGAAGCTCTACTTTTGTGCCAATTTCATTTAATTTGATGATTCATTGAAAATTTATTTGTGAGGATCGTTAGTAATTATTTTGAAAACTTAAAGTAGGAAATCCCATAGGTCATGTATTTGATATTAAAGTTTTTGCTTTTATAGGTAAACAAGTGGAATACTCATAACTTCGTAGAGTTTTATCCAGCCAAACTTCAACACCCCGATGCTCCCACTTGTGGTGAATTTTGGAATTTTTTTTCTTACTGCACCTCTAGACCACAAAGGAATCGAAAAAAATTACCCTCTAAATTTCAGGTATTTAGTACTTACGTAGTGAGCCAGTGAGTTAGTCAGTCGCTCAGTCACGCTATGATTTTATATATTATATCGACTGATGAACTTAAAAAGTATAGGAACTTGATATGTGCCGTGTTCTATCGTAATATTTCTGATATTGCATAACCTATATTGTGTAAAACAATAACGTGGTGTCAACGACTCGACCGAACTGTCTCCGACATGACGGCGTGCGAACGCAACAGATGTTCAATACCATTACCTTTATTGCTTCAGTTTATGTACTATAAGTGATCGGTACACATGAGATATGACTCGCTACTGTTTAATGTTAACTATCAAGTATATCGTAAATATAGAAGAGCCTCTAAAATAAGATTGAAAGGAGCATAAAGGTTGGTAAGCAAGTAACAATGTTGCAAACCTGCTCATAAAACTGCAAGCACATGCGACCTGCAGGTGAACGAACCAAATCTAGGTATAACTATACACTGCACTTCGTGTTATTATTGTAATTTCATGTAGTTAAGTCCGAGAACGAAAGTCCTTTGTTCTGAAGGGAACCAATTCTCCGCAATCACTGTGTATACTTTGATAAGAGCACGATAAACGCCCACGAGGAAGTGCTGGCGACAGTAACGCTTAGAGGCACGTTTTTATGTTTAAATTCAAACTACTCTACAAACATATAACAACACTACAGATATGAAACAATGTAAAGTTTTTACTCTATTTCAGACATAAAACCAGGATAATGCTTTTGAGCTCTATACAAATCGAAGGGCATCGAGTATGTCCTTCGAACTGAGTCTGTAGAGATACTCGTAGATCTTTAGAGTCCTGCATCAACAATTGCAATAAACTTACAATAAACTTTATTATAGCCACAAAGTCATCTTAGATTAGATGCGCAATATGAACTATAAAGACATGTTTTTGTTCGTATAGCGGTGGGGTAAAGTTTCCCAGAAACTTTGTATAAAGCTCGGTGCATGAACAAAGCTGCACGTAGCGGTGATTTACGTGAAGGCAGCCATTGTTGCCGCATTTGCTTGTCAGTGCTGCCATTTATCTGTTTATAGGCACGTGTTCCAGAACAATACCACAGAACATTGTTCTTGCCCTAGTATTAAATTCACAAAGGTGTTATTGCATCTTCATTGTTGACCGCAAAATGATACACAAGATGACATCCACGTTTCGTAATACCATCTCCCGAGACGTGACACGCAGTTTTAGGGCCTCTCGTTAGCCTCTGTTACCCAGCAATTAGTGAGCATTATCTATTATTAATACTTGAGTAAACCTCGGAACTGTCGAATCATTCTCGTCAATGTTGTTAGAAGTAACTTCAAAATTATCTCGGGAGAGAAATAGTTGTTATCTGTTATGTGTTCCGGCACATAATATAATGACCCGTCATAACAGACAACTATTACTTGCTCGTTAAAATATTGCAAGGAATGTCATTATATGTACTAAAGCCATAAGTTATGAGTCATCAAAATTGACTACGCATTTTAGAAAGGATTTTTGGTGTATTTTTTGTTGATTATTAATGAACAATCAATGTCAGAAGGCACTTAGCCAACTCTAGATATTTCAATTTGCGCTACAAAGTATCATGGACATCATGTATCATGGTATCATTCTATGGGGAACTAATTAAGCGTTATTATGAGATATCAATCATAATTTATTTGAGTTTTGATCGCTACCGATTGAGATGAGTACAAGCAATCTTACCAGAATGTACGGCAACATCATCGTCCACATCTAGATATCCACGTCGAATACTGAGTGGACTGTTAGCAACTTCAGCTTCGTGCTTCTTGATGAGAGCACCGATGACTTCAGTCTCTCCCCCGTTGCTGTCCACAAACTGGTCATAATTTTCAGATAAATCCGTCACAACAGTATGGTCCTCCAAGCCTTCTTCAATATGCCTCGAAGTTATACTCCTTAATAAAGAATTACTCCTCGACAATTTCGTGCTCCGCGAACGTCTGATAAAATTCAACCCCGACATTTTCCCAGGACTTTTATTCGGACTCTCAGGAGTTATGGTTATTCTCGGCGTTCGGAATATAGACGTAGAACTGCTGCTACCTCTAATTGGTGATGGCGCGTTCATATTTTGAGGAAGAGTTTTAGATTTTTCTCTCGCTGGTGAAGTAATATTTGGCGAGTCCGGTATTAGCGATAGGTTGGAGTTCATTATAGAACTTTTCGATACAGTTTTGTTTACAATATTCGTAGTAGAGCTATTCAGTTTGTTTGATGAGATCGATGCTCCTAACGGAGAGTATATTCTATCGTATCGGGGTTCGCACGAAGTTGTGCTACGTAGTCTCGGCTTCGATTGTTTCATAATGGAGGTTTCAGCGACTAGTCTGGGGCTCGTCAGGTCGCACTGGCCGACTCTCGCTAGTGCCTCATTCGAGCTAATAGTCGAGGATATGGGCCGTCGAAATCTTCGTTCCGGGCTGAATATGCTTATGTCGCTTTCACTTTCCGTGAAAGATGAATCACATCGAGTCGGTGTTTGTAGTCGATTGATGCTGGCATTTCTTCTGTTTGTTTTCGTTGGGGTAGTGTCTAAGGTTTCTCCGGATAGGAGGGATTCTTTTTCCTCCGGCGTGAGAGGGAGGTAGTTGTCAAAGCTCTCAAATAATGGCACGTAGAAGATTGAGCGCCGGCGGATGGGTTCCTCGCCGGTGACGGAGGCTAGGGCCTCCGGTGACATTGCGCCCGACATGGTGGTCGCTCGCTGCGGATCCACGCTTTACCGCCTGGTCACTGTGGTCTCCACTAACGCGTCTCGCCGCATCGCCTCCATTCGTCTCACTGCTTCGTACCAACTGAATCACAATATTTCATTTCACACTTTTCATCTGATTGAATCACAGATTGCTCACGTATTTTACATCAGTTCAAGGGAATGCTGGAGTGTTGTTTTCATTAATCTAAATAAATCACAATATCTTAACTCAAAATCTTTTGGAGAAACTGTACATTTTTATTCCCACTTTTAAGAGTACCTGAATTAAACATATATCGAAAATGACTAAGAAACTCATGTTTATATGTATTGATCGAGCGTGTGCACAGCTTTGTTTTATCAACCGCCGATAAGATTAGTACAGCCAATCAAGGTGCCCACACCGTGACCAATCGATGGAAACACGGCTAAATGAATGGCACAAATAAAGATTGTAATGTTTCGTTCATACTCTATACAATAAAGTATATTAATAGAACTTAATTAAAGTCGTTATTAGAATTTCCCAAAAACATATAATTTGTGATGACGAATCCTCATAATGCTACTTTAAGTAAAGTAGGTCTGTGCGAAGAAACGTGTGTAGTGTTTATGTTTGTGTAGTGGTGGGTGTCGTGCAAATATATTTAGAGACACAGCCATGTACAGGCGCGTACACTCGCAAATAGACAGCGACCCGCGAATCAGTTAATTAAATTACCGCGTGCGTTTTGTACATTTTGCCATAGAACACGAATCTAGGAACGAATATGCGATTAGAACTGAAATAGCGGATGCCATACTAATTTCATTTTGTTTTATAAAGCTAAAAATCACGAAATAAAAATAATGTCAGAGTCACGAAAGGGTGGAGTCATTTTAATCTTATACGATTTTGAAAATAAGTTCCGAACATCCCTTTCTCATGGCTGTATTTCCTATATAAAACACCATATTAAAAAACGTCTTATTAGTGGGTACTCAGAGACAAGTAGCAATAGCACAGGAACACTTGTTTGTATAAAAAAATAAAATCAACTATGAGAGCCTTCAAGCTTTTAATTGAAGAAAGAAAGAAAGAAAATTCGTTTATTTTCCCCCAAACGGACACAACACACACACACAACACATAAATCTTCATTATACGACGATCTCTGTGGCGCGGCGGGCGAGTAGCCGGCTGAGATGCGAGAGGTTGGGTTCGATTACCACTGCGGAACAAATGTTTGTATGATCTACAAATATTTATTCCGGGTCTGGCTGTTGTGGTACCATGGTACTCATAGTTCCTGATACCCACGATACAGGTAGTCCTAGTGTGGACTATGTATATGACTGTTGGGTGTGTTATGTTATGTTATTTAATTAAAGGAGAAAAGACAACGTCAATAAATTTTAATTTTTATCCGTAAAGTGTGGTTTACACTTGAAATAATAATAAAATGTCAATAAATTTAAGCTAGAAAGTAGATTTTTTTTCCTTGTTACAAGAAAGTCTTCTTTATATGCCACTCGTTGAACAAAAAAGGATAATCACGTCTTTGTAAAAAAATACTCCATATAAATGCGCATTGTCTTGTCTCATTATGCAAAGACAAGAAAAGAAAATAATAAAGCACCATTATTTGTACCGAGCAAGCATAACGCGTACCAAGCGGTTCAAAGGAGCAAAATAACGTACCGGATGTCATACAAAGAGAGTGAGCAAATACATATATAATAAACTATACATACTGCCCGTAGATAATGTATGTATATAGGTATAATGGTACTTACAAGATCTAAAGTCGTAACTGAATTCGCCAGAACCGAAGCTTGCGGAACGAATTGGATTCTCTAATGAGAAGTCGCCTATATTGCATCTGGGTATGATGTGATTTATATACGTGACAGAATGTCAGATCTAATTTGAATCCCCTGTATCCTCGAAAATATGGAATTTAACAAGTACCTACCTATTGCGAAGAGGAGTTTCCTGCAGTTACATGACATGCGAATTAGAGCGTAACTCCTTTAGTTTCAGAACTCTATATTCAGAAAAACCAGCCTTCAATTTACATTACATACATCATGGTGAATTTTACAAGTGTGCGTGGATGGTCCAATCTGAAACTAAAAAATATTGCCTAAAATACTCCAAGGAGTCTAAGCCGAGTTTGATGAAAGCTAAAACGATAACATTATATTTTTTTTAAATATATTTGCCGAGCCAGGAATTGAACCAGCTGATTTTGTAAATAAAACCAGGAAAGTGCGAGTCAGACTCGCGCGGAAAGGGTTCCGTACGTCATTTTCTCTTCATTAATATTTTCCTTTTCCCGTGGGAATTTAAAGTCGTAGAATTTTCATTCAAGGTTTTCCTGTAAGCTTTAAGGGAGGCCCTATATTCTGTATTTTTTCAACATTTTACGCACCGTAGCTTCGGATATGTAGGTAGGAGCGGAATGGTCGATTTTCATACATTTTCCTTAATATATTTTTATCTTAAATAAACAAAAAAAATTGAATCCCATAAAGAGTTCTTTCATGTGATGTGTTTATTTATAAGAGCCAATTATCAAAAGTTTTTTTTCTCTCTTTTTTCCCCCGTAATTAACCCCGAAAATCTAAATTAGTTTACTTACGCTACACGTACGTGATTGGGTCACCTAATTCTGTTTATGTACGAAATTTTAACTTTTTTTGTCCAGCCGATTCAGTTAAAATAGGCTGTGGCAGACAGACAGACATCAGATAAACAGACGAGATCCTATAATGGTTCCGTTGCTACCTTTTGAGGTAGGTACTGAACCTTAATAAAACACATACTGTATTATTACACCATCCCATAATGTCGCTAATAAGGATCAAATTCTGTGAAGTAATGACATATACGGAAAACTAATAAGATTAGCTGCTACCAGGCGGGCTAAGGGAAGCCTGTGTTTTGGGACTTATGGAGAAAGCGTTTTAAAATAGTCTTAGTTTTGAATCTTTCAACACAACAAACCACACGATGGCGTTGATAAAACAAATATCTTGCAAGAAACCGGACTCAGGGAAGGTGGCGTGACTAACGCACCCGCAATCATGATTCAAGGCAACGCAGACACAGGTCCGAGTTCTGAGCTGTCACTATGAACGTCTTTGGGTCTTTCAACTCAATAAGATCTAACAAGTATAAAAAATGCTGTATTTTTTTATGCAAATCAGGTTTGTCAGGATCGTAGCGAGTGGAAATCCTTGGTAATTGCTTATCCCTATGGAAAAAAACGATAGTTCATCTATATCTGTATGATGTTTGCCATTTTTCTCTTTTCAGTGTATTAATATAAAAAATTAATATAAAAAATGAAACTAAAATAAGGTTGTTTATCGGAAAGCTAAAAACATTCCTTATTCAAAGGTGTTTCTATACTGTTGACGAATATTTAATAGAATTTGCCACCATTTGCCAACTTTAGCTACCTAAATTACCTTTTATACCTATTTTTAAATTTCCAAATTGATGAATGTACCTAATAACTCTGTAATGTTAGTAACTTTGGATGTTTTATTTGTTGTATTAGTTAACATTTTAGTAGTTAGTTGTTTTACCTATAGGTAAAACAAAGGTAAACTAGATATACTTAGTAAACTAAGTAGCAGTTTACGCCCTCGAAAAATTTGCGATGCCTGCAGAGGGCAAATAAGTCATAAGTGCTCACTATTTTATAAGACCAAATTGTGACACTTATTTATGCAAATAAATATCTTGTATCTTGATTTAACTGAAAGTACCCTTATGAAATACTTATAATTGCCCGTTCTATACTATATTTTTAGTTGTGATTAAAATGCCACATGATTACGTGTTTGAGTACAGACACAAACAGGTAAATTATTCCCCCAAAAATAATGCTAAAGTGCAAGTAATGTATTCGCGCCGTACACTAAATATTCGTGTATGATTATACACTTATTTACAGAAAGAATAATACTACTAATACAAGGTATGTACAAAATATATATGAAACAGTTGTGCTACCTGAAGACCGCTGCTAGCGATCTAAAGGTAGCCCAACTGATCAACTACCAGACGGAAGCGTCCCTAAGATGGTTGATTATTAGATTTCAGATAAATAACAATCATAAAGTTTGGCATCTAAAATCGAAACAGTAATAAGAAAACAACGCTTCTGAACACTTCATCCCGTTCAGTAAATCCAAGTGTGCGAAATATGAAGACTAAAATAAAACGGCTAAATATGGTGAGAGCAGGATGTTTTTCTCACGCGATCTCTTCCCGGGAGGATCTATTATTTGATTTATTTTTGCTGCAAACATAAATTATTATCGGATTCTTTAAATTCTGTATTACAAACGTTTCTGTTGGAATAAGAATATAACCACTAAAGTAGGCTGTGAGACTTTTGAGTCTTCATTTTTCGAGCTAATACTTTTTGACTCGTATGTTTCGGAAAATACTAAGTTTAGGTAGGTAACAATTTGGCTATGCTCGACAAATTGAAAAAAAAGGGCACATCGATGCAAATCATAATTTATATATCTGCTTACATAAATTTATGCGAACATCTACAGTTTGTTCTGCAAGGCGATTGAAAGCTATGACTAATCTTGTGTGTACGATTCTCAACCAGAAATCGTGCCACGGTTCCAAGTAGCGTAGCTTCTAAACCGGTAGGTTATCTCACCAAAACTACTCACGAGCATTTTGTGAATCACTGAGCGCAAACATAGCTCAAACGATGGTCCCTCGGACCGGCATGCGAAAGGGATTCTTGGACGGAAGATATAAATCATGTCTCGCTCATTTATTAAAACTTATAACAAAGCGGCGGCTATTTTATTCGTATTAGAAACTGAGTGAGGCAACAAGACAGTTGAAAGCAAAGCCAACTTGACCTAATTGACTCGAAAAGGAAAAGAAGAGTTCAAATCACAACAGCACTTTGGGTTCCCGTTGGGCAACACCTATTGTGTAACAAGTTGTTAACAGAGATAAGTTTTTGTAATAAAAAAACATCGAAACTTGATAGGTTTGTATTCTAACTGCGTCGCAAATGCTTCTCAAGATTTGATCAAAACATGAGAACGGGGGCATATACAATTAAAGGAAAAATTTATAAAGGAATCCAATTTCCTCAATTATACTTTGAAAATATTTTATTACCTCCCGCAAGTAAATAAGTGAAACAGTTGCGAAAGTATCCTTTGGGCTTTCGCAAGTAATTCCAACCGCGTGCAACGAATACCATGAAACCACAAAGCCGTTACACAATACAATTTTAATTTTAATTATTGTACTTAGAAATCATTTGCCTTGAAATAAGCCTTATTATTTGTAACCCTACATTACTTTGAAGTATTTTGGAATTGATTTAATATTTTTTGCGGAGTCAGAAGCTCATATGGTTGCTATGATGATTATATTCAAAAGATAAATAATAGTGATGCTACTTTCTATCTCACATAGTCTATGATAGTAAATTGACTATTGCGTTAGTGCAGAAGTGATAGCAGTCTTTTGATAGGTAATTATAGAGCATGAAAGATCGACAGAGTTTCTCTAATGCATAAATACATACATAGACACACGCCTTTTTCTCCGAAAGGATAGGCAGAGCCTCAATGGGCCTCTTTTCACAGTGGGTTGCACCATCGTGGAATATAGACCTGACAAGTGGTGAGCTCATCGCCGCCATTGCCTCCCACGACTGACTCTGCTAACGCTTTCTTCCAGTAATAACACATTCCATAATAAGCTAGCAGCTGGACAAATCTTATACCAACGAATCTTATCAACAAGTCCGGGTAATTCCTTGTCGGCTTTTACGACATCCACGGGAGGAGTCGGAGTGGTCTATTCTTAGGCCGGATACACCACAGCAGAAAATTTATTATTATTCTTAAGGAATCAAAAAGTCTTGAGTGAGATCGTATTGCTTATCGAAGACTAAAGGATTGTTAAGGATTCAACTGTCCGAGTAGTTCCCAATTTTTATTTTTTAAACATTGATAGACCTTTGTTTGACAACGATCTCACCTGTTGGTAAGTGACGATGTGGCCGAAGATGGAGCACAAAGGTCTAGAAGGCACCAATAACTCTAGACTATAGATTCGACCGAATTAACGCCAACGAGTGGGGATGGGAACTTCAAATTAAAGACTAGTTACCAACTCGACCGAATTGAGCCGCACTAAGGCACATTTAGTTTTTCAACAATATTTACTAGCTTAAAAGAGGATAACCGTTCAATCACAAAACCGCATAGTTGAACAGTCAGTATTGAAAAATAACAACAAAATTGCTTGTTTGATAACTTGCACGGAAGCTTCATTTCATTTGAGTACAAAAGGCTTGAATCTTTGAATTAAATAATCAGATACGATTCAGTTCAACAAGCGCATGGCACATATTTCGCCACTGCTTCTCTAAGCGATCTTTTAAACGTGTAGTGTACTAGATGGAGTGAGCAAAAGCTTGTTATCGAATTCCACGAAGACATGTCGGCTAATAAGTTTCTCAGGAAAGCTTCGTCGAAGCATAAATTCAAAGAGCTGTAAAGGGTTTGAGAGAAAGCAATATGTATGGCATAGTGGCGCTACGAGACGTCAAGTCGGATGTACTAATGCGTTCATGGGCCGGCTTTGAGAGAGATGAGGGACTGTATCCACTGTTTATTAACAGAAGGTTTGACATTTTGTAAACTAATAATTGCGTTCTAAAGTTAAATAAAAAAACATCTACTTTTCTTGAAATTTAATGGAAGCAATGGCAGCGATGAGCTCACCACTTGTCACGTCTATATTCTACGATGGTGCAATCCACAGTGAAAAGAGGTCCATTGAGGTTCTGCCTACCCCTTCAGGGAAAAACGCGTGTGTCTATGTATGTATGTTTTCTTAAACATGTTATGTTTTGTTTAAATTAAAAACAATCTTGCTTTGGATATACAGATAACTCTATAATGATTCTACAGGGCAATATACAAAAATAATTTTAAACTTAATACTTAATACAATACTTTTTCCACCACTTTTTTTTACTGATGTATCTTGAAATTGGTCGTTTCTTTTCACAGCAAAATTATGATTGTTTTGCAATATTCCTATAAAGCATCCGAAAGTCAAGCTCAAATGTTACATTACATTAGTAGTGACGTATTATTAGGAGTACTAAAATGATGATGACGTTTAACATCTCAAAGTCAACATTGGAAACAAGCCGTCAGATTAAAAGCAATAGATACAGGTTTGTTGACCGGATCCCTATATATAAGCGCTACGCGGAGATTCTGCCAGCATCATAAAAACTGAAGACTCCTTCCTTGCATATACAAAAAGATGTCCGTATCGGAGCGAATACCAGTGATTCACGTCTCATTATAATACAAAAACTTTGGGAATTTGCTCTTAATTGGCTGCGAATTTTCAGTTTCATAGACCTTGACAATTATTAATTTAGAACTATCAACGACTACAATAAGTTAAATGCTGATAAGTTATTGATCAATATAGGTAAATGAGAAAAAAACATCTATTTACTTGAAGATAAATCGGATGTTTTGTTAAAACCACTCATAAGAAGAACATTACTGAATATAAAATCCAATTAACTGACACAAAATAAACCCACATGACATCTATTAATTATTGAATCTCAAATTAGGGTCCTCCGCACCCGAACTCACCCTCTCGCCAGAAGAAGCTCTCGAAGCCATTAATCAAGCGATGAAAGGGATCAAAGTTGTCAATATGTCGGACCCGAACTTGCGTGAGACCACGAGGAAAATATCAGGCTAAAGTAACTTGTAATTTGCAAAGTTATCGAAATTGTGTTAACTTTAACGAGAAGGAATATTATGGATGGATGGAGACATTATTAAATGCTGGAGTCAATTTTGTCAAACGCTAACAAAAACTTTAGGTAATTTTTGATAAGATTTGCCAGCATTGATTAGCTCCCATTTGTAAAAGTGTAGGTAAAGCCTCAATGGGCCTCTTGTCAGCGTGGCAATTAATATTAAGCTAGCGTTTAAAGATTAATATTCTAAAACTCCTGTGCTATATTACAATACACACATGCATCCAATAATAACAGGCGACCCCAGCCCTATGATTTACGGTTCCACGCAGTAACAAGCTATCAGAAACGCAAGGCAAAAACCACAGCGCCGGGTCCCGTTAGTTTACTGGACGTTCGGGCTGACCAGAGCTATAACTGGAGAGACACGTGTTTATTGTGCTCAGTTTTAGCGACTGTAGACACGTGTTTAATGGAGTTAATGGTACCGTTAGCTTAACCTATTCTTTTTGGGACATCATCATTATTGATTGCATGTGAAGGCTAGCTTAACAATTGTGCTTGTAAAACCATAAAAACCTAAAAAATATTACAAAATCTTTTGTTTATTTTTTACTTAGACTGCAACGACTGCTGCTACTTAGAGCCTCCATCCACTATCTTGCTGTGACCTTTAAAATGTCTGTCTCTGCTAAACAGCGTCGTCCGATTCGTACGTGGACGCCACTCGACAATATTATTTCCCTAATGGTTGTCAGTTTCATGGGTTCAGAACAAACCCATTAACAGTAAACTTGCTAATTTTGAGAGCTCTTGGTTCATCTATGGATCACCGAGCTTTGATTAGACATTAGACTCGATCAATTATATCGTTAGTTGAACTTCCAACACAAAAAGCTATTAGCGAACAAAAAATAGACCGAAACGAATCCTTTCCTTTCAAGTTCCTTGCTCAGACATAAGCTTAAAGTGGACGATCCCCGCTACCGAATCACAAAGGAACAATCGATCTTCGCTTGAACCTAAGTTGGAAGAAAACCGTCGGAGCAATGAGAACAAAGCAGTTGAAAATAAAGCGCACTATAGTTCACTAGACAAATATTAAGAAACATGTGCATGCGGTGTCACGCCTCGGGATATAGGGCAGGCGGGTCAAGATGAAAGCTCTTAGTTACGGCAGAGTATCATAAAATGGGGACAAGAACGTGACTTGTAAGTGCATTTTTAGGAGTGCATGGCCTTTTAGGTAGTTATTTATATTTTACATGTGCGTTTGTTGATATTCTTTACTGAATTATTTTATCCTGAGCTTGCCAATATGTGGACAGAATAAATGCCAAAGAATTACTTTTAATATTCTATAAACAGCAAAAATGTTTTGAAAGGGTGTTCCAAGGCTTTACTGGAGACTTACTTTACTTACTTTACAAATACTTTCTTGAGTCACAAAATATTTAACAAAACTTAACCAAATCAAAGATCGAATGTTGGAAATTTTTATCTGATTTACTAAGGCAACTATCTTCAAAGCACAAGAAAGCCCTTCGAATGAAATAAACCTTAGTTCAAAGGTGGCAAACGGTAACAATGTCCACGGTGAAGCAAGCAGGCAGACATGCTTTAGGCATTTTCTGCGTAGGCGGCTTGTGCAACAACCATTTGAAACGCTACGTGAGACTTTAAGTTGAACTAAGAAATGCATGGAGGCAAGTAATGTTTCCAGGAGATATTTTTAACTAACAAAAAAATATAAATTCCTTGCCTATTTGTTTTTCCGTATTTGTACCGGTTGTTTATTTGTTGGTAAAGAATGATTTCGACTCCGCCCATATTCTTTACGTATCAGTAATGTGGTTTCCATAATTTTTAAAAACAAACCTATTTACTCTGGCTTCCGAATTTGTATATACCTACATATTATTTACGCTTGTGTAAGAATTATGATTACATGGTGCCCGAGACTACGGAATAAGTCTGTATCTTGAGTTTAAACGTCATGAAGATGTGGTTTTCGGTAAAGAAGTTACCACATTAGCATTCATATTCCTCCGACCTCCGACTACCTCTATGGCGCGTCGGGCGAAGCTTCGCCTACGTCGCAGGAGGTTGCGGGTTCGATTCCTGCCTCGGAACAAATATTTGTGCGATCTGCAAATATTTTTTCAGGGTGTTCTTGGTATTTTTTATGTATAATAAAAATGTATATCTATGTAATGTATTGTATTAAGACTATTAAGTATATCAGTTATCTAATGTCCATAAGTTCTGCTTAGCTTGGGGCTGGATAATGTTGTGTGAACTGTCCAGCATTATTTATTTATTTATTTATGAGATAAACGTTTGATTCTATTTCAGACAGTGTACTTTTAGATACGCTAAGGATACAGGACCTCCCGGAGCGTTTTTGCTATTAACAAGCACAATGCGGACATTATGCTAGATTATGATAGAGCAAAAATTACAGAATCATTGAACCTTTATATTCATCATGATTACACCACGACATGTACCGCAATGTAAAAAACATGGACGGTTACAATGTCTTACAATAGATGTTTGACTTCCCTTGTATTTAAATAAGTTTATATATTACAAGCTCATGAGACTTTTCATCTTTATGTCTCAGGGTGGCGGGTGCAGTGCAATGCCACATAGGGTGCGTACTAGGTGGACGTGGTCCATGAGGTAATGCATTGTTAATGCAGAGGTTACCACTTAACATAAGGTGGGCCATCTGCAAGTTCCGTCAATCACGAAGTTAAAAAAAAAAGTCAGCCTGCCAAATCCCATTGCATTCTATAGGGGAAGCCTGGTCCAACAGTGGACGTCTAACAGCTAGTAATGATGACGATGATGATGATGATATGTACCTAAGTCAACGTACGTTGAACATAATCAGTTTATTCAGCAGGATGCATGCTTGTGGTTGAACAAACCGGTAGAGTTACAATACAACCTCTTGTTACAAACATATAAAGATGCTGCCTGAGGCATTCCTGTCAAATACTTCAACAGGGCTCGACAAATTGGAAGGTCAGTATTGATGGAGAAAAACATAAGAAACGGCGGTCCATGATGTTTTACCCCCACGCAGAAAGAGAAAGCCTACTTTATTGCCTCAGTAAGGAAATATAGAAACAACTCGACAAAAGCTTTGGCTTTGTTTGCTAAGAGCTGATCGTGACAGACCGAATAATGGCTCAGGTTAGTTCAGCAATGTTAAAGGTGCTAGCTAGACCATACGTTCACTTCCAACAAGGTCACGACCAGCCTCTGTGACGATGTAAATGTGGCTTGCTGATGTTTAGTCGAAAGGTCAGTATTATCTAATAAGTGGCTGGTAGTAAATGATTAGTGGCAAATGCGAGAATATCACGCTAAGTACTTATATATTATGTGCTATATAGCTCTCGATCTCGGGTCTGATATTTGAAATCCAAGTAAATATTACAGCTCAGAGCTTATTGAATATTATTAACATTTTGTGTGAACAGTGACAAAAGCATTGATGAATAGACGTAAGTAGAAAAATCGGTTCGGACAAGCTATCTATACATAATTCTCAAGCTGATAGTAAAGATCTATTCGAAGAAGTAGTAGAAGCCAGCAACATTTAAACAAAAAACGCAAGGTTCCGGTTCGACGTAGACAAGGCTTGTCTTGAACGAAACTGAATTAACAATCAGCCTGCACCTACACTAATTATTTAGCCTCGTGACGTAGCTCATACCAAAGATCTCAAGAAAAGATGTGTATGAATCATTCTTTAAATCAATATATAGGAACAGCTAAGAGAGTAACGAACTAAGATAGACTTGAACGAATTATTAATAAGTAATAAATAATCACAAAAGTGTTTAACTTAATTGAAGTCATAAACATAGAGAGGAAGTGTACGGCAATTCTGCCATTGAGATACCCGATTTCCTGTCAAATGTTGTGTCACTGCCATCCCATTGGCCAGCGGTCATGGTCCGCTTAAAAACAAATCTCACAATTCAATTCTCAACTCTATTACCGTTTAACAGTTTAACAGGGGTTCAAGCTGATGAAGCCGAGCTTTTATTTGTGGGAGCACCTGTCTTCGCCCGGCAATATAAAGCAATGGAAAGGTTTGGACGTCGAATTGAAAAGTTATTTAAGACGGCAGGTGTTTTAAACTAATCGTTACATTGAGATGGCAAAATTGGATAGAGATTTTAAAGGGTCTGATAATTTAAAAATAATGTAAGTTGATGGTTTAAAGCTGATGGTTTGTAGTGTAGGAATCAGTAAGCAAGCGTTTATTACAAAAGTGATAAAAGCTAGAGCTAAAGAAATTGTGAAGGTGAAGATAAATATGAAAATCATATTTTGCCTTATGGAGAAGTTAGCTTCCATTGCCTTCACTTTAGAACATATTTGGATACAAATTGAATTTCCATCATCGTGTGATACTTGTGACATTATGTGCCAAAACTTAACTTATCCCATCACATGGAGCGGAAATAGAAACAATTAATAAATAACAGTGCAAGAAAACAGCAATTAAACTGCAGCGCAAGAAAATTTTACCAGTTTTGGGAATGTTTTTATAATGTTTTAAAATATAACATTAAACAAACAGTAAACGAACAATTCTTGGGACACACAATACTATAAAGTAAGATTTTTACAAAGATTATTAAAAATAACATGAAAATCCAGTAAAAGTAAGAATAATAATGATTACAAAACCATTATACAATTAACAAAAATCCGAGAGACAAATAAAATAAGCATGTTCTCTGCTGATAACGATGGGAACGGAAACAAGGACATTATCAAAAATGTAATCGAGGCGCAGTAAAATGTTCGTTATTGAAGAGCGAATTAAAATCACCTGCTTAGTATGTAAAACGCCACCTGCGCTGCGAGCCAACAGATGCCAGACAAAAAACCTTCCCTGGCATGCGGTAACGAATCTACTACGCACTGGCACGAAACAAAACGGCGTTTAGAACTTTGAAATATTTAAATTGGACTGACCACGTTACATAATACAGCCTCCGAAGAAAATATTGCATAATCGAAAAGGGCCTAAGAGTAAAATAAGATGAACAAGAGTGTTGTGGGTCCGGTTTGGCGCTCGCAGCAGCAAGTGAGGAATGTGACCCAGACACAGGGACTTGTAGTGACTCATATGAACACATTTTTTGTAAATAACAGTTTGCCTTACCTCCGTGCATCGGTTTAGAAAGTACAACGTGGGTGCATAGATAGGTAAACAAGATTACATTACGCCTACATGCACTTTAGTCATATGACATCCTACATACATTTTTATAGATAGATTTTATGTAGACACCATTTGATTCAATATGAAAACCGAACGTATACGACGGACGTTGGAACTCGCGCAGTAGATATAGCTTTTGAATGCCAGTCTTGATACTTTCTCGCAATATCCCACTAATACCATAAACGTCTGATACGATGTTTGGATATTTGGATGTTTGTATGTTTGTTACTAAATCACGCCAAAACTGCTAAACTGATTTCGATAAAATTTGGTACACATATAGATTATGTCCTGGATTAAGCTATAAGTTACATTTTATTCTGGTAAAACGCGAGCGAACACGCGGGCGGACACTAGTACAGAACGAATTCAAAATGAAAGCTCAAATAAAGTGTTTCATCTGAAGAGCTTATCTCTAAGTTTCGAACTTTAAGAAGATTAACGCCAAAGGACTACTAGTCCGCACTCGGCAATGCGGATTTATAAAGTATCTTCTGAATTTATGTTCAGCTGCTTGTACAGAAAGGATTTACACTGTGAATATCTCGCAAATAGGATTTAAACGGAAACCTTGGATGGGATTTCGCGTTAGATATGCTGAAAGGCCAACTCTTTTTCTCCAAATATGTTTCCTATAAGTGGTACTTGGATTTAAATGGTAGAATGTAATTATCAGCTCAAAATCTACAACGAAAAACGCGCATTTCTGTATTTTAATTTTGTATACTACTTGAATCACGGTACAAGCTGATGGCCCACCTGATGCTAAGCGGTAACCTCTGCCTATGAACAGTGCATTACCTCATAGGTCACGTCCACCTAGGACGCACCCTATGTGGCATTGCACTGAGCCCTCCACCATACCTAAAGTCTTATAAAGATGAAAAGTCTCATGTGCCTGTAATTTGTTTTATGACCACACTGAAAGAAATATATGTATAAATTGTTGTACAACCAAGTTTCAATAAGCTACGAATATCCCTTTAGTCAAATTGCTTTTAAAAAGTAACTTTCAGTTTCCTACCCCAAAACTCTTCGTAAAGTGTCACATTTCGTAACATATTTCGTCTTAATAGCTGTTTAAACATACCCACCGCCTCCCAGGGGTCGCGAGGCACACGCATTCCTATTAGATACCTTACTTTAGATAGGACAGAACCGGGAATTCGAGAGGAATCCCAAATGTTGGGCATAAACACTAGGGAGTATTTACCGCTAGGGCATTAGACCGTCTGTATCAACTAAATTGCGATAACATTGTGTCTGTAAGTTGTCTTTTTTCTTATCAATAAAAAAATGTGTAATTTTCTGGAACATATTTTTTCCTACTTCTAGGTTCTTCGTAAAGAGCAAATTATTAAATAGCACAAGGGGGTTGCATCCACCTGTGTATTCAACATCAAAGCGATTACCAATGTGCCTGCCAAGCGTGGTGATTATGGCAAATTGCATTCAATGGGGGAGGCCCGGTCCAGCAGTGAACGTATAAAGGAAAAAGCAAAAAAAAAATGCAAAATGAAACTTTGTCCATCATCTCCTTTTTCGTAAAAAAATAAAGATGGTTCCATCCGTGGCGTGGTAGAAGTTGTTTATTTCAAAATTTCCTCCTATTTTTTTTTCCTTATTGTGATTTGAAACCCAGGCCAGAAAAGTCACAGGCACAAGCCATATTCTATTATATTTATGGAGGCGAAGGCCCAGCGTGCCACATTTATTTATTGAGCTATCGTGAGATGTAAGAAATGAATGTTTCCGCTATTTGGGGCCTTACATAATTCATTGGTAATGTTTATTTACTTTTTATATCGTATCTTTGTTAACGTAGAAATACCTTACTGGAAGTGAACATTCTGTGGTTGTTTCTTACGATGTTTCCTCACCATCACAGAGCGTACGGTGTTGAGGTTAGGAAAACGTTTTCCTATCTTTAATACTAGTGTTACGTGAAGGAAATTTTCTTTCTAACCTTCTTTTCTTTTTAGGAAACTTTCTTTTTTGAGAAGGTGAGTCGGTCGCGTATGATTTGACGTTATGAGCGTAAATATGCGCTTATGCATTAGTTGCTCAAAATCAGTGTTAGGTGTATTTGGTAACCTGAGTTACTAAGATACTTCAGTCGACTAACTTTAGATTTGTATCCATAGGCTTGAGTTTCATCCGCGGTGAAACTTAAAAACGCTTTTCTTTGTTATTTAACCGAAATTTTAATTAGATGTGATGCCATTTTAATTTTAATAAGAGTAACAACATTATTTAATGCTTAGTGATGTAAAAGTTACATCTCTAAGAATGAAAACACGAGAAGAAAAACCCCAAGGCATTTTTATTTTAAATAATTTTTTCTCATACGTTTTGAATGAGATCTCAAGAGGCTTACGATATTTCAAGATTTTTTTTATCACCACCAAGTAGGTAATAACTATTTCTTATAACTGCAAAAGCAATTTTTTGGTAAGTTGTATAGTTTTCTTGTAATAAGCAATTATTTGATTGTTCATTGCGCGAGCGCTATTTTGTCACTTTCTAACTTACCTGAACTTTATCGCGTTAGATAGTGATGTAAGTGATAGTAAGTTGGCGGCTGGCTGCCTCTTAAGTTTATTTTGCGGATATGCTTCTTTTACTATACATATTTTGAAAGTTTATGTTGTAAATGTTACTGGAAAGTACAAATTTTAGATTTCTACATTCTGCTTGATATCGCAGATCGAGAGTTCGAGAGTGCCAGAGAAAGTTAATGTTAGTCTGGCTATTGAACATTATTACTCCAAGACAGTGTAAACTATTAATTTTAGTATAAAACGTATGCAAATTAAGTAGCGCTCAACAGCAATAAGAATCAACTGTTAAATGTTGCATTCTCTTTACCTCAGAGATATTTTTATTTCGGTGATTTGAATCACATAGCAGGAACTTTTCACTTTCCCACGTTACGCGGCCCAACGACAGCGCGTCCCATTTTTCATTATTTTCGTTGACGACCTGGCCCACGGCGATGGGCCAGGATATTAATAGCGAAAATATGTAGTTTTTCGTTGACTACATGGCCCATTCCATTTTGTGGGAACAAACGTACATTGTAAGTACAGTCAGAGCAAAAACTTAATGCATTTATAATTAATTTAATATATTGCTTCTATAAAGTGTGTAGAACTACTAGTTTTAAAAAATGCAACAGCTCTTTGTCACCTGAGTAGCATTATTCTAAGAAGCAACAACCCACCTGTATAGTAGGACAATAGCATCATGAGCGTGAAATGTCCTTGGAAAAAAAGCGCGTCGTGTGCGTGTCGGACTCGCCCATGAAGGGTTCCGTAGCAGCAAGTAACATAATATAAAAGTTCTTGGATGGATTACGATTAATGACGTATTAAAAAAAAACTACTTACTAGATCTCGTTCAAACCAATTTTGAGTGAAAGTTTACATGGTAATGTAAATTATATATTTTTTTTAGTTTTATCATTCTCTTATTTTAGAAGTTATGGGGGGGGACACACTTTTTACCACTTTGGAACTGTCTCTCGCGCAAACTATTCAGTTTAGAAAAAAATGATATTAGAAACCTCAATATCATTTTTGAAGACCTATCCATAAATACCCCACACGTACAGGTTTGATGAAAAAAAAAATTACCCCAAAAACCCCAAAAATAATTGTTTTTTTTTTAAAATTTGTGTAAAAATCTTAATGCGGTTCACAGAATACATCTACCTACCAAGTTTCAACAGTATAGCTCTTATAGTTACGGAAAAAAAAGGCTGTGACATACACGGACAGACAGACAGACAGACAGACAGACAGACAGACAGACAGACAGACAGACAGACATGACGAATCCATAAGGGTTCCTTGTCTTTGACTACGGAACCCTAAAAAAGGGTTCAGGTAAAAAAGTGTGTCCTGCTGATTGGTTACCCTAATTACATTTTAAATTGTACTATTTTTTGCATGCCATTTTAGTCTTGTCTAAGTGGTTGGCTAACATAGATCTTGCGTGAGTTGTGAGCAAGTGAGCAACAACCACCTTAAGCCCTTATCAGTACCGTAAGTAGGTACGTACTAGGAAAAAACGAGACAAATGTGTGCACTATGCTTAGAAATGTTTTTTTTTTTTTTTTTTTTTTTTTTTAACATTGATAGACCTTTGTTTGACCACGATCTCACCTGTTGGTAAGTGACGATGTGGCCGAAGATGGAGCACAAAGGTCTAGAAGGCACCTATTCACTCTAGACTTGAAGAGACCCAGATTATAGTTTTCAGGAAAGACAGACGACGGCAGTGTATTCCACTCCTTAGCAGTTCGCATTATAAAGGTAGAACCGAAACGTTTTGTGCGAATAGAAGGTATACTAATGAGGTAAGGATGGTACTGAGCCGTACGCCTGCTCGTCCTATGATGAAAAGGAGATGGTGGGATCAGATCGTGCAGTTCCTGGGAGCATTCCCCGAAATGTAACCTATAGAAGATTGAAAGGCATGCAACCTTACGGCGGTGCTCGAGACTCTGGATCTTAGTCTCCGCCATATGTTGCTCACCTATAAGCCTGAAAGCTCTACGTTCGATCGAGTCCAAGGCAGCAAGCTGGTATTTGGCCGAACCATCCCAAACATGGCAGCAGTACTCCATACCAGCCCGGACTTGTGCTTTATACAAACTGAGAAGCTGTCCTGGTGTGAAGTAACGCTTTACCTTATTCAGGATGCCTAGCTTCATGGCAGCTGTTTTTGCCTTAGACTCGATGTAAGAGCCAAAGTTGAGAGTAGGCGTGAGCGAAACACCTAAGAGCTCGAGGTGATCTCCTATAGCTACAGGTACATCGCGGAATACAGGAACTTGGAGAAACGGACTTTTTTTCGCCGAGAAGAGACAAGCCTGCGTTTTAGAGGCATTGAACTTGACTAGATTGGCATCACCCCAGTCGGATACAGCCTTGAGAGTCAAATTCAGACGCTGCAGCATCTCATCTCTTAACTCCTGAATTTCATTCTTCCTAGCTCGCGCAGTAGAAACATATCTCTCCACAACTGTGCTGTCGTCTGCATACCCAATGATACCGGGCATTAGCAGATCGTTAATGTGCAACAGAAACAGTGTGGCAGATAGCACTGACCCCTGAGGTACCCCGGCGTTAATAGCCAATTGATCCGACGAGCAGCCGTCAATAACTACTCGAATGGATCTTTCCCTCAGAAAGTCTGCGAGCCAGGAGCAGAGTTGAACTGGCAGTCCGTAGGCAGGAAGCTTGCCAATAAGGCTAGCGTGCCAAACCCTATCAAAGGCCTTCGAGACGTCTAATGAAACAGCTAGTGCTTCACCGTATTTCTCGATGGCCTCGCTCCAAATGTGCGTGGCATACACAAGAAGGTCCCCAGTAGACCGGTTTCGGCGAAATCCGTATTGGCGATCACTGAGGAGGTCGTTACCTTCGAGGTATGCAAGGAGCTTCCTATTCAGTACACGCTCCATACATTTACAAAGTAGGGAGGTGACCGAAATAGGGCGGTAGTTTGAAGGGTCAGCACGACTGCCTTTCTTGGGTACAGGCTGCACGTTTGCGAGCTTCCAAGATTTAGGGACTTCACCAGTTTTAAAAGAGAGGCGGAAAAGTCGCGTTAATACTGGAGACAACTCAGGGGCACAGGTTTTCAACACTATAGCCGAGATACCATCCGGACCGCTAGCTTTATTCACGTCGAGACCACGTAGCGTTCTGAGCACTTCCTTTTGCTGGATGCGAATTTCCTGCATTGAAGCTTCGCACCGAGGAAGGCTGGGTGGAATTTCGCCAGAAGTTTCAAGACGTGAAGCCTCCGCAAATTGAGTAGCAAATAAATTTGCTTTCTCAACCGCAGCGTGAGCTAGGGACCCGTCCGGTTTCAGTAGTGGAGGGAGTGAAGGGCGGCTGAAGTTCGCTTCCACGGACTTAGCCAGAGACCAGAAAGCTTTACTTCCCGCAGGGTATGCGGCAAGCTTAGCACCCAGACGGCCAATCCGATCGAAGCGAGCCTTCCGTATCACCTTCTTGCAAGACTTGGCGGCTTTGTTAAAGGCTTTCTTCTTAAGCCGTGCATCCGAGGTTTTACCGTTTCTTGCGTCAACCCAGGCTAGGTAAGCCACATGTTTTAGCGCTTCTGCACTAGCACACGCGGGACTGAACCATGGGCGAGCATTGCCTGAAGGTGAAGCATCGGAGAATGGAATAAAATACTCCATTGCTCTTTTGATCACCTCCGAAACGGCATCAGCACAGACCGTCGGGTCACAAGAAGAAAAGCAGGTTTGCCGCCAAGGATAAGAAGCGAAGAAATGTCGCATCTCATCCCAATCTGCTGACTTGTAACGCCACACTCGCCTACTTCCTCTGGGTGAGGGATCGGGTGGCGAGTATGACGATACAGACCTCACCACACAGTGATCTGATGTACCCAAAGGAGGCAAAACTGATACTGAGTGGTGATCCGGCTCGTTCGTCAGCAGAAGGTCCAAGCAGTTGGCTGTGTGGTCCTCAACGTCTGGAATTCTGGTTGCCTCATGGACCAGCTGAGTGAGATTTAGCGTGAGTGCAAGTTTGCACGCCTCTCTCCCAGCATGGTCGGTGAGCTGGTATGGGAACAGCCACTGTTGATGGTGGGCATTAAAGTCCCCCAGAATCACCAGTTGGGCATCAGGATAACGTTGTTGGGCCACATCCGCCGCTTCACATATGTAGTTGAACAACCTGGTTGTCTCGTAGTCTCCAGAGTGAGACCGATATAAGCCAGCATAGATAATTTTATCTAAGCCGGTGTCCACCAAAGTCCATAAAACTGAAAAATTGGGTTCTTCAAGGTCACGAAGACGCAGACAGCAAATGTCTTCCCGGACAAATAGACAGATACCAGCTTTGGGTTTAAAGTTGTGCTCCAGAGCATAGCCTGGGTATGTGAGGTATGCTGTATCGGCAGGACATAGAATCTGCGTCTCCGTGAGGAATAATAAGTGAGGCTTAGCGGTCTCTAGGTGGTGGTGGACCGGATCGAGATTGGAGTGCAGCCCTCGAATATTCGAGAGGTGCACTTGAAGCGAGAGGAAGTGCTTCCGCTGTAGAAACGACTTATTATTTTTGAACTTTTTCATGGTTGTTATGAGTGTTTAGGTTAGTGGGAAAAACGGCTGTTGAGCGAGGCACTGGTCAGCGAAAACCAAGAGACAAACAGCAGGCTCCTGCGCCAGTGGGAGACTAGACTGGAGACTGCGGGGACGCCCGAACCCCCCCAGGAATGGCCATCGGGTCCTCTCATCCGGTCGCCAACCGGCACGATGGAGCATTCTGGGATTTTTCGCGAGGCGGCGGGGCAGCCTTTCATGAGTGGCTAACTCACTAGTTGGGCCCCCTACAACCTGCGGTCGGCCAGCGGAGAACCGTGCTTCGGATCCCGCTACCCTCCAAGCCTAGCCACCCGGCACACTTGCACCGCTGCGGTCTCTAAAACGCACATGCTGAATCCAGTGCACGAACTGCTCAAACCCGTCACTTCCACGATGGCTACACTGGACATCAGTCCGAAACACGACAATGTCGCTTCACGGACTGGCTTTGTCCAGTGGGTGGTGACAAGCCACGGCCGAAGCCTACCACCAGAAATGTTGTTACCCGTTTGGCACCACCCAGAGATCACGTGTAGGGACGCAAGGGTATTTTCCTACGGACGCGGGTAACTTCGATCTCCAAAATGATGTTAAAATAAAGCAAGCACAGAGCAGTCAAAGAAAATCATCGGGTTAAATCTGTGTAAAATTAAACTGTGAATGCATGTATGTAAGAATAATAATTGTATGAAAGTGTAAACGTTGATTTATAATTATGTTATTTGTGGTAATAGTCTAGTCGATTTTGCATGTTAAGCCCTTATTTAAGCACATATTTATCGTTGTATGAGCGTTAGAAATATTACTGTACCTGGTTTTTTAATGTTGATTTTTTATTAGCTGATTGTTGTTTTCTATTGTTGATTTTGGTTTCATTCATACCCGGTGTCTCTCACCTGATAACCGATTTATTTTCTGTGATCATAAGGACAAATCCCTGCAGATAACGTAAAAATTCTATTTTTTTAGATTTTGTACGTTTTAAACATTATAGAATTTAAATTATTATTATTAAATTTTAAAGATTTTGTTTTTAGGTATTTTATATTTTTTGAATTTAGGAATTTTTAAGATTTGTAGATTTTGGGCTTTTGGGGATTTTCGAGATTTTTGAGAGACTGGGTTTGGGTTTGGTTTTAGACTCGGGATTATTGAGATTTTTTTCTTGATATTTTGGGTGTTTTTTTAATTTTGGGGATTATTTTAGTTCTGGAGATTTTTGAGATTTGGAGATTTTTTGATTATGGGTATTTTTGAGATTTGGGGATTTTAGTTTTTTTAATATTTAATCTCGCTGAAAGACAGATAGTTGGGGTTTTGTTTGTGGGGTAGGGACACTGATAATGAAAGTTCTGTTCTTATATATCATTATATTATAATTATAATGTGCTATGTATACTTTATGATGTGTGTTGATTAATAATAAAACATATTTTTGTGATAAGAAATTATTTTACTGACTGTACCTTCTCCAGTTTACCATAATCATTATTACTTAATCTGTGTCTACGATAAGTTTGGGCCGGGTTGACAGAAGGTTTTACATGTGGGCCACGCTGTCGCATCAAGAATGTGGGACAAGAATTCATGAGCCAGGGTGTCAACATCCCGTTTATGGAGAGATCGTAATAGTTCTCTGGAATTAATTTGGCTAAATGACAATGGGCTTGCAAACTGTCATGCATGTGTGGAATGCTTTTATGCATGTGTCATTCGTTTTTGTTTCATTTTTATACTAGTGTCCGCCAGCGGCTTCGCTTGCGTTTTACCGAGATAAAAAGTAGCATAGAGCATAATATCTGTTAAGCTAATTTCACGGAAATGGGTTCAGCCGTTTCGGCGTGATTGAGTAATAAATATACACACATCCAAACTTTAACATTTATGATATAAGTAGGATAGTCTGAACATAACGGCGTGTATGCAACACTAGTAACAAATGCATTTTGGAAATTGCACCAATGCATTGCACTTGCCTCTGACTGCCTCCAAGATGCCTAATGAGTAGGAGGATCTAAGTGAGGTCTATGGATATCTTTCCGTAATAGAAAATACAGCCATCAGTGCGTGAGTATTTTTTAAAGTTCGTTTTCATCAATGATTATTGGCCTCAAAAAAGTATACATAGATTTTAAATGCACAAAGGCTGTGGTGTGTCCGGCCTAAGAATATACCCCTCCGTCTCCTCCCGTGGAAGTCGTAAAAGCCGACTAAGCCATTAGCCGGACTTGTTGATAAGATTCGTTGGTATAAGATTTGTCCTGGCTGCTAGCTTATTATGGAATGTGTGTTACTGGAAGAAAGCGTTAGCCGAGTCTGTCGTTCACGTCTATATTCAACGATGGTGCAACCCAATGTGAAAAGAGGCCCATTGAGGCTCTGCCTACCTCTTCGGGGAAAAAGGCGTGTGTTTATTTATGTATGTATGTATGTTCCATGCAAGCCATGTTGATCAAGTATTAGGTATGAAGGTACTGTTATAGCTCAGTGGGCTTTTTTATGAATATGGTCCATTGTGTTTCCACTACACTGCACACACAAGGGGTCAGTACCTATATGTGCAAGCACGTGCGAAGCTTTCGGTCAAATATATATACATTTGGGCCCTAAAGCTCTGACCAAACGGGCACTCAAACTATGTATTAAGCTATTGGGTTTACTCACTACTATATTAAACCTTAATCTAGAAGCGAATAAAACATTTTTTTTAACGTTATTGGTAAGTGACGATGTGGTCGAAGATACCACATGATGATGTATGTGATTAGAGGAATGCCCATGATTTGGTCCGCGTGGACTTATTTCAATAAACTTCAACCCTGCTGGTCCTATTGCCTTAGGGTGTGAATATCGGAAACTACCTATTTTATTAGAAAATTCACCCCTAGGCCACAAAAAGAATGCACCCTCCAAATTTTAGGTATCTAGGACTTTGGCTTTAGGCTGTGTCAGTCAGTCACGCAACGATTTTAAATACCTGTATTGATAAGTTGGACTACCCTTCAGACGGATGTGGACCTACGGGTATTTAAATGACTTGACACCTACAAACAGAACCGGTGCCACCACTTGTGTTTGGGGGAAAGTTTCCATAGCACCAGGAATATTATAATCACCCGAACTTACAACTTTATGTAACACAAATATGTTAATGAACAATAGGTTGACAAAGAGAACTAATACAGGTATAGGTATACGTATATTACATTTAAAAAATATCAGCCATGCAAAATCATAGCACAAAGTTTACTTATTTTTAAAAGTGAAGCCAGTCTTAATTAGGTATATGTAATGACATTAAAAAATGCGGCTCAAACGCAAAGGTTTTGGTTGCATTTAATTTTAAGTTCTAACCGCTGATAGTTAACATGATGTTAGTATGATACAGTTTGCACTAATCAATAATGTGCATTATTATATTTCTAGAAAATGCATAAGCTAATTAGTAAATAGTTAACGTTAGTTCATTAATAGTGGTTTATCTGTGGTACCTACATAGTTTTATACTCTATTTCCGTTTTGTGTATTTAATTGTGTTTGTGTAATGATAACGAGTATGTTGTTTTTACCTACTATGTTATCTACACCTTTACATACGCAATAAAATAGTTATCAAAGAAAATCCCATTAAATGCAGCAATAACACTCCAACATTCCAATAAAGGCAGATTTTTACAAACCATAAAACTTTTTAATTTTAGTACAAATAACACTTTATCACTGCACACAGATTTATATCCTCCAATTTCAAGTCTTGTTTAATTCACAAAACAATATTTCACTCACAAAAAGCACTTAGAAATTCGCAGGCAACGAGCGTAACTTTAGAATCGTCAAAACGCGCGACCCACAACACGGCCGTGCCAGACTTGAAACTTAACTTTGTTGACAAGCCGAGCGCGCTCCGCCATGTTGGAAACCCTCGGCCGGCTTCGTAGAGCTTCGGCTATCTTCGGTAACTACGATACAAAGAACAGCTCTACCATACTCTACGATACGACTAAACGACTAAACTGAGCTAAAAAACTACTACTACTAGTTTGTTTGCTATTACTATTATTCAATGAATTCGAACCATCAGGCTTCAGTGAATGGACATTTAAATATAAAACTGAAATTTGTTAGGAACGGCTTTCTACATAGATTTCTGTTTAAATTATTAAACTAATTATTGATTTAAAACTTTGAATCTGTAATCAAATGTATATGCGGCCTAAGAACAGACTCATCCGTCTATTTCTGTGGATGTTTAAAAGGCTGAATAAGGGATTACACCAGGGGACGGCCCAGCATCCACGCTGTGTACTCAATACCAATACTACGATCACCCATTGCACCCTATGGGGCAGGCTTTGATAACTGTAGACGTCTAACGGTTTATGATGATAAAGAAGATATTTTTGTTTACGTTTTTTTTTTTTTTAATAATTTGCTCTAACAAACAGAGGCATGTTGTGGGATGAACTAATGGTAAAAATACGGAGGCATCCGCTATTCAATTAATATAGACAACAATGCGTGTTTAACGGTAACGTGTACTCGTATTAAAGAAGTTTAGCAACGTGACATGACTGACAGAAGGTTGACTTATTATAATAATTATTGTAGTGGTGCCGTTTGACCTCTTTATGAAATAGTTTGTATGCACGTCCTGTTTAAAGATGCCATTTTAGAAAAAAAAAATCCTATCATCAATGATTTATCTTCCTTTTTTTCCAGTGTTTTTTTTTTAGTAGTAGTTGAGCTTTTTTGTGAAAGAGTTCGTCCTGGGAAGTACTACCACCATACCTATTTCTGCCGCAAAGCAGTAGAGCTCGCATTGCTGTGTTCCGGTTTGAAGGGTAAGGGTGCCGGTGAAATTACAGGCACATAAGACTGTTCATATTCATGTCTCAGGGTGGCGGGCGCAGTGCAATGCCACATAGGGCGCGTCCTAGGTGGACGTGACATATGAGGTAATGCACTGTTCATAGGCAGAGGTTACCGCTTAACATCAGGTGGGCCATCTGCTTGATCCGTCATTCAAGTAGTATAAAAAAAACAGTGAATTGAATAATGTCCATACAAAAGATTTCAACGCGCATCTGCAGTGTTTGCAAAAACTCTGTCAAATAAAATTGGTACCTGAGTTGTACCAAATTACTTATAGTGGAGAGATACCTAGATATCTCAAGATGGTCGCAGTTTTGTTCACGAATCGGAAATTATATCAACTTACATTTGTGTCCGTAGTTTTCTTCCCTCAAAATTCGTACCTCGTACTAAATAAGTAGGTACCAAATGCCGGCTTTTTTACACTTTGGAACTGATTACACTTAGGATTGACGAGAATATCGGAAACATAACAACAAGACGGTATTTTATTAAGCTAGTAATTTAAACGGACGATAATAACATCAGTTCCTACTACACAATCATATAAAACCAATTAAAACAGACCCTCAAACGAGCCTTATTTCAGTGTTTCATTAATAACACAGAGGTCTAACAAGAGTGGCAAGTCAGCTTCCTCCTTATCCAGTTTTTGCCTCCTACAGGCAGTTTGACTGTTAGATTATCTGTGGTATAATATGGTAGAGTTGGTTGTTAAACTAACAAATGAAAAAAGCCGGACTTTTGAAAATAGGAACCATTTGGCTGAACCTAGACAATAAAACGACATAAGTCTTGACATAAGCTAGACACAGAAAAGTCTCTAGACATGCTAGTAGCAGTCCTCGCAACAACATCGACGTATTTACCAGTATTCCCGTAGCTAATTTAAAAAAATACATTAGCCCCGTTAACTAAAGCAAAATGGCAATGGAGAATACAAGTGTTGTTGTGCAAGGACATGCGTTGGATATACGAAATCAAGTCTGCATTGACGCAAGCAAGAACGCACCAGGATTTTTTTTATACTACTTGGTTGACGGAGGCTTACCTGATGTTAAGCGGTAACCTCTGCCTATGAACAGTGCATTACCTCATTGGTCACGTCCACCTAGGACGTACCCTATGTGGCATTGCCTGCCACCCTGAAACATAAAGATGAAAAGTCCACCGATAGAGATAAATGGCGAGATATCGTGAGGCGAGATATCGTGAGGCGAGATATCGTGAGGGGAGAACCATCTGCCCCTAACAACAATACTTCATGGTGACCACAACCGCTCTGTCAAGTGCAACGACTGAGAAGAACTTGCAATGTCTAAACCAACAAAAACTTTAACAAGGGATAGTTTAGTATATAATATTGCTACCAGATATTTCAGTTTTTTTTTACTATGAGATTAACGGAACAAGCATCTGGACCAGCTGATTTTAAGCGGTAACCTCTGCCTTTAACAATGCATTACCTAATAGGTCACGTCCATATAGGACGCGCCCTATATGGCACTGCACTGCGGCCACCACCCTGAGTAATAAAGGTGAGAAGTCTCATGTCCCTGTAATTTCACCGGCACCCATACCCTTAAAACCGGAACACAGCAATGCGAGCACTACTGCTTTGCGGCAGAAAGTGGTATGGAGGAACGAACTCTTTCACAAAGAAGCTATACTACTACTAAACTGTACTATTCAATTGTATTCAGTTCAGTAGTTTAGTTCGAAATATAAGCAGAAGATTTACTTTTTACAGCGAAACTGGCGTTTTGACCGGATAGACGAATGAAATCCGGACACCCAGTCCTAAAGGGCGCAACTAATGAATAAATCAAGCGACTGCCAAGGCTCAGCCAGCATTATGCCAGAGCCGATCGCCTCGGTCATGGACCCAATAAAAACTGGTTCTGTGTGGTATTGTTCCATACTCCCATCAAGGTAAAGACTTTACTCATTCGTGTATTGTAAATATAATAATGTATAACTTTGAGAGATGCTCGTAGATAATGAGTGTAACAAGCGTAGTAGAGTGAATGACACGTAGTGACAGGAATTGAGAAAGGTAAGCTTAGATAGTTTAGGAATGCAGAGGGGATGGATAAAAGAATATGAAGTACATAATAAGGCTATGAATGGAAACGGTTGGAGGGGGAAGACATCATTGAGGTATTCTAGAGAAGGGCCAGGTTAACGGTATCCTAAGCCGACGAGCAGTATGAAGAATATGATGAGAGGAATTAAGGTTCACCCCAAATTCTGTCACTATCTAACTCAGTAAAGTTCAGGTAAGTAAGAAAGGGGCAGAACAGAGCACGCGAAACAAATAGTGAGTGAAAATCACGAAAAACGGTCTCATGTAAATTGACTATTTTCTAAATTTATACTTTTTTTTTATTTTAGTTTTCTTTCTTTTTTTTTTGTTTCTTGAGTACGTTATACCTATTATGTGTTTCTTTTTAAATTATTTGAGCCATTTGTTTAGTAGAAGTATGCTTTCTAAGATAGGTCTATATTGTAGTTTTGGGTCTATTATCACCTTATATTTATTACTACTATTAAATGATATGTCAGCTCAGGTGGGTTACTATGAGCTCTTATTGCCATGCAGTTGATAAACTATTCCGTACAAAATATTGGTTCCGTGATGTCCGCAACTATATTTAAAGGCACAATCGCAGAGGGTCTACAGACTTCTGCGATTAAAGTTATTCAACAATGAAAAATGTCAACGATGAACCGATATTTTGTACTGAATAGTTTTTGAACTGAATGGATATAAGAGCTCATAGTAACCCCCCAGGACCGTAACAACTAGCAAGTGAATTACGTGCTCTCTAACGGTGAAGGAAAACATCACGAGAAAACTGACGTGTCCTAGAATCAACAATTCGAAGACATGTGACATATGCCTGAAAGAAGCCTCTGCAACGCGCAATGACTCCTTTCACCACACTGGTTATTTCACCGTTGGTCACAAGGCCCTTTTCAGCGCTACCTTCTCTAAAGCTGGTCACTGACCTAACGTAAAGTGACCAAGAAATAGCCAGTGACACGAAGTAGTTGTACCGTGAAAGTCCGTGGGCACTGCCTAAACCTCTGGAAAACAAGCGTGAGATTATGTTTGTATGAGTGCGTAAAATAGATAACCAATGCGAATGTCAAATATGGTGAAAGTGCATCGCAAGCGTCCGATGTTTTTGCACGAACGAGTTGTAAAATTAGTTTTAATGATTGATGTATGTACTTTGTTGACCTTCGTTGAGCTAACATAACATATTGTTAACATTATCACCATGACCCATTTACCAAAATTCAGACTTCCCCTTTATTGTTTAGAAGCCTACCTATTATATCACTAAACAATGCTTACCTATTATCCTCATTAGCTAACAATAGCGCCTTACATTACCTAAGTGATCAGCAGTTATCTACTTTATTTGGACCTAGTTACTTATTTTGCTGGAAAAATAAGTAGGTGGCTCTACCTCCATCGTTCCTGCTAGAAGATTCACAGACAAACATTGTAGAAGAGTTCACACGGTCGAGACCGTAATTGCAATTTGCCTGCCATCTAGCGGCGAGTAGTGGAACCATTAACTTACAATGTAACTGCATAGAGGACACTACCTGTACGTTGGATGTCGCAGATTGAGTGATTCACTTACCTGAAAAATACAAAATATATGGTGATTAAAATATATATACTAGGATAAAGCACCGTATTATAACAAAGGTAGTAAAATACAGAGATGTTTGTTACATATGAATGTATTGTAATTTAGCACGGTTCCATGAAATTATTCCAAACTAATGTTCAAAGTAGCGTGAGGTTCTACAATCAGCCTTATCAGTGAGTTGCAAATTGCAAGTGGAGGTAATCTACATACAAACAGCAGGTTATTTCCTGTGTGGGAAGCAATTATGCTACGGCACACTTTTCACATTTAGAAACATCACTAGTAGGTACCTAATACATATGAAGAAATTATGGCTATAATAAAAAATAATAAATAAATAATGCTGGTAGTTCACACAACATTATCTAGCCCCAAGCTAAACAGAACTTGTGTTATGGGTACTAGATAACTGATATAGGTACCAATACATTACATAGACAGATATTTTTTATAATACATAGAAAATACCCAGAACGCCCTGAACAAATATTTGCAGTTCGCCAAATATTTGTTCCGAGGCGGGAATCGAACCCGCAACCTCCTGCGTCGCAGACGAAACTTCGCCCGCCGCGCCACAGAGGTCGTCATATATATAATGAGTTGTAGTAGGTATATGAGCATTATGAGGTATGTAATTGGGGTAGCACCCGACAATTTTTGTAGTAGTAGAGCTTTTTTGTGAAAGAGTTCATCCGGGTAAGTACTACCACCATACCTATTTCTGCCGCAAAGCAGTAGTGCTCGCATTGCTGTGTTCTGGTTTTAAGGGTAAGGGTGCCGGTGAAATTACAGGCACACGAGACTTTTCGTCTTTATGTCTCAGGGTGGCGGGCGCAGTGCAATGCCACATAGAGCGCGTCCTAGGTGGACGTGACCTTTGAGGTAATGCACTGTTCATAGGCAGAGGTTTCCGCTTAACATCAGGTGGGCCATCTGATTGTTCCGTCATTCAAGTGGTATAAAAAAAAAAAACTTACGAAATTGTAACAAATGTTTTAATAAAATTTTTATTTTATTCAGGTTCCTGAATAGAAAGAGAGCTTTTCGCATCTTGATGTTTCATAAATATTAGCATTGGCTCCATTGGCTACTATTTTGAGAGTATAGATGGAGCGGCCAAAAGAAAAGAACTTGAATGATGATGATGGCTTATTCGAAGGAAATAGACCCGCACCGCAAATGGCGGATACGAACATAGCTTCAAAAATAGTTTACTTATATCCATATAAATCTTGCACATCTCTGATCACTGATCACTGAACACTCACGAGAATTATCTACAGAAAAAATACGTGACAAACGATAACAAGACAAGGAATGTCTAAAAAAGTTGTGAGAAAGCAAACGCGCTTTGCGTGTTCCTGTGTTTAGAGGAATCATTAGCACGTGTACCCGCTTCCTGTCCATTAATTTCATCAAAGACGCATTCGCTAAGAAAGGGACAACATGCAAGTTACCGGAGCTGGAAAGCTGGTTCAGTTCAAGAAAACGGCAACATTTTCAAGTTTTTTTAGCTTCTTCGATTCTATGGAACATATATGACGTTCTATGACGTCGTTTGACGTTTAACGACAGTTGTTTGACGACCTCTGTGGCGTGGCGGGCAAAGGTTCGCCTGCGATGCAGGAGGGTTCGATTTCCGTCTCAAAACAAATATTTTTACGATCTGCAGATATTTGTTCTGGGTATTTTCTATGTATAATAAAAAATATCTATCTATATCATGTATTGTATTTAGTATATCAGTTATCTAGTACCTATAATACAAGATCTGCTTAACTTGGGGCTAGATAATGTTGTGTGAACTGTCCAGCATTATTTTTATAACTCAAGCTCTGCTTAGCTTGGGGCTAGATAATGTTGTATGAACTATCCAGCATTATTTATTTATTTATTTATTTATGGAAGAGGTTGGTAATAGGCCTCTTCCACAGAATGTCACAGTGGACTTCTAAAGGCTGATGACCATGATGAGAGTGTGCCAGCTGTACTGTGAGGCTAGTGTCTGGAGTCACGTGTTAGCTTCCGTTCCAAGTGATGTAAAAAACATGTGCGTGGAGATTCCTCACCGGCGATTAGACGTGGATTGACAATATCAAGTAATTGCGAGCCAGCGGATGCATTAAATACCTTTATAACTACGATACCGAATGAAGAAATAATTTGTTTGAATGTACTGAACAAGTATGGTATAGTGTGTCGCTTTGGTCGCGTTAAACCACGGTACCAACCAAGGTTTTTAGTAGTAGTAGAGCTTTTTTGTGAAAGAGTTCGTCCGGGGAAGTACTACCACCATACCTATTTCTGCCGCAAAGCAGTAGTGCTCGCATTGTTGTGTTCCGGTTTGAAGGGTAAGGGTGCCGGTGAAATTACAGGCACATGACATTTTTCATATTTATGTCTCAGGGTGGCGGGCGCTGGGCAATGCCACATAGGGTGCGTCCTAGGTGGACGTGACCTATGAGGTAATGCACTGTTCATAGGCAGAGGTAACCGCTTAATATCAGGTGGCCATCAGCTTGTTCCGTCATTCAAGTAGTCAACAAAAAAAAAAGTACAAAATAGACTATTCTCAATAAAGAAACCCAATTCTCGTAGTTTTCAGGTTGTCAAAAATAAAGTTTGGATCAAATTTCGATCTAGTGTCGATGTCATAAATGGACTCCTCAACTGTCAATACAACACAGAAATGTGATTAAACGTGACCGAAACTTGAATGCATAAAATAATTATTAATCATTTCAATGTTTTTCCAAGAATTTCAGCTAGAATATAGATCCGACGCGTCTCTCTTCACACTTTCCAATATTATAACACTATCCTGCTCTAATCTATGGTCGCCATGAATCGAAAGTAGACTAAATTGTTATTATGAGACAACAAAGTTGTTATTTTTATAAGATTGTTCATAAAGTTGGTATCACGTTTGACGTTCAATTGTATGACACACCTGTAACACGAGCAGCGCCCGCGCACATCCGCTTCCTGTGATCCTGTCTGGGTTGCATGCACCCTTTCTGGGTACTGTTTCCGGTGTTATTGTTCTGTTATTATCGTACCTATTTATGTTAGAAATAGATTTAAAAGTAATTAGTTTAACGTTAACTTTAATGCGGGTGATCATTAGTTCATAATGGTTAACAAAAGTTTTATAATTTTCGATAAAAGTATTTAAAAAAACAATATGATTTTTGCCGTGGAGTGTCCGAGCCAAGAATAGCCCATCTCCTCCCGTGGATGTCGTAAAAGCCGACTAAAGGATTACCCGGACTTGATTGTAAGATTCGTTGGTATAAAATTTGTCCTGGCTGCTAGCTTATTTAAGGAATGTGTTATTACTGGAAGAAAGCGTTAACAGAGTCAGTCGTGAGATGTCATGGCGGCGATGAGCTCACCACTTGTCACGTCTAGTTCCCACGATGGTGCAACCCACGGTGAAAAGAGGCCCATTCGAGGCTCTGCCTACCCGAGCGGCCGAGTTTGAAGGGGCATGCCCCTTCAAACTCGGCTTCAAACCCCTTCAAGCAATGCGAGCAGCTACTGCTTTGCGGCAGTAATAGATACAGTGGTAGTATAACTTCCCCGGACGATATCTTTCACACTAACTTAAAATAACGAAGAGTTTATATTACTTAGAGATTGACACACGAAAGCTTTTTTACGTGTTTAGAATACTCGATAAGAATATGCGAGGAAGAATAGGTAATAACATCCGGTGACTCATAATTAGCAGACTTACGAGAATTATAAAATCAATGTCAAGATCAGAGGCAAGGATATTGCCACCTACGAATGGACATCATATTTTATTGCTTATGTATACATAACTACAACTGTACTATTATTTATTCTGTGGCATAACTAATGATAAGTCCACACATAACTAATATGTTTGTGTAGGAGGATAGACGCATTGATGGCACAGGTGTTGTGTTTAGGGTTCCGTACCTCTACAGTAAGAAACGGGACCCTCATAGGATCACTTTGTTGTCAGTCTGTCGTTTTGTCTATCTGTCTGTCAAAGACCTTTTTTCTTAGGAACGGGTAAAGGTATCAACATGAAATTATATACCAAACTAGCGACGACCCGACTGCAGCGCCACCTACCGGGTCCAGTTGTGACTCCAAAACATGCAGTGTCTCCAATTTCATCAAAATCGGTCCGGCCGTTTAGAAGGAGTTCAGTGACATACTCACGGACACAAGAATTATATATAGGTATTAAGATAAATGTTTGTGATGTTTGTGTTATAGTGCCGTAAAAAATCAACCTTCTAACTTCTAACTCGATGCATTAAAATGATATGGCAATTAATGAATAATTTTCGCCTTGAAATCGTTAAAATTAAAAATCTCTAGGGTAAGGACTTCTGTAACCTGAGAAGTCTGAAATGTGGAATGCTAGGAGGCTTTGTGGCACAAATAAATATAAATATCACTCGATATTACTATTAATATACAACATGATTGTCGGGGTGCATCCGTATTGATCCCATGGATTCCTCCCACGAACTGACGATCAAAACATTCGCATTCATAATAGGAGTAGTTCTCAACTATAAAAAAAACCGACTATAACTCGTCCGAAATGGTACGACAAATAATTATTGATATCAATGGGAAACGTTTTACGCAGAAACCTGTGAGTCACATTATAGTAACTTATCAATAAATGCAACAGGAAAATAATGTTTTTGAAAAATAAAAGCTTGCATTGGGTATTTTACAATTAACATAAAAGATAAAGCAAAGTACTGTTTGTTTCTACGAAAAGGTATTGCATAATATAATCTATTTCAGAAGCTTTTATATTACTTCGCCTGTTAGTATGTTTGTGCGAAATCTTGCAACTGAATTTTAAACCAGTTGCACTAGATACTACTAGTAGATAGAGATAAAGCATCTATCAAGTTCCCATAACAATACAATATTATCAAATCAAATCAAATCTAATCAAAATCTTTATTTCAGGTTATTTCTTTATTATGGTGACGGCGAGCTGATCTCATGATGGAGATGGAAGGTGGAAATCGGAACTCCTCGATTATTAATAGTCGCCTGGTAGTGTTTGGCCTACTCCTTTTAAACTGATCCCTTGGAGACAGGATCGGTTAATGAGCAAAATTATAGGTATAAGGGATCGAACTCAAGGGATCCATCAGGAACTATACTCTCTTTATCAGCTCACTTTTCCGATCATTAATTTAATAAAAGCAAGTTTAGAATAAGTAATTTTCATAATTGAAAAAACCGGTAATAACTCACGTAGGTACTTGTTCCGAGTCAAACACCCGACTCGAGTTTCTGGGACTTAATACCCCCTTCCTCAAGGAGTATACGCGACGGCTTCCCGGCGATCACTGCGGGCGCGCGCCCGGAGCTCACGACTGGTAGGAATTACCGGTTTTTTCAATTATGAATATTACTCACGGAAGTTTTAAGTAATTTTCAAAAAAATACTTATTCGTCCTCTAAAAATATGTCATGTATTTATTACCTATACTTAACACTTATTTACTGGATGAATAATACATACTCCAAGGAAAAACTAAATTTTAAACATTTCAACTTTCATTGAAACAGTTGAGCCTAATGTCAATGAAACCATAGCAGGCACTCCGTATTCTGTGACCAATCAGTGACCTGCTCAGTCTGCTCAGCCTGCTCAGTGACTGCCTGTCAGTCAATCTGCTCTAAGCTCAAATAATGATCTTACCGAGAAAGGCCACAAAAAGGGCCCATTGGCGGCCTAGTTGCGGAGAACAGTCTGCACTACAAGTAAGGCCTCCTATAATGATCAAAAGGCATCCTATAATCCCAACATAACGTAACACAGGTAGGCGGCAACGGTCCGCGGTTGTCTACAGTTAGGCGCCAACGACGTGTAATGCACGCAATAAGTATTCCTAATACCTTCCTCATCGCCTACATACCGGCTAATACGTGGGCAAAATAGAACAGTTGTCAAGTACCTTATACAAACTACGCTCCTTCAGATACATTTTAAGATTGTATTGGCACACTCAATGAAAATGTAAACAAACATACAAGTACTGGCATTTTCTGAACCAAAAATTCGACTTGCGCTGCGGTCTGACTTCTTGCATAGCTTTTATTACAGTACAGTTTTTTTTTAAAGAGTTCGTCAAAGTAAAGGTCTACTACCGCACCGTACGTATTTCCGCCGCAAAGCAGTACTAGTGCTCGCATTTCTGTATTCCGATTTAAAGGTTATTGGATGCCGGAGAAATTAGAGGCACAAATATACATATATATATATATATATATACATATAAAAAAGGCTCATCAGTTACTAGGAGGCTTGAGCTCAACTAGTGTGATAAAAAAAAAACATCAGCAGTCCTTAGACGTCCACTGCTGGACGAAACCTCCCCCATAGAATACCAGCACAACTGATCCAAATCACTACCAGTACAGACGGAATAGCGCGCTGGCTGCATTGCCAATTGCCACGCTGAATTTTTAGATGCCTCACTCCCAAAGTTAATTATGTCAGTTTTTGTGATACCATGAAAATGAACACTACAAAGTATTACTTCCAAAACAACAAAAGTCTAGGTACATAAACGATTAGATAATCATTGCAGTAATGTCGGTGTCGATTGTGTTAGATTGTGATTGCATTTCAACATGATTAAATGTGAAATGTCATATTTAAAAGTACCACCACGTTGGATGTCTGTCAAGTAAGATACTCTTACATTAAATTATACCTACCAATAAATGTATTTTGAAGTTGTAAGAATCATCTCTGAAATGTACATGTTGGTATGTACATTTCAATCATGTTTTATAATTGAAAACAGTTTGTTTACAAGTAACACGTGGTCGGGCGTCTGCTCGTTTACTTGTAGGTATAAATAATTGAAGACCGGTTTAGATATTATGATAATAATTGATGATTTAATTTATAATTTATACCTACAATATTAGATCGTATAGTTTCCATTGCAATTAAGCAGAGGACGTGATTTGATTATTGTTTAAACTTGAACTTGAATAATCTTAATCTCTAAAATCATACGTAAATTCAATAGTAATTATTTGAAACGTATATCACTATAGTAATTAGTTTTCCAACGATCGATTACCAGAATTGTACATAATTAAAGACGGAACATTGATTCCCGTACTTGTCCGACTGTGGGCTTTATAAAGAACTGCTATTCGTTGCAATGAGCAGTCTTGTATCGACAGCGCTGGCCGTAACACGTGAAACTGGTATGTTGTTATTTCATATTATTTGTGTAACTATGTAGGTAACTTGATGTGTGTACCTACCTATGTATATTATATTGAACAGTAAATACGAACCAAGCAGTGTTTCTATTTAAATATGATCAATGGTAAGTAAAATGGAAAATACAAAGACACGTGAAACTGGTATGTTGTTATTTCATATTATTTGTGTAACTATGTAGGTAACTTGATGTGTGTACCTACCTATGTATATTATACTGACCAGTAAATACGAACCAAGCAGTGTTTCTATTTAAATATGATCAATGGTAAGTAAAATGGAAAATACAAAGCCAAAACGAATTCTTATCTTTTATTTGATTTGACCAACCCATTAATTGATTGGATCCGGTACCGTGATACTCCTGCCAAGAGTCTCTTGTTCATTTACCTGGTGCTTATGCTGTTATCAGAAGTGGGATACAACTCATGTACCTGTTCTAATACATTTTTGTTTTTCATGATGAATCTGGATACACGTGGAGCGTTTCATCGAAATAAAATGTGCTGATGACCCGATTCAACGCCACTGCGTCAACGATCTACAACGGAGCATCTTATCGAAGCGATCCCTACTGAAAACTCTGTTCACCGTCGTAGAAACAACAACGTGGTATCTAACCTACAAATGCCCCTCAATACAGCGACGAGTGACCACAAACGAAAACAAAGTTAAGTAATATTGATTTTATTTACTGAGTAATGAAATATGTTTTAAAAGATGTTTTGTCCTCTCAAAGAACAAAGTTCACATCTAAATATAAAGAGACCTGACTGACCTGAGAGAGTAGAGACTTGGGATCTGGAGGTCCTGTCGTCTCAATGCGAGGGGTTGTACTGGGAAGTCAATTATGAGGTGGTTTTCCAAACTGGTTCAAAATGGGGTACTAGTATTGTCTGAAGCCGTTGGTAGTGGATACTTGACATTTTAAATGGGGATTCCTCAATAAATTTGACACTTATCCTGAAAAATTATTTAAAAAATTAATTTATTTATGACAGTTAGGTATTCTGAAATATTTACGTACATTCAAGAAACAATGTACCTAGTATATTTATTCACATTTTGTGTAATCAATAGATAAACAAACCTCGAATCAACAACACCTGATATCATTAGTATAATGAGCGCCGAGTCACCCGACTCGCCTTTCGATCAACAACAGGTGACACTGCTGTATAAATAGCGTCGAGCCGACCGACTCGGACACTCCTCGTTTGTCGTTTGTTGTTGCTAAAGACGGCTGATTGTTTTATGTGAAAACTAAGTCACATGCCCTGTTTATGTACCGCTGTCAGAAACTTCTTTATTTCAGTGCATTTACTGGATGTACATATATTTGGTGTATACAAAAATTAAGTATTGGTCATGAAGTCCTTTTTTTTCTCTCATTACATGCCCATCTCATATATCTAGTGACAAATAAATAGTTATAGCACTATGTGGCTATAACCTGTTATATACCAACCAAATGTCACAAGCCACTTCTCTTATTTTGAGTAACGTACAACTATAGTTTAATTTATAGTCATAAATTATAAATAGTTTGCTACCTGGTAGTAAGAGGGATCATCAAATAAGTAAGCCATGTTTGTTACCTATTCTTCTAGGCTTGGTCGCGAGTCACGTTGGAACCGGAGTAGATTTGATTTATGGGAATATCCAAAATGATTCTTGCGACTTCCATGGATAAAATACTTTAGATCATGACCAAGCTTGACGTAAATATTCTTACTTACTCCTTGTAAAATGGATCAATTAAACATATTCTAATGCATATTTTGTTTCTGGTTTTCATATTGATCCTGATGTTATGGAACTCCGTGTTAAGGTCTTGTCTTTGTGACCGCTCTAGACGACAACGTGGCATTAACGGTCTTCGATCCTATGAAACATAGCTACAAAGGTCATGTGATGAGAAGACCTAACAATCATGACGTGAAAACGTACCTTCCTATGGCTACGCAGAGACGAGGGAGAAAACTGCATACCCATGGCTACGCAGAGACGAGGGAGAAAACTGCCACAAACAACGTGGATGACAAATGTCCAAAAGGATATGAAGAACCCAGGGCTTTCAACAGACGCAGCTCAATAGTGGAACGTATGGCGCCTCAAGGTTATGAAAGCCCACCCTGCACAACAGGAACTGTCGAGGATCAGCAAGACACAGGAAGTTGGTGTATAAGCAAGACACAGGAAGTTCGTGACAAAGCAAAAAGGTACTCGCAAAGACTGTTTCTAAAATTAATGCTGTAATAAGGACAACTTACTGAAAATTATTATATCAAAAGATTATTTGTTCGACAATGTGGGTAAACGCAAAAAAAAAAAACATAGACGTTTCTTGCTTGTTGTTTTACTAGAGATAGGCCGGATAGGGTCGGATAGGAACAAGCCATACTGACTGCCAAGACTGTCATTTTACAAAAAATTGAGACATTTTATCAAAAGTATACAAATACCTATAAATAAAACCTGGGATCAGCTATCCACTTTCGATAAATGATATTTTTCAAAGGAAAATAACTATTTTAAAAAATAACAATATGTTTAAAGAAATAAAATAAAAAAATAAAAAAAACCATGTTACAAAAATTAAATGAATACCTACTATTGTTCAATGTTAAACGTTGTCAATATCTTTTGGGTCAGTATGACCGAAGCAGATTATGATAATAACCCAAGTCGGATATTTTATTGAAAACAAATTAATAAATCAGTCCTTTAAATTGGTATGAAAATATACACATATGAATTTCCACTAGTTGGCTTCTGAATCCGATATTTGTTTGAATGTTACTAGCAGCGGGTAACAGAAATAATATTTCACTTTAAAAAAAAAAAAAAAACTATTATGTCTATGTATTTATCTGCTACTCTGTCCTGATCCTTCACTGAGACTCACGTGTAGCAGGTGATAGGTGTTTGGATTAGTAAGGAACAGAGGTACTTTTATGTCTATGTATTTATCTGCTAGTCGGTCTCTGTCCTGATCCTTCACTGAGACTCACGAGTAGCAGGTGATAGGTGTTGGATTGGTAGAGGACAGAGAAACTTTAAAAAACTATTATGTCTATGTATTTATCTGCTAGTCGGTCTCTGTCCTGATCCTTCACTGAGACTCACGAGTAGCAGGTGATAGGTGTTGGATTGGTAGAGGACAGAGAAACTTTAAAAAAACTATTATTTCTATGTATTTAAAAAAAAAAAAAAAATGTGAGAGTATTTCGAGAACGAAATACTGGTCAGTTTGGCCGTGAAAGTGAAAAAATAAAACAGAAAGTGAAAAGATAAAACAGAAAGTGAAATATAATTTTGAAGAAAAGAAAAAGAGAAAACAGAAAGTGAAAGATAATTATGAAGAAAAGAAAACAGAAAATATAATATGTGTATGGTTTCATTGCGGAACGATTCTATTCCATTAAACAAAAACAGAAAGAAAAAGAAAAAAAAAAAAGAAAAAAAAAACCAGCAAAATGATGGAAGATGAAAATTAAGAACGAAATTCAACAATTTAAATAAAACACATCGGTAGGCAACTATACCAACAATAATAATAATGAATAGATAGATAGATAAACACTTTATTGTACACCAATCAGAAAAGTAAAAAGATAAAAGAACAAAACACAATAACAGTGACGTACATTGGCCTTATCGCTAAAAACGATGTCTTCCAGACAACCTTTGGAAAGTCATGATAAAACAAAATCAAAAGACAGCGGTGCTCGAGTAAAGCATACCTACATAAATATATATTAATCTTGTTTATTAATAAAATATAACAGTATTATTTTTTTTAAAAAGGCTTAGGAGAAATCTTTATATTTCGATATTGGTATATACAGAATAAAATATTTTGTTAACAACAAAGTACACATGCTAGTTGTTTTCGAATTATCTAAAATGTAAATTTAAGCTGTAAGCTATACTGTTCAATAGAAATACAGGTAATTGTAAATTTAAATTTACATAAAGTTTTATTTAAATCAATATAATATCAATATTATAGTGTTTGAAATGTATAGAGAAAAATGTATTATTGTACTGATGATTATCAACGAAAACTAAATTTTATGAAAGTCAGAAAAGATCAATGAGAAAGATTCAATACGAAGATCACTTTGAGATTATTTTGATTAGTGTACTTCGAGAGCGAAGTCCTGTCAGTATGGCCGTGTTAGATTGTGATTGCATTTCAACATGATTAAATGTGAAATGTCATATTTAAAAGTACCACCACGTTGGATGTCTGTCAAGTAAGATACTCTTACATTAAATTATACCTACCAATAAATGTATTTTGAAGTTGTAAGAATCATCTCTGAAATGTACATGTTGGTATGTACATTTCAATCATGTTTTATAATTGAAAACAGTTTGTTTACAAGTAACACGTGGTCGGGCGTCTGCTCGTTTACTTGTAGGTATAAATAATTGAAGACCGGTTTAGATATTATGATAATAATTGATGATTTAATTTATAATTTATACCTACAATATTAGATCGTATAGTTTCCATTGCAATTAAGCAGAGGACGTGATTTGATTATTGTTTAAACTTGAACTTGAATAATCTTAATCTCTAAAATCATACGTAAATTCAATAGTAATTATTTGAAACGTATATCACTATAGTAATTAGTTTTCCAACGATCGATTACCAGAATTGTACATAATTAAAGACGGAACATTGATTCCCGTACTTGTCCGACTGTGGGCTTTATAAAGAACTGCTATTCGTTGCAATGAGCAGTCTTGTATCGACAGCGCTGGCCGTAACACGTGAAACTGGTATGTTGTTATTTCATATTATTTGTGTAACTATGTAGGTAACTTGATGTGTGTACCTACCTATGTATATTATATTGAACAGTAAATACGAACCAAGCAGTGTTTCTATTTAAATATGATCAATGGTAAGTAAAATGGAAAATACAAAGACACGTGAAACTGGTATGTTGTTATTTCATATTATTTGTGTAACTATGTAGGTAACTTGATGTGTGTACCTACCTATGTATATTATACTGACCAGTAAATACGAACCAAGCAGTGTTTCTATTTAAATATGATCAATGGTAAGTAAAATGGAAAATACAAAGCCAAAACGAATTCTTATCTTTTATTTGATTTGACCAACCCATTAATTGATTGGATCCGGTACCGTGATACTCCTGCCAAGAGTCTCTTGTTCATTTACCTGGTGCTTATGCTGTTAATTGCATGCACATAACAACTTGAACAAAAACTTGTTGACGGAAGCTGAATAGTTGTGTGTGACATTAGGTCCAGCTAGTTCATTGCTGATTAATTGTATTACAATTATTATGCGCATGTGTGTTTGTCTGAGCATCTGGTCATTAATTTTATCATGACGCACAGTAGCAATAAATTAGTAATAATTATTCAACTGGATTCTATTATCAATTGTACTTGGCTGCTGTCACGGACACCAAGCTTCCTATACCAATGTCAAAAAAGTGGCTACGTCGCGTCGGCCTAACATATTTTGACAACTACCATGGAAGGTATGTTCCTAAACCTCATAGTGCCTACGATATTTTTTATTTTAATACATAGTTGTTATTCCTTCATTATAAATGCACTATGTAAATATCCTTAAGCTATGAAATAAACTAATTCCTATTCTTAAGTTGTGTAGGTGTCTGCCAGCTCTGACGTTTTCCCTTAACTGAGCCGGAGTTTCGATTTCCCCACGGGCGCCTGTGTAACCGTAGTACTGCACTATGCTGTAGTAGTAGTAGGTACCATATATTGGGGCCCAGTAGTTTGGGCGCTGTATGCATAACATTCTGTGCCGTGGCTCCCGTATATAGTTATGTACCTCCTCATTGATATCTATACTACTAAGTTTAACTTAATGTGCCTCCTACAGTAAATTACTCCTGATATATTAGCATAAATGACATTTATGCAGGTTGGTGTAACGGTAATGAAACTAAAATTGACGAGATATACGATCATGTGGGCGTGTGTCTGCGTAAATCAATTGCATCGGAACATTTAATGGCTTTATGAGTGTTTCGAAGACAATGCATACTTTTTTTTTTTTTTTATGAATCTAATAGGCAAACTAGCTTACGGCCCACCTGATGTAAAGTGGTCACCGTCGCTTATAGACACCGGCAACACCGGGGGTATTGTGGGGGGGTTGTATACTGCGAGAGGAATGACTAAAACTCTATAAGGTCATCAAATAAAAGAGAAATCACAAGTGTTTTAAACAAACCTATATGAATATGGTAATCTGAACCGCTGAGATGTGATGTGCCGCCCGAATAGACCCCTCTGTATCAAAAGTCGTAGAAGCTGACTAAGGGATTACACCATGGAGTATGCAATAGCATCCACTCTTTACTCAACACCAAGCGAGCCTGCCAAGCGTAGTGATTATGGCAAATTGCATTATTTGGGGCAGGCCTCGTCCAGCAGTGGATGTCTAGGCTGCTGATGATCAATCTGAATCACTAGCTGATCAAAATCTATCCGTCTCTATCATCATCAGCTCCTGATACCATAATAATGAACTGTTATTAGAATGGCATGTTAAGGCCACTCGACAATTTTTTTTAACAAAATTTCATTGCCTTCAAATAAAAAAACTTTTCATAAATAACGGAGATATGAGGTAACAAACATACAAAAACTTACATTCGAGTCAAGAACCTCCTCCTTTTATTGAAGTCGATTAAAAACTGGATCAAATTTGGTTTTCAAGATTCCACTACTCGTTTTTCTACGAATGCCATCCCTATTTTCAACAAGATTCAATGAAAATAAAATCTCAGTCAAAACAGTCCATGAAGATACGTCCAACCCATAATACTAACCATTATTTTCATCCTGTGTAGTTTCAAAATCCGCCAACGATATGTTGGACAAGTCTTCAACATACACTTGCGGTTGTCTGCTCAAGGAATGTCTGCCACCGAGTGAATGGTAGCAGGTCTCCTCTTCGTCCGCGGCCTCCTCCGTCGAGGAGCCCTTCAGACAGGAGTGGAAGCTCCGGGAGAGGCGTCGCTCTGTGCTCATCCTCACTCATGTCCCGACAACACGCGAGATTTAACTTTATCACGTTTCAATTAGCACTTTTATACTACTTTATTCACCACGCGACACTTGAAGCAGGCCGGCGACTGAGTCACTGTCAACAAATTTTCTTGCACTTTTTGGATCGGTGTACGTGACGTCACTATCCATACAACACGAATGTCTCCGTTCTTGGGGGTTTATTCACTTGTGATCACACTTTTAACAGGTATCAGTGCATTTTGTTTCACTCGTTTATCGTTATCGCGAAGGACACTGTAATCAACGGTGCTATGAGCTAGTGATCTACTTGTAAATAAACAGCATAATTTTAACGCACAAGAACATAATTATAAGGTTTTCATTAAAGGTATAAAATTGATCTATGACGTTGCTTGTTTTTGATTTTTCTTAAAGGTAGGTATAATAATTGGTCTTTATTGTTGTTTGTTTTTGTCACTTCCTCGGTTTATTAGAAGTACCTAACATATTTAAAGTGGCTGATGTGGTTTCATGTAGGCCCTAGGGTGTAGGTATTATTTTATCTGTGATGTAGGTTATTTATTTATTCGTATGGTCTTGTACAATCGCACAAGAGACTATAATGATATCTGTGATGTAGGTAATGAGTTGGTTCTGCAATTTATGCTGAATCCTTGGTTAATACTTGACTTCTTAGATACGCACTTATTTGTAAATCATCGCTCTACCGTAACAATAAGTTTTACAAACAAAAACAATATTGGGCCAATGTTACATTTTTGAGTCTAGGCAAATTATGGGGTGCATTGAATCCTTTTACCACACACTATCACACACAAGCAAGCTGATCTCTGGCCTACCGCAGGGTGACTAGGAAAACATAAACAGCTCTATAAACTGCCTAATCCGTAACTGTGAACCTATTAATAGCTCCTCGGCATTTGTTAAACTACAAACGGAAATAAGCCACGAATAACGCTTACAGTTGTTATGTAAACAAGTCTACCCATTTATTGTAATGTTTACATCAAACATCTGGTTTTACAGATTAATTTACATTTCAACGTCTCATGTTTAGACAAATTATACCTAAAATATGACGTAACGAATACGTCATAAGAAAACAACGTTTTTTTTTCTATATATTCATGTTTTTAAATATAGACAAAAAAGTGATTTAAAAATTCAATTTTCTACATAAACTCAATTCTCAAAAGCGAATCGAATAACAGTATCATCAATTTTAGTACGGTATCTCATTTTCTGAATCTTGGGCTCAGCAGCTTGACAAAATGATTGGTTATGCGATCACCAAGCTGTAAGCTATTTAGATGCAGTAAATTGAAATGTTTAAAGTGGCTACGTGGTCAGGCTTTTGCAAGTGTAAAACACCAAAGCCTCTTCCACCATCGACTTGTTATGACAGATGTATCCACATCTGTCAAAAAGCTTCTCAGTTACTTCATCTATCGATGGTGGTACGGACCCTAAATGTAGAGTCCTCTGAAAGAGAGCCACTGAATGCAAGCATCTCTTGTCATGACGAGTATTGTGACATACCATATTGTGCTGTACCAAAAAGTAGTACAACCCGTAAAACACGTTGCATGGGACACAGGGAAACGTGACAATTGTCAGGTCGACGACCTCGGAGAATGGGGCCTTCCAGCCACATTCGGCTAATGAATAGCAGACGAACAAAGAGATACATATTGTGGCGTAGACCTATTCAAGTCCGCAACTTGTGTGTCGTACGTAACCCATCCTTATTTCTAAAGATGTCTTTATGAAATCTGAACATAATATAGGTTACGTAAACCATCGAAGGTTTTGTTAATAATTTTGTGTTTCGGACAAATAAATAATCTTGAATCTTGAAGAAGTGAAGTGAAGGAATTATTTTTAACACACAAAATCGAGTGGGCAACAAAGTCAACTAAAACGACTTATTTTGGCTACTGACAACTTTGACAGTGGGACACGATGTCAATACCCCGGTTTATTATACCATGCACCACAACAAAGCTTATTTTAAGAGCTAGATCAGACATGCGAGAAGTTTGAAGAAAATCTTTCATAGCCAATTATTTTATTTTGTAATCATCCGGTTTCTTCTAAAACTAACCCTGACCACAAGCCGAAACTAATTTCAATTTGACCAAAACGCTTAGTTAATCAAAGATCTGGTAATTTGCAAGCAGTTTCAATTAGCTATGGATTTTACCTTCAAACGCCAAACTGAAGATTGAATGAATTTGGATGGCAAAATATATCGCCGATAGGAGGAAGTCAAGGGCAATATACGTACCTAATCTCATGTTATCTTATCAAGGAATACACGAACATAACCTATCAATCGTTACCTAGTACGTGACGTTTTATTGAAAACGCCTTCTTGCGAGGTGCACCCAGTCCTTTCACCACACTGGCTTTTTCTATCAATGGTCATTCGGCTCTTTCAGTGTAGCCATACACAAGGAACCCTTCCTTGTGTATGGCTAAAAAAATATCAGCGAAAATATCGTATGAAGAAAAAGTTACGTAAAGTCAGATCTTATAAAAATCCGGATGCGAAAGACAAATGAATAAGCATTATAAAATTAATAACATGAGGATCCATTGTGAAATGACAGTGTGGGAGTTCTTAAACAACAAGTAGTAAGATGTTACCTGAATCCAGGAAGAAGCTGCGGTGTAACGTTTGAATTTAATTAGCATCAAATTGCACTCACTGCGCGGTGACAAAAAGAGTGAAATCTTCAACGACCCATTGTTTCATTGGAAAGTTTGTGGGAGCTAGACCACGTGAATTGACTTGTGAGGAGAATTGCTAAATAAGGCACTGAGCTTTCATGCCTATCTATTACAATCAGACAACGCTTTTTGAGAGCCAAAGTAATTGGTGGAATTGAGCACCCAAGTCTTTACTCGCTTTCTCGTTGTTATGACCAACAATCATAACATCCTGTGCTTGAAGAGAAATCACTGATAACTGATAAAGCACGTGACTGTTTTAGCGGAATTTCTGTACCTTTACCCGTTGGCGACCACCAAAGAACAACATCCGAAGCCCATTGTTTTGAAGGCCGTCTCAGAGCACAGGTCACCCGGAACGAGCTGATATAATAACTTCCATTCAACAAAGCATTATGCGTTCTGATTACGAATCACAAATAAACAATCAATATCGGAATGTTTGACAGGGAACCCATATTTTCGGTGTTATAATGACTTCCTACACCGTCCCATTTCAGTTTTCTCATAATGTAGTTTACAAAGGGTGATCAGCGTTGCCGTGTACAAGTACTGCGGTAATGGAAACGTGCGAGGGCCGGCGTTGGCGGGGGGCCAACGTTTTCCGGCACGAGACCGATATTTTCTCAAGATAAAAAGGCCAAACAGACCACGGGGGACCCAGAATTGGCATGCCACTGCCGGCACCTCAATCATCAACAATGAAACACGCAAACGGCAAGCGAATTGACAATGCCATAAACTTGAAAGAAAAACAAGGAATTTTCGCACCTTATCATGATCACGACCTTGTCGCGAAATCAGTTTGTGATAATACAGAGTAAACAATAAGATTATGTGGTGATGTTCATCACTGACCCTCTGACTTCCATCGTTCTCTACCAGGCCGGTTATTGAATTGAATAGAATGAAACTCGCTAGACTATGAGCAAATACAAGTGGTTCGACTCGGTCAAGGAGATTGGAACGAAACACGGGTGGTCCAAATAGATCGTATAATTTATGAGCGAGTAAAAACACTGAAAATACTAAAAGTGGATCATATCTTCCAGAGTGCGTGAACTGTAAAATGTAAGGCAACATGAATGCAGAAAGCTGGCTAAGGGCGCAAGTTACCAGCTCTCAACATCGTTATTACGGAGGTAAGCACCGGAAAACAGGTGCCGGAAACATGATTTTCACGCGAATGCATTCTAGCAGTAAGAGATTAAAAGTCAATAATATGAATTATTTGGATCTCACGAATAATTTTGAATCGGTTTATAAGCTAGATGAGAACGTGTTACGAGTTAACATATTACTTTTTTCAACGAATTTACGGTAGGCGTGTTTTGAACTTAGTTCATGAAAGCTCAAGCGTCGAATGGAAAGTCTAAACGGGGTTGCCGAAGCAAATAAAGCGCATCCGCCAGCGACAATCGCTGACATGTAAACTAATGGCAACGACAGGTATAAATCATGCTAGTAATAGCAAGACTCGAAGACGAAGGAAGCGGTCCATTTGCGACGGATACGGCGATTGGAACAAGTGGGTCTGAACTCGTGAACTGAGTTATTAATCTCACTCATTATGTCGTGTCGTGGGCTTCAATAGAGGTATTGTTGTGCTAGTACGCCTACTAGATACTAGGACAGAATACCATTATACAGTAAATACTAGGTATTACGTGTGAAAAGAATATATTAGCCAGAACTTTTGTTCAGTGTTTTTTGTTTTTGTACAACTGTATTGATTTACATTGTTTGAACGAGATTTGAAGACGTTCAATTTTAAATTAAACTCTTTTTTAAAAGCTTCTATTTAACTTAGTAAATAGTTAGTTGGTTGTGTTTGGAACAAATCTTGCAACTTAATTTTGAACCATTTCCTCCCTATTGATTTTTCAGAAATTTTGCATACACGGTGACAATACAATATTATGGTGATAGTGAGCGGATCTGATGATGGAGACGGAAGGTAGCCAACGTAACTCCTCGATTGATTATAGTAGACTGGCAGTGTTTGGGCTCATTTTGATCAACACACGGTTCTAATCACTAATTTCAAAGATAACAATTTTCATCAAAAAACTTAATTGGGTCTTGAATTCATTGTTTTAAATGATGAGGCACGCAGGTAGACAATGTCAAATTACTGTCAATTTAGCACAAAATATGGAGGTGTCAGCCTACGTTTGACAAACGCACTTTTTGTTTGTAAACCTGCTGCTAACCACAGCTACACATCTCACTGAGCAATTAAGAATATCGTCACTAAGCCTAAAACGAGATGCTGTTTATTCACACTGAGAATCACCAACACCAAAATAGAACGACACAAAAATAAACTGGCACGGGTAAACAGAGTTTAGCGTGCTGCTTTACACACATAAAACACTGAAACGTTGCTTTACCAAATTCGTAACAAAACCCACGTTTCCTTACGCGGATATGCCTCGATTCTGTTACTCAACTCGTGAGTAGTGAAGACGTCTTATCGCGTGACTGTCTCCATTCAGAGATACCAACACACTGACTGAGTGAGTAGTGAGCCTGAGCCGCGCACCGCACCAGACATGCGGCGTACGCGCCTCACGCCTGCGCCCTCCATGGCGCATGGCGGACCGTTTATTTACTATTCACAGTTTTAAAATTCGAACGTGCTCTAATAATCAACATGGCGCAGATGTACCGGCGTTTTTTCACGCCTCAGTACGCAGTCGAGTAAAAAGTGGAAATAACCATGATCGCGAGGAAAAAGATAACAATTCATGAAAGAGCAATTAATGCTTTGTAAGAAAAGCCTGGAATTACAAAAATAATTGCGCACTTATTGTTCATACACCAATAAACATCCCATGCATTACTTTGTAAGTCGTGAAGCGTAAGTAACAACAAAAAATTAAGAAATAATAAAAGTAAACACGATTTATCAAAAGGAAGAAATTTAAAAAAAACTAAACGAAACTCGGAACTATAATCACATATTCGTATTTATAATCAGAATGACGTAATCACGTTGAAAGTGAATGCAATCAAAACATCAGAGGATGGCGCTACTAATGCACGAAAACCTGTTAAAGTATAGATCACTTTTACTCACTTTCAAAGTTGGGCAGGTAAAGGAAGGCATCGAACTTTGCCTAGGGATGTACACTTGTACAATTATTTTAAGCCCGCTAGACGAGACGGGCAAACAGAGACCTGTAGGAATGTCGATCGCATGTACCTAAAGGAACTACTACTAACAATGGGTAAAGTAAAATGTTAAATTAAATGTGTGCAATGTTTTATGACTTCAATTAAGGATAATTGTTTTGGAACAAATACTTATGTTATAGCATTTAGCATAAGGATGTGTGTAAGACATATAGTGATAGATAAAGTTAAAAACAGACATTAGATACAATACACATTAGATCCATTAGTTTGTTTCCGGCCCAAGAATAGACCCCTCCGTCTCCTCCCATGGATGACGTAAAAGTCGACTAACAGATTACCCGGACTTGTTAGTAAGATTCGTTGGTATAAGATTTGTCCTGGCTGCTAGCTTATTAAGGAATGTGTTATTACTGGAAGAAAGCGTAGCCGAGTCAGTGGTGGCAAGCAATGGCAGTGATGAGATCACCACTTTTCACGACTATGCTCTCAGGATGATGTAACCCACGGTAAAAAGAGGCCCGTTGAGGCTCTGCCTACCTTTTCGGGGAAAAAGGCTTCTTTTTTCATTTCATTACTTTACTTTGCGCTATTTACGGGCTCATGTTCGAAAGAGGCTAGCTACCCACAACACAGGTTTTCCTAGGGTGGGAGCTAGCGCACTTACAAATTAATGTTTGATTCATGGTTTTGTTTACATAATGTTGCAAACATTATCAATAATTTGTAAAGATTGTATTATTATTAAGACTGTAACACCTAAATAAACTTTTTATACTTTTTATACTTTTTATACTTATACTTATACAAAAGATATAAATTCAAATCTCTTATTCGTATACAAATAAATAATAAACAGAATGTACATTTCCCACCAGAAGAGAGTGCAATTAATTTTATTTTGTTCTTTTATTATTTCCTAGGTTAAACTGAGACACAAATGATCGGAATTCAGCAAATAATAACCCAGAAATTGAAACATGTGTTTTACCATCAGGTGTATTGTTGACCTTTTGTCTACTTTTACTGCCTCAGTGTCTTTTACTGCGGTTTAGATAATTTAATTTCAAAGGTTAAAAGAATACTACACCCTTTATAGATTTAAATGGCGCCAAAGAATGTTGAGAACGTATAGCAGTATATCAAGATATTGACCTTGAGAGACGTACTTACGCTTACGTATATTGTATCGTACTAGTTCATGGACACGCTGCATCACGTTTTGATCAATGATAAACTGGACCACATACATACATACATACATAGACACACGCCTTTTTCCCCGAAAGGCTAGGCAGAGCCTTAAACGGGCCTCTTTTCACTTTGTTTTTCACCGTCGTGGGAAATAGACGTAACAAGTGAGCTCATTGCCGCCATTGCTTCCCACGACTGATTCTGCAAACGCTTTCTTCCAGTAATAACACATTCCTTAAATAAGCTAGCAGCCAGGACAAATCATATACCAACGAGTCTTACAAACAAGTCCGGGTAATCCCTTAGTCGGCTTTTACGACATCCACGGGAGGTGATGGAGGGGTCTATTCTTGGGCCGGGCACACCACGGTCATCTTGGGCCGGGCACACCACGGTCAGAACTGTGGTGTGGAAACTGGAACACATAGATGCAAAATAAATTAAGGCGAAGTAACGATACAAAGAAGTTGCTCTACATTCTAAAATGATTAGAATCTAGTAATCGCTGTACCCGTAAGCAAATGCAAAGCAACTTTTAATGCTGCGTAGATGCCGTCATCAGTTGTAGGCGTATGTACTTGGCACGGCGGCAACTCTTGCGCAACATACCTTGAAGCCCTTCTATATTCAATGGCAGAATCCTAGAGTAAAAATATTATGCTTAATAATGTAAATAACGATGGGCCAGTGATGTCATGGTGATGCATTATTTGTTGTATCTTCGAAACAATAGAGTTTCATTTCCATGTTGCATACCTTCAAGAGACAAACTTTATTTTAATTTATGTAATTTTTGTTTCACTATCTATTATGGATTTAGATTGTGTTTTTTGTACAATTTTATGTTGTTATATCATACCATATCGTGCCCCGATTTCGATAAAATGTGTCTACTATTCATACGCAAGTTCAGATATGAAGTATTCTGAATGAAGTCCTCAGGTATATGAAAGACAATATAGTACTTATGGGTTCTAATTAAGTATGGTATGGATGGTCATTTTATGCGGAAGGATTTTATGGTTTTATGTGTGGCGAGAAGAGTGGATGGTTATAGAGGTAGACCAAAGAAAAGATAGACTGATTGTGTGAAAGAAGCCACGGATAAAAAAGAAGTGAATACCAAGATGTCGGAAGTCAACGCAGAAATGGAAGAAGAAAACATGTTGTACCGACCCAACCTATAAGAGGGGATAATAAAATAAATAAAATAAAATAAAAATAAAAAGCCTATTTATTCCTTAACTTAATACTAGTTTTACATTTTTTATAAATTGTTAAGAAAATAAAATAAAATAAAATCTAAATGTATGATTAATATATAAATATATAGTTGTTTTCTTTATTTTCTTTTTCTGTGCCATAAGTTAGAACCCCTGTTGGGTAAAGGCCTCCTCCAACTTTTTCCATTGGTCACGGTCGCTTGCCGTTCCTAGCCAGTTTGAAGTTTTCGCTAAGTTTCTAATTTCATCCGACCATCGGGCAAGCGGCCTACCTATTCGTCTAGTCCCCTTTGGTCCCTTCCAAATCGTAACCTTACTAGCCCACCTTTCTTCGTGCATTCTTGCTGTATGTCCCGCCCATTGCCACTTCATTTTAAGCGCACGTTCTAGAGCGTCTATACAGTTTGTGCTACTTCTAATTTCTGTATGTTTTATTTTGTCTATAAGTCTTAAATTCAACATACTCCTTTCTATAGCTCGTTGACATTTTATAATTTTATTTTTTGCTTCTCTTGTGAATGTCCATGTCTGACTCCCGTATGTGAGTGTTGGTAGGAGACAGTAATCAACCACTTTCTTCTTTAATTTCAAAGGTAACGGTCCTTTTAGTACCTCCTTCATGCTCCAGAACTTATTCCATGTTTTTATTATTCGCCTTTCTATCTCTTCAATGTTGTTGGTGGGTTTAAAAGACACTTGTTTACCTAGATATATATATTCGGGGGATAAGGTCAAGAAAATGATGATGAGTATGGGCTCCAATTATCAGGTTTAAGATACGTTTATTTCCCAAAAGAATTGAATTCACTTATATGAGAAAACACAAAACTAATTAAACATTAATTGTTGGGCTAATCGTACCTAAGTAGGTACACTAATCTCAAATAGTACCTACTCACTTAATTTATAATAACAAATAAAATAACATGCAGGTAGTTTAAAATTACTCGCACCAAATAATGTAAACAGTGTTCGCTCGTGCTGAGGTTCACGACAATCGGATGGTCAAGTTAGTATACTTAGAGTTAGCGCAACTGGAAGTGACAAGGACTGATCTGTGATTTATCAGAGTACTTAGTTTATAATAATTTTTGTTTTTTAATGCTATTGGGCTATTACTCACTTACGGATCCAAATAAGAATAATATTTTTATAATAGGTATATCTCAGTGCTACATAAATCAATATTTATTGCAAACATATTCGATTGCTGTTTCTTACTTGTTCATTAAATAGTATTTAAGTATTTTTTTAAATGTGGGCATGGTTTTGGCTTCTTTAATATCTTTTGGTAATTTATTATACAACTGAGCACCTTCATACATTAAGCTTTTTTTGCCATAGTTTGTTCGTGGTACATGTAATTTTATGTCATTTGCACTTCTTAATCGTATTTTTTGGATTTGCTGTTTTCTAGTAAACGTTATTTGAATGTGCATATCTTTAGTTAGTATTTTTCTTATTAATATACAGTTGTTGTATAAATATGTTTGCATAATATTCATTAATTTAGTTTCTTTATATAAGATGTTAGATGGCGTAAGAAAGTCATAGTTAAATAATCTTTTAATCAACTTATTTTGTGCTCTTTGCAGCATATCTAAATTAGTTTTAGCAGCTGTGCCCCAGACTTCTATAAGGTAGTCGATGTGTGGCTTAACAAGCGAGTTATAAATTTTTATCAATAATTATCTGGTTCAAATAAATCGGTTGCCTAAAATTCCTAGTAAACTGCAATAAAACAACATTTCGGGCGGCATTACACGTGACTGCGCATGATACCGCATCAGTTACAAAACCGAACGGTATAACAAAATAGTGAATCAAATCAATGCAGTTAGGGCTGCTGGCCACTGAACTGTTGCTAAAAAGAAGCATACGCGATAATTTAAACTTGCTGTATATGTTGCTACAAAAATGTTGCTGCGTCTGGTGACATAGCGCCAGCTACGCGCTCAGTTACCAGACGCAAGCAATAAAAGACATCCATTTCAGTGGCGCTTCAGTGGACGTTTAGCCAGATTGGAAAAGCGCAAAAAGTGGAATAAGTAACGAACTTTCGATGGAGAGAACTGTGCTAATAGAATGCGATGTGCGTGTGCGCCGACTGACACGGCCTGTGGAAATGTGGCAAATTACTGCATGTATAAACACATTAAACAGGTGCAAGCGAAACTGATTTGTACTACGAGAGAGTCTGCAATATGAGTATTAATGAACTCTACACCTATGGACTCAACAAAGTGGACGTTGGAGTCAGGGGTCTAACAAAATGAATTGGAAGTTGATGAGAATATCCTACCAACTATCGTTTGATTCTCTATTCATAATATGAATTCATGTTTAGTTTGTCGTTATTATTATGAGACTAAATAGTTTTATCAAGATTATCGTGAAAGTCTCTGAAGGTTACGACTAGTTTCTCTAAGCTCTCTTATAATAGTCATAATAATAGATATTTCAAAGATACCAACCACTTTCTGTCGCACCATTCACATAATTTCACTTCTATGATCATCCACAAAATGAGGTAGGTAATTCATAATTTTGCGCTTTTTAAGGGAGGCGCATAAATTAAGGAACTGAGGTTAAAATAAACTTAAGTAAAGTATGAAGTGACAAGTAGACCGTAGGTAGTAGGGTAACAATAGACAATAGACAGTAGGTATCAATAGACAGTAGGTATCAATAGACTCTTTGACTCTTTGAGGGTAGACTCTTTGACACTAGGTACGTTTAGTGAATCAGAAGCCTGAGAAATTGTATATGTGTAAATACTATTCGGCCTCTAAGTAGGGTAATCTGAAGACAGCAGGAAAGAGCGCTAGGAAGGTACTGCGTAACCTCAATGGAGGAGATTAAGCACGTAAGCGACACACAGGCAAAGTAGTACCGTTTCTAACTCATACACCTACTTTTCAGTTTACACACTGTACAAAGATATTACATGTACGTAGATAGCGCTATGAGATCATGCATATTGCTAAGGGGAAAATTACATAAACAGTTTTATGTTGTTGGTTGTGCCGGAAAGTTCACGCTTGTTTTCCAGTGTTGTTCCAATTACAATTAATTGCTGTGGTTTTACTGTAAATTGGTTTGTCATTACCATACAATGAAGCTCTTCTAAAATGAATGATTCAATTAGCTCTGATACGCTGGACTTTCACTGCGGTTTTCCCACAGATTAAAATAAAAACAGTATTTTTCTCCAACATAAACAGGTATTTTATCTAATTTCTTAACCTTTCGACTGCCATATTATTTATTTTATTTTTAAGAACATGATATTTAATTGGACAATCAATGTAATGTAATGTAATTATTATTACTAGGTATTTTATTTTCTTATACCCATGTATTAATGTACTTTTACAATTAATTGTAAATTATATTTAAGCACCTATGACATGTAACCTACAATGTTATTAATAAATAAACTAAACTAAAACTAAACCATACTATGGGCAACTGAGTTTTACAACCGGTTGAGATTATTTGCCATTAAGGTGTCTAAGTCTTGCATAATATGTGAATTTGGTTCCATATCAAACCTACCTTTGTGACATATGTTATTGCTGAATAACATCCTGCACTAAGTCAACGCCCTAAAATCAGAATAAAACTCATAGCTGAAAACGATGGCATCGCCGCAGCCCAGTTTATTTATCGCGCACCATTTCTATGAGATTGTAAACGGTTCCCCATCCGGTATGAGATAAAAGCTTTGCAAGGCTCAAATATATCCAATAATTTATTGTTTCATGTGCCAGAATGCATTGGCGATAACGTCCGCTGTTGGCGCTGTTGCATACACATAATGATTACTGCGGATATCCAACCCATCCAATACAGAAAACAACGATTTATTACTTACTAGTGGAACGTGGACTCTCGCTGCTAAGGGGATGAATTTCAGATATTTCTTTCAGTGAATGGACCTGGAGTGTATTTCGGGTCTTACGCGTTGGTAGTCAGTCCGTCAATCAGACTATAACGTATATAAAGATACTAAAAGATTTCCTTCCTGCTTGAAAATATATGGTACTGATTGATTAACTAACTAACATCTATCAAAATCCTGATGTTCCGCAGTTCGGATCTGAACTTCCGGGATAAAGAATTGAGTTTAATTTGTTAAATCCACCATTCAAGGCGAATTTCTTAATTAGACTATTATAAAAAAAACTTTTTTATACAAAATAAAGTTCATCCAGTTTTTATCGCCAAGCTGCAAGCAGATTATGTCGGAGTAAACAGTCACAACTATAAAGTTTTTGGAGCGTCGCCAGAAGTGCCCAAATCGCTAAAGCTCCGGAAATCAGCCCACGTAAACCTGTCGATGTGAATAAATGGATATAATAATTTGACACGACAGCAGTGTAAAAAATTGTGTTAGAAATAAAAATATGTGGAAAAAAATGCACCTAAATAGTCCTAACAGACCTGGAGAGGAATATATTAGTAGAAGAAGTGAAGAACTAAGAAAAATAGCTGGAAAAAATGAAAGAAAAGCTGATATGATTAGTAGCCTGCTTTAAAAGACCTTACATGTCCGCAACGTAATAAAATAAGGTCGGTTGATGATAATGCCGTTGATACTATCATCGCCACCAAGAAAATAAAATATATACAAATACAAATGTGTGTTTTCTAAGATTTAAAGGTATGTCCACTTGAAAGAAAAGAAATATGTATTTCTTGAAAATTAATTGGTAAAAATCAATCTATTTACAACACATATTTACAACCCCTGTATTGACAACCTCGAGATATTTGAAGACCTCTGTGGCGCGGCGCGCGAGTAGCCGGCTCAGATGCGAGAGGTTGCGGGTTGGGTTCGATTCCCGCTGCGGGACAAATATTTGTATGACCTGCAAATAATTGTTCCGGGTCTGGGTGTGTACCGTAGTAGTTCCTGGGTAGTAGTACTGGGTAGTTCCTGACACCGACGACACAGGGAACTCTAGTGTGGAATCAAGACTATGTATGTGACTGTTGGGTGTTACGTTATGTCACATCTACAATATTGTACTTTGGAGATTTAATGATGTCGACAACTAAACGCATAACGCAATGTTATTGTAGCTGTACGACATCGTAAAACACTATTACTTAAAGTTGGAGTTAACAACCGAAGTTAACGATCCAAAGAATATAATTATAGAGCAGAATCAACCGTAAAATGTATAAGAGGATGAACACCATTTTGCAATTATGGAATCCAAACAAACCATACTCACAATACCTATTAGATGCGTTTCTGTAGGAATTCGGGAGTACCTAAGTAGAGAGTAAATTTAGTATTATCAAAGTAAGAACATTTAGAAAATTTGTGCAGTGACGACTGGAGTATTTTCTGAGGATATATCACAGGTTTTTACATATAAATAAAATGGAAATAGCCGTGTTCATCTCCATATACATCTCACTAGAGTCAGATTCCCAACCAGTTTATGTACAAACGCGTGAGTGCAACTTTTCGCAGATTTCAATTTTACTGCAGTTTCTCTCATAAGTGGCACTCGGTATACGAGAACGAGTTCTGAGACATCCAAGGCAAGCCTACTCGTAAAGCACAAGCGTACACTTTAATTGACAAACGTAGTGATAAATAGCTGAAACTCATGATATAAGGAAGGGTTTCTCCTTATTAAGGAATTAAATTCTTCCATTATTTCATGTGGCAAGAGCTTTATCTGTGAAAACTTATGAGCACTTATTGATCCCCGAAACAATGAGCTATGATGAAATAATAAAGATAAATATTTTGCGGACAATGCGGACAAAATTACCTGGTACCATAAACTATTGGATTAACGCTGTTATTAATATAGTTGTTATCAAAAAGCCTGTAAATCTATATTACTTTTTTGATGTGTAACATCTTTCCTCTCGCTTTCCTGCAATCTGTAGGAGTGGAAGTGTATAACAGGGAGCGCGCATTTTCGAGAGGTAGGTACTATCAGCCATGTTGCTTACCAAGGAGGTGAGATGTCAGATGTTACTACAAATGATATGCGACTACTGTAAGGCTCGCTCTTTTTTTAAACTACTTTTTGGATTAACGGAAAAGGCAGATGGCCCACCCGATGCTAAGCGGCATCCTCTGCCTATAACAATGCGTTCCTCACAGGTCACGTCCACCAGGACGCGCCATATGCAGCATACACTGCGCTCTCATGTGTGCGTCAAGTCTCATGTGCCCGCAATCTCACCAGCACCCTTCAAATCGGAACACAGCAATGCGAGCACTATTGCTTTACGGCAGAAATAGGTATGGTGGTAGTATTTCCCCGGACGAACTCTTCACAAAAAAGCTTTACTACTACTACTACTACTGAGTCTCCATCTACATAAAATATTTGAAATGGCTCTCGAACCAAAATAGTAATGATCAATGCAAGATCGAATTCGTGACCATCAGTCTATCACAAAACGATTAAAGGCACTACAAGACCACGACTTTCTGCTTTGTTCTCGTTTTACGCAATCTTGGTTTAGGACCAATGGCTAGCTGTCCATCGCAAATAACAATAAAAGCATACCGATACAATATAAAAATAACCATCAGGATCAAACGACAGTGAGGTCTCAGAGCTCACATTTAAATGGTAGGTACTTAATTCGTTTCTATAAGGTCAATTGATCAAGATTGCCAGCTTTTTAGAACAAATAAAAGGTTGGCGTATCTACACTGACTATAATGTGAAAAACTAAATTTAACCTGACATGTGCCGCTGTGGCTGTGGCTGGGCTATGAATAGATCTCTCCGTCACCTCCCGTGGATGACGTAAAAACTGACTAAGACTTGAGTACTGAACAGTGTGAACACCAATACTACGGTCACCAATACACCTGCCAAGCGCGGTAAAGAAGATGATGAAATCTGGCCAAAATTATGTCAATTTTTTCGAGTATGAACATAATAAAGTTACGCAGTGACTGGTTCAATTTCCGGCTGTCATCGCAGGGCCGGAAGCCGGGGGAATGACCGCTCGTACCTGTCGACTGACCATGTAGGTGTTGGCAGGGCTCTGCGAAAATTGTCACCTGGAGTACCAAACACACACTGCGCTGGGCGGGGCATGGGTGCAGCGATGTGTGGAGTATCGGTAAAGACTGACAAATACGATATGTGCGATAATGAAACTATAAAACAAAAAATAGTATGGAAGCGTAACTAAAAACATACATACATAGACACACGCCTTTTTCCCCGAAGGGGTAGGCAGAGCCTCAATGGGCCTCTTTGCACAGTGGGTTGCACCATCGTGGAATATAGACGTGACGAGTGGTGAGCTCATCGCCGCCATTGCTTCCCACGACTAAACGTAACTTGCGTAACTAAAAAATTATGTATAATAGTAATCGGGCTACGTAAAAAAAAATCGCAAATCGATGTAAAGGATAGCCATTTAATACACGGGTACTTTAGGTTAAAACAATTATTTTGAGCGGCAGTTCTATTTTTTTTATAATCAGGACTTAATTTTTGACGTATCAATCAAAGAAAGAAGCGAACTATGCAGCTAAATATGTCGCAGCCAACTGGTGGCTAGCCCTTTCCATCCGTGTAAATGGATGGCTAGCCATTTCATTGTTTTTTTTATAAAATCATATTTTTTATGTAGATAGGCGATTAAAATAGTAAAAAATAACTACTTTTCTGGGGACTATAATCTCACGATGTTAATATTATAGCTATTTTCTCAAGGTGCCAGGATTTGTTATGTAGTGAATGACATTGTTCAATAAAAGGGCTAACAGTTCCATTAAAAGGCTGAATTCAACCGGTTGGCTGGGACATATATTTTTTAATTTATTTTTATGTTGTTGGCGTATTTATACATGGAAAACGAAATAAGATTGAATAATTTTAACACCACATCACGGAAAGAAAACTTCAATCAAACTTTTTCCATTCCCTGGGTGCCACTTAAGGCTAATAACTCATTCTTATAATATTATTTTGCACGCTCTTGGAATATTTTATACCCTATTATTCCACCGTGAAACCGAAACTGAGGCTTGGGTACTTGTGCTAACAAAGAGCTCTACGCTATAACCTTGGTAGAGTAGAGCTTAGTGGGTGTATATACATACAGTGTGCGTGTATGTGTCAGTGAAACCCCAGTCATATCTTTTTTTTTTGAGCTTACCCGATACCGAATATGGACACTATCGCAGTTCAGGTAAGTTAGAAAGTGGCAGACTAACGCGAAAGGAAAAGCGAGTGAAATCCAGGAAAAAAAAATCGTAAAAAATTATTTGTTTACTATTTAATAAATAATTATCTGCACTAATTCATGTGTGCAGTATGAAATTTCATAATTTATGAAGTAATTTTAATACCATTTGTAATCGTCGATGAAGAGAAAAACTGCTTTTAAAGTTGAATAAACGATGTATGTATGTTTGAAGCTTTTTTTATATTTTTAAGTATGTTAAATTATTTATTTGTTTCCGACCTCCGGTACGGAGGCCGCAATGCTCTAAGGTTTCGACATTGACTACCGACCTACGTGACTCTAAGATGTTCGTATCATTATCAGCAGCCTTTAGCCACGAGGCCTCTCCTATAGAATACAATGGGGGGATTTTCCATAATCACCACGCTTGGTAGGCGTATTGGTAATTGCAGTATTGGTTTGAGTACCTACACAGCAGGCGGCTTATTCCTTGGTGTAACCTCTTAGTCAGCTTTTAAGACATCAAAGATAAAACAAAATACAAAATATTGAATGCATACGTCTTAAATTTACACTACACATCACCAATCATCATCAAATAAACATCCACGGGAGGGAACGGAGGGTTCTATTCACTATGATCACGTCTGCCTACATACAAGTTCAATGCTTCTGAAAGGATAGGTAGGTCACATAATTTCATGCCTGGTATAATCTTTGTCGGTGGGAGGTCATTTGTAATGGGTGAGCACGTCCCCATTGACCCTGATTAGCGTGTCTCGGGTTGCTATCACACTTCAATGGCTTTTAATGATCAAGTTTACAGAACATTTTACTTTTTGGTTTTACTGGTATAAAACCAGTACTTTACGTAACAATTTGACGTTTTAAACGACTTTAGGGTCGAGTTGGTAGTCGGCCATTTTGGATGCAACACATGCAAGGAAATTACTTAGCAAATGAAATTTAAAATTAAAAATCTACGGCTCGTACACACTGAGCCCATTTCTGTTTACACAGATTATTCCTCACTTGTGGAACGCACACGACTAAGTCCGCTTGGAGTTTTTTCCATATAAATAACACCCTGCTGCACACCTTAGTTAAAGGGTTAATTTCGGAACCCTGGAACCTGCATCCCCTAGAACACAAAAGGAATGTACTCTCCAAATTGTAGGTTTCCAGGACACAAGTTCAGGCTATGCGTTAGTTAATCACGCAATGATTTTATAGGGTCTTATAAATACTGACACTTAGAAGGCAGCAAATAAATTAAACAAAATAATAACAAGTCAAGTGAGAGCATGCAAATTAGTCAAATTATAGAGTCTAAAACTAAAATGACTTACTCTTACTTTTCTTTCTCAAACGAGAGATGGAGACAGCGATATTTACTACGAAGCGATATAGCTTGAAGCTTGAACAGTTTTGAAATTAACCAGCAGTATTCTAAAGTGCGTAAAGCACTTGACGTCACAGTTACCCCAATCTTTTATTTTTATCCCAATCAACTTGAGTATTGGGAATGCTCCCCATAATCCAGGATTATCCCAACAACGTGTTCTCACGGCACGTTATCGTCGGGAATTCGACTGTGGCGATAACTACACTTATCTGTCAGTTCTGTCACTAGCGGCCGCATTCAGAGTCCCTAACTAACTTACAGGTTCATTAAATTGTTCAATACTTGAAAATTTCCCAAGAAAACCTTTATTAAGGATGCGACAACGACCACCACATGACATACACCGCTAAACAAAAAAAACCCTAGGTGCCACTCGAAAAAGCCGTTTTAAGTAAATATCTCGTTAAATTTAGATTGTAGATTTAGTGGTTTTATTGTATTGATTTTATTTATGTAATGTTTGACAAAATAATCTGCACCTTATTGAGAAACAATCAAATCTAGTCATATATTAGACGTAACTTTGTGATTTTTTCGATCGTGAAAATATTGCCCTATCATGTTCTGGTGTGGTGAATGTAAAATCCATGCATATTTTTTGAATCTGCATATTGTACTTGATTTACTCAGTTAAAAATCAAATATACGGTTTGTGATGTTGTGTCAAGATGGGCTCTTAATGAACAATTTACTGGTCATTAAACTTAAGTGACGGTTCTGAGTAGGAGTACGGGTATCCGCCGCGATTTTTATGTTTACATTCTATGAGGGAGCCTGCTAGAAGACTCTAAACACGTCATTATTACGTCGGAGCGTAGAATATTTTATTTTACGACATCTTTCATCTTCCGTTTCATAAACAAATATTTGACGGGGACTAGGGAGCATGTTTTTTTTATCTTGAATACATTTTTAGTAAAAATTAAATAACCTTCTTCAATAAAGGTGGTTAAAATTCCAAAGCATAAAGGTAGAATTAATGCTCATTGCATTCCATATGGCAAGGACGTGATTAGATTGACAAACTAACAAAGAGCATCGGCTGATATGAGCTATTTCGCTGCACTTTAATATTCCGGCACCGTTGCCAATCGGCAGCAACCGTATGACAACATAACGCATTTTGATTTGCAGTAATTGCATTCATCAATCAGAAGGCAGGTGCTTTATTAGGCAAGCAGGGGCCACCACTACAGCTATGTTTTAAAATTCCTAGAGTCAAGTGCAGGTTTGGTGGTGTAGGTACTTGGAACAATACGTTATTGTTATTCTAAACAAAACTTAAGCAGGCCCATATTGTCCTCAAACGAGGCGGGGATATGAATTAGGAGCCAGGTAGCGGGATGGGGGCTGCGGGATAGGCTTGCAAGATGTTGTTTTGGCCAAGGCTCGACATGTGCAACCCTGATTGCAAGTCGGCAGATGCTCATATTAATTTCAATCAGAATTGGAATCTGATATTGCAAGTTCCTAACTGTATTTATATCACAGTCACGCTCACGCAATAATCGGAAGTAGAATATCAAAAGATTATGCCTTTTGTGCCGGTTGCAGAAAACACGAAAACTATTGTTAGGAATATTGAATGGAACCGTTCGTGTGTATCTAAATGTCTGTTTATTGGAGAAGCCGACCGTGAAGTTTTGGCCTCTGGCTCTCAGACAATTTCAAGGAATTCAGAAGATTTAACAACTTTATGTACAGTCCGGTAAATAGAGATGATGTAAGATTGGAAAAACTATGCCAGTAAGTAAATGCTATAGCTACATGATGTTACTTAGGAAAGGAAATCCATTGTTTACATTATTGTAACATAAATCAAGTAGGCAAGAGTTATTGCAATGGGGAGTCCACCGTACCTACTACGGTTTACATTTATTCTCCTTTGCAACTGCGACCTAGTGATGTGTGATACGGCAAGGTAATCAATAATTATCGGAAGTCAGAACACTGCCCTACACAGTACACACAGAGTCACTTTCAGTCAAGTAAATTTATTGTATCATCTAAAATCTAACGTCTGAACCTACGACTGTATCCCCTATTTTTGAACACAAACGTTGTTTATTTTAGTTTTATTTATTAGTTCTCAGTGCGTCTTGCAATTTCTCTATCCTGCCTGCCCGCCTGGAGGGAAACTATCTGACCGAGATAGATGTAATCTTGGACATAGTGCATCGCTTCACCGTTGACTACTATTTGATGTTTGGTACTGTTGGAGGAGGTACGCATCTGGAGGAGTTTTTGGTCGATGAAGGAGCTGATGAAGGGAAACCTTCCGATGATACTTAAGCGCAAACTTATGGACATGTGCATCCTTCCCGTTCTTACTTATGGCTCGCAAACTTGGTCTTTGACAAATATTCAGAAATCCAAACTCATGGTTTGCCAACGGGCGATGGAGCGCAGTATTCTGGGAGTTAAATTAACCGACCGGATTCGAAACACCGCACTGCGCTCCAAAACTAAAATCGCCGACGTAGGAGAAACAGCCGCCCAGCTGAAGTGGAATTGGGCTGGACATGTCTGTCGTATGCCTGATGAGCTGTGGGCCAAAATAACCACTATGTGGAGCCCTGACACAGCGAGACGGCGTCGCGGCAGACCACGCAGGAGATGGCGTGATGAAATAGATGCCTTTAACACAGATTGGCAAACAATAGCACAGGATCGTAGTGACTGGAGGATATGGGGGGAGGCCTTTGCTCAACAATGGGATGATTCAGGCTAACAGTAACAGTAATTTATTAGTGTTTTGTAATATCGTGTAATTTTGATGGCATTTTAACCGGTGTTACTTAAAAGAACGCAAGTGTATAGTTTTATTAAATATAAGTGTATTGCGTGTCTGAATTGGCGGATTTTGTTCTCCAAAATATTAGTAATTCTACCAACGTTTTACTAGGATATCAGTTGACCAAGACTCGTAAGGACTTGACCTAAGTTTATTAAAATAAGTCCGTAGTACATACATTTATAGGTAATCTGAGTAATACGCAACGGATTTTGATAAGGTTTTCCTAATCTTATTTGAGTATATGTAATGTAAACAGTCTTTATTTATTTACTCTGTAAGGTTTGTAGGGTACCACATGTGTAGCGCGTGGCAAAAAATAGTTTTTTATAAGGAAAGTTGACATTCAATATGATTCGTCGCAGAAAACTCGTACATCAGCTTTCGAAAGTTCGTAAGCTTACGTAAGTTGCGTGAGCTTTCGTAACTTTTGTGTGGTTAAAAGTTGATGTAAAAATGACACCTTGATTAAGTAGTTAAGAGGAGAGAACTGCTCGGGCACTTTAGCCCTTTCCATACAAACGAAGTTTGCTCCTACTTTGGATAGTTTCTCATCAAACTCAATGAAATTTTGAAAAAATGTTTAATACACTAATATCTAAGCCCATTGTTTAACAGTTGTTTACTAGTGTATAAAATAATAATAATTATGCTGTTATATTGTTTTAAGGTGAATACAATAACGAGTTATATTATATATCTATCAGTTTCCTTAAAAACAGTTAACATTTCAGACAAATTTAAAGATTTATATAGAAATCTTATAACCTTGATTCTATACATTTCAATGGGAAACCGACAAACCACATAGTATCAGTCTCTAGTTTGTGACTACAAAATTTCATTGACTTTCATGAATTAATATCCAAGTGAATGCAAACTTCGACTTATATGGAGCGGGCTAGTGATACAGTTCTCGTCTTTCTCCTGTTTCTTGCGTTATTTTTTTTTTATTTTTTTTTTTAAGTTTTTATCAAATGAGGCTGTGACTTTATATTATTAAGGTACGCTCAAAAGAGCCGTTAATTACATGAGATCACTAGCTTGAACACCAGGTAGCACTGTAAACTCACTACACAAAACCGAAACTAACAGAACTCGTATCACAGTCACTGGTGGAACACAATGGTGTTCAGTGAGAGCAGACCGCAGTTCCTGCGTATGACACCACGTAGTAAAACTATATTTTTGTATAAAGACCACGACACACGGTGTGGACAAGCGCGTCGCGCGCGCTTCACCGGCTGACTGTTTACAAACGCGCTCGTCAGCGCGCTCAGGCACGGGCACTCGGGCAGGCCTGCTTGCCGGTGAGCACCAGGCATAGGCTGGCTACGGTACCGGCATAAGATTCTTATGGTACCGGTAAAAAGGATACATATAATAGAACTAAACATTTTTGTTTGAAAATTGTATGCTGTACTGTAGAAACTATAGCATACAGAGCCATGATAGAGTAGTATAACATAACATAAATTATATTTTTAGTTATTATTACCATCAGCGTCTTACATTCGTTTCCCATCTAACTGCATCCAAAAAACAATTCATGGTCCCCTAGATATTATGTATTACGGTACGGGGCAACTACGTGGAAAAATCATATCCGTATGATGATAAATTATATGCATGATAATTTTTTTATATTTTTAATTTTAGTAATAATTTATATGTGGTAGGTACCCGAATTTACCCGATACAGCTGTATACCCTCCACGGTGGAGGTGATGTGGTTAGTTACTGGTCAAATCAAATATCAATATACATATATAAAATCGTTGCGTGACTGACTATCAACGCACAGCCTAAACCATAAGTCCTAGAGACCTGAAATTTGGAGGGTACGTTCCTTTTGTGGTCTAGGGGTGCACTAAGAAAGGAATTCTAGAAATTCAACCCCTAAGGTGGTGCAGCGGGGTGTTTAAGCTTGTATGAAAAAGTACACGCGAACGAAGTCGCGGGCATTCCACTAGTACATCATAAAATTGGAGTTCATTGTCACGAAAACAACATAATGTAATCATTAAACTTATCTAGACAGGGATTAACTTTAACTAGTAAGTTTATTATAAAGTAAACTCCGGAACTATTAATAGCATAGCAGGATAGTAATAGTTCCTAGAGGAATATAGTGGGAACAATCGATTCTGAAAAAAAAAACTTATGAAATGCATAATAAAACATTCCAACTTCGTTCTGTTGGGCAGCCCTGTGCAGCAGACCGTAGATCCTTGTTGGGACTACAAAAAACTTAGCCACGCGATAACCATTATCGTACCCTATACAGTACATGTTATCGCCTACGCCAGAGTTGCTTAAAGCTTATTGACTTGACATGGTAAAGATTGCAGTAAAAGCTACAGCTTATAAATTGGGATTCAATTATAGAACAACTGAGTAGGTATGCTATGAAAAAATCGTAGGAGTGTGCAAAAAACGCAGGGTCTAGAGGAAATTCTCTTCCTCTCTGTGTTAAAAAGAAAGAACCGTAGCGTAAAGTAGGTATAAACTAAGAGAAATCCATAGAGTTGTAGAGTATTTTTCCTAACTAGGTAGAATGAAGACACGGTAACATAAAGCCGATCTCAAAAGTTACTAAGAATGTCGGGCATAAGCCAATAAAATACGTGTCGACTTTCACGTAGGTATAATGATAGCCCTACGACCACTGCGCACCTTGCCGCGGTGTCAATGGTCTAGCTATCGTGCGTTTATAGTCGACATTACAGTCCCCACGTGGCTTTGTTGTAGAATGCATTGTAACATAGATAACATGAGTTTTTACCAGAGTACACGACACAAACGCTGATAGCCAGAACGAGGGCACGCGCGTACAAGCGATAATTTAACAGTATTTTCTTTTTTCGTCTCTTTCACATTATAGCGATAGAGTATATACATATTTAGTAGTGTGTCAGTAAGTAATCAGTATTCATTCAAACAGTAGCAATAATATCTGTGCGCAATAGCAATAATTGGGTAATTTAAAGATAGTGTATTACGGAAAGCAAACCGTTTCGAAACGTTTCAATACAATTTCACACCGATTATAACTCTTTCACAGAGATTTTAGATTGAAATAGAGTATTCCAAAACCGTTTCCGACTGTTTATAAGCGTAAGATTTATCGCGTCAAACGCCGGAAGAAATGAGTAAACACAACTTTTCTCGGCTAAAATTAACACGTTTACAGAATAGGCTTTAGTCTGTTTTGGGAATCAGATAAAAGAAGTTGTGTGGAAGAGTTAAATTCATTTGTCGGTTTGGGCTCAATGACTCACGGTTTCAAGAAACTTAAGTTTCCTTACATGTGGGCAGACATGCCAAAGATAATAGAGGTAGTAGTAGAGCTTTTATGTGAAAGAGTTCGTCCGGGGAAGTACTACCACCATACCTATTTCTGCCGCAAAGCATTAGTGCTCGCATTGCTGTGTTCCGGTTTGAAGGGTAAGGGTGCCGGTGAAATTACAGGCACATGAGACGTTTCATCCTTATGTCTCAGGGTGGCGGGCGCAGTGCAATGCCATATAGGGTGCGTCCTAGGTGGATGTGACCTATGAGGTAATGCACTGTTCATAGGTAGAGGTTACCGCTTAACATCAGGGGGGCCATCAGCTTCTTCCGTCATTCAATAGTATAAAAAAAAAAGAGATAAGATAGGTTAGATATAAGAGTTAGGAAAATCATGCAAGATTTTGATGAAGGTTCTTATGTCTGAGCACCACTTCAGGTAAGTAGATTGATAGTTGATCTAGTCAGAGTGCTGACCACTTGGAAAATACGTGTTGAAAAATGGTGTATTGCGCTGACTGTAAATAGAAAAGAACTTTAAAGCTGTGGTGTGACCCCTCCGTCTCCTCCCGTGGATGTCGTAAAAGCCAACCAAGGGATAACCCGGGCATGTTGATATGATTCGTTGGTATAAGATTTGTCCTGGCTGCTAGCTTATAATGGAATGTGTTATTACTGGATGAAAGCATTAGCAGTCGTGGGAAGAAATGGTGGCGATGAGCTCACCACTTGTCATGCCTATATTCCACGATGGTGCAACCCAATGTGAAAAGAGGCCCATTAAGGCTCTGCCTACCCCTTCGGGGGAAAAGGCGTGTGTCTATGTATGTATGTATAAATTATTTATTCAGACCACTACGGTACAAAATATTAGATAAGTAAGTATCTATGTATACACATATATTAAAATTAGAAGTAACATACAACCTTACAGGATTAGTTAGAAATATTATGTAGGTGTCAAAGTAGCTCAGCATATGCTACATGTTGCAATGCTGCAGCGCTGGTCTTCTGTTAAGGCCAGTAGACTGTGCAAGACTGGTGTCCAATTTAGGCAGTCTACGTACGTAAGTACTTTTCTCGTGTCAATATTGTCGTGTTACGGACGGAGCTGGGGCAGCGAGCTCATTTGTATGCGTGGAAGGCACATCTGCATTGCTGTCGTATGCGGGACTAATATTTTTGGCACGGACTTTTAAAATCGGGGCAAATCTCGCTAACTGGCGTAAAATCAAATGTTAATTTTGCCTGTGGCTCCACCTGTGCGCTTAAAAATGTTAATTACTCATAATTGTAATCCTTGTGTGTAACCTCGTCTCTCTCTGTCTCTGCCTCTGCATCTACCTACCTCTCTTTTTTTTGTTATGTACCTCATAGGTACATACTTACAGTTACTAATAGGTAAGTAAGTAGATACTTTACTTTTCGAACGATTATGTGGACAACGTTCTTAAAATATGAGAATATTTACGCATCTGAATTCTCCATAGTTACGTGAGGTTTACTGTGAACCAAGGTCTCCCACACTTTCGAGCGCGTACAGAATTTATAATATGCTATGAACTATGGTTATGGTAAAAATTAGAAGCGCCGACTGGCTGTGTAGTTATTCATCGCAGAAATATGGGCTTACACTTCAAGAACTGCACGTGTAATAATTATTTACCTTTGGGTATCGTTCACTAGACTAACAAAATAAACTTTAGCTATACTCAACTTTTTCGTAGTATCTTTGTAATTTGACTCTTTATTTAATGCTATGGTATTTATGTTATGGTTTCTTTATTTAATATTATATAACCACAGTTTTACAGGATTTATAGGCTGTGCCATAAAATAGTGTCCATTGCAAATTGAAACGCAGTTTCCTATGAGAAAATGTTAGGAAAATATACAAAAACTATTTACTGATGTTTTCTCGTTCCCCACTATCAGACATGTATTGTACCTTATCATATCTTATCTAAGGATAGAACATAATTTTGAATCTGTAGATGAAATCATTCTTATCAAAGTTACATATGATTTGTGCAAGGAATAAAGAGTTGCAATCTAAACATAGGCGTGATCGCACTTATGACATAATCACAACACATCATAGGTCAATACAAAATATCACTGGAAAACTAATAATACCTACTGATTCTATTAATAACCTGCCTATGATGCAGGTCCGTTGGTCGCAGTCACTGATTTGAAATAGATTTCTTCTAAGAAATGCATTTCTAAGTGTACTAATCACACTAATATTATAAATACGAAAGTTTATGAGTGCGTGTGTTTGTTACTTCTTCACGCTGAAACGACTGGACGGATTTGGATGAAATTTGGAACGGAGATAACTGGACTCCCGGAATAACACATCGGCACATTTTTATCCCGATAATACCACGGGATCGATACTTACGCGAGTGAAACCGCGGGGCGCTGCTAGTACAGTATAAATCCATCAATGATTAGTAGGTTGCCACCATGAAAATTGACTTTTAACTTTGAATGGTGAATGCGCGCACATTATTCTATTCTACTTTTACAAAGTGCGTGATACGAGTAGAAAGTCGATAAACGTTTCGTTTTAATAAAAATCTGGGTAAAAATAACAAAAACATCACTTAACCAACTTTCGCTAAGCGAACACAAGTTGTGCATAATTTTCAGGTCCCGATAAACAAGTAAATAAATATACAACAAGTAAACAACTAACCTAACTTCGCAAACAGCTGTGGTCAAAGTACTTTCGTACTTTCACAGTTTTCACAATCATTTTCTTATGTGGTTAATAATAGTTCTATGAACTTCCACTTAGTGCCAGCACTCAGGAAAAGTACCATTGACGAAACTCTCGCTATCGAGCAGAGAAGGGGCCGGTTAAGGTCCCAGTCCCATTAAGATACATAAACTCACGCCTATTTCCCGGAGGGATAGGCAGAGACCACGGATTTCCACTTGTTACGATCCTGACGTAGGTATCCCTTTTGCTTCATTCACTTTCATCACACTCTTCATACATACTCGTCGGTCAAGGGTACTCTTGACCTGGCCCAATTAAGGCCTATTAAGTGTAAAGGAATAGTTTTTTTTATTTACTGCAGGAATGACGGAACAATCTGATGGCCCACCTGATGTTATGCGGTAACCTCTACCTCCTCATAGGTCACGTCTACCCCTAGGTAGAGAGCAAACGAAATACGGAGGCTGGTCATTTCTCAGGGTGGCGAGCGTAATGCAATGCCACATAGGGTGCATCCTAATGCATCCTAATGCACCCTATGTGGCCATTGCGCCCTGAGAAAAGACCAGCCCCCGTATTATGTTTGCTCTGATTATTATAAGTGATCAGCTTTGTATCCTGAATTATGCTTTAATTATGTACCAGTCTAACAGGTAAATGATAAGTCTGTGTACAGGTACTTTCATTTCGGTTTAAACCTAAGCTTTACCCCGTTATCCACAATGCGAAAGAGCAGAACAGATAATGCTATTATTTCAGCCGCTTTGAACGTTACGAAACGCACACAGTATTCTAAAATAGCTCTATAAACCAACTGGACTGGCTCCGGATCGGGCGAGCGGATGCCAAGATGCACTCGCTTCACGTCAGTTAATGCTGCATCCGGCGCCGGACAAAGGCAATGTGATACAATAACCTGAATCATATTAATTACCTTGCAAATGTCTGACTATACTAGAATACCAACATCAAGCGTATAGTGTTTTGATTCAAGCTAGTTTATAGAGTTGCGACTTGAGATGACTCTGTGTTTTGAAGTTGTTGAATGTTCATGAAAGTAGCCTAGCCGGGGCGCACTGTATTCATGCACCACACTGGGTTCTTTCACTATTTGTCAGAAGGGGGCTTTTAAGGGCCGCCATTCCTAAAGCTAAACGCATCTGATCTGATCTAACGCAGAGTGAACAAGAAAGAACCAGTACACAACGAATTAATGGAGCTGTTAGGTCAATGTAAAGTCAAACATATTTTATTCAATGAAATCACAAGGATAAGATTGAATCAGTTTATAAACTAAATATACTCCTGTTCCAACGCGACCTGTGTACAAGAATCAGGCAACCAACAGGGCTGGGCTTGGCTTTATTTGGTAATCTTTCTTACTACTAGGTGTGTTCTTATTACTTTTCATACAGCTAAAAGTCACTGACCTCATAGGACTTTAAGAAACTTTGTTTGAGTTTATCTATTTCCGATCAAATTGCTGGAAAGCAACGAATGGATAATCTTTATCACTTTGGCAACTTCTGAACGCAATAAGTAACAGACCAAAACAACACGAAAAACAGTGAAGATATTCATCACGATAAAGGGAGATCCATTATGATACGTAATGCTTCCGATTTCCGAAGCAAAACAGCGAAGGCCAGTATTCACCTAAGCGGAGAAAAAAGGAGATATGGAACACCACCAACAATATGCAATCCTTGGAAGAAACCCAAGGTCACCGACTTGGATCTCAGAATTAGCAAGTTGAAGTGGCAATGGGCATTCAATACAGCTTGCAGAATCGAAAACCACTAAAGAATAAAGTTTCTCAAATGGCGACTCGCACAAAGTCGGTGGATGGAGGCAGCCAAGATCGTTCATCGTGGAATTATTTGGGGGACAATATTGATAGACAAACTATTTCGGCACATCAACAGTCTGCAGAGTTTTTGCGATGTTGATGTTTTTTGTTGTTCTAACGCGCAGCGTCAACATTACCTGAGGATGCTTCGTAGAGAGACGAAGCACAAATGTTGAATTGAGCGACATAAAATTTGGTGGAGACTGGCAGAATTATTTCCAAATATTTGTTCTTCTATTCAATATTGTAGAAAGGATTTCCGCAAAGTCACGCCTGAATAGGAAAGCTCTGCCATGGTCCCCCTGGAAATCTCAGAACCGACTCCGGAGCCAGGTCGGCCACTGCAGGTTATAACTTATTCAAATGGGGGTATTTCGACGAGGCACAATGTGACTGTAGGTTCACTACACAGATGATGACTCACTTGATGTCCTATCCACCAAAAGGTGTACAATATAACTTGAGCGGAGACACTGTCAATTTTGGTCTAAAACAAAAGGAACAACGGAAACCAATGACACAAAGAAGAAGAATTAACTTTATTTGGCGGAGACCTACGTCCAGTGGCCAACTACTGGCTGCATCTGACGATGACCTATGAGAATCGTGTATAAATTACATCACCTTATCAAGCTATAAAGAATCGTGTATAAATTACATCACCTTATCAAGCTATAAAGAATCGTGTATAAATTACATCACCTTATCAAGCTATAAAGAATCGTGTATAAATTACATCACCTTATCAAGCTATAAAGAATCGTGTATAAATTACATCACCTTATCAAGCTATAAAAGGTTGAATAGTTTGATTTTATCTCCGCTCCTATCATCGTTGGTCATTAGAGGATCCTCTTAATTTCACTCATCTCATGTTTCGCTCATCTTTGGTGGATACTGGCCCTTAGGTGGTTGATGATGACTGAAGATTAAGTACTTAGAGAGCGTGAAATGTAATCAAACTTTTCCTTTTATTGCACTTACCATATCTTATTCACACTGCAGCTAAATAGGTAGTTATGGGCTTAATGGTGCCGACTTACCTGGAAAGAAACAATTATAAGATTAATTACAACGATAAAAGTACAGTAAAGTTAATATTCGTGTAGTCTTATAGGTAAAGCAGGAACTTTACTGTTTTGAGATATACTGCTCCATACAAATTGAAGTTTACCCCTCCAATAAAAAGTTGCCGACGACAGAAATATCTACTATGTTTTTTTAACCCGTATGTATATACAGTTTCGCCAAGATTAATTACAAAATACGACCTACAGTACCAACATACATCATCATACATCCGAACAGATGAAAGCAAAATTTGCCAGTTGTTGAAAGGACGCTTCGCTCGCTCGGTCAACTCATTCCATACAAACTGTATGTCCTCAGTTGCCCAAAACTATGGGAAAGTGGATATGAAACTTGAATATTGGATTTAAAAAAACAGTCAGGATCTTGATAAAAGTCATCTGCGTAATTATGGTGAGTTATTATTCTTACATTATTTGTATAGCATCTCTTTGTAAACTGATTGCCAACCGCATAAACACAAGCAAAGTCCAATGAGCAAGAGCTCGTATTGCACACTCAGAACAGAGGGTGCCGACCTATCAAACAGGTCATCTGCCACTTCGTCATTTAAATCATGAATTAAGAAGTTATTATTGCAATGCACAAACGACTGTCATTATTAAGAACCATAGGACGCGTTCACGAAGAAAGCAGATTGCCAGCGCATATCTGCCGGTGCTTACCGGTACGGACTGGCGCACAATGTCAAAGTTGTGTGACGCTTCGTAACAGGAAGCTGGCCGTCTATATATGTTATCGTCTATCTATAGGCTAAGACAAATCTAGCAGTAATATCACGACGGAATTTCATTCCATCGCATCGTGGCAAGCGCCACAAGCACCATACTCGTATCAAAAAAAATACAAACAAAAAGATCTACTTCTTCTTATTATCTTAGGTAATATTTTGCAACAATTTAGCCACTGTCAAGTGATTTATTGAATTATATTTTTATAGTCAAGTCGTCAAGAGACTCCGTCAAGTCATTATCCAGTTTAAATAGTGGCAGAAAAACTGGCATGGAAAAACCACCATTTCGAATAGACACGCAATACACTTAAATTTCACTACATCACACATGTTATCCAAGTTACACCGGTTAAAATGCCACTAAAATTACACAAAATAACTCAAAAAAACACATTAAAATGTAATTAAATAAAAATGACGACGTTTCTTTCAAAAATGGCAGAATGAATTCAGTATATTTTGTAGTTTTTGAAATCAGACAAAAAGATCTATCTCAGAGTTATATGTCGTGAAAGACCTCAGACTTGTCCCTAGCTGCCGAGTCGATTACACTTATCAGGCACAAAATATATAAGTAGGTTATATTTTATGGTACAGCATAGTAATAAATAAACCTGTGTTGTATGGGAATGGGATCAGACCCGCACTTGTTGTACGCAAGCATTTTCAATTCTAATAATGTAGATTTTGTGACACTTGTTAACTTGTAGATTTTATTAAATAGCTCCTGCTTTCTACGTGATTGCATCATTAAGAAACATTCAAATCAGGCATGATGCGCTGACTGACTCACTAACAAGCACAGTTGACTCATTATTTTCATCACAATTAAAATTAACTCCAACTGGCATTGAACCCACACTTTGAGTTTTAACGCGACGGAGGTCGTGTTTGTAACTGATGGTAAACGGAGGCGTATTATTTATAGTGCAGGCATAGACCATTGATTATGTTACTAAAGCGTATAGCTATAAATATATTATTGATGAGATCTTACATTGATTTTGATCATACTACTTTGGTCGAAGATACTAATTACATAGCCTGTTGTGTTCTTCCACAGCTGACCGAACGAAACTTAAAAAAATCTCATTTCTCTTATACATTTAAATAATTTCATTGATTTTTAGGGTTCCGTACCCAAACGGGACCCTATTACTAAGACTCCGCAGTCCGTCTGTCCGTCTGCCACCAGGGTGTATCCCATGAACCGTGATAGTTAGACAGTTGAAATTTTCACAGATGATGTATTTTATCAAATAACATCAAATACTAAAAAAGCAGATTTAAATAAATATTTAAAGGGGCTCGCATACACCAAACATGTTTTTTTTGCTGTTTTTATAGATAATGCTACGGAACCCTTCGTGCGCAAGTCCGATTCGCACTTTGCTGGTTTTTTTATTATTTCTATTAGCTAACCGAATAAAATTAGAACACTATAAATTAGATTGTTTTCTTACATAGGGTGAAGGTTTTTCCCTACTTGGAAACGTATATAATTGGATAATAACAATTATAGCACACTGTACAATTACATTTTATTATGTTCTACTCTATCAGGCGCATCGACATTTTCACCTCAACTAAGCGAGGATTTCTTCGAAGAGCTCTCTTGAAAAACTATAGAATTTTGTAATGATGGCCTTCAGAGCAGGACTGGTTCTTTTTGCGCCAGATCTCAGTTTCCACGTCCATAGGTGGTGGTTAGTAAGTCAGCGTTCATGGGCAGAGAAACTAGATTTGAAAAAATGGCGGTTGAAAAAGCACGTTTAACAACAAGTGATGAAGAAACTCGAAAGAATTTGCTTTGGAAGATTGACACCACGTAAAAATGTTCTTCTCTACCATATCGGATCCAAGTATTGGGCCATAGTAAAGAGTTTTGCATATTTAATATAAGATCTGATAAGGACCATCCAGGTCCAAAACCGTTTCTTATACAAACTTTGAGGATCCTGTCGGTGATAGAATACTATGTATGTATGTATAATGTCACTAGTGCATTTTAAGTAAAAATTAGTTACAGAATAGCAATTACCCAGTTTTAATACAAAAAACTAAATTGTAATACTTATAGTAAGTATTACAATTATTATTCATACATATTATTGTATTAGAAAGATTTTTTGTATCAAACTGGGTAATTATACATACATACATAGACACACGCCCTTTTCCCCGAAGGAGTAGGCAGAGCCTCAAATGGGCCTCTTTTCACTGTGGGGTGCACCATCTCGGGAAATAGACGTGACAAGTGGTGAGCTCTTCGCCGCCATTGACGACTGACTGATTTCACGACTAACTCTGCTAACGCTTTCTTCCAGTAATAACACACTCCTTAAATAAGCTAGCAGTCTGGACAAATCTTATACCAACGAATCTTACAAACAAGTCCGGGTAATCCTTTAGTCGGCTTTTACGACTTTCACGGGAGGAGATGGAGGGGTCTATTATTGGGCCAGGGATACTACTGCTTTCGCCATTTAATAATTATTTTTTACTAAAAATAAAACATGTAATTATGAAATTATATATCAATTTTATTATTACCGTCATCGGTCCTCAAAAATTATATGGGAAACGGTTTTAGACCATCCACCTTAGCGTGTAATTCAATAAGTGCCGTGAAAATCAAGTCCCTGACCTCTGAAAAACCGCGTAGCAATGTCTCCGTGAGCGGATGCTTTAATTTGGTACAGTACAGAGAGACAAAGCGAAGGCGCCCACCCGTAACAAGACATGGTCCACGGTTTGCAGCGAATACCTTTTCAAGAGCGGGTCAAAGACACTTAATTGTATTGATATATTGTGCGACCCATAGTGAATAGAGACCTAATTAGGCTCTACCTACCCTAAACCTACCCTACATGGAAAAGCGTGTGTACGTTTACTTTGGTCAAAGTGTGTACGTATGTATTTCTCATACTAAATATCCTGTATATTTCATCGAAGCTAAATATCATCGAAATTGGATAGGCAGGCGTGATATATGTAAAAACAAAAAAACATTCAAACTTTTGAATTTATAATATTAATAGGACTGTCATTGGCGCTGCTCCACCTATTAAACCACAATTTTTTGAACTACATTAAGCTGTATGCTGTATATACATATATCTATTAGTTCTTGTTTGTCCCCGAATGCAACTTCGGGGACAAAAAATAATTAAAAATTCATGTCTGTCCCCGAATTTGGATTGAAGCAACGTACTCGATAAAAAACTTGCACGTCAGTGGAAATCTTACTCGAATCCGTTTAGCAGAACTCAACATATAATTGCACAGACAGACAAATATTGCCGATGTGAGTATGCCTTTTAATCATCGAGCTTCTTCTAATGGTGCTTCATAATACCTATTTATATCAACATCCGTCAACTCTCTATGCTAGACGAGTTTGTATATTTGGGCACCTTATATCCTGTGTGCCTCAAGCTTTGTTCTAATGACCGGCACCACTCACAAAGACACAATCTACGCAGCAGGAATTGTAAACAGGTACAATTTCCACCGTGATAATGCAGGGAATGTAATGATAGCATTCCTGAAGGAGGCGGCCGGCTGAAGGTCCGTTTACATTGGCACGGGACCGAGTCGTCACGGATAGGTCGGAACGGATAGACGTGAGGTCTAGTATTATGTGTGCGTATAAGTCTTTTTGACACATTTCACAAGGTGGAATGATGACATCATTCAGATAGCTGGAAAACTCTGGTCGAGAAGAGCAAGAGTTTGGCGAGCCTTGGAGGAGGCTTATACCGCCAAGGGCGGTCTACATTAAAGTTAGTTAAAAAAAAAACGTGTATATTTTTATTTTGTATTTTGTGTTGAAATAAAGCTCTTTTTATTTTATTTTTATAAGTCTTTTTGATGAAGGGAAGACGTTTTTCCATCCTTAGAATGACGGAACAAGCACCTGATGTTAACCTGTAACCTCTGCCAACAATGCATTACCTCTTAAGTCACGTCCACCTTGGACGCACCCTATGTGGCATTGCACTTCGCACGCCATCCTGAGACAAACATGAAAAGTCTTACGTGCCTCTATTTCACCGGTATCCATTACCCTTCAAACCGGAACACAACAATGCGAGCACTACTGCTTTGCGGCAAAAATATGTATGTTGGTAGTACTTCCCCAGACGAAATCTTTCACAAAAAAATATTACAAGATTTATACTCTAACTTTTAACTTTGCTGTAGATTACAAAAAAATACTAAAAAGCGAAATAACACGGTTAGTTTTTTGTTCAGTTTAAAGCCGTAACTGAAGCATAGTGGATTTGTCTAGAATTTGTAGTAGTTAGTCTTGGTCAACAGTCAGAACATCAGAGGATGGTCGACAATGGACCGTAAACCGATAACAAGCGTCCCGTTGGTCGTCGGAAGGCACGTCCGCAATATGCAAACTGTGCGGACGCTTTTTATTGCCAAAACCTAACCGTTTATAAGCCTAGATTATTAATCTGCTTAAGCGACTGATACCAAATTCAAAGGGATTTATTATAGTTTAGTAGGCGCATTACGTTTTTTACCGAAACGAAAGAGATTTGCTTTTTGAAACTCCTGCGAGTGTTATAGAAGCGTATGGTCATAATAGTGAATCCCAAGATTCAGTGAATCCTAGTGTGGTCACGTAATATGCTACGGTCTGTGAAGGGACGACCAACAGCAGTATTGAAGTCTTTACTCTGTTTTTTTTTTTTGACTGGTCTCTCCCGTGTCGAACACGTCCCGTTGCTCTATGGATAGATATTTGCCTCATAACTGGGTCAAACGCGTACCCCTCGCGCGCGTTGTTCCAGATGTGTGCAAGCAAACAAATGAGTCCTAGGCTGAGGCTGCAGGATTATGGTTTCGACATTTGGGAAAGTAGAATGTTTTTTTTTATTATAACAAATTTTGTATAACAAAATGCAAAACAATAAGGTCAAAAAAGTGTTACAGAAATATAAAAAAAAATATGGATACTAACAAAAATGCTTATGCTAGTTTTAAAGAAAGAAAAAATACGGCTAAGTAAGTGAAGGTAAATAATAAAAATATAAGAATATAAATTTCGCTTACATAGCTTTGATGAGGTGAATAAGTGAGCGAGTGAGTGAGCGGGCACTCCTGCTACCACCAGTCTCTTAAGAGTCTCTTATAACCTTACTAAACAAAGATTCAAAAGAAAAATCCTACTAATATAAAGTTAAAAGTTTGTGTGTTTGTTTGTTACTCAAACAAGATGTAACGGCTGAACTGATTTCGATAAAATTTGGCCTCGCGAGCGAAGCTACAGGCGGATGCTAGGTTTTCATAATTCTGTCTTTTAAATCTACGCATATTGCATTAGTATTTAATGGGAAACTTCAATAGATTTTCCGAAATTTTCCGATTTTCCGAATTTTCACAGACGGAAAATTTTTCACCAGGCCACAGATAAAATAATACTATACTAGTAACCAGGCCAACATTTTTAATGCAACGTATGCAAGGCCATATAATGACGTAGTTACGTTTAAACGAAAAATCTACGGCTAGGACACACTGAGTCCCTTTTTGTAATTCCGTACTAGGCTTTCTATTACTACTTTTTCAAGTGTTGCACTTTCATACTTAATAGCATGAAAAAATCACTGAGAACTAGTAAGCCATGCCTGAAGCATCGACGTAAATTTGGTCGAAGGCCTGAAGTACATATCTACTGAAAAAAATAAGAAAAGTTATCCAGCGACCTCTTGAGCTGTTACGAGGCAACTGTTTATACCCCTTTATCATCCTTGTATTATGAAAATTGCCTTCATAATATTCTGTGAAGAAATATCATTGTTATGTGAAACTGCAGTAATTAGTGGGTTTACGTAAAGTCGTGGAATCCATGTCGTGGGAGCCATATTGTCTGCGACAAGTGCGTTGCTTATTCATTTGCGAGTTTCTTCATTGTTTATAACTCTATTGTAGTAGGAATTTATAATTATTAATCTATACGAACTGAAGGAAACAAATTTAATATTTTCCTAAACTTTAATAAAAAATAAGAAGCACTAAAGCAATTTACTTACAGAACAAAACTGCTTCTCTGCCTGGCCCTTTCCCATTTATTTGGGGTCGGCCCTCCGTATCATGCGTCTCCAGGCAACTCTGTCCAGGGTCGTCTCTTTTTTAACTTGGGCTTCTTTAAGGTTCTTATTTACAAATATTTGTACGATCTGCATAAAATTATTCTGGGTGTTTTCTATGTATAATAAAAACATCTATCGATGTATTAAGGTATTGTATTAAGGTGGGGTATAACGCAAAATTACCAATCTTAGATTAGATTTTTAAATTACTAAATCAAGTACAATATTCAAATTAAAAATATGTATGGATACTACATTATACATTATCACCTAGACAGAAACAAGATAGGACAACAATTTCTTGATAAAAAAAAACACAAACTTTCCTCTAACTTTTGGCTAGATTCGATTGTTTGTCAATATTGTACAGATTATTGGGTCAAAAATTGGATAAATAAAATCAATACAATAAAACGGAGGGCTCACCAACGGGGGTTTTTTTTAATTATCTATTTCACAAGATATTCAATAAAAACCGCTTTTTCGAGCAGCGCGTGGCGTTTTTTTTTTGATGAAGATATGTGCCTGGTGGGAGCGCAGTCTTAAGTATAGGAACCAGTTATCTAGTACCCATAAAACAAGGTCTGCTTAGCTTGGGGCTAGATAATGCTGTGTGAACTGTCCAGCTTTATTTATTTATTTATTTAACCTCAATAAATGAAGCAAGTTTCAATGGAGCAATGTTTCCACATATATTCACAAAATGTGTAGTTCATTGTACCTACCGAACCTTGTTTCTTTACTCATAAGCTAATGGATCACGTCATTGTATTAGGATTCGCCAGAAGCGTCACAAAAATTGACCTTATTTAGAGGCGGCTGCTTTTGATGCGGTTAGCGCAGGGAACGAACACAATAGTGTGGCGCGATGCGATGTGACTCACAAATTCTCATACTTGATATGAAAAATACTGTGAAGTGCAAGTCATATTCGTAATTTTTAAGGATTTACATGAAGAATCGAATACATCGTTACTTGGAATAATTTAACAAAAATTACGACTACGCACCACGTATAAAGTACGTAAGTACGTAATTTTTGTTAAATTATTCCAAGTAACGTATAATCGTAATTTTTCTAAAATGTATTTACAAGGCTTTACTTAATACAGTATCAGAATCAGAAATCAGAATCAGAAAATTATTTATTTCAACTGTTGTTTTTATTTAAACATTCAATAAGCATTATCTTGCTTAAAAGGCCCTGTACAGACTCGAGTGGCGTTTGAGTGCAGTGGGTTACTAGGTACGTGCTGCCGATGATGATGATGATGAAGCATATCTTTGTATGTACACCGCCGTCTGTTAATATAGCTCATTTATTTCCATGATGTATCAAAATTGGCCTGGAATGGCTCTCTGCGAAAAGCCAGCACATTTTTTTCTTGATAGTTACCAAGCTCGAACCGAAGTGTTTATTTTTAAATAAGGTAGGGAAATTAAAAATCAACACTAAGATCGAAGGCAGGAAAAAAGAATTAGTTGATAGTAGAACAGAACACATAATGGCACTGGTAAAGTCTACCTCCATAACATACTCCCTTTTCGTTTTAAAAGGAAAATAAATCTTTTATTATACATGCAAGTTTCATAATTTTTCAACAAAAATTATCAAATAAAATATTATTGCAAAAAATGTAGCAAGCTTTGTGTAAAAGTACTTTTCAACTTGATAAGTAAGGGTGCGGTTGCGCCATCTAGCGTTGAGTAGCGACCATACTCACATGCTCGCAAGGCGTCGAGAGATGGCGGTAGCGTCGCCGCATTGCCTCCCTGCATAGCCGCTAGGGCGGCGTAGCTCTCGCGATCACATGGCAGCTGTTCGCTGTATTTTCTCTTCCTGTTCATCAGCGACTTCCACATCTTGAACTTTGGTCTTTTTTCTCGTTGGAGACTCATTTAGATCCCTTTTGGTTTCCTTTTATTGAAACTTTTGCTCCACTCGGAAAGTTAGCACAGGGTTTGTTCTTCAGTTGAGCGCGGATAAACAATATTTGATACGCACTAGAAAATTGATGATGATAGTGAGTAAATGTAAAGTTTCTGTCAATAATATCACTGTCTGTATATGTCACTGTCTTATAATAGTGTGAAGATGCCGACAAATTGGCGAGTAAATCACCGAGAGTGCAATGCAATAAGCTCTAACGATTCTCAATGAATAGGGCTATTACTATCAATTCAAGTCAATTCAATACAAGTCATACATGGATGTACAATATTTTATACTTGCAAACCAAAACAAAAAAGGAAAATTTTTTTTTATGGTGTCCATCAGCATAGGTTCACTCTTACCTTTTTTTAGGTAGTTCCTTACTAGTTCTAGGCACCTAACTTGACAAAATAGTTAAATGGTTTTAAATTCAATGTCAAATTACAAATTTAATATTATAAAGGCATACCTCGCTATCCTTGTTTGGAAGTAAGGAGTCAAGACAATGAAATCAGATACATTTAACCGTTCGTGATACTTCCATCAAAAATGTCACGCAGGTGCATTGTTTCATTTCAATAGGTGTATTATGACTACAAACCACTATTTGTACAACAAACCTCTATTAGAACTGAATTGAAGAAAGCTAGTTTTTTTTAAATTTATTTTTTTAACTTTGATAGGACCTTTGTTTTACCACGAGCTCACCTGTTGGTAAGTGACGATGCGGCCGAAGATGGAGCACAAAGGTCTAAAAGGCACCTATTCACTCTAGCCTTGAAGAGACCTAGATTATAGTTTTCAGGAAAGACAGACGATGGTAGTGTATTCCACTCGTTAGCAGTTCGCATAACTAGTTTAGTGTGCTTAGCTAGTTTAGTGTGGGGTTCGAGGAGTGTTAGGACTGCTAGGGGCTAGGTCGCTTGTAAATTTTCTTTATACATAGACACACAGTAGTAGAGCTTTTTTGTGAAAGAGTTCGTCCGGGGAAGTACTACCACCATACCTATTTCTGCCGCAAAGCAGTAGTGCTCGCATTGCTGTGTTCCGGTTTGAAGGGTAAGGGTGCCGGTGAAATTACAGGCACATGAGACTTTTCATCTTTATGTCTCAGGGTAGCGGGCGCAGTGCAATGCCACATAGGGCGCGTCCTAGGTGGACGTGACCTATTCGGAAATGCACCGTTCATAGGCAGAGGTTACCGCTTAACATCAGGTGGGCCTCTTGCTTGTTCCGTCATCAAAGTAGTATAAAAAAAAAAAAAAACACGCCTTTTTCCCAGAGCTTCAAATGGGCCTCTATTCACCGTGGGTTGCACCATGGAAATAGACGTGACAAGTGGTGAGCTCATCGCCGCCATTGCTTCCCCCGACTAACTCTGCTAACGCTTTCTTCCAGTAATAAAACATTCCATAAATAAGCTAGTAGCCTGGACAAATCTTATACCAACGAATCTCACAAACAAGTCCGGGTAATCCCTTAGTCGGCTTTTACGACATCCACGGGAGGAGATTGAGTGGTCTATTCTTGGGGGGGGTTTATGTCTATGCTTTAATAGTTGCACTGCCTAGCTTGCGTTTCTGCTTCTCTGGTGTCTCTAGTTTAGCCGCTTGCCTAGTATAGATATAAGCCTACCCTACTTGCCTTCATATGACAAGTAGGGTGCGAATGGTCTTGGGAGTAGGGACACTAGTTGCCGTGATCCCCAAGGCAAGCCTGGTGAGTTAGCCTTCACGTGGTTGTCCCCTGTTATTGGTCTAGTTCCCTAAGAAATAGACGTAACTGAAACCACCAGACGTACACTGCCTAGGACGGCGGGTTCACCATCGAACGGACAGATGTTGGATAGTTATACCTCTCACTCTTCCTATCCCTTGCACCCACATCCCCTGATCCCTTTTCCATTCCAATTTCGGTCCGCTACGAAGTATGGTGGTTTGGCTTCGTGGGCTAGTCATCCAATAGGTGGGATTGACTAGTGGGGGGCGAACCACCTACGTGTTTTGATGCTGCGCGTAGGGGGCCCGTATGGAAGGATGCAACAAACCTGGCTGCTGAGCGGACAGATGTCTCTTCCGCAACACTCATCTTCGGTGTGAATTTCTTCCAAAACGGGTGGTCACGGTCTAGCCAGCCGTGGCAATTCAGCATGACGACAGGTCACGGCTGTCGTCGGCGAGAGGGGGGGGTCGATGGGGTCTGCAGACAGCGGTGCACGCCTTAGCTTGGTGGTGGTGGTCTTCGCCGGGTTTGGTGGTGCCGTTTTGGCTCGTAGGCAACGCGATCAGCCCCTCTATATCGGACCGGTAGCCCTGGTGTATAGCAATACATCCCCATAGATGCGGACTCGGTGGTGGGTGGGGAGCCGGAATGATGAACCTTTATAACTTTTTTATCAAATATGTCATCCAACTCGCAAAAAGACCACTCTTCAACCCCCTCTACAGGGGAGGCGGTGGACAACCTGGTGGCAGCCTTCGCGGGCCCGCAGGTTGACACTGCTGCCTGGACGATCGTAGGATCTAGAGGCAAAAAACAAGAAGCTAACTCTGGGAAAGGGGAGAGAAAGCCTACAGCTGGACCTTCCCAACCCAAGGTTCCCAATCCCGAGGTGACTAACGTCCCGGGGAAAAGGAACTCAAAAAAGCTGAGAAAAGCAGAAAGGCAAGGACAGAGGGGTGCGCAACAGGTGGTTCCTGGAACCGGTGAGCCTGTGCAGAACACCCCTGGTCCGAGCTTTTTCTACAAGCAACGTAATAAAGACAAAGAGTCCCTCCCCAAACCGTATGCCCCGCCGGCGAGATCTACGGGCTTGCCTGTAGTGACCGCCGGGCCCGTTGGTTGCAGAGGTAAGGGGTCGTGGACTAGTAAGCATAGTAACAGGTACAGCCGCAAGAAGCGTGCTACCATGGCCATAGCTAGTTCAGCCGTGGCCCCGGCCCACACGGAGCCGAGTAAGCGCTCTCGGCTGGACGACACCGTTTCTCCGAGAGGTGATCGGAAGAAGCAGAGGCTAGACAGTACGCGTCGTGCCCCCACCATCAGTTACGCAGATATGGTTCAGAGCCATCTCTGCGTGGCCGTTGCTAGGGACGACAATAAGCACATAACAGAGGAACAAGCCACTTCAGTGAAGAGGTACCTGGAACGGTGTATCTTGGAGGACATCAAGAACCCGGAAAAGGACTTTTCCCCACGCTTCATGGGCAAACCCACCATCGCCGAAGGGGTCCTGAAGCTGTGGTGTGAGGACGAGCCTTCACTAGTGTGGCTACGCGAGGTAATCGCGAAACTGCCGATTGCTACATGTCCGAAGCTGAAGGTGATTAGGCAGAGCGACATCACCAAGAGAGTAAGGGCGGCTCTGTTCATTCCCGACTGCACCAACACGTTGGAGGACACTAGTCTTGTTTTGGCAGAACAGAACAAATGGGCCCAAATCAAAACATGGACGGTGTACAGTCACAGCATGCAGAAGGACGACATCCTCCTCTTGAAGCTTGGGATACCTGAGGGGTTGGTTCCCGAGCTCTTGGCGAGAGAGCGAAGACTGGCCCACAACTTGGGGAGCGTGTACGTCCGGTTCTTTGCAGAGGACGGGAGTCTGCAGGACGTACCCCCCGAGCCCAAGCAGTCTTTGGTGTCGACATCAGCAACGGAACCGCAACCAGGTCCCAGTAGTGTGCAAGCGCCCGCACTATCGGAAGCAGCGTCTCTCCACTCGTCGCCCATACCGTCAGGCTCCAAGCCGATGGAGGTGATGTGTGTGGAGTCAGACCTGCTGGATAGTTCGGAGGGAGAGGAGGAGGTGAAGGTTAGCCAACATGATGGTGACCCAAGCCGCCTCCTCTAATAACTACAACATAGTGCAATGCAACCTCCAGCACAGCCTCACTGCAACGGCTAACCTGCGCAGAGTGCTGGAGAAAGACAACATGACCATAGCCTTGATCCAGGAGCCGTGGATCAGGGCAGGGCGTGTGTGTGGTCTTAACAACTTAGGGGGTAAGTTACTGTATGATAACACTTGTAGCAATCCACGTGTGTGCATTTATGTACCACGTGTCCTAACAACTGTGCCCCTTACCGAGTTCTGTTTCAGGGACTTGGTAACAGCCAGAATTCGAGGCAGTTTCGGTGGGCAGTTCGAGGACGTGATGGTAGCATCGGCGTACATGCCAGCTGATGAGCCCATCCCATCTAAAGATGTCACGGATTTGGTAAGGCATTGCGAATTACAGAACTCTAAACTAATTATTTCAGCAGATACCAACGCACATCACCCTCTTTGGGGGATGCTCGTGTCAAACAGCAGAGGTGATGATCTGGTAAATTACCTGTTTACTACATCTCTCTCTATTGCAAACAGGGGTGCTGAGCCAACTTTTGTAACAAGGCGGTTCCGCACCATAATTGATCTCACCATGGTGACAGACAACTGCTCCAGCTACATACAGAACTGGAGGGTATCTGTAGAGTCATCTTGCTCGGATCATAGGTGGATCAGGTATGAACTGGAACTGAGCACAGCACAGACAGCACCATCCCGCAACCCACGGAGGACTGATAAGGTAAAGTTTGTCAACTCCCTGGAACAGCGTCTTGGGGACATAGCGGGACAAGTCATGACTAGCACATCCGCCATTGAGACTGCGGTTGTACACATTACCGCAAGCCTGACTAAGAGCTTCGAGGAGGCCTGCCCTCTCACAGGGGCCCGTGGAATCGTTAGAGGAAACAAAGGCTGGTCCGAAGACTTAGAGAGACAAAAAGGTAAAGTACGCAAATTATTTAACAGAGCAATGAACACGTACGACGACCTGGATTGGGACAAATACAGGTCTGCCCGTGCTGAGTACAAGAGACGTATCCGGAGGAATGGTCGTAAAAAATGGCAAAAGTATTGTACAAGCATTGAATCTGATTCCCAAGCGAACAGAGTGAGGAAAATCCTCGCGACTGACTCTAATCGTGAGATAGGTTCTTTAAAAAAGGCAGACGAAACTTACACTAAAACGACAACTGAAACGCATGAACTATTACTACAGACTCATTTTCCGGGGTGTCTTTTAGACCAAGAAACTAGTTGGCACGATGCCATCGGTATAGGGTCGGCATCTGAAACAGACTGGGCAGTCGCACAGCTGATAGTTACCGTAGAAAAAGTAAACTGGGCAATAAACACATTTCAACCGTATAAGTCCCCTGGTATGGACGGAATTTTTCCAGGTCTTCTTCAGTGGGGTAGGGTACATATCATCGAGACGCTCACAGTCGTCTTCAGGGCTTGTCTTGCCTTTCGCTATGTACCGCTAAGCTGGAGAGAGGTCAGGGTTATATTCATACCTAAACCAGGGAGAAGTGACTATACTGAAGCTAAAGCCTTTAGACCGATTAGCCTCACTTCCTTTCTTCTAAAAACTTTGGAAAGATTGTGTGATCGGTACATAAGGGATAACACTTTAATATCCACACCACTACATCCACAGCAACACGCCTATAGCTCGGGTAAATCAACAGAATCAGCACTACACACTGTGGTTAGCTGAGTGGAAAAAGACATAAAGAACAGAACACTCTGTCTGGCCGCCTTTATTGACATAGAAGGTGCTTTCGACAAGACTAACTTTAGCAGCATCAGCGCAGCGTTACAGAGACATAGGGTAGCTCCGACACTGGCGGACTGGATCGTTGGCATGCTCAAACTTAGGGCGGTACGTGTCGACCTACTGGGTGAGACCAGGGCGGTGGTGGCGAGGGGATGTCCCCAGGGAGGTGTCTTGTCACCGCTGCTGTGGAACATGGTTGCCAATGATCTAATAACCAGACTTAACGCCCAACGTTTCTTCACGGTAGGCTACGCGGACGACCTTGCTATTCTGATATCGGGTCATTTTGCTAGTGTGGCGTGTAATATCATGAATAGTGCACTTAGGGTCGTCGAGGAGTGGTGCACAGAGTACGGATTGACCGTGAATCCAACTAAAACAGAGCTAGTAATGTTCACTAATAAGCGTAACCTAGGTATCTATAGGGTGCCTAGTCTCTTTGGTACGCAGTTGCACTTTTCCAATGAGGTTAAATATCTGGGTATAACTTTGGATAGTAAACTGAATTGGGCGAAACATCTAGACAACAAATTAAAGAAGGCCACGATATCATTCTGGCAATGTCGCAGAATGGTGGGCAAAACATGGGGTCTTAGCCCAAAGATAACCCTATGGCTTTATAGCACGGTGATTAGACCTTCGGTAACATATGGTGCTCTAGTTTGGTGGCCCAGAACCAAACAGAGTACTATTATTAGTAAATTGCAAAAGTTCCAGAGATTGGCATGTGTGGCGACTACGGGTAGTATGAGAACGGCCCCAACGGCTGCCCTTGAAGCCTTAATAGGCCTGACCCCGCTGCACTTACACGTGCAACAGGAGGCAGCAGCCGCTGCCTACAGACTCAGGGCTTTAAATCTACTAATGCATGACACACGGGCCATCCACACTACCATCATAGACGAGTTCGCGGTTGGTTATCCACTGTTACTCTCCATTTATGATAGGGTACCCAAAAAACACATTCTCTCTAAGAGCTTCATTGTACAATTACACGAAGAGCCCAGTGACAGCTCGAACACTCACGAACTTAGAATATATACAGATGGCTCTAAGATGAAGGCAGGAACCGGAGCGGGTACGTTTTCGGAAGATCTGAACATTCACTCGTCAGCGGCTTTGGGGGTGTGGAATTCCATCTTCCAAGCGGAATGCGTAGGCATAATCCAGGCTGCTCACGCAGTGCTACGTAGGAAGGTAACAGACTTTAACATCAGGATACTCTCTGACAGCGCTGCGGTACTACGAGCCCTGCAGAAAAGCGAACATACATCAGGGTTGACCATTCAGTGTCATAATCTGCTGGAAGAAGTAAGTAAGTCAAACAACATAACCTTGCAATGGATCAAGGGGCATAGTGGCTCCAGAGGTAACGATGGGGCTGATGAACTGGCCAGGAGAGGCTCGGAATTGCTACCAGCAGGACCGGAGCCCATTTTACCCCTGCCATTTAGCCAGATACGCTCCTGGATCCGTAAACGTACTGTCAATCTACACCAAGAGCTATGGGAAAATTTATCGGATTGTAGGCAGTCAAAGGAGGCGTTTCCGGACCTAAATCCGAAATACTCCCGTAAACTCCTCAATCTGAAGCGCGACAAGCTACGGCTGATCGTCGGGATTGTCACGGGTCACTGTGCTCTTAATAAACATTTATTTACTCTGGGTATTACAGATAGCCCCCTATGTAGAGGCTGTCTAGTAGCTGATGAGACGCCAGCGCATGTACTCCTGGAGTGCAGCAGCGTGGCGTCCCAGAGGAAAGCATACCTCGGGACACCGAGGACGCCCAGGCAGGCCTGCGCCAGCATTGGCGAGCTGCTAGCCTTCCTGGAGGACATCGGGTGGCTGGACTAGCAGCCTCCACCCATCACGCAAAAAGGGCCCGTTGGTGGCCTAGTTGCGGAGAAGAGTCTGCTCTACAAGTACAAGTACAAGTACAAGTGGTCTATTCTTGGGCCGGACACACCACGGTTCCTATTTTGGATATTACCCCATCAAACACCATGATGTTTTTTTTTTTAAATATGATCTATACACTAATGGTTCTAGGCCCGTAGTTTGTCAGTTTCTTATTAAATCCCACTTCCCACTAATATCATAAATTTAAAAGTTACAATGTTTTTATGTTTGTCACTCAATCACGCCGAAACAGCTGAACCGATTTCGATGAAATTTGGTTCACCGATAGATTATGGCCTGGATTGAGCTATAGGATACTTTACATCCTGGTTAAACGCGAGCGTTGCCGCGCGCGGACACTAAAGTACAGGATAGGATGATCAATCAGTGACCATCCTTGTCTACTATGTATCTCCATTCTACATTCTACCGTGTTGGAAGTTACAAAACAAACCGCAGTATTTGTTTAACAATTTAACTCATCCAGGTCAAATTGCGTAAATCCCGTAAAATGTTTCTTATCAAAACTGACGTCTAACTGGAAAGGAGCCAGAATGTAACCCTAATTAAAATCCTCCTGAAATCTGAGCAGATACCATCACTTCGTTAGATTAAAAACACAACTGTGAAAGAGTTCGTTCGGGGAAATAAAGATAAAGATAAGTTTATTTTACTTAGAATAGGTACCTACAACAAAATATAGTTAAATATGTTCGTAAGTATATGAAAATAAGAGAACTTTGCCTTCCGTGCTAGTTAAAAAACTGTGTTACGGCAAGGTACTACCACCACACCTATTTCTGTCGCAGTAGAGCTTCGTTCCGGTTTGAAGAGTATGGGTGCCGGTGAAATTACAGGCACATGAGACTTTTCATCTTTATGTCTCAAGTCGCGGGCGCAGTGAAATGCTACATAGGGTGCGTCCTATGTGGACGTGACCTATGAGGTAATGCATTGTTAAAGGCAGAGGTTACCGCTTAACATCAGGTGGGACATCTGCTTGTACCGTCATTCAAGGAGTAAAAAAAACATGTGTCATCCCTATCACTCTTTGGGACATTGACTGTTGCACGACAGTGACGGAGATAGGTTTACCAACATCTATTTATTACGGCCTGAGAATTAACGCTCTCAGAAATATAATAATGTGATAATGCTTAGTGCTCTAAGAGATAATCAAACAATGAGATGAATTTCTCAATGGTGGCATTGCGATATTGTTTTGTATAAAACAATAGGTAGTGAGAACTAAAAATGCAACTGCTGAGACATTGTCATAATATAAAATCTTATCTCGAACGCTATATTATCCATTTGAACGTAAATAGATATATTTTTAAGTAAATATAAGACTAAAAGGAACATATCAATTGAAACAAGTTGACATAGGTCTCCCCCATGAAATAAAATAATATGAACAAAGGTTGTATGGCATACAGTAATCTCACTAATCTTATATGACAAATTATGGATGTGTGTAACTAATTGACGTCGCCGCGCCGCCGAACCGATTTTGAGCTGATTTCGGTGAATTTTTTTATACCGATAGATTACCTATGACCTGGATTGAGATAGGTATACGCTCCTTTAACCCTGGTATGACGCGAGCAACGCCGTGGGCGGACACTAGTTAATCATATCTATACCTATTAAAGTCATGCCAACAGGTGGCGCTGTACGTTTTCCATAAACAAAACTCCGTATAAAATATTTCCTATAAGTACTATTAAATGAGACAGGATTTGTATATAATTATATATTTGTACTCACGTTCTCGAAACGGGCTCTAAATATTTCGATTAAATTTGCTTTATGGGGGTTTTTGGTTGCGAAAAATCGATCTAGCTAGGTCTCATCTCGGGGGAACAAAAAAACTAAAATTTTCATTTTAACATGTTTGTTTCACTTTTAGCTATTATTTATTAAAAATCTATCTAGCTAGGTCTCATCTCGGGGGAACAAAAAAACTAAAATTTTCATTTTAACATGTTTGTTTCACTTTTAGCTATTATTTATTAAAAATGGATCTAGCTAGGTCTCATCTAAAGGGAACAAAAAAACTAAAATTTTCATTTTAACATGTTTGTTTCACTTTTAGCTATTATTTATTAAAAATCGATCTAGCTAGGTCTCATCTCGGGGGAACAAAAAAACTAAAATTTTCATTTTAACATGTTTGTTTCACTTTTAGCTATTATTTATTAAAAATCGATCTAGCTAGGTCTCATCTCGGGGGAACAAAAAAACTAAAATTTTCATTTTAACATGTTTGTTTCACTTTTAGCTATTATTTATTAAAAATCGATCTAGCTAGGTCTCATCTCGGGGGAACAAAAAAAACTAAAATTTTCATTTTAACATGTTTGTTTCACTTTTAGCTATTATTTATTAAAAATCGATCTAGCTAGGTCTCATCTCGGGGGAACAAAAAAACTAAAATTTTCATTTTAACATGTTTGTTTCACTTTTAGCTATTATTTATTAAAAATCGATCTAGCTAGGTCTCATCTCGGGGGAACAAAAAAACTAAAATTTTCATTTTAACATGTTTGTTTCACTTTTAGCTATTATTTGCTAACTAAATATAAGGGCTTTTTTTAAAATAAAAAATTAATAAGCTTATATAATATGAAGGGCGGCGACCTCGGGGTCGACCGAGAAAGCGTTGGCGGGACGATCTTGTTGGTTTTGAAAAGGAGTGGTGGGAGACTGCCAGGGACAGGGACAAGTGGAGGAATTTCGGGGAGACCTTTGCCCAGCAGTGGGACAATATAGGTTAAGAAAAAAAAAAGAAAAAAAAATGCATATTATCTTTGTGAATTTCTAACTTAGCAGAGTCCAAATCTATGAAATAGAAGACAGTGACAAACATTTTTCAACAAGAGAAGTAACGCATCACTAACCACAGCGCAACCCGAAGACTCTACAATAACCTGTGGTAACACCATAACAGATCACTGGCATACAGTTCTACAGCGATTATGCCGCATACTGGCTTTTGTCTTAATTCACCATTGTTCATACCAAATTAAGCGACCGCTTGACCGTTTGTAGACAATCAGTAGCAGGAGTATGATTCAACGTTATGTTAATGTCACTTATTGCTTGGTGGTCTTTGACACAAGGAGCTATTTTTCTTTAGATACTGACTCAAGTGGTTTCATCATGACGATGATTCAGCGTTTTAACCCCTCCCCGCCAGACTTAAAAGAAGAGGGGTGTTTTAAGTTTTAGGCCATACATACATGCACGCCTTTTTCTCCGAAGTGATAGGCAGAGCCTCAAAAGGCCTCTTTTGACCGTGGGTTGCACCTTCGTTGGAATATGGACGTGACATATTCTGCTGCTGGTTTTAGGGGCGGGGCATGTGAACATATTTCTCTAGGTTAGACGTCATTATATTACGCGAAGAAACAGTTAATACTGAGATATTGAAGTTAATTATAGGGTATGCTGTTACTCATCAGCGGAGGCGGGTGCCCAACCTGCCCACGCGGTACTTAATCCAACAAAGTATCTTGTAATGAACGCCATCCCAATATACGTTCAGCAGAGTACAAGCTGAGTACATATCTAATCGTATAAGTTCACTTCACGCCTTATGTGGAAGGTGTGAATCATTTCTACTATAGGTACTATAGTACAGGTTAACTCCTCACAGATTGATAGGGAAGACTCCAGCACGGTTATTGTTCGGTCGCAATATACTCCTCATTATCATATAATTCGACGTCTATAGCGCGGCGTGCGAAGGTCAGCCTGCGACGCAGGAGGTTGCTGGTTTGATTCCCGCCTCGGAACAAATATTTGTACGAACTGCAGATATTTGTTCAGGGTGTTCTGGGTATTTTCTAAGTACAATAAAAAAGAAATGTAATGTAATGTATTAAGTATATTAGTTATCAAGTATCCATAACACAAGCTCTGCTTAGTATTAGGTATTGTTTATTATAATTCGTCCAAATATAGACAAAATGTCCAAAAAGAACAAGGTGCGTGAAAGACACGTGCGAAACTACAAGTGGCCACAGTGGTCTATTTTGTATTGGACCCGTTCGCTCCCGATGAAAAAGAAGTTGCGTAGCCTTGAATGCACGACCATTTTAAGTTTATAATGAAATAGCTAGTAAATAGCTAGAAATAAATGGACAGTTAATAAAAGTAGACACGAAAATACAAGACAGTGCTATTCAGTGTCGCAGCTAGGTCATGAGCGCCCAGGGCAAGTTTTGAACTTTGCGATCCAAAACTTATTTTGCAGGAAGATAAACAATATAATAACTGTAAACTGCAATATAAGTCAGGTACCATACCTATTTCTGCCGCAAAGCAGTAGTGCTCGCATTGCTGTGTTCCGGTTTGAAGGGTAAGGGTGCCGGTGAAATTACAGGCACATGTGACTTTTCATCTTTATGTCTCAGGGTGGCGGGCGCAGTGCAATGCCACATAGGGCGCGTCCTAGGTGGACGTGACCTATGAGATAATGCACTGTTCATAGGCAGAGGTTACCGCTTAACATCAGGTGGGCCATCTGCTTGTTCAGTCACTCAAGTAGTAAAAAAAAAAGGTACCTAAATTTTTTTTTAGTTATACGTGATTTAGCCTATATGTTTTTATGTATATTTATTAATTCTCTACCTATTGCAGTAAATACGTTGTAGTTATTATTTTAGTTCATCTTTGACGTTACTAATACTCTACCCATGAATTAAATTTTTGTGGTAACACAAAGGATTTTTGTGGTAACACAAAGGTTAGCTGGAGGAGAATGCTATCTAGCATTAACTTCGCGTAAGTACAATACTTTTTAAGTTGTGCTTGAAAATTCTTAATTGCACAACTTAAAAAGTACTGTACATAGGCGAACTTAATGCTAGACAGCATTCTCTACCTGCTAAACTTTGAGAATTGCGGAAAAAATATTACAGGTAGTGGCAAAGAAGTGTAAAGATTTTTCTATCTGTCTATACGTTTAAGAATTTTAGCACCGGAAATTGGCAAAACTGTTACAGAAGGTACCACAGAGCGGAGCGAGCCGCGAAAATTAAGTGTTTTTAAGAGCGAGAGCAGCCAAAACATTGCTCTAGAAGTTACTGGCCGAAGAGAAGTTAAGTTAGTGCGCGCGGGTTGAGTGTTGAGTTGAGGGTTGCGCCTCTGGAAGCCGCCCCCACTGCCAGCCCCTAGCTACGACGCTGGTGGTACCTTTTATATGGTAGTATCATATTACATCAGACACACACATGCTTACATCCACACAGTTAGATGATAACCTCTACAAGTTAAATGTAGGGAAAAGCAAACTAATATTATCACCTTGGTAAATTGTACTACTTATTACTTGCCTATGTACTGTACTATGTGTTGCCTAGAAGTACTTTACCGGGCGTGGGTATTATCCTCGAGCTAAGTAGAGTTATTACTACGACGCTAACACGAACCTCTCTGCTAATTATCTAAATTATACTGGCCATCATGTTTTATAATTATATAAGTGACAATGACTGAAACCAATAACTGCCGGCCTCGTGAAGCACTCTTTTAAAACAAGAACAGAATGAATTTACTACTACAGACCGTTCACCGTAAGTTGGCACCTGCCATAGTTATTTTCATGTGCCATCTTACGGTTAACGAGCTGTAGAATAAGTATTTAAGGTAACGAAATGTTTTTTGGAACGAAGCCTGGCTAGGTATGGATGTTCATTTAGTATTTATATGAATAATTTAATATTATGTATATGCTTTATACAAAATCACATAAATAACTATTATGTTTATATCAAAACGGGAAACCACTGGCCGCGGAGCAACGCCCAAGCGTTCAGAGGCTAGGGCTATGACAGAAGAACCTCGTGACTATGCGGCCGAGTCCGGAGTACCGCTTTCTGAATCTGATCCTTAATCCAACCACCCTTTCCACTCACTGAAATGACTATCGGGAAGATAATATATGAATCCACGTCCTACATAGCATTATTATTATTTTAATAGATATAAACCAATGATTTAGCGAACAGGCATAACACAGCCCAGCCCACATAAACCAAATTGAGTTGAATTCCTTACCACATGAGGCTAAATCCTGCTATAGCCCCGATAGTATTCTTTTATCTGTGGCCCCGATCTAACTTTTCATTCAACACCTTGAGACGTTGGCAAATCCCATATGCCTTCAATTGAAGCTATGTCCTCCGCATTAACCTTGTGTTTGGTCACCAGCAGGTGGCAAATCGCCAGCTCTGTGTTTACAATAGCCACCCCATAAAACAGACTTTAAGTTTGCAAAACGGCGCGTGGGCGCATTCTCGTAAGAAGCAGGTTACAGCAGATTGCCAGCAGAGCTTATTTATAAAAAAATTGGACACAATCATAAAAAAAATTATCACTATTTTGCCAATATCACTTGAGTTTCTATTACAACCATGACCCAAAGACACCATGGACACCTTTACCGCCGTGTCCTAAGTTCACGCCTTCACGTGGTAAACCACCTGTAAAACATGCATTTTTCAAAACTTCTCTCTTCCGCACATGCTTTTCAATAACTTTAATTGTATAATCTAACTTGCTAGAATGTTAAAGGCGTAAGCATTATGAATTTAATCGGTAATTTCCTTTCGGTCCATTATTCACAGAGTTATCGCGTCATGTAATTCGGCATAATTTCGTTGCATTCTCATGTCAGTTCTATGTATTCTTTTTTTGAAATACCTTTTCTTCTCGAGTCTTCTTTAAGACTCGGTGTTTCCAAGCACCCGCCCCGAGACCCTCAGGGAAAAGGTTGCTCAGACTCCTCATTTCTATTTGATCCCCCCCGATTGACAAATACTGTATCTTGCTTGATTGGATAAAGTGTTACCCGTGAATTTACATATTTTAGGATTTTATGTATGTATTATATTATATTATATTATTATTATATTATATTATTTTACTTGCGGGCTTCGCTTGCGGGTACACCGTTGTCTAAATTGGGTTTATAAAAGAACGGCCTACTTGTGTTTGTACCGGCGCTTGCTCACCAGGTAAAATTCGGTGGCAACCTGCTTAATACGTCAACAAGCCCATCGATTCCGTCATAAATACAGCGGCAGGATGTATGCATTACGCAGTGAAACTGAAAACTAGTTTATATTTAGTTAGTCATCGCTGTTAATATTTAGAATTTCATACTAAATAATGGTAGGTGGACCAATTTACTCTACTGTTCGGGTAATGACGTCAAATGGAGAGTGTGATAGGGGATCACGTCGTCAGACATTCGGTTTCACTATCGGTGGCTCATCGAGGACCTACCTAATATTATGCTTACTGAAGAGTTTATGGGTGTTAGTGAAGGAAGAAAGCCTTCATCTTTTCATATTATATTCGTTTATTCAGAAAACACGTTATTGCAAGCAGATTTCCCAAAACCAGAGAGCGAGAGAATCAATCAATCTGTTCATGCAAGCTCCTCAGAGCTGCAGGTCTCTGCTTGCGCTATTCGCCCTAGCTTCGACTCTAAAGCAACCAGTTCTAGGTCACGAGTTTTCGCTGAGATGCCTTCCTTTATGGCGGTTCATCTCTTGCGTTTTGTAGTTTGATAAAATGATGTGATTTACATCAAAAATTCTCTCAGATATTTGTGTGTGATGAATACTTTTCTAGTTATAACTTTTGAAACTATCATGGTTATGTACATACTTTTCTAGTTATGGGGGAGTATGACGTGAATTCGGAACCCTACATTAAGCGTGATTCGAGATGATATGCATGTCTGGTTTATCTAACGTATGTACCTACTAGTTTTTTTTATTGATTTAGTTTAACCTATGCCGCTGAATACAGGATTTTGCAGACCAGTAGCATTGACCCAGTATATATTATGTCCACCGATTTTATAAGACTTCGATGTGCTTAGATTAATCCTGTTATACGCGTCGCTTGGAGCAGACTATTAGCTAGACTGTTAGCGATAGCGTCAGATATACCTAGGCCATAGGAGATTCCTTGACAATAACGTGTGATGTCATAATGTATTCTAAACGATGAGACCACACATATCGTAACGCGCCCGTGTTGTGATACGTTTGAACATAGCTAATAAGGGGGCAAGATTATATTCGTGCATTGATTTACCTATATCTAGGATATATCAATCAGAGAACTTCATTTTTGTACAATCGACCAAATGTGTACGGAGTAAATATGCAGTGGGGTGCAATAGGGTTCCGTGTTCAAGTCACAGTTTTCATTACTAACTCAAAAAGTTTTAATCACAGTATATCTTTATTATTTGTGAGTACAGTTATGACCTTATGAGATGCGAGTACGATAGGGGAGAATGTAAGAAAAGAACATGTTGTGCCGACCCCGCTTAAGTGGGATAGAAGCAGGGAGATAATATATCTTTATTATTTGCATAGGGTTCATGCCCCAACGACAACTAATCTGTGAAAATCAAAAATCCAATCAATCAAATCAAATTTTGAAATCCCATAAAACGAAACCTGATTCGTACACTGTTTCAATATGGTTCACTTTTGTACTGAAAAATCAAGAGTTGTGGACAGTAATTTACAAGTGTTAAAACTGTTTTGATTTAATTAATAACACTAACCATAATATAAATACACCAGGGGATGGGCAGCAGCATCCACCTGAGTATTCAACACCACCCGCGCAATCGCCAATCCGCCTGCTATAGCGTGGGGACAACGTAGGCTGAGTAATAGGGTCCCGTTTGCACCCTTTGGGTAGGCACGGAACCATAAAACAACTTGGTTAAAATGACGCTTCTAAAATGTACCTAATAATCTATTTCTGTAGTGTTTTATCAAATTTATGAGACAATTAAAGTTAAAGGTTGAATTAGCTACAAATTGCGTCATTATAACCACACCCTAACAAAGAAACAATAATATTAAATCAGTTTCAATTTATTTAAATAATCCAGAAGCCGTCCTTGGATTATTTAAAGAACGTTAAACAAAACAAACACACATTTATGGAGTTGCGTACAGCCAGCAAAATACACTAGAGTTCATAATAGGCAATTAACTTAAAATTAAGTAAATAACCTCTTTAGAATATAGAATACAGACCTGGCTAAAACATATTTTGAAACGGTGTGCAAATTAAGATCAAAATAAGCACTCTACTATTATTCATCAAGGAGTTCCGTTGTCCACCTTCTGTCTCCATCATCAGATCAGCTCGCTGTCACCATAATATTGACATCGGAACTTGATAGGTGTGCCAAATTTATGCTCAATCTGATATCGGGAAGTGGGCGAAAATTAGATCGCCAGATTTGTCTCAAACATACTAACAAACTAACAGATAAAAGCCTAGTTATAAAATAAATATAAATACGAAATTTTATGTTTAAAAGTGTTTCATTTACAATGTTTAACAATCGCAATATCCTTAAACATTACTATTAGGATCTCCTAAGGGTTGTCAAATAGTATAATGTTTCACTTTACACACACCACACTTACACACTACACACTCAATCGTACATCCAAACACACAACACAAACATACACACGCACACACAACACGCATTCACACACAAACGCATACACACACTCGCATACTACAGCTCTAGCTTTTAACTGAGGTAGTCCCTGAGGTATGGGAGCGGTACGGGAGGGGTGTTTATCAGATGACATGTGACATAATGTACGAACGACGTAACGGAAACGCCCCTCCCGTACCGCTCCCATACCTCAGGGACTGCCTCAGTTAAGCGCTAGACCTGTAGTAATATATTATATTTTCTTTTAAATTGTGAACTAATAATTAACTAACTAACTTATTTGGAACTCATATCTTTATGTAACGGGGGAGGGCGTTGGTGTCTGCGACACAGTTGTTTAAAACTACTGCATATTATCATCGTTCTATTATTCGTTCGTTCGTTTTATTTCGTTTATGTTCGTTCTCGTTTTTTAATTTTTTAATCTGTTCTCGCTCTTTATTATTAATAGCATGTTGTTAGTCAACTATAATTGTGGTAGCACTTGGCATGTATAACTTATCTATCTTGTGTGTATTTACTTTTTTCGGTGTATACTATGTTGGTGACTCTAATAAATAAATATAAATATAAATATTGTATTTTTTAAGCCACTGTTTGTTGTTCCTCAATAAATATATCAATATATAATATCAAACCAAAGTTATCGTCGCAGACTCTACCAACCCTACTTGATGTAGTTACGCTGTTGTTGGAAATAACAATGCTAATTAAATAAAAGCTCGATTTATCTTTTTAAATACTTTGGCCCGGAACAGCGTGTTATCATTCGCATGCACACAACTTATTGAATGGAGATGAGATACTGTAGTTACTTACATTGTAGTTGTGCACGCTATTCATTCAAAAGTTTATTCATGCACTATTTGCTGATATGGCAAATACAGGCTGATTCACTAAACATGGATCAAGCAGTACAAGATACCGTAGCCCACATAAAAGGAAATAAACCAATCTAAAACTGTGGTGCGTACACCGCTTATACTTGGCACTTGACTCAAGCTTGACGTTTAAAAATGATCCTTATGGGTTACAGATTAAGGAATATTTTATTTTGACGTAGCCAACACACACTACTTAACCAATACACACAAATAAACTGTAGGCACCAGGCTACCTTACTCCGGACCCCATAAAACCAACTCGAACATATAGCAAATTTTTCCCGATTTTGTAATATTTGTACGAGGATAATATTTACAAACAAATTATTACAAATGACAGTTTCAAAATGATCCTTGTGGTTACAGAATAAGGAATATTTTATATTAACGTAGCCAACACACACTACTCAACCAATACACACATTTTCCCGATTTTTTAATGCATAATTGTTTCAAAATGATCCTTTTGGTTACAGAATAAGGAATATTTTATATTAACGTAGCCAACACACACTACTCAACCAATACACACATTTTCCCGATTTTTTAATGCATGATTGTTTCAAAAAGGTCCTTGTGGTTACAGAATAAGGAATATTTTATTTTCGTAATCAGCACACACTACTCAACCAATACACACAATTTCTTGATTTTTTAATGCTTATATTATGCATAAACTGCATTGCATATAACACATAATTTTAACGCAGTAGGTATGCCGGTAGCGCCTTGAAGGTTGTAGGTTTTTTCCATTACAAAGTCAGCTTCTTAATAATTCCTACGCTGACAAAGGACATGTTTACGTCCCACTTGCCTTGCACTACGTACTTAGCCTCCAAACTTAAATCAACTTTATTCCCACAAGATAAAACTGATATATAAATATAAATAAAATAAAATATATAAATAATGCTGGACAAGTTCACACAACATTATCTAGTCCTAAGCTAAGCAGAACTTGTGTTATGGGTACTAGATAACTGATATACTTAATACAATATATAACATAGATAGATATTTTTTTATTATACATAGAAAATACCCAGAACACCCTGAACAAATATCTGTAGATCGCACAAATATTAATAATCAGGATTAAAGTTGGAATCTGTCATCTATACAGAGAGGTCTGCCGATATCAAAATACGATTAACCAATCAGGATTTTAAACTATATATCTCGGGATGTAAAGTCCAAAATTGAATGTATTTCAAGATTGTATGTATAATGTATATGTTATTATAGGTATGAATCATAAGTATCAGTTTGCAAAACACGTGTCCACCAGCGTGTCTTCTAATACAAAAACATTTGTAGCGTATTGAACAACCACATATGACAGTGTGTCGTAGCCTACAAAAACTATGGTAGGTACGTAGAGCTCAGAGTAGAGTATCTTGTCCATTGTGTTTCACCAAACATGAAAACCGGCCAAGTGCGATTCGGACTCGCGCATGAAGGGTTATCGTACCATCATCTATAAAAACGGGAAAATAATACGTTTGTTGTATGGGAGCACCCTTAAATATTTATTTTATTCTGTTTGTTGTATTTTTTGTTATAGTGGCAATAGAAATACATCATCTGTGAAAATTTCAACTGCTTACTGCTGGAAAACACACACGTATGTGTTTTAAATTATACGTCTTGTATTGAAAATTAAATCCGCAGCGACCGTGCTAACTATCACGGTTCATGAAATACAGCTTGTTGACAGATGGACCGCGGAGTCTTTGTAATAGGGTCCCGTTTTACCCTTTGGGTACGGAATCCTAAAAAACGTGGTTGAACTAAGTAGTTTTACTTGCCAATGTTGCAACTGATTCCACTTTGCACTGAACACTATATAAGCCAAGAAAATACACTTTCTAAAGGTTTATTTGGCATTCTACTAGAGACAAACCTAGGATTGAAAATAGATATATAGAATCTCGCCTTAAGCTCCGAAGGGGTAGGCAGAGCTTTTCACCGTGAGTACAATTGAATATAGACGTGACAAGTGGAAAGCTCATCGCCGCCGTTAATTTCCCATGATCAACTCACCATACACAGCTAAGATCCAAGGTGTTTGAAGATATCGCGTAACATACACACAAAAAGTACAGTCAAATAGAGAAACTTCTTTTTTCTAGACGGTGAAAACTACAAGACTGATTCATCAAAATTTTGCAGATGTAATCGGAGAGTATATTTCGTTTTAAAATTTAGAGTGAGTTAGAGAGAGAAAACTTCGATATGTTGATCCGTGATCATCTGGTAGCTGTCAGGGAATTCCTTGGACTTGATGACCTCTGTGGCGCGGCGGGCTAAGGTTCACCTGCGACTCAGGAGGTTACGGGTTCGATTTCCGCCTCGGAATAGATATTTGTTCAGGGTGTTCTGGGTATTTTCTATGCATAATAAAAAATATCTATCTATGTAATGTATTGTATTCAGTATATCTAGTATATACCCATAATACATCCTCTGCTTAGCTTGGGGCTAGATAATTTTGTGTGAACTGGCCAGCATTATTTATTTATTTATTTATTCCAATTCAATTGATCTTCTTACCTCTGACTAACCCTCAAAGTCTAGAATGTGCTCCATGAGGAATGCGTCATGAGACTATGTATCCTTGATGTAGGTAAAACGACTGACCACGGTTCTGTGCCCTGCAAATTGACAGGGCTTGAAATTGGCAATTCCGTTCTAGTGTTCCTACTGCTTGCATAATCTATCTATTCTGTGACTAGGGGAACCATTTAACGACACCGTGGCACCCTTCGCAGACTGTTTAATTGATTGTATTGCTTGGAGTGGTGCGAGAGTTATCTCCAGACATCTAAATGGAGGATTTATAGAGTTATCTGCAGCGTGCAGCTCGCGTCAGCTATAATTGAAAATAATCGGGATCAGCGTTTATGCGGTGTGAATAAACCGAGTCTTCACAATGTTTAAGCACTAAGGCTGAGATAAATAGATCTTGCTTAGCATGTACTAACGCTTAGCATATATTTTTTATACTACTTGAATGACGGAACAAGCTGATGGCCCACCTGATATTAAGCGGTAACCTCTGCCTCTGTTCTGGGTATTTTCTATGTATAATAAAAAATATCTATCAATGATATATATTGTATTAAGTATATCAGTTATCTAGCACCCATAACACAAGCTCTGCTTAGTTTGGGGCTAGATAATGTTGTGTGAACTGTCCAGCATTATTTATTATTATTTATTTATTTATTATGAACAGTGCATTACCTCATAGGTCACGTCCACCTAGGACGCACCCTATGTGGCATTGCACTGCGCCTGCCACCCTGAGGCATAAAGATGAAAAGTATCATGTGCCTGTAATTTCACCGGCACCCTTACCCTTCAAACCGGAACACAGCAATGCGAGCACTACTGCTTTGTGGCAGAAATATATATATGGTGGTAGTACTTTCCCGGACGAACTCTTTCACAAAAAAGCTCTACTACTGCTGACATATGTCAAATCACGCGTGTTAGAGAGGGACAGAGACAATTCTAAGCTTGGTACGTGCTAAGGTGCGTCTATTTATCTCTGCCTAAGCGTCATTGTTATAATCAAAGCACTTCAATTTCATTCCAACAAACGTAACCAAGATGAAAAGAAATCGTTTTTGGTATCGTATGGATGATTTACTTATTTGCAGCACGCAGTTAATAAAGTTGAAAATTTTCGTAATATTCCGAATAATGTTTTTAGGGAAACCACAATTTGAAAAGTTGCCCGCTTTTGTTTGGAATTTTTTTATAAACTCAAGTGCATTTAACTGGGCAATGTCTGGCGGTTCAACGGATGAACGGAGTTTCGTGTTTTTTTTTTTTGTAGTGTTGGATGTATGCTGGGGGGTTAACGGAAGTCTTGTATATTTGGAATCAATAAAATTGATCCCAACAAACTTAACGATATGACTTTATAGATAGTTTTTGTTTCATTATAATTGCCGCCGCACGGCTTGTGCATTTGCCAGATTCAAGTATTTGTATTTTCACTTTATTGTATTTTCATCATATTTTGCAACGTTACAATCCTTCCAAGTCGTCAAAGTCACAGTCAAGTCATGTTTAAGTAAAATGGTGGCCGTTTTACAAAAACTTCGGTAGACAATTTCCACCAATTTGAAAAGTCTCGCAATGCACTTCCATTTAATTTCACTATACCTGTGCTCTTTAAACGAGCTATATTGCCACCAAAATTACAGAAAATAACTCATAAAACACTAGGAAAATATATAAAATAAAAGTAGACGACGTCTCTTTTCTAAAATGTCGGGAAGAGTCTTATAGATAGTTGCACCCACGACCTGTTACAATTAATTACAAAAAAAGCCTAAGCCTAGTTTCACTTTATACTAATAAACTGTTTGACATTCAGAAGTACCTAAAAGAGGTGAAAGTTGCATAATTTTTGTAATTTTCTTGTTTTTTTAAAGTTTATATAATGAAATTATAACTGGGCCCAATTTCCATAGCATCACCGTTAATTTAAATAATGCATTCAAAACTTTCTCTGATGGCTTCACAAAAAAGAAATGACGATCAAGGCATAAGACAGTTTTACGTAATATGACATGATTAAACCAGTTTGATCGATCATACTAATGACTGGTTATATCTATCGAAGGTGTTCCCGATGTAATACAGTTCACAGAAGACATTAACAAAAAAAAGGTACGTATTTCCTTGATTTTCCATATTCCACACATAAAATAGTTAAATAAGTCGCATCGCAGCTGATAAAAAATACTGTTATTAACCCTTCGATCAAGAATACAACTAGATTTCGGGTCACGTACAAAATCAAAGGTAAATACCGTCTGCGTGGGTATATTTACATACTTATACAGCTATATTTGTTTGCTAACGAACTGAAACAAAAGTTTTAAAACAGTTCTAAGTTCAACCTAATTACAACCATGACACCTAGCTATAAAGTAGCAAATCTTCAAAATATTATGTTATACATACTCATTCGTCACAAAAAACGAGCAAAGCATAAAATTACTCCTGCGACTTAGAAATGAAATCAACATTTAGTGTGAAATCAACCTTAATGAGCTACAAATAAAGTTCTCACAAATACAAATAAAAAATAAGAGCTCACTTTTCAAGTGAGTTGTTATTCACCGAGACGTATTTTTTGCGCCAACCTGACGAATTGGTTGCTTAGTAAAGATTTTCTTCGGATTAAGTTTATTCATAATATAATATAACGTACCTACCATTCAAAATTATTGTCAAATGTTACTCAAACCCCACTGATATCATAAACTTGTGGAATGCCCGCGACTTCGTCCGCGTGTACTTTTTTATTAAAACTTAAACACCCCGCTGCACCCCCTTAGGGGTTGAATTTCTGGAATTCCTTACTTAGTGCACCCCTAGACCACAAAAGGAACGTACCCTCCAAATTTCAGGTCTCTAAGATTCACGGTTGATAGTTTAGTCAGTCATGCAGTCAATATATTGATGTCCAAGTTACGATTTTTGGATGTTTGGATGAATAGATGTTTGTTAGTCAATGACACCGAAACCGCTGAACCGATTTTTATGAAATTTGGTACACAGATAGATTATGACCTGGATTGAGCTATAGGCAAATTTTAATCCTGGTAAAACGCGAGCGAGGCCGCTGGCGAACACTAGTAATGTATAAATCTTTACAAGGAGTTAATAAACATGATAGATGAATGAAAGCGACCATTGCTTCCTTAACAGTACCTAACTATAAGGCTCAAGTTCACCAAAATATAAACAAGCAGTTACTGGTATATCATACAAACAGAAATTTCAAAATGAATTGGTTGTACTAAACGACCGTTAACCATCCGATTAATCTGTTGGTGAACTTGAGGCTAAGCACATCAACTGTGACTGATTGTTAGAGAAAACTCCTTAGTATGGTAATTATCTGTCGCCATATTATGACAAATGTGCATAGAACAAAATTGCTAGTTTTGTGAAACTGCGGAACTCTTTTTACACTGAATGACTGACTACCCTCTACCTGTAATAATGAGGAATTCGAGATTGAATGAATGATTTGTAACACGGTAACTATAAAATTATTATCAGAAAGTTCGCACAGTTCTCGCCTGTTACAGTGGCATATTGGGCATAAGAATATAAAGCTTATTGTAAGCTTATCATAAAGTATTATGTTAAGTCCGGAAAGAAAAGTTTTTTACAATATTAATGAATATTTTCAATTGAAGACCTAATACATAAATAAATTAACAATATCATTGAAATTCTAAATTTATAAATTAATATTTCTGGACAGTTCACAAAACATTAGCCCCAAGCTAAGCGAATATGTGGCATAAGTACGAAACAGTCATTAAACACAGATTTGACTAAAATAGAAAGCAGTCCGTTAAAATCACTTAATTCAGTAAACCACTATTTTTGTACCGTAGGTGAAAATCTAGCTAATGAAATATTAAAAACTGTAGAAAAGACAGAAATTCAATTAGCAAATAATATTAAAAAAGTCCCTTTACTACATGCATCCTGCGAGTCGTTCTTTCTCTTGCCAACTGATGAAACAGAAATTATTCAAATAATAAGTTCACTCAAAAAGAAATCATCCTCAGGGCATGACAACATTAATAATATCATTCTTATAAAAGCCAAATATGTCTTGGCTAGTCCCATAACTTTCTTATGTAATTTAAGCCTAGAAAGCGGGACAGTTCCCAATAGCTTTAAACTAGCTAACGTTACCCCAATTCTGAAGGATGGTGATCCTACTGTCCCATCCAACTACAGGCCGATCTCTCTCCTCAGTTGCCTATCTAAACTGTTGGAAAAATTAGTTAACAAACGGTTGTTGAACTATCTAGAAGCTCACAAGCTCTTGTCTCCACAGCAGTTTGGTTTTCGTCCCAACAGATCAACTGAGGATGCCGTGACATTATTATGCGACCTTGTTGCCAGCAAGCTCGATAGTGGACTCAAATGTGCAGGAGTCTTCCTCGATCTTGCTAAGGCATTTGATACGGTCTCACGGCACATACTGATTAGGAAATTGGAGCTATTGGGAATACGTGGAATCCCACTGATGTGGTTTACCTCATATCTAAGCGGCAGAAGACAGCGCGTTCGCGTAGGTGAGCTACACAGCGAATGTTTGGGGGTGGACTTTGGTGTGCCCCAGGGTAGTGTCCTAGGTCCAACTCTATTCCTGGTGTATATCAATGACCTTTGTTCTCTAAGCATTACCCAAGGACAAGTCTTCACCTTTGCGGACGATACTGCAATCATTTTTTACGGTGAAAGTTGGGAATCTGTGGAATCGATCTGCCAAGAGGGTTTGAACACAGTTGGAACGTGGCTACAGATGAACTTGTTAACCCTAAATGCAGCCAAAACTAATTTAATACCTTTTAGTATCTCGAAACGGACAAAACCATCTCATCCACTCCATTTGGTTGTTCACAAATGTCCACGAATTAACCTGGAAAATTGTGGATGCCCTAGTTTAAAACAAGTTAGTAACCTCAAATATCTTGGAATCATACTTGATGACCATCTCACCTGGGTGAACCAAATTAACGCACTCACAGGCAGAGTTAGGAAGCTTATGTATATCTTTAAAAGACTTAGGGCGATTGCTAGCACGGATATTCTCAGACTCGTGTATTCAACGCTCTGCCAATCTATTGCAAGCTATTGCATTGTAGCATGGGGAGGCGCTTGCAAAACTCACCTTTTGAAATTGGAACGTGCCCAAAGAGCAGTTTTAAAAGTTGCCTATAGGAAATCCTTCTACTACCCTACAATAAAGCTGTATGAGGAATTTGGCCATCTTACCATAAGACAGCTTTTTATTACCTCTGTAATTTTAAGATTCCATAGAATTGCCCCTTCGAAGATGATCATTAGTTATCGCCACATACGTTGGAAACCCCCGATAAGAAAAACTAAATTTTTCTGTAGATTTTTCGCCTGGATAGGACCTTTTTTATACTCGAAACTTAATAGAAGTCTATGTTTCTTTGCACATTCAAAATGGTTTTGTAAAAAAGCTCTTACAACATGGCTACTTAAAAAGGACTACAACAACACCGAAATGGTGTTACTGTTTGACAAATAAGTCAAACACTATCTAGATACTCGTGTCCTCCTTGTGTCCATATATAGGTATACACTTATTATTATCTACCTACAACCACTAGGTAACCAAAGTTTTTATTTATTTTTACATACATTCCTACTAATATTCAATCAAGAACAGATAACTATACTATTGGCTTACAATAAAAACTGAAATTTGCGATATTACGTATCTTACTATTGAAAATTTAAACATACTAAAACATACCTACAATATATTAACATACAACATATATTCACACGTGACAAAATTCGAAATCTATCATCTAATTTGTACCTACCTGTGTTAAAGTAACTATCAGTTGTCAATACTTACCTATGTAACTAAAAAACGAACTTATGTCAAACTTATAGCTTAACTTTACTTACTATCAAATTATAACATGTGTAAATTCTTTTACCTATCAAATCGCCATATACTTAAGTAGGTGCTTACCTTCTAATTAAATTTAACAACTAGGCTAGTCAACTGGTGTAATAACATACCGACCTAACTATAAAACTATACCTACATATCTACTTACCTACCAACAACCTGATTTATTTTTACGCAAACCGAACACTGCACAGCACCACTCAGAACTACAACATTATTATATCACAAACAGTTTTTGATCTTCACAACACAGGGAATCCTAGTGTGGAGATCAAAGTTATTCCAAACAACACTTAATTATTAACCTAAAATGTGTATAAATAAAAATAAAAATAATAATTACTACCTACCTACCTATTATAAAATAAAAAGGCACAACAACGCCTTATCTTATGTTATCTTAACATAACAGTTTAAAACCTTAAAGTGTATAATAAGTACCTACCTACTTTTAAGAACATAATTTTATTGGTGTTATTTTTGTATTTTTTCTTGAGAATAAATAAACATTACATTACATTAAAGCTAAGCAGAGCTTGTGTTATGGGTACTAGACAACTGATACACTTAATACAATATTAACATAGATATTTTTTATTATATATAGAAAATACCCAGAACACTCTGAACAAATATCTGCGGATCGCACAAACATTTGTTCCGAGGCGGGAATCGAACTATTCATCGATTCTATTGACATCTTACTAAAATAACTATCTATTTTAAAATGAAAATACTATTGCATATCCAAAATGGATTCAATGTACGACATTTATGCTCTAGTATAATTATAATAAGACCTAATGTACCATCATTGTTGCAATAAAGAATATGAATTTGAATAAAACAAACGAAACATAAGCTACCCGATTTTGGCGTACATCCCGCGCTTGTTCACAATGTGCCATAGCAATAGCCGATAGCTGTAGGTGCTCGAATAACACGTGCTGTTCCCCGTCGCGTGACCACATCTTGATAGGATGCCTACGATATAAACTGATTTAGACTCTATACATTAACGGAACGTATAGTATTATTTTATCTGTGACGGAACGAAAGGAAACGTTACGTCACTATAGGAAGTGATACATTAAAATAACTGCACATATCATCGATATTTTGATCGAGTTTTGCACGAAAGTCGTCGAACGGGCCGCATGGTACCTACTTTATGCAATACGTGCGATAATACTACGCTACGTAGTACGCTATCTTATGTGATAGTTTAATAAAAGAAACGGTTACAGTATGCGATATCTTCGTATGCGCATTGTTATTTTGCTGTATGGAATCATTTAACAAATTTGCACGAGTTTTTTTTTTTTTTTATACTACTGGAATGACGGAACAAGCAGATGGCCCACCTGATGTTAAGCGGTAACCTCTGCCTATGAACAGTGCATTACCTCATAGGTCACGTCCACCTAGGACGCACCCTACGTGGCATTGCATTGCGTCCGCCACCCTGAGACATAAAGATGAAAAGTCTCATGTGCCTGTGTAATGTGCACATTGTATATACTTACATATTGTATACAACATCCATCATAACAAAGATTGTAAGAATGTAATTCCTGATTTATTAACTAAGATTTATATCGTGTGTCACGTCTGTTTTGTAACTTCTCGTAATATCCATATATGTAATTTTTCTCTTAATATAAACTTTTCACATCACATTGTTGTTTTTCCGTATCTAACTATGCTAGGGAGAAGCTATATATAATCGAAGTTTTCCTATTCGAATTTCCAAAGTTTTGAAGTTTTTCAATCTAAAATATCGTAAAAAACACCAGGGAAATCAATCGGACAACGAACCAATCAAATTTATTTTATAAATAAAAGTGGGTTTTACGGTCTACGTAAACTTGCTCTGTTCGATTTATTTTTGAATAACGATGATTTTTTGTGATTGATTAAGTTTCATCTGTTAAAAATTAGTTGTAATAACAATTATTGAAGGACCATCGTAGCTAAAATAATTTTATTTATGAGATTACTATCAATTATAACATCTTTGTAAGGTCTCCTAGTTACCACAAAAATAATTTTCGCCATTTCAAGAAGATGATCAAAAACACAATACAATTTGTAATTCAATCGAAATCGGTTCAGCGGTTACGGCGTGATTGAGACAAACATCCAAACCTTAATCCATCCAAATAATAATATTAGCATTGGAAGTAGAATGCCCTACTTGGACTAATTTAAACTTATACTTGAATTTCGTGCCATATGCAAAACGTGACATTGACATCCTAATTTTAATTCTGCGGGCAAAGCCACGGGCAGATGCCAGTAGTTGCAAAACTATACGATCGCATTTTACAGGTGCATAGTAAAGTGGCGGATACTGTACCAGTTACATGAAGCGATACCGATAATTATGTTGTAACATTGCAGAAATACCGCGAATGCCACAAACAGCTCGCTGGCCAATTGATCAGAACGCGCGCTATTACCATAGCCAGAAAGTATTCCGTTGTGTAAACTCATTAAGTTGGGGTATAACGCAAAATTACCAATCTTGGATTGGATTTTTAACTGACTAAATCAAGTAAAATATTCAAATTCAAAATATGCGTGGATACTACATTGTAATACCGAGGGATCCCAGACAAAAACACGATAGGACAAAATTTTCTCGATAAAAAAAAAACACAAAGTTACCTCTAACTTTTGGCTAGATTCGATTGTTTGTCAATATGGTACAGATTATTGGGTCATAAATTGATTAATCATAAGATCAATACAATAAAAAGGAGTTTCACCCTCGGGGTTTTTTTTCACGAGATGTTCAATAAAAACCGTTTTGTCGAGCGACGCGTGGCGTTTTTTTTTGTATGAAGATTTCTGTCGGGCGGTGGCGCAGTCTTAACTGTGCATAATTATTAAACAAACAGATTAGGTACCTATTGTGAGCTGTGAGAGCTGTGAAAACCAAAGAGCCTAGTCTGTAGAAACAAGAACTACACGGGTGTTTGGCCACGATCTCACCTGTTGGTACGTGACGATGAGGCCGAAGATGAAGCACAAAGATCTAGAAGGCACCTGTTCACTCTAGCCTTGAAGAGACCCATATTATAGTTTTCAGGGAAGACAGACGACGGCAGTGTATTCCACTCCTTAGCAGTTAAAATAAAATAAATAAATAAATAATGCTGGACAGTTCACACAACATTATCTAGCCCCAAGCTAAGCAGAGCTTGTGTTATGGGTACTAGATAACTGATAAACTTAATACAATATATTACATAGATAGATATTTTTTATTATACAAAGAAAATACCCAGAACACCTTGAACAAATATCTGCGATCGCACAAATATTTGTTCCGAGGCGGGAATCGAACCCGCAACCTCTTGCGTCGCAGGCCAAGCTTCGCCCGCCGCGCCACAGAGTTCGCAAGGAAAAGGAAAGAAAGTTTTTTTTTAAGGTTGTTTATTGGCGTGTGCACCACACGCCCGTGTACATGCTTGTTACATTTGCTGACTCTGGTGTACAACCTACTCACAGAACACAGATAGGTAATTATACTTTCCATCTTCATAATCATAAGAAACACAATGCTTTTCAGTAGAGAGTGATATTGCAAGTGTTGTAGCAATATCCAACTTTCTTAGAAAGCTTTATTTATTTTATGAACCGTTGGAATATACCGTAGATTAGCTCACCAGAACCAGCAACCACTGGGGAATAATGGCGGATGGAGACTCTTCAAAACCGATAGTCATGGCATTCTATAAGGGGCTTATACCAAGCACTGGACTTCTAGAGGCTGATGACGATGATGATAATGATTATAACAACTTTCCTCATTTTAATAAAATCAGTAAAAATTTCTCAGTTTTAGACATTTTCTTTTATTTATGTCACAAAGGTTTCTAGGAAGATGGGGGTTACTGGGAGTACGATGGTTTCTACAGAAACCAATTCACCTGAAGCCCGTATAATTTAAAAATGTAAAATCACTGTTAGAAGCATTCATCTTGATGATCTCTGTGGCGCGGCGGGCTGAAATGCGTGAGGTTGCGGGTTCGATTCCCGCTGCGGGACAAGTGTTTGCACGATCCGGGTCTGCGGGTGTTTAGGTACCATGGTGCCCGTAGTTCCTGATACCCACGACGCAGGGGATCCTAGTGTGGGATCAGGACTATGTATGTGACTGTTGGGTGGTTGTGAATGTTATAGTATGTATGTATCTACATATTACTCTGCTAATGACGGGCATCAAGGAAGACAGCTTTTGTATGGTTGTAACCATTATAAAAGACGTTTATTTTCAAAGAGCTACGTCGCTCTGTTTTTGCCTGCGGTTTGAGCCGTCAGGATTAATATTAATGTAATAATTCTATTAATATAATACTGATGTGAACTTGAAGCCTGGCAGACTCCTACGCGCCATATGCTTGAGACGGAAACTGAAGATGGATTGTTCCTTTTTTATCGCTATTTCTTTTTATAGTTTTGTACTCCTTCGTTTTGCAAAGTACATTCCAAATGTGGATGTGAAGTCATAGTCAGGGGCCCATTCAATGAAAACGTTAGTCTATCTATACACTGTAGCTTAGTTTTCCTTTATTCGTATTTGTCTTCGAATGGGCTATACAAAAGCAATGGGCGTACAATGCTCAGAATAATCTTGGCTTTGGTTTAGGGAAATCACAGATACTTTTCTTAAAAAAAAAAATGGTTCTTATGTTTGATTAATGATTAAATTAATACTTATGTTTCAATTACTAATGTGTATAAAATGAACTCTTGCTAAAATACATGTGGCTTACCCACGTGTATGTTTTACCTTTATAATGTTTTCGTACGAAAACTAACGATTCTATTGGTGATTCGTGGATATGATTCGACAGATATTTACAAGAAATGTTTCAGATTAATTAAGGAAATGCCTATATTATACCTCTCTATGGCTTGTATATGTTATATTTAAAAAAACATTCACATATTTACTTCATTTTATATGGTTCCGTCCATGACCTCTGTTATAATTAGTAGATTAACGAGGAACGCTGTTAATGTGCGACCTAAATAATTCTTTTGATATTCGTTGTTTACATAACATTGCATTGCACTCGGCCATTTATCAGTGACCATGGTTTTAAACACACACTGATACAATTTATGCACTAACAGAAACCTTACACTTTACTCAAAACAGCTGATCGTATCACAACACTATTTTATCGTATGGTTGTCAATCACACAACACAAACTTTTCACAAAGAAAGGTGTGCGTAAACGTACAAAACAATAAACTCGCGTTCGGTTTTCACAATTTGAAAATGGAAAACCGATCGTCGCCGAAGTGCGGCGAGTCGGAAGCGAAACAACACACTGACTCGACGCCTCGCGCGGCGCCGCTACTGTCATTGAGTCAGAGAAAAGTAGGGGCGTCACATTATACGCATGTAATTTTCCGCTTGTTGACAATTACAATTTTAATCACGCTCAAAATTATGAACACGATTTTACACAGAAATCAGTAATTGCCATAGAACATGTCAAATTGGCAATTACCCCTATTTAACTGGACAATCGATAAACATACGTTGCGATTGGCCATTGATTATCAAGAACTTACACGCAGTCAGCATGCGATCAGCAGTATTATTACGTTACTGTCAAAAAAACTTTAGATTCCACTCTTTGTAAATAGTTAATTCATGTAGGTTTCTAAACTTAACTTTTTTATAGACCATTCAATATTTTGACATTAAATTCAAATAATGATCAAATCGAGTAGTTCCTGATGGATCCCTTGGCTATGATCCTGAGGATTTTGATCGTCCTGCTCCTTAATTTTTTCAGGCAACTTTCAAATTCCTGATCGGTCCATTGAAAATTTTGTTAGTGAAGTACAGTCGGCGTAAAAATAATAAATCTCTATAGGTATTTGCCAATAAAAACTTTGATAAATTTATTTTGAAGAAAAATCGAGTACGAAAAATCACTAAAGAAAAATCTCGATTGAAAAATCATCAAAGAACACGCTAGGAACTACAATTTCCAACGTGTGTTAGCCCTAGCTATGACCACATTATGGAGAGACAATACAGAGCATATCAGACGCCGGCTCTATCAGCGAACAGTGGAAATGCATCAGCCAACGCGGCGAAATCAGAAATATTGCTATGAATCATTAGCGCCAGTTGCGTGCGACTGATGACCGGCTGGTCGTGACGTGACGTGTATGGTAGTGATAGAATGTATCACTGTAAAATTAAGCTCTTTTTAGGGTACCGTACCCAAAGGGTAAAAAAACCCTATTACTAAGACTACGCTGCCCGTCCGTCTGTCCGTCTGTCACCGGGCTGTATCTCATAAACCGTGATAGTCAGACAGTTGAAATTTTCACAGATGATGTATTTTTGTTGCCGCTATAACAACAAATACTAAAAAACAGAACAAAATAAATATTTAAGGGGGCTCCCATACAACAAACTTTTTTTTTTTTTTTGCTGTTTTATAGATCATTTTACGGAACCCTTCGTCTGCGAGTCCGACTCGCACTTGGCCGTTTTTTATTTTATTAGATTAAAGACAAGCGTTTTTTTTATATGGCTCATATGCTAGTCATTATTAGCCTAAATGTTAGGCAATATGACCGTCAAAGTGAACCGCATGTTAGTGCTATGTCTTTACATCTTTACTAATAATATAAACAGGAAAGATTTGTATTTTTGTATGTTTGTTATGAAAAAACTCAAAAACTGCAGTGCCGATTTCAAAAATTCTTCCACCATTGGAAAGCTACATTCACCCTGAGTGACATAGCCTACCAGGGGGGGAGAGGGATAGGAGGAAGGGGCTGTTTTTCATCCTGAAACTACCCGTGCGAAGCCGGACGAGTCGCTAGTAGTATATAATTATCAGCTAACTATACAAAATATATGCATTATAGTAAGGTAGACTAAAGAAAAGATTAATTGTGTGAAAGATGACATGGGTAAGAAAGGAGTGATTACTGAGATGAATGCATCAAGAACAAGTAGATGAATAAATGTTGTTACATACATACATAGAACCCACAGTAAACGAGGCCCATTTGAGGCTCTGCCTACCCTTTCGGGGATAAAGGCGAGTGTCTATGTATGTATGTAAGTATGTATAAACACACGCCTTTATCCCCGAAAGGGTTGGTAAGGTTAGCCTCAACGGCCCCCATTCACCGTGGGTTAGTTAATATAGACGTGACAAGTGGTGAGCTCATCGCCGCCATTGCTTCCCACGACTGACTCGGCTAACACTTTCTTCCAGTAATAACACATTCCAAATCGGATACCTACGAATCTTACCAACAAGTCCGGGTCAACAAAATGTGGGATAAGGGCAGGAACGTGATTATAAAAGTAATTAATTTTGTAAAAATTAAAAAACCCTCAACGCAATGAAACGGCTGAACCTATTTTGATCAAACACTCCCGACAAATACACCTTTCAAACAAACAAAAAAATCTAAATCGGTTCATCCGTTCGGGAGCTCCGATGAGACAGACGATGGTACACACACACACACACAGACACGTCAAACTTATAACCCCCCTTCGGTTTTGCGTCGGGGCTTAAAAACTGTTGAGTTATTAACCGAATGTCGCAAACCCCTACAAATCCTAGGATCATTACATTTTGGGGATAAATGATATGAAAACGCATATTGTGCAACAGTGCAGCAGGGAGTTGAAATTTGCATAGAAACACCTCTACGCAGACGAAATGACGGGCGTTGCATATAGCTACTCGCATGTATCGTAGAGCTGCGTCAAGATGCCCACCGTCTGGCTTGCCTACGTATATGGTAGAGTGCCATATAGAGAGTTATTGAAGAGCAGCATTTCCATATAGATTGACCTTTCCAATTGAATTAATGTTGCTTGGAACTAGTTTTGATTGAGCTAAGATAAGTTTCGATATGTTCTACCTGAATCAAAATCTTCAAAATATATTTATCATGAAGCCAATAATGATGTTTTTTGTTTTGTATAGGAAAATGTAAATCCAACTAATGTCAGCGTGGCAATGCAACCAGCATCTTAGGGACGCTTCCGTCTGGTAGTGATTTGGATCAGTTGAGCTACCTTTGGATCGATAACAGCGGTCTTCAGGTAGCACAACCATTTCATGTTTTTTTTTTTTTGTACATACCTACTTGTAATAGTTGTATTTTTATTTCTTTAAATAAATGTATAGATATGTCAAAGTTATAATGTGTGGAAGTTCTTATGTTTGTTACTCAATCACGCCGAAACGGCTGAACCGATTACGACGAAATTTTGTATACAGATAGATTATGATCTGGATTAAGCTATAGGCTACTTTTTATGCTGGTAAAACGCGAGCGAATCTGCGGGCGGTCACTAGTGTAATCTATATGTATAGTGTTTCCTATATAAGGAGTAACTAAGCACTTTTCTTTTATGCATTCGTTGAGCACAAATCATACTATTATAAAGTAGGTATTATAGGCATTATGTAGACATAATATGTAGGTACATACCAATCTACCCAATAGCACAGATACAATAATACTATACCCAATAGGATGTGACGATTCAATGCTTTCTTAAGTTTAATAGCATTCGTCTGGGCCTCACGACCGAGAGCTTGCCTTATATGGATCAGGCACGTAATGTTCTTTTTACTGAATGCATTTTGTCGTTTATATCTTCTCAAACGACGACCAAGAAACATATAGGTATAAGAAAATACTTAAAACAAATGATCAACAACTTATATTAAATCAAAGACTTGACTGACTGATTGACAGACAACGCACAGCCTAAGTAAACCACTTCTCTTAGATAGGTACATGAAAGGAGGGTGTGTTCCTTTAAGGATGTAGGGGTGTACTAAGAAATTTGGAAAATTCGCCCTCTTAAGCTAAGGCCTTATCAACGCGTTCAGCCCGGGTGCTCAGTGGCGTGCACGGTGGCGATCAATGGTAAGACAATGGATCGCCACCGTGCACGCCACTGCGGACGCGGGCTGAACGCGTTGGTATGGCTTTAGCTTAGGGATCCAAAAAGAGCATATTATTGTTTGTAATAAATGAAAGCCGGGGAAAGGGGCTTGATGATGAAACCCTCCCGATTTCATTCAAGTCGGTTTTGTGTCGGTTCAACGGACATCCTCAATGGGTAACAACGGAATGTTTGGTCTCTTTTAAACGGATTTCATGAGACGTTTGAGAATGCATGACAACACCCCCCCCCCCCCCCCCCCTAATAGCGCTAATTTTTAAAGATAATACCAAAACAAAACCTCAACCAAAACCGTTGCTTTATGACATTTCGTACTGCGCTAATCATTTGAACGTTTATTTGGAAGATAACTTGCGTTGGTGTAGCGATCGATCGCACTTTTACGTTTGGATTGAGGGATCCTTTGCTTGAATTGGCGTTAGACTTCATTAATACAAAGCAATAATTTTTAACGTTATTTTAAATTATAGTTTTATTTGTCTAGATGATGAAATTAACTACTAAACTCTTGTTCTTCAATCTGAAAATTTCACTACGAATCAGAGAACGATCCCTTTCGAACTTTAGCAAGAGTCGCTATTTATTTAAATGATTTCCTTCTGTAAGTGGACTATTATGACTGTATTTGACTTTAGTAACATCAACGGTTCAAACGTTCACAAAATAGACCGATACCATTTTTTAGCCAACTTCAAAATAAATGAGGAGGTTCTCAATTCGTGTGTTGTTCATTTTATTTCCATCAGCTAAAACCCTGTGACGTTTTCTCGATGGCTAAACTAAATCTTAAACAAAAGCACAGTTAAAAGACACAAAAGCAAAAACTTCCGTTCAAGCGGTTGAAACGTTTCAAAACAGCGCCGTTGGGCCCCAGGGTCTGATGATACACGTAAGAGTTTGTATCATCTAAAACGCGTATTATGAATAGCGCGCGGACGAAGTCGCTGGTTTCAGCTAGTATACACATATACAATCTAAGATATAATTTTCCTTGTCCGTTCGTTCATCGCACTGGTTCTTTCTTGATAACCCTGCGTTAGGTCAGTGACCTTGAGGTATGTTTGTGCCTTTGTATTTTCCTGTTGATTAATTAATACTAGTAAATTACATTTTGTTAATTTATTTAATTGAATTTATTATTTCCTTAAGAGGAAATAATAAATTCCATGGAAATCATTGCTTCGATCGCAGGTTTCCCCATTTGTCCAGGCCTCAGAATTTGTGCTCATTTGGCAGCGGAAATGAGCCGTGTGCTTATAAGAATACGAAGTATTTGTTTGATTGTATTGATCACGAATATCGTGTTAATATTCAGGGCGTGCGCCAGCGACATGACGTGGCGACGAGCCGACGACCGTCTAAGCTTCCTATGAAGTAATATGAGCCATAATGAGCATGACTAGACATATAGCTGGCCCTATTTCAGGAAAGACACTGACAAGAGATTTTGTAAAAATTAAAAAACCCCCAACGTAATGAAACTGCTGAACCGATTATGATCAAACATAGCTAAGAACACTCCCGATTAAATCACCTTTCAAACAAAAACAAAAAAACGGTTCATCCGTTCGGGAGCTAAAATACCACAGACAGACACACACACACAGACACGTCAAACTTATAACACCCGTCGTTTTTGCGTCGGGGGTTAAAAATCAAAAGTAGTGTAAAAAATATATGGTAATGTTCATCATATTTCCAAGGGCATGCAAGAACCCAAACACGATTTGGATATAGTTTCTCGATAATAATTAAATCGTATAGAATGCGCTCCTAACGTAAACAATCAACGTGCGTTGTTAAAATTAATAAGAGTAACAAATAATATTATTATAATTAACCAGGTGGATCTCTACATTTTCGAAAATCTAGCATTTATTTTAATTATATAAAGTTTTTTGGGATTTTCTTTTACTTTTCGTTTTACGAGCGGTATTCAGTCACATTCTTACTTACCTGAACTATGATTAGTTAGTTAATGACAGAATTTGGCTGTTGCCTGCGCGTTGTCCTCTTTCTATCCTGTGCAAGAAGGTAAATTGACTCTGCGAGTGCGATTTCTACTGGCGGGTTACGTTTGTACAGGCACAGGCGCACGCGCAGTTCGTAAGCGTGCCCTAGTATTGTTCCTCTGCGGTTGTAGAGCTGATTCGTGTGAGTCATGTTATGACATACACTGCCTCTAGCTACCTATACAATGTATGCATATATGCGACACCGTCCTAATAACGAAGATATGCTATGACTGATCCTGGAAATTGACGCGTTGGTTTGGTAAAACCATACACAACAATTTCTAGGATTATTGCGTAAGTTCATCATTAAGTTAAGTAATTTGGATCAATTAAGCTACCTGTAGATCATTAGCAGCGGTCTTCAGGTAGCACTACTGTTTCATATGTATTTTGTACTACCTTGTATTAGTTGTATTATTCTTTCTGTAAATAAATGTATATGCCAGTAATTTAGTAGTTAGCCCCGAACTGAGCCTATCTCAACGAATCCTTTACTGACTAAGCTCATATTGAATCTTGCTTTTTGTATTGATATCACCTAACTAACAAATTGTATAGTCATTGGATAAACAGTTCGCACCAAACATTGGAATTTGGAAAACACCCATACACACGAGTCTTCCCCTCTAGTTAACATTGAGAACTCGCTTTGCTCGTTCAGTAAATAAACAATAAATGGATTGAATGAATGGCTAATTCATGACTAGCACATTCCTTTTATACATACATCAATGGCCTGGCATATCAACTGAAATATGGAATAGGCATCAATATACGGAATGTTAACATCGTGGCCCAAGATTTGTGGCTCACTGCCACTGCATTTTGCATTATTTTCATGGACGCTAGCCCCCAAAGTTAGGATAAGTTGTCAGTAGCCAAAATACCCCCCCCCCCCCCCCCCCCCAAAGTTATAAAAGTCATAGAACAACTATAGCAAGGAACGAAATCAATCTAGCAACATGCAAGTATTTAAAGCCGTGTAAACGATCTGTCTTACTCAAATAGGTCTGAACCGTAAATGCATTTGTGAACCGTAGAAATATGACGGAAATTTTCTAAGGAAAAAAAAAATAACTTTGTACTAAATTAGAAGTTCGGTTTCGTCCGGAACGTCCGCTATTTTTGAGACATCAATCGACTCCGTGTTTGCTTGGAGTTGAAAGACTGAAACAAAATGTTATTTTCTTCTCTTTCAACAGGTTTTGAAGAACAGAGATAAAAGTTCATTCACGACAGTCAACACCTGAAACTATGCATACCTACCTTCATAATGTGCTGTTCCCTTCGACCAAAATAAAGGCTGTTCCAACTACATGACAAACATGTGTGTTAATTTTAAGTAAACATGTTGTAAAAGCATAAATTCTTAACTGAGTATATCTATACAAGTAAGTATCTCTTGTGTTAAGTAAGAGATACTTACGTTATGTAAATTCTTACAACTTTTCAAGGATTTACCAACCAATTAAAATGTCTTAAGTGTCGTATTAGTCGGTGCAAATAGGCAGTATCCCAAAGCTCTTGCAAGAAAATAGCAGTGAAAAAGTAAACAAAAGTATAACGTGCAGGTATTTGAAGCCGTAAATGGAAACTTGCTGATTTGTCGTCGACAAGAAAGTGGAGCCTGCAGTGGAAATGCGGTCTCTGCGAAAAATGTGCAAGTAATTTACCATTGCAATGTCCGCAGAGAAAATAAAGGTCTACTTAGCACACATGCGTTGTTAGCACACTGTGGACATGCACTGATTGAAGTAGAACAAATACAAGTAATTAATTTTGGTAAGAATTAAAAAAAATCTCAACGCAATGAAACGGCTAAACCGATTTTGATCTAAGAACACTGCCGACAAATTCACCTTTCAAACAAAAAAAAACTAAATTGGTTCATCCGTTCGGGAGCTACGATGGGACAGACATACACACACACACACACACACACACAGACACGTCAAACTTATAAAACCCCGGGGTGTTATAAGTTTGGGGGTGTTATATGTTGCGTCGGGGGTTAAAAACATAACATCACATAAATTCAAGAAAATAAACAAAATAACAAAACAGCGTCCCGCTCAGGATAAGGGTTTGGGTTTGGGTTTAGAAACATATTTTACGAACGCAAAATGACCTAGACGCAAAATCTCCTAAATGCAAAAAGTCCTAAACGAAAAAGTTCTAGAAGCTAAATACCCTAAATGCAAAATGCCTTAATCGGAAAATGCCCTAGACCACAGAATAAATAATAGCCTAGCCGCTAAAGATGAAATCAAAACTAACGTCGGCTCCAAAAATCTAATGGTTGCCCACGAACCATTGTCCCACAAGGACAACGCCGGCGACGGTACGAAAGATCGTTTGAGAAGTGGGGTATATCATCCAAGCTCCATAGCAGCAGTTTTGCTCTGAGACAGTACCGGCCGGATGTACCAGATGCGAGAAAACTGCGATAATAAATGTTCTGAATGAATTGGCATTCCCCATCCTATCTACGAGACCGTAATCCACTATGCGGAGTACGGATTGATGTTACGAATTTTCAAATTTCGCTGACGATATCGACACTCGTATTTCGGTTGTTTGAATAATTATAAATATGAAGGAAGGTCATTTTTGAGTGATAATCATCATCATTATCATCAGCCCACAGAAGTAACATTCTGTAAGTAGCATACAAAGGCTTGACATAGGCTTCCCATAGATTGGCTTGACGAACGATCTTGAGCCGCCTCCATGCACTGCCTTCTTGCGAACTCTGTCTGTGATGTCTTTCGTCCATCGAAAGGGGGGCATTCCTCCCCCGATTATCCTTGGGGTATTACACCACTGAGTTTAAACTACTTAAAGTATACAGTGTAGGTACTTGCCTTTTGTATTAACAAGTATATTATTTTAAATTCGAATGACAGCACCATAACTACTTTTAAAAAAGAGAAGAAAACGATCTCCCAAATCAGACTTTGGAAAAGTGGCGCCATCCAGCCGGAATGGTGAATAGTGAAGGGATGTTTTTTGATGGGTTTTTCCACCCTAAGTAATGCATTGAAAACCTAATAGGTCCTATCGTAAAGCGATAGAATAAGCATATACCGCGATTTTCGGCTCTATGAATTTCTCAGTTATTAGAAAATCCATCTTCGGGGATAGCGCTAACATTTCCAAAGTTTTATATTTGACAGATAACTGAACATGATTTACCTGTGGTCAGCTGCCGAACATGATTGAAAAAGGGTTTGCCCTATGTCAAATTAGCAGATTTTTCATAGAATCCTGAATAATTTTAGACATGGTAGGTACCTCAGCATCCCGTAAGCGATAGGTGTTCTACTTGTGTTATGTAATTGTTTGGTGAAAATAACATTAGTAGTATCTATAACAAAAGAATAATACAATGTTATTCCTCTCTGCATTGTGATCAATGAACCAAAAAGTGATTCGGAAAATGTCGTAGCTACAAATTTAAAAGCTCGTGAAACGAGTAGGTACCAAGTATGCAGGGCCAGAAGGGGCGTGAAACACGAGTAATCGATTCGAGTCGGCTGGGTGCGCGGGCGTCACGCGTCGTGTGTTCCCTGTCTTGTCACTGTTCCCGATGGACGTAGAAAATGTCGCGAGTAAGAAAGGTTGACATAAATATCGCGTTTATTTTAAGTGGATATGAATTGATGGGGTGAAATAAATATAGCATAGATTGCTGAGTAGGATAGGTAGGTAGGTAGATAGATAAAAAAATACCACCATATTTTGGTTAATCCTTGGGAAATATTCAAGTTTTACTATATACTGGAGTGTCTAGTAGTTTATTATTAAGTGAGATCTAACTTTTCCAGAATTGTTATGATTGGCTTGCACTATAGTTTTATAAAAAATAATTAGAAGACTTAACCGAATAGAGAAGTTATTATTATCACAGACAACAAATAAAAAAGCTTTCGAACTCCTTGCACCTTATACTTCCTAGGTTTATCCGTAGCGCCATCTTGCGAGCAATAGACGAACCAAGCAGAACCTAAAAATTACCATTCACCAGATGGCGCTACCAAAGTTTAACGGTCAAACCAATAGATGTCAGTATTTTGCCAATCACGCTACTCAACGCTAGATGGCGCCAGTATTAAAAAGTAATGCGTTGGTAACGTCAATTTGCAGTTAAAAACAAAAGTTTAAGCACATTCAACTAGTCTAGAACCATCTTGTTTTTTTTAATTGAGTGTACCTGCTTAAGCTAGCGGAATTCTTTGTCCTCAAGGCGTTTCGTTTAGGACACATTCCTGAAACACGTCCTATGTGTAGGTATATGAAAGAACTTACCTAGAGCAGGCATCGCTCGTAGAGAAACGGCATCTTCTTCAATTTCATCTTCCACCTCCTCTTCAGTAATGGAGGGAGGCGCGGCCCAGCACCGGAGTCGAACCCCCGCACTGTTCACTTGCGCGCCGCTGTCGAGCCTAACTCGCGGCAGGCTGCGTGTTGTGTACTCCCCATTGTTGTTTGTACCCTGCAACGTTAAATAAAACTATGAAAGTATTTAAATGTAACATAACACTTTTAAAGAAGGACAAATCAATCGGAAGCTTTTTAGTAGTAGTAGGTAGAGCTTTTTTGTAAAGAGTTCGTCCGGGGAAGTACTGTCACCATACCAATTACTGCCGCAAAGCAGTAGTGCTCGTATTGCTGTGTTCCGGTTTGAAGGGTATGGGTGCCGGTGAAATTACAGGCACATGAGACTTTTCATCTTTATGTCTCATAGGCTAGCGGGCGCAGTGCAATGTCACATAGAGCGCGTCTTAGGTGATCCATCTGGGAGTGCTCTGAGGAACTCTCATAACCGCGTATGAGATCAAACAGTTCCTCAGAGCACTCCCCATTATAGAGTCGGTAGAACCACAGAGGAGTCCATACATTAATTGAATTGAACGAGCGAAGAGATTTCCGAGTATCAACTTGACACGTCTATATTCCACGATGGTGCAACCCACTGTGAAAAGAGGCCCATTGAGGCTCTGCCTACCCCTTCGGGGAAAAAGGCCTGTGTCTATGTATGTATGCATGTAACTAGAGTGATTCTGTTTTATTAAGTATCTATGTTTAACGGGAGTTTGATCAAAGATAATTTGGAACCGCTGACCCAATCGCCATTAAATTCTGTAGGTAGGTTTAGTGATACCAACACAATTGAGACATGCGACTTTTCATCTTTATGTCTCAGGGTGGCGCAGTGCAATACCACATAGGGCGCGTCCTAGGTGGACGTGACCTATGAGGTAATGCACTGTTCATAGGCAGAGGTTACCGCTTAACATCAGGTGGGCCATCTGCTTGATCCGTCATTAAAGCAGAACACACAAACAAAAAAAAAAGTTTGTACCTATTTCATATTTCTAGGCTCAAGTTTAGTTTAAATCTTGGGACGGAAGACACTGGATGCATGCATATCAGCTACCAGTACATAGAAACAACATTAACATCTGTGAGGACCAAAAGCTCCACAAGTAGGTAACCTATTTATTATCTTAGAGCTTCATAAGCCGAATTCTTATACCAACCATCAATCTTATTTAATGGCTATAATGTATCCGCATTAAAACTGATTTCTTAGTAATTACTAGTCAATCTGTGCCTATGCTAATACAAAAAAATTACACGTTACAAAGCCGATCGGCCGGTTTTCGTGGGAACATTAACTTCTCGTAAGCTCTGTAAGACCTTAAACGAATAGGTACCTTACAACGTACAAGTTCTCTGTACCTGTGAATGTTCGGTTAAATGTTTACAAGTCGTGATCTATCGGTACAATAAAATGTACGATCTAAATGCCTTATCTTAACATATATTCTGTGTCTTAACTTAACTTGAAATGCTCGTCTATTGAGTTCATTGAAGAAGGTGTGTCTATTTATTAGTAAGTAACAATAAAATAATTTTGTAAAAATTCAAAAACCCTCAACGTAATGAAACGGCTGAACCAATTTTGATCAAACATAGCTAAGAACACTTCCGACAAATTCACATATCAAACAAAAAAAAAACTAAATCGGTTCATCCGTTCGGAAGCTACAATGCCACAGTCAGACACACTTACGTCAAACTTATAACACCACGTCGTTTTTGCGTCGGGGGTTAAAAATAAAATATGTTTATTTGAATTATAACAGACATTACAGATACACAAAAAGTACAATCTTAAAAGTAGTTATCTTTTGCACGTAGAATTAACTAGGTACTTATTGGAAAAACATTAGTACCCAAACTAGGGTTACCTGTGATATGGCGTACTAAAGCCCTCCGCCAGACGAAGATGTAAATTTATGTAATAACTAAACACTGTAGAGAATTATAAATGAATATATAATTAAGTACAATGTTAAACTCTGATACACTCTTGATTATTGAGAGTAGGTAAATGGGCCATAATGGCATCTCCATCATGCCTACGGATTACAGATTGTGAATGCCGTCAAATAATTTAACTTTCAACTCTAGTGCAGTAGGATTACGGGGGAAAAAACACGCAGAAACATCAGTGGGTTAAAGTACTGGGACCACGGGTAAAATCACGTTTCATCACGATGTTTGAGTTCCGTACCTCAAGGATGCCAATGGGAACACTGTGAGTGTTCGATGATGTTGATGTGTGTGATGATATTTTCCTTTTTTCTTTGAATCAGTTTCCACTTGTTCTCGAGGCACCACACAGGCGCTCCCCAACTAGTAGTAAGAAGGATCATCAAAAGAAAAACAGACCGTGTTTGTTGCCTGATTCTTCTAGGTCTGGTTGCGTTGGAACAGGAGTAAATGTAAATTTATTTTTTAAGACGATTCAAAATGATCCTTGTGATTTCAATGAATAAAATACTTTTTGACTTTGACTTTGACTTTGATAAATGCATGCAAAGAATATTATATATAATTGTGCAGGTACATCGGTTGGCATGCCGTTGGTTGGTAACAAAGTGTTAGCAGCCTATACGGAGAGCCCGACCCCCCTCTTAATCTCTCCGAGTGGGGGGAAAGAGTAAGACATTTTCCCCGTAAAAAAAATACTAAGTGAAAAGTGATGCTCTTAGAAACACTACGTTGACGTGTAAAATTTACATCATCCATCCTCAAGCTCATGTAAGCGCTTTATAATCATATCGTTACAAGCCTTATACAGCCGTGATTACCATAACACAGGTCATTATGTTATTTATCAGAGGTTCGGAGCATGGGACGATTCTCTTACGTCAAGTAAATGTCGACATAGAAGAATACTGATAGAACAAAAATTTCTCGCTGCCTCCATTCACAGATTTTATGCGGCCTTTATAATGTGATCAGACCAGTGGGTGGGGGGCTGTCCCTCTCTACTGCATGTTCGGGTTCGTAGTAGCACTAAGTAGCCACGCGAGTACCTTCATTCCACAGCGGTTTTCAGTTGTGCAGTCACTCTTGGATAAGGTGAGATCGTGGTCAAACAGAGGCCTATCAATGATAAAAAGAAAAAAGAAAAAAAAAAGATCAATTTATAAATCCGAAACAAAATATTCGGACTTGTTGGGACGAAAAAAAATATATATTTTGCAGGTCATTTATTAAATTTTAATTACGAGTTGCTAGTTACTCGTCTTGTGAATGGGGAGTTGGGTTGGCGGAAGATCGTTCGCAACTCTCTCTGGGGCTGCAGTCCAGTGCTACGTATCAATGGATGATATCCACCATTAAACCATCTCATTCATCATTGACTAATCTTCTTCTAACTACCCAAAAAATGTACGTACCGAGTCTTATACAACAACTGATAAGATATAATTAGCCAACATTTTTAAATATCCTATCCTACTTCCTACTCCTACTATCCTATCCTATCCCATCCTATCCTATCCTACTAATATTATAAACGCGAAAGTTTGTAAGTATGGATGGATGGATGGATGTTTGTTACTCTTTCACGTAAAAACTACGGGATGGATTTGGATGAAATTTGGAATGGAGATAACTGGACTCCCGGAATAACACATAGGCACATTTTTATCTCGATATTTCCACGGGATCGAGACTTACGCGGGTGAATCCGAGGAGCGCTGCTTGTATCACTATATTTCAGCTCTACCGCAGACTTTTAGCTCTATGAAGTATGAAATTCACCACTGACTGCCAGACTATACGATTACTAATGCAACGCGCATGTTATGACATAATAGCAAGTATGGAATCCCGCGTATGTGACTTCTCAGGCTCGAAACATCGAGATACTTTGTAAATAGTTCCGTGTTCGAGGAGAAAAGTGGAGTTAGCAATTTACTTGCAATCTTTGAGAGTAACTTTAGCCATACCAAAAATGAACAGGTTTCATACGGAAGGAAAGACGGTGGATAGAAGGGGCGTCAATGCCGTTTGTCAGTCACAATACGGGAAGGCATCCATAGTAGTATACGTAATTTTGAACCCCCGACGCAAAAAGAGAGGTGTTATAAGTTTGACCGCTATATTTGTGTATGTCTGTCTGTCTGTGTGTGAGTCTGTGGCACCGTACCTGAGCTACAGAGTAGCTCTTAAACGGGTGAACCGATTTGAAAGCAGGTTTTCTAGCGATGGTTCTTAGACAAATTTTATTAAAATCGGTTCAACCGTTTCATTGCGTAGGATTTTTATTTAAATAATCATTTTGTTATTGTACTTGTTGTGGGAAATGCTAGTGGAGGTCGTTGTCATACCTTTTATCATACCTATAATTTGATTATTTTTCACCCGCATGGCACAATATACATCTATTCAAGCAGAAAAGACCAGAACCAGCGTTCGTCTTTTGACCATTCGATTTTTCGTACCACTTTAAATATTTTCGACAAACCGACCTTCAGTAAAAAAGCATCAGATTTTTTTGACACCCGTGACCGTTGTGTGTTTTGTTATAGTTTAAAATTCAGTTTCAAGATTTGAACCACTACAAACAAGTGGAGTTGAAAAGATTGTAATAAAATGCACTAATTGTAGCGCAAGCGAGTACAAGAAACAAATGAATGCTAATGCACTTAATAAGCCAACAAGAATATTAATCGTTAGCATTTTTTCCTCTGCTTGTACCTATCCATGTGAACGGTGGAGCGTATCGGAACAGGTGCCGTCACTTGATACCAATACGCAGAGTTATACGTCCTTGTGCCTCTCTAATATGGCCTATAATATTATCAACGGACTGAGTATATCTAGACATACTTTATCAACGAGTTATAGGAGCGGAATACTTTGAATTTAGAGCTTTGGTGGAATCTGTGTAGAGTTTTTCACTAATCATTGCTGCATGATTATAAAATGGCTCATCTAATCAATATAATTATAAAAAATCTTTGTGAAAATGACTGACTGACTCCGTTTGAACTCAGTTTTGAATCGTGTAAGGTTTTAATGATCGAACAGATTAAAATTTTAAACTTTTATCCTTTTTTTGAGCTCTGAAGTTTTTCCCTTAGTTCTGAATAACTGACTATCAGAACACAGCCTTAAAACAAAGAGGCATGAAATTCGGCTCTGCGTACCACTTCGAGAATAAGACGTGGGTATATGTTTATATGTAATGCGTAGCGATGAAGACAGAGTAAGCTTGAGAACTAACATTGATAGTTATGATCCAATAACGATAGGTTTTTCAAGAATTACTAATACTGTTGAACTGATTTCTATAAATAGTAGTTCCGTTCGTAATTATATAGTGAAAAAGATGAAAGTTGCTCCCAGTTCATCAAAGTTTATTTCAAAGTAAATAAAAACAAAGTTCAAAGCGTGCATCAGCGTGCATTAAAAGCATACAACAAACCAATCGGCACGCACATCACAAGCTAAACGAACATGACCTAATTACACGAAGCTTCCTTGTTAGCTTGCGTCCAATGACGACACAGGCATTGTTATACGATGGACGAATGTGATATAGATTACTATTATCATTATGGAAGCTCTAGTCTCTTCGCTGCGACTTTGATTATGAAATGGCACACTGCTCGCTGGGACTTACAGGAGGACAGAGGAGTTACACCAAAAGACAGAGTACGGAACAACTACATAAGGGGAAGTTTCAAAGTTCCCCCAATAAGTGTTAAAATATCAGAATCAACGCCGAGATGGTACGGGCATGTTATGCGTAGACCAGAAGACCACGTTGTGAAAAAGTGCCTTTGCATTGCCACTAAAAAGAGGGGAAGAGGAAGACCACAAACCACATAGTTGACAAATGTCCAGAATGACATGAAAATACTTGGCCTAACCAAAGATGAGACGAACCAGCGAAATACATGGCGCCGCATGATTAGGAAAGCCGACCCCGAGTAACGGGAATGAGCGAGGACAAAGAAGAAGACACTGCTCGCTGGGACTGGGAAAAATCCAGGTGTTGGTATATTGCCGCTGCTATATGAAGCAAACAAATGGACAATTGCGAGCGAAACTTGTGCTCTGAGGGTTCATATCCGTAAATTATTTTGAGTTTCAGCTCCGTTTTTTTTTCTTACATACTTTAACTAGCCATTTAAGGGTCAAAAAGTCGAAATTGCTCTATATTTCTGTATGAAAAGGAATCTGTCCAAACAAGAATCTGTTCAAAACGGGATCCGTCCAACAAGGAATCTGGCGAAAAAGACCTTAATCTTTTAGACTTGTTCCTTTATTTGAGTTGTAAAGCCTCCTAGCACTTCGAATTTCTCTAGAGGATTTTCATGTTCTTGATTTCCATACTAAAAATATACATTAATTGCCATATATTATCGTTAATGCGTTCAGTAACAAGCTTTATTTTTACGGCACTCTAAGCTCACATACCTTAATATTTGGTATACATTTTAAGTTGATAGCTTTAGCTGTTCCTGGGAAAAAGGTTCTTGACAGGCAGACAGACGGACAACAAAGTGATCCTATATTGGTTCCATTGGTATCATTTCGGGAACGGAACCCTAAAAAGGGTGAAACAAAACCTCAAGTCATGATCTATCCTGCCCTAACCAATCTAGTAAACCAATCCTGTTTTTTTCAATGGGTATTCTTCTCTTTCAAAGTATTAAAATAAGATTACGAGAAAAACTTGCATACAAATGGAAATTGACATGGCGAGGAGAGTGTACCTTGTAATGGACACCTTAAAATAGGTCAGAGAAAGCATGAAATTAGAAACGCCACTCCGATGCGGCCCTTTGATATACCTACCTACGCCACAGAATAAAGGATAGCCATACACGTGATTCTAGATAGGTGGCTAAATATAGTTGAAAAAGCACATTGTGTGTAGTGAAGCGAAGTTTTGCTTCAGTTTGTTTTGAAGTACAGAGATTCAAACTTCGGCAGTGTGTTTGTGAGTATAACTTGGAGTAACAGTTTTCTGCGGAGTACGGACTAGATTGGCATAGAAAGATCATCATCCTCAGAAAGGTGTCCACTGCTGGGCTTCCCCAAAGAATGCCATAAAGGTCCGACCATCCCGTCATACACTACGTCTTCCGGTTATTGGTCGCCTCCGGTACGGAGGCCTACAATGCTCTAAGGATGGTCGCCGATCGAGAACCTTTTTTCCCCAGCGCCAGCGGTTGTTAGTGCTTCGAGCAACATGACCTGCCCAATGTCACTTTGACTAGCAAATTTTAAGAGCTATGTTGGTGACCTTGTTATTCTTCTACCGTAGAATATGTCGTATATCATATACCTACATGAATCCATTAATTCACGAGAGATATTAAAACAACAACTACATAATGTAGATATGGTAATTTCTCTAAACAAATTCTGTAGGTAATTATTAGATATTAAATTTTAGAAGCTGTAACGTGCATACATGGTGTACCAATTATTGACCTGCTGGTGTAGTCATTATTCATTAGATCTACCTATACACATTGCCGTGGTGTGTCCGGCCTAAAAATAGACCCCTCCATCTTCTCCCATGGATGTCGTAAAAGCCGACTAAGGGATTACCCGGACTTGTTGATAAGATTCGTTGGTATAAGATTTGTCCTGGCTGGTAGCTTATTATGGAATGTGTTATTACTGGAAGAAAGCGTTAGCTAAGTCAGTCGTGGGAAGCAATGGCGGCGATGAGCTCACCACTTGTCACGTCTATATTCCACGATGGTGCAACCCACTGTGAAAAGAGGCCTATTGTGGCTCTGCCTGCCCCTTCGGGGAAAAAGGCGTGTGTCTATGTATGTACGTATGTATATTTTAGAAGCTGTAACGTGCATACATGGTGTACCAATTATTGACCTGCTGACACTCTAGGTAGTTTGTAAGGTTTTTTAATGACTATTAATTAGAAGGATTTTAAGAACTCCCGGGATTTTTAAAAGAACCCACTTTTTACATCCCCCTGCCACATATATATTACCCAACAGATACGTATAAATACAGAAAATATACTATAGATTAAAAAGGGCTATTAAATCCTTAATAAATTCAAGTAGTTCCTGATGGATCCCTTGACTTTAATCCCTTGTCCTGATAGATCCCTTATACCTATAATTTTATTCCTAATAGAACCTGTCTCCGAGGGATCATCAGCCTGCTGCGTAAAAAAGTGAGGACAGAAATTTGAAATAAACAGAGCTTTGCAATGATTAAAAGCACTTGCCATTATAATCGTTTTGAAATACAACTGACAATTGACTGTAATTTTCTTATTTTTAATATCAACAGTAATGATACAGTTCCCACAGATTAAGTCTGTCGTAAACAAGTAACTAGAGTGTCCATTTGTGAATACCGTGATATTTGTTCAATCGGTTTGGTCAAGGATTACTCGTAGCATTTAGCTTTTATCGCTCCATTATTAGCCCTTTCACTTAATACAACCTTAATTAAAATAATAGGAGGTAATATTGTTACGGAGCTCAATGACAACCAATAATTTGCCAAGAAAGCGGAACAAACGGTTAGCATACTAAAACCATCATGGAAAAGTATACATATACTTTTTATGGCGTAATGCGTACGGTAGAGTATTAAAGTTATGTCTATTGTGTCATTATATTATGTGCTCATGAGTTTTAACACCACATTATTTGGAAAGTGACGATGCGATTGTAGCAAGTTTCTTTTTCTTTTAATTATGAGTTTGAGGTTTTCTTCCTTAATTTTGCCAACATCAACAATATTATTGTTCAACGTACTTGCTCGTAAAGTGGCATGTTTTTACGGTCATAATGCAGCATGTAACACACGCGTGATTTTGATTTTACATTATCGCACGAATGCGGTAAATAAACTAGCTTCTTCCAGTCCAGTAAAAAAAAGTTTACTAACATTGAATAAAATAGTTTAGAATAAAATGATATCTACTTTTTACGAAGAAAAATAATAGATAGATAAAACCAAGCAATTAATTTACAAAAAAGATTTAAATGTGATTTCATTTTGTTCGTTTGACGACCTCTGTGGCGCGGCGGGCGAACGTTCGCCTGCGACGCAGGAGGTTACGGGTTCGATTCCCGCCTCCGAACAAATATTTTTGCAATCTGCAGATATTTGTTCAGGGTGTTCTGGGTATTTTCTATATATAATATAAAAATATCTATGTATGTAATGTATTGTATTAAGTATATCAGTTGTTAAGTACCCATAACACAAGCTCTGCTTAGCTTGGGGCTAGATAATGTTGTGTGAACTGTCCAGCATTATTTATTTTATTTTGTTTAATGAAACTGTATGTAACTACCGCAGAATTGGTTGAACATTTTATTTATTGTAAAAGAGCCCATTGATGCCTACATTACAGCTTAGAGCCTAGATTAGATGAAAGAGACTATGATACATACACATACACATCATGAGTATCTACTAATTTGGCAGATCATGCCAGCAAGTTCCATTCTTATGCCTTAATCATTCTTCAGATACTTTAGGCTTTTTCGATAGGCTTACCAACTAGTAGTAAAGAGGATCTTTAAATCGAGTCGAGCGTGTATGTTGCCCTGTTTCAGATGATGTCTTTTTTTTTTTTTTTTTTATTATACTTGAATGTCGTAACAAGCAGATGGCCCACCTGATGTTAAGCGGTAACCTCTGCCTATGAACAGTGCATTATGAAAATGAAAAAAAATGAAAATTTATTTATTACAACGAAAAGAGTCACTGCTTACAAAATAATTATTTCCTATAGTTATAACAATTTGAACAAATTTCGAAGACAAAATTAATTTTAAATGGTGTATCTGTCAGTTTCCTCACTAGGCTAGGCCTGTATCGAGGAAACTTTTTTACGATACTCAAATGCGCTATATTGCAAAGGTGACAGCTTAGGATGTGCCCTATTGCACTGCGCCCGCCACCCTGAGACATAAAGATGAAAAGTCTCATGTGCCTGTAATTTCACCGGCAAACCGGAACACAGCAATGTGAGCACTACTGCTTTGCGGCAGAAATAGGTATGGTGGTAGTACTTCCACCACTAAGTGATAACTCTTTCACAAAAAAGCTCTACTACGACGAAAAAGCTTTCCTACTACGCGTATGTGGTCGCGTTGGAACAGTAGCTTAAACGACGATTCAAAATGATCCATGTAATTTTGACAAAGAAACTATTTTTGAATTTTGAATTTTGCAGACGTATTAGCTTCGAAGCGTATTAGCAATAAAATCCAAACATACGTCTAGGGAAGCTATTTAAGTACTCTATAGTCATGTTCGTGCAAAGAAGACCACAAATCGTGTATCAATGTATAGGTATCAATAGTTAGATAGTAGGTTCCAATGTATTGCTTTATGTTCCCGAACCATAAGGTTCCTTTGGAAACTAGTTTTGTGAACATGACCGTATTGAGGCCCTGCTTTGGAAGTTGCAAATTGACTAAAGGGGTGAAAACGAAGCTTTCTGAAAGTCCACATTTTTAACCCCCGACGAAAAACGAAGGGGTCTTATAAGTTATACGTGTGTGTGTATGTGTGTGTGTGTGTGTGTGTGTGTGTGTGTCTGTCCCATCGTAGCTCCCGTACGGATGAACCGTTTTCGTCTTTTTTTGATTTTTTGTTTGAAAGGTGTATTTGTCGGGAGTGTTCTTAGCTTTGTTTGATAAAAATCGGTTCAGCCGTTTCATTGCGTAGGGGGTTTTTTTAATTTTTACAAAATTAATTCCTTGTACTTGAACGGAAAACAATATCAAATAGTTTGATTATAATCTTCTATATAGACTTTATTGTTGTGGTGAGTATTAAGATTTTTTAAATAACTATTATAGAATTTACCGACCAGGCGGGCATCAAACCTGTGGTGACCCTCTCCTTGATACGGAGATGCGTTATTGTTTTTGGGACATTATCAATCATATAACTTTTGAAACTATCATGGTTATGTACATAATTTTCACTAGAAACGGGATATTTACCATGATTTTTGAGTTTTATATGTTCCCGATATTTCGGCACAGTTGCATGCGCCATGATCACGGGAGAAACTGACTAAAGTATTTGCGAGTAGATGTTATTGGCAGATATATCGATCTACCCTCTTTCTCACTCTTTTATTACGAAAAAAAAAAAATTATTATTTTATTATTATTTTTTTTTTTTTTTTCTTTTATTTTTATTTTTGGTAGTGGTATCGTTCGTAATAAAAGAGTGAGAAAGAGGGTAGATCGATATATCTGCCAATAACATCTACTCGCAAATACTTTAGTCAGTTTCTCCCGTGATCATGGCGCATGCAACTGTGCCGAAATATCGGGAACATATAAAACTCAAAAATCATGGTAAATATCCCGTTTCTAGTGAAAATTATCAATCATTTTGGGATCGTAGGGTACCGAGCCCATCGTGACCCGAGAGCTGGCTCTTATGTGGCTCAACGCATTAGTATTGATACACAGTGTGGCAATGCAGCCAGCATCTCGGGGACGCTTCCTTCTTGTAGTGATTTGGATCAGACGTATTAGATTTGTTGTTATTTCTGTAAATAAAAATAATGGGAGGAAAAAAATCAAAATATACCCTAGCGGTACCATTTCTGCTGGCTTATTTCTGGTTGAGATGCCAATGGCAACACCCACACAGCTCTACCTGAATGCGCGCACCTAGAGACGACGTGACAATGTATTGCATAATGCACACGTGCGCGCCCTTTGCAATATCTACATCTCCGGTGCCGCAACTGATATATTAACTAGATTCACTCTATGCGTGGCCGCAATTAATGAGCGAAGGCTTTAAAATGTGGCACAAGAGATAAGTCTTTTCAAAGTCAAGTGCACAGTAAATAAAAGCCTGCTCTACCGTGCGTAGAACAATGAAAACATATATTTACTGGAAGGCTAAACTAAATTAATTAACATTCGTAATCTTTTGAATTGTGTTTGGGTTTAACAAGTTTTATTGTTTCTGGTTTTACCTAGATCAGCACAATTAAAAATCCTTGTGGTGCGATTAAAACTTTTATTTGTGGCATAATGAACAAGCCTAGCGTTGCCAGTACAAGACAGAGTAGTTCCTGATCGATCCCTTGTCCTGTTCGATCCCTTATCCTTATCCCTTTTGCGATGCTTGTTTTGTTTTTAATTTTAATTTTGACATTAATCATTAACATTGACATTATTATAATTTTTCACATTATTATAAATTGACTGTGTATGCACCGTCTCTTAGCGTTGTTATTTATAAGCGTAGCGTATATATCTAAGTATTGACTACCTACCTTAGGTTTGAATGATGTATTTTTAAGTTGACCTTTGGTTTTTAATGGTTGATTTTTGTATCTAAATTCTCTATTTAATTATTGTGTGTTAATTTGAAATGTACCTATTTTTATGTAGATACCCTTTAATTAGTTTAATTGATAACTGTTTGTCGTTCTAATTAAAGTAAATATAAATAAATAATAAATAAATAGTTTTGTTCCTGTTCGATCCTGTCTCAAAGGGATCATTTTAAAATGTTTTTTTTTCTGTTTTTTTTTTTGTCTGACGTTTTTGTTTCTGATGGATCCCTTAAGGGATTTGACAGGGCACAGAAAGCCTCGCACCCCTGCTCCGTCGCTCGCGCAACATTTAGCACAGAGTATATAAGTACCTACTGGGTTACATTGTAACTGTATTATGCCCACAATAATCCCACTTCTAATTCACAAAAAATATGCTTCATCTTGTTTCGAAGGTTAAGATAGATACCTACTTGATTTTAAAATAAGACGGACAAGTGCGAGCAAGACTCGCGCCCTGAGGGTTCCGTCCGATCCGTAAATTATTCTGTAATCGTCACAGCCTTATTCGAGTTTCAGCCACTTTTTCCTACAAACATTACCAAGCCATTTTAGGGGTATCAAAGTCTAAATTCCTTAACTTTAGTTTTTTTTATTTACTTTACGCTAGAAACGGGATATTTACAATGATTTTTGAGTTTTGACTGTATTTTTAGATTTCCGTAGCCAAATCGCAAAAAACGGTCTGTCTGTCCGTCCGTATGTCACAGCCACTTTTTTCCGAAACTATAACAACTATGCTGTTAAAACTTGGTAAGTAGATGTATTCTGTGAACCGCATTAAGATTTTCACACAAAAATAGAAAAAAAACAATAAATTTTGGAGGTTCCCCATACTTAGAACTGAAACTCAAATGTTTTTTTTTTTATCATAACCGTACGTGTGGGGTATCTAATGTATGGATAGGTATTCAAAAATGATATTGAGGTTTCTAGTATAGTTTTTTTCTAAACTGAATAGTTTGCGCGAGAGACACTTCCAAAGTGGTAAAATGTGTGTGTCCCCTCCTGTAACTTCTAAAATAAGAAAACGATAAAACTAAAAAAAAAATACGATGTGGTACATTACCATGTGACCTTCCACCGAAAATTGGTTTGAACGAGATCTTTTTTTAATACGTCATAAATCGTAAACCGCAATTTACCTTTCATACAATGTTACTTGCTGCTACGGAACTCTTCATGGGCGAGTCCGACTCGCACTTGGCCGTTTTATTTTATTTTATTTGTGTCATATTTCCTAGCATACCTTTTTTTTTATACTACTTGAATGACGGAACAAGCAGATGGCCCACCTGATGATAAGCGGTAACCTCTGCCTATGAACAGTGCATTACCTCATAGGTCACGTCCACCTAGGACGCACCCTATGTGGCATTGCACTGCGCCCGCCACCCTGAGACATAAAGATGAAAAGTCTCATGTGCCTGTAATTTCACCGGCACCCTTACCCTTCAAACCGAAACACAGCAATGCGAGCACTACTGCTTTGCGGCAGAATTAGATATGGTGGTAGTACTTCCTCGGACGAAATCTTTCACAAAAAAGCTCTACTACTACTAAAAATTACAGAGTTGTAAGGTTACTAGAGGTTTTTGGGTGCAGCCTTTTAATGTTCGCGATTTCCATACAAAAAATAGGCATTCATTGCCATAACTTTTTAATGCATTGAGTTAGAAGCTTTTTTTTTTTGAGGACCCTTTAATCTCACATTCGTATAAATTTCAAGGTAAAATACCTACCTTTTGTCATTCCTGAGAAAAAGGAAGAGAAAGACAGTCTGAGAACAAAGTAAATAAATAAATAAATAGCTTGAATAATTTTTATTGATTCATTTTGTTATTACTGATTTTGAGCAAATATATAGTCATAAACCACCACCACGCCTTATTGGGTGCAGCTTCACCATCTTGGGATAAAAGCAAAACAATAAAACTTAACCAAAATCTTCGACGCACGTGTTGGTAGGTATCAGGCTTTAAAACAGATGTAGTTGTATTGCCTACTGTCGGGCTCGTAAAGGCGGATATACACTTGTGCACATGAACGCACGAAGCGCGTACTTGATGCGCCAGCTCAACTCAACCACAGAGTAGTATATATTGCTCCGTAACTCAACTGCTCGGCGCTTGGTGCAGAGTGCACTCCACGAGCACTCCGCAGGAAACGAATAAAAAAGTAAACATTATCTTCAAAATGCCCGCTCTGTGGCCTTAGACTTAGTTTTGCACCACTGGCTGCTTACACTCACAATCGTGTAGCAATTAGCTTTTGAACTATCATGGCAGAAAGAGGGTATATCGATATATCTTGTAGTGTCGTACACCACAGTGCAAGTATTCCTGATTCCTTAGCAGATCCTTAATCTCACCACGAACACAGACCATTATCTTGGCGCAGTAGCCAACACCGATGCCTCACCGACTGACTGCCTACCATAGACTAATGTCTGTTGTCTTTTCTACCGTCTACATGGAAACAGGCAACTGTCGGCCTCAGCATGCCACAGACTCACATTATGATTTAGGCACATACACTGCATATCTGCCAATAAAATCTACTCGCAGACTTAGTTCTCCCGTGATCATGGCGCAAACAACTGTGCCGAAATATCGGGAACAATCAAAACTCAAAAATCATGGTAAATATCCTGTTTCTAGTAGGTATGTCGTGTAGCAGTGTTTTTGTATCGACAAAATGAGATGCCGAAACGGTCTGCTCAAGGTGCTGATTAAGTTTCTACACAAAAACTATGTAATGAGATCACGACCACAAGTCGATGTAAAACTAGGGCTACTACACCAGGGGCCCAAGTTCTCAAAAATACAAGTGACAAGGTTTGAGTGTCTAGCCAAGGCTACGCGATATATCCCATAAAATAGTAGGTACAAAATAACAACGTTACCGACACTTGTAATTTGTAGCTTCTAAGTTTTGAGAAATGGGTCCCAGGTTTTTAGCGCACGTAGCACATGACCTGCGCTGAGAAACTGCTGCCAAATCGCGCTAATTCGAACATTCCAACTAAAGCCCAAATAATCGAACGTTCGAACTTTACTGCGCCTGATTGGTCGTTTTGGAGGCTGCAACAAAATATACCAATCAAGATGTAGTCAAGTTCGAGCGTTAAAACATTTGAACTTTGAACTGTAGTTGGAACATTCAGAATTAGCGCGATTGGTCGCGGTGGCGTGCGCGCGACTTGCAAATACATCCACTCTGCTGCTAGTTAGAAGTGAGTAGCATGCGCGTTTGCGGCGTGCACAAGTTTAAACACACCATTACATATATGATGAACATTTGGATAACCCGCGCCATGGTCGAACGCACATGGCCGTGACATCACCCTGAGCCATTTACACCAACACCAACAAATGGATTCCGAGAAACGGGACAAAGGAACACTCGATAATTTGCACTCATAAATGTTTCTCGAAAGGGCTTCAAAGAAAACCTATCTGTTTTTTCCCAAGGAAACGGGCTGGGGAATTTAACAAAATATTAAAAAAAGAAAGTGAATCAAGGAAAACGTGGTAAGTACCTACAGAAGATTACTAAATCTAAAACATATATAACTTAACTTTTGAAACTATCATGGTTATGTACATAATTTTCACTAGAAACGGGATATTTACCATGATTTTTGAGTTTTATATGTTCCCGATATTGGCGTTGTTGGCGCATGCAACTGTGCCGAAATATCGGGAACATATAAAACTCAAAAATCATGGTAAATATCCCGTTTCTAGTGAAATCATATATAACTTATGCTCAGAATTGAAATTACCGTGGCTTGGTATCATTTTCAAAAGTTACGACTATTATAGACCACCTTTTACCACTATTTTCTCATGCTGACGTTTCGTTGAATTTTTATAGTTTTAATTTGTAGGGTTGTAGGGTAGGTTACAAATAAAGAAACAAAAATAAAGTTAGAAATCAAATCATATAACAAACTTTTGTTTATGCTCAATCTTAATAATGACTGTATCTTTTGAACTGCAACAGGTCGATAGCAGATACTTGGAATTTTCACATAGCTAGTATTACTATAGTTAGTCTTTATAACAACAAATTTTAAAAATACAATAAATAAAGTTAAATCTTGTACGATGGTACGGAACCCTTCGTGTGCGAGTCTGACTCGCACTTGACCTGTTTTTTTTCTAATGTAAATATGCTTTTTGCTATTTCAAAATACATCAAGAGCCGATCGATTACCTATTTGCATTTTAAAATCAAACTATCTCATGGAAAACAAACATCCACCAAAAATACTTGGACATTAACATAAATAACTAAGGTTAGGGGTCTTGCAAGGGTTTACTGACACGCTTATGGACTTTATAATGAATTGACCATCTCTGCGGCGCGGCGCGGCGGGCGAGTTGCCAGCTAAGATGCGAGAGGTTGCGGATTCAATTCCCGCAGCTGGACAAAAGTTTGTATAATCTGCAAATATTTGTACCAGGTCTGGGTGTTGTGGTACCATAGTACTCGTAGTTCCTGTTACCCAAGAGACAGGGATCCCAGTGTGGGTATATGTACGAGAGTGTTCGGTGTTATGTTATTATGAATAATTTTAATTATAATGTATCTTCATGATTGTGAAAGCTTCCAAAATAAGACACACACCAATAAAAAACAAACAATCAGGGGCATTAACATAAAACAATATGAGTAGGTATTTTATAGGAATAAATGTAGAATGACGATCAACATATGGAGAGTATTTATGATATGGTGGACGATGATGATTGGTAATCGTGTCAAAATAAACAACAAAACATACACACTTCACACAAATGCATCTTACCTTACTCTCCACATAGAACCCAGGAAAGGACTGTCCAGCGTGAAAAAAGACAAAATAACGTTAAAAAGATATCATACATAATTATTTCGAATTCTTGAAAAGGAAATCTTGCGATATGAATAAGTGATAATGACGGATAGCTAAACACGGATTCGCGTGCTGAGAAACTAAGTGCATTATCATCAGCAGCTGCTGTTACTAGACGAGGCCACAGAATAAATAATAAGCGAAGCCTCTAAATGCAACGGCGGGATTTGCCATAATCCGCCTTTTGCTACCCTTTCTCTGGTGTAATCCCTTGGTCAGCCTTTACGAAATCCACGGGATAAGACGAAGGGTCTATTCTTAGGCAGATACACAAAGACAACGTCCTCGTACTGGATTCTCATATAATTCTTCAATGTCTTTACTAGCCAAATAAGTAAGTTCATAAATTGAAAGGGATTCCTCAGTCGAAGTCATTCATCTTCATGAGAAGTGGAAGGGGCTTGCTTATGTATCCGCTCTCATTGTTTAAAGACATCCCGTTGCTGACTAAGATGGTAATGATTATCACTACGGTATGTGTGCCACTTGGAGGAAATAGCTAATGTATATTGTAAACTATACATTATATTATTAGGTACTATTTCATTTGATTGGCTAGACCGAAATGGCTTTGTGTTTTACAGTAATTTTTTGTTGGTATTCTTAAGGTGGGGTATAACGCAAAATTACCAATCGTAGATTTGATTTTTAACTGACTAAATCAAGTACAATATTCAAATTATAAATATGCGTGGATACTACATTATAATTCCGAGGGATCACTGTACCAGAAACAAGATAGGACAATATTTTCTCAATATAAAAAAAAAACGAAGTTAACCCTAACTTTTGGCAAGATTCGATTGTTTATTAAAATGGTGCATATTATTGGGTGAAAAATTAGATTAAAATAAATACAGCAATGCAGAGGGTTTACTGTAGGGGTTTTGTAAAATTATCCTATAGGACCATTCGGTTGATTTTGCAAAATGTTGTAATCCCAAAATGTATAATTTCCCAGAATGTTTAATCCTAAAAATCTATATTTAACGAGATACTTAATAAAAACTGCTTTTTCGTGAGGCGCGAGTCATTTTTTTGTATGAAGATTTCTGCCTGGGGTTGGCGCTACCTTAAGTTTTAAATATCGGTGTCTTGGTGGAGACCGTGTCTAGGCAAACGTGGTGTAGGGCGCCCTCCGGCTAGATAAATAAATAAATAAATAAATAATGCTGGACAAGTTCACACAACATTATCTAGCCCCAAGCTAAGCCAGAGCTTGTGTTATGGGTACTAGGTAACTGATATACATAATACAATACATTACATAGATAGATATTTTTTATTATACATAGAAAACACCCAGAACACCCGGAACAAATATCTGCAGATCGCACAAATTATTTGTTCCGAGGCGGGAATCGAACCCGCAACCTCCTGCGACGCAGGCGAACCATCGCCAACCGCGCCATAGAGGTCGTCAATATGGAGTGACGACTTGTGTAGGGTGGCTGGTAGACGCAGGATGGAGAGAGCCGAAAATCGGGCTCAGTGGCGCACCTTGGGAGAGACCTATGTCTAACAGCGGACTGAAATAGGTTGATGATTATGACGATTCCTAAGTAGATCAGATAGGTTATGATATATCAATATGAGTTGACGAATACGAATGACGTTCAGGAATATAAAAAACTCATTAATTATTAACTGTAAAGAGCAACTTCAAATAATAAATGCTTTAGGTAGGTACTTTCAATTAAAAGTACGAAGAAAGTTTACGAGCAGATAAAGACACGTTACACGACCACAGCTATTATAATCATAGGATAGCTGAAGGTAATAGATTTTAGACCCAAGAAATTACACAGAAATTACAGCTTTACGACACGGCTATATAAGGCAGTACTATCATCCTCTTCTTTGAAATTACCAGCTGTAAAAGTAACAAGTACAGCTTTACCATGATTGGGTAACTGACGAACACACTACTTTGGAAATTTTAGAGCTATCCGCGAAAATGGCGGCGCTATCCGCGCGAAGATTTTAATATCTCAGATATTCATAGAACTGAACACATACATACACACGCCTTTTTCCCCGAAGGGGTAGGCAGGGCCTCAATGGGCCTCTTTTCACAGTGGGTTACACCATCGTGGAATAAAGCCGTGAAAAGTGGTGTGCTCATCGCCGCCATTGCTTCCCACGACTGGCTCGGCTATCGCTTTCTTCTAGGAATAACACATTCCATAATAAGCTAGTAGCCAGGATATCCTATCGCTGAGTGGTGATTATAGGTATGTATAAGGATTCAATCAAGAATGCAAGTAGCTAGGGTGGAACACCCATAAAAATCAATTCCTTCACCATTCCGGACGGATAGCGCCATTTTTCCAAAGATTGATGTAAATACGGGAGATGGACTTCTTCTTTTTTAAAAGAGTAGTTACGTTCTTGAGCTTTGTCATCTACATATGACGTCTGCGATCTAGTTATTTTAAAGAAGATCTTCAAGTGAAAACTGTTTAAGGCTTAATTGTTCTACTCTTCCATTATGTATCCTTCCTAGTTTAATAAGCTGTTTGTTTTCCATGAAAATAAATAAAATAAAATAAAAATAAAATAAAGCTATTCACCAACTTCTTATAGCCAGTGACAAACAAAATTTTGAACTATGACTTTTTTTATTACGATTTGCCTCTTTATTCGGTCATTGTAACATGAACAAACATGCTTTTCTTCGTTCCCATCTTCAAAGGTTAAAAGCACTGAGTGCCTGGAATACTTAATTTTGATTTATGCAGAGTGCTGGGACATGCGCCTACGCACCGCATTTGTCGTACGATGCGCATGCGCAATCTAAATGAATTCTTTTCAGAGTGTTCCCGATACAATATCTAATGAAACAAACATGAGATCCATACATTATGATAATCAGTTTGATTCTGAAAGTAAAACCTTTAAAATGAAAATGGAAGTAAACAATATTGCAGTCGCAAAAAGGATAGCTCCGATATATTTCTCACTAGCAGCTTGCCGCGGCTCCGCATGGGTAGTATCGGGATGAAAAGCAGTCCCCCCCCCCTACCCCCCCCCCCCCCCCCTCAAATCCATCCACACACCAAATATCATCAAAATTCGCTTAAGCAGTTACCCCCAAAAAAAACCTGCTTATCTGTTACCAACCAACTATAACTGCTCAGCTCAGTCTGGCAGAGGCGTAGCTTATTTTTTTTTTGCTATCTGAACTTGCCTAATTGTTACAATACCACTGATACGCAGTAGCCATGCTAAGGGCACACAATACCATATATAACACTGTGGAAAAATCACCCTGTGGAAGAAGCACCTATCTTACAGAGAAAATGCATAGTCATCAGAGCCAACATAGCACGTTCAATATTTATCAACTTTGCCAGACCGGCGCATGTTATTGACTAGCTCATGAATGAATTGTATCGGTGCTATTATATCGAGATGCTGAGTCATATGATAAGTGAACTCCTGGGAAGAGGTAGAGCCTTCTATAGGTAGTTATGTGTTGCTTTCTGGTACGACCTTTCTAGACATTCTAAACCTAAACAGCTAAAGCCCTTTGAAAGGATGGTTGGCAAGATTTGGTGTTCAATACTAAGTTATAAGTATAAGTTATAAGTATGCTGTTATTTTATTTTTAAGGTGATTACAATAAAGAGTTTTCTATCTATCTATCTATACAGCCTCGAACATCGACGGAGAATCGCCTTGCCATCAGTATTTTACAGAATATATTTCAGGGAGTATGCAAAGTTCGTAACAGTATACTCCAAAACTCAAATCGCTGATGTAAGACAGAAAACGGGTAAATTGAAGTGGGATTGGGCGGGCCACGTCTGCCGCATGTCAGACGGGTTATGGGCTAAAGCCATAACAGAATGGACGCCTCTGAACGGAAAACGATCTCGTGGCAGACCGCGGCGAAGATGGAGAGACGAAATAGATACCTATTTAAAGGATTGGTCTACAGTGGCCCAAAATAGAGAGGACTGGAGAGAAGGAAGGGAGGCCTTTGCCCTGCAGTGGGACACCACAGGCTCTTAATAATAATAATGCAAAGGAATTACATGACCCTATTCCTCGATCATCTTTCTGCCAGGTGCCAACCTAGACGTACGGAGAGGTACCACTCACAATGATAAATATGCATTCTTGCTCACAAAGCGAATCTACCCTACTAAGGAGTGGAACTCATTGCCGGAACAGTATACTTTTGGATTTTTAAGACAAAAGTGAATAGGTCAATTCCGCAGACCGCGGAAGACCGCATCGACATGACATAGTGGTCAATCGCTTGACTATCATCAAAAATAAAAGGATGCTGTCAATTTTAAATCTGCCAAAGATGGGCCTGATAAGACTGATCAAGAAGGAGTGACACGGATAGGCATTGCTCCATTACTAAAGTATCTCGATGGGGAGGATAGGACACACAGGGATTAGATTCACGAACTGGTGTTCAGCGTGATCGTAAGTCCTTTTGATTTTCTAAATAATAGAAGTGAATGATCATACCTGCATACCTAGCTACTTACTTTATGAAATGCCTACATAGTATCTACCTACCTGCTAAAGATACCTACTGAAAACCAAATGCCTATCATCGAAAGGGGCCCGAGAACCTCGGTCTGCCTCTCTGTTGCTATACCCTAAACAAAGGGTTCATGTGAGATGCTACCTGTTATAATATGTAACATATAATTGTAACCATGTGAAAGCAATAAATGTATTGAGTATCTTAAAGAAAATAAAATACTACCTAAATAAAATCAAGTTATTGAAACATGTTTAGGAAAGCGGAACAAACGAAAGAAGGTATATTTTCCAATTTGTGAAATAACGACTCTATAAAAACATAGACACTCACCAAAAAATAATCGTGAAAGTTGCGGCAAATTATATTGAAACAAATAGTAAAAGAGCAATGACTGGCAAATAATAATAAAGATTTCATACATTAGGCAGCCTTCAAATTCATTATTTACATACATACACATTGAAACACGCCTATTTCCCCGAAAGGGTAGGCAGACCCTCAAATGGGCTCATTTCACTGTGGGTTACCCCCAAAACTGTGGTTTTCCATCGTGGGAAATAACGTGACAAGTGGTGAGCTCATCGCCGCCATTTCTTCCCACGACTGACTCTGCAAACGCTTTCTTACATTAACACATTCCTTAAAAAACTTAAAAAAACTGCATCGCTCATATGTATAAGTTTTATTTCCATGCATAGATCATCACAAGAATAAAACAAAAATGTCTAAAAACAATACCTAATACTATACTCTACTATACTTACACATACCTGCATTTATAACACTCTACACTGCACCCACACCCACACATACATCCACACACCCACGAACATACACATAGATTCATACACACATACACATACATACTCATGCACCCGCACACTTTTATCATCGTGATCAATTTGTTTGTAGCAACTAGTAAGTTTTGTTTGATATATCGTACTGAGTAGAATCTTTTGTTAATTTTAAGCTGTGTAGACCTTTTTTGGCCATAATTTTGTTATTGTTAAACATAAGTAATATTGTATAAATCGCTGTTGGTTTACCAAAATAAATAAAATAAAATAAAATAAAATAAATGCGGCCAGGACAAATCTTATACCAACGAATCTTACAAACAAGTCCAGGTAATTCATTATTTTATACCTACATAATTACTATTATTCCATAGACAGACCAGATGACAGACAAGATCAGATGATGTCCATGATCAGAACAGATGTTATCAACATCTCTGAAGTTTTGCAGGATTACTTTTTTAACAGGGCATGCTCTTAGACGATACAGCCTATAAAGAATCAAAACACGACCGAGTGCAAAAAGGGAATCAAAAAACCAGCACACTATATTAAAGCCTAGCCTTAAAAAATATTTCATAAAATCTAGTTGGCCAGTTATTTGAATGCCGACAGCAACAAATCAGCACAGTGCGACAAAAAAGTCACGCTCTATTGCAATCTAATTTAGTAACTACATCCGGTTTTGGCCGGTCGGTTACACGGCTAAAAAACCTTCATGAAGGCATTATTATCTACTGACCTGAGCTGACCGATTAAACCACATGTTTCACAAAATAGAAATGCAATCTTCATTCCTTTGACTTTGTAGAGCATTTAGTAATTTCAATATGAAACGTGTCTTGAATACTTCGTGTATAATATCCGCAAATTATCGTTTATTAATCGATCGTGTTGTACCTTGGTGTATAGATTAAACCTCCGTATCTTCAGGAATTTCACCGATTAAGCGCAGCAGCCTCCATCTCAGTAACACAACACCAAAACTGTGATCACCAATCCGCCTGCCAAGCGTGATGATTATGGCCAATCATTGCATTGTTCGGGGAAGGCGTCTTCGAGCAGTGGTCAACAGACGTTGGTGATGAATCGATCGTATCGCATACGATAATGACGTTTGTAGTACCCCGTTAGGCCACGCCAACTACTGCGAAGACTACTGGTCGTATATATTGACTACTGGTATTTGGTTTTCCGGTTTTCTCATAAAACCTTAGAGCGAGAATACTCTGTCTACGTATGGTCAACGCATAAAACGAAATACAGCTGTCAAACTGACATTTTATAAAACAACACAATGTGCGAGAAATAAGCCAATGCACTTTTGAATGGAGTCCAAGTGTTTCGATCGCATAGTTCGATCCGTCGGAAAACGTGAACTTTTTTTTCCAGTTGGATGGTTATTGGTGTTTTCTCGGTATCTGTCCCATTAATGAAATCACGAAGACGACATATTTCTCGTAGTCCCTGCGTAGGTTGTAATTTTTTTAAAACTATTTTTGAAGCCGTTCTTTGCGGAGAATCTAACAATCTAGGTAGACAACTGAAGGCATTCTTCGTGGTCCCACCACGAAGAATGTCTCCTTCGTGGTCTCAGAGAAAACACACATATCGAACCAACTGGAAAAAAGTTCACATAGTCCGATTAATCGGACTATGCGATCGAACCACGTGGCCAGAGCCGATTTTGGCCAGGATTTAGCATTATGATCAACTAAAGTCCATCTTCACTCACATGGTACATGGTTAAAAATTTAAGTAGTTCCTGATTTATCCCTTGGCTATGATCCTGTGGACTATGATCTTCCTGTTAGATCCCTTAAAATTTTTAGGTAACTTTCAAATTCCTGATATTAGTACAGGCAAATTAGGTGATTTTTAGCAAAAGTGTGGAAGTAATTAGATGTAGTCACAAAACCTTTTCTAATTGTTTTGTTTGGCTTGAAAATCACCTCTAATATAATTTTCAGCAAATTCACCCCCCCGGAACAGGGTGAAATAGGGTGAAAACCTTTTAATACCTGTAACTTAATGGGGAAAATAAATGTAGTCGGTGCAATTTGGCATACACTTAAGACCGTTATGATCTACATTTGCACCAAGTATTTTTTTAATCCGACTTACGGAACATACGAAAAAAAAACAATTCTAAAAAAATATTTTTTTGAGTATTTTGGCTCGGGGGAAATTGAAGTAGTCGGTGCAAATTAACAGAATTAACAGAAAAATGGGCCAAATAAATTACCAGGTTTGCATCTGGGTAACTCACACGGAAGTCACTTTTTCCATATTTTATTGTCGCTCTTCTTCGGGGAAAATTCAGGCAATTCTGGAATTTCACTTAAACTTATTCATTTGATTAGTACTACATTCGCCGGCCATTTAATACTGGAATTGATATACGGAACATGCATTTTTTAAGTATTATATATGTAAGTTCAGTGCGGTGCTAAGTAACTAATATATATACTGTGGCGCTGCACTGCTTACACTGTCCCCCGACCGCGGGGTGCATCCGTATTGATCCCAGAAAATCATCCCACGAGCTGATAGTAATAATAATTATTCCGGATTCATACCATTAATATTCATTTCATTTTAGAGTCCGTATTTATCCCACCTAGAAATACCTACATCTAAAACGAGTGAAAGTAACGTCAGCAAAAAAATATGTTATTATGGAACATCTATTTATTTCATAAAATTGTCGGTATAAAATAATCAACAAAGTAATAATATATACAGTGTGTCCCAAAAAGTAGTGTCAAGCCGAAATCCAAAGAAAGGTTACCCCCAGAGGTACCCGAATCACCCCTATGTATGTTCCGCGATTTTTAGTAGTTTTCGAGTTATGTTTTTTTAAGACAATCGGAGCTCTTACACTTTTTTGGCCATTGTGACTCGATTCGATGAGGTAGAGGCCTGTTTTTTTGTTGTAAATAAGCAAAATACTAGGGCTACCTTGTACGATAGCATTTAAATCAACAGCATCTACTATTGCATTAAAATAAAAATAATAATATGAAGATATTTTTTTTTTGCTTAATCTCTTACTTCAATGAACGTTTAAAAAAAACACATAATCTTTTTCATCCAAACCTATCTTAAAAACATGGCTGATGTGTCAGCTATTAGTCATGTAACCTTGTTCCACATTCTTGCACAGGATCATAAAAAACACTCAATTTAATAAAAGTTAGCTCAAAAACGTGTTTTTGAAAATGTTCTGCAAGTCGGGATTAAAAATAAATCTGGCAGTCTGAAGATTGTATTACACATAAGCTATAGTAAAATAACCCATCTTTGCTGTTCAAGGACATTATTTTCTACCTACGAGGCAGAAACCTGCGACAGATGGTGGGCCCATTCCAACTGCCAGATCGTCTAAATGGCGAGTCATACTTGAACTTTTTAAGAGAAGATTTAAATGGATAATCCACAGGCACCATTTTACTAACACGCCGAAACATGATTTTTCAAAACGACGGCGCACCATGTCGCTTTGCTTCATTAGTTACACAACATCTTAATGACAGGTTTTTTTAATATACTATTTAGAATGACTGAACAAGCAGATGGTCCACCTGATGATAAGCGGTACTCTCTTCCTATGAACAGTGCATTAGTGACATTGCACTGCGCCCGCCACCCTGAGACATAGAGATGAAAAGTCTCATGTGACTGTAATTTCACTGGCACCCATACCCTTCAATCCGGAACACAGCAATGCGAGCACTACTGCTTTGCGGCAGAAATAGGTATGGTGGTAGTACTTCCCCAAACGAAGTATTTCACAAAAAAGCTCTACTAAACGTAATACTTGGTGATAAATGGATTGGCCGAGGCGGGCCTATCGCATGGCCCCCATAATCTCTCGACTTAAACCTCATTGACTTTTTTGTTTGGGGATATTATAAAGAGATTGTTTACTCTCGATAGTGCCGAAATGTGCAAGAATTGCGAAGAAGGTGGACCCAGGCAGAAGCAACAATCAAAAGCAACAGAATCGCTTTTCTACGCTTTATAGATAATTTTTTAGACGATGCTGTTTATGTATTGAACAAGAAGGTCACCATTTCGAAAATTTATTGTGATGATTCACTGAATACATGCAATGCTGAAAGTTATTATTTAGTTTTATTTACGATTTCACTTAATCTTAAAAACTAGAATTTCGCATTCAACTGTTTAAATTGAATATCATGAATGATCCCGTAAAAGATTTTCAATCAAATTTACATGATAAATAGCTGACATAATGACCAAGTTTTTAAGATAGGTTTGGATGAAAAAGTTTATGTGACTTTATTTTTAAAATGTCCTTAGAATGTAAGGGACTAAACAGATTTTTTTATTTTTTAATATTTTTAATTTTATTTCAATGCAATGATTCGTGCTGTGGATGTAAATGCATTTTTTTTGTTACTGTTTCGATTACTTTAAAAATCGATATCTGAGGTTTACTGTCATCATAGAACAAAAATAAGTATACAACATTTAAAAAGAAAGTGGAAGCCATTTTTAAAACATTTTTTCCGGAATATCGCGGACTAGTGTAGAAATCGTTTCAGAGAATCAGAATTTTACAATTATTTCTAACACAAGCTTTTAGATCACATCAATATACTATACAACGAGCATAGATTCGTATATTATATATAATTATTTGTAATGGCACAAGAGGCAATTGAGATTACTTAATACAAAAATTTCAATAGAGAAGATGATTTTCAATTATCTGGAGCATGGAAGCCTGTGGTGAGAATGTGTAAGAATCACAAAAGTGTGGTACCTGCTACGCGACCGGATACCGATAGTGTTGTGTGTCGAGTTGGGGTGAAGTGTGACAATGAAACCGATGATAGTGGTATCGTTCATAATAAAAGAGTGAGAAAGAGGGTAGATCGATATATCTGCCAATAACATCTACTCGCAAATACATTAGTTAGTTCTCCCGTGATCAGATACGATTAGAATACGATTTAAAAATATTTTTTTATTGCACTTAATCCAACCTCATACCGAATTTGTGCAATTTAAAAACAAAATGTGCAATTACTAAATAAATAACGAAATTCCGATATTAATATCGGAATTCCAATATTGATATGTAATATCGGAAATCAGTATAGGAATTGAAAACCTTCCGATATTACATGCCCTAAACGTGACAAACAAGCAGACGGCCCGCCTGATGTAAAGCAGTCACCGCCACCTATGGACAACACCCACGGTATTGCAAACGCGCTGCCTACCATTAAGAGCCCTATTGATATTTCTCTTGAATTTACCCATATTGTATAATTTATAAATATTTGTACTATCTGCAGATATTTGTTCAGGATGTTATGTATGTTATATGTTTTCTTTGGGTATTTTCTATGTATAATAAAAAATATCTATCTATGTAATGTATTTTATTAAAGTATATCAGTTATCTAGAACCTATAACATAAGCTCTGCTTAGCTTGGGGCTAGATAATGTTGTGTGAACTGTCTAGCATTATTTATTTATTAAATATTTATTTATGATGGTGACAGCGAGCTGATCTGATGATGGAGACGGAAGGTGGACAACGGAACTCCTCGATGGATGATAGTAGATTACTGGAAAAACTCTAGAGGTTATTTATTTTTACTTCTTTTCTTATGTCCCAAAAGTTACAAAGTCTAAAATAAAACTAAAACTAGTTTTGAAACGTCTATGATTGTTTCACTTTTTTACCCTTTCTTTGGCCCCAATATCTTCTACAACCCCCGAACCAATTTAGCTCATAACCTTACACAAATTGTAGTTCTAATACTATATACCCATCTACCAAATTGTATAAAGAATACTAGTTTTAGAAAGAATATATCAACAGTTCGCAAGTTATCTTCGGACAAACATACATACATACGAACGCCAATTATTAATAATTTGCATCCAACAAAAACATATGAAAATGATAGTAAGGATCATGCATTTTTCTCTCTGACCGTACTAATATCCATTGTTAAAGGCCGTGGCGTGGTATGAATCCGGACTACATTTTGCGATTAATACGGACAAATATACAATTTTATTATTCGTGGGATGAATACGGCCTACATTTTGGTATGAATCTGCACCCCACCCACGCCGTTGATTTCCTATTGAGATTTATTATTAAGAAGTACTTCCGGTACGAAATTTGTGTTTTTTTTACGTGTGAATGTGGTAAACTGATGGTATATACCATAGTAAAATTTGCACGACTACATAAATTTCCCCCGAAGTACAATTTACAAAAAAAGAAAAAAAACTATGTTCCGTAATTCGCTGAGGTGTGCAAAACTAATATAGTGTTTATAATACTTATAGAAACCTTGTGTAAGTTTGCACCGAGTACATAAATTTCCCCCAAGCCGCAAACTAAAAAAAACAAATCCACAGTGTTCCCCACTATGCAAGTAGTTTTAATTAAAATCCATAACGCACTAAGACTGTCTCTATAAGTAATTGAACTTGCACTTAACACTTTTTTGTTTATTCAAAAGTTACAATTTTACAAAGTTTGTACCTAATATTTAAAAGCCTTCCGTATGCGCCAGAAACGGTGCAAACCTGGGATAAGCTTCTATTCGTGTCATCTATCGATTCCATAAGAATCCACGACTACTCGACTTAGGGCCACACTTTTTGCTAATTTGCCTGTACTATATGTCCCTTGTCGATTTTGTTAGTGAAGTACTCAGCCTGTCTCCATCCAGGTCCCCCACACCCATCCTTACATCTATCTGTATACTAAATATTATCGAAATAGGTTCAGCTATTACGGTATTGAATAACAAATGCAAACTTCATAATAATTTAGAATAGGATGGTAAGATTTTGATTGGTAAAGATTCCTTCCGTAACATATTCAGAAGCGTAACTAAATCCATAACCAATTTGACTTCTGTTTTCCGTCTTATATGGGATTGAAAGCGCATAACTTTATCTTCCATTATAGTTTCCGTTTGATTGTATTTGTTGCGCGTTTGAAGACCATCCGTTTATCATCAGCAATATAAAAGCCAGCTGGCGTTTCCCGGTTCTCAGATATAACAGTCTGCTATCATTCAAAGATGGACGAGATGTATTTAATTACTAAACATTACAGATTATAGTTTTCAGGAAAGACAGACGACGGTAGTGTATTCCACTCCTTAGCAGTTCGCATTATAGAACTGAAACGTTTAGTATGAATAGAGGGTATACTAATGAGGTAAGGATGGTACCGAGTCGTACGCCTGCTCGTCCTATGATGAAAAGGAGATGGTGGGATCAGATCGTGAAGTTCCTGGGAGCACTCCCCGAAATGCAGCACTCTCTGAGCAGACTTTGAATGTACCAGATACTCACAGCAAGTTCTTCGCTAGTATACGCAGTGAGGATCCGCCGGTCCTGTTGCAGCACGCAGTAGAACGGCTCCCAGGATAGGGGGACGCCAGTGGCCCCACCAGCGACCGCACTCGTTGCCACATCTGCGGAAAAAATAAACAAAAGTCAAAATCAGATAGTGAAGAGTTCCTATTTGCTAAGAAAATTTGTAGGTAATCTTGCCTTAGAGCTGTGCGGCCTAATCTTGCAAACATACATACATACATAGACACACGCGTTTTTTCCCGAAGACCCCAATGAGCCTCTTTTCACAGTGGGTTGCACTATCGTGGAATATAGCCGTGAAAAGTGGTGTGCTCATCGCCGCCATTGCTTCCCACGACTGGCTCGGCTATCGCTTTCTTCTAGGAATAACACATTCCATAATAAGCTAGCAGCCAGGATATCCTATCGCTGAGTGGTAATTATAGGTATCTATTAGGATTCAATCAAGAATGCAAGTAGCTAGGGTGGAAAACCCATAAAAATCAATTCCGGACGGATAGCGCCATTTTTCCAAAGATTGATGTAAATACGGGAGATGGACTTCTTCTTTTTTAAAAGAGTAGTTACGTTCTTGAACTTTATCATCTACATATGACGTCTGCGATCTAGTTTTTTTAAAGCTATTCACCAACTTCTTAAAGCCAGTGACAAACAAAATTTTGAACTATGACTTTTTTTATTACTATTTGCGTCTTTAATCGGTCATTGTAACATGAACAAACATGGACAAATCCTATACCAACGAATCTTACCAACAAGTCCGGGTAAATCTTACAAAATTAAACCGAAACCCTTGAAGCGAGATAATTACAGAAATATCTAAAACTGTTAACTTCTATTAATAGGTACTTAGGTCATTTGCATCAGAACTTACTACATATCCTTACAATGTATGTGTGTTTGTTACTCAATCACGCCGTAACTACTGAACAGATTTCGATTAAATTTGCTATACAGATAGATTGAGACTGGATTGAGACTGGCTACTTTTTTACCTTGCTTTAACCTGAGTGAAACCGCGGGTGGACACTAGTGAACTATAAGACGTCGCATTTTAAAAGTTAATTCATCTCCAATACTTGAGAATGGTACAAAACCAATATTACATAAAATAAATACAAACGCAACATTAGTCAAGTACACGTAAGTGAGATAATCATTTATCTTATTTGAGAAACTAAAATTGAGTGAAAGGCACTTTAGGTGGTTTTAGCTGTTAATTGATATTGGGTTGTGTAAGTAATAATTCATAGGAGCACCAATCACCATAGGACACACAGCGTCTAAGCTAGGGGCTGGCCGCGGGGGCGGCTGCCAGGGCACCACATGGGGGCGCACTCGCAGCCCCACAGCGTTCGGGTCATAGTAACTTCAAGTGCAGTGTTGGCTGCACTCGCTTTTAAAAAACCCTTAACTTTTGCGGCTCGTTCCGCTCGCCGGAAACTTCAGATACAACATATATATATTTTTTTCTTTTTATACTACTTTATATGACGATACAAGCTGATGCCCCCCCCTGATGTTAAGTGGTACCCTCTGCCTATTAACAGTGCATTATCAGTGCAGATCACGTCTATCAAGTACGCGCCCTATATGGCATTGCACTGCGCCCGTCTCCCTGAGATTTAAAGATGGAAAGTCTCATGTGCCTGTAATTTCACCGGCACCCATACTCTTCAAACCAGAACACAGTAATGCGAGCACTACTCCATTGCGGCAGAAATAGGTATGGTGGTAGTCCCCGGGCGAACTCTTTCACAAAAAAGCTCTACTACTAACAAAAATGATTGAGCTATTTTCGCGGCTCGCTTTGTTCGCCAGTAACTTCTGTTGCAGTGTTGGCATCTTTCGATGTTGAATGTTGAATGATGTTGAAAACTGAACTTTCAAGTAATTATATTGTTTCTCTTTGTGCTAAATAAGTTTTGGCGCCTAATATTCATGTCTTGTCCTGGGCGCTCATGACCTAGCAGCGACACTGGACTCACATTATAAGAACACTGCAAGCTTAGTAGTGTAAATGTACAAATAGTACACAAACTTGGAACTTTCTTAGATAAACATTTGTGTCTCGACGTGTGAAATACTTGCGAAACATTGTTTAATTGTTTACAAACTGCATTATTTATGGAAGAAAAGGAAATAAAGATTAAAGATGGCTATGGCCTGGAGCCAGTTGCAAAGCTATATTTATGAAAATGTAAGAAATATAAATGTTAAAATAACAGCGCTTTGTTTAAAGTGCTATTTCAGAATGGTCGTTGTAAAGTTTATTTAGTCGCCCTGGGTGGTAAGCAGTTTGGAACCTATCTTATCACCAGAGGCTTAGAAATTGGTACAGTTAGCAACACAACTAGATTAACAATTTGAGTTTTAACGAACGATCAAGTCAAGTCACGCAACGATTTTATATGTATTGTATTGAATGTTACCTGTTACCTGTGCACATTACAAATAGCTCTACATTAAGGTTCTGCCTCAAAATTGCATGGATAACTCAAACATAGTAGTTTTAGTAGCATAAAACAGTTCATCCGGGGAAGTTCTACCGCCACACTTATTTATGCCACAAAGCAGTAGTTGCTCGCATTGCTGTATTGCGGTTTGAAGGTGCCGATGGTGCCGATGAAATTATAGGCACATAAGACGTTCATCTTCGTGTCTCAAGGTGGCGAGCGCAGTGCAATGCCACATAGTGTGCGTCCTAAGTCGACGTGACCTATGAGTTAATGCATTGTTCATAGGCAGAGGCTTATACAGCTTAACATAAGGTGGGCCATCTGCTTGTTCCGTCATTCCACGTTGCATAAAAAAAACAGAGTGTTTGTGCTCATCGTTGCATTATTTCGCCTCAATCGAAATAATCACAGTGCTATTCTCGTAATATCGAGTTACGGCTAAGCTATTCTCGGTGTCTGAAATATGAAAGACTTGGTCTCGTCTGAGTCACAGCTAATAGATTAAATGGAACGCATTAATCCGAGTAGAGCATTGTCGTTGTGGCAGCTCCTCGTTTTATTAGCTGAATAAGTGCTTCAATTATGGCCATTGGCCCTTTAGGACGTGAACAGAACTTTTTAAAAGTTCTATCAACTATGGATTGTTAGTCTTGTTGAATGTTTTGGTTGTACTTATTGATAAAACAATTTTTACTTGAAAGATGTTCCAGTTTTATATACAAGTAATTAATTTTGTAAAAATTAAAAAAAACCCCAGCGCAATGAAACGGCTGAACTTTCAAACAAAAGAAAAAAAAGAAATCGGTTCATCCGTTCGGGAGCTACGATGGGACAGACAGACAGACACACACACAGACACATCAAACTTATAACACCCCTTTGTTTTTCGTCGGGGGTTAATAACTAAACTAAAGCTTTTTGTACACGAAATAATGTGTAGTATTATTAGTTATTACTTATGTATCAAATTGAAAAGTGAATCGTTAAGAAGCGTGGGAAGCGGACGAAGTCGTGGGGTAGCACTAGTACTAACATCATGTTCTTTTATCATACATTTTCACATAGACATAATTTCCAAGACTATTTTACTATTTTCTAAATGTTGTTGCATCAAATAGAAATCTTCTCTTAATGAGCTTTTAAACCAAACATGGTGTTTTTAGTAAGTACATAAATATAAAAGTACCAATACATAATAAGCCGTGTCCTATAGTCATGCCTGGTGTTGAGAGACCCATAAATTTGCCTGCCTCTGTTGCTAGAGATGTCTTGTCTAGCACGCATGCGCTAAATTCCACTCGTTAGTGTCATGTGGTTTCCAACTTGGCCACTTTTTGGCTGGATCTAACCTCTTATTGGAGCGATAGCAAGCCAGTTTCCACAAAAAACATAGCAAGTATTTGTTTCAATATTAAATAGCCAAGCGTTTGACCAATATTAAACCATGGAAAGTCACGATGTGGTCGAAGATTTAGCAAGGTTGTCTAGCATCTTCGACTTGAAGACGATATTGTATTTATCGGGGAAAACAGACGCTGGCGCGTTTTATTCTTTTGCTGTTGTAATGATGAACGTCAACATTTTTTCAACTAGAATATTTTCACATAATTGATGTTTTCCAATGAAGTAAAATCTCATTAAAATGCCTCGACGGACATCAACGACTGCAGATTATGAAATTGCTGTCAAACTTTGTTCTTTAACTAAGTAATTTCACTAGTATAGTATTATTTTATCTGTGCCCTAGGAAAAAAGGCAGTTTAGGTGTTTCTAGCCACTATATGCTTGGCCCCAGTTGGTAACACTCTCTGATTGTTTGGTTGACGAACAAATGATGCAAATGTATCCTACAAGATAACTGTAAAAGGCCGATACACTTTATTAATAGCAGTTAACTGTACTTACAGTCGAGTTATTGGTTTAAGTTCTACTTAACTGTTTATGTGTAACATGCGTTAGATCAAATCGTGGCCGGATATGACAGCTTTCATTTTGTTTTATTGTAATTTAACATATTATATTCGTTTAAAATACCTGACACGTTAAGTCAAACGACCTGAAATTCTAGTTTTTACTGTTTAGCCGTTTTCACTCGATTGAGTAAGAAGCAAACCAACAAACAAACTTATTTGATAGAACATTACTGCCGCGCCCTGCAAGTCAGGCGATGATGGTCAAACGTGAGATCGAGAGTCCATCTGCCATCAGGCGCTAGATGGACCCAAATATGTGAGGCACCAAGTCTTGGCCAAACCAGCCTGAAAAAAAGCCTAAAAAAATATATAAACATACAAGTTTGGCCGGCGGGTGCCGGCCAAACTTGTATATTTATATTTTTTTATACTTTTCTAGCGTCATATGCAGCGTCAGACAGGTGGTTTCATGATGTTTTTGTGTTTTTAGAATGAATTTCTCTTTGTGAAAACACGACAGCTACAGATTTACGTACTAACGACGCTGGCCTAGACCGGCATAGTTGATTTATCTCGAAGATCCTTGCAAAAATGTATGAAGATCCACGCAAGTTCGTTAAAAAAGTGTTTCCCTGTAGATAGAGCTAAGAAGACATACCTAGTACCGCTCAAGTGCAAAGCCACCCACATCGCAGTCCGCGCGAATCTCTGTGATAATCTCCCGCTGATTATAGGAACGAATGCTCGAGGCAGGCTCTATTGAAAATGTGATATTTCATTACATAGGATTACATTTATCTACACCCACTTACACTTTTTATACAGGATTTTTTGTAAGTTAATCATAACGAAGATTATCATAATATGAGTAACCAAACAATCATTTTACGTGATAAAAATATTATGGCTCGACAGACTTTATTGAAAGAATAATGCAACGAATACGAGCCCTCATGAGCGGGTCATCTAAAACTCTTTTAGCCATTGTAGCAAAATGCCTAACATTACTTGTTTTTTTTAGGTATTTTTGATACGTTTACATACATTTTATTCTTATTGCTGTAGTAGATACAGGTGAAGTTATAACATAAGAATATAGCTAACTCTTACGCGTATACACACCATCAGTATGGCAGTATGTCCAATTAATAGAATTGCGTTGCGTTACGTGAGTAGTGCCTTATTGCCCATCCCACCGTTAGGTCAAGATCGATCATGTAAACTTACCTGTTAAATCTATTAATAAATTTAGTGCTGAAATCTGTTTTTGAAAAGTAACATAATTTTTTTATATTACATTATATTTTAGTGAATTGCGTGTCCTTTCGAATGGATGTCTTTTGACCTTCAAAATCATAGTAATTCTGTCACCATTTTACTATAGTTTGTAAAATATAGCAGGAGTACAGATGTTATTTATTCAGTCCAAAACATTTTGAAACTTAAAAATGGAAAAGTTTTAGTTTAGGAAGCTTTCAATTTCAAGTTTAAAAAATTTGGACCGCGTTTAGATTACCAAAATGATCAAAACAACACCTGTCCCAGGCATCCTATATTTTACAAACTTTAGATATGACTTGACTGAAAATCTTAACGACTTGACCTAATTTTACCAAAATATTACCTATACTTGACATTTGCAAAATTGACTTCTTCACAGGCAATAATTAAAAGAAGAACCTTCTGAGTCGTGTTGTTTAAAGCTCTGATACATTTTGAACTTTAAAAAAAGATCCACCGTTTTGTGTTAATGCAGTTAATGCAATAACTGATGGATTACATTACATCATTTAGATTAAGATCTGTGACTGACAGACGTGCGTGTGCAACACGCTTAGGCGCAAATTATCTAGATCTCGCAACAATTTACACTGTCCAGGATACATCAAGATTGCTGTGAGAATGAGGTGTCGTTCGCGGAATAACTAGGATACTACCTTTTGTCATACACCCATAGAAGCAGTATAAGTTTTTTGTGAAAAACATATTTTTCAATATAAGCTTTTATAAAATTAGTGATCGGAATCGTCTGCTGATCAAGATGAGCCTAAACACGGTCAATTTACTATTATCCAACGAGGAGTTCCGTTGTCCACCTTCCGTCTCCATCATCAAATCAGCTTGCTGTCACCATAATATTATATTGTCATCGGCAAGTGACAAAATTTGGCTTGGCAAGTGTGCAAAATTTCAGCTCAATCGGTCAAGACTTCTTGGTTCAAAATTCAGTTTCAAGATTTGTCCTACACTAACTAAAAGTTTTGTCTCATTTAGTCAAATTCGACTAAATGAGACAAAACATGGAGTAGCCAATCGAAGGATATTCCACGATTATTAGTAGCATGGTAGGGTTTAAAAAAGAAAATTGTAAAGAAAGGCATTTCTGTTCTGTCGTGGTAAATAAACATAATCCTAAAATCGAGTTGCAAGCTCGTGCGCCCGCGCCCGGCCCCGCCCGCGGCTATCGAACCCACTATCGTAGAGTTGGTCACGCACGCTCCACCACTATGAATATAGCTTCGGGCTAAAATACGAAAAACACGTAGAACTGATTACGATTAATCCAGAAATAGAAACTTGTACTTATGTAAGGGGAAATAGCACTCGCGAGAGATGAGTCTAATGGTGGAATGTTAAGCAATACCACGCGTAGTTTATGAGGTGCCTACATTCAAAACAACGTATTTATGCACATGCATTATCGATGAATTACACCAGGGGATTAGCAGCAGCATCCACCTGAGTATTCAACATGATAACTGCAATCACCCATCCGCCTACCACGCGTGGTGATTATGGCAAATCCGTCCATTGTATTTTATGCAGAAAACCTCATCCAGCAGTGGACGTCTACAGACAGCTGCTGCTGATGATGATGATGATGATGAGGGTATCTATGGAGCGAAGACAGTTTAAAGGTAGCAGGAATTCAATTCAATTCAAAGTTAGTTTGAATTGTTTTTTTTATTTGTTCTTAATTTTAGTATTACATTTAATGTTAAATCCCTATTGATTATGGTTATATGTACTTGTATAAGTTGTATTATTATTTTTGTAAATAAATTCAAAGTTCTTTATTGCAACACAATGTAAAAACATACATACATACATAGACACGCCTTTTACCCCGAAAGGGTAGGCAGAGCCGGCGGTCCCATCGATGAAACGATTTATTCCAGACGACCTCATTATCCTAAGGCAAGACAAAAGCACAGTGCTTGGTGCATGCGTTAGACATTCACCGTCCCCCGAACGAGTGTAAACTGTATCTCGTGGGGCAGTGTTCGTCCTCAACGCCCATTCAGCTATTCGGTGGATGGGGCGGCTCAAGACCATTCGTCGTGGTATTCTGGCCTATGCCCTGCTGTGAACCTACAGGCAGGTGTTGATGATGATCTCTAAGTGCAGTAACAATGCCCCCAAAACCCTTACAGGAGCACATCTTGCCATCTTCTCAAATTGCGTGCAATCAACCTCTTTATTAACTGGGCCAACGACTGTAATATAAACACGTACTAAATGTTTAATCACAGAAACTTCCGTTTAATTTACTCTTTCACAGAATTTTCTTGAAGCAAGATTTCCGTGTTTGAATTCAGTAAAGTTTTAATCTTTTAAAAATTCAAGTCCAGGCCAAATTAAAGTTATGTCAACTTTTAAAACATCAACAGTTGACAAAGTTGAGCTGATGAAGATCTAAGATGATATTAGATAAAAGTAATGAGCTGAGGGTAGAAATACTATAAATAGAGCGCGACAAACTGTAATCATAAATACAAAAATCTTCTTATAAATCAAAATTAATTTTTGGTCTCGCTAAAGCTCAGGAACGGCTTGACCGATTTTCATGTTTTTTTAAGTTTATTTGAGTGGATCCCTGAATGGTTTAGATTCACAACTGGACCCGGCAGGTAGCGATACAGTTGGGTCACCGGGACCACGCGAAAATAGTCGCGAGCGGAAGGGATAACACAATCAAGAAATTATAGGCTCACATATTACTACTGTCAGCGAAAAATAGTGTAAATTATGAAGATGACAAGCGCCGCGCTCCATCTCTTTCTTTCCCATATCAGCCGTCTCTTTTTTTCGCTAATTAGCACTTCGCATTTTCACTTTGGTATATCTACAATAACCGTACGTGCAAGATGAGCGATAGCCCATAACCCTCCACTCTCCTCCCTAAGCCAATTCTCGTTATAAATCATGTTCCGATCTAATGTGTTTTCGGTGTAATAAATGTCACAACTGAAAATTCAACACGAAAATGTGATTATATCGAAATGTGACCGAATATTGGTAATCATACATAAAAAAATATACAGACGAACATAGAACGTCCTTCTTTTCTTAAGTTGGTTATATACCGCATTATATATTTTGTCTCTACGCAAGGGTGCTTAACGCCGGTTGCATCTTGTTAGTGTGCTCGGGCACAGATAAAATAGTACTATACTAGCTCGGGGCAACACTTCAATGTAGGAAACTGGCAAGATTGGCATCATCAATGAACAAGAAATACTTGTTGGCATACATTATTCAACAACAGCTAAACTGATGACTAGCTTATACTTTAATCTTCGATAATGTCAAAATACATAGGGTTTATAATGGCTATTACTCGTATTAGCAAAAATATAATGTACCCCTGCAGTTTAATCGTAGTAAACTTACACCGGCATTTTTAATCGTTCCTACAACTTTCATCGGCTCGACTCATCCTCATTCGAGGAAATATAGACCTATTCCATTTTTTAAAACTTTCGCCAATGGAAACATATCCTCTGAGAGGTTGTTTTTTTTTAACATTGATAGACCTTTGTTTGACCGTGATCTCACCTCTTGGTAAGTGAAGTGACGAAGTGGCCGAAGATGAAGCAGAAAGCTCTACAAGGCACCTATTCACTCTAGCCTTGAAGAGACCCAGATTATAGATATCAGGAAAGACAGACGACGAAAAAAAAAACACAAACGCAGACGGACAAAGGCAGAATCGAGTGGGGGAAAGTTGGAAGAGCTTTTAAGAATAGCAGTGTTAGTCACTAAAGTATGTATTATGAGAAAGCTTCAGAATGTATTTTCCTTTAGGTGATTTTTTGTTACCACACACGAGAAAGCAAAAACAAACAGCCCATTTTCAAAATAGCTCAAACAAACCAAATAGTTAACAGAATCACCGTGAAAGTCGAGTATTATTTAAATAAACCACAACTTTTATAACCTTTGAAAATAGTTTCAGAAACCAGAGACGGTACGTGGGAGGCCTTAAGCGCCACACCTAACTATATACCACTAACAAACAACTGCAACTCAAGTAAGGAGTATAAAACACTACGTTACAACCACAGCAATGCACTTGAATTATACAAGCGCACAGGACACAAATACGGCTAAAGCTTTGTTATTTATAAACAGTCTGAAGGCATGGATGGATAAACTTTGCGTAATATGCGTAATACATAAATACTTTGCCTATCAAAGTACTCGGACCGATTCACCAAAGCACAAATTTTACATGAAGCACTAATACTATGTGGTATATTATTAACAAGCAGCGCCCCGCGGTTTCACCCGCGTAAGTCGCGATCCCGTGGTAATATCGGGATAAAAATGTGCTTATGTGCTATTCCGGGAGTCCAGTTATCTCCATTCCAAATTTCATCCAAATCCATCCAGTAGTTTTTACGTGAAAGAGTAACAAAGATACATCCATCCATACAAACTTTCGCGTTTATAATATTAGTAGGATTGCACATCATCTTTCATTTTACTCGTAGTAATGAAATTAAAAAAACATCTAAGCATCATTTCAGTTTAAAAATATTTTGAAATAATAGGAATTTTCTAGTAAAATTTAGTTAATGAAAATAAAAACGATAAAACGACAAATTAAAACGTGTTAACGTTTTTATTTTTTTAGTTTTAATATTTTACGTTTTTAGTTATTACACTATTTATAATACCTATTTATAGCAGTAGAGTCTATCTACAACTTAATAAAAAAATGTTTTCAAGAATTTTATCTCCAACACTACTGACTAACACTACTGACAACGGCTTTGGTTACAATACTGACTTATAACACTCTGTGCAACTGTTGTAATAATTGGCTTCATTGGTTCCCACGGAGCTTACAACCGTGGTCCAGTTAACGAGAAGATTTTATTACAATAATAAGAGCTGCTGCCCTTGAACCAACAATCATTTCGAGAGTAAACCCTAATTGCTGCGTAATAAAATCAATTAGTTTTATAACCAAAGGGTTTGTAAACGAGACTAGTCTAGAATTAACTGAATTTCTGACCTTTCAAATTGAGGAGGAACACCCCATTTCTGTATATAAAATGTACAACATGAATTATTGACACTATTTATATTATAGGGACTATTTTTATTGTTGATGTAGAATTTTTTAAATCAATAAGTTATATTATATATTATATTTATATTACCATACTGTTAATAATCAAGTTAATTCGTTTCATAATAACATGAAAATTAATGATTCGCTAATTTTATTTTGTGTCCCCAATTTAAATGTCAAACTTAATGCATGTAAAATAGTAGTTTTTTATGCTCTGAACTTTAACATCAACCGATAAAATAGACCAGAAAGTCAACTACTAAAAACTACTTGTTTTGGCTACTGATATCTTGAAAGTCATTTAGGTGCACAACGTCAACGAAAATAATGCAATAATGCATAATGGAAAAAAATGTCAATGGTCCACAATCCTAGGGCCACAAAGTCAACACCAAGCACAGTAGCCGCATTTTTTCTTAATTTGTCGTAACAATTTTATGGCAATGAAACCATCGCCCCGGTGTTAGTCATTCAGTCCGCCAGTCTATACGTTACACGTGATTTTTATTTAATTACATTTTAATGTCCAGCTTGTTTTACGTAAGAATGGATATAAACTTCGGTCATTACCATCCCGACCTAGGCCAAGACCCCACAGATGCAGGGTAGAACGTAAGCCAGCGTTTCTGCCATATGTTAAGGGGGTGACGGACAAAATTGCGAAAGTCCTGCAAAAGTTTTCCGTAAAGACCATCTTCACTCCCTTAAAGAAGATACACACTACTTGCGTTCACCAAAAGAGACTTTTCCACTTGAAAAGCCAGGGGTGAATAAAATTGATTGTAGCTGTGGGAGTTCGTACATTGGCCAAACGAAACGTACGATAGCGTGTCGGGTTAAGGAGCACATACGAGCGGTCAAGAACAGGGACATACATAAGTCAGCCATAGCAGAACACCTTTTGGAATCTGGCTCAAATTATTGGATCGAGCTACACAGTCCGCAGGTAATCTCGACAGAGCGACATTAAATACCAAGAATGGTACAAGAGGCTATTGAGATTACTAAGTACAGAAATTTCAATAGAGAAGATGGTTTTCAATTATCTGGAGTATGGAAGCCTGTGGTGAGAATGTGTAAGAATCAAAAAAGTGTGGTACCTGCTACGCGTCCGGACACCGTTAGTGTTGTGTGTAGAGTCGGTGTGAATTGTGACAATGAAACCGATGGTAGTGGTATCGTTCGTAATAAAAGAGTGAGAAAGAGGGTAGATCGATATATCTGCCAAACATCTACTCGCAAAGACTTTCGTTAGTTCTCCCGTGATCATGGCGCATGCAATTGTGCCGAAATATCGGGAACATTTAATACTCAAAAATCATGGTAAATATCCCGTTTCTAGAGAAAATTATGTACATTTTAATGTGTTTTTTCGGGTTATTTCTTGTTATTTTGGTGGCATTTTAACCGGTGTAACTTAGATAAATAGCACATGTGTTATGTCTTTTCGAAATGGTGGTTTTTTTCCTATAAAAACTCTGTTTTTCTGCCACCAATTAACCTGGGTTATGACTTGACGGAGACTCTTGACGACTAGACTAATTTTATTACAAATAAATATCACTTGACATTTGCGAAATTGTTTGGAGCACTCCTCAGAAGCCATTATAAGATGAGAAGATAGCAAGTGGTAGCATGATCTCAGGAAAATAGATGTCCTATAACCAAAGTTGAATTTTAATTTTGGGTTAGATTTACTTATGAATTGAACATAAGCGTGTCTATGTATAAAACATAAAATAATAAACATAATATAATGTGGGTTATTACATAAAAGCAGATGCTGATGCCTACCTTCAAAGTCCACAGGATCACAGCCAAGGGATCTATCAGGAACTACTCTAATTGCCCGCCAAAAGTTAAAGTATACTGCACCCAATTTTTAACTCCCGACTAAAAAGAAGGGTGTTATAAGTTGAGGCCATAGTGTTTTTGTTTCTCTGTCGTTTTGTTTGTGGCCTCAAAGCTCCGGAACGGCTGCTCTTATTACAATGCGGTTTTTTAGAACAGCCCGGGGAAATACGCAAGTTGAACAAATATAAGCGTGTGTATCCCTATGTATTCATCCCACAAGCGAAAAGTAATAACAATTATTCCGGTTTCTACCCACGTAAAAGCTCATGCAGCTTGATGCAGCAGGCATATGATTGGTATCTTTATTATGCACATTTCATGCTCCTAGTTAACATGATTTGCTTTAGTTTTTGCTGTGTATCTGTGGGTTCCCTAGTTCGCGTAAACTTAAAGGTCACTTGACCGGCTTAGAGGGCGTCGCCCTACTCACGTTAGACCATGCAGTTACCCTTGCCTCTATAATTGTAGGCACTGCACATTGCAACTACTATTACATATGACATGTTACAACTATACGCATGAAGTACCAGTTTAGTACCAGTGCCAGTTTAGTAGTAGTAGAGCTTTTTTGTGAAAGAGTTCGTCCGGGGAAATAGTAACCCCAAACCTATTTCTGCCGCAAAGAAATTCTGTCGCAGAAGTGCTCGAAATGCTGTGTTCCGGTTTTCATCTTTATGTCTCAAGGTGGTGCGCGCAGTACAATGCCGTAAAGGGCGCGTCCGAGGTGGACGTGACCTATGAGATAATGCACTGTTCATAGGCACCCGAACTAAGTACCCGGGTACTAGGTACTAGGGACCCGTACTAGGTAGGGTTCCAGGACTTGTTGATAAGATTCATTGGTATAAGATTTGTCCTGGCAGCTAGCTTATTATGGAATGAGTTGTATTACTGGAAGAAAGCGTTAGCCAAGTCATTCGTGGGAAGCAATGGCGGCGATGAGCTCACCACTCGTCATTTCTATATTCCACGATGGTGCAACCCACTGTGAAAAGGAGCCAATTGAGGTTCTGCCTACCCCTACGGGGAAAGTGGCGTGTGTCTATGTATGTGAGTAATGTAAGTTCCCCGAGATACAATAGCAGTTTTACTGCAGTTCAAAAGGCATATATTTTGCATAGGATACATTTTATAAGCACGTTTATCAGTTTTAATGTCACTAGGTACAAAGCTAGATTCTAGTCAACTACGGCCGTGGGAATCATAATCCTCCACTTTTCCCCATGATTAAACGTCGCATAAACTTTAGTACTTAGTTCTTAATAATAACTCTTCATAACAACATTCTTGGAGTCTTTGTGCTTGAAGAAACATTTTTCAATTACGTTCATCTCTTTTTAAGTATAATGCACGAGTTCAGTACAATAAGCTTGTCATGATTGGTACGTAGGTGGCGATCTTGAGCTTGTAATACGTACAGCAGAGGCGGTTGGAATGGTGATCGTTTTGACAGTAATGTAGGCAGATGAACTCTTACTGTGACAGTACAGAATCAATAATAGTTAAAACTTATAGACGTTTCACTCGTAAAATAAAGACAAATATTGTTTGCACGCGACTGCGAGCGACTCTGTACGTTGAAGTACTTGTACTAATATTTATTCTGTGGTTGAAGGAAGCAAAACATTGAAGCTAGACGATGGATCGCATCCAAGCCATAATGAATCTAAACTCATTACGAAAAAGCATTTTTTTCTGTGAACTCCGATTCGTGGAGACTCTTGCCTGTTATTATGAAGTCTAAAACACAAGCGCGTCCCGGCGACAACACCGGCACCCTCATGCTCTGAATACAAATTAGCGAAAACCTGAGATTCATTCTTCAAACCCCTAATAAATATACAGAGAACATCATGTCATACAGAAAATAAAGCAATCTACATAATCTTTAAAAGCTTTACTTCCGTTGAATAACATTGTTATTTGTAAAGTAAAAACAGTGAATCGAAAAGGTTTAATGTGTGTTCTATAATCTGTTGGCATTATTAACTGTGAGATCATTGTAGTCACTTTGAGTAGGCGACATCCAGCAAGCGAAGCCCTCCGACGAGGAGAAAGCGGCACAATTATTCAGCTGACACAATTAACTCGACACCACTCCACACAGACAGCTCTGTGGCTTATTCATAGAAGGAAATTATCACTATGAAGCTGGCTTTGAAGCCACATTTGACAGCTGCACTCTTTACCTAATGAAAGCCAATTTAAAACTCATGAATCCAAAATAAAAACCACACCATTTAAAGACTTCCTTGATACAAGTAAAATACATTCACAGGGGTTAAAAAGGGTTAATATTTCGATTTATTTTCATTAAAATAAGTATTTTTTTCGGGATTTTATATAGGTGCAGCTGTCAAAAGTATATAGGCTCATAGTGAACTGGTACTGTATGTAGTACGGTATTCAAAGGTCACCGTTTATAGGACAGCTGAAAAGCTGAATGAAACTAGAAAGATGTTGGCTATAAAACATATACATAGATAAGAGATAAGTTTTAAGAGAACAAGTTTATAGAAGTATGACACTCAGGGCGGAATATCTCGGGAAGTTGTGGTACAATTCCTGCAACCAATTGTAATAGCAAACGGGGACGGGATACTGAAGTAACAAAAGGAAATACACATAATGGCCTGTTTATATATTTTGCAGTTTTTTTTTTTTTTTTAACTTTGGTAGACCTTTGTTTGACCTCGATCTCACCTGTTGGTAAGTTATTTAATGTCCTGCCTCGGTGGCTCAGCGGGCCACTAGCCAGCTGAGATGCCTGATCTTTTGGTGTAAGTTTCAGTCGAGTCTACCTTACCCCTGACGAAATTATTTAGATTTTACAAATTTGACGGGTTTTTTCTGTGGCACAATTACCGATAATGAGGTGCAGGTGACTAGTGACAAATGTTTTTACACAATTATGCAGAAACTAACAATACGGCATTGTACAAGATAATACGGTGGTTCCTATAATGTCACGGCTGGTGTAACAATGGCAGTTGGATAATATTATTGTGGAAACACTGGAAGCCATGAACGAGACATCTGATTACGCACGCTGAAAGGATAAACAAATTAAATAGTCGTGAGGATCAATAATTTTGCGGTTGTTCTCAAAATCTACAATAAGTGTTTTTTTTGACCTTCATATAATTTATGAAACTTTTCACTTAAAACGGGATACGTACCGGATTCCGGATCCATCCGGGATCTGGGTCTCTTCAAGGCTAGAGTGAATAGGATCTTCTAGATCTTTGTGCTTCATCTTCGGCCACAATTTTACTTACCAACAGGTGAGATCGTGGTGAATCAAAGGTCTATCAGGGTAAAAAAAGAAGTACCTTGATTTTTGAGTTTTGTCGATTCACAATATTTGGGCAAAGTTGCATGCGCCATGATAACGAAGGCTTAATTTATAGACCTTCGTTTGACCGCGATCTGAAGTTGGTAATGTGACGATGTGGCCGACGATGGAGCACAAAGGTCTCGAAGCCTATTCACTCCTGCCTTGAAAAGACCCAGATTATGGTTTTCAGGAAAGGCAGACATAAAACATACTTATAATACTCAATTAATAAGACTGACGTTAATCAAATTAATTACAAAAATCTACGTTTCAATTAAAACTATCAATGCAAAAGCTAGTTTTATTCAATGTAATTGCTCTACTGCTATATAAATACCTGAGTATATTTAATTTGCTAAGCGACTATCTAATTTTAAATATTCATGCGGCTAAAAATAAACAACTTCATGCATCTAAATTGAGATCTGACAATTTCAATTACATTCTTGTTGATCTGACAATTACAATTACATTCTCGTTAATTCACTATTAAGTTCTCGTTAAAAGTAATTATGTTGTATTTCGAACTAATCATTTCCTGTAGAAGGTTCGCAAAAAGCTGTTCTTCCGCTGGATATTATGCAACTTACCTCTTCGTGGGTACAGAATTATGAGTGGGGAACGCGCCACTGAGCGCAGCTTGGATGCGTGATACCTAATTCCGAACCAAGAGCGAAAATTGTGTAGGTACCTTCTGATCTTGGACCACGCTTAAAAGTAAAACTTGATAGATATAAAAAGATCACCTACTAAATACACTACTCACATACACACACTCACCCATATACCCATTACCATATACCCATAGCGAAGCCCATAGCCATACCACTTGGGTATATGGTACCAATGGTATATGGTGATTGGGGTATACCCATACTAGTATAGTATTATTTTATCTGTGCCCATACTCACTACTTGTATATAAGTACCAGTCACGCGCAGACTCCTCTGACGCACGCACTCTCCCTACGATGGCGTATGTTTAGGCAAAGGTTAGAATCCAACCGTTAGAAAATAGTTACTACAGTAAATATAGGGACAGGTTAAATTATAGCTGGTATAGTAAAGATGTGACTTTCTCTATTGATGAGCTTAGAGTCACCGGAAACGATACACACGCATCGACGACTGTTCTTAGAAGTACGGGCCACTTCCTTCTCGACAATATGCTGTTATTTTCTACTATACACAAGCTCTGTATATAGTAGAGAATAACCCGATAGCTTTCAGAATGAGGGGTTTTCACGGCCGTTTCACATGATGCTTATAGCCTTGAAAATAGATGGCCCCAGCTCTGTACTGAACTGTCAAAATAAAGTAAAATGTCAACGTCGTGGTGTTTTTGTACTATCACACAAAAGCACAGACAATGCATTTGTTAATTTTGACAACCCCAGTTGAGTCAGCGCCATCTATCGAGCCAAATTGAACTACTTTTTTTTATAATTCGAAAATGAAAAGCTCTCATTAGCATGTTGCAGTGGCAATGGCCATATCGCTCGGAATAAAGGTTCTCGAGTAGCGACCACAAATCGGTCGACACAAAAGAGGAATTCCTTCCTTTCGATGGATCAAAGACGCAGGAAGGCGGTGGATGGAGGCGGCTCAAGATCGTACGTCGTGTTACTCTACGCAGGAGGCCTATGTGATGATGGTGACGAGCTCTGTACAAGAGCTAAGATGGCCGACATAGCTATCGGAATTAGTAAGTTGAAGGAGCAATGGGCCATATAGCTCGTAGAACCGACGACCGCTGGGTTCTTGAGCGGCGTATACGAACCGGACGACGCATCAGTGTAGGACGTTTACTCGATGGACCAATGACATTATAAAGGTCGCAGGATGTTAAGGCACTATAGGTTTACGAAATTGTCTCTAATGAGCTCTATCTAGCTCTCTCCCTCTTTTTAAGTTTTCTTTAAGTGTTCTTATAGTTTCCATAAAGTAAAATAAAGCTTTTTATCTAGTGCAATCATAAATTCAAATAGAGTATTGAATTTATGATTGGTGTTTTTTTACAAATAGTAAATGTGTTGAATTTTCCCTCTTCTCTGAACTCTTACACGTGACTTGTTTCATTCATCAAAGAAATCAAATTATCGTATGAATGCTATCGAGATCGGAGCGTGATGAACACGCAAGCTATGCGGCTTAGCGAGAATTAAATCATGCCACCAGAACATACAGGGTGGAAAATACAAATTATGAAACTTAGAGAATACAGTTGTTTTTAATATACTAAATAATAAAAATATTGTACAACCTACTTTCTTCGTTTCATTTGATGATCAAAAACTTATCACAATCCCATTTAAGTTTTCGAGGACAAACCATTATTTATTCTGTGGTACAAGAGACTAGGTACCTAGTCTTGTTACACCCTGTATAAGATTTAGTATGTAAGCTTTACGTGCGTGCCAAAGTCACGAAATTCTACCATTCATTATAAGTCGGTTGGTTATTGAAAGGGCGGCGATGGCGACTCGAGACCTTGTTTTACATGAGTAAGTCTGTGTACGCAATTGATTCTTGAATCCATTCATCGTACCCTCATTAAAGAGTTCCTGTGGACTATGCTTTCATTTATCCCTTAGGGTTCTTGTAAGTACTTTATTTGTATGTTTTTTATTTTTGAATACTACTTAGAATGACTGAACAAGCAGATGGCCCACCTGATGATAAGCGGTACCCTCTGCCTATGAACAGTGCATTATCATATAGTTCACGTCCACCTAGGACGCACCCTATGTGGCATTGCACTGCGCCCGCCACCTTGAGACATAAAGATGAAAAGTCTCATGTGCCTGTAATTTCACCGGCAACCATACCCTTCAAACCGAAACACAGCAATGCGATCAAAACTGCTTTGCGGCAAAAATTGGTATGGTAGTAGTACTTCCCCGGTCATTTATGGTCATAAGAAATCATAAATGATGGCATTTAAACATCAACATTATCAACGTCAGCAGCCTTTAGAAGTACAATACTGGACGAGGCCTCCCCATATAATGCGATGGGAGGAATTGCCATAATCATCACGCTTGGCAAGCGGATTGGTGATCGCAGTCTTGGTGTGAGTAGATGCTCAGGTGGATGCTGCTATCCATTCCCTAGTGTCGGCTGTTGCGACATCCACGGGGGTCTACTCTTAGGCCGGACACACCTCGGCTAAAGTTCCAAAGTCACAATACATACCAACAACAAACTCGTCCAATAAGTTACCACACCAAGACCTTGAAATTCAATCTAAACTATCACCACAAACATTTTGCTCAATGACGTCATCAGGGGCAAGCATGGACCAGTCAAACCAGCCACACGGCCAATACTCTTAATTACGGCACAATGTAGCGTACAGGTGCGGCGCAGGCGCGTGCCAGAGTACAGATTTACCCAATCTAAAACTGCACAAACCACTATTTAAGAGGAAACACCAAGGGCTAGAGAATTAAAAAAAAGGTATTTGTAAAATCTATTGCTGTCGCGCAGACCTCAAACCTGCCCCCGCAGAGCGTGATAGAGACAACTGCAGCTTGGATCGACAATACCTATTAAAAGTACATAAAATCAACGATTCGTAGTTCCCTGATTCCTTCTCCAAAACTTAACCGATTTAACTATTTTTTTTTTTATTAAAAATAAAACAAAGTTTTACCTGTGTTCCTATGATTTCATTTTTTTATATAATCCAGTCAAATTTGTTTTCAGGATGTTTGAACACAGCGGAAAATCTGAGCATTTTTTTAGGTTTTTGAATGTTCATATCTCTTTTAATTATTATAATTCATTTATTCAGACAACATGATCCAATTTACACTATCATTAAAATTCTAATTAATTAATATTAAACAATACTTAAAACTAAATACCCACAAATAATAATTAATTTATAAAAAAAAGGACAACAGGACATGCCCTAAAGACCATAGATTTTTTGTAAAAAAAAAATTGCTCTACTGGCGTTATCCAGGAAGAAAACAGGGGACTACGTTTGAATGGGAAAACGGCCCTTGTGTAACTACAAGGATCATTTTGAAACGTCAAGCTTGTGTCAGTGCCAAGTAAAAGCGGTGGAGGGGCGGTCAGCTTTATATTGTTGTTGTTGGTTTATATACAAACCAACTGGAGCTACCAACCGTGTTACAAACATACCAGCTGCCGACTATCCAGTGGCATTTAGTGCTATTTAGCCAATGGTACAGTCACAGTACAGTTGCTTTCGGAATCAGCTTTACAGCTAAAGAGACCAAATACAGCTGTACACTCCAAATTAACATCTACAACCGATCTACTCAAAGCTTCCTTTGCTGTGCACCCAAACACTGCGTCATTTGCTTTGCGCCTTATCACTTAAATGTCATATTAAACTATTATGAAGTTTTTGAGAAGTAACGACATAATATAACGCAGAAGGTATTGGAGTTTATAGGAGTTGATGGATTTTCATATAAGGCCCTCGGTACGCAAATACAAAGGGAGTTTTTTTTTTTTTTTTTTTATACTACTTGAATGACGGTACAAGCAGATGGCCCACCTGATGTTACGCGGTAACCTCTGCCTATGAACAGTGCATTACCTCATAGGTCACGTCCACCTAGGACGCGCCCTATGTGGCATTGCACTACCATGCATTGCATGCATTGCATTGCACTGCGCCCGCCACCCTGAGACATAAAGATGAAAAGTCTCATGTGCCTGTAATTTCACCGGCACCCTTACCCTTCAAACCGGAACACAGCAATGCGAGCACTACTGCTTTGCGGCAGAAATAGGTATGGTGGTATTACTTCCCCGGACGAACTCTTTCACAAAAAAGCTCTACTACTACTTAAATCAAAAACAAATGAAGTTATAGAAATAAAAATGTTTTCTGAACGGGACTGAAGTAAACTCCAGTTGCGCGTCGGAGCTGACACAGACCATAATTCTATGAATTTTACGTTTTCAGGTGACGGACTTAATAGTAATTTTTTTTTTTTTTAAATTATATAAAAGCTGTCTTTGTTAGTTGAGTGTAAAGCTACTTCTGACTGCGACTGTAGTATTTATTCTGTGTGAGTAATAGGCGGGCTCGGGGAATGAGCTGGCATTTGAACATTCGCTTCCTGAATTGATTTATAGTGAGGTAAACCATTTACTACGCACTTCATTTACTATTTGTTACGGTCTGTACCTATTGGACCAATTTGGAACGGTTGTAGAGGTTATTTTTACTTAGGTTTAACTTTACTATGCAGAAAACATGCATTGCGAAAATTAAAACCGATTTGAACTTTAACAGGCTTTGTTTGTGGATGCCGTAGTGTGTCCGGCCTAAGAATAAGCCCCTCCGTCTCTTACCGTAAAAGTCACAAGTTGACTAAGGGATTACACCAGGGGATGGGCGGCAACATCCACCTGAGTACTCACACCAATACTGCGATCACCAATCCGCCTGCCAAGCGTGGTGATTATGGCAAATTCCATCATTCCATTACATGAGAGGTCTCGTCCAGCAGTTAATATCTTAACGCTGCTGATGATAAGGCTTCGTTTTTGAAAACACGAGTGCGATGTTTCTTACTAAACATGTATGAAAGTATGGATTACTATGCTTTATGGCAAGAGTATACCTATTCAGGTTAAAATTATAAGCAAGCATGCTTCATCTTAGAAACCGCAAAAAAACTGTTTTTGGAGAAATTTGAGATTTTTCTTTCGGGATTTTTCATTCGAGATTTTCCATTCGAGAATTATAACATTCAAGATTTGTTAGTCAACATATTTAATTCGAGATTTTTAATTAGAATATGATACCGTATGTTTTATTCAACAATAATCTCACACCGACGCGACTGTAGTACAAAACCTGAGAAAATGTTAGTAGTGACGAGTTTACTCTCGAAGAATGGAAGTCAAAAGTAGCACAATAAATGGTGTAGTGACGAAAAGCCCCTAACCGCCCTGGAGTATGAGCCCCTGTAAAGAGGCTTGGAAGTTGACATTATGTGTATTCAATAATAAGGGTAAATAATGTTCAGAGTCAATGGATAAGTGGGTAGACGTACGTACAAAATAGAACCCGAGAAAGCACCTAATTAGCAACATAATTAGCGATCTCTTTGCAAGAAAACATAATCATCAATATTATAGCATATTCAGACTAAATGCCACCAGTCCCTTATATCACCTTCGTTAAGCAAGAGTATAAATCTTCAATTCGATGATTTAAGTTGCGTACTTATTTCATGGCAAGATTTATTTCCACATAAATTACTTCCATATGGCTGTATGAATGTCATCACAATTTCAAGAAATATACAGGGTGATAAGATAAAAATGGATCAAGAGGTCCATGGCCCAAACAAATGAATTCCAACATGAACGTCTCTCAAACAGCTTTGCCAAACTTGATATAAGTGAACAAATTAGTTGAAATTGCCAAAGCTCATTCGCACATCATAGATCCCTGGGTTTCTCGTACGACTCGTTTCTCGAGATCATTTCTTCCCCGTACCTACAAACTATGGAATGAGCTTCCATCTGAGGTTTTCCTGCTTGGTTACGAGTTACGACATGTGTCGCTTCAAGAAAAATGTTCATAAATTCCTTCAGAGTAGGCAGCGCATCGATAATACCCCCGGTGTTGCTGGTGTCTATAGGCGACGGTGACCACTTTACATCAGGTAAGCAAGTTTGCCAATACATATCATTAAAAAAAAATAGTTGGAGTGCTGAAATTGTCAAAGCTTTAAAACCAAATTAAGTTGTAGAAAACACACGGGGGTGTTTCGCATAACTTGTTCGTTTTATGTGTGTCTTCACTCACGTGTGTGTGTGTTCTCTCTGTGACTGACTGCCTCGCGTGCTGTGCCGCCACCGTCTCCCTCTCGCAACAAGCACGCACGCACTGCACACTCGCGTCAATTGCACATCAAGCAGCATGAAAACGGTGGTAGCTTCCTTCCTATTTGTTTAAACTACAGATAGTACTTACGGCAATACTCCTACAAGGTTCGAAACTTCAAATCAAGCAGCACATCAAAACTGCGGGAGCCTCTTTTGAGAAAGTCGCAGATAAAATTGTGCTAGCACACGTGCTGAGGATCCACCAGGACTTTTCATCATTAGGTCTCAGGGTGGCGGGCGCAATGCAATGCCACATAGGGTGCGTCCTAGCCCCTGGGTGATAATGCACTGTTCATAGCATCAGGTGGGCCATCAGCTTGATCCGTCATTCCAAGTAGTATAAAAAAAACACTAGTTTGATCCATGTTCAGTGAATCACCTTGTCTGTATGAATCGGGATACCTACAGTAAATTCTTCGCCATATTCTCAGGACCATTAATTCTGTTAATCCAAATAGAGATAGTAATTTTACAAACAATAACGTTAATTTATGCAAAATGTCTATTAGCAATGCTATTAATTTATGTTAGAACAACATATCAAACTCATTAAAATATTAACGGACAATAATCACTAAAATAGCTTCGTTGTTAATTTGTAGAGAACCCTGCAAATCTACACTAATATTACAAACAGGTAAACTTAGTTTGTTTGTAATGGATAAACACAAAAAAAACTGAACCGATTCTAAAAATTATTTCACCTATAGAAAGCTAAATTATCAGCGATGATATAGGGGGGGTGGTTGTAAGGATTGGGGAAACTGCTTTAGCAGATTTTGATGGTATTTGGTGTGTGAATAGATGGGGGTCGGTTGGGAAGAGGGGGGTTGACTGTTCTCATCCCGACACACCTGTGCGAAGTTGCTAGTTGACAAATATAGCGAGGAAATATAAAGTCAATTAATAATATACACATAAAGTGGAAGGTTAATAGATATCAAAAATATAGGTTGGACCATACATATAAAATAAAAATAAAATAAATATCAATAAATAATGAAACCTCGTTTAAAAAATGATGTTGAGTAACACCACTGTAATCCATCCTGTAGATCCAATATTTAAGAAACGGAAGGAATCGTTGGATAAACTAGCATTGTAGTCTGTCAGAATAGCCTGTGACGAATTTACCCTTTTTTTGTATGGTGATGAATTTACCCTGTGTCCAAACAGTCCCATATTACAGAGACGGTTTAACACAGCCACGTTATTTACTTTCCAAAATAAAACAACATAATGAAATCATGTATTTACAAATATACAACGATTGCATCTTCATTCTGAACCGCTGAAGGCCACGCGATAGCAACCAAGTGAAAAATTATCAGATAGTCTCAATCATGCATCACATTTCACAAGAGACGGCATCTCACAGAAAACAATGTAACATAGATCTAGTGCGAGGAACGATCTGTGAATCGTGAAACAAGTGAATTTTATCAAAATTTGAGAAGCCAGCGTCATTATCTGTGTTTGTGTACAAATTTTGCATTCGCTTTTAACAAACTTCCAGCAACTTGAAATTAAACATAACTGCATAACTTTAATATAAGAACGGGATGACAATGATAAAAAGCAGAAAATGATTATAAAATAAATAAACCACCAAAAAATATATTTGTTTAAATTATTCAAATTTGAATAAAGGGTAGACTTATTGAAGCACACCTGGAATACCTAAGAACCATCACGCAAACATATAAAAAAACCTCATTGAAATCGGAGCCCCCGTTTCGGAGCTACGTGGCAACAAAGTAACATGCATACAATTACACACCACGGCCTCAAACTTATAACACCCCCCTTTTTAGTCGGGGGCTAAATAAATCCTGTAATTATTTCATTTCAGGACAAAAGCCGTCATTTATTGTAAATAGGTTCTACATTATATTAGAGCAACTTGCAGATATTCTTTATTGACCGGGTTATATCTAGGTTTGTTTATAATCCAAATATTAACTTAATAGCAAATCATAGCGCGCATTTAAATGATCAATACATTCACAGCAATCTGAACATCCGTTCATCCTTTCTCAAAAAGGCACGTATGCGTATTGTTTAATTCAAAGAAATTACCATTTTATTCTCATTCATAATATACTGCGACATCGTAAAAGCTTCCGTCGTATTTCTTTAAACTACAGTAGGTACTTACGGCAATAATCGTACAAGGTTTGAAACTTGATCGAAAATTGAATTCTTATCAGTAAACCAGTTGTGACAGTCCAATACAAACTAAGATAATCTCATACAAATAAGGCTTTACCTTGAACGCAATCTTATTGAACTGCAATATAGGTGATACGTCTGAACTGGCTGAGTCATATCACGGCTTACTTCAAACACGGGGTCTCATCCCATAGAAAAAATATATTGTTCTATTGAAATTCAATAGATGGCGTAACAGGTATAGATTTGTTATTGAAGTATGAGAAAAATGAATATTAGGACCTGATAAAAATATTTTCTAATATCAAAAAATACCCATAACACGGGCAAATTAAATAAATGCCTCTTCAATCAAGTTTAATTATTTTTTAGAAAAATCTAATGATGTCGTTTTCCTGGTGGTAATCATTTGAACTAGGTTGAGGTTTGACACAGATTGTTTGTAGTACCACAGGTAGTAGTAACTTGATAGATGGCGTTATTTAAAAAAACAGATGACCCGCCAATGACGTCATGCCCGAAATGAAAGAGAAAACTAGTATTTCCGTTCTTTTCTAAAATTTTCAAATAAAATGTCAGACCTTTATACCTATCATTGTAACCAAAGACGAACTAGTTATATATAAAAGGGAATGTCCTGACTGACTGTCTGACCGAGTGACAACGCACAGCCTAAACCGCTGGTCGTTGAGACTTGAAATTTAGAGGGTGTGCCTATTCCTTTTCGGGTGTAAAGGTCTACTTAGAAAGGAAAATGAAAAAATCGTATTTCTAAGGGTTTCAAAATGGGGTGCTCACGTAAAAACAAAAATGCTGTGTATTTCGGAAAGTGTTGGCAGTAGATACCTACTTGAAATTTCCGCTTCGGCCGTCAAGGAAACCGGGGTTTCGTAACTGGTTCATAGGTAGTTTCCTCAAATAAAATTAACAAACATATGTTTCAGCAATATATGAAAATTGGCACGGGAACGTTGTGTTTGTAAAAAAATACACTTTACGATTAAGCCATATTTCAGCGTAATTTCGACGTTGTAGAATATAGTTTCACGATAGAGGTAGTTGTTGGGATTCAAATATTTTCTGGAATGGACTCCTAAATTGTAAAACTTGAGTGTTCGTTCGTTTAAAAGGTCGTGTCACGGCGTGGTTAGTTGTTATCTGCACGCCGGGAAAGTTATCGGACTAGGCGCGGATGAAGTCGCGAGCGACATCTAGGTGGTTAATGTGGGGTACCGCAAAATTCCTAATCTTAGATTTGATGTTTTTTATGTACAGTATTTAAATTAAAAATATGCATGGATACTAAATTGTAATTCCGAGGGGTCACTGTACCAGAAACACGATAGGACAATATATTCTCGATATAAAAAATCCAAAGTTACATCTATTTTTTGCTTAGATTCGATAGTTTATTAAAATGGTACATATTATTGGGTAAAAAATTAGATAGATAAAATCAATTCAACAACGCCGAGGGTTCACTGAAGGAGTTTTGTAAAATTATCTACCTAAATTTACAAGATATTCAATAAAAACCGCTTTTTCGAGCGGCGGGCGAGAGGCGTTTTTTTGTGTATGAAGATTTGTGCCTGGGGTTGACGTAGTCTTAATAAAGATGTTGAGTTAAAAAACCCGTAATCGTCATAAAGGCTCGTCGCACATGGAGCTACTCAAAAATGACGGTACTAATCAGTAATTACAATTACAAACCACTTAGAAACTGTACCTCGCACACGATGACACGACGCTATATAGATGCTCATGTTGTAAAGTTTCAGTCACTTCTTTACTATCTTCAGCTTCAGCTTATAATCTCAGAGATTATTAGGAAAACTATTTTATTACACCACATGCAGCATTACCGTGGCAATGGAATCATAATAAGGTAAAGCATTGTTAAAGGCAGAGGTTACCGCTTAACATCAGGTGGGCCATTTGATCTCGTTAGTATTTGAGTTTGTAACTAGTTCTTTTTGAGTAGCTCCATGTGCGACGGATCTAAGTTTTTTACCAAACGCCATCTGTTGAGTGTGTGCGCGTTTTACGCGGTAATTACAGTTGCAGGTGCTAGGTGGCTCTAGCTATCAATTGCGCTGCTAGCGGCATCTAGCGTCCAGGTAAGGCAACCAAAATAGCCCGCACAATAGCCCGAGTTATGGCGGTCACGTTTCGTTGTATGGCATGAGGTATCTGTACTAGTATAGTATTATTTATCTGTGCTTCAAACAATGCTTCCATTCAGAAACCGTTCAATAACAAACAACTCAATAATTGTATGGCGAGGGTATCGTGCAATACCGCGTTACTAAAGCAATATAAACAACATAACTCTTTTCGTTGTGTGCTAGTTTTCTAGTTTCAGCAAATCAAGTTTTCAAGAATTATTGATGAACAAAAAACGCATGTTTTTTTCGCGGAGATTCTGGTAGATTGGTTGATAGAACACACTTTATTATACAACACAGAAAATAAGCTATTTAAAAATTAATACATAAACTAAACACGATTCATAAGAATCGGATAATACATAAACTAAACACGATTCATAAGAATCGGATAAGAATCATTCCAGTCTGTCCCGGTCGGTCCAAATGACAATTCGGGACAGAGCAGAACCTAATTCATGTTCTACTTATTTTTTGTTGTTTTAATAATGCAGTATTGCACGATACCGTCGCTATACAATTATTGAGTTGTTTGATATATTGAACGATTTTCAACCTTTTCCACCGTAATAGGGAATTATAGTAAGCACTCGCCCATAAAAAAATAGAAAATGTATTTCCACTTCTAAATATTACCCAATCTCAATGTTTTTTTAGTATGTTATTAACAGAATAAAATACAAGTTTTATAAGCTTTCCTTTTGTAAAAATTTGCAATAAATTCAATCTTTTTTAAACTTTTCTCAACATTTTGAAAAAAGAATATCTTTATTTTATTGTGTCAATAACATACTAAAAAAACATTGAGATCAGATGGTATTAAAGAGTTTAAAATGTCATTTTATCTTTCTGTATTTTTTGTATGTATAGACGAGTGCTTACTATAACGCAACTTTACTTCCCTGTACCCAATCAAGGTTAGGTGAAAGAAAAAAAAGGCCGTGGAATGGAATGAAATCAATATTGGTATTCTACTTTGCACTGAATTATAATTTGGGCCGAGCGGGATAGACTGGAATTACTCAAAATGATCAGTGCCGCGATAAAGCATGTGTTAGACACAATATGCACATATTTCCTAGTCCCAATTCTTACTGAGGTTGCTTCATTGTGATTAATGGTGTAACACAGAGGAAATGCTAAAACTATTATGAAATGAGTCTCAAACTAAAAACGTTACGACCGACCGACCCATTTCCGAAGTTAGTTCCACATTCCGGCAAACCACAAGATCATTACAACATTATTATGTGTACCGTAAGTAAGTAATCTCGTTTCTGTGTCCGTATTGTCTGTTCTCACACATTACTCGCTATTACCGTAGTGACTATTAACCGATCTGTGTAATTTCGCTAAATTGCTGCGGTAATGGAAATAACAGTCCAGCTTGTTTTTATATTGTCGACATCCTAACACGCATTGCCATAGAACATGTTAGTGAATGATAGCAATTACTATTAAAAATCTTGGTTGGTCATAATCACTATAGGTACTAGTATAATATTATTTGATCTGTGCTATAGGTAAGTCATTGACACATCGCACCGGATAAGCAAGCTGAAGTGGCAATGGGCTGGTCATATATGCGAAAGAACCGACATTCGTTGGGGTAAGCGAGTTCTTGAATGGAGACCGCGTCTTGGCAAACGTAGCGTGGGGCACCCTCTGGCTAGGTGAAGCGATGACCTACGAAAGGCGGCGAGAAAAGCCCAACACCGGGCTGAGTGGCGCGTATTGGGAGAGGCTTATGTCCAGCAGTGGACAAGTGTGTGCTGATAATGACTAAGTAAGTACCAATATATGACTATTATGTAATTTCATACGCATGGTACACTTGATCGAATCGAACCACGATTGGTTCGATTCCATACGTGGTGTTGAGTGCTGATTATAATTTGTAATTATAATAATTATGCTATATAATAATCCCACTATATAAGTGTCTAAGTTACAATATGTGTATGTTTGATACTCAATCACGCCGAAACGGCTGAACCGATTTCGGTGATATTTGGTACACAGATTGATTATAACCTGGATTGAGCTATAGGCTACTTTTATCTTGGTAAAACGCGAGCGAAGTCGTCGGCGGACACTAGTAGATAATTGAGTCATGGAATCATGTGGTTCTACAATTTCATAACAAAATACATCAATAACTAAGGGGCAAACCGGTCTGCAATATTTAAATTTTAAATCTTAATTCGACATGGATATCTTCGTTAAATTTGCATATTGACCAATATTACAGACGCTCGTATATTACTGGTTTCGACCCCATATTAAACACTTGACTTTCAAAATTTCAATTAATTCAACAGCATCATTTTAATCGAAAAGATGTGTAAAATTTTACACTCTTACCAGAAGACGTTTTCGAACGTCATTTTGTTTAAACTGAAGTTATGCTTGTGTTTTTACTATTATAGCTAAATTACATTATTTTTGACGATTTAACGTCTTGATTATTTTTGCCGATTTTTTCCTTTACCGATTAAGCTCATATACAAACCTGCCAATTCAAAATGATTGCATTGCAATAATAAATACTATACAGTGGGTATAAAACGCTAGAATTATCTTCCCTGAGTGGGTCAATACGTTTTAAAATGCTTTCAATAATAAATTGTGGTGTGGTAGAGAGATAAGGGTTATGTACTTAATGACTTATGTTAATGAGTGTACAACAATATAATTTTTAGTTGGAGCACGAGGGCACACAGTTCCTCATTCTGCACCCGACCGATCCCGACCGTTCGTGATTCGTGGTGGAGAACTCAGGTGGAGCACGAGCAACGAACCTTGTATTGCTATGGGCCCGGTATAGATGGGAATGAAAATAATATAAATTGATTTAATATCATATGTTTATTTGCAGAAAGAATAATACAAGTAGGAATTTAAATCTTTCAATTGATTTAATTGATTGATTTTAATTCCCACTTGTACCGATTTTACTTTCGACCGAGTGGTACAGATAGGAAAGACTCGGTATCACTAATCTACCAGTCAAACTTCATGGCGATTGGATCAAAGGTTTGTATGTTAACATCCAACAATCTCCCATCAAATAAACCTTCGAGCACACCCTTCGAGTTAATACGAGCCTCGCTGTGCTTAGTCACTAATGTCTGAATATCGTCTCCTGGTAAGAGAGTCTCAGTATTTTTTTTATGCTTGCTTGAGTATGTGTTTATGCAAGTGCTAAGTGGTCGAGCGGCTCGCCTTCCTGTGAGTGCACAGGAAGAGCAAGCCTATTTGAAAGTATAAGTTAGTTTGTTGCATCACTTGCTAGCAAGATGCTTCGAGTCCTGATTAGGGTTGTAAGTTGTCCGGGACACACCGGGTTTGTCCTGGAAAGCGAGCTCATGTCACCGGTCCCGGAATGGCCAAAAATGTCACGGATATCAAAATCGAATCAAAAATGTACTCGAGCTAGGCATCAGGATGTTGACTTCATGGCCCAGGGTTTGTGACCCACTGTACCATTCCCATCGCGTCCCATTTTGCATTATTTTCGTTGAATTTGTTGCCCACAAAGTTGAGACAAGATGTCAGTAGCCAAAATCAGTAATTTTTCTGTTTCTGTTCTGGACCCAGTGAAAGTCTGCAGACTATAGTATTATTTTTAATTTGTTCTGAATTCATACAAATGTAGACCTGATGGACACAAATTGATTGCAGATGCCTGAAGTAATGATAAATTTAATTAAGTAGACAGAATAAATAATAGTAACTTTTGAAACTATCATGGTTATGTACATAATTTTCACTAGAAACGGATGAATAAAAATACGGTAGAATGATTTTTGAGTTTTAATTTTCATATAAAACTCAAAAATCATGGTAAATATCCCGTTTCTAGTGAAAATTAAATAATAGTAAGTAGTAAATTACCTCTTTCTTCTCCATAAAAACTTTGGAGCTTGGCTGAGCCGTTTATTTTTGTGGTTGTCCTTGAATCTATGCTAGGAGATCTGGCAACCCTAGTCCAGATAGAGTTTTGCGGACATCGATATATTATATAGTATAATATATCGATGTTTGCGGACGTTAACTTCATAATCAGTACACTGCGGTGTGCGCGTCAAGTTCGAAGCCTCAGCATGGAATTTCATGGTTTTAACTAAGTAAGTATGTCAAAATCTGCGTCGTCTGGTGTGTGGTTGCCACTCGAGTTCATCTGATGATGAGCTTTTACTTTCTGAACATACAGGTTAAGCCTTTCTAAGACAATTTCTTCAACTTATTGCAAATGTTTTATTCAGATAATTTATAAATTAAAAGTTTAGAAAACATATGTTCTTAAACCGTCTAGCCAAGTTGCTTGGGCAGTTGGAACCACATACCAGTATGACAACATCCGAGAACTTCTTTTTCTATGACCTCTATATTCATATACGTGACTGCATTGAGTCGTAATTATGTATTAAAAGTTGGAATACCACTACTATTCGAAATCAACACTGATTGAAGTGTAACAAGTCCAACAGGAGTGGCGGCATTCTTGGCGATCGAACGGTCTTTATCTATTGTCCTAGGTAAGCGAGAGATAGCAATAAATGCGATGCAACGTTACAACACATTGTTATATTCGGAAGACGACAGAAGCTTCGATGCAAGCTGAGCCCTTAGACAAAGTAATATTCTATTAGCGACTAACAACTCGCCCCGGCTTGGCACAAGTAGTATCGGGATCCCCCCCATACCAAGACCCCCCCCCCCCCCCCTGACCAAGATTAGTTTCACTGGCTCCAGTACGTCTAAAATTATAGGTATACGGTATCTATCAGTACAATTGATCAAAGCCAAGGGATCTATTAGTAACTACTCAATATATTAGTTACTGTTTGATCCGTTGTGCAACGTCGCGGCCGAAAGTTGGTACCTAACGAAAATAATTAAATTTTGCAGTTCCCCTACTGGTCCAACGTTTGACGAGTTTTTGTTAGACGAACAACTCCTTACTCCCTTTTACAGCCTTGAATCACTGCGAACGCTACACCGGTTGTTTGCGGCTGTTCTCGTATGTTCTCGGTAGAAGGTTTTCTAACTCTGTATAGCATTGCATCGCATCGTTTTCCACCGCTCACTTAGGACATGAGGCTTAATGAATCGCAGGAAGTAATATAGCTCTATAAAACGTGAAACGTGTGACATCGCTATTTTGAGCGTTTAACGAGCTTGGTCACAAAAACAGTGATTGATAGATTTCGATGGCATCGGAGGTGAGTGGCTGAACGGGGTAATGATTATTAATGGGCTTGATGATTAGTGTTATATATTAAAGTAGAAATGTTTTAAAAAGTAAATAAGTAAGTAAAGCTTTTATTTTGCCAAAAACTATAGGTACATTACACAAATAAGTAAGTAAAACAGATAACATAAAAGCGTTTATGCTGTGTATACCTGGTGCTGTCCTAAAAGGTCCGTGCTCAGCATAATGCATAATAGGAGCATAAAATGCAGAATTTATCTTCTTTGTATACCAAGTAGATTAAGCTTAGTTTAAGTTAACTTAAGTTTCAACAACAGATTAACAAATAGTAACTCCCGAACGCAACGACTCGACGAAAGACCAACCTTTATTTTTCACACAATGCATTGTAACCAAACATCGCCTTATTTATGTAGCATTGTAAGCGAATACATGTTTTCAACTACCTACATCACACAGGATTGTGAACTTGTAAAGCAATGTCGACTATAAAACAAAGTAAATCGAAATAAATCCAGTTGAAAGTTATTTCTGGAGGACTTATTTTTATTACTTGACTTATTTTCACAGTTGTATATTTTATCTGGAACTGCATACCGTCTGTAAAAGGTCTTGTGAGTCTACAGAGGTATCCTGAGACCCGATCAACGAGTGAAGTCTTCCTATCAGTAAGTCTATTGGGAAGGAAATACCCAGTAGTTCAACTGGTAAGATTACTGGGATTTGGCGGAAAGGCTATCTATTCTTTATTAACATAACACCCAACAGTCACTTACATAATCCTGATCCCACACTAGGATCCCATGATGTGGGTATCGGGAACTACAAGTACCTTGGTACCACAAAACCCAGACCCGGAACAAATATTTGCAGATCATACAATAATTTGTTCTGCAGCGGGAATCGAACCCGTAACCTATCCCAGCCGGCTGCTCGCTCGCCGCGCTATTAGAGATCGTCTGCTGTTTTTGTATCACAAAAACACGGAGTGAAGCCAATAGTTGCAGAGTTTTACGAAAAGGGCTATTGCTTCAATGGTCGTATGCCAAATCTCAGGTGTTTGACAAAACGAGTCACATTCACGTCAAAACATCGTAAAATATTCACATTCGGTTATTCAAGCAGCACCAGTCATACATTCGTTTTTATGTGCTGAGCACGTTGGCTGCGACTGAGATAAAAAAAAACATTTAGTCAGATGGCCGAAGATCAGCAATGAGGAAAGAGCAGCACCAGCCACTTTTAACTTCGAAAATAGTATGCGGCATTCGTCTATTACCAATCGACCAACTACGCTGTCCACCTAGTTGGACTACCCCAACTAACCTGATCGTATGCTGCACTTACCCCAATGCCCTATGCTGCACTTACCCCAACTAACCTGATCGTATGCTGCACTTACCCCAATGCCCTATGCTGCACTTACCCCAACTAACCTGATCGTATGCTGCACTTACCCCAACTGCCCTATGCTGCACTTACACCAACTAACCTGATCGTATGCTGCACTTACCCCAATGTCCTATGCTGCACTTACCCCCAACTAACCTGATCGTATGCTGCACTTACCCCAACTGCCCTATGCTGCACTTACCCCAACTAACCTGATCGTATGCTGCACTTACCCCAACTGCCCTATGCTGCACTTACCCCAACTAACCTGATCGTATGCTGCACTTATTCACACTAACCAGGGGGGCGGTTCTCGGATTGTAGACATTGATGTCGAATAGAGATACGTCGAAACAAGATAGCGATTGTAGAATCAAATCTCTAAATTCGCCATCTTGTTTCGACAAATCTCTATTCGACATCAACGTCTACAATCCGAGAATTGCACCCCTGATCGTATGCTGCACTTACCCCTTCTGACCTTATTTACTGATCACAAAGCTTGTAAACTACACAAAATGACACAGAAACTTTTTTCTCTAGCTAAGTAAGGTGCTTAGTAACACAAATTATCATTTTAAAGATAAGTTTTATTTCGTAAATGCGTTGATTCCAATTCTAAAAAACAAAACATTGTGGGTGTAACCTTAGAGCATTGCAGCCTCCGTACCGGAGGTGAATACAGATTTTATTTGAATAATACCTACTAATGCGATTTGAAAAAATACCCAAAATAATGTAACTGGTACTACTTACTAGCCAATCAAGGTGCCAAATTGTAATTTATGTTGCTTGGAAGCGAAATAAAAATTAAAAACCAATAAAAATCAGAAATCAGGCGCTGGGCCTTTTTGTCGCAACCGCCACACAGAAGTTCGAACTGAATAGGTCTTTAAATCTACGATAGCTAGCGTTAGCAGAGTCAGTCGTGAGAAGCAATGGCGGCGATGAGCTCACCACTTGTCATGTCTATATCACACGATGGTGCAACCCACGGTGAAAAGAGGCCCATTATTGGCTCTACCTATAACCCTTCCGGGGAAAAAGGCGTGTGACTATGTATGTATATATGTATGCTTTAAAAACGCATTGACCTGCTAATTTTAGGTTAACTATCGTTCTAAGATAAGCCAAAAATAAAACATAAAGGCCCCAAACTAAATCATCCCAGCCTCTGGAATGTCGTTTAAAACACACATTTACGAAATTCACTCAGACTAATAGAGAAAGAAAGACGGAACATTGCACTATAGCAAACTGAAGCCAGTTTACTCGTACTAAGGGTGTGTGCGTGTGATAACACAGAAACACATCCTACACTAACACCGACACAGACTAAGGAGTGATGAGCTTAGTTCGGATGCATTTTCTGCATGAGTTCGTGTTGTATTATTAGTTATTCTGTGTGTATGAGCGTAGTTTCAGACGCCGTGTTCTGTCTGACCTTTGTTTATTTATCCCGCCGAGATGCTTGAGGTTGCGGGTTCGATTCGCGCTGCGGGACAAATATTTGTTCCGGGGCTGTGTGGTAGCATAATGGTACTCTTAGTGCTTGATACCCACGATACAGGGGATCCTAGTGTGGGATAAATAAATAATAATAAATAAATAAACAAAGCTGGACACAGTTCAAACAACATTATCTAGCCCCAAGCTAAGCAGAGCTTGTGTTATAGGTACTAGATAACTGATATACTTAATACAATATAATACATAGATAGATATTTTTAGTATACATAGAAAATACCCAGAACACCCTGAACAAATATCTGCGATCGCACAAATATTTGTTCCGAGGCGGAAATCGAACCCGCAACCTCCTGCGTCGCAGGCGAACCTTCGCCCGCCGCGCCACAGAGGTCGCCGAGGAGGATCAGGACTATGTGTCTGTTGGGTGTTATGTTATGTTGTTTGTCTGAGGTAGTTTATAACATGCAGTCGTTTTTATGAAGACCGGCGTCATTAACAATCCACGTTCGTACACGAAAATAATTTGATGAATCGTGATGTCGTACAATTACACGTATGACCACAGGTTATTTAATAGTGAATACGTGCATGACCACAGTTGCGTTAACAGTTCACAACTTACGTGCATTATGTTTTAATTTATCGTCTCTTTAATTAACGAGCCCATTATGCAGACGGCGACATTGTGTTTAGAGAGGAGATCGGTCTTTATATAGATCTAAGAGATTTCATTGACGGAAAGGTAGGCAGTTACCCAAAGCACAGAATAAATAGTAGTACAAGTACCTACCCAAAGTTATGGTATATTATAGGCTTGATAATAGTTAGATTTAATCACTTACAGACGAATTTATTTGTGTGCATCCGTGTTTATCCCAGGAATTCATGGCATAAGCTTCAAGTAATAATAACTATTCAGGATTCATATCACGTAATTCTTAGAGTCCGTATTTATCCCAAGGACAAATCTTATACCAACGAATCTTACAAAAATTCGTCGTATAAAAGTCATTCGTTGGTATAAGATTTGTCCTGGCTGCTAGTTTATTTATGGAATGTGTTATTACTGGAAAAAGCGTTAGCTGAGTCAGTCGTGAGAAGCAATGGCGGCGATGAGCTCACCACTCGTCACGTCTATATTCCACGATGGTGCAACCCACTGTGAAAAGAGGCCCATTGAGGCTCTACCTACTCCTACGGGGAAAAAGGGAAGGGGAAAACACCTTATATAATATAGGCTGTACCTACTAGCTAACTCCCAGGGACTTCAGATTCTAAGGTAGAGATATTATCTAGAGCTGGCGTCCTCTCGCCACGTCTCAGTGCATTTAATCATCACTGCCAACACGCACTGATTATAGACTTTCTGTCTTGAGGCTCTGTGGTATCTGTGGAGATATGGCGTAGTTTCCCGAACGCTACCCATGCGAGTTGGATTAGTCTGCTGACCTCTTTGACGAAGTTAGACCTACCTAGTTGAAACATTTGACCCAAATATACAGTAATCAGGAATAATCAGGAATAATCAATGAATTAGTAAATTCAAATTTACAGGTCAGATAATTTTAAAACAAATAAAATAAAATAAAATTTCTTACGAAAAATTATGATAAAAAAAAACATTCTAAACAATAAAAATTCAAATTGTAAACATAAACTAATTAATTATAATTCATTGCAGATGTCATGTTAAAACTAAATAGTTATACTAAGTAGCAATTACGTAAGATTTAATTTATTCAAATCTAATTTTAATTTAAATCTAATTTTTTTTCAGTGTTCAACAACTTCGATGATAGCATTCCCAATGTGTACCAGCCTGGGTATAACATGACCATTTGATATGATGTTCGTCTTTGCCATGTTAAAACACACCATTTACATATTTTCTATTTTCTGATCTGTCAATCACTGATACGAGTACTTCACGGAGTGTGATGTGACATACGAGTTGGATGCGTCAGCTGACCTCTTTGACGAAGTTAGACCTACCTAGTTGAAACATTTGTTCCGAACAGAGAGTGTTCAACAACTTCGATGACAACTTGTACCGACCTAGGTGTGCCATGGGCATTTGACATAATGTTCGTGTTTGCCATTTAAAGCCACACCATGGCCTATCGTCTATTTTCTGATCGGTCAATCACTGGGCCAACTTCACGGAGTGTGGCATACGAGTTGGATGCATCAGCTGACCTCTGACGAAGTTAGACCTACTTAGTTGAAACGTTTGACCCAAATAAATAGTGGTCAACAACTTCGATGATATCATTCCCAATGTGTAACAGCCTGGTTATGACATGGCCATTTGATATGATGTTCGTCTTTACCATGTAAAAATACACCATTTACCTATCTTCTATTTTCTGATCTGTCAATCACTGATACCAGCCTACGAGTACTTCACGGAGTGTGATGTGACATACGAGTTGGATGCGAAGTTAGACCTATCTAGTTGAAACGTTTGCTTCAAACAGAGAGTGGTCAACAACTTCGTTGACAGCTTGTACCGATCTAGGTGTGACATTTGCATTTGACATGATGGCCGTCTTTGCCATTTAAAGACACACCATTACCTATCTGCTATTTTCTGAACAGCTAATCACTAGGCCAACTTCACGGAGTGTAGCATACGAGTTGGATGCGCCAGCTGACCTCTTTGACGAAGTTAGACCTACCTAGTTGAAACGTTTGTTCCAAACAGAGAGTGGTCAACCACTTCGATGAAACCGTGTACCGTCGGTTGTGATATGAGCATTTGACATGATGTTCATCTTGTCCGTGTAAAGACACACCATTCTTCTTTTTTCCGGTCAGTCATTGATACCAGCCAACTTCACGGAGTGTGGTTATCCATCACTATCCGATCTTTATCGAGTTATCGCGATTTGCATGAGCTAACAATCGCCCTCTATCTCCGCCGTCCGCCGGTAATTAGAAACTTGTGAGTAACGGTACGCAATTTGTAGGTGGCTTGTATAGCTTAGCTACTAGAATCAACGCCCGGCAAGCGCAAATGAAAACAGATGGTACAATCTATGAGCACAAAATTGATTTAGGACACATCCTCCAGATTCCACTTTCGCCAGATCATTTGTTCGTCTTATTTTTTTATTCTCTGAGGAAACGATAATTTTCTTGATTCCGCTTTCGGGAGATTCCGCGTTTGGCTTTTCAGGCCTAAGCCGAAGAACCGATCTTATTTTTTTTTACATAACTTTTGTGTATATCGTGAGGAAGGAAATAGGATATAGGTATGTCGATATATCCAAACGAACGAAGTCGCAGGCAACAGCTAGTATGGAATAATATCAAAAAAGTTAATTAAGTAAACAAGCTATTGGCTTTTGAAGCTATGACTTAATGTAAGTAGGTAATTTACGTTAGTTAGGTTATTCTGATCGATTCGTAACTTTCAACATCTCAACGGGCTATGTAAACATCGGTTTTAAAAATCTTATTGCGATCTATTTGGTTCTAGTTGATAACTTTTGTATAAAGAATAAATAATCAAGTACATTATAAAAAAATCATTGCAAAAAATTTTTGCCAAGCGCGTTTATATCTTTTGTATTGAAAAACTGTGTGAATTTATACTTTAAAATAATATTATAATTATTTTTATATAATTATTTGTTCGGGTTTTGAGAGAAACTGTGTAAATATTTTGGAGCATCGTAATATCTTGTAGGTAACTGCTCTATTACAATCGCCTTCCTCATGACTGCGTGTTGTTACAGCTGTTGACAATGATGTGTGATCGATGCGATAGTAATTTCCGAGACCGTTGCTCGTATCCGATACGAATCCAATCGAAGCAGAGTAACACCGCAGAGCTATGCTCCTAATCTCTGCAATAGAGCTTATCGCAAACTTGTTCCGCAAAGTCTGTGAACAAATTATATATGACTTACCGGTACTGTTTTCCGGCAGCGCGTGGAGTATGCCACATAGACTTGATGATACAGACGTCGTATTTTCCGAATCCACTTCAGTCCCGTATTCGTTCGCTTGAGCCGGCTCGAACAGCGTCAAATCCAGTCCGTCCATATCGCTCCGCGCCGACGCGCAATCTTCGTCCACAACTCGGTCACAAAAGTTTTCCGGTGATTCCACATTCTTAGGGCTGCGACTACACACGCCATCGCTAAGCGGGTCACAGCAACATGTGTCCGAGAACGGTTCGAAGTCTCTACAATCAAACTCGCATCGCTCAAAGCTGTCACAAGTGCAAGAGGACAGCGCATCGGACTCGGATCCTTCGACCACGAACACATTATTTGTTTGAAGAACGTCTTTTTGAGGTGCATCTGATTTAGCAGATATAAAGAATACGCTCGATGCGTTGTATGGCACTTTTTGTACTTGTAGACTCAGATCAGATTCTTCAGTGTCCGTAATCTGAGGGAGGTCATCATCTAGTTGTGGACGGCAGTCTTCGTAGCGAGCGAAGCTAGAGGTGTCGGTGAGGTTCGATGAACGGTCAACGGAGTAGACATCTGCGTATGGGTCTATAGAGTCGCTCTGTTGCGTCGGTTGGCTGAAGGGTGAGTGATGTGATCGAGCTCCGAGAAAGATGGTCGTGTAGGGGCATGTGTGCTGCGGCCGGGTTCTGTCGGCTCTGCGTGGGTAGCTGGCAGCGAGAGGGTCTAGGACAACTCCCTCGTTGTGAATATACGCCTCGCTCGTGGAGAGCACGTTGTACCGCCAGTCCGGCATCGCAGACCACGAGAGAAACTGTCCTCATCACATTTACTCTAGCAATAGATCCATAATGTCACTACTCTTTATTTATTTTTATTTCACCACGGTCAGTGTCCGCATCTGTCTATATAAAGACTACTTTATTTAGTGCTTGTGTTATGGCCGCCGTATTAATTTAACCGATCTAAAAATAAGCTTCAGCTTGCTCGTGGTCGTAACTAGACGTAAGTAAACTCTAGCTAAATTGGTTCTCTCTTTTGAGTTTCCTATTATACGAACTTACGTTACATCGAATAACAAATTGTTTTAAGTACCTGACTACCTTTACGTGAGTGGGTTTTTTTGTGTCAATGTATTGTAAAACTCAATGTAAACCAACTAATAATATCTTTGAATCCGTTACTTACAAATAAACACGTATAGTAGAACTGCCATATGCGGCGCGAACGTAATGTGGGTCACAGAAAGCAATAAAACTTTACATCTATGTACCAAGTTACATTCGTGTAATAATGTATGTACTATATTCGCTGATAACAATGTAATGAGGACCGCCTTGTAATAAGGAAATGTGAAGATCCAATTTCAAATCAGAGCTAATTATCACACCACACAATGAAAATTAAAAGACAGTCTTTGACATGAAGCGTTTAGGAGTTTAAAATATAAGGGGTTTTTTTACAAGGGAAAAGTTCAATTATTACTTGTCTATGTTTCAAAAAAGTAGTCTGAACTGAACTGAAGTGAACTGAAGCCCAATTCTCGTAATAAAAAAAAAGACAAATTAAATTTAAATCATGTTCCTATCAAGTGTCGATGTCATAAATGCCACAAACTGACAATACAAAACGAAAACATGATATATATTAATGTGACCGAAACATGAACTTCAATTTTTCCGAGAAGTATTTTTAGAATTTAAGCATAAGAGACGCGCCTCTTTTCACTCTTTCTGATGTTATATAACACTATCCTGCTCTAATCTATGGTCTAATCGAAAGTAGACTAATGCCCGAATTCAGAAACGTCACTCAGTTTTAAGTGGCACTTAAATCTCTTGCTGTCACTGTCACGTGTATTGTAGCGACAGCAATACTTTTAGGAGCGTCTTAAAGTTAAGTGTCATTATGAGGGAGCAGACCACCAATTTTCATTCAATTCACAATGCAGTCTAGATTCGGTCAACTTTAAGTGTGGATTCAAATGCTTATGCTGTGGTGTGTCTGGCTTAAGAATATACCCCTCCGTCTTCTCCTGTGGATCTCGTAAAAAACCACTAAGGGATTACAGCAGGGGATGGGCAGCAGCAACCACCTGAGTACTCAACACCAATACTGCTATCACCAATCCGCCTGCCAAGCGTGATGATTATGGCAAATCCCTCCATTGCATTTTGGGAGAGGCCTCGTCCAGCAGTGGACATCTATATGGAGTAGTTCCTGATGGATCCCTTGGCTATTATCCTGTGAACTTTCATCGTCCTGTTCGATCCCTTAAAAATTTCAGGCAACTTTCAAATTCCTGATCGATCCCTTGAAGATTTTGTTAGTGAAGTACAGTCGGCGTAAAAATAATAAATCTCTATAGGTCCCCCTCCGCTAATAAAAACTTTGATAAATTTATTACGAAAAATTGCGAACAAAAAATCACGAAAGAAATAACTCGAATGAAAAAACTCGAACGAAAAATCTCGAATGATAAAATTCTGCTCATAACGATGATGAAGTGTGGATTAAAAATAATTACGAGAATTTGTCGATTGACCTTCTGGTTAAACTGTTTCTAAGAGTTTCCATCATCCGTATACCTGTGTCAGTACAGTACAGTACTGAGTGCAGTACAGTAAAGTGGTTGGCCACCAGACTGGTGCTATTACGGTAACGCAGGCTACTTCCCCGTTACGTACAGATTATTTTGGCCTCTCCATTAGTCCAATTTATTTGTACAAGCTATCTTGTAACGGCTAAACATGATTATTCGAAGATTGGGGATTAATTTATGTTTGTGCTGTGCATAGTGGTTTATGAATAAAAATTTAAGCTAACTGTTTACATTAAGTTCGACGATATCGATGTAGGAAGAGTTGTAACACAAGATTCTTATGTAGATAGTTTAAAAGTTATCTCTCAGCTCGATTGGCTCAATAAATAGCTTCTCAATCAATCAAATGGACACTTAAATAAAAGGCGTCGTACAAAAGATTATTGCTCAAATTAGCCGCAAATTACCCCAAAAAATCCTATTATAAATGCGAAAGTTAGGACGTTTGATTCGATTATCAGCTCCAAACCCTTACACATTGCTTGCTTAGGGCTCCCGCCCACTTAGCGACCGCATTTTACACTAAGTTCAATTAAACACCGCATAATATTACGTGACCACGACCAGAGACTGTTTTCACCACGGTCGCGGTCAGGTCGCGGTCGCGGTCACTAAGTGGGCTCTTACAAAAAAAATATATGATGTACATTGCCATGTAAACTTCCACCGAAAATTGGTTTGAACGAGATCTAGTACTTACGTAGTTTTTTTTATAATACACTATTATTAAAACATCTATCAAAGTTACAACGAACTACAAGAACTTTTATATTATGTTACTTGCTGCTACGGAGCCCGTCATGGGCGAGTCGGGCTTATCCCACTTGGCCACTTTATTAAAAAATTCAGCATTCTTTGATTGCATTTCAACTTCATACAATTCCACTGGTCAACTTATTAGTGACCCTATCAACCTATATCTTAATCCTGAAAAAAACTACTTTTTTTTCTTTTTTTTCTTTGTTAGACCTTTTTTTGATCACGATCTCACCTGTTGGTAAGTGCTAATATGAAGTTTTGCATACAACCTTCATTTCACAATTTTATCAAGAACCATCTTCTAAAAGCTTGAATGAAAGGTCAACGGCAGTTGGTCGTGCTTAGAAACGCAATTATTATGTGAGTACTTCAAAATTGTTGTAGCGGCTTGATAATAACAGAAGAGGCTTCGTGACTGATTTAGTGCTGCACGAGCACAAAAGATTTTTTATTTAAAATAATAAAATGTATTTGCCGCTTTTCACCTCGGAAGCTGTTGCAATACTGGGGTCAAGTACCCACGGCCTTTAATGTGCTTCTAACTTTTTCAGGATAAAACACATACGTAAACATTTTTAGGACAGTAAGCTACCTACCATCTTTAACCGCTAGAAAAAAAAGTTCGTTGTTGAAAAAAATCTTTTATTAGTTACTGAGAGTATAATTTTTTGCTTTGGTCGAAGAGTATAATATGCTAAATAGGAAAGAGGAACATTCAAACATAACAACTTTTACTAGCGGAACGAGATAATGATGAGAAAATATTGTAAGCTGATTTCCGCTACCCAATTATTAACGTTTTTGCCTTAGTTTGAAGCTACTGTGCCACTCTTCAGCGAATTTGCGTCATCATTTTGCCGAAGGCTTTACGATTCCCTATGGTTTAATTTCAAAATATTTACGATTGAATAAGAATGAGTAATTAATTTTGTAAAAATTTAAAAACCCTCGACGCAGTGAAACGGCTGAACCGATTTTGATCAAACATTAGCTAAGAATACTACCGACAAATTCACCTTTCAAACAAAACAAAACATCGAAATCGGTTCATTCCGTTCGGGAGCTACGATGCCACACACAGACAAACACAGACACACAGACACGTCAAACTTATAACACCCCGTCGTTTTTGCGTCGGGGGTTAAAAACAATAATAGTTCTTAAACCGGCATGTTACAAATCACGAACCCTCACTAACACCGTGTCAAATATTACAAGCTCCTCGCATATTTTATCTTTGACAAACATTGCATCAATAGCCTAACTACGACTTATTTTGCTACACTTTAAAGCTTTTACAGTCACTGGCTGGTTTTCTAAGCTCGTAAGAAATTAATATTCCCTAAGCACGTAGCAGGCAGTTTATTTTTAAACATGTATTCCAGTATTAACTTATCCGAGCCGACGCATTCGGATTTTTATGTAAAATAAATTACGTGAGAGTAGTATTTATCAAAATGTCTTATAATTCTTTATTGTACACAGAAAATACATTACAAATAAAATAAAAACAAAAGATATGTAAAAAGGCGAGCAAAACCCCAGAGAGTTTTCTTACAGCAAACCTTTGAGGCAAGAGAGAGAGATGATAGAGATGGCAGGAGAGTGTACAAATACAGGAAAAAATAGAAAAAATAAAACAACCTATAAACATACATATAATAATACCAAGCTAACTTTTAAAATACACTACTAAATATTAAAAGTAAAATGCGTAAAGTAAATGTCGTTGAAATAATTTAAGTTACTTAAACCAGGGTTTAAAAAAAACATAAATTGTTTAGGAAGGATTGAGTTTTTATTAATCGACTTTAAAAAAGGAGAAGGTTCTCAATTCGTCGAAATCTTTTATTTTTTATGTATGTTGCCCGATGACTCGATAACCCCTGGACCGTTTTTGTTTTTTGTTTGATTTGATATACTTCCCTGGTGGTCCCACGGTCCTCACGTCAGAGTCTGATGGTGGGATCCTGGAGAAATTGAGGGAACTCTTCAAATTGTATACTTGAAGCGAAATGGGTATTTTTTTAATTATTTAAATTGTTATGTATCTGTGGTCTATTTTGGTACGTCAGTCTAGAGACCAAAAAAAAAAAAAATAAAAAAAAAAAACTAAACAAAACATTGAAAAATTTCTAATAAACATTTCAAAAATTTTAAATGTTTATTAATTAGCCGGACGCTTGTCTTTCATTTAGCAGTGGAGAACGTTTAGAAGTATTTTTTTTTAAATATATAGATATTCTTGTTTGAATTAAACGCATCTTTTAAAGTTTTAATTGTATGTTTGTGACTAATTGTATTGTACCTATTACGTGCAATGTCACAAATATTAGTAAACAAGGGCAATAGGCAAATTCATCAGACAACAGCTTTACATCCGTTAAAGCATTGTTTAAACATGTAGCTGAAATTACACGGTAACTGATAAGTTACTGTTGCTTATTAATTTCTTAAAATGTTGAAACTGTATTTCATAAACATGCATAATGCATATGACACGCAAATATTAGCAGTGTCGCGAAAGTTGTCCCCGATACGCGGTGTCTTAAAGCTCCCTAGAGACTCGGTGTCGAGGCCATCGCAATATCTACCTATTTATTGGTCATATGTTGAGTATTGTAAACGAATTGTAAAGATAGAACATACAGATATGTCTAGCGCCTAATTGATGTAAGATGGTGAATGCTATCGCGAAAACATTTTGCCCCAACTCGGCGGAGGAGCTCACCAGAGGGTTTTTTTGTGGTTTCAAGCCCCCCCGTGGCAGAAGGGAAATGCAAAGGCATTTTTCCATCCTTAAAAAAAAAGTCTGCGCCGACCCCTTGCAGAAATATTCATACAAATAAAACGCAACGCACCGCTCGAAAAAACCATATTTCATTAAATATCTCGTAAAATTTACATAATTCTACAAAAAACCTACAGTAAGCCCTCGCCCCTCGGCTTTGTTGTATTGATTTTCATCTTAGTTTTTACCCAATAATCTGCACCATTTTAATAAACAATCGAATCTAGCTAAAAGTTAGAGATACTAACCTAACGTAACTTTGGTTTTTTTTTCTATCGAGAAAATATTATCCTATCGTGTTTCTGGTACCGTGAACCCTCGGAATTAAAATGTAGTATCCATGCATATTTTTAATTTGAATATCCCATGGATTCATCCCACGAATATATATTTCCGGAGTTTGCCCAAGATGTAGTATTCATCCCACGAAATATACAAGCATACCTTATCAGAATGGATATTGGTACGGTCAGACAAAAAAATGCAAGATACTAACGCGAAGACTTAAAAGCTCCCCTAAGACCGTGGTACTGTTAGAGCACTGTTAGTAAGCGGTAGCTATTGAGGGTTTTAAACCAGGTTTATTGTTGCCATCCATGGCACCTAGCAACGATGATCGATATTTTATGGCGTGATACTATCCCCTGTGGTGGTAACTTGCATAGTAACGCATTTGCCATAATTTATTATGGTATCCATTACAAGTTCCCGACAACTTCTATGACACACAGCGGACAAGAAAGAGGGTTCGGTAAACTGCTGGTTTGAGTCTTTGTCTGCGGACCGTATTAATAAATGGAACTCATCTCTGAGAACGATCTTCAAGTCCACAAAAAATTACAGTTTTGAGAGGGGTTTTTTTCATACTCAATATATCTTACAAGGTTATTTATATTAATGTACCTTAAAAACCTCCAAATGTTTGACATAAACTTGGCTTTGATTTATATGGTACGTTTTAGTATCTATTTACGATCCAAGACCAGTTACCATGACAACCTTCTTATTTCCCATTTAAAATAGCAACGTTGCTACTGATCTTGGATAAAATATTAATAACTTTTCAAATAAAAAACATGACTTCCTTTAGTGTATTTAGGCTATTAGAATGATAGAGCCTGTGGTTTTTTTCCCATTCAATTGTAAATAACCAAACTATCATGGGTTATAAGACTTCTATACAAATCTTTAAATTTATGGACTCAGAAATCATAAAATTTATAAGAAACTGTGAAACCACGGGCCTAGATATTAGTGTATTGATCATGTTTACAAAATTGTATGTTGATGGATGAGATAACATCCAAAATACGAGCATACTTCATTTGTATGCAAAGGGCTCAACCGTCCTAGCAGTACACTCCTCTTTAACGGAACAAAGCGCTATAGGTATTACACCCAAGTTAGCAGATCTTGGCGAACATCATTGTCCATGATGTGCCGCAGTAAAAGCCGAGAACTGTAAAATACTAGACAGGACGCGGTATCACGAGAATAGGTACTCATCCTTAAAATAGACTTGTTTTTTATTTACGAGAAGATCCTACTTGCCCACTTTTTTCGTATATATTTAATAATATTTATAAATGCAAACCAAAACATTTTTAATTCTGTTTTAATGTAAATAATAAATAGTTACTGTGTTCATAAACAAACCACGTTTTATAACCCAATGTTGGTAAGTAATATAAGAAATACGAACTTTAAATAGTTGTCGCTAACTAAACAGTATGTTGTACAACCTTACTAAAATTCAAGTGATCGATATTGAAAAGTTGTTAGATTTCAGATAGCGACTGTGGCTAACCTAAGTTTATATATATATACCTAAACCAAACTTTAAGTTAAATAACTTTGGCCATAACACGTTATTCACAAGTGAACATCCAATAAAATCGATAGGCACTTGTGCTCGTAAATTTATCGAACATCGGACAGCGACCGAAGTAAACATAAACAAAACAAAAATTACAAAACACTATTTTGCACTCCGATCCTCCAATAGCATCCTAAAGTTGGCACTGAATTAGGTTATTTTCACTTCATAATCAGTCACTTTCAGTAAATCAGTTGACCGTATCATTCGAATGATTCGATTTAAAATTCGAACTCGTTTCGTACCGCGCGCGCTCTGTGTGCGCGTGGCTGATCGCGCTGCGTCAGACTGCCGCTGGCTGGACTCAACCGAGGCTTGCAAGTGCGCGCTCCCTTGTTCCACACCATACCAGTACTAACTATCTGCTAATCTACAACGTACAGCCACTCATCTGTTCGCAGCTGGTCGCTCACAAACCGTTACCACGAGGCATACTGTCACAATCCCCGCTTCATATTCATTACAAACGTATCTCTGAATTCAAATCATCCAATCAAATGTACACGACTATCGTCACTTTTTTGAAACCAGTTTGCTAGACACACAATCTGCTCTTGCGGGGATCGGTGCATTACTATTCTTTATATCTGAGGGGTTTAATTGTGAATGAGGGCTGCTGCCGTTGCTACGTTTTCCATTGTTGCAGATAGCCAACTGATAGAACGCAATGACCTCTTCTTTACGCAAGACACCTACTTTGAAGTAATGGCAATCATCACACTCAAATGGGCTACGATAGTGCTATAAAACGGCTATTTCACACGGAGATAAGCGTTACTTCGGTCCTCAATAAGGACCGGTTCAGTTCTGATATACCTATTTGTACTGTGTGGCAGCCAGTTCACTAGTAAGTATTTGAACCAACGGCTACAAAGATAAAAATAGTATCAAGTAAATAATACATTTTGAAACTTAATACATGTCATTGTATACCAGTTCGTCGCTTGCGCAAGGATACTGTAGGCATTGCTTAATTGAACTTAATTGAAAAGTCAGAGGTCTGGTATCGTGGGCCGTTTATAGCCCTATGATTACTGACATTTTATTGTGTTCCTGCTGTCTCCTTACGTAAACAAAATTGTATAATGAAAGATTATTAAAAGATGACTCATTCATCAACATAATTATATAAAATCGTTGCATGATTGACTGACTGACAGACTATCAACGCACAGCCTAAACCGTAAGTCCAAGAGACCTGAAATTTGATGGGTACTTTCCTTTTGTGGTCTAGGGGTGCACTAAAAAAGGAATTTCCGATATTCAACCACTAAAGGGGTACAGCGGTGGTGTGGAAAAAACTCCACGCGGACTAAGTCGCGAGCGTTCCACTAAGTAACTCATATGTATCAAGTCATCCAAACGACATGTCGTTGCGAAACCTAACAAAAAAAACTAATAAATCTATGGCTCTACTTTTTTAAGACTTATGATAACCTAAGGCACTATTGCGACATTCCCGAAAAAGGCGTTTTAATTTTTTGCTGAAGTACTTGGTTTTCTCAGCGACTGTATGGAAAAAACTACACGCGAACGAAGTCGGATGCATACAAACTTCAACACCCCGCTGCAACTCGTTAGTGATGAATTTTAGATCCGCCTAGTGCACCCCTAGTCGATAGTTCGTCAGTGATTCAGTCAATCGGTCACGCAATTTTATGTTGATAATATTGAAATAAAATTAAAATGAAATGAATTGGTTTTGAAATGATTATCAATATTTCTAAAGTAAATATGTATTCCTCTGTCAGATTTATGGGACAATTTTTAAGGCTCCCTTCACAATTTTCAAACCCCAAAGAACACCTGAAGAACCCCACCAAACCTTTGTACTAAGATTATTCCAAGTAAATGGAATGGGCATTCCACCAAATCGGTTTATTCCCGATGTCCACGTTGTCTTGTCCACCTCAACATGGACAACGGGAAGTCAAAAAATCCCTTCCTTTTGTCCACGTTGGCGGGAACAGCCAATCAACCCAGTCAGATTTTACAGGTTTCGAATACGATATAACGAGGTTTCCAATAAAAAACATTTTAGTTTCTCTTGTGAAATTAAGCTGTTTGAAGATACAGTTTGTAAACATACGAGTATAGTCGGTAGCTCTACTTACAAGTCGGCACTCAATCAACATTGAAATCGAGATCACCTATGTCAATGTTTTGATATCCTTAGCACCCTCCGATATGTAGGGTTACTACGTCCCGTCTCCCGTATTCGACGGTGCTGTCCCGTATTGCTACCCGTCCCGTAAGTGGCCCGTTTATTGCACAGTGTAAGTAGGCCTCTCTCGATGGATAGAAGACATATTAATGGTCACAGGAAGTCGGTGGATGGAGGCGGATCCTGGACCGTTAGACGTTTTACTTTTTTTGGTATACTAGGTACTTGGAATGACGGATCAAGCAGATGGCACGCCTGAAGTTAAGCGGTACCCTCTGCCTATGAACAGTGCGTTATCACATAGATCACGTCCATGTGTCATTGCATTGCGCCCGTCAGCCTGACACATAGGTAAAGATAAAAAGTCTCATGTGCCTGTAATTTCACCGGCAACCATACCCTTCAAACCGGGACACAGCAATGCGAGCACTACTGCTTTGAGGCAGAAATAGGTATGGTGGTAGTACTCCCCAGGACGAACACTTTCACAAGAAAGCTCTGCAACTACTTTCGGGGTTTTATGTTTGTTATTGTTACTGTTAGCCTGAATCATCCCATTGTTAAGCAAAGTCCTCCATATCCTCAAGTTATGTTTGTTACGAAACTCTAACTAAATGAACAAGATATCTCCCAATCGCCTACTAGAAGGGAAATATGAGGAAGCACATAAAGCATTCTAGCCTCCCTACGTAGCGTAGGCGGACTAGCGCAATTGTTTTGCGAACGCAAATTACGAGCTGAGTTCTTCACTTGACAATTAACCATACAATGACACCCACATAGATTCAACACTTACGTAGTAACTACGGCATAATCTATGACACGGCTTCGTAAATCAAATTCTGATGTCGTTGACCCCGCGACATGTAGAATGATCTGTGTGACTTTTTGTCGGTTCGCGAAACGCCATGTGGTACACATTCCTTGAGTTTAGAATTAGGATGGTAAACTAACAAACCTTATGGGCTAGTTTCGTTACTCATAAGACAGATTGTACCACAGCGTTATTAATCTTATCTGTGTTACAGATTTATTTTGAGTCTATAGGCATATACATAATTCTATTAATTTATATTGTGTGTTCCTAAAACTAAATAAAGTAATATTGATAAGAAGTGATTTATGTATAGGTTGGTAATTGGCATGATATTAAAAAAAATGGTGTGTCCTGAAATAGTAAGTTTCTATTGGTATTCAAAAGGCATTAGGGCGGGGCTGACGTCACTACGACTAGTCACTTTTCACACCAAATTCACCCTTAGCAGGGTCAGGGGCTTTTGATGCTGATAGTACCTGCTTTTAATCGCTACTTAATTAATTGCTAAGTAATGGTAATTGCTACTCAGTATATTTAATTTTAACATGACATCTGCAATGAGTAATAATTAATTAGTTTATGTTTACAATTTGAATTATTCAATAGATGCTTAGTTTTTTTTTTCCATAATTTTTCTTGAGGAGTTTACCTATTTGTCTGACCTGTAAATTTATATTTACAAATAAATTGATTATTCCTGATTATTCCTGATTATTCCTGATTATAACATAAACTAATCAAATAATCTACCTGTAGCTCTCAATTACTTAATTTAAAGACTGATAAATATCATAATAAAATCCTAAGAACCTTTTTTTTATTTATACTTTTGTATATTACCTACTCTGCCAAGGCAAGCATTACTTAATTCAAAAAATCTAATCTAATTCGAATGTAAAATTATCTTTTAACATTTCCATAATTTACTAATTATCTGCTAAACGTAATAGCTAAACGTCAACAACTCATCAACAAAATGTTATTTTAATTTGTTCGATTCTCAAAAGGTCTCAAAGTCTCAACAGCTAAAAAACATATAAAGCTTTTTCTACCTTCTTGCGCCATCTAGCGGTGAGTAGCGGAACTTCGAGTCTATCATACAACGCAATCAAGTCTAAGAAAAAGTCACCATTTAACCATCAACACCTATGTCCTACGCTAGATGGCAGCACCAGAAGAAAATACTTTTATAAAAAGTTTTGATTTAGGGATCCATGTAATACTAGTCTCCGCCCGTGGCTTCGACCGTGTTTTACCAGAATAAACCTAGGAGTAACCTATAGCTCATGGGCATTTATGTTACATATTTTAACACTCGCAAACTCACTCATCAAAATCGACTTCTCAATGAAATTTGGAAGAAGCAACAGTCTCACAGAATAAGTAAAGGAAAAAATCCATAAATTGATTATTTGTTGTTAAACAATTTTGTATATGGCCCGCGGTACGTTAAGTAGAGCGTTAACAAAAAGTGAAGTCCGATATGTTTGAAGACCCAGTAAATGAATGAATTCACATAAAACGACTTACGCATAAAGCAACACGAAACGGTGGCCGCCTTGCTCTAAGGACTTACGCTACACTCACGGATTGATAGTTCGGAGTAGTAAATGACTCACTAAACTAAGCATGTAGCACACACAATGTGGCCACAATCCTTACGTGCAGAGATTCTAAATGACCAAATACGCTTTTCTGTGACACATATTTGAGAGAATTATAAATTTAAATTAACTTCTGAAAAATAAACAAAACTGCTATTAAAATAACACAATTTAATGTAGTTTTGTGGTTCACCAAGCCATATAGCTCAGGTTGTAGACAGACAGGTGCACAATTATTGCACAATAAGTCTTCATAGATTTGGACATATTTTTTTTTTTTTTTTAATTCGGATTGAGCTGATCACTCGTCACTTCTATATTCCCACGAGTCGTGGGCACGACGACTCGCCGAGGGTGCAACCCAAGGCTCCAAACTGCCTGCCCTTTCGGGGAAAGAGGCGTGTGTATAAGTAGGTACTTATGTAATTTCGGGTTGGTAGCTAGGCCAACATTTTTGATGCAATGAATGCGTTGAAATTACTTAATGTTTATGTACCTACCTATGTTATTTCGGTTTGGTAGGTATGCAATTTTTTTGATGCAACGGATGCAAGGATGATAACGAGCTGTTTTTTTTTCAGTTCCTTAATTTTCATTTTATACAATTTACTCGTAGTAAGAACATAAAGGTCCACAATACAATAGATTTCTTAAATCTATGTTTGATAGTTTTAGTGTTAATTGTGTTCATTGGCCTGCCAATTATATATAAATAAATAAATAATGCCGGACAGTTCACACAACATTATCTTAGCCCCAAGCTAAGCAGAGCTTGTGTTATGGGTACTGGATAACTGATATACTTAATACAATACATTACATAGATACATATTTTTAATTATATCTACATCCCTGAATAAATCTGCAGATCGTACACATATTTGTTCAAAGGCGGGAATCGAACCCGCAACCTCCTGCGTCGCAGGCGAACCTTCGCCCGCCGCGCCACAGAGGTCGTCAAATGACTTCGCTTACCGCGTAATCAAACCATGTTTTAAATGTAGACCCCAAAAATCGTGATATGCGTGAATAAACGAATGCGTGTAGTATTATAAGCCAAGGCTCAAACGCAGATAGCTTGATGTAACCGTTACTATGAGGTCACTTTTTAGTGTTTAGGGCAGGGGTTCCCAAAGTGGGCGATAACGCCCTCTTGTGGGCGCTGCAGGCCTAAAGGGGGGCGGTAAGAGACACAGAATAAAAATGGGGGCGTTAAATCAGACACTAAGTATTCCTAGATAGGTCATTTTCGTAGACTGCAGGCAATCATGTTTTAACAAGTTTTTATTAATAACCCGATTTGTGATGTTTAATTTGAAGTTATAGTGTTTTTTAGAAGATTAAAAAATGAAGGCGCTAAAAAACATTATGGGAGCGCTAAAAAATATTTATGGGGCGCTAAATATCATTTATTTCCAAAGTGGGCAGTAGACAAAATAAGTTTGGGAACCCCTGGTTTAGGGCAATGCCGCACCGCCTACTGCCGTAGTAATTATTATTTATTCTCGCCATACTTCCGACACTACGCCAGTAACTAGTATTCAACCAGTGCCACCTGCATTCTGCTGTGTATGGCAACACACGTCCTTCCTCTGTCCTCATCACTCGTCCGGTGAGGCTCACCTATCAAGCAGTCGCCGACGATACCGTTAGCGTACAGGTTTTTGCACTTTGACCGATTTTTTGGAGCAAACATTATAAATTAACTTCTTTTTTTATGACTACTTGAATGACGGATTGAGCAGATGGCCTACCTGATGTTAAGCGGTAATCTTTGCCTTTAACAACGCATTACCTCATAGGTCACGTCCACCTAGGACGCGCCCTATGTGGCATTGCACTGCGCCCGCCACCCTGAGACATAAAGATGAAAAGTCTCATGTGCCTGTAATTTCACCGGCATCCATACCCTTCAAACCGGAACACAGCATTGCGAGCACTACCGCTTTGCGGCAGAAATAGGTATGGAGGTTGTACTTCCCCGGACGAACTCTATCACAAAAAGCTCTACTACCCATAAAAAAAAAAAAATTGCCTGTACCCGTACTTGTAGGTAGAAGATTTGTCCTGGCTGCTAGCTTATTATGGAATGTGTTATTACTGGAAGAAAGCGTTAGCCGAGTCAGTCGTGGGAAGCAATGGCAGCGATGAGCTCACCACTCGCCACGTCTATATTCCATGATGGTGCAACCCACTGCGAAAAGAGGCCCATTTAGGCTCTGCCTACCCCTTCGACGAAAAACGCGTGTGTCTGTGTGTATGTAAGTATGTATGTTTTAGTAGTAATAGAGCTTATTTGTGAAGGAGTTCTTACGGGGAAGTACTACCACCATACCTATTTCTGCCGCAAAGCAGTAGTGCTTGCATTGCTGTGTTCCGGTTTGAAGGGTAAGGGTGCCTGTGAAATTACAGGCACATGAGACTTTTTATCTTTGTGTCTCAGGGTGGCGGGCGCAGTGCAATGCCACATAGGGCGCGTCCTAGGTGGACGTGACCTATGAGGTAATGCATTGTTCATAGGCAACTTACCGCTTAACATCAGGTGGGCCATCTGCCTGTTCCGTCATACAAGTAGTATAAAAAAAAATAAAAAAATGTATTTTCCCTTCTAGCGCAACACTTTCTGCGAGAAAGAACATAATATTGTATTTAAAAACGAGAAATATCTTGGTACTATAAAAAATAACCCCCCCGACGCAAAAAGGACGGGGAGTTATAAGTTTGACGTTTCTGTGTGTGTGTGTGTGTGTGTGTGTATGTGTGTGTGTGTGTGTATGTGTGTGTGTCTGTGGCATCGTAGCTTCCAATCGTAACGGAACTTCGAACCGGAAGAACCGATTTGTTTTTTTTTATAAAATAAGGTCTCTATCCGCGTGTCTGTTTACCCACTTAGTTCTTCTAAACTGCGCAACGGATTTTAATGCCGTTTTCCGTATCATTTAAATAATTTCTTCCGAAATCCTAAAAACTTTTCGTTTATAAGCTGTGGTGGGTCGCTAGCTAGGTATAAGATGCATGAATAGACGGAATATAATAACTAACCGTAGGCACAGATAAAATAATACTCCGTAGGTGAGGTTTCAGTTTTCCTCAAAGCTAACTGTCTCTTTAGTTATTACAAGCTCTATAATAACTTGCAATGTATGTCCGGGTGGAATGTTGCAACTGAATTTTAAAGCAGTTATCCTCAGCCGATTGAGCTAAAATTTGTCATACATGTCAAGTTCCAATGACAATACAATATGATGGTGACAGCGAGCTGATCTGATGATGGAGACAACGGAACTCCTCGATGGATAGACTGGCCGTGTTTAGGCTCATTTTGATCAGCACACGGTTACGATCACCAATTTTATAAAAGCTTGTAAAATATATTTTTCAAAAAACTTATTACAAGCTTCAGCTAAAATAGTCCAAAGGTAAAATATTTCAACCAATTCCTAATTCATAAACTAAAATCAGCCAATAGCGCAAAGAAAGGTTAGACATGTGAATCCAAACTGTTCTAATAACGGTTTAATATAGTCTGCATCCTTTGTGGCTGTCACGCAACAAACTGTTTTGAATATGGAACGATGCCTCCATTCAAATCGGTGTGAAACAGCCTTCGTTGACCTCGCGAGTCGCGAGACATTCGGCATTCGCATTAACCCATGACAATTGCAAAATATTCATAATTTGGTTTTTAATTTATGGAATAAAAACGACGACCTCTGTGGCGCGGCTGGCGATGGTTCGCCTGCGACGCAAGAGGTTTCGGGTTCGATTCCCGCCTCGTAACATATATTTGTGCGATCTGCAGATATTTGTTCAGGGTGTTGTTGGTGTTTCCTATGCATAATAAAAAATATCTATGTATGTAATGTATTGTATTAAGTATATCAGTTGTCTAGTACCCATAACAAAAGCTCTGGCTTATCTAGGGGCTAGATAATGTTGTGGTGTGAACTTTTCCAGCATTATTTATTTATTTGTATACCTGTTTTACCTGTTTGGTGGCCTCTGCCTCTGGGAAGTGGAAAATACGCGTAAACAAAGTATCTTTGGGCGTGAGTTTATGATCTTAGTAAGCAACATAGGCAAATAATAGTGTTGTTTTTAAGAACAATATCTGGTGAGACCGAGTACGACAAAGCTAGGTTTTTCGACACAGTTCAAAAAATTAGGTACACTCAAAACGTGGTCAACCCATCCAAAAACTGCTCTCGCAGATCATTGCTTAACCTAAACTTGGAAAAACGCGTTTCCCTCGGAAAAACGCTTTTCCCAAAGATCAGACCTAGCTAGATCGAGTTTTCGCCCCCAAAAACAACCATGTAGAATTTTTTATTGAAAGCGTTACGAGCCGTTTTCGAGAACGTGATATACACATACATTCAATAGACACACGCCTTTTTCCCCGAAGGGGTAGGCAGAGCCTCTATGTATGCAAATATCTAATATATGTATACATATTGCTCGTTTAATGTTATAGGTTTTATAGCATAGGATAGGAGAGGCATGCTTTTCGAAGTTATAGATATTTAGTCAGAACAGAAAGCAATTTATAGAAAAGTACCTTTAAAAAACAAATTATTAATGATCCTATCCCTGGTTTGTTTTTTTATATAAATTGAGAAAAGGCACACATTATATGCGGAAAGATTTTAGCTGTTGGTACTTATGATTCAAGATGACATCATGCATAATATAAGATGATTCTACCTGTTGAATCACGCGTTTACGGTGCTCATAAACTTAATGAAGTTTAAGGTTTTCCTTTATAAACTCTTACAAAGACGAGTCACAAACAACAATGACACTACCTTTTGAGTGATATTAACACAAAAGAGTTAATAGTAGATTAGTAGCCAAGGGCTAAGCCCGAGCTAACTACTCTGCTTTACATCTCGATTGTGAGGTAAGTAGGTCCTTATTACCCCCAAATGGGGCTTGTAGGTGACCAATTGGTAATTATAATAATTGTCCAGCATTATTATTATAATTAGCGCTCTAGGGTAATAATGTAGCTAGAAAAGCCCTAGGGCGGTAAGTAATTTAAAAAAAAAACTTTACTCTTTAAAAAAGTTCGCGTACATCTAACCATCATATTGGCAATAGACATCATGCATTCAGTTTTTTAATTACTTACCGCCGTAGGGCTTTTCTAGCTACATTATTACCCTAGAGCGCTAATTGGTCACCTACAAGCCCCATTTGGGGATAATAAGGACCTACTTACTGAATATGAGAGATGTAAAAGAATTTGAATTGACTGAATGAATTATTTCAAAAAGCCCCTGGAGTTGGATTTAGGGTCATCATCATCAGCCCACACTAGTCCACTGCTGGACATAGGCCTCTCCCTATACGCACCACTGAGCCCGGTGTTCGGCTCTTCTCATCTTTGTTGTGTCTATAATATTGAGAGGGTTTTGCCCATAACCGCCACGCTGGGCAGGCGGGTTGGCGATCGCACGGCACAATTTTTCGCACTCCTAGACGCTGCTGCCCGTCAACAGTCAGGATGATGATGGATTCTTCTGGTCTCCCTGTTATGGGAGCCAGGTAAGGGCCTTGAAAATGTATTTCTTTACCCTAGCTTCAACTCCAGGGGCAACTACCCCTGATTTAATTGAACCAGTTTATAGGGAGGGCTATACCGCCATGAGCCGGTTGCCAAAGCCTTTTCCGTTTATCACCAGGATAAACGCACGATGATGATGCACGTGCAGGTAAGGTTGACTTTTGGGGCAATAAGGTGTTGGTCTGCCCCATTACATCGGAATTGGGGTAACAACGTGTAACCGTGCAGCTATAAAATTCGAATTATCCTTGAAACAGTTACAGTGTTTTGTCTTTTGCATTGACAAGCAGTTTCAAATTCGACTGAAAGAGACAAACACGGAGTAACTATTCAAAGGATGATCCGCGTTTATTAGTAGCGCGGTAAGTGTTTTTTCTCTCAAATAAAGATTTTGAATGTCATCGAGTCATTAAATATTGGGGATTACGGAACATGAAACAAAATAGCAGAGTTTCACCTACCATTAAAACTCCACTTGACATAACATACACATTAGGACATAATAACACACATGTAATTTATCCATCATTCCATCATTACATTAGCCGGCATGTCCACTTCCTTGGAAACACGAGACTAATCAACAGCCATTGGTAGGTATAGTATAGATAGTCCCTCCGAAGGTTGCTTTTGTTTTAAGTTTTTTATGCAAAAAAACTTGGAACCACGAGACACGAGACAACAGCTAATCGCGGGTTTAAATATTTGCAAAATGGCTGCAAGTCACCGACCTACGAGTATGTAATGTCACATTGAGGCAGGTAGCTTGAGTCTAAAGAATTAAGTCCCTTTGGGACAACAGTAATGGGATAATCTTTATTAATAAATACAAAAGCAAACCTTTATAGACACACGCCTTTTTCCCCGAAGGGGTAGGCAGAGCCTCAACCCACAGTGGGTTGCACCATCGTGGGAATATAGACGTGACAAGTGGAGAGCTCATCGCCGCCATTGCTTCCACGACTGACTCGCGGCTAACGCTTTCTTCCAGTAATAACACTTTCCATAATAAGCTAGCAGCCAGGACAATCTTATACCAACGAATCATATAACAAGTCCGGGTAATCCGTAGGCTTTTACGACATTCACGGGAGGAGACGGAGGGGTCTATTCTTAGGCCGGACACACCACATTAACAAACAAACCTAATGTAAAGAAACACATACTCAAATTTTTTTTTTTTAAATAAACAATAAGTACTTAGGTACTTTTCTTTAATACTTCTTTAGATGACGGAACAAGCAGTTGGCCCACCTGATGTTAAGCGGTAGGTACCCTCTGCCTATGAACAGTGCATTCTCGTCCACGAATCACGCGCCTCATGTGGCACTCACTGCACTGCGCCCTGGCGGGCCCCTGAGACATAAAGATGGAAAGTCTCATGTGCCTGTAATTTCACAGGCACCCATAACCTTCAAACCGGAACACAGTATTGCGAGCACTACTGCTTTGCGGCAGAAATAGGTATGGTGGTAGTACTACCTATCTACTTATCGAGAAATCACAGTCGCTTCACGGATTTGTGTTATTGATTGGCAATCGCAAGTTGGCAAGGCGGGAAGCCGTAGTAAAGCCATTTCCTATTGTTGTCTCTGCAAGGGATGGCGCTCCGCTGATGTGCCGAGTCGAGGGGCGATACAATCCGGTACACATACAATATTGATATAATGATCTAAGGTCTGTAAATAATCAGAAAGGAACATAGACATAAATAGTAAAAGTAAAGGATAAATAAATATAAACTAGTTAGGTACCTACTGTAACAGTGTCTGTTGGTTATACAGGTCGTCCCAAGACTATGCGACATGAAGGGAAAGTGCCTTAAATATTGTAGATAGGATATTTTGCTGAAAGGAGACTTTATTTTATTTTTAAAACTTAGTAATCTGCACCTAAAGATTTTCAAAAAAATACTTGCTTCGTCTGGGAATCGAACCGAACATTTAATTGTTTAACATTTTACGTTATTCTTTTGTTATAAGATACTATGTTACTCAAGGTTTTTTTTTATCCCTTTTTTCGATTGGCATCATAAAAATACGGGGAGTTTTTTTTTCACATTTAAGTCGGTTCGATGCCCAGATGAAGCAAGTAGTTTTTAGAAAATCTTTGAATAAAATTTAATTTTTAAAAATAAAATTAAGTCTCCTTTCAGCAAAATATCCTATCTGGTACTTTCCCTTCACGTCGCATAGTCTTGGGCCGCCCTGTATTACAGACTTGTGTCCGCTTGCGTTTCGCTAGCGTTTTACCAGGATAAAAAGTAGCATAAAGCTCAAAGTCAAAATCTATCTGTGTACGAAATTTCATCGAAATCGGTTCGGCCGTTTCGGCTTGATTGAGTAACAAACATACAAACGTCCAAACATACAAACATCTAAACATGTTAGTGGGATTTTCGGGCTACAGTTGATAACTGAAATTTTATTTATTAAACTCTACCTTTTTCTACCGGCTGGTGTACCAAAGTCGGCCACCACCTAACTGGCCAAAACTACACCAAACAAATCAAGTAATTAATTATGTAAAAATTTACAAAAACCCTCTACGCAATGACACGGCTGAACCGATTTTGATCAAACATAGCTAAGAACACTCCCGACAAATTCACATATCAAACAAAAAAAAAACGAAATCGGTTCATCCGTTCGGGAGCTACGATGCGGCAGACAGACACACACACACACAGACACGTCAAACTTATAACACCCCGTCGTTTTTGCGTCGGGGGTTAAAAAGGCCGATAAAACGAAGGTAGAGTTTAGGAAAACAACATTTCAGTATCAACTAGAGTCCGGAAATGTACCACCTTATACGCCTTTACACGGTCGAAGTTTACACGTATGAATCAATGAAGATTTCACGGAAGATGGTATTCAATTCCAAAAGTAGATACCTATGTGCCTAGGTACAGCTTGCATACACCCATATTCTAGACGTTCCTCGAACCTTCCTGCCAGTCAACCTCACTGAAGGAAATTTGTTATTCAATTACAATTAAGGTTTTTTAAATAGAATACATAATTTCCTCGAGTGAGGCTGATTCGATTCGAGGAAAGCTGGAGGAACGATTTAGGATACCGGTGCTAGTCTGTGGAGCCAATGCCGATCTAGATCATCTAGGTAAAAAAGACGTTGTAAACAGATGGCCTTCAGGTAATTTACTTCCGTAGAACTTGTTAGGTAGTTCATTTAGTGGCATAATAAATAAATAAATAATGCTGGACACAGTTCACACCACATTATCTGGCCGCGCCCCGTCTCACCACGGTCCGACTGCTAGCCCCAAGCTAAGCAGAGCTTGTGTTATGGGTACTAGATAACTGATATACTTAATACAATATAATAGATAGATAGATATTTTTTATTATACATAGAAAATACCCAGAACACCCTGAACAAATATCTGCGATCACACTAATATTTGTTCCGAGGCGGGAATCGAACCCGCAACCTCCTGCGTCGCAGGCCAACCTTCGCCCGCCGCAGAATGGTCTGGAATTTATGGTCAGCATCCCAGCAGTCACCATCATCTATTAATGCCTCCTGCTGTTTACGAGACCCCACCCTCACTCTTTATTATGCCTTCAATTATTTACGTACCTACCTAGTTACCTAGTTTTAGTATGTATGTGGCCACATTATGTACCTACATTATGGCAAATAAAGTAGGCCACCTACTTATCAACATGTGTATAATAAAATGTCACCTGAAGAGTGAATGCGAGTGATAACGATGAGTGATGTAAAGGTAGATTGACCGACCTCTGAGGCGCGGGTTTGATTCCCGCTGCGGGACAAATGTTTGCATGATAGATAGATAGATAGATAACACTTTATTGCACAAAAAAACTGAAAAATAAGTATGAAATTACAATGGGCGGTCTTATCGCTGGGAGCGATCTCTTCCAGACAACCTTGGGATGGACTGGAATTGACGAGAACGATAAAGGACGGTGGTTCAAATAAATAAATAAATAAAAGTATACGTATACATACAATCTAACTTATAATACATAAATATATCATATAACTACACAAAATATACTAAATAAATAAATAAAAATATCTGAACATATTACTAGAATTAGCGAATTGCGAAGATATGAAGAGATTTAGCGATTCTGATAACCAGAGGAAGATCATTCCAAAGGCGGATAGCTTGTACAGTAAAGGAATATCCGTAGAAAGTGGAAGTGTGCTCAGGAGTTTTAAGTTGCAAGGTCTCAGAGGAGCGCAATGCAAAAGGGTGGGAGAGATGAAGATATTGAAAGCACTCCTTGAGGTAAGGAGGGGCAGAAGGGTTAAATAAAATACTGTACAAGAGAGACAGAATGTGAGTATTCCTGCGATGACGTATAGGCAACCACTTGAGCTCGGAGACGTGGTCATTTTGCATGATCTGCAAATATTTGTTTCAGGTCTGGTTGTTGATATGGTAAGCTTAGATAATCTATAATTATCTAAGGTGGTAAGTTCCTGAACACACGACACAGGGCATCGTACGCCCGTAATATCAATTGCAGTTTGATCTATAATTCTAAGTCTCAACTATTACGGGCCTTATGAGATCATTAAGTAAGTAGGTAGGTTACTAATAACCTTGAAAAAAAACCAATAGAACGATTTATCAAATCAAATGAAAGCGCATCATAATGTGATGTCATATTACCGACAAAAAGCTGCTTACATACCTCGATCCATAGCGGGCGTACAGCTGACGAGACTTTATTGACAAACCAGTCGCCTTTGAGCATTTAGCTAGTACCTATCTGTGCCAAGGTCTCATAGAACTTGCCACTTGCTGGTGTATATTTCAATAAACACTTATTCCGCATTCAAATGCTATTAATTGATAGTCATCATAATGTTACACTCAGAAGAAGAAAAAAGAAGACAGCACGTTCCAAGCTCAAAGTGAGGCACTCAATAAGAAGACAATTCGGCCAAGATGGCCGCTCGCTAATCCGCGGTGAGCTAGCGAGTGAGCACGTCGCATATTTTGTCGATAGGAAATACCATCATGCATATGCATTTGATGCATATTATACCACATGCACCATATTTTCAGGTAAAGTCTCCTGGGTTTACATTTTTGAGTATTTTTGACGTTTTAAATGTCTGTATTTTCGGGTTATTAGCCAGGTCAAAATTGTTTTCTTCTCTTCTTATAATAATGGCTAAAGAGGAGTGCTCCAAAAAATCGCCAATGTCAAGTGATATAATTATATATTTTTATAGTCAAGTCGTCAAGATTCTCCGTCAAGTCATAAACCAGTTTAAATAGTGGCAAAAAAACCGACTTTTTGCAGGAATAATCCACCATTTCGAAAAGACACGCAATACAAACTGTCACTGCGCAATCCACTTAAATTTAACTTACTTCTGGGTTTACTTTTTTAAGGTTGCTTTTCCATACAAACGTATTTGCACAAATATGGGCGAACAGAGTATAACTTTACACTGAAATGACTGTTGTTGGCTTTTATATTGGACGGTTTTAAATGTCTGTAATATTGGGTTGCTCCTTCTTCTCTTATGTTGGTAGCCAGGTCAAAATTATTGATGAACTGATCAAAGGAAATGATATAGGAAATGACGCTTAAAACTGAAAATGTAACGGCTTGGACACACTGAGCCCATTTCTTTTTTTCTCTTTTCTTCTGAGGAGTCACCGTAGAAAATAACCGTCGCCGCGTCGCGTGGCTCCCTACTACGAGTAAGAAGGTTGGAACCATTACGTCCAAGGTTGGAACTTACCACTTTCAGAACATGACTTACTACAAAATATGTGTACAATATATAAGACTATAAACAGCCCCGCCGGAAGTAACCAACCATGCAAGCTGAACCACATTTAGGTCTGTAAATGTAATAAAGTCCGTGCGTTCTTTCTTTTGATCAGTTCAATCCCATAATAATTACAAGGGAGATTTATTACGTTCAGGAAGCTGCATTTAACTTTTATCAAATTTAGAGAAACAGAATATTACTAACTCGAATAAAAAACTGGAATCATAAAACGTCGTTACGACAATAGAACCATTTCAATATTTTTATAATAATAAATGTACTAAACCTAAACAATAAGCCCATAGCAACATAAAAACCTTAAAAACTAACATAGTTACCTACTTAACTAAAAAAGCGGCCAAGTGCGAGGCGGACTCGCCTATGAAGGGTTCCGTAGCAGCAAGTAACATAATATAAAAGTTCTTGGTTAATGGTTAACGATTTATGACGTATTAAAAAAAACTACTTACTAGATCTCGTTCTAACCAATTTTCAGTGGATGTTTACATGGTAATGTACATCATATTTTTTTTTTTAGTTTTATTATTCTCTTACCGAACGCTACTTACATAGGTACCTAGTAACTAGGTACCGTACCACCAATGGACAACAGACATTCAAGCAGAGTGTTCTCATCTCGGCCTGGGTGAGTCGCAGCTGTGGGAACATTGGGTTGACTGCATCTTATCAATAGATTATCGATGTGTTCACAAAGTGATTAACGTCTATAAACCTGATAACGCGCACATTTAAATGCGAAAGCACGTTTTTTGTGAGCCTAGCCTTTGTACTTTATCATTAAAACGCAATAGGGTGGTAAGGGGTGCTATATCTCCGGCGCCACCCTCCGCCAACCTTGCCATCCCAGACAGTGCTCAATCTCGTCCACCCTCGCTCGAGCTCACTCGTTCTTTCGTCACTTCACAGTACACCGAACAAAAGAGTGCGGGTGATATAAGAGCGAGAGCATCGGGGACCTAATATTTTGTTTGAGATTTATGGCGATATGTTTAAATTTGGAATTTGTTGTCTTACATGCTCACTCAGTAACAATAAAGGTTACAATTACTTGAGGATGTAATCTAAATAAATCATAGACAAGAAACACGATTGGTGAAACTTTTCTCGCTGTAGTTGAGGTTTATTTTTTTAAATTAGCCTTTTTAAAATTCGTTTTAGGTCCCTCCTTCGATTAGAGAAAATATTAAGCGTACCTAAATTTGTATACCTACTATTCACTTAGATTATTTATAAATAATCAAAGACTATTCAGTAGGTAATCACATTACTTAGATTAATATAAGAAAATTTGTGTTTTATATTTGCTACTTTAGAAGCAAAACTAAGTTTTATGATTTATCGCTTACGTCAGTAACTCATCTCTCAAGTGAGCAATAGCGCTGTCACTTTCTTGCAGCTATTGTTTTCTTGCTAGACTCCGCCCATTCGGTATTAGTAACATTTCACCATTATGACTAGAATCGTTCGCATGCATTTTAAACCTAACAAGTTAGTTTGTAGTAGGCGTATTATTTGCACCAGCACGGCCGTTCATTTTACGAGCGTCTTGCGCCTAGCTGACGCCTATGTCAATGTTATTCGCATTGGAGGTAGGTATGTAAATTAATTCCCTTCGCTTTGCGAAAATTTCCTCCCTCGAAAATCAACCCCAGCAACCTTTAACTGTTATTTATTCTGTGGCGATGCATAGTGCAGAGAGGCAGAGGCATAGGGCAGCGACCGTAATGCCACCTCTCCCGTCACCATGGCAACGCCTCTTCCCGCGAATATTATTGACTGAGGCAGATATCTGTGGACACACACACCCTCTGTTGTGTCCGTGCATTGTGCAGGGTGCATTTTACAAAGGCGAAAGCCAGTCGCGTGCTTTCATTGATATATTTTTACAAGGATTAATGCCCTAACCATTACATGTTAATTGCTGATAAGGAGTCGTTGCCTCCGAGATTCGCTGTGGGGAATATTGCGTGCATTCAAAGTGCTAACGGAAGTCCGACCAATTATAACGACAATAAATAGCTACCCCGTTTCAAAAACTTTTTTGGTAGTACGAAGAAATTTCATAGAAGATTATGCACTATGGAAATAAAGCGTAGCGGGTAGCTTATTGAACCCTGAGCGTAACGAGGGACTTTATAGCTATATAGAGTCCAGTGGTGTGAAAATACCTTTATGCACCGACTACCTAATTTAATTTAACTGCTCATTACACACTGTTTTACCATTTACCTAGCACTTGCGACCAGACCCGACTCCGCACAGGTGTAAACCCGTGCGAAGCTGGGGCGGGTCGCTAGTTATTTATATATATTATAAACTTATAGTTTATAAACTTTCCGTGAAAAATTATCTAACTGTTGGCTAGTACTATTATTTATACAGTGCTGATGGTGAAAACTACATCAAAATTCGAGGAAGCGGCTAAACAGATAGACGCGGAAAGCGACTTAGTTTTATACCATAAGTAGTGATAGCCTGATAGGTACTTGAGCGTTTTACATAATGTCCATAATTATGAACCATCTACATATATACGAGCCTACCGCACGAGATTTTTCTCAGACTATCAAATGATAGTTAAGTACAATACAGATTTGTACGAGGTATTCTTTTCATAATGATGTGTTCTCATAGTAACTGGAGAAGGCCGTTATTAGCCACAATGGTGCGCTCAACCGCACCAACAGATTCAATATTTATATCTAAATAGGTACCTACGTGCAGTTAGATTGTTTAACCACAACTACATTTAACTCAGCCTACTTACTTTTTTCCTACAGGTGTGAACTTAAAGGTGGCTTATTATTAAACACCTACACTCCGTATATAATGCACATAATTATAACGACTTCATTATCACTCAGGTCAAGCTCATTTAAATAATTACGAAACGGCGCAAAATTTCCATAACTGCCATGTGTTATATAAAACTCAAAAGCCTGTTCCGAGATTATCATCTGAGCTTAAAATGTTAGACCGTTGTCGAATGTTTTCCTTGACTTTATATGATCCTACTTGATATTATTTTTTATTTTTTATTTATGCCTATCCACCATTTTGTTTTATTTTTGTATGAACGTTCCGGAAAATACCTATATCAATGGCTGACTGACTGACTATCAACGCACAGCCTAAACCGTAAGTTCGTTAGTCCTAGAGACCGATATTTGGAGGGTACGTTCCTTTTGTGGTCTAATTCTATGGGTGCACTAAGAAAGTAATTCCAGAAATTCAACCCCTAAGTGGGGTGTTGAAGTTTGTATGGAAAAGTACCTACCTACACCTGGACGAAATCGCGGGCATTCCACAAATTAAAAATATTTCTTCGAAAATATAAGAAAACCGAAATTGAAATATGAATTCTGTTGACGTTGTAATTGAAATCAGATCTTCGGCATTTTCTCACGTAAAAATTATGGTACATAACGTGATGGTTTTATCATTCAATCATCATATTCTTTGAATTTAATATATACCTACTTATAGGTAGGATTAGTAGGTAAGTATGTGAGCGGTAAAGAGTACGAAAATACGAACACAACGATACTTTCGTTTAAAAGCCAGCATCATCATTAAAACTAAAGAAAAACATCAAACCACCAGGAAACTATGGATTTCCATCAGAAAAACAAAATTGCTATCGTAACTGACTGAGTGAAAGTAAAAATAAACAAGTTTGAAGTATGACCAATCTCATAACATGGGGCAAGACAACACATAATACTTCAAGTAGGTAGGTACCTATATGCCGTGTAGTAAAGATATCAATTTAATTGCACATGTTACTTTCTTATCAGGAAATTTGAAGGGGAAGTTACGAGACTGCAATATATTATATGAGTAAGTACTTACATAAGTATTTTAGTTCTTATAAAACGAACAAGCCCTAAAGTAGTCGCATATGCATTGTGTGTGTAACGTCTGACATCTCACCTTCTTGGTAACAAGCGACATGGTAGTACCAACCTCTCGGAAAAATGCGCGCTACCAACTTCTCGGAAAAATGCCCGCTTCCTGTTACACACTTCTGGCCCCTTTTCATGAAATTACTCCCTCAGATTGCAGGGAAGCGAGAGGAAAGATGATAGACCGTTCACCGTAAGATGTCCCCTGCCTTGGTTGGCACTATTCCCAAGGCAGGGGACAACTTACGTTGAACGGTCTGTAGGTAACACATCAATAATCTTTATCACTACACAACCAAAGATATGGTGTGGTGTGGCCAGGGACGCGGCGTCAGAAAGATTTGTGGGTTTGAAACATCAATCATAAAATCAATTTAAGCTTTTAGTAGTCTACTTTGTTCACTAAACTATGCCACATGCATGGACCAGACAGAACATTAGCCGATTGGTAACGGTCTGTACAGCCCATAGTACCGGCGACCCCGGTCCAGTTTGCTGATAAGTAGACTGCCGTGGGAGGAATGCTTCCATGACCTCTCTATTCCTCTAATTGAATGATCAATATTACCCGGTTCATTAGCACGTTATCGCTCTAAGAAAACAAAGAACACTTCAATGTTGCTTCTTTAACTATTGGAAGAATTGGCGGGTTTCCAAATTTACAGTGCAATTTTTGCATCAGATGAATCTGCGATAATTCTGACCCGAGTGAGCTTACATACGCCACGTTCTATTTTCACTTTTAAATCAAGGTTAATCGCTTTCGTATTACAAGAACTAAGGTGTTTTAGCAGTCACTTGTAACTTCATTCAGCCAGGTGATACAGGGGGGTTTGACTACAGGAGGATACGGACTGCTATCGAATTTTGATGAGGCATCAGAAACTAGTAGGCGTCTAAAGTAGGTACCTACCTAAGTATTTACACAGTTTGAATTATATTTACCTGGAATTGTCGGTTTACGCAACACTGTCTATGATGCAATGCCTAGGTGTGTACACAGATGAACAATTTAGCTTGTCTGTATAGAATGTTGTGTCCGGCTGAATGAACATTTTTAGTATAACCTATGCAAAGCATCGATCAATAGTTGGCTATACATTTCCTTCGAGTCAATGACTTTTTAAGACCTCGATTCGAGTCGCTACGCTATATTTTAGTCGGCAGAAAAATAGAATCCATTTGGTCTGTCGAATAGATACTCAGTGCGAAAGACTTATTAGAGCAGTTAGCCTGATTTATAGCTAAAGTGTCCAGAGAGTCCCCTTCAAACGGCGCCCTGGGGCCATGGGGGACATAATTACCTCATGACGTATTCGCATGTCCAGAGAGACCCCTGTAGAACGCCTTCATTAGATTGTTACACCCACCCCAGTCCCATTTGAGTGGAAATGTATTTTCTGATTGCCGTTAGCGATTCGCTTGTTGAGAAATTGCTCAACAGTGAGTGACAGTGAGCAATCAATTTAGATAGCAATTAAAACTGTAGAATTTATGAAGTTTAATATCATGTGAAGTTATTTCTTAGATGTAGAATGCTATTGTGGTGCCTACTACTGTAGAAAGTTTTAGAATTTGTAAGATAAAATATATGTATTATTTAAACGAATACAATATCGCCGGATGTTGGTGACATTGGCATGGATGAAGGTGAGGCGAGGTAACGCGAGAGTTTACTTTCTACCGAATGTCATTCACAGGCGCGGCACGTGTCATTTCCAACCACCACACTGGCAGGTACCTACCTACTTTATTGAAATAACGGTGCTTTTCTCATCACGATTACCATATCGATACCTATACATACAATGTTCATCTAAAATTGTAGGTATTTCCTATCTTTCTCAACATTTAACAAAGTGAATCCTTCGAGAAACAATTAGGTAGGTATTTGAAAACGTGATGAAGTTTTCAAACAAAGACCAATTTACAGCGCGATTTCGGTAATCGATACCTTTGTGTCAACGTCGCCAAGTCCCTTGATCGAGAATAGAAAGCAGCTGATTAGCCCCGACCAAGCTAATGGACCGAAACTCGGTAGAAAACCACAGCACCAGCGTATAGTTTTCACTACAAGTAGGGCATACGCGAATGACCTGCTACTCTCTACTAGGCGATAAGGTCCGCCATTATATTAATCACTCCAGTCACTGATTAATTTATTCAAATATTTAAATAAGATTAATCGGTGCAGAATGTGGCGATGAATATTAAAACGACTTTATGGGTGTTGTTTTTTTAAACAAGAACCTCATCAACAATATTTTTGAAACATTCTATCTAACTCTCCCGTATGCTACTGAGGGCGACCTAAAATGAGTCGTAATTTCGATAGATCAGCTAGTAGCTAGGACTCTAGAAAAAAAGACATGTCTAATTTTTTCTGTGTTAGATTTATAAAGAAACAATAAATTTTAATTTTAGACTGAACTCTATTGAAACTATGCTGGGGTATGTAGGTAGTACCTACCTAATATAAAAACACGATCAGGAAGTTAGCCGTTGCAGGGCCAGCAAGTAGGTACCTACCCTACTAGAACTGTAGACTGTACTATTATTTATTCTGTGCTGAAGTGTAGGCCCTTACGCTATTTTATTATGTTATTCAAAAATTTCTTAATATTGTTAAGTGCTAATAAGAAAAAAAAACTAATTAAGAAAATAATAATTAAGAAAATTTAAGACGATTCAAAATGATCCTTTTGATTTCAATATACCTAAATACGCTAAATGTCGGCCCCCCTAAGGTTTTTTCAACTTTGAGCCTATGTAACTTTGGTAATTTCGACGTATGGATTATTTCATAAACATTTCTCGAAAGGTTATTGAATCGTCTTTTTAAAAACAACATCAAATCTTACGCAGCTGTATGCCCAACAACACAGTAAACGTTTAAATTCAGGAAGTCGGCCGTTTTCACCCTAACCTCGACCGCATATTTTCCTAATGTCGGCCGGGTACAGTATGCTCTAAAAAGTAAAACAGAACTATTGTACCAATTATAAGATATTTATTTTTCCACCAAAATAAACTGTCTTAGCTAAAATACTAATGGTAATCTTTTAGCAATTAATATATTAAACTATTCATAACGAAACAACAAATAAAAAACATGAGTAATCTTAGAGAATTGGTGTTGATAAAATATAAACATCCAATTTTTTTATTTTATTTTATTGCGTTTTATACTTATTAAAAAAAATACATTGAAAAAAATGTATTTTTTTATAATATTTCATAAAAATGATATGGTATAGAATATAAAATTTATATTATTAATTAAACATCATTTTTGTATCACCCTGTCTTTAGACTGACCAGCCGGTTGTGCCGGCCGACTTTAGATTATTCGCTATCCCTAAAGTCGGCCCCAAATCAGAAAGGTAAATATCTTGGAAATTAGAGTATTTACACCCGGCCGGTTTTTGGTTTTTATATTCAGAAGCAGCTAATGATAGAATTTGCATTGAAAAATCGACTTTATTAACCGTTTTATGACTAGTAAACTCCAATTGCAAAAACAACTACATTCGCCTAAAGTCGGCCTCCGGCCGAGTATAGGAATTTTGAGAAAAATAAATCCAAAATACCGGCCCCTCTATTTTCTCCTAAACTATATAACATAAAAATAAAAAAAAAATCTTAAAGTATCACTAATTAATTAATTAATTGTTATTTACACTTCAAAATCAGAATTATTTATTATTTACCTCCGTAACACAGTCCCCGTACTTGGCGTTGAACGTAAAAACAGTTAAGTTTTGGAGATAAACGCTCCCATCTCACACTTCGTTTGCAATGACCCTTACTCCACAGAATGTATAAGACGCAACGGGTTACCATTTGTTTTCGAGAGAAAAGGATAAACATAGGTCGTGATTTATGTGACAAAAATGTGAGTTTCTTTAGTATTTTGGGAATGCAAAGGAAAAATGTATAGTGGGCCGACTTTAGAGGGGGGGCCGGAATTAGGCATATCTACCCTATAAGTAAACTAGCTGAATAGGTACCCGCGCTTTGCTACGCATCACATCACAAAAAAACTAAAACTTAATCACCCCTTTTTACCCCTTTTTAAAGGGTTATTTTGAAAAATCCTAAAATATGTGTTCAATGATTCTGTATTTTAAGTAGGTACTTACCTACCCATATCAAGTGTCAAGCAAAAGGCATCACGCAATAAAAAATTCCCATAAAACTTTAACACGCCATTGCACCCGCTTTTGGGAGTAGGACCTAGTCCGGGGAAAAAATATTTTACCCTTTTATGATTTGTATTGAAGCATAGGTACTTATGCAAAGATTTAAGTTTGTAAGTTCAAAAAATATGGTTTTTCATACAATGGTTTTCACCCCTTTTCATCCCCGTTAGGGGTTAAATTAACAAAAATCCCTTCCTAATGGGTGGTTTTGCTATAAAAGGAACCTACGCTCTCAGTTTCAGCTTTCTAGGTCCAGTGGTTTCAGCTCGGCGATGATGGATCACTAAATCAGTCAGTCCGAGGTACTTATACATTTGAAAATTAAAACGTTAAAAATTATAAAATGAATAAAAATAAATAATCAGCTGACATTAATAAGACCAATAAATATAGGTAACTTGATACAAATAATAATAATAATACTTACCTACTTACTTACCTACGAAAGGGGCCCGAGAACCTCGGTCTACCTCTCCATTGCTATGCCCTAAAAACAGGGTTCATGTGCGAGTCTACCTAAGTATATGTAAGAACTATTATGTTAACCATGTGAAAGCAATAAATATATTGAGTATTGAGTATTGAATTTGAATTTTGCAAAACTAGGTAGGTACTTACCTACCTCTAGTTGTACCTACTAAAACTGTTTGAACCCCTTTGTACCTATTTGAGTAAGTTAGAAACACCTACAATATTTTGATGTGATCATCTGAATGACTAAACGAGTGCCTGCTAGTTACTCAAACTAACGTCAAGACAATAGCTATTTTAAAGACAATTATACATTATACAATTATACATACCTAGGTCATTTATAATAGTCCGTTCCTCATTCTTGCTCAATGAATGAATGTACCTACTTACTGGGTAGGTACCTACCTACCACATTACTTACAGTAGGTTGATAGTATAGTATTAGGTATTTTATCTGTGACCTAGGTAAGGTAGGTACCTACCTAGTTGTGTTGTATTTGTCAATTAGCCGCAATCAGAACAACGCTGACACAATAATCATATATATACTTGGGTCCCTAAGTAGGTACTTACCTAGTACCTAATTTTCATAAAAAATATAAATTCTTCTCAAGTTTATAATTTAAATGGATTATTAGAAAAATATTATAATAAGTAGGTACCTTACTAATAATAAGATTCGATAAGATAAGATTTCGAAACCTTGTAGCTAGGCCTACCTACCTACTATCTATTGCCATATATGTTTTTTTTTCCGCATAATAGGTACATATTTTTCTAATCAATTAATACCTAACCCATTAAAAAATAAACTTGAGAAGTGTCGACTTTTTTGATGAGAAGTAGGTACCTAGGTACCTAGGTACCTATATGTAGGTGGGCGGAATACTAATTTATGCAATTTTCAAGCTTTGTTGAAATTTGTAGTAGGCCGGCCTATTGTAGGTAGGTACCTATGGTATGACCTCCTGAAATACTTAGGTACCTAAAGGCACAGAATAAATAATGCTATAGGTACCTACCTAGAGTTACCTACTTAGTTATGGTAGTTAGGTACCTAGTAAGAATGGCAGTTATTGTACTAACTTTACCAATAAAACCTTTCAATGTTTTGTTTCATTGAATTACACAAGAATGTGACCTCATGTCACTGATTGAGCACTTACGCAAATCGCCCCAAATAACTCGCCAATCATGTAATGTAACGCTCAAAATAACTACCTAGGTAGCTCTTTGCATGCAGGTATTTTACACGTAAATAAATCCTAGGTAGGTACTCTCTTCTATCGTTCAAATCACTTACTGCATCTATCGAGCCATCCTTCAGCACGGCAAGGGTACGATATGACCAGCAAATCATCGGTCCTCATATTGCACAAAGTTACACAGCACCACACAAATACTTTTCACGGTCAGTTCAATTCAGTTTATAATTATTCACATTTCACTGTTGATTTGATTCACTGAAAGATCTTGGCCAGCTGAGTCAGCTAGGCTTCTCAATAGTCGTCGCAACTCACTTTCACCAACTGCCTGCAAAAAAACAACTATTTTAATCACTGAAAATAGCATCAATACAGTAAGAAAATACTTGCCCCCGTTCTCTAAGATGCGTATGTGCTTAGGTCGCAGGAAGTCGGTGGATGGAGGCGGCTCAAGAACTTGCATCATAGCATTCTGTGCGGGAGGCCTATGTCCAACAGTGGACTTCCATAGGCTGATGATAATGCTGATGTTTACCTACTCATTCAGACTACCTAGGTACCAACTTAGTTAGGGTTCCTTTTTATCAAGATCCATCAAAAACCTAATTTAGAAATATAAACAAAGTAAAGTAGGTACCTACCCCACAACTTAAGTTATTTATTTTGAAAAGGAACAGATAGATAAACCAACTAGTTTAAAAAAAAACTAAAAATAATTGTTTCAACCACAACAATTTAAATTACTTACTCCCGATTATTTTTCTCATATCCGAATCTTGGGAAAATAATCCAAACGTATATAAAATACAGTGTTAAAATTAAACGCACGTAAGTACACTCCACAACTGAACAAACGCGCGCCTTATCCAGCACAAACAAATACAAACTGAATGGCAGCGCGACGCTTTTCTATTCGCGCTGATGTAGCTCTTTTCCATTTTCTGTGGTACTTTTGGTAGTGGTAGAAAGAGCGCCAGTAGGAGAGAGAAACAAGGTTGCATCTCTCTCTTTCTAAAAAATCGATTGGGATTCGTCTTCCTTTGTGCTGCCGTTGCCAAAATAAGTATGTGCGCGCGCATAGTTTACATGCACCGTCAACGCGTTTATTATATTTACAATGTACCTGGGCACTTTTGCACCTTGCACCTAGAACACGTTTATTATATTTGCAATGTAACTGAGCACTTTAGAGCGCCCGCGTCCAGAATGAAAGTGCTGAATGTTTTGGTTGGTTTTGTGGTTTTGGTTTTGTAAAAACGGCACCGGTTTAATGACTTTGACTTTTGATTGAAATGACAATTTGAACTCGTATGTCATGTCATGATGTCAAATTTACGTCAGTTCAGTTCAGTTTGTATGTGATTCAAGATGGCACTCAAAGCTCTTGTCGGACAAAGTGAGTAAAAAATGTTTTTCTAATGTTTCTAGGTGGTTTATTTACTTCTGATTACGTAAATTTAATATTTACTGATAGGCTCCATCATTTGATACCAAAATATTCACGGGGTACGCTGTAACAATGATTTTGTGGGATCGTATAGTTATCTGCCCTGATGACTAATGTTTTCATATTTATCTCATTTGGAGCTGCAAATGATCAATTTGGGATAAAATTTATGTTGATGACGTTGTTAAATAGCTATATCTATTACATTTTTGAATATTGAAAGGCCATGGTTGGCCATAAAAAGTACACGATGAAGATTCAATTGTAGTAGGTATTGAAAACTTGTGTTTATTGATTTTAATCATCAAGGAAGTAGTAACAGGGCCTGTTAAATAGCAGTCTATTTACAAGTATTTCATTAATTCTTTACGTAATTATGTTGGGGCTCCGAGAATGATGTGAATAGGAAGTTATTGATTTTCTTAGGTCATAGAGGGTGGGTGGGGGTGATACCTACGTCACGCTCCCAGTGGCACAGAATCGCACGTAGGAAGGCTATATGACCGGCTTTTGTTCATAGGATGAGAGTAATTGACTATCATGCCCAAACCAGGAAATTATAGAATATTTTTGAGTATTGGAATTAAACTGGTATTAAATTTTCATATCAATAATAAATTTATTTATTTATTTATAATACACAGGCAGTTCTCAGAGCTGATGCGTGTATATCTTAGTCCTTATCAGTGCACTTTAAATGTTTGTCAAGTCTATTTTTGAAAGAATTCACTGAGGGGGCACTGATCACTGAATCTGGTAGCCGGTTCCAAGAGTGCACGACGCGATTAGGCAATATGTGCATCATCGGATTGCTGGTACTTGGACCGAGTTGCAGCTTCAGCGAGCACTAATTGAACCATTTTCTGAGTAACTGTATTATTGCTATGGATTATTGACTTAAGTTTAATTTAATTGGAAGTAGCTTTAGTAATAAAGTACCAAGCTAGCATATTACAACCTAACATTATTATGATTATTATTGTAGTAGTAGAGCTTTGTTGTGTTCCGGTTTGAAGGGTAAGGGTGCCGGTGAAATTACAGGCACATGAGACTTTTCATCTTTATGTCTCAGGTTGGTGGGCGCAGTGCAATGCCACATAGGGTGCGTCCTAGGTGGACGTGACCTATGAGGTAATGCACTGTTCATAGGCAGAGGTTACCCCTTAACACCAGGTGGGCCATCAGCTTGTTCTGTCATTCAGTAGTATAAAAAAAAAACTTTTTGTGAAAGAGTTTGTCCAGGGAAGTACTACCACCATACCTATTTCTGCCGCAAAGCAGTATTGCTCGCATTGCTGTGTTCTGGTTTGAAGGGTATGGTTGCCGGTGAAATAATAATAATTATTATTATTTAAAATTATAGACGAGCAGCTTTTGCTGATGTGCCTATTTGAGAGTGTTGAAATGTCTTAGTTCCACTCGCTGCACTGATAACACTTTAATATCTTTAATTGTTAACAATTTGTTTGTTCGCAACCAGTTATCTAATTTCATTAATTTAATTACAGCCACATGAGACTTTTCAAAGTCAAAGTCAAAGTATTTTTATTACTTGAAATACATGTTATAAAAGATGTCAAATATTATTATAAGTATCAATGTATTCCTACCTGAGGCATGCAATATTTTTATTAACAATACAATCATAAAAAAAAACAAGAATTAATTAATTATTAAAATGTCAAAATCCAAATAAATAGCTAAATAATTAATATTAACAATTTATAGTTATGTATATAAACTAATTCAAATTGTAATAACTTTGTCGCTCATAAATTCCTCTATAGTGTAATAACATTTATTTGTCAGTAGAGTTTTTAACTTTCGCCGAAACAACGAACAGGGTAGTTGTCTCAGTGACTCAGGTAAATTATTGAATATAAAAGGAGCCATACAGAAGATACTTTTGCGCATCATGGCGGTCTTGGAGTTACGTAAGCATACTTTACTTTTATCTCGTCTGTTCCGATCGTCAACATCAGATAGCCGGAGAAATATATCAGGATTATCCTTGACAAACATAGCAGTTTCAAAAATATACAGCGAGGGAATGGTCAAAATGTTATATTTATAGAAGAAAGGTTTACATGAATCAATCATTTTAAGGTGGAACATGGCTCTAATACATCGTTTCTGATGTTTAAAAATTTTTATAACATCCGTAGAGTTTCCCCAAAATATTATACCGTATCTAATATTAGAAGCAATGAGACCATGGTATGCAATAATTAGAGTCTCTACGTCAACTATTGGTGAAATTTTATGTAAAATATATACTAAACTACTGATTTTCTTGCATAGATTTTCTATATGTGATTTCCAATTAAGTTTCTTGTCAATATTCAAACCTAAAAATTTCGTATTTTCCACTTCTTCAATTGTATTATTATTATATTTTATGTCAAGTTTATTTGAAGCAGCAGTTTCGCGTTGTCTAAAATGAATTATTTTAGTTTTATTTAAATTGATTTTTAAATTATTATTATCTAACCATTGTATAATGGATGTCAATGTTAGGTTTATGTCATTTTTGTACGTGTTAATATCCTTACATGTTATAGTTACAGTACTGTCATCCGCAAATAAAGACATAGGTTGTATAGTGGCTTTCGGTAAGTCATTTATATATACTATAAAAAGCAAAGGACCTAATACACTCCCTTGGGGAACACCATATTTCATAGTACGCTCATCAGAGACATGGTATTCTTCAATTTTGGTTTTAAGATTAATATTTGTTATTTTAGTCAATTGTTTTCTGTTCTCTAGATATGATTTGATTAGTTGTAGAGCATTTCCTCTGACACCATAGACTTCAAGTTTTTGTAATAAAATGTCATGTTGAACATAATCAAAGGCTTGTGTCATGTCACAGAAGATTGAACATACTGGCGTTTTTTTATCGACGTTGCTTGTAACACGGTACAGAAAGTCGTTTAAAGCCATATTTATTGTTTTTCTTTCTCTGAATCCTTTCTGTTCATTACATAAAATATTATTAGATTCAAAATAATTATTAATTGATTTATATAAGTACTTTTCAAATATTTTAGAAATAACTGGTATAAGCGAAATAGGCCTATAATTTTCCATGCATTCCTTGCTTTGTTTTTTATGTAAAGGTTTAATAATGGAGATCTTTAATGCATCTGGAAAAACACCTGAACATACACTTAAATTAATAATATGACTAATCGGTACACATATGCTTCTAGCTACGAGTTTAAGTATTTTCGTAGATATATCATCGTATCCCACACTGTTCGTATTATTAAGGGAGCTTATTATTGTTAGGACATCAGTCGGAACGCAAGGTTTTAAGTATAGAGAATCTCTTTGACTGATTAATAATGAGGTAATGCTTTTGCCTGAATTCTCGATTGGTAATATTTTGTCAACAAAAAAGTCATTGAACGCATTAGCTATGTCAATAGGATTTGTAATAATTTGTTTTTTAAAATTAATTTTATTAATTGTGTCTGTGGGTAATTTCCGCTTTGCACTATTTATTATACCCCAAGTAGTCTTTGACTTGTTTTTAGAAGATCTTATTTTAAAATTATTCTGAGATTTTTGAGTGAGATTTACAATTTTTTTTAGAATTTTTGTATATTTTTGGTATTCTTCTTTACTATTTTCAGAAGGTTTTTTTCTGTGTTGCCATAGAAGTTTTCTTTTTTTTTTGCAACACAATTTAATACCACGTGATACCCATCGTACGGGTTTTGTATTGTGGTTATTTAATATATCAATTGTCTTGTTTTCAACTTCCTTAATTTTTGTAGTATGTGTTTGTTTAGGCACGCTATAATTAGGTTTTAGTGTTGCATTTTTTCTAGGTGTAGATAAAGTTGGAGAGATAAACTTGGAAGGACTGCTCCCAATTTTTTTGTATAATGCATTCTTTTTCATCAATTCTTGATTATTTCTTTTCAAGTCTCTATTTACAAGTGATAGTTGTTCTATTTCTCCATGAGCACTGTTAAGTTGTATTTGAAGTTGTTCAATTTTTTGGATAAGATTTTTTACTTGTTCATTATTTTCAACGGATATGTCCGGAAGGCTACTAGTAGTGACATCTAGTGTGTCGATGCTCATGTCTGATTCGCTTTTATTAATAGTTAATTGCGTGACAGCACGCCTGAAGGTGATGTTATCTTGATGTTCCATGGTAGCTGCTGATTACACCTGGTTCCTTCTCTACTCGCTAGGTGGCGTTGATGTTATTAATTCTTCGAAAATAATTATACAAAAATTATTTTTGTTTCTTTTGGATCCGATCTCGGTACCGGCTGTACGCAACGACCACCGGCCGGCATAATACTGCACAGCACAACCGCTGCACCAGATTGTCGTTAACTCCAAGGTCGAAATTATAAATGGCTTCGTAATTGTTGTAGTGATTTACTTGAAAGAGTGGTTTACTTGTTTGTGCAAGAGTTCGACTGTGTTCTTTATGACTCACAATTTTTTCACAGCACCGTCTTTTGTGTTTTCTGAACAAATGATGTTAAATTGTTTCTTTATTCGTTTCGTTTAAAAAAACATTCAGTAGTGTCACGGGGTAATTCAGTTAAATTCACTCAAATCATTGTATTTTTAGCACTATGATTGATGGTTTATTCACTGGTAAAGTTCACAACAGTTTAACATTTCTTCACTTTTCTCGTTATATTTACGCCGCTTTCATAAGATAACACTGTCACATAAACTTTAACATGTTATTGACATTTTCATGTAAAAATAGTCAAGAAATCTTCACAATTAGTATTTTATTAAATATATTTAGTACGGAGCCGATGTTTATTTGATCGCAGCGCCATCTAAGATTCATTCTTCATCATTCATATTTCATCTTTATGTCTCAGGGTGGCGGGCGTGGTGCAATGCCACATAGGATGCGTCCTGATGGACGGAACCTATGTGATAATGCACTGTTCATAGGCTGAGGGTACCGCTTAACATCAGGTGGGCCATCTGCTAGATCCGTCATTCCAAGTTGTATAAAAAAAACACTTTTCCCTACTTTTTTTTACACTTATAAATGATGGTGAAAAAATTGTTATTTACAGAGATTATGAACGAGGTGATCCGCTATCGCGGTCCCAAAGGCAAGGAGTCACAACGCATAGAATGGCGCATCCTCATAGTGGACCAGCTGTCCATGCGCATGGTCTCCGCATGCTGCAAGATGCACGACATTTCTGCAGAGGGTATCACTTGTGAGTAGATCATCTATTATAACTGTTCATACAGTATAGCAAGAGGGCCTGTGGTGGACAGTATAAGAGATGAGAGGATTAGAGGATGAGATCACACTCTGCTGCTCTCAATTGGAGGAGAGTTGTCTGCTGTAGATCTATTGTATCTGTAGATCTCAGTCGAAAATACTGGAGGACCCTTTGCCAGGAGGTACGCTGCTAATTGTGTAAAGTTCCATAATATTAACGGATTTTGTGTTAATCACTATCATGTTCCCATTGCCGGGACCCGAGGCCTACATTCAGCAAGAATGTATGGGCTTTATTCAATCACATGAGGCCAAATTCATGTTGCTGGATCTTGTATGCCTGAGATTTTCTAATTAATAGTGCATGTTCTAATTCTAAATGTTAATGGCCTCGGAACAAATATCTGTACGTTCTGCAGATATTTGTTCAAGGTGTTAAATGTATTTTGACGACCTCTGTGGCGCGGCGGGCGAAGCTTGGCCTGCGACGCAGGAGGTTGCGGGTTCGATTCCCGCCTCGGAACAAATATTTGTGCGATCGCAGATATTTGTTCAGGGTGTTCTGGGTATTTTATATGCATAATAAAAAATATCTATCTATGTTATATATTTTATTAAGTATATCAGTTATCTAGCACCCATAACACAAGCTCTGCTTAACTTGGGGCTAGATAATGTTGTGTGAACTGTCCAGCATTATTTATTTATTTTATTTATTGTATTAAGTGTTATCTAGTACCCATAACACAAGCTCTGCTTAGCTTGGGGCTAGATAATGTTGTGTGAATTGTCCAGCGTTATTTATTTTTATTTATTTTAACTCCAACCTGGTCAGCTTAGCTGCCTTAACTAACAGAAAAGCTCTTTGCAAGTTGTGGGTTAAATATTTATCTATACTATCAGTAATCCAGAATAATTATTACCTCTTCCTAGAGTCGCTAAAAACAGGCCTGAAATTTATGATTGCATATCTTCACAAATATATAAAATAAAACACTAATAAGTCCCTAAAATTATAAGCCTGCGAGCACACAGACAACGGCAACTAACTGGTGTTTAATAAAGAATGTTATTTATATCTAATGTTCCTACTAATGCACGATATATTTAACAAATGTCTCAGTAAAATGGCTTATTGAAATTGATTTGAAAATATCATCTTGCTCAATAATCCATAAAAAATTAACCTGTAAGCTAACAAAAAGCTGTAAATCTGCAATATTTGAGTCAGTTATTTGTTAACAAACTTTATAACACTTTCATAGTGGTGGAAGATATTCACAAGAACAGAAGGCCTGTGGAGAGCATTATAATATGCTGTAAGGAAAAGGGAGCTTGGTACAGACAAATATTACGTCATTTATTTAGAAGAGATTCTCCTCGAACAGTGGTGGAGGACATCCACAAGAAGCGAGAGCCTCTCTGCACGATGGATGGCATCTACCTTATCACTCCATGTGAGAAGTCTGTCCACGCTCTCATTAATGACTTCTCCGTTGGTAACCGGATCATGTACAAGGCTGCTCATGTGTTCTTCACTGAAGGTATGTTTTCTTAAGTAATACATAAATTTATAAACACAGTCCCGAAGTGGTAGGCATAGCCCTAATGGGCCTCGTTTCACTGTGGGCCGCATGAAAATTAAAAATGATTTATTTTAGGTTTTGGCTATGTTAAGTCATCACATACAGTGGTGCTAATGGCATTCCATACTACAGGTCTAGCGCTTAACTGATTCAGTCCCTGAGGTATGGGAGCGGTACGGGAGGGGTGTTTTCGTCGTCAATATGTCACATGTTTACTGATAATTTGAGAGAAACAAAACTCAGTCCTCAGGGACTGACTCAGTTAAGCTCTAGACCTGTAACACACTTTTGTGCAGAGTAAGGATGCGATGGTGTAGTTTGAAAATGTGCCAGGCATGGCAACTTATTTTATGTCTAACTGAACACATTATGTAGAAGACTACATAGTTTTATTTAAATCAATATGTTTGTACTTAGATTTCTGCATAAAGATTTTCTTAAATTTTTCTCATTATTTTCTTGTAGCATTTTCTCAATATTATTAGCTTGTATATTTTTATAATTTCTATTATTTAGCTTTTAATTTTAGTTGCATATCTTTTTATTTTGTTTTACAGCTTGTCCAGATGTTCTGTTTGATGAGTTATCACATAGTCCAGTAGCTAAATACATCAAAACATTAAAGGAAATCAACATTGCTTTCATTCCATACGAGCAGCAGGTTTGTCATAACTTTAATACTTACTTTATTTATTTTTATTTCATTTATTTATTAGGATTTCCAATGAGTAATACACATAACTTAAAAATATAATAAAGTAATTGGATGCGTTCCCTGTGCTTACTCTGAAAAGGAAACACTTAAACTAACTTGTTTAGGTTGTTAAGGAAACTTTAAACATTAACCAACATTTTAGGACATAGAAACACAGAAAACGGACAAAGCCTCAATTTAAAATATTTTCTGACTTGACAACACCGGTACCATCGGTCATAAGGCCCTTTTCAGTGCCTCTTTATTTTTTATTGCCTTTATAATCACTTTCGATTACCTTTTTACAGTACATTGCTCTTTTTAATTTGTTTATTTCTGTTCTTTAAAAGAAGCTAAAGCACGCGGCGCAATGTAATGTGAAAGCGTAATTAAAAGTGATAGTCAGTTCGTTAGACAAAGGGGCAGTTCACTGACCTAAAGCAGGGCGACCAAAAAAGCGCCAGCGACATATAGAACTAACTAACTGACTTGTAACTGAGATATTCCTTTACACGCTGCCTTTGGTTAGTATGCCCTGAGGAACTTTTTAATGAGATCTGCAAGTCATCGGCTGCAAGGAAGGTCAAAACTTTGAAAGAGATCAACATTGCTTTCTTACCATATGAGAGCCAGGTAAATATGGTAGTAAAAATCGCTGTAAATCTTTAATTTGATAAGTAGTTACCATGTTCTGTAACCATACCAATGTTTTATATTTGGTCATATTGAAAACACGTAAAATATGAGTATCCAGAATTTGCTCATGACAGCCCTACGTACAGCCGACGAGCTTCCCAGTGTATTCTGCCCGGGACAAAGTAGACTACAAAAATGTAAGACTGGTGGGGCAAAGAGGATGTGCTATTTATCTAAGTTACACCAAATAAAATGCCACCAGAAATAACTCGAAAAAACACATTGAAATGCAATTAAATAATAATGGCGACGTTTCTTTCAAAAATAGTGGATTGAGTCCCACAAATCATGTAAATTGAATGTGTGTGTACTGACAAACAAAAGCATATTGACATTTAAGAAACATGACACGCATATACTAAATCTTAGGCCCAACCAACTCGTTCACCCCGCGTCCTTAGTTGCGTGCACGGTGGCGATCAATGGTAAGACAATGGATCGCCAAAGTGCGCGCCACCGCGGACGCGGGGTGAATGCGTTGGTTTGGCCTTAGCTTTACACTCAAATATCTGCGACATTACAAAGCTCAGCTTCATAAACCATTATAATACAACTACTATGTAATGTTAAAAGATAAACGGCTAATTCATCTTGAGCACCGCAAATTTGTGGTAATTAGCCGTTTATCTTTTAATATGATTCTCAACCACAATAGTTTCAATTCTACTATGTAATGAGCCATAATTATCTAAACATGTAATGTAACATAACTTGTTGTAAATCAGGTATTCTCACTGGATTCCCCGGAGACGTTCCAATGCATGTACAACCCTGCACTGGCGCAGACTCGCAACGCGAACATGGAGCGCATCGCCGAGCAGATCGCCACGCTCTGCGCCACTCTCGGGGAGTACCCGTCTGTGCGCTACCGCAGGTATACAATACTCTCCACCTTATGATGACCTCTGTGGCACGGCAGGCGAGTAGCCGGCTGAGATGCGAGAGATGCGGGTTCGATTCCCGCAGCGGGACAAATGTTTGTATGACCTGCAAATATTTACTCCCGGACTGGGAGTTGTGGAACCATGGTACACATAGTTCCTGATACCCACGACACTAAGGATCCTAGTGTGGAATCAGGACTATGCATATTTATCGTTTTATTTGATATTGTATACAAGCAGCGCCCCACGGTGTTACCTGCATAAGTCTTGATCCCGTGGGCATATCGGGATAAAAATGTGCCTATGTGTTATTCTGGGAGTCCAGTTATCTCCATTCCAAATTTCATGCAAATCCGTCCAGCCGTTTCAGCGTGAAGAAGTAACAAACACACACACACACAAACTTTCGCATTTATAATATTAGTAGTATAGGATAGGATTGTAGTGTATGCCATACATTATTTATCCGCTTCTGAAGTAAACTGGTGGCTCTGTGAACTGTAGACCTCGCGAGTGTGTCTTTCAGTTGTTAGTCGCCGGCGCACGGACCTCGATGGACGGCTGTTGTTTTGACTCGGCTGTTGTTGGTGATCGTTCGTGTGACTTGGCATCGTAGAACGGCTTTAGCGTTAGGTAATATTGTAAAGTAAAAGGAGAAGCAGGGTGAAATAAACAGTTACTCAAAGTGGAACCTACTGTAGTTTCAACCCGTTTAAACCCGTTGATAATCTCCGCTGCTCTGGAACGATGGATCGTTTTGCTCGCGATTGAAGTCTGCGCCTACGTGATGCTTGTTGGGTCTCTTTGTTGCTAATCATATTCTGAATTGGGGCGGCTCGCTTTTCTTGCCAGACGAGTCTTCGCGTTGGTGCATCAACCTGATTTGTTTTATTTCTTGCAGTGACTGGGAACGCAATGTTGAACTCGCTCAGCTCATCCAGCAGAAGCTTGATGCCTACAAGGTAAGACCTCATATACATATACAAATTGTATTAATCACTGACCGTGTATCTATTCTCGAAAGGGCAGGAAAGGTTCTGAAAGGTAGAGGATTTGCCAAGCTGATTCTGTCCCTCTTTCTTCGGCTTTTCTTAGGGCGGTAGTGACAGGGAGTGTTTCAGGCCAATTTCATGAAGTTTTATGAAGGCTTGCCTTAGTGCAAATAAACGATTTACAGGAATAACAGGAGAGAAAGAATATAAATTATATTATCGGTTATACTATACTTACTAAAAGTATTATATCGTCGATGAAGTGCCAATACCTCCTAACAATAAGAAACTTCCGCCGATGCAATTTTAACCTTTAGTTAGATCTGGCGACATATTCGTCACTTAACAACAACAACTTTCAACACCGCAATAACTTTCGGCACCGGTTCGAAAAAAAAAACGATCTGGTAGATCTGGGTCTAACCAACAGACCTTTATTACAATAGTTTAGTTTGAAAGTGACTCTTGTGGCATATTTTATTTGCCAGGCGGACGAGCCCACCATGGGCGAGGGTCCGGAGAAGGCGCGCTCGCAGCTGCTGGTGATCGACCGCGGGTTCGACTGCGTGTCGCCGCTGCTGCACGAGCTCACGCTGCAGGCCATGGCCTACGACCTGCTGCCCATCGAGAACGATGTCTACAAGTAAGTCTGATGAGCCCACCATGGGCGAGGGTCCGGAGAAGGCGCGCTCGCAGCTGCTGGTGATCGACCGCGGGTTCGACTGCGTGTCGCCGCTGCTGCACGAGCTCACGCTGCAGGCCATGGCCTACGACCTGCTGCCCATCGAGAACGATGTCTACAAGTAAGTCTGATGAGCCCACCATGGGCGAGGGTCCGGAGAAGGCGCGCTCGCAGCTGCTGGTGATCGACCGCGGGTTCGACTGCGTGTCGCCGCTGCTGCACGAGCTCACGCTGCAGGCCATGGCCTACGACCTGCAGCCCGTCGAGAACGATGTCTACAAGTAAGTCGCGTAAAGTTTATTACGTATAAAGTATAAACCATGCATATGTTATAGGCGGTAATGGGGGGAAGCCTTTGCCCAACAATGGGAAAGTATGGGCTAATAGTAGTTTTTTTTTAATTTATATCCGCAATCAGTTGGTGGACAGTAGGCGGGGCGGATGTGTGAAGTGGTATATGGCGTTTGGGATCCAGACTCATTCGTCCTTCTTCACAGTTACCATGGCGGAGGAAAGGATATTTTGTACGTTTAGTCTGGTTTTCAGTAGATTTTCTAAAACATGTATTTGCAGATACGAAGCCGGCCAAGGGCAGCAGCTGAAAGAGGTGCTGTTGGATGAGAACGACGAGCTATGGGTAGAGCTGCGTCACCAGCACATCGCGGTCGTCTCCCAGTCCGTCACCAAGAACCTCAAGAAGTTCACAGACTCCAAGCGCATGGGCGGAGGTAAACAACTACTTGTAGATACGAAGCCGGCCAAGGGCAGCAGCTGAAAGAGGTGCTGTTGGATGAGAAATGATATTAGAAACCTCAACATCATTTTTGAAGACCTATCCATAGATACCTCATACGTATAGGTTTAATGAAAAAAAAAAAAATTTGAGTTTCAGTTCTAAGTATGGGGAACCCCAAAAATAATAGTTTTTTTTTTCAATTTTTGTGTAAAAATCTTAATGCGGTTTACAGAATACATCTACCTACCAAGTTTCAACAGTATAGCTCTTATAGTTTCGGAAAAAAAAGGCTGTGACATACACGGACAGACAGACATGACGAATCTATAAGGGTTCCTTGTCTTTGACTACGGAACCCTAAAAATAAAAAAACTTGGTCATTAGTTCCTATGACCAAGTTGTTGAGTTGTATGAAGGTCCTTCAATGATTTTTACGACCCTGAAAACTTGGTTTGGGCGAAACACGATGCAGCATGTTTCTAATACTGAAAACTAGTTTATCTGTCACTTGCTAACGCCATTATAGTTTGATCTGACTCAAAAACGCGCAGTACTTTTGTAACTGCGCAGTAAAGTAAACCCTAGACGCAAGTGGCACTAATTTACAAACAGTTTTTTATAAAATGATTTTCTTATTTTTTCGATTGTCATTTTAGGTGACAAGCAATCAATGCGCGACCTCTCGCAAATGATCAAGAAGATGCCTCAGTACCAGAAGGAGCTGTCTAAGTACGCGACTCACCTGCGCCTCGCTGAAGACTGCATGAAGGCGTACCAGGGATACGTCGACAAACTATGCAAGGTGGAACAGGTATGAAGCTCTAAAAACAGTTTTATAACCCTAGTAAAAGGTTCAAAATCATCTGATCCTAGCACTAACAAACACATTCATACATAAACTCACGCCTGTTTCCCGGAAGGAATGGCAGAGACCACGCATTTCCACTTGCTACGATCCTGACACACCTCTCTTTTGCTTCATTCACTCTCATCACATTCTTCATACATGCTCGTCGGTTAAGGGTACTTTTGACCCTACAAACAAACACAAAAGCGCGAATATAGTGCAGTGCTGGAAACCTCAAAGCATCTTATGAAGTAATGCATTGTTATAGACAGAGGTTACTGCATAATTAAAGGTGGGGCACCGCTGTTACAGTTGCGCTCTTACTTAGAAAAAAAAAGTATTTGTTGGATGTCGTAACACTACACTGCAGTGAATCCACAAACACCAAAGTTAGCGTCTATATTGAGGAGAATTTGGAACGTCCAGTTCTCTCAACGCGTAAAGGCTTCCTGAGGTCGCGGCTCTCTGCCGTCGTATCTGTCAGTCGTGATTTACCAAATAACCCTCAATTTAACAACAGAAACCGAACAGCATCGCTTTAAATTAGTCTTGTTATTGTTTGAAATTAACCAATAGTATGGGTTGACAATATTATGAGCATTGTTCAACTCTTGACAGATGTTTGTGTTCCCATTATAGTTTGTGCAGAAAGAGGATAGAATAGGCGTCGGAAACGATGTTGTGTAATCGACATTATAGCCCTTCTCTTGAACATGTTTTTCTCTTCAGGATCTCGCTATGGGAACTGATGCTGAGGGTGAGAAGATCAAGGATCATATGAGGAGCATTGTACCAGTGCTTCTTGATCAGGTAAGTTCTCTTAAATTATGCTGGCGTATTTATAAGCGCATAGTAGCGTCGGTATAGCATTGTCTTTCACCTGTTTTTTTACAAGCTTTCATTTAACTTAGTGTGTTAGTTAGTATACATACATAGATTCTCACGCTTATTTCTCCGAAAGGGTAGGAAGAGCCTCAAATGGGCATCCTTTCACCGTGGGTTGCACCATCGTGGGAAATAGACGTGATAAGTGGTGACCTCATCCCCGCTATTGCTTCCCACGACTGACTCTTCTAACACATTCCTTGAATAAGCTAGCAGCCAGGACAAATCTTATAGCAACGAATCTTACAAACAAGTCCGGGTAGTGTGGGACAAATCTGGCGATCGAATTTTAAACCACTTCCCGATAGCCGATTGAGCTAAAATTTTACATACCTGTCAAGTTCCAACGACATTTCAATATTATGGTGACAGCGAGCTGATCTGATCTGATGATGGAGACTCAAGGTGGATAATGGAACTCCTCGATGGATAATAGTAGACTGCCGTCTTTAGGCTCATTTTGATCAGGAGGTTCCGATCGCTAATTTTATGGAACCTTGTATTTAAAAATATATTTTTCAACAAAAACTTATTCCGGGTCAGACAAGGAACTCGTGGCTCGACGACCTCTGTGGCGCGGCTGGCGATGGTTCGCCTGCGTCCCAGGAGGTTGCGGGTTCGATTCCCGCCTCGGAACAAATAATTTGTGCGATCTGCAGATATTTGTTCCGGGTGTTCTGGGTGTTTTCTATGTATAATAAAAAATATCTATTTATGTAATGTATTGTATTATGTATATCAGTTACCTAGTACCCATAACACAAGCTCTGGCTTAGCTTGGGGCTAGATAATGTTGTGTGAACTTGTCCAGCATTATTTATATTTATTTTTATTTCGTATACGATCGGTCCGTCCGTCTGTCCCAGTCTGCCACTGCGTCATAACTTTAACATGTATGAACCAAAATGCATGATATTTGGTATATTGATACATTAGATCTATATCTCAATGTATGTAATCTCTAAGTGCATTCTTTTTGAAATTTCTAAAAAAGGTCTTGTTTTCCAAAACCATTTTAAAGGTCCCGATACAAACGGTAAGGACCGATAGGGTACGAAGCGGGATCATATTACTAAACATAGCGTATGCTTAGTAATATGTAATATACGTCCGTCCGTCAGTCTGTATTCTGTCACAGGGCTATATAACTTGCTAGCCGTAAGAGGTAACCAGTTGAAATTTTGACATTTGTTTGTTTGGGCACGGGGGGACACATAGGGGTCTATGCAATAATACCAAAAAAAACAATCCCTGAGAAAAAGTACGCAATGGGGCGTTCTATTTTTTCTAGTCGCGACATCTGGTTGTGCGAGTCAACTTCGGGACGATCATGAGTGGTGGTTCACTACGCAAGTCTGGTTTTTATTTATTAGTCTAACCGTAGGGTAAATAATATTCTTGGTCCAACCCTACCGATATATACCCCGCCAAAGTGGTTAACAATATGGTGTTCGTTTAACTTTCAGAATGTAGTTAATTTCAACAAAATGCGTATAATCGCACTCTACATCATGTCGAAGAATGGTATCTCCGAGGAAAATCTCAACAAGCTAGTCCAGCACGCCCAGCTCGAGCCTTCAGACAAGCAGACCCTTCTCAATATATCCAATCTCGGACTGAATGTCTGCATTGACGTAAGTTGAACCTTAGCGCTATTAGAATACGGTTCAATTCTCTACATAATGAGAAAAATCTCGACAAGCTAGTCCAGCACGCCCAGCTCGAGCCTTCAGACAAGCAGACCCTTCTCAATATATCCAATCTCGGACTGAATGTCTGCATTGACGTAAGTTGAACCTTAGCGCTATTAGAATACGGTTCAGTTCTCTACATAATGAGAAAAATCTCAACAAGCTAGTCCAGCACGCCCAGCTCGAGCCTTCAGACAAGCAGACCCTTCTCAATATATCCAATCTCGGACTGAATGTCTGCATTGACGTAAGTTGAACCTTAGGGCTATTAGAATACGGTTCAGTTCTCTACATAATGAGAAAAATCTCGACAAGCTAGTCCAGCACGCCCAGCTCGAGCCTTCAGACAAGCAGACCCTTCTCAATATATCCAATCTCGGACTGAATGTCTGCATTGACGTAAGTTGAACCTTAGCGCTATTAGAATACGGTTCAGTTCTCTACATAATGAGAAAAATCTCAACAAGCTAGTCCAGCACGCCCAGCTCGAGCCTTCAGACAAGCAGACCCTTCTCAATATATCCAATCTCGGACTGAATGTCTGCATTGACGTAAGTTGAACCTTAGGGCTATTAGAATACGGTTCAGTTCTCTACATAATGAGAAAAATCTCAACAAGCTAGTCCAGCACGCCCAGCTCGAGCCTTCAGACAAGCAGACCCTTCTCAAAATATCTAATCTCAGACTGGAAGTGAGTGAATTCAACCCTCATCATCATCAGCATAGCCGGGCATAGGCCTCTACGAATGCGATGGAGAACATTCATGATCTGGTCCATCCACAGAGTTTGGCCGTCCATCGAGAGGGATGCCTTACTACGTTGCCTGCTCACAATAAATTCAACCCTAATCTTACTTTATTACAGTTGAGTCTAGCTTGATCATCAGTCAACAATCATTTATCTGAAGGTTTATGCGCCTGAACGCACTGTGAACTTTATGCTGCATTAATATGGTTGATGTTTGCTTGATATTGTTTATTTTTACTTTTCTAGGGTAACAGGAAGAAGGTCTACCAAGTGCCCCGGAAGGAAAGAATCACCGAGCAAACCTATCAGATGTCACGGTGGACGCCTATTCTCAAGGTACCTCTAACAAAAAATATTTGACTCTGAAAACTAACAATTTATAAGCTGACCACTAATTTTACTCGGTAATAGATAAACATGGCCCATGTTGCATGTCCTATCTAACATGGTTGCAAGCTTTATATTATATTTCAAATTTTCATAGTGGAATTCCCTTTGAGACATCAGATACGGATTTCATACTAACGATGCGGGCCTAGACCGACAAGGTCGTTTTAGCTTCAAAAGGTCATCAAAAAATGTATGAAGATCCAAGCATGTTTTTTTTCCTTACATTTTGTGTTCATGCTAAGCCTGCTGGACATATACCATAAGCGCCATTGAGCCCTATGTTCATAACATAACACCCAACGGTAACATACTTAGTCCTGATCCCATACTACGAGCCCCTGTGTCGTGGGTATCAGGAACTACGAGTACCATGCTACTACACCACTGAGACCCGGAACAAATACTTGCAGATCATGCAAACATTTTTCCCGCTGCGGGAATTGAACCCGCACCTCTTGCGTCTCATCCGGCAACTCGCCCGCCGCGCCACGGAGGTCGGCATCGGTGAAGCAAGTGTTCATTATCATCATTGTCACCTCAAATAATAACCCACTGCTGGATATAAGCCTCCTCCCTCAAACGCCTCTCCAAACGGTTCTGTGCGATTCGCATCTAGGTCTTTCCCTCTACGGCCTCTATATCATCCGCCCACCTGGCCGATGGTCCTAAGAAATAAACTTTTTGCAGGATCTGATGGAAGATGCCATCGAAGATAAACTGGACCAACGCCACTTCCCCTTCCTGGCGGGACGCGCACAAACCTCGGGCTACCAGGCACCGACCAGGTAACAACACCCAACACTCGCATACATTGTCCTGACGCCACACTAGGATCCCCTTTGTCGTGGGTATCATATCACAAACCACGCTACCACAACACCAAGACCCGGAGCAAATGTTTGCAGATGCAAACATTTGTACTACTGCCGGAATCGAACCCACACCTCTCAGCCAGCTCTCTCGCCGCGCCACAGAACTCGTCAAAACATCAGCCTTATTGCCTAACTCAATTGGCAAATACTAACCTGAGTTAACTTTCTCATCTCTGAAAGCGATTTCGAGTGTCCGAAACACTACGTAATGGATGGTAATTTTAAAACTGGAACACTCTAGTTCGCCTCCAGAGTGAGTTCAATTCATTACCTTAGACTGCATTTTCAGTGAGAAGCGAACTATCAAATAATTCTGCTACTTCGTTTCCCTCGTTCTTTCTTTTAGATAAGTGACCAGCTTTAAGGTGACCCTCCTTCATCAAATCTAGAGAAAACGCGGCGCAATTTTCGCATCAAATATCACTTACGAACTTTAAGATATTGATATCATTGCTGTTAGCTGGTATATCAAAGACACTAACCTCAGCATTCAGTTGGGGTACATCGGGAAGAAAGACCCTGGCAAAGTAGCTTGCAAAGACACGAGGAGTATACCGCTAGGGGGCGCTTGAGTTTACTCCTATTTTATATATTAACTCTTCAAACTGCATTAAATGTTGTTAGAGTCTGTTCAGAAGGAGAGAGTTTTCTTTAGTTTATGATTCCAACTGCCGGCATTTTTAATCATAAACCCGGACTGGTTGATAAGATACGTTTCTGGCTTCTAGCTTAATATGGAATGTGTTATTACTAGAAGAAAGCGTTAGGAAAGTCAGTCATAGGAAGCAATGGCGGCGATGAGTTCACCACTTGTCACGCACGTCTATATTCCACGGTGGTGCAACCCACTGTGAAAAGAGGCCCATTGAGGCTCTGCCTATCCCTTCGGGGAAAATGGCGTGTGTCTATGTATGTATGTAAACTAAACAGTTGTAAAAGGATCAAAATAGAACAGACGCGCCATTGTATTGCCCGCTAAACAAAAAAGGTAAATCTGCACCCTCTAATCCCACGACGGGTCTCTTTCTGAACAGACTCTAACATGATCAATACACAATACAGACCCGTGGTTTGTCAGTTTCTTATCAAATTATATGATTTCCAAATCACACTGACTTAATTATAACCATGATAGTTTGATTCTATTTAATTTAATAGGAATCTGACCATCCAGCCTTAGATATTAATCTCTGGATTGTATTATACAATTTAATTGACTTGAATCAATGGGGAACAAACTTCGTTTTGTATGGAGCAGGCTAGAGGTACACTTCCCTTAGCAAAGCTGAGCGGACCAAGAGAGAACGCAGATACGGGCGATAGTTGTCGGGTTTATTATCCGAGCGATTCCGCTACCGCTAGTACCGAAAACGCAGTCTAATGAATACATGATAAATTTATCGATTAGGCTTTTCAAACTGACTTGAACATACTTTTTCTTCCCCTTCCTTTCCTCAACGATGAAAGTAAATCTAAGTAAGTAATTAGCGATTCTATTCTTAGTAGTGAAACCATAGAATTAGAATTTTCATTTCTAATTTTCTATTTCTCTGGATATAATTTAATTTAATATTTCTGTGTATTCAAAAATATAACTTACAAAATATGTTTACAGCGTGCGTTACGGACACTGGCACAAGGACAAAGCTCAGCAGACGATCAAGAATGTTCCGCGTCTCATTGTGTTCGTCGTTGGAGGTGAGTTGTTTGTTTACCACTAGCGTTTGCCCGCGGCACAGCCCGAGTGAAACTCAGTACACGATGTTCTAGCATTTACTATAATCTTCTTAGTGAATGTGGAAAACCCAAAAAAAAAAATTGAGGAACTAATGTTTAATGTCAGTTAATTAATTAATTTAGGTTTGTATAAAAAAAACTTGTAATATTGAGTATTCAAATTATTTTTTGTAATAAAACTGGGAATATGCCATTTTGTAATGAATTTTTACTTAAAATAAAACACTAGTGATGGAGTTATATCAATCCTATCACTGAAATTGATTCCTCAAAGTGTTATATGGTAAACTGTTGCGGACCATCCAGCTTCCCTATAAGAAGACTGCATAAATATCATTAAAATGATTTTATATTCAACAATAAAGTACACTGCAATCACCAATCCGCCTGACAAGCTTGGTTATTAGGAAAAATCTCCCCATTGCACTCTATGGGGAGGCCTCGTCCAGGCAGTGGACGTCTACAGACTGATGATAAAGGATAGTCCCGCATTGAGGTACAGACGTCCCGCATTGGGATACTGACGTCACGCATTGGGGTACTGACGTGCATTGAGGTACAGACGTCCCGCATTTGGATACTGACATCACGCATTGGAGGGGATCCAGATCGTACCATCTGGAGGGTCCTTAACAAATAAGTAGTTAACAAATATAACTTACTTTCAGGGCTTTGTTTCTCTGAGATCCGCTGCGCGTACGAGGTGACGGCCGCCGTCAAGAACTGGGAGGTCATCATCGGCTCCTCGCACATCACCACGCCCGACAACTTCCTCTCCGACCTCAGCTCTCTCACGGCCTAGGGGCCTTCCAGAGAGACATAAGTATCATCATCATCAGAGACCCCATATAATGCCACGGCGAACGGTCTCGGGCCGCCTACATCCACTGACTTTCTGCGACCGCTTGTCGCCGGTCCATCGAGCGGGGTTCATGTACCGCGTCGTCGGGTCGTGGGCGCCTCAATGGGGAGCCACAGGCAAAACTAATCTCAGATGGCGCCACCATCGCTGGTACTTGTCATTTAATGGTCTTGTATTTTTCTCATCAGAAAGGAAACGGTGTGTACCTATATTTTTACACTGAAATGAACTAAACAGATGCATGTTTTATACCAGACTATTATTTAATGTTTATTTACTAAAATTATACATTGATATTTGACACTTTTATCAGTTTAAAAAAAAAAATATAGACCTATGTTTGGCTACTAAAAAATACCAGCGATAATGCGCCACCTAGCGGGATAAATAAGCAGTGTGTCTCCCCATTAAGTGCTACGCGTGAATATACGGTGTTCCTCTTTACACGCCATTTTTATTGAGGTTACTCTGAACGAGATATTGAACTCTGTGTTTATGTCAATAAAGTATAAAGTTGAAATTGAAGGAAGAGCGAGATCTAAGACATATCTCTATACTTAAAACTCAAACACGTGCTTAATCTATGAATATTGATAACTTAAATAAATTAATATATTTGATTTGAATATCCATATTTCCATATAGCAATGTCTTTTGTCGCCAAAATGTATGGGAAGATTTTCAGCTTATATATTCGATTATTAATGGAATTTGATATTACTGGAAGAGAGTCAGTCTTGGGAAACAATGGCGGCGATGAGCTCACCACTTGTCACGTCTATAATTCCACGATGGTGCAACCCATGGTGAAGGGGGCGCATTTAGGCTGTCTACCCTCTCGGGGGGAAAAGGCGTGTGTATGTATATTAGATTGAAATTCAGAAAATCAGGATCTCGTTCAGAGTAGCCCCGTCATATAGCGATCAACATGTTGTATGCCCTAGCGATGTACGCGTAATGAATATCTATATGTATAAAAGAAAGTCGTGTTAGTTACACTATTTTTAACTCAAGAACGGCTGAACCGATTTGGCTGAAAATTGATGGGGAGGTAGCTTAGAAGCAGGAGACGGATATATTTTCTGTTTTTCATCCTGAAACTACCCGTGCGAAGCAGGGGCGAGTCGCTAGTTTGCAATAATGGGTTATTACAACCTCTGGGAAAAGGACGTTTCAACCATATTCAAGAACCCAACTTGGCTATTACTTAGCGTTACTCGTCGTCAGTTATTTGGACTAGTAACAGCCAAGTAAGGTAAGTATTTATGTAAGTCTGAGTGTAGCTAGAAGAACCATTGTGGTGAAAGGCAAGCGAGGCACGTTGCCGAGTCTAGCTGTTTAAAAGCCTATTCTAAAAGGTGGAATTTAAAATAGTGTTTACTTTTAAAAGATTATTGTTTGTATTGTTAGTTTATTTCTTAGATTTTAACTGTAATTGCCTAACGTTGATTAGATTTTAAATCGTATTATTTGTTTAATTTATTTTGTAAGTGAGATTTAAATGTTTATTTATTAATAATGTTGATAAATTTAGACTGAGTGATCACAAATTATTAGTGCAACATTACCAACATATTTCAATAAAATGGGAATATTTGTCCCAGTTAGTAAAAAATTATATAGTCTTTTGTAAGATAGTTGCTTTTAAAATATCTTTTCCATTTGATTTAATGCCAAATGCTAGATCTATCCGCATTTCTATTAGTAACCGTAGTCGATGTGTGCATATCGCATGATTTTACATAAGTACTATGTATTCAACTTTCCAGTTACTGGATTTTATCTATATACAATTTAGTAAGTATTTCGCTGTATGTATCGCATTATTACTACGTACTTAACCATATGCATAGTTTCGATATTAGTAGTACACAGGGTTGGAAAAAAAACTGGTTATTTTTGTCTTCAAAAAGAACAAAACACTGTTTTTAATCAGCAAACAAAAAAACATTGCTTAAAACCAATTTCAGTCATTTGTTTTTTTTAATGTTTTAAACATGTTTTAAACACATTTTGCACTGTAATTAATGTTTCTTTTAATACGCTTATAATAGATTGATCAGTATGTTTGTAGGTATGTAACGGAATCTTTGATCGTTATTTTCAGCGCACTTCAAAACGTCGGAACAACTAAAAATATTTTATTGAATAAAATTTGATATGAAATGTATAGGTTTTTTATACTTTTAAACATGTTTTAAACAAGTATGCATTTTTCCAAGTGTTTTAAACTCTTGTTTTAAACAAATGTTTTAAACAAATGTTTTAAACATTGCCAACCCTGGTAGTACGCTATACTAATGAAAATCGCTGCTTAATTCTGGTCCGTTGACTATTTAAAGAATAATATGAATGTTGTCGAAATCAATTTTGTTTACATTCCAGTCTTGTTAATCTGTGTGTGTAGTTTGTAAATTCATGCGTGCGATTTAATTGGACACACTTCCTTGTGCTTTGACGAGTGCAAATTGACGTTACAACACAATTGTATTTCAACCATGGACATATTCTACTAATGGGAATAATAATAATAGGAACCTTTATATTTTAGTTTAATCGCTAGATATTTACCACTAGGGGGCGCTGCAATAAGGGATTAAATGTATTAGGTTGTTTTTTAAACTGTTTCTGAATGAATAGTTCTTTTGTAGACGTTATTTTTCAAAAATTAATTTTTGATTTCCTTAATAACAAAAGGGATAATTTTATGATAATTATATCTTTAGTAGCCTACTCCATACAAAAAAAAGTTTAGGATTACACTTCGTTTTTGGATAAAATCAATCAAACTCTATAAAAATTTGTAGACACTAGTAGATAGAGCACAAAGTGTTGTGGCCGTGGTGTTGTGCAAACACAGTGGCGTTGCGATGTCGCATCGCAATATGCGCGATGCGTGCGTGGTACGACGTCGTACATTTCTATGACTTTTCTAAGTTATGTGTGGATTTCCATCGCTCTGTGCTTCGGAGGGCACGTTAAGCTGTCGGTCCCGGCTGTTATTGATTAATAGCAGTCGATAAGCCATGTCAGACGCCCTCGGGCGGCTTGACAAACTCCGACACCAGAGGCCAGCACTACCTCATACGATACGAAACGAAGGACGCCGCAACGCAGTGTTGTAGCCTCTCCCTAAGGTTTTCCAATTTCCCAATAAATTGTACAGTTTAAAAGTGATACGGGCTCAAAAACGGCTTTTCTGTAGTAGGTACTGGTTTGTTTGGAGACCTGCATACTTGCCCGGCGTGTTATCGCTTATATAGTCTTACTTCAGAAAATATGTTGTATATGTAGAGTGTTCGCAGTATATTTCTACCATAAGTGTTGTACCTGCCTAGGTTGTCTTGTCACAAGGGAGTGTGTAACAGCATTTCTAGCTAACGATCATTCTATTTCTACTCACAAACTTTGACTTTAAAATACTTTAAATACATTTGTAATGTTCTATATATTTATACAACTTTCTTCTTGATATTTATGGTATAGGATAGAAGTTCTGTAAGTACAAACAGTTTATAAATACACTATTATAACGACCGCTCTGGCGCGGCGGGCGTGGGCTTAGATGCGAGAAGTTGCGGGTTCGATTCCCGCTGCGGGACAAATATTTGTATGATCTGCAAATATTTGTTCCGGGTCTGGGTGTTGGGTAGCATGGTACTCGTAGTTCCTGATACCCACGACGGGATTCTAGTGTGAAATCAGGACTATGTATGTGACTGTTGGGTGTTATGTTATGTTATGTATAACATGTGATACAAACTGAAAAGCAATAGGGGTTATGTACTATTGTTTATTCTGTGGCAATAGATACAGATTTTGCAGACCTCTGTATATCAGGCGTTGCGACTATATCATATATTTGTCTAATGGTGTATTACAAGTGTGCAATTATAACGAAAGTAGTGGAAAAATAACTATGTTTATCAGTATTCGAATGTTGAAATTGTCATTAAATTACTTAATCATCATTAATGAGGCTTTTTCTTACACTTTTGAATAATTTAGTGTTCAAAGTAGGAAGGGACATAAACAAATATAACTATTACACTATCTTTACTAATATGTAGTATTCTAAAGAGGTAAAGTTTGTGATTTTGTATGTAGAGTCTGTTCAAAAAGAGTTCCGTCGTGGCCAAATTGTGAACTAACGTTTTCAATAACTTTTTCTTTAGTTTATGGTTCAAACTGTCGGCATTTTGAACCATAAACTAAAGAAATAGTTACAGTTGTAATAGGATCAATACGGAAAAGGCACTTTGTATTGCCCGCTTAGCAAAAAAGTTAAATAAGCACAACTGCGCCCTCGAATCCCACGACGGAAGACTTTGAACAGACTCTAATCTGCGGAACTACTTGAACCCCTAAAACTTAGAACTTGAATACTTAGAATCTTTTGCACAAACAGCTATTTAATTCCATGTTATACTTTAAGGCGATACCACATCACATATAATAAAAATTTAATGTGAACAGCGATAGTGTATCATATGACCTGTCATCTTATTTGAAGAACTCGACAATTTGAGACACCAACAAACAGTGAAACGAAACACAGATGCCTATCTGAAAATAACTCTGTTTAGGCAATAGTAGATACTTAATATTTCACTCGTACAAGTTGATAAAGACATAATTAAGACTGTTATAAATGTACCTACCTACTCAATTGATTGCCCATTATTATATGAAGTGCTATTCACGTTCTAATTTGATTACGTCGCACGTAACTGTTGATTAATTTGCGCATTGTTGTATAAGCATCGATGGTTCAGTGGTAGAATGCTCGCCTGCCACGCGGGCGGCCCGGGTTCGATTCCCGGTCGATGCAATGTCTTTTTGCACCTTTTTTTGTTTTTCTTTGTTGTCCAAAATTGTTTTTACCCTTTTTAGCATCGTAGCTCCCGAAAGGATGCACCGTTTTTTTTTTAAGATGAATGTGAGTCGGGGGTGTTCTTAGCTGTGTTTGATCAAAGTCAGTTCAGCCGTTTCATTGCGTCGGGTTTTTTTTTAATGTTTACTAAATTAATTACTTGTTTGTTGTTTCTTTGATAGGCACAAGATTCCCAATCTTTTTTTTGCTGTTATCGGATTTTGCCAGACATTGGAAAAATTCTAAAATATATTTTAAATACTTCAACACGCTTTCATGCCTACAACAGACAACATGAAGATTTTTTTTCCACTCGTGTATCTCTGTTTAGATGACCCTGTGTTATCAGTACCTAGTAAAGTAAGATATGATGTAAGGCTGAAGCTCTCATTCAGTTTGTGTCTGTCGGGACAGCATCTTGGACAAGATGGGTAAAGATCTAGTGATCCTCGCTTACTCCGGCGGCTTGGATACCAGCTGCATATTGAAATGGTAATTTATACGATTTCGCATTATCGGCTCGGCTCAATTAGTAGAAAATATAAAAAAACTCTGATTATCCTAGTACCACATACCTACATAGTCTTTTGCATGAAAGAGACAAATTTGGTGTATCTATCTAACTATTCCGCGTTTTTTAGTAGGTACCTACCTACGGTATGTATTCACCCTGTGGCTTTGTGGAGGACAAACCATTTTCCAAGCATGGCTTAGCTTACGGGGATTCGCACAAATAATTTGTCATTTCATAGAAACCATGTATTAAGTACCCCGTGAGAGGTGTCTCGTAGGTTGGTGAAAAAGCCACAGTGTGGATGCCTTACTAGACTGTTTATTTGTAGGGCTAAGATAGATACCTACTCGGCTCTAACGCCTCCTAATTCATCACAAACGTCCAATTTTTTGTGATGACTTGTTACAATTATTTGTTTTTGTTTAAAATTCCTACTAATTTCATTATTTACAATATGACAAGGCGTTTAGTTAATTCTTATAATATGGTCTGTTTGAATGTATTGAAATATACCTCTCCTCAGTATTTTATGAATTTCTAAGTGTATAAATCATTTAAATTGTGAAATAAGGAGCCTGCGAGGCGCACTGAATCCTTTCACCCTAATTATTTCACCATTGGTCACTGACCTAATGAAGAGTGACCAAGACAGAACCGGTAATACGAAGTAGATAGTAGTAGGTATTGTGAAATCTAAGTGAAACTTTGATCTGACGTACGTGTCTAATAAGTATATGACTACCTACATACTTTAACAGCAATTCGACTCTTCAATCGAATAGTCTTCAATTTACTATTTGTTTCATCAAACAAACAATTTGTACGTGCCCACTACTACTCGAATCCGTCCGTCGAATGCGTCTGTCAAGTTAGCAGCCTCACCATGGAATTTGGTGGTGATGAAATAGTGACACAAAGCAGATAAATAGTGACACTTGTTTAAGAGATATTTAGGGCTAACTAGACTTCTAGTTGGCAGCCTCACCAAGAACGGCGGCACGTATCGTGATGTAACAAAAAACTGCGATGAAATAGTGACGCCTGCATGCAAAGTTTCAATAATAGTGATTCAATAGAAGCCGAGATTGGTAGATTTGTATCTAGTGGTGGAATAATTCAACCTAATTGCTTGTCCTTACTTTCCTTACATAGGGAGACTTGCATGACTTACATGTAAATTGTTCTGGTGAAATAAATAAATCAATTCAATTAACAGGTTGATCCAGAAAAACTACGATGTCGTATGCTTCATGGCTGACGTTGGTCAAAACGAAGACTTTTCGAAAGCCAAACAAAAGGCTATAGATATTGGCGCTAAGGATGTAAGTTTTATTTTACTCTATTTGATGTCAGGGACGATCGCGTAGTAAAGTAATAAGACATAGTAGGCATAGTTGATAAGACTAGTCTGACCATCAATCTGACCACTGGAGATTCAACCTTCATGGAATTATGGGATCAGAATTGGGAGAACGATGAACGTCCTATTAGGTACCTACTTTTTCTTTTCACTAATACCTATACAGGCTGTAACATAATATTCCATAAGCCCGGAGAGGGGGTATTCTACACATCATGGCGAATAACTTTAGTTCGAGGACTTTTTAAAATTCGACGTTTTTAATTCATGAAATGCTTTGTAAAAGATCTGAAATTCCGCGATAAATTCCTGAAACTCCTCCAGAAATGTTCCTAACACAACGTGAGGCAGCCCTACGTAAGGTTCCATAACGTACCGTAACATCCTCATGCTGTGTTAGGAACATTTTTTGAGGAATTTCAGGATGTTTACGTGACATTTCATGAATTAAGAACTGCGAAATTTTAAAAGTCGTAGAACTAAAGTTATTCGCCTTGATGTGTAGAATACCTGCTCCCCGGGCTTATAGGGATATTATGTTACACCCTGTATAGGTTCAAAGCATGTGTTATTGTCGAACCAACACACATACCTACATACATTCGTACGCCGCATCGAGACCTCGCTTTGCTCAACAATATCTTCTTCTTTTTAAACTATGATAGGTATGCCTTTGTTTGACCACGATCTCACCATGGTAAGTGACGATGGGCCGAAGATGAATCACAAAGGTCTAGAAGGCACCTATTCACTCTAGCCTTCAAGAGACCCAGATTATAGTTTTCAGGAAAGACAGACAACGGTAGTGTATTCCACTCCTTAGCAGTTCGCATTATAAAGGTAGAACTGAAACGCTTAGTACGAATAGAGGGTATACTATGGTAACGAGCCGTGCGTCTGCTCGTCCTATGGTCTTAGTTTTAGCGCTTATACTTCAACCTGGCTTCTTTATAACAGGTGATAATAGAAGATTTACGCAAGGAGTTCGTGTCGAACTACATGCTGCCGGCTATACAGATGGGGCTGGTTTACGAAGGACGCTACTACCTCGGCACATCGCTCGCTCGACCCTGCATCTCAGTAGCACTCGTCAACGCTGCCAAGAAATTGGGAGCTAAGTAAGGGCATTTATCACCCCGCGTATTGCGCAAATTAACCATGAGTCCTACAGGACATGGTGCTATTTACCTTGGCAAAAAACGCAAATTTTACGCAAATACGCAACAGAAGTGTTAGACCTACTTAATAGTTAAAGATAGACCTTTATCTTTTTTTATCAGAATAATAAGAGGTCAACGTTTATTTACTCTTTATTGCCCGACTATATAGGTACTTTAGGGAGGCATAGCAAAGTTATCGCTTCAGTGAGGTTAATGAGTTTAACGTCTATCTTAGAATGGAGTAAACGTGTGTATGTAGGTACCTATCTATGTTATATAATATGTTTGTACGTATGAATATGAATGAACGTACCTACAGAACTCGAAAACCACCGAACCAAATGAGATGTCAATCTATTTGTCTTTACCAAGGGTAGGTTCTAGGATATACCTGACTGGTCACTGTGATCACAGAACAGTCTGTATATTGTGTATCCCTGTGATCACAGGACCACAGAATAAATCATATGTAGTACCTACAAACAAGAACTGGTCTTCATTGGTATATTAACCACAGATGTTTAATCAGTATTATGTTATCTGTGATTTAATCCATTTCTGTAATAGCTAGCTGTGTCCTTCCTAAGAATAGACCCCTCCGTCTCCTCCCGTGGATGTCGTAAAAGCTGACTTAGGGCTTACCCGGACTTGTTGATAAGATTCGTTGGTATAAGATTTGTCCTGGCTGCTAGGTTATTAAGAAATGTGTTATAACTGGAAAAAAGCGTTAGCCGAGTCAGTCTTGGGAAGCAATTGCGCCGATGACCTCACCACTTGCTCGTCTATATTCCACGATGGGGCAACCCACTGTGAAGACAGGCCCATTGAGGCTCTGCCTATCCCCCTTCGGGGAAAAAGACGTGTCTATGTATGTAGGTAGGTACATGTTATAGCTAGCTGATAATATTGTGATGTTTGGTTCACTAGCTATCCACTTGTTTCAATATCAAGAATCGTAGAATGGGCGCTGTAGCTGAGGTACCTATTTAGCAATTTGGTGGTGCTTAGTTTGAAGATTCCAACCCTCAATCGTAACGTTTCAGGTACATTTCCCACGGCGCTACTGGCAAAGGAAATGATCAAGTCAGATTCGAGCTGAGCGTTTACTCTCTATGGCCTACTGGAAAGGTAGGTAAAGTACTACTGAAAGCTACATTACTGCAGCGGCTTGCAAGTCAGGCGATGATGGTCGAACGTTGAATCGCGCTGATGCGTGAGTACATCATCGCAGAGTTACGGCCAAGGCTTGTATAGAACTTTTCTCAAACATGCAGCATGCCTGCTTGCTACTACTACTGAAACTTTGTGATTTGATAATTTTCACTTAGTGAAATTCTCTTTGAGAAAACACGACAGATATCAATTTTCATATACGATGCCGGCCTAGACCAGCAAGAACAATTTATATGAAGAAGGTCAAAGCAAAAGTGTATAAAGATAGAGAAAATACCTTTATAAGTAAGACCACATAGGGCGCGTCCAAGGTGGACGTGACCTATGAGGTAATGCACTGTTCATAGGCAGAGGTTACCGTTTAATATCAGGTGGGTCAACAGCTTTTTCCGTCATTCAAGTAGTATAAAAAAAAGACACTAACGGCCTGCTTGACGACTTCTTAGAATTGTGTATTTTTTTTCATGACGTAATAAATAAATAAATAATACTGGACAGTTCACACAACATTATCTAGCCCCAAGCTAAGCAGAGCTTGTGTTATGGGTACTAGATAACTGATATACTTAATACAATATATTACATAGATAGATATTTTTTATTATGCATAGAAAATACCCAGAACACCCTGAACAAATATCTGCGATCGCACAAATATTTGTTCCGAGGCGGGAATCGAACCCGCAACCTCCTGCGTCGCAGGCAAAGCTTCGCCCGCCGCGCCACAGAGGTCGTCGTAATAAGCAGATGGCCCACATTATGTGTGCGTCTGCCTTTAACAATGCATTAGCTCATAGGTCACGTCCACCTAGGACGCATCCTATGTGGCACTGCACTGCGCCCGCTACCCTGAGAAGTAAAAATGAAAAGACTCTGTAATTTCACCGTCACCCTTCAAACCGGAATACAGCAATGCAAGCACTACTGCTTTGCGGCAAAAATAGGTATGGAGGTAGTACTTCCCTTTCAGTACCTTCTTCTGCAAATGCGTACTTTGGTGCCGGCCCAGCTTACCTAATTTGAATTTGTTTTCTACAGATTATAGCACCATGGCGTTTGCCTGAATTCTTCGACAGGTTCCAAGGTCGCACTGACCTCATAGAATACGCGAAGAAGGAAAACATTCCCGTGTCAGCAACTCCTAAGGAGCCGTGGTCTACTGACGAAAACATTATGCATATCAGGTCAGTAATACTTACAAATTATAAGTACTCTATCCCTATCTATTCTATAGTAAAATAACTGATCGCTGACTTCATCAGTGTCGACCAGAGCCCGCCATGGCAATTGAGTTTTACAACCAGTTGTGTCAAAAGAAAATAAGATTTTTGTAAAAAATAGATTTTTGAATAGCAAGCTTTTATTAAATTAGTGATCGGAATCGGAACCGTGTGCTGATCGTAATGAGCCTAAACACGGTCAGTCTACTATTATCCATCGAGGAATTCTGTAGTGCACGGTGCGGACAATATCATGGTGACAGCGTGAAGGTGTACAGTCTCCCTTCCGTCTCCATCATCAGATCAGCTCACTGTCACCATAATATTGTATTGGCATCGGAACTTGACAAGTACCTATGCACAATTTCATCTCAATTTGTTGAGGATAACTGCTTTCGAATTCAGATTAATAGGTACCTAGTTATTATGTTATACACGTACGATCGTCGTTACGTTCATCGTTACGATGGTGTTTGCAAAACTCCGACTAGGGCCTCAGGTGACCCGGAGGGTGTCAGCCATTGGGCATTGACGGCAGTGATGGAATCTTGAATATTCAACCATCCAGACTGGACCTGTTGAACTGCCGGAAATAATTAGGTACCTACCAGTGACACAAAGACCAGCTGTCATATTGTCTAATCAATGTCGATTACCAGTTTGCTGTTCATTGCGCTGTGCGTTTTTGCTTAAGAGCAGACATATTTAAAACACGCAGCGCAATGAATAGCAAACCTGACATCGAAATCGAACTTCAGTCTAATTCGCAATACGATCCCAGCTTCAATCTGACAAATACCTTTTTCTGACCTATAGTTATGAATCTGGTGTTCTGGAAGACCCGGCGGCCATACCTCCAGGTGGTATCTACAAGATGACGCGCGACCTGCAACAGGCAGAAGACTACCCGAGCGTCATCGACATTAACTTTGAAAAAGGTTAGTTTTGTACCTTATCGCTTTCTATTTTAACAGCTTAAAATAACAATTGTTATTTTTTGAATGATTGACGGAACCATGTCGCCTTTTTTATATATTATTTTTGTATACTACTGAATGACGGAACAAGCAGATGGCCCACCTGATGTTAAGCGGTAACCTCTGCCTATGAACAGTGCATTACCTCATAGGTCACGTCGACCTAGGACGCAACTTATGTGGCATTGCCCTGCGCCCGCCACCCTGAGACATAAAGATGAAAAGTCTCATGTGCCGGTATTGGGCCTAAATCTAGGTCTGTTATAACAAATTAACTATGTAGGTATAACCTCACAGGTCACGTCCACCTAGGACGCACCCTATGTGGCATTGCACTGCGCCCGCCACCCTGAGACATAAAGATGAATGTCTCATGTGATGCCTATATTTTCACCATACCGGACACAGCAATGCACTACTGCTTTTTAGCAGAGATAGGTATGGTGGTAGTACTTCCCCGGACAAACTCTTTCACAAAAAAGCTCTATCACTACTTACAAAAACGCATCTTACCCATGTTGTCTTGTTTGTCAAGGTCTGCCGGTCTCCGTGCGTATCCCAAGCGGGCACGAGAAGTCATTACTGGTTACTGACCCGCTAGCTCTGGTGGAAACGCTGAACAAACTGGGAGGACAACACGGCGTGGGCCGCATTGATATCGTGGAAAACCGCTTTTTGGGACTAAAGGTAATTGTGTTGGTGTGCTCGTCCCTGGCAATCACATCAATATTATTTTAGAAAAGTTACGACTATTCACCACGTACTTTACTATTCTCCTGCTGACGTTTCGTTGACCATTTAGAGGTCCTTCTTCATGAGCACCGACCGCCAACACGCTCGAAGGCCGTCCGGTGGGAACATTTTTCTAAAATGATACCAAGCCACGGTAATTTCAATTCTATGACATCAATATAACATTGAATTCATCACACGTTCACCTGTATATTGTATTTATTTTGTTTGTACATTGTACCTATTTAGTAAGACTTTACGTTTGACGCATAGGTAATAGGTATATGTAGGCCTACGCCACTGAATGGATGGCAGGAATAATGAATTCTGCCTGCGCCTGGTGCGGCAACTACTAGTCTAGTAACTTTTGGAGGATAGTACCGACATCTTGGGCAGAATCCAGAAAAAAATATTCGAGGGATGAATCCATGGGATCAATACGGACGCACCCCCGCTAATAGGGGATTTGAACCCTCTGCACACAAACGAAGATATACAGTTGCTTTGACGACCTCTGTAGCGTGGCGTGGTATATTAAATATCTATCTATGTAATGTATTGTATTAAGTATATCAGTTATCTGTCCCCATAATACAAGCTCTGCTTAGCTTGGAGCTAGATAATGTTGTGTGAACTGTCCAGCATTATTTATTTATTATTTATTCATATTTAATGTGAATATTATCTTTCTAGCTACATGAAGTTTTGTATAGATCAGGGGTTCCCTTATTTATTTTGTCTGCTGCCCACATTGAGAATAAATTATTTTTTAGCGCCCCCATTTTTTCACCTACTTAAAAACCACCATAACTTCAAATTAAATTAGTTATTGTGAGCTATATTAGCGGAGATTAAACATGCACAAATCGGTTATTTAACAAAAACTCGTTAAAACATGATTGCCGCGGTCTACGAAAATGACCTATCTAGGAATACTAATAACTATTAAAATGCGAAAGTGTGTCTGATTTGACGCCCTCTTTTTTTTCTGGGTCTCTTACCGCCCCCCTTTAGGCCTTTTCACTCACTTTGGGAACCCCTGGTATAGATGATCAAGACATAACCCGTAGCTTGTCAGTTTCTTAAAATTAGTTACCTAGATACTAAAATATCTATGTGATTTCCAAATCACACTGACTATGAAAATCTGATAACCCACGAATTTTGTCTACGTCATTACATTGAGTTTTATATTACGATCAAATATTATTTATACTCGTAGTGAGTTGTCCATTGATAGTCAGTTACTCACTCAGTGACTGAGTATCAATGGACAACCTAAACCGCAAGTTTTAGAGACTTGGGAGAGTAAATTTATTTTTTGGTCTAGGGTGCAATATGGAAATTCCGTTATTCACTCCCTGAGGGGGCAGCCAGTTGTTGGTTGCAGAAAAAACACCACGCGGACGAAGTTTCGGAAGTTTTTATCTTAGGGACAATCTCCAAGATCTTGCAGATTTTCACCTCAAGCGCCCCTGAGGGTAGGTGTGACAATAGATCACGAATCGAAAGAAGTGGTCGCCATTTTGAACTTTTTTTCTACTGGACCGATTGCTTTTAGCCCGCACAAACCCAAATCCTACCAAATTAAAATCGTAACTTATTATATAAAAGATAGAAAAGATATTTTTAAAGCTAGGATTGGTAATTTTATGAAATAATTTTATTTTCAGTCTCGTGGTCTTTATGAAACTCCAGCGGGGACCATCCTGCATCAAGCTCACGTTGATCTGGAGGCGTTTGCCCTCGATAGAGAAGTTTTGAGGTAAGTATCTATACTTGACGTACCTACTATAAGTCACGACCTCTGTGTGGCGGCGGGCGAACATTCGCCTACGCCGCAAGAGGTTGCGGGTTCGATTCCCGCATCGGAACAAATATTTGTGCAATCTGCAGATATTTGTTCAGGATGTTCTGGGTATTTTCTATGTATAACAAAAAAAAATGTAATGTATATTGTATTAAGTACCTATATCAGTTATCTAGTATCCATAACACAAGCTCTGCTTAGCTTGGGGCTGGATAATGTTGTGTGATATGTCCAGTATTATTTAATTAATAATTAATTAACGTGTTTTTTTGTTGTTGGCCAAATGTATGTATTGTTGCAAATTCTGCGTGCACTCTACCGCAGTAGTGGTAGCCCCATCATTGATTGTTTGTAGGAAACAGGCGCAACTTTTTACTGTTGGTCCTATGCTGGGAATTTGTTGGAAAAACTACTCACTACTTCCCGACAAATTCCCAACTGTTAGACACCGTTGGCCAACCCATCCAACCAACCAATGGGCGGTTAAAAACAAAGTTTTTTCAAAATAACTACATATATTGGATATTGAAACATTATTTTTAGCCATCCTTCTTCGAGATAGAGATAGATTGACCTTGCCGTTTGAGGCCAGCAATGTTACATATCACGTTCGTCCATCAATGCCTGATTTACCGGCCGTTGCAGTAATGAGTACTTTATTGTCTTACAATGTTCATGACATGTTTCAGGGTAAAGAAATATCTCCAAGATAAAATGGCTGACTTCGTTTACAATGGATTCTGGTTCTCCCCCGAAGCAAACTTTACGAGGAAATGCCTTCAACTCTCTCAAGAATCAATCACTGGCTCCGTGACTGTCCAAGTTTTCAAAGGGAATGGTGAGTTCCGCTTGTTTCGCACCCAACACAATTTTTTGACACACAACGCCATCTTTGAATGAGCAGTAAACTTGGTGCGTATTAAACTTTAGGTACTGTATATATTCTGAACTTTAGGTACCTGTCTAATAGAATGCTGTCTAATGAAAAACAGCTGCCATGAAGCTAGGCATCCTGAATAAGGTAAAGCGTTACTTCACACCAGGACAGCTTCTCAGTTTATATAAAGCACAAGTCCGGGCTGGTATGGAGTACTGCTGCCATGTTTGGGATGGTTCGGCCAAATACCAGCTTGCTGCCTTGGACTCGATCGAACGTAGAGCTTTCAGGCTTATAGGTGAGCGACATATGGCGGAGACTAAGATCCAGAGTCTCGAGCACCGCCGTAAGGTTGCATGCCTTTCAATCTTCTATAGGTTACATTTCGGGGAATGCTCCCAGGAACTGCACGATCTGATCCCACCATCTCCTTTTCATCATAGGACGAGCAGGCGTACGGCTCAGTACCATCCTTACCTCATTGGTATACCTTCTATTCGCACAAAACGTTTCGGTTCTACCTTTATAATGCGAACTGCTAAGGAGTGGAATACACTGCCGTCGTCTGTCTTTCCTGAAAACTATAATCTGGGTCTCTTCAAGTCTAGAGTGAATAGGTGCCTTCTAGACCTTTGTGCTCCATCTTCGGCCACATCGTCACTTACCAACAGGTGAGATCGTGGTCAAACAAGGGTCTATCAATGTTTATAAAAAAAAAAAAAAGAGTCTTTTCGCCATTTTCGAAAAGAGATGTCGTCTACTTTTATTTGATTTCATTTCCTAGTGTTTCTATGAGTTTTTTTGTGTAATTTTCACCAATGTAGTTCTATAGAGCACAAGTGTGGGGAAATTAAATGGAAGTGTACTAAGCCACTTTTCAAATTGGTGGAAATTGTCTTCCCAAAGTTTTTGTAAAATGGCCACTGTTTTACTAAAACATGAGTTGACTGTAACTTTGACGACTTGGAAGGATTGTAACGTTGCAAAATACATTAATTATACTTGAAAATGGCAAATGCACAAGCCGTGCGAAATATTCTATTAGTTTTTTTTCTATTTAATAATTTTAAATAGAAAAAAAACTAATAGTATATTTTCCTTTGTGTTGAGAAGGCCGTGAAGTATTTATAAACTTATTTGCTAGGAAGATTTTTACATATTCCCGAGAAATAGAGATAAGATCATCCAAATAAAAGCCATAAAAAACATATTGGACCCTTTTCTATAGTTAACGCTTTCAAAGTCAGCACATTTTCTGTGGGTTGTTTGTTGCGCGCTTAGAGCATTGCGGCCTCCGTACCTGAGGTCACTAGCATACATACTAATTCTGGATCTAGATGAATAGACAAATGTATATTCTAAGTACCAAGCAGTAGGTACCAAGTGACAATAAAAAAAAAATTACTAGACTTTTGCCCGCGTTTGCGATCGCTATGTCGATGTACGGAGTTGAGTGGAACTACATATATCGCGAGCGTAGCCGCGGGCGGAAGCTAATAAAACGTATCGTATAGCACTCAGCGATAGTTTAGCTTCCTGTATGGAAGTACCGGTTCGGTATTCACTCTAATGGTTGCGCTGCGCACGCCGGTAAAGCTCACAATCGCCATGATATTTTCCGACATCTTCAACAACGAACATCCGACGATGATCGTCATATTTCAGCCAATTTACACAAAACCTTAATTAATTATACACCTGAACCTTCCTCATGCATCTCTTCGTCCATTGTTGAAAACCGTATAAAAATCCGTTCGGTAGTTTCTGAGTTTATCGCGGTCAGACAGGCAGACAGACACAGCGGAGGAACTTTGTTAATTTTTTTTTGTGTTTTTTTTTTGGACTTTGCCTAGTGATTGATTACACATGAATTGATCCAGCTGAGATCTGATGATGAGGTTGGATGGTAGACAACGGAACTTCGGCTGCTAATAGTATAACTACTGCTGGGGTTTGCATTTTGTTTTGAGCAACTCGCGATTAAAATTTCTAATTATTATTTTTTGTACAGTTACTGTATTGGCAAGGAAGAGTCAAACGAGCCTTTACAACAAGGATTTGGTGTCGATGGACATCGCTGGAGGCTTCTCTCCAGAAGACAGCACCGGCTTCATCAACATCAACGCGCTTCGTCTCAAGGAATACGCGAGATTTGATGCTCAAACCAAGTAGTGATTTTACTTGTTAGCAATATGTACCTACTTACCTACACTTCTACATCCGCTTACCTACTACCTATTTAAAATGTAATTAACTAACTGCTTATATTAAAATGTAACTTAAAAAAGAAATATTTTTTTAGCAATAGTTCTCTTTTATTAGGTTTATAAATAAATAATAGGCAATCAATTGGTAGATATAAATAAATAAATAATGCTGGACAGTTCACACAACATTATCCAGCTCCAAGCTAAGCAGAGCTTGTGTTATGGGTACTAGATAACTACAATATATTACATAGATAGATATTTTTTATTATACATAGAAAATACCCAGAACACCCTGAACTAATATCTGCGATCGCACAAATATTTGTTCCGAGGCGGGAATCGAACCCGCAACCTCCTGCGTCGCAGGCCAAGCTTCGCCCGCCGCGCCACAGTGGTCGTCATAGATCATCATAGTAGGTATAGCAAAAACATACTATAATTGGCGTGCCAACCAAGGCAGGTGCCATCTTACGGTGAACGAGCTGTACCTTATGTTCATGCTACTTCGTTATATTTATTTGTGTCATGTTTCTCTGTGTGTAACATGGAAGTAGAAATCTTCCGTGCATTGTAACATCCGTAGAGCGAGAATGTAACATCCAAAGATTAAACTACACCATAGAACAATGATTTATTATTGGTATCAGTCATAGTTGGCCATTAGTTGCATCGAGCGGAGGCCTGGAATGCTATAAGATTAGTTGGTCCCATGAATGTAGTAGTACTTCTTCCTAGGTTGGCCCTCATAGCGCCATCTATTGGTGAGTAGTAATTTCCTAACCAACAGATGAGATCGCTGTCAAACTAGGTCTATCACCATCATCATCGTCTTGCTCCTACTCAGGTGGATGCTGCTGTCCATCCCCTGGTGTATTTAATCCCTAGGCTGGCTCTTACTATATCCACGGGCGGAGTTAGATAATATTTTATTCTTAGCCAGAGACCATCACAACCAAATGCTCAAAATAATGTTCGCACCTAAAGCAACACCGCCACCGCGAGACAGTGTTTTCATCATATAGACGTAGAATTTTTTCGCTTTGGTTTTCATGATGACCATCTAGGCAAACGTTGGGGCAAATAGCTCCGATTCAGCCGAAACCGAAAATCGAGTGTTTGCTATTGATCAGAACAACCTGTGGTCCTCTTATATAACTCTGTGGTGACGTGTCTCTGTTTTTTTTTTTTGTTTCGTTCGCTCTTTCCTCTGACCATAGAGAAATTTTGTCGTACGTACGTAGTACATCTGTTTGTCAGTGGTATTCAGTGTTGCCATTTGGCAACTTTGGTTGCCATTTTGGCAACATTTGACCCTTCGTGGTAACCAAGCTCTAATGGCAACTTTTTGGCAACTTTTCGACTTATCGCGCGATCATCAGTAAAAAAATATTGAATATCTTTCGCAGATGAACTGAACGCATCGAATTGAACAAAATCAAAATCTTGAACGCATTTTTAGTCCCAAATGAAAACAATACATAAATAATAGACAACCAAATTGTCCCCGTATTTCTACAACCAAAAGGTCTTAAGCTAGAGGAAAAGTAATTTTATGAAAACTCTAAAACAAAAAGGAAGAAAGTGTGTGTCTGTCTGTGTGCAGTGCAGTGTTCAGTGCAGTGCAAAGGAAGTTTTTTGCGTGGTTTTCTAATACTTTTGTTTTTAAATCTACTGGTAAGTTCTCTTTTTATTGTTTTAATCGAAGAAGCTACCTATAGATCTATTTGAAAAACCAATTTGACTATATGAATCATTATTCATTCAATATTCATCACCAGCCCTTCCCAGCCTTTTGGGTACCTAGGATAGGAATAAGACGTTGCTCATAGAGTCATAAGTAAAGTAATTAATGGATGCATGAAATCGACGAATGTTTTTGGATTGTCTTCGAGTTTCAGATTTTGTCTCAAATAATGTAAATTTGTGCCTATATTTTTTTAAACACAACTTTTTACTAAATATTAATGAAATTCAGTAACATTTCTGAATGTATTCAGAATTAATTCGTTTAAACTAAACTCCTGTCAGTTTTGCCGCGCATTTTGCGCGAGTGTCAAGCAAGACTCAACAAGCGCGATCTGTGTTCTGTGTTCGGTATACACGACTACACTACAGTATGTTCGAGAACGGCTCCATTTCAGTTTTACTCTTTATATATTTTGTAAAATAAAAAAATGCTCTAATAAAACATAAAACCAGGCAAATGGTAGGTAGGTACCTAGTTGCATTCAGTTGGATCAAACAAATCGGTTTGTCTGTCCGTCCTTCTTTGTCAATGTCAAACAAATGAAAGAAGGAAAGTGTTGCCATCTTATTATTTTTTAGATAGATAAATGTTCATTTCATCCATTACAGGATAGGCAAAGGTTATTATTTTATATTTATTTACGGCTGCTTTTTTCAGATTATTTTTGTCATTGAGTTGGAATTCACCACAAACTTTTCATGTTTTAGAAAAATATGTTTGCGTTATGAAATAGTTTTTTTTATTTTCATTTTTATCTTTTTATTTATATTTTATAATCAGGAAAACAAGATTTAAATTTTTTAAAACAAAAAACAAAATTTGTGGGATTATTTATTTATCAACCAAAAGGATTATCATTTTTGGATTTAAATTTTCATCTACCAAAATGCAGAGTAATAAACAGTACCCAATAGGTATAAATATTTTTATAAAATAAAAACGCATAGTTTTTTTTATACCGATTTTTTTCATGGCAACTTTTGGTTTCAGATGGCAACATTTGTACCTACAAATGGCAACCTGGGCTGAGTAGGCTCTGGCAACACTGGTGGTATTGACTCAATTTTCTTTGGTTCATTCATTGGTTGTTTTGTTTGTAACGTAGTGCTTAGCAAAAACTACAATATATTACTGGGGTGCTTACTTCCTCAATGGTTTTGTTTCTCTAGGAGCACAAAAAACTAACTAACGCATGTTTATATTCAATAACTTAGTGAGTTGTAATCGGAATTATTAGCCAATTTTCATGATGCAACGAAATCTTCCTCAAAATAAAGAAGCCTTGCTAAAATCTTACACCACCCGGCTGAAAGAAGATATAAAAAGTATGCTGGAAAATTTTGAAGGTAATAAATGTTCATGTTGCTATAAGTACATATATTAGTTTATTTATTCCTTGTTGAGATAAATTATATCCTTCGGGATGTGTCGCTACTTAGCCCGTATAAACGACTACATAAGGCTTAGAATCTATCACTTTAGCTTTTCTTCACTAGGTACTCAAGTTCAAATAAACTAATAAATGAAAGAAAGAAAGAAAAACACATTTATTTGTGTCAACAAACAATATTGCACACTAAAAGACAGACACACACATACACAGAAACACAGAAAAATAAAACTAAATTGTGCCTCTTAGTACCAGCCATGCATCACCAATCACTAATCATAGTCCTTTTCAGAGATAATAAAGCTTGCAAAACTGGAAAATGAATCTCAGCTAAACAGAATGACTCAAATAGAGCAGGACACATTTGAGATGCAAGTCCGAGCTGCTAACATTGGTAAGTAATTTATTTTCTGTACAAATCTGCCAAGAATGATTTGAAATGCATTTTTGGCATCTACTGGAAACAATCAATAGAACAAATGAATCTTGTTAGATGTAGCTGGACTCCACTTGGGGTATGTAAAGTACTTTACGGTAGTACCTGCCCTGTGACCTGCCCCCTATTCAGTCTTTAAAATCATTTGGAGATGAACATACTGATTGTGATCATTACCGAGGCAACATTCTGTCTCCCCTTCAGTATCTGAATCAGTGTTTCAAGCATTCATTAATATTTTTAAAACTTTTCATCTTTATGTCTCGAAAAGAAGCTTGGCTACTAGGGCTTCAATCTCAGCGTTCTCTCAACAATAAACTGCTTGTCTACAAGACAACGACAAAGCTGATCTGGATCTATGAAATAGAACTTTGGGGTTCAGCTAACAACTCCAGTGTCAAAATCCTCCAAAGATTTAAAAACATTGCCCTAAGAACTGTCTCGAGCGCACACTGAATTGTGAGGAACATAGAAATACATGAATAAAGAGAAATGCCGACTGTCAAAGGGGAAAACATTGTTTATTAACAATGTGCTCAAGAGCCGCTGATTACAAATATTAAAAGAGTCTCAGTGTATCGGGTGCAGTGCAAGTCTGCATAGGGAGTGATGAGGTAATGCATTGCTATAGGCAGAGGTTCCCGCTTAATAGTAATCTACTTGTTCAGTCATTCATATCAAATTAAAAAAGTACTATTTATTCATACTATTCAGATCAGTTGTACGGACACTTTTTTCCTGGGTAAAAAGCTAACAATGAATCTCTACTTTTCAATAACTAAATAAAAAACAAAAAAACATCAATAAAAAAACCTTACATGTCAATCTGTTTCAGTGAGGGCAGGGGAGTCTCTAATGAAGTTGGTATCAGACATCAAGCAATACTTGATTCTGAACGATTTTCCCTCTGTAAACGAGGCAATAGCACAAAACTCTAAACTGTTCCGGACAAAGCAACAAGAGTGTGACCAAAAACTGATGTCCCTAAGAGATGATATTGCAGCTGACCTTTATGATTTAGAAGATGAGTACTTTACAAGTATATACAAATAATTTATGGAAATAGTTCAGGCTAGGCTTGCAAAAGTATTTAGGTTGTATGTGATTATGATTACTTAGATTTTGTTATTGTTTTAAGATTCTCCAATAAATCATAAAATACTTGATGCATTTTATGTCTGTATAGCTTCCTTCGCGCACACCATAGCATAGGTAGATAATAATCAAGATATAAACCAATCTAAAACTGAACACATGGCGGGGGACTAAGATCCAGAGTCTCGAGCACCGCCGTAAAGTCGCATTCCTTTCGATCTTCTATAGGTTATCCCATCATCTCCTTTTCATCATAGGACGAGCAGATGCATGGCTCGGTACCATCCTTACCTCATTAGTATACCCTCTATTCATACTAAACAATTCAGTTCTACCTTTATAATGTGAACTGCTAAGGAGTGGAATACCCTACCGTCGTCCATCTATCTATCTTCAAGGCTAGAGTGAATAGGTGCCTTCTTGACCTTTGTGCTACATCATCACTTACCAGCAGGTGAGATCGTGGTCAAACAGGGGTCTATCATAGTTAAAATAAATAAATAAATTACACCCCTCCACTGTTTTTACTTGGCACTTGACACAAACTTGACATTTTAAACTGATCCTTGTGCATACAGATTAAGCAGTATAACTCTACCATGAATGCTAATTAGGAATTAGGATTGTGAAATAGTATAGGACTTATCCAGCTAATGAAGCTGATGAATGTCACAGATATATCTAAGCTGGCAAGAAAGTAAACAAACTGAATTACACAATAATCTTTATTTTAAATACCTAAACACATTCTACATGCTTTTTATCAAATAATTTACTTTGGGCAAAAATAGTAGTGTTGTCCTTCACCTGGGTATTGCTTGGCCGTCACTGGCCTTCCAACTTTGTAATCTTCCAGGAAAAAAAACAGGGCAGTAGCTCCACCGAGTACTCCTATCAATGTAGTCCACTGCTGAAAGAGTGAGAATCTTGGTCTAAAGCTAGGGTCACAACGGTCCCCACCTAAAATTTCAGCGCCAGCGTGAATCTGAAATGAAATAAAGACAGTCAAAGTTACAGGTTGGGCATGAAGAACCATTGTATCTACAAGAAAATGTTAGTAGGAGATTATCACTTTTTCTTGTAGCTACAATGGTTCTGCCCCATGTCAACTTTCCATTCTGTATTGTATAATTATAAACTACTGTTTTTTAAGTTTGTTACCGACAACAGCGAGACAGAGAGAGAGAGTCCATTACAGAAATAAAATTCATATTATAGCGAGACTGCGACTTCTCGGCGGACATGGTGAGCCTGCTTTGAGTTAGGAACTAGATTTGTTTACAAAGCTAGTATACTGGACTGGACTGGTATGTTGGTATTTGGTATTCATTTCAACTAGATACCTCTAGCCTGTCCTAAGAAAGAGTATTGAAAGACAACATAACCGTTCCATTGATACCCTAACAAAGTTGACAGATTAACTGCACTGCAGATAAAGACAACAAAATCCTAGTTTCAATGAATCCAAATAGGTATCTCACCGGTTCACCAAAGTTTCTCTTCAACTCAGGGAAATCCCATGGATAGTGTGTATCCTTTGAATCTTCACCAATATCAGGCAGTTTTGGATAGTCACCATACCCCATATCTTCAGGGTACGGGTTGTATTCTTCAACAGTCAACCCATATTTTTTCGCTGCCGCGGCATGTTCTTCGGGGGTTTTCGGGTGAGGACCTGGTTTATATTGATAATTCCAATCTGAAACGAAGTGACGTAACAATCATTAGATTTTTAGCTAGGAGCATGATGTTACTACACATTAGACATGCTAGCGAAATCCTTACGGTTTCTTTCGGCATTGCAAAATACCCCAACAGTCTTTCGTAGCGACCGCGGATTCGAGAATAACACCTTTCTCAGGACAGTAGATGCCATTTCTTTCTGATTTTTCAGAATTTATTTGGCAATTATGATTGAAAATGAGTGAATGAATTGAATGGAAAAATTCCAGCACAGAATCGAGGAAAACGAACAGCATTTACACAGATTGTCTATTTTTTTTTCAAACCTGACCACAGACTATTAGGATACTAATCATACCTGAGTGCGTTTAGGTCACTGATATTTTTATACAGGAGTGCGTTTAGGTCACATAAACAGGTTAAAATGTATACTGATTAAACGTCAAATGCGCTTTTAGGGACTCCACCAAGCGAAAAATTATACCAACTAAAAGGGGTTCGAACTTTTTGGCATAGTGGTCTGCCGACTCATGATTTTTTATCAAACTTGCAGCTCACCATAAAACCTATTTATATGGATAGAAACAACCTAAATATATACATGTATGATATCCTAAAGTGGCACGTTTCCGAGATAATTGAAGGTAAAGATTACAAAAAAACATAATGTAAATCATTAAATATTCACTATTTCATGTTTCTACGCACTAAACACTGCTTATTTAACTGATCACAGTTCAGTTCAATTATAAGACACAAGAAAGTAAACATGGAGCATGCAAAAACAACTTTTTTAAGAACATCAAAATGTCGCAAAGTATAAAAAAGTGGCCAAGTGCGAGTCGGACTCGCCCATGAAGGGTTCCGTAGCAGCAAGTAACATAATATAAAAGTTCTTGGATGGATTACGATTTATGACGTATTAAAAAAAACTACTTACTAGATCTCGTTCAAACCAATTTTGGTTGGAAGTTTACATGGTAATTTCATTTCATTTCATTTATTTATTTATCTATAGGCACAATATATGCACTTAAACATGTCAAAAAACAATTCTCTTTATACTAAAGGTACTGAAAACATGCAGACAATATAAAACACGGTAGGTATACTTGAATTACCTATCACTTTGAACACATTACCTACTCGAAAGTCAAACAAACAAGTCAAACAACAACAAAACAGAACAGACTGTAAAATGATTAATGTTACCAACATTTAAAGAAAAATCAGCAATAGCATCGTTAAAAATTGTAAATATTATGTGATAATGCTATTAATAAAAAGGACTAGTGAATATACACATAAGATACAGCCGATAAGACATCGTTAAAAAAAAAAAAAAACATATTACAGAGTTCTTGTCGGTTTCTGACTTAAATAATTTTCCGTCTGCCATAGCTTCACTGATTTTATAATAACTTTTTGTTAACAAATGATCTTTTATGTATGATTTAAAGCTACAATCGTTCATATTTCTTATGTCAAGGGGTATCCTATTATACAGTTTAATTGCAGTACAATAGTAGCTTTTTGATATTTTCGTAAGCCGAGTTTTACGAATAACTAAGCGATCCTATATCTAGTGTTATAGTTATGGGTTTCTCTTACAGTCGTCAAATTATTAATATTTTCTCTGATATATATTAAATTTTAATATATAAATTCACATGTCATAGTCAATATTGACAGTTCCCTAAAACGATTTCTACATGAATCCAACCGCTTTAGGCCTAAAATATATCGTACACATCGCTTCTGAAGGACAAACACCCTATTTGAACCCGCTAAATTACCCCAGAAAACTATACCATATGTCATTAAAGAGTGGAAGTACCCGAAATATACTTCACGGGCTGCCCTTTCCCCTCCTAACTCTTGAATTTTTTTAATAGCGTAAGTTGGCGAGCATAGCCTTTTTGCTAACTCGTCTAAATGAGTTGACCAGGTTAACTTGCTATCTAGCCATACACCTAGAAATTGTACGTGACTAGATGGTGCTACACCCAGTTCATTCAAGACGTCTCCAATACATACTGGAATTTGTTTATTATATCTAGATCCTAGTGCGAATTGTATAATATTGGTTTTATTGACATTCAATAGCATATTATTAGCAGAAAACCATTTTTTTAAATCATCAATACTTTGTTTAATTCTACTACTAACTATTTCATTACTTCTATCTTTTATAATCAGACTAGTATCATCGGCGAACATAACTACATCTATATCTTTAAATATTGCGGGTACATCATTAACATATATTAAAAATAGTAAAGGCCCCAAAATAGATCCCTAAGGAACGCCTAGGTTAATCTTGCATTTATTTGAGCGACACCCATTTAGTTCTGCTACTTGTTGTCTATTCCTAAGATAAGAGGTGAGGATTTCAATCTCTTCCCCCCCCCCCCCCATGGTAATGTACATCATATTTTAAGTTATATAATTCTCTTATTTTAGAAGTTATGGGCCCCCCCCCCCACACTTTTTACCAATTTGGAAGTGTCTCTCGCGCAAACTATTCAGTTTAGAAAAAAATGATATTAGAAACCTCAATATCATTTTTGAAGACCTATCCATAGATACCCCACACGTATGGGTCTGAAGTTTTTTTTTTTTTAGTTTCAATTCTAGGTATGGGAAACCCCAAAAATAAAAAACTACTTACTAGATCTCGTTCAAACCAATTTTGAGTGGAAGTTTACATGATAATGTACATCATATAACCAGCGCTGCACTAAACCTAGGTCTGGTGCAGCATATTCTGAGACAGGGACCTATTTGACCCCACACAACACACACAACCTTTCAACTTTCCTACCAAAGTTTGTAACAGTTTTTGTTTATTTTTATTTTTGTTTCTCAAGATATTTTAGTACCTACCTTTATGCTTAGTGGATTTTTGTTTTTGTCTTCTTGTTTTAAGTGTGTGTTGTACGTGTGGAAAAATAAATTAATTTTCTTTATTTCTTATTCTTTCATATATATTTTTTAGTTTTATCATTCTCTTATTTTAGAAGTTACGGGGGGGGGGGGGGGGGGGGGGACACTTTTTACCAATTTGGAAGTGTCTCTCGCACAAACTATTCAGTTTAGAAAAAAATTATAGCAGAAACCTCAACATCAACCCCACTTAAAGTTTCGGAAAAAAAAGGCTGTGACATAAACGGACAGACAGACAGACAGACATGACGAATCCATAAGGGTTCCTTGTCTTTGACTACGGAACCCGAAAAAGGATTGTACTGTGTACCCTTTTGTTTAGGGATACGGACGGTTATTTCATTTCATTTCATATTTCATATATTTATTAATACCATAAGATCACAGGGAACACTTAGTCACGTCAATTTACAAGCATTCAATTAAAAAACAAACAGTTTGGTACACTATAAAGATGCAGCTGTATAGAGGCTTTGTCAAATTATAAGGTAAGTCATTTAGAACATCACATTAGCGGCTGTACATAGGCCTTGTCATTTTGTTAGTACATTTAATAAGTCCTTACAATTTTATAATAATATCACGTACATAGACAAGCAAAATAACAAAAGAAACGATCAGTTACAATTAGTATAAGCAAAGAGTAAATTAATTAGCCAAGCCATCAAATCAAACACCGGCAACATATTGTTGCCATGTTAACAAATTGGATTTCTACCATAAAATATAATACAAGATAAAATAAAATATCGGCTGTAAAGGGGCCTTGTTATAAACTACATAAAAACAAAAATAATATACAATAGACAGTGACAACAGTTACAGCATACAACAATTTAAATAGAATGTCACAACCAACATCTCATCAAAAGGTCAAATAATTAATTAATTACAACTGTTGTGCTTTTTGATCGCAGAGACGGACAATGCCCAAACATCTTTATCACTTGTGTAGTCACAACACTTATAATATGCAGATCTGGTTAAACAAGTCTTGATACATTTCTTGAATTGTTTCTCATTCAATTCTAGTATTTCAGCCGGGACTTTATTGTAAAATCGTATACAATTTCTGAGAAAAGATTTGTTACATTTTTGAAGTCTACATTTAGGGAACCTAAGTTTATATTTATTTCTAGTGTTAACTGCATGCAATTCGCAGTTTTTCTTGAATTGATGTATATTTTTGCGCGTGTACATAATACATTCGTAAATGTACAATGAGGGCAAGGTTATTATATTAACGTCCTTAAATATATTTCTTAAAGATGTTCTCGGGCTTAAACTATAAATTGCTCTTACCGCTCGTTTTTGTAGTATAAAAATAGATTTAATGTTAGCCGCAGCACCCCAAAGCAATAAACCATAGGACATGATACTATGAAAGTACCCATAGTATACTAACCTGGCGTTATATATGTCCGTTAGCTTCCTTATTTGTCTAACCGCGTGGATGGCTGAGCTTAGTTTTTCGCTTAGAGCATTTATGTGAGGATCCCACTGTAGCTTTGAGTCCACATTTACACCCAGAAATACCGTGGAGTGTGTCAATTCTAAGTTTTTTCCACCGATCTTAACGTTGGGACAACTATTTTTGACGTTCGGGGGTGAAAACCTTAACAATTTCGTTTTATCGGGATTCAATACAAGATTATTTATTGCAAACCAATTGTTGAGCGAGTCTAACACATTATTTAGATTATTAAAGCATATTTCTTTTCTCCTTACTTTGAATAATATTGAAGTATCATCAGCAAACATGACGATTTCAATACCAGTTTCCTTTTTAATCATGTAAGGTAGGTCGTTTGCATAGACTAAAAATAAAAAAGGACCCAAGATAGAACCTTGGGGTACCCCTGACTTAATTATGGAACCCTCTGATTTAATTCCGCCTATGTCAACTTTCATTTGTCTATTTTCGAGATACGATACAATGAGTTGTAGTGATTGGTCGCATACACCATAATGCCTCAGTTTCTCAGTAAGTGTATTATGGCATACGCAGTCAAAGGCCTTTGATAGGTCGCAAAAAATTCCTATGACATCATGCCTTTCTTCCCAAGCTTCTATTATAAATTCCATTAATTTTGATCCAGCGTCAATCGTTGATTTGCCCTTAGTGAATCCAAACTGGTGGCTGTGCAAGAGATGGTTAATGTTAAAATGTACAGAAAGTTGACTAAATAAAAGTTTCTCAAAGACTTTGCTTAGACATGGCAATACTGATATTGGTCTATAGTTTGCAGGGTCAGCTGTGCTCCCCGTTTTGTGTAGAGGCACCACTTTGCTCGCTTTCATTTGATCAGGGAAACTTCCTTTGTCAACACATAAATTGAATAGAGCCGCCAGAAAAGGCGCCAATTTGGCAATAACATGCTTAATCACATTGAGGGAAATTCCCCATAAATCTTCAGATCTTTTTATCTTCAGTGATTTAAAAGTTTTAACAATAGATATGGCAGTGATATGATGGAAAGCAAATGTCGGTGGTTCGACATCCACATTTTTCTCCAGAAGTGAAACAGCTTTAGCAGAAGAAGAATTTAAGAATTTTGTAGTGTTTAATGGTGCGTTAATGAAAAAGTGTTCGAAGGCATTTGCAACTTCTAAAGTGTCTGTGATAACTTTATCTTCAATTTTGACCTTCTTAGGTTTTACTGTAGTTTTGCATTTGCCTGTTTCTGAGTTTATTATTTTCCAGACAGTTTTAATTTTATTTTGTGACGTAATAATTTTGTTTCTTATAAAAATTGATTTAGCATCTCGACATACCTTTTTGAAAATCTTAGAATACTGTTTAATGTAGTTTAAAAATGCATCATTATTCTTATTGTAATGTTTTTCTTCGTATAAAGAATACATTTTATTTCTACTCTTAAATATACCTGGCGTTGCCCAATCGGCAAAGGTAGGCTTCATATTAAAATTACACTTCTTAAGCCTAAATATCAAGTCATGTTGAATACTAAAGTCATTAAAAAAATTACTATAGCTAATATCAGGATCTAAAATGTCTTCAGTATAAAGGTTAGAGACAATTTTATCAACGGCACACTTGAAAAGCTCGATACGAGAACCTGTAATAGGTCTACAAGAACCGTGACTCAGAATTTCAAGTTTCTTACCATAAACAGTAACACTCTGGCCTCTGTGGTCAGATCGTAAACAATCTATTTGTCCCTTGTGTTGATAGTCACAATCAAGAAAAATGTTATCTAGACATGTTGCAGTGGTTTCAGTCACTCTTGTCGGTTCTTCAAAAAGGTGCTGTAAGTTATACGATTTACATAATACTAAAAATGCTGATGAATGCGACGATTCAACCAGTATGTCGATATTAAAATCACCACACATCAAGATAGATTTACTGCTATTTGAGATCCGCCTTAGCGCTTCTTCAAGGGCATCTAAAAATGGATAAAAAGGTGCTGATGGTGGACTGTATACACTTAAGATTATATGGCTGTCCGTCTCCACGCATGAAAGTTCACAAATTCGGTCTATAGAAAGACTAACAATATCCTTGCGTTCCTTGCCTTTGATATTATTTCTCATAAAAATGGCAACTCCACCTCCTTCAGCAGACTTTCGGTTATATGCACTAACTAGTTTAAAGTTATTTAGAGAAAATGTCATTTTGCCTTTTTTCAGAAATGTTTCCGAGAAACATAATATGTCATAGTGACTAGTTTCGAGGAACAGTTCAATTTCAAGTAGTTTACCTAACAGTCTGTTTATGTTCTGATGCAATAATTTGATAACATTTTGGGTACCTGCCGATTTGTGAATCTTACTATCTAGTTTGCAAGGGAGACCACGCTTACCATGCCTCCCTGTTGTCAATGGTTTTAGTTTAAAGAATTTTTACAGTCGGAAGGTGTTAAAACCTTTATGCCGTAGGACCTTCCATTTCCTACTGTGTTGGTATTGATCATATCAGTCATTAAATTAGCTATATTGATCTTACAATTCCTCGAAATTGATTGTTTGCTTGAGTTTAATTTATAGCTGGAAATAAACGTGTTGAGGTCGAGAAACAGAAAACCATTACTATAATTGGTACATATCAAATTATATAACACCATATTCAATGAAAATATTTTTTCATTTTGTCTCTTACTCAGTAAGTCAGAGTACGGGAAGGAACTTATCAATATCTTATTAATCTTTCCTGAATTATAGAGTTCTATCAGGGTGTCCATGTTACTTATTAAGCTCGATTTTGTCACGCCATTACTATTTCCCATGATTATTACAATGTTTGTATCAGTTTCGTATGTACTTGTGACCACTTTTCTAATAAGTTGGTTAAATTTAATGTTTGGCATGCAATTATTAATTATTTTACAATCCATATTATTGTGAAAGATTCCACCAAGTCCCCGACCTATATTATCGCAGAAAACCTGTGTAGTACAGTCAATTTTACACACTGTTTGGCAACTTTGCAGATGAGAAGTCTTGTTCTGCAGCTCACTAGAATAATCTAGGTTTCGCAGTATCGTGTCGCTCGTGTCTTTCTCGGGTGATTTTGTACTGCAAGTTATATCTTCATTTTTCTCATGCGTAATGTTGTAGGGTATAGACCCATTTGTGCCTTTGTAGGGGCCCAAACCAAGGAGCTCATTTGTCACCGAAATATGTTCTTTGATTTCCTTTTGCGAGAGGCTATATTTATAACTTAAATTTTTAAGATCGTTTTCTAATCTTCTTATTCTATCAAGACTGTATTCATTTTCCGCCTCAGACTCTTCTAATTTATTCGTACAGCATAAAAGGTCATCTCTCAGTTTGTTTTTTCCAATTCTGAGGGCTGCACAGTTGTTCTGATTTTTATACCTATTTATGTACCTTCTTGTTTTATGAATTAGTTTCTTAATTTTGATATATTTCTTTATTCTATTTCGGCCCGTCAAGTTTCTATTATCAAATTTATAGTAATTATGATCGTTATCATTGTATGTTATATTTGTTCCCTCATCGTGTTTCTTGTGACTATCTTTTTTTAAACAGTCTATTTCAATTTGTGATTGAGCAAATCGCTTTTGTAGTGTTGTGATTTTGGATTGGGCACCTTCCAACAATGTACCACATTGCTTATGACAGTCAGCTATTTCTGTTAATTGGTCTCTTTCCGCCTGTAAATCTTGTATTTGTAAATCAAGACAGATCATATCTGATTTAAGTCGAGTATTCCTACTTATTACATTTTGTATTTCTAATTCACTTTCTTCTCGTTCGTCCATCAACTTAGAGTTAAGCTTTTGTAGTGATTGTAGATCTTTCATAGCTATTTTTAATTTTTGCTCAAGTTCTCTTATGCTTGACGATCTAGTCTTCATTTTAGTCTGACGAATATTATTCATCATTTGACCTAAAACATCTAAGAAACTACCAACTTAAGAGGATTTTTATAAGTTGGCAACTCTAGGCTTACTATCTCCTTTCGTTGTCAGTCAACCGTCAAATAATTGGGTTGTCAGTAGCGATGGGCCAACCCGTAAATTTTCCAAACCGGTTTGAACGGTTTGACTTGATACGCAAACCGGTGCGAAACCGGGCTATACTCAAACCGAATTGGCTGGCAGGAGGAAGCCGTCCGACCGAGCCCGAGCGAGTGCGCGTGTGCATTTTTCGACTCGCGTTCACGGTTTAGGTCACTCGCGTCAGTCAACCCGTTGATTTACTGATTCCGGGACGCGAAGGAAACGAAGTAGGTAGGTAGTAAACGAAACATCTCTTTAGAGTTTGATTGACTTCTATAATCTATACGTCACTTCACGTTGGTTGTTTAATCCGATAAACGCATACCTACGTGTAGTATAAGGAAGTAGGTACCTAATTCAGTGAATTATAATCATTATGGTAACTACCTACCTAATACTGAGTAGGTACGTAACACTAATTGAACGAGCGAAGCACTAATTGAGTTTCAACTTGGAAGAATCGGCGTTTGTATGAATGTATGTATGTATGTTTGTCCGAGCATAACTTCCGAACCCTTAATCCGATCTTCATGAAATTTGATTGGGGGTTAGATAGTATTCGTATAATTTGTTGGTAAGGTTATGAGCTATATCGGTCGGGGGTCTTTGAGATATTGGGGTCCAAAAGGGGGTAAAAAAAAAGGTGAGAATATCAGGTCAAATGGGGTGTCATATAAAAGACCCTCGCTTCGACATTTCAAAACTATTTTTTATAATTTTTTAACTTACTTAGGTACTACTAACAAAACTAATAAATAATGGACCTAATAATGTCTGATTTAATAAATGAATTATTATTATGTAGGTTTTGAGATAGTAGGGTAAATCGAAAATGTAAAAACCAAAACCCCTAGGGTACTTCCACTAATCCTACAACGCTGAAATTTGTTATGTTTGTAGCTTTTATGACACAAATACTGGGAATAGTCTAAAATTGAAGAATTTAGAAACTTTAACTCTATAAAACAATAACCAATATTGTTGACCTCCCGTTTCTAGGAATTTGAACGTCATTGTAGGTCTAACTTTTCGGATGTATGTATATATATATTTATATATATTTTTTCAAAAGAAATAAGGTAACCTACATAAATCACGTGTATTCGAGAGGTCTCAGTTCGGGGCGAACCACTAGTTACTAAGGTAAGTATCACAACCGTCCTTAAATCAAAAGTATTCTTATAGGTACTTTATAAATATTACCAACTTGCTAACTGTTTGCTTAATTGTTGCTATAGTTTTTAAAATTAATACCTATTACTAAAATAGGTAGTACACATTACTTAGTGAAACAAAATACCTACGCTTCAAGTGCAGTAAGTAGGTAACAATAATGCTTTGTTTTTAAGTAGGTACCTACATATTTTGAATATATAAAAAATCTACTAGGAAGAAATGTACTAGAAAGGAACTACCAAAAAAATAGTTTTTTTTAATTTATTTATTATGGAACAAGCATACCTACGTTACGTTTCGTTCGTTCCTAATGGCGGGAGACGGGCTGCGGGCTCGAGCGGCGACGCGGTAGATCGACGCGAACACAGCACACCGAGTCTGCGTGAACGATTCGGTTTGGTCAAAATGTAAGTCGACTCAAGTCGACTTAGGCTCAAACCGGGTTGAACCGATTTCGTAAACCGAATTGCCCATCGCTAGTTGTCAGTCATCACTCAGCTGATAGGTCGGTGACCTGTACACTCTATTGTTTTGTGTAGTAAAAAATGCTCAAAAAAAAACAAAAATCTTGTATGTGCCTGTGTGAGTGCGTGTTTTCAATATGTAACGAACTTTAGACTAAGTTTTGTGTCTAATATCTCGAAAAATGTGGCTCACCGGAGTGTATTGGTGTCGGCAAACACAATTTCTTGGTTATGTGCACTGATTCTGAACACTGGCTAAGGCAATAGTAAGCGATTTTTATTTTAATCTTCAAATTTAAATACAGAGCTCTAAATAGACAACTGGCCTGGCGAGTGGTGCCAGGTGAAAAAAAAAAAAAAAAAAAAAAAAAAAAAGCCTTGTAGCCTTGTGTGTCATCATTCATTGTTCCCATTAAGGTGGATATTGATGATGTTATCTCATAAATATCATCAGTTTAACTATGATAGCTGATGATATTTATGAGATACTATCAATTAAAACATGCGTGTTAAGTCTCCTAGTTCTCTCGAACTCAACTTTCGTTATCAGAAGAAGTGTTGATGAGCTGTAATGTGCAAAAAACACCAAAAAAAAATAATTACGCGCCTTAAGCGTGAGCATTCACCTTAATTGTACCTACTGTAGACTGTGTGGTAATGAGTGAGAGAGAAAACGAGTTGTTCACGCAGCTCTTCATAATACGAAGTGTTTGTTCTGACGCATGTCATTCCTCTATTCATTTTGCCACTTTGATACCCTGTATTTGGCCGTACGAACTGGTCACGTTCTCTTACCTAGTGAAGTGACCCTTCCAACCTACCTAAGCAACCTAGTTGGTAGCTATATTTGTTTTTAGATATAAATAAATAAAACATTGTATAAGAACGTGTCCAAATAGACGAATCCCGCGCAAAACCACTCGCGCGAACTCATACTAGACAATATGCATAATTCGCTCCATTTTGGACAATATATTTTGGGTACCTGCTTACTGTTATTTTTTCTGTAACATCTAGATGTTCATAAAAAAGTTGTTTTTCCATGTTCCAAGTATACTTTTGTTGTGTCTTATAATTGAACTGAACTGGGATTAGTTAAATAGGCAGTGTTTAATGCGTAGAAACATGAAATAGTGAATATTTAATGTTTAACATATTTTTATTTTGGAATCTTTACCTTCAATTATCTTGGAAACGTGCCACTTCAGGATATCATATACATTTATATTTTGTATTCGTATAAGTGCCCTCTATCGACATATATAGGCTTTATGGTGCGCCGCAAGTTTGAAAAAAAATCATGCGGCGGCAGACTACTATGCCAGCCTCCCATACTAGGAAGTTCAAACCCCTTTAATCTGCCCCGTTTACTGGTTATAAGTTTTCGCCTGGCAAGGATACATTTTGGCGAGCCTAGGAGCTCGCTAAATTTTCACCTGCTGTCAAACTGACGTTTCTTCTTATATATGTTTACGCCATTCCGGAGACTCTTGACGACTTGACTATAAATAAAACTATAATAATTATATCACTTGACATTGGCTAAATTGTTGCAAATAATGCACAGAAGCCATTACCTAAGATAAGAAGAATATTTTTCCTTCACTAGGTTTGAATTTTGAATTTTGACACTAGAATTGACATTAGGGCAAAAACTCCGTTCAGCGAACCCCAGTTTGTACAATTTTTATCCGGCGAAAAATTATTTGGCTTACCTAAACGCACCCCTGAGTCTGTCTTGCTTTGAGTTTGGACCATGGACGTATTACAGATCGTTCACCCTGCGTATACTCTGCGTCTGTGCCCCCTGCACGGTTTTCTACCTTGGGAATATTCTAGGAAGAATGGGAATATTGCCAACCATAGAAAAAATAAATACTCAATGGCAGGAGACATCTTGATCTGTCACTTTGACGATTGGTTACGGTAACCCATCGGTAACCACATATTTATTAGTTCGTGAAATTGGGCCTTAGACTTAAACTTGCATTGCAGCCTATATATGTCCCATGGACTTACTATGTCCATGATATGCCCATGTTTTGGAATAATCATAAGCTTCTTGCTTTGGACTGACCAACTGACTGACCCCTCAGAACACATAATAATAGAACTGGACCTAGGAAGATGGACTATACCTCCATGAAAAGGGACCCACTTATGAGAACTTGTTATCCTCCCTTATTCTGTGGACCTGATTCATGGACTTTTGTATACTACGTCCATGACCTCCCCCCTATTCCCTAACTGAAAGTCACTCGGTGACTAACGTTTGACAGGTAGAATGATCATCAATTAAAAAAAAATACTATTAAGAATTGTCAATTGATGGTAATTTTACTTGTCAAACGTTGGTCACTGAGTGACTTTCAAGATAGGAAATAGGGGGGCTGATTAGAGAGTATTATTATTTCTGTGACCTGACATAATCGTGATCACAGTGCTGCCAAACGTACGGTAATTACAGTATTTAACAGGAATTTCATGCCCCATACGGTAGTACATTACCGTATAACAAACATACGGTAGTTTTTTAATCAGACCTAATATTAAATAAAATATACAGTAATTTGAAACTTGTCATGAATTTTATTAGTGCAATCGTGCAAGAAATTACATTTACATAACTTGTTGTTTCATTAATTAGGTACAGTCTTACACAGATACACAGATATCACCGTCACATGCGGAACATTTAAACAAACATGTAACAAAACTCAAAAATCATGGTAAATATCCCGTTTCTAGTGAAAATCATGTAAACAAATTTCGTACCTATGTACATTTGACACAATTTTTCAGATTTCAGCTTGGCCTCTAAGTCCGCAAGTTCTACTGACGGCAAGTACCTATTATTGCATTACAAAATTAAATCGTTACATGCAGCTTAGCCAAAACGAGTAGAAATTAATTAAATAAAAACTCAAAATTTCTGTATGGCAACTGTCTAGTCTATATTGTAGTCTTTGGTCAAGTCAGTGGTCAGTGCTGCCGCCATAGTGAATTTGTCACCAGAGCTCTTTTTCTTTGCAAATATAGTACGTAGGTAGGTACTTTTATTGAATGACATATAATATCTACTTTTCCCTACCACAAAGCATACAAAAAGGTCTTGTTGATTTATTTATTTAATCTTTATTGTTGGACTGATGAGAATCATTTTTGGCTGGTGGCAACACAGCGCAATGGTGGACGAGTTGTTTGTTTGTTCTTGTCAACAACAATGTTTAGTGATACCATAAAAACGATAGTGGATCCCTAAATATTTTTCTACTCTTTCCAGGTTGGCCTATACTGTAATATACGTACGTAGTTTTTTTTTAATATATTCATTTTATACGGTAATTGTACGGTTTTTTTTAGGATACCATGTATACAGTTGTTCAGTTATTTTAGGGTAAACTTAAGGTAATTCTGGCAAGCAAAACCAAGTTTGACAACCAGTGAATCAGCTGTCAGTCAGTGCTGCCCAACTAATAAAAAAAAAAGTTTTATTAGAAATAGAGCTAATAGATTAAAGCTTTGTATTAGAAGAACTTCTTAGCCTTTTTGCTAGAAAGCCAGCTTTAAATTATGTGCTAGTAAACATTCCTCATGATGGGAAACGAAAATTCCCAATTAAGTGGCCTAGAGATTGAGGATAAGGCAGTGGAGTTAACAGATTTTTGGTATCAATATCAGGCTAAAATTAATGATAGCTGCAGGTATTTTAGCCTAAAGAGTGATGGATCAGTGTCTGTATTCAAAGGTGAAGCAGCAGTTGGCCCACTTTGGTCAGTTTCTACCCCCCTGGAGAAGTTTTCCAATGTAAGTTGTCGATGTCTTTAGGTACCTACGTATCATTGCAGATTTACTAACTTTTACGTAAACATTTAGGTTCGCAGGTTGGATTAGTATTAACCTTACGAAACTTTTATCTGATGCTCTATTTGAGTCATCCCTAACATTTATTGCTGTATAATTTATTTTTAGAACTTACTGAAATACCGCCACCCGTGCATTGTCCGGTACATATCCGCATGGCAACAGCGATCTACTCTACATTTAGTCACAGAATATGTCCAGCCACTTTCACACCTACTACAGTCACTCACACCACTCCAAATATGTATCGGACTCAACAATGTTCTAAGAGCTTTGGTGTTTCTACATGAACAAGTAAGTGTGTCCAATTTTTTTATCAATATGCCTACCTAGATAAGATCCTACCTAAACTATACAAAACTAACAAAATAATCAAAAACACCAACTTTTTTTAGTTGAATTCTGCTGCACCAATGCACGCTGGCATAAATCTGATCCTGGAGACTGCGGGTGAAATAAATTTTGTTTAAATGTTTGAGCTCAAATTCGAAGTTTCTAGCTACACGAATGCCTGAGATTTATTCTAAAACAGTGCTATGGTCTGATTGATGACCTTCGAAACACTGCACCAACTACCAACTGCTTCCACCAAACAGCAGTGAACCATTTAAAAAACACCGGCAAAGTTTATTATTTTTCAAATGTAAACCACACTTTATGGAAAACATTAAATTTATATGTAACCCAAAAATACTCGTTGTATTTTGTTTCTTATTATTTTTTTATTTCAGGCTGGCATGTCACACAACAATGTAAGCATATCTGCAATATACGTCACTGGAGATGGACAGTGGAAACTTGGAGGGATGCAGTACCTTTGTGCTTTCAAAGAGCTAACTCCAGCCTATTTGAAACATTCCAGAATACATAGGTCAGTTTAGTACTCTGTTCTTTATGGATTCCCAAACAAAATTATTATAGAGAAGAGTGCTAATCATAGAATTGTTTTGTTTTTTCAAGGTATGATAAAGCAATAGATCCGAATGAAGATTCATATGAAGTCACAACAAAAGTGGACCAGTACAGCTTTGCAATATTAGTTGATGATGTCTTCAAAGGACGAAATGATGGTAAAAATATTTGACTGTTAATTAATTATTCTCAATCAATATATATATAATCGTTGCGTGACTGACTGACTGTCTATCAACGCACAGCCTCAACCGTAAATCCTAGAGACCTGAAATTTGGAGGGTATGTTCCTTATGTGGTGTGCACCGGCACTAAAAAAGGAATTCCAGAAATTCAACCCCTAAGGGATGCTAAAGTTTGTATGAAAAGTACACATGGACTAAGTCACGGGCATTCCACTAGTTAATTTATATAATTTATTTAATGTCAGAGACAGGGACAAGTGGAGGAATTTGGGGGAGACCTTTGCCCAGCAGTGGGACAATATAGGTTAAGAAAAAAAAAATGTACATAATTGAGTTTTTGTTATGTGTATTTTTCTGTTAATTTAAAATTATTATCGTACATATCCATTGATAATTCAGTACTAACAGTTCATAGATAGTTGAGTAGTAAGTGTAAAATAACTTCTAAAGTTCATGTTTTTTTTTTTTCTAGAAGATGTTCCACATTTGAGAGAATTTAAAAAATACTGCAGAGACCACCTTCAAAATCATGATCCTACAAAAAGGCCCAATTTAGCAGAAATTCTGATGCACAATTTTTTCAACCATGAATTTATTACCATTTATAAATTTTTAAACTTTCTGCCTCTAAAAGCCGAAGATGAGAAATGCGAGTTTTTCTCAAATATTTTAGAAAGTCTAAAATGTTTTGATGAGGAGAATGTCGCTAAACAATTGAGTGGGCTTTTGCTGTCCAGACTTACAATGTTGGATCAGACCGCACGAAAAGATGTGATACCTTACATTCTCAAACCTAAAAACGGTAAGTAATTTATTATCGCCACCAACATCATTTCACCAGCCAGGACTGTACTTTCATGAGCCATTTGTTTCTTATTTTTCAGAGAGGTTACAAAATGGAGAGAACTTTGGGTTTTTTAGTTTATCAGTTTTCAAAGAACACGTGAAACCGAGGTTAATGCAGCTGTTTGGTGTGAGAGACAGCCAGATTAGAATGTTGCTTTTAAATCACTTCTCCAAGTTTGTCCATGTATTTTCACATGATGAACTTTCTCAACATATTTTGCCAGAGGTAAACAAGTTATAAGATACTATAATTCAGGGGATACTATAATTTTTATTTGTACTAATCGAATGACGGAACAAGCAAATGGCCCACCTGATGTTAAGCGGTAACCTCTGCCTATGAACAGTGCATTACCTCATAGGTCACGTCCACCTAGGACGCGCCCTATGTGGCATTGCACTGCGCCCGCCACCCTGAGACATAAATATGAAAGTCTCATGTGCCTGTAATTTCTCCGGCATCCTTACCCTTCAAACTGGAACACAGCAATGCGAGCACTACTGCTTTGCGGCAGAAATAGGTAAGGTGGTAGTACTTCCCCGGACGAACTCTTTCACAAAAAAGCTCTAATACTACTATATTATATACAAGCAGCGCCCCGCGGTTTCACCCGCGTAAGTCGCGATCCCGTGGGAATATTGGGATAAAAATGTGCCTATGTGTTATTCCGGGAGTCCAGTTATCTCCATTCCAAATTTCATCCAAATCCATCCAGTAGTTTTTACGTGAAAGAGTAATAAAGATACATCCTTACAAAACTTTCGCGTTTATAATATTAATAGGATATACAAATTGTTTTGTTTAATTTTTTCAGCTACTTCTGGGGATTAAAGACACCGATGATACTCTAGTAGCATCAACACTGATTTGTCTGAGTGAACTTGTACCCATACTAGGAGCAGATACAGTGATAGGAGGAAATAGATCAAAGTATTTCACAGATGGGAGGCCAAACTCGAAAACCACGTTACCAATACCAACTTCTCCTATTTTAACACACGAAAGAAGGATTTATTTGCCTGAAAAATCTTTAAATGAATTGCCATGTTCCGAAGATATTTATGTAAATGGCAATATTGACCTAGAAACATTTGAAAATGCACTTAGCTTAAATGAAAGACCAACCCCGGTAGGTGGCGAGTCAATAGAGGAGCAATATCATATTACTGAAGAGTCCAAAAAACTTGCAAACAACTTTGAAAGTGAAGATGAATGGAGTGACTGGGACAACACAAATCGCCAGCTAACATTTGAGCCTTCACCAGCAGATGAAGATATTACAGACACACCCTTGATTGAAAAGGACTTAGATGTAAATACAAATTTAGTACAAACCATTTTTGATAAAAACGATACTTACGTTTCAAGAACAGTTTTACTGCAAAAAGCTGCCATACAAGCAAAAAAGAATATATTGGACATATCTGAATTGGATATAAAAAATCAGAAGGTTGATAGCATAAAGAAGGAAGCAGATGAATTTGATTTCTTTGCAGACATGACTCCTGTCATAGAGAAGCCTAGTATTGCTCAAGTTAATCCAGTAAGTGAAAAGCAAAGTAGTAAATTAAATTTCATACCTGATGAAGGTCTTGATGAAAGTGAAGGTTGGGGGGAAAACTGGACTGATTGAGCTAATATCACATAGAAAGAATTTTTTTTCACAAGTTGGTTGTATCTACATGTTCTTATTTATGGGTAATTAGTTTAAAAAACAAATGATATTTGTTACTATTAAGTATGTGACTATTGGTTGTTATTTAATATTATTATAATCAGCATCAGCCTACGGAAGTCCACTGCTGGTCATAGGCCTCCCCCCATAGAATGCCACAACGGCGTTGAGCCGCCTCCATCCCCGCGTTCCTGCAACCTCTATAATTAATATTATTGCCATACCTACATAAGTAAAGCTTGATATTCAATGTGTTATATTTCTTATTAATTACAACTAGACAACAAATCAATATTTATACTTTGTGTTCAGCTCAGAATACCAATATGAAATTAAATGAATAAGTATTATAAATAGATAAATGTTTTTTTTAAATATGATTCAATATTCCGTTACAGCGGGACTCGAACCCGCATCTTCGCCTATAATGCCGAAAAATATTCCAATTGGAACACCTATAGATGGCATCCACCGGCGCTTTGCCGAATTGATAGTGCCCACAGCGTCAACTCGTTCCATGGCCAAACTAGTCAAGGGCATCGCCGATTAGAGGTGAACATGCGAGTTCGAGTCCCGCAGAAACGGATCTTTTTTATCAATAAGTGTGGACCACATTTAAAAAAAAATATAAATGATGTTACCTGATACACTTAATTCTCTATGCCCTATGATACTATGTAAATTATCATGGATGTAGGTAAATTATATATACAGTAATACATTATTTCGAAGTAAGTTTTTGCACATGAAAAGGTAGGTAACGGTAGGTAGGTTTTTTTTTTCTTTTTGTATACTACTTGAATGACGGAACAAGCAGATGGCCCATCTGATGTTAAGCGGTAACGTCTGCCTATGAACAGTGCATTACCTCATAGGTCACGTCCACCTAGGACGCGCCCTGTGACATTGCACTGCGCCCGCCACCCTGAGACATGAAAAGTCTCATGTTCCTGTAATTTCACCGGCACCCTTACCCTTCAAACCGGAACACAGCAATGCGAGCACTACTGCTTTCAGCTTTGCGGCAGAAATAGGTACGTATGGTGGTAGTACTTCCCCGGACGAACTCTTTCACAAAAAAGCTCTACTACTCCTAATTACTACTACCTACTAAAATTATTATTCAACGTAATTGATTATTTCAACGTGGGGTATATTCAATAAATAAAATACATTACCTATGTATAATAAAGTGTGGTATATTTATTAAACACCTTAAACATAACATTAAAATATCTACTTATATAAATAAAAATTAACGATATCTCATAGATAACAAAAGTTATTAAAAATAAAACAACTTTGATTAGATTTTTAAAAAAAGCTCTATGTATTATCTTAAAAGTCTCTGAATAAAATGGCTGTAGAGATCCACCAAGTTATCTGTAAAACCATTTACCTATATTTTTGTATCATCTACATACATTTCATTCTACAGATAAGTTGGTCGAAGTTTAACTCATTAGACTAAACTAAGCATTCCTTGTTTGACTATGGAACCCAAAAAAGAAAATGGAAGCTTTATGAAACAAATCTCGTTTACGGAGGCCGCATTGCTCTAAGCTTCTTTGGTAAAATATTTCTAAAAACAAAGATATCATTATTTCTGTAGCTAAAGTGCAATATATAATACAGTAGGTAGGTACGTAGGTACACACATACAAAGTGACTAGCCATCAATAATTGGTGAATACAAAAGTATTATAATAACATTTCATATTTGTGTAAATATATCGGTGGCAAGCTTCATGACTAGATATTATAGCTATTTTAATAAAAATATACAAAATGAGATTCTAGGTTTATGGCAATAAATTGGAATGTGTAGTGGGCACCCGAGTCTAGGACTTAGGATACGGCAAAATCTAAATGGCTATTTTCTTCTGCATGACCAAATCCTTAGAACTCTCATTAAAAACTTCTATCATTTGTTGGCGGGCCATTTCTGACAGTGTTTCTAAGTCGTCACGGGTCATTCCTTTGGTTGAGATTGGAGGCAATGTAGTGATGACAATTTTACCTGAAATGAACACATCATTGTCATCATCAGAAGACCTGCAGATGTCGGTGGATGAAGGTGGCACAAGACCGTTCGTATGCATAACAATACGTAAGAACTTCTGCATGCAGAAGTCCACTGCTGAACATGCCTCCCCATAGAATGCCACGAGGAACGGTCTTGTGCCACCTTCATCCACCGACTTCCTGCTACCTCTATAATATCTTGGATCCATCGAGAGGGGGATTATTATTACTGTAATTAAATAATTCATTACTAGCCTTATGCCCGCGACTTTGCACGCATTGTGTCGGGATAAAAAGCAATCCTCCCATCATCCATCCACATACCAAATCCTCTCAACCGTTACGGAGTTGAGTAGAACTACACTTAACGCGAGCGTAGTTGCGGGCGGAAGCTAATAAATAAAATAATAATAATGCTGGACACATTCACACAAAATTATCTAGCCCCAAGCTAAGCAGAGCTTGTGTTATGGGTACTAGATAACTGATATACCTAATACAATACATTACATAGGTAGATATTTTTTATTATACATAGAAAATACCCATAACACCCTGAACAAACATCTGCAGATCGTACAAATATTTGTTCCCAGGCGGGAATCGAACCAGCAGCCTCCTACGTCACAGGCGAACCTTCGTCCGCCGCGCCACAGAGGTCGTCAATAAAATAAAACAGCTTTTTTTATAGCATTCAGGGATAATGCAATAAGGGATACTTCCTGCTAGTGAAATAATTTTCGGAATTGAATCAGTAGTTCCGGAGTTTATCTCCCTCACCCTCAGTTTACAAACTCACAAACAAACTTTACCTTATTATATTTATTTTAAAGTTACGTAAATAAATATTATTATATTTTCTTGTAATATTTAGATATAAAACGTACCAGGTTCAAATGTTTTCGTTTCACTATCAATGAAATAGTACTGGCTGAAAACAACCGGCATAATCGGGATCTGTGCGTCAATAGCTGAGTAAAATGCCCCCTTTTTAAATTCTTGTATGCTACCTTTGTTAAATCTTGCGCCCTCTGGAAACACCCATAGTTTGGTCTGCAAAACAAAATTAAGCTGTAAATTACCTTAATAAATAAAGGAGAATGCCCAAGCTCCATAGAAACTTTAGCCCAGCGCAAGAATACCGATCTAATCTTTTTACATAGGTTGTATTAAGTACCTATATTCTAAAGTATTTGCAATTGCCGAAATCTGTGGCATAAAAAAATTGCTTTGAGTAGATTTTCAGGCACGGAGTTTATTAAAAGTACAATAATTTTAAAAGAAGACAATATAAAAAACAACACTTTTTTAGTTATATCGTTTTATGATCCGCGTTGTTTTAGAATGGCGCCGTTCAACCAGCGACGTCTCTTTTCTTGTGATTGGAGCACACGTACCTATCACTCCAAATCTTGAAAACTACTGAACCAATTTTGATAAAACTTACAAAGATAGTTGAATGAGCGAAGCGAGTTCTCTGAGTCAATTTGGAAGAATCGGCGTTTGTGTTTATGTATGTTTGTCATAAAAAACATTATGACATTGCTATCCAAAATTAAGCCAGAAGTAAACTTCCCCTTTACCTTTTCCTGTATGACTTTGTCAGTTGCTTCTCTCATGAGTCTCCGGGCTCTATCCGTTTTTAACCTGTCAATGAATATGAGTCCAGAAAGCCAGGCTCCGAACCCAAATGCCCCAGTAAACATCAGAGGCCTTTTAGCGACAACTGTACATCGTTTCATGCGAGGCCACATTTCAAACATGCCTGGAAATTCACATACTTAAAAAAAACACAAACCAGAATTAAATAAAAATTAGCTCGAGTTATTTAATTTTCTATTTGGGTACCTACTTAAATCAATCTATATTTCTAACCAGATTTTTTTTAATGAGATTATTAATTCATATTTTCATTACGTAAGTAGATTATCAAATTGGATGAAAAGTATCTCTCGAAATTTTCCACTTGGGTTTTTTATTTGTGCTAATATCTCTTGGAAGTGGGTACTAGAGTAGTAAGTAGGTACCTAGGTATATAAATAATGCTTACCTAATATATCTAAAGAGCTCTGATGGTTTGATATCACAATGTAACACTGCTCATTATCCCAGTTTTCGAGCCCACGCAATTCCCATTCAATGCCCACTATAGACGAAGCATATCTACAAAATCTGGAAGCAACTCTGTCACAGAAAAATATTATGGATTATTTAACTTCTCTACTTTTATATAAAAGGTAGGTAAAATAAAAAACTAGATCAATAAACTTACATTAGATTTGTAACATCTCGGGGATAAATTAGCACAACAGGTAATAATAAAGTACATGTTAGTAAAACATATGCATAGTAAAGGAAAAACTTAAAATAATATCTAAAAACATTGCTCTTTTCGTAAAGAAAAGGCAAGGTAAATATAAAACCCGCCAAAAATAATTCAGGATATGAATAGGAGGAAGCCATAACTAGTAATCGAGTGAAGGAAAGAACCGATCGATAACGACAGACTATGATCAACTTCCTGTACATGCGCAAAGAAAAGTGTTCGTTCCATACATCGGATTTCTGAGGCGAGGTGTGAGGTTGGACTGCGAAAATTCTACGTCTATGGGTTGGACACCGACACGCACCTAAGTCCATGCACGCACGAGAAAAAGGTTAAACTTTACTTGTTTTTCTATCTGCAGTTCTGCACTTGGTATTTGTTTGACCGTCTATGCAGGCCTAAGATTGGGAACGAATGATTGGCCGTCAAAAAAAAGCGCGAATAGATTGACACTTCGCAGCGATCTTATATTTTTGTTTTTAGAAAATAAATATGTATTACAACTTGTGACTTGTACCTGCTTGCCGTAATTTACTTTATTTGTTGTTAAAGTTCCGGCTAAAACTTATCCAGCACTTGCCTTCCTCCTCGAAGGTTCGAACTATGTCTGCCGCGAAATTCAAAATAGAATCAGGGGTTCAACTACTTGCAAGACTTACGAAAAAACCAGATTTGGAAAACTTTTATCCTGCATTATTTCAATCTGGACCCAAGAATGGTGAAGTCATAGAAGTGTTCAGTGACAGTTGTGCGTCGCATTTTCTCATAGATATTATATCTGAAGCACTTATCCAGACCAGATTAAATGGTGCTCCAGCTGGTGTGCTTATTTTCAATACTGATGGAAATATTAACTACGAAGATCTTATTGATGTAATTAAGAAAAAGATTTTTTGTTCTATGCAAAGCAGTAATGTTTGTACAGACAGCAGTGCATTGGAAAACACATTGAAAGAAACTGTGGCTAACTTGTATGTCGTAGATATCTATGATGTCACGCAATTCTATACTACCATACACAAGTTAGAAAGCATATTGATAGAATATCCAAACATATCACTGGTTATTTTTAACACACTAACAGCATTCTACTGGTCGGAGCAAGGATATAAAATAACAAAAATGGATCTATATATAAAAAATTTAATAAACATAATACAAAAGGTCATTAAAGAGTACAAAACAATATTTTTGTATACAAGACCTGATTATTTTTGTACAAATAAAGATGCTTATAATATTCCTGCAGAAGTAAACTACCAGATAAGGTTATTAGACAATAGTAAAGGGAGTTATCAAGTGAATGTGAATTCTACATTTTTTAAAGCTACAAAGTTTTTCAAGATTTACAATAAAGGGTTAAAGTGGATGTAAGTTGTACAAGCAGTCGTCAGATGAATCCTATGTATATATCACAAATAAGTGCCTACTAGGTACTATGCTAGTAGTGAGTAAGTCAAACTGATGGCTGCATGTAGTTATTCATCTAAGTCTAAGAAACGTGTATAAGAATGTATTATTCTACTTATATAGTTAAAGAGTTCATAATAAGTTTTGTGCTTCATTGTATAATTAGATTAAAAAGAATAAAGTTGTAAAAACTAGTTTCATTTTATCAAACTGTTTTTAGTTTATAAATAACAGCAACCAGGTACTTATATTAATAATAAGAGATCAAAGTTTATCACATCATCAAATAAATCACAAACATAAATGCAGCAAAACAATGACTGAAATAATTCAGATTTTCCCATTTACTTATGGTGTGAAAATATGAGTACCCAGATTCTTGAATAGCAAACGAGGCTTCGAACATAACTCCTAAATATGCAAGATGTATTATGGTTATCAAAGAAAATATTGCATTTACAAAGACTGCTAGAAAACTGTTCTTTTTAAACTTATGTTCACACTGCTTAGAGCAAGGATTAGCTAAACAACACACTTCTAAAGCTGATGCTACTTTGTGCCGCAGGTTGTATTCCACATAAGAAAACGTGCCTATACTAAGAAGCACTGCTGAGAATTGAAAATTGAAACCATGAAGCAATGAGGATATAACATAAGTCACAAAAATAGCTGTGAATTGACCATAAGGTTGACATGCTTTGAACACATAATTCTTCAACCAATGATGCATGGGCATGTTCCAATAGATTACAACTTGAACTAAAGACCTTGGCATTTCAATAAAATATGGCTTTGTTACATGTAGTTCACAGTGGCAATCATTTGTCAACCCAAACCCAGCAGATACCATTGAAACTATAGACATGCTTGATACAAAATAATGAGACATTCTAAATGCCTGGGCGTCTCTATATGCTACTAACCACTTTGTCATATCATCATCTTTGTACCACGGAATAACACAGTTTGATAACTCCAAGAAAAACATAGCAAAGAAAAGATTTATAACTATTATTTTAAGCCATCTTCTCGACAAGAACTTCACTTCGAGATATTGGTTGTACGAATGAAACGATATCCACGGCCCCAGAATACAATTTGCAGGGCACAGTATATAGCCACCAAACTCAACTGGGTTTAGCATACGTTTGAACAAGTTTCTGTCCAGTTCAATTGCTACTGATATGATTTTCATGGCTGCTATCATCTGAACTCCTCTTATTTGCTGCCACATTTTAGGATTCAATACAAAAACTTCACTAAGTAACAGAAATGATATTACTGAAATGGATACCAATAATCCTCTCCATCTTCTAGTCACAAAAGACAATAGTATGATCAACATGTAAGCAGCGGTACTGAGACCTACTGTCCATAAAAAGGGTGGTCCGATGTTGTAGTACAGCAAAAAGCTTCCTATAACTAGGCATAGGCTGTGACGTACATTATGGGGTAGTGGTACGAATTGTATTATGGCACGTAGCAATACATTAGCAATAATTAAATCTCTTGCGAATTTGAGCCCTTCATATAAGGTTGGTTCGGCACATAGAGTGAGGTATGCCCATGACGAGTCAACGTAATCATCTTCTTCCATTATGACTGGCTACGAAGTTCCTACACACTCTTTCACATCACATGAGGATTATTGTTCACGGTAATGACTGTTTGGTAACTTTCTTCATCATTTTAGGCAGAGATGTTTGAAATCATCATGATATCGATTTTGTAAATAAACAACCCAGATGCATATCTTATGTAGACTGTTCCTTAAAGAACTTACGAATGTCTTTCATCAAATAATGTAATAGACTTTCATATTTTACAGAACTTGGTGCTTACCTACCGAATAGGTAAGTTAAATGTTAAATTCAAAAATCACGGACCATACAAATAAAAAATGCCGTATCGCCGAACGAACGAACGAAATAAATAGCTAAATAGCTCTACATAGCAAACAAAATACAATGATCAAAGAGTATAAGGCAGTACCTATTTTTTTTTTCTCTATAATTGGCGCCACACGGTTTGTGCATTTGCCATTTTCAAGTATCTGTATTTTCACTTAATGTATTATCAATATATTTTGCAACGTTACACTCCTTCCAAGTCGTCAAAGTCACAGTCGAGTCATGTTTTAGTAAAACGGTGGGCAATTTTACTAAAACATTCGTAGACAATTTTCACCAATTTCATAAAGTCACGCAATTCACTTCCATTTCATTTCACTACTCTTGTGCTTTTTAAACGAGCTACATTAGTTAAAATGCCACCACAATAACACAAAATAAATCAAGAAAACACTAGGAAAAGAAATAAAATAAAAGTAGACAACGTCTCTTTTCGAAAATGGCGGGAAGAGTCCATGAAAGAGTCCTGTCCTAGTACCTATTTAATCACAGACCTATAGTAAAAATTCTAGCGCAGACCCATGGACTTAGTATACAAAAGGACTGAGCGCTGGCAGCTGAAAAACGAGCCGAGCAAGATATGAAGTATGAACTATGGAGTTAGTGTGTCTACTTCTAATACGGTGACCATAAAATAAAGTCATGTCCAGGAGACTTTTTACATAGACACTTATGAACGTGGAGTGGAACAAACATTATTTAAATCAAATTATTTATCACAGTTATTTATGCAGCCAGATTCATACTGGAGGCTTGGTAAGTGATCAGTATCACGAATCGATAACACTTTTTGTTAATTTCGTATAATAAAATGTTGACCTCCCCTAATAGATGACTCGGGACTGGGCTTGCGTTTGTAGGAAACACGTTTTTTTTCTAATATCACAGAAAGTGTAATCGAACCTTGTTACTCATTACTTACCGAGTGTTCAGTGTCGGCAAACGGCGCGCGGCGTGACTCGTGACGTAGCCAATGCCGTGATGTTTCTCGTCTGCCGGGCGTCCCGCGACGGCCAACTTTTAGATTTGTAGTATCGATCACCTTTTAGTATTTACCTATACAATGGTCATGGTCACGCTTGCTATCATAAAGCTATCATTTCAAATGTTAGAAAGGGACAAACTGACTCTATTCTAACTCTCTTGGCTCGTTTTTACTCTATCTATGGCGGTAATCTAAATTGAGTCTTAACCTAATGAAATAAGGTCTTGATTCGGTATTATAATTTTTTAGAGTGCCCAGTCCTTTTGTATACTAAGTCCATGCTCAGACCAGACTAAAAGACAAGGAACGTGGAAAGGGTACTACAATGATATTGGGGATACATGGGATACTCCACAGATCGATGTAAATCAGTGGGGTACTCGCTCTATGCTATCTGAGGCACAGCCATGGGCACAGCATTTTATAATGAACGTTTCGGTTTGAGTGAGTCATTGAGTGAGTGAGTAAATATTAAGTAAATGAATGAAAAAATTATAAAGAAGAGAAAATGGCAGCTGGCACAGCTAAAACGACGCGATTCTGAGTTTTTTTTATAAATTTATAGCAGTTTGTGCTGAAATCTAAAGGATTTTGAAAAAGAAAGAAGCTAACTGGAATTCCGTTCTTTTATTTTAATATATAAAAGTGACTGTGGCTAATTATGTTTACAAACTAAAGTGATGACCAGCTATGTGATTATGGAGACAGGAATAGCATTGGTAATATCTTCTGTATTTACGGATTGTGACACGTGTGAATAAGTGTACACTCGTAAAAATGGCTAGCCCATCTCCTCAAAGCAGTCCGATGCCGCCGCCGCAGGCTCCTAGCCCCATGGGGCCACCGACTCAGAGCCCGGCGCCTCCGCAATCACCGCACAGCCCTTACAACCAACAACACGTAAACGGTCCACCGCCGTCACATCCTTCTGGTGGTGGACAGCCCCCGATTCCTAATCACATGTCTGCGTCGGGTCCGTCTCACTCCATTCCGCCGAACAACAACGGGCCTCCAATGCAACAGGGAGGACATCAAATGCCCCCTCACATGGTAGGGCCGCATATGTCAGGCCCGCCGGGACATCCTATCGGGCCTGGTGGCTCACACCCTCCTGGGCCTAACGGTCACCCGTCTATGCCCGGAGGCCCACAGCATCCTAATGTGCCAGGTCAAGGACCTCCTCATGGGTACATGCAGCATCAAATTGTACACATGCCACCAGGACAGGTAATTATTACGTAGTAAACAACAAAAACTATTTTGAATGAAAGGAACTAAATTCAATACTAAGCCTCATACCAAGTCTGTAATAATATATCAACTGTTTTAATTTAAAAATAAAACTCACAGTAATTGAAGTTTTATAAAATACTCAAAAGAAAAATAACAATCAATGTGATTAAACACATATTGCCATGCAAGGAAGTTTGTTTGTTAAACAATGGTCCATATATATTGCTACCCAGCACCAGCATCTCTCGCGCCATCAATGTGAATTGATCGGTCAGTGGAACTATGTGGCTACGGTGTGGAAGGATAGAGCTGTCCGGCTTCATGTAAATTGTGTATACTATAGGCACATTTAGCCTCTCTTTTACCCAGTCTGCAACGTTTCCTGTAAAATTGTCTGAAAAAGTAAACTTGCTTGAGGATATTTTATATTTTGTATTTAAATGGGAAGGACTTTCCAATATCTACCATTAGTAGTAAAGGGAGCGGGACATCTCCCCTTATGGGCGGACAAACGCTGAAACATATAGAACCTATACAAGAAAAAAAAAAAGACATTTCGATGTTAAACATGAAATTTGGGGGGGGGAAGGGTACAGGGGTATTCCCCGTGGGCGGGGAAACACGAAAACTATACCGCTTAGTTTTCGAGATAAAAAAATGAGGCTAAATATGAGACTCTGATAATACATAGGTATGCTGTTGGGTATTAGCGTGCAGGTGTCGGTTTTAGTTCGCTGCGGGCCCTACCGGGTCACGCTCGCCTTCGGCTCGCTTACAGCTTGCGTGGTGATCACTGTTCTCTAGCATTGACTCTAGCATGACGACCTCTGTGGCGCGGCGGGCGAAGCTTGGCCTGCGACACAGAAGGTTGCGGGTTCGATTCCCGCCTCGGAACAAATATTTGTGCGATCGCAGATATTCGTTCAGGGTTTTCTGGGTATTTTCTATGTATAATAAAAAATATCTATCTATGTAATATATTGTATTAAGTATATCAGTTATCTAGTACCCATAACACAAGCTCTGCTTAGCTTGGGGCTAGATAATGTTGTGTGAACTATCCAGCATTATTAATTATTTATTTATTTTAATCCATATTGGATTACATTCCATTGGATCCATAACTCATTTTGAACCTTAGCCTGAGCTACTTGATTTAGTCTTACTATTAATAAGTTTTTAGTGAAAAATATATTTTCCAATACAAGCTTTTATAAAATTAGTGATTGTAACGGTGTGCTGATCAAAATGGGCCTAAACACGGCCAGCGTACTATTTATTATCCATCGAGGAGTTCAGTTGTCCACCTTCCGTCTCCATCATCAGATCAGCTCGCTGTCACCATCACATTCTATTGTCATCAGAACTGGACAGGTATGCCAAATTTCAGCTCATTTGGTTGAGGATAACTGCTTTAAAATTCAGTTGCCAGATTCCATCCGGATTCCACCCAGACAAACATACCTACATACATTGAAAGTTAAATAAAAGCTTGTAAAGTTGCCGCGAAAATCAGCAAAGAATTATCACTTGTATCATTGTCATAACTCCAAAACTATTCGTTTCCGCGGTACGCCACTTCATATATTTAGGGTTCTATTATGTAAGTCTACATTTACTAAAAATATGAACTTCCTAGCTCACTGTAGATGTTGGAATGTTGAGCCTTTAAATTTTTTATAAACATTAGTAATGTAGGATCCAAAATACTTACAAATTAAGCTTGCAGTGCTTCTGAACTCAAAAGTCTTATTAAAAACCTCTTCTACTCTTCCACATGCAAAGAGTAACATTTCCATCTGTAATTTTAAAGTAGGTAGGTATTGTTTTGCAATGCTGGGCCGATCTCGGTTCAATCTGTACATTCCGTGACAAACTCTGTGGCGCATGGCGCGGTGGTGAAGGTTTGCTTGCGACGCAAGAGGTTGCGGTACGATTCCCGCCAAATATTAGTTCAGGGTGTTCTGGGTATTTTCTATGTACCTATAATAAAAATATCTGTCTATGTAATGTATTGTATTTGACGACCTCTGTGGCGCGGCGGGCGATGCATGGCCTGCGACGCAGGAGGTTGCGGGTTCGATTCCCGCCTCGGAACAAATATTTGTGCAATCGCAGATATTTGTTCAGGGTATTTTCTAAATATAATAAAAAATATCTATCTATGTAATATATTGTATTAAGTATATCAATTGTCTAGTACCCATAACACAAGCTCTGCTTAGCTTGGGGCTAGATGATGTGATGTGAAGTGTCCAGCATTATTTATTTATTTATTTATTGTATTAAGTATATATAACAGTTATCTAGTACCCATAACACATGCTCTGCTTAGCTTGAGGCTAGATAATATTGTGTGAACTGTCCAGCATTATTTATTTATTTATTCTATACATACTCACTCATCAGTATCCTAATAAAATTTAACTAATATGTCAGTGTGTCACAAAACTTTGTAAACAATTAGAAAACCAACTCGAATTTGGTTTTACTCACCAATAATGCTTTATTGTTGGCATTTAAATCAGATTTTGCATATGGGACAGTCACTAGGTTTGCAAATCCCCTCAAATTTATAAATGCTAGTAGGTTTACTGCAATGCTGTTTAGGAAGCTAGCAAGAGTTTTTGTCTCTTCCTCTGATAAACATTTTTGTCCCAAATACACTGAATAACATTCTCCATTGCGAACTGAAATTTTTAAATTATTAGTGTTTCTTAAAAATTATGAAACATTAATATAAAAAAATTACTTACGGCTTGTGGATGTTTCCATAAACCAATTTCGATCAATGTTGACCCCTATTGCTATTTTCCTTTTACGACATTTTTTTTGTGGAAAGAAAGATTTTCTGTTTTTAGCCCAAAATCGTTCCTGTAGAAATAAACATCCAATAGATTACTATCTATCGATTGTTTATCTAGCGATCTTACCTACAACCGAACATCTAATGCATTTTGTATTGTACCTAGATTCATAAACAAATAAATGATTTATGATTTATGATTTTTATGATTTATCTTTAACTCAGACTAAGGCTGAGATAAATAGACGTTACTTAGCACGGTACTAATGCTTAGCATTATCCCTGTCCCTTTCACACACATGTGAAATCATGCCCGCTAGAGAGGGACAAATACAAGTGCGTGTTAAGTATAAGTGCGCGTCCATAGTGCGGGCCTAGCGCGATTGCGACGACGGGCGCGAAATATCAAACATACGCAACCGCCGTTTGCGACCATAGTGTAGTGGCTAAGGCGGGCGCCTAGCGCGACGGGCATGAGTGAGTGAGAGAGCACGCGTAGTTTTCAAACGTCCCTATCCGCGCGTTTTGGACACACTACGGACCTAGTAGGCAAGCGTCTCAATGCGCGGGTGGCAGCGATATCAAACCAGTTTAGTCTTGTCGCTCGGCGTAGGCGCATTTACAACACCTAAAATACGTCTTAGTACGTCTTAAAACGTGCTAAGTAACGTCTATTTATCTGGGCCTTAGTGTCCGCGCCCCTCAGCACACGACACAGGTGAGGCGGCGGGCGGAGGGCGATTAGGGCGAGTTGACCTTTGGCGAATGCTCTGATGAGCTTTTCGACCTCACCCCGGCATCGAGATCTACCGCTGGTTCATCTGTAAAACTGGAAAGCTACTCGAGCAGTGTGCCGCTTGGTTTATGCTGGCCTTAGACTAAAGATACTCACATGTTTCATACTGTGTTCATAACCATCAGGATTGAAGACAGGCACAAAGTAGAAGTTAAAATGTTTTAGCAAATCGTCCTGCGGGTTTTCTAACAGGTTGCTTATAAAATTCAATATAATGGCTGTAGACATCCAGTCCCGTCCTTGCTCTCCGCCCAGTATGAATGCAGCCGGCTTGCTGCCACCGGTAGACAACTTTAATAACAACATTTCTCGCTTCTCATACGTATTTCCCAGTGTAATTTTTTGTAGTGTTGAATAGTTTTTGCATTTTCTATCAACCCATTCTAAAAAACTGTCCCAGTCTAGAAAGTTGTCTGTGATATTTGGGTCAAGCTTTAATATATTTGTCTGATTAAGTTTATGCATATTTACGCTGTTCAATTCATACTTTCTGAAAGGTTTATTTGTATTCTTTGGTTAACTAAAAATGGCATTAAAAGAATTATCCTTCAAAATATTGCTTACATCGGACCAGGATCACTGATAACATATTCTATGAATTGATTTTGAAGATCCATCTCAAAGTCCAGTGTATTTGATTTATGTACAACAACATCCATAGGCAAGGCTGCATCGTTGGTGACACCGTTCAGAAAGATAATATTATCGGTTTTTAAGTGCACGTCATACAAAAATTGTCTCTCATTTGGATTAAAAGCTGTCACCTTATATAGAACGTGCTCCCAAGAGCTTGCAATTTTAATTATTAACATGTAAAGAAATAAGAACATTTTTATTGAAAGGTTTGACATCATTTCAGTGTGGCTATGAGTAACTTATGTAAGGAGAATGTATGTTAATATTTTTTCCTAAATACTCATCCTATCCTAATAATGTCAATACGAACGAAAGTTTGTATGTTTGTTACTCAATCATGCTTTGGTACAAAGATTAATCAGCTAGTGTAATGCCACTTAGGCTACTTTTGTCCCGGTACCACGCGAGCGTAACCGCGGGCGGATGCTATTTATTTATAAGAAATAGTGGTGATTACAAGTATGAATTTTTACAAAAAAAAAAACAACAGTCTTCCAAGCTTTCAATAAAAAGACTTGCACATTGTTGTCTTAAGTCTGAAATTCAGTATTATCTGCTAACCTATAATCGATAAGGAGTGCTGTGGCGTTTATCATCAGCTCACGAGATGATGACTCCCAGACGCAAACACCTGAATAAGTTATGAAAAAGTTATGTTATGTTAAGTTAGTTATTACCAAACACACTGTACGTGCCATTAATTTTTGAGTATTTCCCTCGATTTATCTGAGATTCCATTATCAGATATGGCACCTTGGTTCACAATTGACGGTGATATCGGTGAACATACATTAAAAATACATACAGACGAACATACATAGAACCTCCTCTTCCTTTTCTGAAGTCGTTTAAAATAGCTCTGACAGCTCTGAACATTGAGTATGGAGCATTGTACATTGTTCAAGTAACGCAAATTATTGCATTTGTTTTTTTTCAGGGTCCTATGCAAATGGGCGGAGGTCCGCCACCCGGGAACGGGCCGCAGGGTCCGCCGCACGGCCACCCGCAGGGCTCGCCCGGGCACATGCCGCCTCACCACGGCATGATGCCGCAGGGCCCGCACGGAGCGCCGCAGTACGGCCATCCGCCTGGTGGAGCGCCCGCGCCGCCGTCCGCGCAACCTGCGCCTTCCCCTCAGCCTACCTCCGCGCAACATCCGCCATCAGCTCAAACACCTCCACACGGCCAGGCACCCCCACCGACGTCGTCCGCAAACGGCGGCCCCCCGTCGAGTTCCCCCATGCAAGGCTCCATCCCCGCGCCCGGCCCTGACAACCTCATCGCATTACAGCGTGCCATCGACTGCATGGAAGAGAAAGGCCTGCAAGAAGACCCGCGATACTCGCAATTACTCGCGCTCCGGGCCCGATCCAACCCCCAAGATCCTTCCAAAGGATTGTTTTCCAATAATCAACTGTGCCAATTGAAGGCCCAGATAACCGCGTATCGGAGTCTCGCGCGGAATCAGCCGCTTACGCAGCCGATTGCCCTAATGGCGGCGGGTAAACGTGACGGTCCGTCGGACTCCCCGACGCCGGCGGCGCAGCCACTGTACGAGGGGCAGGGTCAGCCGCCGATGCCGGGGCAGGGGCCGGCTGGCGGGAAGGTAGGGGGCGCGGGGCAGGGTGACCCGGCACGAGGCGGGGGAGGGGCGCCGCCCACTCCGCTGCCTATGACGGGGCAGATGGCTCCTCCGACGCAGTTGACTCCGCCTCTCGTGAACCCTGTAAGTTGACTCTCCACCAACATTTAGTCTCAGATGCTGCCAGTATTATAAATGAAATGAAATAAATAAATGAAATAATAATTGATTGCATGAAATATGGTACAAGAGGATGAAAAAATATATATATAAGATTATTTAATCTTAGGACCAGCATATTTCGCCATTAGTTAGCCTGCAATTTTAAAATAAAGTTATCCATGTTCTACTTTGACAGCCGATGGGTGGCGCTCCAATACGCGGTCCGGCACCACTACGCCCGGCGGGCCCCGGCGCTCCTGGACCACAACAAAATCAGGTATATCTATATCTATGATCTTCCAGACAAATTTATTGCCTTGCTTTCAGAGCATTTTACAAAATGCTTATTGTTTCACAGGCGGGCGTACCAGTTCCAGGTGTCAAACAGAATCGTATCACCAGCATACCTAAGCCTGTGGGCATCGACCCAATACAGATTCTCACTGAAAGGGAAAACAGGTATGGAAACCCATCTCCTGGATAACATAACATCTCTCTGATCTCTCTCTCTCATCTCTCACTTACTTACTTACTTACTTACTTACTTACTTATAATCAGTGGTGATGATTCTGTGCTGCATTCTCTAAATTTAACCCGCCCTAAAATTATTGTTGTAAAAATATTATTAAAAGTTGTTGACTACTATGTCTATTTGGGTCAAACTAGGAAGGTCCAACTTTGTCAAAAACTTTGTCAGCTGAAGAGTCCAACTCGGATGGGCAGCGTTCGGGAAAATAAGCTACTGATACGGCGGAGCCTCGAAACGAAAGTCAGTCAGAATAATCAGTGCGTGTTGCATGGAGTTTGATGAGATAATAGCCAAAATAGAAGCAAACTGAATTCGCGTGCAAAAGGGCGTAAGTGCCATACAGGTACACTCCTCTTAACAACTTTATTATGTATGAGCTCTATGTATATTTTCGTACAGGATTGCTGCGCGGATCGCCCTTCGTATGGAAGTGTTGTCCAACTTACCGGCAAATATTCCGGACGATCTAAGAATGCAAGCTCAACTGGAGCTGAGGGGGCTTCGCGTACTCAATTTCCAGAAGCAGCTACGTGCCGAGGTACCTTACTGTTATAATAGTATAAATACACGCGTTTTTTTATATGAATGCTTTTGGCCAAACAAGCAGTATACCTACCTCTGCCTAGTAACAATGCCACAGGTCATGTCCACCTAGGACGCACCCTACATGGCATTGCACTACGCACGTCACTCTGAGACAAAGATGAAATGTCTCATGTGCCTGTAATTTCATCAGATTTTTATTTCCCGTTCAAAAGCTTAAACTCTTTTTACCTAGTTAGTTTAGTAAGTTTGTCTGTAGGTCCAGCATAGACTTCATTTTATACCGGTATGCCATGAGCTAAGCCGCGGGCGGATGCTTGCTTGCTGCTTTTATCATTTTACTATCCATTTTTGTAGATTCCTTGTGAAAAATGTCGTTTACCGCCAAGCAGTTCACATTGCTGTGTTCCGGTTAAGGGTAATAGGTGAAATTACAGTTTTTTCACCTTTTGTCTCAAAGTGGCGAGCGCAAAGCAAAGCTATGCCACGTCCTAGCTAGGTTGACGTAACTTGCGAGGTAATGCAATAATCACTATAGGCAGAGGTTATCGTAACATCAAGAAGTTAGTAGTAGTAGAGCTTTTTTGTGAAAGAGTTCGTCCGGGGAAGTACTACCACCATACCTATTTCTGCCGCAAAGCAGTAGTGCTCGCATTGCTGTGTTCCGGTTTGAAGGGTAAGGGTGCAGGTGAAATTACAGGCACATGAGACTTTTCACCTTTATGTCTCAGGGTGGCGGGCGCAGTGCAATGCCACATAGGGCGCGTCCTAGGTAGACTTGACCTATGAGGTAATGCACTGTTCATAGGCAGAGGTGACGCTTAACATCAGGTGGGCCATCTGCTAGTTCCGTCATTCTAGTAGTATAAAAAAAAAAAAAAGGTTAGCTTGACCTGTCTCTGTCTCAAAAAAAGCTTCCAATATTTTGATCCCTATTATATTTTAGATCCTAGGTCAAGTCCGTCGCGACACGACCCTTGAAACCGCCGTCAACATCAAGGCGTACAAGCGCACGAAACGACAAGGCTTGCGAGAGGCGCGCGCTACCGAGAAACTAGAGAAGCAGCAGAAACTCGAGGCCGAGAGGAAACGGAGGCAGAAACACCAGGAGTTCTTGCAAACTGTACTGCAGCATGGTAAGCCACATAGTCACTTAAAATGTTGTTCAAGAAAACTTCTCTTACTTTTGTTTATAGTAGAGCTTTTTTAACCCCCGACGAAAAACGAAGGGGTGTTATAAGTTTGACGTGTCTGTGTGTGTGTGTGTGTGTGTGTGTGTGTGTGTGTGTGTGTGTGTGTGTGTGTGTGTGTGTGTGTGTGTGTGTGTGTGTGTGTCTGTCTGTCTGTCTGTCTGTCCCATCGTAGCTCCAGAACAGATGAACCGATTTAGTTTTTTTTTATTTTGTTTGAAAGTTGTATATGTCGGAAGTGTTCTCAGCTTTGTTTGATCAAAATCGGTTCAGCCGTTCAGCGTTGGTTTTTTTTTTTTATTTTTTACAAAATTAATTACTTGTTGTGACAGAGCTTGTCTGGGGAAGTAATACCATCATACCAACTCGTATTTCTGCCGCAAAGCGATAGTGCTCGCATTTCTGTGTTCCGGTTTGAAGCAGAATGACTTTTCATCTTTGTCACAGGGTGTCAGACACAGTTCAATGCCAAGTACAGTGCGTTCTAGGTGAACTCGACCTATGAGGTAATGCGTTATAGACAGAGGTTACTGCCTTACATCAGGTGGGCGATCTGCTTATCCGTCTTTCAATCAAATAAAAATTTCCTTTTATTTTCCTGGATTTCTTGTCACAGTCAATCTTACTAGGAAGTAATTCTACGAAGGAAATAAGTTAAATAAATAATTACTGAATGAATGTTATGAAGATGAAGACTATCATGAAAGATTGTAATGTAATGTTATGGTTCACTGAAGACAATACTAATGAATGCGCCGTAAGAATGAATGTGTACATAAACTACTAAGTGAGCCCCGGAACCCGGTGGCTGGTTTCGGCGCGACCCAATTCGGCAAGTAAGACCGATCAAAAGATTTATTTGTTTGCAATTTGTCTTTCAGTCAAGGACTTCAAGGAATACCATCGCAACAATGTAGCCAAGCTCTCTCGAATGAACAAGGCCATCATGAACTACCACGCCAACGCAGAACGAGAACAGAAGAAGGAACAAGAACGCATCGAAAAGGAGCGTATGCGACGGTTAGTTTAGAGCACTCGTAATCAAATACTGTTTACTGATCGAGAGTAGTACGGTAGATGCTGTTGTGTGCCCGTTCTAGCATAGACCCTCGTGGATGTCGTAAAAGGATTACAATAGGGGATGGCCAGCAGCATCCATCTGAGTACTCAACACCAATACTGCGATCACAAATCCGCGTGCCAAGCGTGGTGATTGCATAGAATGTAATGGATTCGCCATGAATACATTGCATTCTATGGGGAGGCCTCGTCCAGTAGCGGACGTCAAACGGTTGATGATGATGAATGACGGTAGATTCCGTTTTTAACAACACGTGAGTGTGGCGAAATGACGGATATTTATTATTTTAACCCCCGACGCAAAAAGACGGGGTGTTATAGTTTGACGTGTCTGTGTGTGTGTGTCTGTCTGTCCCATCGTAGCTCCCGTACGGATGAACCGATTTCGATTGTTTTTTTTTCTTTGAAATGTGAATTTGTCGGGAGTTTTCTTAGCTATGTTTGATCAAAATCGGTTCAGCCGTTTCATTGGAGGGTTTTGAATTTTTACAAAATTAATTACTTGTGCCCATTGTCATCATATTATGTCTAAAAACGTCCACTGCTTGGCATAGGTATCTCCATAGGATTCCACGATGAACGGACTTGAGCCTCCATCCACCGTCCTTTTTACCAGATTTTAAAGTCCATCGGGTGGAAAATCGCCCTCCACAGCGTCTTTCGGTAGACGCCACTCGCGCTGTATAAATGTGCGCTATTTTTTCACAGTTTTTTTTTTGTTGTTTTTTTGTATCCGCAATCAGTTGGTTGACTACAGGCGGATGAGTGGATGGTTTCTTGTCGTTTGGGATCCGGACTCATCAGACCTTCCCTTATTATAGTAGGTTGTCCAGAATATGGCTTCTCTTCAACCTCTTTGTGTCGCTTGGGTTTTCAACTAACGCTCTTGCCAGCGGATTAGAGTGTGTTTTTATGTGTGTGGCGGTCCAAATAACTGTTTCCTCGGAGTTTAATTTCCTGGTCAACTGTGGGGACTTCTAGGTACTCGTGGATCTCATTGTTGGTTGTGAACCATGGTGAATTTACTAGGGCACGTAAGATTTTATTTTGAGCACGTTGTATGAATGTGCGCTATTTGTTGACAGCTTGATGGCGGAAGACGAAGAGGGCTACAGAAAGCTCATCGATCAAAAGAAAGACAAGAGGCTGGCGTTCCTCCTGGCGCAGACGGACGAGTACATCGCCAGTCTCACGGACATGGTGAAAATGCACAAACAGGAGCAGAGGAAGAAGCAAGTCGAAGAGGAACGCAGGAAGAGGGTAATTGGCTTTATTTAGCCTTTAGCAGTAGGCTTGGCTTAGTTTGAAGCCGCCGAAAAATATAACGTAGATTAAAAGTATGACTGTTTTTAAAAGCATGTTATATTTAGGCTAGCGGTTCGAAACCGCGCGATGGGTTTTGTAACCCATAGTAATATGGTACGGCACGTACAGCGGTTAACCGAAAGTCATTCTTTTGATGATATTGCCTTACGAAATGTAGTGTCTTCATATTGTAGATACTGACCCACGGCTTGTAATAATTGATCTAATTTTAATAATAAAACCTAAATTTATCAAATCTACAACACACGCAGTTTGTCAGAAATCTTAGGTGGCACAAAAGAAATCGAGAAACTGCCAACCGCAGTGATCATAAAATTACATCCTAAAATATTTTATGGGTTTCACTGACGCGTGACACCGACCGTGGTGGTCTCTGGCTATTAATAGGACTGTAACCACTCCTCCCGTGGATGTAGCAAAGGCGACTAAGGGTGTTGAAGTTATTACGGAAAAAGCTCAATGCGAACGGGGTAGCGGGGGTTCCACTAGTATCTATAAAAAATATGTAATTGGCTATTACATATTTATACCCGGACTTGTTGATAAGATTCGTTGGTATAAGATTTGTCCTGGCTGCTTGCTTATTATGGAATGTGTTATTACTGGAAGAAAGCGTTAGCCGAGTCAGTCGTGGGAGGCAATGGCGGCAATGAGCTCACCACTTGTCACGTCTATATTCCACGATGGTGCCACCCACTGTGAAAAGAGGCCCATTGAGGCTCTGCCTACCCTTTCGGGGAAAAAGGCGTGTGTCTATGTATGTATGTATGTAATTGGCTATTGTTTTACAGAAATCAAGAAAGAAGAAGCTTCTGGAGGGCGGAGAAATCGACGCTATGGATGACAGCTCCCAAACGTCGGATCAGCGAGTGGGCGTCATGGATCCTAAGTCGGGCGAGGTAGGAATTTACTTACACTTACTTACTTACTTATGTTGCATGCCTTTCGATCTTCTAAGGTTACAATTCGGGGAATGCTCCCAGGAACTGCACGATCTGATCCCACCATCTCCTTTTCATCATAGGACGAGCAGGCGTACGGCTCAGTACCATCCTTACCTCATTGGTATACCTTCTATTAGCACAAAACGTTTCGGTTCTACCTTTATAATGCGAACTGCTAAGGAGTGGAATACACTACCGTCGTCTGTCTTTCCTGAAAACTGTAATCTGGGTCTCTTCAAGTCTAGAGTGAATAGGTGCCTTCTAGACCTTTGTCTTCGGCCACATCGTCACTTAGCAACAGGTGAGATCGTGGTCAAACAAAGGTCTATCAATGTTAAAAAAAAAAAAAAACTAATTGCATTGCTAATGTACATGTAATGTAACATGTTGCTCCTGTACATGCACGGCACCTGGACTCCAACACCCCATTGCGCTCAGCAGGTTGCTGGAATACCGCAATGGGATCTTGTCGCTCCGTAATGGGAGTGTTTGTTACGCCATGCAATGGGGTGTTACGTCATCTTGCAATGGGGTGCTACGTCTTAAAGTGAGGTTTTATGTCTTGCCATGGGGAGCTATGTCTTAAAGTGAGGTATTAGAACTTGCAATGGGGTGCTACATCTTAAAGTGAGGTTTTACGTCTTGCCATGGAGAGCTATGTCTTAAAGTGAGGTGTTACATCTTGCAATGGGGTGCTACATCTTAAAGTGACGTGTTATGTCTTGCCAAGGGGAGCTATGTCTTAAACTGAGGTGTTACATCTTGCAATGGGGTGCTACATCTAAAGTGAGGTTTTACGTCTTGCCATGGGGTGCTATGTCTTAAAGTGAGGTGTAACATCTTGCAATGGGGTGCTACATCTTAAAGTGACGTGTTATGTCTTGCCAAGGGGAGCTATGTCTTAAACTGAGGTGTTACATCTTGCAATGGGGTGCTACATCTTAAAGTGACGTGTTATGTCTTGCCAAGGGGAGCTATGTCTTAAACTGAGGTGTTACATCTTGCAATGGGGTGCTACATCTAAAGTGAGGTTTTACGTCTTGCCATGGGGTGCTATGTCTTAAAGTGAGGTGTTACATCTTGCATTTGGGTGCTACATCTTAAAGTGAGGTTTTACGTCTTGCCATGGGGAGCTATGTCTTAAAATGAGGTGTTACGCCTTGCGATGGGGTGCTACATCGTAAAGTGAGGTTTTACGTCTTGCCATGGGGAGCTATGTCTTAAAGTGAGGTGTTACACCTTGCAATGGGGTGCTACGTCTTAAAGTGAGGTTTACGTCTTGCCATGGGGACCTATGTCTTAAAGTGAGGTGTTACACCTTGCAATGGGATGCTACGTCTTAAAGTGAGGTTTACGTCTTGCCATGGGGAGCTATGTCCTAAGGCCTTATAGAGGCTGAAAAAAATAGGCTTTTTGGGTTTTTTTTCTCAGAAAAACTACAAAATAAATCAAGATAACAGAAACGTGATTTTATTATCTATATCAGTGACTGCTTCCAATAATTTTTTTGAAGCGATTCATTACAAAATGGCGGCTGTGCAGCGTTTTTGCGACGACGTCTTTTTTTTTCGGGGTCCACGGCCGGACTAACAGCTTCTGTAATTTTTAACCGATTAACTTGAAATTTTGAAAATATCTTGAAATATACATTGTCTATAGAAGTACGTAGGATTTTTGCGATATATTGATTTTCGGCCAAATGGCGCCCTTCTAAAGTGAATAGTGACAAACTTCCCTGAAAAATTGTCAGATAATTGTTAATAACAAATGAAATACGCAATATAAAAAAAAAAACCTACGTACTTCCATAGACAATGTATATTTCAAGATATTTTCAAAATTTCAAGTTAATCGGTTGTAAATCGCTTGAGTTACGAGTCCAGCCAACTTGAAAAATACATTATTGAGATAAACGCGTTTAAAGTTTTGAGTAGTAGAAAATCATGAATAATTTTACAATATGCCTAATGAATTAATTAATTTCACAATACGTCACGCACATTTCCCGGCCATAATATTCTGGGACATCATTTTTAAGATCCTAAGGGACCATTTGGAATTAAAAAAAAAAAAAAACTAAAATTCTAGGGTGGCCTAAGGCCTTAAAGTGAGGTGTTACGTCTTGCAATCCGTCCGCAATGTTGTGCAAAAAAAACTTTTGATAATAGAAGGCTTTTAGATATTTATTTTTGTAAAAAGATCAATTTTATTTTATTCTCTGCCGTTTAGGTACTGAAAGGCGAAGAGGCGCCATTGCTGTCACAATTGAAGGATTGGATGGAAACCCACCCCGGCTGGGAGGTCCTCTCAGACTCGGAGGATTCTGGCGACGACAGCCAGGACGATGATGGTGAGTTTTATGTATAAAAAAGCGGCCAAGTGCGAGTCGGACTCGCCCATGAAGGGTTCCGTAGCAGCAAGTAACATAATATAAAAGTTCTTGGATGGATTACGATTTATGACGTATTAAAAAAAACTACTTACTTGATCTCGTTCAAACCAATTTTGGTTGGAAGTTTACATGGTAATGTACACATATTTGTTTTTTTGGTTTTATAATTCTCTTATTTTAGAAGTTATGGGAGGGGGACACGCTTTTTACCACTTTGAAAGTGTCTCTCGCGCAAACAGTTTAGAAAAAAATGATATTAGAAACCTCAATATCATTTTTGAAGACCTATCCATAGATACCCTACACGTATGGGTTTGATGTTTTTTTTTTGAGTTTCAGTTCTAAGTATGAGGAACCCCAAAAATAAAAAACTACTTACTGGGTTTGATGTTTTTTTTTATTGAGTTTCAGTTCTAAGTATGAGGAACCCCAAAAATAAAAAACTACTTACTAGATCTCGTTCAAACCAATCGTACGTACCCCACACGTACAGGTTTGATGAAAAAAAAAATGTTGAGTTTCAGTTCTAAGTATGGGGAACCCCAAAAATAATTGTTTTATTTTCAATTTTTGTGTAAAAATCTTAATGCGGTTCACAGAATACATCTACTTACCAAGTTTCAACATCATAGCTCTTATAGTTTCGGAAAAAAAAGGCTGTGACATACACGGACAGACAGACAGACATGACGAATCCATAAGGGTTCCTTGTCTTTGACTACGGAACCCTAAAACGGCAAGCGGAAAGAGAATAGGCGTGGTAAAATATGGAACAAACAGGATAGATTTTATTTTCACATAGCAAACTTTTCGTCTAAAGTTCCCTGGACTATTAGTAGTTTATAATCTCATAAAAAAACATCCTGAAAAGATTTTATGGGTACGTATTATTATTTATTCTGTGGTTTCACTGACACGTGACACCGACCGTGGTGGTCTCTGGCTATTAATTAGGACTGTTACAACTCCTCCCGTGGATGTTGCTCATATCTAGACAACGATTGGGAATAATTAAGTAAATAGTGTATAGAATCACAGTTGTATAGAATTTTATCAGCTTTCATTATGTAGTTAAACAAAATTTCCTACGACGCATCGTTTTCGGGATGTAAGCAAAAAAAACAAAAAAACGGGACCTTCTTTGTGCCCAACCTAGGGCTTTGCTCAGAGGGGTAAGGAACTTTAGTATGTTTGTCTCCTAACTAGTCCAAACAATGTTCCGAAGTCAAACTTTCTGCTTTCGACCTTTCGATCCACACCACGACTCAGTTGATCACTCATTTCCTGGACTATGAGTGCTATGTTTTATTAGCATCCGCCACGGCTATGCTCGCGTCATGTGTAGTTCTACTCAACTCTCTACGTAACGGTTGAGCAGCTTTTGATGATGTTTGGTGTTTGGATGGATACTAGTGGCAGGGCTGGGGAGGCCTGCGGCTGCTTCTTATCCCGTTATCACGATTGCGAAACCGCGGGAAAAAGGCTATAGTTATGTAGTAAATATATGCACTAATACATAAGCACAATAATCAAAAGTCGCTGTGAAAACAATTACCTGTTTATCGTGGGATTGGTGTCTTTATATATTAAATGTTATAGAACTTCCTTTTCCGCATTCGAACTCCATGGGTGGTCCATTAGGCGTGATTATATATATTGTAATTGTCCGATCTGTACTTCCAGAAAGCAGGAAAAAGCCAGAGAGAGAAAAGACGGAGGAGGAGAAGGCACGCGACGCGATCAAGAAAGCCAAGGTGGAAGATGATGAGTACAAAACTGAGGAACAGACGTACTACAGGTACTTGTATTATATTTATACCTTACTAGTGAAACGCCCTCTAATGCGCGCGGAGTTTTTCCCATACAAACTTCAACAGCCTGTGTCAACCTCTTTGGGGGATTTTAGAAATTCCTTTCTTAGTTAGACCACAAAAGGAATGTATCCAAATAAAAAAAAACTCTAAGACTTACAGCTTCGGCTGTGCGTTGGTAGCCAGTCAGTGAGTCGGACAGTAATGCCACGCTTTTATATATATGTATTGATTGATTGAACGAGGGAAGCGAGTTCTCTGAGCTCTCTTGTGCAAATCGACATTTTAATGTATGTATGTTAGTTTAAGGATACTTTCTAAACGTGACGAACTCCTTGCTCTGTCGGGCGAGTAGCCGGCTGAGATGCGAAAGGTAGGGGGTTCGATTCCCGTCGCGGGACAAATGTTTGGTGGAACTGCAAATATTTATTTCAGGTCTGGGTGTTATGGTACTCGTAGTTTCTGATACCCACGATACAGGGAATCCTAGTGTGGGGTCAGGACTATGTGTATGACTGTTGGGTGGGTGTTATGTTAATCTGAATTTCATGAAATTCGGTAGGTGAATAGATATTATTTGGCACAATTTGAACATAAGGTTATGAGTTAGATCAGTTATTGTTAAGATATTGATGTCCAATAAGGGGTAAAAAAAAAAAGAGTCAATCAGGTCAAGTGGGGTGTCATATGAAAAGGTTCATGTTAGTTTTCAACTATTTATTCCCACGATTGTGCAAGCCACAGTGAAAAGAATCCTATTGAGGCTCTGCCTACCCTTTCGGGGAAAAAGGCGTGTGTCTTATGTATTTTTCAATTATTTTGTAGGGAGGGCGCTCAAATGGTTTTGTTTTAATGTATTTATGTTTTTCAGTATTGCGCACACGGTCCACGAGTCTGTCACAGAGCAATCCAGCATTCTTGTTAACGGAAATCTCAAAGAATATCAAATTAAGGTATCATATTATTATACAAACTTGCACTCGTCACCACACGCTGACATACAACACCCACGCAACAATAGACTTTATCTACACTCGTATCGTAAAATCCTGATAGTTTCAAAAGTTATAATATAATATATGTCATAAAAACACTAGTTTTGAGTTCTTATCAAAACTAGTGTTGTTATGACATATATTACATTATAACTTTTGAAACTATCATGGTTATGTACATAATTTTCCCGTGATCATGGCGCATACAACTGTGCCGAAATATCGGGAAGATTTAAAACTCAAAAATCATGGTAAATATCCCGTTTCTAGTGAAAATTATATATTACATTACTTTCGTTTGTGAAAAAAAACACCTATTAAATACCTCACCAAGGCTCGGTTTTTAAACTCACACTCGTGTTTTTAAAAACCCTTGTTAATGTAATAGTTTCATTAACTACTAATTGGACACACTGTAACAAGGTTCTGTAAAGCTTGCTGATTTTGTAACTATGTTGCTATCAATTTCAATGGTGTTTCTAATTCTATCCGAATGCCTACAAACCTTGCAACTAGACTGCTTAAATTAGGTTATCGTAAAAACATCTGTACTAACATTTAATATTATAAAGAGGTAAAGTTTGTTTGTAGTAATCTCCGTAACTACGGATCCGATTCCGAAAATTATTTCACGAACATATAAATTCATTTATTAGTAAGTTATCTGCAAAAGCATAGAATATAATAAATATATATATATATATATAATAAATATAAACCATTAAAATATTTAAGTTAGTCACATTTTCATAAACAATGTTTTATCAAAAAAAGCTTCGTACAACTTATAATAACTTTTGTTATGTTATAACTTTTGAAACTATCATGGTTATGTACATAATTTTCACTAGAAACGGGAAAATCCGTTCCGTGATCATGGCGCATGCAACTGTGCCGAAATATCGGGAACATATAAAACTCAAAAATCATGGTAAATATCCCGTTTCTAGTGAAAATTTTGTTATGTTGTTAACAGGAAGCTACATTATCCGTGAGTCGTGTTTTATTAGCTCGCTCGATGTGTAGTTCCACTCAACTCCGTAACGGTTGAGTGGATTTTGATGATATTTCGTGTTTGGACGGATGCAAGTGGGGGGAGGGGAGGCAGGAGGCGCGGGTAAAAGGCTGCTTTCAAAATATAGAAACAGCATTAAACTGATTGAAACCGATAGCAACGAGTTACGTTATCGCGATCCTTTTATTGTTCTATTGAAAATAGGTTGAGTTTGTATTCTAACATATACTGAGCTATGCATATGCTTCCTGCATATGCTGAGCTAGAGACCTTTTTGTAACAGCAAATCTAACCGTAATTTTGTGTATTTTCATGTTTTTTGTTTATATCTGTGTTGTTACAAATAAAAAATATTCTATTCTATTCTAACAAATTGTGATGTTCCAGGGTTTAGAATGGCTGGTATCTCTTTTCAACAACAACTTGAACGGAATCCTGGCAGACGAAATGGGTCTCGGCAAGACTATCCAGACGATTGCACTGGTCACTTATCTAATGGAAAAGAAGAAAGTCAACGGCCCTTTCCTTATTATTGTGCCTCTGAGGTAACATCATCATCATCAGCCCATATTAATAAATCAAACTGAACTCCTTAAGAACTCAGAAACAAAAATAAACGATAAGGATGTTAAAATTAATCAAATCGTTCGATTTATTAATACGGATCATAGGACGGCGACATACACTATGATTCGAAATATCTAATCCGTATTAAGGTGGTTGCTCTTTCATACAAACGTATTTGCACAAATATGGGCTAACAGAGTATAGCTTTACACTGAAATGACTGTTGTTGGCTTTTATATTGGTCATTATTTGCGGCAAATCATATTTGGTTGAAGCAAATACGTTTGTATGAAAAAGCAACCACCTTAATGCTTCACACACAACATCTTTTTCTGCCCAGCTACATGCTTTTGGAATGCCCATGCTCAGTATGAGAGACGCTTCCGTTGAGTGCAGACTTCTCGCAGTGATGAATCCTGGGTCAAATGTAGCCTTTATACAATTTCTAAATTGATCAGCTCAGAACTCTTAAATGGACAAACCAACTCAGCAACAGACAAAGTTTTCAAACAAAATGACAAAATACAATATTTATTTATTGTGGTCTTATTCAGATGCTGAACGGGTTAGCAAATACGTAAATTTGACTGTCCTCTTTTACGTTTGGCCAGTGTTAGAGTGAGGCTAATGCAAAGTAGCTTCTTGTCAACCGTTCCTCTTTACCTTTTCAATTTCAGTACACTATCCAACTGGGTGCTCGAGTTCGAGAAATGGGCGCCGACAGTATCTGTAGTTTCATACAAAGGCTCGCCACAGGCGCGTCGACTCGTCCAAACGCAGTTACGATCCACCAAGTTCAACGTGCTACTTACCACGTATGAATATGTTATCAAAGACAAGGGCGTGCTTGCTAAAGTGAGTTCTAATGCTATAAATTTAAAAAGTTAATTTTTCTGTTACTAAAACGTATGTGAAACAACCTTTACAAATTAGAGGTAGTATACCGTTTGGGCCGTGCTCCGTGGTCGGTGGTTTTCCATTTAGATATATATTTTGTACTATAATGTTATTTATAAAGTTTTAAGAATAAATCAATTAAAAAATAATAAAAAATAAGAGATAATATCTATCAAATTGATAGTGTAGGACCGCCTATAATAAAGTCTTAAAATTTCATGCTTTACAAGGTCAACCAATAGTAATTGTTTTTAAAAAAACTTGCTTTACAGGTACATTGGAAGTACATGATCATCGATGAGGGTCATCGAATGAAGAATCACCACTGCAAACTGACACAAGTGCTCAATACTCACTACATCGCACCGCACCGTTTACTCCTCACCGGCACGCCACTGCAGAACAAACTGCCTGAATTGTGGGCACTACTCAACTTTTTACTGCCGTCTATTTTCAAGAGCTGTTCTACCTTCGAGCAGTGGTTCAATGCGCCCTTCGCTACTACCGGGGAAAAGGTACATACTGAAATCTAGCCTATTACAAGGAAATTACTTATTAATTTGACTAAATACAACTCCAGCATCCGAATTTTTAAACAAGGGTTTCATTTGGTACCTCTTTTCTCATGCGTTGTGTGAGTGCTGATATGGAATAAAGAAAATATTCCATCAAATTCAACAAGTAATTAAGCTAACCTTCCGAGTTGCCAAGTGGTCGGTGATAATTACAGACTGATAGGTGATACTTGGTCTTCCATTTCAGTTAGTCCAGCTTGACTCCTTTTGCATTATCAGTCAGTGGCTCAGCAGAGACTTTTTCGTAGTTTAGTTTAGTTTGAAACCGTACCTTAGTTAATTATGTATTTATGTATCTTCGTTACTGTTGACTAGTTTGTTCTATTTTGCTCTCTATACGTGAAAACCTGTAATTGGCTTTTTGTTCTTAACTCTGTTTTTTATGTATTTATGGATAGCTGTTGGTTTTCCTACTAAATAAATATAAATATTAGAGGAAGTGAAGCGTTACCAGCTCACGTCATCATCTTAATCCACAGCCTGACTTCTCGCACTGATATAACCCTCTCTTTGCCTGTGCCATTCACGGACCTATGCCAGCCTCATCAAGGTTCGGCCCGCGATGTTTGCAGTATAAATAAATAAATAATAAATAATGCTGGACAGTTCACACAACATCGTCTAGCCCCAAGCTAAGCAGAGCTTGTGTTATGGGTACTAGACAACTGATATACTTAATACAATATATTACATAGATAGATATTTTTTATTATATAGAAAAAATACCCAGAACACCCGGAACAAATATCTTCTGCCCATCTCGCTGCTGGATAACCAATGTTTCTGAACCCAGTTCTTTGGTGCCATCTTACTCCACCAACACCTCGCCCAACTTATTTTAGTGACCTTATATGATTCCCTTGTCATGCCATGTCAGAGGCCCTCGGGCGGCTTGACAAACTCTGACACCATAGGCCAGCACTTACCTCATACGAAAAGAAGAAGAATATGATTCCCTGACTTTTTTATTTTTTTATTGGCGATGGCAGGGCATCACCACACCCGGGCGTCCCTCAATCGGGACAAGTGACAGTCGGTTGTCGGACGCACGCCTGAGCGCTCGCGCAACACGTTTCCCGCGCAAATATTCCGTCGCGTACATATTGTGCTGTATATGGATGCAATAGTCAAAAAACAAATTAAGAATTATCATTTTTTGCATTGCCGAAGGACGAAGAAATTTAAATTATTTGATAGTGCATGTTTGAAATCCAATGGTGAATATCCATATAACTTTGTAACTATTTCATTTACCTACAAGTAATTAATTTTGTAAAAATAAAAAAAACCCTCAACGCAATGAAACGGCTCAACCGATTTTGATCAAACATAGCTAAGAACACTCCCGAAAAAAACACCGTTCAAACAAAAAAAAAAACTAATTCGATTCATCCGTTCGGGAGCTACGATGCCACAGACAGACACACACACAGATACATACACACACACAAACAGATACATACACATACACACACACAAACACACACACACACACGCGCCCGCACAGACACCTCAAACTTATAACACCCCGTCGTTTTTCCGTCGGGGGTTAAAAATACCTATACCTGCTTTCGATCTTTTTTTTATACTACTTGAATAACGGAACAAGCGGATGGCTCACCTGATGTTAAGCGGTAACCTCTGCCTATGAACAGTGCATTACCTCACAGGTCACGTCCACCTAGGACGCGCCCCATGTGGCATTGCAATGCGCCCGCCACCCTGAGATATAAAGCTCCGACCCTATGTTACGGCCTCTTCTAGCTGTCTTACGCGTTACGAAGTAAATAATACATAATCTGTGCTACAATGCTGACTATCTACCTACATAACGGAAGGTTAATTTAATTTTTTATTAGAAATGTCGACAACCCTTTTGATGCGGATCACTCCGCGCCAGACAGCGACAGTGTTACGCGTTAGAAGAGAGAGCAAATGTTTAGGTAGATATCACGATAGGCATTGAGCGCTAATGCGAGCTGAATTGCACTTTGTTGCGTCCAAGCAAGAGTCGCTATTTATATATATTTTTTCGCTAAGTGAGTCTTCTCTACTTGTACTAATATTTATTCTGTGGCGATGGATTGTAAAGCGAGCCCAGACCCCTGAAGTGACGACCACGACCACCCTTCCAAGGGTGTAACGATGAAGATGATACGATTCTCTTATTTTGAGCTTGCGTAACCTAAAGCAATTTAAACTCTTAAAACTTCCAGGTGGAGTTGAACGAAGAAGAAACTATCCTCATCATCCGTCGTTTGCACAAAGTGCTGCGTCCGTTCCTGCTGCGGCGCCTGAAGAAGGAGGTGGAGAGTCAGCTGCCTGACAAGGTGGAATACATCGTCAAGTGCGACATGAGCGGCTTGCAGCGCGTCCTGTACAAGTAAGTACCTTCTATCAAGTAGGTACCGTAAACATCTGCTATGGGACAGACTTGCCTATAAAGCCAGGCTTGAACAGCTATCTTACAAAGGGATGCTTTAGAGTCAATACTAAAACCTCGACGACGACGACAATACGACGACCTCTGTGGCGCGGCGGGCGTGGGTTCGCCTGCGACGCAGGAGGTTGCGGGTACAATTCCCGCCTCGGAACAAATATTTGTGCGATCTGCAGATATTTGTTCAGGGTGTTCTGGGTATTTTCTATGTATAATAAAAAATATCTATCTAAGTAATGTATTGTATTATGTATATCAGTTATCTAGTACCCATAACACAAGCTCTGCTTAGCTTTGAGTGAACTGTCCAGCATTATTTATTTATTTATTTATTTTTATTTATAAAGCCAAGCAAGCTAAAAAAAAACTTTGAAATGGGCAATTTAGTTTATCATTTGTGCATTGCATTTGCTTTCGTTTGAGTATCGCTTTATTATAATAGACGGACCAACACGATACAGAAATTTATTTATAAACTTTTACCTAAAATTTATGTATTGCGATATTTAGGTTAGTAACAGTTGGTTAGTGCTACAGTTAAATGGACAGCCATAATTGAATTTGTCAAAATAGAGATCGGTAAATTTTGTCATTACTTTAGGCGAAAGAACCAAGATAAAATCGGTAACAACTTAGATTTATTTTATACTAGCAGCGCTCCGCGGTTTCACCCGCGTAAGTCTCGATCCCGTGGGAATATCGGGATAAAAATGTGCCTATGTGTTATTCCGGGAGACCAGTTATCTCCATTCCAAATTTCATGCAAATCCGTCCAGCCCTTTCAGCGTGAAGAAGTAACAAACACACACAAACTTTCGCATTTATAATATTAGTGGGATTTTATTATTGAACATCACAGAATTGAGTGATGCTTACTGTTGCTAGTTTAAGATCTAATTTACATGGAATTCCAATTACAGATGAACACATCGTGCATCATCGAGTTGTGTAATAAACTTATCTTCTTTCCCAGACACATGCAGTCCAAAGGCGTGCTACTAACCGACGGATCGGAGAAGGGCAACAAGGGCAAAGGTGGCGCCAAAGCCCTCATGAACACGATCGTGCAACTGCGCAAGCTCTGCAACCACCCCTTCATGTTCCAGCACATCGAGGAGAAGTTTTGCGACCACCTCGGCTCCGGCAGCGGCGTCGTGTCTGGGTGAGCCATTCAGTGGTATTAGTTCAGCTATTTAGTCAGTAGTGTTATTAAGGCGTCCGAATTCGGCCGCAAAGAAAATACTGTGAAGGACCACGCATGTCCATGGCTTGTTATCCTATTTAACACACTCTCTGTGGTCGGTACATGATCACTAGGACGTCTTTAATGTACTGGAGTGGACGGATTATCTCCAGCGATTCCTATTGGCGGCCATCTGCTCTACATCTCAAAACTTAGTTTTTCAGTCTCGGAGCTGGTCAGTCCATCTACTCGGGGATCTATCGCGTGATTTCTTCCCCTGACCAGATTTTCGAGGTTTTTTCGCCGCGCCTCGCTTTATGGCCGAAGTAGGAGAGTATGCGGAGGTGACAAATCGTGTAAAGCCTGTCCTTCACTTTACGCTGCGTAAGGATTGACACATTGGTACGTTTCCACGTCCACGGTATCCGCAGCATTCGCCTCCAGCGCCACATCTTGTCATCAATCCTTTTCCTCTCTCTCGCTAAGATGGTCCATGTCTCCACGCCGTATAAGGATATAGGGAAAACCAATGCTCGGACTAGGCGTATCATCATCTTCGTCTTTCATGATATGCCTCGGTTCTTCCAAATGCCTCCCTCGCGAGCATTGCGTCCCTTCCTATGGCCATCTGACGTTTAGTTTCCGGCACACAACTTCTATCATTGCAGATGTAAGAGCCCGGTAGATGAAACTATACACTGCCTCAATGCCCTTGTAGGTACTAGGGCCTGAGAGGAGTCCAGCATGGTCATCTATCATCAGTTTTGTCTGGAAATACCAGTGAATTCGTTTTTGGAAGCACACACTTGCGAGTATTTTTGACAAGTTTGTATTTAGGAGCCTTTATCCATTGCCGGGCTACGTCACTTATTGAAGATGTCTTTTCATAGTTTCTGTGTAATTGTTTTTTATTTTAGTTTTTATTCGAGCCTTTATCCATTGCCGGGCTACGTCACTTATTGAAGATGTCTTTTCATAGTTTCTGTGTAATTGTTTTTTATTTTAGTTTTTATTCGAGCCTTTATCCATTGCCGGGCTACGTCACTTATTGAAGATGTCTTTTCATAGTTTCTGTGTAATTGTTTTTTATTTTAGTTTTTATTCGAGCCTTTATCCATTGCCGGGCTACGTCACTTATTGAAGATGTCTTTTCATAGTTTCTGTGTAATTGTTTTTTATTTTAGTTTTTATTCGAGCCTTTATCCATTGCCGGGCTACGTCACTTATTGAAGATGTCTTTTCATAGTTTCTGTGTAATTGTTTTTTATTTTAGTTTTTATTTAGTTCTTGCCTTGTTTGCTTTTTTGTTGGTGTGTGTGTCTTTTTTGTCACAAGTAAACGTTGTTTCTTTCTTTCTTTTTTTGTAGTCCATTAAGAAACCTTTATAAGATCATTTGTCCCAGTATGACAAGGCGTTTTTTTACTTAATCGGTATTATCTTTCTTTTCAGGCCTGACCTTTACCGGGCGTCCGGTAAATTCGAGCTGTTGGACCGCATACTACCGAAGCTGAAGCGCACGAACCACAGAGTGCTGATGTTCTGTCAGATGACACAGTGCATGACTATCATTGAGGACTTCCTCACCTTCAGGGCTTTCCAGTACTTGAGGTAAGTCTATAACACCTCTATAACTTTGACGACCTCTGTGGCACGCTGGGCGAAGGTTCGCCTGCGCCGCAGGAGGTTGCGGGTCCGATTCCCGCCTCGGAACAAATATTTGTACAATCTGCAGACGCATGACCATCTGGTCTGCCTGGTGTTCTGGGTATTTTCTATGTATAATAAAAAACATCTATCAATGTAATATATTGTATTAAGTATATCAGTTACCTATTACCCATAACAGAAGCTCTGCTTAGCTTGGGGCTAGATAATGTTGTGTGAACTTTCCAGCATTATTTATTTATAACTGGTCTATAAGTAGTGATAGCGAATAAGCCATCCATCGTAGACAATTGTAGAGGATGGATTATAAATATACACGTATCTCTTTGGTCGTTCGTTCGTCGCGTTACTGGTTCTTTCTCGGTCACTCTGCGTTAGGTTAATGTCCTGAGTATTGTAGTTTTGAACATCTTTGTGGCCTATGGTGAAAGAATAGGTGTGGTGAATAGATTCAGTGGACTTTGCCGAGGTTTCTTTTTCTGGGAGTCTCTGAAAGACCTGTGGCAAGCACGAGTCGTTAGCGAGATGATATTAAATGTCAAAGTTCTAATAGAACGATTTTAAGCCACCTGTAATTGGCCTATATTTAACACTAGTGTCCGCCCGCGGCTGCGCTCGCGTTTTACCGAGATAACAATTAGCCTATAGCTCAATCCAGGTACCAAAAAAAACAAATTTATCAATTTAATCAAAGTTTGTTCAGCCGTTTTAGCGTGATTCAGTAACAAACATCCAAACCTTGACATTTGTGATATTTATGGGATTTACACGGCGGATGTTCATGTTTAGCACACTGAAGTATTTCGATTGGTATAACCACCTCCCGCTAGCCCTGAATTACAATAACCAGAGGAATTTCAAACATTCCCCGTAACTGTAGAATCACAGAAAGTTTTATTCACCTTAGGGGGCGCTGCAATAGTAGGTAGAATATTGATGGACAGCATTACATAAAATGAATTAGTAAATACCCTTTCATACCGTAATTACCACTTAATTGCAATTACTAAAATGACCATTTTCAAAAACTTAATTATTTTAATGACCACTTCCCAATGAATTCCCCAGACTGGACGGTATGACGAAAGCCGAGGACCGCGGCGACCTGCTCAAGAAGTTCAACACCCCCAACTCTGAGTACTTCATCTTCCTGCTGTCGACGCGCGCGGGCGGGCTCGGCCTCAACCTGCAGAGCGCCGACACTGTCATCATATTCGACTCCGACTGGAATCCGCATCAGGTAACACAATGTTCCATCTCCTATTATGGCTACTAAGCTAACTACAGGTCTAGCGCTTAGCCGAGTCAGTCCCTGAGGTATGGGAGCGGTACCACGCTTCGTTTTGACGTAACGAAAACACCCCTCCTGTACCGCTCCCATACCTCAGGGACTGACTCAGTTAAGCGCTAGACCTGGGGGGCGATTCTCGGATTGTAGTCATTGATGTCGAATAGAGACATATCGAAACAAGATGGCGATTGTTGAATAAAATCTCTACATTAGCCATCTTGTTTCGACATTCGAAATCAATGTCTACTATCCGAGAATCACCCCCTGTACTAAACTACTAATCTCCTATTATGGCTACTAAGCTAACTACTAGGCTTTCCTCCATCTGCTTCCAACGAGTCCTTGAGTATTTTGGTCATATAGGACGCAAATGCAGTGAGAAGCTGATTATCACGTTGGTCAGACCAGATCCGCACCACTCGATTCAAAACTCTACGAAGCCGTGCAGCTCGCTGGCAGATCTCTTTGGCGCAACATTGCCTGGCAGGAAGTGATCCATGGAGGGGGTCACAACCCTCAGCATTGAGGATTATGGCTAGTAGCGACCCGCCCCGGTTTCGGACGAACGGTGTGGTACCATAGTGATCGCAGTTCCTGATACCCGCGACACGGGAGATCCCAGTGTGAGATCAGCCCCCCTATTCCCTATCTTGAAAGTCACTCAGTGACCAACGTTTGACAAGTAAAATTACCATCAATTGACAATTCTTAATAGTTTTTTTTTTTAATTGATGATCATTCTTCTTGTCAAACGTTAGTCACAGAGTGACTTTCAGTTAGGGAATAGGGGGGCAGGACTATGTATGTGACTGTTGGGTGTTATGTTATGTTATTAGACATATAAACCACCAGAAAGATATAGATGGCTATTCTCTAAATAATAGTGGAAACCACATCTAAATCCGTTGAAAGTGGACAAACAGTAAGACGCGGATAGCAACTTTGTTTTATACTATGTATTGATATGTGTGGCCGTAGTGGTCTGCGCCTATGAATAGGATTGCAACAGGAATAAGATTGCTCGTTCAACAACTAGATTCGTAAGTCGTTAATAGGACAAAGCACTCCGTTTTTTAAAGAAAGCAAAGTTAGCAAAGTCGGTTGTGGGAAGCAAGGGCGGCGATTAGTTCTCCACTTGTCACGTCTATTTCCCACGATAATTAAACCCACGGTGAGAAGGGGCCCATTTGAGGCTCTGCTTACCCTTTCGGGGAACAAAGCGTGTGTCTATGTATTATTATTACTATTTATTTTTAATACACAGGCCGCTCTCGGAGCTGATGCGTGTATATCTTAGTCCTTATCAGTGCACTTTAAATGTTTGACAAGTATATTTTTGAAAGAATTCACTGAGGGGGCACTGATCACTGAGTCTGGTAGCCGGTTCCAAGTGCGCACGACGCGATTAGGCAATATGTGCATCCTCGGATTGCTGGTACTTCTGATGATAATGAGATGTATGTATGTAATAAAAGATTGATTCCTTGTTTCACCGTCTATTATGTATTGACAGGATCTGCAAGCTCAAGATCGTGCTCACCGTATCGGTCAGCGCAACGAAGTACGCGTGCTCAGACTCATGACTGTCAACTCTGTCGAGGAGAGGATCCTTGCCGCAGCCAGGTACCTTCAATACTATACCGAGTATCGTCACCAGCCGGTAGACTCCATCCACCGACTTGCTGCGACCATTACAAGATCGTGCTCACCGTATCAGTCAGCGCAACGAAGTACGCGTGCTCAGACTCATGACTGTCAACTCTGTCGAGGAGAGGATCCTTGCCGCAGCCAGGTACCTTCAATACTATACCGAGTATCGGCACCAGCCGGTAGACTCCATCCACCGACTTGCTGCGACCATTACTATGTCTTCCCACAGGGCTACAATATGGGTAAATTCAAGAGAAATATCAATAGGGCTCTTAATGGTAGGCAGCGCGTTTGCAATACCGTGGGTGTTGCAGATGTCCATAGGCGGCGGTGACTGCTTTACATCAGGCGGGCCGTCTGATTGTTTGTCACCTTAATACATTTAAAAAAAAAAAAAAAAAAAAATCATCTAGACCATCCGATTCCGGTTCAACGTCACTCGAAAACCTTTATTCCCCAGTTGTCGGTTCTGTGAGCTATATGGCCAGCGCATTGCCACTATAATAATATCTTTATTTTAGGCTACATGATAAATGTAGAATATAATTATACCTAGTAAGGGGATATAAATTATATTATTTTTAGGGTTCGTTATCCAAACGGTGCCAACGGGACCCTATTAAGCCTGTGCTGCCCGCTGACAGACAGACGGACGGACCGTCTGTCTGTCAGCGGGCTGTATCTCATGAGCCGTAATATGTAGACAGTTGAAGTTTTCAGTGTGTATTTCTAATGCCGCTTTGACAACAAATAATAAAAACTAGTGGTTCGTCCGAACTGAGACCTCGCGAATACACGCGACGTAGCTGGTAACTTACCTACTTACTTACTTTCTTCACTTTCTAACCGACTTCTAAATATTCTGAGATACAATTTTCATGACTACCCGAGATAATTTCGTACACATCATCGAAATAACTTTTTAATACGACTAAGCAACGGGGCGTAAATATAACATAAGCATATTACATACCTTTTGAATAAGGTAAGTAGCTGACGAATTAATTGATAACCTCCTTTTGTGACATCCAGTTATCATCTAAAAATAAACTAACAAGTGTCATCATGTGGTATTGCAAGAAAACCATCATCATAATTATCAGCCTACAGAAGTGCCTGCTGGACTTAGCCTACCCCAGAGAATCAATGTAGTGGACGTAACATTGCCAAGGTCTCAACTGAAACGAAGGCTATCTCGTAGGAAACCATAGGCATCATTGTAAAGTTTAGTCTATTGAAGAAATTAGAAAAACAACGTCATTAGGCGGGTTCACACAGAGCGAGCAGCCTCGCGAGGCAGCTCGGTCTGCGTTGACGTTCCTCGGCCGAGGCAAGCGCGCGCGCCGCCGCGGGCGAGCGACCTAGCCACCGAGTGTCGGCTTTTTGTTTTGCTCAAAGGCGCCCCAGTCGTTTGCCGCGCTTACTCTGGACGCACATGTATGATGTCTTAACTCTCAGCTGATCGAACGAACAAATAGCTCGGGCTTCCCGCGCGCAGGAGCTTCGCGATGATACCGAGGCTGCTGCGCTCGTTCGGGGACGGTGTCCTCGCACGGAAAATGCCTCGCGAGGCCTAATCAAATTCCTAGATTGATTCGAGGTCAACAATGGATTTTATAGAATGCAAGTTCCTAAATTCTTCAATTGTAGACTATTGTATTTGCGTCACAAAAGCTACAAGCATACCAAATTTCAGCATTGTAGGATTGCTGGAAGTACCGTAGAGGTTTTTTTTTTTTTTTCTCTAATATCTAAAAAACTGCATAGCAGAAATAAAAATGTCCAAGCAAAGCGCTTTTATATGACACTTGATCTGACCATCTCACTTTTATTTATTTTACCCCCCTCTTCAACTCTCTTCATTTCTTACCAAGCCCCTGACCAATATAGCTCATAACCTTACCTAAAAAAAAAACAATACTATCTACCTCCCTACCAAATTTCATGAAGATCGGATGTTCGGAAGGGATCGGAAGTTTTCATCTGACAAACATACATACATACAAACGCCGATTCTTCAAGTGGACTCGGAGAACTCGCTTCGCCCGTTCTAAATTAAATTAAAAATTAAAGGGAAGAAGACCGCCTACCCTTTCGGGGAAAAAGGCATGTGTCTATGTATGTATGTATGTATGTATGTAAGAACAAGAAACGCGTATTTTCAGCGGTTTTTGCTTCATCTGTTTTGTTCAATCATGTACGATGGTACAGAATCCTTCTTGTGCGAGTCCGACTCGCTCTTGGCCGGTTTTTTTACCGAAACATGCTTGGATCTTCATTATATTTTTGGATGAACTTCGAGATAAGTCGACCTTGACTTCCACTTGTTCTCGAGGCACCACACAGGCGCTCCCCACCTAGTAGTAAGAAGGATCATCAAAAGAAATACAGACCGTGTTTGTTGCCTGATTCTTCTAGGTCTGGTTGCGTTGGAACAGGAGTAAATGTAAATTTATTTTTTAAGACGATTCAAAATGATCCTTGTGATTTCAATGAATAAAATACTTTTTGACTTTTGACTTTGACTTGCCTGAGATCGGCAATGTTAGTTTTAAAATCCATATCTGTTGTATACACCAACAATAGGCCAATATAGGTATAATGATTACTAGAAAGTGATTGTATCGCTTACATTTGATAGGTTTTTATTAATCTTTGAATGCCTTTAAATATAAAAAAAATATATATAATTAATTTATTTATTGTAGTTAAATATTTTTTTACCAAGTCAGTTTCGGTAACGGCTGCTTGTGACCTACAGGCATTTTGAAATATTTGCTGGGCATGTTTAAAAACGACGAATCTGGAATATCACAGGCGTCCGCCCAATTAGCACATTTCTTCTCAATGGCGTAATAAATATCGTTTGGAACGTAATCATCCGGAATTGCCTTTCGCTTCACATTCGTGTTCTTCCCTGTGATATCCTGATTCGATGATGATGAGAATGGCCACTGCCCCTGATTCAATGATAATGATGGCGGCTGCCCCTGATTCGACGATGATGAGGATGGCAACTGCCCTTGATTCGATGATGATGAGGATGGCAACTGCCCCTGATTTGATGATGATGAGGATGGCAACTGGCCCTGATTCGATGATGATGAGGATGGCAGCTGCTCCTGATTCGATGATGATGAGGATGGCAGCTGCTCCTGATTCGATGATGATGAGGATGGCAACTGCCCCTGATTCGATGATGAGGATGGTAGCTGCCCCTGATTCGATGATGAGGATGGCAACTGCCCCTGATTCGATGATGAGGATGGTAGCTGCTCCTGATTCGATGATGACGATGGCACCTGCCCCTGATTCGATGATGAGGATGGCAACTGCCCCTGATTCGATGATGATGAGGACGGCAACTGCCCCTGATTCGATGATGATGAGGATGGCAACTGCCCCTGATTCGATGATGATGAGGATGGCAACTGCCCCTGATTCGATGATGATGAGGACGGCAACTGCCCCTGATTCGATGATGATGAGGATGGCAACTGCCCCTGATTCGATGATGATGAGGATGGCAACTGACTCTGATTCGATGATGATGAGGATGGCGACTGCCCCTGATTCGATGATGATGAGGATGGCAACTTCCCCTGATTCGATGATGATGAGGATGGCAACTGCCCCTGATTTGATGATGATGAGGATGGCAACTGCCCCTGATTTGATGATGATGAGGATGGCAACTGCCCCTGATTCAATGATGATGAGGATGGCAACTGCTCCTGATTCGATGATGATGAGGATGGCAACTGCTCCTGATTCGATGATGGTGGTGGTGGACTTTGAACTACTTCACTCTTTTTGGTTGGTTCGTTGAAAATATAGTTCCATAAGTCTGTAAAAATGTTTTTCCTCGATTCCACTTTTGACAAATCAACTTTCATTACATCAGAATAAGATTTGATTTTCTGTAAGATGTGTTCACCGTCACGGAACGGTAAGCTAGTGATGTTGTTGTGAATTGGTACGACTTTGACAATTACTTTTCGAGTAATGCGAGACTGCATGTCGGATTTGATGATGTCCTCAAGTGTTGACGGTAGCGGCCCGGTGAGGAGAAGTCCTCTTCCTCGCTGATCAGTACAGTACAAGACAGTGGCTAGGAGATAGACGTCATCGTCTGAATCCGTGCAGATAGTTGGTACAACAAGTATGAAAATCACATATAATATTATATACATGCTGGTCATTGTTACTGCCGGTTTTTCTGTTTTTTTAATGATCCCGTTTCCAGTCGTCGCAAATTCTGTAAGAAATTAAGATTACTGTAAATAGTCCAGTCAAATTGTGTTTTAGGTGGAAAATGCTGTGGTAGTTATGATTTCTTCCATTCTATACGTTTTTTGGAGTGCTAAATCCGAATCTGAGGTTTGCAAACAAAATTTCGTGACGGAACATTAAAAAAAAACATACTGCTATAACTGCTACCTACTTTTCAATCTGGGGATTGAAAAATCGTGTTCCTTTAGTTAAACCACTGAATCGGCTTTGACCATTAAATAATTTTTACAGGGTAAAAATTTTGGTAAACAATCGTGTTAGCTCATAACTAGGGATGTAACGATACATAATTTGGCCGGTACGATACCGATACCAATTATTGTAGTAAATAATCGACGACACCGATATCGGTGGCTTAGTTAGAAATATAAAAAAAGAAGAATAATTTTCTTTATTATGCATTGAAGTTACCAATATTTATCAGAGTCTGAACCTTGAGAAGGTTGAAAACCAAAATGTCAAATCAAAATTCTAAGAAAACATTTATTTATATGAAATAATCAAGCAATCAAAGCGTAAATAAAGAAAGTAATTATCATTACACAAGTGGCAGTAAACCGATAAACAAGATACAGTTAGTATTTAAAGTTAACTTTTGGTAGATTTTTGTTAAGAAAACGTAGTTTGTTCAAATTATTAGCAGATAATCTGTTACGCAAATCTTCGATTATATCGTTATCGGTATTGGAACCGTTACATCCCTACTCATAACATTAAAATTTAATTATGAGTATTAATTAAAATTTGTGAAATGAACGGTGAAATTACAGGCATCTTTATGACTTTAAGACTTTTCATCTTTATGTCTCAGAATGGCGTGCTCAGTGTGCGGACTGTGCCACGTAGGGTGCGTCCTAGGTGGACGTGACCTATGTGGTAATGCATTGTTAAAGCCAGAGGTTACCTGCCTAACATCAAGTGGGCTGCTTGTTCCGTCATAAAAAAAATACTTCCAGAACTTTATCGGTAAATACTCGTAAATGTTTTCTCCATAGACATAAATTATGTTTGTTTCGGCCATAAAATTCAAATTTGAAGATTTGATTTTTAACTGAGTAAATAAATAAATAAAATAAATAATGCTGGACAATTTCACCCAACATTATCTAGCCCCAAGCTAAGCCAGAGCTTGTGTTATGGGTACTAGATAACTGATATACTTAATATAATACATTACATAGATAGATATTTTTTATTATACATACAAAACACCCAGAACAAATAACTGCAGAACGCACAATTATTTGTTCCGAGGCGGGAATCGAACCCGCAACCTCCTGCGTCGCAGGCGATCCATCGCCAGCCGCGCCACAGAGGTCGTCGTAAAGAGTGACTCTTTACGACGACCTCTGTGGCGCGGCACTCCCACTAACTATAGTGGGAGTTAGAGGGAAATAGTGGAAGTTAGTGGAAGTAAGCGTTAGTAGGAGTTAGAAACCCTTTTCCAGTTTTCCATACAGACAGCATATCACCATATAAAAAAATAATGTTTTCCGTTCCCCCATTGCCTTTCGATAGGGCTTATGCAAAATATATATTTTACGACTTAGTCAATTAAAATTAGTTTTTCGAGCGGCGCGAGGTTTTTTTATGATGTTTTCTGTTTGTGGTTGGCGCAGCCTTAAGGCATGTTCACATTGATTGAGCGTCGCGACCTTGCATCGCAATCGCGACGACGAAGCTCCAATATAATTTTATCAACATTTTGTATGTAAACACAACGTTAACCGTGTTAATAATTGAATTGACTGGTTGCCCAATATCACCTACTTGCTGAGCAACCGGCAGTATTTTAAACCAATCAAGCATATCTTCCTCGGATTTTTAGTCTTCATTACATCATGCCCGTCATGAAAGTACGAGTAGTAGTAGAGCGTTTTTGTTAGAGAATTCGTCCGGGTAAGTACCTACTACCACTGTTTTGACTTTAACACGAATTCGGTGGACAGACTTAGAAAAATGGATAGGTAGGTATTGGGGTACTCACGCGCTCGTGCGTCGTCGCTTGGATTTTCACTATAATTTTTCACTTCTTTGAGTTTTTGAGTTGCTTTTGAGTTCTTGAGATGATTTGATATCGATTAATCGTTTGTTTAGTCCCACGGGATTGTTCCTTCAGTTATTCACACACTTCTTGTTAGTTTTTTAGCGGAGCACACACGCCTGTTTTGGCTCAGGTAGACATCTTCTTCCTCTGACAGCCGGTTTTTCGTAGTGGCGCCAAATTTAAAGTTGTGAGTTTGTGCGAAGGTTTTGGAAGGATGGATAGGAACTTCTAAAGCCTGAACATATCCCCCCCTTTGAAATCAACTGAGGATTTCATAAGTTTAATCAAAGGTCCGAGATCCTAAGTTATATGCGACCAGCTATGCGGATTCATATCTTGCAAGTTCGTTAACCTAGGATGAGATAGCAGATTAGGTATAACTCTGAAGGTCAGAAGAGATGTAGGTATGTTAGTAATAGATTGGAGAGTTGTGGACTGTAGGTATAACGTAAGTATATGAGTTAAGATTACTTATAATTTAAGAGTTTAAATAAAATAGCAAGGTGAGATGTATGGTGACAAGGTATAGGATATCATACATCTACCTAAGTAAACAAATGGTAATTACTGAGATTGGACATCGTTGTCCTGAGATATCGGGATAGGACAGACCTTGTTGGCAGGGCGAACTAGTTCTCCTCGGCTTGTCCTGACCGTAACTACACGTATGATATTGTCTTTGCCTTTATGTATTTTGACCACGCGACCGGTCCTCCAAGTACAAGCAGGTAAGTTAGGTTCGAAAATAGTTACAAGATCGTTCAATTTCGGCTGTATGTTTCCCGTTTTAATCCATTTGTTACGTTGTTGTAAGGTATGTAAATAGTCTCTGGACCAAGTTCGCCAGAAGCTTTGAGACAAGCGCTGTAGTAACTTCCAACGAGATCGCAGAGTTACGTTATCGTTGATTGTTGGCTCAGGTAAAGATACCAACGGTCGGCCTATAAGGAAATGACCAGCTGTAAGAGCGTCGACTTCATTAGGGTCGGACGAAAGCGCGACTAAAGGTCTCGAGTTTAACATGGCTTCCACTTTCGTAAGCACGGTATAGAGTTCTTCGAAGGTCAGAACTTGGGATCCTATCACGCGTTTGAGATGGTACTTCGATGATTTTATACCACTTTCGAAGAGGCCGCCAAAGTGGGCCCCTGACGCTGGATTGACCTTCCAAATTATGCCACGTGTCGCAAGCTGACCTGATATGGTGAGATGTTCCCTATCTAACATTTCCGTTACTTCTGAAAGGTAGCGCTTTGCGCCTACGAAGTTCGTTCCGCCGTCAGTAGTTATAGATTGGCAAAGGCCTCTCCTGGCAACAAAACGATCTAAGGATGCGATAAAAGCTTCCGTGGTCAGCTCGGTGACCAGCTCAAGGTGAACAGCCTTTACAGTGTGACACACTATAAGGCATAGATAAGATTTATAAATCCGGGCGCTACGGCGCCGGCTTTCCTTTACCATAAAAGGACCTCCGAAATCGATTCCGATCGACTGAAAGCAATGACCTGGTTTCAGCCGGGAAGGAGGGAGATCACCCATAACAGGCTGAAAAGGAATTGGCTTTACTTTGAAACAAGTAACGCATCTCGATAGTCGAGATCGAATAAGATTTCTTAGACCGAGGATCCAAAATCGACGCTGAATCAGAGAATGTAGGAGGCGAGGCCCGCTATGAAGGTAAGATACATGATAATAGTCGATGAGGAGTTCACTCAGTCGGGATTGTTTAGGTAAGAGATATGGATGTTTGACACTATCAGGCAAGTCTGATTGTTTTAAACGTCCCCCCACTCGCATGACTCCGGCTGAGTCAATGAAGATAGATAATTTTTGAAGATGTTTCGGAAAGGGTTTGTTTAACTTTATTTGAGATGAGACGTCAGAGAAATCCCTTTTTTGAACATGTTTTACTAAGATTCGAAGAGATTCATCAAGCTCGGATGAGGATAAAAATCCTGTTAGGTTACGCTTTGATGAACCGGTATTCGCGTTATTAATAAAACGATATAACCACGCTGTTATTCTTTGTAGTCGTGTGAGAGTGGAGGTACGTTCGAGTAAAGTGTGAAGTATGTCAGCTTCTTGTGTCTCGATGAGACACGAGTGTAACGTCGTTTTCAACTCGGGAACGTCATCTGTCTCGTCAGCCAAACGGGCAGGCCAGTTAGATAAGTCTGAGGTCAACCATGGTGGACCAGACCACCAACGTTCGCATGCGGCTAGTTGGGCGCAAGATAGACCACGGCTACAAAGATCGGCAGGGTTGTCGTGGGTGGGGACGTGCTTCCACACAAACGTGGAGGTAGCTTCGGTTACTTGCACAACACGGTGCGCGACGAAGGTTTTAAGTTTGTGTGGTTCTGTGCTCAGCCACGACAGCACCGTCGAGCTGTCAGTAAATAGATAAGATTGATCTATGTTCAGTTTTTTGCTAAGCAAGGAGTAGATACGATTAACTACTTTAGATAGTAGGACTGCGCCGCAGAGCTCTAAGCGGTTTACAGTTAGAACCTTTAGAGGTGCTACCTTGGACTTAGCGATCAAAAGGGAGACTTGAACCTGTTGGTTAGTGATAACGCGAAGATAGATACAACATCCATATGCCTTTGTTGAGCCATCACAAAATCCGATAAGCTGGATTTCTTGGGCCGCTGAAGGCACGACATGGCGAGGGATTTCGATTAGTTTTAAGTTTATAAGATCTGAGATGAATTCTCGCCAGTCTTGAGATATGTCTCTGGGCACTGGTTCGTCCCAGGAAATGTTTTGACGCCATAGATCTTGAAGGAGCATCTTTGCTTTGAGGATGAATGGTGTGAGCCACCCTAACGGGTCAAAGATACGAGCAACGTGGGATAAGATGGCACGTTTCGTATACTCAACATCTGCTACTTTGGAGTGTGAGTATGTAAAGATATCACCCGTTGGGTCCCATTGGACTCCTAAGATTTTGAGCGTCGATTTATCACTTTCCTCAGAAAATATTTTGGGAGTTTGACAATGGTCTACTGGTACGGTTTCTAAAAAGGGTTCAGAGTTACTACTCCATTTTCGGAGTTCCAACTGAGCGCAACTGAGGAGTTGAATAAGTTGGGTTTTTAGCTCAATGGCTTCCTCAACAGATGGCGCCCCTGTGGCCACGTCATCGACAAAAATTTGAGAACGTAGGATTTCCGCGGCGCACGGGTATTCAGCACCGTGGTCGGTAGCCAGCTGATGAAGAGTGCGGATGCTAAGATACGGAGAACTACTCACACCGTAAGTAATAGTGCGCAACTCGTACTCTTGAAGAGGAAGATTAGCTGACTCTCGCCATAACACATGCTGGTAACAGCGATCCTCAGGCCTGATCCAGAAATTTCTGAACATTTTGGAGATATCACACGTAAAGACGACTGTATGTAACCGGAAGCCAGTTATGATATCGATGATGTCGGTTTGGAGCTTCGGTCCAGTAAACACAAGGTCATTTAGGGATAGACCGTTAGTGGTCTTGCAGCTTGCGTCAAACACCACGCGCAGCTTAGTTGTCGTGCTTTGTGGTCGAAGGACGCAATGATGCGGGATACGATAAGATTTGTTCGTTGATGAAGATGGGGTAGGTTCCATGTGATTCAGGTTTTCGTATTCTCGCATAAAACCGACGTATTCAGATTTGAGTTGGCTATGTCGGCTGAGTTTCTTTTCAAGATTTGAAAAGCGCGACAAAGCACTTTGATACGAGTTACCTAAAGTACAGTCTCTATTCTTAATGAGAATAGGTACGACGTAACGACCATCAGGTTCCCGGTAGGTAAGGTCAGTGTACATACGTTCAGCTATCTCGTCTTCGGGTATCGGAATAGGTACGCACGGCACTTCCTCAACCTCCCAAAACCGTTTTACTTGCTCGTCGAGTGTGCGAGTAGCAGCTAACAACGATGAGGTATTGGGGGGAGGTATACCTACATTGGACTCGAGAGTGCCGGTGAGGATCCATCCGAAGACGCTGTGTAGGGCGGTAGGTAAACCGGGCCCTAGCTTAATACGTTGACCGTCATAGATATCGTGAAATAGTTCCGCTCCGATAAGGATGTCTATGTCTGCAGGTACGTCGAAGTCGCGATCGGCTAAGGTTAAGTGCCTACAATGTTCTCGAACGACTGACGGTAGCTCGGCGCTAGGCATTTTAGCGGTGATGTGATCTAACACGATAGGTTTGATCATAAAATGCGGATCATTGCTGTCGAGAGGTCGTAAAACGCAATGTGTCTCACCCCTGACTTGAAACACTGTGTTTTGTCCTAAACCGCCTACTATAAGATTGCAGTGTTGGAGCTTTAAACCTAGTGTTCGAGCGCAAGCAGTTGTTATAAAACAATCCTGTGCGCCGCTGTCAACAAGGGCGCGCACTGTATGTTGTGCGCCGGAGACGGCATTGCATACGCGCAGTTGACATGTACCAAGAAGCACTACGCCACGGCTGTTCCCGACATGCGCCTGTGTAACGCTAGTGCTCGCTTGAGTGACGCTAGTGCTAGCTTGAGCGACATCACTCCCGCTCGGTTGGGGAGTGTCGGTATGCAATAGGGTGTGATGGCGTAATCCGCAAATTAGGCATGATATTTTTGATATACATTTATCTATGACATGGTTCGTACGTAAACAGTTCGTACATAATTTTTTACGATCGACCAATGCGAGTCTAGCTCGCGAATCTAAAGATTGAAAGGTAGGGCATCGATAAGTCGAGTGCGCTTCACCACAACATGAACAGATATTGAAAGGTGTTGACGGGGTAGTTTTGTTGAGATAAGATGAGCGTTTTGATCCGCTGCTAATTGGGCGACTACGTGCCGCTGGGGTTTTCCCGTCAACGGTACCTCGAGAGGTAGGAGGTGTAGGATTTGTTGAAGATAGTCTACTAGTTTCTAAGACTTTTACGTAGTCTTGAAGAAACTTCAACAGTTCACTGAAAGAAGGTACCTGTGAACTGTTTTGAGATTCGAAGCGTTTGCGTGTGTCCATATCAAGTATTCTTGAAACCAAATGAAACAGAATGAAATCACCTAGGTTTGGTATATTCAAAGCTTTGAGCGCGTGAACAGATTCGTAAAACATATTGGTCAGCGTTTGTAATTCTTGGAAGTTACCTGATAGCTTTAGCGCTGGATAATTTAAGATTTTATCCAGATACGTAATGGCTAAAATACGTTTGTTTTGATATCTCTCGACCAAGGCATCGAAAACTACTTCGTAATTTTCCGTAGTAATAGGTACGCCCTTCACCAGAGATACGGCGGGCCCAGTAAGACACGACACGAGGTAGTGGAATTTTTCTACTTGGGAGATCGAAGTATTTCTGTGGATCAATGTTGTAAACGTATCGTAAAACGTTTGCCAGTTTTCAATGTGACTATCGAATTTCGGTAGCTCAAGTTTAGGTAAACGTGCATTGACGGAGGTTACATGCGTGGCAGGCAAAATGGCCGGCGCTCCTGAGTTTGTATTCTGCGATTCGTTGTCCAACGCGTCTGACGCAGCGATCACTGCGTAATATAAATCGTCAAATGAGCTAATTGCACTTTGGTCAATCGCCTGATCAGGGTTTATCGTTAGCTGCAAAGCTTGAATTTTTTCAGTTACTTGGACAAATTCCTCGCGAATAGATTGAACCCGAGAAAACCTAGACTTAAAAGTAGGTATCTTTGAACGATCTTGAAACATGTCTTTCGAAAGATCATAAAGAATTTGAATAGCTCGGAAAACATATTCGCGTTGAGATAAAAGAACTTTGAGTTTGCCCTGTTCCATTTTGATTTAAAGGTTTTTTACCTAAGTATGAAGCTAAGATAGTGTACAAACTTAGGTAGGTGTATATAAGATGTAAGATAAGATGAATGAATACTTGAATTTACTAGTGGATTGAAATGACTAAATGAAAAAGTTGTTATTTCATCCACGTAGTGAGAATGTTATGCAGTCTAATTAAGAAGTCATATGAATCCGAATAGGTGTAAGTGAACCAACGACCAACCAGATTTGGTCGGGTTATAGTGAATAAAATTAATTTTTAATTTAAATTCCCCAAAAACAAAGGATTGTGGCCAACTTTTTAGTTGTTAATCCTGCTCGAATAGACCAATTATGTTTTGACTTTAACACGAATTCGGTGGACAGACTTAGAAAAATGGATAGGTAGGTATTGGGGTACTCACGCGCTCGTGCGTCGTCGCTTGGATTTTCACTATAATTTTTCACTTCTTTGAGTTTTTGAGTTGCTTTTGAGTTCTTGAGATGATTTGATATCGATTAATCGTTTGTTTAGTCCCACGGGATTGTTCCTTCAGTTATTCACACACTTCTTGTTAGTTTTTTAGCGGAGCACACACGCCTGTTTTGGCTCAGGTAGACATCTTCTTCCTCTGACAGCCGGTTTTTCGTAGTGGCGCCAAATTTAAAGTTGTGAGTTTGTGCGAAGGTTTTGGAAGGATGGATAGGAACTTCTAAAGCCTGAACAACCACCATACCTATTTCTGCCGCAAAGCAGTAGTGCTCGCATTGCTGTGTTCCGGTTTGAAGGTTATGGGTGCCCGTGAAATTACAGGCCCATGAGACTTTTCATCTTTATGTCTCAGAGTGACGGGCACAGTGCAATGCCACATAGGGTGCGTCCTAGGTGGACGTGACCTATGAGGTAATGCATTATTAAAGGAAGAGGTTCCCGCGTGGGCCATCTGATTGTTCCATCATTTTTTGTAGATATGCTGAAGAGCTTCCCCCACGCTGTTCTATACTCGGCTTGTCTCAAGGACGCGGTGATAGGGAGCCAGTGAGTGCCTTGACTTGATCACCCCGGCGACTAGGTGATCGGCTGGTCCATCCCGTCCACTTTTCCAACTACAAACAATTTTTCAAGGTTATCTGGCTGTCTAGGGGATATGTGTCCATCATAACTGAAAGATTAGTGGCTAGCTAGGTTTGGTGGTCTTATTTGATCGATAAGTATCATAAGTCCTAAAGACTTATATTAGAAGACGAAGAAGACTGAAGACGTTTATTCTATAAACGGACAGATATTGAAAAATGTAGATAAAGTTAAGGATTTAGGAGTTACTATAGATCCAAAAATTTGTTTCGATACTCATATTTTAACTACAGTGTCAAAATGTCTCAGGCTTCTAGGATTCGTTATACGCAACAGCAAGGATTTCAAACATCCTGCTACCAGAATAAAACTATTTGAAACATTAGTCCGACCTACAATAGAATACTGCTCTGTCGTTTGGAACCCCCAATATGAAGTTTACTCAAAAAGAATAGAAATCATTCAACGGCGATTTATTTACCATTTAACTTATAAAGCTCACCTAGCCAAGAAGATACCTAGCTACAGTAACAGACTAAAACATTATAAGATGACCACACTATATAACCGTAGAAAAGAGTTCGATCTGGTTTTCTTACATAAAGTTTTTAATAGTAACGTAGACTGTATTGATCTAACAAATACCTTAAGTATTACCGCACCATCTCGATTACCTAGGATAAGAGCATATAACTTGTTTAGTTTGCCGTACTCTAGAACGAATCTCGGTCAGCATTCCGTTATGCCAAGGCTCTGTAAGCAGTATAATACTATTTCAAAAACCAGTGATTTGGACATATCTGACCCATTACCTAAATTTAGGAAACATTTAAAAGAACTCATGTCTTGATTAATTTGTGAAATTTTTAACACATTTTTGTAACCTTCTTGTTTGACAAATAGTTCAATTTTATACCGCAACATTCGATATCTATAATTTAAGTAAAATTCTAGCCTAAACTAAGTATTATTTCTATAAATTATTATCCTTTGTATTATGTAATAAGTATTTTTATATTTCTTATCGTTTAATTTACTATGTATCCCTGCAATAAGCTGTTAATTATTGTATTTCTTGCGCACGCTGTGATACCCTATAATTACGGGAACACTAAGATTAAGACCTTGTTTTGTTTTGTTTTTTGAATGTGTTAGTGTAAACCTGTGTTGGGTGTCCTATTTAATAAAATAAAATAAAAAAATAAAAAATAAAAAAAAGACCTGAAATTGTATAAGCTTAAGTGGTCTTATCTAACCGATAAGTCGCGGGTTTTGCAATAGTTATAAATAGTATAATCTCAAAACTGAAGTACCAAGAGGCAGCCAGCAAAACCTGGTCTGACCGTATACCTGAATCTCCATATTGTTTTATATAAGTTGAGATTGGTTAGACAAAGTGTCTTCAGTGGACTGGGCGCCGGTATGGCTGATAACGGCCCGTTTATTCTCGCTTTCCGAGAGTGGGCCGGTGTGCCAGCAGTGGGACCATATGATCCATAGAAAACTGTTCAGTGGTTTTGATAATAACGCTTTCCCAGGTACAAATTGAACATGGACGAAAAAGTCATCCAAGCCGGTATGTTCGATCAGAAATCAACGGGATCCGAACGACAGCAATTCCTTCAGAGCATTTTACATCAAGATGGGGACGACGAAGAGGTATGTTTCATCATTATCGGCCTGTTATTTCCGCCGAAGTTTTTTTTTTTTTTTTTAATTATACTATAGGCAGTATAATAAAAAACGGCGCCCGGCTTGTGGTCGCCCGCCACTCGATAACCTTTTTCCCAACGGTTGTCAGTTTTGCGAGCTATATGACCTGCCCATTGCTAAACATGCTAGATCAGTGAGCTATGTCGATGATATTGATTTAGTAGGCTATATTTACTCATAGTAAATAAACAATTTTTTTTTTAAAAAGGAACCTTCTCTTGAGGTTGGTTGGCTTGCCCTAAAACTGGTGATAAATTCAGCTCCCCGACATCTATGCTTCTAATTCGCTCAAATTCAAAAATACTTTATTCATTGAAAGCACAAGGATAATTTTGAATCATCTTAAATTAGCTTATAAGCCAAATTAACTTCTTTCTGCGCGACCAAACCTAGAAAAGTCAAGACAGTAAACATGGTTTGGCTTGATTTGATGACCCTTTTTAAGGTTCGTTCACATTAGTAACGCAAAATTCTCGAACTCCCCCCACATAGCAGTACCGCAACACTTGGCTAGGACGCTACCCTTCCCGTAGTGTAATTCCTTTTACACTTCCACAACATCAACTGGAGACGGAGGGGTCTATTCCTACGCCGAGCACACCACGGAAATGGTGGATCTATAATATTTTGCTTATTTACTTTTGAACAGGAGGAAAACGAACTGCCCGAAGACGACCTCATCAACGAGATGATCGCCCGCTCCGAGGAAGAAATGGAAATCTTCAAGCAAATGGACATCGAACGCAAGAAGTCGGAGACGCAGTCGCGCCTCATCGAGGAGTCGGAGCTCCCGGACTGGCTCGTCAAGAACGACGATGAAGTCGTTTGCAATAAGGTAACACCAAGCTTACTCGACCTCTGTAGCGCCATGGGCGAGTAGCCACCGGACTGGCTCGTCAAGAACGACGATGAAGTCGTTTGCAATAAGGTAACACCAAGCTTACTCGACCTCTGTAGCGCCATGGGCGAGTAGCCACCGGACTGGCTCGTCAAGAACGACGATGAAGTCGTTTGCAATAAGGTAACACCAAGCTTACTCGACCTCTGTAGCGCCTTAGGCGAGTAGCCACCGGACTGGCTCGTCAAGAACGACGATGAAGTCGTTTGCAATAAGGTAACACCAAGCATACTCGACCTCAGTGGCGCGGCGGGCGAGTAGCCGGCTGAGATTTGAGAGGTTGCAGGTTCGATTCCTGCGGCGAGACAAATGTTTGTATGATCTGCAAATATTTGTTCCGGTGCTGGGTGTTATGGTATGGTACCATGGTACTCGTAGTTTCTGTTCTGGTACTCGTAATATCCACGCCATAGGGAATCCTAGTGTGGGATCAGGACTGTGTATGTCACTGCTGGGTGTTATGTTAACACCAATACTGCGATTACCTATACGCCTGCCTAGTGAGGCAAATCACCATAACCACCACGCATTATATGTGGAAGTCCTCGTCCAGTAGCGGACGTGTAACTGCTGATAATGATGATGATTATGATGACACGCTGTTATTTCAGGGCCAGAGTTGGAACTACCTCGACGAGGACGAGACGCTCGGGCGCGGGTCGCGCCTGCGCAAGGAGGTGGACTACACGGACTCGCTCACCGAGAAGGAGTGGCTGAAGGCCATGGATGAAGAGTTCGAAGAGGGCGAAGAAGAAGAGGACGACGACGACGAAGTGCTCGACAAGAAGCGGAAGAAGGGAAAGAAGCGACGGTATGTATCGAACTCATGAGTAGACGTTAAATCATCATCATCCACAGCCTGACTTCACCCACTGCTGAGAATAGGCCTCTCTTTGCCAGTGCCATTCCTCACGGTCCCGTGCCAGTCTCATCCATGTACGGCCCGCGCCGATATCGTCTGCCCAACTCGCTGTTGGAAGACCAACGTTTCTCTACCTAGTTCTTGGGAGCCATTCAGTTAGCGCCTTACTCCACCTATCGTCACCTCGTCTTGCCAGGTGTCCTGCCCAACTCCATTTTAGTTCCATTTTAGACGTTAAATACATATTGCAAAACAAAGCTCAACTGAAAAGCAATGGCTGTTGATAAAGAATTTGATAAGGGCAAGTAGCGATGTAACGACTCTATATTATAGCTGCTAAGTGCATATAAAATACTAGCTGTCGTGCCCCCCGGCTTCGTCCGCGCGTAATCCACATCAGAATAAATAAGGTTTTTTTTGTTGAATAATTTGTGACTTTTGAGTCAACGCCCTATACAAAACTAAATTTTGTATACCTGTCAAGTTGCGATGGCAATACAATATTATAGTGACTCCGAGCTGATCTGATGGAGACGAAAGGTGCACAACGGAACTCCTTGGTGGATAAACTGGCCGCGTTTAGGCTCATTTTGATCGGCACATGATTCCGATCATTACTTACTAGCACTAGATACTAGCTTGTAAAATATATTTTTCAATACAAGCATGTATTGAAATTGTAGATTGTTATACAAGGAGCTACAATGACCCATTATGTACGAGGTAGTTTTACTCCCGAGCTTTGTAAGGTGTTTAATAAGGTGACAAACAAGCAGACGGCCCGCCTGACGTAAAACAGTCACCGCCGCCTATGGACATCAGCAACACCCATGGTATTGCAAACGCGCTGCCTACCATTAAGAGCCCTATTGATATTTCTCTTGAATTTACCCATATTGTAGTCTTGTGGGAACACATCCAACGGGAGCTCATTCCACGCCTTGCAGGTACGCGGTGTAGCGAAGACTTCAATACGATATGTGTATGTACTATTCAGCACCGCAAAGACTTCAATACAATATGTGTATGTACTATTCAGCACCGCAAAGAGTTCAATACAATATGTGTATGTACTATTCAGCACCGCAAAGACTTCAATACAATAAAAATATGTGTGTGTACTATTCAGCACCTTTTGGTGTTGGCCAATACACACAGGATACTCGCGCCCCGAGATCCACTAGTGGAAACACTATGGCCTAAAAAGCGAGAAACTAAATTTAAAAAACTTACTTTAACTTTACTTTTTTACAGTCGTGACGAATCGGATGAGGAAGAAGTGCCAGCTTCGTCCAAAAAGAAGAGCAAAACAGAACTGAATCTACTGAAAAAGCGTTTGAAAAGTATCATGAAGAAAGTTATAGAACATTCTGATGAGTAAGTATTGTTGTGTTGTATCGCTCTTGAAAACAGTTTGAAGTGTATGGAGATAAGCGTGAAGTTTGAAAAGTCTTTAATAATTTGAATTATTGGTGTAGGGGTGGACGCGTGCTGTCGGAGCCGTTCATGAAGCTGCCGTCGCGACGAGAGCTGCCCGACTACTATGACATCATCAAGAAGCCGCTGGACATCAAGAAGATTATGAACAGGATTGAAGATGGGAAGGTACTGTGGAACAAACTTGGACAAATTTAACAGCCGAATGAATCATCAATTCATTAGGCTACATCTGGGTTTGCTGAAGCACGAGACTTTTCATCTTTATGTCTCAGGGTGGCGGACGCAGTGCAATGCCACATAGGGCGCGTCCTAGGTGGACGTGACCTATGTGAGAATGCACTGTTCATAGGCAGAGGTTACCGCTTAACATCAGGTGGGCCATCTGCCTGTTCCGTAATTCAAGTAATATAAAAAATAAAAATAAAACAGATGTAGCCTAGGTTCATCATTCGAGGAGGGATCCTAGATTACCATGCTGAACGGGCTTGAGCCGCCTTCATGCATCGACTTCCTCCGTCAGGGCCTCGGGGGCCGCCTTACATTGCGTCTAGTTCGGTTGGTTGCTGGGTTGCATGTTGTGCATATATATGTTATTGGTGACCTTGTTGGAACCTCCGTAGTTCCTGATACTCACGACACAGGAAATCCTAGTCACGACTAGTCCTAGTCTAGTGGAGTCAAGACTATGTATCTGACTGTTGGGTGTTGTTTTTTATGTGTCCATAAGTTTTTCTAGCAGAATTTAGATTCCTACAGAAAAACTGCCTCGTTATTTGGTGAAAAAGACTGCAATACCACTTGAAATATGGTATGACACTTACCTACATCGGGTAAAAGATCCAACTACGGAGTATGAAGTATGAAAACGACTTTCTGTTCATGTAGAAAATATTTAATTTCTATCAAACATCAAACTAGAAAATACTTGTAAGTTCATGTAGTGGTGATGTAAAATGTATTTCCTTTTTCAACAGTACAATGACATAACCGACTTAGAGCGAGATTTCTTCACGCTCTGTGCCAACGCGCAGACTTACAACGAGGAGGCTTCACTAATATACGAGGACTCTGTGCGCCTGCGCAACGTGTTCATCGAGCTGCGGCGCAAGTACGACAACGGACAGAACTCAGACGAATCCGAGGACGAGAAGGAGAAAGGTGACATAATGAGAATACATAAGAGTTAACTAGACTTACGAAGTGTTGCTGATATAAAATGTTCCCCCACTGACGCCAAATCGCCTGACTTCCCAGGCACCTACGCGGCAACGTCGACAGCTCCCGACCACTCTACCGAGGTGAGACCAACTCACACACTGCTGCGACACCGTTTCAACGCACCTGTGCAAGAGCCCACCAACAGTATTACTTGGTGGATGGAGCCGGCTCAAGACCATTCGTCGTGGCATTCTATGAGAGAGGCCTATGTCCCGGTGAACTTGTACAGACTGATGATGATTCCTTGGTGTACCAAAAGATAAGTTGAAATAGGTACTATTTCGTCCACCCAGAGTGGCAGAAGTGGGACCGGCTGTCGCGAAACATGACCTCTTACTTTTAGGCAGGGGCTCCTCAGTCCTACTAAATATAGGGCAGGTGAATCTTGGCAGAGGCATCTCCGCCATGAAGGAGTGCCTGGACGCTGCCACAGTTGATGGCCTATCCCTTCTTTTATTGCAGGAACCTTATGTTGGGGCTAAAGCCTAACATGGCTTTAGCCCATGTTTAAAGTAACTTCAGGGTCATTCAGATGAAGACACAAGATAGATCTAAGCCACTCTGCGCGGCGGTTGTTGTCGTTGATCCTAATTTAGATGTTATTGAAAATAGTGTCTCTATTGGGGTTTTCAAGATTCCAATTATTATTCATACAGATGAAGAAGATTCAGACGGAGAATCTAGCAGGTCGATGAAAATGAAGATCAAACTGAAGGGTAAAGGCAAGAGCACACCTACTAGAAAGCGGAAACTGCGCAAGTACATCTCTGATGATGAAGACTATGAGGAAGATTAATGAACGAACGTGTGATAGATACAGATCTTATAATTGAACAGTGTTGAACCAACTATTTCTGGTCGAAAATCCGACTTAAGCACGCGTCATACGCAGTCATAGCTATCAGAATTGGCAAGTTTAAGTGGCAATGGGCACATGTACTACTAGGAAAGTAATGCGCCTTGGCAATCTTCGTTCGTGAATGACTCTCGGTTTGTCACTCACTTGCAATCATATTTCTGTTTCGAAAAGACGAATATTGCAGAGTATTACTTTAGTAGTAGTGCAGCTCGCGGAACCGATAGCCGTTGGGAATAATGGTTCTCGAACTGCGACCACGGAGCGGATGAGACAGTGTAGGTCTAACAAAAAAAACATAAAATTCTAATTCTCAACGATTTTCATTGAATACGGGCAATTTTTCAAATTCAACATTTTAGGAATTCTGTGCCCAAAAGAAAATCTGGTTTCGCTCTCGAATATACCAGTGTGATACTATAATTAAACAACGATGTCGATAACGTTAACTTTGTTATCGTAAATGAAACTTTATATTTTCTGTGGAACAATTTTCCACTACGTGAAGTTTCCACTGCTTGTAAATAGTCAGCCAGAAATAGTGGTATTAGTTCTGTTCAGCATTCTTTAAAGTCTAAAGGCAAACTTCACTAAATTTAATGTCCCTTTTATTTATGTGTATTAAAAGGGTACCAATCATTTTAGAGAATGCTGCACGGTATCAACACATAGTTATAAATTACTATAAATTATACAACCTGATAAAATTAAATGCAGAAATAAAATACGACATAATGAATACAATGAATTGGCCTGTCCAATTATAAATATAAATAAAATACGACATAATGAATAAAATTAATTGGCCTGTCCAATTATAAATAGAAATAAAATACGACATAATGATTAAAATGATTTGGCCTGTCCAATTATAAATCTTACCGTATTGGTTGAGCTAGAATGTTTTTAACCAGTTTCAAATAGATTGTAACCAGGTTGTAAGGATATGTAGTATTGGTATGTTTATAGTATAATTGTAATTAGTGTTGGGTAGTAACTTTTCATCAATACAATATGCAATGTTAAGCTCGGCGTCCACAAGCGGGCCGGGTCAGGAAAACTCCACCTGCGTGGACTATAGACTGTGCGATGCGCAATACAGCCCACTGTGGGACGTCAGTACCCCTAATTAGAATTAGAGGTGGGGCAGGATGGAAGAAAGCGCTCTGACAAAAATTCTAGCCGCACCGGTGTCGCCTGGCCCGTCGCTAATGGACGCCATGCTTAAGTGTTATTTTTTAAATTAGGACGTAACCTTATGTCATTTTGAGGTGAGAAATATGAAGTCTAGACACCTAGTATTTGAAAATAAAGTTAATTTCTTTACATTCAAAATATTATTAATTTATTGGGATGATGAAATGTGTTTATCTGTCGATAAGTTAATCAGCAAATAAGTATCTGGTGAACACCAAGAAACTTATGTAAATTCTGTGCAGCATTCTCTGAAGCTAAATAGCACTAAAATGATTGCAGTCTTTTTAATTTCAATTATCTTAGTGTAATTTAGAGAGTGCTGCACATAATCAACACCATTATACATTTAAGTGCAGATGCAATGGTAATATTTTATGAATTGAATGTATTTTATTATTCAACCTTCCCCAAAATATAAATTGACGTTTAATACTAATTAGTATTTTAAGTGCTTCTAGCATTAATAAAACTTTCTATGTATAAAAATATTGTTTTATTTAAGAACCTGACACAGAAACCAATTCGGTTCGACTTCTTGATTCTTTCAGCTTGTCATCTCCCCATTTGTACTTGACTCCATGTAAAGTGAGCATGTGATTGTTTAGGCTAGAGCTGTGCGCAAACCTCCGCGTGCACGTTTGGCACGAGAATGGTTTCTCGCGAGTATGTACGCGTACGTGCCGCCGTAGGTTACTCCCGGTGAGAAAGGACTTATCGCAGAAAGTGCACATGTATGCCTTTTCACCTGCATGCCTAAAAATAACAATCTTTAGAATAGATAAACATTTTAAAGACAGTGCACTGAAAGGATGTAAACGAATAGCTTATGCTGCTAGTGTATTAAAAATACAAAACATTTTGTAGGACTAAGTTATGCCTGGGCCACGAAAATATAGCCATGCTGGAAGCATCAATTCACAATAAGTCCACTCTTAAGTTCTGGACAGAGTACAACTTCTAGAGCTTTTTGAGGCATGTAACCCTAAAAACCGTCTCGCCTAGTACCGTTTCCGGCAACGGGTGGCGCGCTGATGACAGCTTCAATACACTCATTCATCTGAAAAGTTATGCCTTGGTCACGAAAATATAGCCATGCGTCATTTCCAAAAACTAAGCAACATTGTTAAAATTTGCTACACTGATTAGTGGGCTTTTAAAAGGTTGACGCTGATGGTTGCAGTGCTGACCGAATTAGCTTTGAATGTTTTCTCGTGGGCTTCAGGTTAGCGTTGAAATACAGGAAACAAAAATTTACAATCAAAATCAATCAATCACTTTATGGTTTAAGATATTTTAAAATACTTAAACACGTTCACATGCTTTATGTTGGTTGGTTGGTGGCAATGGGCATGAGATTAGTATTATTATTATGAGCCTGTGGTGTCCCACTGCAGGGCAAAGGCCTCCCTTCCCTCCTATTAGTAGATTTTTATTTTTTGTTTACCTTTTGAGATGAACAACTAGATTCTTCTTTGAATAGGTTGCATAGTCACAAACATGGCATACAATATTTTTCTTTGTACCATGTTTCATTTTGTGATTGTGTAACTCCGCTGATGTCACAAAAGTAGCACCACAATCCTCACAATTGTAATTACAGATTTTGTAATGTCTATGCAAATGACTAGTCAAACTCCGTTTAGATTTGAGCACCTTGTAACAAATGTGGCATGAGTAGGTGCCATCGTTGTGGACTAGCATATGGGTTTTCAAAGAGAATGCATGTTTGAACTGTTTGCCACATTCAGAGCAGGTGAAGTAGGAGGCGGAGCTGTGCGTCTTGTGGTGAGCTGCGAGGCTTGATGCTTGTGTAAAGCTCTTCCCACATTCACACTTGAACGGTCTCTCTCCGTTATGCCTTCTCATGTGGTTGACCAGAGTCTGGCTGTGCGGAGTGGAGTAAGAGCAAGTAGTGCAATGATACTGCCGAGAGGAACCAAAACCGCTTACTTTCCCTGCATGGCGCCGTTTCTCATGCATGGAAACCATGTGTTTCATCAATGATTTCTTTGTTTTCAATATTTTATTGCAGACATCACATACAACATTTTCTGTAGTCGTGGTTTTATCTTCTGTATTCGTTTCTCCATTGATTTCGGATCGACTGTCTTCAAACAGTCCTCTGCCACCTTCTAGCTCAGAATTAGCTACGATCATAATATTAGCTAAACTCTCACAGTGGTCTTGGAACCGTTCATGGATAGTCACACATTTTTCTCTAAAACTGTATGCAGTATTTAAATCTTCTACACATTTCCTACAAAAAGCACAAGGCAAAAACATTTCCAAATCAACAGTTATTTGGAAACACATGGAAATCTTTTCCCAAATTTCTTTTGACATGCTTGGTTCTGAGGAGGACAAATCGGTGGATTCAGTAACCTTTTCAAAACATACCCAGCAAACACTTTTTAAATCCATGTTTAAATTCTCTTTACTATTCATTTTGTAGTTAAATTATTCGGGATGACGCCAAACTGCCTCTGGCACCACCAAAACCAAACCGAAAAATATTGTTTGTTTATTATTTTGATTGTTTTGTTTGGTGTTGCCGTGTTGGTTGGTGATTGTGGTGCACAGACAAGGCCATGGACTTAGTGTTTGTATACTAAGTCCATGGTTTTGGCACGTCCAGTCCACAGATAAAGTTCGCGTTTGAAAAAGTACCCCTGGAGGAATAGAAACCACCTATAGATAAACGTTTGGTTTGGATGTCTGGATCTATCTATGTATCGTGAAATCGTATAACGGCCTGCTCTGAACCATTGAGGAAGTAATCACTACGTTTTATTCTGATCTGAACAAAACAGACAAACAGAAGGGTCTCACGACCTAACAGTACCTACCTACAGTCTAGGAAGAAGAGTACAGTACAGCCTGATAATCCACAGCCAATATCCAAATTATCAGGCTTATTGATTTTCCGATTTATAAAACCCAAGGATTTAAATTTCTCCTAAGATGTATTAAAAAAAATAACCTATTGTCGCTCCCAATATGCGCCTCCGATTATTCGTCATATAAAAAGTACTCAAATCACGAATTATCAGGCTATACATAATCGTAATGCCGTTAGCTTATTTAATAATGTTCCTGGCTGGGTTAGTTTATTTTTAACTTTAATTGAACGTTGTGTTTTCGACCCTTGTTCAGACTACAGGAACGAGACGACTACCAATTTTTTATGTAAATAGGCGTTTCGTGTGGGCTAGTGACCTACCTCAACCTAGCTAGCTGATGCACACCGATTACAATGAGGTTTTCTAAAAACTTAAACTATTCTAGAAATAAAATAAAGCATTTAATCTCAGGCTTTTATTGATGTCAAAAGCATTTACGCTTCCGCCTGAGCTGTCACCCTCTTGATGAAGGATGCCTTCTTTTGCTTGATCCTGTTTTTCCTCTCGGCCAGATTGAGCTTGCGCTTGTTCCAGCGTTTCTGTTTGGCCGGGTCTTTCTTGCTGTCCTTCTTCTTGGAAGCTGGGTCAGCACGGATAGAGGAATGAGCCTTCTGGTATAGATTTTCAACCTAAAACAAATTATATATTAGTTAGAAAGTTGGTTACCCACATCAAACTTGCTCATACTGGCTGATCCGAGATTTATATATATACTAACTATGAACCACCAAATTAACCAGCTGCTGTGCTGATGAATAAAGATTTCAATATTACTTAGTCAATGAGGAAGTTGTAGCAATGCCCACAATGATGCAAACAATTTGAATTTCTTTCAAAATAGTAGTGCATTCCATATTATGTAGTCCAACTTCGACACGGCTCAATTGTGATGAACTGAGTAGTAATTTGGTTGGACGTATCATATACAACATCTAGGGAAAAGTTTACCTCATTTGCATCAACACCCAATTTGATGTATTTGCTGAATTGTCTTCTAAAAGATTCATCATCATCTTCCTGAAGACTCTTCATATAATCTGCTACGTGCTTTCCGAAAATATGTGATCTGTAAAGAAAAATCAATGTTTAGAAACTTATTCATAAACACCTATAGAAAATAAAATATTGTATAGAACTCATGTCTTCTTGACCGGTTTCAAATAAGTTTGACAACTCATTTGTGACAACCAAAAAGCCAGGAATAATGCTATAGCTCCAATATAGCTGTCCAATCAATAGAGTAAGCTATCATTTGGAGGATGAAAGGAGCATAGAAACTGATGATGCATGATTGTCAAGTTACCTGTGGACCTCAGCATTGAACTTTTTGGATTCAGCATCATATCCGGGGAATCTCTTGAGAGAGTGGGGTACATTTAGGCCTCCATCAACCGCACCTTTCATGGCTCCAAACACACGGGCACCAGTGGTGGTACGTGCAAGACCCACATCAAGGTAACATCTGAAATAACAGATTTGATTAGTTTCTAGTTGGCAAATGTAAACAAATTAACGATAGTGTGGAGTAGGATCAGTTAATTACGAATCAACAGTTTTTGATAGCATTGTACGTGCTTTCAGTCCGCCCGTAACATCTCATCATGAAAGTATGAACAAAAGACTAGACAAAGTTTCATTTTAAAATTGCTTTAACTAAATGAATTAAGACCAAATTTTGAATTACAATTTACCTGAAAGCTCCTGGTCCATTGTCGACAGGTTCTACATTGTATTCATCACCAGTGACTTCCTCAGCTCCGGTGTAAAGGGAGTCGAGTCCCAGTCTCTGGAGCAGTCTTCTAGCCAGCAGGAGACCAGTGCAGTAAGCTGCGGCGTAGTTTGTTAGACCAACCTGCAACAACCATCTAAATATTTAGTCTGTTTGAACTTTATCTTAAACCATGTGAATTTGGATGAAATCAGTAGAGAACATGTAACAACAGTTGTGCCTTTGTAGAGGCTTTAGACCGCCCGTTCGTATCATCATGGAATCTGAATAAAAGTAAAGGTAAAAATTTAGAATCGTTTGGCAGGAGGAGGAGGGGGAGATGGGGGGTGGTGGAGGGGGAGGGGTACCCCCTCACCCCTGGTACCAATCCCATAACAAGGTAACTTATAGTTTTCGAGAAAAAAAATAAAGAAAATTTTGAGGTTAAGTATGAGATTTTGGTAAAACTTTACAATCGTTTGGCAGGAGGAGGATGGGAGAGGGGGGGGGGAGTGGGGGATTTGTACCCCCTCGCCCCTGGTACCACTCCTATGCAAAGGTAACTTACAGTTTTCGAGAAAAAAATCAAGTTTTTTTTTTTGTTAAGTATGGATATTTTAAATGTCGGACTCCGGTATGTGCTCCCGCCAGTACTCTCGCGAGGTCGCCCTCCCCTAAGAGAGGGCTAAAGATCTCCCACGCGAGCTACTTGCTCCGCGTTTTTTTTGTGCTACAAACAAGGGGAACCTACCTTGATGCCATAGCGGGGGAGTTCGCTGGAATAAGCAGCACACACAATGTGGTCTCCCTCAATGCGTGAGTATGCTACTTGGCACGTCACATTCTTGTTGGACAGACGAACGATCAGGCGGTACTTGGGTGTGTTGTACTTGTTCTTGTCCTGAAAAGAAAGTCCTATGGTTATTATTCAACAGAGTTCATTCATGCCCAAAGAAATAAATTGTCTTGGGAACAGTAGAACCAATAGTACATAGTTATTACCTGAATAACGAGGCGTTTACGGGCATAGTAGTCAGTTTTTCCCTCACGACGCCTCTTGAACTTGACTTGGTACCTCTTGAAGTACTGTTTGTTTTTCACTACTTTCACAAACCCCTGAAATAATAAGAAATTTGTATTGGTAGGGATGCTTTGAATGAAAGATTTATTGAAATATACAACATGTAATCAGAGACACTTTATAATCAGGTATGCTGTTTCAGAGAACAAAGCAATAATGCAGTACACATAAAACATGGCACTACACACTGGTTTTGTTTCTTCCACAGCATCAGATGACGCGCATGTGTCGGTGTTTCATCATTTTGGAGGTTATTGATTATGGGTTTATGTTGTAAAATATAACCAAGAGCTCTGCAGAATCCAATCAAATGCCGTAAACGATTAGCCACACCACACCAAACTGTTAGCATAGCAAGAGCAAGCACTACTATTCTATAATTTCACTTGGGACACCATCACGGTCAACAACCGGAACTTTATCAAGTTTTATTTAAACCATCACCAACCAATTACGAATTCTATTTATCCGCTATTATATAACACATATCTATAGAGATTTATTCAACGTTATTTTTGGATGAAATGCTCACCATTTTATTTAAAATCTAAAGAAACCACAGTCGAGCGTCCACGAATGGACACCACCAAAAAAGAAAGATTTTTTTACTGAATGAATGATGAAATTTAATGACGTTTAAGCAAGCGATTAGTTGGAACGTGACAGTGACATATTGTTCCAGTTTTCAATAAACTTCACGACACGACTTAATGCACAGAAGCCATTACCTAAGCTAAGAAGAAGAAGACTATAAAACTATCTTCTTCTTCTTTTTTGGCGTGTTCAGCGGACCGGTCGCGGTAGTGGCCACAAGAGTTTTTTTTTGTTTTGTTTAGGAAAGTAAAGTGTAAAGTGTAAAGTAAAGTGGTCACCGTCGCTTTTAGACACCGGCAACACCGGGGGTATTGTCGATGCGTTGCCTACCCTGAAGGAATTTATGAACATTTTTCTAGAAGCGACACATGAATGTCAGTTTGCCAATGACAGATGATTAACTTGACATAAAACCAAAACAGTGCTGGGAGTTTGGGTTAAATAAAATAAAATAAATAATGCTGGACAGTTCACACAACATTATCTAGCCCCAAGCTAAGCAGAGCTTGTGTTATGGGTACTAGATAACTGATATACTTAATACAATATATTACATAGATAGATATTTTTATTATACATAGAAAATACCTAGAACACCTTGAACAAATATCTGCGATCGCACAAATATTTGTTCCGAGGCGGGAATCGAACCCCCAACCTCCTGCGTCGCAGGCCAACCGTCGCCCGCCGCGCCACAGAGGTCGTCAAGGTTAGGTAGGACGTGACGGAGACTCTTGACGACTTGACCATAAAACTATAATAATTATATCACTTGACATTGGCTAAATTGTTGCAATTATTGCACAGAAGCCATTACCTAAGCTAAGAAGAAGAGGAAAGAATATAAAACTATAATAGTTAGAATATCACTTGACATTGGCTAAATTGTTGCAAATAATGCACAGAAGCCATTACCTAAGCTAAGAAGAAGAACTTCATCATGGACTCTTCCCGCCATTTTCGAAAAGAGACGTCGTCTACTTTTATTTTATTTTATTTCCTAGTGTTTTTTTTTTAGTTATTTTGTGTGATTTTGGTAGGATTTTAACCAATGTAGCTCGTCTATAGGGCCACAAGTGTAGTGAAATTAAATGGAAGTGTATAAAGTTTTTGTAAAACGGCCTCCGTTTTACTAAAACATGAATTTGACGACTTGAATGGATTTATAATGTTGCAAAATATATTGAAAATACAATAATAAAATACTTGAATTCTTAAGTATTTTATTATTGTAAATGCTGTAATGCTGTTATTGTATTTGGTAAATGCACAAGCCATGAGACGCAAATTATAAAGAAAAAAACTTCATAGTTCATCATGCCCAAAGAAATAAATTTTCTTGGGAACATAAACCATGATGTGTAACCTTCACTACATCCGAGTGTGTAACCAAAACCCACTGAGCATGTAACCCTACGTTTTACCAATACCAAACCATTAAAGTAATAAGTACTACGTCGTAGTACTTATTACTTCCCATGCCTTACACAAAAACTACAATATTTACCGGTTTGTCTGTGACACAAAGTACCTATATATATATAGTCTGTGATGTGAAGGTGAACGACAGTGACAGATGTTTATTTTACTAAAAGATTTTACACTAATTTATCTTTTAGAATAAATAAATTGCACTCTTCTGTACTACTAGATTCATGCACTCTTCAGAAGCCATTAGTGAAGAAGTAAATAAATTAATTATCTTTCAGATATATTAGAATTAATTAAATATTTAACTAAAGCTTGAAGTTGTAACCCAATCAAATTGAGAGCCTTTTTTTATCCAATGAAAAACAATGAGAAGCTATTGTTATTACTGTTTTGTAGTCTTCACAGCAACTCTATTTCATAGTGCAGCTGCAGAAATTATTACGGCATCTTTGATAGGCTCGGCTTTCGTAGCGGGAGGCTGGTACAAATGGGATACCATAGCAGACATCACAGTATGTCGTTACATGGAGTGCTGTAATGATAGGCACGTGCCGTATGATATGAATAGTAAGTGTTTTGATAATTCATTCTTAACAAGACGACTGGTGCATGTACTTATTATTCAATATAACTTTTCAGAGTTGAAACTGACCCTTTCACAAAAAGTGTTTGGGCAGCCACTAGTCAACGAGTTAGTGAATATTCTCACTGCCCACAAGGAAGCTATGCAAGATGGAAGCAAAAGCAATAAAAAAGCTCTAGTCATCAGTCTGCATGGATGGTCAGGAGTTGGTAAAAACTATGCAACTTCAATGATTGCAGAGGCATTGTACTCGAAAGGCATGGGGAGTAAATATGTGAAGATGTATATGGGGAAGAAGGACTTCGACTGCACAGATTTGGAAAGAAAAAAGGTGTTTATAAATTACCACTATTTAATACTTCTGCTATTCACTGCATGGTAGGTACAGGGACTGAAAGTACCTACCCTTTTGAAACTTCCGTAAAGTGTTGTTCATAATAATTGAATAAATCCCAGTAACTCGAGACAAGTACTTATACGTGAGTCAATACCGGTTTTTCAATTATCAAGTTTCTACCCTATTTCTCATTTGAGGTCACAAACTATCTATCTAGCAAATTTAATTGAAATAAGTTCAGCCATCAAAATGTGATTTGAGTAACAAATATGTTACTTTTCACTGTTAGGATGCTTGAACTTGTTTGTATGCAGAGGGCTAGCGTTACCTTTTACTTCACTCAAGTATTCTTTGCTGTAGAAAACCTCACAAAAGTAGCACTTGAGCCTTAGTTAAGTTGTTCTTTTTCTATTCAGCTGGAATTAGTCGCCACTGTCAATGAGATAGTGAAGAAATGTCCAACGTCACTAATCATATTTGATGAGATCCATGAAATGTGTCCGTCAGTCCTGGATGCTATCAAACCTATGCTTGACCACCACCATGCTGTGGATGGAGTAGACTACAGGTACCTTATTTTAGGAATTAATCAATTAATTTGTTAATTTTGGTATTTTATAAAAATTATTAATTTGGATAACTAGTTTTTATTTTCATGTCCTTACAATAAATTTAGGTTCACATTTTTTTTCCAGAAATAGCGTCTTTGTATTTATCTCAAACATAGGAGGGCAAGAGATCTCAACTACACTACTAGACCTATATGAGCAGGGTGTGAAGAGAAATGATGTGGAGTTTCATGATTTTGAATCTATCATCAGGAGAACAGCATTCTTTCAAGGTATAGCTTCCGATATAGTGGTACACTGTGTACCACAGGTGGTGTATGTGGGTGTGTCCATCCTAAGTATATACCCCTCCGTCTCCACCCGTGGATGTCGTAAAAACCTGCTAAGGGATTACTCCAGAGGATGAGTAGTAGCATCCACCTGAGTACTCAACACTAATCCTCCTGCCAAGTGTGGTGATTATGGCAAATCCCCTGTTGCATAATCCACCAGGGGCTAATCCACCAGTTCAAGGTTGCACAGTGAGCTATGGAATGGGCTATTATCAGAGTTTCTCTGAAAGATAAAATCCGAAATAAGATTATCCGACAGAGAACTAGCCATTAACATAGCCCACTGGATTAGCAAGCTGAAGTGGCAATGGTCTGGTCATAAATGCCGAAGAACCGACAACTGTTGGGGTAAGCGAGTTCTTGCGTGGAGACCGCGTCTTGGCAAATGTAGCGTGGAGCGCCCTCTGACTAGGTAGACCTACGAAAGGCGGCGGGCAGAAAGTGGATGAGAAGAGCCGAACACCGCGCTCAGTGGCGCGTATTGGGAGAGGCCAATGTCCAGCAGTGGACTAGTGTGGGCTGATGATGATGATAATTCTATGAGGGAGGCTCCATCTAGCAGTGGACGTCGAAAGCCTGGTGATGATGATGATGATGATAGTGGTAAACTGGTTTGTAATTTGTACCAATGCCTTTACTGGTCACTCATTTACCAGAAAATTATATACAGCCAGTATTTAGGATGGGATCTTGGGTATTAGTGAGCTTCAGTTTAAATGGCATGCTGTCTAGATTGGGTGACTCAGACTGATGTTCAATCTTCTGCTTGGTGCTTCTTACTAACTCATTAATTGACTTCTTATAATCTTTTCAGGTGGTTTTGAGAAAGCTACTGTCATTGCTCACCATCTAATCGACCACTACATACCATTCCTGCCACTGGAACAGAACCATGTAGAAATGTGTGCTCTGGCCGAGTTCCGAGCTCATGGCATCTACCATCCCTCTGAGCAGATGATGACGTAAGTATTTTCTGAATTTCTTGGTTAATTGTTTGTTGACCCAGAAAAAAAAATAAGTTATTTTTTTCAAATTGTATAACCCCCTTCCCTCCACTATTTGTGCTGCTCATCACCAACCCTAGTCTGAATTTCAGTCTGATGTTGTCCAAACTGGACATTTTAAGTTGACCTCAAGTTTACCTCATTAAAGCTGTTTAAAAATATTGATGAAGCCGCCATTATTATAACAGTAATATTCATACAAAAAACGCATATCAGAGAACTTTTTCCAAAGCTAGGAGGATATAGGAGATAGACTACGGTACAATTTTAAACATCTTTACATGATGTTAAGCAGTAACCTCTACCTATAACAATGTATTACCTCACCGGTATCGTCCACCTAGGACGCGCCCGCCACCCTCCCTTCCCAGAATATTGTGTTATAACAATAATCCCCAACAGTTACGTACAGTTCTGGGCGCTAATCGCGCTATTTTGAACGTTTGAAACGTTCGTACGGAACGTTTTCGGTTAGATACCTACATCGTGATTATTTATTATGTGATAGTGATACTATTTTATATAGTAGTAGGTAGTGAATAGTTCGATCGATTGCTACACCAAAACGAAGCAAAAAAGTTTACGTTCGAATTATTAGCGCGATACAAAATATCGTAAAGTTTAAAAACGTGTGGTTTTATTATGCTAAATTAGCCCGATTGGGGCCCTGATCCACACTAATATTCATTTTACTGGGTATCAATAACAAAGATTACCATGGTACCACAACGCCTAGACTAGAAAGAAACGGAACAAGCAGATGGCCTACCTGATGTTAAGTGGTAACCCCTGCCTTTAACAATGCATTACCACTTATACCACGTCCACCTAAGACGCGCCCTATGTGGCATTGCACTGCGCCCGCCACCCTGAGACATAAAGATGAAAAGTCTCCTCTGCCTTTAACAATGCATTACCACATAGGTCACGTCCACCTAAGTCGCGCTTTATGTGGCATTGCACTGCGCCCGCCACCTTGAGACATAAATATGAAGTCTCTTGTGCCTGTAATTTCACTGGCTGATACCTTCCAACACGGATATGCGAGCACTACTGCTTTGCGGCAGAAATATGTATGAAGGTAGGTCTTCCCCAGACTAACTCTTGCACAAAAAAGCTCTGCTACTACTAAAAATGATATAAATATTTGGAGATCATGCAAGCATTGTCCCGCAGCGGTAATCAAACCTGCACCTCGCTTCTCAGGCCGCTACACGCCCTGGCATCGTGACGGTCAATTTATGGCATGAATCATGGAACAATGTAGGAAGGCAATGCTACATAGTATCAATCATAGTTACTTTCATCATCGTCAGCTGTTAGACGTCCACAGGTGGACGAGGTTTTCCCCATAGAATAAATAAATAAATAAATAAATAAATAATGTTGGACAGTTCACACAACATTATCTAGCCCCAAGCTAAGCAGAGCTTGTGTTATGGGTACTAGATAACTGATATACTTAATACAATATATTACATAGATAGATATTTTTATTATACATAGAAAATACCCAGAACACCCTGAACAAATATCTGCGATCGCACAAATATTTGTTCCGAGGCGGGAATTGAACCCGCAACCTCCTGCCTCGCAGGCCAAGCTTCGCCCGCCACGCCACAGAGGTCGAGAATACAAAGGAGATTTGCCATAATCACCACGCTTGGCAGGCAGATTGGTAATCTATGGTGCTAAGTACTCATGTGGATGATACTGCCCATTCCCTTGCGTAATTCCGTAGTCTTCTTTCACGACAACCACGGGAGGAGTTGGAGGAATCCCATTCTTAGGCCAAGTTCACCACGGCCACACTTAACCATATACCTTACTATGTTTTTTATTTTTTAAACATACCTGTTTTCAATTTGTTACAGGGATGCCATGTCTGTGATTACATATGGACCAACAGAAGATCAGCCCATATTTGCCAACAATGGCTGTAAAAGATTTACTAAACACATTCCTTACGTTGTACAAAAGCATAAAAGAAAGATAGAATTGTGAAATATAAATTAAGATTTAACAATTGTGATATTTTGTTATTAGTTACATAGCTTGAAGCATCATTTGTTTTAGCTGTACATAACCTGAGTAATTTAATTTAAACTGTGTTTCTTGTGTAATTTACTTATTTATTTTCATTCTTCTAATCATGAATTGTCCATGACACATTTTATACTTTGGAATGTTATTCTATGTTATGTTGTTCAGTAGAGTTTTGTAAATATTGTTGATGCATTTCATGCTTTTTTGACTGCCTTAAATTGTAACATAACTCATTCCATTCAGAAAAGGAATCAAGGATAAGGCCGCTCATTGTACTCCAATTTTTTTAGTTAATCATTTTGTTTTATTTGTTGGTTGGTGTACAATAAAGTGTTAATTATATCATCTATCTATCAAAACTCACTTTGTTTTTTTTTATAAATACATAAAAAAATAACGCATTTGTCTACTTCCTAGGCAAAAACCTGAATTAAATATGGCACTAAAATATATCGAATTACTAATTTTTACTATTAAAAAAAATAAAATATTAGTTTTTTTTTTTTTTATACATCTTGAATGACGGAACAAGCTGATGGCCCACCTGATGTGAAGCGGTAACCTCTGCTTATGAACAGTGCATTCTCACATAGGTCACGTCCACTTAGGACGCGCCCTATGTGGCATTGCACTGCGCCCGCCACCCTGAGACATAAAGATGAAGTCTCATGTGCCTGTAATTTCACCGGCATCCATACCCTTCAAACCGGAACACAGCAATGCTTGCTACTGCTTTGCGGCAGAAATAGGCAAGGTGGTAGCACTTCCCCGGACAAACTCTTTCACAAAAAAGCTCTACTACTACTAAAATGACTAATTCTATTACTTACTTACTTACATTGTACTTACATGTTGATTTAATTTAGATTTATTTTGTATATAAAATAAAATAAAACTACAAAGATTTAATGACTAGCAATATTGTTTATTTTGCCTATACAACTTTTGAAATAATATGGCGAATTTGTACTTCGCACTTTGAAGTATAAGCATTCAAGGCTATCCATTAGCATTCATTTAATAAATAAATGGATTAATATTGTTGATAGCTAGAAGCAACTTGAATAATCTGAAATAAAATATCTTAACCATATTTGCTCAATCAATCATGTTTTTTTAGCACAGGCACAAATGTAGGAAGTTATCTGGGTAACTTAAATGTTCAGAGAGCCATTGCAGTGGTGTATCCGATGGAATTGTTATGCCATGTGTCCTCAGTTTTACTGAAACCGAGATTTTTATTTCATTATTTCTCTTAAAATGCAAATTGGACTGCTGGGTTGCTGGGCACCGACATTGATAAATAAATGTATCTCTGGCACCAATGATTTGAAACTGAATAAAAAATAAATGGGCTCAGTGAGTCGAGCTGTAGATTTTTCACTATGACATTTCTTATGTTATTTCCTTTCATACGTTCCATTTTTTTTTGCCAATTACAGGTGTTTACTGCAAAATAATTGGAAATCAATTGTGTTTTATAGAAGGGTAAGATCAGATCAAAAACTTACCACTGGTTTTGTCTGGATATAATTCAGTAATCATGTGTTGCACAGTTTTCCTGCTGCCGTCGGTACAATTCTTTGGGTTGACTAGACTTTGATGGCATGTTCCATCATCTGAGTAGATTCTAACTGGGATGTGTTTGAATCCTTCATTTTCTCCATGGGACTCCATTAACCTTCTGTTTATAGCCCAGAATTGGTCAAACTTATCTGTGAAATGCAAAGTTTTGTGAATGCTAGGGTTCTGGGGTCGGCATTAGAAACGGGCCTCCTGATTTTGGGGTTCAGGGGGAGGAAAGGAGGAGGCTACACGCTCAAAGTGTCCGAACCAAAAGAGAAATAAACCCGTAAATAGAAACCATTCTTTGCCATTGCTGCTTGATTAAGTAATAACACATTTGAAGGACTAGAGTGACCTGGCAGTGTATCAAACTCATTTATCATCATTCAACTTTTCAAAGGTTCCATGATACTGTATGGACTGCTAAGTCCACTGTAGAGTTATAATTATAGTCTTTGGTTTACTCAGATAGATAACAAAATTACCATTTTGTAAGCCCAGCCACAACTGGTTATGATCTTTCTTTTGCATAGTTGACATAACTTGGCCTCTGTGTTTGAGAACATCTGCTTCCTTCACCGTAGAGATGAAGTGCGCCTCCACAACATCCCTGCAAGACCAAGCAATAGTTAGATAAACAATATGTTATATTTGTGGAGTATTTTGATTTCTTACTTGTTAGAACAACGCAGAAGAATATCTTCAGGGAACTTAGTGAAGTGCACCGTCAGGATCCAAGGTAGCTGAGGTTCATTTCCACAAAATAAATCATATAGAAAACCTATAGGATAATGCCATTTAAGAGGCTGGCCATTGTAATCTAACCACATTTCACTGTCTGAATTCTCCTGAGATATGTAGCGGAGAAAATGCCTCTTCATCTGGAAATAAACATGTCTAGATGTCATTAATTATTGATTGGAAGGTCCACATTTCCAGTAAGTATGTTTCAATTCAATGTACTCTTACTTTATCAGTGACAAGAGGAAAATAACTCAATCTTGGGACCATGACATAAAATGGATCTGGCTGCTGAATTTCCATGATTTCTTCCTGTGCTAGTTGAAAACATATTGGAAGTTTTCCATCCCATATCTCTCGTAATAATTCTCTATCATTGGCCATTCGTAGTTTATTCTTTTTTAGAATCTAATCTCAAATAATAACAGTTTTGCACGTAAAACAACGAATTAAATTCGAAAATGATAGTATAACTTTAACAAAGTTATTGAATTCTTAATCAGATATATTTAAATTAAATGATCAAAACATGAATTGATCAATCAAAATAGTGAAAATCAAAAACAAATTACTTCTTCTTCTTAAAATGGCTGCCTGAGGAATGCTTCAAACAGTTTTGTCAATGTCAAGTGATATACTTGCAATAAAATTACTTCTTCTTCTCTTCTTAAAATGGGTTCATAGTCAAGACGTCACCAGTCTCCGTCAAGCAAACCGTCAAGTCAAGTCTTATCCGAGTGGTGGTGGCAGAAAAACCGAGTTTTTACAGGGAAAAATCGTAATAAAATTCAAGTTTTCTTGTAAATGTTTGACAGTGACTTGCATGAAAAGATTGATGTCACAGAGTGTAAACTGTAGTAGCATCACAAGCTCGAACTTACTATACAAATACAAATGTTAATTCATTAACTTAAGGTCTACAATTTAATAGGGTTTGGAGTCTCCTTTTATGCAAAAAATATGCTTGTGTTAGGAGATACCGCTCTTCTATATCCATCGTTTAATTTATTTAAAGTAGTAATTGTACGTAAACGTAACAATAAACATTTTTAGGAACAAAACAGAAAAACTAAAACGAAACTAAACTATGGACGTCTTCTTCTCTTCTTATAATATTGGCTCCTGAGGAGTGCTCCAAACAATTTAGCCAATGTCATGTGATTTAATTATGTTTTTTTATAGTCAAGTCGTCAAGAATCTCCGTCAAATCATAACCCAGTTTTAAATTGCAACAAATCAATCTGCCATTTTTGTATTTAATGTTTTTTCAAGTTATTTCGTGCAATTTTGGTGGCGTTTATCCGGTGTAACTTGGATAAATAGCACATGTATGTAGTCATATTGCGTAACTTTTCAAAATGGTGGTTTTATTTCTGTAAAAACTCTGTTTTTCTGCCACCAATTAATGTGAGAGGTGAGCCGTTATAAAAAAACTTTCAACGGTTCACTCAGGGAGGTGGACGGTGGGTACGAATCGCTTTTTCAATCTATTCTGAGGAAGCCTTGCCTTGCTTGCGTCAATTAGTAGTAGTAGAGCTTTTTTGTTGAAAGAGTTCGTCCGGGGAAGTACTACCACCATACCTATTTCTGCCGCAAAGCAGTAGCGCTCGCATTGCTGTGTTCCGGTTTGAAGGGGTGCCGGTGAAATTACAGGCACATGAGACTTTTGATCTTTATGTCTCAGGGTGGCGGGCGCAGTGCAATGCCACATAGGGTGCGTCCTAGGTGGACGTGAACTATGAGGTAATGCACTGTTCATAGGCAGAGGTTACCGCTTAACATAAGGTGGGCGGGTGGGCATTCTCCCTGTTCCGACAGTCAGTAGTATAAAAAAAAAAAGTTGTCATTGTCAAAGTCAAACTGTCAAAACCACGTGATATTTTAATGTTTTTTTCATCTCGCTCGTTTTGTTGTACAGTATAAAATTATAAATATTTTGTATTCTTCTTTTGAATTGAAATAAGCTCGAAGGAAATAAGTGATAAATATCTGAATTTTGTGTTTAAAAGAAAGAACTATAGAACACTCAAGTAATAAGTATTTAATAGTAGAGAGACCAAAGAAAAGTTTTTGAGGCATAACCTTAAAACGAAATGGGTAAGAAGAGGAAACTTCAAGTAAAAGATGACGAATTTGAGTTCGATCCTATACCCAAACACCTTGTTACTTCTCATATAAAGAAGCAGGAGAAACGACTTATAGTTATTTTGGAAAATGCACAACTGGAAACAGTAAAAGTAAGTAAAATCTGTGAAGTTTTTATGGTTGTAGAATGCATGTACTGTTTCAATTACAAGACATTCTTTTACTTTACAGACTGGCAACAGCTTCGAGCTATTGAATTGCGATGATCATGCAAATATCCTAAGGAAAAATGACCGAGATCCGGGCTCTTGCCGGCCAGACATCACCCATCAGTCATTGTTGATGTTAATGGACTCGCCTCTCAACAGAGCAGGCCTGTTGCAAGTGTATATTCACACAGAAAAGAATGTTCTCATAGAAATAAACCCACAAACTAGAATACCTCGGACTTTTAAGAGATTTGCTGGACTTATGGGTATGTTTGTGGTAGTTTATCAGTGTGGCAATTTAGCATGAAAGACATTTTTATTCATAGTTTGTAATCATATTAGTTAGTTTTGTATTTTGTAATCAAATGAGTCTTGTCATATTTTCAGTGCAACTCCTCCATAAATTCGCTATCCGAGCTTCAGATGGACCCATGAAATTACTGAAAGTCATCAAAAACCCAGTGACTGGGCATTTGCCTGTCGGAGTGAAGAAAATCACCATGTCTTTTAGTTCAAAAGTGGTGACAAACACAAGAGAGTTGGTTCCCAAAGATGAACCCGTAGTGATGATCATTGGTGCAATGGCACATGGCAAAGTTGAGGTTGATTACTCTGAAGATGTGATTTCAATCAGCAACTATCCACTCTCGGCAGCCCTCACATGTGCAAAGCTTTGTACTGCTTTTGAAGAAGTGTGGAGTGTTGAATAAATAAGTTTTTTAAATGTACAAGGTTGTCATTTTATCGAACTTTAACTAGGAATCAAATAATTTAGTATGTACTTATTTTAATATTTATTGGCATTTTACAATACGGTATCCAGTTGTCATTTGTGATCCGCTAAGATGGTGGCAAAACTCAAGTTATGGTCGAACCGTATCTATATACATATGTATGGTCGAACTATGGTTTAATAAGTAAGTTGTAATCCTAACTTAAAGTAATCATATGAATGACTGAACTTTGCTCTGGCACAAGGTGCATAATAAAACTTGGGTCTACTTTGATTTTTCACAGCTGTAGTAGGACCTAGAGCCTAGAGGCTTTCCTCGTCCCAACAACCTACAAAGAAATCTTTAGAACCGTTTTAGAACAGTTCTGTACAGACAGACCAATCACTTACATTTCTTTTAGTTTGATTAGAAGCATTAAAAAGCCCACTTCATGAAGTAGAGAATGTGTGAGCAGGGTATTATATATTCAGGACAATCATCTTGAGGTAGGAACCTCTTAGTACTTTAGCCTATAAACTCTCCGTGGATATTTAATTACGAGTTGATCTCACAGACTACTAGGATGCTACGCACGCTGGCTGACCTTTCTATCTATAGTGAGCGTATAGCAACGAACGGGTATTGAGCAAAACTTTAATGCTGTTAGTTAATGATAACTGAAACAGATGGCGCTTGCTGTGGCTGCAGCGTACCGTACCTACTTTATAGCTCATCTTTACCATCATCAGCCCACAGAAGTCCACCTGGACATAGGCGTCCCCTATAGAATGCCACGACGAACGGTCTTGAGCCGCCTCCATCCACCCCCTTCCTGCGATCTCTGTAATGTCTTTGGTCCATCGAAAGGGGGGCATTCCTCTTTTGCATCGTCCGGTTTGTGATCGCCACCCGAGACCCTTTCTTCCACAACGGTTTTCTGTTCTGGCTTGCCCATGTTATGTCGGTGATCTTGGGGTTCTTCTACAGATTTAGTCATTCCGGATCTATCAGAAAAAACTCTATCCGGAAACTCCGAGCATAGCTCTCTCCTAGGCTGCGCTGCATAAATCATAAATGCCAAAGTTGCGATGTTTGTATGTTTGTTGTTATCTACTAAATCACGCCGAAACGTTTGAACCGATTTCGATTAAATTTGGTGGGTACACATGTAGATTGTGACCTGGATTGTGCTTTAGGCTCCTTTTTATCCGGCACAGAATAAATAATAGTACCTACCCACTGGCACTCTCCACATTTGGTGGGGTGTTGTATTTAGAGGGAAATTTGAAGGCCCATTTTATTTCGAAGACTGTAAAATAGAGTTATGGTACCTACCGAGGAAATGATAGCTTGTAACAGGCCTGCAATGCTCTACCACAGAATATATATAGGCTCTACCAAAGTGTGATGAAACACGTGGTTTGGGATTGGGAGCAAAAAGACGCAGCAGCGCATTGCCAAAAAAGTAATTTGTTGCAGGAATAGGTCGACATCCGCTCAATTAGTATCTTCAAGCTCCAATATGTAATCAACAACAGCACATGCATGACATGTCATGTTCAGTAAAAAAAAAATTACACATGGAATAACGTTTTTAGCAAAGATTTAAATCGATTGAAATCTTTGGCTTTTAGGGCTTCATATCCAAATAATGCCAATTAGGAGCCTATAATAAATTTGCTTATATTAGAGGGGGCTTCGGGAAGTCCCTCTCGTTGCAGAAGAGCTCTTCGGCATCGTCCGGTTTGTGTTTGTGGCAATGTATAGCTCTCAGAACTGATAACCGTTGGGGAACAAAGGTTCTGGAGTGAGAACCCTTATTCCCCAACGGAACTGTTTCAGTTCTGCTATTAAGTAATCTGTGGTTCAGCGAGCTATATGGCCTGCCCATTGCCACATCAACGGCAGCGGCCCGGCTTACCACTGTCCGACTGGACAGGCTCGAATCAATTTAAAAAATACCAAACAGAAAGGCCCGACTGGACACGCATCCTTTTCTTGGATTTACTAAAACTTTGTGTACAGAATCCTAATGAGGAAGTTAAGTTTTTCCGTGCAGAGTACCTAGGTACTACACTACAAAAAAAATTGTAGGTATTATGTTTGAAACCCTTCATGCGCGTACTGCGTACTGACTCGCACTTGGCCGAATTTATTCCAATAAATTCGTTACTTTGAACTTGTGAGTTCCTCGAGAGATATCTTGATGGAATGTAGAGGCGGGGCGGGGCCAGGAATGCGTCCATTTAAGATTTTTTGTTTGAAACAAGATAGAAACAAAAAGTTAGATGCTCTCCATTATTAATGGCCTATCTAACCACTAACCAGCCAACATGGCGGGAATAATATTATTATTATAGCAAAGAGAAAAATAAGTTCGGACTCTAATAACACTGATTCAGTCAGACACAAGAAAGAACACAGATTTCGGTAATCAAATTATACCAGTGAGAGAGAGAGATAGATAGATAGATAGATAGAAAACACTTTATTGCACAACACAGAAAATAAGCTAATTAAGAATTAATATTAAACTAAACACGGAAGTACAATGGGCGGTCTTATCGCTATAAGCGATCTCTGCCAGACAACCTTGGGATGGACTGGAATTATTTGCACGACATAGAACGGTGGCTTAAAATCTGGAATACAATCTCTTAAATTAAAAATAAATAAATATAACAAATTACTACTTAGAGAGAGAGAGAGAGAAATAAATAAATAATGCTAGACAGTTCACACAACATTATCTAGCCCCAAGCTAAGCAGAGCTTGTGTTATGGGTACTAGATTAACTGATATACTTAAAACATTACGTAGATAGATATTTTTATGATATATGTATAGAAAATACCCATAACACCCTGAACAAATATGTGCAGATCGTACAAATATTTGTTCCGAGGCGGCAATCGAACCAGCAACCTCCTGCGTCGCAGGCGAACCATCGCCCGCCGCGCCACAGAGGTCGTCAAAGAAAGAAAGAGAGAGAGAGAGAGAGAGAGAGAGATTGTTGTACTCTACTCATAGAATTGCAGTTTATGTAGGTAGGTAACTACCTAAGTACACTTGACTCGTAGCTCTGATTTCGCCTTCGCTGTTATCTCTAGTACTGCTAGATGCGAATAGATTCTCGCCGGCAACTTGCCGTAAATGGATGGAGAATGAACTCTATATAGTAGGTATTATAGTTGCCGCTGCGCAACGCTGCAGTAGATTTGTTATCTCTAGTAGGTACTGCTAGATGCGAATAGATTCTCGCCGGCAACTTGCCGTAAATGGATGGAGAATGAACTCTCTAAAGTATTACCCATATGGTATTATAGTTGCCGCTGCGCAACGCTGCAGTAGATTTGTTATCTCTAGTACTGCGAGATGCGAATAGATTCTCGCCGGCAACTTGCCGTAAATGGATGGAGAATGAACTCTATATAGTAGGTACCTACCCATATAGTATTATAGTTGCCGCTGCGCAACGCTGCAGTAGATTTGTTGTCTCTAGTACTGCTAGATGCGAATAGATTCTCGCCGGCAACTTGCCGTAAATGGATGGAGAATGAACTCTATATAGTAGGTACCTACCCATATAGTATTATAGTTGCCGCTGCGCAACGCTGCAGTAGATTTGTTGTCTCTAGTACTGCTAGATGCGAATAGATTCTCGCCGGCAACTTGCCGTAAATGGATGGAGAATGAACTCTATATAGTAGGTATCTGCTGCGCAACGCTGCAGTAGATTTGTTTTAGAGTTTCGCTCTACCAATAATCAAAGGCTCTACCTTGGCTCGCTCGACAACTCAACGCAACTCCCAACAGCCACATAAATGGGAAGTGGGGATGGATGCTGGGGTACTGCTTTTTTGGGTTCCGTACCCAAAGGGTAAAACGGGACCTTATTAGGTACTAAGAATCTGTCCGTCCGTCTGTCTGCCACCAGGCTGTAGGTATCTCATGAACCGCGATAGTTAGACGTTTGAAATTTACACAGATGATGTAGGTTTATACTCGTATGTTGCCGCTATAACAGAACTAAAAAACAGAATAAAATAAAGGGAGCTCCCATACAAAATACGTGTCTTTTTGCTGTTTTTATATAATGGTATATACCTACACTCTACAGAACCCTTCGTGCGCGAGTCCGACTCGCACTTGGGCGGTTTTTTTATTTATTTACCTGATGTGTCTATTTCACACTGTTGAAATGTCTTAGTTTCACTTGCTGCACTGATTAGGGTGATTATTGATCCCATGGATTCATCCCACTATTTTTTTTTCGGATTTATAGCTACCAAAATGTTGGCCTGATTACACTTTAGTATTTTTTTTTTGCAATCATTTATTTATCCTGACTTTTTATACAAAATCATCGATCAAAACGATCGAATCGGTTGAAACATCAGGCACCAGGTAGTACGAGTGTACAAGGCTAGGCTAACACAGTTCTTGGAAGCACGAACCGGTACGATACATCGTGACGTGTAGAGGTAGTGATACCTACCTACTCCGATAAACAGCACAATAATTATCAACAAGTCGGTACCTACGTACAAAGTACGAGAGGTAGCTACCTACTTTATTGCACAAGATTTATTGAACATGTTTTGGGTTCCGTTATCATCCCGACTCCGACAAGGAACCCTTATTGTTTTGCCGTCCGTCCATCTGCCCGCGGCTACCAGAAAGCTGTTATTTGACATCATCGAGCAACACATTAGTTAGAGCATAGCATGCAGGCCTCCATGAGCAACCAAAGACTTCAATAGTCTTTGTGCGGACGGACGGAGGCCTGCAATGCTCTAAGTTTGACATGGGTACCTACGTAGGTATGCATAAAATATTAATCTATCTATCTATTAATCTAAATCTATTCACTCCTTTAAAAACACACTTAAGAAACATTTATTACATTCACAATTTTTACCATCCACAGGTAGTCGTTCTGGGCCTAAATTTAGTTTAGTTTAATACAGCATAAGTTTCACAATGGTCTCTCTTCTCTTTTGTTTGTTTTGTTATTTGTTTATTTTATATAATATAATAGTTATAGAATCATAGCTCTACCACGATTGCATTTAATAATATTTCATCTTTTATTTTCTGTGTAAAACGTGTGTCGCAGTGCTGCCCAACACACTGGCGTCACGTAAAACCAGCGCTGCACAGCGTTTGCGCTGTCGCAGCATACGCTGAGTGACGACCATTTTTGCTAATTTAATTAATTGGATAATGTTTTAGTTGTAAGTTTTTGTGTCATTGGCAAAATAAATATATTTGTATTTGTATTTGTATTTGTAATCAAGCCCACAAAGCGGCAATTTTTCTTTAGCTTTTCCTCTGCTGCTTTCAGATGTTTTTTCTTCTTCTATCCATCAAAGATTTCATAGTGTAGGGTGTCGTTGTATTGGATTGCTCGTTTACCTATTGCGGATGTGTGAATAGGTACCATTTTTAGAAGCATTATAATTAAATTGTGAATTGTTGTTAGAGCACAGAATAAATAATAGTGGGTTAGAGTCAAATTATATTACCTAATTAAAAGCTCTAAGCTAAGAACCTACTTATGAGTTACACATAACACAAAAAAAACTGACCACATTGAATTTAAAAAAAAAATGGGCTCAATTTGTCCGAGCCGTACGATTTCCTTGAATCCGTTTCATCAATTTCATCCGTTTTAGCCTGGCCACAGAATACATAATAACTGGCTACTAACCAGACGTTTAAAACGTAAGAACTATGTAGCTAAAGGTTGTCTGGAAGAGATCGCTTTTAGCGATAAGACCGCCCATTGTACGTCGTTAATTGGTTTGCTGTGTCACTTTGTTATTTTACTTTTTCTTAGGTGTAAAAATGAAGAGTTTATCTATCTATCTATCTAAGTTGTAGTAGGTAGGTAGGTATGTATGCAAAGAGTTACAAATACCTAATCCATGTTTGCTCTATCGTAATACATACCTGCATTCCAGAGCTATGAGAAACACAATCAGAAGGCATGTTTCAAATCCTTGGAACTCGACAGGAACTGAGATGATATTATTATGGTATCTAGTTTATGTAGTAGGTATATGTAGGTAGGTAGGTACCTATGCGTCACAATAACTGTGTTAGTCAAGATACCTACTAATGCAGTAGGTTCCTATTTGTGTTGGAAACTACTAATTTTAGGAGGTACGTATGTCCCACCCACCACGGTGTGGTAGGTATAGTACCTACATTATATATTCTGTGAGTATAGGTAACGCAACATTACCAATCTTAGAATCAAGTACCTACCTAGGTGGTTCAAATTATAAATATGCATTGATAGGTACCTACTACATTATAATTATGTGTGGGATCACTGCTCCAGAAACATGATAGGACAATATTTTCTCTATAGAAAAAAACCCAAAGTTTCCTCTAACTTTGCAGCAGGTTTTATTTACTCACTGTTATTTTGGAGATTTTTGTTTTGTTTACATTTAGTTTTGCCATAACCAGTCAATTATTGTTAATATACTGTGATTTTGAATTAAGCCTGCTACTTATATTGTTTTATTTTTATAACCTTCCTTTAATAAGTCAAGTATCTATTCGAGATTTTTAATTTATTTAGCTCATACAATAATCGGAGGAGAACGATTTAATTTAACGATAATATTAAATAGTAAATATGATTTCTACTTCAAAGGGGATTTCGGGAATTTTTATTCCCGTAATCCTCTTTAAAGCTGCAAGTTCAGAATCAAGGGGATTTCGGTAATAACCCAGAATCTGTCCTACACCGACCAAAGGCTTGAGTCACAATCACAACATCACAGAGGTAGGTAGAGTCCTTCGTTGAGTCAGGCATTCTTCAGCTGCAGTGCGATGGCGTGATGTCGCTTAGCATCTAGGTAGGTATGTACCTACTGCCTACCTCATAGAATATCTCACAGGTGTAGGTAGTTACTGCAACCGCATTGAAGAATCTGCTTTGTTAACTTACCGAGTAGGTACCTTACCAATCGTTAACCCTTTGTGAATGGATACAATGCCTATCACAACAACCTCGTGCGATAGGAGGGTTCATTCAGACTAATAATAAGTCATAACTAGACTTCATAAGTAGGTATATAGGTAGGTAACCTACCAACCTAATCAAATATTCAATAAAAAATTGAGAACACAGTGTTTTGTAGACTACTTTGTACCTACCTATTCCTGATTTTCCATCTTAGGAAGGCAGGAGAGTGGAATAAGTTGCTAATTGAGTCAGACCTATACACCTAGATAAGACCAGATTGCGTAGGGACTACGGACATGATTACAATATCTAGTTAGACACCTTATAATTTGGGTGCATCCGTATTGATCCCATGGATCACTATCCAGTAGGCTACCTAACTAAATACCTAAACAACATTTGTATTCATATTGCGAAGACCAAAAGTTATTCTAAGGCGAAGACTGCATAAAGATAAAACTGGTCGGTGAATGGTGATGAAGGGAAGGAGTGAAGCAACTCTGACCAGCAAGACAAACGTGGCATTGTATGCAGATGCAAGCTCGTTCGACGCGGCTTCGATATCCACCATAATCAAGTCGGACGTGCGGCGTGCGTGACAAGGGCAGCCTACACTATCAAAAGTAGGTAGGTACCTACACAACACACACATGCGTGTGGCTGTGGCGTGGAGCGAGCGCCGCACGCCATGCCGCATGCCGCCATGCCACCGAGCAAACCCAGACGAGCCGGCGCGGCACTGCGCCCGCGCCGCTAGACCGTTCGGCGCCTGCGCTCACAAAGGATCCATTGTATTCCTCGACCGACCCTATAAAAGGGACCCTTACCTTTTACGGCATTTTTTTCCAAAATTCCTGATACAGAATGACACTCAAACAATGGGTTTCCGTCCCTTTATTGGCACCTTATTTTTTGTGGGACTTAAAATGGACTTACCTAACTCTGTATACAATTTCAACCTGTTCTAATGCTGTCGGTTAGTAAAGATTTTGCTGCTTCCTTCAATTGGTTTTTGCAATTTGTGGCGTTAGGTGCTTCCTTGACGTTGCTTGAAAGAACTCTACTTATTGGAAGACAACGGAGCAGATGATAGCTTATTTATTTGCCAGTAGGTACCTATATCCAGCATTCCAGTGTTACGCAAGGTTGTCGATATATACTTACTATCCTGTACCCTTTTTATAAGACCTTGTTGTACAAAAGTTATGCAATAAAATATTTCTGATTCTGCGAAAGTACTAGGTACCTGCAAAACTAGAACTTAGACTAAGGTGCGGCTAAAACGCGGGAGACGCCTACGACTCGGCAGCGTCGTGGTCGAAGCTACGAAACTGGTTTCCTCTCACCGCGACCTGCCTCGCCGCCATCACGCCATGCTTGCTATGTTACCGCCTCACGCTGAGACCGATGCGTAGGTTACAGATGAAAATGTGTAATTTGTTCAAAAACGCGCTTTCGCGGCAAACATCCCGTTCAAAAGCAGAGCGACATGACATTGTGACGTCATTATTCTCGGCCCAACAAGCATCAGCGTCTCGGAGACTCTTCCTTCTAGTTCCTGATGGATCTTGATAATTTGTAGATATTATTTATTTATTCTCTTAATAATTTAACCGATTGGAAAACATCATGCCGGTCTGGTCTGGACGCTTATAGGTATAATCTTCGATATGAACACATTGAAGTGAATATCTGAATCTATTGATTTTAATCAAGCTGTCAGATAATTTCAAGACTAATTTCTTAATATCAAAAATTGCAGTAATTTTCCATTGTTTGATGAAGGTTTGATGCACAACGGGGAATCAATCAATGGAAAAATACTCACTCCGATTTTGCCATCTGCTTGTTTACCAACTTGTGTTTCCCACGTTATCTAAACTACGTGTTATTTTAGTTTGAATTTCAGCCGTTGCAACGATGATCGCATGATGTCGTCAACGCAGCGAATTCTTATCTACATCCGCGTGTGGTCCAGTATTGATGACACACTTTGCCACGTTAGTACCTACACCTGAGACATGGTGGGTTTTTGCTAAGGTACCTTTTGTTACTCAGCTTATCACGCCAAAGTTAGTGTATAAATGTTCCCAATGCTGGATTTACTCTTGTCGAGACCTGACTTTAGTGCAATTCACCATGTAAATGCGGAATGATGGATGTCAATGCTTTCGAATATTTATTCCAGGGTATGCCTGTTTCGTCACGATCTTTCCCTTCAATGTTTTGAGCACGTCACACTGCTTCGGAGAAATATTATATTGATTTATTATAAGTTAAGGAAAAGGAACTCTACATCTACGGTGCCTATTTACTGTGATATTGGCTGATTAGACTGACATTGGGTCACAAATAACATGTTGCATTAGATGACCATGATCTGGTAACCGGCCAACCGGCTGGCTTGGCGCCACCAACCACACGTGCATAATATGTATTGCACAAGATTGTGTCAATGAGTGATTGCTATCTATTGTTCAGAGAAGTTTATCAAACAAAGGAATATTAGATAAACATATGAAGCAAATAATTGCAGAACGGGGACAGATAAATTAAACTAACGCAAGGCTAGTAAAAAGGGAAGGGTAACACAAAGGCAAAGTTCGGTCTGTCCAAGGAAATATTCCCGATAGAGGTGAACATAATATAGGCAGTAAGTTATATGCACATTATACTTTAGTACCTTATCGTTGACTTAAGTATATTATAAAACACAGTGACAAAGTGGATAGAATAAAAAAACAAATAGAAAGGATGCCATGAGCCAACAAAGGAGAAGAATTGGCAGTTGTCGATACGTCTACCCAAAGATTATTTAAATCTTGCGTACTTATGTCAATTTTACTTTCGGCGTACGAGGACTAAGCTCAAATTCCCAAATTGTGTCTTGGGACCGGGGGAGAGGAGGTAGGTCTTTTACCGTTCGTGAGACGTCAATCTGAAGTTCTTATTAAAATCTAGGGCAGAGCGCATCTTATGTTTAAGAGATACGCATTTAAAGTGATCCTCATAAATAATGTTGCAGGAAAATGGGAAAGAATGTCTCAGGATAGGCAGCTAGTCTCAGGAACGTAATGCTATACACATAGGTCCTTGAAGTTGTAAACTACCTAGCGAACAGAGGATGCCACCGCATACCACATATACATAACATGAGACCCGCAGACCGGCTATATGCCAGAGTGCCGCAAAAAAACTATCCTCCTTTGCAAGTGCATGAATCTTTCAAAGAAGAGGATAGTTCGTCGAGCGAGACACCTTCGTAAGAAATAACTTCCATCCAGTGAATCTAGGATCAGTTATAACCGGGAAAACAGATCTCCTCATAGTCATTGAGTAGTCTAGTCATGTTTCGTCTTTTAAGACTAGGGTTACCTAACTTTTGGATTAAGTTTTGGATCGGGTTGAACGTACAAACAAGCACTAGCTGCGGTAATGGATGCAATGACTTCCATGTAAAGTAACTCATGTATCTGTGACGGGTGTTGTAACATTAGCAATTCGCTCAGGCAGGCTGGCATGGCGGCGCCAGGTATCGCGTGCCTGGCGCGGTCGATGACGTGCGTTTGCGTGTCGCTGCCCGTGCCCGCTACCAACAGTTTGCACCGCTCATTTTGCAGAATATCCATAGGTGCGAAACGGTGAACGTAATACGAATGAATCAATTTTACTTTATAGAATCAATAGCCAAGGCTGTGGCCAAGGTGGTTAAGACCGTGGTTTATAAACAGTTTACAAACTCATCCTCATCATCATCACCATCAGCCTATAGAGTCCACTGCTGGACTGTATCCCCCATAGAATTTCAAGACGAACGGTCTCGCAGCGCCTCCATCCACTGCCTTCCTGTGACCTCTAATTTATTTGGTTCATAGAAAGGGGTATTCCTCTTTTTCGTCGGCTGGTCTGTGGTCGCTACTCGAAAACCTTTCTTCCCCAACGGTTATCATTTCTGCGAGCTATAGCGGTTATAGCCTACCCATTGCCACTTCAACTTGCTAATTCTGAGAGCTATGTCGATGATCTTGGTTCTTCTACGGATCTCCTCATTCCAAACTACGAGAAGATGAAACTTTGGAAGAAAATGGAGGGGTACCTAACGGAGAACCACATCCATTATTTTGAAATTGTACCTACTACTGCATTGTACAGACTCCATGATGATTCCTGGTTCCTGCTCAGATAAATTTTGGATGGTATGAGCTGGGCCATCTTGAATTGAGTCACATGCATCAAGCTGAACCTGAAGAACCAGTGGCTCGTATGAAGGAGATGGCATAGGAACTATTTTAGTTGTTTTGGACCAGTTGCGCAATGTTAAGGTAGTTTGCGACGGTCTTTCGATATCAAAACTATTTCAATTGTATTTTTAACCCAAGACGCAAAAACGAAGGGTAGTTATAAGTTTGATGTGGCTGTGTGTGTGTGTGTGTGTGTGTGTGTGTGTGTGTGTCTGTCCTAACGTAGCTCCCGAACGGATGAACCGATTTAGTTTTTTTTGTTTTGTTTGAAGAGTGAATTTGTCGGGAGTGTTCTTAGCTATGTTTGATCACAATCGGTTCAGCCGTTTCATTGCGTTGGGGGTTTCTTTAAATTTTTATAATTACTTGTTAAAATGTTCTTGTATTACTAGTTGTAGTTGTATTACAAATTCTGTAATAAAAGTATTTTTCCTAAATAATATGAAAGTCTCGTGTGCGATACTATACTTATCTATGTACCCTAAAGACCCTAATACGCTAAATACGGGTGCATCCGTATTGATCCCAGAAATTCATCCCACAAGCTAAAAGTAATAACAATTATTCCGGATGGGTAGTAATGGGTACCCTACGCTTATCACGTTTGGTAAAAAACATAGGTACCTGTGTCGGTCGTTCAGCAGCGACATTACATGGAAAGACATCAAACATGGCAGGCCAAACCTGGCTAAGGCTGGCACAGGGTAGTTATGAAAAGCATAACTCGGGAACAACCAAGGAGAGACCAAACACTGAACAATCAGGTGGTCAGGCTGTGTATACCGACCGAATGATGATAGTATGATAGATTACTACAGAAATATCGAAAACAATAGAATGTCTACGAAGATCCTACCCAAGGTTCTAAAATTAAAAAAAAGAACATCTAGGTAGGTGCTGTACATCGACGTAAATAAAATGAATGGACGGGCCTTAGGGAACGATAGTTTTGAAGCTTCTAAACAGACCTAGCTAGTATACTTCGCTTCAGTCAGTCTTTGTCACGGCAACGAGTGACAGCTATGCTGAAAAATACCAAAATTAGATACCTTGGTCACAGATAAAATAATACTATACTAGTACAGATACCTCATGCCATACACCGAAACGTGACCGCCATAACTCGGGCTATTGTGCGGGCTATTTTGGTTGCCTTAACCTGGGCGCTAGATGCCGCTAGCACTGCAACTGATAGCTAGAGCCACCTAGCACCTGCAACTGTAATTACCGCGTAAAACGCGCACACATTCAACAGATGGCGTTTGTTAAAAAACTTAGGCCCGTCGCACATGGAGCTACTCAAAAAGAACTAGTTACAAACTCAAATACTAACGAGATCAAATGGCCCACCTGATGTTAAGCGGTAACCTCTGCCTTTAACAATGCTTTACCTCATTATGATTCCATTGCCACGGTAATGCTGCATGTGGTGTAATAAAATAGTTTGCCTAATAATCTCTGAGATTATAAGCTGAAGCTGAAGATAGTAAAGAAGTGACTGAAACTTCACAACATGAGCATCTATATAGCGTCGTGTCATCGTGTGCGAGGTACAGTTTCTAAGTGGTTTGTAATTGTAATTACTGATTAGTTCCGTCATATTTGAGTAGCTCCATGTGCGACGAGCCTTTATGACGATTACGGTTTTTTTAACTCAACATCTTTATTAAGACTACGTCAACCCCAGGCACAAATCATTTTCAGTAGTAGTAGAGCTTTTTTGTAAAAGAGTTCGTCCGGGGAAGTACTACCACCATACCTATTTCTGCCGCAAAGCAGTAGTGCTCGCATTGCTGTGTTCCGGTTTGAAGGGTAAGGGTGTCGGTGAAATTACAGGCATATGAGACTTTTGATCTTTATGTCTCAGGGTGGCGGGCGCAGTGCAATGCCACATAGGTTGCGTCCTAGGTGGACGTGACCTATGAGGTAATGCACTGTTCATAGGCAGAGGTTACCGCTTAACATCAGGTGGGCCATCTGCTTGTTTCACCTTTCCAGTATTATAAAAAATAAATCTTCATACACAAAAAAACGCCTCTCGCCCGCCGCTCGAAAAAGCGGTTTTTATTGAATATCTTGTAAATTTAGATAATTTTACAAAACTTCTACAGTGAACCCTCGGCGTTGTTGAATTGATTTTATCTAACTAATTTTTTAACCAATAAAATGTACCATTTTAATAAACAATCGAATCTAGGCAAAAAATAGATGTAACTTTGGATTTTTCATAACGAGAAAATATTGTCCTATCGTGTTTCTGGTACAGTGACCCTTCGGAATTACAATTTAGTATCCATGCATATTTTTAATTTAAATACTGTACTTGATTTAGCCTCTTATACATCAAATCTAAGATTAGGAATTTTGCGGTACCCCACATTAACCACCTAGATTTCGCTCGCGACTTCATCCGCGCCTAGTCCGAAAACTTTCCCGGCGTGCAGATAACAACTAACCACGCCGTGACACGACCTTTTAAACGAACGAACACTCAAGTTTTACAATTAAGGAGTCCATTCCAGAAAATATTTGAATCCCAACAACTACCTCTATCGTGAAACTATATTCTACAACGTCGAAATTACGCTGAAATATGGCTAAATCGTAAAGTGTATTTTTTTACAAACACAACGTTCCCGTGCCAATATTCATATATTGCTGAAATATATGTTTGTTAATTTTATTTGAGGTAACTACCTATGAACCAGTTACGAAACCCCGGTTTCCTTGACGGCCGAAGCAGAAATTTCAAGTAGGTATCTACTGCCAACACTTTCCGAAATACACAGCATTTTTGTTTTTACGTGAGCACCTCATTTTGAAACCCTTAGCATACGAATTTTTCATTTTCCTTTCTAAGTAGACCTTTACACCCTAAAAGAAATAGGCACACCCTCTAAATTTCAAGTCTCAACGACCAGCGGTTTAGGCTGTGCGTTGTCACTCGGTCAGACAGTCAGTCAGGACATTGCCTTTTATATATAACTAGTTCGTCTTTGGTTATAATGATATGTATAAAGGTCTGACATTTTATTTGAAAATTTTAGAATAGAACGGAAATACTAGTTTTCTCTTTCATTTCGGGCATGACGTCATTGGCGAGTCATCTGTTTTTTTTTAATAACGCCATCTATCAAGTTACTACTACCTGTGGTACTACAAACAATCTGTGTGAAAACTCAACCTAGTTCAAATGATTACCACTAGGAAAACGACATCATTCGATTTTTCTAAAAAATTATTAAACTTTATTGAAGAGGCATTTATTTAATTTGCCCGTGTTATGGGTATTTTTTGATATCAGAAAATATTTTTTTCAGATCCTTATATTCATTTTTCACATACTTCAATAACAAATCTATACCTGTTACGCCATCTATTGAATTTCGATAGAACAATATATTTTTTCTATGGGATGAGACCCCGTGCCTTGGTGATACAATGCCTTCCTGTGCTTTTCTGCAAGTGCAAACAACACAAAAAATACAAATAAAGCTTCAGGCATCGCATTTAATTCGTAAGTAAAGGTTTTGTAATATAATTTTCATCAATTGATAAAAAACTTATAAATCGTCGTGTGGTAGGAAAACTACATAACTAACACATTTTGCGAAATCGACTTTATTGCATGGTTATGATGGCCCATACATGTCGATAGACACGTCTTGCTCTAGAGGACGAGCGACAAGGAGGACTACGCCCCAGGACATTATCTCAATGTTCCCCACTCTGAATGAAAGTTAACAGACACAAGTTTATACTCGTAGATAGTTTTAATTTTAGTCGACATATCTTTTTCTTTTTGATACTTAGAATTATTGTGTTCCACAATTTTTTTTCATTTTGTTGATTTTATAAGCATTTGTCGTATGATAAGTTTGTTATGTCACTTACTTTGAATTTATAAGTCTGCTAAAATAATGTAGGTGTTTTAGTAGTTTTCTAATATTCAGTCTTGATAAAAAGAAATGATTATAAGTTGGTTTTATTTTAAAATGTATTTTAATATTATATAAATCTATACACATGGATAGGATTGTCATATTCAAATAAGTAAATAATAGATCATTTCAATTATTCAAAACTTTGGCGAGGGAAAAATACATAGTAGTTTTTTTATTTTTTTCTCTTAATCAAAAGAACTAAAATGTATTATCATTAAATTCGAAAATAGATACAGTACCAATCTATAACATATCAAAACACGGACTGAAAAATTAGTTACGATAAAAAAGTTATTGCCATTTTTGACGCAATAAAACAGTAAATCGCGTTTTTCTCGCGATGTTGGTTTTGTTGTTGTTATTACTTATTTAGTTTTCCAACTACAGCGACGAAATATTTGACAAGACTTCACGCACGACGGATGATCCGGTACAGACTGCAAAAAAATCTGATGCCTAAGGGGTATCGTATTGATTTAGAATTGTAATTTGCATTATTTACGCCAAAACATTGCTAAGCACGTCGCTTTAGGTAATTGCATATAATATGTAATGGCATGTTAATTAACCTTATAGCTTTCCAAAAAAAAACTAAAGTAAACAAAAATGGATAGAAGTCATAAGACGAGCAAGAACAGACGACTTTTGGAAGTGAAATACATTTTCCCGTATTAGCTCTGATCATTTTCTACACAATGAATTCTATACGCCAAAAAACGGTTAATAGTAGTAGAGCTTTTTTGTGAAAGAGTTCGTCCGGGGAAGTACTACCACCATACCTGTTTCTGCCGCAAAGCAGTAGTGCTCGCATTGCTGTGTTCCGGTTTGAAGGGTAAGGGTGCCGATGCAATTACGGCCACATGGGATTTTTCATCTTTATGTTTCAGGGTGGCGGGCGCAGTGGAATGCCACATAGGGCGCGTCGTAGGTGGACGTGACCTGAGGTAATGCACTGTTCATAGGCAGAGGGTACCACTTAACATCAGGTGGGCCATCTTCTTGATCTGTCATTCCAAGTAGTATAAAAAAACTCATTGTGCAAAATTCTTAAATACTGGAATTTTTATACATTTATGTTTCCGTACGATTTTTATGATATTTTCTTAGTTTATTGAGTGATGAAAAATATATTTTTCACAAATTGATTGAGCTGAAGACCTTAGGTGGACTTGCTTTTCTATTGATTTATATTGTGTATGTTTGAGAGCTGAAAAATAGATACGTAACTACATAAAACAGAAGGGAACCATGTATTTTTGTAAAAGTTTCATTCAATAATTGCATTTTTTTCGGCGATTTTTTGTACTATAAACCTACTGAAATAACTTTAGAAAACACATTGCATCTGTTAAAGTATTAAGTATTAAAAAAATACAGTTTTTAAGAAGTTCAATAATTTAATTTCACCTAGTTTATTTACAAGACCGCCAGGAGTGGCGCTATAGAGAAGAGGCCTTTACTCAGCAGTGGCTGGATAGATAGATAGATAGATAGATAGTTTATTTGTTGACCGTACCCTAAAACCGAATTGTCTTATTTTTCACGGACGTTTTGTATGGGTAAGGCCAGTCCATTTATTTTACTTTGGTCGAAGGTGCTGTAATCAAAAATCGTCATATATAACAAAATAGTAGGTAGGTACACAGTTACTGATTCAATTCAATTAATTTGCAAAATAGATGATCAATGTCTGTTGTATAACGTGTGTTATCATCTTAGAGCATTGCAGGCCTGTTATCATCATGCCGATTACTAATAAGGAACGATAGATAGTTTACAAGTACAACCTACGTAACCAACTCGATTGGGAACGCGTATTAGCGCACGTAGGCGCCCCTACTCTATCGATATGCAATCATGGTAGGTAGGTATACTGAGGCACACTTATTTGTTTTATCTGTTATCGGTTTCTGCAAGCGATCGTTCATAGTTGTCAAACAATTCTTGATTCTTGAATAAGTTCCATACGTTTTCGCTTTTATTAGCTTCACTTGCTTCGACCAAAGTAAAATAAATGGACTGGCCTTACCCATAGAAAACGTCCGTGAAAAATAAGACAATTCGGATTTAGGGTACGGTCAACAAATAAACTATCTATCTATCTATCTATCTATCCAGCCACTGCTGAGTAAAGGCCTCTTCTCTATAGCGCAACTCCTGGCGGTCTTGTAAATAAACTAGGTGAAATTAAATTATTGAACTTCTTAAAAACTGTATTTTTTTAATACTTAATACTTTAACAGATGCAATGTGTTTACTAAAGTTATTTCAGTAGGTTTATAGTACAAAAAATCGCCGAAAAAAATGCAATTATTGAATGAAACTTTTACAAAAATACATGGTTCCCTTCTGTTTTATGTAGTTACGTATCTATTTTTCAGCTCTCAAACATACACAATATAAATCAATAGAAAAGTAAGTCCACCTAAGGTCTTCAGCTCAATCAATTTGTGAAAAATATTTTTTTCATCACTCAATAAACTAAGAAAATATCATAAAAATCGTACGGAAACATAAATGTATAAAAATTCCAGTATTTAAGAAACTGCAGAGTGCAGTTTTAAGAATTTTGCACAATGAGTTTTTGTATACTACTTGGAATGACAGATCAAGAAGATGGCCCACCTGATGTTAAGTGGTACCCTCTGCCTATGAACAGTGCATTACCTCAGGTCACGTCCACCTAGGACGCGCCCTATGTGGCATTCCACTGCGCCCGCCACCCTGAAACATAAAGATGAAAAGTCCCATGTGGCCGTAATTTCATCGGCACCCTTACCCTTCAAACCGGAACACAGCAATGCGAGCACTACTGCTTTGCGGCAGAAACAGTTATGGTGGTAGTACTTCCCCGGACGAACTCTTTTACAAAAAAGCTCTACTACTACTAACCGTTTTTTGGCGTATAGAATTCATTGTGTAGAAAATGATCAGAGCAAATACGGGAAAATGTATTCCACTTCCAAAAGTCGTCTGTTCTTGCTCGTCTTATGACTTCTATCCATTTTTGTTTACCTTGGATTTTTTTTGGAAAGCTATAAGGTTAATTAACATGCCATTACATATTATATGCAATTACCTAAAGCGACGTGCTTAGCAATGTTTTGACGTAAATAATGCAAATTACAATTCTAAATCAATACGATACCCCTTAGGCATCAGATTTTTTTGCAGTCTGTACCGGACCATCCGTCATGCGTGAAGTCTTGTCAAATATTTCGTCGCTGTAGTTGGAAAACTATATAAGTAATAACAACAACAAAACCAACATCGCGAGAAAAACGCGATTTACTGTTTTATTGCGTCAAAAATGGCAATAGCTTTTTTATCGTAACTAATTTTTCAGTCCGTGTTTTGATATGTTATAGATTGGTACTGTATCTATTTTCGAATTTAATGATAATACATTTTAGTTCTTTTGATTAAGAGAAAAAAATAAAAAAACGACTATGTATTTTTCCCTCGCCAAAGTTTTGAATAATTGAAATGATCTATTATTTACTTATTTGAATATGACAATCCTTTCCATGGGTATAGATTTAAATAATATTAAAATACATTTTAAAATAAAACCAACTTATAATCATTTCTTTTTATCAAGACTGAATATTAGAAAACTACTGAAACACCTACATTATTTTAGCAGACTTATAAATTCAAAGTAAGTGACATAACAAACTTATCATACGACTAATGCTTATAAAATCAACAAAATTAAAAAAAATTGTGGAACACAATAAATCTAAGTATCAAAAAGAAAAAGGTATGTCGACTAAAATTAAAACTATCTACGAGTATAAACTTGTGTCTGTTAACTTTCATTCAGAGTGGGGAACATTGAGATAATGTCCTGGGGCGTAGTCCTCCTTGTCGCTCGTCCTCTAGTGCAAGACGTGTCCATCGACATGTATGGGCCATCATAACCATGCAATAAAGTCGATTTCGCAAAATGTGTTACTTATGTAGTTTTCCTACCACACGACGATTTATAAGTTTTTTATCAATTGATGAAAATTATATTACAAAACCTTTACTTACGAATGAAATGCGATGCCTGAAGCTTTATTTGTATTTCTTGTGTTGTTTGCACTTGCAGAAAAGCACAGGAAGGCATTGTATTACCAAGGTATCTAATTTTGGTATTTTTCAGCATAGCTGTCACTCGTTGCCGTGACAAAGACTGACTGAAGCGAAGTATACTAGCTAGGTCTGTTTAGAAGCTTCAAAACTATCGTTCCCTAAGGCCCGTCCATTCATTTTATTTACGTCGATGTTCACTTGTATCGAATTTTCGACCACATCCCTATATCAGATTGAACTGAAATTTGGCATACTTTCAAGTTCCGATGAAAGTACCTACCTACAATATTATGGTGACTGATCTGGTGATGGGACAACGGGACTCCTCGATGAATAATAGTAGCCTTGCAGTGTTTGGGCTCATTTTTATCAGCTCACTGTTCAGTTTATTAAATTTAGAAAAGTGTGTTTTGAAAATAAATAAAGACAAATAACTTATTTGTGAATGTTTCTGTTGCAAAGCTGTAGTGCTATAGGGTGCTTATAAATCTAATCTAATTTAAACAATTAATTAGTGTTAATTATCTTTATATCTCAGGGTGATGGGCGCATTGCAATGCCACGTAGGGAGAGTCCTAAGGGAGAGACCTGTGAGGTAATGCATTGTAGCCAGAGGTTGAGGGGGCCACTTGCTAGATCAGACATTAATTCATATAAAAAAAAACATTCGAACATTCTCCTTTTTTTGGAAATCGGTTAAAAAAAACGTGCGCTTCTTACCACAAGAGAAAAGTGTTTTTTTAGCTATAAGTTTGTTACTTTGGCTTACCAGAAGGATTATGAGCAGGTACTTCTAAATAATGTTGGTCCAAGGATATACAATGCTTTACTTTTACAGGCCCAGAATTTTCACGAACAATTTGCTTTGATATGAAATTTAGAACCGTTTGCCGCTCGGTAACATTATCTTACTAAGTACACTATTATTCTCAAGGCACCAGAGCTTGACCAATGGCCATGTCGCTAACCGCAACACCGCAGTGTAATTGAGGAGCATTCATAAGGTTGATGGTCAAACGTGGTAGGTAAGGTTAGTTCAGTCATCAACAACAGACTCAGTCAGCCTCAACAGTAACCTACCAACCCATATGCCTATAAGAATTATTTATTTAAGCTTGCAATGTTTGTATATTTGGGTCAAATCTTGCAACTGAATTTTAAAGCTGATTTTATCTAATTTTATCCTGAGTTATCCTCCTCAACCGATTGACATACAATTTTGAACGGAACTCCTTGATGGATAATCAAATCAAATACATTTATTTCGAGCAAAACTCGTAAGGGAAGAATACCTACACAATATAAACCTTAAAAACTAATTGGATAGCTGGGCAGGTTTCGCTCGCAGCACTGCCTTGTATAAGGGCAATCCACCCTAGCAGTTGCCAGCACGGTGTTGGAGCTGGCCCGCAACCTGCGCACAATAATAGTAGACTGGCCGTGTTTAGGCTCATTTCGATGGCTCATCGATCAGCACACTGTTCCGATAACTAATTTTATAAAAGCTATATTTTTCACAAACCTATTTTATGCTAAATAAATTGTTTTTTGGATGGTCTTGTGGCTATATGGTGTATGTTGGCTGGTATTCTAGCCACACATAACAATCCTGGGAAATCTGGAGCATATAGTAGTTGTATCTACCACTATTATACAGTTCGTAGTTCTGTAAGACAGGTGATATCCTATCCTATCCTCCTATCGATTCGATACCCACGGCACCACGGCACAGATCTGCTTATCACTGGGCATAGTGGGCATAGTCCGGGCAGCAGTCATAGCACGTGGGTAAGCCAAGACGGTAGAGTCCGTCTACTTGGGCACATATTTCGGTATAACATTATCAATTACCCGTGGGTACTATCGGTGTGTGGCGTGTCGTCAAGATGTTTCCGATCGCAGTTTATATCTTCAAGTTTTACAACGCTGCTATTAGGGCATGATGCAATCAGCGCGTGCACTGTGCCGGTGATGACTGCAGAATAAAGAATTATAATAGTAGAGCGACTTGTCGTAGCTAGTTACAGACAGCACACACACACACACACACACACTGATACAATTTTATGCTTGTTATCTGTTCACTACGTATTTGAATTGCCTACTGCTTGCTGCTCTAATAAAGTTATTGTTCGGTAGTACGTAGTAAGTAGGTATGTATAATTTGAATGAATTGAAATGTTTACCTTAGTATGGTTTGTTTTAAAGGGATAATTTAATAATAGGTATGTGGTAATATTATTATATGCATATATTGTGGACTTAGTCCTACCTATATTATGTTGTTTGGAGTAACTAACGTGGACCACGTTTCAACAACAAATTGTTTCTTTTTTGGAGTTTCCACATATTCAATTAAGAAATCCACGGACTTGGTTCGTTGGGTAAACCATAGATATACTTACTACAAATTAATGCATAGGTAGGTAGGGTTTCTATTACACTACCACTAGATCAGTATTCATTTATGCAATGTAGCGAACCATTGAGTTGATTGGTATAATAGGCTAGTAATTATATTATGAATACTTACTTACCTATATATCACTCGAAAAACCAACCTTTTCAATAAGGTTATGTGTTCTTTTGTTTGCGATAAAGTGAACTTTAGTGACTCACGATCTCAATAGGCACAAACCTAATGGAACTCAGGACAGACAAACAGACACCGACTCGGTAAATTTTCTGCGGGGCACTTTTGCTAACTGTACTTTGTAACTGTAACTCAATAAAAAAATTATTATTAAATTAGTAGGTACCTAATCAAAATCGAATTTACCCTACATTTTTTCGGTGACGAATTTACCTGATGACGAAAAAACCCTAAACCAAAAGAATGTTCAGATTCGTTGTCATAAACTGCGAACATAACTCTTTTACAAAGAGAACAAGCCCAACTCACATCATGCATCAGACTTTGTAAAAGCTGGCGCCATCCGGCCGGAATGGTCAATAATTGAAGGAAGGGCTTTTTATGGGGTTTTCCAAACTCATGTCCTCCAAATTATTACCTAATTAAAATCCTAATAAATGGTGCAAGTTTTCATACTTATAGGTCTCCCAAGTTTTCATACTTTTCAGTAGGTAGGTTTCCAAGTGATTTTCTTTAGTCGGGGTTTATTTTTTATCCTATTCCCCAACAGTCGTCAGTTCTGTGAGCTATATACGAGTATGGCCTACCTATTACGATTTTACCTTGTTTAAATCATTTTGAACTGGGTTTTTCATATTCCATATTATCTTCCTACTTTAGCATATTCGTTTACAAATGCTCTCTGAATTCCAGCTTCTGATTTTAAAATTGCATCATTCACCTTTTCTTGAAAAATAATGCAAGCCTGCGATTATGCTTTGGTAAGTCGTACCACGAATATTAACACAATATAAGGAAAATCCGTTCTAAAGTCCAGTCACCCTAGACCTCATGCTTCTACTACGTTTATTAGGGTTCTGTAGTCCCACAAAGAACCATTTAAAAAATAATTATCCCTATATCTCTTTTAGATAAAGGTAATTTTTATACTAATGTAAGTACCTATTATCTATGCATGGTTAATATATTTTATTTTTGTAATGTAACTAGACATGATAAGATATTCAAAAATTTTAAAAACTCCGGAATCCATGAATCGCTGAACCGATTTTGGTAAAACATTTTGTAAGAACAACCATTAGAAATCCTGCTTTCAAATTTAAACAAAAAAACGCTTTTATATAGAGAGCTACGGCATAGAATAAATAATAGTACTACGGTGCGGGTGCGACAGACAGACACACACATAGCGGTCAAACTTATAACACCCCTCATTTTGCGTCGGGGGTTAAAAAATGAGACCTGAAAATTAGTTCAGTTTCCTATATAGTTTGCTGATTTATTTACATACATTTGACCGGAGCTCTATTATGTTTCTCTTCATTTTTAACCCCCGACGTAAAAAGAGGGGTGTTATAAGTTTGACCACTATGTGTGTGTGTGTCTGTTTTATTGGAGATCACTTACACTCACGAGATCGGCGTGACACGAATGGTTCCCCCCTAGGGGAATACCGGTAGCGGAACCCTAGGGTAGCGATTGGGGGAGCGTAGTTCCGGGGGTTCTGGGTATTTTCAGGCTCACGTTTTCCATACATTTTCCATGAGTTTTTCATCAACTTGAATGAAGCCTTCATAAAGACGCGTTCTTTAGCGTAGAAAGCTACACAAGCCATACTGGTAAGGCAGGCATGTACCTGCTCTCGAAAGCTAAGACACCGCGGAGGCGCACGCGCAGGTGGGATGACCAAACCGGTTGGGTTTCCATCTCGCCGCGCCTCTCGTGAATCTCAATGTCTTCGAATCATCTTATTTCATTATGAGTTACTTTTTCATGCGGTTTTATTCAACTCAAACCCATTTTCAATATATGATTCAATATCTGTGGCCGTTCCCATTCAGCGGTTTGTGAATGAATGGTCGGTGTAATATTTTAGAAGTGAAAACCTATCGTAATTAGGGATCCGTAACCAAAGTGTGCCAATGGGACCCTATTAGGTACTAAGCCTCCGCTGTCCGTCCGTCCGTCCTTCTGTTTGTCAGCGGGCTGTATCTCATGAACCGTAACAGGTAGACAATTAAAATTTTCACAGAGTGTGTATTTCTATTGCTGCTATAATAATAATAATAAAAAAAGGCCTTTGGTTCTATATTTTACCTGTTTGCATAGATAGACATTGATGCTTGTTTGATATTCTGCGCAAAGATTTCAAATCTTTGATTCTGCGCAATTTTGGGGCAGGTTAGTAGAGTTCTACGACGTGTTGCCTACCATTTGTATATTTTTAGGGTAATTTGAGGTTATTTGGTTATTTGCACTTTACTAATAAGGCGTACGCTCACGAGCGTTGATTATTGACTCTAATACAAAGAGCAAACAGTCCGAAGTACTCCGGCGCATGCGAACGGCGTTTATTATTGGTTTATTATGACAGTGAGAGCGCCATATTTGCATACTGTCATGAAGGTATTTCACAAGCCAGTTCAGAAAGATATTTTAGAAATAATGTTTAGGTTCGCCTATCTTAGGACGCAGCCAAAATTCTATATTTATTGTTCTTATCACAGAAAATACTTTTGAAACGTCTACTAATGAAACTCAGTGCATGGGCGAATTATTACATAAAGAAGCGACACTAAACAACCCATTTAGGTCCGCTCCTTCAGATAAATTGGTATCCTAGCGCCTATTTAAATATAATTAATTATAATTAATTTACGTGAAACTTCACGTAATATCACTTTTGTATTAGGAACTATAGAATAATTATATCTTGTTAAACTTTTCACTAACTTTTATTTAGCTACCTCCTAGGTAGGACATCACTGACAGGCATCCTCTATGCTTGGACGGTGCTCTATATGTTGAGCTTGGATTGTCGTGGCTCCTGAGCTCCTGACTATCAGGAACACACAACCTCGCCGTCACCTAGGAAAGTACAATGTACGAAAATATAGTTTTCTTTATAGTTACGGTGGCACTGCCACTACAAATAATATCACAGCGTAGTGTAGTGATGTAATCAGTGGTTATGTAGAGTTTCCAATTAAAATAGTGATCTTTGTACGTTTTTCCCTCAAGTTTTTTATGATTCTCAGATTTCCAACGAAGTAAAATGACCCATTATATATCACCGACAGAGGGCTATATTGATACAGTTATCAGCTATACGATCTCAAGAGATGTTAGCGTCCCCATTTGGGTGAAGACGACGCGACGACTTGAAACGCACGTGTGCCCGACACATAGCCTCTAGATCACAACACACATACTAAAATCAACTGTGAACGAATGGAATAGAAACGGAATTCCTTTGGCGATGAAGAGCGATGTGTCATTTTATCACTGATAGAACTCTACTACTGAAATATTTTATAGCTTGAGTCCGCTTCGAAGAGAGAATCTTATCTAATTATTGTAAGGTGCAGAAGTTGAAGCTAATAAGTGGTTCTTAGGCCGTTATAAGAATGAGTGGTGCTTATTATTGGTATGGCGGATGGGACGCGGCGACGATGTGTCTGTGGACTTGATTCTTGATTAACTCAGTTTATGAGGGCCGCTGTATCTCACACTCACATGAATATCCACTTTGTTTTAGATTCTGGAGCTAATGCAGGAAATGAAAAAACAATCTAGTGCAGTAAAAAGGTCTCGTAAACTTTTGTAAGTTCTATCCTAAAGCTGTTCACTTTATTGAGGACACAGCGTAAGACAATAATAGATAAACCTACAGATCAGCGGCCTTATCGCAGGCAGCGATTTATTCCAGACAATATGCTTAAGTAACATGCAAAAGCAATGGCATCGACAGCGGAGTTAGTTGCACCCCCAACCTGTAAAACTGTATCTCAGGGCTCCTCAAAACGCATCAGCAACTCAGATTCAAAATGAATGGCGGCTTTGTCTATAAAAATACATAGCTATAGGGATAGCTAGGGCTTAAAAAAATAAGCAAATAAATATCTTGTATCTTGTATCTTAGGTAGCCATCTATCGGCGAGCTTGATAGCACTCTTAATTTTTAACAGAATTCAATAAAAGGAACCCTAGGTCCCGATTAGGTTTTTTTTTGTTTTTTTTATGTTTGTTACCAACTACTTTGGTCGAAGGTTGGTACAAAGCACAGTACCTAGAACTTACGATATTATTATTATTATAGAATTGAAACTATCGTGGTTGGGAATCATATTAAAAGATAAACGGCTAATTACCCCCCGGTAACGGTTAATTACGGGTATTCGCTGGTCCACCGTCGAACGCGGTCCCGGGCGATGCTCATGATGAAGAGGCTTCTGAACTCAGTCTCGAAACGACAGCAAAGTGACGAATAATAGTGGTAATTAGCCGTTTATCTTTTAATATTATTATTATTCCCTATGAACATTGATTAAATTAAATTCTTCTCAAATATCACCTGCATATAAACTTCAATATATTTTTTGCATTTTAATCAACATGGAGGGAGTCGTGGGATTAACCAACCGTAATCCATATGCCTACCTAATACGCCAATACGTAATCAACGTCGCCGCGTCGTGGGAGGCAAAGGCGGCGATGAACTCACCACTTGTCACGTCTATACATATCCTCTGCGGCGCGGCGGGCGAAGTTTAGCGACGCAGGAGGTTGCGGGTTCGATTCCCGCCTCGGAACAAATATTTGTGTTCAGGGTGTTCTGGGTATTTTAAGTATATGTATAATACTTATAAGTATAATAACAAATATCTATCTATTTAAATCAGTTATCTAGTACCCATAACACAAGCTCTCCTTAGCTTGGGGCTAGATAATGTTGTGTGAACTGTCCAGCATTATTTATTTATTTATTATATTCCACGATGACCCACTGTAAAAAGAGGCCCATTGAGGCTCTGCCTACCCTTTCGGGGAAACAGGCGTGTGTCTATGTATGTATATGTGTGCATTCAGAAAGTATCATTTGGTGAAGTGTAACTGATGAAGAAGACCACAGATGGCCACCAGAAATCTATAGTAGAACTAAGTATTTCATGGATTCGCGATTCGCGATATCAGATTGAGCTGAAATTTGGCATAGGTAGTCAACTTCCGACTTCCGATGACCTGTCGAATTCCGATGACAATACAATATTTTGGTGTTAGCAAGCTGATCTGATGATGGAGAAGAAAGGTGGACAACGGAACCTGGATAATAGTATCTGGCCGTGTTTAGGCACATTATGATCATCACACGGTTCGGATCACAAATATTATAAAATCTTGTATCAGGGCGGGGATAAATTCATAACATCAAAGTCGGTTTTTGTTGAAGAGAATTATTATAAGGAGGATTGGACATTCCTTTTATGGTCTACGAGTGTAGGTTGGTACCTACCTCAGGAATTTCTGAAATTCTAGAGTGTTCAAGTTTGAACTAAAAAATACTAGATGCGGACAAAGTCGCGGGGGCGTGCCACTAGTTTATTATATACCTACTCATCCATCCAACTCGTTTGGCACTAAGCTCGGAGCGCGAGACGAAAACCATGCAAAAACCGTTTCATGGAATATTTTCTGATCGCCATGATGTCATGGTGGATTAAATTACCTACTGAGTACTCCGACCTTGCTTGTCAGTATTTAGCCAACAAGAATAAATGAACATGGATTTTTTCACACACCAAAGTGTTGCTGTGTTTCATTCGAGCAAAGATATTCAGACGAGTGGGGAACAATTATAAATGCTTATATTTTAAATGTCCCATCTCGTAACCATTTCGGACGAGTACCTATTACGGTTTTATTTGGACAAGTTGGTAACTACTCGGTTGATAAACCCCGAATAATAAGTAAGAGGGGTGGCAGTGGAATCCAGGATTTCGCTTTGGGGGTTTCGGTTTGGGGACTGGGAGGGTGAATTTCAGAAATTCTTTCCTTTTTAAGGGTTTTTGTAGTGTTCCCAAGGAGGGACAAGGAACCCTTAAGGATTCGTCATGTCTGTATGTCTGTCCGTGTATGTCACAGCCTTTTTTTTCCGAAACTATAAGAGCTATAAACTTTATAGCTATACTGTTGAAACTTGGTAGGTAGATGTATTCTGTGAACCGCATTAAGATATTTACACAAAAATTAAAAAAAAAACCCAATTATTTTTGGAGTTCCCCATACTTAGAACTGAAACTCAAAAAAAAAAAATTATCAAACCTATACGTGTGGGGTATCTATGGATAGGTCTTCAAAAATTATATTGAGGTTTCTAAAATCATTTTTTTCTAAACTGAATAGTTTGCGCGAGAGACACTTCCAAAGTGGTAAAAGGTGTCCACCCCCCCATAACTTCTAAAATAAGAGAATTATAAAACTAAAAAAAAAATATGATGTACATTACCATGTAAACTTCCAACCAAAATTTGTTTGAACGAGATTTAGTAAGTAGTTTTTTTTTGAATACGTCATAAATCGTAATCCATCCAAGAACTTTTATATTATATTATGTTACTTGCTGCTACGGAACCCTTCATGGGCGAGTCCGACTCGCACTTGGCAGCTTTTTTTATACTAGGTACTTGTAATGACAATCGAAGTTTAGCTCGTGGAGAGTGCAGCAACGGCTTTGCACGGGTCGTGTCGGGATGAAAGCAGCCAACCACCCCTTCCCAACCCCAGCCATCTATAAACAAACACCCCTTCCCAACCCCCGCCATTTATCTACTCACCAAATACCATTAAAATATAGGGTGCTTAGCTCGTGGAGAGTGTAGCAACGGCTTCGCACGGGTAGAGTCGGGATGAAAGCAGCCAACCACCCCTTCCCAATCCCCGCCATCTATAACCAACCACCCCTTCCCGACCCCCGCCATTTATCTACTCACCAAATACCATCAAAATACAGGGTGTTTAGCTCGTGGAGAGTGCAGCAACGGCTTCGCACGGGTGGAGTCGGGATGAAAGCAGCCAACCGCCCCTTCCCAACCCCCGCCATCCATCTACACACCAAATACCATCAAAATACAGGATGTTTAGCTCGTGGAGAGTGCAGCAACGGCTTCGCACGGGTAGAGTCGGGATGAAAGCAGCCAACCGCCCCTTCCCAACCCCTGCCATCTATCTACACACCAAATACCATCAAAATACAGGATGTTTAGCTCGTGGAGAGTGCAGCAACGGCTTCGCACGGGTAGAGTCGGGATGAAAGCAGCCAACCGCCCCTTCCCAACTCCCGCCATCTATCAACACACCAAATACCATCAAAATACAGGAAGTTTAGCTCGTGGAGAGTGCAGCAACGGCTTCGCACGTCGTGTCGGGATGAAAGCAGACAACCTACCCTTCCCAACCCCCCCATCTATCTACATGCACACCAAATACCATCAAAATATGCTAAAGCAGTTTTGAATATTAGAATAGTAATTTATTTCATTTCAAGCACACACAAATTATAAAAATTACAAATAATAAATAATAAATTAATGGCTTGTATATTATTAAAGTATGTCAGACAGAACCTACACTAAGTCGACTTGTGTTGCCTGCTAAATTATCAGCGAGTAACATAGAAGAACCTATTCTTCTATGTTACTCGCTGATAATTTAGCTTCCTATACTCAGGAGTTTTTTTTTAAATAAATTCAGTAGTTTTTTTATTTTATCTATTACAAAGAAACATACAATCAAACAAAGCTTACCTCTATGAAAATAATTTTACGTTTGTTTATAGACCATCGAGCAACGCAGGCCTCCGTACCGGAGGGGAGACGCCTTAGAGCTGTCAACCGATACATATTTATTCAGAAATTTTTGGGGGGGGCTTCACGCACTCACTTACAGTTTGATGCACACTTTTGTAACCAGTCGTTCTATCGCTATAAACGCACACATCTATAAACAGCAACACATCAAAGATCTTTATACACACATAAATGCTTTCTGTGTACAAACATCATGTTATGTCACAAAATTGACAGTAACACCCGTTCTAGGGACTTCCAGCACTCAAGTCGATAAATTAATAGTATCGATAACTTTTTGGTAGGAACTTACTTTGCCTACTGTATATATTCTGTGCTACCATCAAGGGTCATTGAAGGGATTTAAGGGCGGCTAGGTATGGGGGGAAGGGTTGAACGCTCTCTGTGAAGGAGGAGTTCCGGAGTAGTTATCGAGGATAACATACAGATCATTTTGTGGATCACTATGAAATTTTAGATTAGTAAAAGGTAGTAGTAGGCTGGAGAGAGAGGGGGTAAACGCGGAAACTTAGAGTATAGAGAAAAAATCAAGAAAATTTTGAGTACCCCAGGTACAACCACTAGCTCATGAGATGATTAGTTCTTGGGAAAATTTAATTAGAATTTTGTTCAAAGCATACAATAATTTCATAAAACTATGGGCTGGCAAGTCAAAAGAGACGAAAGGAAAGGAAAGGAAAAAACGCTTTACTTAGCTGCCGTCATCCTTCTAACCTACATAATCCATGTCGATTCTAGCCACACGAAATATACGATGTATTATATCTGTCAGTCACTGTTATTGTCAAAAACCAAAAATCATGGTCCTAAGTGCCAAAAAACTACATTAGTCATTAAAATGTAAAATAGTTTTTTTTTTAAATTTCAGGCATAATTATCCCACGTCACATGGGATCCTAGTGTGGGATCACAACTATGTAGGTATGTGCTGGGTGTGTTAAGTTATGTTAATGTTAAACAATGGTAGGTAAAGTAATACTTAGCGCTTTATCTAGTGAACAGAAAATCGCGTTGAAAAAATTATACCTAGCAATTTTTTTTTAAATTCTTTGGTCAATCAAAGAATAGGATTTGAATAGGAAAATCCCACGACACAGTAAGGACACTCATGACACGACTTTTCTTGAAAATGAGTAAATGAGTTCAAACTGGGAAATGCTTTTGTTAATTTATCGTGATCACGTATCCCACAACCTAGGTAGGCATGCAACTTTTTACGAAAAACTATCACACCTCTAGATTTGTAATATCACAAAGTAATTTAAATTCATGTCAAGATGTCGTTCCCCTCTGGCTATGCACAATTTCATTTGGGCATACGCGTTAGTAACACTGTTTTCGCTCGATCATTAGGGCGAGCGAAGCGAGTCCTCTACTATCCCATGCAATTTTGTGGTACACTTAACGAAAAAACTATCCGTTGTAATTTAGCATAGTAATTTAAATTCATGTCTTTGTTTAAATATAAATAATCACGGAAAAAAAAGCTTGCTAGCCCTCACCAAGCATGTTTTGCTTTTGCTAGTAATAAAATTGTATCATGATGGGCCGATTGCTCTGTCAGACTGAACCGATCGTGTGACGCATAGAGTAAAACAGTGTGACAGTGCTACAAATACTACCGAATCGTTACATTTTCAGCTGTAAATCAAGGTCTGGAACATCGAATTTACGAAAAGATGGTGTTTTCTTTCACATTGTACCTAAGTGAATTTCATTATATATATATATATTTATTTTTATTTTATTTTTTGATGCTGGACACAGTTCACACAAGATTATCCAGCCCCAAGCCAAGCACAGCTTGTGATATGGACTAGATAACTGATATCCCTAGTACAGTACATTACATAGATATTTATTTTGCATTAACATAGAAAATACCCAGAACACCCTGAACAAATATCTGAAGATCGTACAAATATTTGTTCTGAGGCAGGAATCAAACCCGCAACCTCCTGCGTCACAGGCGAACCTTCGTCCACCGCGCCACAGAGGTCGTCAACTTATGGCATAAAATGAATAATTTCAAATTAAAATCATAACAGTTACCTACCTTGTTACATACCAATACCTTCATGGTGATTGGATTAACGGTTAGAAAGTTAGGTTAGGCTAGGCTATGGCTCCCAAATAATATAAATCAAATTTCAATAGCTTGTAAAACATATTAAACGAGCATTTATTTTATCGATAAAAAATCTACTTTATTATTGAGGCACATCACTAATTTAGTAGTATAAAAGAAAACACGGGCAACTCACATACAGGAATTTTTGAGAAATAAAAAAAACTGTTAAATGAGCACAAAGCTATTTCAGTGTGCATTGAGGCTGTTATTGTTAGCAGTTGCTTATTTAATAAAAAAAATATTAGGTTTACCAACAGTCTACACATGTATGTTGGAGAGAGAAGTCATATGATGAATCTGGCGAATAGAACTACTGAGATTGAAGGCTTATAAACACCACGTGTACGGATGCGAACAATCGTATTCTGTCGTGTCGCGCCATCCAAACGAATGCGCCCGAGTCTTGTTTACGCAAAGACGCAAAGCGATCGACGCTCGGATATAAAAGGAGCGTACGAAAGCGCCAGAGCTCATTATTACATCGGCGTTGGCAGAGTGCACACGATTTAATCAACAAAATACAAAATCAAGTTCGTAGTCAGTTTGAATAAAATCTTAGTGAAACCACTTTTGAATTTTCCTCATTTGCACGAGACCCACTGGAAAGCCCCTAAGTTGCCTTTTGCCGCTCGGAGGGATCTTGAGGATCCGACATGCATATATGAAGAGGTACAAACTATATACCTATCTTTAGCTACAGAAGAAACCAATGGGGGCTTTTCATTTTCTTTTTTTTTTTAATTCAATTTGGCTCAATTGATGGCCCTGACTCGACTGTGGTTGTCAAAATCAACAAATGCATCGTACCTATGTTATTTTGTGTGATAGTAACAAAATACCACGAAAATGTATCACTTCGTTGTTGACTTTTACATTTCACTTTATTTTTACAGTTAAGTACACAGCAGCGACATCTATTTTCAAAGGTTTATAGATGATTTGGTATGGCCGTGAAAACCCCTCATTATAGGCAAACACGACGTGCAAAGATTTTACAGTAACCTCACAATGGGCGATCAACGATTTTTTTAAAGCATCTTTATTTACTTTTACCTGAAAAGAGTAAAGTTAAGAGTAAGTTGAGTTGAGTTAAGTTAGTAGTGGTATCGTTCGTAATAAAAGAGTGAGAAAGAGGGTAGATCGATATATCTGCCAATAACATCTACTCGCAAAGACTTTAGTCAGTTCTCCCGTGATCATGGCGCATGCAACTGTGCCGAAATATCGGGAACATATAAAACTCAAAAATCATGGTAAATATCCCGTTTCTAGTGAAAATTAAGAGTAAAGTTATTTAAGTATGATCAATATTGCCGATTTTGATAAAATTAACCACGTAGTTTTATTCTTATTATAAACTAGAAGCAACCCGCGATTTCACTCGCATAAGTTTTGATCCTATGGGAACATCTAAATAAAATTTAAAACTATTCCAGTGATCCAGCTATCGCCGTTCTAAATTTCATCCAATCCTTAGAAAATTTAGCATTTATAATATTACAAACATACACACATACTCACACCTGTTTCCCAGAGAAGTAGGCAGAGACTATGAATTTCCAAATGCTACGATCCTGGCATACCTGTTTCGCTTCATTCACTCACATCACATTCTTCATATATGCTCATTGGTTAAGGGCGCTCTTAGCCTGGCCATTCTCCAGATTGACCCTGATCTATTCTGAATACCTTCACTGAGGTCCCCCCTTCCAACTGTCCCATTCATGCTCATCTTATGAACTAGTTTCGTTAATCTACTATCATTCATCCTTTATATATACCCAAACCATCCAAGCATACCTTTCTCAATCCTTGTCACTATACACGTGCTCTTTCATTTTACAATGCTCTGTTAACACACAGTTTCTTATTCTCTCTCAAAGTCCACCACATACTTCTCAAACCTCGTCTTCACTGCATTTATTCTACTTTCATGTTTATTCTGCCTGAGCAACTTTCGCTACCACCAGATACATAATTGTTGGCACTAACACCCCTCTATGCACATCCAGTCGTCGTGCCTTTTTGGATACATTCCGGCTGATAATAAGGCGTTAAGTTCACTTGATTTCCAGAATTTACACTCATTTAAATATCATCTTCATGCTTACCATCTCTTGTAATCAAAGTTGTCAAATGTACAAACTTTTTGATGTTACACTTGTTGTTAATAGTAGTGTGATTTAATTTTATTTCTTTAAATATAGTTTCACATGACACTTACGTTGACATATCATATAATACACCTCTGCGAGGTACATTTAATCCTTTTACCTCACTGGTTCTTTCACCATTGGTCACAGGCCACTTTCAGGGACACTATATCTCAAGTTGGTCACTGAACCAAGAAAGAGCCTGTGACACGTAGTAGTAGTAGTAGTTAGTAGTTAACGGTTAGTTAGTGGTTACATAGCCGTCAAATACGATACTCGTTAATGCCACATGTCACATGATGTCGAACGTGTTTAATAAATGGTATTTAGTAATCAAGGATATTAAGTAATCATCCACCTCTTGGCTTACTGACATTACACGTTATATACATGTTTACGTCAGCAGAATACATCCTGACATGCACATTGATGTATTATACACATTTATATCTATTCTTTTGGTCACTTTTATGTCGCCCCTCTATCACACGCTTAAGTGGAGCTCGGTTTAAGAGTGGGCAGGGTAGTCGTAAGGGAATTGGCTTTCAGTACGAATAAATCAAGTAACTTGGGAGTGATTTTAGAGTAATGAATGACTAGTGTACTGAAGTGCAGTCGTAGTGAAGAGTGAATCAGTGTTATTGAATAAAATATTCACGGTTTTTTTTGTTAAACCGTTCAGTTTTATTATTTTACCCCGAACACTAACTCAAAAATTTCAAAATCTAAGATGGCCACTTTTGTGTTTATACGGCTTAATTTGACTTGGTCAATTTTTATGCAATAAATTATAATAATTTAATTGAAATTCAGGTACATGTGAAAGGAAACACCATCTTCTTGTAAATTTGATAATCCAATAATTTTTTTACAGCATAAAACTGAACAACTCGGCATTTTTCTTGGAGCACTATCTCCCACGCGAGTCGATTCAGTCTGACAGAGCAATCGGCGACAGCTAGTTTTTTATAAGCTGTATGCCCTCGAGGGCATTAAATTTAGAGGGGAACTACAGCGGGGAATGCCTTTGATGGCGTCTCCATTCCGTGTTGCTCGATGTTATAGACGCATCATAAAAACTAAACGAATTTGCCTGACAACTTTTATAAATTACAGCCAATTTACAGTGCAAGTTTTCTTCGCTTTACAATATTGAATGGTTTTACCTAGTATAGTATTATTTTATCTGTGGTTTTACCAAACTTTACATTCAGACGCGAATTTCTGACATTTGTTTTAGTAATGAAGGTACCTACTAATTATTTATTTTAATGACCCAGACCCCAGACGTGTCGTCATATAGATACCTAGTAGGTAGGTGCGAGGTACCTATATCTAATCTGCAGTCGTCTATAACTTGTTATACCATCGCTCGCCTGGAGGGGCCTCATATTAGCATGGATTAATTCCAATCAAGTCTATTTGGACCGCTGGCTGTTGTGTGAGCGTTCAGCCACACATTAATCATAGTAAAATATACCAATTAAGCAATCTGTGGTACAAAATGAGTCCATTGGTCCATCATCCATCTAACCATCACAACCATCCTCGTCATGACGACCTCTATAGCACGTCGGGCGAGTAGCCGGCTGAGATGCGAGAGGTGTTGGGTTCGATTCCCGCTGCGGGACAAATGTTTGTATGATCTGCAAATGTTTGTTCCGGGTCTGGGTGTTATGGTACCATGGTACTCGTAGTTTCCGATACCCACGACACAAGGAATCCTAGTGTGGGATCAGGACTATGTACCTACGTGATTGTGTGGTGTTATGCCGGTGTTATGTTATGTTATCCTCAGTGTAGGTATTTAGTAGAGAATGCGTTTTAGAGTGCTTCGCTTTATAGTTAGGTACCTATGTGCTTAAGTTTTTATTTAAAAAAAAAAAATAGGTAAGTTAAAGTAGGTAAAAAGTGTTGTCTTTTGCATTGTCAAGCAAGCAGTTTCAAATTCGATCGAAGGAGACAAACACGGTTCCTATACGGTGTACGGCGTAACTAAGCAGGTACCTACTCCAAAGATATTCCGCGTTTATTAGTAGCGCGGTTAATTTTTTGTTACGTACTAGTTACATTAAGTTATTTTTAACAGAATGGTATTTTGTTGACTGTAAGATACTTAAATGCTAAACTTGATTTCAGTGTTTTATTTGGTAGGTGCACTGCGTAAGTTAACATAATGCAAGTGCTTCTTTGTTTTGTGCCTTTATTCTGTTTTCTTTCTTTCTTTGTGTAATCAAGAATTTTCCATCTATCTACTTACCTACTTATTTTGACAGAAAATAGAGAAAGGTAGGTAAGGACTTACCTACTAGAGTGAGAGGGTGTCTTATTGTTTTCAAAGCTATTTTCATGGTCACGCCGCGGCGCCGCCATGCCATGCCACGCCACGCGCGCCGCCCAAACGCAATCGAGGCAGCAACGAACGGCCAGAGCGGCGGCAGGCGGCCGTTCGTTCAAGCAAAAAAACAACAACTTTCCTCGAAACGGCTATGGCGCTAAGACAACGATGAAACACTATAAAGTCCTAAGCGACCGCTCACAGCATACGACATGAGGATCTTTTAACTACAGTTAAGCCTGGGCCGAAATAACTTGTTGATGTTCGTTGCGGGTGGAGCAGCGTGAGCGGGTGCAAGAGGGGGCAAGCGCCGTAGAGCGACGGCCTGTCTACGCCGGCAAGTCGGCGACACCCTGTCTGCCACGGTCAGCGCTGTTGCCGCTTCGTGCACATTCCTATCCGCCCGCACCCCACAGCGCTCATGAGCCGCCCGCGCGCACAGAGTGACAACGTCGCATGCAAACTTGTTTCGTAAACGGATGTGGCAGAGACCGGGGCAAAGCATTACATTCTATCTTTCTCTTTCATAAGCATAGGAGAGTGAGAGAAAGAGACAGCAATGGTGGCGCTACGTGCTATCGGCTCCCACTTGCGGCATTTTTTCACGCCACCGAGAATGAGGCGAGATTACTGACTTAGGATATATTCACACTGAAGCAAACAATAATTAAATAGGTACCTAGCTTTGCAAACACATGTGTAGGTACCTACAGTACAGGGACTGAACAACGAAAGACCCTTACGCAATCAGGTCAAATAGAAATAATGAAAATATCATGTCTATTGCTGGTTTTTTATGTATTCTCCATAGAAGAGTCAGCTAGAAAGAACCATTACCTACCTACCTAAGCATTGTAAATTTGTGACAATCAATAATAACACACTTAGTTTAGGGTAAGTACTTAAGTGTTTCTTTCATCACAACAGAAATTGCATAAATATGCTTCTTCAAAATCAATTATTCAAGTAAAAATACAATTTGATCAATGTGGGGCACATTTCATCTAATTTCGTTAGATGGTATTAGAAATAGGTAGGTACTTATGGACATAAGAAGGGAATAAGAAATCTCCTTTGATTATATTCTATGATTCCGTTCACCAATGTAAACACCGGTTAATATAGGTACATGAAGCTCGTGTCGCACACTCACGCACGTCGGACAGGCAGCGGCGCGCCACCGACATCCGCGCCGCCGCCGTGTCCAACGAGCGAGCAGTCAGTTCGGCGCCGTCAACCGCCACGCGCACACGTTTATACTCAGCAATGGCTGCCGCCCACACGCACTCAGCCCCCGCGCCCTCAGACCGCCGTTCAGAGGGCCGGGCTGGTTCTCGACGTATTTTTCCACCACAATTTAAACTACAAGTTCTTGAAGCTTACCGCCGAGACGCTCAATGTCGCGGAAATCAACGTGCCACTGCCAGGAAGTTTGGCATACATCGCCGCCAGATCCAAAAGTGGCTACAAGCAGAACCCGCTCTACGAGCGGCACTTCTACGGCGAGCTCCACAACCGGCCCCGTCACCTCCACCTTACGCAGCAGGCTCGCCGGAGAGTGCACGGCTGCCTACTCCACCGCCTGCAACGATGACCACTCCACCGCAGGTGACACAGCTACCTGTGCAGATACCAGTGCCACTACCAGCTACTGAACCTATCGACCTTTCTGTTCGTCGACCCTCACCACCGCCAGTACCACAGTCAGTAATTGCACCACTCGCAGCACCAGAACCACGAAAACCCTTCAAACTTTTCCGGCCATACCTTCTGGAAGATGATGTAGAAAAAAGACCTTCGATAGCATCGCTACCAGTCTCCAACGGCGTGCACGTGTCAGCGTTTGTGCCGGTACAGAGCGCAGCAGGCTGCGCATTGACCGCATATTCCGCACCACATTGGTGTGCACCGGTGCCCTCATTTTCGGCTCCGCTCAGATGAAAAGCTGCCTTTGGGGTTCTACCCCATACCTCCTGTGATCTAGTCGCCGACGACGCCCGTCCGGCGCGCCCGGGGCGTAGCCCTCCATCACCGTGCCTTAACGTACACGCCGCCATAGTGCATTAATACCATCGTCTTGAGATGATAGGTTATTTTGTGTATAAATTATAATTAAATAATGTATTTTTATATGTGGGATTTATGGAATGTAGTACCTACATTTACTTATGAAGATTAAAATATATTATAACTATTATCTCTTTATAATAAAGCATGTTGTTTACTAAAATGTATTTTGATTCGTAGCAGTAGTTCAGCTCTTTTGCTAGGCAGGTAGCGCCGCCGGCGCCAACCCAACCGCTACCTATTTCTACCTGAAGTAATCTCTATTCTTCTTGCCTTTTCAATACATCTATTTTATACGCTTGTCAAAGTTGTTAGAAGCGGTACCTAATCAGAGTTAGAAATTAGAGATTAGTTTTCGCTAGATAGTTTTTAAGTAGGTAATTGAGAGCTAGCACTTTATCTAAATTAAAGATGAATCCAATATACCTACATAGGTTATCTTTATTTAATGAGAATGCATTGCAAAACCCCAAACATTTTAAGTTTATGTGAGGAAGGACTGTCCATTTAGAGTCCATCCACGATAAAAAATAAAATATTGAGGAACTAGCAAGAAGCTATGGAAATTCAAGAGACTGCCATAAGGGCCGTGCGTGGGCCGTGGGCCGTGTGTATTCGTATTAAGAAACCGCATAGTCCACAATCCGGCTACGTTTTAGAATCTAGCTAAGAGTACCTATAATTGAAAACGATGATAATAATATCTGATCTGCAGAGGTATAAAAAAAATAGTATAGCAGATACCAACGCCCTAATCCGATTCTGTTCGATTGTTAGTAATGTAACCAGCCAGCAGGATACAGACTCGTTAAAAAGTAGGTAATTAAAAACGACGAACAAACCCATTATAGCACAGAATAAATATTATTACAAGTAAGTATTATAGTTATTTCACCTTCGCAGAATTGATTGCATCATCAGTTAAATGTAAACGCCACAGACCGGCCCCCTTGCTAATCCTTAGTACCTCACTGTAAGGTGTTTTGTTTTGTACTTGTATATGTATAGCTTGGAATAACTACCTAGGTAGGTACCTACCTAGGTTCTTTGCTGTGAAGCATAAGTATACATTTCTCAATCGTAGTAGGTAGGTACTTTAACTTTTCTCAGCAAAAGTACACCGGCGTTGATTTGGGGTGCATCCTTGATAGGTAGGTAGGTACCTATATATATATAGGTACTAAACTATTTGGTAATCTTTTTCAAAAGTAATATGACAGCCAAGGGTGTCTTTTATATACACCTATTAGGTACTTGGAACGACGGATCAAGCACATGGCCCACCTGATGTTAAGTGGTACCCTCTGCCTATGAATAGTGCATTACCTTATAGGTCACGTCCACCTAGGATGCACCCTATGTGGCGTTGCACTCCGCCCGCCACCCTAAGACAAAGATGAAAAGTCTCATGTGCCTGTAATTTCACCGGCACCCTTTCCCTTCAAATCAGAACACAGCAATGTGAGCACTAGGTAGGTAGGTTACCTACTGCTTTGCGATCTATTAAGAATACTCCATACATCGTGTGAACAAACCCGTATCTTCATAATCTTCAAGTAATATTCATCATTATTATAGTTGAAGTAGATTTGGTAGGGTACCTACTTACGCAATTTATATTAAATAAATTATAAGTTCAAAATGGAATGATACCTAATTAATTATTATTAATTAAAAATACATTTATTTACAGAAAGAATAATACAAGGTATGTACAAAATACATATGAAACAGTTGTGCTACCTGAAGACCGCTGCAAGCGATCTAAAGGTAGCTCAACTGATCCAAATCACTACCAGACGGAAGCGTCCCTAAGATGCTGGCTGCATTGCCACGCTGAATGGCAATACTAATGCGTTGAGCCAGATAAGAGCCAGCAATTAAAAGACTTGTAGTAGGTATTCAACAAACATAAAATAGGTTAGGTACCTATTGTATACCTAGTATTCATTATTATAGGTAGGTACTTTGTATTTATATATTATGTAAGTAATAAAAGGTAAAGGTAAATTAGTAATAGCACAGAATATATACATAGTAATATCGAGCAACAATCTCAACTCGCACACGCTGGCGACAAACTGTCTTGTCTTGCATGAATCGGCTGTGGCATCGGGCTCGGAGACGCTTTGTCTGGTCCGACTCGGCTGGAACTTATTTTCTACTATTCTACGAGAAATAAAAACGAGTTTAGATGTTTCTTTGTTAGTCAATCACACGCACGTCACACCGTATTGAGCCACTTATATTATAGGCCACTCTTGCCGATGTAACGCGAGCGTAACCGCGGGCGGCCACTAGTCATACATTTCGACTTCTGTGGCGCGGCAGGCGAAGGTTCGCCTGCGACGCAGGAAATTGCGGGTTCGATTCCCGCCTCGGAACAAATATTTGTACGATTTTCAGATAATTGTTCAGGGTGTTCGGGTATTTTCTATGTATAGGTAGTAAAAATATCTATCTATGTAATGTTTTGTATTAAGTACCTATATCAGTTACCTGCATCAAGCAAGGTCTCCGGTACGGAGGCCTGCAATGCTCTAAGGTTATCTAGGACCCATAACACAAGCTCTGCTTAGCTTGGGGCTAGATAATGTTGTGTGAACTGTCCAGCATTATTTATTTATTATTTCTATGCCTACTAACAAAAGTTTGTCCAACCAACCCAGGCGGCAGATTGTCTCCCAGCTCATCTTTTTCTGGCTCGACCTGGCTCGACTGTGATGTTGGGTGGGTGATGTTGCACAGATCCCGGAAGAGCTCACCTATGCTCTAGATTCTGATAGGTAGTGATTTCATGATAAACCTTCGATTTAGATGTTCACAACATTGCCCTTATGATTCTTACACTAGGTTTCGTCACAAAATAAATAATAGTAGCGTTTAAACAGGAATATATTCAACTTGTTTTTATGACGTTTCAAAATGAGCCTTTTGATTAAAATAAATAAAATACATTTATTTATTTAATAATAAATAAATGTATTTTTATAATATTTCTGAATGATCATTGGTTCTGAACTCTGGTTATAGAGCATTTCGACTCTCTAACTCAACACGACGCGATCATGTTACTTAACCTTATATACCTAGTACCTAATGCATTGTTTTTGTATACCGTCATATAATATTACTTACTATTCCGCGCTTCAAATAGGAAATGGACACCTATTTTAGCATAACGTTGGCAGCCAGAATAGCGCTACCAGATGCCTTCTACTTATAATATTTACGATGCTCTGCCGGACGTGCATCATAAAGCGCCAGTTGATTTGTCTCTGCCTGCAGTGCTACACGAATCTGTGGCAACAATGCGATGCCCCTGAAGATATCTAACGAATACACAGCAGACCCGAAACACCACAACACAACACAACGAACACTGGAATCTCAGGGTAGCACGCAAACGATATTGAAACTGAACAATAGCGCGTTACAACTCAATTTCCTTTGATAAACTAGCTAGACGATCAGCACCGTCAAAGAAACCAGTGTTTTTAGCCGGTACGGTGGTCGGTGATGCTTCGACCCATCAAAATCTTATTGAATGTAAGGCCCGTAATATCATGACTATTTCTGTCAATGGACGGAAATGGTTTACTGCGCCAACCCCGGGCAGAATCTTTTTACAAAAAACCGCCTCACGCCGCTCGAAAAAGCGTTTTTTAATTGTACTTGATTTAGTCAGTTAAAAATCAAATCTAAAAATAAGAAATGTTGTGGCATACTCTACCTTAAACTGCTATTGATATTCCGGGCCTAAGCTCAAGAGTGATAAAGTTTATTCAAATTGAAGAGCCACAGGCCCTGGTGTTGTTAAGGATATTTTTGGCACAGCTTCGAGAGAGCACTCGCGTTATGGTTCACGGATAATTTAGCTAGCTCTGCACTTCTGTTTGCGGCAGGCCACTTTGAACGCGGACCTATGCTTGGGTGGCGTGATTTAGAAGCTCTACCTTCCTTTCTACAGACTCACTTGTAGTGTAATTAGAGTTTGGATAGTACCTATGTAATGCCATAGATTTAAATATCAAGCTTCGGTAAATCTACAAAATTTTCATTTTGTCATAACATCAAACACAACCAATCGCTTGCGAAATAAGTCATAAACTGGTTGTCGTTGGCAGACTAGCATCTGATTTCGACACCAAAAATTTGCAGTCGTTTTACACGCCTATTCTTTAATTAGGTACGCGTTTAATTAAAGACCTAGCGTAAAACACCCAGTGGTATGTACCCACTAGTGGAAAGTGCAGGTAAGTACTTACTCAGGTACAGGTACAGGTATCCAGGTGTGGTTTTCAAATAGTTACGAGAATAGACCTTCAGGTTCAGTCAGACACCGTGGTCCTACGAAGGGCCTTTACTTATGGTAAGTTAGCTGGTAAACATGTGCCAACTCAGGTAGGCACCGCTCAGGCGGATGATAAATTCAACGTCATTTTATAGATAAAAATAATATTATCACGTATTTTATGAGTAATCCAAATATTTCGCCAACTCACACAGACCTACTACCAAATGGTCTTTACTTTACCAATGACCAGCTAACTTATCTATAAGTAAGCAAGGCCACGTAGGACCACGGTGTCTGAACCTGAAGGTAAATTTTCGTAATTATTTTAAAACCACACTGAAAGTTGACCGAATCGGGATTGACTTGCTGAAAGTTGACCGAATCGGGACTGACTTGTGAATTGACTGAAAATTGGTATTCTGCTCCCACCTTTGATAGGTAAGTCTATAGATTATCTAAGGCTCCCACATAGTAACAATTTAATTGCGACCATAGATAAAAATGTGATAGTGTTATATACAGCGTGAGTCTTCATAATGTGCACATATTAAAATGTCGGTAACTTTTGTTAATTTTATCGACGGAAAAAACTACAAAAAAAATCTATCATTTTTTAATAATTTTAAGACGCTTTTTAAATATTTTTTTTGCTACAATGGCCTCCATCTAAACAAAACGGTGTAACTTTTAAACTAAACGATCTATTTCAATGAAACAAACTGATTAAGGATTAAAAATAACAGAAGCTGCTCATAAAATAAATATTTATAGGAAAAACAGCCCTCAATTGAAAATGAAGTTTTTTTTCACATTAATCAGCTTTATTTTCAATAATTTTTCGAGTAATTTTAAAATTTTGCAATAAAAGCCCGACTTTACCCACATTTTTATTACTTTAAATTATTCTACATTGTATTATCTATCTGATAGTAAAAATTGCAAGTTTATAACTATATCACAACATTTCTTATCAACTGTTAAAGAAAGGCCTTGCTCACCAGTTGCTCAACAAATAGTGCTTCGCGCGACTATGTGCTTGCAAAATAGAGGTGGACATTTCGAGAACCTTATGCACTAGCTTTTACGTGGAATAAATGTTTTTTATTGACTTCTTTTTTTTTTTATCACCCCAAATTAAACCTCCTTAGGAAAATAATGAATGGGCGCGTCCGGAGTGCCTTTCTTTAACAGTTGATAAGAAATGTTGTGATTGAGTTATATTATAAACATGTAATTTCTACTATCAGGTAGACAATCCGATGTAAAATAAGGTAAAGTAATAAAAAATTTAGGTAAAGTGGGGCTTTTATTGCAAAATTTTAAAATTACTGGAAAAATTATTGAAAATTAAGCTGGTTCTTGTGAGAAAACATCTTAATTTTCAATTGAGGGCTGTTTTTCCTATAAATTTTTATTTTATGAGCAGCTTCTGTTATTTTTAATCATTAATCAGTTTGTTTCATTGTAATCGATCGTTTAGTTAAAAGTTACACCGTTTTTTTTAGATGGAGGCCATTGTAGCAAACAAAAATTTAAAAAGCGTCTTTAAATAATTAAAAAAATGATGATTTTTTTTTGTAAAATTAACCAAAGTTACCGACTTTTTAATATGTGCACATTATGAAGACTCGCACTGTATAAATATAATTAGTAGTAGTAGAGCTTTTTTGTGAAAGAGTTCGTCCGGGGAAGTACTACCACCATACCTATTTCTGCCGCAAAGCAGTAGTGCTCGCATTGCTGTGTTCCGGTTTGAAGGGTAAGGGTGCCAGTGAAATTACAGGCACATGAGACTTTTCATCTTTATGTCTCAGGGTGGCGGGCGCAGTGCATAGCCACATAGGGCGCGTCCTAGGTGGACGTGACCTATGAGGTAATACACTGTTTATAGGCAGAGGTTACCGCTTAACATCAGGTGGGCCATCTGCTTGTTCCGTCATTCAAGTACCTAGTATAAAAAAAATGGAAAGAGATGCGTCTATTATGACGACCTCTGTGGCGCGGCGTGCGAACGTTCGCCTGCGACGCAGGAGGTTGCGGGTTCGATTCCCGCCTCGGAAAAAATATTTATGCGAACTGCAGATATTTGTTCAAGGTGTTCTGAGTATTTTCTATATAAGTATAATCAAAATATCTAACTATGTAATATATTGTATTAAGTATATCAGTTGTCTAGTACCCATAACACAAGCTCAAGCTTAGCGTGGAGCTAGATAATGTTGTGTGAACTGTCCAGCATTATTTATTTATTTATTTTTATTATGCTAAAATTCTACACAATATTCTGAAAAACATTAAGGCGTTCAAGTTTCACTTCACTTTACTTTGAAGTTCAAGTCACATTTCGGTACCTATAGGTAATCAATCACATTTCCGTGTTGTATTGTCAATTGTGTAGTTTTTAGGGTTCCGTACCTCAAAAGGTAAAACGGAACCATTATAGGCCGCGGCCCGGCTCACCATGGTCCGACTCGCTCGGCTCGGATTAATTAAAAAAATACCTAACGGAAAAGCCCGACTGGCCCGGCATCCTTTTCTTGGACTGTTATAACGAAAAGTGCTCGGCTGTTTTGATTTTATTTTATGGTATTATTTAACTTTCACAATACCTGAAATCTTTAGATAATATAGATCAACAATTCCGTATCTGATAATATAGAATACCTACCTGGGAGGGAAGCGACTTCAATACCGGGGTGATACTTCGTCCTTTTCACTCACAGATTGCAAGAAAGTGTTTTATGCTTTCGTGGAGTAAACATTCTTCTATTACCAGAATCCCAGTTATCGTATAATTTGATCACTTTGTTATCACATTTTATCACAAGGGTCACTTTGTTGTCCGTCTGTCTGTCTGCCAAGACCCTTTTATCTCAGGAACGTGTGGAGGAGGTATCAAGCTGAAATTCATATCAAATACTCAGGTCTACTGTCCCTTCGAGCTGTGAAAAAATCAAACTTCTAAGCTTCTAAGTAATCAAAAGATAGGTACAGCCGTTTATGCTGCAAATTTTCGACACTCGCAAGGGAATCAGAACCTACAGGGTACTTCCCGTGAACTCAGAATCTTGAAATTTGGTACGAAGCAACGTCTTATAGCACAGATAAAGGAAAAATTGCGAAAAGCATAAATTTTTAGTTACATCATATTATAATAAAAATAATTTAAATAGTTTTAAACTTACTACCCCCTTCCTCATGATGATTTGATTTAGCAATAAAAATACCATAACTTTTACTAATATACCTATAGGTTTGTACGGAACCCTCGGTGCGCGAGTCCAACTCGCACTTGCCCGTTTATTTTTTATTTTTTTATGATCTTTATTTTTGACATTTATGGCAGCGACATTTCCGAACATGATCCGAACTTTTATTTGACTATTTTTAGAACGAGAATTGCGGGTCAAGGTTATCGCAGGATGACTAAGAAAAAACCAGTGACACAACGAAGAACGAACTACCCTAGATGAAACAAACTAAGTAGTTGGAACCAAACGAAATAAACAAACAATAACCCAGCATACAAATTACAAAGACGCCGTAATAAAAAATTACACCCAATAGTGTTTGCCTTTCGGAGCTGAGCGAAAGGGTTTTGCCGTTTAAATGAGTTTGTTTCCACGACGCAAACAGAAACTAATTAACCGCGGTGCCTTTGTTTGCCACTTCCAGAAATGTAAGATGTCTGTAGCCGGAGCCGCTAGTGAGACAAGTTACCGCGCTGCAAGGCTGCAACCTTATCACAGGGCACTAGGTAAGTATAACCACCACATAAGTACCTACTCATTAGGTACCGTACCTAGTTCTAACTTCATTTCTTATCAATGTCCAGTTCAGCCGCTCATTATCGCGTAACTTTAGCTCAAATCCCAGAGCTCTTGGATACCTCAGCGCAATGGAATGTGGGCCTGCCAGCTTTATTTTCTTTGATCCTATCAGAGCGTTGATAAATAGCTGCTCTATTATTTATTACAGATCCCTTTGTCATCTTCAACGTTAATAAAGAACGCCCAGTCATTTGTCCAGCAAGTGTCTTATAATTATCTCATGCAGAGATTTCATCGCTTTCACCTTTGATCCTTGAGGAGTTGTGGCATCTGGTTTCTTATCAGTTCCTTTTGCAACGGGGTTGGGAGCATTGATTGCGACCGCTCATTTTATGTTTTGAATATAAAGTTCGTTTCGGTTCGGTCAGGCCAGCTTTGCTCGTAGGCAGTCACGTCATACCAAACATAAATAGCTCAAGTCACAAGACAGACCGGTCGGCGCTCGGAGACCGGCGGCGGGGCGCGGCTCCGGGGGGCAAGTGATTGTGTGGTGTGATGTGTGATGCGACGCCCGCGGCCGCGCCGCTTGGCGCCAGCGCTGCTCTCGTGTTATTTCCGACGACATTACTCACACGGGCTTAGACTAATTATAATACTCTGAGAGTTAGCATCGCTCAAATCGGCCATCCACTCGTGTCCTCGTCGCTGGCCGGCTACGGCACACTCAAATATCATCTGGGTTTACAGCTTCTTTGATAAATAGGCCCGTTTGAGCAACAAGGAAGAGACTATCTAAGTAACAGAATTCTCACAATTGGATTACTGTTCCTGTTAATTTATTATTGCTAGCATAGGACGCGGTATAAATGTAGCGGTGAGATCAGAGGTGTCGGCACGTTGAAACGGCGTTTCTCGGTAAACACGGCCGAGCCGAGACGTCGTCGTCGGCACAATCAACGCGCCTCTTGACACCAGCTTCGGAGCCTCTGATAATGACGAGCGCGGCCCTAATAGCACACAACCTAAACTAAAACATCTGATTACACGGTATGTAAGTAAATCAATAATTTCAACACTTTTGAAGACTATGTCTATGAAACCATAATCTTTGCCATTATGGTAGGAAAGCAAGGAAAGGAAGTAAGCAGTTGGTAGAAGTAGTTCATGTTTGTCCCCGAATAGCCAGAAGGCCAATTCTCTTAATTATTTTAAATCAACAATGAAACAGAATCGAGACTTTATTGTGAAATGACTGAAAATTGGTATTCTGCTCCCTCATAGGAAATGAGTCTACTTTAGATTCATGGTTATCATAGATAGGAGTAGGATAATGCTATATACGAGTATATATACTTATCATTGGAAGGAGTTCAGAAAAACGCCTCAACTAGCAAAAATTATCAGAATTAAACTTTGGCCACATTTTGTTTTAGTCATCTTTCCGTGTCAGTCGACTAGAAAAACATTTTGTAACATTACGACATCGACTCTAGATCGGAGCATGGTCTGAATTATATTTTGCCATGAGAATATTGTCGTATCAGAAAGAAATAGCGTCTTCGTTCATCTACATTGCGTTGTTAGGGTTTCTGACCAAGTTCTAAAATATCAATAGTAAAACCTCAACCTTCACACAAGGGTCAATGATGTGACAGTGGACTCGCACTTTTTCAGGAACGACGACCGGCCATGACGCAAAACAGACACGGTGCCAAAGAAAGTGCAAAAAATGTGGATACATTTCTTCGTTTTGTGTGCTCTTACCTACCTAACGAATGCCAAGACAGAAATATCGGTAGGAACGAACATGCAACAATATCTAAATATACATATTTTCAAGTTTGTGTGGCTTTGGCTTTTCAAGTTGAAACGTGCATAACTCGTATCAGTTTCCACGAGTTTTTAACGGCTGGCCTTTTGATAAACTCATGTTGATAGCGCCTCAGCCACCCGCGAGAGCTTACCTTATTTAGACCACCCGAGTGTGACGCCTGTTTATCGATGTCATAAATATTCCTGGCGCAATAGGGATCATCTTTTATGTGCCTTATTAAGCCCTGATAAGCCACGTAAGACTTACGAGGTTCACCGACAAATCTGTTAATCCTTATGTCAGGAGATTTTACAGCCAACGTGACCGATTTTTTAAGTTCTGGACAGTCAGTCTTCTTGCGTCATCCACATATCCACGACCTCTGTGGCGCGGCGGGCGAAGCTTGGCCTGCGACGCAGGAGGTTGCGGGTTCGATTCCCGCCTCGGAACAAATATTTGTGCGATCGCAGATATTTGTTCAGGGTGTTCTGGGTATTTTCTATGTATAATAAAAAAATATCTATCTATGTAATATATTGTATTAAGTATATCAGTTATCTAGTACCCATAACACAAGCTCTGCTTAGCTTGGGGCTAGATAATGTTGTGTGAACTGTCCAGTATTATTTATTTATTTATATCGAAAATAGTAAACACTTAGGTATCCGTGGGCACCGTGTTAATAGTCTATAGGTAAGTGTACAGGGATGTAGATACGAGCTGATACGAGTAGAGTCGCATCGCAGGTAAGTGCACAGGGATGTAGAGTCGCAAAATTAGGCATATCCAGGTGTGATCAGCTATTGCGAAATCAGAAGTTCTTATCAAAATACTGCAAATAGTGGGCAAATCCATATGAAGTAGATGACCCAGTTTTCGAAACAAAGAATGAGTCAAGCTGGCTGCGTGTCATTGTGGAAATATGCACGGCATGACTGTTTAGCAACTCGACAGAGTCTCAGGACGTTGAGGGAGCAGTATTGATTATCTCATACCTCAAAAATAATGCAAATGTTTTTGGTACCTACATGTATAATGTTTGTTTCTCGTTCTGTAACTAGGTACCGAGAAACGTCCGAAGTTACAACACAACACACAGGGTTTGACAACACTTCGACTCACCAAATAGCTTCGTTGATTTTAAGCGTAAGCGCTTTTGTTTATTTGAAACACCAGAGTTTTCAACAATATAATTCAAAATTACGCAGAACACCAAGTAAATATTGGTACACTCCAATTGTTACGCTAATTGTAGGTAGCGTTGGCAGCAGTAGATCTGAGCCGTGCCAGGTTTGCAAGCAGCCTCAAGCTGAGTCAGCGATTATTCTTATCAGACCCTGGTAAGATTATGAATAGATAGGATGCTAAATGCCACGTTATTATGTGGATGTGGTACGTGTGTTGTCTTATGAACTTTAGCTGGTTCTCATTACCTACATTTTGCGTTTGACTGAGTACCTACCTAATGTTTTGAAGTTCTCTTTTCTATGCATTAGCTTCTCATTGTTCTCGAAGCGCCAGTGGATCATCAAATCAAGGGTTTCGGACTGTTGATTCCACTGATTGGTTCAGCCAAGCCTTGTGTATTTGTTGCCTGATTCTTCTAGATTTAGTCTCGAATTCTCGATAGAATAGGATTAATTTTAGTTGATATTCAAAATGAACCTTGCGATTTCAGTGTTATAATTGAAGTTATACTATCGTAAACCACCTTACCACCGCCCATACCCTTAGGGGCTTAAGGGGTATCGTGGGTAATTATTTGCAAAACAATACCACCAAATAAAAATGATGTCGATACAAGAAATGGTCGTTAAAGAAAAGGGTTTTTTCACATAAGTATTTGTATTTATTACTAATCATCTCTTATTATTAACCACTGATGTGCGTAATTGAATTGATGTCTTCGCGGGTAGGTAGTTAAAGTATGTAGGTAGTTACCTTATACTGCTGTGTATGTAGTGTAGTTTCCTAGGTAGCTATGGAGAAAATAATATACCAAACTACGTACCTAAGTGGATATGATACGTTACGTAGAGTCAATAAAAAATGGAAACTGTCAGAACCCAGAGCATCTATCGAGTCACATAAAACGGTGGTATCAATACCTACTACATGTCCACATATTAAGTTAAACTGGTTAGTTAAGTTGGGTGCGCCAAGTAATTTGCAGAGGGGCAGGGTGCGGCGCAGGGCGGGGAAAGCGGCTCAGGGGCACAGCGACAAGTTGTCTGGCAGGGCCGGCCGGCGCCCGGGCACAGACCCCCCCCCCTTTCCCCTCCCCGCCCCGCCTGATTATTATGGGCCGGAATCGATTCAGCCTGCTCTATTAGACAAGTAGCAATCCAAGCGTGCACTTTACGAATGCGCCACCGCCAGGCAGAAATCTTCATACAAAAAAAACGCAACGCGCCGCTCGAAAAAGCGGTTTTTATTGAATAGGTACCTATCTCGTGAAATATAGATATTTATTTAAAACCCCGTGGGTGATCCCTCCATTTTATTGTATTGATCCAATTTTTGAGCGATTAATCTGTACCATTATTATTGACAAACAATCGAATCTAGCCAAAAGTAACTTTGTGTTTTTTTTTTATCGAGAATATTTTTCCTTTCGTGTTTCTGTCTGGGTGATCCCTCGGTATTATAATTTATAGTATCCATGCATATTTTTAATTTGAATATTGTACTTGATTTAGTCAGTTAAAAATCTAATCTAAGATTGGTAATTTTGCGTTATTACCCCTCCTTAAACCAAGGTTTATCAAATGCACGGATATGATACCTATAAGCGATCGACATACCTACGCCTTCAGTGTCATCAGGTTATGTAGAATCTCTATTTTGCGATACACAGTTTTGGAACCGAATCGCTAGAAGAGCTAAGGAGAGGTAAGGAAACACACAAGTACAACGCCATTCCGATTTGCTTAGCGCGTTTGTTGGTCGATAACGCGTCGATTACTCTTTGTCTCACGGGGCTGATTGGCTTGAAGCCGCCGTCAGTCCGCCCGCCTCGCCCCGCTGCGCTCGCGCCATCGCTTCTCAGAAACCGATACCGCCGACACAAGTATTATGTGCCAGCGATAATGACGCACACATTCACATTTGACGGTTACCAGTCCATCTCCACGAGGAAAATGTAGCTGTAGGTATAAATGTACTAAAGTGATAAAATACTCTTTTAATTGCCTATATTACTGGCCCTTGTCTAGATGTGAGTGTTCAACTAGTCACGCACGGCTGAGGAAAGCTTTGCTAGCATAATAGTCTATGCTTGTTAGACTATTAGGTATAATACAGATAAACTTTTCAACAAACAATTGCTGTCGAAAAATAGGTAGAGGGATCCAACAGAAAGCTATGAAGATATGACACAGAACGAACACAAAACTGTGAAGATATAACACAGAACACAAAACTGAAGATACCTATGACACAGAACACAAAACTATGAAGATATTAAATGACACATAACACATGACTAAACAGAGAAAGATGAACTTGAACTGTTGATCTATCAGTCAGACAGAACAGAGGGGCTAGTCTGCAAATTTGACAAGCAACTTACACGGGCGTGAAGTGTACACTACACGGATTTTAGTATGGAGAACCCGAATAGCGCCCCTAGCGGGCACCTTGAGAACCTCAGATTCCATACTAAAATCCGTGTAGTGTACACCACACGGCCGTGTAAGTTGCTTGTCAAATTTGCAGACTAGCCCCTCTGAGATTTTCCATTCGAGACTTTTCATTTGAGATTTTTCATTCTAGATTTTTCATTTGAGATTTTTCATTCTACATTTTGCATTTGAGATTTTTTTCGTTCTGATGTCCGCGTATCATAATTTTATCGAGCTGACTGTACAAAAACCAAGCGATGACGAATTTACCCCAAATTTTTTTGGTGACGAATTTACCCGATAACGAAAGAACCCTAATCCATTGAAATGACAAGGATCATTTTAAATTTTAGAATTGAATTCCGTATATTTTCTGCCTAATACTTATTATAAAATCAGTCGGTGAATGCCCCAGCTAACTTCCTCCCTTTTTGCGGGAAATCTATCCAATCAAAAATAGCCGACGACAAAAAAAAAACAAGAAAATTTTAGATCCTCTATAGGTAGGTATATAGTTTCGTCAACCACGGTTTGTCTAAGTTGGGCATTCGGTATCCCGACTAGGTATCAAATTGCAAGTCGATATTTGTTTTTATGTATGGTTTTAATTAGTTTCTCAACAAGTCCGCAATTCGGGGCGCTTATCATTTTCTGCATGCAAAAACGACGTTTCGACTCGCAAATTAGCAATTCCGTTTTCGTTATTCCGAGTGGTTCCAAATTACAAACCTATACTAAGCCCTCCGTACGCAAGTACCTAATCCGGACAGATAAAAGCAAAGGAGATGTTTCAAAATGGCCTGTCTTTGTAAACCAGACAGAAAAATGGCGATACACTGATACATCGTAAAACATCTCCATTTGCCAGTTGTTGCAAAGACTTCGCTTCGGCTAAATTAAACGGATGCACCCAAATTTTCGCGCGAAGCTAAGTGACGATAACGATAAGTGTATCCAGCTAGAGTTGCTCATGGGGTATTTCAAAATCTATGTAATTACCATAGCATGCCATAACGACTCTTTTAAACCAATTACCTAATCTCTTTTAATTCTTTAAAAATAAACATTTAAATGTATATTTTATTTTTTAATTATGTAACTATGGTCGATCTATTCGAGTTTAAAGCATTACAATCGTTTATAGCAGATTCAAAACACTCGGCGTCATCTAGCGTCATTGTAGGCAATAATTTATCGATGCTCGTTTTCTTGTATAAGATTTGCAGTCTACTGTGTTTAGTTAGTCTATGCTATTACTATATCTGTCAGTAGATATTTTATAAACAACTACCTAAACTTGACCTGAATCAGGACTTCTCGGAACCTTCCTCAAAACGGGCTTTCCTTCCCGTGACTCTATCTTGTACCTTTTCATGTATTGAATGAGTAACTATTATTCACAGTAGGTACTTATTTACTTTTAAAAGCCACATTTGTTCCGTGGTTATTACATTAATTAACTACGTAAATTACTGCCTACTCATAATACTAATACATAACACGAGCAAGTGGTTTTGGTAGGTCCTGAATGCAACCGTTCTACATAACAATGTGTATTGTATATGTAGAGTAAGTTCATACGTACTTAGATATACAACCTTTATATAATATAAAGAATAGCAGTTTCCTAGTAAAAAATGTAATGTGACACGCATCGCATAACAAACATGCATGACCTTATAGTTGCATGCATGGCTTTGGTAGGTACGTATATGAAGTTAATATTGTATGTGTGACAAAAGCTCTTAAGTAGCGCTACTAGGTATTATTTTATCTGTGGTAGCGCTAAGCTGCTTTGTTGTTGTTGATTATCATGTCATAACCGTTGTTACTATAAAAATCAGGTTATCCTTGGAATAGATGCAGTGTTACTATAAAACCAAGGTTATCCTTGGAATACATGCAGTGTTAGGTAGGTACTATAAAACTCAGGTTATCCTTGGAATAGATGCAGTGTTACTATAAAACTCAGGCTATCCTTGGAATAGATGCAGTGTTAGTATAAAACAAAGGTTATCCTTGGAATAGATGCAATGTTACTATAAAACTCAGGTTAGGTATCCTTGGAATAGATGCAATGTCACTATAAAACTCAGGTTATCCTTAGAATATATGCAGTGTTAACAGTTTTACAAAACTGTGGTGTTACTATAAACCTCTGGAATTTTTTGCATTAATCAACATTTGTCCTGCTTCGGGAATTGAATCCGCAACCACTTGCATGTCAGCCGGCTACTCGTCCGCCGCGCCACAAAGGTCGTCAATATTTCCACAGTGTTTATTCTTTATTTATCTGAGTGTTTATTAGTAACGAGGTCAGTATTTACTACTTATGCGTTGCTCATAGTTAGTCCTACGCACTGTTTGTCATTTTCCAATAAGCATTGCTTAAGTTTTAACATATTTTTATAATTAAACCCATTAGTTGTTAGTAACGTACTGACTGAAGTAATTACTGTAGCCATACATGTAATAAAATCTAAAATACACGTATGTTATAGCCATACATAGAGTCAAGCAAATAAAATCTTTGGAGTCAAGTAAATATGGGTTAGGTATGCGACTAGGCTTGATTTTATATGCGTGAATAATAATTCACTCTGCCAGTGGCCACACGGCAAGTGGTTACCCCACACTGCTTCTCGCCAGTACCACTGATAACGTATAGTCTACCAGTGCTAGGCGGGTCGCACTTTATATGGAGAGTTGTCTAACTAATCCGCTGAATAAATTACTAACAGGCCTAGGTTTCTCCTGAATGACTAATGGGCATTTAAAGAATTAGCTCTACGCGCATGCGGTGCGCTTTCCAATCGCTATGCATTAGGTACCTACTTACACAATACATGCCCACTGCAAGTCTAGATTCTAAAACGTAACCGGATTGTGGACGATGCGGTTTCTTAATACGGATATACACGGCCTTTATGGCTGTTTTTTAAATTTCCATAGCTTGTTGTTGCTAAATAGAGCTTTTTTGTGAAAGAGTTCGTCCGGGGAAGTACTACCACCATACCTATTTCTGCCGTAAAGCAATAGTGCTCGCATTACTGTATTCCGGTTTGAAAGGTATGGGTGCCGGTGAAATTATATTACAGGCACATGAGACTTTCCATCTTTATGTCTCAGGGTGCCGGGCGCAGTGCAAGCCACATAGGGCGCGTCCTTGATGGACGTGTCCATAGGCAGAGGGTACCGCTTAACATCAGGTGGGCCATCGACTTGTTCCGTCAAGTAAAGTTGTATTAAAAAAAATAGGAGCCTGTTTGCTATATCTGGCTTTCACGATTTCAATACAATTATTATGGATTCCTGCCTACATATGAACTGAGCCCGTTCACCACACCGGTTCTTTCATCAACAGTGAATACTAGAACATTTTTAGGGTAGTCATACCTCAAGGATGACGAAGAAAGAAGGAGTGACAGTAGTAGTAGTTGCGCGTAAATACTTTCAACGAATCGTAAAGTCCAAGCGAGAAGTTACTAAACGCGTTCATTCCGCCTTATCCAGAGCGATTGCCAATTTAAATTTAAATTAGCTGAACCGAAGGTAAATGCGTTGTGTAAGAATTAATTACCTAGGTATAATTACCTGCAAGAGATCAGGATGTTGTGACCGGTGCATGGTGCGTTTGGCGCGGGAAAGCACAATGAAAGTGGCGCCTGCATTCCAACGAACGGGTATGTATCTTGATACATTATACACACACTCTAGATAAAATATATCTGTAGCCATACATGCCAACCACGATAGTTTCAATTCAGAAATATATGTGTTACATTTGCGTGTGACTCAACGGGGCGGGAGCTAGGAACTAAGCAGTAAGTTTTATAAGATCAGGACAGGACTAATTTCAACAAAATGTAGGGCAACAAGCATGCTTCCTGTCTAGACATGTAAATACAAAAGCTGTGGCATATCCGGCCCCGTCGTCTCCTTCCATGGATGTCGTAAAAGTTTCCAAGGGATTGATCCAGGGCATAGGCAGCAGCATCACTGAGCTGCACACCAATACTGCGATCTCTAATCCGCCTGCCTAGTGTTGTGACGATTTGCACGACTAATGTCCAAAAACAAAAATGTCCAGGAGCTTAATAATACCCAACTATGGAATCGCACAATTGTATTCTATAGGGGAGACGTCGTCCAGCAGTGGATTTGTAAAGGCTGTCGATGATGATGTAATTCAAATTATTGTTTAGAAGATTGTATGCCGCCTAGCTACAGTTTAAAAATGCAATTCAAAGATGAAATACAAAACCATTAACATTTGCCAGGTTTATGGCCGCGTTCATTCTATTACTCTGACCTTCCAGTCCGTCAAAAAATGATGATCTTTGTATTAGTAGGTTCATTGTCATGGTAAACTAACGTCTATATGAAACTAACGAAAGACAGCGCATCCAAAATTAGTCATGACATCAGCAGAGAAGACGTAATTATGTATTTATTGGATACAATAAAACCAATGATTAGGAGAAAAAGTATCAAACGACATGGGTTGGGTTGAATCTCGAATTAAACTGGTAGCTATTAATATTAATGTGGTAGCTATCGTATCGAACACTGTCCTTGATGTCTAGAAAAACGTTCTGCGCATATTCTGAGATATAATACCTATACTAGGTAGTCCATACACACAATTTCATAGTTACTTGAAGAGAGAGAGAGCGAGAGAGATAAGTTCTAACTAAGTAACTTTTCAGGCTAGATAGACCGAAATGTTAAATTAGCGATGCTTTTTATGGGTGAAGAGACACGTCTATGGTTCCTATTATGATCATGACGACTCTTAGAAGTCCGTGGATGAAATAATTCTAAGTAATTGGGTTTCTTAAGAAGAAAATAACTCAATTCTGCCAAATATGCATCTCAAGTAACACATCTAGGTATTAGTCATGTTAGGTGAAATTCACATTTGACAAAAAAATACACCTTAACCTCGCGAGCACAAACTTATATAAAGCTATGCATTATGTCGATCCATAATATATATCTTGACAACCTCTTGACCGATTTTGCTAATGTTTTAAATTCTTCTTTAAAATTGAGTACCTAATGTTTCTACCAAATATCATCAAAATCGGCCGGTAAATGGCGCCACAGCAAACTTCCCCCTTTTCGGGGAAATACCCTTCAAAACAAAATCGCCGACGCAAAAAAAATACTATAAATTTGTAGAACCTGTGTAACAAGTTTCGTCAAAATACGATCTGCATGCGAGTACCAAGTACCAACACACTCATACAGACAGAAGAAAGCAAATTTTACCAGTTGTTGTAAAGGTTCGTAACATACTTATATATAATTTTACAAAACCCCTATCTGCTTCTGAAGTGTTTGTGTACTCTTTGGTAGTAAAACATAAGGCATCTGTGACAGTTGTCAGTCTTCATATATAGCAGAATGGAATACAATATTAAAGTAGTTGTGAAACAATATTGGTATTTCCTTCAGTGGCGACGAGGATAAAACGGGCATATCAAGAGCTGTTTTACCTGCTGGTCTGCGGGTATTGTTTGATCGGATTGGAGGGTAAATGTAACCTTTGAAAATGTCGGTTGGAAAAATAAAAGAATTTGACATGTCGGAAGGGAACTGGAGAGCGTACGGCGATCGCATGGAAATGTATTTTAAGGCCAACGCGGTAAAGGAGGAATTGAAATTGCCGATTCTGATAGCGTCTATGGGTGACGCAGCTTATGAGTTGCTTTCTGATCTTGCCAGCCCCAAGAAGCCATCGGCGCTGGAATATGAACTGGTAATGGAAATGATGTTGAACCATTTAGACCCAAAGCCGTCACTGTTGGCTGAGCGTTATCGGTTCCGGCAACGTCGACAGGAACCATCAGAGAAGGTACAAGAGTACGTGGCGGGGTTAAAAAAGCTGGCACGCTTCTGTGAGTTTGGTCAAAGTTTGGATGAAAACCTAAGAGACCAATTTGTATGCGGAATTCGGTCGGAATTTATTCGTCAGCAATTGTTCGCCAACAAAGACGTCACGTGGTCGAAATCGGTGACTTTAGCTGCGGCACTCGAGGGGGCAGAGAGGGATGCTGCGGCAGTTGAACCAGCGGCTGCATCGGGCAAGATGGTGGGTGGCTATGCACCGACATCGGTTGCGGCGATCCGACAGAGTGAGACTATCTGCAGTGTACGAGGTAGCTGCTTGTCTTGCGGGGGCTTTGGACACAGAGCCGTGGAATGCAAATTCCGTACGTACCAATGTAGTCAGTGTGGGAAAGTGGGTCATTTGAGAAGAGTATGTCCACAGAAGGGTGCTGCTATGGCATCGGGCGTACGGAGCGGTAGTGTGCGCGGCCGGGGGCAAGGCTCGGGACAGGCACGAGGCGGGCTGAGCTCCGCCCGCGGTATTGGAAGAGGTGCCTATGTCAAGTGGCAGACGGTAAGCGCCGGGCAGAGGTGTGAGGATGCCCGGTCAAATTGGCTCGTTAAGGACGAAACGGAAGGGGATGAAGGTGATGAAATGGAACAATTTTGTCACAACTTATCGCTGAGCCATTATAAACCGGTGAGAATCTTGATGAATGTTAACAGTGTGATTTTACCGATGGAAATAGACACGGGATCACCGCTATCTTGCATAAACTACGATACTTATGTAAAATATTTTAAGACATGTCCTTTGTTAGAAACAGATTTAGCAGTGAATTTTTATAATCTGTGTAGAGATAAGGCGTTGGGTCGGCTAGAGGTGGATGTTTGTCATCTGAATAACAGAAAGAAATTAGACTTGTATGTGTTCAGGAAGGGAGCAACTAGCCTTTTAGGTAGACAATGGTTGGTTGAACTTCGGATAGAAGTACCAATGCTAAGCCTGAACAATTTAGCAATCCCTGGAAATCTTAACAATGAGCAAAAAGAAAAAATTGTAAATGATTTAATTTCCAGGCATAAGGAGATTTTTGATGGAACCCTGGGGTGTATCACCGGTGGTCGGGCAACGTTGCGTCTGCGGGAGGGGGCCACTCCGGTGTTTTGTAGGGCACGACCACTGCCGTACTCCCTACGGGAACGAGTGGACAAGGAGTTGGATGCTATGCTTAGCGCCGGTGTTATTGAACCCGTCGATTGTTCCGACTGGGCCACACCGCTGGTTATCGTGTACAAACCTGACGGATCTCTACGCTTATGTGCGGATTACAAGATAACTTTGAACAAAGTGTTACATGTTGACAAATATCCCGTACCAAAGATCGATGATTTGCTTTCAAAGTTAGGGGGAAGTAAATTCTTTACAAAATTAGACTTGTCTCAAGCATATAATCAAATTGTACTGGATGATACGAGGGATTTAACAGTCATCAATACTCATAAGGGCTTATTTAAATATTCTAGATTAGTGTTTGGTTTGGCATCATCGCCGGGAATTTTTCAAAGAATTATGTCTCAATTGTTTGATAAGGTCCCTGATGTCACTGTGTTCTTGGATGATATTTTGATCAGTACATCCACCACATTAGATGACCATTTAAACACAGTGGATAGAGTAATGCAGATTTTAAGGGAGAAAGGGCTTAGAATTAAAAAAAGTAAATGTGAATTTCTGGCCGATCAAGTGAAATATTTAGGTTTTGTTATTAGTAGGGAAGGGGTAAAAGCGGACCCTGAGAAGGTGAGCCCAATCTTGGAAATAGCATCGCCGAGTAGCGTTTCGGAATTGAGATCTTTCATAGGAATGGTCAACTTTTATGGCAAGTTTGTAAGGAATTTAAGCTATAAACTAGCTCCTTTGTATAGTTTATTGAAAAAGGGTAAACACTGGTTCTGGGGGCTTGAGCAGGATCGCGCTTTTAATGAGGTGAAACGGGTGCTAATGCGGTCGGATGTATTGGTGCACTATTCGCAGTCACGCCCGTTGGTGCTGACGTGCGATGCCAGCGCGCGTGGCGTGGGTGCGATACTTGCGCAGCCCGACGACAGCGGCGCGGAACGTGCCGTCGCCTATGCGTCGCGGGCGCTCACTTCTGCGGAGGCGAACTATAGTCAAATACATAGGGAGGCTCTGGCTATAGTATTCGCGGTTAAAAAGTTTCATCAGTATTTGTACGGCCGGCATTTTGTATTGCGCACAGATCACAAACCGTTGGTGAGTATTTTTGGGCCGGAGTTAGGGGTTCCTAATATGACCGCGAGTAGGTTACAGCGGTGGGCGTTGTTATTGGCCGCTTATGATTTTGAAATTGAATATATTCGCACCGATGCGAATACTGCTGATGCACTATCGCGTTTAATAGGAAGTTATAAAACATCGAGTGCAAAGAGTAAAGAGGAAGTAGAGCCCGAACAGACCTATCTTCATTTCGCTTCGGAAGCTTTATTGTTGAGTTATGAAGATATTAAAAATGAGACTAGGAAAGATCCGGTTTTGGGTAGAGTCTTGAGCTATTTAAAAGATGGTTGGCCGGGTGAGGTGGAAATTAAGGAACTAAAACCATATCAAAACAGACGAGCCGAGTTATATGCGGAGTTAGATTGTGTAATGTGGGGGCATAGATTGGTCGTTCCGAGTACTTGCCGAGAGAAAGTTTTGAGGGAACTCCACGATAGTCATATGGGCATAGTGAAAACTAAGAGTATTGCTCGGAGTTACGTATGGTGGCCAGGAATCGACGAGGCCATCGAGATGATATGCCGTGCGTGCCGCGTGTGCGTCGAGGTGAGCGATGCGCCTCCACACCACATGCCTGTGCCCTGGCCTTGGCCCGCACGGGTTTGGTCTAGGCTGCATATTGATTTTTTAGGGCCTATCTTGGGGAATAAGTATTTGGTCGTAGTTGACGCATGTTCCAAATGGATCGAGATTTGTAAGATGAAATCCACTACAGCGGGGTCAGTCATTAGTAGTCTTCGGGAGATATGTTCCAGGTTTGGTATTCCACGTCAGATTGTTAGCGACAATGGACCACCCTTTAGTAGCGAGGAATTTAATAAATTTTTACGGGATAATGGTGTAGAGCATTTATATTCGGCACCATACAAACCGTCCTCAAACGGGGCAGCAGAAAATGCTGTTAGAATTTGTAAGCGGGTTATTAAAAAGGCGATAACTCAGAAGTGTAATGTGGAAGAAGCTTTGCAGAGGTATTTGTTGATGTATAGGAATACAGCACACAGTACGACAGGTCAGAGCCCTGCTCAACTTCTACAAGGTAGGTCTCTGAGTACTAGATTGGATCGTTTGAAACCACTGTGTGAAGAGAAAGTTATAACTGCACAATGTCGACAGCAAGTGGCAACCAGGGGTTCTCAAAGGTGGTTTCAGGAGGGGGATCCGGTTTGGTTCCGTTCTTTTCAGGGTTCTCGTAGATGGGTTGAGGGTGTAATAGTCCAGAGGTTAGGTAGTACCGACTATGAGATCAAATCATCGGAGGGTACGGGAATTCACAGACATGTGGATCAAATTAAAGTACGGGTTACTCGTGATCGTGAACATGGGTTTATTGATCCAGATAGGCGTAGGTATCCGTTTGTTTGGCCAGTGGACACGGGGGCGGAAGTGTCCGTTGACGCGGGAAGCGGGGCGAGTGCCGGGGGTGGCGAAATAGATCGGGAGGTTTGGCATACGCCAAACTCACCAACGTTGCCTGTATCAACTGCAGTGGAGCGTCGTTACCCCGCAAGGGAACGACACCCGCCTCGCAGGTTATTAGAAGATATGGTTTGATTTCCAGGAGTAGGGGGAGAAGTATGTGGCAAGGGTGGAGGTGAAGTGTTTGTGTACTCTTTGGTAGTAAAACATAAGGCATCTGTGACAGTTGTCAGTCTTCATATATAGCAGAATGGAATACAATATTAAAGTAGTTGTGAAACAATATTGGTATTTCCTTCAGCTTCAAGCCTTCAGCTTTGTTGTATTGGTTTTATTTATCTAATTCTTTTTGCCAATAATATGCACCTTTTTAATAAACATTCGAATATAGCCTGAATTAAAGGTAACTTTGTGTTTTTTTCAATCGAAAAAATATTTTCCTATCGTGTGTCTGGTTCAGTGATCCATTTGGAATTATGATCCATGCATAATTGGAATTTGAATATTGTACTTGATTTAAATCAAATCTACGATTAGGGATTTGCGAACCCTCAGCTCGAAGGACCAAAAGTAGCCTCACATCATCGTGCGCCCAGAAGTTAGCAGAACTGTATTCTACCCATTTAACATTTCAAATCACCTGGATCGCCTATGCATGGTATGTAGGCTAGTTTTAAATAATTCATCGCCTAACTTTGTTGTAAATCTAATGAGGCGTGTGACCTATTCTCTCTTCGATAGGACGCATTCGTTTAATGTATGTAGTGCTTCGGTGGTCAATACGAGTATATTCTGAAGTATGCCTTATACATGTACTTACTCGTAGGTATTTGCTCTACAAACAGGTAACTATGTACTAAGTTTAATTTCTCCACCGCAGGTAGCTATGTGATAGGATATTTGCTATTTGTTTAGATATTTGCTTTTGCTATATTTGCTCGATGGTGATAGACCATGAATGAAGTAGTACATCTTCCTAGTGATAGACTTGTGATTCGAACTATAATGAAGTTCGACTATTATTACTATTAGACTCAACTTAGGAGACTACTCGTCACACAGAAAAAAAAGTCCTGCGACCTGCGACAAAAAAAATATAAATTAGTTATCACTACCATAGACTAGATAGCTATCCATATGATTCTTACGTTTTAAAAAGAATTTGACTTTACTTATGTTAAAATTTTCATAATGCAATAATGTTCTTGGAACTCTTTCATAAATCTTCTAAAATAATGATACATATGAACTACCTAGGTAGGTACCTAGCTAGTTATAATTATAAACACCTAAAACATTACCATCCATCAACCAATGTAAATACCTACCTTTAGATCGTTAGCAGCGGTCTTCAGGTAGAATAACGGTTTCATGTTTTTTTAAAATTTTGTACATACCTACTTGTATTAGTTTACCAATTATTATTTCGAGACAATGTTTAAAAATGTAACAATTTTAACTATAAGAGAAACAAGAAATTAGAAGCACATTCTTTTATCCACTGGAAGTTGACCGAATCTAGACTGTATTGTGCGTGAATTGACAGAAAAATTGGTATTCTGCTCTCTCATAACAACAATATAATCTACTTCAGAGTCTTGCGACTATATATTAGAGCAGGATAGTACTATATAATTATTGTAAAGAGTGATAGAGACAATTCTCTGAACTTTGAAACATTCAAGTTACAGTCACATTTCGTTATAATCACATTCCGCTTGTATTGACAAGTGAGCAGAATACCATTTTTGACGTTTGTGACATCGACACTAGATCGTAACATGATCCAAACTTTAATATGGCAATTTTTTATTACGAGAATTGGGCTTGAGTTTAAAAAAATAACAAAAAACAAGATGGAAGACTCTGTTATTTTATATTTGTTTGGAAAATCCTATAAACAAAATTTTAAAAAAACTAATTTAGAACAAAATTTAATATTTGGAAAGTAAAGGTGTCCAGCAGGGTAGAGAGGCCAGATTCATACTTTCCCTATAATGGAAAAATAGTTTTTTTAGCTAAATCAAATTGCAAATCGATTAAACAGAAAAATATTAACTTTGGAAAATAAAAAACATAAGTGACTATTTATAAATTCATCATCATCATCATTGGCAGCTCAAATAATAGCCCACTGCTGGGTATAAGCCTCCTCCCTCAAACGCCACTCCAAACGGTTCTGTGTGATTCGCATCCAGGTCTTTCCCTCTACGGCCTCTATATCATCCGCCCACCTGGCTGATGGTCCACGGCCTCTACTGCTCCCTCTCGTGCACCACTCGGTCAGAGCCTTACACCACCTGCCGTCATCAAATCTGGCCAAGTGTTCTGCCCAGCGCCACTTTAGTCTCGCAATACGGTCTCCTATCTGCCACTTTTGTCCTCCTTCGGATTTCCGTAATGCGGACACACACGGTCCAGTAAAGATATTCCAAGCATGGCACGCTCCATAGCCCTTTAGGCGACATTCATCACTCATTATAAGCACAGCTTCCTTAGTGAGCGTCCATGCTTCGGCGCCGAATTATAAACGCCGTATTATATGCGGAATTATAGGCGCCGTACATTTATAAATTATAGTAAGTAGGTTATTTATCCATTATTTGTACTATTATTTATTCTGTGCCATTATCAAAATATAGTAGCTACCTATTGGTAAGTACCAATATTATATACTATATACACCTACATATACCTACTATAGTGAGTACCTACATATAATAGTAGGTACATAGGTGGTAGGTAGGTACCTAATCAGGAACTTCGTTTCACGTGGATTATTTAACTGTGCTTATATGTAGGTAGAATAAACTATATTCAGTATATTATACTGAATATAGGTTAGGTCTCAACAAAGAGAAAATTGTAGTGTGATATCATCAGACAGAAATGCAATGCCCTTATCCATAGATAACTAGGTAGGTACTATATGATATCGTCGATAAATCTAAACAATTCCCCTAGATTGTTGAGCGTCAAGGTGAACCAGCCCGCAGCGCCAACGAGTCTGGCGCGTCAGTGTGGCCCACTCAAAGTTAAACTACCGATAGAGCTACCTACAACGCGCTAAAAAAAACTGTATGAAAAAGCAATAAATTAGATCAATAAGCATGGCATTAAATGCTTCGATTTTAACTTACTTTAACATCATAAAATCAAAATACTTTGATAAAATGTTGATGCTTAATTTGCGAATAGCCAATTAACTATTGTGCAGGCTCTTTTCTGGCTCAACGTATTAGTATTGTCATTCACCGTGGCAACTCAGCCAACATCTAGGGACGCTTTCGTCTGGTAGTGATTTGGATCAGTTGAGCTATCTTTAGATGTCAAAAGTTGATATTTCGATGTATCTGTAGATTATTGCTGCCGAAATATCGGGAACAAACAAAACTCAACAGGTAATTATGGTAAATATCCCGTTTTAAGTGAAAAGTATGTACATTACCATGATAGTTTCAAAAGTTATAGCTTTAGATCGTTTTCAGCAGTCTTTAGGTAGCTCAACTGTAACATTTAAATTTTGTATACCTATGCCTACTAATATTAGTTTTATTATAATTTAACCAGTCTACCTAACAACCTACCTATCAATTTTACCTAATCCACCAAACACTATTTTAGCGTAATGAGCTTTCTACAGAAATTAACATATATGCAACGTAAATAATTACTGTAGAATTAATAAGAGAATCAAGGTGAGGATGACAAAACAAAAAAACAGGCCAAGTGCAAGTCGCTCTTACGCAATTTGTGTTCCACACAAAGTTGTTTTTAAAAATTTATGTATCAGTTAATTATTTAATTTTTACACAAATCGAAACCGTGGTTCCTATGAACATTTTCCCATAACAGTACCTATCAGTTAAGATTTTAGCATCACGTAGGTATCAGGAACTCGAAAAAAACTTAGGCTGTATAATGTAAAATGCCATTCTGATAGCATCAGCTCAACAGCTCAAACTGTCTAAAAAAAAAGTTGAAATTGTATTTCATTCATTGTAATCACAAGGATCCGCGACCAAACCTAGAAGAATCAGGCAACAAACACGCTCTTAATACTAGGTGGAGAGCGCCTGTGTGGTGCCTCGAGAGGGTGTTGTTAGCTCTCTTAACCATTTCCTATTATTAATTCTTGTTATTATCTTATTCTTACGTTCAATTCATTTTTCATTTTTCATATTTTATAATTTTGAAGACACCTTCTTTTAAGTTGTTTTTAACGTTTAAATAAAAAACTAAATATTTCACATAATGTGTCCAAATATTAACGTTTTTTTTCATGAATCTCCATTTAACCTCTAGGACCCGAGCACAGAAGTCAACATTCAACTTTTAATTCACGTCTACTACTAGCTACAACTTTTCTATAGTTTACGCGAAAGTCTCTGAAAAACATCTGATCGTGTGTGTTCAGTTTTTCGATTTAGATATTGATGACACACTAACAGTGGTCTAGCAGTGCAGTAATGGCTACATCTGGCAGATGGAGCGCTAAGCTGACAACACCGAGTACGTACGGTACTTCTGCCCCCTCAAGCCAACCGATCAAGTGCCCACGCAACAGAGCTTACCTCCTGCTCTCCTACGTACGTGAGCCTACGCGTCTCCAACCGTTCACAAGATACGCTACACTCGACGCATAGTAATGAACTCGTGATCATCGTGACTTCTAAGCTAGTGTGCGATCGTTACCTACCGGATCAACCGCATGCGTGAAGTCACGTTGTAATCTATTAATGTAATCAGGCAACTGGTTAACTCCCTTGGTCATCCATAGTTTACAATAGATAGGTGGTCCAGTCTCCAGAATATAATTTTAACATGTTGGTAACATTCTGTCTGAATTGCTCTACCAACTATGGATTAGAACCAACGTGCCAACGTCGTAGAATTAAATTTTACTTTAAATGGGACTACGGTACACGCTGTTCTAACTGGCTGGGCCAATAGTTCGCCAAACTTTTGCCAAGTTAAACATAACAATGCGGCACACGCCGGCTGTAGTCCGGCCAGCATTGGTGATACCGTTTTCACGTTGTCCCAACTATTGGGTCTGTGGCTGGGGCGGACGTTGGTCAAGCTTTTGCCAAGGTAAAACACACGCACCGTCGTCGCGTCGACGCAAGCCGTGTGCGTTTGGCCAACGTGTGAACGCACTTGGTGCATTGGCGCCAACAACCTATCACGAGTGGACGAAAAACCGACACTGCACACACGCCATCGCCAAGGTAGGTACCTACCTACACACAGCTACTTGTACTATTATATTTTATATTCTGTGACACAGGGCCAGGTGTACAAGCTGCACAGTTTTCCTCAGGCGTCCAAGAAATGGAATGTATATGGACATGGACGTCGTCTATTTCATAATTGTTATTGGAACAATGTGGCAAGCGCATGAAGAGATCGGGTGCATCCGTATCGTATTGATCCCATGGATTCATCAGATCACATTGGTTATATTTTAAGGTAGGTACCTACCTATAGCAGGACGTGACCTTTCAAAACATTTTGTCAGTGTTGGAAATAGCGAACGAAACTCTTATTAGCTATAGGACTTTGCGCATTGACGTGTTATCGCCAGCTGAGGTCAGAGGGGTGATGTGGTACTCATTATAATTAGTAATTATAATCGGTTGGATAGCAGATCCACGCGCAGCAAACCGCTGTATGAGTCATCGTGTTGTCGTGATACTAGGCACGTTCTACGTCGAGCCGCCATCACAAGGCATACACAACCTGCCTCTTATTATGCTGTAATGTGCGGTTTCTGTGAGCATTTAAAACTAACCTACATTAACACATTTGATATCAAACAAAGCAAAATAGGTAATCAATGAATTCGCTTATTGATACATAAATTATTTGTACTCTGGACCGAAACATGCAAACGTTCTATAAAATTCGGTTTGGTAGCAAAATCAAAAATTTGATGCATCGCTGAATTTCGTGACGCAATATTAACTCTGTGAACTATGGACCGATAGAAAATTACAGCTTGAATATATGCTAGTTAGGTTATTTCAACAATTGAAGTAGGTAGGTATAGGTACCTAATATAAACGCGGTCGTGCCATAGCATAGCGGACGACGCTGCGCGGCGGTCGAGGGGTTCTCAGGTTCTCAGAATATTAAAACTGCAAAGTTGAAAAATTCAGAAGTAAGTATATCGGAATATATGAGACTAAATGACGAAGCGAACAGAAATCTGAAGAAAGGGCAGATCAAGGAGAATCTGAGCTTTGCAGGCAAGCTTTGATGCTAAATTTTATGAGTTTCCCTACTTATATTGTTTTTCACGTAAAATCCTACGACGACGGACATTACAAAAAATACAATGCTGGACAGTTCACACAATATTATCTAGCCCCAAGTTAAGCAGAGCTGGTGTTATGGGCATCGACGTTAATACTTTGGTCGAAGGTTATGGGCACTAAAGAACTGATATACTTAATACAATATACTACATAGATAGATATTTTTATTATACATAGAAAATACCCAGAACACCCTGAACAAATTGCACAAATATTTGTTCCGAATCGAACCCGCAACCTCCTGTGTCGCAGGCCAACCTTCGCCCGCCGCGCCACAGAGGTCGTCATGAGGACATGACTGAATGTACCATTTTATTTAAGTCATAAGTAGGTAAGGACTTCACTTAGTACCTACTTGTACTTGCAAAAGCAATTTCAACTTTAAGCCTCATTGTATAGTCAAAGTTAATTCCCAATGTAACGCCATGAAGCCATTCTATTATTTGATAAGAAAGGCAATCAATATTTGGGCATTCAATATTTAGTAAAATCATGTCTACGAGTGCGTTGGTCTGGATTTATATGTTGAAACTTTTTTGTAAGTTGCGTTTTTATACTTAGGTCATCATACAATTCTTATACATAAACATTGCTCAAAGAAGATTATTTATTCTGTGATAGAAGGCAGGTATCATAGGTAATCATGTCGCACCTGTCGGTACACGTTAGGAACGTGGCAATATTATTAAAGTGGTTGAACGCTATGTTTATCTATTTGGATCAGACGATACAACCTTAGATAATCATAAATAATCAAAGGATACAACTATAAAAGGTCCAACTTCGACAAAGAGGTCAGCCAACTACATACATATAGTCCTGATCCCACACAAGGCTTCCCCGTGTCGTGGGTATCAGGAACTACGAGTACCATGGTACCATAACACCCAGACCCGAAACAAATATTTGCAGATCATACGAACATTTGCCCTCAGCGGGAATCGAACCCTCAACCTCTCGCATCTCAGCCAACTACTCGCCCGAAACGCTAGAGGTCGTCAACACCGATCAAAAGATACCGTAGAGCCTCAAAAGATAACGTATAGCCTCAAAAGATAACGTAGAGCCTCAAAAGATACCGTAAAGCCTCAAAAGATACCGTAGAGCCTCAAAAGATAACGTAGAGCCTCAAGAGATACCGTAAAGCCTCAAAAGATACCGTAGAGCCTCAAAAGATACCGTAGAGCCTCAAAAGATACCATAAAGCCTCAAAAGATACCGTAGAGCCTCAAAAGATACCGTAGAGCCTCAAAAGATACCGTAGAGCCTCAAAAGATACAGTACGCCTCAAAAGATACCGTAGAGCCTCAAAAGATACCGTAGAGCCTTAAAAGATACCGTAAGCCTCAAAAGATACCGTAGAGCCTCAAGAGATACCATAAGCCTCAAAAGATACCGTAGAGCCTTAAAAGATACCGTAAGCCTCAAAAGATACCGTAGAGCCTCAAAAGATACCATAAGCCTCAAAAGATACCGTAGCGCCTCAAAAGATACCGTAAGCCTCAAAAGATACCGTAGAACCTCAAAAGATACAGTAAGCCTCAAAAGATACCGTAAGCTAATATTTATTCTGTGCCGTAAGCCTCAAAAGATACCGTAGAGCCTTAAAAGATACCGTAAGCCTCAAAAAATACCGGAGAGCCTCAAAAGATACCGTAAGCCTCAAGAGATACCGTAGAGCCTTAAAAGATACCGTAGAGCCTCAAAAGTCTTATTATCAGTGCGGCTAGTGATGACTTACGTTACGGCACTAAAACGTGGTCGCTAACACACAAAATCAAAGTCGCAAAGGCTATGCTCGGAGTTTCTTTCACTACGTGCACAGAATATATACAGTAGATAAAAACAGAAATAAGGAAATCCGTAGAAGAAACTAGATCACAGACATAGATAGCCCTCACTCATAGTTAGCAAGTTGAAGTCGCAATGGGTCGAAAGCTCAAATCACGATAAATCTTTACTTCTTGTGGCTCGAAACGCGCCTGTACAGGATGTCGCAAGATAATGGTACTCTCAGGGTAAGAACCTTTTCTGTTGAAGTAAGTGCGGATTGGTCTTAGGAAACATAAGATGAATTTTGAAGAAAACTAAAATATCATTTTGTTTTAAATTGTAGGTACAGTAAGCCTGGAAAGTAACATTTCTTTAAAAAAACTGGGCTCAATAGACTATTTTTCACCAGGAATAATTTACCAAAAGTAGCTTACCAAATGTTAACCTAATGTTTCCTAAGAACAACCCTCCCTAACTATGTACTTACAACAGAAAAGGTAAGTAGGTACCCAAAGAGTTTTTTTTAACTGCATGATTGGCAACAATCATTGGCCCACGATGTTAACAATGTATAACCACATAGGTCACGTCCACCTAGGACGCGCCCTATGTGGCATTGCACTACGCCCGCCACCCTAAGACAAAGATGAAAAGACTAATGGGCCTGAAATTTCACCGACACCCATACCCTTCAAACCGGAACACAGCAATGCGAGCACTTCTGCTTTGCGGCAGAAATAGATAGATAAACACTTTATTGTACCTACAACAAACAGAAAAATAAAAATATAAAAACAACCTAGGTATGGAAGATATGGCTCAAATAGGTATGGTGGTAGTACTTCCCCGCACGAACTCTTTCACAAAAAAGCTGTACTAATACTGAACAACCTCCTCCGTCACCTAAGCAACTTAAGCACAGTAAGCACCTTGCGCCGGGTATCACTTTAATAATTAATTTTATTCAGGTGTCATCAGCAGTGCTTACAAAAAAACCCCGGCTCCAGATGACCACAGGTTAGAAGATTTACAAAATTAATAAAATATGGCCGTCATATTTGTTCTTGTTAATAGTATTTATTTAAACTCTGCTCATTCAGTCTTTTCTATACGTCTTTATTTGTCACCTTTTCTATCTAGGTATCCTCTCCATACTCCAGCTTTACCTCTGTATTCTCCTCCAGCACCATCATCTCAAATGCTTCCAACACCTCTCCGTCACTATCCACGTCTCAGACCTATACAAAGCTAAGTTCCAGTCCTCGTACGAAATTGTTGATGTTCTTAGATATTTTAGAAGTTGTGCACGCACTGTTACACTGTTTACCTACAATTCGTAACTAATACCTAGTAATAAACATACGAGACTAGAGAAAAAACGCCTCTCGCCGCTCGAAAAAGCCGTTTTTATTGAATATCTCGTAAAATAAAGATCATTTTACAAAACCTCAACAGTAAACTCGGCTTTGTTGTATTGATTTTATTTATTAATCTAATTTTTTAACCAATAAGATGACCATTTTATTAAGCAATCGAATTAGCCAAAAGTTGGAGGTAACTTTGGGTTTTTATCCTATAGAGAACATATTGTCCTATCGTGTTTCTGGTACAGTGATCTCTCGGAATTATAATGTATATGTATGTATACGGTATCAATGCATGTTTTTAATTTAAATATTGTACTTGGTTTAGTTAGTTAGAAATCAAATCTACGATTTGGAATTTTGCGGCATAATTCCACCTTAAATATGTTTGCTCTGTTTCAGATGCGGTGTGTGTCCTACATACTTTCAAAAGATTTGTGCTTTTAATTTTGACACAAACGCTACATTTATATTTGACAACCACTGCGTTATGGATCTGCACAATTGCATTGAAGGAACAGGTAGCGTATAATCTCTGCTAATTTGACGATTCCTTAAGAGCGGCTGCAGACCGTTCACCGTAAGTTGGCACCTGCCATTGGGTATTTACAGGTGCCATCTTACGGTGAACGAGTCGGACCGTTCACCGTAAGTTGGCACCTGCCATGGAGTATTTACAGGTGCCATCTTACGGTGCACGAGCTGTAGCTATGTGCACATTAACCAAGAGGAAATGAAGTCTTATCACACAATGCCTTCTATTTCATTCACTTTGTTCAATGTCCGGTCATCAACATGAACATGGAGGATTAAAATTACGAGTCTAGAGTCAACTAGAGTTTTTTAGTTGTCGTCCATGTAGTTCTAAGATAAAACAAAATGGACAAAAAAAACTCAAACCCTAAAAATCAAGTCCTAGAAACCCCTAAAAATCCACACAAATCCACAACAGATAAAAACCACTACAAACCTATACAAAACCTACAACAGCTAAAACCCTTACAAGTCCCACCAACCCTTTTCAACTCTTAAAAACCCTTACAAGTCGATATTCAACCGGGTCGAGACTTATGCGGGTGAAACCGCGAGGCGCAACTAGTGTATATATTATAACTAGAGGACCCGCGAGCGACTTCATCCGCGCGTACTCAGAAAACTGCCACGGGGCGTTCAGACAACAACTTTAACATCAACAACCACGCCGTGAAACGACCTTTGAAACGACACCGCACTCAAGTTTTTCAATTTAGAGGTCCCATTTTAACCTTAAGGCCCTGAAAATATTTCGATCTCTATATCGTGAAACGACCTTTGAAACGACACCATACTCAAGTTTTTCAATTTAGGGGTCCCATTTTAACTTTGAGGTCCTCAAAACATCTTAATCTCAACAACGACACCGTGAAACGACCTTTGAAGCGACAACATACACAAGTTTTTTTTTTAATTTAGAGGTCACTTTATAACCTTGAGGTACTGTTTTCTTAAATCTCAATAAATACTCCGTAAAACGACCTTTGAAACAACACCATACTCAAGTTTTTCAATTCAGGGGTCCCATTTTAATTGTGAGGTCCTGAAAATATTTTGATCTCTATAGCAACACCGTGAAACCAACTTTTAAATCGTCAAAATATGCTGAAATCCGGCTAAAACGTAAAGTGTATTTATTTACAAAGAAAACGTTCCCATGCCTTTTTTCAGTGAAATTTCAGGTACTGCCGAAACATATGTTTGCTACGTTTATTTAAGGAATCTACCTGTGAATTTTCAAGTATCTACTACCAACGGTTTCCGAAATACGAAGCATTTTCATTGTACATTAAAAGCCGTTTTGGACCCCTTACAGGGTTAATTTTCCAAAATCCTTGCATAGTACACCCCTACACCCAAAAAAGAACACATCTTTCAAATTTCGTGTATCTAGGTCCAGCGGTTTAGGCTGTGCGTTGCAAAACGCAAAGTGTATACATTAAAAGCCCTTTTTGGACCCCTAAGGGGGCGAGTTTTAGAAATTCCTTTTTAAGTACACCATTAAAGGCATACAGTCTCCAAATTTCAAGTCTCTACGACCAGCGTACATTGTAGAAACTAAAGTTTTTTATTTTTTGTACTAAGAAAACGACCCCTTCCGTTTTTCAGGAAAATTTCAGGTATCGGTAAAATACGTGTTTGTTAATTTTATTAGAGGAATCTTTTTCTAAAATTGTAAGGTTCTACTACTAACGGTTTCCGAAATACAGATCATTTTTGTTTTACGTTAGAACCCCTAAGCAGGCGAATTTTCAAAATTCCTTTCTTAGGACAACCCTACGCATTGAGACGAACACACCCTCCAAATTTCAAGTCTCTACGCCCAGCGGTTTAGGCTGTGCGTTGGACCTCGGTCAGTCAGTCAGTCAGTCAGTCAGTCAGGACATTGCCTATATGAGAATATGAGATAAAGACGTGTTGTAACAAAAACATTTGAACAAATGCCTGAACTGCCCACCTGGAGCATTTAGCCACTACCTTTATTGCCTTGCCGTGCTACTAATAACCGCGGACCATCCTTTGAATAGTTTTTTTTTTTTTTTTTTTAGTTTATTTGGGTAAACAAACAGTAACACAATATATTTAACTAAGCTAGTATTCAATTAAGAAACAAAAATCAAAGTGAGACCAACACCGTTTACCACAGATTACTACAAAATATAAAAGTAGGTTAATGATATGTGGGACAGTATTTTGTCTTTTGCATCGACAGGCAGATTCAAATTCGAAAGAAAGAGACAAAACACGGTGTAACTATTCAAAGATGATCCGCGTTTATAAGTAGCGCGGTTTGAGTTTAAGTTTTCTTATATCAATTATTTCGATGTTCTGTCATATATACCTATACCTATCAGTATTAGGGTTCCGTACCCAAAGGGTAAAACGGGCGACCCTATTACTAAGACTCCACTGTCCGTCCGTCCGTCTGTCACCAGGCTGTATCTCATGAACCGTGATAGTTAGACAGTTGAAATTTTCACAGATGATTTAGGTACTTCTGTTGCCGCTATAACAATAAATACTAAAAAACGGAATACAATAAATATTTAAGAGGGTCCCATACAAAAAACGTATATTTTTTGCCGTTTTTATAGATAATGGTACGGAACGCTTTGTGCGCGAGTCAGACTAGCACTTGGTCGATTTTTTGTCCTGCTTTATATATCTTAGCGACATATTTCGAAGCAATCACGGTGGTCTGTCCGATACAGTTATCTACCTCATTAGTATTCGAAATGTTAAATAATAACACTACTAATGACTTGACACAAGAAGATAACCCAAGTAAGTTTGTTTAAAGGTATACAAATATTTTTTGCAGATTTTATTCCGACCAAGTACGACAAATGCCTTTACTTCGGTAACTTTGCTTACGTTCATGGATTCAAGTACGAAGATATGGATTATGGAGAAGATCACATCATAGTTAAAGGCTCCAAAAAGAATCCCGATTTTGTATAACGTCTATGAAATAGCTTTTGTATTAATAAACATATGGATTAAAGTTTTTGCGATTATTGAAACTAAAGATTACAGTGTACTTAACTTTAGATTTTAATATGTAGATGCTATAGAAAAAACAAAAATGGTGTCTCCAACATTTGAACCAATCCCATTTGTATTCTGGGACACTGTTTTGTACATTATCAGTGCACTTAAATAACAATTAGTTAGCGTTTGCCTAACTGTATTTTAAAGATGGCAGACCTATTTATTTGACATTAAAAAACTAATACACAGACATTAACTAATGTGTGAATTTTGTAATATACTAATTAATAAGCATTCAATAACTTAATAAATTGCAATGATATTCATATCAATGTTGTAATCATTGAATTAATGTCATCATTTTACCTTTGACTTTTCAACGTAGTGCTATTTCCAAATGGACCTATGTCCATTACCTCTAGACAAGAGGCGAAAAAAAAACGCCCGTGAATGGAGATGACACTTGACTGCTTAGTTTATACCCGATTACGGCAAAGCAAAGAGACGATTTTGATTTTAGCACATGTAAGTTTGTTCACCTGTGCGTATATCTGAAACTACTACTCGGATTATGACAAATGAGGTATCATACGAAACGTCTTGACATTACGCGTGTCATAGGCTATGTGATGTCATACTAAGTTCAATATGGAGAATTCTCTAACTTCCAAAAATATAAAATGTCTATAACGAGTTTGGTAAACTAAATAAAAGGGCTTAGTAAATTACAATAATATATTACACTTAAATTAATTAAACCACTATTATGGTGTAAAAACAAAAGTTGAAAACTAAACCCCGACTTGATAAAAGGCTGAAAAAAAGTATTAATATATAATTTTCACTAACGGGATATTTATTATTATTATTATTCAAAATTATAGACGAGCTTTCGCCGATGTGTCTATTTCAGAGTGTTGAAATGTCTTAGTTTCACATGCTGCACTGATTACACTTTAATGTCTTTTAATGTTAACAGTTACCATGATTTTTTATTTTTGTTGATTCCCGATATTTTGGCTCAGTTCAGAAAGAGGGTAGATCGATATGGCTACGCATAACGCCTACCCCTAAATATATAAATAATCCGTTTTTAGTGAACATTCTATTCATAAGGATGATAGTTTCAAAAAATTATTAAATTGTTGCAAAGCCACGATTCTTTAGTTAAAGCTTTAGGCTCTTTTAATAAATAAATTTAAGCTTTAATAAATTTAAATAACAATAATCGCTATACAACATCACAACAACATACTTGTTTTCAGCTTTCTTAGTCAGGTTTTAGTCTTTATTTAAATATTTCATGTTTTTTTTCTCGGGTCATATAAATAAACAATATGGATAGTTTAAACTAGATAGTGTACTAGAGTATATGGTCGGTGTTTTGAGGGAGAACCAGCAAGAAAACTGATTCGTTTGGGATTGCTTTTTCTCGAAAACCATTTGTCTAGGTCCTAGAGTCTAGGAGGTAGCAACGACTGTTATTCCATTATTGTAACTACCTGCAGAACCTACCGTCATGTTAACTAGTAATTATAGACAGGTTCAAAAACTGAAATCCTATTTTAAATTTGGACCGTACTGGACTTGAACGTATCTGGTTGTTTGATATATCGATTTATTTTTTAGCAAAATCCATTCACAGCTGTAAATCATTAGGTACTTGTCAGGTAACATGACGGTACATTCTACACTTCTATGCATAGGAGGGGTGCTCAAACTCGCTTTGACAGAGAAGAGCTCAAGAAGGGTGCCACGAAGAGTCCTAGTTTGTTGCTAAGCTTTCATCCATGTAAAGCTAAGGCCAAACCAACGTGTTCAGCCCGCGTCCTCAGTGGCGTGCACGGTGGCAATCAAAGGTAAGACAATGGAATGCCACCGCGGACGCGGGCTAAACGCGTTGATTTGGTCTTAGCTTTTATTTTATTTTATACTACTTGGATGATGGAACAAGCAAGAGGCCCACCTGATGTTAAGCGGTAACCTCTGCCTATGAACAGTGCATTACCTCATAGGTCGCGTCCACCTACTACGCACCCTATATGACATTGCACTGCGCCCGCCACCCTGAGACATAGTTGAAAAGTCTCATGTGCCTGTAATTTCACCGGCACCCTTACCCTTCAAACCGGAACACAGCAATGCGAGCACTACTGCTTTGCGGCAGAAATAGGTATGGTGGTAGTACTTCCCCGGACCAACTCTTTCACAAAAAAGCTCTACTACTACTAAACTTTGCTTTACTTTGGTATTTATTTTAAATATTTTGAAGTAATTAGTGTTGGTAGCGTTATTTCCCCGCGATCGACCCCGAAAGCTCTGGCGAGCGATCGTCTGAGCACCCCGTTGGCGCCACCAGCGACGCGAGTACAGTTTGCCTGAGGCTGCCTTCATTCCTCTCTCTTGTAAGATTGAAGACAGCCCAAGGCGGGGTACATTTGCTATGTGACCGCCATGTGGCCCAGCCGCTTATAGTCGATCTTGTCGAGTTGGACCAGCGGCCGCAACTGGTCGGCGAAAGCGCGCATGTCCTCGGCGATTGCGTCTTGGCCTTGAGGAGCCAAGACCTGGGGAAAAGGAACTATTAATGGACTTTTCAAGCGTGTAACAGGACTTATCGAAACAAGCGTACTACAATACAACATTTTACGCTATTTCGTTTTCGCGTATCATCGATAATTATTAAACAAGTGGCAATGCAGTGCTAACGGTTCGATTCACATGCAACATGGCGGACAAACACGTTCCATTTTAAGTTTTTTTTTAACATGCTTTGTTATTTCATTCGTCTGACGCTGATGAATTCAGTAATCGGAAAAACGAGCTGTACAGCAGCTATGACACTGACAGACTGCTATTATCCACCGAGGAGTTCCATTGTAGACCGTCTGTCTCCATCATGAGAACAGCTCTGTGGCACCAAATACAGTATTGTCTTCGGAACTTTGCATGTATGCAAAATTTCACTTAATTCAGATAACAAGAACACAATTTTGACCCAAATCATCTTATAACATTTTAATATACATACGAGGCAAATTAAAAGCTTTTAATAAGTTTTATTGTGAAAAATATATTTTTCAATACAAGCATTTATAAAATTAGTGATCGTAACCGTGTGCTGATCAAAATGAGCCTAAACACGGCCAGTCTACTATTATCCATCGAGGAGTTCCTTTTTTCACCTTCTGTCTCCATCATCAGATCAGCTCGCTGACACCATCATATTTTACTATCATCGGAACTTGACAGGTATGCCAAATTTCAGCTCAAACGGTTGAGGATAACTGCATTAAAATTCAGTTGCAAAATTTGTCAGACACACATACATAGCAGGTAAATAACAGCTTTTCAAATAAAAACAATATTTTTAGCGTCTCGTCCCGGTATGTTTTTTATACTGGCAGGATGAAAAGCCACCCCCCATTCCCCCTCCAACCCCTCAACACTCGCATCTATCCACACACCAAATACCATCAAAGACCGCTAAAGCAGATAGACTAGAAAACATTTTATTGTACAACACAGAAAATAAGCTATTTCAAAAATTACTACATAAATAAACACGGAAGTACAATGGGCGCAATGGAAAGCAGTTTCAGCCCCAGCCCTCACGCCCTCACGCCGCGCCCACCCAGCGCCCCAACCCTTATGTTACTCGCTGATAATGTACATTTATATAGGTAAAATAATTTTCAAAAATGGTTAATTAGTTTTTGAGTTTATCATTACAAACAAAGAAAGTTAACCTCTAATATTAGTGAAGATTTAGATGATGATGTTATTGTGCATTATAGCAAGCAAAGCCATAGAACCTTGTTTTAATTCCTGCCTGGGATGCGGTTATCTAGCTGTAAGTACTTTCGCTATCAGCGCATTTTCATTACCAGTGGCAGTATCCTGTTGCATTGTAAGCAACGCTATCTCTTCATTATACCTCATCTACAAATAATAATCTTGAACTGGCTTAGTTGGATTGATATATCAAATGCTAGTTCAATTTTAAGCCACAACCATTCTATTTCTGTACGGATTTGAATAGGAAAGGTTAGCATAAAAATGAGTTGGTTTCAAAACTTACAGATAATTCCACAAGGTAGCTTTGTGAAATGGGCTCCGGAGGCATGGAGCTCTGGGAGATCTTGAACACTTTGGCTACTGTGATCTTCATGCGACCTTTTCTGAACATGTAACCTGAAAAACACAGGTACATACGTTACTTACATACGTTTTAGTAGTAGTAGAGCTTCATTGTGAAAGAGTTCGTCTGGAGAAGTACTGCCACCTATTTCTGCCGTAAAGCAGTAGTGCTCGTATTGCTGTGTTCCGGTTTAAAGGGCATGGTTGCCGGTGAAATTACAGGCACATGAGACTTTTCATCTTTATGTCTCAGGGTGGCGGGCGCAGTGCAATGGCACATAGGGTGTGTCCTAGCCTAGTCGGACGTGACCTATAAGGTAATGCATTGTTAAAGGCAGAGGTTACCGCTTAACATCAGGTGGGCCACCTGCTAACACGAATAAAAAAAAACTTTTTTTGATATCTATCATTACCGCTGCTAGTAATTAAATTAGATATCGGAACCACTGTCACAAATGGTAGTCTACTCAACTTACAATACAACACGGAATTGGGATTATATCGAAATGTGACCGAACATGAACGCTTTCCAATAATTTATAACACTATCCTACTCTTCATCTATGGTCGCCATGAATTAGTACAGTACATTGATATTATGAAGGAGCAGAATACCAATTTCCAGTCAAGTCCGAATTCAGTCTTGATTAACCAACTTTCAGTGCGGTCTTAAAATAACCTACAATATAACCTACAAGTGTCCGCGGCTTCGATCGCGTTTAACCAGGATAAAGAGAAGCCTATAGGTCAATCCAGGTCATGATCTATCTGCGTACCATCAAAATCGATTCAGCCGTTTCGGCGTGATTGAATAACAATCATCCAAACATCGTAACTTTGATATTTACAATACTAGTGGGATTGAGGAGTTCCATTATCTGTTCCATGTCCATCATCAAATCAGTTCATCATCAAAGCTGGACATAGATAACCTTAATCCTCCAGCAGCTGTTGGTTCAGGGTTATATGGCCTGCCCATTGCCATTTCAACTTGCTAAACTTGGTTCTTCATCAGATATTGGATTGTCATCAGAACTTCACAGGTAAGAAAAATCTGGTCAAGTTAAATAAAAGCTTGCAAAAAAGTAACTTTTACTTAAAAATTATAAGTAACTAAAATTAAGCTTAGACTAACCTTTTGAGGAAAGCTTAGTTATTTTTTAATGGTTTTCCTCTTTCCTACGAGTTTGTCATTTGCTTTTTATTATGAATTATTGAACAAGCAGATTGCTCACCGGATGTCAAGCGGTGTCCTCTGCCTATAACAATGCATTACCTCACAGGTCATGCCCACCTAGGACGCGCCTTGCATGTCATTAACACTGCGCCCGCCACCCTGATACATAAAGATGAGAAGTCACCGCACCGGCATGCGGCACCCATATCCTTCAAACTGGAACACAGCAATGCAAGTATTACTGCTTGCTTTGCACTTCCCAGACAAACTATTTCTCAATGAAGCTTTACTGCCAACAAATATAATATTGCAGTATTGTTTACCTACCATGGTAACTCGGTTCAAAGTTTTTGATAATTCGAAGGATGCATACCTTTTACACTGTATTCAAACTCGATCCTACAGCCAAGCTCAGTGAGGAACTCAATCAGCATGCCGCTGCAAGCAATATCTAGGCTGGATCGCACCACTGTCGGGCGGCTCTTGTCTCCTAGGTCAGGCTGGCCGATGTAGCGCAGTTGGAATGGCATGTCGCGCGCATCTAGTGCCTTGCGAACTCTGAGCATCAGGGGTGCAGCCTGAAATCACATCATAGAATAGTTATAGACGAGCAACTTTCGCTGATAACCTCTGATGCTGACGACCTCTGTAGCGCGGCGGGCGTAGGTTCCCCTGCGACGCAGGAGGATGCGGGTTCGGTTCCCGCCTCGGAACAAATATTTGTGCGATCTGCAGATATTTGTTCAGGGTGTTCTGGGTATTTTCTATGTACAATAAAAAATATCGCTATGTACCTAATATATTGTATTAAGTATATTATATATCAGTTATCTAGTACCCATAACACAAGCTCTGCTTAGCTTGGGGCCAGTTAATATTGTGTGAACTGTCCAGCATTCTTTATTTATTTATTATTGTATATGTCTACATCAAAACAGCGCGGAATGTCTATTGTTGGGTCACTTTTTAAAGTTCTGAATGGTCCTGTATAGCCAGTAGTATAGCTTGTTTTTGAATGCTTTTACAGATGTTATGTGGCACAAACAATCAAGAACAGGCAAGAAAACATCGTCTGGTAGTATGTTACAATTGTGGACCACTCTGTTACTGAAGAAGTGATGTGCCACAAGTGCATTGACAGGATCTCGAGCTAGTTTAAATTGGCCACAAGATTATCTTTCTTTTCACAAGGATGTCATCTAGGTCTGAAGGTTGTATTGGTAGGCCAAGACTTTATACGTTTCTATGAGGTCACCGCGAAGGCGTCTTTCCTCAAGGTCGTCAGGCGTAAGCAGGATTGGAAAAAACCAGTTTTTTTACTAAAAATATCTACCCACTGCGTATTTTCGGGTTTTTTCGGGTTATTACGGGATAATAAAAGTTTTTTGTTTTAATTTCGATTTAAATGTATTTAATTTCATTGCATTTTTTCTACCAAATATTTTTGTAACTGAATAGTATGGCAACACTAGTTGACAATGATGGGGATTACCCCGAAAATTGATTGTTAAGTTGATTTTGCTTGTACGTACAATAAAGAAATGTACGATCAAAACAAAAGCAATATTTTGTATTTTATTTTGCCTATGAGAGGGAATGGGAAACGGTTGCACAGGACCGTGGTGACTGGCGGAAGTGGGGGGAGGCCTTTGCCCAACAATGGGACAGTATGGGCTAATAGTAAGTAGTAATTTTCCTTTAATATAAATGCTATTAATTTTGTATTCATTTAATTAGTATATTCCTCCCACGGGAGATAACGGAGGATGATGATGAATTATATATTGGTTGGCTACTACTTCATAAATATGATAACATTATATAAATATTAAGCATATATTTAATTTACTAAGCCTAAAATTAATTAAAATCTTAAGTTTTACCAAAAAATATAAGAATTTATAAAGTTTAGCTAACCATTATATAATTTAAGACGTTTTACAGCATGAATCAGATATGATGTTTTTTTTTAAACCCATTTTTGTCAAAAACCCACGGGTTTTTTAAGCTGGGTTTTTTTGGGTTGGGGATGATCAGGCCAACTCTGGGCGTAAGGCGTATAATCTCATTTCATAAGAATTGCGACTCCGAACTCAAGTTGGCCGCTGTAGACAGAATCTCTGTAAATAGGGAATGAGCCCCCCCTCATTGACTGAATGAAACTGCGGCGAGCCTATTCAATGTATGCGCCATTTGCTCACCTGTCCCTTGTGCCCTACCAGCTGCACAAAGGACGACCTGAATAAAGCCACAGAGAACCTAATTACAGTGGCCAAATTGTATTCCACTACTGTATAAAAAAACAAAACGGTGAAACTTTGACACAAAAGAAGAAGAATTGCGACGTAGAGCCTGTGGTATCTTGGTTGCCTTCCTCTGCACGCTTTCAACAAAGTAAATACAGGTGAAATTACAGGCACATGAGACTTTACATCTTTGTCTCAGGGTGGCGGGCGCAGTGCAATGCCACATAGGGCGCGTCCTAGGTGGACGTGACCTATGAGGTAATGCACTGTTTATAGGCAGAGGTTACCGCTTAACATCAGGTGGGCCATCAGCATGTTCCGTCATTCAAGTAGTAAAAAAAAAAAAAAAAAAAAACTTTTAGGGCAGATGGGCTCCACACTTGAAAACCATATTCCATTCCAATCGAGGCCTCATATAAGTTTTGTATATCTTGCGGAATATGGAAAGTGATTGATTTTATTTGTAATGCATCCAAATTGTGAGCCTATGTATGTTTGTAAATAGTTATGTTAGATGCCTGTTGCATTGAGAAAATTAAATTAAAAAAAAATGGGTTATTATACCTGTTGATTGGGATCCCGCAAACTAAAGCATACTTCCTGGTCATCAAATGTCTCTGGTCCAGCATCTACATTATCGCACAAGCCACGAAGGCGATGCAACAGCACTTCTACAGCCGAGTCTAGCACCGAGCCCTGCAAATTGAACAAAACTCATGTTGTAGGAAATTTTACTAATTTAGATAGTTTGATTTTGATGCTAGTTGTTCAGCAAGAAGATGGGCTAACGATATTGCAAACATTTCAAGTCGAACCTGGATAAGGCTGGCACGGGACCATGGGGCAAGGCCATAATGGTACAAGCAAAACCTCTTAAACCATCATCCACAGCATCATCCATCTGTGGATGATGGTTTAAGGCATCGGTAGACAACTTCAACTTTAAGGGGATATGTTGAGCAGTATGGGGATGGGGTTTAGAATCACCTAGGGTTTAGGGGCACCTAATTTTGAGGATTTGTAAATTGTTTTATATTATGGTGTGCAATAGAGTATTTTCTATCTATCTATCTAATATATATGTATACAAGTAATTAATTTTGTAAAAATTAAAAAACCCTCAACCCAATGAAACGGCTGAACCGATTTTGATCAAACATAGCTAAGAAGAACACTACCGACTAACTTAACTTTAAAACAAAAAAAAAAACTAAATCGGTTCATCCGTTCGGGAGCTAAAAGGCGACAGACAAACACACAGACACGTCAAACTTATAACACCCCGTCGTTTTTGCGTCGGGGGTTAAAAAGAGACAAATCTTAAAAGCGCTATGCAGCCATTAAAGGGTTTAGTTATCAATCAATCAATCAATCAATCATTTATTTCTCGTAAGTAAGTGATTTACAAATAAAAGGTAAATGCACATTTTTACAATGTCAAGAAGTTAATTTTATAACAAATAGAAAATAGACACAATGGTAGTTACAAAATAAAATACAGTACCCACCTAGGTTAGGTACACAAACCACAAGTAGGTTGAACAATAAAAAATATAGCAGTCTTAAGAATCATGTGCTGAGCTCCCAGGCACAGAATAAATATTAGTACAGTCCCAGGCTCTTTTGTCATCTATGTAATATTTTACTTTGTAGTAAGCCTTTTTTAATAAAACAGTCTTCACAATTTTCTTAAATTTATTCTCAGACAAATTAACAATATGGTCAGGTAGTTTATTAAAGAACTTAGAGCTTTGTCCTATGAACGACTTACGAACTCTAGCCAATCTAGTTGTATGACTTGCAATCTTATTCCTGTTTCTAGTATTGTGTGTATGCCTGTCTCCAACTTTGTCCAAATGACCTAAATTTTTCCTAACATGCATTATATTCATATAAATGTACAAGGATGGCATTGTTAATATATTAATTGTTTTAAATAATTCTCTTAGGGAAACTCGCGAGCCAAGCCCGTAAATAGCCCTGATAGCTCTTTTTTGAAGTATAAAAACTGCTTCTGCATCAGCTGCTCCTCCCCAAAGCAGTATGCCATACGACATGACGCTATGGAAGTAGCTAAAGTAGACAAGACGTGCAGTGGCAATATCTGTCAGTTGACGTATCTTGCGCACTGCGAAAGCTGCAGAACTAAGTTTGTTTGAAAGATTGCCAATGTGTGGTCCCCACTGAAGCTTAGAGTCCACAGTTATCCCTAAGAACACAGTTTCTGCTACTAATTCCAGCTCCTCATTATCTATAACAACATTTGCGTTGTTAGAAGGTTGACAAAGGGTAAATTTAATACATTTTGTTTTTGATGCGTTAAGACGTAAGTTATTTGCACTAAACCAACACTGCATGCAAGCAAGTACATCATTTATTTGCGATATATCACCATTGGTATTTCTTTTGGTACTAAAAATGAGAGACGTATCATCTGCAAATAACACAATGTCTGTGAACTTTTCTACTTGGAACGGTAAGTCATTTATATAGACGAGGAACAAAAATGGGCCTAAAATAGAGCCTTGCGGAACCCCTATATTCATTGGTGAAGCATAAGATTTACTATTATTTATAACTACAGTCTGCCGTCTATCAGTGAGGTAAGATTTTAACAATTTTAACGCAGAGTATCCTAACCCATAGTGCTGATCATAGTGCTGTATCTATCATCCTAGTAAAGCTAGTGCATCCTAGTGGTGCATCCAGCTTATGAATAGACCTCTCCATCTCCTCCGTGGATGTAGTAAAAGCCTTGCTAAGGGATTATGCAGATGATGGGCAGCAGCATTCACCAGAGTACATAACAGCTAACTACAATCACTAATCCGCCTGCCAAGCGTGGTGATTATGGCAAATCCCCTGTTGAGTCTAAATGTACAACTGCAAATAAAAGTGAGGCTAATTCAGGAATAGATATAGCTAAGGGATTACGCAGATGATGGGCAGCAGCATTCACCAGAGTACATAACAGCTAACTGCAATCACTAATCCCCCTGTCAAGCGTGGTGATTATGGCAAATCCCCTGTTGAGTCAAAATGTACAACTGCAAATAAAAGTGAGGCTAATTCAGGAATAGATATTTATATCTTTAGGCTATCCTGTTTCCCCAGGGCCTATACGGATTTGGAGGTCCACACCTCTAAATCCGGCCCTGAGAACTAGTCATTTCCGGAGGGGGTAGCTTGTAGGGGAGACCCACCTCCACCCTCACCATCCCCTTATGAATAAGTGTATATGTCTTAAGATCTTATTACTAATCCTTTACCCTGTATTGGTGCCGGTTGCTTCTATTTTATTCAGAACTAGTGTCCACGCGCGGCTTCGCTCACGTTTTACCAGGATAAAAAGTAGCCTATAGCTCAATCCAGTTCATACTCTATCTGTGTACCAAATTTCATCGAAATCGGTTCAGCTGTTTCGGCGTAATTGAGTAACAAACATCGAAACATCGTAACTTTGTAATTTATGACAAAGTTACGATGTTTCGATGTTCCCATGGGAAGTGGGATAGTGGGATTAACCCTGAGCAGGGACGCTAAATGGTGAACGAAACGTCAGCAGGAGAATAGTAAAGTACGTGGTGAATAGTCGTAAATAAACTCGACATCTGGCTTCGAACAAATAAATCAGTGCTCAAAAAAATCTACCATAACTAAGTGACAATATTTCGACTAAATTTTAAATTCTAATACTGTGACGTAGACACATCAGCGAAAGCTGCTCGTCTATAAATTAATAATAATAATAATAATATTTTTTCTAAAAAAGGAAGCTAAAGTTTACCTGCAGTAAATATTCTTGGTTAGGAATTATGTTCGCTTTTAACGCTTGTGATAAACTGTCGGTGGCAGTAATAGGCGCCGCATTTGCAGCGGACATTTTATGTGAATGTAATGTAGCAGACAGAATTAATTTTATCAAAACAGCTTGATCACTGTAGGTAGTTTACCAAAGACACAAGAAAAATAATAATTTTATCTCAGAAATAACCACAAAAATAAACAATATTGACTTGACCACAGACTACTAGGAATTGACTTTGACTCATGGAGGTATAAGTTCTTAATCCGAGCTTTGACTGGCACACTTTTGCGCAACAACCATGGACCATAGAAAAAAAACATGGCCCTTCACCCAAAGGGACCACGCCAAAGAACACTAATACGCGACCAGACCACGCGCTGCTATGGCAATTCTTATTCATAGGTTGTACTCTCTCTATTTCGTTTGTGGTCAAAGGACAGCTCTGAACAGCTCTATCTATTTTGTAGAGCCGAGCATTGCAGGAATGGAAGACTGCAGGTCTCAGTCAGTTAGCAGTTAGTCTCGGAATAAGAACTGTACCACAAACTGTACTACTACATTCATGCAGTTAGTACACTCTTTGTCTGTGGGCCTCCCTCGGATTAAGAACTAAGCATTTCCATGGGGCCTCCGTTGTGCACAGACAAAAAAACAGTGTACAGTCCATGGAGGTTCTTAATCCGAGGCGCGAGGTACAGTCCTAGGTGTACAGTTTTCAAGTACATAGTATGTACATGTACTTCTTCTTACTAGACTATTTTTGATTGTACTCTTTGGTACTCTTTTTTACTTGCTCTTTGATTTATTCAGATAGATTTCTGAGCTACTATCATAGAGAAATTTGTATAGCTACTATTTTGAATTTGGTAAATTTTCTAACTACACTACAAAAATCAAAATGACTGGTCATGTCTCTATTAGACTAGCCTCAGAAAGAGTGAATCATTGCGTCGCCTCACTTAATGAGTTGCCTCGGTTTTACACTCCTGGTGAGGTTATAACTGGTGTCCAGGATTTTATGCGGTAAGAAAGCCTTGTTTACACCTTTCCTAAACCTAGTATTCCCACTTATTCAAACCTACCAACCCCTCTAATTATCACTAAATATGACCACTTCCTTCTCGTGTACGAAGCGAGTAGATTATAACAAAACAATACATAACTTTCGTGTTATTTGTTAAAAACACGTCTTCTACGTCGCAGGCGAACCTACGCCCGCTGCGCCACAGAGGTCGTCAAACAGAATCTTCTCTATTTACCAACTCAACAAAAATATTGACTGGGTGGTAGTTCTCTACGAGAAAACACTCACTGGCCGTTCTAAATTCTGCAAAACCAATTCTTACTATTCATAGATAACTCCTGCGATACTGTTCAAAGGGTGTCACTGAATTCTTCATTACAGGGGTCATGGCACATACATAGAAGATGAATACATCAAGTCTGCAGTGGCTGGCGTTATGCAGAAAGTAAACAAGCTGATCTGTGTGACACCCCTGAAGAGTCGCTACGTTGGAGAGATTGGTGATGTTGTGGTCGGCAGGATACTGGAAGTCCAGCAGAGAAGGTGGAAAGTTGAAACTAATTCAAGGTTGGAATCTGTACTGCAGTTATCTTCAGTCAATCTACCTGGAGGTGAATTGGTAAGAACAGGTAGCTCCCATATTATCGTCATCAGCAAGCTTAAACATCTACTGATGAATGAGGCCTCCCCAAAGCATGCAATGGGGGATTTTAAAGATGAGAAATGCAGATTTTTGATCATAGTATTGGTGTTGAGTACTCAGGTACTGCTGCTAGTCCCCTGGTGTAATCCCTGAGCCGGCACTTACAATATCCATAGGAGGGGAGGGAGGGGTCTATTCTTAGGCTGGGAACTCAGCTCGCTTATCAATACCTTCAATTCATTTTACTGAACCTTACCATGCAACAACTTACAAATATTCACATAATATTAGGTCAAAGCAAGTCTGCGGATGGAGGCTTAAAAAAAGTTTTAATAAAAGAAATCACTAAACGAAGTTTTAAGAATAAAATGTTGTTTATTATTTATTTATGTTTTAGCTATTAAGATATTTATTTATTAACCATCTAATTACATTTCATAACATTGGCGTGTCAAATTCGTACATTTTAATTTTAATACTATGTAAAAACAATATAAAACATAATATGCACAATGTTGTTAAAAAGATTAATTTTCAACTCATATTAGGTTTCATGATTTTTGCATCTTTCTTGTTTATGGGTTAAACAGTTACAAAAAAGTTTTGCTTACACATAAAACATTTTTGAATGATTTTTTCTGCATCATAATATCATCCCACTAATATTATAAATGTCAAGTTTACGATGTTTGTTACTCAATCACGCTGAAACGGCTGAACCGATTTCGATGAAAGTAAAAATCATTAAAATAAGAAAGATCTACAACCTAAATAAACTAAAACCTCTCTTTGAATAATAATTACATAAATATATTACGACCTGGATTGAGCTATTTTGTGTCCTGGTAAAACGCCGCGAAGCCGCGGGCGGACACTACTTGTCTATATAATAGATAGGCTGATAAAATAGACACTCATAAGGATATGGTTCTCTGTAGTTTATCTACTCGGTGGTATGCCACAAAATGGGTTAGAGTTATGTTACAATGACCAAGAAAGCTTGCCAAGAAGCTTGATCAAGAAATAACCAGTGACTTGAAGACAAACTGACAGGTATTATGGTATCTCTTAACACCTGAGCCTACCCTACTGTAAATGATGTAATTGTATTGTCTACAGAGGAGAAGGTCTGCAGAAGATGAACAGACTATGAGAAAGCACTTGCAAGAAGGTGACCTGATTAGTGCAGAAGTTCAAAACATTAAATCTGATGGAACACTGTCTCTGCACACCAGAAGTCTCAAATATGGCAAAGTAAGTTTGTTTCCCAGCTCCGACATAGCTCTGTGTGTATGGACAGGCTGTATAACTCACAGAACCGACTACAGCTGGGTATTAAAGGTTTTTGTGTGGCAACCACAAAACAGAATATGCAGTTAAAATTCAAATTCAATACTTTTTATTTCAGACTATACACAAATAATACAAAACATATGAGGAATAGTCCATAGTTAGGTTTCATTAGGTTAGGTTTAGTAGTAGTAGAGCTTTTTTGTGAAAGAATTTGTCCGGGGAAGTACGGTAGTGGTACGGTGGTAACCATACCTATTTCTGCGCAAAGCAGTAGTGCTCGTATTGCTGTGTTCCGGTTTGAAGGGTAAGGGTGCCGGTGAAATTACAGGCACATGAGACTTTTCATCTCTATGTCTCAGGGTGGCGGGCGCAGTGCAATGCCACATAGGGCGCGTCCTAGGTGCACGTGACCTATGACGTAATGCACTGTTCATAGGCTGAGGTTACCGCTTAACATTAGGTGGGCCATCTGCTTGTCCCGTCATTCAAGTAGTATAAAAAAAAAACTACTCCACTTAATACTTAAATATTACTCACCGTATGTCACAAGAGACACTGGACTAAGAAAGCATGACATGCTCCCTTGTCCAGCGCTCCATGAAGGCACAGTCCGTATCCAGCCACCCTGCAATGGGTTGCAAGTTGCAGGTAGCTGTTGGAGCCGTCGCGCACACGGCGCATCAGGGACGCTGATCTTTTGCGCATAATCGCTGCAAAGCCATCAACTCTTGCATCCGCAAACATTCCTGCCGCACTGCAATAGCGCGGCAACCCCATCAACACCCTGAACGCATTATTGTACTGGTCGCGCAGGGCATCCCAAGATTTTTACGTATGCTTTACCCATAGGCTGCACGTATAAAATGATTGGCAGTATGCTCTAAAAGTTGCATAAATCTAAAATGCAGTATTATCTCCTAACTCCTTATTAACAACGAGAGCTGTAGCCTGGATGACTTTACTATGATTTAACATGTATATTTTCAGCTTGCACAAGGAATTTTGATAAAAGTATTCCCTTCACTGATAAACCGACGAAAGAATCACTTCCACAACCTGCCATGTGGAATATCGGTGATCATAGGCAACAACGGCTTCATTTGGATATCTCCTCAGCCACAGGAAATGGCGGCAACTACTGGCGAGAAGGATGCTATTGAAACCTATGATGCACAAGTAAGTACCTAATTCATAACATTCCTCGGGCCAGGTGAAATAAATAAATAAATAAATAATGCTGGACAATTCACACAACATTATCTAGCCCCAAGCTGAGCAGAGCTTGTGTTATGGGTACTAAACAACTGATATAATTAATACAATATATAGATAGATATATATTTATATAATAGATAGATATTTTTTATTATACATAGAAAATACCCAGAACACCCTGAACAAATATCTGCAGATCGCACAAATATTTGTTCCGAGGCGGGAATCGAAACCGCAACCTCCTGCGTCGCAGGCGGACTTTAGCCCGCCGCGCCACAGAGTTCGTCAAATAGAATAAATTACCACTCTAAGAAAATCCTACAGTTCCTAGCAGCTTCTAGTAGGCTTTAGCGATGAATTCTAAAGGCCCCCCTCTAGGGGCAATACGTGAAAAGCGGGTATCTTAATACGCTTACACGACCGGAGTCTAATTATAGCCGCAAAAAAATAAAGTATGCAATCGCTAAAGTTCACCAACAGTATAAACGGGTGGGTAAAGGCGGCCGCGGCTGTTTAGCCTAACCAATTCTATTTGACCAATAACCAATGGTTACATCAGGTAAATGCCTGTTTGTGTTTGTGAACGTGGACCTATGACATATAAGCATCAATGAGGGTGTGAGGGTGTCTACTGACTCAGGGCTCATGTACTGCTCCTTCATAACCTTCTTAAACTATACAATAGGTTATAATCTATGATCTAAAGATATAAATTATGACCTAGAGTAAAATGTTAACTCTAGTTGGTGCAATAGGGACTAATAGACACGACTTTGAACATACTTAGTATTTTCCCTGTCACTATCAAGCGCGCGTGATTTTACATTTGTGTGACAGTGACAGGGGCAGTGCTAAGCGTTAGTACGTGCTAAGTAAAGTTACTAGATAGTCATAAAAACAAACTAGCTGATCAGTTACAAGGAACGGGTAGCCTTACATTTTCAAGACAGAGAAGACACAGTACCTACACAAAGTCTAGTGGAAAAATTCACAGAGAAAGATTGAGAGATGACTCACTGGACGCATCTCTCTCCATATAACAAAAAAACGGATCGAATCGGACAACAAATTGGATTAATGTTACTAAAACAGATCGCAAAGGAGCAGCATACATAATAATAATAAAAAAAAGTAACGTCTATTTATCTTGGTTTCTTGCATTACAGCCGGTGAGTCTGTCAGACAGAGACACGATGGCGCGTTTGAAGAACTGCATCACAGCTCTGGTCTCGTCGAAGGTAATGCTGGATGACACCAGCATCATGTTCGCGTACGAAGAGAGCCTTAAGTACGAAAACGTGAAGGAGATACTCGACCCTGAGGCGATGTTCGATGTAGCTTTCCTTACCCAGCACAGAATAAATGAAGTTATGGAAGTGTGAACAGTATGGTATGTTATTTCCCTTACTGCCACAATGGGGAGCCACATGCAAAACTAATCTCAGATGGCGCCACCATCGCTGGTGCTGTTTTTGTACTAAAATTATCCATTGATATTTGACACTTTTGTAAATTTTTTTAAAAAAATTTTTAGACCTTTGTTTGGCTACGAAACAACACCAGCGATTATGCGCCACCTAGCGTGATAAATAAGCAGTGCGTCTCCCCATTGTCAACTTGGTACACGTGTACGTGGTATATCCTGCCGACCTACGAAAGAGGCTCTGACGACCGGCTGATGGCGGTATAGCCCCCCCTAACATGGCACAGTTTACAACTACTGGCTGCTGACGGGCAGCAGCGTCAGCGGTGCGACCAACTGTGCCCTGCGATTGCCAACCCGCCTGCCCAGCGTGGCAATTATGGTCATAACCTCCATGATGCACACCAGAAAAGAGCTGGAAATCGGTCTAAATGGCGCGCATTGGGAGAGGCCTATGTCCAGCAGTGGACTGATTCAGGTTGATGATGATGATTTCCCTATTACCTATCGTATTCTAGGATTCTATCACGTAGTGAAACTACGAGCATAGCTGTCTCCATAGCCCGCTGTGCGACTTTGAGGGCTTGTGTCATACACAATTGTTGTGACCACGTTTCACTTTTGATTTCATTTTTAACCCCCGACGAAAAACGTTATAAGTTTGACGTGTCTGCGTGGGTGTGTCTATGTGTGTGCGTGTGTGTCTGTCTGTCCCATCGTAGCTCCCGAACGGCTGAACCGTTTTTTTTTTTTGTTTTGTTTGAAAGGTGTATTTGTCGGGAGTGTTCTTAGCTTGATCAATCGGTCCAGCCATTTCATTGCGTTGGGTTTTTAAAAAAAAAATACAAAATTAATTACTTGTCTCTTTTGAGTTGTCTTGTTTGTGTTTGCCACTCAAGAACAAGAGTTGTTTTCCACAACGGTCAAAATAAAATAAGTTTATTTAGTTTGAAATAAAACAATTAGTTTTTTCTATCAAGATATTTGAATTACTAATCTTATATTCATAATTTTATAAAACTATATTAATAAACAAAAGGCATTTTCTCTGGTAACCTGATTAGCACAATACAAGAACACCATCATCGGTATAAATATAATATTATGTTATCATAATTAAATGTTTTAAAGTTTCATATAAAAAGACCCTCTTAGATTATTATAAATTTATAACAAGTCTTATAGATTTTCATAATTTGGCATGAGAATTATTATGTTACAAAATCTATCCTAAAAATACTGTTTACAAAGAGTAAGTATCACAAACCTATGAAATTGTAAAGTAAATACAAAAGCTTACGATTGTGTAGATTCTTTGTGACAGTCAGAGGCCGTATTAATAAATCAAACTCAAGTCTAAGAACGAGCTTGAGTGTGTTCCAATTTCATATTTCATAAAAAAACGTGTCTCAAGATTCTCAGAGTTGAGTTTAGTACCACTTGAGTGCTCGAGTCCTTTTGTAAGCAAATGAAGTTTGCTCCAGGTTTCGATATTATCTCGTCAAACTACAAACAAAATTTGATAAACCATGGATATTAGGCTGCGCCCCCAGTAGGCGTATCGGTTTAGTACGCCCTTCCATATATTTGAAATGGAGTGTTCACAGTTTGCTAGTTTTGCGCGTAGCAGTGAGCGCAAAACTAGCAAACTCTGAACACTACATTGCAAATATGGAAGGGCGTACTAAACCGATACGCCGCTAACTCACTCGGTGGCGAACAGTTTGCCTACTGGAGACGCAGCCTTATTGAGTACAAAATTTCATGTAGTTTGTCAATATTAAAACTAGGAGCAAACTAAGTTTGCATACAAAAGGGCTCAAGCACCCTAGCGGTACACCTCTCTTAATACGGGCTAGTAAGATATAAATTCACAACTCTTCTGTTTGATTATAATTGGCACATCTAGGCTTGCTTGTTTTTCTTGCCGAGAATGTTCATGAGGTTCTTGGACATGAAGTAAGGCTTCTCCGGTGAGCCGTCGTTTCTCTCGCAGTCTTCCACTGAAAGCAAGAAACCAAATATGAATAAAGTAACTTAGAATCTAGAAAAAATACTGTGTACGTGTTGTTTTTTTTAAAAATCTGCAAGAAATAAAATTTAATAAAAAATGCTGGACAGTTCACACAGCCTTTTTTTTACAATAACTTTCTCATATTTACTTGTTTTTTGTCTTGTGCAATAGCATTTTCCATTGATCTATCGTCCTCATCAAACATATATTCCTACCCACCTACGTTCCTACACGAAAGCCGAAGCCTCACTTCGCTCTGTCAATTAATTTATAATAATAATAATAAATAATAACAATAATGCTTGAAAAATTCACACAACGTTATCTAGCCCCAAACTAAGCAGAGCTTGTGTTATGGGTACTAGATAACTGATATACTTAATTCAATTCAATTCAATAGCCTTTATTTAACAACCTTATAATTAGTTTACAATATGACATCGATAAAAAAAACAGTTATAAATGGTTGTTTTGCTTCCCAGCATAGGCCTCCCCCAGAGTCCTCCAAAGCTCCCGATCGTGAGCTTTTCTTCTCCATGTCGCACCTGCTGTTGTTTTAAAATCATCTTCCCATCTGCGGAAAGGTCTTCCTCTAGCCCTTTTCCCTTCTCTAGGGTACCATTGGATCACGTTTTTAGCCCATTTCTCTGTGTGACTCCTGATCAAATGACCAGCGTACTTCCATTTTAGTTTTTTGATTGTGTAGGTGATATTTGCTACACACGTCCTTCCCCTTAGCCCCTTAGGACCTTGAGATTTATCTTGTCCTTTAACTTTATGTTTAAGTTAAAGGACAAGATATACTTAATACAATACATTAAATAGATAGATATTTTTTATTATACATAGAAAATACCCAGAATACCCTGATCAAATATCTGCAGATCGCACAAATATTTGTTCCGAGGCGGGAATTGAACCCGCAACCTCCTGCGTAAATAGGCTTTATATTTGTATTTTAAATAACATAACATAACGCCTAACAGTCACATAATAGTCCGGCAGGTCTAAAATAGCCACTGATCCCATACTAGGATTCCCTGTGTCGTGGGTATCACAAACTATGAGTACCATGGTACCATAACACCCAGACCCGGAACAAATATTTGCAGTGATCTGCAAATATTTACAAACACTTGTCCCGTTATAATCACTCTCCTTACGTAACGTAGATACGTGTAGACCCTACACTATGTAGAATTTGGTGCATATGAGGGAGGTGTTAGGTGTTTTTAGTAGTAGTAGAGCTTTTTTGTGGAAAAAGTTCGTCCGGGGAAGTACTACCACCATAACTATTTCTTCCGCAAAGCAGTAGTGCTTGCATTGCTGTGTTCCGGTTTAAAGGGTATGGTTGCCGGTGAAATTACAGGCACTTGAGACTATTCATCTTTATGTCTCAGGGTGGCGGGCGCAGTGCAATGCCACATAGGGTGCGTCCAGGCATTGTTACCGCTTAACATCAGGTGGGCCATAAGCTTGTTACGTCATTCACGAAGATGAAAAAAAAGTGTCGATGCTGAGGTGATGGCTGGAATGTAGTTGTAGTGTGTCTTCGTACACGAAGTTCCATTAAACTATACGGCGGTACGTTACCCGAGATGCTTCTCTCCGTCTCCTCCCGTGGGTGTCGTAAAACCGACTATGGAATTACACCAGGAGATTGGTAGCAGCTTCCACCTGGGTAGGTACTCAACACCGATACTGCGATTGACAATCTGTCTGCCAAGCGTGGCTATTATGGCAAAGTCCTCTGGAGAGGCCTCATCCAGGAGGTCTACTGGCTGTTGATGATGATACATAGGTACTTACAGAAGCAAAGGAACAACGTGTCGACCGCCATAGCGTACACGTTGAAGAATATGGTGCAGATGAGGTAGGTGGCTATGCTGAGGATGATGGCTGGAATGTAGTTGTAGTGTAACCGCTCTCCTTGCGTCACTTCGTACACGAAGTTCCATTGGAGGAGATAGTACACCGCGAATCCCACTCCGATGGATATCAGCATCTTTGATAGGAAGAATATGAAGTCGGTCACCTGGAAATCGAAAGAGGGAAGATTTAAAATAGTTTCTCATACAAAACTTTGAGGAACCAATGTTGGTCATAGAATATAGATAAACCGGCGTACCTGCCCCGGCGGAAATTTAAGGAAGCGCCAAATAATAGTGTTTGAGAAAAAAAACTTGTTTCACAAAGCGCCTAGCATCCAGCGCTCGTACCATCTGTTATATTTGATTTTGAAACACATCTTCAGTTGGTTTTTGAATATATCGTAAGATGATTTCTGAACGTAGGTATCCTAAGTTGATTTTTGTACCTGTGCATAATGTTCTGAAGTGTCTCCAAGGAGATACCACGTCGCAACTAAAAAAAAACTCTGAGGAGAGGGAGGGGGCGCCACTATTCAGTTTCTGATTTCTGCCCCGGTCCGGATAAATTGTAGAACCGGTGAATACAACATCGTGTCTCGGACGAGACGAGTGCGGGCGGCGCCCGTGCCTCGTCCGCGCCCCGTCCGCGGCCGGCTCGGACCCGGCTCAGCCTAGCATAAACAGACCTTTGTGAATCACGGCACGGGATATCTGCATTTATCGACTTATCAGCACTCTGTGTGATAAGAATTCCCATTTATATTATTATTATTATTGCTCTTGTCGGCGCAAGTGATGTTAATATCCATTTATATCAGATTATAAATGATTATATAGGTACTTAAACTACCGAGGTAAATAAGGTTCTATCAACTAATACTGGAATGCCCGCGACTTCGTCCGCGTGGAGTGTTTTTGCATACAAACTTCAACACCTACCCCGCTGCACCTCCTTAGGGTGTGAATTTCGGAAATATGTGTGTGAGTAACGTGGAATGGATGGCATTATACACAGGAATATCAGACTATAACGTCCTGTATCCTTTTGGGTTTGGACAGACAGACAGACATGTGCATAAACGATAACGAATTATATCTGGCTCAGAGATAATTTATTTGCAATGAAGAGACAATGTATGGGGGTTTCCTGTCGCCTGTAGATTGTCGCCTGTTGCGCAGTTGATAGTTATTTCATATTTTTAGGTAGTTAAGGTGGCGCTGCGCGACGCACCGAAGTACATCGCTGGCGTGGTCTTAAATCTTGTATGTTGGTCCAATTCAATGTTTGAAAGAGAGGCACTGTGAAAAATGAGAGCCAGTTCCAGATCCCTTGGTTGGAAATCTGAAAATTCCGCTACTTAATTGCGAAACGGCGATAAATGCGCAAAATAATAGCCCACTGCTGGGTATAAACCTATTTATACCTATAGCTACTATTATTTCTTCTGTGTATAACCTACACTTTCCGTATACATAAAAGTACTCTGTAAACCACACTCTCGCGATAAGAAGGTCATGCTTTTAGAAACAAATTACGCAATTCGATAAGCCTGTTTGCAATTATCCAATTATCCATACCTTGTCTAAAACGACGCCTTTACAATATTCCTCATGAGAAGGCTTCCGTCGTGTTCGAACATAAGTTTTTCCCGTAACCGCGCTCATTATCTTACTGACACAGGAAGGTCTAGACACCAAGCAGAAGCATTTACAGAAGAACTGGATATGGGCTGGTTAATAGTCTAGTATAGTGTACATAATAATAGCATGAGCAGAAAGAAGACTTTCTACGCGCTCTAACAGAAGTTTGTCCCGACTGCGCTATTCAAGCGTTCGTTCGGGGAAGTACTACCACCATACCTATTTCTGCCGCAAAGCAGTAGTGCTCGCATTGCTGTGTTCCGGTTTGAAGGGTAAGGGTATACGACTGTGGGTGGCGGGCGCAGTGCAATGTCACATAGGGAGCGTCCTAGATGGACGTGACCTATGAGGTAATGCACTGTTCATAGGCAGAAGGTACCGCTTAACATAAGGTGGGCCATATGCTAGACCGGTCATTAAAAGTAGTATAAAAAAAAGAAGATAACCTAGAGGACGTTCTCGAGGCACCAATTAGAAGCTATTACAGAAGTACAGGATAAGGGCTGGTTCATAGTAGTTGGCGAGTGGCGATAGTGTCCATACCTTAAATTTAAATGTAACCCAAAAATTTCGTTCCAGAGACTCGAACCCGCAACCTCGCCTGTGATCGGCGATTCCTTTACCAATTCGGCCATAGAACGAGCTATGACGCTGAAGACGAAATTTGTGGGCACTATCAACTCGGCTATAGCGCCGATGAGAGCCATCTACAGGTGTTTCATTAGAAACCTTCTGTTTAAAGTCCGAAATTAGTTCAAAACATTGACAAGAGATGACACCACTGCTATTTCATCATAGTTTTATTATTTTTAACGAAATTTTTAGGTTACATTTAAATTTAATGTTATCCATAAAGTGTGGTTTACACTTGAAAAATTATAAAACTATGTCCATACCTTGTCTAAAACGATGACTCGTATAATATTCCTCATGAGCAGAGAGAAGGCGTCTCTCGCGCTCGAACAGAAGCTTTTCCCGTGAACCGCGCACATGATATACGCATTCTTATTAATGAACTTGAGGAAGTTCTCCAGGCACCAGCAGAAGCATTTGCAGAAGCACATGATGCATCGCGTGAAGGGATTGTCGAACTTCTTGATCTTGTGGTCAATGTACTCGAGGATGACGCGGATGACGCGGACTATGGCGATGATGAGTGCTCCGAACGCGACTGTGCCCAGGTGGAACCTGCAAACGAAGGAGAAAATGAACGGTGTCAAACTAGCAAATATTGAATGACTTAAGTATATACTACACGTTATTCGGGAATTTATCAGGTTCAGAGATCGTCTGTCTATAATCATGGTGACGCACATTATAAGCACATTTGCGCCATTGCAAAAGACAATAAAAGAGGGATCGATAAAAAAGGGCGTATTTTTATAACCCTCTTAAGCTACATTTCCACGCTATAACATACAACCTTGTGGATGCTTGCACGCTTGTGGCGCGAAATTCAAATACTTTGGTGTTTTTTGCTCATTACAGCTCATGAACAGGTTTTCAGATAGCGAAAGTTGATTTCGCGAGAACTAGGTACTAAAAGAAACACTGTAAAAATGTGTTTGGGAGGGGTACCGTAGTTAAACTGATGATATTTATGAGATACTATCAATTAAAACTTGTGTGTTAAGTCTCCTAATTCTCGCGAAATCAACTTTAGCTATCTGAAGAAGTGTTCATGAGCAGTAATGAGCAAAAAACACCAAAAAATAATAATTTCGTGCCACTAGCGTGAACATCCTCCTTCAACTCTTGAGTCTCATGCTAGACACAAATACTTGAAGAAGCTAGGTACACAGACGTTATCTGTGGTATCACGAAGTTGCATTGAATCCTGAAGCGAGAGTGAAGAACGGCAGTAGGTCTTTCTTTCAGAAAATCCAGTACTTACCACGTGAAGAACGTACAGCATTATGTCAGACACTCCGCTGATGAAGAACATCACCCAGAAGAATACCAGCTGTTTCACAGCTGTAAGTTTCCCTATCACAACACAAACGTTTCAAAACTACGTACCGGATGGTTCTAAAGATGCCGGAGGTGAGCGTAAAGAACGGCAGGTCTTTTTTCTTGAACGTCCAGTACCAGGTGGAGAAGGTACTGGCCAGCATCATGTCTGATACTCCGCTGATGAAGAACATCATCCAGAAGAATCCCAGCAGGTTCACAACTGAAAGTTGGTACAATATTGTATATAGGTAGGTAAATGAGAAAAAAAAACAATTTGTAACAAAAGTAGACTATTTTGTATAAAAAAAAAAAACAAGTGCGAGTGACGCTCGCGACCAGAGGGTTCTGTACAAATATATATTATGTAGGTTGTTCGGTTTTTGTTTATTTCCTTTACTTGTGCTGCAAGACCTTGCTCCTTGCCAAATTTCATGAATCAAGGTCAACAGGAAGTAGGTACTCTATAGGTTTGTAGAGTGAATTTGCGAGTACCAAAATATTACACAAATGCCTTTTTTATGGCGATGAGTTAGAAGCTTGCATTTTTACACCTCCTAGGGTAGACCTTAGTATTTGATATTAATTTCAACTTAATACCTATTCCTTATAAAAATGGTCTTGACCGACAACAAAGTGATCCTACAAGGTTTTTTCATTTTGAGTTACGGGGACCCAAAAATTTACTAAGCGCTATTAAAATGAGCTATTATAATAACTACAAAACAATCGTGAACTTGATATCATAAATTATATAAAATCTGGAATTTTTCCGACAGTTTTCGACTCACATTTCGAGTCTTTCTCAAGGTGAGTGAACGCGACCGACGCACTCCTTCCGCGTCCCGTTTAGCTTTGAGCACTTTTGACTCGACTTGCTTGAGAATGACTCGACATTTGAGTCGAAACCTGTCGGTGTACACCGATGTATCATGTAACAAAACGTGTTTTTTTATTTTTTACCCCCGACGCAAAAACGACGGGGTTTTATAATTTTCACTAGAAACGGGATATTTACCATGATTTTTGAGTTTTATATGTTCCTGATATTTCGGCACAGTATAATACAGTAAATATCGGGAACATAAAAAACTCAAAAATCATGGTAAATATCCCGTTTCTAGTGAAAATTATGTACATAACCATGATAGTTTCAAAAGTTATATGGGGTGTTATAAGTTTGAGGTGTCTCTGTGTGTGTGTATTTGTGTGTGTCTGTCTGTGGCATCGTAGCTCCCGAACGGATGAACCGAATACGATTTTTTTTTGTTTGAAATGTGAATTTGTCGGGAATGTTCTTAGCTATGTTTGATCAAAATCGGTTCAGTCGTTTCATTGCGTTGAGGTTCTTTTTTAATTATTACAAAATTAATTACTTGTTTTAAAATGAATACTAACGGTGCAAGTACGTCACACTGGTTGGATTGTCGATGCCCGTGAAGTGGCAAGAAGCGTTCTGGCACGGCCCTAGTGACCTCCCTCCCTCCATATGATTGCAGGCCGTCGTAAACACCTGGGGGTTACATGGTACGTAGTCCTGGGAAACAAAAAAAATACAATAAAGCTGGTAAATAAATAAATGGACAAGTGCGAGCGAAACTCGCGCCCTGAGGGTTCCGTACTGTAACAGCGTAGGTACTAGAAAACTCATACTTATACTACTAATACTCATTTTTTCACCGTAGGGACTGTACAGAACCCTTGGTTATGTAAAATTTAAGCACAATTAGGTAGGTACTTATACATACAGTGTGTTCAAAGCTATTGAGAAACAGACAAGCGTAGGGTTGCAACACTAATCTTATTATAGATACCTACACTAACATAATTAACATATATTTGATTATAAAGATTTAAGATTTTATTTTTAGACTTTGAGAGAAATGACAGTGTAGCTGCTGTAAAAGGGCATTATCTAGGAAGATGGACTAAAGGCATGGAACGGAACTAAGGCTAAAAACGAAACGGTATCGATTATACCAGTCTCATTCTTTTATATGAATGTATTCATGTGTTGGAATGAGACAAGCATATATCTATCTGTTCTTGTTTGTGTAAGTCGTACCAGGCCAAATGTCAAATGACTACTACATTCATGGTAATAGGAAGATGTATATGCATGGTGCCAATATTCAGGGTACGGAACGGAAAAACGACTGTCGTGTGACAATATATTTGTTTCTCTCTAACATAGGATAGCAAGCTATCTTCTAGGATAGGAGTAAGAAGGAACACTCTATGCTATTTTAGCACTCAATCCATGTACTACTACATTCATGGGCAATATTTGCATTGACATATAGTTATATAAAAAATCTAGAAATGATAGTGACATGTGACTGTTAGCTGCTGATTTAAGTACAACAAAATATTGATTGATTTAGCGTGCCAACTAAAATAGAACAAAAATTATGACTATATAAAAGCTGGTTTTGGTATCGGTGGTCAAACAGCACGACAGAGTATTCGACAAACGAAACAGAAGTCAGCACAAAGCTGAAGGTAGGTAGATTGGAGCTAGGTACCTCATAATGATTGAGGCAAATGCAATTTGTATCAGCACTCATGTTGACGACGCTGAACGCGGACTCGCCGATGGACATGAGCAGCATCAGCACCAGGATGCCGTACGCGATCACAGCGCACTGCAGCACCCACGGGAACATCGGGAAGAATATCGTGGATTTGATGTCATACACGGCCCTGGAACAAATTATAATGTTGAACATGTTGTTAAAACTTCCGTGAGTGATATCATAGACTAACTAAACACAATAGACTGCCAATCTCATACAAGAAAACGTGACTCAAAAAATGACAAATTCCAGGCTATTTCTAGATGGCGCTGGCAAATAGCATGGGAATCATTCAACCAGCATTTTAAACGAATTACCTAATCTCTTTTAATTCTTTAAAAATATATATTGAAATTTATATTTTATTTTTTAATTTTGAAACAATGAGTACACTTACTGGGGTCGGGCCAGATAACATCCTTCGAAAACAGGCAAGACAGAGAAATCGATCGTCGTATCGAAAATGCCTGGAAGAGTTACAGGTCCATGAAGGAACACATGAAAGGCGACCTACCGCTAACACTAAAACGCCAACTCATCGACATGTGTATCCTGCCCGTCCTAACCTACGGTGCGCAGACATGGTCGCTGACAGAGTTACAGAAGTCCAGACTCAAGATTTGTCAGAGGGCAATGGAACGCAGTATTTTGGGTTATAAGAGAACCGACCATGTTAGGAACACCACGCTGCGTTCCCTGACTGGTATTGCCGTAGGTGAAAAAACAGCCAGGCTCAAATGGGATTGGGCGGGGCACGTCAGTCGAATGCTTCCCAACAGGTGGGCGAACATCAGCACACCCTGGATACCTGAAAGACGGACGGACGGCGACCTCGGGGTCGGCCGAGAAAGCGTTGGCGGGACGATCTTGTTGGTTTTGAAAAGGAGTGGTGGGAGACTGCCAGGGACAGGGACAAGTGGAGGAATTTGGGGGAGACCTTTGCCCAGCAGTGGGACAATAAAGGTAAAGGAAAAAAAAAACTATTTTTTTTTTATGAAACTATGGTCGATCTATTCGAATTTAAAGCGTAATGTTTTAAATAGTTTATAGCAGATTCAAAACATTCGGCGACATCTAGCGTCATTGGAGGCAATCATTTATCGATGCACGTTTTCTTGTATGAGATTGGCAGTCTATTGTGTTTAGTTAGTCTATGGTGATATTCATAATTGAAAAAACCGGTAATAGCTCACGTAGCTCACCGTAGTCACCTACTTGTTCCGAGTAAAACTCGAGTCGGGTGTTTTTACTCGGAACAAGTACCTACGTGAGTTATTACCGGTTTTTTCAATTTTGACCATGTTGCATCATCTTTTTTTTCATCCTAAGCTATTGCCGCTGTTCAGATAAGTAGGTACAATTATTTTTTGTCATGATAACCTTAGAACTACTTACTTATTTATAAAATGTTACGATAATATAATATGATTTAAATATTTGCGAAAACTTTTAATTGGCCTTTGATACCTTATAACCCTGTGTTTTTAGGGTTCCGTACCCAAATGGTAAAACGGGACCGTATTACTAAGGCTCGGCTGTCCGTCTGTCTGTCTGTATGTCTGTCTGTCTGTCTGCCTGTCCATCCGTCTGTCACCAGGCTGTAGGTATCTCATGAACCTTGATAGTAAGACAGTTGAAATTTTCACAGATTATGTATTTCTGTTGCCGCTATAACAATAAATACTAAAAAACAGAATAAAATAAATATTTAAGGGAGCTCCCATACAAAAAACGTGTTTTTTTGCCGTTTTTATAGATAATGGTGTCGCTAGACTGTATCTCTTGAACCGTGATAGTTAGACAGTTGATATTTTCACAGATGATGTATTTCTGTTGCCGCTACAACAACAAAAACTAAAAACCAGAATTAAAATAAATATTTAAGGGGGCTCCCATACAACAAACGTGATTTCTCCAAATGTAGGTTAAGCGATGCTCTGCGGGGTCAGATTTTGGATGGGTGACCACTTTTTGCGTGCGATTTTTATTTTTATTTTTTTACAAACCTGTTTTTTTGCCGTTTTTGTAGTTAATGGTACGGAACCCTTCGTGCGCAAGTCTGACTCGCACTTGGCCGGGTTTTATGTAACTAGCTGTTAGTTTTCCTAAGATAATAAATATAAACAAATGATATACCTATTGTTCTTAGACGCTAGGTGCCTACATTGGATGTTTGGTATATGTATAAAATGAGAATCTCTAGTTCTGCCTGTTAGGCATACAATTACAAACATTACAACAATTTATAAAGAATTAAACAATAGCATTGAAAAAGAAAAAATACAAGTAACTCATTTTGTAAAAATTTAAAAAACCCTCGACGCAATGAAACGGCTGAACCGATTTTAATCAAACATAGCTAAGAACACTCCCGACAAATTCACCTTTCAAATTACAAATAAAAAAAAACTTCTAAGCGTTCAATAAAAAGTCTTATGCAGCGGATTATTTAAGTCTGAACTTCAGCTAAGGAGATAATGATTGCTGAGGCTTTCCATCATCACCAGCGTGAGATGATGACTCGCAGACGCAAACACTGTACTATTTATTATTGAGGATGTCCCTCGTGTTTCCATTATCAGATCCTGACTTAATGAATCAGAAACAGACCGACTCGACGATTCAAGCAAATATTTTTTTTTTAAATTGGTCGCAATTGACTGTGATGTCAGTGAAAATACATATCAAAAATATATACACAGACGAACATAGAACCTAGTCCTTTTTTGAAGTCGGCTAAATATCAATTTCTAATATGAGCAAAATCGGTCAAGAGGTTGTCAAGATATAGATTATGCAATTAGGTATCAGCCAGACTTTAAAATCTTCGTAAAGGATTTCTTTGTAGTAGAATATTACTATACCTAACGATTTGTACAGTTATACATACATATATTATCTGGTGACGTTTTTTGAAGTTGGTTTTAGAAATAAGTAGATAACTTTTTCACTACGTTAAAAAATAATAAAATGTTTTGTTAGTAAGGTTCGTTGGCATAAGATTTGTCCTGCTGGCTGTGGAGAAAAGAGTAAGGCGAGTCAGTCGTGGGAAGCAATGGCGGCGATGAGCTCCCCCGTTTTCACGTCTATATTTCCCTCGATGGTGCAATAACACACGGTGAAAAGGGGTAGGCTCTGCCTACCTTTTCTCCCTTCGGGGAAAAAGGCGTGGTCTATGTATGTAAGGATTTAAACTGAACACAATTGTTGAAAAAAAGTTTGTGCTCGCGCGGTCTACTGTTCGCAGAGTCACTCTAGTTATATTTTATATGGTACTCACTTGCTGCCTTCCCTTATGAGAGCAATAGCGACGGTGATCCGCGACCGTAGGAAGATCACCATGATGAGCAGAATGAGCAGAACTAGCGCCACAGCGATCAGGATCGCGAGCCACGTCTGATGCTTGCTGAACACAGACTGCGCGTAGCCCTTTAGATTCGTAGTCTGCACCAGTTGGACCGGATTCTCTTTGAAATAAACGTAGTTCTTGTAACACAAGTACACCGCTGAAAACAAGACAAATAGTACTGATTATTGCGATTATAACATGTATGGAGGAGTGTACCTACCCTACTGATAAGGCGATCGAGTCCTCTCCTTACAAATGAGCCTGCTTTTGCTTTGCTTTGCTCTGCTTTTCTTGCTTGATCGAGTTTGACTATCATACGCATAATGGACCGCCCATAGAGTTCGAATGCGGAAAAGTTTGACTAGAGCCGTGATTGGCAAAGTACGGCCTGCGGGCCAACTCCGGCCCTCAAACCGTGTTTATCCAGCTCGCTAACATTCATAATCTGTCCCTCAACTTGATAAATTCAAACACCCGCGTTGTGTTGAAATGACGAATAAAAAACGGAAATTTCTTACACACACAATATTCACAATATTCGCGGGGCCCGCTTCGCTCGCTTGCATTTATTTATAGTCAATTACCATTTAGGCTTTTTAAGCTTCTAAAATCATTACAAATTTGGCTCCCATAACATTTCCTAGGTTTTCTTATGTCCCTGACCTGATGAGAAAAGTTTGCCCACCCCTGGACTAGAGTATTTCTATTTATAGATTGTGCCAAACCGTGCTACTAGTAAACGCGGATCATCCTTGTAATAGTTACACCGAGTTTTGTCTCTTTCTATGTAATTTGAAACTGCTTGTCAAAGCAAAAGACAAAACACTGTGTAACTATACCAAGGATAGTTTGTTATTTATACGCACGCATTTATTTATAGAGCACGGTATAAGTCTTCGGTGACTTGAACAAAGGTAGATCGAAGATACATAGATCGAAGATAGACTGAAGATATATTGAAGATAGATAGATCGAAGGTAGATAGAAGATTGACTAAAGATAGTCTAAAGATAGATCGAAGGTATATAATCGAAGATAGACTGAAGATATATTGAAGATAGTTAGATAGATCGAAGGTAGATAGAAGATTGACTAAAGATAGTCTAAAGATAGATCGAAGGTATATAGATCGAAGATAGACTGAAGATATATTGAGGATAGTTAGATAGATCGAAGGTAGATAGAAGATTGACTAAAGATAGCCTAAAGATAGATCGAAGATAGACTGAAGATATATTGAAGATAGTTAGATAGATCGAAGGTAGATAGAAGATTGACTAAAGATAGTCTAAAGATAGATCGAAGGTATATAGATCGAAGATAGACTGAAGATATATTGAGGATAGTTAGATAGATCGAAGGTAGATAGAAGATTGACTAAAGATAGTCTAAAGATAGATCGAAGATAGACTGAAGATATATTGAAGATAGTTAGATAGATCGAAGGTAGATAGAAGATTGACTAAAGATAGTCTAAAGATAGATCGAAGGTATATAGATCGAAGATAGACTGAAGATATATTGAGGATAGTTAGATAGATCGAAGGTAGATAGAAGATTGACTAAAGATAGCCTAAAGATAGATCGAAGATAGACTGAAGATATATTGAAGATAGTTAGATAGATCGAAGGTAGATAGAAGATTGACTAAAGATAGTCTAAAGATAGATCGAAGGTATATAGATCGAAGATAGACTGAAGATATATTGAGGATAGTTAGATAGATCGAAGGTAGATAGAAGATTGACTAAAGATAGTCTAAAGATAGATCGAAGATAGACTGAAGATATATTGAAGATAGTTAGATAGATCGAAGGTAGATAGAAGATTGACTAAAGATAGTCTAAAGATAGATCGAAGGTATATAGATCGAAGATAGACTGAAGATATATTGAGGATAGTTAGATAGATCGAAGGTAGATAGAAGATTGACTAAAGATAGTCTAAAGATAGATCGAAGATAGACTGAAGATATATTGAAGATAGTTAGATAGATCGAAGGTAGATAGAAGATTGACTAAAGATAGTCTAAAGATAGATCGAAGGTATATTAGATCGAAGATAGACTGAAGATATATTGAGGATAGTTAGATAGATCGAAGGTAGATAGAAGATTGACTAAAGATAGATCGAAGGATAGAAGATAAATTAAAGATAGATTGTAAGTAGATAGATTTAAGTTAGTTTGAAGATAGATCGATATAAGAATAAAGATCAAACTTCAGCTTACATGTGCGGGTTAGCTATACAGTCGTGCCCGATCTTGCTTATAAAACCAGCACCGTGATGATTAATTTCCTCCTACCGATTTCCTTTCATTTATTTATCCCTGTTATTTGAACTAAGGAAAACCTACAAACAGACATACCTAATTTTTATTAATCAATGAGTAGTATTTGCCAAAGTTCGTGGTAAGAGACCTAAATAGGATTTACTCATAACCGTTTTAAAGAGTTGTTGATGTATTTTCGTTTAATGCACAATATTTGCACTTGCAATTGGTTGGTTGGTTCAGTGCAGAAGTGTGAAGGTGATTACTTTATCGTGGCTGTTCTAATTAAATTAAGATCATGTTAGTATGCAGGTATGAATATCGTGCAATAGTATTGCGTATCACCCATTTTGACTTGAATCACATTCGTAGTACTTAACTGTCAATGGGGTGGATCAAGTCAAACAGTTATCAAGATGGAGTTTATCTAACTTGCCGTCTCATCATCATCATCATCAGCCTGTATACGTCCACTACAGGACAAGGCCTCCCCCATTAAATGCAAAGGGGGGATTTGCCATAATCACCAACCTTGGCAGGCGGATTGGTGATCGCAGGGATGCTGCTGCCTATCCCATGGTGTAATCCCTTAGTAAGCCTTTGACTACATCAACGGGAGGAGATGGAGGGGTCTGTGCGGTCTTTACCACAGAATAAATATTAGTGCAAGTTACCTAACCAAACTTGCCGTATTGAAATTTTGACTTGTCTATAGAGCGAAAAGCGCTTTTCGCTTTTTTTTACTTACCTATCCTTATCCCTGTTCATTATTCCAATGAACGTACCTAAGTTATGAACAGGGATAAGGATAGGTAAGCATAAAACAAATTTATGGAAATCGATACTATTGTTTAATTTCAGCGCTATTATAATACTTTGGGTCAACGACCGCTTTTCGCTCTGGGTTTGAAAATTGTAGCTGTACCAAAACATGTTACAAATACAGTGCAAATAGATGTTCAAGTTTAGGATGCGAATCGTAGATGGTTACCTATTTGAACGCGAAATTTTCTACTGCAGTAGATTCAAATAAACACTAAGACGCCCGATATCCATAATTTATATAAACTATATTTTTGGTAGAAGTTTACGCAGTTACCGGATTACATCGAGATCAAGGCCACAACTGAGCAAATTTTTATCGTTATTACCAAAACAAAACCAGAACCACTCACGTTATTTTGTAGGTCTGGGTTGAGGATCCTTGCTTGAATTGGCCTGACACTCAGCGGATAACGGAAATTCCAGTTCAATTCAAGGAAAAGGATCCCACAAAATAACGTGAACGTTTCAGGTTTTGTTTTGGTAATAAAGTTCACAATAACAGCCATTGAGGCCCTGATAAACTAAAAATTATGTGGAGATCATAAAAACATGGTAAGGTACCTAACCTGGATCCTACCTGACGCGAAACCCCGTTGAAGGTGGATGCAGATATGTACAGACCAGATCCACTACCAGCAACGTGCCTAGCGGTCCCAGCGCGACTGCACCAGGTCTGTCACCATGCACAATGGTATACATAGATACGTACAGAAGCCGAGCACAGCTAAGAGGCTGGCGATGGAGGCCCAGACCACGGGCGCCACCACCCAGCGCAGCAGCAGGATGTACACGAAGCAGACGACCACCACGGCCACCAGAGCGCCGAGCAGACACCAGCGCGACTGTACCAGGTCTATCACATGTACAATGGTATACATAGATACGTACAGAAGCCGAGCACAGCTAAGAGGCCGGCGATGGAGGCCCAGACCACAGGCGCCACCACCCAGCGCAGCAGCAGGATGTACACGAAGCAGACGAACACCACGGCCACCAGAGCGCCGAGCAGACACCAGCGCGACTGCACCAGGTCTATCACATGTACAATGGCATACATAGATACGTACAGAAGCCGAGCACAGCTAAGAGGCCGGCGATGGAGGCCCAGACCACGGGCGCCACCAGCCAGCGCAGCAGTAGGATGTACACGAAGCAGATGACCACCACGGCCACCAGAGCGCCGAGCAGGTACCAGCGTGACTGCACCAGGTCTGTCACCATGCACAATGGTATACATAGATACGTACAGAAGCCGAGCACAGCTAAGAGGCCGGCGATGGAGGCCCAGACCACGGGCGCCACCACCCAGCGCAGCAGCAGGATGTACACGAAGCAGACGACCACCACGGCCACCAGAGCGCCGAGCAGGTACCAGCGCGACTGCACCAGGTCTTGCACTATTTGCGCCGACAGCTGCTCATATAAAACCAATGTTAGAGAACTGCGACGTGATACGTCACAATATGTGGGCGCGGCTGTACCCCTAAGCACAGAATAAATCACACTATAGGCTGAGTCAGTCCCTGAGGTATGGGAGCGGTACGGTCGGGGTGTTTTCGTCTCTAAAATTATCAGATGACATGTGACATAATGAAGCCACGCTTCATGTTGACGTAACGAAAACACTGCTCCCATACCTCAGGGACTGACTCAGTTAGCGCTAGACCTGTATAATATTATAATCACACTAATATTATAAAAGCGAAAGTTTGTGTGTGTGTGTAGTGTGTTTGTTACTTGTTCACGCTGAAACGGCTGGACGGATTTGCATGAAATTTGGAATGAAGATAACTGGACTACCGGAATAACACACAGGCACATTTTTATCCCGATATTCCCACGGGATCGCGACTTACGCGGGTGAAACCGCGGGGCGCTGCTAGGTAATTATAAATGCGAAAGTTTGTGAGTGTGTGCGTGTGTTTGTTACTTCTACATGCTGATACGGCTGGACAGATTTGGATTAAATTTGGAATAGAGATAACTGGACTCCAGGAATAACACATAGGCTTTTTAATCCCGACATTCCTACGGGTTCAAGACTTATGCGGGTAACACCGCGGGGCGCAGCTAGTAGTTAATAAAGCCAACAACGAACATATCTTTGATGTCACACGGCGCACCCGTCTAACGAAGCCAAGTGCGAGTGGTACTCGCACATGAAGGGTTCCGTACCATCGTACACTATTTACTTTTTAAGGTATACTCTACTCTACTCGCTACTCGCCCGCCGCGTCACAGTAGTCGTCAATTCATGGAGTCGATGTCTAAAATGCAGCAGTGTTAGTAGATGTTACAAGTAGACAGAAGGAAACTTTATTTGCACAAATGTTTTTGTATTAGGTATAATGTAGGTACAGATATTACATAGAAGCTTATTGTTCAGCGGGAAAAAATATTTAAGTAAACAAGTGGTTTTTCCGCTGCATGGCCTTGTATTGTTAAACTAACTAAATAAATAACATACATCATTAAAAAAAATAGTAGAGCTTTTTTGTAAAAGAGTTCGTTCGGGGAAGTACTACCACCATACCTATTTCTGCCGCAAAGCAGTAGTGCTCGCATTGCTGTGTTCCGGTTTGAAGGGTATGGGTGCCGGTGAAATTACAGGCACATGAGACTTTTCATCTTTGTCTCAGGGTGGTTCATGGCGGGCGCAGTGCAATACCATGTAGGGCGCGTCCAATACCATGTAGGGCGCGTCTTAGGTGTACATGACCTATGACGTAATGCATTGTTATAGGCAGAGGTGACCGCTTAACATCAGGTGGGCCATCTGATTGTTCCGTCATTCAAATCAACTACAAGTAGGTAATTAATTTTGTAAAAATTAAAAAAACCCCCAGCGCTGAACGGCTGAACTGATTTTGATCAAAGAAAGCTAAGAACACTCCCGACAAATACACCTTTCAAACAAAAACAAAAGAAATCGGTTCACCTGTTCGGGAGCTACGATGGGACAGACAGAAACACACACACGCGCAGACACGTCAAACTTATAACAACCCTTAGTTTTTCGTCGGGGGTTAAAAATAAAATTACAGAAAATATTCAATTCATACTCGCACATAGGATTGTAGACTAATCGAGATAGCAAAATTGTGCCTATACATATTTACCTAAATGCTAAATACTTAGCAAATAACTTGTTTACGCGCTTGATTTCTACTTTTACTCGACTCAAGTACGATTCTAAAATTAATTGAATACTGTACACTGATAATAAATATACTCGGTACCTAAAGCTCGTTCACCGTAAGATGGCACCTGTAAATACTCGATGGCAGGTGCCAACTTACGCGGTGAACGGTCCGGCTAGTTCACCGTAAGATGGCACCTGTAAATACTCGATGGCAGGTGCCAACTTACGGTGAACGATCCAGCTAGTTCACCGTAAGATGGCACCTGTAAATACTCGATGGCAGGTGCCAACTTACGGTGAACGATCCGGCTAGTTCGCCGTAAGATGGCACCTGTAAATACTCGATGGCAGGTGCCAACTTACGGTGAACGATCCGGCTAGTTTACCGTAAGATGGCACCTGTAAATACTCGATGGCAGGTGCCAACTTACGGTGAACGGTCTATACCTAATAATCTATTTATTAATCTAATCAAGAAGCTTGAATTTTTTACCTATAACTTCATGAATATAATGTACATCCATTAGGTACTGAAACTAGATAGACTGGCATCGCGAGTGAATGATAGAAATATTCGCGAAGTAAAATACGACGCTTTCGCTCTACCTCACCCGATTTACTTGTACTTTATTTATTTATTCGTACTTGTAGTGCTGTAATATTTGTAATGTACACATAAAAATGCAATATAATTAGTTAGGTACCCATACCTACTAATTGAATTTCTGGATTCATCGTTTCACGGATTCTGAGAAAAATAGTACTTCGGTACTCTTAATAAATAATCTTTGCTTTTTATATTCCAAACGAAAGAGCTGACACGGCTCATTAGTAAATCATGGTAATAAATCTGTGTTAAATCATCTTTTGTTGCTTTTTAACCGACTTCACAAAAAAGGAACAGGGTCCTTACAAGATATCTCTGGCAGTTCTAAACCGATTTCGATGTTTTTTTATGCTGTTAAAGTTTTTTCAACGTTTACCAATAAATATTTGACGTTAAAGCACCGGTGATGCCACTAGTGTTACTACATAAATTACAATGTGCGTGCGATCTACCTGCTGAAACTGCACCAACTCTGTGATCTTAGTGAGGACCTCAGTCTCCTCCAGCCCCGATTGCGCGATCTGTGTAACCTTCTCCATGGCCTCCGTCACGTTCAGGAAGCACCGCCCCATCACTGCTCGTACCGACATGACCATGTTAGTATATCGTGACAATTAAATAGGTAATGCGTTACGTGCACAGTTACAGTACAAGAAAGAAGGCAGTGCGATGCAGGAGTGTCTGTTGTTAGTAAGAACACATGCTGTTAGGGAAGCGATTACAGGTTCGATCCGCTCCGGTACATACAATGTGGGTGTCCCGCTCGTTTCTCGTGAAGAACGTGACCCAGCTAGCTGCGATCCATCCCACGTACGAGTCGATTGCCGTGGCACTGTTCAACAAAGACTTCTGGGCCTCTTTGGGGTTCCTCACGCAGGTACCCCCATCGTTAGTCTGTGTCAATTTCGACATTGCCTTTGGCTGTTCCTTGCATTGGATGGTGGATAGATCGCCGATACACCGGAATAGCACTGTGGTAGTCAGTCATCTATTGGATTTTATTACATCAAACCTACTTGAGTTACAAACACAACACAGACACAGACATGCCACTCAACGACATCACCGTGGTTAAGCATCACAATGGTTAGCAGAGACTTCGGTTGTATTTTTTTAATATTCTAACAGCACTTCACATAAACAATTCAAAACAATATCAAAAATGGCCTTACCTGGTTGACTCTGTACGACATAGCTCGCACATTTTTTATTAGTTATATGTCGCTGTGCTTGTGTGTACGTCAGGGTCTGAACATTGATATCGTATGTGCAGACCATGTTTGATCTCAACTCAAGATACGTTGTTTCGTCCAGTTGAGGAAATATTATTGTTCTGCTCGGGCACTGATTGACGCACACCTGTGAATCAATAAATTGTTGTAGCTCCCTATATGTCTAGATTATATTCCATTTAGCTGATGTACTAAAGTAATTATTGTTGTTGATTGATAACAAGTACCTGCGTAGTAGGGCATCCAGTAATAGGAGTGTCTGGCGACAGGCATCTTGAAATGTCGAAGAAGACGAGGTATTTCTTATCCTCCAGTCCGGAGTCCATTCCGCAGCGTTTCCCATTCGAGTCCATCGGCGCCAGTAACATATCTATGTTTCCTTCTGATATGCCTATAGAGAGGATATCATTTCATCAGTCGTTACAAACTTCATTGCATGGACATATTGTATGTGGACTTCCTCCATAGAATCTAGAGCTGGCTTTCTGCGACCTTTCTACTCTGTCTCGAAAACCTTTATTAGTTTTTTTTTAGTCGTAGTAGAGCTTTTTTGTGAAAGATTTCGTCCGGGGAAGTACTACCACCATACCTATTTCTGCCGCAAAGCAGTAGTGCTCGCATTGCTGTGTTCCGGTTTGAAGGGTAAGGGTGCCGGTGAAATTACAGGCACATGAGACTTTTCATCTTTATGTCTCAGGGTGACGAGCGCAGTGCAATGCCACATAGGTTGGGTCGTAGGTGGACGTGATCTATGAGGTTATGCACTGTTCATAGGCAGAGGTTACCGCTTAACATCAGGTGGGCCTCTTGCTTGATCGGTCATACAAGTAGTATAAAAAAAAAAAAAAAAAAAAAAAAAACTCGAACGGAGGATAGGTATCTATTATTGAGAAAAAAAATACAGTCGGAGTGGGTGCGTCTAACGATCTGTACTTTGAACTTGAAGAATATTAGCGTAAAATTATATTACTCGTATATCCATCCATCATGCATCCATCCATATCAATATATACCTACTTACTTAGTATAAAACAAAGTCGCTATCCGCGATCTGTTTGTCCGCTATGTTCAATTACATTACGCAACGGTTTTAGATGCGGTTTACGGTAATTAATTTACAGAATTTCTTCGGGAATGTTTAATAACTTTTCGTGCGAAGCCAGGGCGGGTCGCACCGCACCTAGTTATAATTTTGGCGCTCACTAGGGATACGCTACGGTGCGAGATGAGTGGCGAAGGATTGTGGAGCGAGCCACAGACCCTGAAGTGACGACCACGACCACTCTGCCAAGAGTGTAAGGACGAAGAAGAGAGAGGGATACCATTCTTGAGTTTAGTTCGATGAACAAAGAAATCGACACCATTGTTGGAAAAGTAACTATAGGTAGCAATGATGACGCTATTAGAGAAGTCTAATAGCGTCACCATTGCTACCTATAGTTACTTTAAAGATGGCGAACACAAGGAGAGAACTATTTTTAGAAAACAATCCTTTCATTGTGGTCAGATCAGTTATGTTCAAGTACTTACTGTGGTATCCCACCCATCCCCATACACCTAGGTACAGGATGAACGCGATGAGCCATAGTATGTCGGTGCAGGATCGGTTGTGGATTGGCCCGTTGAATGTCGGGTCGTATCGAATGGGCTCCCCTGGAAATAAATATACAATTACACTTATTGCATAGGTGATCTAGATTATGGTTTTTATTGTTATTAGGTATATAAAGCTGTGGTGTGTCCGGCCTAAGAATAGACCCCTCCGTCTCCTCCCGTGGATGTCGTAAACCCCGATTAAGGGATTACCCGGACTTGTTGATAACATTCGTTGGTATACGAGTTGTCCTGCAATGGCTGCTAGCTTATTATAAGGAATGTATTATTACTGGAAGAAAGCGTTAGCAGAGTCGGTCGTGGGAAGCAATGGCGGCGACGAGCTCACCACTTTTCACGTCTATATTCCATGATGGTGCAACCCACTGTGAAAAGAGGTCCATTGAGGCTCTGCCTACCCCTTCGGGGAAAAAGGCGTGTGTTTATATATACAGTTGTGGTCATATAATTAAGAACGATTTGAAGTTCTAGAAGTTTTTTATTTAAATCGTATCATACACAGAGATGTGTACCTTCTGAGAAGCAACTAGTTATGTTATATAATAGTCACATTAATAGAGCAACCTGACTTAAGAATAAAGTATGAAATCGCTAACTATTTTTTGCACATTTTATTGATTTTATCAAAGTAACACATTCAAATAGTACTGAAACTGGACAAATAATTAAGAACGATTTATTTAACTGCTCGGGAATTGTTTTGTATGACACTTAGATTTAAAAAATCACAATATTATGTAGCACAGGAAACATAAAAAGAAATTTAATAAATATTTAACTAAAATTAATAGTTAATAGCATATCCACGGCTTTTAATTACAGCTTTACACCGGCGAGGCATTGACTCTATTAATTTTTGACATTTCGCAAGAGAAATAGAGTTCCATTCTTCTAAAAAAACGTCATAAAGCTCTCTTAAATTTCCACACTTTGTATTTGAAACCTTTTTCTTTACTTAAAATCACAGATTCTCTATTGGGTTTAGATCTGGACTATTAGCAGGCCAGTCTTAGACAGAAACTAATTGCGCTGTAAGAAATTCCTTTACGGTGCGTGCAGTGTGCTTTGGATCATTGTCATGCTGGAATGTCCAAATGACCGGTAGAACGTCTTTAGCGTATGGTAACATTGTTTCTTCCAGTATATCTTTGTATTGGAACTGATCCATGTTACCTTCTATCAACTTTACTGGTCCTATACACCATGTCCAGAAAAGTAACCCCAAATTTTCACATTTCCACCACCGTGCTTTAATGTAACTTTCGTGTACTTAGGGTCGAATGCTGTATTCGGGGGACGTCGTACATATCGTTTTCCATCAGAACATACTCTGTTTATTTTGGTCTCGTCGGAAAAAAGTACATTTTTCCACTGTTGCACAGTCCAGTTTTCATACTTTCTCGCAAATGCAAGCCGGGCTTGCCTGTGGCAAAGTTTTAACATGGGTACCTTTCTTGCTATCCTACCGTGCAATTTTTCTTCTACCAAACGTCTTCGAATAGTGCGTGCTGAGATTGCTGAAGGGTTGTTTTCACCAAAATATTCTTTTCTAAGCTCATTGGACCCTTTAAAAGGATTTTGTTTTGCCATACGAACGATGTTTCGGTCATCTAGAGGAGTTGTTTTTCTCTGTTTAGGTACACGTGGAACATTCGAAGTAGTTTGATACGTAGCAAAATGCTATACAGCGTGGAAAACCATCGTTTTTGAACATTGCAGATGGTCGGCTATCTTTTTATAAGACCAATTCTTCCGACGAAGTTTTATTATTACTTCCCTTGTAGATTTATCACAACTTTAATTTTTTCCCATTGTTTTTTCTAAAGAAGCCATCACCTTTAATCTTTTACAGCACGTAATGGCGCCAAAATTATACAAACAGTAACAAATCGACTGAGTGTTCTCTATTTAAATTTGAATAAAGGTATAAACTACTTAGCGTTCTTAATTACGTGACCAGCCAGTAATAAGGAATACTTTGTTTAAAAGTAGTGTAAAAAGTTTGCCTATTGATTTTTAGCCAATCATGTGTATCAATGAATACAGTGGTAATATGGAAATGTTTTACGATACCGAGAGAAATAAAAACAAATGCATACAATTAGTTTTGCATCTTAGTTGGAAAAAATCTTCCCTTTATATCAGCGTTCTTAATTATATGGCCACCACTGTATGTATGTGTTGTGAACACGTAAGTCACGTGGCAATGCGGCCAATTCGAAGTTGTCCTTGCGCAGTAAGTGTTCCATACTATCAGTTGTTTTTAAAATTCCGTAGTCATCAAGGAACCCTTATAGTTTCGCCATTTCCGTCTGACAGTGTCTGTAACTTCGCTTACTTACTTACAGTTACTATGAAGTTATTTAACAAATTTACTTATCTACCTCTCTAGGGTTTGAAAAAACCCAAATAATTATATTTACATCAACTTAGGTGGTTGGAACAATTATAAGTGTAGCAACCAGGTTAGGTGTCATATGAAAGGTCTTCAGTACCTACCAAGTTTAAATGATTCCTATCTATTTGTAGAATCTATTAGATATGCTTTCTGCTAACCTATTTAAAATTGTTGCTATGAAAAAGCCCTTTTCTAACTGAAGCCTGTTGCATATTCCATGTTTACCTAAACAAAGATTCTACCAAACACAAAACTTACTTGACTCCTTTGGAGGGACACAGCAGTCTCCAAAACAGCCCATTTTCACATTATTTTACACTACTTATGTAAGACTATTATTTGCATAAAAGTATTCATAAAAATAACTTTAATGTTACTTTTAGGTTATGATACCTACAACAAACATTATCGATCGGATCTGACTGTTCTTTATCGCGGGAATTTAGGTATTGATAACGCTATGATTCTTATTATACGGTGATAAACGGATAAAATATTTATTTACAGAAAAATCAATTCGTAAAAAACAGTTGTACAAAAGACCTACTGGATTTAATAAACGTTGGCGTTTTAGTATAGATATGAGAAAGTACCTAAACGAAATGAAATGTGAGTGAAAATCACGAAAAACAACAACTGTCCGAAGTAAATGATTATTTCCGAAAATCTTAAATTTTATAAACCTTTAATATCGTGAAAGAATTATTTAAATCGCTTTAGGGGTTTGGATTTTTTTCCCGTAAAAGTAACAAAAAGTTGACCATTTATATTAGAAGTCTTTTATATATTTATTTACAGTATTTGGACTATCCGTTATGAAAAGTAGCCAAAGAGGGGTCTATATGCAGTTTGGGGCCTACGTAGGTAACTATTCCTCAATTTTATTGTTTCTGAGAGAAGCCGTGCCACGGACGGTACTAGTAGGTAGCCTACCTTACCTACTACAGGTACGAGACGGTACTCAATCTCATTATTTGTTTTTATTCTCCTTGACGAGACACTTGCATGCTATTTTGTAAAAGTCGATCGATCGAACTAAAACACAATAGCTCATTAATTCTGGCTACACGGATATTTTATATTGCATAAAACAAGTTTCAAGACGGTGGCATTTTCTTTTAATATCAACGCGTTTAGGTTTATACTATTATTTATTCTGTGGTTTAAGTAAATGTATCTGTCTTGCAGGAAACTTTTAGTAGGATTTAACTAGAAGGCACTATTTTATCACTATTACACAAACACTATTTAATGAATGTTAAGTTAATGTTTCTTCGGAGCACATAAAGCGCGTTCCTAAATCTCGATAAGCCTGTGTACACCGTAACGTCACAGCGCATACTACTATGTTCAATTCACCTTGTAGATACATAAGATTATTAATGAGCTCACACATCGCTCGCTGGGTAAGGAGGATTTCACAGTGACGTATGTATGACATACCTACGTATTTAGTAGGTACGTAGGTAAGCGTCGAGCTAGCTGTAGGTAGTACCTAGTTATCTACTATTTATCGGAATGTAACTAATCGGCGCTTTGATTTCTAACAACACGCACATTCATGAATTCAATCGATTTATTTTGTTGTTATTGTGTTAAACCGATGATTGGTTCTTATGGTTTATTTTGTATATTTGAGTAGCATCATTATGATTCAATACCCATTCAATTATATTTCCATCCATTATGTACCGACATAATACAAAATAAGTAGTTTTTTTTATTTTATTATTTTGAGAAAACTTACATGCAACGTACATGTAGGTATGCTGAAGGCCAATTACAAATTTCCATTGATGGAACCATCCATTCCATTATAGCCCTCATAGATTAACACATACGAATATTGTGCAATTCTAACAATACTACATACATACGGGTCGAACTGATAACCTCCTTTGTTTGTAGTCGGTTAAAAGTGGAGGTCCTTGTTTATTTTTGCTATCTTATTTTTTTTTTTTTTTTTTTTATACTACTGGTGTGGCGGAGCAAGCAGATGGCCCACCTGATGTTAAGCGGTAACCTCTGCCTATGAACAGTGCATTACCTCATAGGTCACGTCCACCTAGGACGCGCCCTATGTGGCATTGCACTGCGCCCGCCACCCTGAGACATAAAGATGAAAAGTCTCATGTGCCTGTAATTTCACCGGCACCCTTACCCTTCAAACCGGAACACAGCAATGCGAGCACTACTGCTTTGCGGCAGAAATAGGTACGGTGGTAGTACTTCCCCGGACGAACTCTTTCACAAAAAAGCTCTACTACTACTTATTGGGTTTCAAATAAAAGAGGAGTAAATTCTAAATTCATTGTGATTTTGATTTACACTTTGCTTGACATACGCGAGACGTCCAATATACTATAAATATTGTACACTTACATAAAAATTAAATAAACTTTTTGTTATAAATAAAACATGAATAGTGAATATATGATCCAATATTATTAATTATTAAAAAAAATACCTACATAACGTTGTGTTTTACCGTATCGTACCATACTACATGCTAATAATTGAAGTTAATTAAAAGCTTTTAATAAATAAAATACAAGATATATTACTCTGAATGTTAGTTGCGTTAATCTGCATAGAAAAGCGCGTTGATGTCTTTTCTATGAAGAAACTGGGTCATCAGTGCTCTAGCATTAACGCTATCAAAAGCATATATGACTAGAAATAACAATAAAAAAATATCATGTAACCATCAATAAAGTTATAAAATTATGTATAATTTTATTATCTTGTGTGGTAAACTACCGTAAAGTTGGCAAGACTACCAACTTTACATTCTGAAGTTGCATGACTCTGTGTGGCCGAATCGGTGTTCAACGTTTCAATATCCACAGAAGTCCACTAATGGATATAGGCCCCCATAGCCACGATGAACGTTTTTGAGCCGCCTCCATCCAACGACTTCCTGTGCCCTTTATAATGCCCTTGGTCCTGAGCGTGTTTTCCTCTTTTGCGACACGAGTTTCATGGTCGCCACTCGAGAACCTTTATTTCCCCAACAGTTATCAGCTCTGCGAGCTATATGTGGCCTGCCTGTTTCCACTAAGGATAAGCAGCACTTCATAATCAGTTTATTATAAATAGTATTTATTTTAAAATTTCACCTTACGCACAGAATAAATAATAGTACAAGTACCTTACGTATGAATACTAGCTCCCACTAACCTTGTATACCTCTATGAATATTATTAAGAATATAGCCTAATTAAAAAATAATGTACAGACTTGTGATGTGCTATCTCAAGTCTGTACATTATGTTTACAGTTTTTACTATACAGCACAAACCTTGGGTAGTCTTTTGGTGTTATAAGCAAATAATATGTGAAAATCGGCCAAGAGCGAGTTGGACTTGAACACGAAGAGTTTCGTTAGTATTATTCCTTACTCTGTGGTACTATCGTACAAGTTTATTTTTCACACCCCTTTACTTGTATGAGGGCCCTTTGATTTTTAATTTAATTTTATTTTTATTATTTCTTATAGCGGTAATAGAAATACACATACATACATAGACACATGCCTTTTTCCCCGAAGGGGTAGGCAGAGCCTCAATGGGCCGCTTTTCACAGTGGGTTACACCATCGTGGAATATAGACGTCACAAGTAGTGAGCTCATCGCCGCCATTGCTTCCCACGACTGACTCGGCTTCCACTTTCTTCCAGTAATAACACATTCCATAACAAGCTAGCAGCCAGGACAAATCTTATACCAACAAATCTTACTAAAAAGTCCCTGTGAAAATGTCTACCTATTACGGTTCATAAGATACAGCCCGCTAACAGACAGACAGACGAACGGACAGTTTGGGTACGGAACCCTAAAAATAGTTTATAAGGTACAATAAATAGAAAAAAAACTTCGCCTTTCTAATTCTGAGATCTTGGTTCTTCTACGGATCTCCTCATCTCGGAATCTATCACGTAGTGCAGCACAGTTACTTGCTTCATGGACGGCGCTTTATGTCAGCAATGAGCGACGCTGATGACGGTAGCTTTATTTACGTCGAGGATGGGAGAGTTTAGTGTCGTGGCAGAGCGCGTCCAGCCGCAAATACACGCAATTACACAATTTATGTGCCTACGAGACGCTCCAACCGCGACAAATAGAACACGTTTTATAGTTTTATGGAAAACTAAAAGTTTCTAACGCTTTTACTACTCTGTAAGACTTGCATCATTCATTTGCATATGTATGATTGTTTCCTTGCTCTAGTTACTTGAGCATATACTACTAAATGGGGCCTCAGTTTCAGACACTTTCCGTACTGTAAAAGCGTACTTAGGTAATTTAACTTTTTCGAGTAGTTCTTGTTTGTCCGCGAATTTGAATTGAAGTACAAATAAAAATAAAAATTACCTTTTGCCATCGAATTGAAGGTGGAAGCTCAAGCTTGAGGCGATTTTTTTTTTTTTTTTGGTGTTTTTGGCCATTACAGCTCATCAACACTTCTTCAGATAGCGAAAGTTAAGTTCGCGAGAACTAGGAGACTTAGCACACATGTTTTTATTGGTTTTTTTTTTTAAATGTTTTTATCTCATAAATATCATCAGTTTAGCTACGATATCAACAAAAAAAAAACACTTTAAAAATGTGTTTTTTAAAGTGCGTAGCTAAACTGATGGTAATTATGAGATACCATCAATTAAAACATGTGTGTTAAGTCTCCTAGTTCTCGCGAACTCAACATTCGCTGTCTGAAGAAGTGTTCATGAGCTGTAATGGGCAAAAAACACAAAAAAAAGAATTACGCGCCGCAAGCGTGAGCATTCACCAAGTAACTACGAACAACGAGTTTTAGGTACGTATTTAGCCATCCCATTCCGGGGGAAAAAGTCGAAATTCTTCAATTTTAGTTTTTTCCTATTGTATTACAAAGCCTCCTAGTTTCAGAACTTATTAACTTAGGTTACTCGCAGAGGCCCAGGCGCAGATTTACCAGCAGGCTGAGTAGGCTGGAGCCTAGGGCGGCAGATTTTAGAGGCGGCAAATTCGGGGAAAAATTTATTTTGTACCCCCTAGTTTTCAATACTAGTCTCAAGTCATAGGTACTAATAACGGGAAAAAGTCGATGTCGAGAGGACGATAGTGCCCAAATCACAAAGTCAAATCTCTTTTGTTTAGCTCAATTTTATGATAAAAAAAAACAACACTTTTCAATCAAACTTTCAAGAAATGTCATTACATTCGTCTGGTAATGATGATGATAATTAAATTAGTAAGAAAAACAAAGTAGTCCACTAATAACCATCGTGGAGTTCCGTTGTCCACCTTCCGTCTCCATCAGATCAGCTCGATGTATTGTCAACAGAACTTGACGGGGTATGCCAAATATCAGCTCAATCGAACATCAGGAAGCGGGCCCAATTTAACTTGTAAAAATTTATTACAGACACTGGAACAGGTGAAACTAAATATAAACTTGTAAAAATGCACGCGGTTCTAAAACCTGAGATATCCTTGTAAGTAATTATTCCAGTAATGAAGTCAATGAACGGGCCATCAGTAGATATCACTACTAGGTGGTACCTATAGATAACTACCATTGACAAACCTACCAAGATTGGTAATTGATACGGGTAATAATCTCAACGGCAGCGTGATCCAATTTAGAGTCTAATCATTATGTGGTTGTGGTTCGAATTTGCGAAGGTCATCTCAGACCGGAAAAACGATTGCGAATTTGCGATGAATGGCTCGTCCTCCCGCCTAGAAACACTTGAGTCATCTGCGGTTTCACTACAGTCATGTTAGGAAAACTTGTAAAGAGAGCAAGGCCTTATTGCATTAAACTGCCAGGTAAATGTACCTCGAATAATAAATACCTATCCTAACACCGGTATTTTTAGTCCTTCCTCAAACTTTCCTCGTCACGACTCAACTGCACTCGAGCAAATGTATTCCATTTTTGAAAATTGGGTAATTAGGTTTGGTTGGGGAGCCCCAAGAGTGGATTTTTGGGATTCACTTCTGATTAGCAGGCGGCGCGTCAGATTAACAGATAGGGGATAACTTGCACCCTGTTTAGTACAAGGTATATAAAAAATAATATTAAAGCCTTTATTCAGATTCCTAATTTACATAAAGCTTTACAATAATAAAAAAATAATAAAAAAAAGGCAAAGGCCTCCACTATATATAAGCCCTTAATAATAGGAACTCAAGACCAGGGCAGCCGATCAGAGTAGTAAAAAAAAAAAGCGGCCAAGTGCGAGTCGGACTCGCCCATGAAGGGTTCCATAGCAGCAAGTAACATAATATAAAAGTTCTTGTAGTTTGTTGTAACTTTGATCGATGTTTTAATAATAGTGTATTAAAAAAAACTACTTACTAGATCTCGTTCAAACCAATTTTCAGTGGAAGTTTACATGATTTACATGTACATCATATTTTTTTTTAGTTTTTTCATTCTTTTATTTTAGAAGTTACGGGGGGGGGGACACACACACACACATTTTACCACTTTGGAAGTGTCTCTCGCGCAAACTATTCAGTTTTGAAAAAAATTATACTAGAAACCTCAATATCATTTTTGAAGACCTATCCATTAGGGAATGCAAACTGGTTTTACCGTAATTCGAAAACCCAGGTTTTCGTGATATTTTAAACGATAAAAAAACTCGGTTTTTTTTGCCACGTTTCCGGTTTTTCGGTGTTTTCGTTTTTTTTAATGTCAACTCTATAGCACTGTCAAAGTGACGTTTGTGAAACGAAACGCTTTAAAACCGTCTACCGTTCAATTGTCATCATAATTTTCATAATAGGGATGTTTGTTTTTATAATTTAATAAGTTTTAGCTATTTTCAAAGTATAAAATATATAATTAAAGTAAATTTATCGTAAAATTCAAGTCTTCATCGTGCAGTACAGGTGTTTTTGTAAGTATTTTACTAGTTTTGTATGCGGTTTCAAATTGTTTTGTATAACTACAAATACTTTAAATAGTAAAATATTCTTTAAGCAATGTTTATGAAAATGAAAATATTTTATTCGAAATAGGTAGGAAGGTACACTTTTCGATATATTATATGTTGAGATTTACATTTTTATAAGTGTTTTTGTTATTTTCAATTTCAATATCTTAGCTGTTCTATCAACATAATGATAATATGTTTATTCAGCGAATTACTTGTCTAAAGCTGATTATTGTAAGACTGATTCTTAACTATTTCCTAGTTTTCGTAATAAATAAATTAAAGTTATTTTCCTTTGATCACGATTTTTTATTCGTTTCCATGTAGTTTATATAAAAAAATACTTACAAAAAAACTCGTTTTAAACCCGATTTCACCGAAAACCGGGTTTTTAAAAATATAACTCGAAAATAAACCCGGGTTTAAATTTTGGCGGGTTTTGCATTCCCTACTATCCATAGATACCACACGTATGGGTTTGATGTATTTTTTTTTTTAGTTTCAGTTCTAATTATGGGGAACCCCAAAAATTTCTTGTTTTTTTCTATTTTTTGTAAAATTCTTAATGCGGTTCACAGAATACATCTACTTACCAAGTTTCAACAGCCTAGCTCTTATAGTTTCGGAAAAAAGTGGCTGTGACATACACGGACAGACAGACAGACATGACGAATCTATAAGGGTTCCGTAATTTTTGGTTACGGAACCCTAAAAACGATTATTAGAAAGCGGGCTCCCCAAAAATTAATTTTGGTCAAACTTAGGTATTTTGGACCTCTACCCAAGATACACAATTCCACCATAATATATATGAGTTTGGAAGTAATTAATAGTCTAGGAGCTAGCGGCATTTGAAGTTACGAGTTTCGCTCCGACCTGCGCAGATATTGTAATCAAAGTGAAATAATTTAAAAGTTTGTCCCACTAGTTGTAGGTAAGTTATCCTCTCTTATCACCTGACTCAGTGGGTATAGCGGGAATTATTTATGTCCTCATTCTAACCTCGATAATAGACAGTAATGAGTCAAACCGTTCATAAATGGACAACGCGACGATAATAGACGGCTTCCCCCATGGTATCAACTCTGAGAAGAATTACCGGACGTTAAGTTAAGAGAATTTTGATTATAGTTATTGATAAGAAAAGAACCAGCGGAACAGAATGACTGGACGTTTACATAAATACATACATAGACACGCGCCTTTTACCCCGAAGGGGTAGGCAGAGCCTCAATCGGCCTCATTCCACAGTGGGTTGCACCATCGTGGAATATAGACGTGACAAGTGGTGAGCTCATCGCCGCTATTGCTTCCCACGACACGACTGACTCGGCTAACGCTTTCTTCTAGTACCTAATAACACATTAAAAGATAAACGGCTAATTACCACTATTATTCGTCACTTTGCTGACGTTCGCTGAGTATTCGCTGGTCCACCGTCGAACGCGGTCGCGGGCGGTGCTCATGATGAAGAGGCTTCTGAACTCAGTCTCGAAACGTCAGCAAAGTGACGAATAATAGTGGTAATTAGCCGTTTATCTTTTAATATGATTCCCAACCACGATAGTTTCAATTCTATAACCTAATAACACATTCCATAATAAGCCAGGTTAAGATAATTTTATTGATAAGAACAGCAGAACAGGTAAATTATTGGCAAACAAATTGAATTTAGTGCTTTTAGGCCAGCAGGTATTCAAGAACTAAACGTACACTGAATGACTGAAGCGAGACTCAAGCCTCAGATTAAATAACAGTTACTACATAACTCAAGCTACTAGTACCTATAGTATTATTTTATCTGTGCTCAAGCATAGATTTTTCGAATAATCTGAATGAAAAAATTTGATAAAACCTGTGGAAAAACTAAAAGGAATCAAGGCGAATTAAATTTATTCAGTAGGTAAATCATTATCATAGGTAGGTATCTATTGTTCTACCCTTAGACGATGCTTTGTCTACTTCATATATGTACGTAGGTACCTACCTAGGTACTTACAATTTATAGAACAATGTAATATGAGACACAAAACCGATTCACTTTTTGTTTATTTGAATCCACGTTCACTGTAGATTTAATTTTCAATACAAAACGTTTAATTTAAAACACATACATGTGTGTTTTCCAGCAGCGAACGTGTCGTTTTTGTTTAAAATTGTCAAAATCGGACTTGGACCTACTATGCAATGCAATAAGTTAAAATCGAATAAAAATGGGCGTTGTTATTTCAGAGAAAGACTCGCATCATTAAAAGAGTAGCAGCATCTTGCTATAGTCGTAAAAGAGTGCTTTAACTTTAATTGAAGACCAAGTTTTAAATCATTGTTGAACATTTGTTGCTGTGAGTGCGGCCGTAAAGCACCTAGCCTATAAGCCTACCTCCTAGTATCTGCTACTTGGTACCAGTTTTATAAATATAAACATAAAAAGAAAACAACAACTAGATAAGTACATAGAAAGTAAAACCTCACCGTAAACCATGTTGCAATGCAGGCACTAATGCACGAGTGAGTTTAGATAACACACTGCACAAATTGCACAATAAGGCACTTCAAGATTAATGAATGTCTTTTATGATCACACTTTAAATCACTTCAATGCTTGTGATAGGTGATTGAATGACAATCACCATAAGATTTTTGAATCACCAAAGAATTTCGACACTTAAAATCACTACGAATCATGTTGTTTTCATAGTGTTGCTCTGCTCATTGTACATTATTCTGGTACAAAAGTGCTTTTGTGAAAAGCTGTCTTTGTCCTATTTGGTTTGTTTACTGCAGTGTAGTGAAAGTTTCACGTATTTATTTTGTAGTATCAGCACATGAGCTACAATACGTTCGCCGCCGCGCCGCGAAGTGGACTGGCGGCGTCTGGCTCTAGTGGCTCTGGCGGCACGGGGCAGCGCGCGGCGCGGCGTGCGGCGGGCGACCGATCGCGGTCGGTGCCTGTCTATGATTCATTCACTTTATTCGAACAAAACAACAAACAATACTCTTTGTCTGCTCCTTGTGCCGCCAGTCGGTAAAACTTGTATAGTAAGGAGGTACTAAGTAGCCATCAACAGTAGGTAGACATACATACATACATAAACTCACGCCTGTTTCCCAGAGGGGTAGGCAGAGACCACGGATTTCCACTTGCTACGATCCTGACACACCTATTTTGCTTCATTCACTCTCATCACATTCTTCATACATGCTCGTCGGTTAAGGGTACTGTTGACCTGGCCTTTTTCCAGGACGTCTCCGATCTGGTCCGAATACGTTCGCCGAGGTCTTCCCCTTCCCACTGTCCCATTTAGGCTCATCTTATGTAGGTAGGTACCCGTTTCGTCAATCTACTATCATCCATCCTTTCTAAACAGTAGGTATGTACCTATAGCAATTCACAAGGTAATGCTGAACAGTGCACACAACATTATCTAGCCCCAAGCTAAGCAGGCCTTGTGTTATGGGTACCTACTAGATATACTGATTATGTACTTAATACAATACATTACATAGATACATAAATCATAAAATCATAAATAAATCATAAATCAATTATTGTTTGTTGTTTGTACATATTTTTTATTATACATAGAAAATACCCAGAACACCCTGAACAAATATCTGCAGATCGTACAATCATTTGTTCCATGGCGGGAATCAAACCCGCAACCTCCTGCATCACAGGTGAACCTTCGCCCGCCGCGCCACAGAGGTCGTCAAAACTTATAATATTATTATATTTTTTAATAATATATATATTGATAATTAATTTTATATATATTTTTTGAAAAACCCGACTATAGGATTCTGGAAAAAGGAACACTTATGGATATGGAAGGACATTGGTTTCTACAACACATTAAAACTCAGTAGCACGCATAATGTAGGGCCTGAAGCTAATTACAACTTCACAACTAGATGTCGCCACAGGAAAAGCTATCAGCTGTCATTCCTTGCAATGTCTTCCAAAAGCATTTTTGCGAGCTGATGGACCTGCAATGGAAACGGCTGCACCGGTTTCCACTAAATATAACTAAGAACCATCTTACAAACACCATCTTTCCTATAAATAAAACTGTATCTAAATCGGTCAAACCGTTTTGGAGATAAATGGCATTCGTTTACACACACAACCTCTCAAGTCTCAACATAAACGCATGTACACGCTCCGTTCAGTCAGGAGAAAAAGGCCAAAAATAAACATAAAAGTTCTTTCAATGCTCTGGGCGTCCTAACCTAACGCTATGAGCACTTTGCTTGATATGCTAATGCTGCTTACACGTTGAATGGGTTCCCCAACCAAAGCAATGGAAAAAAAAAAATGAATGCATGTCATGTCAGTTCCTCTTGGGTCAGGAAGTCTCAGAGCGGACTAGTTGGATCGGGCAGCCCTGCGACGAGAATACTGTTCCTGTGTAGAGTAGACAGCCCCAGAAAGAAGGGGGAGGAATTGACGGGACTAACAATGACAGAAAGCATTTGTTGAGGTGATCTGCTTTGCATCTTGTGTGCGCATCTCTCGGAAATTCGGTATTAGCTATGGCTTCGGTCCGTATCACTAGGGTAAGCCATTGTCGTCAGCTTCGTGTGCGATAGGCTGTGTATGGTCACTTGAGTTGTTATGCTATTTCAGATGACGAATGTAGGTACCTAATTCTCTTGGTAATACTCTTTGCAGCTTGTCTTTTCACTCCTCGCTTCACGGTTTAATTAAATAACGTTCATCTCAGCCCGGAATCACCCACTGCTGGTTATATTCCTCCTTTCTCTTTTGCCAGCCTCCTCTGTCCTGTTCATCTCTCAACCAGGTATTGCCCGCGACGGATACGATGTCATCGACCCATCTCGTTTTCGGACGACCCGGATTAATAAAGATTAAATTAACGTTAATAAAGCTCAATTAAGATGTTCTGCGAATACAATTTGTGCATGGACTTGAGTGGGACTGTGCATAAGTACACTGTGTTCTAGACTTCGATCAAGAATACTTGGTCAAAGGTTCTAGAACATAGAATGACTAATCCACTGTCCACTATCCGCTTTCATCATAACATCAGGACCAGTCCCTGGAATGTTTTGTTGCCTACATTGATTGTCATGTTATTAACCATCTATTTTTGAGTTACGGCAAAGCGTTATGTTTCTAGCAGTAATCGTCTATGAAAATGTAGATAGGATGTTTAGTTCCAACGGAGGGCACACTACTTACTCATCCGATTTTGATGAATGATGAGTCAATCAGCTCGTTATTATGGTCCGGGAGTCATAGGCTACATTTTAAACGAACATTTTTTTAAAAAAATAACAATAATCTTTTATTTTAGGTAACTTACATCCATAACAACCTTATGCATAAATTAAACTTATAAATTAATAATGGACATTTTCGATGGTGCAACCCAGAAAAGAGAAAAGAAAAAAGAGAGGTGAAAAGAGGTCCATTTGAGGCTCTGCCTACCCTTTCGGGGAAAAAGGTGTGTGTCTATGTATGTGTGTATGTACTATAATATGGAAGCAAGCAAATATGCAAAGAACGATTAATGGAGGAAATAGCTTCCTTCATTAATCACTCTCCCCACGAGACACTTCCAGAGCGGAGACGTCAGACCCTCCGCCACGGTCCTTAGGATGCTGTATTGAGTGTCCTGAACTCTGCCAATAAGGGACGCAGTTTGTTTGCGTATGAGGGCGTGAAAGCCATCCTTTTTGCATTGCGCAAACATTTCCGACGCACTGCAGAATCGAGGCAGTCCCAACATCATCCGAAAGATATTATTATACTGAATGCGTAGGGCGCCCAGCGATATTTTGGTGTGTCGGACCCAGAGACTTCCCTTGTAAATAGCTCTGACCATAGACTTTAGAAAGCGTGACTTTAACTTGATCAGTATGACGGGAAAATCTACGGGCCAGCAGTGGGCTCTAGCGGTAAGAGGTAACAACCTCTGACCGCTATAGAGCCCTACGTTCCCTTTCAACGTTAACATCGTCTGAAAGAAAATTTCCCAGATATTTGAACACCTTATCACCACAGTTATACAATGTACAATTGTAAAACTGTGCTATCACGATAGCAGGTAGGTACTCGATCTGTGACGTTGTACTCGTAGGCTTGTACTTTTATTTGCGCCGACCATCATGAATGTATGTACACATTAGTAGATAGGTAAGTACCTACCTACTTGCTCACTTCAGCCTGTGCTTCAGCTACGTCGATAAGCTGTTGTTTCAAAGGAAAAACGATGTTAAAACTCGAGATAAATATAAATACCTAATTACTGTGAACAACATTATCTGAAAGTAGTTATCAATTTCTAGTAATGCCCAGTTACATTATATATGTAAACTAGCAACTCGGCCCGGTTTCGCACGGTTATAGTGTCGGGGTGAAATACAGTCAAACTCCCCCTCCCCTGCCCTCCTATGTTACGTACATACATACATCTTAGACACACGCTTTTTTCCCATGGCCAGGGCAGAGCCTCAATGGGCCGCTTTACACAGTGTGTTGCACTATCGTGGAATATAGACGTGACAAGTGGTGAGCTCATTGCTTCCCACGACTGACTCGGCTAACGCTTTCTTCCAGTAATCACACATTCCATAATAAGCTAGCAGCCATGGACAAATCTTACTAACAAGTCCGGGTAATCCCTTTAGTCGGCTTTTACGACATCCATGGGAGGAGACGGAGGGGTATTTTCTTAGGCCGGACACACCACGCCGCCACCCCTATGTTATTTGCTGATATTAGAGCTTTCTATAGGTGAAACAATTTTTTATATCGGTTCATTCGTTTTTGTGTTTATCCATTACAAACAAACAAACAATCAAAGTTTACCTATTTAATAATATTAGCAGGTATGTAGACTAGTACCTACGTAGTATACTAAAACAAAGTTGTATGCCTTTCGATCTTCTATAGGCTACATTTCGGGAAATGTTCCCAGGAACTACATAATCTGATCCCAACATCCCCTTTTCATCATTAAGCAGGCGCACGGCTCAGTACCATCATTACCTCATTAGTATACCCTCTGTTATTCATAGGTAACTACTAAGAGTTTCGGTTCCACCTTTATAATGAGAAAACTGCTAAGGAGTGGAACTCTCTACCGTGGTCTGTCTTTCCTGTAAACTATAATCTGGGTATCTTGAATAGGTGCCTTCTAGACCTTCGTGCTCCATTGTCGGCCGCATCTTCACATACCCACAGGTGAGATCGCGGTAAAATGAAAGTCTATCAAAGATTTTAAAAAACATAAAGAACACAACACGTGTGGTCACTGCGTTGGTATTTTATGTTCATAATATAACACCCAACAATCAAATATATAGTCCCTGATCCCACACTAGGATTCCTTGTGTCGTATCGGAACTACGATTACCATGGCACCATAACACCCAGAACCGGACGGAACTACGATTACCATGGCACCATAACACCCAGAACCGGACGGAACTACGATTACCATGGCACCATAACACCCAGAACCGGACGGAACTACGATTACCATGGCGCCATAACACCCAGAACCGGACTGAACTACGATTACCATGGCACCATAACACCCAGAACCGGAAAAAATATTTGCCGATCAAACAAACATTTGTATCGCAGCGGGAATCGAACCCGCAACCTCTCGCATCTCAGTCACTTACCCGCCGCGCCGCTGGGGTCGTCGAATTTTACCCCACATAACTTATTTTTTTACAAAAATGGAGTAAAGTAGGACTTTACTTACTGGCACTGTGTAGATAGATAGGTACTAGATACTTAATAATAGTTATTCGTTCGAGGTAAATGACCCGTCAGGAGCTGAACAAAGAGCTGACATTGCATCCCTGTCTGGCTGTTGACCTTCCATGAATCTTTAATGCTATTCAACAAATTCTAAAACTAAGTTATTCACTTTGAAGCGGCGATACGAGTAGAGCTCTTTACTTCCTCTCAAATTATTCTGTCCTATTAATTAAGAGGAGATCGCGGTAGGACAGCATTCTGCTTACCGAGTGACGAACTTTGCTTCTATTTTGTATTATAAAACCATGACATTTTGTACACATAATAAATATATATATATGAAATCTAGACCCGTGGTTTTTCAGTTTCTTATAAAATTATATGGTTTCCAAAAGATTTGTATGGAAGTCTTATAACCCATGCTAGTTTGATTCTATAAAATTTAATGGGAAACTGGGTAATCATAATAGTCTTTAGATTGTGTCTAAATGTAATTGACTACATACATACATAGACACACGCCTTTTTCCCCGAAAGGGTAGGCAGAGCCTCAGATGGGCCTCTTTTCACCGTGGACCATTACACCATTGTGGGATATATACGTGACAAGTGGTGAGTTCATGGCCGCCATTTCTTCCCACGACTGGCTCTGCTAACGCTTTCTATCAGTAATAATACATTCCTTAGGTAAGCTAGCAGCCAGGACAAATCATATAGCAAACGAAACTTACAAACAAGACCGGGAATGAATGAATTAATATCTAAATGAGGATCTAACTTCGTTTTGTATGGATCGGGCTAGAGGAACAAGTGTTCCTCAGGAACAAGTGCCTGGGTGGCACTCAAATTTTGTTAGGTTTAGCCATTGTGGTGAAGATATTAGTCAGCCTAGACCCTGCGTTACCGGGTCTAGGTACCTGCTTCCAGGATGCGCCGCGTGGAGGATATCTTCGTACACCCAGACCTGAACCAGGCAACGGAGAGGGGCTTAGCGATTGCTTCCTATTGGTCCAGTAAAATTTAGTCATGTTTAGCCACTGACACGAAAGAAGAAGAAGACTCAAATTTTACAGCGGCCGGTAATAACTTAAATTAACTATACAATGAAAATAATAATTTGATTTTGCTAGATTGTGTAAGGTGGTACTACTTAGGTAAGTATTAGGTACTTCCACATTCTTTGAGATAGCTCAACGAAAAGAGACTAACTACACTAACATCCAACAGTCAAATTACCTGAACCCACACTAGGATTCCCTGTGTCGTGCGTATCAGGACAGGAACTACGTACCATGGTACCACTAAGCCCAGACCGGCAACAAATATTTTCAGATCATACAAACATTTGATCCGCAGCGGGAATCGAACCAGTAACCTCTCGCATGTCAGCCTGTTACTCGCCCGCCGCACCACCGCACACACTGTAGAAAGGAATCTTTGTGGTGGCTTCACAACCGATCTTATCAGAAAGATCTCATACAAGTGATCGCCAACAAGTGGTTCTGACGGAAGACCAGCGTTGGTTGCTAGCTTGCTAGTCAACCAACTCATGCTGAGGCAGAGCCGTTTTGTTACTATACTTCGTACCTTCAAATCTGTTTCCTTTTAGTCTAAGATTTGTATGTGTTTCTCTGTAACCCTTGTACCAATACAAATAAATATATATTCTTTCTTTGTTTTTCTTTCATACTAATAAGAATAACAGACTAGGTGTGATTAATATCTTTGAGGAAGAGATGCATTATTATGTTTAATCGAAATATGTACAACAATTAATGTTTGAAAAACAATTGGTGGATGTTTATTTCCAGAAGTATGTAGGTACCTAACTGTAAAATTGTTTTGAATTACAGCATACCTTGTACCGCCCACGTTATTCCCAGGTCTTACTGCTCTGAAAATGAGATTCTCAGCACCGTTTACAGCCACGTAGAGATAGGAAATAGGATAATCGCTATACTCTTACTAAAAATGTACTTTGTATTCAAATAAAAAGAGATTGAAAGTAATGCAATCTATATTTGGCTGGAAGCCAAAGTAACTAGATAATGCCCCACCCAACCGAGCGTATGGGGAATAGAATGAGCCGACTGCAGTCTCGTCGGCGCCAAGTTTATTAGGTAGGTACCTACCTACTGCTTGAGTGGTTGTAAGTGGCAAGCGAGTTGTTACGTTACGCTGATCAAGAGTGTATTTTTTCTTATCTAAATTATAAACCCGAAATTATAACTACAAAATGTACTGTTATTTTGTGAAAATAGTTTAACAGTCCTCAGTTGACCCTTTTGATAAATTTAGTCAGGATTGAAGGAGTATACCTAGTTACTAGTAGATCCCTTGGCTTTGATCCATTGTACTTAATTAAATTCAAAGCATTTTTTTATTGTCTTTTTCTAATGGTTGTGTAAATGCAGAAATGTTAGGTTTAGCCTAACGACTCCCTTTGATGAAAGACTCCCTGTGGCTACAAACGGTTACTCTGTTAGCAGCCCTTTCATGCCATCTCAACTTCCCATCCTTGTTTAGCTTTATTCATGATAGGGTATGCGAGACGGGTGTTTCCTCGTGGCCTAGCAAGCGGAAATGCTACAATTCAGACATCATCTATTATATACAGTCCACTGCTGGACATGGGTCTCTCCCTGGCGCGCCACTGAGCCCGGTCTTCGGCTCTCCTCATCTAAATTCTGCCAGCTACCCCGCGCAAGTCGTCGCTTCACCTAGACCGCCTTGCCGTACCGATTCTGACATACTTACCTCTTTTCAACTAGGTAGGTAAATTCTTTGGTACTTACCTAAGTATGCGAGATCAAATTCATAAAAATGCAACGGGGGATTTGCTGTAATCATTACGCTTGGCAGGCGGATTGGTTTTAAGTACTCCAGGTGGATGCTGCTGCCCATCCGCTGGTCAGCTTTCCACGGGAGGAGACAGAAGGGTTTATTAACGTTACGGCGACACAGCGACCTAATAAGGAATATTCCTGGGAACAAAGTATGGATTTCAAACACATTGGAACTTGGGTCCACATGTTCAGTCCAGTTCGAGACATTCTTCACGGACCTTTCTCTTGGATATGGTACGGTACAGACAGACGATCGTGCGGACTCTCCTTTGGGCTGCATCGCCGTTATTTCACTCATGAATCCTAGAAGGCGCCTGTCAAGTTAACACCATGGAATTTGGTGGTTACAACAATGCCAAAAAACTGAAAGTTGAGGAATGACAACAAACAAGAACAAACAGATGATCAACAGTTGAAACAGAGGGATCAAGCAGATGGCCCACCTGATATTAATATATAGCCTATGAGCAGTGAATTACCTCATAGGTCACGCCTAACTAGGACGCACCCTATGTGGCATTGCACTGCGCCCGCCACCCTAAGACATAAAGATGAAAATTCTCATGTGCCTGTTATTTCACCGGCACCCTTACCTTTCAAACCGGAACACAGCAATGCGAGCACTACTGCTTTGCGGCAGAAATAGGTATGGTGGTAGTACTTCCCCGAACGAACTCTTTCACAAAAAAACTACTACTACTAATAGTGATAAATAGTGACACAAAGCAGAGAAATAGTGACAGTGTAGTTTAGGAGATATTTAGGTAGTAGTAGTAGAGCTTTTTTGTGAAAGAGTTCGTCCGGGGAAGTACTACCACCATACCTATTTCTGCCGCAAAGCAGTAGTGCTCGCATTGCTGTGTTCCGGTTTGAAGGGTATGGTTCAATATGGGTGATGGTGAAATTACAGTCACATGAGACTTTTCATCTTTGTCTCAGGGTGGCGCATGGTGGGCGCACTGCAATACGATGTAGGGCGCGTCTTAGGTGTAGGTACATGACCTATGAGGTAATGCACTGTTATAGGCAGATGTGATTACGCTTAGGTTTTAACATGAGGAGGATCAAACGCTTGTTCGGTCATAAACAAATAAAAGACAATAGAAGCTACATGGTCTTCCTCTTCATTACGACCTCTGTGGCGCGGCGGGCGAAGCTTGGCCTGTGACGCAGGAGGTTGCGGGTTCGATTCCTGCCTCGGAACTAATATTTGTGCGATCGCAGATAATTTGTTCTGGGTATTTTCTATGTATAATAAAAAATATCTATCTATGTAATGTAATATATTGTATTAAGTATATCAGTTATCTTAGTACCCATTACACAAGCTCTGCTTAGCTTGGGGCTAGATAATGTTATGTGAACTGTCCAGCATTATTTATTTTTATTTATTATTTATTTATTACACCGGTTGTAATGTCTTGTGTAACATAATTTTATATGTTTTACAATGTAATGACAGTAAACTGCTCGGCGCCTCTTGCTCTCCTCAATCATCCTCAACCTAAGGGTCATTGACTCACAATTGTCATTGTCAGTACTGCACAAATCTTAGATTATATCAAAGGCAATCTATGAATACAAATAAAACTAATTTTATGGTCATTATTTTTAATTTATTCGCATATAATAATTGATTATGATACATGAAACGTTCCTGCGGGTGGCTCGCCGCTGAGCGGACGCAGCGGCCGCCACTCGCCGGAGCCGGCTTCAAATACATTTATTATTTTATTAATATTGCATCGACATCGTTCTGACAACCCGTCGCTACATAATATTCACTAATGAGAGTTTTCGAGGCAGCATCGGTCACGGACGCGCGTCCTCGCGTCCTCGCAACACGCGGGGCGGTCGCTTCGAGGCCGTCGACCGTTCGCGTAATATACTTAAACATAACAGTCAATGAGCCGGACGTCGCGTCGTCCGCCCGAGCCAACTATTTACATACAAACGGAACACATCTCGCGGCCAACGGCGCCGGGCCGGCGTCGGGCCGGCGGCGCCCCGGTCTAAGTAGCTTAACTCACTTTCATAATTTACGTCTTAATTAAATACCGAAAACCTAATAGACGGCGCCGACGGGGTGTTGTTCCCCGGGCGCGGATCGGGCGGTGCCTGCGCGCGAGTCGCGCTCGCTGCATTCGCGCTCACTCCGCCTTCAGCTCGGAGCCGGCGGGCGGCGCCTCCTGCGCGCCCGCGCCCGCACCCAGCGGCGCCGGCGCCGGCTCGCCGCCGTCCTCCCCGCCAGGCGCCGGCGCCGGCTCGCAGCTCTCCGCCGCGCGCTCACCACCGCCGCCACCGTCTGTGTACAATAATACATGAATGACGCCCCGCCGGCTCTCACTCCTCTTCGGTCGACATCCACTTCTAATTACTTCTACTTCTACTAGTAGCGAGCGAGCGAGCGTGCGAGCGTGCGTGCTGAGCAGGCGTTGCGTTGCTATTGAGGCTAGGTTTACTAACTGCGCTGGTGGTGTTGGTAGTAGAGCGGGTGGCGCGCGGGCGTGTGGTGCGCGCGCGGCGGCTGCGCGGGCGGCGCGTGCCGGTACAGCGGCGCGTGCGGCGCGTGAGGCCGCTGGATGGGCGCCGGGTAGCGGGGAGCCACCATGCCGCCGCGTGCCGCCGCGCCGCCGCCGCCGCCGCCGCACCGTCCGTTCGAGCCGGCGCTCGCCATCTGCGAATCAACCTTCAGCATCACATCTCCGCGGCGCTAGTGCAGGTAGTAGTAGAGGGGCGCGGCGCGTACCTGCTGCTGGTGGTGCTGGTGAGGCGTGAGCGCGGGCGGCGGGTGCGGCGGCGGCGCGTGGTACTTGTGCTGTGGCGGCGAGTGCGGCGGCTTCTTGTTCTGCTGCTGCTGCTTAGGCGTGGGCGATGCCGAGTCGCAGAGCGGCGCGAACCCGTTCGCGTGCTCGTGCAGCGGACTCTTCAGCTGCTGCGGGACCTGCCGCGGTGGCGCCGGCGCGTACTGCTGCTGCATCGGAGCGCGATACTGCTGCTGCAGGGAACAATGCGCACGCGTTAACATCGCAGAATGTCGATGGGAGCTAGCATGGGCCGGCACGGCACCGGCACAGCAACACGTCTTGTTACCTGCATCTGCTGCACGGCGGCCGCCACCTGCAGCTGCGAGGAGAGGAACTGCGAGCCGAACGCGCCCGACTGCGGCTGCTGCGTGAACTGCAGCGGGTAGGTGGGCGCGGGCGCGGCCGGCTGCTGGTACGCAGAGTAGTACGAGTTCTGCGGCGGCGCGGGCCGCGGCAGCAGGCCGTACGGCGCCTCGCCTACGGGCGCAGAGTACCCGAGGTATTGCTGCTGGTACGCGCTCACGCCGCCTACGCCGCCGACTCCCCCACCTTTGCTGCCTGGAAAGGAACATATTTATGATCATAATTCGTTGTCGTCGCCTTGTGTCAGGTCAGAACCGATGGTGAAAGAACCAATGTGGTGAAAAGATTAGAAAAATTGGAACTGACTCCTTTAATCTTATGACAATCAATGTGACCAAGGTTCACACTTATCACGTTAAATGTAGAAGAAAACGTCACGCCACATTCACCTTGGCCTTGAAAAAACTATTCAAAGGCATTTTAACTTCAACGCATTATGTATTCAGGCCTGTTCAAGGTCCTTAATTATGGAAATCAAAAATTATTTATTTTTTAGGATTTTTAATAACACGCCCGTGTTTTTATAATCCATAAATGTCAAAGTTACGGTGTTTTGATGTTTGTTACTCAACGACGCCGCCTGGACCGATTTGGATAAAATTTGGTATACGGGTGGTAGATTATGACGGGGTTTGAGCTATGCACTACTTTTTATCCTGGGAAAACGCGAGCAAAGCCGCTGGTGGACACTAGTATGAAATATAATTTGCATTAATATAAGTTTCCATTTGCTTGGACCGTGTTGGAACACATTCAGTCCCAAGCTTTATTATTTAGAATAGCTACGGTCCCTGTCTAGGTTGATAGGAGAATGAAGGAGCTAAACTTATTCAAACTCAAGCTGACATCAGCTTATAAAACCAGAAACTATGGAAATCAAAAACAAGCTCGAGATTGCATTCGGAAATGGAGCACCAAATACGATGGGAACGAAGGGCGGAATGTAAGCAAACAAAATCCTGGCAAGAATGTGACTGTGAGAATACACTGCTAAAAAATGACAGAATCTGCGAATTGTGTTTTTTTTTTAAAATTTATACTACTTGAATGACGGAACAAGCAGATGGCCCACCTGATGTTAAGCGGTAACCTCTGCCTATGAACAGTGCATTACTTCATAGGACACGTCCACCTAGGACGCACCCTATGTGGCATTGCACTGCGCCCGCCACCCTGAGACATAAAGATGAAAAGTCTCATGTGCCTGTAATTTCACCGGCACCCTTACGGCATGGTGGGCATCATAACAGGGCAAGGCAACCTCAACTATCATCTACACAAGATTAGAGCTCCTGAGAGCGGGCAATGTCGGGGCTTTCCTTGAATCCAGTGTCCTAGTCCAGAATTATCAGGTTGTTTTAATGGGATCACACATTTCATAGAATCTTAAGTAGCCTGATCAGCCAGCTAAAATTCCCTGATTGTTATTACGCGAATAGAAATAATTATTTCACACAGATAACCTTGTAAACTGAAAGGCATGATTCGAAACGGATTATGTTTGCTTTATTTTTCGATACCAAATAATAATCAGTTCATAATTCAGATATTTTAATAAAATTACCTGATATGAAGGCACTAGTGAGACGAATTTTCCTGTGACTATCGTCATACTTGGAGTCTGGAGGTCACCCCCACTTACAATGAGAAGAACAGTTCCTAGTCCAATAATTATCGATGTTAAACAATACATGGCTCAGTTTGTCTGAAACAATAATGTAGAGCTAAGAACTAGACTGCTTGAAGTAGAGCTTACCGATGGCGCCGATTTGTTGTGAAGATGGTTTGACCGTAGCCGACATGAGCGAGTTGGAAGTACTGGATATTAGTACAGTACTGGGGTTGTTGCCAAGTTGACCAGATTGCCCGAAGCCTCCACCACCAGCTGTCGCAGCCTGTGAGTTTTACAAAAGAAATATCATCTGCTTCTCGCAACCATAATATCACAATATTTACAGTAAAGTTTGTCTTAATGTAAACTAGCGAAAGAAAACTCATTTTACAATACAAAGATCAAAATGACAGTAACTTTGTTTCAAGTCTAACAACAGATTCGTGTTTGGTAATCACATGGACCCTCAGCTATCAAATTAAAAAATAATCAGTCCATTTACTGCAACCAATTACCGTAAAAAATATTATTTCTGTAGAGCGCCTATCACGACCTCTGTGGCGCGGCTGGCGAACGTCCGCCTGCGACGCAGGAGGTTGCGGGTTCGATTCCCGTCCCGGAACAAATATTTGTAAGTTCTGCAGATATTTGTTCCGGGTGTTCTGGGCGTTTTCTATGTATAATAAAAAATATCTATGTAATGTATTATATTAAGTATATCAGTTATCTAGTACCCATAACACAAGCTCTGGCTTAGCTTGGGGCTAGATAACTTGGGGCTAGATAATGTTGTGTGAACTTGTCCAGCATTATTTATTTATTATATTTATTATTTTACTTTCAATAACCTGGTTGACATCCCCTAACTACACAATACAAAGACACATAAAATTTAAAAAAATGTTAGCAGACCGCTGGTTCGATGCTTTTCCATAGCTGTTGGTTTTTTGATTATGTTTTCCTTTTGCTTATATATTTATTTCCGCAATAAGCAAGTATCCTTAGACGCAATATGCGGAAACATTTAAATGGTCAGTAGTTTAATTTTTAGATTAGTAGTTAATTTTTAAGTACTATTTGTTTTCCGAAGCTAATAAAATAATAAAATAAAATAAAATAGTAACTGGTGGCCATCGATTTTATAAGAGTTCACTAAGGCGGCTATCGATTTCTTCTACACAAGTGACAGTTAAAAAAAAACCTAGTCTATAAAATGACTCACCATCCGATATTGGTTTGGAAGGCTCTGGAACATATCAGGCGGCGGTTGATAGCTGTAGGGTGCCGCTGATCCCGCGCCGTACGGTGTCCCAGGGAATCCTCCGAATTGCCCACGACTCTGATCGAGGAAAGCTCCGTACAAGCCGCCTTGCTGCGGCAATTGTTGCGATGAGCCCAAAAGCTGCTGCGTGGAGTTAAATAGCATCGCGGGTGGCGAGGGCACAGATAGACCCCCATACCCTCCTTGGTAGCCCATGTGGTTGTAATGCTGAGGGGGCGGCGACTGCAGCTGCTGCGTCGGCTTCACTTTGCACACGTTGGGGGGCGCTCCAGTCTCCGTGTTGGGCTCCTCGAACCCGGCAAACTGCAACTCCTCCGTACTCTCAGCTACGGCCGGCATTTCCCACACTTTCTTCACGCTGGCGATTTTTAAATTGAGATCTGCCGCCAGCGGTGAAATAGTGTTGGAAGTACTCATGTGCACACCGCGCGGCAAGCCGAGCGACTTCGCCGATTTATCTTCCGTGAGTTGACCGAGATCAGCGTCGAACGCGAAATCGAGTTTCATATCAGACGAGTCTTCAGCTTTCTGTGTCGTGTCGAAAGACATCTGTAAGCCGAGAGCTTCACCGTCGCTCACCGGCCTTCCGTTGTCTCCGATAAGTTCCTGTATGGATCTAGGACGCCTTACATCGGCGCCGTTGAACGCCAACGGATGCGCTTCCATTTCAGAAGGTAATTCCTCAGGTTGAGGAGGTTTCGCTATATTAGAGGTCATTTGATATTTTTGTTGTAAAGCTTCTTCAGAAGGAGCAGACTTGTAGTTAGTGTTCTCAAATATAATAGTCTCTACTGGCGGTGTAGTTCCATCTAATACTTCAGATTTATCAGCAGGAACGACGCACGAAGCCACAAGTGGTTTTATCTCAACAGGAGTTTCAAGTGGCGTACTACGTTGGCTTGACTGCGCTGATTTGTTCACGACTAAGTCTGCGGGTTCTTCGATATTGCCGCGCAGGGTTTGGGCAATGGGCTTGTCCCACGCGTTGACTGCCGGCGGCGGGGGCGCCGCTCCAGTGTCCGGCCCGTAGCCGCTCACCATGCCCAGCTGTTGCTTTTGTCTCTGCTTGACGAAACGAGGCGCTAAGTTAGCTTGACGAGGGCGTGGATCATACTGTCCATTTTTGTTTACGGCCGGCGCCGCTCCGCGTGGGTTTGACTTGTCACTAGGGATCCTGCTCGAAGATCCATTCCGCCCATTACCTTGGTTAGAATGAGATCTAGGTTGCTGCTTCAAAGCTTGTTGATTTTCTTCCTTTGCCGGTGGGCCTCTGGTATCCTTGGAATTCTTCTTGTTTCGCACTTCTTGGAAACCGTCATCTGCGACATCGTCATCTTTCTTTGCCGTGGATATCTTAAGATCAGTCATAGCCTCTGTTACATCAGCAGTCTTGTTATCACCTAAGTTCTCTTTCTTGACTCCCTGGTTATTGTTACGTGGGTTATTTTGATTTCTATTATTTTGATTACGACCTCCTGGACCCTTATGAGAGGGTCTCCCTGGAACTGAGCGGCGTCGTCCGCCGCCACCTTCGGAATGTTCAGACGTAGTTTCCCAATTCTCATCTTCTCCACTAACACCCCCTGGTCCTTTAGGTCTTCTATCGCGACCCCTGCCCGTGGCCTGTGAACCAGGACGAGGTCTGCCTTTGCTCTTATCTTCCATTTGAGGATTATCCTTACCTCCTTCGTTTTCTTTAGCGGCCCTATTGGTTTGATTGAAAGGACTTTTTGTATTGGGGGGCCCATAACCCGTGACCCTCTTGGCAGGCGCGGGCGGGCGTGTGGTGCCCTGGAAGCCTCCCCTACCACGTCTCGACGGCTGTCCTCTAGGCGCAAACGGTTCTCTATTCTCCATTCCGTCCGTGGTGAGCATTGCTTGTTCTGTTGGAGCGGGACGATTGACATCTTCAGGTCTATCAGGTTTCTTGGGTCCGCGAGGGCTGCGTGGCGCTCTTCGTCGCTCTTTCCGCTCTGCATTAGCGGCCCCATCTGTGGAACCATCAGATTCACTAGCTCTATTATTGGAGCGTGAGCTCCGATGAGATCGTCGCCCTCGAGATTCTCTCGATCCCCAACCTCTATTGTTATAAACAGCAAAGCCGGTTCCGCCGCTTCCGAAGCTTCTGCCTTTCTTTTCAGATCCAGATCCACTAGACTTCCTTTCAATGGGTTCCTTCGGTGTAATTTTATTATGGCTAGGGTCATGAATGACATGTACTTCTAGTTTTTTATCATCCACAAGACGCTTTGCAATGTCAGGAGTATTTTTGGCTTCCACAGCAATTTCAACAGTTTTCATTGTAACACTTATTGAATCTGTGCCAGGTTTAGAGGTCACTTGCGCAGATTCAGATGCTACTTTCTCAGATTGTTGAGAATATTTCAATTTAGCTAGTTGTTCAGATAACTGTTGTTGTTGTTTTTGCATTTGAGAAGCTGCAAATGAATCTGCTATATTAGATGGAGGTTGAGAAATAGGTTTAGTAACAGCTTGATGATCAAAAGCAGAGACTTGTTTTTGAGTAACTGGCAGGCTCATATGCTGTTGAACAATAGGTAGACAAGTATTTTGAGTTACTTGTTGAGTGTTGCCTGCCAATGCTAGAATACTTGGAGTCTGATTACTACTGAATTTATTTTGATTTTGAAATGCATTTGCATGGGTAGAATTGTTTGATGGTATGTTTTGAGGAGGAGTGGTGGCAGCAATATGGTGCTGTGAGTTTCGTCGTGAATCAAAGTTGGGTGCAATGAGATCATTACTCTTTCCTTCACTTTCTCTTGGAGGAGAAGCTTTTTCTGTTGGTTTCAAAACAGTGTTAGTTTCTTCCAGGGCAACTTCTGCCCAGGATGCCTTGCCAACTTCTTTCTCTGATGATTCTCTCTGTGAAACATTGTCTGTTGGGGAATAATGTTTCTCTGGCGTTACACTGGGAGCAGATGATTCAGATGTGGTAAATGGTTCTGCAACTCCTATGCTCTTTCTTTCAAAAACTTCACTCAATTTATCAGCAGCTGATCGATTGCTTTGTTCGATAGCTTGTTCCAATGAAGATTTTCTGTCTAAATCATTCTTTCCTTTGTATTCATTAAAATCTTTGTAAGATTCTTTTGAGTTTGACCTATCCAACTCTCTTCCAGACTTTTCATAATCTTGCATTTCTGACCGCCACTGAGGCCCAGATCCATCCTTGTCTCGCCTAAAATCATCTTCACGGTCTGAGAAGTCCCTGTAACAAATAATCATCACAATTATATCAATTTTTCCCGATCTACAGATAATTATTTATTTTACAACTGATAAATAGTACAAACCTAGAATACGATCGGCGGCCATTGTTGTGTGGTGCGTGGCGAGGCGCGTTGTACCCTTGGGGTTGCGGCTCCTGGCGCCGCGGGGCCGGCTTGGCCGGAAATGCCCAACCTTTATGTTGCTGGTCATCTTGCTGCCTATTTTGTTGCTGTTTCAAAAACCGCGGGGGCATGTTTGCTTGGAAGCTCTTAGAATAGGCGGGGTTGTTCTGATCGCGTTCGCGCGCATGATCGCGGTCCCTGTCTCGGAAGTCGCGGTCGCGCTCGCTCCGGTCTCGGTCGCGGTCCGACCGGTCGCGCTCTCTATCGCCGCGGTCTCGTTCCCTGTCGAAGCGTTCGCGGTCCACGCGGTCCCTGTTGTCGCCTCGGTCTCTGTCGCGTATGTCTTGTCGCGTGTCCTTGTCAGAGTCCGACCGATCTCTATTGTCATTGCGGGCTCTGTCTCGAGGTTCCTTGTCACGTTCACGGTCCCTATTGTCCCTATTGTCACGGTCTCTGTTGTCGAACCGTTCCCTGTCGTTGCGATCGCGATCTCTGTTATCGATACGTTCCTTCTCCCGTACGTCTCTCTCATTCCGCTCCTTGTCCCTGTTGTCTGGTCTGTCACGCTCCCGCACGTCGATGCGGTCCCGCGAGTCTCTGCCCTCGAGCCGGTCCCTCTCCCTGTGGTCGGGCTCTCTGTCCCTGTTGTCGCTGCGCTCCCTAGGCGGCGGGTCCCTGGTCTCGCGGCGGCGCTGCTCCTCCTCCTTCCTCTGGCGCGCGCGCGCGACGGCCTGCGCCACCTCGTGGCTCTGCTTCTGGCGCCGCTCCGCCCACAGCTGGTCCTCGTCGCCGGGCTCAGGCGCCTCTCGAGAAACTTTCTGATCGGCGCGCTCATTCTCGATACTAGCCCGGTTATTGTTTTTTCTCGTTGATGTTTCTCCGTCCGAGAAGTCTAGCTTTTGGCTGAAAAAAAATTACATTGTTTGAATCAGTGTCTTAGTTGTTAAACATTTGTTAAATAAATTACACAGGGACAATATATTTTCGCCAGTTCGTAAGTTAGCAGTTTTGCGTCATTTTCGTTCTGAGGAGCCCGACTTGTTGCACGAAGTGGCTAGCACCGTACCCATAAAAATGAATTTATTTCGCCAGGATGTATGTCTTTATTCTTCTTTATTTATATGTAAAACGCCTAAAGGGATGCCAAATACTTGACCAAGTTGACCAGAGAACCTAACCACTTCTATAAGTTTCACTCCTAATTATATTGTGAAATGCATTAGAATCACACCCAAACCACATCCATCCAGAAAACATCTTAATATCTCAAAGAGGCGAATTTAATAAAATAAAACGCCACTATCTGGTTGTCATCCTACACAAAACATGGTTATAACTATGCTGCTGATCCATGCTGACAAGAGTAGTGCACCACTCAATAGTATTTCATCTAGATAGCGACGCCAACTGTACGGTAAAGGATGTAAGAGTTACATCACTGGAGTCGCCTCGCGCCTCTCTAAAACCCTGTTTTGTCCTTCAACATCCCGACGCACGAGAAAAGTGCACGTGGCCGCGCCGAATAAAATCGCACGTTTGTTCTAGTATCACTATTATTAGTGCACTAGACGCGACAGGGCCGAGCCCGTGCAGTGTACATACTCGTAATCAATGTCATCGTGCTGCGCCCAGCCGGCGTCCCTGGACATGTCGTCGAGCGAGGAGATCTGCTCGTCGCGCAGGATGGGGCGCGCAGTGAGCACCTCGACGGCGCGAGGTGCGGGCGCAGCGCGAGGCGGCGGGCGCGCGGCGGGAGGGGGCGCAGGCGCGCCGCGGGCTTCGCGCAGCGCGCCCAGCCCGCCCAGCCCGAGCCCCACACCAGTGTTACCTTTTACTAGCTATAAACATAAAACATAAAACAAGCAAGGTTAGATCCAGGTTTATTACTGTGAAATGGAGTTACAAGTGCCAGTAGTAGTTCCCGTTTGTCCACGAATTATACGTAAGACGATTTTGACCGCCTTTTCTTTAGTAGAAGGGTAATGTGATCAGAGAACACAAATCTGCCCCTTATTCACTATGACCAAACGTAACATAACATGACTCGTTACGATATCTGCGTGGAATCATCGTTTAGAATACATTATGATGTCACACGTTATTGGCAAGGAACCTCCTATGGTCATAGTGAATAAGGGCCCTGTTGTCCGAATTGGAATAAGCGGCCGCCACTTTGAACGTTTGCCACTGGACTAATTGTTTTTAAAATCGAATCTGATGGTCACACGATTAAGATTTCCAAATTAAAAATTTAGAGGTTTTTGTTTACGTGTTATGTTACATGAAGTCTCATACATAATGTTGTGGTTAACCATAGTCTGGCTATTTTTTTTACAGGATCTCTCTCTTTTCTCTATGTTTTTCTATTTTCGAATCAACTGGACCAAAAAAAGTTGAAAGGTACATTACAGAGTCAGGTGACCCAATCACGGAAGCACAGCTTAAATAAACGGGATTTTGTGGGTTAATTTAAGGGGCAAGCTAGAAAATTAAAAATTTAACGGGAAGCGTATTGAATATGTAAAATAGCAATACGTATGAGTTTCTTTATTTCACCGAGGACTAAAGTTCAATTTGTCTAGTGGTTACTACGATAGCCTACTTGTACACAACCTCTCCATGCGAGTCTGACTCGCACTTGACCGTTTTTTTTAGGTTCCATCGTATCCTCTCATCCACATCCATAAATTATTTATTTAACCAGCCTGTATACGGACCAGTTGAGTATTATAGCTGCACCTGATGTTTGCGCAGGTAACATACACGCTAAAACAGGATCAAGGGCTTTATTGAAATCCTGAAAACTATAATCTGGGTCTCTTCAAGTCAAGAGTGAATAGGTGCCTTCTAGACCTTTGTGCTTCATCTTCGGCCACATCGTCACTTACCAACAGGTGAGATCGTGGTCAAACAAAGGTCTATCAATGTTAAAAAAAAAAATAAAAAAAAAAATAATTGTTACGGTACATACAAACGGCGGCAGAATGGCGCGATAGGCGGGCGTCTGCTGTGAAGCTGCGGGGGCTGCGGGCGCGGCGGCGGGGGATGCGTTTGATTCTTGTCGGGCGCCGCCGGGAGCGCCACCGGATGTCCAGCTGCCTTCGGCTGAACATAAAAAACATTAGGGACTTATTTACATCTACCGCATATATATACATGTTTTAAGCACAATTTCCCCAACCAATACTTATTTTTACGGGGCACTTATGTGTGTCATACCATAGACTAACAAAACACAATAGACCGCTAACATAGAACAATATTTTGTGACTCAAAAAAGGTAAATTTCCAGGCAATTTCTAGATGGCGCTGGCAAGTAGTCTGGGAATCATTCAATCAGCATTTTACCTAATCTCTTTTAATTCTTTAAAAATAAACATTTAAATTTATAATTTATTTTTTAATTATGAAACTATGGACGCAAATAATTCGAATACATGTATGAATAATTTCAATCGTTTATAGCAGATTCAAAACACTCAGCGACATCTAGCGTCATTGTAGGCAATCATTTATCGATGCACGTTTTCTTGTATGAGATTGGCATTCTATTGTGTTTTGTTAGTGTATGCTCGTACTAACTGACAGGTTTCTATAAACATCTGTCAGATTTAACAAGATTCAATATTTATTAAACGTCGGGTGCCCTGTACTAAATTGGTTAAATTAAATATTAGCCCCGTATGTATAATTAGGTTTAGGTTATGTTTCTTCTTAATCACAAAAGATAGAAAAAGGAAACGCTAAACTATACAGTTCTAGTGATGTTGTTTGCCAAGCACACAGCTAAGACCATTCATTGTGGTATTTTATGGGGAAAGCCTATATACTCGTACTGGCTGAGGACGATTAGGTAGAGAGATTTCTTACTCTGTGGTCTCAATTGCGGCTGCGTCGGCTGGTCTGTGCGGTGTGTGGGCTGTGCAGCCGCCTCGAGCGATGGGAATTCTGTGCGGAAGTGCGGGGAGGACGGCGGTGGCAGCGACACCCAGCCGCCGGGCCCAACGCCCGCAGCAACACTGCTGCTCGGCGCTGCTGGTGTAGGCTGAAACCACACAATTTACGATGGTCAAATCATGCCCGGTTAGTGGAGAGATATAGATATTATGTTCCGCGTGAGCTGCTAGCTTTACGATAAGAAGAGAATCGCTTATGTAATATGTATTATTTAGTTACGAGACTTTTTGTTACGCAAACTTGAGCATTGTTAGACGTCACTTTGTCTGCATGCCCTGTTACTGTAGCCTTGAGTTTTGTCAAGCAATGGATACAAAGTATGGTGTAGCTGTAGTGTGTCACACGGAATTTGGCACGAAAATCGAGGTTCAAAGTGTTCGCCAGACGCGCTCATCAGTAAAAAATAAATAATGACAGTGTCTCTATACATCTTCTCAGTCGTTGAACTCTTGACAGAGCGGTCGTGGTCGTCATGTTGTAATGCTATTAGGGGCTGATGTTGCTTGCCTCATGATATCTCGCCATTTATCCCTATTCGTGGACATCCTAGTCCATTCATACTAAATCCGATTTTGACGACCGCGACTACGTCGTACGACCGACAGCATAGTTTTTTTTTTTTTTTTTACTACTGGAATGACGGACCTAGCAGATGGCCCACCTGATGTGAAGCGGTAACCTCTGCCTATGAACAGTGCATTACCTCATAGGTCACGTCCACCTAGGACGCGCCCTATGTGGCATTACACTGCGCCCGCCACCCTGAGACATAAAGGTGAAAAGTCTCAGGTGCCTGTAATTTCACCGGTACCCTTACCCTTCAAACCGGAACACAGCAATGCGAGCACTACTGTTTTGCGGCAGAAATAGGTATGGTGGTAGTACTCTTACACAAAAAAGCCCTACTACTACTACTACTAAAATGGAGCGCCGACCGACGCAAGCGATTGCAGCAGCAAAAGAACCCAGCCAAGTTGCACGGAAAGAGGGCGGCATTTTCTTTTTTTTTCATATAATTGCGGTTGTGCGTAGTTGTTGCACGGCGTAGTCGTCAACATCGGACGGCTGCTGGTCGACCAAGGTCGTGGTCGTCGGTCAGTAAAGTCCGAATGCTACCTTCATATAACACCATACGTCCTTGTCAGTTGTTTGTTACATACACCCGCCTCAGGCAGTAGGTTTTGATTTTAACCAATAAGACAGATGGGGCAAGTTCGATGGCCATTCAGTTAGTATTCCTACTACTGGTTTGCCTTGCTTTGCCAATTTGGCCTTGCCCCAGACTACCCTCTAGTAGGATGTCCTCGTGTGAGACTGTCAATAATGCTGTTAATATTATAAGATATAATATTTTTCTTCCTGCCCTCTAATTGTCTAATGAACTGAAAATCGCTTTTTATCACGATTGTCATTGCTCAGCATATTTTTTCGTATTTTCAAGAGCAGCAATATTGAAAACATACTGCACAATGTATTGTAAAATCGTAATCAATTACTAGTTCATTAGACAATCAGCCCCCCCACAAACCTCAGTGTGGTCAAAGGATAGACCTTACAAGTAGGTTTTTCATTCACAACTCATTTTTTTTTTTTTTTTTTCATAAATTCAGTCAAATTGGTGACAACAACCAGCATACAGAATTTTGGGCACACAGACCATGGTGTTCTATTAATGTGGAATGGTTAATTCTTGAATTCTACAGAGTAAACCTATGCCCAGCAGTGGACATCTACCAGCTGATATTGATGAGCCCTCAGATCTCATAATCTTGGTATCATAGGGCAATTGCTTGGCTGGACACGCTACGCACGTTAGGCGCGCAGAGCGACGGTTCTCGTCGCGACCAGCCGCGCCTTCCCTCCAGCGCATTTTTTCGTCATTGGGCCGTGAAGTTACTATACTACTTACTTTGTTATAATTTTTGTAGTACATAATAACTCATCTTGAATTTCCTTTGGTGAAAAACTGTTCAGAAAAGCAGATACTCACTTGAGTCGGGGGATTGATGCATGTTGGTGGTGAAGACACAGATGGAGCTACAGCAGGTATAGGACTGAAACCAACAGGATACCGTCATAAACATTTAGAAAGAATTTCTTGAATGATGTACCCTTTCTGCAAAATGTTGTGCAACATTAAAGTCATCAATGGCAGAACATTTTGTCATGAAGTTGCTTTGCTTATTTACAAGAATATGGTGTGCGGTCAGCTAATCCTACTAAAATCATATTATCGAAAGTTCTGACGTTTCTTGTTCAATCATGCATTAATCAGTCAACAATTTCAATTGGGTGCTCTCAAATGGTGAAGAAAAACATTGTGACGAAACCGGCATGTCCTAGAACCAAAAATTCGTGTGACATGAAAGGAGCCTATGCGAGGTAAACTGAATCCTTTTACCACACTGGTTCTTTCACCATCTGTCACTACTCTAGGCCCTTTTCTCTGTCTCTGACCTAACGTATAGTGATAAAAACAGAACCGGTGACACAGTAGCAGTAGTAAGAATCAAAACCTTGTTAAGAGTAAAATGATTGTTGAAATAACTTTACTATCTAACTATTGGCTGGGTATTGACTGACTAAGCAGCCTTGCATTCAGATGGGTAGAGTCATAGTAGTAGCCAATAAGTAACTTCCTGATTCAAATAGTTCTTGGAATGAGTCGATGAATTAATTAAGGTTCACTTACTTAGCGTTAGGGTCCTGGCCAGTTTCAGTTTTCAAAGAAGGTAAGTTGGCTGGTGGACGCCTAGTTGAAGGAACTTTTCCAAGACTTTGCATTCCATGTTTGCGGCTGAGTTGAGACTTGACAGAGGAAGGTTCCAAATTCTCGTTCTAAAATTGTAAAGAAAGAATATTTGGAATCCGGATTGACGAATGTAAAGAATACATAACATATCTCCCACATTGGTCTGCTAGGTACTCCAGTGTCAATTAGACGGAAGATGTTTAAAATTGAATTTGGATCCTAGCCTGATTAATTTATTTTGTGTTACCTAGATGGGGTTTACCATCAAAAGACCTAAAAAATATGACGATAGTTTTTCAATTGTTTGACTGTGAATTCAGCAGATTATCGCCTCTGACTTGTTGTCTTGTTATATGTTGTTGTTATTGTTGTAGCTATCCCATCACGCAAGACTATTTTAGATTTAAAAAAAAAATTCATAATTCAGAGTAATTTAACACAAATTACTCACAAAGTAGGTCAAAATGTTGTAAAGTTCTTGCATGCTCTGTTAATGTCAGCAGTTTTCACCTATTGAACTGAATTCAGAACAAGATCTCGGTCAAGGTTGTGATCCCAATCACGTGAAAGTTGACACAAATTACAACAAAACATCATTCACTTTTGGTAAAATTCTCAGCATGTTTTTATACAAAGTACTCACAAAGACAGCAGTTAACACTATTGCATTTCGTCATTCTCAAGTGGCTGTCAATATTTATGAAACTTGATAGTTTGAATATCTCAAAAAGAAATTGATAGCATTCCTCTTGTGAAACTTGTGAATTCCACCAAATAAATAACACAATAGACTGCAGTATCCCACTTGTGGTTTCAGTATAAAAAGCAGTCCCCCTCCAACCTTTTGCCCCCAAAACATCCATCCACACACCAAATATCCTCAAAATCTGCTCAACGACCGCAGACGAAGTTAATAATACATGACCCTCAGGGATAACGCAGCTTCCTGTTAGTGAAAGAATTTTCGGAATCGGATCAGTAGTTCTAGAGATTACCATTCTCTAATTCAAATAAATAAACAATCAAACAAACTCACAAGTAAATTATAATATTAGTGTAGATTGTCCTCATAAGGAATCACTTTGGAATCAAATTACAATAACATTATCAGAATCAGCTGATTGACAATTTTATTGTTTACAATGGCAAGTTGTGTTTGTTGAACCAGTTTTGATTTGTCCCTTCAAGACAGGCTAACTAGCTTTCTTGTATGTGATAAAATTGGTGCCAGGTGAATAGTAAAATGATTCTATGATTGTCAATGCATACTAGGACATTACCATGAAATAAACAGAGGCACAATAGAAGTGATTTGTTGAAACCAAAATAAAGAATCAATGAACAAAGACATCAATAATAGCTTTGCTCTGTTCAAAATGTGCCTGCATATGTAGCATTATTACTCTATTTCTATTGTAGAATGTAAATTGTTGTTGTTGTATTGTAGATTGTTGTATGTATCACAACATATTGGAAGGTGAAATTTAGATAAGGGCATTGAACTCTACCTCAATAACATTCAGGGTAAAAATAAATGAGTTATCAGTGGGCGTGTAGGTACTGTCTACATAGAATCAATACCAAAAGCAGTCCAAATAAATATTATTTCGTACAGACTGCCATATGTGGCATCTTGTCAGAGCAATCATACGAGAAATAAGCCCAAGATAAGACTACTCACTGAGGCCCACCTCAGAACATTGTGAACACTGTACACTGTGCCAAGAGAGTGTGAATGGAAATGGTAGAAGCTACTCACCCTGTTAGCGCAATACAAGCTATTGATGTCCAACTTTTGATATTTCTGCTTGCCGGACGTTGGCTTGCTCTGCGCCGTATTGCCTCCGCCGCCCGGCGTAGAGAGTGCAGACATGCTGCGATGTACACACCATCAGGAGGTTACCCTCTCACCGACCACCAACTGCAACCAGGGCAATTGGCAATAGAGAAACAATGGCCCGAATTCACTTCACAGGATAAACCAATCGTCCTTTACAACTCGATTTGTTCCACTTCTAAGAACAATGAAACTAGTATTGCTCGATATTCACTTTTGTGAAACAGAAAACACTTTCACATCACTGATTGAAAATTATTTTGTGCCCTGCCCTCAAGTTTATTGACGTGTTACATCCGTTAGAAGAATACTGGATCGATGACTCCAAGAATTCACTACCTTTTGTTACTACACTTCAATTCCGTTAATTTTTCACAAAACTCTACGATCTAGATTGGTGTAACGGTACTAACATTACAGAAGTAGAAAGAACCGTAAATAAACTACTTTTTATATTTCTAGAAAATAATAATACCGAAATAAACGTATACCTTGGTCCGTTACACTTGGTATCACGGATAAAAATATACACAAGCACAATTGCTAAGTCCTAAATAAAGATTATTTCCGATTAAACTCTATACTACGCTACCAAAACTTATATCACTTTATTTTAAGATGGCGTCCGTCTTCAAAAGACGATTTCTCTCTCTCGTTCCTTCACAATCAATATAGTGACGTCACAAAGCACTCAAAGCCGCGCAAGACCGCACTCTAGCGGTAAAAATGTGAATTAGACTAAAAATGAATACACATAGGTAGAGCTGTTCTGTGGTATACACGAACCATCATGCATGCTGGACTGAAGGATAAATCAGTAAATAAAACAAACAATATTTGTATACGTTGTTGTTGTTATCAAACAAATATATAATTAAAATCATAAAAAACACATAATATTTTAAAGTAAAAGTCATTGCTACCTACTGAAGACACGCTTCCAAGCCAAAAACAACAGTTTTTAGATTGTCTGTCTGTGCGTTTGTATCCGCTAATCTCCAGAATGGCTGAATTATCCTTTAAATTAAATTTTAATTAATTCAATTGGTTGAGGAATAAAAAAGATATTATGTGAATAAGGGATGACCGCTATCTGGTATGCATTAACCAGAAATCGGGAATTTATCTAATATACCAGGCAAGCAGCTGGCTGCAAGAGTAGTCCAGTATATATATTATTATAGTCTGGATTTGCTTTCACGCTAAAACGACTGAACCTGTTTTGATTAATTTGGATAGGTATACAGTTAGAACGTGGTTGAATTCGCGGGCGACAGCATGAAATATGTATTTTGACATCTTGGAAACTGCGCTAACCATTTCGATGAAATTTGCTCAACCGGTGGGGGGCGAATTCTTATTTCAAACAGGCTTATTTTGGATTCAAATAGACAATCGGTCACACTAGTTATATTACAAAACTCAAAAGCAATAAACTAGCTATATCTAATGCGAACACCCGAAAAGAGAACACGTTTGAGCGCTCTAAAAAAATATAATACTGAAACAAGACCTTATGCCATTAAGTTAAGACTCAATTTAGATTTCATAGATAGAGGAAAAACGAGCCAAGAGAGGTAGGTAGAATAGAGTTAGTTTTTCCCTTTCTAACACTTGGAATGATAGCTTTATCATAGCAAGGGTGACCATGACCATTGTATATGTAAATACTAAGAGGTCATCGATACTACAAATCTAAAAGTTGGCAGTCGCGGGACACCTGGCAGACGAGAAACATCACGGCATGGCTGCGTCATGCCGTTTGCCGACACTGAACACTCGGTAAGTAATCAGTAACAAGATTCAATAACAGTTTTTGTGATATTACAAAAAAAAAGTGTTTCCTTCCTACAAACGCATATGGGAGGTCAACATTTTATTTTACGAAATTAACAAAAAGTGTTATTGTTTCGAGATACTGATCACTTACCAAGCCTCCACTATGAATCTGGCGGCATAAATAACTGTAATAAATAATTTGATTTATATAATGTTTATTCAACTCCACGTTCATATGTGTCCATGGAAAAAGTCTCCTGGACATGACTTTATTTTATGGTCACCGTATTAGAAGTAGACACACTAACTCAGTAGTTCATATCTTGCTTGGCTCGTTTTTCAGCAGCGAGCGCTCAGTCCTGTTTTTATACTAAGTCCATGGCTTTTTGTTATCCAGTATGTCCAGTGACTGTTCCGAGGTTCATGTGGGTTCATGCACGGTTCATGCATGAAGCTAAAGGTTATGCCATTTGTGGCATCTGTGGTTTCGTGAGTTGTTTAATTGGCCAAACATTTCTGGAGGATTCTCATTGGCCGAGGATTAGACATTGACAGCACATACATTTTGACACAAAAACAGGCGATTTTAGGGTTCCATTCTCAAAGCTAGTCCGCTGTCAAAAATGGATCAAAATCAAATCGATTACTAATCGAACGGTTAATGCTATAACTAAGACATGACTATGAAAATGTTTTTTGGATTTTACCAATAATTTTTCATAAGCCCATGGTACGCAAATAGAGAGGAGTAAAAATCGTAAAATCAAACGTTACCAAAAAGTGAAGTCCGTTATGTTTTCCCTCTGCGCAACATATTCGCCCATCAAAGAGGTAGTGAAGCGAATTCCCTGAGTAAATTTGGACAAATTGGCGTTTGTATGCTGAGTTTGTGTGTATGTTTTTTTTAATTTAATTTTTCATCTAAAATAGGGTTGCGTTTGGCTACATCTCACCTGATGGGAAGCAACGATGAGGCCTATTTAAGCACGCTCGCTTATAAGACAAGCATGCCAGTGTATGATGCATGATGTACGTTTGTCCAAGGTTAACTACCAAACCGATAATCCGATCTTCATTAAATTTGGTAGGTGGGCGAAGATAGTAGTTATTGGTACAATTTATAAGTGAGACTATGAGCTAAATCAGTCAAGGGGATAAAGTACATACTTATGTAAACTACACCTCGTGTATTCGTGAGGTCTTAGTTCGGGGCGCACCACTAGTAATAAGTAGGTACTATAAACCTGGTAGCTTTTTTTATTTAGTATTATGTTATAACCTTATACCTACTGGAAGAAAGCCAAGTTCATCGTGGGAAAGCAATGGCGGCGATGAGCTCCTGACCACAGTAGAAAGAGGCTGATTGAGGCTTTGCCTACCCCTTCGAGGAAAATGGTGTGTGTGTCTATGCATGTACCTAGGTACCTACGTACATCCATGGGCTAGAGATCCTTGCCTTGGGCTTGGCTTGCTTACCCAATACTGCTTTGCCAAATTTATTTCGTCTCATCGGCCTCTACGTGTGTGTAACAACAGATCTTGACAATCTAGGTTTTTTTTTGTTTTAATATTTACTTTCTATAAACACTGCAGTAACTATCAAGATGTTGTATAGTGGCTTCGTCTTGTGGTCTTTGGTTATAAAAATGTTGTTGGTAGATTATTCTACCGATATAATATGATAACTATGTAGTGTAGGTAGGTAGGTATAAGTGTTGCCGAAGTTGCTTGGGGTCGTGCTCAAGTTGGCGTTGCGTGAAGTGCCCTATTAGTTATTAAAAAAGCTATTGCGCAGCTAAACAGCTAACTTCAACTCAGCCAACTCCGCCAAGACCCATCGGCAGAACTTGTAGCAATCTAGTATTTTTTGCCTAAGTGTACTACATAGTAATAATAATAATATATTAATTTCAGACAAAGATCATAGTAACAATCATAGCAGAATTAAATGTGTACACGGTACAATACCTACAATTGTACCGTAGGTACATAGTTAAGTTATGTATACCTACTTGGGTACTGTCTAGCTAGCTAGACGATCAAGTGGATAGGTAGTTACTCCCTATCTAAGACATTATTTCTACTAGTCTAGAGTCAGTGGAAACCACTAATGTGTCTAAAATAATAAATATAAACTCTGCCTATTCAGAGGTACCTACCTAATATACCGTATATGCATATATCTACACTATTTGATCAGTCCACATAATATATTATGTCTATCCATGAAGAACACTCGGGTGCGCTCTTCAGAAATTCAATGATTCTTTACAGGGACACAGAAAATATCTACTTCTGTCCTTTTCATGACGTACGCATGCGTATGGATAGAAACGTTCATGCCATAATGATACACGAAAAATCAGTAAGCGGGGATCTGCGGAGAAGTTCATAGGACGTGGAGCGCTTGGGAAATCCGGCAGCCATGTCGGGGAATATTGGGATGGAACAATTGATCCCAATTGTTAACAAATTACAAGATGCTTTCACACAGCTGGGTGTGCATATGCAATTGGATTTACCACAAATTGCTGTAGTCGGAGGCCAATCTGCAGGAAAAAGCTCAGTTTTGGAGAATTTTGTTGGAAAGTGAGTACTTAAAATTCCACACTTCCGCTGTCGATTCCTTCCCCTCAGGCATTCATAATGCTTAAATACATAAAATATGTAAAAGTTAATTATTCAATGAAAATATATTACGAGCAAATAAACCGTGGTAAGAATAAAATCAAGCTATTTTATGAAAAGTTGTAAAAATACCATATGGCACATAACTGGATACAGTTCTGAGCAGGTATTTTTAATTGTAAATAGGTAATATCCTGTATGAATATAACACATTTTGTTACGATTTAAACTAATAAACTTACTAATATTTTTGTCTAGTGGCCTAGATTTGGTGCGCATGTCATGCTGTTATTGATTTTAAAAACACTACCTACTGTGTTATTGGTTATTTTCGCCACACAGATCTTATATAATGTATTTCACCAACTACATAGCGGACTTTTACAAACACTGATTTATATTGTTGATAGGACCTATCTCATAGTAATTAAACTATTTAAATCGCATTCCCACTCGTCCCTGAATATACCTATCTAGGTTTACACCTTTGTACTTTATTATTCTGGCTTACAACTTTGATAGATAGGTATCAATTTGTTAAGCTATACGCCTACATCATCACTATTAGGTAGATAGTGTTTCAAAATGAATCTACGATCAAAGAAAAACTGAACGTATTTATTATGGTACTCTTTCTTATTCTTATTTAATCCTAAGTTATTTTATCAGAATCTTCTGAAGTTTTGTTTTGACTCGGTATAATTTTCTGAGTAAAATGTCATTTTATTTTATTTTCTTCTTCTTCTTCTTGGCTTAGGTAATGGTTTCTGTGTGCATTATTTGCAACAATTTCGCCAATGTCAAGTGATATACTTATTTATTATAATTTTATAGTCAAGTCGTCAAGAGTCTCCGTCATGTCATACATAACCCAGTTTCAATAGTGGCAGAAAAACTGAGTTTTTACAGGGAAAAATCCACCATTTCGAAAAGACGCGCAATACACTTAAATTTCACTACATCACACATGTGCCATTTATCCAAATTACACCGGTTAAAATGCCACTAAAATTACACGAAATAACTCGAAAAACACATTAAAATGTAATAAAATAAAAATGACGACGTTTCTTTCAAAAATGGCAAATTGCATCCTCTTATTTTATTTTATTACTCGTCTAATCAACCGGAACAGGAATGTCATTACAAGATGAAGTTTAAAAAAAAAACTTTGTTTGTAGTTCCTACTTTTTGAATAACTTCAATGTTCTAAATAAAAACTACTTCACTTCATTCAAAACTAAATCGTATTAATAGGAAGTGAATAAGATTCAATTCGATTCGATTATCTCGAACAATATCGAGTAGAAATGGATTGCAAGCAAGAATAACCACCCAACCACCTCCTCCATATTGAAAAAAAAAAACAGTTTATCGATGATGAATTTGGTGATGAGCGAGTGTAATTAGTGTTTTTAGTGATAAAACTTAATGTATTGTTTTAAAAATGGCTGGGAATACGGGAATGCAACATTTGATCCCAATTGTAAACAAGCTGCAAGATGCCTTTGTGCATATGGGTGTGCACATGTCCCTAGACCTTCCTCAGATTGCAGTTGTGGGTGGTCAGTCAGCAGGGAAAAGTTCAGTCCTAGAAAATTTTGTCGGCAGGTAATATTGGATAATTCTACTCGTGCCAGTATTAGCGTCTATTTGTCATAATTGTATAACAGTGTATGAAATGCCCCTGTCTTAATTTGACTAAAGGTGTCTTGTTTACTGGTTGGAGGATCCCATCATCGTTATTTGGACTGTTTGTAACATTTCAGGCAACTGCTATCAGATTTTTATTGATATTTGAAGTTCCACCATGTGTTATTGCAACTAATACCTTCATACTGATGACTCAGTTTCTTCCTGCACAACACAATACTTACACAAAAGATTCAGAAACAATATCATCAAGTTTTCTGTTTTCTCACATGAATTCTCATTTTGGGAATAACATTACTCGATAAACTGAACAATTAGAAATGTTCAGATTATTGAGGCTCTTAAAGATCATTAAGTTGTTTAACCTATCTTTGTTGACATTGGACACTTAATTACTGAAAAGAATTACAATTAATAAAAGACAGTCATACAACTTTTTCATTTGGATCATTGTTTTGTTTCTTGTACATATTTAGTTGTACTGTCTGCAATGCGTATTATACATTGCTTCAATATAGCATTGCATGCAGGCCTTTTAGACAACGGGATCCTACAAAATATTTCGGCTTATTTAAAATTTAAATAGTAAATATCCTATCACAAGTTGTCATCATGTGTTTCCTTTGACTCATCAACGTTACACGTTAAGAATCAAGAATCATGTTTCCAAAATTTGTTTGACATCAAATGACACTAACTCATTATGTTATCTAAAATTTTATTTCTTTGTTTACAAGATACTATCTTGGTGTTGTATGATAAAAACGAAAACTAAATTAGGTGAAATTTTTAATCCTGTTATTCTACAATTAGGCAAATTAAGTTGGTTTCTCTTTACAGAAATCTGTAAAATAGCTGTAATGATTTTGATGAAAGATATGAGATGAGAAACTATGTAAGCTAGGTCCCACAACTGGAAAAAACCCTTAGCAACACTCCAGAGAAAAATCTAAATTTCCGACCAAAGCTTGTTCAGCCAATAACTGCACAGTCTGTTATGGGTTTGCAGGGGTTTTGAGATGGTGGTAGGTCCCCTGCTCCCTGTCATCCTCATTACTGTGTAGATGTATGCTGCTGGACCCTCGGCTGGTCTTGTCTTGACACACTCCCACCAACCAACATGCAGTCATTTATACATCGAGAGAGGAGGCCATCCTACACTGTCCTTTCTAGTTTGTTTTCGCCATTCAAGAATCTTTATGCCCCAGCGGGTACCGGTTCTATGAGCTATTTGGCCAGTGCTTTGCTACTTTAACCTTCTGAGAGCTTTGTCATCAAAACCATAACCTTGCATCTATGGTTTTTATTTTTATTTATTTTATACTACTTGGATGACGGAACTAGCAAAAGGCCCACCTGATGTTAAGCGGCAACCTCTGCCTATGAACAGTGCATTACCTCATAGGTCACGTCCACCTAGGACGCACCCTATGTGGCATTGCACTGCGCCCGCCACCCTGAGACATAAAGATGGAAAGTCTCATGTGCCTGTAATTTCACCGGCACCCTTACCCTTCAAACCGGTACACAGCAATGGGAGCACTACTGCTTTGCGGCAGAAATAGGTATGGTGGTAGTACTTATAGTAGTGGACATACTCCTGATCCCATACTAGGTTCCCTGTGTTGCGGGTATCAGGAACCACAAGTACTATGGTACCATATACTTTACTTTACTTATATAGTGGAACTCCACTGAATGATCTATGATTATTATTGATTAAAAACCTGTATGTTCTTTGCATTGTTACAGAGACTTCTTGCCCCGAGGCTCAGGCATAGTGACACGTCGGCCACTGATTCTTCAGCTCATACAAGGAAATGGAGGTAAATAAGTACCTTATGCTAATACACCATACAATACTCATAATACATAACGACTATATATTAAGGTGATTAGTAATGCAAGCGTACATTTTAAAACAAGTTTTATTTAATAAATAACGAGATTTAAATTCTGAACAAAAAAAATATGTAGTAGTTCAGTATATTATCTAACTCTTGTAGGTGTCATAAACACGACATGTATTATTTCGCTAGACGGAAAAAAAAAACATGTTTTTTTTGTGGGTTTATACAGATTTTATCTGAATAATACCTACTAATGCGTTATGAAAAATACTCAAAATAATGCAATTGGTGGCTAGTAGTCAATCAAAGTGCCAAATTGAACTTTTGTCTTAGAAGCGAAATAAACATTACAAATCAATGAAAATCTGAAATTAGGCGCTGGGCCTTTGTCGCAAGCGCCACACTGAAGTTCGAATTGAATTGGTCTTTAATTCTACGTCGTTAAGATCGATGTTTCTTTCGAAACGCTTTACCACACTCCAAAACAAATATTTTGATGATCAAGCAAGTCTATATAGTGATCTCTGCTAAAGGATTGTCTTCATTCCTTTATTATGTCTCCATCAGCACCGGTGACTCAACGTGACTTCTTCACGAAACCCTTTGAATGAACATCATGCTTTATTATTTACTGTTAATATAAGCTAGGTATCATTCGTGCCATGGTGTGTCTGGCTTAAGAATACACCCCTCCGTCTCCATCCATGGATGTCGTAAAAACCGACTATAGGGATTACTCTAGGGGATGTGCAGCAGCACCCACCTTAGTACTCATAACCAATACTGCGATCACCAATATTGCAATCACCAATCCGCCTGCCGAGCGTGGTAGTTATGGTAACCCCCCCCCCCATTGCATTCTATGGGGGAGGCCTCATCTAACAGTGGACGTTTAGCTGCTGATGATGATGAGGTATCTCATCCTAACTTAACGGATATTACTGTTATCAATAAATCCAACAAGAGTTAGGCTATGACCAAGGGGATTAATATTGGATTTGTACAACTAGCCTTTGCGTCATCCATCGCTGTCGTTAGGAGTACAATAACGCAGCTCGGCCAACATTTTTTTTGAGTATATCTTTTCGAAACTTTTACTAAAATTTTACTGCTTACACTTTATTTTCCTGCTTGTATAGAATTTGAAAGTGTCATGAAAAATCATCTATATTCAATATTCCATTATAGCGTTACGTGTGTGAATGGCACGTTACGCCCCCCTTGGCCGGAGGTGTTGCAAACCTCCTTACGTGTAATGATAATGCCAGGTCTCAGTAAGTAGGTAATCTATGAGGTAGTTGGCAATATAGTACCTTAAGTACTTACCGTAAGCTCCAAAATTAAGCACACCTATGTGCAGTACGCCGGCAGCGTTTTCACAAATTATTTGCTTGGTGTTTCTTGCCCACCGCCGTCGAATCCGTATTTCGAAACCCGATGTGATTCGGTGATCGTCTTAAACCCGTTTTCATTTACTAGAATACGCGGAGTTCCTCCACTGCAAAGGCAAGAAGTTTGTTGACTTCAGCGAGGTCCGTAGCGAGATCGAGGCGGAGACGGAGCGTATGACTGGCTCCAACAAGGGAATCTCTCCTGTCCCCATCAATCTGCGGGTCTACTCTCCTAACGGTAAGAATACTAAAGTATCTTTCAGCTCATATTTTGTTCAGTGTTGGAAACCGCCCCGATGTCAGAAGCCCAATTCTCGTAATAAAAAATTGTCAAATTAAAGTTCGGATCATGTTACGATCTAGTGTCGATGTCACAAACGTCATAAATGGTATTCTGCTCACCTGACAATATAACGCGGACTGTGATTATATCGAAATGTTACTGTAACTGGAATGTTTCAAAGTTCTGAGAATTCTCTCTTTCACTCTTTTCAATTATTATATAGCACTATCCTACTCTAATATATGGTCGCAAGAACCGAAAGTAGATTATATTGTTGTTACGAGGGAGCAGAATACCAATTTTTCAGTCAATTTACAATACAATCTCGTTTCGGTCAACTTGCAGTGTGGTTATAAAATAAATAAGAGAATTGGGCTTCTAAATCGTGGATTCAAATCAATAAAGGGGGCTTTTAAATCGTATAAATAATACGCGCATCTGCTCAAAACCGGAATTTATCTAGAACCAAAAATTCGAAGGCGTGTGCATAATGTGCATTGAACCTTTCACCACACTGATTCTGTCTACCTATGTGGGCAAGAAAGAATCAGTAACATATTTTTTTTAACTGTTTGAATGACGGAACAAACAAACATAATGGTCCCTCTGCCTTTAACAATGCATTATCTCATAGGACGCATCCTATGTGGCGTTGCACTGCGCCCGCCACCCTGAGACATAAAGGTGAAAAGTCTCATGTGCCCGCTATTTCACCGGCACCCATACTTTTCAAACAGGAACACAGCAATGAAAGCACTACTGCTTTGCAGCATAAATAGTGGTAGTACTTCCCTGGATGAACTCTTTCACAAAAGTGCTCTACTTGTCACAAAAGTCTTTTGGCGAAACAAACCTTCTCTCAGTCGACTAGTGAGTGTGTGTGTCGTAAGCCACCTCGCAGTCCAAATTCAGATGGCACATGCTTGGCTTCCATTGATTCTGGTAAATTCCGGATTGTTAGGAGTTTCCGTTTTGCGCACTTGCGATCTAACCGTGCTTGTTTGCTTTTGTATCCAATCTTTGAAACAGACGACGCTTTGTAGTCAGACGGATGCCACTCTGCATTCTGCTATCAATGAGACAGGAACTATTGTTCTTAGTAATTAGGTAATTCCTGGTTACAGTAGATATATGTTTTAAATTATGTAAACAATCGGTCTATCTGTGTGTTGATTGGGTGTGTTAGATGTATGTCCTCACTTTTCGATATGTACTTGAGGGATGTGATATCACTCAGATCCATTGTATAATCTACTATGGAATGTATGTCAACGGCCCCTGCCCGCCTAAACGCGACAATCTTATCTTGTTTAATAACAATACCGAAATGACACATTTTGATCTTCCGCTGTGAAATAAAATTGATAAATAAAAGTATTGTTTATGATTCCTCTACTGACTAACGAGGAATTTTTAGCAAGATTTTTTTTGTGATTAAGTTTTTGGAATGAAATCTAGCCGGGGAAAGCTATTAGCGGTTTTTTTTAAATATAAAACCACACCAGTTGATCTAAGCTACGTTTTCACGCCATATCCATAAACATAGACGATGTTTTCACACCGATCCTGAAATAAAAACACATGGCATCAGTCAGCTGCTGTTACGCGCAAGTCTAAACTCATCGACCGGCCCCGCCAAGAGCTCTGGGGCAAGGCGACCTTACACTTAAAGTTCATAGTTCAATCATACTCTTCATACAAGCATCTTCAAGCATTTCTTATTCTGAATAAGTTCATGCCGCAGTTTGTATGATTTCTTAGATACCAAATTCCATAAAAAACATACCTACCTGAGTAATGTTCATTGTTCACATTTGTTTGTATTGTACGTCATTCATTATTAACCTCGCATTCACGGCAATCTTCTCTATAATATTAAAAGGTAACGTTTGTCTGTCTTTCTCTATGCACGGTTTGTAGCTCAGTTCGTCTTAGGGTATTAATCGAGAAAAATTAAGTATCTATCGGTATTGTAAAATTTGTTTCGGTATGGGAGCTAAGGCGATATTTTTGAAGGAAAGTTGTATCAAAAAACTAAATTCAAGCGTTGCTTCATTAAGCATCGTTCCACGATGTACGAGGTCAATATTTGAATGGCTGACCGGATCTATCTTTATTCACCACTTGAGTTATATTTATAGGATAAATGCGGTTTTCATTGTCTTGTAGCTACACGATAGTGAAAACAAAGTAAAGGAAAGTCTTCATGTAAGACTGGATTTAGTGCTAAAAGGACGCGAATTGGCGGCGGTGAGCGCTGACGTCTGTTGAACGTACCTGTATCATAGAAAAAAACGTACGAACGACTATCGGCGCTGGACTGTCGTTCGTATGTTTTCATTGCTAGAGCTACGCTCCACCGAAGGTGGTTGCTGACATAGGCTCCGGCCTATGGAACGTCTCTCGTCGACATTATTTATAGAGAAAGGTTTTAATGCCTAGACTAGAACATTCTGTGTTAGTACTTTATTTACAGAAAGAATAATACAACTAGTTAAATACAAATGTTTAAAGATATGTTGAGCTACCTAAAGATCCGTGTAAAGATAGCTCAACTAATCCAAATCACTAGGTACCAGACGGAAGCGTAAGCTACTTAGGTTAAACGCGGGCGTAGCCGCAGGCAAATTCTAGTTTATTAATAAATGAGTCCGAGTAATCAGGTGCTGGAAATACGGAAACGAGTAATTTATTGTTAAGTTTCTCTATTTTAAAATGAAATCTTTGTATGGGTATAAACGATAGGATACAAAAATATAAACGTAACTAAGCTTTTATGTACCTATGTGTCGCAGCCAACTGGTTTAGTCAGCCGTTTAATTGGACGGCTAGCCATTTCATTGAATGATTTTTATAATATCAGATTTGTATGTATAAGTTTTTTAATCAAATAGATTAAAAAACTAACAACCTATATCTGGGGACTACAATCTCACGATAAATTATAGTTATTTTCTTAAGGTCCCAGGATTTTTTATGTAGTGTATGGCGTTCTTCAATGAAAGGAATTCAACCAGTTGTCTGCAATATATGTTCAAGGAAAATCAAGCAATTCGCTACTAACTTTATAAAAACAAATCGCCATGAAACTATTAGATTGTAAATTGTAAATATATATTTAGACGTAGTGACGATTTAAATTTTACCCGTTATATTGTATTGTTACGAGTATGTTTAGACACCTGTTTGTCTTGCAAACATGGCTGCGCTACTAATATAATTATGCAAGATTAGGTATAGTATACATGTTTTCCATTCGGTTCATACGCGGCCCGTCTAATTAAATGACCTACATGCTCAATCAATGCTTGCCCGATGCGTCTTCGCAAGGTTACTATGATTACTAATAAGACACAGTGTTTTTTTTAAATTGTACTTTAAGAGGATTGTACCGCTAGGCCTTTTGTATGCAAACAAAGTTTGCTCCTATTTTTTTAAAAATAATTTTGAATCTATATCATTTTATAAGAAACTGACAAACCACGGGTCTAGCTAGATATTATAAGTGATCGTACAAACATTTAATGTTTTATACAACTTGTAATGATGGATCAAGTAGATGGCCCACCTGATGTTAATTGGTACTCTCTGCTTATGAACAGTGCATTATCACATAGGTCACGCCCACCTAGGACGCACCCTATGTGGCATTGCACTGCGCCCGCCACCCTGAGACATAAAGATCATGTGCCTGTAATTTCGCCAACCATACCCTTAAAACCGGAATACAGCAATGCGAGCACTTCTGCTTTGAAAACAGAAGGCAGAAATAGGTATGGTGGTAGTACTTCCCTGGACGTACTCTTTCACAAAAAAGCTCTACTACTACTAACATGGAGAACATGGATCATGGAGTTTGATGAGATTTAAAATAGGAGCAAACATCGTTTGCATACAAAAGGGCTCAAGCCTAGCCGTACAAGTTGTATGGAATCGATCTACGTTCGCCCGCTAGACGTGTCCACGATAACAGCTATAAAACTTGATATCTTTTGTATTGTGTTTTCCTTCTCTATATAATGACAAACATGACAAAGAATAAGAATAGGTAGTTAAGTTTTTAGACAAGATAATTTGTATGAATAAGTTTTTTTATATCAAACCAATGTCCACAAAACACCACTTATGCAGTAGTTAATGAATATTTTTTACGAACGTTTTGCGGCACTTGTTTACAACTCAAGGATCTCTCGAGTATTCAATAGCATTGAGTGATGCTATAAATCTCTTCTTATCAACCCCTTATCTCTCGAATACCGTCACTTAACGTATTGTGATTCACTCTGTTCATATGCATGAAGTAGTTATTGCACGCGACTCCCGAGATTAAATAATTATTGGAATAGACAAAAACTCGTTTATTGATAAGTAAAAGTGATAAATTGAAATTGTTGAACCTCGATTAATTCATACGCCCGATGTGTCATTCATTATAATAACAATTAGGTATCTTGTTTTTTATTTTCAACAGTTAACATAACATAGCGCCCAACAGTCACAACATCCCACACTACGGTCCCCTGTGTCGTGGTATCAGAACTACAAGTACCGAGGTACCACACCACCGAGATCGGAACGAATAAACAATAAATAAATAATGCTGGACAGTTCACACAACGTTATCGAGCCCCAAGCTAAGCAGAGCTTGTGTTATGGGTACTAGATAACTTATATACTTAATACAATACATTACATAGATAGTTTTTTTTAATTATACATAGAAAATACCCAGAACACCCTGTTTATCTGCAATCGTACAAATATATATTCCGAGGAAAACCTCCTGCATCGCAGGCGAACCTTCGATCGCCGCGCCACAGAGGTCGTTTTACGGATATACAAACATTTGTCCTGCAGCAGGAATAGAACTCGCAACCTCTCTCATCTCAGCCGGCTACTCGCCGGCCGCGCCAAAGAGGTCGTCAGTTATTGCGTTACGGTGGGGGCTATTCATAGTTATTGAAATATTGATAATTTGAAAACATTTTGTCGGACATGCTATTGGGTAACTAACTACAGAGGTAGGTGTAATTATGAACAAAGTAATGTTTAAATGAGTAATATCCGGTTTGACATTTACTCTGAAGTATACACTAATTGAATGATATTTTTTGTCATGTACTTAATTGCTTACATGTTTGGGCAGAGGACTTACACTCTAACCGTGCTACCAATAAATGCGGAACATCCTTGGTACAGATACACCGTGTTTTGTCTCTTTCGATCAAATTTGACTCTGTCTGTAAATGCAAAAGACAAAACACTGTGTTAAAGTGACCACTCCAAGGATAAAAACTCGGAATTATTATGTAGTATCCATGCATATGAACATATTACCTACTTGATTTACTCAGTTTAAAATCAAATCTATAGTTTGTAATTTTGCGGCTGGTAAGACATTTCACCCTAATGTCTCTGGTTGACGGGCGTAATGCAATGCCACGAAGGACACGTCATAGGCGGACTTGACTGACCTACGAAGCATATTGCATTTGTACCATTTGCCGCGCTGTGTTTGGCCTAAGAATAGACAGCTCCGACTTCTCACGTGGATGTCGTAAAAGCCGACCTAGGGGTTACACCGGGGGATGGGAAGCAGCATCCGCCCGAGTACTCAACACCAATACTGCGATCACCAATCCGCCTGCCAAGCGTGGTTATGGCAAATCGCCGAGCTACCGAGTGGGACCAGGAGTGGACGTCTACTGACTGATGATTTCTGTGATGATTACCGCACCAACTGCCAGTTCCGTAACATAGATAAAAAAAAAACAGTGAAGTGCGAGTCGGACTCGCGCACGAAAGGTTCCGTACCACTATCTATAAAAACGACAAAAAAAACACGTTTGTTGTATGGGAGCCCCCTTAAATATTTATTTGATTCTGTTTTTTGTATTTGTTGTTATAGCGGCAACAGAAAACATCATCTATGAAAATTTCAACTGTCTAACTATCACGGTTCATGAGATACAGCCTGGTGCCAGACGGACATACAGACAGCGGAGTCTTAGTAATAGGGTCCCGTTATACCCTTTGGGTATGGAATGCTAAAAATAGTCTAAACTCATGATCTACTTTTTGTTCGCAGTACTAAACTTGACACTCATCGATCTGCCGGGCTTAACGAAGGTGCCAATAGGTGACCAGCCTATCGACATCGAGCAGCAGATCAAAGCGATGTTAATGCAGTTCATCCGACGCGAGTCCTGCCTCATCCTCGCTGTCACGCCCGCCAACACTGACTTGGCGAACAGCGATGCGCTCAAACTCGCCAAAGAGGTCGACCCCCAAGGTAAACTAACAACAGCCTTTATTAGCGACTGGCCTTTTTCCCGCGGCATCGTACCATCCACACACCAAATGTCATCAAGCTCAACCGTTACGGAGAAGAGTATGGAACTATACATAACGCGCTTGTAGCCGCGGGTGAAAGCTTATAAAATAATAGGGGTATAATTTAGACAGTCACCAAAAATATTTTCAAGACTCGTAAGCCTAGGCACCAAATAAAATAAACACCGCCCAACAAAAGTACTAAACTGTTACCAAAATGGATAAATGGTCACCAAATTACGATGGATTAACGGTCACCAAATTCTGTTAGGTTAGGTTAAATATATAATATTTAGTCTAAAGTGTATTTTAAAGGTGTCTATATATTTTTATGGCAGTCAATAATACGAAAAAAAGGATTTATTTCATAATATTTTTGAAACTTAACTTGGTGATCATTTATCTATTTTGGTAAACGTTTAGTACCTTTTTCGGCGGTGTTTAAACACAACCCAAATAATAGCTATAATATCGTATAGCACTCCGGAATAATGTAGCTTCCTGTTGATTAAATAATTTTTGGAATCGGATCTGTAGATCAAGAGATTTATCCATCAATCCAAACAAACCAACAAAACAAAAAATGTTCTTTTACACCTCGAATAAAATTCTTTTTTTATTGTTTGAATTTTCAACGGTGACATATTTTGGCGTTGATACAAACAAGTGAGCGTATGCAATGTTAGTGCATCGTAGAGCTACTGTCTTTCAATATCGTGTTTTTTTTTGTCAATATCCTTTGGAGATTTTATATAATAGTCATGGAATCTTTGACAGTGGTCATACAAAACGCTCACCACGCGGCCTACCATCCGGCGCCGGTGCGAAGAATTGTATAGCACATCAACAAAATTTTACTCTGATCCCCAGCTAAGAAGACTAGGCAGAATGGTTGTGGCTCGCTCAACTATCGCAACGTCAGCCTTTCTGGCTCATTCATCTAATGCCGCCTTTATTTGGTTTGACCATCTCGTCGGTAATCTGACATGCGCTCTGTTAGGCTTTCTGTTTATCATTGCAATTCTAAAAGTGCTGTTCTATCAAAATAGTGTGCGAACATCTCGACTGAGCGCTCACTTGTTTGTATCCTGCAGTGCATAACATGTGCCTCACTCAGGACCTGGCTTAGAGACCCAGGGCCCATAGGCAATATACATTTAGGCCCTCAAATATTATTAAATATATCTCAAAAGAGAAAGAAACAAAATACATTTATTTGTCTCCAAAAAACGCACGACATTTAAAAAACAAGTGGATACAAAAATGTACACAGGAAATTAATTTAAAAAAATCATGCTTGTGGTGTTGGGTCAAAAAGGTCCGTCTCTATTAAGTAACCACGTGAGCGAGTGAAGGTGTAAGCTATCTGGTCGGGGTAGGGGTTAGGTGGTTGGGGCCTGGCCTCACTGCGACGGCACCTAAACTGTGTTGCACCACCAGGTCTCCGCACGATCGGCGTGATCACAAAGCTGGACCTGATGGACGAGGGCACGGACGCGCGCGACGTGCTCGAGAACAAGCTGCTGCCGCTGCGGCGCGGGTACATCGGCGTCGTGAACCGCTCGCAGAAGGACATTGACGGACGCAAGGACATCGCCGCGGCCATGGCTGCAGAGAGGAAGTTCTTCCTCAGGTACTCTCTTAAAACTCCTCTTAGGTAAACTCTTATACAAAAGAGCTCTACTGCTAACAATTTACATTTAAACATTTAGTAGTTTTTTGTAGAGCTTTTTTGTGAAAGAGTTCGTCCGGGGAAGTACTACCACCATACCTATTTCAGACGCAAATCAGTAGTGCTTGTATTGCTGTGTTCAGGGGGTGAAATTACTGGCACATGATATGTTTCACATGAATTGTCTAGTGACTCCAATACCATCTCGTTTGATTTAAACTCAATTAACACTCACTTTTCTAAAGCTCCTTTCTGTTTAGACAATCATATTAAGCTAGCTACTCTCGACAAACTTTCTCGCTTACCCTTGCCCGAGTGCCCTCCCTTTATCTTCACAGAGGTTACTGAGAGGGAAGTTATGCTATTTCTTAAATCCATCTCTACTAAAGCTGTAGGCTCGGATGGAATTTACGTTCAGATGCTACAACTTGTTTCCTCTGAGCTTGCTCCTGCTATTTCCCATATCCTTAATCATTCTCTTTCTACAAGCTTGTTTCCTTTTGCCTGGAAAAAAGCATTTGTGCTACCTCTTCGTAAAACGTCCAATCCCACCATTGTTTCTCAATTTCGTCCTATCTCCATATTACCAGTTTTATCCAAAATCCTAGAAAATGTTGTCTATAGGCAACTATCGCTCTTTCTCACTCAATATAGTCTGCTGAGTCCTCTTCAGTCTGGTTTTCGTCCTGGTCACAGCACCGTGAGTGCTCTTACGAAAGTATCCGACGACATACGCTGGGCCATGGACAATAAGTGCCTTACTATCCTTGTACTATTGGACTTCAGCAGTGCCTTTAATTCGGTTGACTATGACATCCTTCTATCCATCCTTTCTTCCCGCAATGTTTCTCACCCTGTAACCACTTGGTTCAAATCTTATCTTTCTGGTCGTTCGCAGTGTGTGCGCTTGGATGAGTCCTGCTCTGACTGGTGTGACATTACTGCTGGCGTTCCTCAAGGTGGCGTTCTCTCACCTCTCCTCTTTTCAGTGTTCATCAACTCTATAACTCAGGTTATTTCTTCACACTGCCATTTGTATGCTGACGATCTACAACTCTATCACCACTTCATAGCCGATGAAATTTCCGAAGGAATTGACCAAATTAACGCTGACCTCGGCTGCATTAATAGGTGGGCAAAAACCTTTGGTCTTCTGGTTAATCCCTCTAAGTCCCAGGCTTTGATTTTAGGTAGCCATTATATGTTAAATGATGTGAGCCAGTCAGTAACACCCTTAGTTTTATATGATGGTGTGCCGATACCTTATTCTATCAAAGCCAAGAACCTCGGTGTAATTTTCGACAATCGGCTATCTTGGGGAAGCCATGTAAACGAAATTAGCAAAAGGGTGCATTTTTCGTTTCAGTCTCTCAAACGCTTCCAGAAATTTCTTCCTATTGAAACTAAAATTACTCTTGCCCAATCCTTAATGTTGCCCCTTCTCGACTATGCCGATGTCTGTTTTCTCGATGCCACGGAGGAACTTCTTGACAAACTCGAACGTCTTCAAAACTTGTCTATCCGATTTATATTCGGACTGCGCAAGTTTGATCACGTATCCGAGTTTAGATTCAAACTTAAATGGCTGCCAATTCGTCGTCGTCGTGATCTTCACGTTCTGACACTTCTCTTCAAAGTTCTTTATAGTCCACTCTCTCCCCCTTACCTCCGTGATCGCTTTGATTTCCTTGTCCCTTGTGGTGTGCCCTGTAGGTCCGCTAAGTCCCTTCTCCTCAAAACACCGTCTCACAAGTCGAGTCGCTACGGTGGCTCTTTTACCGTTCATGCGGTGAGGCTCTGGAATGCCCTTCCCCATGAGATAATAATAAATAAATAAATAAATAATGCTGGACAAGTTCACACAACATTATCTAGCCCCAAGCTAAGCCAGAGCTTGTGTTATGGGTACTAGGTAACTGATATACATAATACAATACATTACATAGATAGATATTTTTATTATACATAGAAAACACCCAGAACACCCGGAACAAATATCTGCAGATCGCACAAATTATTTGTTCCGAGGCGGGAATCGAACCCGCAACCTCCTGCGGCGCAGGCGAACCATCGCCAGCCGCGCCACAGAGGTCGTCAAATTCAAACAGATTCGCAACAGCCCTTCAGTTTCTATCTTTAAAGGAAAAACAAAAGAGCACTATTTATATCCTTAACTTTATTAAAGTATGTATTTTATATTTATATATGTAATATTTAATTCTAATAATTTATGTATCACGTTAGGTTTATTTTATAGATTGTGTATATATTATATATAAATAGGTATATATGTTTATATACAGTTGTGGTCATATAATTAAGAACGATTTGAAGTTCTAGAAGTTTTTTATTTAAATCGTATCATACACAGAGATGTGTACCTTCTGAGAAGCAACTAGTTATGTTATATAATAGTCACATTAATAGAGCAACCTGACTTAAGAATAAAGTATGAAATCGCTAACTATTTTTTGCACATTTTATTGTTTTTATCAAAGTAACACATTCAAATAGTACTGAAACTGGACAAATAATTAAGAACGATTTATTTAACTGCTCGGGAATTGTTTTGTATGACACTTAGATTTAAAAAATCACAATATTATGTAGCACAGGAAACATAAAAATAAATTTAATAAATATTTAACTAAAATTAATAGTTAATAGCATATCCACGGCTTTTAATTACAGCTTTACACCGGCGAGGCATTGACTCTATTAATTTTTGACATTTCGCAAGAGAAATAGAGTTCCATTCTTCTAAAAAAACGTCATACAGCTCTCTTAAATTTCCACACTTTGTATTTGAAACCTTTTTCTTTACTTCAAACCACAGATTCTCTATTGGGTTTAGATCTGGACTGTTAGCAGGCCAGTCTAAGACAGAAACTAATTGCGCTGTAAGAAATTCCTTTACGGTGCGTGCAGTGTGCTTTGGATCATTGTCATGCTGGAATGTCCAAATGACCGGTAGAACGTCTTCAGCGTATGGTAACATTGTTTCTTCCAGTATATTTTTGTATTGGAACTGATCCATGTTACCTTCTATCAACTTTACAGGTCCTACACCATGTCCAGAAAAGCAACCCCAAATTTTCACATTTCCACCACCGTGCTTTAATGTAACTTTCGTGTACTTTGGGTCGAATGCTGTATTCGGGGGACGTCGTACATATCGTTTTCCATCAGAACATACTCTGTTTATTTTCGTCTCGTCAGAAAAAAGTACATTTTTCCACTGTTGCACAGTCCAGTTTTCATACTTTCTCGCAAATGCAAGCCGGGCTTGCCTGTGGCAAAGTTTTAACATGGGTACCTTTCTTGCTATCCTACCGTGCAATTTTTCTTCTACCAAACGTCTTCGAATAGTGCGTGCTGAGATTGCTGAAGGGTTGTTTTCACCAAAATATTCTTTTCTAAGCTCATTGGACCCTTTAAAAGGATTTTGTTTTGCCATACGAACGATGTTTCGGTCATCTCGAGGAGTTGTTTGTCTCTGTTTAGGTACACGTGGAACATTCGAAGTAGTTTGATACGTAGCAAAATGCTTTACAGCATGGAAAACCATCGTTTTTGAACATTGCAGATGGTCGGCTATCTTTTTATAAGACCAATTCTTCCGGCGAAGTTTTATTATTACTTCCCTTGTAGATTTATCATAACTTTTATTTTTTCCATTGTTTTTTCTAAAGAAGCAATCACCTTTAATCTTTTACAGCACGTAATGGCGCCGAAATTATACAATCAGTAACAAATCGACTGAGTGTTTTCTATTTAAATTTGAATAAAGGTATAAACTACTTAGCGTTCTTAATTACGTGACCAGCCAGTAATAAGGAATACTTTGTTTAAAAGTAGTGTAAAAAGTTTGCCTATTGATTTTTTGCCAATCATGTGTATCAATGAATACAGTGGTAATATGGAAATGTTTTACGATACCGAGAGAAATAAAAACAAATGCATACAATTAGTTTTGCATCTTAGTTGGAAAAAATCTTCCCTTTATATCAGCGTTCTTAATTATATGGCCACCACTGTATATATAAATTTGTATTTATTGTAATTATGATTTAATTATTATTTCTCTGGGAAACTGATTTTATTTCTAGATCTGTTTCCTATTTTAATTTACTTTTTGCACCAACTTACCTCTATAATCACCTCTCTCTAGCCTCAAAGGTTTGCTGGTAGAAAACTCTTTTTAGGGTTAAGCTCGCCTCTGTACATGTTCGATACCTCTTACTGTATTTTTGTGTTTTCTTGCGTGCAATAAAGAATAAAGAATAAAGAATGTTTCATCTTTACGTCTAAGGGTGGCGGGCGCGGTGCAATGACACATAGGGTGCGTCCTAGGTGGACGTGACCTATGAGGTAATACACTGTTCATAGGCAGAAAGTACCACTTAACATCAGGTGGGCCATATACTTGAACCGTCAAATTAAGTCGTATAAAAAAAAACATTTAATTAACATTTAATTGAATGGGAAACGGTTGCACAAAACCGTAGTGTCAGGTGGAAGTGGGGGGAGGCCTATGCCCAACAATGGGACACCCTCCAACCTCCCATGGTCCTACAAACCTTGCAGTTATACGGACCGAATCAAAGAGAGATGCGCCACACAAGTGCGAGTCATCGCTCTACAAGTCTTTATGTGCCATGTTAAAGTCCCGTACATTCCAACAATGGGACAGTATCGACTACCGTCGTCTGTCTTTCCTGTAAACTATAATCTGGGTCTCTTCAAGGCTAGAGTGAATAGGTGCCTTCTAGACCTTTGTGCTCCATCTTCGGCCGCATCGTCACTTACCAACAGGTGAGATCGTGGTCAAACAAAGGTCTATCATTGTTAAAAAATTAAAAAAGTATGGGCTAATAGTAATAATAATACCATTTAATTATAATTCCAGCCATCCATCGTACCGTCACCTGGCGGACCGGCTCGGCACCCCCTACCTGCAGCGCGTGCTGAACCAGCAGCTGACCAACCACATCCGGGACACGCTGCCCGGCCTGCGGGACAAGCTGCAGAAGCAGCTCCTCACGCTGGAGAAAGATGTCGACCAATACAAGCACTTCAGGCCCGATGACCCCTCCATAAAGACCAAGGCTATGTTGCAGTAAGTACCTCATGATCAGCCGGTAACTGAAAATTGCTCAGCGAGCTATGGAGAGGGCTATGCTTGGAGTCTCTCTGAAGGCATTACATCCCAAACGAAGTTGTCCGACAGCGAACCAAAGTACTCGACATAGCCCAGAAGATTAGCATAGCATGCTGAACTGGCAGAGGGGCCGGTCATATCTGCCGAAAAAACTTTGGAAAAAACGTCGAAGTTTGGATGTTTGTATGTTTGTTGCTAAATTACGCCGAAACGGCTGAATCAATTTTGATAAAATTTGGTACATATGAGCAGGATTGAGCTATAACCTACGTTATATCCTTGTAAAACGCAAGAGCAGCCGCGGGCGGACACTAGTGAAATAATAAATGAATTAAATAATGCAAATTTTCATGCATCATGCAATTAGTGTAGAGATATAATTTTGAACCATTTTCTCCCGATCTGCTTGTTCTTTAAAGTTGTATAAAAAAAAATAGCTTTCAGTTGAAAAATATCTTTTTCAAAATAAGCTTTTATGAAATGAATGATCGTAACCGTGAGCTGATCAAAATGAGCCCAAACACTGCTCGGCTACTTACGCATCTCATCTTTTGTATTGTCATCAAAACTTGTTAGGTATGCCAAATATCAGCTCAATCGGTAGGGGGAAAATGGGTCAAAATTTGCAAGATTTGTCCCAAACATACTAGCAAACTACAGGTCTAGCGCTTAATTGAGTCAGTCCCAGAGGTATGGGAGCGGTACGGGAGGGGTGTTTTCGTCTCTCAAATTATTAGATGACATGTGACATAATGTGAACAAAACACCCCACCCGTACCGCTCCCATACCTCAGGGACTGACTCAGTTAAGCGCTAGACCTGTAGTTTGCTAGTATGTTTGGGACAAATCTTGCGAATTTTGACCCATTTCCTCCCAACGGATTGAGCTGATATTTGGCATACCTAACAAGTTTGGGTGACAATACAATATTATGGTGTCAGTGAGCTGATCTAATAATGGAGACGGAAGGAGCACAACGGAACTTCTCGATGATTCATAGTAGCCTGGCAGGGTTTGGGCTCAGTTTGATCAGGTCACGGTTCCGATCACTCATTTCATAAAAGCTTCGTTTGAAAAATATACTTTTCAACTAAAACTTACATTTACTTTTCTAGACCTGTAGTAAAAATACTTGTTTGAAATGTATATTTGTTTTTAGGATGATCCAGCAGCTACAAACGGACTTCGAGCGCACCATCGAAGGGTCGGGCTCGGCGCAGATCAACACGAACGAGCTGTCCGGCGGCGCCAAGATCAACCGCCTCTTCCACGAGCGGTTCCCCTTCGAGATAGTCAAGATGGAGTTCGACGAGAAGGAACTACGGCGGGAGATCGCCTTCGCTATTAGGAATATTCACGGTATCAGGGTGAGCAACAGTTTATCATCTCACATCTAACCTCGACCGCGTTGAACCACGCGGTAAGATATGCTCTGCTGGACGGGACTTTCCCTTAAAATGCATGCTGTGTATTGGGGATTGCGGTATTAGGCCGAGATAAATAAATAATAATAAAATAATAAATAATGCTGGACTGTTCACACAGAACATTATCTAGCCCCAAGCTAAGCAGAGCTTGTGTTATGGGTACTAGATAGCTGATATACTTAATATAATATATTACATAGATAGATATTTTTTATTATACATAGAAAATACCCAGAATACTCTGAACAAATACTACTAGATAAATAGATCTTACTTAGCATGTACTAATGCTTAGCATTATCCCTGCCACTAGATAAATAGATAGATAGATTAACACTTTATTGTACACCAAAAAAAAAACAAAAAGAAAATAATTAACTAAATCAAATTATAGTACAATGGCCGGCCTTATCGCTGAAAGCACACTTTCACACACATGTCATTTCACGCGTGTTAGAGAGGGACAGAGACAATGCACTAGTACAAGCTAAGTAACGTCTATTTATCTCAGCCTAAGTGTTACGTACTCAGGTGAAAGCTGCATCCCCTCGAACACAAATACCCAAAGTGGTCTGTATAGACCCCAGGGGTCGAAAACGACATACAAGAGGCCCAAGTCAGTGAAAAAAAAAAAACATCCTGCACTTTATTACATTAGACATTCATCTTTCAAGGTGAGTAGCACTATACCAGCTGTCAAAAAGTTATTTGGGTATATGGTAGATAAGTGGTCTACCCAAAACCAAAAATATGACAAGTGGTCTACGAGACAAAAATATTTGGGGACCTCCTACAGAAATCTCTTAGGTTGCTTTTACGACATCCACTTGGGACACAGCACGTCAATTACCTTACTCAGTCGTGTCAAACCAAGGCCGAGGTACGACAGTCCGGTGTATAATTATCCCATTATAATCAGATGTTTACTAGATAATTATCCCTTATCCTTTAAGATGTCAATAAACCATAAAAAAACCAGTACTTGTCTTGTACTGTCTTGATACAGATTTATTTTTAAGTATAGCTTATAATTGATAGTTATTTCTAAACAAAAGGTGTTTTGATTGTTGTGAATTCAATTCATGTCACTTCATAATAACAATATGCTAAACGATGATGTGGGAATGTTTTTGAAGATATATTCTGTTCAAAAGTACTATGAGCAATTAACAACAATCCTCATACAAATCATACGACAATGCCGGCATTTAAGGTTGTATTACGTTAAAACTACCTCTATGAGGCAGCTATTACTTATAAAACACACAACTACATCCTTAAGTCTCGTAGTTTTAAGCCTATGATAATAAGTGTGTGAATGAGGTGCTGCTAAGTAGCTTCTATGCTGATACTTAGCATGCGGGGAAGCATGGAGTCAGACTTGTATGACTTCACAAAGCGTTTCTGGAAACTGGCAGGCCCCTGCGATGAAGCTGGGAGTTTACTCGTATGACTTCACGAAGCGTTTCCAGTGACTAGCATGCCCCCTGCAGGGAATCTGGGAGATATGCTAGCATGACTTCACAAAGCATTTTTAGAAGCTGGCATGTCTTCTGAGGTAAGCGGGCGTTATTCGCGCATGAATTCACTAAGTTTTTCTAGAAACTGGCTGGCTGAACTGTAGGGAAGTGGGGAGGTATACGCGCATGAATTTTCTAGCTGACATACCACCTGCCGCTGGAAAGCTTGGAAGTAAACTCGTATTACTTCATAAAGCGTTTTTAGAAACTGGCATGTCAGTTGCGGCGAAGCGGGGAGGTATACTTACTCGTATATGACCTCACAAAGCGATTCTAAGTATACTGGCACGCTCCTGCGAGGAAGCTGGCAGGTATACGAGTATGACTTCACAAAGTGTTTCTAGTTACTAGCATGTGTATTGTGTTGACACAGAATGCCAGGTGGCATACCGGCTTGCCAGTATCTAGTATGCCACCTGCAGAGCCATTAATAATATTTGATTTGTCATTAACAGGTGGGTTTGTTTACACCGGACATGGCGTTCGAAGCTATAGTTAAAAAGCAGATCGGCCGCCTAAAGGAGCCGTGCCTCAAGTGCGTGGATCTCGTGGTGTCGGAGCTGTCCAATGTCGTCCGATTCTGCACTGAACGGGTAAGAGAATAGGGATCAAATCAATAATGTCGAACTCGACGTCTTCATACAAGATCTCACAGTTTTTATAAATAATAAACACACACAACACACGGGATACCCTGTGTCGTGGGTATCAGGAACTAATAAATAATAATCCCAGATCATGTTAACATTTGTCCCGCAGCCAGAATTGAACCTGAACCTGTTGCTTCGAAGCCGGCTGTGTGCCCGCCGCGCCTCATTGGTCGGCTTTGATAGTATCTTGTATGAAAATTAACATAAACATGCATAGTCCTGATCCCACACCAGGATACCGTGTGTCGTGGGTATCAGGAACTCCGAGTACCATAGTACCAAAACACCCAGACCAGCATCAAATATTTGTAGATCATACAAATATTTGTCCACAACAGGAATCGCACCTGCAACCTCTTGCATCTCAGCCGGCTACTCGCCCCCTGCACCACAGAGGTCGTCAATGAAGAGTTCGACAATCCGAGACTTAGCCCCCAGTAAATTTAAACAGAAATATAATGCTCATTTCACGCATTGCTGGGTTATTGGCCTCTGCATTGTAGACTCACTGCGGTGCGGTAGAGCAAGTGAATGACATTTCAATGTAACGGCTATTTTTTTTCATGTAATTGAAAACAGGCCATTGACCGAGGTCAGCGCTAAGTCGATTTGATGGTGTTCTTAATTTAGCAGCCAGGTTCTACTCGATCTATTGCCGGATTGGTCATGGCATTGCAGATTAGAAGCGAAAATGTGGGCTCTCATCCCGCTGGATCGGAGTTTTAGCCCACGTTTTGGGACTGCCTTGTTAGGCTAGTTTACACTTAAAACCCATTTTTTTATACAACTTGAAATGACGCGACAAGCAGATGACCCACCTGGTATTAAGCGGTATCCTCTGCCTATGAACAGTGCATTTAAACTATACTCATCACTCCTTAGTCTGTGGCGGTGTGTTTGTGTTGGATGTGTTTGTGTGTTATCTGTATAACACACGCATAGTAAACTGGCGTCAGATTGCTATAGGACAATTTTCTGTCTTAACTTTCTCTATTTGTCTGAGGTGCACCCTGAATGTCTCCCAGGAAGGGCTGCGTGACTCTGTGGCTTGTTCACATACACCAGAAATACCTCCAAAGAAAGAAGTCTGGACAGGTCAAATAGGGCGATCTTGCAGTCCTAGGCAAATCGACAAAACGGGAGATAACACGACTTGGGAAAGTGACCTTCACTAAGTCCATAGTGTCGCGCGTTGTGTGTGCCGCCGGTGTATTTTTCAATTTTGTTTATTACACATACATATAATACATACATACATAGATACACGCCTTTTTCCCAGACAGGGTAGGCAGAGCCTCAATAAACCGCATTTCACTGTGGGTTCCACCATCGTTGGAATATAGACGTGACAAGTGGTGAGCTCATCGCCGCCATTGCTCCCCATGACTGACTCGGCTGACGCTTTCTTCCAGTAATAACACATTCCTTAATAAGACAAATATTATACAAACAAGTCCGGGTACTTATTACGCAACTTTCATTATAAGGATGACAGGACACCGTATTTAAAAAATATATAAGTAATTTCTGTAGTGCTAGTATTTTTGTGCCACCCAGTACAACGCGACAACAGCACCACGAAGTGTGAACACCGGTCGTGTTCTTTCAGATGTCGCGCTACCCGCGCCTGCGCGAGGAGACAGAGCGCATCATAATGTCGCACGTGCGGTCGCGCGAGCAGCAATGCAAGGAGCAACTGGTTATACTCGTCGACTGCGAGCTGGCGTACATGAACACCAACCACGAAGATTTCATCGGATTCGCCAAGTAAGTGCCAACGTATATAAAGCACAGTAACTACTACGAAAGCTTTGCCCCTCTGCAATCTTCGTCTTTTCCAAACAGAAATTGCAAGTGAATAAGCGACAATCAGTTACAGACTAAGATTGCCGAAGCGCATTACTTTCCTGGTAGTGTACTGTACGCTAATTCCCTGCATAAGTAGAACCCGACTGCACAAAATTAATAGGGTCACTTTCAAGAGTTTTTTTTTTTTTTTTTTTATAATTGGCGCCGCACGGCTTGTGCATTTGCCATTTTCAAGTATCTGTATTTTCACTATATTGTATTTTCAATATATTTTGCAACGTTACACTCCTTCCAAGTCGTCAAAGTCACAGTCGAGTCATGTTTTAGTAAAACGGTGGCCAATTTTACTAAAACTTTGGTAGACAATTTCCACCAATTTCAAAAGTCACGCAATTCACTTCCATTTGATTTCACTACACTTGTGCTTTTTAAACGAGCTACATTAGTTAAAATGCTACCAAAATAACACAAAATGACTCAAGAAAACACTAGGAAAAGAAATAAAATAAAAGTAGACGACGTCTCTTTTCGAAAATGGCGGGAAGAGTCCTTCCAAGAGTTAATACCCTTAAAATCAATATTATAAAAAAATACAGTACAGTGACAGTACTAATTATAAATAGAGCTTAGTTTTAAATAGCTTTTATAAGTAAGGGGGTAAATTTGTAAGTCCTAGTTCACCAAGACATAAACTTGCGGTTACTGTGACCATTGGTGCTGACGACAGATGATGTATGAAAATATCTGTCATAAAGCATTGGTAAGGCTAAATAGCTGGGAACCGCCATTTTATTGTATTGGTAAATATATAGACCGTGTCACTAATAAACGCGGAATATCCTTGGAATAGTTACACCGTGTTTTTACAAGCTTTTATTTATCTTGACCTGTTATTATTACCATTATTGTTATTTGAACCAGTTAATTTCGACCGATTGAGCTGAAATTTTGCAAACCTGTTAAGTTCCTATGACAATCAATATTATGGTGACAGCAAGCTGATCTGATGATGTAGACTGAAGGTGGACAACGGAACTCCTCGTTGGATAATAGTAGACTGGCCGTGTTTAGGCTCATTTTGATCAGCACTATAGTACCGTTCACTATGTTCACCATGCTGTGTTTGCGTGTAGCACGTGACATTTATAGCTTACTTTTTCATATATTTGTATTCATGTGTAAACTGTTGGCAAACCTAATAAATAAAATAAAATAAAATT